>CM029014.1:231268817-234136317 GCA_016801055.1 Panax notoginseng
ATGCTAATGGATTATATACATTAAAAAAATCAAATAGAAAGTTTTATTTTGTAATGTAATGATTCAAAAAGGGTTTAATATTTGAGTGTAATTTTAAATTTTATAAGGTGTTTTTATGAACCAAGCTCGAGTTGATCCTGAGGATCTCAGGTTCAAGAATGATCTTAATAAGCATGCCGTTGAGCTTAGCTTAGATATATAGTGAACCTTAAGATATTCTTGGATACAACAAGCCAGGCTTGCGAGGAAATGAAGCTGGCTTTGTTCATGAACAACTGGAGTACATTAAGGAGGACATCATAGCAGTTTTCTGCAATGGTCCCGAAGGATATCCTTCAGTAATGCTGTTGGGAGATATCCTTCAGTAAAAATGCTAGTGCTAAATGCGAATCCTGTGTTCCCAAAGGTTAGATTATTATTATCCCCCAGCAAAGATATTTGTATGAGTTTTTATTTATTCTTATCATCTTATAATGATCAGTTAAATGTCATACCAATGATGCTGCTTGTGACTTTATTTAGATCCCCATAGCAAGAAGAATATATGGTTTTTCAGCACACTTATGTTGTCCATAGTTTTCGAGTACATAACATGCACAAAAACTTTTGATCTCAGACTACTTATGGTTAAAAATAATGGATAATCTTTTGAAGATGCGGACCATATGTAATCTTTTGACGATCGTTGATGATAGAACCGGTAAGAAGTACCAAGTTCAGGTCTCAGACGAAGGTACGATCAAAGCTACCGACTTGAAGGTAAAAAAATCAATTGGATTTGATTTGTTGTGATTAATATTTTGTTTGTTATAATTGTGGAGTGTTGGTTCGAGAACGGTTTTGGATATTTTGATCTCTGATTTCTTGTGTTTAGGTGTGTCTGTGGTTTATTTTTTACTTGTTCATCAGTATAGTCTTGTTCTTTTTCTTTTTCATATCATATACTCTGTTAGTTACCGATGAACAGAAATTGGAAATAAGAAGGATTTGAAATACCTGATTTGGAATATGTTGACCTTGAAAGAAGAGATAAAATATATTAGGAAAAAAAAGGAAGCTTCATGAGTAGAGAAAAAGAATCTCTACGTAGTTGTGCTTTAATTTACGTGATGACCTTTTCACTTTCTTTTGATGCATTTGTTACTTTCCTCGGTTACCAAAAGGGGATATATGTTCTTTTAAAATTGAAGCATGCAATTAGACTATTGGAAGTAGTTAAATCTTGCACAAGTGGAACCCAGAAAGAAGAGGAACTGAAAACATTTCACCTCCATGTTAAATTGTTATATAGTGAGACATATGATGATACTTGGTGCGAATAACTTGATAGAGTGCAAATGACCTGTTATTTGATATTATTGAATCCTGCTAATAATTGCACACATACAGATATTAGTGGTTTTCTTATTGATATTTGATATTAATGAATCCTTCTAATAATTGCACACATACAGATAACAACAGGAAAGAATGACAAGGGACTCAAACTTTTTGAAGACTTTCTGATTTCCCTATAAGCAATGAAGGTGAATACGGAAGTAGTGCTCTTACCGAAGAGCCACAGTCATAAGTTTTGATGGATCAGCTTGAAGTAGAGCTTGAATCTGAACTGCAAAAGCTTCATTGGTGCACCATAGAAGCTTCTGGCCCTAAAAGATGTTCAGATTTTTTTGAGGTTTGTTTTATCCAATATGTTTATTCTTGATATGCATTATTGCATCTTAACTTATGTGTGCTCTGCACACTTACCCACACATATCTTCTTATCCTTCACATGAGTTATGTTTGCTTATACTCTTTTCTTCAGTTTAGACATAAAGTAGTGTCTTAGATGTGCAGTACAGCCATAAACCTTTCTTCTAATTATGCTTGGGTTGTGTAAGGGTTTTCCATATAGTGGCAGCTAAATTTTGGACAACTGTTTGTTATAAGATCATTTAAGATGGTTGGGATGTTTGAAAGAACCTCATGTTATCATATGTTATCATGGGTGACAAAAATATTGGTGTTTCTATTATGTTGACACTCCTAAAAGATCTTAAATTGTAATATCCTATTGGTTGTTATTTTTATTTTGGGCTTTACACCAAGTGTTGGTTGTAATTTATTGCAACATATCAGAAATTTTAATCCCTTCTGTTTTCTTGCAGCTTCTGGAATTTTGATGCACTTTTCCAGCTGCAGCAACATCTTGCTCGCGATTCACATGATACATTTTTCTTGAAAGGTTTTTTTTGACACTTTGACTTTATGTTTTCATATGTATCTGCCGAGTCCAATTACCATCTAATGCTGATATGTCTATAACATTTATAGAACCTTCCACCACAAAGACATTACCTGAGGATTATGTTAAGCGGATGAAGCAAGTTCACGAATCTGGTGGTTATGGTTCCATATATATATATATATATATATATATATATATATATATATATATATATATACTACTTCCATCCCAAAAAAAAGATTCCTACTTTTTGTCAACTATTTTTTTTACGAATAATAAGGTTTGTGTAGGACACATTTAGATATTATCTTTTCAATAATTTTTTACCAAAAGTAAATTCTAGTCTATAAAGTTTAATAAGTTAATGTTAAAAAATAATCATCAATTTTTAATTTTTAATTTATTTTTTATATGTCCAAGTGTGGCATGCAAAACTTAATATTCTTAAAATCAAATGTCTGTGATTATAGCTAGCATCTTTGGGGCATATACTGTATGTAAATTTGTCGTCCCAAGAAAAGTTTTTTCACATTGACTAATAGCCTTAACTTTTTCATAATTGTTGTCCTTTCTATATAGAAATTTAAACATTGTTATTTAAGATTGTGTGATGGTATTTATGATTGTGTGATCCTTGTGATTGTTGAATGTGACTAAATTCTGACTTGAGGTCAACATATAATAATAATATACAAGTCTTGTAACAGAAAATATGTTTACCACTATGCTTACTGAAATTAATTCATGAAATGGCCGATTAAGATTCCAATTTTTTCTTATAACAGAGCAATCATATAGTCGCACTGAAGGTTTTTTTTTTCTATTTGAATTTGTAGCAAATGATATTGTGATTGCCTAGTTGTCTTTTTCTGCTTATGAACAATACGGTGTACATTAGTACCACGTAGCAACTCTATTGTCTTTGTGTATTGATTTTGGCATTAAGTGCCTCTGGTGACCTATTTGTTTCATTTTTCTGATTTGCTATTATTTTTAAATGTGCAGGAAGACTGCTTCTACGACCTGCCTTACAATACTGGGTATCAAATTTTTGTGCTACATTTACGGAAGACAAGAGACGAAATTATGAAGTGTACTTTCTCTATATATGTAGATATATACTTTGATTGAAGAACTGTGGTAGCTTTAGATGGTTAATTGTAAAGATAATGAATGATTATGTAGTGGATGATTTTATTAAGTTAATAATATTTTAGTTTTTTATATTTTTGCCATTATTTGCTATGGGGACATTAAGCTAGCCAGGAACACAAAAAGAATGTCAAATTTTGATTTGACAACAATATAATTCGTTATCAAAGCATTGAACAAGTTTTAATATAGCAATAATTTTTTATATATTTAGCAACAAATTTTCGTTGCTAATGGCATTAAAAATATAATATTTGGCAACGAAAAATTAACCTAATAACAATGGAGAGGATATTGTTGGTAATACTAAAATAAAAGGTAACATTTTTTATCGTTGTAAATCATATCAACTTTCGTTGCATATATAAAGAAACGGCAACATATAATGTCGTTGCTAATCGATGACTTTCATTGCTATTGAAAAATAACCAGCAACAAACATTTTCGTTGCTGATTCAGCATAATGTCGTTGCCAAATAATATAATCAGCAACGAAAATTGTTGTTAAAATGTTTACATTCCGCAACGAAAGCAAGCTTAGGCAACAATTTTCATAATTTACTACAACGAAAAATGTCGTTGCAAAATGGTATCAATTGCAACGAAAATGCATGATCGTTGTAAAAAAAAGAGTTCATTTCGTTGCCAATTAGCAGGTTTTTGCAACGAAATGGGGTTTTTAGCAACGCAATTTTAATTATTCTGTAACAATACATTTTGTTGCTAAATGATCGATGTCTCTGCACGAAAGCCAAATTTCGTTGCAAAATATATTACTTTTGGCAACGAAAAAAATACGTTCGTTGCGGAACAATTAGCAACGCTCATTGCGCAACGAAAGACGCAACGACAGTAAAGTCGTTGCCAAAACCCTTTTGCAACGAAATTTGACACCTTTAGCAATGAAATTCGGTTGTTGCTGAAGCCCCATTTTTTTGTAGTGAAAGATTGATAATGTTAAAGAAAAAATTGAAAAGAATGATAAAGAAAAGAAAAGAGAGAATGAAAAGATTGAGATTGAAAATAAACGAGAAAAAAATAAACGAGAGAAAAACAAACGAGAATGTAAGCATAAAGAAGAGAGAAAAAAATATGTGACAATGAAAAAGAGAGTGAGTTGAAAAGTGAGTTATAATTTGAAAAGCCAATGACTGTACATTCGTACAAGACGGCACTTTTGAATACTAACACTAACGATTCTTCTTTGTCTAGTTCTATTTTGTCTCTTGTACAGGTTGTTGATGATATACCTCGCGCTATAATTCTATATCAATCAGCTGATAGTATTCCCGAGGAGAAGACGGAGTTACCGATGCGGGTTGGAGAGTTGGTGAAAGTTGGTATCGTGAGAGAAGACATGAGTTCATGTGTTGATTATGAGATCATAATACCTAAGGAGGATGAGACAACGAATTTGTGCATCGATTTTGAATTGAAAAACAAGTATCGTTATTCTTTTTAATATTTAGATAATATGTTTGATAAATTGAATATTTCTTATGTTTTATCTACATGTGATAATGATCATGTGATGACAATGCCTAATCAATTTAGTATGAGAGATTGTGATAAATGGAAAATTGTTTTAGCATGTGAGTTATATAGGTGGTTAGTTATTTCTTTTAGATTAACCGATGCATCTAGTGTTTTCATGAGTTATTTAAAACATGTTTTACATACTTCCATTGGAAAATTTGTTGTTAGCTATTTTGATGGTAGAATCATCTTTATCATAAACTATGGAGGATATTTTATTTATGTTGAGTTAGTTTATGATCATGATATATATTCTCGTTTTCGATGTGCTTACTTGCATGAAATTAATTCTAAGTTTTCTTATCCAAATATTGACTTAGGGTTTCATGCTAGTCAATCTTTACATGAATTATCGTTAGTTGACAATGGTAGCAATCATGTTGTTTCGTTAGAGCAATCTTCATTGCATGATGATTTGCTATCATATGGTTTTGATTCAAGAAGTGTTTATCATCAAGATGGTTTGAGAGATGAGTTATTTGCATGTTTAGTTAGCTCACTTGGATTAGCTAAGGCATTGCATACTTTCATGGAATTGTTGAATTATATTTTGCATTTTTTCATGGGAAAATTTGTTATTCTCTATTTTGATGTTATTTCGATTTTTGTCAACACTTTGGAAAATTCTTTAGCATGTGTTGAGTTTGTTTGTGATCATCGTCGATATGCTATTGAGTTTTCAACTTATGATTGTGACCTTTTTATTCCGTTGGTGCTATTATGTGATTTTGATTGTGTTAATGTCAATGGAAGGAGAAAGGTTGGTTGTGTTTTGCAGATTCGTGATAGGATCATATTCATCGAGGGAAACATGGATCGTGCAATTCAATTCGATCAATGCATTGAGAGTCTACAGGGAAGTGTTTTGAATATTATTTTAGTAGACTATGCATGTGATTTTGATTTATTTGATTCCTTTATGATTAGACAAAAGGAACTTGTTGATTTATTTTATTTGTGTTTAATCCAGGGATTCAGGTGTATGGGCTTATGCGACGTGATGAATTTCAAAAGTTGATATTTGACCCAAGATCATTGACGTGGTTTTGTTTGCGAATGATCGAGATCATCACCTTGATTTTTGATCCGAGAATTCGTAAATGGGTGGATTTGTGACATGAAAAGTTCTACATAATGATATTTGATCCAGGAGAAATTTGTGGATGAATCCTTTTTAAAAGGGAGAGATGCCAGATTTGAGGACAAATCCTTTTGAAGAGGAGGGGAATGATACAATCCTGATTAGCAAGTTATTCACATATTACATGCAAAGGAAAGAAGCAAGTTTCACACGACAAAAGATCCTAACGTGGCAAGGATTTTGGGATTTTAGAAAAAATTATTTTGTTTCCTAAAATATTAGGCAGATTCTATTAACCTAATTTTTAGGGATTTGTTTTCCAGATACTTATCAAATTCTATTATAATTAGGATTTCTTTTCAGTTTAGATTTACTTTCTAAATATGGTTTTTATTGTTTTATAGAAATAGGAATTTCTTTTCCAAATTGATTTCTACTTCCTTGTAGAAATTAGGGTTATGATTTGTAATTCCTATTAGGATTAGAATAATTTGTTCCTATTATTTTTAGGATTTGGATTGTTTTGAGTAGTATAAATAGAGGTCCAAGTTGATGCAAGAGGGTGATGAATGGAAAACAGCGTTTAAAACTAAATATGGTCTTTATGAGTGGTTGGTATTACCTTTTGGTTTAACTAATGCACCGAGCACTTTCATGAGATTAATGAACTATGTTTTGCGTCCATTCATTGGAAAATTTATCGTAGTTTATTTTGATGATATCTTGATTTATAGCAAAAACTTGGAAGATTATGCATTGCATTTAAAATCTGTTTTAGATGTACTTAGGAAAGAAAAGTTATTTGCTAACATGGAAAAATGCACGTTTTTTTCGGATAGAATTGTTTTGGCTTTGTTGTGAGTTCACATGGAGTTCAAGTTGATGAGGAAAAAATACGTGCGATCCGGGATTGGCCGAGTCCAACCAATGTGAGTCAAGTACGAAGCTTTCATGGACTCGCAAGTTTCTACCGACGCTTTGTTCGAAATTTTAGTGAGATTACAGCACCATTAACCGAGGTCATCAAGAAAAGTGTAGGCTTTAAGTGGGGTTATGAACAGGAAAAAGCATTTAATTTGATTAAGGATAAATTAACCAATGCTCATTTACTTATTTTACCTAACTTTGCTAAAACTTTTGAGATTGAGTGTGATGCTTCAGGTTTAAGGATTGGAGCTGTGTTGATGCAAGAAGGGAAACCAGTGGCGTATTTCAGTGAAAAATTGAGCGGGGCAGCTTTGAACTATCCTACATATGACAAAGAGATATACGCTTTAGTTAGAGCTTTGGAGATATGGCAACATTACTTGTGGCCTAAGGAGTTTGTGATCCACACTGATCATGAATCATTGAAATATTTGAAGGGTCAACAGAAGTTGAACAAAAGGCATGCACGGTGGATGGAATTTATCGAGACATTTTCATAGGTTATTCGATATAAGCAAGGTAAGGATAACGTCGTTGCAGATACTTTGTCTCGCATGTATGTTTTGTTAAATACTCTTGATACGAAATTGCTTGGGTTTGAACGAATTAAATATATGATAATAACCTTGATTTCGATGAAGCGTTTAAAACTTGTGAAAAGATTCCCAGTTCAAATACGTTCGAAATTGCTTCCGAGGGGAGATGGTCCATTTTAAGTTCTCGAGCGTATCAGTGACAATGCCTATAAATTGAATTTGCCAGGTGAGTATAATGTTAGTGCCACATTTAACGTTACTGATCTAAGTCCGTTTGATGTAGATGACGATTTGAGGACAAATCCTTTTCAAGAAGAGAGGAATGATGAGGACATGGCATGTGTGGACTCAAATAAGACTAAATAGACATGGGAATCAAGCAAGGCTAGAACTAAGAGGTTCAAACAAGGTCTCAATGGATTGATTCAAGATGTTTGGGCTGAAACTAACGCAAGGAAACCCAAAGAGAATGTTAAAGAGCATGAGACATAAGTTTGGGTCAATTTGATTCATGAAGCCCAAATTAAAGTCCAATCTCACTTGCAATTAAGGACAAAATCAATTCAGCAGCATAAAAAGATGTGGGCCGGATTAGTTCTAATAATTAAGAGCAGTTCTACGCAGACAGGATATTTAGACATGAAAATTGGACATTTTCCATTTTTTATTTTTATTTTTTGCTTGTGACTCTCAAAAAATGTATAGTATTTATTCCAACATGAATTTTTACAAAATATAGTATTTTAGATGTAATTTAGATACATATACAAGAACAGGGTTGTACAGTCTGTACAACCTTGTTCTTGTATATGTATCTAAATTACATCTAAAACACTATATTTTGTAAAAATTCCTGTTGGAATAAATACTATACATTTTTTGAGAGTCACAAGCAAAAAAAAATGGAAAATACCCAATTTTCCTGTCTAAATTTCCTGTCTGCTAAGACTTTTTCAATAATTAATATTCATATGGGAAAATCAACATGTATATGTCACGTTGGACCATCAGATATCAAGGACATATATGCATGTGATTACATAGATTTAGTAACTTACTTGACAGCCACGAATTTGGTTCTTGTTTGGTTTATGTGAATTTCTTAATTACGCGGTAATTGAACGAGTTCCTAACACGGCTGGGAAAATCTTCGGGATTTAGAATTAGTTTTAAATTCTATTATAATTAGGATTTCTTTTTCAAATTGACTTCTATTTCCTTATAGAAATTAGGGTTATAGTTTATAAATTCCTATTAGGATTTAGATTGTTTTGAGTAGTATAAATAGAGATCCAAGTTGATGTAATCAAACACATTATTCATTATTCAATATATTTGTGAGGTAATTCTCTACTTATGGTTCTTTGAAGAATTCCTAAGTATTTTTCTTAGTTATTTCTTTGAGATTCAATTTGACTTATCATACAACAATTCATAGTTGTGTGTGGCGTCTTCTACCGCATCAATCGTCGATTGTACCGAAATTACCGCTTCAATATAAGCGAGGGGTCAAGGTGTCGTTGGTGTCCATTCAACGCAGATTTCTGAACGCGAGTAATTGTACCAAGATTACCGTCTACATATAGGCGAGGGGTTAAGGTGTTGCAAGCAATCCATCCTACAACTTTGCTAGAAACGATCGGGGCCACGACCATCTCACGCAAGCGTGCCGTGGAGTCTATCACTTCCCCTCTGTTTCTAGCCCCATGCTTTTCAAGCTGCCATGTACCTCATTAATCGCCTCCCTACTCCCATTTTCCACCCTAAATCCCCATTTGAATCTCTTTTTGGTGATCCGCCAAATTATCTCAAGCTTCGTGCCTTTAGATGTTTGTGCTACCCATGGCTACGTCCGTATGCTAAGCACAAACTTGACTCTCGTTTGCGTCCATGTGTTTTTATGGGTTATTCTCTCACTCAGAGTGCCTATAAGTGCCTTGATCCCACTACCCAACACCTATTCATCTCTCGCATGTCCGCTATATTGAATATTAATTTTCTTATACTACCTCACCCCATACACGCCTATCATCTCACTCCCTTCCTAATTGGACATCATCATTTGACATTCCTCATCCATAACATGTCCCTCCGTCTTTATCCTCTCATACTCCTCTCCATTTGTCCACGCCAATCTTGTCGCATGTAGTCCTCTCACCACACCAACAACAGGTCATCGTACACTTGTGCCGGTCTTCAACCCCGTGCGCTAATCTCTCATCCCCATATAGTCCTGACCTATCTACCTTGCCACCATCCCCACCACAACCGCCCCCACCACCTCCTGTCCCGACCCATCCCATGATCACTCGTGCCAAATACAATATTTTTAAACCTCTCCAACTTAATTTGACCACTGAACATCCATTGCCTGTCACCTTTGAACGATTTTTTGTATCTCAGGCCCTTCAACACCCAGAGTGGCGAGCTGCCATGTCACATGATTTCAATGTTTTAGGCCGTAATGGCACTTGGGAATTGGTCCCTCCCTCTCCGAAACAGAATTTGGTGGGTTGCAAGTGGGTATTCCGCATCAAAAGAAAACCAGATGGATCTATTGACAAGTACAAGGCCCATCTTGTAGCAAAAGGCTTTCATGAACGTCCTGGTCTTGATTATACTGAGACATTTAGCCCCGTTATAAAGCCTACCACCATTCGTGTTGTGCTCTGCTTAGCTCTTCGACATAGCTGGACTATTCGACAACTTAATGTCAATAATGCTTTTCTTCAGGGATCTCTTTATGAGGAAGTATACATGGCTAAACCCCGGGGGTTTTGTTGATGATCAGCTGCCTAATCATGTTTGTCGTCTCCACAAAGCCATCTATGGCCTTAAATAGGCTCCACGAGCTTGGTACAATGAGTCGGCCACGTTTCTCATCTCTCAAAAGTTTTGCCAACTCCAAAGTTGATACTTCTCTGTTCATCTACAATCATGATGGCATCATTGCCTATTTCTTGGTCTATGTTGATGAACTCTTCATCACCGACAACAATGGCTGTTTTTAGCTTTTTTTATTGCTACATTGTCCTCCTGCTTCTTTGTAAAGGACATGGGTGCTCTCCACTACTCCTCGGTGTTGAAGTCATACCCACCTCCACTGGTCTTTTCTTGTCCCAACACAAATATATTCATGATTTATTTGTTCGCACCAACATGACAGGTGCAAAGGAGTCCACTACACCACTCTCCACCACTACCAGCCTTACTCTCACTGACGGGTCTGCCTCCATGGATGCTAGTGAATTTCGAAGTGTTGTCGGGTCCCTTCAGTACCTCTAGCTAACCCGGCCAAACATCGCTTTTGCAGTGAATAAACTTTCTCAATTCATGCATAAACCGACTTAGCTTCATTGGCTGTTAAGTGTCTCTTACGGTACCTCAAGGTAACAATTCATCATGGCCTATCACTCACATGTAATCCTTCCGCTTCATTATATGCCTTCTCTGATTCAGATTGGGCTGGCAATCCTGATGACCGCACGTCCACCACGGCATACATTTTATTTTTGGGCGGTAATGCTGTCCTTGGGCCTCTCATAAGCAGCGCTCAGTTGCTCATTCTTCTAGTATCGGGCAGTTGCTGCCACTGCTGCTGAGTTATCTTGGGTTCAACATCTCTTGGGTGAGTTGGCTGCACTTCCTCCCACTTCACTAATGATTTATTCTGATAATGTGGGCGCAACTTACCTCTGTGCCAATTCAGTCTTCCACTCTCTTCCACTCTCGCATGAAACAAATAGATATTAATTTTCACTTTGTGTGTGATCATGTCAACAAGGAACAAGGGTCAGCTTCGAGTCTCTCATCTTTTAGCGTTTTGTTCCTCCAAACGCAATACTGAAATAAGTTTACTTACCTTATTTGCCCCCAAATTCAACAGCTTAAAACTGAACTTTAATTTGACACATCAAATTTCTGTGTCAAAATCAATAATCTTTCCACTCAAATTTGCACGTAAAACTGAACTTCAAATTTGCACTGAACTTTAAGAGCAATGAATGGCAAAAGCTGAAATTTCAATTTGCACGTAAAACTGAACTTTAAATTTGCACAGAAAATTTCAATAATCTTGACTTACATATTAGTGGTGTCTATTATATATGGGAAAAAATGTGTTTGTGTGTTTTACCCCTAACGCATGTGACTTAATTAATTTTGATAGATAAAATGTTGAAATGTCAAAAAAAAATTATTAATGAAAATGATAAAATGTCAAAAAAAAATTTAAAGAATAAATATATTAAAGTTTAGTCCCTTCCAGTCTAATTTTGTTCTCAGCTTTTGAGGGAGCTAGAGTGTTACAACATAATGTTATGTGAACAATGTCATTTCATTAAATTTCGCAAACAGAAGAATCTATACATGAAAGCAACAACACATGAAACCTTATCATGCAAACATTTTATATGTCACTCGTATTTTTATAAAAAGCATACAAAAGGTGATCGTGAGGATGGATTTGGTCTTCACTGGAGGACCATGACACCATCTATGATAAAGGGAAGCTATGCAGGAATTGTCTTTAGCATATGCTACAATTTATTCGGTATATCCAATAATTAACAAGTTGCCAACCCAGTAGTGTAAAAGTTGCTTATTTCCAGTTTATGTGGCAAATCGAGGAAGATAGGTGGATTTAGTTTCGAAGAATAATAGTGTGATCCTTCTTTAATTTTTTAGGGACTACGCTCATAAATTCTTCTTCTGTACTAGAGGAAATTTGCCATGTAACACCCTAATGATTTATGTATTAGCCGGACTTGAAATAAATAAATAAATATAATAACAAATTTATAATTAGATAGTGGGATAGTAACAAATAATTATTTATACACATCTAAAACTTACGAGGATAAGTGGTAACAATCTTTTAATTTCAAAAAGGACTCTTTTACTTACAAAATATTATACAAAAGAATTAAAGACATTTAAATAATTAGAGAGTGAAAAGAACCTAAAAACTATTTGACTTTAAAGTACTGTAAAACAGAGAATAAAAAAAGAAAAAAAACTCAAGAGTAAACCTAAACTTTTTTTTTTTTCAATTATGAGATGATCATGTGTTATACATGTATAACTAGATTTTAAAATTATAATATTTTGATTCTGATAAAATTCTGAAATTAATGATATATACGTATGTATATTATCTGTAAATTAAAATAAAAAAAAAGTAATTTCAAACCATATATATATATGTGTGTGTAAAAATGAACCAAAGACGAACCGAGCTATAGCGACGGATTTCTGTGATACAGCGACGGTTCGAACCGTCGCCTTAAATATAATACTAGAATATAGCAACGATTTTCTATATATATATATATATATATATATATATATATATATATATATATATATTCTTGTGGAAGAGTTATTGATTGTTTATTCAATATATTTCGTTTCTGATACATTAGAGTATATATATAATACTAATAACTATACATGGTAGGCTTCTGATAAACATAATTGAACAGAATTCAGAATAAATGATGTATATCACTTGGTTTTATATATATATATATATATAAAATTGTGCAGGCCGGTATTCTGTGTATATATATTCCGTGTGGGTGCACGTGTGATGTTTTGATTAAATTTCCAATTTCCGAGTATGATGGTCTTAGAGTACAATAATATACATACATATATGTCTCTTTTGTTTATGTTATCAATGTTGGAATCATGGCTGAGCCATTTGTCTTGTCAGTATGGTTTTGTACTGCATCCTATAAAACTCCTATTTAAGAATATTTTATATAAGAATAACCTCTATAATATTATAAAAAAATTTGATCCCAATTTAGGCCAATTATAAATAGGAATAACCTCTAAATAGTAATATGTTATATATTTTTTAAGTCCCGTATTAAGAAACTATACCTCTATTTAGTAATAATTTCATAGATATACATATATATATATATATATATATATATATATATGAGAGAGAGAGAGATAATATTAATTTTAAAAGATTATATTTTCTATAAAAGACTACATTTCTTATAAAGAACTATATTTTCCTATAAAAGACTACATTTCTTATAAATGACTACATTTTTCTATTTTCTATAAAAGATTACATTTCTTATAAAAAACCACATTTTTCTATAAAAGACAACTTTGCATAAATATTTTTTGAATAATAATTATTAGGGAGTTTTATTGATATTTTTGTTAAAGTGAATATTTTTGAATATTCGAAAAATATTTTGTACAAATACCTCTATTTAGTAATAACCTCTCAATTAGAATACAAATAGTTTGGTCCCAAGTCTATTCCTAAATAGAGGTTTTACTGTATTTAGTTTATTATTATTAAAAAAAATAGTAGTGTTTTGTGATGACTCAAATTTATTATGTAAATTCAAAAAATTATTACAAAGGTTTTTGTGATGACTTTAGTCATCACAAAAGTTATTTTGTATACCTTCATTATGAAAGTTATTTTGTGATAGTTTTGACAATCACGCAAACACTTGTGCTTTTCTGATGATTAATACAATCACATTAACAGGTAATCTATTGTGATTATCAAAGTCATCATAAAAAAACACATGACTTTAAGAATCAAATATAAGAACGTGAATCTCCTTTTACGAACAATTATTT
Organism: Panax notoginseng; assembly: GCA_016801055.1. NCBI lineage: Eukaryota > Viridiplantae > Streptophyta > Magnoliopsida > Apiales > Araliaceae > Panax > Panax notoginseng. Next base: position 231,282,901 of record CM029014.1, read on the forward strand.
TACTATATTAACTGTATCAAATGATACTAGCTAGCTTGTAGGATTCAAACCTTCTCCCCATTTGTAAACTAAATAACAAGTATTACCACTATATCAAAGTCCAGATCATGATTATAATTTTAAAACAAAATATAAAAGAAAACATATATGAGTTGATTTACTAAACAAAATTAGTCCCACATAAGATTTGGATATTACAATGGCAGTCACAAATACTCTATAATGATGATAAAATTATTCATCATTGAGAGGCATCATATATTTTATTGTTATGTGATGGCTTAAGAATTCCATCACAAAATACATTCTTTTTATAATTGCAAATAAAAGGTGTCACAAAAATTTATCTTTTTTAATGATTGTTATGACCGTCATAAAATATTGTTTTGATTATTTTTTTATTAAAATATTGGTGATAACTTAAATGCAATCACGAAAATAGTATATCCATAAGTGATGTTTTAGTGCGTCACAAAAAGAAAATTTATTTTACATAAAATTTTGGGTGATTGACATGGTCATCACAATTATAATACTTTGATGGCAAAATTAATCATCACTAAGAGCCATCATATATACTGTGGGCCCAAGTGTAAAATTAGGGTTCACATGACCTAATTAAATTAAATGCACAATTAGGGTTCCACGACATCATTAAATATGCAAATTAGGATTCGCGCATAACCTAATTAAATGAAGACGGAGAAGTCAAAAATAAATGTGCTAAACCCATGAGAAGCCTCCACGTGTCTCGAGGCAGAAGGCTCGTGGAGGCGGCTTGTTTTGAGAATTGATTGAGGGATTGGATTGGTGGTTAGAAGGACATGACAATATGAGCAATATTACTCTGATGATTAAAGGGTATTTCTAGAATTTTCCTGAAAGCATGTGCCTGGCACATGACCACTTTTCAGAAAACCCTATAAATACCCCTACCATTCCATTGGGAAGGGGACCTCTCTTCAGACGCAGGATTTGGACTCTTGGAATTTCAATAACTCTAACAAGGTTTTCGGATTCTAGCTAGGAGTGAAAGGACTCAAGAAGAAGGCTCTTGAAATCCTAATAACCCTAATACGGTTCTCAAATTCTAGGAGTTCTGCCTTGTGTCGTTGGAGTAATCGCCCACATGTTCTTCTCCCCTCTTCAATCAATCAATCAATTTCGTGCTCTTCGTGGATTTCTCTTATCCTCAACCAATACGAAACCCTAACTAGCAAGGCACGATTTTCTTGCCCACATATACTAATATTTTGTGATTCCTCAAAAAGTTTTATCACAAATTATTTTCTTTTGTGATTGTTTTTAAAAAACTATCACAAAATTTCATGACATATTCTTATTTTTTTGTTATATAACATTTAAATTGGTTTTCATTTTGAAATATGGTTATTGTTGAATTTTAATTTAGGATTATTGTTGAGTTGTTATTATTTAGACTACACGCTATTGATATTGTTGTCTTGCATACCTTTAAGCTTGTGACGTGTAACAGCTCGAGCATGTAGCATGTTTACTTTCCTAGTTTAGGCTTTTCCTTCTTGGTTCCCTTTTCTTCTTGTTTTTTTCTTCTTCTTTTCTTGCTTCTTGGCTTCGGCTCATTCTCTTCTCTTCTTTGCCCTTGGTTGTTGAGCTCCTTACTTGAGCAGAATGGGGAGCATTATTGCTCCCCTCCTCTTTTTATAATACATAGTTTTGTTAGTTTATAAGTTTAGCCATTTAGACTTTTTATTCTTAGTCAAGCCCCACTTTTCTTCTTTAATCTTAACTTGGCCCACTTATCTTAGGCTAAGTAAGATTAACTTCCATTAATCTCTTGCATTAGTAACTTAATTGACTTGTTTGGTTAATTTAAAATTTAATAGGAGGCTTCTTGAGTAATCTTTCTTTAAAAGAAATATTAGAGGCTTCTTAAGGAAGTCTCCCCTTTCTCCCTCTCTACTCTAGCATATATATATATAGTGGTATTGATCAATAATATATATTTGTTATGGATTAAAAATGGGCATACACTATCTCTATTATTCAATATAGGAACTAACGGCCGATATTAGAACTAAAAAATTCATGTCCGCTACTAATAATAGCGGACGACACCCGTCATCCGCTACTATTAGTAGTGGACGTTGTAGCACCCCCAAATTCGGGTCCGTTGAACCTCGGACCTAGTGCGTCACGATACGTCATCTTCATACATATTCAATAAACTAATGCGAAATTATAAAAAATAAATTGTTTATTACTCAATGGTTCTATAATATTTCCCAAGGTCTACAACCTTTATTTTAATACATACCTTTAATAATTCACAAGGCTTACATCATCAATTTATGTCAGTTATCATAATAGATAAATGTCCATATAAAACTAATCTCCATATTTTCCTTAGCAAGGGTTAAACTGAAATATATTCATGATATAGCAAGGGTGAGCAACTACTTTGCTCAACAAGTTTAAATACAATAAAGATATATCATGATTGAAAGAAAAAATAAGCTTTCAAGTTTTCAACAATGTAATATAATTGTGAAAGAGCATGAATCAAAACTTCAATAACTGAATAACTGGATAATTATATTAAGTGGTCAACAATGACCATGAACAAATTTAACTGAACCTTATGGTAATGAAGGTGATCAGCCTTTCATACCTGATAAACATATGCAATGTGCACTAAGTGCGAATCAATAATCATAGATGTGGAATAATTGTCAATAATTAAACCACTAGCATTCTTGAAAATTATTAACTCGAGTTTGAGCTAGAAAACTTGCATGTACTATTGATTACTGCTAAGCAATCTAATTTAATCTCTTATGAAAGACCTATCATTAATAAAATTGATCCTCCAATTAGCATAATACATTTTATCTCACAATACTATTACTCAAATAATAAATTAGCTAACATTTAGCCACATAATTTAACATTGAATAATTTTTTAACTCACTAGTAATATTATCGTCATTTAATAATATTATTATCACATAGTCATCATCTTAAATTCTCGTCTAATATTATTTATCTTTTAATAATATTTTATTTACTTCTCAATTTCTTAGTAATATCTTAATCATTTACAAATATTATTAATCATTTAATAATATTTTAATCACATTCTAATATTATTAATTATTTAATATTATTTTATTCATTATCTAATATTATTAATCATGTAATAATATTTTCCTTATTTCATAAAGGTCTCACATATTTTAAGATATAAATATTTTACATCTTAAAGCTTAAATCATTTAAATTCTATTTCAGAAATATCTTTTACATTTACTCGTAAATTCGAATTTTAAACAGCTAATGCATAGCTTTTATAGTAAAACTCAATTTACCATATTATTTCTTTAACTTAAATAATTTTTTTACATCAGTTTGTTCATTCATGAGTCACCATTGACCTCAAATCTGGTTTCTGGCAAATTGCTATTCACCTAGAAGATAGATATAAAACTGCATTCACCACTCCATTTGGTCATTACGAATGGAATGTCCAAGCATTTGGCTTAAAAAATGCTCCCAGTGAATTCCAGAATATCCTCAATGATATTTTGAACCCCTTCAGTCATTTTATTGTTGTGTATATTGATGATATTCTCATTTTTTCCAATTCCATTGAAGAACATGTCAAACATTTGAAATCGTTCTTTAAAACAGTCAAAGATAATGGACTTGTTCTTTCACTTTCCAAATGCAGCTTGTTTCAAGCTAAAGTTCGGTTTCTTGGATTAATTATATATCGCGGACTCATACGGCCAATTGATAGAGCTATTCAATTCGCCGATAGATTCCCAGATAAAATTACCCATAAAACCCAACTGCAGAGGTTTCTGGGCTCGCTCAATTATATTGGCAAGTTCTATAAAAACCTCAAGAAAATTTGCAAACCTCTCTTTCAGCGTTTGCAAGACAATCCTCCCCCATGGACTGACATTCATACTTCTGTCGTCCAACAAGTCAAAAAATACGTCAAGGCATTGCCCTGCCTTGGTATTTCAAATGATTCTGCATTTAAGATTGTTGAAACTGACGCCTCAGATATTGGTTTCGGAGGTATTCTCAAACAAAAGTTAACTCCAGATTCCCCAGAACAAATCGTCCGTTTTCATTCCGGTGCATGGAATAGTACACAGTTAAATTACAGTACTATTAAAAAAGAAATACTTTCTCTTGTATTATGTATTAATAAATTTCAAATTGACTTATTAAATCAAAAAATTTTAGTTCGAATTGACTGCAAATCTGTAAAATATGTGTTAGAAAAGGATGTTGAAAACATAGCTTCTAAACACTCCTTTGCTAGATGGCAAGCCCTTTTGAGTATCTTTGATTTTGATATTGAATACATTAAAGGCAGTAACAATTCCATTCCTGATTTTCTCACTCGGGAATTTATTAACACAGGTACCATCCATCCTTCATGAGTATCCGCGGTGCATCAACCTCTCGTGGTCCGGGTAGCCCTACTGGCCCTAGTAATCAGCCAAGAGGAGCCTTGGTTCCTCATCCAGTTAACCCAATTTACCAAACTAGTAACAAGTTCACTGTCCTTGGGACAATGCCCAAGCCCTATAGTTCACCTTTAGCTAGTAACCCATTACCTGTCGACCCCTTTCAGCCCAAAGCCTCTAGTTCAAACCCCAGTAATCCTCCCTCTGAGTACATGCTTAGATGGACCAATCTCTTATTTCATATTGAGCCTCACATGAAACCCAGAAATGACCCAGTAAAGTTGACTTCTCAGTTTTTTCCTTCTGGTTGGCATTTCATGCCTCTTGCTCCTTATAAATCCCTTGTGTATTATAAGGATATTCTTGTCGAAACAGAGTCAATCTTCATTAAACCCATTTATGCCAACAATGATAAAACCAAAGTTCTTTACCATTCGTTGTATATTAAACAGTTTATTCAGATGTCTGAATGGGGAAAACATCCCTCTGATCTTATGCAGCTTTCTAATCAGGATAACTCTTTTTGTTATTATGATTATACGGAAGCTTGGTATAAAGTTTTCCTCCATCAAAATGAGTCGCACAGTCATTCTTGGTTTGTGCAATTCGATCATAAATTCAAAAGTCATTTCCCGTATTGGTTTTCCCATTGGTGGTCGAGATTTGGTTCTACCTATGACCTTCTTCCTGATCCCCTGAAAGTCCAACTCAATCATTTTTGCAATCACAAAAAATTAGATTCAACATATGAAGGTGTCCCAGTCCTTCTTCAGTTTGTAAGTAAATATAAGATTCCCTGGATTCTCCGATGGGAATACAGCATTCAAAACCCCACCAGTGAAATCAGTCATAATGCTTCCCCTACATCTCCGTCGGCAGATCCTTTTCCCCTTGTCACACGCCAATGGTTTGTCAAATGGTGGGATAAATTTGATGTCAATAGAATTGTAGGTCAAGTTCAGTTAGAATTCCCTGCTTCATTGTTAACATAAAAGGCAGGACATGACCAAGGGGATTTACTGGGTCTAATTAATTTTTTACTAAGGAGATCATTAATTTCCTTTTTACATAATTCCATTTGTTCGTGATTCATTTGAATAGGCCTGGCCTTAGTAAGAATCAAATGTTCTTTGAATTTCTTAGCGTAAGGGAGCCTTACAACATATTTTTTCCGATGCCAAAAGGCATTAGGAGAATCAGAACAAAGGTTGTCCTTTAAATAAGTTTTTAACTCTTCAATTTTTTCAAGAACATCTTTATTTTGAAGTTGTTCTTCAATTCTTTTGTATTTAATTTCTTCTTTTAAGAAATTTAAATGGGTGGATTTACAATTTAATAAATTTAATGATTTAGAAATGGACTCTTCTTGAATAAATTTTAAATCTCTTTCTTTTGGTTTAATAAGAAATTTAAATGTTATTCTTTTACCTAAATGTCTACAGCTTAATCCTTCATTACTGGTAGTAAATGGATATAATAAATATATAAATGGTAACCCTAAAATGATTTTATCAGTAAGATTGCGAATTAAAACAAATGATGTTTTAAAACACATATTATCTTGACAGATATGCACATTAGGCAATTTATATTTTATTTCCATCTGACTACCATTAGCAGAATTTAATTTTTCATTAGTCTTCTTATAGTATTTGGTTGGAATAAGACCTTCCTGAATACAATTCAAATCCGCGCCCGTATCAACTAAGGCGGGAAGATGTATTGAAAAAGTATTATCGATAACCAAATTAATGGAGATATACCATTTTTGAATGGTAATATCTTTAACTCTTTTAAGAGAAAGACCTTGAACGAATAGATCTGGTTCATCTTTGACTCCTGAAGATTCTGGCTCATCGTGATCTTCATCACTAGAGGAGGAATCATGAACTTGAAGATCTGATTTCTGGTTCTCAAAGTCTTTTCTTAAATTAGAGACTTCAATCTTTAAATTAGATATCTCCTTTTTAAGCTTATTAACTTCTTGATTTAATTCTGGAAGAGTAACTTCTTTAACTGGGGTTTTAAATCTTTCTAGAGTTTTATTAAGGCTGAATATCGGTTTATCTTTAGCTTTAAAAATCTTGTCTTTAACTCTAGTGTCTTTGGTTAATAAATCTTTTAACTGCTTAGTATATTGAACCTTAAGTTCAGGGTCAGAAATTTTACTAATTAAGTCGATTAACAAAGAGCTTTCTTCATCCTCTTTGGTAATTACACTTAATCTTTTAGTGCAACAATTTTCATTACAGTTATTAGCACAAATAGTGACTTCTTCTTCGTTACTATCAGATTCATTGTTGCTGGTACTGCTTTTAGAAGAATAGGGGATGTCAGATCCTTCATCATTATCTGCACTATTTTCTATTCTCATTAACTCTAATAATTGTTCTGTATCTTCATTAGAGATATTTAACTGAGATAATTTTTGTTTTACTTTACATTCATTTTTGTAGTGGCCTTTTTGCCCACAATTGTGGCAAACGATTTTACTCTTATCATATTTTTTAGTTCTTTTATTATATTTTTTATTAACTGGTTTGGGTTTATTGTAATAATCGTTTTGATTATTATCCTTTTTGTGAGTATATTTACGTTTGTGACGTTTATATGATTTAGGATGATCAATATGTCTGTGTTTATGCTTTCTTCTCGAGGGAGCAATAGGAGGTAGACCATATTGTTCACAAAATGTTCCTAACTCATATTTAGCTTTTTTCTTATCTTTACCAGCTTGTTTAGCTAATTTAAAATCAATGCACATTTTTAAACCTATTTTTTGAATATAACTGATTATGTCACCATAAGTGAGATTATCATAATCAATATATCCTAAGTTTTTACTCAACTCTTCTCTAACTTTATGAGCGAACAATGAAGGCAAACCATTTACAAACTTTTCTTTCCAGAAAGGCTTGTTGCTATCATTTCGCAGCATAACTCTAGAGGTAAACACATATTTGTACCACCTGAAGTCACTAAGAGTGGGACAAGTGAGATTACTGAGTTGATCGTGAATCCTTTCTGTTATGTTACTAGGAGTTCCTACAAAGTGTTTTATTATGGTAAAAATTAAAGTATTTACTCCATCTGGCGGACCAACACCAACATCTTCATCAAAGATGGGGTTGCCGTCATCGTCTAACTGGATAGCATGAATTATAGATAGTCTAGTATCTTCCGTGAGATGTCTTTCCCACCAAGATCTGAGAATACCTGTGAATCCACTAGCTATTAACTCAACGATTTATGGTTGTGACAGATTGTTGAATTTAGTAATATAGCTATTTGCCACCATAGACATGTGATTTAATTTGTTTAAAATTTCTTGTTCACTAAGACCATCAATGTTCCATTCATAAATTTTATTAGCTGAAACAGAGAATTGTTTGTCTAGGTTTCTCTCTTCGAATTGGAGATCCGGAGGGGTAGGCCTAGAATACCAATTTTTGGTTAAACTAGTGTTTTTGACTGTTAACTTGTTCAATTGATCATTAAAATCTGGGATTGAAGTAGAATCAGAATAGTCAGCTTGACTTTCACTTTCAACTTCAGTCTCAACTTGATCCAAAGTAGATACTGTACCACTTGGACCAGAATCAGTTTTTAGTTTTTTGAATAACTTGTCAATAGATTTAATTAAGTTGCTATCTTCATTAGGTAAACCTAGTTTACTTCTATTTTCAGGTAAGTTAATCAAAGGATGTTCAATTTTTGCATCTGGTTTTTTAATACTTGTTTCTTCAAATTTTTCTTCAATTCTATCAAGCTGTTTTCCAACAGTTGCTAGATATTGATTACTAAAATTTAATTGTTCAATAATTTTTTTTATCATCTTTATTGCCATCAGAAATTTTAAAGGGACTGGCAACAACAGATGTATTTTTAACTGAGATAAGGATCGTTTCTAGCGGAGGATGACTAGAACAGACCTTAGACTTATCTTCTTTTACCCATTGACTTTTTGTTATAACATTACACTTACTTTGGTATTGATCATACCAGTCATAAAAGGTAATGTTTATTTTTTCATTTTTTATGAATCGTTTCCATCTATTAATAATTTTATCACGCTCCTTTTCAGTTGGATGATTTGAACGAAATAAATGTCTTTTATCTTTATTATTTTTGGAATTAAAATCTTTTACAAGATTATCCCAATCAAGAATAAAATCTTTTTTAATAACTCTTAACTGATTGTTAATCGGAATTTCAAAATCAGACTGAGTGGGAAGCTCAGAAGGAGTAGGAGAGGAAGAACTATCTTCTTCTACTAGATCCTTTTGAGTATAACATGGGTGACTAGCTTGACCTTGATTTAAAATACCTTTCAATTTAAGATCTCTTAAAGAAGGGTTATTAAGAATTTCAGTGTCTCTTCTTGAAGATGCTATTGTACTAGCAGAATCTTCAATAATAATCGGTCTTTTACTGCGTTCAAAACTTATTTTAACGGTTCCATCAGAAAATTGTCTAAAATTTCCAAGGTTTATTAGATTGTTAACTACAGGTTATTCAGGTATTTCACTAGGTAAAGTCCATTGACTAGGGAGAGTAATATCTTTCCAGAGAATGGTTCTCGGAATTTGAATATTAGCATCACTAGTTGAACTTTGAATCAGGACAGTTTGATCTTTCGGACTTTTATTGAGAGCATGAACGTTTAGGTTAGTTTTCATGGTCTTATAATAAAATCGGTAAATCAAAGCTATCGGCTGAGAACCCTCAATCATCTGAGTAATTTCTCCAGCAGTTTTAATATTTAATGTCAAGGCTTTTAATAAATTTTTATCACTTAGGCTCAATGTGAAATCAGAAAAGCAATTGAAATGGATAGGTCCATTATGCAGACTAGATTCCATTGCGCTGATCATGCTAGGATAATAATTCAAGAATCGTGCATCTCTAAGGCAGAGATAAATACTTGAATTAATTCCTTTAATGTTTAATGGTTTAACAGCCACTTGAACTAATCCAATGTGAATAAAATTATAACCTTTCTTTTTATGTTTTTTAATGACTTCGGGATCCAAAAGACTACAATTTTCTTATTCTTTATTAATGGCATAAACCTTTTCAACAGTTTTGACATTATAATCTGTTTTAAAATTGTCCAAAAATGTTGAATGATAAATTTCCTTAGGGGAGACCCTAGGTATATTCCAATTGTGCAAGGCTTGACTGATGTTTTCATAACTGTGAATTTCCTGATTTACTATGTCCGGAACAGGAGGCAAAGTCGACCGGTTACTAGTTGAGGAGTTAGATCTAAACAATCTATTCATTTTTACCAGGTTCAAAATAAATTTTTATTCATTATTCTTCCATTCATACCCTATTACCTTAAGCAGACTCATACCTATGTTCAAAAACCAGCACTGCTCACCCAAGAAACTTACAAAGGCTTGACAAGAACAAGGTGGACTACAGTAAATCAGGTGACTTCTGAATAAGAATAAAAGTGAAATTTTGAAAACGGTTGTAGATGAACAGTTGTAAATATCTTACTGGCAACTAGAACTGAAACAACATGGCTCTGATACCATTGGGGGCGGAAGCAAATACAGATGATTTAAGAAGGTGCCAGCAAATACAGATGATTTAAGAAGGTGCCAATAATAATAGTTTAATTACTAAAACATATAATTTTATTGATTGAAAATAAAACTGTTTACAAATATACAAACTGTTACAGATTGAATTGTCTTGACTTACTTTAAAACATTAAGAAATGTAGAATAGTAGAAGGAGGGGCTAAGAAAGGCTTAACAGCGGTAGAGGCTAAAGATTCATCTGAGAAGGAACTCAGAGTCTTTCGAAGTCTGCCTCAATAACTAAGTTCGGTTTCCTTTTATAGAATAAGGAAAGAACTATTACAAAGTTACTATTACAAAATAAATGATTACAGACAAAAGTTACTATTCATGAACAGTGCTGACTTTTTTTACTATTCATTGACGCGTCTGGCAACTTTTGACAAAGTGACCACAACTTTTGACTTGAGAGATGCTTTCGGTGGAAAGGAGATGCTTTCGGTGGAAAAGACGAATCTGCTTTCGGCTGAGGGCATCTTTTGACTGGCTGCAGGGAGCAGGTGCATGTGACTGAGAAGAAATGTCAGGCAAACGGGTCCTGAGCATCCTGTAGATTGATGGTGCCATAAGGATCATCATCTTCTTCATACTGACTGAGGGAAGCTGATGAAGAACCTGTAGAGGCTTCTTCATGTAATTCATCAATTCTTTTATTTAATGCCTGGGCAATTAATTTTAATTCTTTTCCGGAACAATCCTTAAAATCAGAAATGCTACAGGAACAAGACGAACCAGTGGGACTGACTCTAGACTCTTTTGATTTTTGACTAGAAGGTTCTGCTGTAGAGACTGGGAGAACCTTGAGAGGAGAAGCAGGGAATTCTAACTGAACTTGACCTACAATTCTATATATATATATATATATATATATATATATATTCTGTTACATAAATCTTAGCTCAAAATCCTCATTTTGAGCTCTAAAAAATCTCAAAATATAATTTTTATGATTAATACAATTTTTCAAAGGTACGTTTTACATTCTTCGTTGCATCAAAAAATAATTTTTTAGGCAACTATAGTTTTTATTTTACTTAAATATGTAATTTATATTTATCACATATTTTTATTGTTTTATTTATGCTCAGTGGCAGAACCAGAACACTTTTATAGGTGGGGTCAAACTACATCAATAAAAAAACTATTTATTAACGTTTTGAGTGCTTCTTTTAAATTAATTATGCACAATTATAATTGTCTGGCCTAATTATATAATACTGCACACCCCAAGGCTAGGCAAATGAAAACACCATAAAATTACATCAAAAACTAGTGTGCCCATTACAGGTCAGCCCACATATGGGCCCAACAACCGAAATGAGCCCACATTGAGCAGCCCACGAGTGACAACCAAATCTGTACATCAGTAATTTAAAATTTGGAAACACTTGTCGGCCCATGTTAGTCAAAAGTCATCAATTCAATGCCCAAACACCGGTGAAAACAGATATCGGCGACAAATCTGACAATAACCCAATCTCCGGCCAAGACTTTCAAGAATTTCCGGCAACAAATCCGACAACAACCTAGCCTTCTCCAAACTCTCCCTCGCGGTCAAAAATTCCAGTGGGGTCATATGCGCCCCCCCTCGACCCCCTGGTTTCACCTCTGTTTATGCCCAAAAGAAAGTTTTTCGGCATAAAATATCACTTATAGTCAAATCTCGCCATGTAGGACTTTATTAGATTTATTATTTCGCCGGAACGCGATTCGGAACGTCGAACGTCAAAGTCGCTCGACGCGTCGACGCTCGGTGTTCGTTCGTTTTTAAGTTCTGACATGCTCCTTTGGTCATTTTTAATTCTCAAATCATGAGTCATATAATAATGAAATTTTGGGCATGTTATAAACCTCATGTTATAGTATTTTAAAAAAAATTCACACCGCGAAAACGGATCACGAAAACTCATCAAAACAGTGCGCAAAAAAGACGTCAAACAACAGCACAGCACGACACTGCACGGCTCGACAGGCCCTGCCAGCAGAAGCGCGCGAGCGCTGCTTGGCTGCTGCTGTTGGCTGCTGCTGTTGGCCTTCTTATCAAACTAGCTATTTTGTAATTTTCTCACGCGTTACTCGTAACTCTAATTAATCTGATTTTTGGATATGTTATTCATGACATACCAAAGTATTTTTAAAAAATATAACCCACTAATTTTGGACCTCATAGGCAGCCTAAAACTGGCTCCAAAAATGTCCTCTTATAATTGTTTTCAAATGTTTTCCAGCTTGACCCTCTTGCACTAAAATAGTCATAACTTTTTTGTTTTAAGAAATTTTAAGGCGATTCTTGAGCCCACGCGAAGCTAACTTCCGGGACTACAACTTTTATTCTTTGACCTTTTTCAAATTCTAAACACAGAAGTCCAAAAATTCCGTGTAAAGGGACTGACCCGAGTTGGTTATATAGTTTTGACGCGACTATTTTGAACGGTCATAACTCTTTGCTCCGAAGTCAGAATTAGTCATTTTCGGAGTCTATGGAAAGCTTATTTAGTATACAACAACATACCAAAAGCCCAGAATTTTAAGAGCACTATAGCTAACCTCGAATTTTCTGTTTAGGGGCAGCAGTTCTCTAGCTTTTATTTTCTTTTGTTCGATTAGACTTTTAACACCAAACATGGTTAGATCTAAACATAACATACTCTAAAACATGTAGATCTAAGGTTTATTTTTTCTAGATTTTAAAACATAACTCCTTTATTTCATCAAACCATCAAAATAAATTACAAAAATTTAAGGATATGGTGTTTATACCTTATTTTTGTGCACATTTTTTTCTTCTTCCACCATAGGAGATGAAATTGGGATGTTAGAAAAACAAAGCCCTCTCTTCCCCTTCACTTATGGCTGCCGAAGCCTTCTCTCTTTTTCTTTTTTCTTTCTATCTTTCTCTCTCCTTATCTCTTCTTCCTCTTTCCTTATCTTCTTTAGCTTTCTTGTAAATTTTACCAAATGATTTTCCCACATGATAATTTCTCTCTCTCTCTATACCCGGTTCATGCACCAAGCATTTGCCCAATTTTTTTCATTTTATTTATTTGTTTAATAAAATGACCATAAAGTCCCTCATCTTTTGGGCTAAAAATTGGGTCATTTGATTTATTGATTGGGCTCTTAATAACTTGCTTAGGCCATGAAAATATAATGGGTCCGGTACATTTAGTTTACATAACCCTATATATTTAATTAGAGTTTCTAGTCCACTTGTTTTTGACTTTAAATAATTAATTCAACTATTCTTTTAATGTTTTTGTTAAGTAATTTAATTACCCAATCTTAGTAACTTAATTTAATCAAATAAGTTACTACATAAATTTTCTTAAACTATTTTACCCTCATTAAATCATATAATTAAAATAACTCATCTTTGATATCTAAATCATAAAACATAACATAACATACTTAAATTACATATTTATTTTATAATTGCAAAAATAAATATGCTATACACAATTTCTTATGTAAATATAATTATTTACATACTCAAGATATTATAATATAATATCCTTACCTCATTATCATAAATTCAATTAAGAATTTATTTACTTCCTTAATTAAGATATTCCGATAGATATAATATTTTTTCTTGATTAAATTAATTTCATATAAGAATTTATTCTAATACTCTTGGGTAAAGTATATATAAATATTATATGCTTAACTCGCCTCTTTTTGCTTCATTACGCAAATTATTCCCAACAATTTTATTTTCCCTGCATAATAAATATATATACATAATATATTTATTAACTCCCAATTATAAATTACACCAAACATACACACATCACATATAGAAAATAATTAATAATTTTATTTTCTCACATTATAAACTATTTATATCAATTCATTTACATATAGCAAATATAATTTAATATATTTACCATATTACGTAAACATAAATATTCTTCATAAATCATAAAATGATTTATATACTCATATATTAAACTAAACATTTAATTTAACGTCTAGTAACCCTCTTAATACAGTTTGCTACGTTCAATAAGTCTTTTTCATATGGCTTGCCCTATATATTATCCTGACTTGCCACATTCTTATTTCTTTTTTTTATATAAGATTTCTAACGTTTGATTACTATCAGCTTCTTATAATGAAGCTTTTCATTTATTCTTGTATGATTAATTTAAATAATCAATCCTCTTGTTTAGCTAGATTATATATAACACATATCCAAGTATATATGTATCTATACATATACACTTTTAATTTAATCTAATAATATCTCTTCATTTGAAATTTATTTTTTTAAATAAATTATCCACATACAAAATCTCTTTCTAGGTTTTGAATTTTCATAACCCTTATTTTCTAAATTCTTTTTTTTTAATAGTAAACTATATAGGTTCTTCTTAAAAATTTTAAAACATTCCTCTATTTCCACTCTAGGTTTTAAACTTTAACCTTTAACTTAATCATTCAAGATCCTCTAAATTTTTGGGTTGTCACAGACGTAACCCGTCGTTCACTACTAATAGTAGTGGACATGAATTTTTCAGTTCTAATATCGGTTGTTGGTTCTTTTATTGGACACTAAAGATGACATTTGCTCATTTTTGATTCGACAAAACTAATAATTTAGCCACCGAAGTTGGCACGTTTTATTGAATACATGATTGAACTTTTAATTTCTCAAATTAACTCACTAAACTAATTTTTATTTTCAAATTAGGTCATTCCGTTAAAAAAAGTTGACAGACGTTAATTTTTTTTATCTACATGGCGCTGACGTGGACGTAAAAAAAAGAAAAAAAAAAGAAAATGACATGGAAGATAAAAACAAAAAAATCATTACTTTTTGCAAAACAGATCTGTTGGGTGTGTTTTGCTCGAATTTCAGTTTGAGAAGAGAAGAGAAGCGGTGGAAGAGTGGTGAATGGCATCTTTGAGAAGAGAAGCGGCTTTGAGGTCTGTTTGGGTATCGATTATGTGGTCTAGGGATTTGTTTTTGACCCATTTGAGCCGCACTTTTACTAGGGTTCGGCATTGGAGGTGGTGGTGGTGCGACGGTGGTGCTGGAGGGTTGAATTTTAGGAGAGAGAAAAATCCCTTGGCTCCCTAGTTAATCTGTATATGCATAGAGACTGCAGTAGTCTGAAGCTCTCAAAACAACACGGAGGGAGAATATGGGCACTTTTAAACGGCGTCGTAACTAACCATCTAATTCTTTGTTCTGAAGAAAGATTTGATCTTTTAATTGCCACCATCACATTCCCATCAATAACACCTTTGTAAACTTTTTCAAAACCACCAACACCAATAACATGGTAATCGTCGAAATTCTTGGTGGCCTGTTTGATTTCTACCAAGGAGAAATACCTACAATTGCAAGCTGCATCAGATGAAATGGTGGTACTACCATGGCTTTTGCCCGAGATTGTAGATCTACTAGCTGAAGTATGGGATTGCCCGTAAAGGGGCAGCCAGCTAGACATCGAGTCGTTCCCTGGATATCTCTTCTTCCTATTATAAGCAGCCAAGAGTATGACAGCGGCAACCCCAAAAGCAGCAGCACCACCAGCAGCTCCACCAACTATCGTGGCAGTGTAATTTGATGAAAATTTGGGGAAGATGAAGATTTTGATAAAAAGGAAGATTTGGGGATGATGAAAATTTTGATTTTGATTTTGTGTATTTATATTTGGGTTGTATATTCATCTGGGTTGGTTAGATCTGTTTTGATAAAGAATAAAAGGAATCAAATAAAGAAGATGGTTAGATCTGTTTTGCAAAAAAATATTTTTATATTTTTATTTTTATTTTCAAGTATTTTTGCCATATAAGCAATATTTTTTATTTTTTATGATGTCTTTTATTTTCCATGTCATTTCCTTTTTTTTACGACCACGTCTGCGCCACATAGATAAAAAATTAACGTCTGTCAACTTTTTTTTAACGGAATGACCTAATTTGAAAATAAAAATTAGTTCAATTAGTTAATTTGAAAAATTAAAAGTTCAATCAGATATTCAACAAAACGTGCCAACTTCGGTGGCTAAATCATTAGTTTTGCCTTTTTGATTCATAACAAGTACTTGCTATGGATCATTACTCATATATATATATATATATATATATATATATATATATATATATATATATATATATATCCTTAAGTCAATTTCATTTGACTTTTACATTTCTTTTTTCTAATTTCCTTTTAAGAGCATTTCTTTAGAAGCATACTTGACTTTCTAATATATAATATATATTAGGTTATGGAATTTATTTCCATTGCCATTTCCATTTACATTGCATCTTCTTTCCATTCCAATACACCATTTTCTTTAACACATAAATTAAACCGTGTTATAAATAAAATTAAACTTAATTATATTTATTTATATTTTCGTTTAGAGTTTTGGGATATCACATTAATTTGTGGTTAATTGTATGTAGAAGTAGTATTTTAATTTTTTAATAAAGTCAAACAATATTTGAATATGATTAAACCGTATAAAACCAATTATCAAGTCCAATCGGATTGTCGGCTATTTTTTTTAATTATAATATGGGAGGGGGAGGGAGTTTTAAATAACAAAATGATGAAACAGCTTCACCAGTATCTTTTTAGGTACATAAGGTATTCATTAACTGATGGAAACCGCATTACACAGCAAGGGACATATCCCACGTAAAACTGAGCTAAACATAAGCTAAAAAGCCTAAAGTTGTGGATTACATCGCACAATTAACAGAACCTAACCACATCTACAATCAAATAGCTATCGATACAATGTTCAGAGCACTAGGACATCGTAGTTTCCTCGAAACAACCGAAGGACCTCCTATAATGAGAAAAGAAACTATATATGTTGTACACCAGAGGCTTAACCGAAGAACAAATCAAAATACCAAGCTCCTTCTCAACCATGCACGCCAAATTGTTAACGTTGAATCAAGTTGATAACTCGAATTGTTAACGTTGATAACTCGAATTGTTATTTTGTATCAGTTCAAACTCGATTGTATTTGCTTAGATCCATTAGATTTGAATCAAGTTGATAACTCGAATGTAGTTCGGATCTATTCAGATTGCACCTGAATTGTTAACGTTGTTGAAGATAATTACAAAAAACAATAAAATACTTCAAGACTTATAATAATTAGCCCATAGCTAGTAAAATAAACTTGTCGGTTAATTTCTGCAGAGTGAAACTTAGTTTACTATTTATTGCAATAATAGCATTATAATAATAAACTAAAGTGAATAAGAAAAAAACAAGGACTGATCAGATTGAAGATGGAAAGATTAATTATTATGAAGTATACGCTAAGTGGGGTACATTCAGGAATAGGACACATTAACTAAACCCCTAACAAACAGTTCATGTATGTTAGAAAATATGAAATGGTACCTTGGTTTCGGCTTTAGCTGATGATTTTACATAGAATTGACTTTCTGGTTTATTTGTATATTTGAATTGCCGGGCAAATCTCCTTTGGCAGTGAGCTTTTCATGAGAATAATCATGAGAATTGTGTAGCCTACTGCCAAGGGAGTAATTGCCCAGTAATTCTGGATATACTGGACTCACCCCATTGATGAACACTACTAAGACCAGAAATATACTTATAGAGGAGCATGGGAAAAGTCTGGTATTTCATATGCAAACAGGATATTCTGGGCACATCCTTAGTTTGTACGTTCGAAGGTTGAGTGGTCCGCTTTGATCCACGCAACCTTAATAAGCCCCATGCAAGACGTTTGCCTTGAAAATGGTATGACAAATATTTAATTTTCTAGAAGCATGAAATTTTTTAAAGTTTTGTGTGAATTGAAATTCACAAGGGAAAACTTCAAAAAAAAAAACTAAAAATTGAAGAATAAACGCAATGACATTTGATATTATTGCTTCCTTTAATTAGAAACATCAACGTCATCAATCACATTTGATATTATTGATTCCTTTAGGTTGAGACTTGAGTCGCATGGTTCAAAAGAGTCAAAACCATTTTTCTGCATGGCACTGAGTTTAATATACAAAAATCATACATTGGGATATTATATTTTTAGTATTTCTTAGTTTAAAACTGAACATAATTAAAAAAGAAAAAATATATAATTTTATATATTACAAATTATTATATCTAACTGTATTTTCTGAATACCATAAAATTTGTGACACAGATAATGCTTTTAATCATGACAATCAAACGTGCTCAGACGAAGGGAGTAATATTTTTCCTTATATTGATCCTTTATAGAAAACTCTAGCTCTATTTCACATATTAGCAAAGTTCCCTTCAAATGAAGCAATCATTTTTTCTTCTTCTTCTTTTTTTATCAGCAAAATAATTTTTTTATTAATTCAACCACTAAACCATACGAAAAAGAGTTTAATCCACAAGTCATAGATCAAACATAACATGAATACATTCTAGAAATAACAAAAATCAAACACACATCCAAGCCATCTTCTACTACTGTCCCTGGAATAATTCTGACCTTCTATTCTTCAAAGAGACAAACCAATTACTTGGACCCAAAAATGTAACAGAAACGCATCTAAAAATATTGGTAGCCTACTTCTAACTCCATTTGAATAAAAGATACCTGCTTTAGAGAACGGAAAAGAAAGAAGGAAAAAAAGAAGAGAAAAAAAAAAGTAAAAGAGCATAAACTATTGATCCAACAGCATGTTCTCTCTTTATAGCTGGCCTTGATTCTTATATCTTTGGCTTGTCGCTTAGGAAGAAACTTAATTAAGGATAGCGTTTCTGTCAATCATTCTTATGAGATTTTTTTCCCATAGGGAAATAGGGTTCTATAATTAAACGATGAATTAACATAATGTCAACAAACATACACTTTTAAACCTTAGTCCCTAAAGGTTACAATTTGTTGAACTTAAGTTCTTGGAGTTAACCATGCAAGAAGATACCACTGAAACCGTCAGCCTCTAGTTGATTAGGGGATCAAAAGAATGAACGTAACAAAGTTTCATGCATGCATATGTGTATTCGCCAACGTAACCTAGTGTAAGAATGAAATGCTATTCTCCATTAAAGAGCTATTCGGAGAATATCTCTTCACAGGCCAAACTTGTCCGTAGTCTCTCTTTTAGTTCATAACAATATATATATTTCAGTATTCTTAGTTTCTCCTGAAAAAAAGTATGACATTAAAGCTAGAATTAATTCCTAGCTGCATATTGAATATGTAGCTGTTCTATCGGACTAGATGTACATTGAGAATTAAGAACAATTAGCAAAAGATATATATCACTTGCTATAGCCAGCTTCATTCATGCATGAGGTGCATTAATTTGTTCTAAAACAAATTCAAATTTAATTATGCAGTGGTGATATAATGTCTATAATACCATTTGAATATTGGACATGCCAATGCGTAGACCTGTTATGATGTTTTTATACTTTGGATTTGAAAAGGCCCTTTACTTTCACAACTCTAAAATTATTATTCTGATCAAAAGAACCTCAAAACATAAAGTTAAAAATAAAACTATATGACAGTGCAATTATCAACAATATTCTTTTGGGCAAATTGCAAAATTGTACCCTCATGTATACACTCAATGAATTGTAACATGGACGCCAATATTTTAATTTTTGCAATGTCATAGTTAATGTCTCAATTTTTTGTAAAATTATCCCCTCTAACCAATTTTGGTCACAATTGGTAAGCCATGTGCATGTCATGTGAGTTTTATAAGGGCAAAATAATTCATTCTTGCATAAAAATATTTTCTCTCTTAATAGAAGGGTAAATACGTCCTTACAATAATAAAATAGATTCTCATATAAATAAATTTGTTTTATTGTAACCAAATAAAATAATTAAAAAGAAATTAATTAAAAAACTCAAAGATATGTTTAAATAAAAATTTATGTAGCATATTTCGATTAAATGTAAAAGAAAAAATTAAACACTAAAAATTAAATCAAATTAAAAAAATAAAATAAAATAAAAATTATTAGTAATTCGTTTAACAAATAATTTATTTTATATATACACACAAAATTGAAAA
Organism: Panax notoginseng; assembly: GCA_016801055.1. Classification (NCBI taxonomy): domain Eukaryota; kingdom Viridiplantae; phylum Streptophyta; class Magnoliopsida; order Apiales; family Araliaceae; genus Panax; species Panax notoginseng. Next base: position 231,302,970 of record CM029014.1, read on the forward strand.
ATAAACATGAATGTTTTATCAACATCAGTACAACACTAATGGGATCCATGCAAAATTGAAAAATAAACATGCATTCAATCCTTTATCATGCATGTTTTACCAAGTGTAATCGAAAAAGAAATAAAATTTTGTCGTATTTAGCACTCATTATGTAGGAGTGAAATAGTCCGTCGTAAATATTCCCTCAAACTTATGTGGGATTATCCCCGACGGAATTATTCCCTCGGAACTAATCCCTGGAACTTTGGTTATGAACGACGGAATTACGTCGTACTTAATTCTGTCGAAGATAGCTAATTACGACGGAAATTTTGACGGACTTATTTTTAACGTGTGTAATTACGACGGAATTTGCGATCAAAAGTTCCCTTGTAATTAACCTAATTCCGACGGAATAAGACTAATACCGACGGAAATGTCAGTCGGAAATAAGGTTTTTTTTTGTAGTGAACAGTGGAAGAAAAAGATTTTAATTAAATGATCCCACATAGTATTTCTAATCCTACAAATTAGGGAAGCATATATAACAGAAAGCATCCAAGGAGAATAACTAGGATGTACCTGGACAACAGTATGCAGAGCCTGAGGTGTTTCGTAAACGACATCAACCACCATCTCATTTGACTTGAGTTCCAGCAAAACCAAATACCTCCTCATGTGACCGTTACCACCAATACGATGAATCTTTTCAAACTTGTTTTCGCCCAGAAACCATTTTGGTTTCCACCAGAATCAACATGTCTGGCTTGTGCATCCTCATCAGCATATTCAGGTGGTCAATTTAATTTTTTATCTTTTTAAATTGAAATTTTATTGCTTCATACATAGATGTGTAGATGTTAAAAGTCAATGAATAAAAATATAGTCAAACATATTCACTTTTTCATGTGACAAGCATGTAGAGGGTAAAATAGTCTTTAACTGAAAATTAACGGTGTTAGATAAAAATCATTTACTGGTGCCATTGTGCAACTTAAGGTGAAACCACAAGTTGTAGAATGATAATTTTCGAACACAAGCGGTGACTCAAGAATTTAGAAATACCACAAAAGTTATTTTTTGAATTTTATATATATTCAATAAATTTAGATATAAACATATAAAAAAAGTATATCCTTAATATTTGTAAATTTTGTAACTTCTCAACATTATTTTTGTGGAATGGAGAGACTATGTATTACAAAAGTGGCCCCCAAAGTATACACTTATTTCAATTTTCACCTCAAAGTTTGTGAATCAACAATCATTGCCTCAAAGTTTTTTAAAAAGACAATCTTGTTACCCCTTTTTTCCGATCCGGCCAATTAATTATTTCTGGATAGAAATACGGTTTGACACTGATAAGTAACGTATCATATTTTTACCGTACCATATAAAATTTCCAAACCTACTTTAATTTTCTTATAATTAAAGGCTATTATTATGGCGATGCCTTTGTTGGTTGTCGTTGGATTGCTGCCATGAGACTTCTATATATATATATATATATATATATATATATATATATATATATATATATATATATATATATATATATACCCAGCACTTTGAAGCATGGAGAAGCCAACAGTATTATAGCCTTTTATAGGTATTCAATTTTGATACAAATCTAGTACACGAGAGAACAATGTGTTAAGCAAGTGAAATGATTGTATATGGGAGACAACAATAGAAAAACGTCAGCTTTAGTCCTTATACTTAGCACAATTTTTGTACAAAAAAGTTATGTACATGGATGAAATTATGATTAGTTCATGCATGACACGCATGCATTTTTATAATCAAAGCTTGATTATGCGATTTGAATTTAGGACATGTCAACGAGTACTTGAGTTCCTTTCTAATTCTTATTTGTATGGGACTGAAAAAGTTCCCACTACTTTCATAACGTTAAAGTTGTTATTCCTTTATCCAAAGAATTTAGTTTCGTTGGGATATATATTATTATGAAAAATATTTTTGATTGAAAATATGAGATTGACTTGTCTCAAATCCCATACAACACCAATTTGAGTAGGATCCTTTTTATTACACTTTTCACCCAATTTTTTTAATACACATTTAAGGATATTAATATTGCTTTTAATAAGGCACTAACAAACACAATTATATGATAAATAATATTGAGTTGTTAAATATAATATTTTTGTTACCGATTAGTCCAACACGAATATCGCAAATTATGCGAACTCATGAAAACAAAACTTGCATTCCATCCTTTATTGTGTTCCGATCGCGTTTATATGGCATTAGACAAAAGTTGGAGATGTTCTCTTCCTAAAGAAGATTGATAAAGGAAGAACTGGGGACCATCACCGCATGAGTGCTAAAGGTTATAAGCCCTACTGGAATTGTCCCAGCATATGCCAGTCCTTGCTTCGCATATCCGAAATCAAGGTGCCACCAAACTTCTATAAAAAGCTGAGTTCTAGTTCTATGAAAACTCGAGCATCGAGCCTTGAGCCTTATATCAAGCAAAATATTGTGGGATTAAGGATAACAGTGCGATCCTCCTTTGGCAAGGAGACTATCCAAATGCATTCTATACCTTGCCAAAGGAGAATTGCCCTGTCATTCATTCTCACACTCAAATCTGCGCCATGTACTTCGAGTTTTGAAGAATAACAAACTAAACTTCAGTTCCATTGTTAATGATTCATGCAGTTTATTAAAGGATTTCATTTATCCATGACATTGTTTATTAATTTAAGCTACTAATTATTTTTTTTCATATAATTATCGCCAGGTGGATGTGTACTAGAGGGCTACTTTAGGCTCAAGGGCTACAAATGTTCTGATTGATTGACGAAAAAAATTTAACATGTTCTTACATTCTTACTAATTCTGAAGGAAGCTTAGGAAGATTGGATGCAAGATGCTGCAAATTAACTTTGAATTTTTATTTTTAACTAGTATTAAGCTGGAAGGTTGCAAGATTAGAATTAGGTTTTAATTTCCCAGTAATAGGGATTCAAAGTACATGATAGAATTTGCAAAGTGCCTTATATTGTAAAATTTCTAGAAATGCATGCATAAATCTTCTGTTTATTTAATCATTTGAACTATTAACTTTAACCTTAGCTAATACGTAATTGAACTCATGGACAAAATCGTTCCAGGTCAATAACCTTAATGTAGCAGTTCTGCATTAGTCTTGGAGATGCTGTCTTTATAGGTTACTAAATATTGGCTGCCCTTTGTTCCTCTTAATTTGAAGGTGAGTAAAAAACATGTGGTGCAAATGTTGCGAATTTAAGTCTTATTTTGGACTTAATTTGTACACATGGGCTATGTTTGTTTGTAAGAATTATACTTGGGATAAAATTATTAATTTTAAATGTCTTGTTTGTTTTCAAATTTGGACTTGGGACTATTTAGTACAGGAATTATAAAATAACTTAATTAATATGGGGGACTATTTAATATCATGTCTAGCTAGGTATTATAATCCCATCACGAAGAATTAAAAATTTATGAATAAAACTAACCTTTATTTTTTTCAAATATGACTATCGTATCCTTAAGGTGTAATTGTTTGATCTACTTTTTTCGATTCAATTCCAACGTACTGCTATAGTTAATGCTCCAAGTAGTATTTAGATTTTTGACTTAATGAAATTTATTTGAATTTTTTATACGAATGTTGGGATCTTTTTGCTTTGGTTTATGCTGATAGAAGACTGATGGAAAAGCAAGTGAAGCTGATGATGGTTTTTCTTTCTTTCTTTCTTTCTTTCCCCTTCTATCAAAATCACGGATGTTCCTTTATATTTTTTATTTTAAGTTTGTTAATTTATTTTTGTGTAAGTTTTTAAATTTATGTAAGTGTAATTTTTAAAATGTATAAATTAGTTATATATATATATATATATATATATATATATAATTCTTAATATAGAGCATCACTGTCACATCATATTTTAATCTATTAAATAGTCCACATAAGCGTTCAACATAGTGTCATGTAGATATGTTGTTAACTTTTAATACTTTTGGACGGTTTTTAATTTTTTTTGTAAAAAAAATTATAGTTTAATAAGTTGACCGAAAAAAAAAATTGATTTAGTGATGTAAATGTAAATTGGAGTTCAGTTTAGTGGGCAAAAAATTAATTAACCCATAAAATTTATTAACCATATTAACATCATTTTGTTAGAGTTTATTGATAAAGTTTATAACAGTTTGGAAAACCTTAAAATAGATAGATAGAAAATAGATTTTGAAAGTTTATAATTAATTGTTCGTCATTTTTTGATGTATAAATAAGTTTAAATTATATTTTAAAATATATTATTATTAATAAGGGTATAATAGTTCAAATAATATTTTTTTCTCCAATCTTTTAATTAATCCTGAAAAAAATAAACACAAAATAATCTTAAAATTATAATTCTTACGAACAACATGTTTAGAGTTCAAACTTAATAAGTATGCACTAGGGATTCAGCAGTTTCAGAGAGAATCGATTACTGGTAGATAATGATTAGTGAGTCACAGAAAAATAATTCGTTTATATAATTATTTTCATTTCCAATATATGTGTACCATTCCGATTGATCAGATAACTAGCTAATTAACATTTGGAAATACCACAGGTAAATTAGGTCTCCAATAGATTAAGGATATAGAAGGCTGCTTCATCATGAGCGAATTAAACTTCACCAATATCTAGAATCTTGATGAGCAAAATAAACAACATAAACTTGAAATCTTACGTAAATAATCTGCAAGGGACTTGAAAATAGGAAGCTGCATGTACCAAACATTAGTACGTGAAAAGATAGTTATACTACTTGAATTTTTTGTGCATTACATAATTAAGAGGTTGACCTAGTGGTAAGGTATTAGCCCATTGAAAATGAATCGAGAAGAACACAAGTCACCAGCTAGCTCAAAATTATTTTAATTTTTTTAAAACTACCTTTTTGACAAAAAATTAAATCATCAAAAATGAAATAAACAAAGTTCAATTTTTAATAACAATATTATAAGAAAAAAAACACTTAGCTAGGGATATATTTCTGGTAAAATAAAACTGAACTAGCTATATATAAAGTTTAATTACTATACTGCAAAAAATGATTTTAACTTTGATATAACTGTAGCTTAGTTTTTTAAAAATATTACATAAACAAGCTTAAATCTAGAATTGCCAAGCTAGCTCAGCCTTTATCAACCACTAGTCGTTTAGCAAATGAGCCTACAAAGAGCTTAAAGAGCTAAACACCAAATTTCCATGATTTGTTCGGATCATTTGCAACCCTTATATATGTGCATAACCTAAACTAGAAATAGCACCTTTACAAATGCCTAGCTCGCAGTGGAATTAATGAGCAAATCTCCTTTGGCAGGCAGTCTGGTACGTTCATGAAAGACGCCGCCTTTGCTGGTTGCTGGCTGATCACCGTCTGCCAAAGGAGGTCAGCTCACAAATTCACCACGCAGTTCCAACTTATGGGGTAACGAGTCTAGCCTTGGTATATTTATATATAGTTATGCAAGAAGACTTGTGGTTAAGTCCGGCAGAGCTAGGTATATCAGATCGAGCTAGGTATATATATATATATATATATATATATATATATATATATATATATATATATATATATATATATTGTTCAGATTGAACAATAGAAAGAACCAGATTTATTCCTTATCCTTAATGAATTGCCGTGCAAAAGTATTAGGCACGTCGGCACAGAGATTTTGTTCATGGAAAAGTATGGAATTCATCCACTGATGAAATTGGGAATTGGAGAATCTTGTGTCTATTGTTTAATGCAATTTGGAAACTTTTTCTAGTTTCCATGCATGTACATATTATGATTTGGAATTGATATCCCCATTGTGTGTGAAAGAGAGGGAGAGAGAAAAAAGAGGTAGAAAGATAATTAATATTGGGAATTGTTTTCACCGTCGCTATGCATCGCGATACTTTTATTGTGGAAATAATATTTTTTGTTATAGATTTAATAATTTCCTTAATATTTTTATACTACCTTTGTTAGATTTATAAAATAGGCCAAAGTCTAATATATAAAGAAATCAAGTTTTCTAACTCAAAATTAATTGACAATGAGAAAAGTTGGTTAACCTCTTTACATACTAAACACTCCCCCTCAAGTGTAACCATGTGTATTGAGGGTTGAACATGAACTTGATGAGTATGATACAAACAAGATAATCAAGTCCAAAAAAACTAATCACAAAACAAGTCGAGAAGAAATTAAGTAAATTATATGTAATTATTGGCCCAATTATTAATAAATGATACTAATTAAGAAATGACTAATTTTAACTAAATTGATAACTTATACTACAAATTAAAAAAATGAGAAACATTGATCTTTAAGAAATAATAAGTAGGTAATAATAAAGGCCAAGAAAAGTTATTTAAGTAAGCCTTCATTGGAAATAGAGAATCTTTTGTCTATTGTCTAATGCAATTTGAAAACTTTTTCTAGTATGTACATTTTAGTTTGGACTTGATATCTCCATTGTGTATGTGTGTGTGTGTGTGAGAGAGAGAGAGAGAGACATGTAGAAAGATAATTAATATGAGAATTAATATTTTTAGAAGTAAATTTGATACTTTTATAAAAAATTTCTCATATGAATAGTAAGTAGGGTCTATCTCATGTGAAAGATGATCTTATGGAACTATCAAATTTATTTGTTAAAATAAAAATATCAATTCTCATTAATATTCTTATATTATATTTGTTAGATTTAAAAAATAAGCCCAAATCTAGTACATAAAGAGACATCAAATTCTATCTTTAAGTTAAAATTAATTGACAATGAAAAGAGTTTACTCAACTTACTTTCTCAATGTATTTGATGTAAAACAAGATATATATTCTAACATTCCTCATCACATGTAGGAATGGCAATGGGATCGAACAAGACAAGGCGGAGATTACACACCACACCACACCACACCACACCACCATCCCATGTCTTATAAAAAATTCCCATATTTGACCTATTTTCCACGGGGATTAAAATTTTAAAATCATCATCATCCTCACGGAAAATTTATATCATCACGGGGATTAATATTTTGTAAATTTTTAAAATTAAAATTTTAATTTTAGTTAATACATACATGAAAATTAATCATATTTTATCACATGATAAAATTTAGAAAAATCAAATAATAATATAATATACACACTCACACATACACAAGTACATGTATTTTAATTATATATAATAGTATAAATATTAATTTAATTAATACATAACTATTCGAGGGCAGGTACATCTCCATAAATAACATTATGTGATTTTCTTTCTCCAGTCTCATTCCCGGTCAGAGTTAAAATCACGGGGCATGGTTATCGCCGTGTGAATGGGGTAAACTGTTATATATCCTTACTCATGTGTAACTCGGTGCATTAAAGGTTGCACGTGAACATGATGAATATGAGACCCACACAAGATATTGAGTGTTGCACGTGAATTTGATGAATATGAGACCAACACAAGATAAGTAAGTTCAGAAGAAACTAATCACAAGAAAATCAAGTACTCAAGAAGAAAACTACGGGCAATTACTATTGACCCAATTGATAAGTAACACTAGTTAAGAACTGAGTAATTTTGACCCTACTGATAAGTGGTAGTACTAGTTAAGAAATGGGTAATTTTGACCTTTTAAATAAGGGTTCTTTACATAAATATACAACAATTAGAAAGTAATTACACTATTAGTGCATCCACAAAATAATTACAAAAATAACGCAATTCACATTAATAAGGAAACCTAAAATCAAGAAAATCAAGGAGAAATAACTGCCATAATTAATAATTCAAATTCAAATATCTGGGATCTAACAACAAAAATAAATTCAAATTCAAAATAATAATTCAAATTCAAATTCAAATATTCAAATTCAAATCTTCATCTCTCTCACAGTAGCCCTCTCCTCCGCTACTCCGTCGCGAATCTCCTTCACAGGTTGCCCTCTCCTCAGCTGCGAATCTCTGTTGTCCAAAACGCCAATGAGAAGAAGAAGAAGATCGATTCGCCCTATAAAAAGTTTAAAAATAAATAGATGTAACTCTTACTGTTCTGAATTTTTTTATGACTATTTGGTTAACCACAAATACTAAAATGGTTACCTTTATATGAATGGTTGACTACCAACTGTATCACATTCAAACTAAATTGGTAACTTAATAAAACTGAATTGGTTACTTTGATGTGAATGTTTGGTTACCAACTGCACTATGAAAAAAATGCAAGTATGGAGGTTGATTGGTTACCTTGATATGACAGTTTGGTTACCTTAGTATGAAGGTTTGGTTACCAAGTACACTATGAAAACACAAACCATTACTTACGAATAAACATCTATCCCCACAGATCTATATATATATATATATATATATATATATATATATATATATATAATATCAACCTCTCTTTTTAAACATCACACTCCACACTTCCCCTGTATCATCCATCACCTATGCTCCTCCAACTTATTCTCTCATCTCGCCACTTCCATTGCCACCTCCGTTTAGACTATCTGGTAACTGTAAATTCTCGCCGCCATCGAGTGTCCGATTTTGTCCGCTGAGTATTACCGCCGCTAGACCATTCAATACTTGTTTATCAGCTCCCAATCTGGCTTCTTTTTTGCTCTACGAAGTTCTCGGAATTTCGATGGGCGCCTCTGGTCTGGAGATCAAGGCGGCGTACCGACGGATGACAAGGACTAGCCACCCCGACGTGGTGACGATCGGCCAGAAGGATTCGTCGGCAGATGAGTTCATGAAGATTCACGATGAGAAAAGGACTACAATTTGTTTGGTTGTTTGGTAGAGATATTAATTACTTAATTTAATAAGTAAACCAATACTAATCCCCTTAATTAAGGAATCCTAATTGCATACTAATTCTCTAAAGTAAGGAATCCTAATTGCACTAATATTGTAAATAAATATGGGAAGTGTATTACTTTTGTAATTATTTTATGGATGCACTATTATTGTAATTATTTCTAAAAATATACTAAAATATATATGTAATTAACCCTTTAAATAATGGACTACAATTAGATAAGAATTGTGGGCCTAAAGGCTAACACTTAAAGACATAAAACTCTCTAACTCGAAACCAACTAACAATGAAAAGAGTTGGCTCAACTCATTATAAATTAGAGATCTTTTCTCAAGACATTCGATGTGAGATAAGATATATATTCTAACAACCTTTCTTCAAAAATATAAGATTACTTTCCTTTGTTTACGAAGACAAGCTATCTTATATACATTTTTAAACGAGAGATTATTACCTTTTAAAATTTATAATTCAGTCCTCGTTGCGCACAGAAGCCCTATTTATAAAATTTACAAATGTTAAAATATATATTTTACCCACCCCTTTAAACTTATAACTAGCTGTATATGTTTATATTAGTGGTAATTATAATTATGGCTAAGCAAGTAACTAAATTAGAACCGAAACCGCACCAAAAATCGCACAAACCGCACCAATTAAAACTGCACCAACGGTTCCAGCGTATGTGGCAGTTTTAGGTGGGTTGAAAAACTAAATTTACGGTTCCGGTTTGGTTACTAGCTAAAACTGCACGCATAAAACTGAAACCGTACAATGTTGGTAGAGTAGCCTATTATATTTTTGACTCTTTGTATTATGATCGTAATATTACTGTAATATGATCTTTGTTAACAATATGTTGTAATATGATTAAGCTACTCTTAATAACAATATTTTGTAATATGGTAGAGTAGCCTATAAATTATTAATTACAACATATTGTTACAAAGAATATTACAACATATTGTTACTAAGAGTAGAGTAACAAAGATTGTATTTAGTTTTTGTTTACTCTAATATATTCTACTATAATAATTTACATCATATTACTCTATTACATTTAGCTTTTGTTTAGACAAAATAATATAAGTAAGGTTGTGTGTGTTATCAAAGTGATATTTAATATTGTGTGATGCTAAATTGATAATTTAAATTGCATAAAATTTTGTTGTTTCAATTGGTTTGGAACTGAAACCGCACTGCACCAATCACAAACGGTTTCATGTGCAGATTTGAATTTGTCAAACCGCACCTAAGTGGTTCCATGTGCAGTTTAGGCTTCAAACCGCACCAAACTGCACCAATGTTCACCCCTAATTATAATATGATAATAATTTTGTGATGTTTTATAAATGGAGCTCTTATTTAGGATATTTTTTTTAAAATGACTTTTTTGAAAATGTGAAAAAAAAATTGTTAATTTACACTGTTTAAAATAAGATTTAAATACCACGTGGTATTTAGCTCAGTAGTATGACTCGCCTCATGGTTTCTATGAGTTCGATCTTTGGAGGCAACAAGGAGGGTGTGTGTGCTAATGTAACAAAAAAAAAATGTGAATTTACACCGTTTAAAATAAGATTTAAAGACAAAAAACTATATTCAACACCGAGAGTCTTTAACTTGAGTAATATTCTAGATTGACCTCTTACCAAGTAAAAAGTTCTAGGTTCAGTTCCTCTCAAATTAGCAAAAAAAAAAAAAAGAGGAAGAGAGACTATACTCAACCTCCAAATATGTGAAAGGAAAAAAACAATAACATCCTCCACTCCTTAAAAGAGACAGAAAGAACAATTACAATATTTAGGTGATGTTTGATTAAATTGAGTAATTAAGACCTAAATGGTTAGGACATCTTAATAAATTAGATCATCTGAACACTACAAAAAAATAGATCATTGCCAACGGACAATGCCGTCGACAATGACCCCATTGCCGTCGGCAATGAGGTCATTGGTGACGGCACTGTCCGTCGCCTGTCCCGTCGCCGTCTGGGTTGTCGCCCCTGTCTCCCGTCGCTCGCCGTCAGCAAGAGGGTCATTCCCGATGGTGTCATTGTCGACGGTCGGCCGTCGGCAAAGAGGCATTGGAGACGGCAGTTGCGACGAATAGCCCGTCAGTACTTTTTTCCCCAGAAAATTAAAAAAAGTCATTACCGACGGCATAGGCATCGCCAATGATCCTCAATGCCCGTCGCCAATGAGTTTTTTAGAAAAAAAAAATTTTTAAAAAATGCAAAATACTCCTGTTCATTTACATATATATAATTATACCTGTTATAAACTAAAGAAAAATTATAAAGAATTCTTCACGAACGCATATCAATAACAATAATAACTTCTGCTATATCAACCATCAATATAATCATAAACAATCAAAATATAGTTAGATACATATACCATCAACCTAACTAGATTCTAAACTCTAGTCTGTACAACTCAAAAGCTGTTTAAATATACATATATGAAAGTCAAAATATAAACATAATGGGTACTACAACCCAAGATCAGGAATCTCGGTATCACCATCGCCGCCGGTCCCACCTACGGTCCCACCGCCGGTCTGACTGTCGATCCCACCCTCAATAGTCTCATCAGCTGTCCGACGATCATCACCATCTTCACCACGGGCATCGCCTGTGCCGCAGCCTCCACCCGCCAAAGTCTCATCAACAAGGCCCTACAATATTAAAATATTAATAACGAATTCAAAAATAGAGCATATTTAAGTTAGTTTTGTTTGTGTTCTTATTCATGTTGAGTTTTGCAAACTGGGCGATAACTCGGCTTCCGTACGTCAGAATCGAGTTCTGTAAGTTTTAACACGTGTCAAATACCTACGCGGTGCTATGTGTGTGTTTGCGTGTCGTTCGGACGATCGACGCGGGTTTTGAACTCATTTTCGACTTTTTGCCTAAGTGTTGGCGAGTTTTGCAAACTGGGCGATAACTCGGCTTCCGTACGTCGGAATCGAGTCCCATAAGTTCTAACGCATGTCAAATACCTACGCGGTGCTATGTGTGTGTTTGCGTGTCATTTGGATGACCGACGTGGGTTTTGAACTCTTTTTCGGCTTTTTACCAAAGTGTTGGCGAGTTTTGCAAACTGGGCGATAACTCGGCTTCCGTACGTCAGAATCGAGTCCCGTAAGTTCTAACGCGTGTCAAATACCTACGCGGTGCTATGTGTGTGTTTGCGTGTTATTCGGACGGCCGACGCGGGTTTTGAACTCATTTTTAGCTTTTTGCCTAAGTGTTGGCGAGTTTTACAAACTGGGCGATAACTCGACTTCCGTACGTCGAAATCAAGTCCCATAAGTTCTAACATGTGTCAAATACCTACGCGGTGTTATGTGTGTGTTTGCGTGTCGTTTGAACGGCCGACGCGGGTTTTGAACTCTTTTTCGGCTTTTTACCAAAGTGTTGGCGAGTCTTGTAAACTAGGCGATAACTCGGCTTTCGTAAGTCAGAATTGAGTCCCGTAAGTTCTAACGCGTGTCAAATACCTATGCGGTGCTATGTGTGTGTTTGCATGTCATTCGGACGGCCGACGCGGGTTTTGAACTCTTTTTCGACTTTTTGCCTAAGTGTTGACGAGTTTTGTAAACTGGGCGATAACTCGGCTTCCGTAAGTCGAAATTGAGTCCCATAAGTTCTAACGCGTGTCACATACCTACGCAGTGCTATGTGTCTGTTTGCATGTTGTTCGGACGGCCGACGCGGGTTTTGAACTCTTTTTCGGCTTTTTGCCTAAGTGTTGGCGAGTTTTGCAAACTGGGCGATAACTCGGCTTTCGTACGTCAGAATCGAGTCCCATAAGTTCTAATGCGTGTCAAATACCTACGCGGTGCTATGTGTGTGTTTGCGTGTCTTTCAGACGGCCGACACGAGTTTTGAACTCTTTTTCGGTTTTTTGCCTAAGTGTTGGCGAGTTTTGCAAACTGGGCGATAACTCGGCTTTCGTACGTCGGAATCGAGTCCTATAAGTTCTAACGCATATCAAATACTTACGCGATGCTATGTGTATTTTTGTGTGTCGTTCAGACGGCCGACGCGGGTTTTGAATTCTTTTTCGGCTTTTTACCTAAGTGTTGGCGAGTTTTGCAAACTGGGCGATAACTCGGCTTTCGTACGTCGGAATTGAGTCCCGTAAGTTCTAACGCGTGTCAAATATCTACGCGGTGCTATGTGTGTGTTTGCGTGTCGTTCGGATGGCCGACGCGGGTTTTGAACTCTTTTTCGGCTTTTTGTCTAAGTGTTGGCGAGTTTTGCAAACTGGGTGATAACTCGGCTTCCGTACGTCGAAATCGAGTCCCGTAAGTTCTAACGTGTGTCAAATATCTACGCAGTGCTATGTGTGTGCTTGCGTGTTATAGCAATACAATTACAAATTACAATTATAAATTACATAAATTAAATAAAGAAATACAGAATTTAATTATTTTTACCTGTCGAATATGTGGTGGGAAAATGTTGGCCAAGACAACTGCACAAACGCGGATGGCCTCCTCCCGTACTACACCCATGAGGTCATCAACAGCGGCTGTAGGATCTATAGAGTCGAGGACAACCTCCTGAGCCAGCTGGTAGATCCGCTCGCGTGATGGTGCGCTTGACTGCACAACACCGCTCGCCATGCACCCCTCTATGATCTGCCAGAAGAAGTCATCGGATAATGAAGGGCAGGCACCCGATCCACTCGCACCACTACCTCCAGTGGATGGGCGCCACCGAGATCTAGCAGCAGGGACTAGGGTGTAAGCTGGGACATGGGGAATGCCCACAACTCTACCCTTCTTCGGTCCCCCTGTAGCCTGCAGCCAGTCCTCTATCTCCTCGTCGGCACGTGTAGACTCGGATACTGGAGTGTCTCCTCTCTGGCTGCTCCGGGCCACTGCAAGATCCTCGAACCTCCGCTGAAAAAAAACACATTAGTAAATGATACGCAATGAATAAAATGAAATAATACAAAAGAATATCCGAATTTTAAAAACATACTAAATAAGATAATTACATAACTTACAGCAATGCGTTCTGCCTCAGGTGAGATATAACCACCGTCACCTTTCTTTTGGTAGGCGTGCCACCAAAACTCCAAGCGGGAGGGTGCATGCTTTAAACTCACCTCGAGTCTCTCCCGGTACAGGTTGTACGACTGAGACCCAGTGCAGTGTGGGAGACGACTCTGCTGTCGGGCAGCTGAACGCTGTGCCAACATCTTCTTGAACGCCTCGTTATCCCAAATGCTGCACATCTGGTCCCACACTGCAGCAGATATGAAATCTGGCCGGACATCCTTAAGTATCTGTCCATCAGCCATCTTCGTTTGGGCCTTCTTCTTCCAGTCATAGACCCACTTATGCCAATTCATCTCTAAGTATTTGTGCAGAACAGTCATGCCATGGGCTTCCTGCCCATCCTCAAAACGATAATATCTCTGCACATTACAAATTAAGAAGCTTAGTATACAACATAAATCAAAGAGGTAACAGTATATTCAAATGGAATATAAAACTAGTATATGAATGATTGACATCCTACCCTAAATTCATCAATAATTAGCTGCCGTGTACGGTCATCCACATCCGCCCACCTTATCCACGGGCTTGAGAATCGGTTGTGGACGATCCCAAGCAACGTGTTCCTTGGCGTGGCGTCAAGGATACTACAATTGAAATTAATACATTGCAAATTACAATGAATATATAAGAACTAAATACTTATGTTATATTAATACTATATAGGATTATGAAATTAATTACCTATGAGTCCCAACACGACATATAAGCGGCGCCTGGGGGGGATTCCCTAGCAAGCCACGTGCTAGTCCCCGCGGAGGTCTACGTCGATCCCCTATGTAGTGAAAAACATTAATATTTATATAAACGAATATAATGTCAATACAATATAAAAAAAAAAAAAATAAGATGTATCCCAATAAAATATGTAATTATACCTGACGATCCGGCTTGATCATCATGCGTAGAATCGCCACGACCCCCACGACCTGCACGCCCACCGCGATCACCATGTGGTGTGCGCGCCATATGTATGTATACTGTCAAATCATAAAAAAATATTATTAAACATTCGTAAATACTATATTTGAGCACAATAACAAAAAGAATAACATACAGATACAACTAAAAGAATGCAATATAAATAGTAACCTAAAAGCATACAGCATAAATAGTAACACCTTTAGTAGATTAATATAAGTTGAAGATAATGATTGTACTACTACAAACTATTACATTTGAATACAACTAAAAGGACTCAAAGAGTACATACTCCTAATCATTTATATCGTCAAAGCCATCAATATCAGAATCGTCATCTTCGAGCAATAGATCTTCACTATCGTTGTCATCACCATCTTCGTCGTCCTCAATGATTTCTTCAATTATATCTACCTCCTCAACAACATCGTCTTCACTTTCGACAGCGACAAACATCATCCTCTTCTTCACTAGACTCGCTAATAATTGTTGCATCAGCAGGTGTGACACTAGTAGACTAGACTTGTAAAGGTTCATCGTCTGGACGAGGAGTTGTGCCTTGAAAACCACGGGCACTGGTGGTTATAACAGCATGTCATGGGCTTGCAGGGGTCTTAACACTCCGCGCGTAGTACACTTGTATTGCTTGACTTGCTAAAATA
Source organism: Panax notoginseng (assembly GCA_016801055.1). Taxonomy (NCBI): domain Eukaryota; kingdom Viridiplantae; phylum Streptophyta; class Magnoliopsida; order Apiales; family Araliaceae; genus Panax; species Panax notoginseng. Next base: position 231,318,480 of record CM029014.1, read on the forward strand.
AAAGGCTCGTCCATACCTCTCATCAGTCTTAGTTTTGACTTAACGTTAACAGTCACCCGTCCTAATTTTTTACCTACTTTAACTCCATTCTCAACATTAAACCAATGACAATTAAAGCAAACTAATTCTTTATGACCCCAATATTTGAGCATGACAACTTCTAGCAATTGTCCATACCAGTCATCCCAAATGTTATCGTAGCAGCTACCTTTAACCACAACACTAGAATCAGTGGAAACGACTTCTCCAATATCGCAACACTTAAATCTGTAACCATTGACAATGCAGCATGTATAAGTATCTACAGATCTTTCAGGGCCATCGGCTATAAGATTTAGCCAATTGTCAGCTAACTCATCTGTGAGGACCTAATGTACATTAACACAACATATTCTAAAGTTAATTATGCCATAAGAATAAATCTATGATGGTAGATTCATTGAACTTGTAATGGTTAGACTTACATGATCTTTAAACCATTGCACAAATTCTCCATTTCTCAAATTTTGCAAATCCCTATCCGATATACTCGGATTCGCTTCACGTACTTCAACATCATATTGACTGCAGCACAGTTATATACTCAACGTGTTTGTAAAGGAACTTGACACAATTACACCAGACATATATAGTTATGACTACTTATTTAATGTATGGCGCTACTTCATTCATGTTGGCAAGTGCATACAATGTGGCAGCTGCATACTCATTATCGGTCAAGAATCGCCTTTTTTTACCACGAATGGGCGTACAGGATGACTAAAGGCCGTTAATTCTCTATTTTCCTCGTGCACAACAGCCTGATTCCGCCGTAAGCGATTGTGCTTCGTTTGAACATTCGGCTCAAAGTACAACGCGTAAAAATTAACAAGTTCCTCCATAACATAACTTTCAGTAATTGACCCCTCTACACGGGCTCTATTCTTCACCTTTTGCTTTAGACGTCGCATATACCTATGTGATATATAGATTAGCAAAAATGAATAAACATTTTACCGTATTAAAAACATTAATGTCATTACCTCTCGAATGGATACATCCATCTATATTGTACGGGACCACCAAACTTAGCTTCGTATGGCAAGTGAATACGAAAATGCTCTATTGAATCAAAAAACGATGGGGGGGATATCATTTCTAACTTGCACATTATTTTCACTATCTGCATCTCCATTTTATCTATGTCTTTGACCTGAAGCTCCGTCAAGCATAGATCTCTGAAGAAATTAAAAAGCTTTGTCAGTGCTTCAACCACACGTTTCGGTAACAAGTCGATAAATGCCACAGGGATCAACTTCTGCATGAATACGTGACAATCATGACTTTTGAGACCCTGAAACTTCAACTCTTCGACTTTACAACACCTTGCTATATTCGAAGAATATCCATCTGAAAGTAGTATGCATACAAGCCAATCATGTTTGATGATAAAGCATATACTTTGTAATAATCTTATTCATTTATTAATAAAAGGTATTAATTTATTAAAGGCTTTTAATTATCTACATGATGCTGTTTTATAATATGTGATAAACTCATAGTTTTAAGCAATACTTTTAGAATAATGATGATAATCATTCTAATGAGATCTAAATTCTTAGAAAGCTTAAAACTAAAATAATTCCCAATCGTTGGATTACTAAATTGGGGATTAGTGAATTCGGATAGATTGGCACATACGTTGCTTGCTCATTGGATGAGGATGATTGATCTCATGATCATTTGTGTGGAGACACTGTATACAGGTGCTTATTAAAGAATAAGTTCACTGAATGTGACTCGCTAAGGAATACCTAATGGAGTTTTACTTGCCTGTCAGTAGGAATTCTTGTAGTGATAGTAGTACAAGTGATCCTTGGACTTGAGATCATCATAGTATCTTGTGTATGATGAGCTATACTTTGACTTATTCCTTAAGACCCTTAGGATATATCAAAGGGTATGCTTGGGTATAATAAGTTGTACATGGAGATAATGTATGATCAATAAAGAATCTATCAGTTCTAGTAAAAGAAGAGAAATGTCCTATGTGATTCGATATATGACAACCCAGTAGTCCTTGGCCAAGGCAGAATGAAATTAGAAAGGTGTTTCTAATTTGCATTATTTGGGGTTGTGCATTTAAGAGTCGAAATACATATAATTAAATAAAATAAGACTTGACAGTAATTCTATGTCTTATATTTAATTGGGATATTATATGGTGGAAGGATTGAATTGTACGGTAACTATTTACTCAAAGATTTTTTTATGATTAATGTTGAAATCTATATTATCTGGAAAGTCGTTAATCGCTAGGGAGGCTTATCCCTATTGTAGAATAAATATAATTTATTTAAATAAATTATTAGTTTAATTTATTTATTTAAATAAGATTAGAATTGTTCTAATTGATTTATTCACAACCGGTTTAATATGGAGAACCTAAAGGGTCATACCATAAAAGGAAGAATAATTATTTAAGAAGTTAATGGCATAATCATAATAATAAATTAAGTATATTTAATTTAATCTATGGTGATAGAATAAATCAAATAGTTTAATATTTATTATTTAATATTTTGAAAATATTAAATATAAATTAATAAGAGGAGTCTTATTATTATTATTACTATTATTATTATTTAATTCCTAAAAGAGTTTGAGAATTAATTAATAAAAATACTCTCGTATATCCTAATAAGATTAGGAGGCCAATTAATTAAAAGAGTTTAATTAATTATTCCTAATAAGATTGGGAGCCTAATTAATTAAAGAAATTTAATTAATTAAAATAAAACTCAATTTCTTAATTGTTAAGGAGTGTTGCCCACATCTATAAATAAAAGGAGCCTTATTATGGGTGAAGTGGTTGACACTTTCACAACACGTGAATACGTAATTCCAATAGTTGGGAGAGTACGCCTTTTCTATAGAGATAGAAAACTAGGGTTTTGCCAAATACTCATCTTCTTGAATTCTTCTTCTTCCTTGGTAGATCAACTCTAGAGGCCAAACAATTGGGTGGCTAACGTTGATCAAAGGAAGGAACCAAACCCGGTGGATTCAAGTTGAACGTGAAAAGGATTGGAGGTGAACTTGTACCTGAGGAAGCTCGGATCTTCAAGGGTATGATTCTTGTTCTTTCTTTTTCGTTTAATTAATAATTGTGCATAAAGGTTGATCCGGGTATATGGTTTGTAAAATTTTAAAACTCTTATTTTACACGTTTTCGCTTATTTTGTGCAATTTAATTGCGTTCATGAATATTACAAACCTAACACCATCTGGGAGCTTCAGTTCACTGATCCAATTACATATCAATATCAATTGTTCCCTGGTCAAAGTATATTCAGCTTTAGGCGTTACCGTCTTACCACCCTCCTGATACAGCCACGGATCTTCCCTAATGTTCATTTCTACCAAATAAAGGTTCGACTTGTTGTTGTCCTTTGTTCTACCACTGGCATCTAGGACTGTATAAAAACTGTTATCAAATACGTTCTTCTCAATATGCATCGAATCTATACAATGACGGATGCAGAGTGTAGCCCAATAAGGCAGGTCAAAGAACATGGATCTGTGTGTCCAGTTGTGAACCTTGTTGTAACCATAAGCTCGCTCTAATCTGTGATTCTTCCTTGGATGTGGAAACTTCAAATGACTAATCTAACTCAACACTGCTGACCCAGAAAGACGGCCAGGTACTTGATGTTTCTCTATTTTTCGATTGAATTGTCTACTCATCAGTCGATAACGATGTTCAATCGACAAAAACTGTCTGGATGTTGCAAAGAAACTCATTTTCCCCCCATGTTTGAGCCGCAGAGCTTTAACTGACCCCATGCACACGGGACATGACAAGCCCCAGTGAGTCGACCATCCACTGATCATTCCTAACGCCGGGAAGTCATTTATTGTCCACAGTAAAGCTGCCCTCATGTCAAAGTTCTGCTTAAGAGATACATCATAAGTTTGAACCCCTTTTTCCCACAACATCTTCAACTCATCAACTAACGGCCTGAGGTATACATTGATGTCTTTACTCAGACTCTTATCACCCGAAATCAGTAAAGGCATGAACATGTAGGGATCTTTCATGCACATCGAAGGCGGGAGGTTATACACTACAATAATCACCGGCCAAGTTAAGTAGGGCTTTGTGTAAGGCCCGTTAAACGGATTAAACCCATCCGTAGCAAGTCCAAGCCTAACATTACGAACCTCTTCAGCAAACGAGGGGTGCTTGTTATCAAAATTTTTCCACTCAAGCCCATCTGCGGGGTGCGTCAGTTGACCTTCGACTATGTCCCATGTAGAGTGCCACCTCATATCCTCGGCGGTATGTGTTGACATGACCAACCGCTGAAGCCTCGGGGCAATGGGAAAGTAACGTAAGATCTTTTTCGGCACGTCTTTTCCCTTTTTCTTGCGTTGTTCACGGTATCTACTTGTACCACAAATATCATATGACCTCTTATCTTTATTGACATCACCGTAATACAACATACAGTCATTCTCACGAGCATCGATCTTCTCATACCCTAGATTGAGCCTTTTGACCATTTTCTTCACATCATAGTACGACTCCGGTAACTTATTGCCTACAGGTAAGCACTCCTTCACAATGCTTAACAGGTCATTAAAACCTCTCTCGCTACAGTCATGCTCGTTCTTGAAGTGTAAAAACTTAGTCACGGCAGATAAGACAGTGTGCTTTTCGTGCCCGTCATACAGTGGTGTCGCTGCTTCATGCAATAACTCATAGAAACCCTTAGCCCCGTCATTCGGCTCTTGCTCGACGCTACTGTCATCCCTATCTGTATTCCACTGGAAGTATATATGAACCAGCAGCTTCGACTATCATGTTAGTACAGTCAAAGGTTTCGTCACCTCTAGATTCTGGTTTTGATTCATGTTCATCCAACCAGGATTCCCCATGATAGATCCATGTCGTATAACCCTGCTTGAACCTATACGCAAATAAGTCGCACATGACATCACTCCTTTCCTTCCACACTTCATTCACACACCTCTTACAAGGACATCTAATCTCATCGCCGCTGACTTGCTCAAACGCGAAATTGAGAAACTGTTTAACCCCACTACGGTACTCAGAGCTAAGCCCACTTTTATCAGTGGCTACCCTACGTTCCATCCAACTTCGATCAACAGACATCTTGGACAACTGTCTGCTATATATATGGAAAGTTAGACAAACACAATCAAGTCTCCAAGTTAATGTATATGCAAGCTTATCAGTTTCCTAACTTCATCTCCCACTCTAACGGGTCAGGCTTCTATCCCATTCCCGGATGTGTCGCCTCACTGATGCCAACAACTTGAACACATCTTAAAAATTTTCAAAAATTTCGGCAACACCTCTCTATGGTCTTCAAATACACGAAATAGACTAACACATCGTAGTCTAAATATGCACCCGAAGAACGTCAAGAGATATATACTGACCAAAAATTCAAAAAATATAAAGACGTGCTCAAGTTGTTAACACCGACCTAAGTGAGATCGAAACATACAAGAACAGTCCCAAAATGGGAACTATTTAAGATTCACTCCTACTAAGTGAATCTCAAACGGGTTTCTAAGCTTCCTAAACTATATGAAAATATGCATGCTTTGGTGCTTGAGCATTCCACAAACTTGATTGAAAATCTATGTAAGATTTGAGAACTTACCTTTCCCATAAAGGTAATTCACTGGCCCAAGCTCATGGTTTACTTTAAATATTGTTTCTAGAAATTCCAAAAATAAAATATATATGCACACACACCCATTAAATTTCGAATATTTTCCTTAATTTTAGAAACTAAATTTTAGACAATACAATAACGAAAATTATAAACTATCTCAATAGTACTACTAATTATAAGATTTATTATTTTCAAAATTTATCCATAGCTTCTTACCGAATGATTAAAATCAAACAAACAAGCTAAAAGCTAAAAGTATTATAGCACTCCTATAACTATTAAATTGCTCGAAAAATGGAAAAATGAACCCAAGTAACTCTCAAAATTATTAAACATATGAAGCTTGAACAATTTTCAAGAACCCATGATGCAAGCTTTAATTACATACCTCATTGATCTAATTAAATACATTTGCATTGGATGTAATAATCATATTGAAATAGTACATACACATATGTACACATCTGCACAACACCATAAAAAACAAAAATAACAACTGATGCTTATCCACCCCAAACATTCACGACAAACATATTTATTCATCAATTTCACTGGCAATTATTAATCTACTTCTTAGCACTCATCATTTCACAAAATTATGTATGAGTGTCATTATACCAAGTCTCCTCCACCTTAGAGCCATTTTAAGCTCTTAATTATTTCATAAAAGTACAATTTTCATAGGTAAATTAGGGCAATCACACCAGTACGCACATGCAGGTGCTAAGATTTTAAATAAAATTAACCTGCAAATTGCAAGCAATTTACAAATGACTGTCCAATTGCACATTAATACTGAAAATCGACTCCAACTCCAACTGAAAGGTAATCTATCCATTCACAATCCAATAACAAAATGAAAAACTAAATTTTAAGTTTTTTCAAATTGAAAAAAAAAACAATTAAAAATACAACAGTATGGTACATTCCTCGAGCAGTAATTGGAAAGAAGTAAAGAAGGAGATGTGGAGCTGACCGGAAGGAGAGGGAAGGGTCGCCGGAGGTATGGCAGGAGAGGGGAGTCGCCGGAAGGTATGGCAGGAGGGGGGGAGAGTCGTCGGAGGTGGCAGGATGGGGGAGAGGCGCCGGAGGGGAGAAGAGAGGCGCCGGATGGAAGCTCTGATGCTCAAATTCGACAAATTTGAGGCGAATTGGACTTGTCTGGACTGATTGGGGCGAATGAAATCGAGGGAAAATCGAATGAGGTAGTACAGTAGGGAGGGAAAAGAAAGTAGTTGTTCCCGTCGAGCCTAGGGCTTTTAAAAAAGATTCTTTCTATGCCGTCGCTCTTACCCCTGTCGCCTATGACTCATTCTCGACGGCCCTGGCGACGGCACGACCGTCGTCCATGACTTTTCCCACGCGCGAGAAAAATTTCCCACCAAAATTAGACCCGGGAATAGTCATTCTCGACGGGAAAGATGGACGACGGCTAGGCCGTCGATAATGATACTATTCTCGACGAGAGTTGTGTCGTCGCTAATGAGGCCGTCGCCAATGACCTATTTTTTTGTAGTGGAATAAAATTGCATCTGAACTTATAAAGTTGTTTGGTAATTGAAATTGCTAAAACATCTGAATAATAGTATTTTGCGATTTTAACCTTGTAATATACACAGTCAAATTATTAGCTTTACTCAAAAATTTTAATTATATAATTAAATATTAAAATCTAATTTTAAAAATCTATATTTGAATGAATTTCACATAAAAAATATTAATAAATAATTATATTTACATATATGAAATAAATTATACTTTCAAATATAGTATTATATATATATATATATATATATATATATATATATATAGATTGTATCGATTATAAAATATATTCCATACAATAAATACAAAACCACAATCTATCAAAAAAACCCAAATTAATTTCTAGTTTCTACGTATATATTCACATAAGCAGTGGATAACCAAATCGGTTTCTTCCATAACCAATTTCATGGAAGCTTTATGCTTTATTAATTCTTAGCAAGTTTTATATATGCTTATAGAAGAGACATGAGGCAATATAGCCGGAGCTTTCACCGGAATGAAGGATCTAGCCAGACCTTTCACCAGAACGAAAGATCTAGCCGGAGCTTTCACCAGAACAAAGAAGATCGACCAGAGCTTTTATCGGAACGAAAGAGAGAAGAAAGACAAAGGAGATAATTTTTTTGAATTCGTGAGTGTACTCTATTCCTCTCTCCGATCTAGACTTGATTCTATCTTTTACCGAAATAGAAGCTTACAGAGGCAATCAATTTTTTATCAAACAAGCATTTGGGTCTATATGTAAGACCCCGAATTTTATGAAATAAAAGTATTCAATTTTTTTATAATTACAATTCAGTAAATGGTTAAATTGATAAAAAGTTAAAGTTATGGGTGAAATGTAAATTTTTTTTTCAAAAATACGAAAGTGGTTATTAAATATTCATTGTTGTCGGGGAATATTCGTTTGGTCGTGAAATATTCTTTCTGTCGGGGAATATTCGTAAGACGGCGCAGCCATTTGTGGGCCCCATAATAAAATAACTGTCGGATGAAGAAAATGACAAATTTGAGTTTTTATAAATAACAGGCGTAGTTATTACCGTTAACACTGGTGAAATACATGGTGGTTAAAATACAGTAATACGCGTAGTTGCATAGTAGCACACGGTATTGCACAGTATTTTTTTCAATTATTGATTCTACGTAAGAAGGCACTACTCAATAAATGTTACAGTAGTTACTGTTCAATATTTTATTTTATTGATTCAATAATTACTGCGTTGATATTTTATATTATTGTTGTTTCAATAATTGTTACTGCACAGTATTTCCCATTATTAGATCAATAATTAGATAACATTATTGGCAATGTCTAGAAAGTTCTGTCTAAGGAGAGGTTTGGTCACCTAATTGCGCGCCAGTAAGGAGAAATTCTTATCGGAAAGCCCCCTCTTTCCTGGGAACGACCTGGTTGTCATAAATGTGATTCTGTAATATTAATTGTGAATAATTAATTATTGATTCATATGATAAGGAAATATTTATTTTATGTGGATATAAATGAGGGATATATTTTTGTGGTTAAAAATGAATGAGTTAATGTTGAGGTGTTTTATCAGTATTTTTGTCGGAATGGATGTATTAAAAATCAATCAGGATTTTTGAGATATTTTGCGAGGGTTATAATTTTTAATCCGACCGTTGGATCGTGGTAATTTTTGGATATATTATACATATATAAGTTAAGTATATGTCCACAAATTTTAAACCGTTAAAAATGAACGTATGATTTGTTATGAATTTTACGAGATGACTGGTTCAAAAATTGTTGAAGTTTCAGAATTTATCATTTTGGTAGAAAATTTTAGAATTGGTGGGCCCCACTCTTGGTTGGTGAAGAAATGTGCTGAGATTTTTATTCAAATGTGGTGGGTGGGAATAGTAGCAGGTAAAGCCATCAGGTTACAGGTTAAGTCTGCTTCGACGTGCTAACAATTTCCTATAAATAGAGGGCTAAGTTAGAATTGAAAATCACACCAGAAACATAAGTTTTCTCTCTTTCTCTCTCTATATTATAAAGCATATTTTGTGAGTATTTAGATACTTTGAGAGTTGTTATTCAGTGCAAGTTTCCTTCGTCTTTGCATTCCAGTCAGAAATACTGCACTTTTGAGGTAAGGGATAGTAAAGGATAGTAAGGGATTGTAAGGGATTGTAAGGGATAGTAAGGGATAGTAAGGGATGCTATATTTTTCATAATGATGTTATTCTTTCAATATCATTATACTGAAATATTGGTATGAATTTTATTGTGGAATTTCTACCTTTTTCATATCGGAGTTACTATTCACGAGTTACTATTCATGAGTTACTATTCACGAGTTACTATTCACAGAAAAATTAGTTTCTTTTTCTGACCAAATTATCGTTGATTTATGAATATTGCTCTTGAAATTAAATCCATGTTTTGATCATATTATTTTTATTATCATATATAACATTTTTATAACATTGATGTTGAAATTCTCTTTCGCTTGAGTGTAAAGATGGGTAAATTATTGGTATGATCATGACTATGAGTTCTCTTTGGCCAGTAGTGCAAAGATGAACTGTTGACGAATATCTTTGGCCCGTAGTGCAAAGATGAATTATTGATGAATATCTTTGGCTCGTAATGCAAAGATGACTTGTTGTTGAATATCTTTGGCCTGTAGTGCAAAGATGAGTTGTTGATGAATATCTTTGGCTCGTAATGCAAAGATGACTTGTTGTTGAATATCTTTGGCATGTAGTGCAAAGATGAGTTGTTAATAAATATCTTTGGCTCGTAATGCAAAGATGACCTGTTGTTGAATATCTTTGGCATGTAGTGCAAAGATGAATTGTTGATGAATATCTTTGGCTTGTAGTGCAAAGATAAATTGTTGATGAATATCTTTGGCCTGTAGTGCAAAGATGATCTGTGGTTGAATATCGTTGGCCTGTAGTGCAAAGATGAATTGTGACTGGTATGATCATGACCATTGAATTTATAATTGAATATCTTTCGCTTAAGTGCAAAAGTGAATTGATCAACATGGTTATAATTATTGTTTATATAAGTTCTTAAATGATTATATATTTCTTTGAGATATGAATATATTTGGCCTGTAGTGCAAATATGAACTGTTGTTGAATATCTTTGGCTTGTAGTGCAAAGATGGTCTGTTGATAAATATCTTTGGCCGTAGTGCAAAGATGAAATTATTAGTATGATTATAAATAGGAACTGTGATTTGGTATAACCATGATCTTTGATGTTTCAGGTAAAGACATGTGATAAAAATTATCTTCGTCCTGGATGTGAAGAGGAATTTAGAATTATAATTATGATTATGAGTTATTCATATAATTGTGAAAAGAAACTGTTGATTAATGTTACAGGGATAAAACATTATTGGTGGACTTTTAATGTAGAGAAGATAATAGACTTTATGGTTTATTTGACTCTTCTAATGGATTGCTCGTTCCGCTGCAACTATGGTTAAAATTTTTATCATCTACCATATGTTCTAAATCTCTGATTTAATTCTGTTGAAGGCTATTGATAACGTATTTATCTTTAGTCATGATATTCTTTACTGGGCTAGTTGTGCTCACCCTTCTGTTCATAATTCCTTTCAGGTAATAAGAGTGTAGCTGGGTCGAGCGGGGGTAACAGGGGAATAGAACGGTGTTCATCATTTAGGAGTTATATTTGGTGAATCATCTAGGGTGAAGCGAACCCAACGTTGGAAGGGTGTTTTGCCATTATCATACAAGATGTCTAATGACAGACAACCTCGTGTCATCATAAGACAGGATTGTGCTCATCCACTTGCTGAGTATATTTACGAGCACTACCTATATAATCTTGGTATTTGTTTGAAATATAATTTTCAATTAGAGACAGTGGAGATAATGATATGTCAAGAGAAGACTCACCATTAGGAAGAATATGATAGTAATCTTCTCGTTTTTCTTTGGGGTCTATTGGGTCAACCAAGGATAATTCTGTGGCTATATGATATCTATCATAACCTAGAAGCATGGCCTTCCATGTACGAAGGTTTCCTTGAGCACTTCCCAAAGATTCTAATTTCTAAAACAGTCTTTGACTATACCTTTATATAAGGTGCCACCGTGAGGTGTTGTCCACGGTTGGGACATGTGTCACATTTGGTATATATTTGTATCCAAACTCACAGCATATGTGTTGTTGTACTTAATACGACAATTGTTGTAATAATGTTGTAGTTATTTTCTGTACCATGTATTTGGCGACTCAGAATGAGTTGGATGGAATGGACCTATTTTGAGATCGTTACACTATACGAAATAGAGATGCCTCAAAAGCCTAAACCCTAAACCCTAAAGGGCAGAGTGACATAGTACTTCTTATATCTCTTAAAGCCTTTTATGATCGTTCTAGGCTTCCAGATTTCTAGTCTTCACATATGACTATATATGTTGATGTTGACGCATCTTATACAAAAAAAAAAAAATTGGATAGGAATGATTTAAGGTATTGTGTTTTGTCTTGTATTCCCTCCGTCCTAAATTGAAAGTTTAATTTTGATTTTTTTTAATTAAATTCATATTTTTAAAACTACTTAGCATACAAAAATATATTTTCAAATTATAAAAATTAAGAGTAATAGTAAATTGTATATACTTTCTTTTATTATAATATCATAACCCTATAATTTAACAAAAATTAATTTAAAAATGATTAATTTGATCTATAAGAAAAATAGACATTTAATTTGGAGTGGAAAGATTATTTATTATGTGAATGGGTACATATGATAAATATATGAATTAGTTTCTATTTATTAGGAGTAAATTAATTATTTTTTTATATTTAAATGTTCAATTATCAGAAATCATGAAAAAAAAAATTAAAAATTTTAGAATTTTTATGAATATATTTGATAATTTTACATACTATCCTTTTACATGAAGATATAATTAATTTCACCTTTATTTAAAAAAATAATTATATAAGAATAATTTGGTACATGGAAAAATAGTGTTTTCAAAATTTTATATTCATTACAGTCAATGTGAGTTTATGTGATGGGACGATGGACATATATTGCTTTACCAATTTAAAATAGTGAAAAAAGAGGAGACAGAGGGATGTAGTACTTCCTCTTTCCAACACAATGTTACTCCGCCCCTTAGAGGGGCCGAAGAGGTTTATTTTATTTTATTTTATTTTTATTTTTTTTAAACTAAGCATACAAGGATAATTGCTCCTTCCACTTTTTTAAGAAGCAGAAGAGGTTATTCTTTTTTCGCCTTTCTTTCTCTAGAGAGATGGAACGTAATTTTTAGTCCTTAGATCTTATTTTAAAAGTCTCAAGACGCATATATATATATATATATATATATATATATATATATATATATATATATGTGTGTGTGTGTGTGTGTGTGTGTGAAATACGTACATATATAATTTAAGGCATCTCTTAATAAAATTTATTTAAGACTACTTAGTAAAACGACGTAATTTTTTCCGGTTAAAATTTTTATTTTTGAGTTGAGTAAATTGCATATATGTTTAAACGCTCTTATCTCGTTATCCCAAGTATCATTAAGTAAGCATAACTGACCATTTTGTAATCTTCGGTCATTTGAATTGTGACACTTGACCATTTTCCGACGAACAAATTGACCAAAAGGGTCAGTTATATTTAGTTAACGATACTTGAGATAGCGAGATGAGAGAGTTTAAACATTGGTGTACGAATGATATTTAATATGAAATTAACTCTTTTGAGTTTTATATAAAAAAATCTTTAATTATACTTTTGAACAAATCTATGTTTTTTGGTTAAGTAGATTTTTAGTCATGTCTTAGATTATATATATATATATATATATATATATATATATATATATATATATATATATATATATATATAACTAATCTTCATGCATATTAGATCATTCTCAAACAATAGTCCAGGTAAATTGTCTTGAATCTCTAATTAAGGCCATTTGATGAGATTGCTATACATGTTATTTTTTGGCCGTCGATAAATAAAAAAATTAAAATTTGTTATCTGAATGAATGGAATAAAAACGAGTGACTATGGAAACAAGAGCAGGTTATCGATAGCGAAGATCCAAGAGCATGTTCTCTTTATATTTCTCTTTCTGTAATCACATTACTAACTTTATCTTCTTCTTTTTTGGGTGGCGGACTGAGGTTCTTAAAGGAATATTGTCTTACAAGATATTTGGAATGATACTTATTTCAATGTCAGCCATGCAATATACTTCTGAATGCATGTTCATCGGTTCCTACCCACGCATATGCATATATTATAACCTAGCTAATTGGTTGCCACATTTTGTAATAAATTTGGGTTTTTTCTTTTGGTCTAATAAAAAAAACAGAGGCAATATATATATATATATACGGTTCGAATCTTAAACTTACCCCTTATCTAACATATCTTGCATACCCCCCTTTAGCGACAGACTTGACGACGATTCGGGTCGTCGCTATAGGTTCGGGACGTCGCTATATGTTGTCTGTCGCTAAAAGTTAAGACGAAACAAGAAGGAACGACCTGAATTAGAAATTAAAAATCGACGTCCGCTAACTACGATTTAGGTTTTATATAAACCAAGGTTTAAGAATAAGAATTAGATTTTATTAACTAGGGCTTATGGTTTATTAATTATAATTTAGGATTTATAAACCAGGTTTTAAGATCTATCAACTCTTTTTTATCTGGGTTTAGGGTTTATTAACATTAATAAACTCTGGTTTATAAACCTTAATAAACCTTAATTTATAAACCTTAAACCCTAGCTCATAAAGTCAAACCCTAAACCCTAATTAATAAAGTCAAACCCTTATTCTAATTAGCTTCCGCTATTATTAGCAGTAGCGAATGGTATGTGTTTTTTTAATTGTTCGCCATTATAAAATAGTAGCGGACGCCGATTTTTAATTTTTAATTCTCGTCGTTCCTTTTTGTTTTCAATGGTATAGATGGTGTATGATTTAGTTTTCAGTATTCCGCATTTTAATATTACGGACGGAACAAATGTTCAAAATACCCTCCTTGTAAAAGTCTCTCGTCCATCGTATTAAACTGCGGATGCTGCCCAATTAAGAAACGACGTCGTTTTTAATTAAGCCAAATTCAATTTTTCTTTAGTTTTCTCGTCTGCATTATTAAACTGTAGACGATGGTCAATTGATCAGAAACGACGTCGTTTTTATGCCAAATTCAAATTTTCTTAATTTTTCTAGGTTTCACAGTATTAAACTGCGAATGACAAATAATAGACCTTTCAGAAATAATTCCAAGTCAGAAACATAATCCAAATCTAAAAAACAAACAATTTATGAGATCTATCTAAGAAGGCTTAGGCATGATATTGGAGAGAATCAGAAACAGAATCGGAATTAGGTTTGATATAATTTAAATTGTAATTTGTCCATTATCAGTTCTTTTTTTAATTGTGTCGATTAAAGGATCTAATGGGATCATTGTGACAAGAGAGTCTGAATCAATAATGGATGTAGAACCCGAGTTGTATAAAACCCTTCTGGACAAATTGATGTGACTAGATATGGTTTGGCTTCTTTTTTATTGAAAGCTTTTTGTTTTTGGATGAATCCTATTGTAATATATACTATGTTCATCATATTCGAGTGGTTTTGGTTTTGATGAGGTGAATGATGGGAGTAATTAAGAGGAGGAGAGAGAATGGAGAAAGAAATGAATGAATGAAGAATATAAAAAAATATCAACTTAGCGTTCGCAGTTTAATACTAAGTACGGTACATATTAAAAAACGACGTCGTTTCTCAATTAACCAAAAATATTTAGTGTTCGCAGTTTAATACTGCGGACGAGAGACTTTTATAAAGAGGATATTTTGGACATTTGTCTCATCCGTAGTATTAAACTGCCGAATACTGAAAACTAAACTACAGACGGAACCTCTATTACACAGTTAGATTATCGGATGGACGTTCATGATGTATTGTAAGACTATCCTTAAGATGACAATGTTATGAATCAGTCATATATATATATATATATATATATATATATATATATATATATATATATATATATATATATATATATATATATGACACAAGCTAGGATTCATTCATCGATCATACATATTAACTATATATGGGGTACTAAATAAATACGTAGAAAACAAATTTCAAATCAATGTTTTTTGATTGAATAATTTTTTCCAGAGAAGTCATTCACAATAACCATTAAACTCATAAACCTTGTTTTGCAGGAATGAAATGGCTAAAAAGAGCTAGTATACGGAAAGGGGGACCATAAGTGCAATAACTGAAGAGAAGCAAAGGAAAATGGGAATTATACCAATTCACTTAACGGAATATCCAACATAATATCCGAATTGTACTGAACAAAAGGCAGCATTTGAACATCAGCTGCAGCGAAAGAGAAGTGAAAGACAAAAATATATAGTTCAAAGCGTAGAAAGAATGATAGTGTGGTTCTCCTTTGGCCGGCAGAAAGGTTAAGCTGGTGCAAAAGCGCGATGGCATCATGAATTTGCCAAAGGAGAATTTCCCTGCCATTCAATTCTTCTTCCTAGGTATATATACCCTCTTAATTATTCTTTATTTACATAAATTATTAACTCAGCTTGCAGGCACAACATGTGCGAGGAGTCCAGCAATGTGCATGCAAAGCCGTCATCCTCTTTGTTTCAAAATATAAGACTAATTTTGATTACTTATATATTTTTAATTCAAAATTAATGTAATTATTCATTAATGTTTTATAAGTCACTCCTACAGTCTATAATTCGAACAGACTTTATAGAAATATTAGTTAGAGCGCATAGGCCCCTCCATTAATTCCTTTAAAGTAGTTCTCGATCTCTCAACTTGGTCATTTCATCAATTTTTCACCGAAAACTAAAAGATAAAGAGATTAATATTGTAAATTATATAAAAAGCACCACTATTTATACTATTTACTATTTCCAGTACTTAAATAAATGGCATCAATTTAAATAGCAATTAAGTCAAAGTTCAACTCAAGAAACATAAGAATTTAGTTTGAATACCTTTCATTGAATTTGAAACCGTGGATTTAGTTTCTTATTCTACATTTTCTTAATTCTTGTTTCTTTTCCTATTTATTTGAGAAAGCTTAAAGAATAACGTTGCAATACGAAAATTTTAAGTTTATTTGCATTTTTATTACAAGTTATTTATCTTATGCAACATCTTAAAACTATTTTCAGCAATGGAGAAGTTATAATTTCCTGACCATTAGGACAGTTAATTACATTAATTCTAGGTTTACATTTTAAGGAAGAAAACAGAAAAGAAAATTTGCGGTACAAAGCATGAGAATATTAAGCCATCCAGAACCCTCCAAACACCCCTCTAGCCCCCAGGTGCCAACTCCCAACAGTTTCCCACCTAAAAAAATGTCATCATGAGGTCTAAAGGTCTTTGCTAAATAATTAGTACTACTAAAAGTTATTGGATTCAGTTATATTATTTCTTTCATAAACCGTTAGTTATCAAAAGAAAATATGTGGATAAGTATTAATGTTAGCTGTTGTATTTTTGAGCATCAGTGTGCATTTATAGCCGTCCACGGGAAGATCAAACGGCCATTATAATTTAAATATAAAAGTATTTCCACTAAAAGGATGAGATCAATTTGGTCTCTAATTTTTTATTTTTTTGAATCTTTAATTTTGCCATTTTTTAATAAAGTTAACCCATATAAAACTAATTGGTTGCCGGCAATTTACGTATTCTAGTCAATTTATGTGGGAAAATAATTTTTGGGGGATATTATATGCAATTCACTAGTTTATGTAGCAATTTGTAAGCTCAATTACTTTATAGATCGAATTATGAATTTGATGATATTTTATGTAACAGAAGTGTATTTAGCCCCATATATATATACACACTAAAAGAATTACTTTCAAACTTTAATTTTTTGTTCACAAAAAACTTTATTATGAAAAAAAAAACCAATAAACTCTTGTCAAGTTATCAGAAACAAATATTCTATTTTTTCTAACACTTCAAACATTCAAAACAACCCAAATTTTGACTAAAGTGCCAATTGTGGTTAACCAAAGGTAATATTGTAACATCCCCTTTCCAAAATAGAAAGAGAGGCTACTCAAAACATAACAAAACTGATGAATTTAATAGTAAGGCTCAAAGCCACAAAAGAATAGTCTTAATAACTGATAAATACCACAAGTCAACCATAATAAATCTCCAACTGTCTCAAACCACAATCTAAAATAATTATTACAATTCCAAGTAAACTGACACATCAAGTCTAAACAGAATATTTCTAAATCAATAGAATGAATGAAGCTCTCATCACACTTGCCCTTGATTCCCCTGATTACCTGCCGGAAGAAAAACACAGCATGAGCCAAATACCCAGTACGGATATACAATACAATTAATGAACCGAAATAGCTAACTCAATTAAATGAAAGGAAACGAAACGAAACAAACTGAAATGAAACAAACAAAGCTAACACAACGAAATAATAGGCTGAATCAAATGGTTGGGTGTTATTTCATACCGAGCTCAGAATATATAGTAATGTACCTTGCCACACAGACAAGTCAAATAATGCCACAAAAGCAATCAAAGTAATGCCACACAGGCAAGTCACACATCGGACTACGCAATCCAGATGCATGCAAAATCGGAAGGCGTGTTTGGCACAAACTGTGACAACCCGAGAATTTAGATAATTATTAAAATCCTAAAATGATGGATTAAAGGTTATAAGATGAACCTAGACAGAAAATAAGTATATGAAATTGACGTTTCTGTGAAAGAATTTTAAGGATTTCAAAATTTTTAAGAAGAACCTATATGGTTTCTTAATTGAATGAGAATAAAGAAATATGGTTTACAAAATTTCAAAACCCTAGAAATGAATTGATATGTATTTGAGTGAATATCAATAATAAGGTATTATGATACCTGTAAAATTTGATGTAAATGAATAGTGTAAGAAATGTTATACTAATACAGGTGAAATTTTATTAAGGAGATAAGATTTCACGTGAAGAGTTGTTATAAAGTTAAACGAAGATGAGTATATGTATAGAAATATATATACTTAGTAAGGTGCTATATATATTTTAGCAAGAGGAATGATGAATTAAGTTAATGATATAAGGATCAAGATAAAACTATGTTAGTAATTAACATAGCTTGAACGTTGGCCTTAAATGACAAATAAGAATTTGAATAAGTATAAAGTCGTTAGTTAATACGATTAACAATAAGAAAGGAGTAATTTAAAACTCAAAATTTGAGTTAGAGATAGAATTTTAAAGCACGGACTGCTCGGTTGCGTCCGGAACGTCAAGTTTAGTCAGAATGGACAATAAACACAAAATGTGTAAAGGTTGACTTTTGGTCAAAGTCAACAGTTGACTTTTATGGAGAAAAGTCAAAAATTAGTGTGAGAAGTAAAAATATGAGAGGAGATTCAATATGCAAATATGTATATTGGTATCAAGCAGTTAGTAAATTAAATCCATATTTGAATAAATGATTGAGTATATTAAATTATATATTTAGTACATAAATAAATTGTTTGAAAACAATTTATGGAGAGGAGGAGGAAATTAAATTTAAGTATACAATATGAATTTTATAACTTGAATAAGTTATTTAAATTATGTATGAGAATTAAATAACCTAAAGGGTTATTGTTATTTAGTGGTTCTAGTATTTAAATATATACTAGTGACTTAATCTAAGAGAATTGCGGAGCATGCCATAATTAATTTAATGATTATGTGAGTAAGTGAATACGAATATTATGTGATGACAAATAAAAGAAACTAGTATGATCCTAATTATATATTAGGAATGAAGAATTAAATAACTTAAGGGTTATGGGATGAGAGAATTATGGTATATAAAATATATACTAATTCTAAGAGATTTATTTTATACATCTCGGTTAATTAATTTTATAACCTAATTATAGCAAGTCTAATTGAGTTAAGAAATTAAGTGTATGTGAGTAAGGATGTAAATTATAGTTGAGGAAATGGAAATCCTAATTAAATAAATATGGTAATATGAAATTAAGACATTGGACCATAGTAATTTTTCATGGCCCAAACAATTAAAATAGAGAGCCCAATTAATTAAAAGGATGGCCCAACTTTAGCCCAAAACTTGGTGGAATTTGTAGATGTCAAACTAAGCAAATTGGGCAAGTAAAATAAATATATATATAAAAAAAAAAAAAGAGGCCAAATTAATGGTGCATGCACCGGATAGAGAAGGGAGAATAAGAGCATGTGTTGTAAAAATAAATAAATTCAAAGTTTAGTTTCACACTCAAGCCATGTGTCCAAGTCGCATTAGTTTTGCAAGATTGGCTAAATCTAAGACGAGAGAATGAGTGAGAAGCTAAGAAGCTAAAAAGGAGAAGGAAAGGGGGGATGAACGGTTAGAGAAGAAAAAAAGAGAAGAAGTCATCATCCCTAATTCATTTCGTCTCCTTTGTTGCTAAGTAAAAGGAAGCTTAAGAGAGAATGAGAGAAAATAGAAAGAAAAGAGAGAACCCAAGAGAGGGCCGTGGGTCTCCAAAGGAAAGGAAGAGGAGTTCTTATTCATGCCATCTAGGTTCCTAAGTTACTTGGAAGAAGAAAGATTGCATCAAAGCAAGGTATAAAAAATTTAGACACAAAACTCTAATTAGTTTTTGTGTTTGATTTTTGTCAAAATAATGAGATTATGATCTTGAACTCTAAATATCTTAGATCTACATGTTTTATAGTGTATTATGTATGGATCTAATCATTTTGGATGCTAACAAGCTTGATCAAGAGAAAGAAAAGCAAAACAATTTTTAAAGAACTTAGAAAATTAGTGGACTGCTGCCACAAAAAGGAAATTTCGGGACTAGTTAGATGTTCCAGAAAATTATGGGCTTTTAGTATGTTATAGTACACTGAATAAGCTTTCCATAGACTCCGGAACGGACTAATTCCGACTTCGGAGCAAAGAGTTATGACTATTCAAAGTAGTCGTGTCAAAAACTGTCTAACTAGCTCGGGACAGCCACCTTACACGGAATTTCTGGAATTCTGTGTTTAGAATTTGGAAAAGGTCAAAGAATAAAAGTTGTAGTACCAGAAGTTAGCTTCGCGTGGGCTCAAGAATTGCTCAAAAATGTTTTGAAACGAAAAAGTTATGACTGTTTTAGCGAGAGAGGGTAAATCTGGCAAAAAGTTGAAAAACTTTGATGAACGCACACTTTTGGCGCTCTGTTTGGGTAGCCTATCATACCTGAAACCCAGCTCTGATATTTTTGAAAAATACTTTAGTATGCCATGTATAACATATCCAAAAATGGGATCAATCCGATTAACGAACAGTGCGTACGAAATTCGCAAAATAGCGGATTTGGTATGCGAGCGGCGGAGCGGCAACGCTGCTGGGCAGCGGCGTGCGGCGCCGCACTGCACTGCTGGGCAGCTGCCTGACATGCTTTTCGCGCACTGTTTTGATTAGTTTCCGTGATCCGTTTTTGCTGTGTGAAATTTTTCTAAAATACTATGACATGAAGTCTATAACATGTCCAAAATTTGACTGTTATATGACTTACGATTTGAGAATTAAAAATGAGCGAACATGCATGTCAGAACTAAAATTTGAGCGAACGCCGATCGTCGGCGCGTCGAGCGACTTTAACGTTCGACGTTCCGAGTCGCGTTCCGGCAAAATAATAAGTCATAATAAATATATTAAAGTCATACGGGGTGAGATTTGACTATAAGTAATATTTTATGCCGGAAAACTTCATTTCGGGCATAAATAAAGCAATAAAAATATGTAATAAATATAAATTACATACTTAAGTGAAATAAAATATATAGTTGCCTATAAAATTATTTTGTGGTGCAACGAAGAACGTGAAACCTTTGAAAAATTATATTAATCATAAAAATGATATTTTGAGATTTTCGAAGTTCAAAGTGAGGTTTTTGAACTGACTAATATATATATATATATATATATATATATATATATATAGCGAAAATGCGAATATTCGTAAAACGAAAAATAAAGCGAATGTACTAGCAGAATGAAATATGTATATATGAGAAAATGGTCTGTGTTGACTCATGAACAGACAAAATGATATAAAAATTATTTAAATTAAAGAAATAATATAGTAAATTGAATTTTACTATAAAAGCTATGCATTAGCTGTTTAAACTCAGAATTTATGAGTAAAGGTAAAAGATATTTCTGAAATGAAATTTAAATGGTTTAAGCTTCAAGATATAAAATATTTATATCTTAAAATGTGTGAGACCTTTATTATTTATAAAACAAGTAAAATGATTAAAATATTATTAAATGATTAATAATATTAGTAAATAATTTGAATATTATTAAATTATTAATAATATTAGAAGGTGATTAAAATATTATTAAATGATCAATAATATTTGTAAATGATTAAGATATTACTAAGAAATGGAGAAGTAATAAAATATTATTAAAAGATTAATAATATTAGATGAGCAGTTAAGATGATGGTTATGTGATAATAATATTATCAAATGACGATAATATTACTAGTGAGTTAAAGAATTATTCAATGTTTGATTATGTAGCTAAATGTTAGCTAATTTATTATTTGAATAATAGTGTTGTGAGATAAAATATATTATGCTAATTAAAAGATCAATCTTATAACTGATAGGTTTTTCGTGAGAGATTAAATTAGATTGCTTAACAGTAATCAGCGGTTCAGGCAAGTTTTTCTTAACTCAAACTTGAGTTGCATGTTCAAAGCATGTTAATGAATAATTGTTGTTGATTATTCACGTCTATATTGATTATTGATTCGCACGTTGCGCATATTGTAAATGTTCATCAGGTATGAAAGGCTGATCACCTTCATTACCATTTGGTTCAGTTAATCTGTTCATGTTCATTATTTACCATTCATTTTTATTGACTTGGTCTTTCAGCTAAGAAAATTTGTTTATGCTCTTTCACAATGTTTATATTGTTGGAAGTTAGTCAACTTATTGTTCAATTCTTTCAATCATGATATATCCTCAATTAAACTTATGCTTGCTGGGCAAATTTGATGCCCACCCTTGCTATATCATGATAAAAATTTTCAGATTAAGATGAAAGCTCGAGTAAAGACAGAGGCAAAGACAAAGTCCAAGATTAAGCTATTATGCAGTTAGATCTATTAAATTTTCTGACGAAAATAGCATTGTAAACCTTTTTAGATATTGAAGGTATGTATTAAGTTAAGGTTGTAGACCTTGGGATTTTATGTTGTAAAAGTTTAATGTATAAATAATTTAAGTTTATATGTTCCGCAATAGTTATAGAAATAGTATACCATATCCTTGGTGATTAGGACCGGGATTTGGGGATGCTACACAAACATCACCAATCCGCATAACAGAATATAACAGAAACTAGGGTCGACCCATACGCCTCCCACAACAAAACACCAAATGGCCAACTCCCACCGGAGCACAAAACGGAGACGCCGTGGACTGATCACACCTCCACGGAAGGTGTCATGCCTCGGTGCCAAGAGGACATGCCTGTGGTACCCCCACAGGTGGTTATAGCTCAGGTATACCCTACGGTATTCTAACAAAATATAATGTCACAACACATGCGACACAACAAAGGGGTTCTAACGTGTACATGTTAAACTGAAACGAAATATCAACACAAAGTCTCCAAATATATTAACATGTACTTTCTACAAATATCGAAATAAATATTAACCATGACACAATAGACCAAAGAGTACAAATACTAGTTTCAAATACTAATGCCAAAATGAAACATTCTCACGAATTTAAGAAGGAACAATTATGAGAGGCAAAACTAAATTTCGAAACGAATAACGAAACGAACAATTTAAAAACAAAAGAGTGTCGCTGAAAGAGTACGGAATCCGTACCTGGATTAAGCAATGTAATACCCAAAATTAAATTCCAAATTTGTCTCGTTAAATTTCCTTTGTCCGAACTAATTACATAAAATAATTAAAAAAAATGTAAGTACAATTACCGAAAATTTGTTCTCGTGATTATAGTTTATTCTCCTTATTCTTAATTACAAGATTAGTTATTCATGGTGACAAGAACAAACATACTGACTTGGTTTACTTTTGCCGACAACATTATAATTTTTTTTTATTTTTTTTTTCACAAAACAGTACTTTATAATTATAATAACATTAGCAACATTAACTAATAACATGCTCTCTATATACACGTATATATATATATATATATATATATATATATATATATAATCATATCTAATAGTACACCAATTTCCATGCACTCCTGATCTATATATATTTCAATGATTATCAGTGCCAAAAACTAAGTGATTTTTACACCAAGTATAATTCCCCTCCCATAACAAGGAATCATACAACTCAGCTGCTGACATGGGTCCTCAATTGAAATCCTGTTTAACTCTATTTCACTCTTAACTTGCTCTATGCTCGATATGAATTCTTCGTATCTCATCATATACAACTCCTCATGAGTTCATATCGTACCATTTCATAGTACATTCTCTTATAGCATCAAGCTATACACACTTAGTCGTTACAAACTATTTATCACTTCATAGCTCATTCTGATCACGTCGTGATCATCGGTTAACTTAGGGTTCTTTCCCATTATCAACTAAACTCCACTCGAGTTCATTCTTATTATCTTTGTCATCTTCATCTTATAGACATCATCTTAACATTTTTATTACCAGAGTTAGGAAACTCCTGAATTCTCATTCTCTAGATACTTCAAGATTCTTCTTTGAATCTTCGCTTATATATATTTTTAATCTTTATCTTTCTCTCTCTCAGGTTATATATATATATTCTTCCATGTTTTATGTTTTCCTGTCAAAAATCAACATTAACAACATCATGTCTATCAAAAATCGGAATCCAACTCTTATGTTCTCCTTGACGCAAGCAACTCTTTTCATTATTACTGATTTGAACAATAGCAATGAACTAAAAGAAATAGTTTACCTGAAAATAATCAGCAACCGAAATATAATTTATTCTCCTGTGCGGCTGTCTTTCGTTCTCTCCCCTCAAACAATTTGTATCAGACGTATACAAGGGAGATTAGGTTTTAGTCTTTATTAAGTTGAAAACACATTTTATTAATTAATATAATATACTTATTAACTCTCCAAATTTTAATAGAATTTTAAAATTACGCAATTATAAATTATACCCACTTAGTTTAAAGCCCAATCTTACCAATTTAATTAATCCATAACTTATTAATATATATTAGCCCACATAAATTAAATGACCACTTGACCCAATTAAATTACAAAGTCTAATTAATATGTTTTAAAACAAAATAATCTTTTATTATTTAATATTTATTTATTTTGTTAATTAATTAATTTTTTTTACCGGGTATTACATCACCTACCCCTTAAAAGAATTCCGTCCTCGGAATCAAAAGAATAGAACGTACCTAATTATCAAAAAGATGCGGGTATTCCGCTCAAATAGACTCTTCAAGCTCCCAAGTGGCTTCTCGCTCTGAATGGTTCCTCCACAGAACCTTAACAAACGGAATCGTCTTCCTCCTCATAATCCTTTCTTGACGATCCAAAATCGCCTCAGCTTTCTCCTCACAAGTAAGATCCTCCCGAATCTTATCAAATGGATATTGCACCACATGCAACGGATGATAATGATAACTCCTCAACACCGACATATGGAACACATTGTGCACGTGAGCTAGTTGTGGAGGCAAAGCTAACCGATATGCAACCTCACCAACCCTCTCCAGAATCTCAAATGGTCCAATATAATGTAGACTAAGTTTTCCTTTTAACCCAAATCGCCGAATGCCCTTCCAAGGAGAAACTTTTAGAAACACATGCTCACCAGGTTCAAATTCTAAAGTCCTCCTATACTTATCATTACAACACTTCTGCCGTGATCGAGCCGACTTCAATTTCTCCTTAGCCACCGCTACCTTCTCTGTAGTGATTTGAACTAATTCAGACCCTTCTATGGCCCTTTCGCCAACCTCATCCCAGCAAGTTGGTGCCCGACACTTTCTACCATACAGTGCCTCAAAAGGAGCCATTCCAATACTGGCATGCCAGCTGTTGTTGTAAGAAAACTCAACTAGGCTCAAGTAATCATCCCAATTACCCGACCACTCAAGTGCACAAGACCTCAACATATCCTCTAATGTCTAAATAGTCCTCTCGGATTGCCCATCAGTTTGTGGATGGAAAGAAGTACTGAAGTTGAGCCGAGTACCCCAAGCTCGTTGAAACCCTTTCCAAAATCGTGAAGTGAACCGTGGGTCCCGATCTGAAACAATAGACACCGGAGTACCATGAAATCTAATAATCTCCTGCTGAAAGATTTGTGCTAACCTATCCACTAAGTAACCCTCATGGATGGCCAAAAAGTGTGCCGATTTGGTCAGTCGATCCACCACTACCCAAATGGCATCATTCTTCCTGAAAGTCTTCGGCAAACCAGTCACAAAATCCATCGTGATATCCTCCCACTTCCACACTGGAATGTCTAACTGTTGTAGCAAACTACTAGCTCGTTGATATTCTATCTTCACTTGCTGACAAGTGAGGCACTTCCCAACATGTTCAGCCACGTCTCGTTTCATCCCATTCCACCAAAAATTCTTCTTCAAATCCCTATACATTTTTGTAGAACTTGGATGAATAAAAAATGACGAACTATGAGCCTCAGCCAACACAGCCTCTCGAATGATTGGATCAGACAGTACACACAACCGTTCACCCAACCAAATCACACCATGGTCATCAATACGAAACTCAGACTGCTTGCCCACCTCTAGATTCTGCGTCATACTCCACAACTCCCCATCTTCTTTTTGAGCTTCTTTGACCCGCGAGATAAGAGAGGGCTCCACTCTCATACCCGCCAAATGCCCATCTGAACCTCGTACGTGCAATTCCATCTCGAGCCGCTCCATATCCGAAATAAGTTGAGGTTGTGTAATAAGGGCTGCTACACTCCCTGAACTCTTTCGGCTAAGAGCATCTGCAACCACATTTGTCTTCCCCAGGTGATACTGAATCCTAGCATCATAGTCTTTTAGAAGCTCCAACCAACGCCTCTGCCTCATATTGAGCTCCTTCTGAGTGAAAATGTATTTAAGACTTTTGTGATCGGTGAAGATATCACAAGTCTCTCCATACAAATAATGCCTCCAAATCATTAAAGCAAAGATCACCGCTGCCAACACCAAATCATGTGTGGGGTAGTTCACCTCATAAGGTTTAAGCTGCCTAGAAGCATAAGCAATCACCTTACCGTGTTGCATTAAAACACACCCCAAACCCTTCTTAGAAGCATCACTATAAATCTGGTAGCCTCCTGTCCCCGACGGCAATACAAGTATAGGAGCTGTCACAAGTCATTTCTTCAACTCCTCGAAACTCTTCTCACGCTCCTCATTCCACACAAACTTCACGCCTTTTCTCATCAACTGAGTCAATGGTAAGGTAAGCAAAGAGAATCCTTCCACAAATCGCCTATAGTACCCCGCCAAACCCAAGAAACTCCTAATCTCTGTCACTGTAGTAGGTCTCGGCCATTTAGTGATAGTCTCAACCTTCGCATGATCCACATTAATGCCCTCAGCAGAAACAACGTGACCCAAAATGCCACCTACTCCAACCAAAACTCGCATTTAGAGAATTTAGCATACAATTTCTCTTTCTGCAAAATCCCCAACACTGTGCGAAGATGCTCCTCATGCTCTTCCTTAGACTTGGAGTAAACCAAAATGTCATCAATAAAGACAATAACAAATTGGTCTAAGTACTCTCTGAACACCCGATTCATTAAATTCATGAACACCGCCGGAGCGTTAGTCAACTCGAATGGCATCACCAGAAACTCGTAATGCCCATATCGAGTGCGAAATGCTGTCTTAGGAATATCTTCATCCCTCACCCTCAACTGATGATAGCCCGACCTCAAGTCTATCTTCGAAAAATATTTTTCCCCTTGAAGTTGGTCAAACAAGTCATCAATCCTCGGCAATGGATACCGATTCCTGATAGTAATCTTGTTCAACTCTCTGTAGTCTATACACAGCCTCATAGACCCATCCTTCTTCTTCACAAACAAGACCGAAGCACCCCACGGCGAAACACTCGGCCGAATCACACCACGATCTAACAATTCCAGCAACTGCTCCTTCAACTCCTGTAACTCCAACGGTGCCATCCGATACGGTGCCTTAGAGATAGGCTCCGCACCAAGAACAAGCTCAATAGAAAATTCTACTTCCCGCTGTGGTGGCAACCCTGACAACTTCTCAGGAAACACATCAGAAAAGTCACGAACAATCGGAACATCCTCAATACGAGACTCGCCCTTAGAGGTATCTTTCACAAACGTCAAATACCCCTCACAACCCTTTGCTACCAACTTTTCAGCCTTTAGAGCTGAAATCAACTTCACCACCCTACTTGGTTGTGAACCCTGAAACACGAATTCTGGAGACTTCACATCTCCAAATATAACCTTCTTCGCCTGACAATCAATAGTGGCTTGGTGTTTATCCAACCAATCCATCCCAAGAATGACATTAAAATCGTGCATACACATCGAAAGAAGATTAATGCTACGGACCTTATCCCCAAAACTAATCGGACACCCTCGATACAAATCAGAAATAACAACAGAGGTCCCCATCGGGGTAGAAATAGACATAACAGAATCTAATAACTGAGATGGCACACCCAGGTGTCAAACAAAAGACTGAGCAACAACAGAATGAGTAGAACCCGTATCAAACAAAATAGACGCCTCACGATTGCCAACTAAAAGAGTACCAAAAATAGTACATGGTGCACCTGCAGCCTGGTTATATGTCAAGGCAAACACTCGACCACCCTGACGTTGACCTCCATTGCCACCATTATCACCACCTCCACCATTTTCGCGTGGACCGGTACAATCCCTAGCAATATGACCCATCTGTCCAAACAAGAAGCATGCACCTGTGAGTCTATAACACTCCTCCTCGGAAGAATAGCCCCACAAGTAGCACAAGGAGCTATCGGAATGAAATTCGGGTTACCCCCACCAGCTGGTCCTGGGTAACGACCCTGATTCTGTCCCTGCTGACGATTCTGCCACTGCTGACGATTCTGACCATTCCAAGGTAGCTGCAGCTGACGATTCTGCCCTTGCTGAGGCATCTGTTGATAACCCCTGTTTTGATTCTGGCCACGCCACTGCCCCTGTTGGCCACCACGATTCCTATTCAACTGACCACCCTGATTTCTTCCATATTGAACTAAAGTTTGACCCTGTTGGTGATCATCTCTGTCCCTCTTTCGACTCCTTTTCGGTTTAGAAGACCGAAAATCCTGTCGTTCCATCTCAATATTTTTGGCTGCATTAGCCACTGCTGACACGTCTGCAAACTTGTTGTTAATGAGATGCTGCCGATATTTGTAATGGATCCTCCACTTAAACTTCTCTGCCTGTTCTGCTGCAGTCCCTGCTGAGGCTCCCGCAAAGCCTGCCAACCTAGTAAACCTCGTTATGAAATCCGTGATGGATTCATTATCTTTTTGCCGAATAGACAGATACTCTCTGGCATAGGCCTCTTTATCAGCAGCTGGGAAGTACTGCTGATAAAAGACCTCACAAAACTCTGTCCAGCTAAGTGCCTCAACATACCCATTCCCCTTTGTTGTTTTTAACGCTTTCCACCACCTCTACGCATCCCCTTCCAGCTTGTAAGCAGCAAGTAGCACTCTCTGATTATCTGAACACCCTAACACATCAAAAATCTTCTCCAGGTGGGCAATCCAATTCTCTACCTCAATTGGAGTTGGTGCTGAACTGAATGATTGTGGTTTCTGCTTCTGAAACCTTTCCAACCATATATACATTGCAACCCCCTGCTGATCATGACCATCCGCATTCCCTTCCTCAATATTTGCATGCTGACCATTATTTCTCGCATTTTCTTGTTCAGGAATTTCTGGTGGCGGCTGCTGCATTGCCTGTACAACCTGTGCCACTAACTGAGGTAAGGCCTGATTCACCAAGTTAGCCAGTTGAGCATTCATCTGATCATTAGGTTGCTCATTGGGCTGGCCCTCACCTCTTCCCCTATTGTTGCCTCGCCTCCCAGCAACTCTAGCGGATCTACGAGCCATCTAAGAAAGAGATCACGAATATAAACAAAGCAGATTAGAGACAAATTCGAATATAGCTGATATGATAGCTGAACAGAAAATCTTACAGAACAAAAACCTAACCCAGAAGTCTACCCATAACTCACAGGTCAAACCTAAATAGGTTTTCTACAAGAAAGAACCTAAGCTCTGATACCAACTCTGTAACACCCCCTTTCCGAAATAGAAAGAGAGGCTACTCAAAACATAACAAAACTGATGAATTTAATAGCAAGGCTCAAAGCCACAAAAGAATAGTCTTAATAACTGATAAATACCACAAGTCAACCATAATAAATCTCCAACTGCCTCAAACCACAATCTAAAATAATTATTATAATTCCAAGTAAACTGACACATCAAGTCTAAACAGAATATTTCTAAATCATTGGAATGAATGGAGCTCTCATCACACTTGCCCTTGATTCCCCTGATTACCTGCCGGAAGAAAAACACAGCATGACCCAAATACCCAGTACGGATATAGAATACAATTAATGAACCGAAATAGCTAACTCAATTAAATGAAAGGAAACGAAACGAAATGAACTGAAACGAAACAAACAAAACTAACACAACGAAATAATAGGCTGAATCAAATAGTTGGATGTTATTTCATACCGAGCTCAGAATATATAGTAATGTACCTTGCCACACAGACAAGTCAAATAATCCCACAAAGGCAATCAAAATAATGCCACACAGGCAAATCACACATCGGACTGCGCAATCCAGATGCATGCAAAATCGGAAGGCGTGTTTGGCACAAACATCACCAATCCGCATAACAGAACATAACAGAAACTAGGGTCGACCCATACGCCTCCCACAACAAAACACCAAATGGCCAACTCCCACCGGAGCACAAAATGGAGACGCCGTGGACTGATCACACCTCCACGGAAGGTGTCATGCCTCGGTGCCAAGAGGACATGCCTGTGGTACCCTCACAGGTGGTTATAGCTCAGGTATACCCTACGGTATTCTAACAAAATATAATGTCACAACACATGCGACACAACAAAGGGGTTCTAACGTGTACATGTTAAACTGAAACGAAATATCAACACAAAGTCTCCAAATATATTAACATGTACTTTCTACAAATATCGAAATAAATATTAACCATGACACAATAGACCAAAGAGTACAAATACTAGTTTCAAATACTAATGCCAAAATGAAACATTCTCACGAATTTAAGAAGGAACAATTATGAGAGGCAAAACTAAATTTCGAAACGAATTACAAAACGAACAATTTAAAAACAAAAGAGTCTCGCTGAAAGAGTACGGAATCCGTACCTGGATTAAGCAATGTAATATCCAAAATTAAATTCCAAATTTGTCTCGTTAAATTTCCTTTGTCTGAACTAATTACATAAAATATTAAAAAAAATGTAAGTACAATTACCGAAAATTTGTTCTCGTGATTATAGTTTATTCTCCTTATTCTTAATTACAAGATTAGTTATTCATGGCGACAAGAACAAACATACTGACTTGGTTTAATTTTGCCGACAAAATTATAATTTTTTTTTTTTTTTTTCACAAAACAGTACTTTATAATTATAATAGCATTAGAAACATTAACTAATAACCTGCTCTACACACACACACACACACACACACACACACACACACACACACACACACACACACACACACACACACACACACACACACATATATATATATATATATATATATATATATATTCTGTGACGCCCCCAAAATTAGGTATACGTCACCCATCTTGGGTCGCCACTTACATGGTACATAAATCCAAATACAACTTACTAATACAACTGTCGTGTACAATACGACAAAACATAAACTGTGAGTTTGAATACAAATATTATTTTCTAGAGAGTATTCATACTCAAAAGGAGTCCTCATTACATTTATTAACACACTATTACATAGAATAGTGAGGACTACTAACTAATACTATCATTCGGACCATCACTCCGTTCCCCGACTTGCCCCAGCTACGTTCTCATTTCCTGAAGAGAACAGTGAAAGAAAGGGTGAGCTCAACTAGCCCAGTAAGAAATATTATGACTAAGATAATGTAGAATAAATTATCATTAGTCTTCAACAATGTTAAACTGATAAAATACAATAGACATCAAGTTTAACTGCAGCGGAACAAGCAATCCATTAAAAGAGTCAAGTAGAAAATAAACTCTACTATCTTTTATGATTTAAAAGATTTTCCAACACTGTGATCGCTGAGACTCAGCTTAATAAAATAATTCACATCATCGAATCACCCCTGCACTACGGCCAAGGATATTCGTATATTCATTAATGGTCATGATCATGCCAACAACTGTCCATCAATGCACTACGGGCCAATGAGGACTTTTACCACATCATTTGTAACATTACGGTCATGATTACACCGAATAATCCCTGGTCATAATCATACCAAGTCCATCTATGCACTACAGGCCACAGATGACTTTCAACATTTTATAAACATGAGGATGATGACAATGATATAAGAATTCAATAAAACAAGTTCAAGAATTAATTTATCCAAGAATTAACAACTTCTAAATTGTCAACATGATACTGCATTGTGGAGTAAAATTCAAGAACGCTTAGAAGAATATTTTCTTGAAAAGATACTGGATGAAACGCAACTATCAAGGATATTCCACAAATTTCATGGAGTATAGAAGTCAAAACTTAACCAACTGAGTATAATAAAGAATGGAATAACAAAAGAAATCACCATGCATGCGATAGACCGCACAGACAGGTTATTCCAACAGAATAATAAATAATGGAACCAGGTCCGGCGTAAACGCACAGACAGGATATTCCGACAGAATAATAAATAATAGAACCAGGTCCGGTGTAAAACACACAGACAGGATATTCCGACAGAATAATAAATAATGAAACCAGGTCCGGTGTAAAACACACAGACAGGATATTCCGACAGAATAATAAATAATGGAACCAGGTCCGGTGTAAAACACACAGACAGGATGTTCCAACAGAATAATAATAAAAACGGAACCAGGTCCGGTGTAAAACACACAGACAGGATGTTCCAACAGAATAATAATAATAAAAACGGAACCAGGTCCGGTGTAAAACACACAGACAGGATGTTCCAACAGAATAATAGAAGAATATCACCAAGTATAGGGTAGACCACGTATACAGGTTATTCCAACAGAATAATAAGAAATGGAATAACAATAGTTCTCTTCATGAATAAGAAAGAATAACACCCCTTACCGTAAAAGAAACTGGATATAAGAGTAGGGAAGTAGCAGAATACTTTTCTATAGTTTCTCTATAATTTCTCTCTTTAGAGTTTCAGTGAATTTGTAAGAAATAATGAAGGAATGAGCTTCTATTTATAGGAGAATAGAAAGGCACTATTCATGGATGAAATAATTTTACAAAATTATTTTTCAATCAACTAACAATTAAGTCAATCATCTAACCAATAAAATCACAACAAAAATTAAAATATAATACATATATATAAACACATGTTTTCATATTATATAAATCAATATTATATATACACCACTTAATTTTTCTCCCCCATAACCAACATCAATCCCCCACCCACCAATAATCAAATTCACTACACTCTTACACATCACTATCACACTACCACTTTTCCACCATTTTCCACTCACATACATCACTTTCACTCTTCCTTTTTCTCCCACCACTCTCCACTAACAAATATAATATTATATATATACACACACATCACAATCTTATATATATAAACTCCTTCCCCATACGTAACTCTCTCCCACCCCTATTTCTAAAATCAGTTTTTCAACACATATGGGCCCCACATATGGCCCCCACATGTGGGCCCCACCTTTAAATAAATTCTACCGATTATTTTGAAGAATAGGTAAATGGGAGTCTATAAAATAAGCAAAATTGAGTAACTTCTCACATAAGCATCAATAATCAATACCGTGTGCTACTATGCAACCACGCGTATTACTGTACTTTTACTACCAAGTAGTTCAACAGTATTAACGGTAAAATTTTCGCCGTTATTTTCATAAAAAAAATTTTGTCGTTTTTCTCAATCCGACAATAATTCCGTTGTGGGGTCCACCAATGATTGTGTCATCGTACGAATATTCCCCGACACAAAGAATATTCCCTGACCAATCGAATATAATATGACAACTTGCATACTTTGCAAAATTTATAAATACTACCCACAACTATAACATTATCTCAAATCCACACCATAATATTAAAAAAAATATTTCGAGAAAATTAAATATTTATTCATAAAATCTGGGGTCTCACAATCTCCCCTCCTTATGGAATTTCGCCCTCGAAATTTACGTGCGTGTCTGGTATGCCGAACAGGTGAGGATACCTTGACTTCGAATTCTTCAGGTATAACCTTTGAGCGTTGAATATGATCCTTCTTATCCAAGATGTTAACACGTATCTCCTCATACGTTAAATCTTCTGTTATTTCGTCCGGTTCTAAATTAATAATATGGTTCGGGTCGTCCACATTTTTACGTAAAAAAAAATATTCTGAACACGCAACATACTTGGCGGTAAAACGAGTTTATAAGCCACAGTTCCTACTTCATCGAGGATTTCAAATGGGCCAATTAAATCGAGAGTTGAGATTTCCTCTCTTCGTCGATTCTTGCTTTTAGAATAACGCCCTCTTGAACCTTCTTCATTCTTCACATTAATAGGCTCCGGGTGTGTAGCTTGAACGGCTTTAACTTTATCGATTAAAGTCGATTCTAATCGTATATTCGTTATCTTCACGTGGGTTCGTATATTTGCACTTGAAATCGCATACGATCTTCTACTCAACGCGTCAGCTACCACGTTCGCACTTCCACAATGATATTGCATGGTACGATCGTAATCTTCAACAGCTCGAGCCAACTTCTTTGGCGCATTATACGTTCGTTTTGGTTGAAGAATTATTTGAGGGTTTAAGAAATGGGTTTTGTACTAGGGTCAATACAAAATTCGATTTCACGCTCTTGGGTAGGCTAAGAAGTCTTCAAGAATACGTCAGGAACTTTATTAATAATAAAAATATCGTTCAAAACTGTGACCCTCATCCAAGACTTGGATAGCACATGTAATGAAAGTTTCTCCTAACGGAGTTTCAACCGATAAGTAAAAGTCTAACTTCTCTAGAGTCAAATTTAACTGTTGAGCGCAAGCAAGAGAGATAAAAGAATGGGTAGAACCGGTATCTAATAAGATATAGACTTCGTAAGAATTTATAATTAACTAACCCATGATAACTTCGTTCGATTCCTCATCACGAAAAACGCTCTCCCTTAAACTACCGAATTTGTTTTGTCTGTATCCGCCTTTAGTGCCACCGTCCCAGCTGGACTTGACTTCACTATACGATAAAATTGAGCTAAATGACATTCTCTTCTTGAAATTTCCACTTCTATTATCTTGGCCATGATTACCACCGAAGTGGTTACCATTCTTGGCATGATAATTTCTCCCACGATGGTTATCATTGTTTCGATAGCCGTTGCCACCGGTATGATTATTATCGTGTTGTTGGTCGTTACCTTTTGCTTGAGCTGAATCAACGCTCTCATGTGCTTCATTGCTTATCTCAGCATTTTCAGATGCCATTTTCAAATACTGTAACAAAACAAGGGTTAATTAACATATCACATATTATCCCTATACTCTGACCGACCAATTAAATACCAAGTAAACTTAGGTAGGACATACTAGCGAAGGAATTTCCCGTCTCTCCCCTCCTAATTCTATTCTCACATCCTAGCCAGGGATCATATCCCTAAGCTCTGATACCAACTGTGACGCCCCCAAAATTAGGTATACGTCACCCATCTTGGGTCGTCAGATACAAAGTACATAAATCCAAATACAACTTACTAATACAACTGTCGTGTACAATACGACAAAACATAAACTGTGAGTTTGAATACAAATATTATTTTCTAGAGAGTATTCATACTCAAAAGGAGTCCTCATTACATTTATTAACACACTATTACATAGAATAGTGAGGACTACTAACTAATACTATCATTCGGACCATCACTCCGTTCCCCGACTTGCCCCAGCTACGTTCTCATTTCCTGAAGAGAACAGTGAAAGAAAGGGTGAGCTCAACTAGCCCAGTAAGAAATATTATGACTAAGATAATGTAGAATAAATTATCATTAGTCTTCAACAATGTTAAACTGATAAAATACAATAGACATCAAGTTTAACTGCAGCGGAACAAGCAATCCATTAAAAGAGTCAAGTAGAAAATAAACTCTACTATCTTTTATGATTTAAAAGATTTTCCAACACTGTGATCGCTGAGACTCAGCTTAATAAAATAATTCACATCATCGAATCACCCCTGCACTACGGCCAAGGATATTCGTATATTCATTAATGGTCATGATCATGCCAACAACTGTCCATCAATGCACTACGGGCCAATGAGGACTTTTACCACATCATTTGTAACATTACGGTCATGATTACACCGAATAATCCCTGGTCATAATCATACCAAGTCCATCTATGCACTACAGGCCACAGATGACTTTCAACATTTTATAAACATGAGGATGATGACAATGATATAAGAATTCAATAAAACAAGTTCAAGAATTAATTTATCCAAGAATTAACAACTTCTAAATTGTCAACATGATACTGCATTGTGGAGTAAAATTCAAGAACGCTTAGAAGAATATTTTCTTGAAAAGATACTGGATGAAACGCAACTATCAAGGATATTCCACAAATTTCATGGAGTATAGAAGTCAAAACTTAACCAACTGAGTATAATAAAGAATGGAATAACAAAAGAAATCACCATGCATGCGATAGACCGCACAGACAGGTTATTCCAACAGAATAATAAATAATGGAACCAGGTCCGGCGTAAACGCACAGACAGGATATTCCGACAGAATAATAAATAATAGAACCAGGTCCGGTGTAAAACACACAGACAGGATATTCCGACAGAATAATAAATAATGAAACCAGGTCCGGTGTAAAACACACAGACAGGATATTCCGACAGAATAATAAATAATGGAACCAGGTCCGGTGTAAAACACACAGACAGGATGTTCCAACAGAATAATAATAAAAACGGAACCAGGTCCGGTGTAAAACACACAGACAGGATGTTCCAACAGAATAATAATAATAAAAACGGAACCAGGTCCGGTGTAAAACACACAGACAGGATGTTCCAACAGAATAATAGAAGAATATCACCAAGTATAGGGTAGACCACGTATACAGGTTATTCCAACAGAATAATAAGAAATGGAATAACAATAGTTCTCTTCATGAATAAGAAAGAATAACACCCCTTACCGTAAAAGAAACTGGATATAAGAGTAGGGAAGTAGCAGAATACTTTTCTATAGTTTCTCTATAATTTCTCTCTTTAGAGTTTCAGTGAATTTGTAAGAAATAATGAAGGAATGAGCTTCTATTTATAGGAGAATAGAAAGGCACTATTCATGGATGAAATAATTTTACAAAATTATTTTTCAATCAACTAACAATTAAGTCAATCATCTAACCAATAAAATCACAACAAAAATTAAAATATAATACATATATATAAACACATGTTTTCATATTATATAAATCAATATTATATATACACCACTTAATTTTTCTCCTCCATAACCAACATCAATCCCCCACCCACCAATAATCAAATTCACTACACTCTTACACATCACTATCACACTACCACTTTTCCACCATTTTCCACTCACATACATCACTTTCACTCTTCCTTTTTCTCCCACCACTCTCCACTAACAAATATAATATTATATATATACACACACATCACAATCTTATATATATAAACTCCTTCCCCATACGTAACTCTCTCCCACCCCTATTTCTAAAATCAGTTTTTCAACACATATGGGCCCCACATATGGCCCCCACATGTGGGCCCCACCTTTAAATAAATTCTACCGATTATTTTGAAGAATAGGTAAATGGGAGTCTATAAAATAAGCAAAATTGAGTAACTTCTCACATAAGCATCAATAATCAATACCGTGTGCTACTATGCAACCACGCGTATTACTGTACTTTTACTACCAAGTAGTTCAACAGTATTAACGGTAAAATTTTCGCCGTTATTTTCATAAAAAAATTTTTGTCGTTTTTCTCAATCCGACAATAATTCCGTTGTGGGGTCCACCAATGATTGTGTCATCGTACGAATATTCCCCGACACAAAGAATATTCCCTGACCAATCGAATATAATATGACAACTTGCATACTTTGCAAAATTTATAAATACTACCCACAACTATAACATTATCTCAAATCCACACCATAATATTAAAAAAAATATTTCGAGAAAATTAAATATTTATTCATAAAATCTGGGGTCTCACATATTCTTCCATGTTTTATGTTTTCCTGTCAAAAATCAACATTAGCAATATCATGTCTATCAAAAATCGGAATCCAACTCTTATGTTCTCCTTGACGCAAGCAACTCTTTTCATTATTACTGATTTGAACAATAGCAATGAACTAAAAGAAATAGTTTACTTGAAAATAATCAGCAACCGAAATATAATTTATTCTCCTGTGCGGCTGTCTTTCGTTCTCTCCCCTCAAACAATTTATATCAGACGCATACAAGGGAGATTAGGTTTTAGTCTTTATTAAGTTGAAAACACATTTTATTAATTAATATAATATAGTTATTAACTCTCCAAATTTTAATAGAATTTTAAAATTACGCAATTATAAATTATACCCACTTAGTTTAAAGCCCAATCTTACCAATTTAATTAATCCATAACTTATTAATATATATTAGCCCACATAAATTAAATGATCACTTGACCCAATTAAATTACAAAGTCTAATTAATATGTTTTAAAACAAAATAATCTTTTATTATTTAATATTTATTTATTTTGTTAATTAATTAATTTTTTTTTACCGGGTATTACAAATATGGCATATGACACGTCATCTAATCTATTATATATACTAAATCACAGTACATGGCACAATATATTGACACATGTCCTTCTATAAATTTAACACATGTCCATCCTAATTAATACTTCTTATTACCTTTGACAAAAATACCCTTGACAATTACTTAGGATATTATATATTGATCACCTTATTTTATGGATATTATCAACAGCCACATTATTTTAGGATCCATTAATTAGGTAACTCTCTTAGGCAACAACCAGATTGGATCAATTTAAACACGATAGGGCCAACTTGCTTTTTATGAAAAATTAGTTTTACTTATTTGAAAAGTAAATTTCCTTTAATATTAGACTTTTATTTATTTTACCTACTTTTCATGTGCCTAATAAATTTATTCTATGATTAATTAATTACTTTCATAGTTCTATGCAATTAAAAATTATTTCCATATTCATTTTAAAACTTCAATCTATTAGCTTCCAAAAATTCTTTCAATTATTTGAACCACGCTAATTGATTCTAAAGATATGAAAATTTATTTGCTTAACTAATTTATGGAAAACTCAATCAATTAATAAATTATGGAATGCTTAAATAATATAAAACTCATCCCAAGATTTATGAAAACAATATTGGTTAGATATATAAAAGATAATAAATCTTTTAAAAACTTATTTTCTAACTAACTCCATCAATTATTGGAAGTACTAAAATTCAACATTTTAAAACATTTTCATATTTATTATTTTATTCTTTGTGCCAATTACACGACTAACACTTTTTCATCCAATTGAATCATGCTACTTAAAAAATAAATCTTTGAAGGATTCAATCAACAAAGTAATCGACAACTTTTTATAATTTTTATGGAATATAACATTCAATCAACTTATTACAAATTGATTTATTCCAATAAAGAAGTCATGGTTCTTAAGGAAATGATTCAAACAGAATTCACTAAATAATAGGAACTTTTAATATGTAACGAAATGAATAAAAAATTAATCTCTTTTAACAACTCGGATAGACAACTAATTACCATTTCATTGACCACTTCTTAAATCATGAAATATGATCTATTAATTAATTACACCAATTGAAAATTGAATCGGGCAGTTTGAAAGTAAGCTTATGCTTAATTAAGATTTCGATATTTTCATATTTATTTTAATATACCAATTAAATAATTTCATATTATGAACCATTATGGTTCAGATTTTTCATTATATTTTCATATTAATTTTGAAAGATTAATATTTTGAATTTATAATCCACTAAATCACTACAAATCTAAATTGTTTTGGTAATATCAACTGTTCTGATATTATCATTTTTAATTTAATTATTATATCCTAAAATTACTATTTTTTTAATCCCAAATTAATATTTTTATTTTATAATCCCCTAAATCACTGCAAATCTAAACTGTTTTGATAATGTCAACTTTTCTGATATTATCCTTTCTAATTTAATTAATATCTCTTAAAATCACTATTTTTTTTAATCCCAAATTAATATTTTGAATTTATATTCTACTAAGTCACTATAAATCTAAACTGTTTTGGTAATGTCAACTGTTACATAATTACACTGGTTTTTAAATTTTATAATATTATACTTTTTATAATATTATACCATGCATATATATAAGTTCCAACATTATTAACAGTGACAACCCAATAAGTCTATTTTTTAGAATTTTACAGTATTATATACCATTTATAATCTTATACCATACATTATCATACATATATATAATCCTGCACTAATATGTTTATTTTATAAACCCTAAAATTCACTATTTTTCTAAACTGTTACTAATTTAATTATGTTAAAACATAATTATTATATCCTAAAATAATTACTTTTCTAATATTATAACATTCATAATTATACCATACATTATATCATACGTATATGGTATAATATTATAATACACATATATAATAAAATCACTACTTATCTAAACTGTGCAGATATTATCATTACTAATTTAATTATATTACAACATAATGTTATACCATTTATAATTATATTACAAAATAATATTATACAATTTAAAATATTTAAAATAAAATTAAAATAACAAATAATACGAATCATAAGTTACTATGTTGATTTTATAATCCACTAAATCGC
The DNA here is from genome assembly GCA_016801055.1 of Panax notoginseng. Taxonomy (NCBI): domain Eukaryota; kingdom Viridiplantae; phylum Streptophyta; class Magnoliopsida; order Apiales; family Araliaceae; genus Panax; species Panax notoginseng. Next base: position 231,359,116 of record CM029014.1, read on the forward strand.
TACTTTTTCAATTTAAACAATTTTTATATTATCATAGCGTACTTATTATCTTCTAACATCATTACTTTTTAATCCTTCATTATTATTTTGATTTTATAATCCCTTAAATCACTATACATCTAAACTGTTCTAATATTATCACTACTAAATTAATTATTATCTACTAAAATCACTACTTTTTTTAATCCCAAATTAATATTTTAAATGTATAATCCTCTAAATCACTACAAATCTAAACTATTTTGGTAATGTAAACTGTTTTGATATTATATTTTCTAATTTAATTATTATCTCCTAAAATCACTACTTTATGATATTATCATTATTGAGCTATTATCATTACTCTCCGTTATTTATCCTAATTTTCTTATCAAATATCTGATCAATTCCCTTGCAGCAATTGTTGATATCACATATCCTAATTTATTGAAAAATTTTGAGAATGACTTTTATTTCCAAGACCAAGCCATCCTTGCTCCTACACTTGATGCTATAAATAAGGTGAACGAATATGCGATGTATTTATGGCCAGGTGATGAAGTATCATATCTAAGATGTCCTATGTAAGGTTGATGAAAACTCAAACAGCTATGAAGGCATTTACACCCTATAATTTTTGAATAGCATTACATCTTCTGAAATGTCAAACCACAAGATAACGTTAAAGATTGGAGTTCCTGTAATGTTACTCCGAAATATAGATCAGTGATCTGGTTTGTGCAATGTCACGAGATTAATAGTATCTCAATTGGAAAAACATCTGATATAAGCTAAAGTAATTTCAGTCAGTAATTTTGGACATAAAATTTTCATACCTCGCTTGGTCTTAAAACCGTCAAACATGCATTAGATTACCTTTAAAATTCCAACAAAGACAATTCCATTTAGTTGTTTGCTTTTTCATGACAATTAATAAGAGCCAGGGACAATCTCTCTCATATGTTGGACTATATCTGTCACGTCCAATTTTTAGTCATAACCAATTGTATGTAGCAGTATCAAGAGTTACAAGCAAGAGTGGTGCAAAAATACTAATTTGTGACAAAGATGAACAAACATACAATACTACAAAGAATGTAGTTTTTCAGAAAGTTTTTCACAATTTAATATAAAAAGGTTTGACTGTTTCTGGCTATTATCTTTTTGCTGCTCATTATTAGTGTAAACTCTGATTATTTTATTATTATATCTCATGAAATTTTTACTATAATCTATTTGAATCTTTTTAGATAAATCTATGATATACATTTACAAAGTTATCTCGATCGAGCCAAATTCCAGTTGTAAAGACAAAAATAAACCGGCAAACTCTCAACACTACCCCTTACAAAATTGTTTAGTTTTTATTATACATTCAACTCGAAATTTTGTTAATACATGTACTGAGTAGAGTTTATGTATATTCATTTTTTTGTCTGTGTATATATATTCATGTATAACCATTGAAAAACTTTTAAATAAGAGTATAATAGGTTTGTCTTTTACTTTTTGGATGACAGTATTTAAAATTCTATGTAAGTCCATTTTGTATGTGTTTTACACTAATTCTTTTCGTTTTTATTTAATATAGGAGCTAAATTCCTTTATGTTTTGTTAGTCTTCAATCCGACAAACACATGAAATTTTAGCTAAGTGTGAGACTTTTTTTTATCTCGGACAATACTATTTTCCTATAAAAGAGTTGTGGAAAGATAATTATTTATTTGGTTGATAGTTTAGGCAATGTTGAAATCAACTATTAAGTATGTCTAAATTTTTATATCTCACTATTGTCCAGATTCCGGTCGTAAATATTTATAAGATTGCAACGATTGTTAAAAAGATCAAAACTGGAAGAAGCTTAAATGTGATAATCATGGTACCTATGGTTCAATGGTAATGTGACAATAAATTTGGTGTGTGCAGTTCTTGACAGAGTTAAATTTTTGTTGTCATGCTTCTTGCATTATTTCAGGTGCATCATGGATTTTATCCTGTTTAGCACAACAAAATTTTGCGCCCTACAATTCTAAATACTGTTGAAAGTGCAAAGGAGTTATATGAAAACCTTCAGATTATGGGACAGTGCATTCAATTGGATGGGCTATGGCTTCATTTTGGGGACTATATCTCACGGTGTTTATATTTATGACTTCTTCATTTATTGCATTCTATTATATAGATTGTGGCTTTGCATGATTTGTTAAGTATTAGCATCCGGTAAATCATTTTCATCATCATTAATATATTTTTTTTGCATTATGGTAATACTGTGAGTGCCTATACAATTGTCAAAAATTGATAAAAAAAACTATTGAGGCAATGTATTCGTTCTTTAACTATAACTTTGTGTTATGTATGACACGATGCTATACTGCTATGTTTTTGGACATGGTGTTTGTTTGACATGAAGATCCAACATAATTATTAATTCTCGTGCTTTTCAGTTTTTGCATGTAACATGTGCTTTCCCTTCATGTCTGAGGACCGAAACTGAGACATTCTTTCGTTGTTTTCCCTTTCGTTTGGATGTTAGAATTCTGATGCAAGTAAGCGTATACGAGACATGGATCTTCAAAATGCATCAAGTACATGTGTCAGATATTTGAGGCTTTGTGATGTTTGTGTAATGTGTAACAGACTTCAAATATACCACAAGCAATCATATCAATATAACAATTCGATGACATTGTGCGTGACACTTTCTAAATATTTGTTAGTGCTTTAGAATGAAAGAGTTACCCATTTTTAATCATATTGGTTATATTATAAACATTTTTATCAAGACATTAATATATATATATATATATATATATATATATATATACACACACACACACACACACACACACACACACACACACACACAACTGTTATGTAATGTTCTAGGGTTTAGTGATCAGATTAATTATATACTTGGATATGTATTTGCGCACAAAATTTTTATGCAACACTATATAACATGTGCTATTAAAATTTGATAATCGCACAACAATCTACCATCTTCTTATTATATTTTAATTTATTAATTGCATGTATAAATTCATTATTAACAAAATGAATAATCCCGTCGCAAAGCGCGGGTTTGTATCTAGTGTGTAAACTAGTACTGACATGCCATATGACATGACATTTAATGTATATTTTTTTAAAAAAATTAATTAAATTTAAAGGATAGAGAGAAATAAGGAAATGCCAAGTTAAACCACTTTATGTAAGAACAAGTAAAAAAAACCTAGAATGCAATTAAAACTCTAGCTTCAAAAATAAATTAATTAATAAAAACAAAAATTGTACCTTGTTAATTGTTTGTAATTTTTGGACTGAGGTAGAAGGGAATATAAATTAAGACTTGAAGCCTAGTTCTTTGAATAACTAAAAGCTACCAAAGATCGAACAACCCGAATAACTGAAGGACAACCCAAAGAAAAACTGTCTTCCAATATTTGCTTAGTGAGTTGTTGCTGTCTGGATATATTTATGCATGATGACATATATATCATTGGTTGTTGCATGGTTCTTGTTTTGTTGCCTCCAATAAGCCTATTTATTTGGATGGTAGCTCTGTAGGCATGGTTGATGAGCTGATGCAGATAGTTTTGTGCAGAAACGTACTCTGTGTCGGATTTCATTAGATTTTGCAGACTTGAGTCGGTTTTTGTGCAGCAGAATTGTCTGCTAATCAAAAATTAAGATCCAGATGTTGTAACCAAAAATTTACCCCGTAGTACAGAAAGATTGTACGTTTAGAACTTGAAAAATGCAATAGATATTGGTAGAGTAAAAAATAATACCATTAGAATAAATATATTTTTAATGACACTTTTAAACGACACTATTGACTTCTCAATTTTACTCTTGATAAAATGTTACCATTAGAATAAATATATATTATTATGTACTATGATAAAATCATTATTGCTCTTGATAATATCACGGTCTATTTTTTTCATGGAGTCAATATGAGAAGTAATTAGGCCCTAATTAAACACTCCTTAATTTTATTTTCTTTTTCAACAGAAAAGTAGAAATTACCTACTGATCTAGTACTATATATATGTAACAAGAAGTTGTACATGTTCTTATGGTTCTCTTGAATGCACAAATAAATTTAGCAAAAAAAATGTATCCAAACTCAAAATTAATTTATACTAATATATATTTTTTATCAGTACAATTATAATACTCCATTATAAGTTATCTAAGTACTATTATTTATGAGATTTAATTATTTCCTTCAAAATTTAAATAAATTATGTTATTTTTAAATTTAAAAATGTATGAAATTTATTTTAAAAAATTTAAATTATTTTTATATTTCTGAACAAAAGAGCAACATGTATGTTATTTTACATAGTAATACTTATTATATTGACACGAATACAAATGGGAACTTGGAGAATTGTCAGTAAGATAGGTTGTCCTTTTTCCTGTCTATAACAAGTTGGACGGCAGAATTATGTCCAACCATATATGCCAACTTATTCTCACAAACGAAACAATTGATCGGATTCGGTTATTATTAAGTTAATTTCATAGTAAATTGTGTGGACACGTAAAGAGAGATCATCTCTCGACCTGCGTGTCGACAATATATTAATTAATTGACCAAAATTAAATTCATACATAACCACTCCCCAATTGATCGTATTCAAATCCCTAACACTTAAAAAGTATTATCATATATAGAATAAGCTGCACATAATCATATAAATGAAATATCTTGCATATGGTAATATAATCCTACAAATATATCCCATCTTTCCATGCAAAACATAAATTTAATTAATTCTTTTATGATTAGCTTTTAGGATGATCATGTGAATTTAGATTCCTTAAGAAAAAGAACAAATTAATAAAAGCAACTTCAACATACATAAATATATATACACTTAAAATAGACAAAGGAGAAGTAGACAAAGGAAACAGAATAGGAGGTGCAAAGCTTATAAGATGGAATTATGGATCAGAAGAATTGAAGAGAAGTAGACAGAAAAGGGCCCTTGAAAGAGATTTCTCTAGCATGCAGATTGCAGAGAGAGATACATGGTAGTACACTATTACTAAACAACAAAACTATTGAGAGTGATTTAAGGAAAAGTGTAGGTACTGACTTACTACTAAATTCCAATATATATGCCTTTCTGCCTTTTGTTTGTGCTGGTGTGCAGTGCGGTCTTCTAAATGCATGTGAAGCTCTCGAGCTAGAATGAGAAAAAAGAGAAGTTAGACAAGTCGTCTTGTCACCAATTCAATTGGCATATCTATGTATGTGTAAGGTGCTTTGTGTTTGGTCTTTCCTATGCAAATGGAAAAAAACATAATAAATTTCTTTTTTCGCCCCATAATTAGAGATATGTAATTATATATTTAAAATTTTTAACAACTTTAATTTTAAGAAAAATTCTATATTTTGAATAATCTCTAACATTTTAAAAATCTAGCTATTATAATATTCAATCTATCTAAAAAATAAAATTACATGTTAAGTACTTCATATTCACACACACACACACACACACACACACACACACACACACACACACACACACACACACACACACACACACACACACACATATATATATATATATATATATATATATATATATATTATCGCCTAAAACTAAAAATGATCTTTAATTTCAGATCATATTAAAAAGTACAATTTATTTCAAATTATGGGGAAGAGGACTATCAATTTTTATTTTTTTTTTGTGATGGCACAAATCCCTCACATTACTTAAAAAGCCATCACGAAAAGTGTTTGAGATAATTTTTATTAGGAACAATTACATATTATAGTACATTTTTAAAAGTAATTACAAAAATCATACATCCATAAAATAATTACAAAAATATGATACTTCATCATATTTATTTACAATACTAATACAATTAGGAGTCCTTAATTTAAGGGATTAATATTAATGGGCTGACATGACAAATTCGTGTCCATCTTAAAATCTAGTTGGTTTTTTTTGAAACGCGTGATAACCGTCATCTATCATTTGATTGGGACTCTTCAGTTACATACCCTTGTTCTCCATATTGAAACCCTTGTTTCTCTCTTCTATTCGTGCGTTCTTCATCTCTATTAATCGTTTTCGGTGATTTATTCTACATTTTCGTGATCGTTACTCGTTATCATCTTCGTTTAGTTGTTCGTCATGGTCGTTTAGTTGTTCACTATCTTCATTTAGTTGTTCGTCATCGTCGTTTACTCTCGTTATCGCTGTTGCAAAGTGGTTCAGTTGGTTTCTTATTCTGTATTGTTCAATTCTGGTGTTTATTATTGTTTCAGGTAAGTAATTTCTAAATAGTTTAATGTATTATATATTTAAGTAGTTTTCTAACAGAATGGAGTATTGATTGTTTGGATTTGTGTTATTTTTATGTTTTGTATAGAATGGTTGATACAAGGAAGAATGGTGGAAAGGGGAAAAGAATCACGGAGGGTGATTCTGTTAAGTATTTGAAGAAATTTATTTGGGTTTGTGCAGTTGAATTCTGATTTTGATGTCCATGTAGTTAAGACAGAAGCTCAAGTTCATAGCCAGAAGATATTTCCAACCCAAAAAATTTTAAAGGTGTGTTAATTTAAATTTTGTTATTGTTACTATCATATGACTGTTTGGTTACTTCTGCATTATATTTTGGTTACTGTCAACTTATGATTCGGATACCATTTTTGTTACCTTGATTTGGTATTTTGGTTACTTTTTTATGTTATTATGGTTACCATGTATTTGCTTAGTATACATGGTTGACTAAACTGATTTTGGTGTACATGTTGTTTATGTATTGGTTACCATTAAAATATGTTTTGGTTACTATCATATAAATATTTGGTTACTTCTTTAGTATATTTTTGGTTACTATTAGTTTCTGATTTGAATTCCATTTTTGTTTCCTTGAGTTGAGATTTTGGTTACTGTTTTTTGTTGTTCTGGTTACCATATATTTGCTTAGTATATATGGGTTGACTAAACTGTGTTTGGTCTATATGTTGTTTATATATTGGTTACCATTAATATATGTTTTGGTTAGTAACATATAACTGGTTGGTTACTTCATGAGTATATTTTTTGTTACTGTTAGCTTTTGATTTGGATACAATTATTTTCCCCTCAATTTGGGTTTTTGGTTACTTTTATATGTTGTTTTGGTTACAATGTTTATGCTTTTCTAATTCTACTTCTATTTTCACAAACACATCCTACATGGGTTCTCTATTCACTAATCCCAAGGTATTTCTCTTCCTCCCACAGGTTCATAATGCAGAAGTCTTTTCTAGAGAATGAGAGCAGCCATGAAGAAGAAAGTAGCAGCAACCAAAAAGCTAAAGTTTCAGGAAGATTTGTACCAGATTTTGATTAGTTCGGTTGTCGTTGTCTTGTCCTTCTGAATTATGTTTCGTACTTTAGTTTTTGTTGAATATCCATAACCATTTGTTATGGTTAGTAAGTATGTAATGTTTATTGGAGCTTATGTAAATGGAATTACATATTTGATTATATTATCAATTATTTGACATTGTTTGTTAGTTCGTATTTGTTACTTCTAAGTTGTGTCTGATACATTGTTTGAAAGGTGCAGTTGGTAACCAAACATGCATAGAAGGGTAACTATTTTATTTTTTAGCAGTAACCAGATAGTTACAAGCTTGTATCATGACATATATCAAATGTTAAATGTACATGTGAGAGTATACATAGGTTGCCTAAACTGGGTTGGATATACAGGTTGTTTCTGTTTTGGTTACCATTAAAACATGTTCTGGTTACTTTCATATAACTATTTGGTTACTTCTTTATTATGTTTTAGTTACTGTTATCTTATGGTTTGGCTACTATCATTGTGTCCTCAATGTGAGATTTTGGTTATTTTTATTTTTTATTCTGATTAATATGTAATTGTTTAGTATATATGGATTGCCTAAACTGAGTTTCATTACATGATGTTTTTGTTTTGATTACCATTAAAACCTGTTCTGGTTACTATCATATAATTATGTGGTTACTGTTTAATTATGTTACATTATGGTTAATGTTATTAGTAATCATATAGATACAAGCTTGTATGAGGACAAACTTCAAGTGTTAAATGTACATGTGAGATTGTCCTATTTATCTAGCTGATGTATACTTATAAATTACATACTCATAAAAATTATCTGAAAATTGTACAATTGATATTTAAATCTGCATATAGAGGTAACCATTTTATTTTTTGTGAGTAACCAAATTTATATAAAATTGGTTCAGAACAGTATCCATCAGCTATTTCAGTTGAAATGTTAGGTTGGTATCCAAACATATATATATATATATATATATATATATATATATATATATATATGAATATAGATGTAACCATTTTATTTTAGATGGGTAACCAAATTTACATAAAAATATTTCAGAACAGTTACCAATTGTTCAATGTATATGTTTACTTTATATTGACAACTCATGATGGAATCAAAAATTAAAATATTAATCAACATCAATTTTGATTACTGTACACCATCAAAAATGTTACAAACTATGTGGTTAATGGTTACTAACTGTAAACAATTATATATTCCTGTAAACAATTAAATTTATTGTATTGGTTACTGTCAGTCTCCATTGTCTAACAACTGAATAAACATTGTAAAGTAACCAAATTAATATTAAACAGCAACCAATTACATAATCTTAGTAACCAGAATATAAACCACATTTTTACATGCAATTTTGAAGGCCTAAATGATGAAATTTGACCAAAAAACCCTGCAGTTCACCAGCTAAGCTGGTGACTTTTGATCGTTGACCCGTTTCTAATGAAATTAGGCTCCAAAAATGCCAAAATTCGACACTCTAAACTTGATAGAACAATGCATATCATGTTTTACATTTCTTTGAACGAACAAGTTGATGGAACTAGTATGACGGTAACTTAAAATTTGGTGTATTGGTTACTATCAGTCCATGTACCGTTGAAATAAAGTACAACAGGAATCAATTCCATTGTCTGACAACATAATAAGTATTGTAAAGTAACCAAATCAATGTTAGCCAGTAACCAAACTACATAATGTTAGTAACCAATACATAAAATACATTTGTACATTCATCTTACAATGAAAATAATCAGTATATTGATATTTATTACCAATTAAACTATAACAGTTGTATGAAGGTAACAAATGTAGCCAATAAGTAACCATCATAATAAAACAAACCAATATAAAATACCGTAATATTATATAGTAATAATCATAACAACATTATACAGTAACCAAATCCAATTTAAACAGTAATCAACACATATTTATTTAGTAGCCACAAGATAAACACATTCTCCATTGTATTTTTATAGTAAAAACCAACCAGTATAACTTGATTGTTACCAACTAAAGACTAAATGTTGTAAGAATGTAACCAATGTAGCTAACAAGTAACCATTAATATAAAACACATAAGTATAAGTATAATTAGATTAATACAGTAACTAGGTCAGCACTAATGAGTAACCATTATAATTTTATATAGTAACCAATTCAACATTAGTCAGTAACCAAGTCATCATTTTTCAATAACCAAGTCAGCATTAGTAAGTAATATTATGCACTAACCATTATAATTTTACACAGCAACCAACTAAGCAAATAGTCAGTAACCATTATAATGTTACACAGTAACCAAGTCAGCATTAGTCAGTAACCAATTTAATGTTACAAAGTAACCAAGACATCATTAGACAGTAACCAATACAACATTAGACAATATAATATTACACAGTAACCAAGACAACATTACATAGTAACCGACAGTTGCAGGAAGGTAACCAATGTATTTGATGAGTAACCATTAATATAAAAAAAATCAGTAGAACTCATAAAAATTATAAAGCAATCAAATAAACATTATTCAGCAACTAAATACATAATAAACAGTAATCAATTTATATCTATTTAGTAATCATAATATAAAATATATTAATGATCATTCAAAACATTCAGTATTCTTAATCTGTGACCATTTTAAGTGTGAAAAACTTAAGAAAGGTAATCAATATAGGAATTCGTAGTAACCATAGGTAACTACATGCATACGAATTTTAAACTCGCATACCTCAGTATTCAGATTTGTATTGAATTTGTTGTGATCTTATATTCAACAATCACTGCAGTACGATTGTTTTTTGTTATTGAACTTGAAGTTGCTGTTGATTTTGTATGCTATTTTCCGATCTCAGAGTTGCGTCGCTGCAAAAGGTTTCGTCTTCTCCGATCTCAGAGTTGTGTCGCGACAGAAGATTTGGATTTCTCTGATATGAAAGTTGCATGTTTTTTCAATTGCTTCAATTTAGGAGCGGTTAGTTGCAAATAGCAAAGTCGGTAACTGACGTATAGGAGTTAATGACACATGATTTTAACAACATAATATTGTGTTTGTTTTATTTTTATAATTATGTTGTGTGTGTTTTATTTTTGTAATTACTTTTTAATTATTGTATATTAGTGTTAAGGACCCTTTTTATCATCACGGAGGCCGTCAAAAGTACTAACGTAATAACCCTCCCATTTGGGGACTAAAGAAGGAGTAACACCATCAAATCATGATTATAGCATTAGACAAGATGATAAAAGGAACATATGAGAATTGATTTACTAAATAAAATTATCCCGTGTAAGATTTGTTGATTGTAACCGCGATCGCAAATACTCTATAATAATGATAAAATTAATCATTGTTAAGAATCGTCGTATATATTATTATTTTTGTGATTACTTAAAAAGTCAATAACAAAATACTTATTTTTGTGATTGCAAATAAAAGCGCTCACAAATAAAAGCGCTCACAAAAATCTATCTTTGTTAGTGATTTTTGGCCAACATAAACTATTTAAATATTAATGATGAATTAAATACAATCACAAAAAAGAATATATCCATAAGTGATATCATATTCGGTCACAAAAGTAAAATTTATTTAAGTGAAAATTTTAATTATTGACATGACTGTCATAATTAAATTGCAGGATGATAAAATTATCTATCACTAACCGTATCATATAAAATATCATTTTATGATTACTCAAAAAATCTATCACAAGTTACTATTTTGTATAATTGTTCGAACTCCGTCACGTATACTTTGACGCCTGCACGTGAGAGGGAGAGATTTTTATGTATGGAATAATAATGTAAGTTTATTTAAAGAGAATTGGGTAAAAGTAAAAGTAGAAAGAACATTGAATAAAACATAGGGGAGTTTCTTGTCAGTGCATGTGACCCACGGGCAGTGGCAATAGTTTTGGCTTATTAGTTACCTAGAGAAAAAGATAAACAAGAAGAAAAAGAGAGACTGATCTCGTGATTACTGCAAACTGTTGCTTAATTGGCTGACTCTGTCCATCTATCACTGACTACGTACTAACTTGTAGCTACTAATTTCCCATCCCATGCAAATTAATGTTAAAACTCAAAATTAATTGAGTATATCTATGCATACATCTAAATTTTACATTAAAACACATATTCATGAAACGTAAAATGATAAAAAAATATAATTAATTCATTTTTTACAATATTTTTTCTTTTTATTTATTATTATTTTACACTTCGATGTGTTTTTAAATATATACTTTAAAAGTGTACATAGATATATTCTTTGTTCCTTGTGCTTGAGCTTATGATATTATTCTTAAGCTTCTCATCAAAAGAAAAACAAATTAAGTAAAATGAAAGGAATTGCATGTTTTAAGCAATAAAGTAATTGAGTCCCACTTTAAAGACTAATCAAGAGAGTTTCAAGTGTTGCCATAAATCTCCTTAATTTCGCATCTATGTCAAACCCTAAAAAAATAGTTCAAACCCTAGAATTTAACGACCAATTTGGAGGTGTTTATTTATTTATTTTTCTTTATGTTGTGTGGAGGATATATATATATATATATATATATATATATATATATATATATATATATATATATATATATATAGAGTCTGGATCTTAAGCTCACCCTTTATCCAACTCACCCAAGCTCACCCCCTTTTAGCGACGGACCCGGCGATGGTTCGGTCATACAACCGTCGTCTATACTTTTAGTGACGCTATATGTTGTTCGTCGCTATAGTCTGGATCTTAAGCTTACTCCTTATTCAACTCACCCGAGCTCACCCCCCTTTAGCGACGGACTCGGCGACAGTTCGGTCATACAACCGTTTGTCTATACTTTTAGGGACGCTTGTATGACCGAACCGTCGCCGGGTCCGTCGTTAAAGGGGGGTGAGCTCTAGTGAGTTGGATAAGGGGTGAGTTTAAGATCCGGACTCTATATATATATATATATATTATGAACATAGTGTACTGTGTACGTAGCTAAAATATAATGATCATGTGTTACATTTTCAAAAAAAATGGCATGTAATTAGTACATTCATGACAATCCAATATCCCCAAATCATGCTAATATATCCCTTTCTTCATCCTATAAAACCCCGTGCATCCACGATTAAGTTCAACTCATATTTTTTAAAACTTAGAGAGAGAGAGAGAGAGTCTAGAGAGATGGCAATATCCAAGAGACAAAAGAGAAAGTCATTTCGTAGAAAGCTTCGTGTACTAAAATCCCTTACCAACTCCAAATCTGTAATATTATATACAACAATTATATATTATGTGCTTCAATTTCTTCATTAATTTCAAAATTATCTTTCTTCATAATTGTTTTTGTTAATTTCGGGTGCCAATTAACGGTTGATGTTCATAATAAATATACTTATAACTAGTTTATTGTTTATGAAGGTGAAAAAAAGCTCCATCATCATGGATGCATTGCTCTACATCTACAAGTTGAAACTTCAACTAGAGGCAATACAGGAAGAATATCTTGAACTAATGCACCATATCCAGGTGCTCTCTCTCTCTCTCCCTCTCCCTCTCTCCATCTCTCTCTCTCTCTATATATATATATATATACCATATGTTTCATAAAAGTCTCATTTGCAAAATTCGTAAATTGTTTTCTTCCATATTTATCTTTCAATATAATGATCATTTAGTTTAATAATGACGTGGTAGTGAAATTGTGTTGTTAAACATGAAGACTAATGTTATATTATTTTATACTATCATCTATAAAAGAATGAATGGTATATATATATATATATATATATATATGTGTGTGTGTGTGTGTGTGTGTGTGTGTGTGTGTGTGTGTGCGTGTGTGTGTAGCGTCATGCAAGCTAATGCAAATGGATTAATTGACAGGAGGTGCAAGTTGAAACGACTGAAAAGGGATTAATAGAGGTAAAGGTAGCGTGCAATAAAAGGAAAGATTTGCTGGTGTCAATATTAGAGGTGTTTGAGAGAATGAACCTGACTGTTGTCCATGCGAGGGTTACATGCAACTATAATATCTTTGGCATGGAAGCCATTATTGAAGCTCGTGATCAAGACCACCAAGCTCAGGATATAGTAGCACAAGCTTTGACCGAAGCTATTCTCAAGGCCATTCAAATTCAAAGTGATGATCAAATGAATGGTTTTTAAATAGGGACAACATGTGAAAATCTTGATATGTTCCCACTAGTATCACTTTCATTTTGAAGTTTAAACCAGGAAAGTGAACACATAAATGAAATTATGTTTCTCTATATTTCATTTCTTATACATCTTTCTTTCTCCTTTTACATCTGAGATTCTAATACTCTCTTTGTTCCGGAAAAAAAAAAGTCTCATTTATTTAAAAAATTATTTCACAAAAATAATCTAAATAGTCCATTTTTTAGTGATATTAGTATAAAATAACAAGGTGGCTCCAAGTAAACTAAAATTTTATTCCTTTTAGGGTATACATGAAACAAAATTATATCAATAATATTGAGACTCTTTTTATAGAAGGCAAGGAATACGTGGAGAACTAGTTTTCCTTTTGCTTGATTAATACTAATTTGTTGAACTATTATTCTTAATTCCGATCATGAACAAGCAACAATACTATAATTAATTAAATAGAAAATATGGTTCCTACATTTTTTTTTTCGACCTATTACTTTTTCTACGTTAAGTCAACTTTTTTTATTTACTTATCCAAATCAAAAATTAGAATTAGTAATATAGTTTTATAAGAAAATAAGAGTAAAAAAATATAATTTTATAAAGAAACAATCAAAATAAGATCGTCTTAACTAATATTAATTGGTTACTTATATTGATATATATATATATATATATATATATATATATATATATATATATATATATTATAATACAAGTTTTAGTAAATTAATATTACTACTAAGACAATATATAATTTGGGAAAAAATCAAAACTATCACAAAGATCAATCTTAAATTTGTTACTATAATTAAAATACACATGTATAATTTCAAGTATAAGTAAGATTTTATTATTATTTAGATAATATAATTTAAGAAAGAAATTCTTTTCTTATGCAACTTACCTCAAAAAATATTAAACCAAAATATATATAGTTATAAATTTAATATATTGACCAATAATATGATTTAATTAATAAATTAAAATCAATTAATCTATTCAAATTATATATTTATAAGAAAAAAAATAAAATTTTAAAAAATACCATAATTATAAAATAACCATAAAAAACAAAGATAAATAGTATAGTATTAATATAATATATTATCATGAGAAATAATTTTAATAAAAACCATCTTTTGTAATAATTATTATCATGAGAAATTATTGAATGATATATAGTACTCAAAGGAAACAATTTTCTGTTGATTAACTTATCTAATATTAAATTGTTAATATTATTAAAATATAAGTCTAAATATAATAAATTATTCAATTACTCAATAAAAAATAATTTACTCTATTCAATAAGACTTTTTAAAAATTAATTTAAAGGTTCAATATAATCTATCTATTTATACTATAATTAAATAGATAATTAATTTGGATCGTCCTCATTTTTTATCGTCCGTCCTTTTTTTATCAACCACCTTTTTTCCCTACATTAAGTCAACTTTTATTACTTATCTATGCAAATTAGAAACTAGACTTAATAACATAGCTATACAAGAAGACACAAATTAGTAAAACAATTGATAAGGAAATAATCAAAATGAGATGATCTTAATATTAGTTTCTTATTTTATTGAAATATATATACAATAATTCAAGTTTAAATAAAATTATACTACTATTAGATAATAAATATTTTAAAACTACTTTCTTATGAAATCACCTTATTAAATATTAAATTATATTATAATTCAAATATATATATATATATATATATATATATATATATATATATATATATATATAATCAAATTCAAGATATAAGTCTTAAATAATATAATTTCCTTAAACAGCATAAGTACTTAAAGAAAGACCCAAATACTCCAAAATCGGCAAAGAGCAAAAACACTGCCCTCTACCTTCTCTCCAAATCCGAACACGAGCTTCTCTCCAAATCAGATTTCTCTCCAGATCGGAAACCAATTTCTCTCTAAACTCTCTGTGTCCTATAAACAGTTCTCTCCAAATTGGAAACCAATTTCTCTCTAAATCATACCCTTCACGAAACCTAAGGAGTGGAGAGGAAACCGTACCCTAAAATCAAAGTCTTCGCCCAGTTCTCGACTTCGAATCGGTAACCCGTTTCTTGCTTGCTTGCTTCCTTGCTTCCATTGTCTTACTTTCCTCATTTTGTTGTGCACTTCAATTTTCTCACGGAAAAACTCCAAATAGCTGGTCTTTCAATTTTCATTTTGCTCTGTTTTTCGGACTATGAATGTATGAATGAATGAGAACCTTAAATGGTTTTGTTTAGGAGAATTGTAGGATTTTGCGTATGATTTTGGCCTTCTAAAACTTCTGTGATTCTGTTGTACTAGGACATACAAAAAACAATTATGTTCAGTTTTATTCTTTATGGTTCTGTAGTTGCAACTTCGTAGTGGGTTACTTATTTCATTATTGGTCAACAGATTATGTAAATAATAATGCTTATTGTTCTCTTATCATGCTCATTAAGCATCCTCGTAGCTTAAATTTTGTATTTGATAACATGTTTGTTAGTTTTATTTTGGGAGGAAATCTTCTTGGGGGGTTTCATTTCATTTCTTTTAGTTGATGAATTTTTGGTTGTTCTTTTCTTTTCTCCAAGTTGTATATTACCAAAAATTCAACAACCAAAAGAAATGAAATGAAACCCCCCAAGAAGATTTCCTCCCAAAATAAAACTAACAAACAGGTTATCAAATACAAAATTTAAGCTATAAGGATGCCTAATGAGCATGATAATCCTTTTCATTCTTGGTATTTATATTACATTATATTAATGTATATCATCATCCCTTTCTTTACCATTCATAATCTAAGATACTTAATAAACTATTGAGTAATAAATAATTATAATGCCGCATCAATTTAGTATAATTAAAAGAAAAAAATTATACTCAAAATTTGATATTATAATAATTGGATATTATATAGAATTTTTCGGGTCATTACAATAGCCAAATCAAACTCATATAAAAACATAAGTATGCAATATATATAATTCCAAATCAAACCCAAATTGAAAAATATATATATAGATGAAAGAGAAAGATTGAATACCTAGGCGGGGTAGTAGGCGGTGGTGGACGGCGGAGCCGGACGGCGTCTCCTTCTTCTCCTTTTCTCTCTTTGCCTTTTTCTTTCTGTTTTCGTCTTTTACAAACGATCCAGGGGCTGGTTGATTTTAAAAGGATCAGCGACCTCTTTTGGCGAGCGCATGCGGTCACTGATTTTAATTAACTTGACGGTCTGGATACCGAGGAAGTCAAACAAATTTGCGACCGCTTGCGGTCGCAGACTTGCATTGATTTTACCCGCCAACACAATTGCCAAAATTAAAAGGCAACAAATTCAAATTTGCGACCAGTTAGTGATTACAAGGTGGTCGCACTTGTGGTCGCTAATATCAAATAGCGACTAGTTTGGATACTCGTCGCTAATAGCGGTCGCTAAGGCTATTATTAACGACCGAATATGGCGGTCACAGATTCTATTGGTCGCTAATGGACCTTTTTCTTGTAGTGAATCTTCAATAAACTCAATATATACATGTGCATATAGTCTATATAGGTTGGAGCTTTAAAACTTGTTTAACATTCACTTATTAGGAGTGAATGTCGAATAGTCCCTAGTTTGGGATTGTTGCTAGATGTTATGTCTCTCACTTCCACCGTCAATGTGCATGAAGAATCCATATTTGTTCTTGAATTTACTCATACAGGAGGATAAGAGTCCTACAAAAGACATAAACGTGTACCTAAGATGTTGTCGGAGACAGGGATCCAAACGTATGATAAATCGATCGGCGATAATTTTTTTATGAAGGCAGTCTTGTTTTGGATTATCACTGAATTTCAAACTCTTGGGATGATTAGTGGTTGGTCGACTAACGGGAAGTTGTTATGCCCAGTTTGTATGGATTATTATTGGTCACATCTAATATAATTTATAAGCATAATCAACTATATATTAATCCATTTTATTATTATTTCAGTTCATTCCAAGAAGAAACGTATACTTCTAACCTGGCTTTAATTGTAACACAGTTGGAAGCATTCACTCTGCTAATTTCCAACAATGGTTTAAGGGAAGGGTTGAATAAGAGAACATTTCTGAGCATTTTAGAGATGTCATCTGAGATTCTTACAAAGTTGTTAGTTCTTTTCCAGGCTGCATCGTGAATGGATGTACAGATTTAAGGACGATGACATGAATGAACTCACATCACTCAATTCTGGGGCTGTGGTGTTGGGAAGTTGTTACCATAATTTCAAGTCCAATTACTATGGACTTTTACAGGATGTGATTGGGAAGCTGGTTTGATGACATAAGTACAAACTCTAAACTTATTTCAAATTAGTAAATAATACAATATTAATACATTATATTTAATTAATTTAACTTCAAATTCATATGTATTATTTTTGTTATTTTAGTAGAATATTTATGGCTAGACATAGGCTATCTGTAATGACGAAACTTTTACACTTCAAGAATAAGTATGACAATACTGAGACAGGATTCAATAATTTGTTTGCTCTTATCAGCGATGTCTTACCCAAGGATCATGTATTTCCCTCTAATTACTATGAAGTGAAAAAATGGTAAAGGGGTTGAATCTGGGTTATGAGACGATCGAAGCTTGTGAGCAGGATTGCATGTTAATTATATTATGGGGAGTACATAAATAAAACGTGGGGGGGGGGGGAGGAGAAACATATGCCTAAGCAGATTTTAAGATATTTTTCTCTTGCGTCGAGGCTTCAGCTTTTATTCATGTCGTCGCACACCACGTGCTAAGCATATGAGTTTTTATAAATCAAGGAACATCATGTATGGTTAGTTGACTCGCCCTACAGATAGAGATGAATGGAAGAAGTTTGATGAAATTTTTTCACAATTTGCTGAAGAGGTTTGGAATGTCATGCTTGACATGGCTACGAATGACTTTTACTGAGGGGGGATGTTGGTGATGCCGAGCAAGGGGGATAATAGTAATGACTTTCAGACACCGCAGCAGCAACGTCAACCCTCGCCCGATGATCCTCCCCATAGTGATAGTAGTACTAGCCGGTTTATAGATAGTTGTAGTTTTAGTTAGTTTATGTTGTAAATTAGTCTTATTTAGTTGTAAATTATAGTCTTATTTAGTTGTAAATCCTAGTTTACTATATTTTACATTGTAAATCATTGTTTGTTACAATTTTTTAACTTAACTTATGTGTATTAATTAATGTTATCTATCGTAATTTAGCTTCTATTTAGTATCGTTATGGACGACCTGTATGTTGTTGTTTGGGATATATTACTGTTATTTTAATGTATTTGTTGGTTGTTGAGAGATCATATATGTATGTTTTATTTTTAAGAAATACTGGCCAAAAAAGTTACATGCACAAATTGTGGTTTAAAAACATGAGAATTGAAAAAACAAAAAAATTAAAACAAAATATTTCTAACGGAATATTGTATTTCTGACGGAATTTCTGTCAAAAATAAACTGGAGCAAGTAATTTAGGTGCTAACACGTGTTCATTATTTCTGACGAAATTGTTTATTTTCGACGAAACTTCCATAAAAAATATCGTGCATTAGATAAACAAGGGAGTGAAACATGACTATTTATGTTCGACGAAATTTTTCGTCGGCATTATATTCCACTGGAATTAACACTTTTTTGACAGAATCTCCATCGTAAATAAGTAATTACGTCGAAATTTTTGACGGATTTATTTTCGACTAGGTTAGTCCCGACTGAATTTTCTATCGGCCATAAATTAATTACAACGGAATAAACTTATTTCCAACGAAAAATTCATTCGAGAATAGGGCTTTTATTTGTAGTGTTAGTACTACAACATAATACTAATTAATTGTGGATGATAGCATAGTTTAATTTAGGTTAAACTAGATACAAACCCGCGCGTTGCGGCATGATTATTCAATTTTTTAATAATAAATGTGTACGTACAATTAATAAATTAAAATATAATAAAAAGATGGTAAATTGTTGTGCGATATTAAATTTTACACAGAAAAATAAATGAATATACACCGTAGGGGTAATGTTGAGAGTTTACCAGTTTGTGCATTACATCTTCTACTTTGTTCCAAGGTATTTTTTATAACAATTGTTTCAGGCCTTTGAGTAATTTCTTTATTTTTTTCCAGGTATATTTACAGCATGAATTAAGAATTTCGAACTTATTCTAAAGTCTAAAATCTAAAGATACAAAGCAAGAAAGAAAAAACCCTACAAACCTAAATTTGTGTAAACAGTCAACAAAATATTACAAACAAAAGGTAAGGGGACAAAGAAAGGAAAATTCATATTAGGCCCAAATCTTTAGTCCCGAATTGATTTTAATGGCCACACATGATCAATTATCATATTTCCACATTTATATGTACTATATGTTAGTTGTTTATGGAGAAGAGACAGAGAGTAGAGGAAGAAACAGTGTAATATATTACATTAAAGAAGCTAAGCATATTAACCAACTTACAAGCTACAACTATAAATGTAACACCCCTTTTTCGAAAAGGAAAGGGAGGTCACGTGCAAAGCACAACAAACCTCAAATTAAATAAACAGAGCACTAACAACCTCAAAATATTAATAGTGGTGATCCATTAATAAAGTAACAAATACAATTCTCCAAACTGAGTCAAAATAATCAAAACTTAAAATTCGAGTCAACCTAAATGGTCAAAGGCAAAACTCTCATCACACTAGCCCTGAATCACCCCTGCAAACCTGCCGGAAGAAAAACACAGCATGAGCCAATTGCCCAGTACGGATACAGATATACAAAAGATATACAACTGATATACGAAAACAACTGAGACAAAATACTGAACAAAGCCTCAAGTGCAAATACGAACGAAAATATAATATCCAAAGATCTGAATGGAATATATCTAAATCAACGTAATTGACGAAACCAATAAAAGAATAAAGAAATAACGAATTGAAGTAACTAACTCAATGACTTGAACTGAACCGAAACCAACAAAACTAATCCAATAAAATAATAGGCTGAAATAAATGGCTGGAGTTATTTCATACCGAATGAGCTCAAAATATACCTTGCCACACAGGCAAGTCAAAATAATGCCACACAGGCAAATCAAATGATGCCACATAGGCAACCAAAATAATGCCACACAGGCACATCAAAACAATGCCACACAGGCAAGTCAAAATATATAATGCCACACAGGCATCCAAAATAATGCCACACAGGCAAATCACACATTGGACCGCGAATCCAAATGTATGCAAATCGGATAGGTGTGTTTGGCGCAACATCACCAATCCGCAGAACAGAAAACTAGGGTTAACCCATACGCCTCCCACAACGAAACACCAAATGGCCCACTTCCTCCGGAGCCCAAAACGGAGACGCCGTGGACTAATCACACCGCCACAGAAAGTGTCATGCCTCTCGTGCCAAGACGACATGCCTGTGGTACCCCCACAGGTGGTTATAGCTCAGGTATACCCTACGGTATATTCTAACAAAAATATCATGTCACAACACATGCGACATAATACCATCAAAATAGGTATCGTGTCACAACACATGCGACATAATACCAATAAAAATAGATACCGTGTTACAACACATGCGACACAATATCTACAAAATGGGATTCTAATATATATGTTGAACCGGATCAAATTATAATGTCTCCAAAAGAAGGTAACAACATATATCGCTCTACAAATATCAAAATAAATACTAGACATGATATCAAAGAGTACAAGTACGAGTCCAATATGTCAACTCCAAAATGAAACAAATATATGAATTTCACAAGAACAATTATGTGAAATAATAACAGAATTCGAAACGAGAAACAAAACGAACACATCAAATTTAACAAAAGTATCGCTGAAAGAGTACGAAATCCGTACCTGATACTTCCAAACCATTTATAGCACACTCCACAAAATCTTACCCTCAAATGCCAACGATATCAAATATGAAACGTTATTCATCACCTAAACATATTCACCTCAAATTAAATATAATCCAATTCAATAATTCCAAAATAATTCATAATCTATTTAATATGCCTTTAATCATCTCCTTATATCAATTATTAATACTCCAAAATTTATATTCCAAATATAACTCTTTAAGTTCCTTCCGTCCGAACTAATAATAAAATAAAATTTTATTACAAATCTAACCATTACTAACATCACACTGTTAAATTTATTTTTTAAGTAACTTTTATAATTTTATCAATAAATTAATTAATTAGAATTTACATACACTATTTTTAATTTGTCCTATATATATATATATATATATATATATATATATATATATATATATATATATATATATATATATATATATATATATATAACATGGATGCTTTTAAAAGTCCTGTAAGTTTTATACAGAAGAAATAATTTAATTAAAAGAAATCAATTTCTCCTATTAGTATGATAAATGTTGACAACACAAGTTTTATGAATATATAAGTATATATAGGTATAATATCATATATAATAAAGAATCTATTACTTGTCATTCATAATCACTTTATTAAAACATCAATGGCATCATATACTGTTATGACACAATTTACATATATCTATGATGATGGATGCCCAGAGTAGCAACATAATTTTATACTTTCACCACGTGAGTATTATGTATTAACTAGCCTCTATAGTTTTGTATGTATATATTCTGATCATTCTTCAATTCCAATTGCATCACATAATTATATCAATCACAATAAATTACTTACCGGAAAATTTAGTTGTCAGAATACCGCCGCCCCTTTTTCTCCTTCTTTTTCTCTTCAGTCAATTCGTGTTAGACGCAATGGTGAGCAAATTAGGTTTAGTTATTTATTAATAAAGAGGTCTTGTTCTAATAAACTTCTAATTGGGTTCCATTAATATTAAGGCCCAAATTTTATTAATTTAATTTATTCATCACTTATTAATACTTATTAGCCCACATAAATTATATACTAGTTTGACCCAAATAAATGACAAAGTCCAATTAATATGTTTGTAAAACAAAATAATCTTTTATTATTTAATATTTTTTTTTCCCGGGTATTACATTAAAATTAATTGTAACCTTTTAAATCTCTTTATAGCTGACAAAGAATGCAAAAAAATATTGAAGGGTGGTTTTTCATAGAACTGGGATTAAAAGAATATACCGACTTAATTGTACAGTATTCAAAAGAAGATATAAAGAACTTGGCTTTTATACTCCTTGATACAATAAAATCCTTACTGCAATGAATTGAGTCTTCTATCCAAAATTTTGAAATAAACAAATAACTAAAGTAGTATTAAGCTTTCTGTAATCGACTCGATCAAGCATGTCCAACAAAGTAATTCTTCTTGGGAATCGAGGAGGCAACCTCAAGCAACCAAATCGGTCTATCGATTGATAGAAACCTTGTAAGCTGAAGTGCCCCATGGAGAGCAATCTTGCTTTATCTTTAGCCAATGTTCCAATCTCTATAAGTTCAAGAGCAGGAAGTGACCTTAGCTAACATATTTTCTTACCCACAAAATTCTAATGATAAACAACAGCTTAGCTTCTGGTTTAACATAAAAGCCACCCTTCAATCTTGCCTCGCTCTTCAGGCGTATCAGCTACTTTTGCTGGAAAAGGCAACACACAACTCATTGAAATAATCAGAGACTCATACACAGCATTCTGAACAATATTAATATAATCACATATACCTGATCCTCATATTCTTGTGCATATAACTTAGCTCGGTTAAAGATCAGCTTCCTATTCTTTACATTCTTCGTCTTTGTAGCTTCAAATTCTTTCTTCTTTGCAAGGGCCCACTCTTCCTACCTTTTTTACTTTTTCAAGAACAACTCAGGAGCCACAACAACTCCCTTCAATTCCATTTCACCCATTTTTCTACATAGAATAGACAAAAATTAAATGCTACATTGCCATTACATAGAAAACTCAAAGCAACAGCAGTTCTGTTTACTTGAATCAGATAAAGCAACTAACAGGAGAAACATATAAAATTAGTTTGACAACTTAAGAAAAAATCCCAACATTATTCCTTTTTAAAGATTTTTGCGAAATCTACTATGAAATTTTTTATAGCTTGTTACACTTGTTTATTTTATCCAACTTCAGATGACAATATCACTCTGCATCAGAATAAATTCAATTAAATGTATTCTTGTCATCACTTCTTAGCATCATTACATATAATGTATTCTTTGATATTTTAATTCAAATATGGACAAATTAAGGACCTGAATAATTATCTTTAGAAGAATATGATACATCATACATGGAATGATTGAAAAGTAAAATTCAAAGTTAAGTATAAGGAACATACTTGTTGCATATATTTTTCATATTGCCTACTGAATAGTTTAATCTGGGTTTATGTGTGTGATTTGTGTTTGTTTATAAGTAAAACTTATTGTTTTTGAAGTAGATTAGTTTATTACTGTTTGATTTTCTGATATATATATATATATATATATATATATATATATATATATATATATATATATATATATATATATATATATTTCAAGAAGACTATAAAATGAAATATATATTTCAAAAAGAGGTCAACCAATAAACGAAACTATGAGTAAAAGCTCACAAAGGAAATGGATTTGAAGCATCTTCAGCAATCATGGTAATATCATCCTTCACAGCATACAAGTCATATACAAAGTCATCTTTAGATGCTGCGATTACAATTACCAAAACAAAAACATGAATAAAATTAGTGATAGGCTGTCTTAAGACCAAGAAAATGGTGACGATATGTCATATATATATATATATATATATATATATATATTATATAAAATGATGCCAATTCCCACAAGTGTAATTATAGCACACTCCTTGTAAAGGAAAATAGAAAAACTATACATTTTAAGTTTCTAACCAATTCAGTTTTTTTATCGCCTAGCAGGCTGTTTCACGTGGTTACACTAAGCTAAAGCAAATTATTAGTTAAAGATTGCTAAACATTGAAAAGGTGTATTTAAGAATATCAATTTTTGATGATCCCATACACAAAATAGAAAAAGAAAAGAAATGAAATGAAACATTATACAGGGATAGGCCTCCTTTGGACATGTAATCGTCAATTTCAGATTCTATTTCTGAAGCAACACTTGGAATGAACTCTCTTAACAAAGGTAGAAAAGATGACATAATCCTGTGATCCTCCAATTATGAGTCTCTGCAAAAAAAATATTAAAAATCGGATCATTATCAGCAATAAGTTTCAAGTAAAAGTAATAATTTAGATTATATCATTACATGTACTTACTCCTGCTCTTTCACCTCATTAGTTATTTCCACAACATCAACACGAACAACATCGTAGAGATGACACATCTCGCTTAATGCTTCATCGTGATTTGAATCTTTTTTACCTTTCCTCCTCCTCCAAATTTGTTAAAATCGAGCAATTTTTGACGTAACCTGACAGAGGAAAGAAGATGAAGTAATCACACATCAATATCATTTGATACATATTCAGAATCCATAATTTACATTCAAAAAGCAATAATTAATTATCAAATAGCAACATAATGTATAAAAGTAAATATGAAAACATTTCTAGATATACAGAAGGCAAAAAAGAAGAAGTCGAATTAGAAAAGAAAGTGCATAGATTTCTGAGTGAATTTAAGAGACAGAGAGAACCCGTTCCAAGAAATCTTATCAGTTAACGGTTTGGAAAAACCACCTAACATGCACAGGAAAGTGTTTTTACCTACATAAAGGTTTGAATAATAGATTTGTTCCGCTTTGAGTTGTCTGGGCCTGAAACTATAACTCATTCTTGCAGATCAGATAATCAAACAGGAAAAAAAGTCACATGTTCAGAGGACATACATGCCAAATAAACTTAAAGACAACATCGAGCAATGACTCACCTTGTAAAGACTGTAGTAACAGAATTAAACTTGTGTAGGATTCAATTATTTTTTCATATGTATAAACAAATGTATTGTAGGATTCAACGTCACCCAAATTATGTGTGAAATTGATATTTAGTGTACTATGCCATATGTTTGATTTAGATTCTTGAGTGGACAGTTCAACATTTTGTTGCAAAATATTATTCAAATTTTGCGAGATACAACAATTCACCAATAATGCATCAATTTATCCAAACAATTTCATAAATCAATTGAACGAAACACCTGTCAAGAATAAACAACCACCAAGCACAATCAGCTTATATTACCTTTTAAATGTACCACGTACAAGTGAGATATAAGAAACTATATGTTTATAACCTGCATGTAGGCCCAGGTGCAAAATTAGGGTTCACATGACCTAATTAAATTAAATGCACAATTGAGGTTCCATGACCTCATTAAATGCGCAAATTAGGGTTCACATAACCTAATTAAATAAAGACGGAGAAGTCAGAAATAAATGTGCTAGACCCAGGAGAAGCCTCTACGTGTCCCAGGGCAGAAGGCTCGTGGAAGAGGCTCGTTTTGGGAATTGATTGAGGGATTGGATTGGTGGCTAGAAGGACAGGGCAATATGGGCATTACTCTGATGATTAAAGGGTATTTCTGGAATTTTCCTGAAAGCATGTGTGACACCCCCAAAATCAGGTATACATCACCCATCTTGAGTCGCCAGATACATGGTACAGAATTCAAATATAACTTAATAATACAACTGTCGTGCACAATACGACAACATAAACTGTGAGTTTGAATACAATTATTGTCTACTAGAGAGTATTAAAACTCAAAAGGAGTCCTCATTACAATTATTATCACACTATTTCTGTAAGACCCCAACTTTTATAAATAAAGATGAATTTTCTATAAATATCATTTTTGAATATTATGGAGTTAATTTGATATAATGTTATAGTTGTGGGTAATATTTATAAATTTTGCAAAGTAAGCAAGTTGTTTTAAAATATTCGTTTGGTCGGGGAATATTCTTTTTGTCGGGGAATATTCGTACGACGGCACAATCCTTGGTGGACCCCACAACGAAATTATTGTCGGATTGAGAAAACGACAAAAATAGTTTATTAAAAATAACGACGAAAGTTTTACCATTGTTACTGTTGAACTACTCGGTAGTAAAAGTACAGTAATACGTGTGGTTGCATAGTAGCGCACGGTATTGATTATTAATGCTTATGTGAGAAGTCACTCAGTTTGATTTAATTATTGTCAGTTAATAATATGAATTATTTAGCGATAATGACGTTTTGTTTTATTTGTATTATTAACGTAATAAAACAGAAACATCTTTTTATATAAAACAGAATACTTTATTAAAGTTATTCTATAAATAGAATATATTATATTTTATTTAAAAAAAATTTCTTTAAATATGGACCGTCAGATTAAAGTAATCAATCTGGACCGTTCATGGATTAGTTACTATGCATTCTATTTTTCTATAAATAGCAGCTCATTCCTTCATTATTTCTTACGAATTCACTGAACTCTAGAGAGAGAAACTATAGAGAGAAACTATAGAGAGAGAGAGAAGAAGAGTATTCTGCTACTTAACTACTTCTTTATTTCAGCTCTTCTTTAAAACGGTAAGGGGTGTTATTCTTTCTTATTCATGAAGAGAACTGTTGTTATTCCATTTCTTATTATTCTGTTGGAATAACCTGTATACGCGGTCTACCCTATACTTGGTGACATTCTTCTATTATTCTGTTGGAACATCTTGTCTGTGTGTTTTACACCGGACCTGGTTTCGTTTTTATTATTATTCTGTTGGAACATCCTGTCTGTGTGTTTTACACCGGACTTGATTTCGTTTTTATTATTATTCTGTTGGAACATCCTGTCTGTGTGTTTTACACCGGACCTAGTTCTGTCTTGTTATTATTCTGTTGGAATATCCTGTCTGTGTATTTTACACCGGACCTGGTTCCATTATTTATTATTCTGTCAGAATATCCTGTCTGTGCGTTTACGCCGGACCTGGTTCCATTATTTATTATTCTGTCGGAATAACCTGTCTGTGCGGTCTATCGCATGCATGGTGATTTCTTTTGTTATTCCATTCTTTATTATACTCAATTGGTTAAGTTTTGACTTCTATACTCCATAAAATTTGTGGAATATCCTTGATATTTGCGCTTCATCTAGTATCTATTCATGAAAATATTCTCCTGATCATTCTTGAATTTTACTCCACAAAGCAGTATCATGTTGACAATTTGGACGTTATTAATTCCTGGATAAATTAATTCTTGAACTTGTTTTATTGAATTCTTATATCATTGTCATCATCCTCATGTTTATAAAATGTTGAAAGTCATCTGTGGCCTGTAGTGCATAGATGGACTTGGTATGATTATGACCAGGGATTATTCGGTATAATCATGACCGTAATGTTACAAATGATGTGGTAAAAGACCTCATTGGCCCGTAGTGCATTGATGGACAGTTGTTGGCATGATCATGACCATTAATGAATATACGAATATCATTGGCCGTAGTGCAGGGGTGATTCGATGATGTGGATTATTTTATTAAGCTGAGTCTCAGCGATCACAGTATTGGAAAATCTTTTAAATCATAAAAGATAGTAGAGTTTATTTTCTACTTGACTCTTTTAATGGATTGCTTGTTCCGCTGCAGTTAAACTTGATGTCTATTATATTTTATCAGTTTAACATTGTTGAAGGCTAATGATAATTTATTCTGCATTATCTTAGTCATAATATTTCTTACTGGGCTAGTTGAGCTCACCCTTTCTTTCACTGTTCTCTTCAGGAAATAAGAACGTAGCTGGGGCAAGTC
Source organism: Panax notoginseng (assembly GCA_016801055.1). Taxonomy (NCBI): domain Eukaryota; kingdom Viridiplantae; phylum Streptophyta; class Magnoliopsida; order Apiales; family Araliaceae; genus Panax; species Panax notoginseng. Next base: position 231,387,454 of record CM029014.1, read on the forward strand.
GGAGAACGGAGTGATGGTCCGAATGATAGTATTAGTTAGTAGTCCTCACTATTCTATGTAATGGTGTGTTAATAAATGTAATGAGGACTCCTTTTGAGTATGAATACTCTCTAAAAGATAATATTTGTATTCAAACTCACAGTTTATGTTTTGTCGTATTGTACACGACAGTTGTATTAGTAAGTTGTATTTGTAGTCTGTACTATGTATCTGACGACCCAAGATGGGTGATGTATACCTAATTTTGGGGGCGTCACAGTTGGTATCAGAGCTTAGGGATATGATCCCTGGCCAGGATGTGAGAATAGAACTAGGAGGGGAGAGACAGGGAATTCCTTCGCTAGTATGACCTATCTAAGTTTATTTAGTATTTAATTGGTCGGTCAAAGTATATGGATAATATGTTATATGTTAATTAACCCTTGTTTTGTTGCAGTATTTGCAAATGGTATCCGAAAATGTTGAGATAAACAATGAAGCACATGAGACCATTGAATCACCAACGATCAATGCTCAGGGTAATGTGCAACCAGAGGACAATAATCCTCATGAAAATAATAACACCGATGAAATGGTGAATGATGAGATGGTCAGAGACTTTATGCAATTCATGCAACAACAAAATAACTCTCGGACGGTCACCGCTAAGCAGTTCAAGGAGCAATTTATGCAACAACGGGCGAGAGCGGCTCCTATCCAAAATGAAGGAGGAAACAATGACAACCCACGGTTGGTCACCGCTAAGCAATTCAAGGAGCTAGGACCACCGGAGTTTTTGGGAAAGCCAGAACCACTTAAGGCGGAGACGTGGTTAAAGCAGATCACCAAAATATTTGATGTCTTGGGATGCTCCGAGGAGCAAAAGGTTCCCTTTGCCACTTTTATGTTGCGTGAAGAGGCAGATTACTGGTGGGAATCTGTAAAACGTACCCAGCCTGACGCACTCAAGATGTCATGGGAGAAGTTCCAAGAACTGTTCAATGACAAGTACTTTCCCGAAAGTATTCGTCACATGAAGGAGGTGGAATTTATCAAGTTGGAGCAAAACAACATGACCGTGTCGCAGTACGAAGCCAAGTTTGCCGAGTTATCTCGATTTGCATCCCACTTGGTGGATAATGAAGAGAGAATGACGCGGATGTTTTTAAGAGGTTTGAAATCGGAGATACGTCAATATCTTATTTCTCATAAACTGTGTTTGTATTCAGATATTGTGAATAGGGCTCAGTTAGTGGAGCGCGATAACGAGTCAACGCAACCAAAAGAGAGCAGCCGGAAAAATGATAATACTGGTGATAACAGTCATCAAAGTGGTGACAATAAGCATGGAGGGAATCAACATGCCAGAAATGGTAACCACTTCAATGGTAATCATGGTCAAAACAATAAGAATAAATATTTTAAGAAGAGGAAATTCAACAATGATGGAAAGACGTCAGCACCACCACCCGTTATTAAGGAAGGAGAACGACCACCTATCATATGCTTCAAATGCGGAGGGGAGGGACACATCATTCCAAACTGCGCGATGCCATCCAAAGCATGCTATAATTGTGGACCCGATTTTGTCGTTCACCGAAGACAAGTTCAGATAGGATGGAGGCACCAAAGAACGTCCCAGAAAAGCCAAAGCCAGTAGTTTAAGAGAGAGCATTTTTTTTCGTGACGAAGAACTTGAATAAAATTATCACGGGTATGTTAGTCATAAACTCTTGCGAAGTCTATACCGTGTTAGATACCGGTTCTACTCACTCTTTTATTTCACCTAGTTGTGTTTAATATTTGAACTTAACTCCGGAGAAGTTAGACTTTGATTTCTCTGTTGAAATTCCGTTGGGAGAAACCTTTGTTACCTCCACTATTTATAAATCTTGTTTAAATCAACACTTTCACGTTACCTGTTGATCTTATCTCTTTGAAAATACTTGCATTGATGTGATTTTTGGAAACGATTGGTTAACTGCTTATCATGCTTTTCGTAAGGTTGTTAGCTTTCATATTCCTAACCAATCTGTTATGCAAATTCAAAGTAACCAAACCACTAAAGTCAATCATTGTCATATCAAGCCATAAGTAAAAATCCCCGTTCCTTTCGTTGTTGACTTCCTGGTGTGGAATGCACCGAAGCTAGACTTTCTGTAGGAGACGTTGTAAATGACGATGGCAAGTTGATAGGTATCAATGTGACGTGTTATCCAAGTCTTGGATGAGGGTCACAGTTTTGAACGATATTTCTATTGTTAATAAATTTCTTGACGTATTCTTGAAGACTTCTTAGCCTACCCCAGAGCGTAAAATTGAATTTTGTATTGACCCCAGTACAAAACCCATTTCTTAAACCCTCAAATATTTCTTCAACTAAAACGAACGTATTATGCGCCAAAGACGTTGGCTCGAGCTGTTGAAGATTACGATCGTACCATTCAATAACATCGTGGAAAAGCGAGCATGGTAGCTGACGCGTTGTGTAGAAGATCGTATACGGTTACAAGTGCGAATATACGAACTCACGTGAAGATAACGAATATACGATTAAAATCGACTTTAATCGATAAAGTTAAAGCCGCTCAAGCTACATACTCAGAGCTGATAAATGTGAAGAAGAAGGTTCAAGAGAGCGTTATTCTAGAAGCAAGAATCGACGAAGAGAGGAAATCTCAACTCTCGATTTAATTGGCCCATTTAAAATCCTCGATGAAGTAGGAACTGTGGCCTATAGACTCGTTTTACCGCCAAGTATGTTGCGTGTTCAGAACATTTTTTTTACGTATCGATGTTACGTAAATATGTGGACGACCCGAACCACATTATTAATTTAGAACCGGACGAGATATATAGCGAAAGATTTAACGTATGAGGATATACGTGTTAACATCTTGGATAAGAAGGATCATATTCGATGCTCAAAGGTTATAACTCAAGAGTTAGAATTTGAAGTGAAGTCAATGTATCCTCACCTGTTCGGCATACCAGGTATGTACCCTAATTTCGAGGGCGAAATTTCATAAGAAGGGGAGGTTGTAAGACCCCAACTTTTATAAATAAAGATGAATTTTCTATAAATATCATTTTTGAATATTATGGAGTTAATTTGATATAATGTTATAGTTGTGGGTAATATTTATAAATTTTTCAAAGTAAGCAAGTTGTTTTAAAATATTCGTTTGGTCGGGGAATATTCTTTTTATCGGGGAATATTCGTACGACGACACAATCCTTGGTGGACTCCACAACGAAATTATTGTCGGATTGAGAAAACGACAAAAATAGTTTATTAAAAATAACGGCGGAAGTTTTACCATTGTTATTGTTGAACTACTCGGTAGTAAAAGTACAGTAATACGTGTGGTTGCATAGTAGCACACGGTATTGATTATTAATGCTTATATGAGAAGTCACTCAGTTTTGATTCAATTATTGTCACTTAATAATATGAATTATTTAGCGATAATGACGTTTTGTTTTATTCGTATTATTAACGTAATAAAACAGAAACATCTTTTTATATAAAACAGAATACTTTATTAAAGTTATTCTATAAATAGAATATATTATATTTTATTTAAAAGATTTTTCTTTAAATATGGACCGTCAGATTAAAGTAATCAATCTGGTCCGTTCATGGATTAGTTACTATGCATTCTATTTTTCTATAAATAGCAGCTCATTCCTTCATTATTTCTTACGAATTCACTGAACTCTAGAGAGAGAAACTATAGAGAGAAACTATAGAGAGAGAGAAGAAGAGTATTCTGCTACTTAACTACTTCCATATTTCAGCTCTTCTTTAAAACGGTAAGGGGTGTTATTCTTTCTTATTCATGAAGAGAACTGTTGTTATTCCATTTCTTATTATTCTGTTGGAATAACCTGTATACGCGGTCTACCCTATACTTGGTGACATTCTTCTATTATTCTGTTGGAACATCCTGTCTGTGTGTTTTACACCAGACCTGGTTCCGTTTTTATTATTATTCTGTTGGAACATCCTGTCTGTGTGTTTTACACCGGACCTGGTTCCGTCTTGTTATTATTCTGTTGGAATATCCTATCTGTGTATTTTACACCGGACCTGGTTCCATTATTTATTATTCTGTCGGAATATCCTGTCTGTGCGTTTACGCCGGACCTGGTTCCATTATTTATTATTCTGTCGGAATAACCTGTCTGTGCGGTCTATCGCATGCATGGTGATTTCTTTTGTTATTCCATTCTTTATTATACTCAGTTGGTTAAGTTTTGACTTCTATACCCCGATCTCCACCAGAGATCATATCCCTAAGCTCTGATACCACCTGTGACAACCCCAAAATAGGTTCATTCCATCCAACCTATTCTGAGTCGCCAAATACATGGTACAGAAAATAACTACAACTTTATTACAACAATTGTCGTGCAAAATACAACAACACATATGCTGTGAGTTTGGATACAAATATATATACCAAATGTGACTCATGTTCCAACCGTGGACATCACCTCACAATAACACCTTACATAAAGGTATAGTAAAAAACTGTTTTAGAAATTAGAATCTTTGGAAAGTGCTCAAGAAAACCTTCGTACATGGGAGGCCACGCATCTAGGTTATGATAGATATCATATGGCCACAGAATTATCCTTGGTTGACCCAATAGACCCCAAAGAAAAACGAGAAGATTACTATCATATTCTTCCCAATGGTGAGTCTTCTCTTGACTTATCATTATCTCCACTGTCTCTAATTGAGAATTATACTTCAAACAAATACCAAGATTATATAGGCAATGCCCATAGATATACTCAGCAAGTGAATGAGCACAACCCTGTCTTATGATGACACGAGGTTGTATGTCATTAGACATCTTGTATGATAGTGACAAAACACCCTTCCAACGTTGGGTTCGCCTCACCCTATTTTCTTCACCAAATATAACTACTAAATGATGACCACCGTTCTATTCCCTTGTTACCCCCGCTCGACCCAGCTACACTCTTATTACCTGAAAGGAATTGTGAAGCAAAAGGGTGAGCACAACTAGCTCAGTAAAGAATGTCATGACTAAAGATAATTCAATTATCAATAGCCTTCATCAACAATAAATCAGAGATTTAGAACATATGGTAAATGATAAAAATTTCAACCATAGTTGCAGCGGAACGAGCAATCCATTAGAAGAGTCAAATAGACTATAAAGTCTATTATCTTCTCCATGTTAAAAATCCACCAACAATGTTTTATCCCTGTAACATCAATCAACAATTCTGGTCCACAATCATATGAATAACTCATAATCATAACTGTAGTTCTAAATTCCTCTTCTCATCCAGGACGATGATAATTTTCATCACCTATCTTTACCTGAAATATCAAAGATCATGGTTACACCAAATCACATTTCCTGTTCATAATCATACTAATAACTTCATCTTTGCACTACGTCCAAAGATATTCATTTGTATCACCAGTTGGTCATGTTTATCTCAACATCTGTTCATCTTTGCACTACTGGCCAAAGATATTCAACAACATGTCATCTTTGCACTACGGGCCAAAGATATTCATCAACAATTCATCTTTGCACTACAGGCCAAAGATATTCATCAATATTTCATCTTTGCACTACAGGCCAAAGATATTAATATCTCAAAGAAATATATAATCATTTCAGAATTTATATAAACAATAATTATAACCATGTTGATCAATTCACCTTTGCACTTAAGCTAAAGATATTCACTTATAAATTCAATGGTCATGATCATACCAGTCACAATTCAACTTTGCACTACAGGCCAAAGAGAACCCTAGTCATGATCATACCAATAATCTACCCATCTTTACACTCTAGTGAAAGAGAATTTCAACATCAGGGTTATAAAAATGTTATATATGATAATAAAATCAATATAATCAATACATAGTTTTAATCTCAAGAGTAATATTCATAACTCAACTATAATTTGGTTAGAAAAAGAAACCAATTTTTTTCGTGAATAGTAACTCGTGAATAGTAACTCATGAATAGTAACTCGTGAATAGTAACTCATAAATAGTAAACTCGACACAAAAAGGTAGAAATTCCACAATAAAATCCATACCAGTATTTCGGTATAATGATATTGAAAGAATAATATTTCTTAAGCTTATAAACAATTTATTTAAATTGTTTATACTTTACTAAATAATGCATTTAATCATTCTAAAATACCAAACTCATAAGATTTTATCACCAGTAATCAAAACCCTCATCAAAAATCTGCATATACCTCATATAGGATTCTCAAGCCATAAAATCCTATTTTCCAATTTTCTTACTTCACATAACATATTTAATTCATTTACTCATAACTAGTCTATTTTCATGAAAAATACCAAATCAGTTCCAAAAATATTTCTTTTCTGGAATTTAGCATAATATAGTCCCATATTGAACATAAATTTTTCTCAGAATTTTTAAAACTCATTTACTATTTTTCATATGGCCAAAACCACCGAATATTTAGACATTTATCAAAAATTATACTTTTTTCCAAAAATTCTGAAATTTACAAAGTATACTTCTATCATACACATGTACTCCCAATAAAAATTTTATCAATTTTGGAGTTAACCACAAGGAATGATAAGCGGTTACTTTTAAAATAGTCTTTTCCCGTAAAATTCATAACTCTTAATCTATACATCCAAAAATCACCATTTTTGGACACAATCAAGAAAACTCATCAAAATATCATTTCAAATTTTTCCAGAATTTTTGAAGATCAGAAAAATTACGAAACTGAAAATCATAACAATCCTTAAAATCCCTTAATATCCCTTACTATCCCTTACTATCCCTTACCTCAAAAGAGCAGTACTTCTGACTGGATATCGGATATGATGCTGAAGGAAACTTGCACTAATGAATAGCAACTCACCAAGTATCTAAAAACTCACAAAATATGCTTCATAATATAGAGAGAGAAAGAGAGAAAGCTTATGTTTCTGGTGTGATTTTCAATTCTAACTTAGCCCTCTATTTATAGGAAAATTTTGGTAGGTTTGACCTGCAACCTGATGGCTTTACCTGCTACTATTCCCACCCACCACATTTGAAATATAATTCAGCACATTTCTTCACCAACCACAAGTGGGGCCCACCAATTCTAGAATTTTCTACCAAAATGATTAACTCCGAAAATTCAACAATTTCTGAACCAGTCATCTTGTAAAATTCATAACAAAATATACGTTCATTTTTAACGGTTCAAAATTTGTGGACATATACTCAACTTATATATGTATAACATATCCAAAAATTACCACGATCCAACGGTCGGATTAAAAATTATAACCCCCGTAAAATATCTCAAAAACCCTGATTTTTAATACCTCCATTCCGACAAAAATACGGATAAAAATCTCAACATTAACTCCTTCATTTTTTTAACCACAAAAATATATCCCTCATTTATATCCACATAAAATAAATATTTTCTTATCATATGAATCAATAATTAATTATTCACAAATAATATTACAGAATCACATTTATGACAACCAGGCCGTTCCCAGGAAAGAGGGGGCTTTCCAATAAGGATTTCTCCTTACTGGCGCGCAATTAGATGACCAAACCTCTCCTTAGACATAACTTTCTAGACATTGCCAATAATACTATCTAATAATACTATTCAAATAATATGAATTATTGATCTGATAATGGGAAATACTGTGCAGCAACAATTATTGAACAACAATAATACAAAATTTCAACGTAGCAATTATTGAATCAATAAAATAAAATATTGAACAGTAATTACTGTAACAATTATTGAGTATTGCCTTCTTACGTAAGAATCAATAATTTCAAAAATACTATGCAATACCGTGTGCTACTGTGCAATAACGCGTATTACTGTATTTTAACCACCGGGTATTCCAACAGTGTTAACGGTAACAACTACGCCGTTATTTATAGAAACTCAAATTTGTCGTTTTCTTCACCCGACAGTTATTCTGTTATGGGGCCCACAAATGGCTGCGTCGTCGTACGAATATTCCCCGACAGAAAGAATATTCCACGACCAAACGAATATTCCCCGACAACAATGATTATTTTATAACCACTTGCTTATTTTGAAAAAAAAAATCATATTTCACTCATAACTTTAAACTTTTATCAATTTAACCATTTACTGAATAGTAATTATAAGAAAAATTGAATACTTTTATTTCATAAAATTCGGGGTCTTACAATCTCCCCTCCTTATGAAATTTCGTCCCCGAAATTTACGTACCTGGTATTTCGAAGAGTTGAGAATACCTTGCTTCTATTTCAGATTCTATCTCAGATCATCATGATTTCTCCATTGCTCATCTCCCATGATAACTTCATTTGGGTTCCTCATTTGTTGGGAAGTCATGACAACCGCCATCCCTCGAACTACTCGGCTTTGACTTGTCTGGAGTAGCATTTGGCGTCATCATTACTGTTGGAATATACCTTTCTATAGGACATATTCCTCCCTCAACTGCCTCTTCGTACTCCTCATTCATGATCTGAATCATCAATCTTCGATCCATATCGGATTCAGGTTGACCGCTATGTACAGGGTAATTCAAAACTCGATGTTGGGTTCTCCCAATTGCTTTCCAAAAAGAGAAATTCATATCATCTATTTTAGCCTTCTTAGATCGAACATCTCTTTCCATAATATCCACGTGTCGTGCGGCTTTTGCCCATGCATCACTTATTCTCACTCGTTCAGTTTTTTCTTCTCTCAGCTCAGATTCTATTTTTATCATCTTATACTTTGCCAAAGAATGCTTCTGTTCAAGCATCACATATCGGGTAACACAAGCTTGAATTGTTGCATCCTTTTGTTCCACGACCGCCTGTCGTTCTTCTGCCTGCTCTTCTAACTCATGAATACGATTTTGAAATTCTACATTTTGATCATATAATACCTCTAATAAACTCTCCTCTGGTACTTCTTCTTCCTCTTCTTCCTCAGTCTCAGCTGTTACCTCTGCGACTATCTCGGGTGTAACTATCAATTCTTCACTCACCACATGGATATCTCTAATTCCTTCTTCGTCTGACATCACATTATCACGGTTAGTGATTAGAGGTATCCCCACAGTCTCATTCACTCCATTATTAGCATTCTCAGCTGCCATTCTCAAATACTGCCATAAAACAAGATTTAATTAAACAAATTAACATATCACATAATATCCCAATATTATGACTGACCAACAAATAAGCTTAGGTAGGACACACTAGCGAAGAATTTACTCATCTCTCCCCTCCTAGTTGTATTCCCCGATCTCCGCCAGAGATCATATCCCTAAGCTCTGATACCACCTGTGACAACCCCAAAATAGGTTCATTCCATCCAACCTATTCTGAGTCGCCAAATACATGGTACAGAAAACAACTACAACTTTATTACAACAATTGTCGTGCAAAATACAACAACACATATGCTGTGAGTTTGGATACAAATATATATACCAAATGTGACTCATGTTCCAACCGTGGACATCACCTCACAATAACACCTTACATAAAGGTATAGTCAAAAACTGTTTTAGAAATTAGAATCTTTGGGAAGTGCTCAAGAAAACCTTCGTACATAGGAGGCCACGCATCTAGGTTATGATAGATATCATATGGCCACAGAATTATCCTTGGTTGACCCAATAGACCCCAAAGAAAAACGAGAAGATTACTATCATATTCTTCCCAATGGTGAGTCTTCTCTTGACTTATCATTATCTCCACTGTCTCTAATTGAGAATTATACTTCAAACAAATACCAAGATTATATAGGTAATGCCCATAGATATACTCAGCAAGTGGATGAGCACAACCCTGTCTTATGATGACACGAGGTTGTATGTCATTAGACATCTTGTATGATAGTGACAAAACACCCTTCCAACGTTGGGTTCGCCTCACCCTATTTTCTTCACCAAATATAACTACTAAATGATGACCACCGTTCTATTCCCTTGTTACCCCCGCTCGACCCAGCTACACTCTTATTACCTGAAAGGAATTGTGAAGCAAAAGGGTGAGCACAACTAGCTCAGTAAAGAATGTCATGACTAAAGATAATTCAATTATCAATAGCCTTCATCAACAATAAATCAGAGATTTAGAACATATGGTAAATGATAAAAATTTCAACCATAGTTGCAGCGGAACGAGCAATCCATTAGAAGAGTCAAATAGACTATAAAGTCTATTATCTTCTCCATGTTAAAAATCCACCAACAATGTTTTATCCCTGTAACATCAATCAACAATTCTGGTCCACAATCATATGAATAACTCATAATCATAACTGTAGTTCTAAATTCCTCTTCTCATCCAGGACGATGATAATTTTCATCACCTATCTTTACCTGAAATATCAAAGATCATGGTTACACCAAATCACATTTCCTGTTCATAATCATACTAATAACTTCATCTTTGCACTACGTCCAAAGATATTCATTTGTATCACCAGTTGGTCATGTTTATCTCAACATCTGTTCATCTTTGCACTACTGGCCAAAGATATTCAACAACATGTCATCTTTGCACTACGGGCCAAAGATATTCATCAACAATTCATCTTTGCACTACAGGCCAAAGATATTCATCAATATTTCATCTTTGCACTACAGGCCAAAGATATTAATATCTCAAAGAAATATATAATCATTTCAGAATTTATATAAACAATAATTATAACCATGTTGATCAATTCACCTTTGCACTTAAGCTAAAGATATTCACTTATAAATTCAATGGTCATGATCATACCAGTCACAATTCAACTTTGCACTACAGGCCAAAGAGAACCCTAGTCATGATCATACCAATAATCTACCCATCTTTACACTCTAGTGAAAGAGAATTTCAACATCAGGGTTATAAAAATGTTATATATGATAATAAAATCAATATAATCAATACATAGTTTTAATCTCAAGAGTAATATTCATAACTCAACTATAATTTGGTTAGAAAAAGAAACCAATTTTTTTCGTGAATAGTAACTCGTGAATAGTAACTCATGAATAGTAACTCGTGAATAGTAACTCATAAATAGTAAACTCGACACAAAAAGGTAGAAATTCCACAATAAAATCCATACCAGTATTTCGGTATAATGATATTGAAAGAATAATATTTCTTAAGCTTATAAACAATTTATTTAAATTGTTTATACTTTACTAAATAATGCATTTAATCATTCTAAAATACCAAACTCATAAGATTTTATCACCAGTAATCAAAACCCTCATCAAAAATCTGCATATACCTCATATAGGATTCTCAAGCCATAAAATCCTATTTTCCAATTTTCTTACTTCACATAACATATTTAATTCATTTACTCATAACTAGTCTATTTTCATGAAAAATACCAAATCAGTTCCAAAAATATTTCTTTTCTGGAATTTAGCATAATATAGTCCCATATTGAACATAAATTTTTCTCAGAATTTTTAAAACTCATTTACTATTTTTCATATGGCCAAAACCACCGAATATTTAGACATTTATCAAAAATTATACTTTTTTCCAAAAATTCTGAAATTTACAAAGTATACTTCTATCATACACATGTACTCCCAATAAAAATTTTATCAATTTTGGAGTTAACCACAAGGAATGATAAGCGGTTACTTTTAAAATAGTCTTTTCCCGTAAAATTCATAACTCTTAATCTATACATCCAAAAATCACCATTTTTGGACACAATCAAGAAAACTCATCAAAATATCATTTCAAATTTTTCCAGAATTTTTGAAGATCAGAAAAATTACGAAACTGAAAATCATAACAATCCTTAAAATCCCTTAATATCCCTTACTATCCCTTACTATCCCTTACCTCAAAAGAGCAGTACTTCTGACTGGATATCGGATATGATGCTGAAGGAAACTTGCACTAATGAATAGCAACTCACCAAGTATCTAAAAACTCACAAAATATGCTTCATAATATAGAGAGAGAAAGAGAGAAAGCTTATGTTTCTGGTGTGATTTTCAATTCTAACTTAGCCCTCTATTTATAGGAAAATTTTGGTAGGTTTGACCTGCAACCTGATGGCTTTACCTGCTACTATTCCCACCCACCACATTTGAAATATAATTCAGCACATTTCTTCACCAACCACAAGTGGGGCCCACCAATTCTAGAATTTTCTACCAAAATGATTAACTCCGAAAATTCAACAATTTCTGAACCAGTCATCTTGTAAAATTCATAACAAAATATACGTTCATTTTTAACGGTTCAAAATTTGTGGACATATACTCAACTTATATATGTATAACATATCCAAAAATTACCACGATCCAACGGTCGGATTAAAAATTATAACCCCCGTAAAATATCTCAAAAACCCTGATTTTTAATACCTCCATTCCGACAAAAATACGGATAAAAATCTCAACATTAACTCCTTCATTTTTTTAACCACAAAAATATATCCCTCATTTATATCCACATAAAATAAATATTTTCTTATCATATGAATCAATAATTAATTATTCACAAATAATATTACAGAATCACATTTATGACAACCAGGCCGTTCCCAGGAAAGAGGGGGCTTTCCAATAAGGATTTCTCCTTACTGGCGCGCAATTAGATGACCAAACCTCTCCTTAGACATAACTTTCTAGACATTGCCAATAATACTATCTAATAATACTATTCAAATAATATGAATTATTGATCTGATAATGGGAAATACTGTGCAGCAACAATTATTGAACAACAATAATACAAAATTTCAACGTAGCAATTATTGAATCAATAAAATAAAATATTGAACAGTAATTACTGTAACAATTATTGAGTATTGCCTTCTTACGTAAGAATCAATAATTTCAAAAATACTATGCAATACCGTGTGCTACTGTGCAATAACGCGTATTACTGTATTTTAACCACCGGGTATTCCAACAGTGTTAACGGTAACAACTACGCCGTTATTTATAGAAACTCAAATTTGTCGTTTTCTTCACCCGACAGTTATTCTGTTATGGGGCCCACAAATGGCTGCGCCGTCGTACGAATATTCCCCGACAGAAAGAATATTCCACAACCAAACGAATATTCCCCGACAACAATGATTATTTTATAACCACTTGCTTATTTTGAAATAAAAAATCATATTTCACTCATAACTTTAAACTTTTATCAATTTAACCATTTACTGAATAGTAATTATAAGAAAAATTGAATACTTTTATTTCATAAAATTCGGGGTCTTACAAAAATATTCTCCTGATCATTCTTGAATTTTACTCCACAAAGCAGTATCATGTTGACAATTTGGACGTTATTAATTCCTGGATAAATTAATTCTTGAACGTGTTTTATTGAATTCTTATATCATTGTCATCATCCTCATGTTTATAAAATGTTGAAAGTCATCTGTGGCCTGTAGTGCATAGATGGACTTGGTATGATTATGACCAGGGATTATTCGGTATAATCATGACCGTAATGTTACAAATGATGTGGTAAAAGTCCTCATTGGCCTGTAGTGCATTGATGGACAGTTGTTGGCATGATCATGACCATTAATGAATATACGAATATCCTTGGCCGTAGTGCAGGGGTGATTCGATGATGTGGATTATTTTATTAAGCTGAGTCTCAGCGATCACAGTATTGGAAAATCTTTTAAATCATAAAAGATAGTAGAGTTTATTTTCTACTTGACTCTTTTAATGGATTGCTTGTTCCGCTGCAGTTAAACTTGATGTCTATTATATTTTATCAGTTTAACATTGTTGAAGGCTAATGATAATTTATTCTGCATTATCTTAGTTATAATATTTCTTACTGGGCTAGTTGAGCTCACCCTTTCTTTCACTGTTCTCTTCAGGAAATGAGAACGTAGCTGGGGCAAGTCGGGGAACGGAGTGATGGTCCGAATGATAGTATTAGTTAGTAGTCCTCACTATTCTATGTAATGGTGTGTTAATAAATGTAATGAGGACTCCTTTTGAGTATGAATACTCTCTAGAAGATAATATTTGTATTCAAACTCACAGTTTATGTTTTGTCGTATTGTACACGACAGTTGTATTAGTAAGTTGTATTTGTATTCTGTACTATGTATCTGACGACCCAAGATGGGTGATGTATACCTAATTTTGGGGGCGTCACAATTTCACAAAATAGTGAGGACTACTAATGCACCATCTAGGACCATCACTCTGTTCCCCGACTCATCCCAGCTATATTCTCATTTCCTGAAGAGAACAATGAAAGAAAGGGGTGAGCTCAACTAGCCCAGTAAGAAATATTATGACTAAGATAATGTAGAATAAATTATCATTAGCCTTCAACAATGTTAAACTGATAAAATACAATAGACATCAAGTTTAACTTCAGCGGAACAAGCAATCCATTAGAAGAGTCAAGTATAGAATAAAATCTACAATCTTTTATGATTTAAAAAGTTTTTCATCACTTTTATCGCTGAAACTCAGCTTAATAAATAATCCACATCATTAAATCATCCTTGCACTACAGGCCAAGGATATTCTTTAGTATCACGACAACGAATTATCAATGCACTACGGGCCAAAGATAATCGTGTATTCATTAGTATCACGACCATAAATTATCCATGCACTACGGGCCAAAGATAATCATGTATTCATTAGTATCACGACCACAAATTATCCATGCACTACGGGCCAAAGATAATCGTGTATTCATCAACGGTCCTGATCATGCCATAAAATAATTCATCTTTGCACTACGACCAAAGAGAATCCATAGCCATAATCATACCAAAAACTGTCCATCAATGCACTACGGGTCAATGAGGACTTTTTTCACATCATTTGTAACATTACGGTCATGATTACACCGAATAATCCCTGGTCATAATCATACCAAGTCCATATATACAATACAGGCCACAGATGACTTTCAACAAAATATAAACATGAGGATGATGACAATGATATAAGAATTCAATAAAACAAGTTCAAGAATTAATTTATCCAGGAATTAATAACGTCTAAATTGTCAACATGATACTTCTTTGTAGAGTAAAATTCAAGAATGCTCAGAAGAATATTTTCATGAAAAGATACTGGATGAAGCGCAAATATCAAGGATATTCCACTAATTTCATGGAGTATAGAAGTCAAAATTTTAACCAACTAGGTATAATAACGAATAGAATAACAAAAGAAATCACCATGCATGCGGTACTTTCCATAGACAGGTTAGTCCAACAGAATAATAAGTAACGGAACCAGGTCAGGCGAAATTCGTACCGACATGATGTTCCCAGAATAATAATAAAGACGGAACCAGGTTCGACATAAAACGTAAAGACAGGATATTCCAACAAAATAATAATAAAGAATGGAACCAGGTCCGGCGTAAACGCACAGACAGGATATTCCGACAGAATAATAAATAATGGAACCAGGTCCGGCGTAAACGCACAGACAGGATATTCCGACAGAATATTAAAGAACAGAATATTAGAAGAATTTCACCATATATGCGGTACTTCGCATAAGCAGGTTATTCCAACAAAATAATAAGAATGGAATAACAACAGCTCTCTTCATGAATACGAAAGAATAATACCCCTTATGAGTACAACAAATAATATTCCCTACCTTTAGAAAAATTGAATGTTGGAGTAGTGAAGTAGCAGAATACTTTTCTTCTTTCTCTCTATAATTTCTCTTTCTAGAGTTTCAGTGAATTTGTAAGAAATAATGAAGGAATGAGCTTCTATTTATAGAAGAATGGAAAGCCACTGTGTAAGAATTTTTCTCACGGACTCAATAATTATGCAAATTACGGATGAAAACTTTGATAACCTAGGATGCCAATTTTTAAACCTCCAACCAATAAGATCAAAGCAAGAAATTATAATACATATATATATATAAACCACACATGTTAAAAAAACAATCAACCACCCGTAAATTCCAAAATCCAAACCCCTTTCATTTTTTCTTCCACACGTGGGCCCCACGTGTTCCCCTCCCACCAACATATCACTTTCACTACACTCTTACACCTATCACTTTCATACACTCACACATTACTATTATCATTTAAACATCTCCATATAATTCCATTCACTCAATATATATATATATATATATATATATATATATATATATATATACACACATACACGTCCAACACACATATAATACACTCCACCTTTTCCACCATCCTCCACTAATATTATATAATGTTAGTGGAGGATGGTGGAAAAGGTGGAGTGTATTATATGTGTGTTGGACGTGTATGTATGTATGTATGTATATATATATATATATATATATATATATATATATATATATATATATATATACACACACATACATACACACACACATAAGAATGCGATCATCCGGATTAGTCGGGGCCTTCGGCACATGATTAGGGCCCCGACCCAACCCGCGCTTTCATGCTGCAGGTTCAGAAGACATCTATAAATAAAAAATTTAGGATGTTAGTATAAGTTATAAATGAAAGATACATAAACGCGTCAAGGATATAGAGAATATATACATATGTAATTATATATAATACAATTAAAACTAAACATACATTTTATATAAAAGGACAATAATGACAATTAATTGTATGAAATAGTTAACTACGACAACTATAAATGAAAGGTACATAAACATGTTAAGGATATAAAGAACATTCCTATATATAATTCATTGTGATACAATTAAAACTAAACATACATTTTAATAAAAATCGTTGTCTGAGTCAGAATCATTTTGTACAAGTGTCGAAGATTTATAACTATCTTCTTCTTCAGATTCTGTGTCAGTGTCAGTCAATAACTCTTCCTCAGTATCACTATCATCTGGCACAATGACTGTCTCGGGATCCAATTCATCAGGTTCATCTCCACCCTCTAATTGGATTACATCATTGTTGTCCTCTATATTTATTATAGGAGGTCTATGAAGCATCTCCTCTTCGTAGAAATCCTCGTTTATTACTTGGACACGACTGCGCGCAGGAGTATGAATTACAACTTGCCAATCTGTAGACGGTCTATCCCTTTTTCTAACAGGACTAGGAGTGTAGTATACTTGTACTGTTTGAGTTGGTAAAACAAACGGTTCGTTGGAGTAAGCCGACCTATGGAGGTCAATATCGACGATTCCATGTCTGTCAACACGTATCCCTTTTTCTGAATCAAACCAACGACACTTGAACAAGTTAATATGACTCCCGTATGTGCCCTTGTACGACAACTCTACGATTTCCTCCAACTCCCCATAAAAGGCACGACCAAGCTCATTGTAACAATCTCCTTGGACACACACTCCATAGTTCGTTGTTCTTTTACCACGCCCATATGCCTTTGTATGAAATTCACAACTATTTATTTTGTAACCATTGCGGCTGACTTGGTCACTGTCTGGTCCCATAGCTAGGACTTATACATTAACCGGAATCGTTGATCCCTCAGCCAAAGCCTACAAAAACTCCATCATATTAAATGAAGTCATAGTTAATATGGAGTATATATATATATATATATATATATATATATATATATATATATATATATATATGTCGTGCTTAAGAAATTGAACTTACTTTGTCCTTTAGCCAAAGTGCAAATTTTTTATCACGATTGATTTGAATATCTTTATCAATTATGCCGGTTGACTATACGCATACTCCAAAAACACTTGGCAATCAGCTCTAAATTCAGCTGTAGCACCTATCTGGGCAATTGACTTTCGTCGTGCCATCCAACTGCGGTGTCTGAATAGAGGTCCATGATTCCACGGTACCTATGTTGGCATGAATTATTGTATTCTCTTGTTAGAAATTTATAATTCAGCTCAATCCCATTTATGATGCTTATAAATACATATAGATGTATATGTACATATATGACATGAGTGTGCATCATATATGATTATTCAGGAATTGAACAAGGATACATGACAAAACAAATTTACACCGCTTGAGATCAACTACCCAAAGGCATGGTATATTGTTATGGATATTAAATTAGAGGTCTGCATATGTTGCGTATATCAAGATTGCAGAAGAAGGCATACTATTAGTCCCTTAATGTGGGACTATTAGTCCTATTAGTCCCTTAATGTGGGATATATCTTGGGAAGGGAGGATCAGTTATCTATTACTTACAGTTTTACAAAGGCCGATCAGCTAGTTGTGGGTCTCCCAGATCTCAACTCAACAACGCTATTGGAGTGAGAAGGAGGAAGTAGTGAAGAAATAGTAGGTGAATCAGATGTTGTTTTTTACTTTTTTTGTGTTTCTGTTGCTCAAATTGCTTTAAGTTGGGTTCTAACGTATGTTTCAGTTTCCAAGTGAATGATTAAGTTGGGTTCTAATGTATGTTTCAATTGGGTTCTAACGTATGTTTAAGTTGGGTTCTTTGTGTTTTCGTTGCTCAAATTGCTCAAATTGCATGTACATTTCTTCATAATTGAATATGGCTCTAGTAAGGTTTATATTCTTGAATAATTGCTTGTGATGGGTGGGTTGACTGATACGTCTGTCATCTACAATTTTTAAAGTTTTTTCAATATATCTGATCTCCTACAATTGCAAGAAATATAGTAGAAGTTGCATAATAGTGGTCGATGCACTTGCAATACAAGTAATCAACCATGAAGATTGTTTTGCCAAAGAAAAGTGGCAATGTAGCCCTTTTGTCAACAAGTATTTTCTCCTCATTGTTTTCTTTTTTGTTATTCAATCCAGCCCTTTTGTCACTTCAAATTCCATTGCACCCAACGAACATAGTTCCTTTAAGGAGAAGGAGTTGAATTCCTCTTATGCCTTACTAAATTTATACTCTCTCTTTTCCTCAAAATGATAATCCACCATCAAAAGTCAAATATTTAGAAAGTTAATATTTTCAACTTTAACATAACCAAATGTCAACATATAATCAAACAATGATGAATGAAGCACATTAATTTTAACAGTAGCCTCATTTTCGGACATCAGAAAGGAGAAATTGAAGTCCAATTTTCAGACAGAGAAAGTATAACTTATGTTCATCTTTCAATTTAATCAGTAACTAGTATGCAATTATTTCCACCCACAAGCAATGATTTTTAAATACAGTAATATTACACAGGAAACATCAATTTCAAGAAAGACTAGTAATTTAGAAATCTAAAAATGAAACATTAAGCTCACACAAACTATCAATTAGGGGTTCAAATCCAATCATTTTTATTTGCAGTTACTACATCAACCTCATAGACTCTTGCCATTCAATCAGCAATAACAGACAGTTTAATTTAGGGATTAATTGGGGGTTACAGGTGGTGGTGCAGTAGTGTTGCGGCAGTGGTGCAGCGGTGGTGCGGTGGTGGTCGGCAGTGGTCGATAATGGTCGGCAGTCTCCCACCCTCTTATCTTCCCCCCTTACTCCCTCTTCTCCCTCGTCTGTATCTCACTCTTTTTTTTCTTTTCTTCCCCGCTACTCCCTCTTCTCCCTCGTCTGTATTCCCTCTTTTCTTTCTTTTTTGTACTGATCGAGCGAACCTAAATCTGATTAAGTTTATGAGCATCAGCGACCGCTATCAGCGACCACATGTGGTCGCTGATTATGTGGACATATCAGCGACGGCTAACGGTCGCTGATATAGGTTGGTCGTCGCGCCAACTTTTCGCACTAATTTTTGGGAGGGAAAATCATACCAGCGACCGATCAGCGACCGCAACTAGCGACTAGAATTCTTTGCGGTAGCAAATAGCAGTCGCTATTACTATTACCAGCGACCGGATAGTGCGGTCGCTGATATCATTGGTCGCAGTTGGCTCTTTTTCTTGTAGTGTTATATGATTTACAACACTTTTACAGACGCAACTAGACTACAATATGTACAAATGATCTATAAATGAACTATAAAATAGTATAAGGATCATCATCGGGCGGAGGTGGACGACGATGTTGCTCTGGTGTATGAAAATCAACATCGTCGTCTCCCCACTCGCCATCGTCATCGCTAGTTCGTTTGTCATCGCCACCCTGTTGATAGAATTAAAAATAAAAATCATTAGTCCGTAAATATGTAAGATTTAAAAAGATACTGTTAAATGAAAATAACATAAACATGCAAAATACCTGAGTAGGCAGGGGCTGACGAAAAGCTTACTCTTAGAAGGTAACCACCATCCAGAGCATCTCGCCGCCAATGCGTCAAACTGCTCCTACGGTAAGCCCGAACTCTCTGCGGAGGCCCCAGCTAGAACATCCTGAACGAGCTGGTGAAGACGAGACCTGCTAGGCAACTGCTAAAGAATAAAATCCAGATTGGTATAGAACATATGCGACACCACCGCTATCAGCCTCTATAATAACTCGTCGACCAAGTCAGTGCCCGTATGAGATGGTCCAATGGGTGCTCTCGGACATTAGCTGTAAGACCCTAACTTATTTATTCAAATTTTCTCTAAATATTATTGTGAATAATAAGGGGTTAATTTGATATAATACTTTGGTTATGGGTGAAATGTGCAAATTTTGCAAAATAAGCAAGTGGTTATAAAATATTCATTTTGTCGGGGAATATTCGTTTGGTCGTGGAATATTCTTGCTGTCAGGGAATATTCGTACGACGGCGCAGCCTTGTGTGGACCTCATAACGGAAAGCGATTAGATGAAGAAAACGACAAGTATAAGTTGTTTATAAATAACTGCGTAGTTGTTACCGTTAATACTGTTAGAATACCCGGTGGTTAAAATACAGTAGCACACGGTATTGCACCAATTATTAATTCTTATGTAAGAAGGCACTACTCAATAATTGTTACAGTAATTATTATTCAATATTTTATTTTATTGATTCAATAATTGCTGCGTTGATATTTTATATTATTGTTGTTTCAATAATTGTTGCTGCACAGTATTTTCTTTTATCAGATCAATAATTCATATTATTTGAATAATATTATTAGATAACATTATTGGCAATGTCTAGAAAGTTCTGTCTAAGGAGAGGTTTGGTCATCTAATTGCGCGCCAATAAGGAGAAATCCTTATTGGAAAGTCCCCTCTTTCTTGAGAACGGCCTGGTTGTCATAAATGTGATTCTGTAATATTATTTGTGAATAATTAATTATTGATTCATATGATAAGGAAATATTTATTTTATGTGGATATAAATGAGGGATATATTTTTGTGGTTAAAAATGAAGGAGTTAATGTTGAGGTGTTTTATCTGTATTTTTGTCGGAACGGAGGTATTGAAAATCAAATTAGGGTTTTTGAGATATTTTGCGAGGGTTATATTTTTTAATCCCACCGTTGGATCGTGGTAATTTTTGGATATGTTATACATATATAAGTTGAGTATATGTCCACAAATTTTGAACCGTTAAAAATGAACGTATGATTTATTATGAATTTTACGAGATTACTGGTTCAGAAATTGTTGAATTTTCGGAGTTTATCATTTTAATGAAAAATTCTAGAATTGGTGAGCCCCACTCTTGGTTGGTGAAGAAATATGCTGAGATTTTTATTCAAATGTGGTGGGTAGGAATAGTAGCAGGTAAAGCCATCAGGTTGCAGGTTAAGTCTGCTTCGGCGTGCTAACATTTTCCTATAAATAGATGGCTAAGTTAGAATTGAAAATCACACCAGAAACAAGTTTTCTCTCTTTCTCTCTCTAGATTATTGAGTATATTTTGTGAGTATTTAGATACTTTGAGAGTTTCTATTCATCAGAGCAAGTTTCTTTCAGCCTTATACCGGTATTCCGACTAGAAGTACTGATATTTTGAGGTAAGGAATATTATTCTCTTCTTAATGATATTATTTTCTTCAATATCATTATGCTGAAATATTGATATGAGTTTTTATCAAATTTAAAACTTTTTGTGTCGGAGTTACTATTTACGTATACGGCACTATTCACGTATACGGTACTATTCACGAATACGGCACTATTCATCGAAAAATAAAATTTTCTCTTTTTGTCCAAGATGTCTATTATGGTTACTATCTTTGATTGTATCCATGTTTTGATCTTTATTTTTGAATTCTGCTACACAATTGATTATTATGAAGTATTATTGATCTTGGATAAACTGTTATACGAATCCCTAATATTTGTTCTTCTGTCTCACTGGGTTCGTTTCCTTTAAAAAAAATTCATCGTCCTCAGTCCTAAATGATGATACTACTGAATATCTTTGGCCTGTAGTGCAAAGATGAATGATTAACTGATAAATATCTTTGGCCCGTAGTGCAAAGATGAACAGGTGTTGAGTTGAACATGACCGACTGGTGATACAAATGAATATCTTTGGCCTGTAGTGCAAAGATGAATATTTAGTTAAAGATGATTATTAATCGATGTTACAGGGATAAAATATTGATGATGGACTTTTAAATCTTAGAAGATAGTAGAATTCTTTCTCTACTTGACTCTTCTAATGGTTTGCTGTTTTCGCTGCAGTTGTTGATCTAAAACTTGTTGTCGATTATATTCTATCAGATTTTTTCCTGTTGAAGACTAACGATAATTTGTTGTATATTTTCTTAGTCATAATATTCTTTACTGGGCTAGTTGAGCTCACCCTTTTCCTTTTTATTCCATTTTTCTTCTCAGGAGGTGAGAACATAGCAAGATCTAGTCGGGGTATGGAGTGATGGTTCTAAAAAGATGTTTTAACAGTCCTCACTATTTCTGTAAAATAGTGTTTGAATAATTGTAATGAGGATTTATTTGAGTGTGGATATTGTCCAGAAGACAATATTTGTATTTAAACTCACAGTATGTGTTGTCGTATTTTGCACGATAATTATATTATTGAAGTTGTAGTTTGCTTTCTATACCATGTATTTGGCGACTCAGAATGGGTGTTGTATACCTATTTTGGGGGCGTCACATTAGCGTTGGCTCTACGAAAATATATATAACATGGCTAACGTCAATAATTTATAAGTTCTGATAAGTTATGAGAATTACGTGAAATATAAAAAATATTATTACTTCCATGTAGTGTATATGCGAGTATCCTCGGCAGGCCCACCACTCGATACCTGTCGGTACTACTAATAGGGCGATCCTGAGACTCGACCCATAGTCTCAGCTCCTCATCTCGAGATAACTCAATCTGGGGAGTGGGGATGGTGGAATCTAACGACTCAGAACCCCCCTCTAGCAGCCTTCAACTCAGCTATATGCTGGTCTCGAAACTTCTGAAATCGGTCATGTAATTTATATTGTATACGTGAGTTAATTATATCATTTTATTTTATTTTTTGAATATTGAGATTACTAAAAAGTAAGATTAGTTTTACCCGTATAGCTAATGTAGCCTAAGACAAAATACGCTCCTCCTTAGGTGTGTGAATCCTATCCCAGAACTCTAACATGGTTGGAGCCCTGCCCAAGATCCTCCCCAAGGCCTAATAAATACAGTCATAAAACAATTATTAATTATTTATGTGAGAAATTGATAACTAAACATCTAAATACATTACACTTACCATCTTCGCCTCCTCAAAAGACTGCGAGCTAGCTAGTCGCTTGAACTATGCAGAGCTTGGCACAGTTCAATTCTTTGCATGCTCAGAAATCTTCTTGAAGTTTTCAGCCTCCCAGTGCGGACACATAGCATAGCATGCTAAATCAGAGACTATGATGGGTTTGTGAACTCTGATGGTGGTCTCGAGATGGCATCAACTGCCCGGGCTGCCCCTCGTCAAATCTATAATAAGTCTATAACAAAAGTTTAAAAGTTAAGAACTACTAATTTCTTAGGCAACAACTATGTACTAATATAAAATTGACTAATTAATATAAACTTATTAACTTACGTGAAACTCCCAAAACATAGTATGCATAAAGGAGGCATCATACTGTGCGTATTGGGTGAAGTGCATGTATCATGTCGAGAGGTGCGTCAGACAGATCGCGTGTAAGGTGTGTTTAGCGACCGAGTCTAGTATACTACAGTAAAAATATAACAATATGTGTTACGTTAATTGTGTCATGCAATAAAATAATAGAACCAAATGAACCAAGTTTTGTACAATATCAACAAGTCATAGTATATTATCCAAATGAACCAAATTTTTGACAGTACCGTTATTCATAGCAACAACATATTATCCAAATTAGGTTAATCTCATATTAAAACCCATACTAACCCTAAAACAAATTAAGCCACAAATTTCAGAAATATCATACAAATATTTCCAACTGTTTTAGTTAGATCCGAATTTGAGTAACTCTCATAAATTTTAGAAATCCAAAAATCATTTTTATTTAAATCTTTGCAACAAAATAACCCTAAAAACATAAATTAATAAAACTAACCTTGAATTATTGTGCTTACTAAAGGAGGAGAAATGAGGAAAAATAATTTCCGGCTGGTATGGTGGTGGAGATCGAGGGCGGCGACAGTCGGTACAGTGATGGAGTCAAAGGGCGGCGGCGACGACTAGTATGGTGGTGGAGTGATAGAGGGCGGCGCGACACGGTGGTGGTGGAGTGATGAGAGAGATGAGAGTTGAGAGAGAGCTGAGCTAGAGTGAAAGAGAGAGAGAAAATGAGAGAATAGAAGAGGCGGCAGGGAAAATGATAAGTTTAGGTTTTAAAGGTTATTTTCAACCAAAGATCCGTCAACCCTAATTCCGTCAAATTTAATTAACTTATCCTCGACTGACATTTCGTCGATCTTAATATTCATTCCGTCGAGTATAAGGTTGGCACTGGTGCGAACTTTGGAGCCAAATGATTCTTTTTATTTCCGACGGACATCCATCGAAATTATTTCATGTTCGACTGAATGATCTGTCGGAACTAACCTATCTCCGAGAGAAATATGTCCGTCGGAAATAATTTCCTCAAAAATAACTACTTTTCTTATAGTGAACCCTTACTATGTTTCAATATTAAGCTAATTATTAAACAATTCTAATTTAATATCGAAGGATTATGAGTGCTATTTTTTCATCAAACAGTCTAAAAGACTTAACGGTAATCTGTTAAAATAATTTCATAATAAAAGAGAGATGGCGGACAAAAGGAATTGATGGAGGTGTGTCGAGAAACGAATTGAAACGGTAATACTATCAAACAAAATAACAGAGATAATCGGGAAGAACGTCAATCATAATAATAGCTAGTGAATACCATAGATATTCTTGAAAAATAGTCATTCCAAAAATGATAATCCAAATGTAGCTTTGAGCAGTTCTTTAACACAATTAACGGAATAACAAGCCGCCATAATAATGCCACATTCAAATCTAATCAATCTATCTTTATTAATCCGTACACTAAAAAATTCTCACAATCGAAAAATAAAATAATCCCCAAAATAGAGAAAACAAATCTCACAAGAGATGATAAAAATAACTTTCTAGTAAAAAAGGAAAGAAATACATTATCTTGTGGAGAAAACAAGTCTCACAAAAGGAAAAACAAATTCCATAAGAAGAGAGAATAAGTTATTATTTTATAATAAAAAGCAAAAGAAAATTGATCTAGGGGAGAGTCTCTCCAAAAATATGAGAGCCCTCCTCACATCTAAAACAGAAGTTAGGATTTATGGCCAGAGAAAAAAAGGAAAAAAGAGAGAAAAGGATATCCCAATTAGTTTAATTTTAAACTAATGTACTATAGTGTGGGGGAAAATATCAGTTTTTTTAGTTTGTTATATAAAAATTTGTACAATTCCATTTGGACAGAGGGAAGTAATATGCATGTGTAGGGAGTGACTTCCAAGAGAAAACTGTCAAAGACTAAAAGGCGAAACCATGAGGAAGTTTCCCCTTAATTGATCCTAGTAGTGAGAAAAGTTGAAAATGAAGAATTAATACACATTTATTAATTTAGAATACAAATATAATAAATTCTTTTTTTATGAAGGGATGCAATATGTGGGTGAAGAAAGTCAGAGAAGGAACTATAAATAAATTAAACAATAAATAAAATAAAATCAAGTTGCTTCATCCGAGTAGATTAGATTTGTTTATTTTTTTACTTCTGCTCCCTTAAATTGTGCTTGTAAGGTTTAAAGAGAATAGAAAATTAAAGTTTAAGGGAGGAAGTAAAAATTTCTTATATATTGTTAGTTTTTTAAGGAGTAATAAATAAAAGAAATTTATCAAAAAATTTAGATGACATATTAAAATATCAAAAATATTCTTATAATGTTTTCTCAAATATTATATCATAATGGTAAAATAACAATATATCTTTCTAATTAAGTTCAAATTTTCTCTAAAACTCGTAATTATAAGGGAAAAAAGTAAATTTGTTTTCTCTCCCTTTCTTTTTCCTCATAAAATTTAAACTCTTTTCTTTCTAAACTTACAAACACAGTGTTAGTTTTAGCATGGGCAAACCCATCTCCCATCTTGTCAATTTTTTTTTTATCACAATGTGAATATATTTAATACATCAAAAGCGAAATACTTTTCTAATAACATCAACTCTCCCTCATAGCTCTCCTCATATAGGATTGAGAAGGAATTTATTTTCATCCTATGAGATGTTTATTTTAATTCTTTTGTCAAAAAAAAATTATTTTACTCATTTTTCAGATTTTGAAGCGAGTGAGACATATATATACCATCCAGATTGTGCAACTTGGGAAGAAGGGTAAGTACTATTCAGAATGAACGTATAACGAGGCCTAAATGATCCTATGATTCTGTCTTGTATATTACATTTAGTGATGATTTATTTTTTGTTTGAGTGACCATGTGCTGCTGTAATGTAGGCTTTTATGGTAACGTAATTGTGTAATAGGACACTAGAATAAGTTTGAATGATTATTCCATTATATATATATATATATATATATATATATATATATATATATATATATATATATATATATATATATATATATATATAACATGGATCTGCCCTTGTTTCATTTTCTATTCTAGCCATCTTAATTAAAATAAATGAATAAATTAATCAGTGTATTAAGACAAAATCTTACCAAACTAGCTAGTTATGTTGACTCTATACATTTATGGCTTACCTAGTGACCGAAATGCTTGTCACTTACTCTGTTAGTATATTATTCACAAAATCAAAAATAATTTGCATGACTTGGATAGATGTCGTGTTTTGTTTTACAAAATTGTTAATTTTTTTCCTACCTATTTAAAGGTATATGGTTAAATAGGGTTAGGGATATTGTCTTTTATTGAAAAGTTCAAAGTTAAGTGGTATATATTTATATGACAATGAACCATAGCATGTATTTATTATGGATCAAAAATTAACAAATAGCTAGCATCTCAATCTTCGGTTACAATTATCAATGGCTCGGATCGGATTAAAAAGGACTTGTCGTCCGCTAGTCATTGATTTTAAAAAAAAATTGGACAATTATGCCCCCAATTCAACATAAAATTTTGAAAATGTCCGCTAGTAATTACGTCGGAACTTCAGTAACATCATTTTTCTCTACTACTACTAGCAGATGCACTTCAGTAACATACATTCAGTGCATTCAGTAACTACATCCCTAACATCCATTCAGTACATTCAGTAACTACATCCCATAGTGCATTCAGTAACTACATCACATAGCTGGATTCAGTGCATTCAGTAACTACATCCCATAGCTGCATTCACTGCATTCAGTAATATCCCATAGTTGCAACCCATAGCAAAACATATTACATTCAACAACATCACATAACTGCAACCCATAGCAATACATATTACATTCAACAGTTTATTGGAGCATCGGTTTTTAATGTCCTATTGAAATGTTCAGCATCAAGAATATCGAAAAATTCACTACGAAACACAGGATTCATACTCAACCCAGATCAGAACAGCCTAACAATTGCTTTCAACCCTACTGAATAAAAAAGAAAATTCTGTTTCACCATTTCTTTCACAAGTACCTTAGAAGCTTAATAATTAAGGAAATATGTGATCAATTCATAAAATTCTGCAATTTTCTAAATTATAAAAGAAAAACATTGTTCATTAGTATCCTTCAGTAGCTTAGAAAATCAAGAAAAAGTAAGCATTTAGCATAAGTTTGAACAAAAACTGAATTTTTTTTATTTTTTTCACCCAGATGAATGATAGGCTTTTAATGGCTTAATTTTAAAATATTAAAACATTGCTGATAACAACCTAAGAGCTAATAGTCAACTGATAACAGATACTCATCAAATACAATAATAGTTCCAAACCCTAATAAAATCTTAATCTAAAGGACCAAACAAACAGAACAATCCTAATGAAAACTCCGAACTAATATTACCTTTCATCTTCCCAAATGGGATTGACCCGCAAAACTGGTACAACCAATGCAACATCAAGAATTCTAGCAATAACAACCGCATAGCATAGTGATGAGTGTGCACAAACCAAACACAAAGACTAACTCATTGCTGATGCAACACAAACTGAAACCAAACACAAGCATACCATAGCAATGAGTGTGTTGCTGCAACACAAACTGACACAAAGACCGACCATAGACTGAAACCATACCATAGACAGAAACACAAACTGAAATCATAGGCTGAAAGCATAACTAAGCAATGAAAAGTGTTGCTGCAACACAAACTGAAACCAAACCATATACGGAAATCATAGCAATGAAAAGTGCTTCGACAATAGACTGAAAGCATAGCAATGAAAACTGAACCAATGAAACCATAGCAATAAAAACTGAACCAATGAAACCATAGCAA
This sequence comes from Panax notoginseng, assembly GCA_016801055.1. NCBI lineage: Eukaryota > Viridiplantae > Streptophyta > Magnoliopsida > Apiales > Araliaceae > Panax > Panax notoginseng. Next base: position 231,416,155 of record CM029014.1, read on the forward strand.
AAAATGAAATCATTTTGAAACTATTCACCTGAGTTACAAAGATATTTTTCAGGAATGTCTCTAGCTTTGCACATCCTAAGCTCATGTGTTATTCTAAATCTAAAGTTATAAACTTCATTAGGAGTTCACCTCGGTTCCTTCATGATGTTTATCCGGTACAAAAAAAAATTATATGTACTTTGCAAAATATACGCCACAATCGTCTGAATTCCATTGCCTCGGCCTATTCACACAGACTTTAACTTTCGACTCCCATCGATCTTGGCCACTTTGCTGTAGAATTTGTCTGACGAAATAGCAAAGTAATTAACTTCACCTGTAAAACCACAAAACTATCATTTACTATTCCCAATATATTATATGTCTGTGTGATGACATGAAAAACATATGATCTACCAAATACCCCCAATAATTAATTACAAGCAAAACTATGACAACTACTACAAATTCTGAAGTTTAAAATCAAACTATCTGTGAAAGTTCATAATTGTTTCTTGTCCCCATAAATCTATCAAACCCCATAAATTTTACACAAAGCAACAATCAAGTACAGAGATAAAGTAAAATATAGTACAAAACAAAAATCAAACAAAAACCCAAAATAAATATAGGGAATTTATATACAAGAAAAAAGTCTATCAGCGACCAAAAGAATCTACGACTGTCGTATTCGGTCGCTAATAATAGCCTTAGCGACCGCTATTAGCGACGGGTATTCAAACTAGTCGTTATTTCCTAGTAACGACCACAATGCATTCACTAAATGGTCGCTAATTTGAATTTGCCGCTTTTAATTTTGACGCGTGTGTTGGCGGGGAAAATCAATGCAAATCTGCGACTGCACGCGATCGCATATATGTTTGACTTCCAAAGTAGTATGACCGTTTAGTCGATTAAAATCAACAACCGCATGCGGTGGCCAAAAGCGGTCGCTGATCTTTTTAGAATCAGCCATCCCCTGGATCGTCTGCAGATCGACGAAAACAGAAAGAAAAAAGGGAGGAAAAGAGAAAAGGAGAAGAAGGAGACGCCGCCCGCCTCCTCTGTCCGCCATCCATTGCCGCTTGCTACCGCACCTATGTATTCAATCTTTCTCTTTCATCTATATATAGTTTTCAATTTGGGTTTGATTTGGATATATATATATATATATATATATATATATATATATATATATATTACATACTTATGTGTTTATATGAGTTTTATTTGGCTATTTAGTTTGAATTTGGATTAGATTTATGCAATGACAGCTAGCATGTTGATTATATAATAATAGTGTGATATTTAGTTTCAATTTGGCTTTAATTTGTGTAATTTTTAGTGCATGAATGTTCATAATATGATATTGAGGCTTTTGTTAGTGTATTGAATCAGATATTCAATTTGAGTTGTTTTTTTCATAATGTATAAATTTAGGGTATAATTTGTAGGGTGTTTAAGTGGTTAGACATAAATTAAAATAAAAATAAAAATAAAATAATGTCCATTATTATATAATATTACTAAAATACATAAATTAAATATTAAACTAAATTAAATAAAATATAATAACATATAAATAAAATAAAACAACAAATAATAATACAAATTAAAGTAAAGAAAATAAAAAAATAAATTTCCTTAGTTTACTTAATTTTTTCCTACTAAAATCAACTAAGTAGCATTTACTTAGTTTTCACTACTAAATTTATATATATCAACTAAGTTGTATTTACTTAGTTTCCCAATACTAAATAAAATAAATTAAGTAGCATTAATTTATCTAGTTTTACACAACTAAATAAAATAAAATGATATAATAACATAAATTTATATTACTTTGTATAATATAAGATAATATAATTTAAAATAAAATAATATATCATAACATAACATAATTCATGGCATAACATAAAATGAAATAAGTTAATTAACTTATAAATTACATTCCTTAAATTTATTAATTGAAATAATATAATATCATATAATATATTACAAAATAAATAAATAAATAAAATAATACGATTTAATTAAAAAAAGAATGACAATGATTTAATTACAATAAATAAAAAAGAGAACATACTCTATCAATAACTCAATTGTAGCATCCTTAAGATCAAGTTATTTCGAATGTTTTGTAACCAAATATCAACATTTTCTTATAAAAGACTTGCTCTCACAATCTCTATCATAAAATTATAATATGAATCTGCGATCAACCTAATTAGTCTTGAATTTGACTCTATAAAGCAGTATCTCCGAAATGTATATATACGTCAAATTGGAGAAAGATAAAAGTGTGCACTTACTGAAAGATAACTTGTCACAATTAGATGGAAACTTTAAGTTATATATAATGTAAAACAAATACCTTCATCATCGCCCATGAGTAATGACTACTAGAAGAAGAGTCAAGGACTTCCTTGTATGCAGGATTCGACATAGCAGTTGCAGCTAATACTCCAACTGGTTCCTCGGCAGCAAAAAAAATATGGGTCGTAGTTCCTATTTGTGTCCCATACTCGAATAATAAGTTAATTGAATTACTACGGACATTCCTCACTGTTTCATCATAACAGATGACAACATCCCGAAGGAGTGTCATTAAGCTGTTGAACAAAGTTCCAAGTAAAGCAACCCTCTAGATGAACGAACGATCACTTCTCTACAAGGAATGAATCATCGCCCGATATGAGTCCAATCCATGACATAGACAGCTTCTCACCACTACGAATTCCTCAGATAGGTAGTTCTCACAGAAAAAGAGGTGAGACATTTTGTGACGTTATTTGACTCACGGTGACTCAACTTAGTGACGACGTCGGTCGTTATAGTGTGGTCGCTGTCGTTGCGGTCGCTAATATTGGTCGTCAATGTACAGTCAGCGTCCAGAAAACATGTTACCTCTATATGTGACCATATTCGGTCGTAGATACCTATCTGGGACCATATTCGATCGCAGATTTCTGGTCGCTAATAAGCCTTTTTCTTGTAGTATATAATTAATTTTGTCATATACCAATTAGAATAATAATACCCATATATGAGAAAACTAATCTAGTTGGTAAGATAAATTCGAAAAATATACCAATTAAATGTTGATTAAGTTGATGTAGAACACAATTTTGGACGAACGATATCAAATTTGTACTATTGTTGCCGATTTTCCTTTTCGCCTCTTTTGCAATCAGTTTCACTACAACACTCGTTGCTCTAGCTAATTGTTCACCCTTTCCACGTGTGAATTCTATGTTATATATAGTCGTGCCTAAGGGCATATCTGTTGAAGTAGATTCTTCTTCAACTGAGAATAAGGGTTTCGATCTGCCTTCAATTGAGAGCAAGGGTTCACGAAATCGCCAGAGCTTTAGGAGAAGTATTACCAGTTTTTCAGGTTGTACTATTGTTGTCGATCTGCCTTCAATTGAGAATAAGGGTTCACGAATGGCCGGAGCCTTAAGAGAAGTATGACTAGTTTTTTTGTCCTAATTCCTTTTCACAATAGGGTTAAAGCAACAATATTCGTCCGCTAGTAATTCTAGTGGACGGTCTATTTATTTTTTTACAGTATTCCTTGCCAAATTGTGAAGTTAGACAATCTGCTAGAATGACTAGCGGACGCCGAACATCTATTTTTAATCTGAGCCATTGATAATTATAATAGAATGTAGAGATGTTATTTGTCCTTTTTTGATCCATAGAAAATATATATTATGGATCATTGTCCATATAAATCTATGACTGATTAAAGTTTCAAGTCTAAATCGATAAGATGTAGAATTTTACATCAAAACTTGGAGCGACTAAGGTCATATCTATTGTAGAAGAATATACATCTATGGTGAGATTTAAAACTCTAACTACTCGCATGAAGGTAAGATCCAATGCCATTTGAGCTAGAACATTGTTGATAACTTTTATCCTCTAATATTACGAAGAACACAATTATGCATATACAACGCGCTTTAGGTATGGACAGGGCTATGGCGACAGTCTGTACCGTCACTATAGTCCATCTGTTTATATATATATATATATATATATATATATATATATATATATATATATATATATATATTTGGATTCTCAAGCTCAAATGATCGAAGGTCCAACTTAATCACTTGGTCTAAAGTCCCGATCAAACCCACTTATGACAATACCCCACTTGAAGCATAGGTAGACAACTAGAATCCTTTAGAAGAATCACATCAACTACTTGTGTAGGGTATGGGGCAGCGTAACTTTCTTATAATGGGACAGCTCTGAGCACCCAACAAGGGTCAATCCCAACTGCTCCTTCATGAGACATATCCGACGATGTAAGACCCCAATTTTTTATGAATAAAGATTTAATTTTTTCTAATTATTATTTTGAATAATAAGGTGTGGATTTGATATATAGTTGTGGGTAATATTTATAAATTTTGCAAAGTAAGCAAGTTATTATAAAATATTCATTTGGTCGGGAAATATTCGTTTAATCAGAGAATATTCATCCGACGGCACAATCATTGGTGGATCCCACAACAGAATTACTGTCGAATTTAGAAAGTGACAGAAATAACCTTTTTATAAAAATAACGACAAGACTTTTACCGTTAAACTATTGAAATACCTGGTGCTAAAAATACAGTAATACGCGTGGTTGCATAGTAGCACACGGTATTGCACAGTATCTCTGATTATTGATGCTTGCGTAAGAAGTCACTCAGTTCACTTAATAATTGCCACAGTAGTTGCTGCATAGTATCTCATATTATTGATTTAATTATTATCACAGTATCATCTGCACAATATTTTATATTATTAAATCAATAATTGAGACGACAAAGTTATTCATATTATTATTTGCATTATTAACAATGTCTAGAAAGTTTTGTCAAGGAAAGGGATTAGGCTATCTAATTGCGCGTCAGTAAGGAGAAGTCATTATCGAAAAGCCCCCTCTCTCCTGGAAATGATCTGGTTGTTAATATTGTGAGTTATAATATTAATGATGAATAATTGTTGAAAGATTAAAAATGTGTTTATTGAAGATAAGTGATTTGTGATAAATATTTATTCAATTTTTGATATATATAAAGGGGTTTATCATGAAGTATTTATTATAAATTTGGCTTATTACATGGACCTCCACTTACTCATTTTTTAAAATCGTCGGTAGAAAGTTATCTCAGTTTTTATTTTATTATTATTATAATAGTAATATAAAACAGAAAACTTTTTATATAAAATAAAAAACTTTTTATATAAAACAAAATACTTTTTATATTATATATAAAGTTATTCGTTTTATTAGAATATTTTATTGGATAGTGTTGCATAGTAAAAATCAATTTTTTGACGAATTCGTTCGACCGTGATTTTCTTTACTGTTCACCTGTGATTTTTTTTAAAAATAGTGCCCTGCCATTCTCCTATAAATAGGATCCTTAGTTTAGAAATGAAAATCACACCAGAATTAGAAAATTCTTCTTCTATAATATTGAGCGTATTTCTTTTGAGTTTAAGGAAATTTTGAGTGTAGAATAGTGCAAGTTTTCTTCAAGAATATCTCCGTTATACCAGTCAGAATTACTCTCCTTTTAAGGTAAGGAATATTATTTTTGTTCAATATTCGTATGTAAGAAATATTATTTTCTTCCATACTCTATAGTATGTAAGGAATATTGTTTCGTTTCATACTCCTAAATCTACACTTATTTTGATAAGTATTGCTTTTATACTCCTTGTAATTAGTAGAATATCTTTGAATTTTGCGCTTCATCTAGTATCGTTTCACGAAAATATTTTTTTGAACTTTCTTAAGTTAAATTTTAACATTTTCGTGCCGAAGTACTATTCATGGGAACTATTCATACATACGGCACTATTCATACATACAGTACTATTTATACATACAGTACTATTCATACGGTACTATTCACGGGATACTATTCACGAAATACTATTCATGTGATACTATTCACGACAAAAATTAATTTCTGTCCAAATTATTTTTGATACATGAATATCATTATTGAATTTTACTCCACAAATTAATTATCCTATTGACAATTTGGATATTCTTAAACTCTGAATAAATTAAATTAAAAATCTTTAATATTTATTCTTAATTTATCCTTGATCTCATTTGATTGATTCTTAATTATATCATTATCATCATCCTCATGCTTATATTGTGATGAAAGTTATCTCTGGCCCGTAGTGCATAGATGGACTGTTGATTGGTATGATTATGACCAGAAATTTTGTATTGGTATAATCATGACCTGTAATGTTACAGAAAAATGATATGATAAAAGTCCTCTTTGGCCCGTACGTAGTGCATAGATGGACAGTTATATATTTGGCATGATCATGACCACTGGTGATAATAACAAATATCATTGGCCCGTAGTGCATGGATAATTCGTGGATGTGATACTAACGAATATCCTTGGCCCGTAGTGCATGGATAATTCGGTGATGTGGATTATTTATTGAGATATACGTGTTACAAAGATAAAATATTGATTATGAACTTTTAAATCATAGAAGATAGTAGACATCATGCTCTACTTAACTTTTTTAATGGATTGCTTGTTCCGCTGCAGTTAAACTTGTTGCCTATTGTATTCTATCAGTCTTTACACTATTGAAGGTTAAGGATAATTTATTCTATATTATCTTAGTCATAATATTCTTTACTGGGCTGGTTGAGCTCACCCTTTTCTTTCATTGTTCTCTTCAGGAAATGAGAATATAGCTGGGACTAGTCGGGGAATGGAGTGACGGTCCAAGATGGTTGCTATAGTAGTCCTCAATATTCTATAAAATAGTGTGAAAATAATTATAATGAGGACTTTATTTGAGTTTGGATATTATCTATGAGATAATATTTGTATTGAAACTCAACTATTGTGTTGTCATATTTTGCACGACAGTTGTATAAATTAAGTTTATAATTAAATTATGTACCATGTATTTGGCGACTCAGAATGAGTTGTGTATACCTATTTTGGGGGCGTCACAGACGAGACTTCCTAAGGTTGTCTCATATAAACGAGATGTTATAATGACTCAGGAAATTCTATGTAATATTCAGTTATTATAATGTCAATTTTTGCGTATACTTTTTTTTATTATTTATTATTGTGACATTATAATTATTTATTACTTAATAGCTTATTAAGTATCTCATATTATGAATGGAAAATAAACAGATGATGATATACATTAATATAATATTATATAAATATCAAGAATGAAAAGAAAAGTCAATATGGCTTAATTGAGAGAGATTCTTGATATGAAGCTATCTTTGTATTCAAAGAATTAATTATATTAAGATGTGATTAAAAGTTTTATTTAATAGCAAATAAAGAAATGAGGTACAACCATAAATTGCTGGAACCATTATTTTAATAATGTGTGCTAATTAAATTTGCTAGCTTAAGTGAATGTGGTAGATCAAACTCATGAGTCTTTTTATTAATTGAGTGTCCAAGTTATATAATTTGGGCCCTAATAAATTTTCTATATATGTTCGCAAGCTTATCTCCAAGTGTAATGGGTCATTACTACATTAGAGATGTGTATTAAGCCCAAATACAAAGCCTAAATCCATCCCCTTCTTCAGCCATATTCAGTAGCCCAAATGGGGTGATAGAGAGCAGTTAGTTGGCTTAGTTAGCAGTTAATTCAATTAACAAATAGTTAGTAAGTTGGTTGACACCTAGAGTGCCTAAGTTTTCTGCTAGGAGGCTAAGTCAGTGCAAAAGCCAAGTGTGTAAGGCAACAATAGGGGGCAGATCATAGGGGTCCTTAGATAAATAAGATCAAGATGACTAGCTAGGGAGAACTCAGTATATAGTCGGCTTCTTAAAACACCAAAGAGAGAGTAGTTGTTCAAAGAAATCAGTTAGGAGTTTAAGGGAAAAAAGAGCAGTGTTTCGGCGGGTTCAGAAGGAGAATAGGATACCAAAAATGTGACGCCCCCAAAATAGGTATACATCACCCATTCTGAGTCGCCAAATACATGGTACATAATACAAATACAAACTTAAATATACAACATGAGCTGGGAGTTTCAATACAAATATTGTCGTCTAGACAGTATTAAAACTCAAAATAAGTCCTCAATACATTTATTATCACACTATTTTATAGAATAGTGAGTACTACTAATGCAATCATCTGGACCGTCACTCCATTCCCCGACTAGTCTCTGCTACGTTCTCATTTCCTAAAGAGAACAATGAAAGCAAAAGGGTGAGCTCAACTAGCCCAGTAAGAAATATTATGACTAAGATAATGCAGAATAATTTATCGTTAGCCTTCAACAGTGTTAAACTGATAAAATATAACAAACATCAAGTTTAACTGCAGCAGAACAAGCAATCCATTAGAAGAGTCAAGTAGAGAATAAAATCTACTATCTTCCATGATTTAAAAGGTTTTTCATCACTTTTATCGCTGAGACTCAGCTTAATAAATAATCCACATCATCCCTGCTCTACGGCCAATGATATTCATTAGTATCACGACCACAAATTATCCATGCACTACGGGCCAAGGATATTCGTGTATTCATCAATGGTCATTATCATACCAACAACTGTCCATCAATGGACTACGGGCCAATGAGGACTTTTACCACATCATTTGTAACATTACGGTCATAATTATATCGAATAATCCCTGGTCATAATCATACCAAGTCCATCTATGTACTACAGGCCACAGATGACTTTCAACAGAATATAAACATGAGGATAATGACAATAATATAAGAATTCAATAAAACAAGTTCAATGATAATTTTTTAAAGATTTATAATTTAATTTATCCAGAAATCAATAACGTCCAAATTGTCAACATGAATTTACTATAATAATGTTACCATTCAAATTATAAAAAATGTACTATTATATAATCACATCATACTACTATAATGTAATATTATAATAATATATTTGAATGAATTATTTTATCAGAAAAGATAAAATACCAACTTTCAACAAATGTCACATGCTAAAAATTCCTCAGTTTAACTCCACATTGAATAAATATTTTCTTATCATATAAATTAATAAATAATTATTCACAAATAATATTACAGAATCACAATAATGACAACCAGGCCGTTTTCAGGAAAGAGGAGACTTTCCGATAAGGATTTCTCCTTACCGGCGCGCAATTAGGTGACCAAACCTCTCCTTGACAGAACTTTCTAGACATTACCAATAATGTTATCTAATAATATTATTCAAATAATATAAATTATTGATCTAATAATGGGAAATACTGTGCAGTGACAATTATTGAAACAACAATAATATAAAATATCAACGCAGTAATTATTGAACCAATAAAATAAAATATTGAACAGTAATTACTGTAACAATTATTAAGTAGTGCCTTCTTACATAAAAATCAATAATTCAAAAATACTGTGCAATACCGCGTGCTACTGTGCAACAATGTGTATTACTGTATTTTAACCACCAGGTATTCTAACAGTTAATGATAAAACTTTCGCCATTATTTTATAAAAAGATATTTTTGTCGTTTTCTCAATCCGACAATAATTCTGTTGTGGGGTCCACCAATGATTGTGTCGTCGTACGAATATTCCCTGTTAAAACGAATATTCTCCGACCAATCGAATATTATATAACAACTTGCGTACTTTGTAAAATTTATAAATATTATCCACAACTATAACATTATATCAAATTCACTCCATAATATTCAATAATGATATTTATAGAAAATTCATATTTATTCATAAAAGTTGGGGTCTTACAACCTCCCCTTCTTATGAAATTTCGCCCTTAAAATTAGAGTATGTACCTGGTTTGTCAAAGAGATAAGGATACCTTGATTTCATTTCAGATTCTAACTCCTAGGTCATTTCCTCAACATCGTGGTTTCTCCACAAAACTTTGACTTGAGGTATAACCTTAAAGCGTAAAATATGCTCCTTCTTATCCAAGATTTTAACAAGAATTTCTTCATACGTTAAATCTTCCGCTATTTCGTCCGGTTCTAACTCAATAATGTGGTTCGGGTCTTTCACATATTTACGTAACATAGATATGTAAAAAACGTTATGAACACGAGACATACTTGGCGATAAAGCGAGTTTATAGGCCACAATTCCTAGTCGTTCGAGGATTAAAAATGGGCCAATGAATCGAGGATTGAGCTTTCCTCTCTTTCCAAATCTTGTAACTCATTTCCATAGAGCAACACGTAACTACACATGCTCTCCAATATTGAATTCTACGTCCTTTCGATGAAGATCAGCATAACTCTTTTGTCGATCTTGTGAGATTTTTATACGTTGTCGGATCGTTTGAATCTTTTCCGTAGTCATACGTACCAACTCCGGTCTCAACAACGTTGCTTCACCCACCTCATCCCAGCATACTGGAGAACGACACTTTCTTCCATACTGTTAGGTTTGTAATATTCATGAACGCAATCAAATTGCACAAAATAGCGGAAACGTGAAAAAAATAGAGTTAAAAATTTTACAAACCATATACCCGGATCACCCTTTATGTGCAATTATTAATTAAACGAAAAAAAAAAGAACAAGAATCATACCCTTAAAGATTCGAGCTTCTTCAGGTACAAGTTCACCTCCAATCCTTTTCGCGTCCAACTTGAATCCACCGGGTTTGGTTCCTTCCTTTGATCAACGTTAGCCACCCAAGTGTTTGGCCTCTAGAGGTGATCCACCAAGGAAGAAGAAAGATCCAAGAAGATGGGTGTTTGGCAAAACCCTAGTTTTTTCTATCTCTATAGAAAAGGAGTGTACTCTCCAACAATTGGAATAACATATGTTTGATATCTGATATAAGACTCCTCTTATAAAGATATCAAGTAACCCTATTAAAAATAAGGTATTATTTATTTAATTAAACTCTTTTAATTAAATAGGCTCCCTAATCTTATTAGGGATAATTAATTAAACTCCTTTAACTAATTTTCCCTCCTAATCCTATTAGAAATAAATGAGACTACATATATTAAATTAATTTCTGAACTCTTTTTGAAATTAAAATAATAATAATTGTAATAATATTAATAAGACTCCTCTTATTAATTTATATTTAATATTTCTAAAATATTAAATAATAAATATTATGCTATTTAATTTATTCTATCATCATAGATTAAATTAAATATACTTAACATATTATTACGATTATGTCATTAACTTCTTAAATAATTATTCTTTCTTTTATGGTGTGAACCTTTAGGTTCTCCATATTAAACCGGTTGTGAATAAATCAATTAGAACAATTCTAATCTTATTTAAATAAATAAATTAAACTATTAATTTATTTAAATAAATAATATTTATTCTACAATAGGGATAAGCCTCCCTAGCGATCAACGACTTTCCAGATAATATAAATTTCAACATTAATCATAAAAAAAACCTTTGAGTAAATATTTACCGTACAATTCAATCCTTCCACCATACAATGTCCCAATTAAATATAAGACATGGAATTACTGTCAAGTCTTATTTTATTTAATTATATGTATTTCGACTCTTAAATGCACAACCCCAAATAATGTAAATTAGAAACTCCTTTCTAATTTCATTCTGCCTTGGCCAAGGACTACTGGGTTGTCATTTATCGAATCACATAGGACATTTCTCCTCTTTTACTAGAAGTGGTAGATTCTTTATTGATCATACATTATCTCCATGTACAACTTATTAAACCCAAGCATACCCTTTGATATACGCTAAGGGTCTTAAGGAATAAGTCAAAGTATAACTCATCATACACAAGATACTATGATGATCTCAAGTCCAAGGATCACTTGTACTACTATCACTACAGGAATTCCTATTGACAGGCAAGTAAAACTCCATTAATTATTCCTTAGCGAGCCACGTTCAGTGAACTTATTCTTTAATAAGCACCTACATACTTGCTTTAGTGTCTCCACACAAATGATCATGAGATCAATCATCCTCATTCAATGAGCAAGCAACGTATGTACCAATCTATCTGGGTTCACTAATCCCCAATTTAGTAATCCAACGATTGGGAAATATTATAGTTTTAAGCTTTCTAAAAATTTAGATCTCATTAGAATGATCATCATCATTATTCTAAAAGCATTGCTTAAAACTATGAATTTATCACATATTATAAAACAGCATCATGTAGATAATTAAAAGTCTTTAATAAATTAATACCTTTTATTAATAAATGAATAAGATTGTTACAAATTATATGCTTTATCATCAAACATGATTGGCTTGTATGTATACTACTTTCACATACAACGCCTCGAATGGAGACATGCCAATACTTGGTTGATAGCTGTTGTTGTAAGACCCCGAATTTTATGAAATAAAAGTATTCAATTTTTCTTATAATTACTATCCAGTAAATGGTTAAATTGATAAATGTTAAAGTTATGGGTGATATATGAATTTTTTTTCAAAATACACAAGTGGATATAAAATATTCATTGTTGTCGGGGAATATTCGTTTGGTCGTGGAATATTCTTTCTGTCGGGGAATATTCGTACGACGGGGCAGCCATTGTGGGCCCCATAACAGAATAACTGTCGGATGAAGAAAACGACAAAATTGAGTTTTTATAAATAACGGCGTAGTTATTACTGTTAACACTGTTGGAATACCCGGTGGTTAAAATACAGTAATACGTGTAGTTGCACAGTAGCACACGGTATTGCACAGTATTTTTTTCAATTATTGATTCTTACGTAAGAAGGCACTACTCAATAATTGTTACAGTAATTACTGTTCAATACTTTATTTTATTGATTCAATAATTGCTACGTTAAAATTTTATATTATTGCTGTTCAATAATTATCACTGCACAGTATTTTTCATTATCAGATCAATAATTCATATTATTTGAATAATATTATTAGATAACATTATTGACAATGTCTAGAAAGTTCTGTCTAAGGAGAGGTTTAGTCACCTAATTGCGCGCCAGTAAGGAGAAATTCTTATTAGAAAGCCCCTCTTTCCTGGGAACGGTCTGGTTGTCATAAATGAGATTCTGTAATATTATTTGTGAATAATTAATTATTGATTTATATGATAAGAAAATATTTATTGGATGTGGATATAAATGATGGAGTTATTTATGTGGTTATAAATGAAGGAGTTAATGTTGAGGTGTTTTATCTATATTTTTGTCGGAACAGAGGTATTAAAAATCAAATTAGGGTTTTTGAGATATTTTGCGAGGGTTATAATTTTTAATCCGACCGTTGGATCGTGGTAATATTTGGATATGTTATACATATATAAGTTGAGTATATGTCCACAAATTTTGAACCGTTAAAAATAAACGTATGATTTGGTATGAATTTTACGAGATGACTGGTTCAGAAATTGTTGAATTTTCAGAGTTAATCATTTTGGTAGAAAATTCTAGAATTGGTGGGCCCCACTTTTGGTTGGTCAGAAAATGTGCTGAGATTTTTATTCAAATGTGGTAGGGTTAAATAGTAGCAGGTAAAGCCATCAGGTTACAGGTTAAGTCTGCTTCGGTGTGCTAACATTTTTCTATAAATAGAGGGTTAAGTTAGAATTAAAAATCACACCAGAAACAAGTTTTCTCTCTTTCTCTCTCTAGATTATTGAGTGTATTTTGTGAGTATTTAGATACTTGGTGAGTTGGTATTCATCAGTACAAGTTTTTTTCAGCGTCATATCCGATATCCAGTCAGAAGTGCTGCTCTTTTTAGGTAAGGGATAGTAAGGGATTTTAAGGATTGTTATATTTTTCAGTTTCGTAATTTTTTTGACCTTCAAAAATTCTGGAAAAATTTAAAATGATATTTTGATGAGTTTTCTTGATTGTGTCCAAAAATGGTGATTTTTGGATGTATAGATTAAGAGTTATGAATTTTATGAGAAAAGACTATTTTAAAAGTAACCGCTTATAACTCCTTGTGGTTAACTCCAAAATTGATGAAATTTTTATTGGAAGTATATCTATATAATATTAGTGTACTCTGTGAATTTCGGAATTTTTGGATAAAATTAAAATTTATGATAAATGTCTAAATATTCGGCGATTTTGGCCATATGAAAAATAGTAAATGAGTTTTAAAAATTCTGAGAAAAATATATGTTTAATATGGGACTATATTCTGCTAAATCCCAGAAAAAAAATATTTTTAGAACTGATTTGGTATTTTTCATGAAAATGGACTAGTTATGAGTAAATGAATTAAATATGTTATGTGAAGTAAGAAAATTAAAAAATAGGATTTTATGGCTTGAGAATCCTATATGAGGTATATGCAGATTTTTGATGAGGGTTTTTGGTTATTGGTGATGAAATCTTATGAGTTTGGCATTTTAAGATGATTAAATGCATTATTTAGTAAAGTGTAAACAATTAAAATAAATTGTTTATAAGCTTAAGAAATGTTATTCTTTCAATATCATTATACCAAAATATTGGTATGGATTTTATTGTAAAATTTTTACCTTTTTGTGTCGGGTTACTATTCATGAGTTACTATTCATAAGTTACTATTCACGAGTTACTATTCACGACAAAATTAGTTTCTTTTTCTAACCAAATTATAGTTGAGTTATGAATATTACTCTTGAGATTAAAACTATGTATTGATTATATTAATTTTATTATCATATATAACATTTTTATAACCCTGATGTTGAAATTCTCTTTCACTGGAGTGTAAAGATGGGTAGATTATTGGTATAATCATGACTAGGGTTCTCTTTGGCCTGTAGTGCAAAGTTGAATTGTGACTGGTATGATCATGACCATTGAATTTATAATTGAATATCTTCAGCTTAAGTGTAAAGGTGAAATGATCAACATGGTTATAATTATTGTTTATATAAATGATTATATATTTCTTTGAGATATTAATATATTTGGCCTGTACTGCAAATATGAACTGTTGATGAATATATTTGGCTTGTTGTGCAAATATGAACTGTTGAGGAATATCTTTAGCCAGTAGTGCAAAGATGAATTGGTGACGAATATCTTTGGCCCGTAGTGCAAATATGACCTGTTGTTGAATATCTTTGGCCAGTAGTGCAAAGATGAATTGGTGACGAATATCTTTGGGTCGTAGTGCAAAGATGAAGTTATTAGTATGATTATGAACTGGAACTGTGATTTGGTGTAACCATGATCTTTGATATTTCAGGTAAAGACATGTGATGAAAATTATCTTCGTCCTGGGTACGAAGAGGAATTTGGAATCACAATTATGACTATGAGATATTCATATGATTGTGGAAAGGAACTGTTGATTGATGTTACAGGGATAAATCATTGTTGGTGGATTTTTAACATGGAGAAGATAATAGACTTTATAGTCTATTTGACTCTTCTAATGGATTGCTCGTTCCGCTGCAACTATGGTTGAAAAATTTTATCATCTACCATATGTTCTAAATCTCTGATTTAATTCTGTTGAAGGCTATTGATAACTTATTTATCTTTAGTCATGATATTATTTACTGGGCTAGTTGTGCTCACCCTTCTGTTTCATAATTCCTTTCAGGTAATAAGAGTGTAGCTGGGTCGAGCGGGGGTAACAAGGGAATAGAATGGTGGTCATCATTTAGTAGTTATATTTGGTGAATAAAATAGGGTGAGGCAAACCCAACGTTGGAAGGGTGTTTTGTCGCTATCATACAAGATGTCTAACGACATACAACATCGTGTCATCATAAGACAGGGTTATGCTCATCCACTTACTGAGGATCTTTACGAGCACTACCTTTATAATCTTGGTGTTTGTTTGAAGTATAATTCTCAATTAGAGACAGTGGAGATAACGATATGTTAAGAGAAGACTCACCATTGGGAAGAATATGATAGTAAACTTCTCATTTTTCTTTGGGGTCTATTGGGTCAACCAAGGATAATTCTGTGGCCATATGATATCTATCATAACCTAGAAACATGGCCTCCCAAGTACAAGGGTTTTCTTGAGCACTTCCCAAATATTCTAATTTCTAAAATAATTTTTGACTATACCTTTATGTAAGGTGTCATTGTGAGGTGCTGTCCACGGTTGGGATATGAGTCACAGTTGGTATATATTTGTATCCAAATTCACAGCATATGTGTTGTTGTATTTTGTACGACAATTGTTGTAATAAAATTATAGTTGTTTTCTGTACCATGTATTTGGCGACTCAGAATAGGTTGGATGGAATGGACCTATTTTGGGGTCGTTACATTTTGGTATCAGAGCTTAGGGATATGGTCTCTGGCGGAGATCGGGGAATAAAACTAGGAGGGGAGAGATGAGTAAATCCTTTGCTAGTGTGTCCTACCTAAGCTTATTTGTTGGTCAGTCATAATATCGGGATATTATGTGATATGTTAATTTGTTCAATTAACCTTTGTTTTGAAACTGTATTCTAGAATGATATCTGAAATACAGGAGATGAGCAATGAAGAAATCATGAGGACAGGGAAGATGAAATCTGAAATGAAAGTAAGGTATTCTCAACACTTTGAAATACTAGGTACGTAAATTTCGAGGACGAAATTTTATAAGGAAGGGAGATTGTAAGACCCCGAATTTTATTACATAAAAGTATTTAATTTTTCTTATAATTACTATTCAGTAAATGGTTAAATTGATAAATGTTAAAGTTATGGGTGATATATGAATTTTTTTTCAAAATACACAAGTGGTTATAAAATATTCATTGTTGTCGGAGAATATTCGTTTGGTCGTGGAATATTCTTTCTGTCGGGGAATATTCGTACGACGGCGCAGCCATTGTGGGCCCCATAACAGAATAACTATCGGATGAAAAAAATGACAAAATTGAGTTTTTATAAATAACGGCGTAGTTGTTACTGTTAATACTATTGGAATACCCGGTGGTTAAAATACAGTAATACGCGTAGTTGCACAGTAGCACACGGTATTGCACTGTATTTTTTTTAATTATTAATTCTTACGTAAGAAGGCACTACTCAATAATTGTAACAGTAATTACTGTTCAATACTTTATTTTATTGATTCAATAATTGCTACGTTGAAATTTTATATTATTGTTGTTCAATAATTATCACTACACAGTATTTTCCATTATCAGGTCAATAATTATATTATTTGAATAATATTATTAGATAACATTATTGGTAATGTCTAGAAAGTTCTGTCTAAGGAGAGGTTTGGTCACCTAATTGCGCGCCAGTATGGAAAAATTCTTATTGGAAAGCCCCTCTTTCCTGGGAACGGCCTGGTTGTCATAAATGTGATTCTGTAATATTATTTGTGAATAATTAATTATTGATTTATATGATAAGGAAATATTTATTGGATGTGGATATAAGTGATGGAGTTATTTATGTGGTTATAAATGAAGGAGTTAATGTTGAGGTGTTTTATCTGTATTTTTGTCGGAACAGAGGTATTGAAAATCAAATTAGGATTTTTGAGATATTTTGCGAGGGTTATAATTTTTAATCCAACCGTTGGATCGTGGTAATATTTGGATATATTATACATATATAAGTTGAGTATATGTCCACAAATTTTGAACCGTTAAAAATGAACATATGATTTGTTATGAATTTTATGAGATGACTGGTTCAGAAATTGTTGAATTTTCGGAGTTAATCATTTTGGTAGAAAATTCTAGAATTGGTGGGCCCCACTTTTGGTTGGTGAGAAAATGTGCTGAGATTTTTATTCAAATGTGGTAGGCTTGAATAGTAGCAGGTAAAGCCATCAGGTTGCAGGTTAAATCTGCTTCGGCGTGCTAATATTTTCCTATAAATAGATGGTTAAGTTAGAATTGAAAATCACACCAGAAACAAGTTTTATCTCTTTCTCTCTCTAGATTATTGAGTGTATTTTGTGAGTATTTACATACTTGGTGAGTTGCTATTCATCAGTGCAAGTTTTTTTCAGCGTCATATCCGATATCCAGTCAGAAGTGCTACTCTTTTGAGGTAAGGGGTAGTAAGGGATTTTAAGGGTTGTTATGTTTTTCAGTTTCGTAATTTTTCTGACCTTCAAAAATTCTGGAAAAATTTGAAATGATATTTGTAAGACCCCAACTTTTATAAATAAAGATAAATTTTCTATAAATATCATTTTTGAATATTATGGAGTTAATTTGATATAATGTTATAGTTGTGGGTAATATTTATAAATTTTGTAAAGTACGCAAGTTGTTATATAATATTTGATTGGTCGGGGAATATTCGTTTTTACAGGGAATATTCGTACAACGGCACAATCATTGGTGGACCCCACAACGGAATTAATTTCGGATTGAGAAAACGATAAAAATATTTTTATGAGAATGACGGCGAAAGTTTTACCGTTAATACTGTTGAACTACTCGGTAGTAAAAGTACAGTAATACGTGTGGTTGCATAGTAGTACACGGTACTGATTATTGATGCTTAGTGAGAAGTCACTCAGTTTTGTTTATTTTGTGGACCTCCATTTACCCATTTTTCTAAGTAATCGATAAAAGTTTTTTTTTTATATATATATATATATATATATATATATATATATATATATGGTGGGTGTACTATATCTATTATATATATTTTGTAAGTTGGCAAATTGTTAAAGTTGGTGGGGAAGAATATTTGATTTTTACGTAGGATTATTATATATATATATGATAGTTGTTAACAAAATGGGAGGGGGAGTACAATTATTATATATATATATATATATATATATATATATATATATATATATATATATATATGATAGCTTTGTTGACAAAGTGGAGAGAGAGGAAAAAAAAATTTTGATTACAGAAGTGTATTCCGTGAATGTATTAACACATGCTATATATATATATATATATATATATATATATATATATATATATATATATAATATTTTATTTAAAAGATTTTGTTTTAATTATGGACCGTTCGATTAAAGTAAATCAATCTGGACCGTTCATGAGTTAGTTACTATGCAGTCCATTTTCCTATAAATAGAAACTCATTCCTTCATTATTTCTTACGAATTCACTGAACTTTAGAGAGAGAAACTATAGAGAGAAACTATATAGAGAGAGAAGAAGAGTATTCTGCTACTTAACTACTTCCTTATTTCAGCTCTTTTTTTAAACGGTAAGGGGTGTTATTCTTTCTTATTCATGAAGAGAACTGTTGTTGTTCCATTTTTTATTATTCTGTTGGAATAACCTGTATACGTGGTCTACCCTATACTTGGTGGCATTCTTCTATTATTCTGTTGGAACATCCTGTCTGTGTGTTTTACACCGGACCTGGTTCCGTCATTATTATTATTCTGTTGGAACATCCTGTCTGTGTGTTTTACACCGGACCTGGTTCCGTCTTTATTATTATTCTGTTGGAACATCCTGTCTGTGTATTTTACACCGGACCTGGTTCCGTTTTTCTTATTATTCTGTTGGAATATCCTGTCTGTGCATTTTACGCCGGACCTGGTTCCATTATTTATTATTCTGTTGGAATAACCTGTCTGTGCGGTTTATCGTATGCATGGTGATTTCTTTTGTTATTCCATTCTTTATTATACTCAGTTGGTTAAGTTTTGACTTCTATACTCCATGAAATTTGTGGAATATCCTTGATAATTGCGTTTCATCCAATATCTTTTCATGAAAATATCTTTCTAAGCATTCTTGAATTTTACTCCACAAAGCAGTATCATGTTGACAATTTAGACGTTGTTAATTATTGGATAAATTAATTCTTGAACTTGTTTTATTGAATTTTTATATCATTGTCATCATCCTCATGTTTATAAAATGTTAAAAGTCATCTGTGGCCTGTAGTGCATAGATGGACTTAGTATGATTATGACCAGGGATTATTCGGTATAATCATGACCGTAATGTTATAAATGATGTGGTAAAAGTCCTCATTGGCCCGTAGTGTGTTGATGGACAGTTGTTGGCATGATCATGACCATTAATGAATACACGAATATCCTTAGCCGTAGTGCAGGGGTGATTCGATGATGTGGATTATTTTATTAAGCTGAGTCCCAGCGATCAAAATGTTGAAAAACCTTTTAAATCATAAAAGATAGTAGAGTTTATTTTCTACCTAACTCTTTTAATGGATTGCTTGTTCCGCTGCAGTTAAACTTGATGTCTATTATATTTTATCAGTTTAACATTGTTGAAGGCTAATGATAATTTATTCTGCATTATCTTAGTCATAATATTTCTTACTGGGCTAGTTGAGCTCACCCTTTCTTTCACTGTTCTCTTCAGGAAATGAGAACGTAGCTGGGGCAAGTCGGGAAATGGAGTGATGGTCCGAATGATAGTATTAGTTAGTAGTCCTCACTATTCTATGTAATGGTGTGTTAATAAATGTAATGAGGACTCATTTTGAGTATGAATACTCTCTAGAAGATAATATTTGTATTCAAACTCACAGTTTATGTTTTGTCGTATTGTACACGACAGTTGTATTAGTAAGTTGTATTTGTATTCTGTACTATGTATCTGACGACCCAAGATGGGTGATGTATACCTAATTTTGGGGGCGTCACAGTTGGTATCAGAGCTTAGGGATATGATCCCTGGCTAAGATGTGAGAATAGAACTAGGAGGGGAGAGACGGGGAATTCCTTCGCTAGTATGACCTACCTAAGTTTATTTGTTATTTAATTGGTTGGTCAGAGTATATTGATAATACGTGACATGTTAATTAACCCTTATTTTGTGGCAGTATTTGAAAATGGCAGCTAGAAATGTCAACAATGGAGTGAATGAGACCGTGACACCTCTAATCACCAACCAAGATAATGTAATATCAGGCGAAGAAGAAATTAGAGATATCTACGTGATAAGTGAAGAACTAATAGTTGCACCCGAGCTAGTGGCAGAGGTATCAGCTGAGAGTGAGGAAGAAGAGGAAGAAGAGGAAGAAGAGGAACCTGAGGAGAATTGGTTAGAAGAAATCTATGATCAAAACTTAGAATTACAAAATCGTGTTCATGAGTTAGAAGAGCAGGCTGAAGAACGGCAGGCGGTCGTGGAGCAAAGAGATGTAACGATTCAAAATTGTGTTACCCGATATGTGATGCTCGAACAAAATCACGCTTTGGCAGAGTGTAAGATATTAAAGTTGGAATCTGAGAATTCAAATATTAAGGATCAGCTGAAAGAAGAAACAACTGAACGAGTGAGAATACAGGATGCGTGGGTAAAAGCCGCACGACGTGTTGATATTGTAGAAAGAGATGTCAGATCCAAAAAGGCTAAAATAGATGATATACATTTCTCTTTTTGGACAGCAATTGGGAGAACCCAACATCGAGTTTTGAATTACCCTGTACAGAGCGGTCAATCTGAACTCGATATGGATCGAAGATTGATGATTCAGATCATGAAGCAGGAGTACGATGAAGCAGTTGAGGGTGGAATATGCCCTATATTAAAGTCAATTCCAACGATAGAGATGACATCAAATGCTACCCCAAACAAGTCAAAGCCGGGTAGTTCAAGGGAGAGCGGTTGTCATGACTTCCCAACAAGTGAGGAACCCAAATGAAGTTATCGCGGGTAAGCTAATCATAAACCCTTGCGAAGTTTGTACCTTATTCGATACTGGTTCTACTCACTCTTGTATTTCACCTAGTTATGTTCAACGTTTAAATTTGGCCCTTAAAAATTTATTAGACTTGACTTATCTGTTGAATCTCTGTTAGGAGAAACCTTCGTTAACTCTACTATTTATAAATCTTGTTTGATTCAAATCGACACTTTCACGTTACCTGTCGATATGTGATTTTTGGAAACGATTGGTTAACTACCCATTATGCTTTTCGTAAGGTTGTTAATTTTCATATTCCTAACCAATCTGTTATGCGAATTCAAGCAACCAAACCACTAAAGTCAATCATTATCATATCAAGCCATAAGCAAAGATCCCCGTTCCTTTCGTTGTTGACTTCCTGGTGTGGAATGCATCGAAGCCAGACTTTCCGTAGGAGACGTTGTAAATGACGATGGCAAGCTGATAGGTATCAATGTGACGTGTTATCCAAGTCTAGGATGAGAGTCACAGTTTTGAATGATATTTCTATTGTTAATAAATTTCCTGACGTATCCTTGAAGATTTCCTAGCCTACCCCTAGAGCGTGAAATCGAATTTTGTATTGACCCCAGTACAAAACCCATTTCTTAAACCCTCAAATATTTCTTTACTTAAAACGAACGTATCAGGCGCCAAAGACGTTGGCTCGAGCTGTTAAAGATTACGATCTTACCATTTAATATCATCGTGGAAAAGTGAACGTGGTAGCTGACGTGTTGAGTAGAAGATCATATGCAAGTACGAGTACGATACTGTCAACACAAAGGCCCATTTTGTGTGACTTGCAAAGGATGGAGATAGAGTTAAAGACTCCAGGGACCGATGTGATGATGGCGAATATACGAGCAGAACCAACTTTAATCGATAAAGTTAAAGTTGCTCAAGCTACAGACCTGGAGCTGATGCGTATGAGGAAGAAAGTGCAAGAAGGTGCTATGCCGGAAGCAAGAATCGATGAAGAAGGAATACTTCGAGTCAACTCCAGACTTTGTGTTCCTAACAACCCTGATTTAAAGTATGAAATCATGATGGAGGCGCACAACACACCGTTTGCAATCCATCCTGGAAGTACCAAGATGTTTCATGATCTTCGTCATACATTTTGGTGGAGCAATATGAAGAGAGAGATAGCGCTGTTTATCTCAAGGTGTTTAACTTGTCAACGAGTCAAAGAGGAGCATCAAGTATCAAAAGGTCCATTGCAACCACTTGAAATTCTAAAATGGAAGTGGGAGCATATTACCATGGATTTCGTTACCGGTCTTCCTAAGGTTTCTCAAGGTATAGATGCGATTTGGGTCATTATTGATAGATTGACCAAGTCTGCTCATTTCTTACCGATACGAGAAACTTATACACTTGAACGTCTTGCTCGTATGTACAATAACGAGATTGTAAGACTGCATGGTATGCCAGTATCCATAGTTTCTGATCGAGACCCAAGATTCACATCACGATTTTGGGTTAGTTTACAAAAAGCTATGGGCATAAATTTACGATTTAGTTCGGCATATCATCCTCAGACGGACGGACAATCAGAGAGGACTATTCAAACTCTAGAAGATTTATTAAGACTCTGTGTCTTTGACTTCAAAGGAAGTTGGGACAAGTTCTTACCATTGGTGGAGTTTTCCTACAACAACAGTTATCAAGCAAGTATTGACATGGCTCCATTCGAAGCATTGTATGGAAGAAAATGTCGTTCTCCAGTATGCTGGGATGAGGTGGGTGAAGCAACGTTGTTGGGACCGGAGTTGGTACGTATGACTACAGAAAAGATTCAAACGATCCGACAACGTATAAAAATCTCACAAGATCGACAAAAGAGTTATGTTGATCTTCATCGAAAAGACGTGAAATTTGATATAGGAGATCATGTGTTCTTACGTGTTGCTCCATGGAAAGTAGTTACGAGATTTGAAAAAAGAGAAAAGCTTAATCCTCGATTCATCGGTCTATTTTTAATTCTCGATCGAGTAGGAACTGTGGCTTATAGACTCGCTTTACCGCCAAGTATGTCTCGTGTTCATAACGTTTTTCACATATCCACGTTACGCAAATATGTGGAAGACCCGAACCACATTATTGAGTTAGAACCGGACGAAATAGCGGAGGATTTGACGTATGAAGAAGTTCCTGTTCAAATCTTGGATAAGAAGGAACATATTCTACGCTCCAAGGTTATACCTCAAGTCAAAGTTTTGTGGAGAAACCACGATGTTGAGGAAATGACTTGGGAGTTAGAATCTGAAATGAAATCAAGGTATCCTTACCTCTTCGACATACCAGGTACGTACCCTAATTTCGAGGGCGAAATTTCATAAGAAGGGGAGGTTGTAAGACCCCAACTTTTATAAATAAAGATGAATTTTCTATAAATATCATTTTTGAATATTATGGAGTTAATTTGATATAATGTTATAGTTGTGGGTAATATTTATAAATTTTATAAAGTACGCAAGTTGTTATATAATATTCGATTGGTCGGGGAATATTCATTTTTACAAAGAATATTCGTACAACGGCACAATCATTGGTGGACCCCACAACGGAATTATTGTCGGATTGAGAAAATGACAAAAATATTTTTATGAGAATGACGGCGGAAGTTTTACCGTTAATACTGTTGAACTACTCGGTAGTAAAAGTACAGGAATACGTGTGGTTGCATAGTAGCACACGGTATTGATTATTGATACTTACGTGAGAAGTCACTCAGTTTTGTTTATTTTATGGACCTCCATTTATCCATTTTTCTAAGTAATCGATAAAAGTTTTTTTTGTATATATATATATATATATATATATATATATATATATATGGTGGGTGTACTATATGTATTATATATATGTGTAAGTTGGCAAATTGTTAAAGTGGGTGGGGAAGAATATTTGATTTTTACGTAGGATTATTATATATATATGATAGTTGTTGACAAAATGGGAGGGGGGAGTACAATTATTATTATTATTATTATTATTATTATTATTATTATTATATATATATATATATATATATATATATATATAGCATGTGTTAATACATTCACGGAATACACTTCTATAATCAAAATTTTTTTTTCCTCTCTCTCCACTTTGTCAACAAAGATATCATATGTATATATATATATATATATATATATATATATATATATATATAATATTTTATTTAAAAGATTTTGCTTTAATTATGGACCGTTCGATTAAAGTAAATCAATCTGGACCGTTCATGAGTTAGTTACTATGCAGTCCATTTTTCTATAAATAGAAACTCATTCCTTCATTATTTCTTACGAATTCACTGAACTTTAGAGAGAGAAACTATATAGAGAGAGAAGAAGAGTATTCTGCTACTTAACTACTTCCTTATTTCAGCTCTTTTTTTAAACGGTAAGAGGTGTTATTCTTTCTTATTCATGAAGAGAACTGTTGTTGTTCCATTTCTTATTATTCTGTTGGAATAACCTGTATACGCGGTCTACCCTATACTTGATGACATTCTTCTATTATTCTGTTGGAACATCCTGTCTGTGTGTTTTACACCGGACCTGGTTCCGTCATTATTATTATTCTGTTGGAACATCCTGTCTGTATGTTTTACACCGGACCTGGTTCCGTCTTTATTATTTTTCTGTTGGAACATCCTGCCTGTGTGTTTTACACCGGACCTGGTTCCGTTTTTATTATTATTCTGTTGGAATATCCTGTCCGTACGTTTTACGCCGGACCTGGTTCCATTATTTATTATTCTGTTGGAATAACCTGTCTGTGCGGTCTATCTCATGCATGGTGATTTCTTTTGTTATTCCATTCTTTATTATACTCAGTTGGTTAAGTTTTTGAATTCTATACTCCATGAAATTTGTGGAATATCTTGATAATTGCGTTTCATCCAATATCTTTTCATGAAAATATTTTTCTAAGCATTCTTGAATTTTACTCCACAAAGCAGTATCATGTTGACAATTTGGACGTTGTTAATTATTGGATAAATTAATTCTTGAACTTGTTTTATTGAATTCTTATATCATTGTCATCATCCTCATGTTTATAAAATGTTAAAAGTCCTCATTGGCCCGTAGTGCGTTGATGGACAGTTGTTGGCATGATCATGACCATTAATGAATACACGAATATCCTTAGCCGTAGTGCAGGGGTGATTCGATGATATGGATTATTTTATTAAGCTGAGTCCCAGCGATCAAAATGTTGAAAAACCTTTTAAATCATAAAAGATAGTAGAGTTTATTTTCTACTTGACTCTTTTAATGGATTGCTTGTTTCGCTGCAGTTAAACTTGATGTCTATTATATTTTATCAGTTTAACATTGTTGAAGGCTAATGATAATTTATTCTGCATTATCTTAGTCATAATATTTCTTACTGGGCTAGTTGAGCTCACCCTTTCTTTCACTGTTCTCTTCAGGAAATGAGAACGTAGCTGGGGCAAGTCGGGAAATGGAGTGATGGTCCGAATGATAGTATTAGTTAGTAGTCCTCACTATTCTATGTAATGGTGTGTTAATAAATGTAATGAGGACTCATTTTGAGTATGAATACTCTCTAGAAGATAATATTTGTATTCAAACTCGCAGTTTATGTTTTGTCGTATTGTACACGACAGTTGTATTAGTAAGTTGTATTTATATTCTGTACTATGTATCTGACGACCAAAGATGGGTGATGTATACCTAATTTTGGGGGCGTCACAATATTTTGATGAGTTTTCTTGATTGTGTCCAAAAATGGTGATTTTTGGATGTATAGATTAAGAGTTATGAATTTTATGAGAAAAGACTATTTTAAAAGTAACCGCTTATAACTCCTTGTGGTTAACTCCAAAATTGATAAAATTTTTATTGAAAGTATATCTATATAATATTAGTGTACTCTGTGAATTTCGGAATTTTTGGATAAAAGTACAATTTATGATAAATGTCTAAATATTCGGCGATTTTGGCCATATGAAAAATAGTAAATGAGTTTTAAAAATTCTGAGAAAAATATATGTTCAATATGGGACTATATTCTGCTAAATCCCAGAAATGAAATATTTTTGGAACTGATTTGGTATTTTTCATGAAAATGGACTAGTTATGAGTAAATGAATTAAATATGTTATGTGAAGTAAGAAAATTGAAAAATAGGATTTTATGGCTTGAGAATCCTATATGAGGTATATGCAGATTTTTGATGAGGGTTTTTGGTTATTTGTGATGAAATCTTATGAGTTTGGCATTTTAAGATGATTAAATGCATTATTTAGTAAAGTGTAAACAATTAAAATAAATTGTTTATAAGCTTAAGAAATGTTATTCTTTCAATATCATTATACCGAAATATTGGTATAGATTTTATTGTAAAATTTTTACCTTTTTGTGTCGGGTTACTATTCACGAGCTACTATTCATAAGTTACTATTCACGAGTTACTATTCACAACAAAATTGGTTTCTTTTTCTAACCAAATTATAGTTGAGTTATGAATATTACTCTTGAGATTAAAACTATGTATTGATTATATTAATTTTATTATCATATATAATATTTTTATAACCCTGATGTTGAAATTCTCTTTCACTGGAGTGTAAAGATGGGTAGATTATTGGTATGATCATGACTAGGGTTCTCTTTGGCCTGTAGTGCAAAGTTGAATTGTGACTGGTATGATCATGACCATTGAATTTATAATTGAATATCTTCAGCTTAAGTGCAAAGGTGAAATGATCAACATGATTATAATTATTGTTTATATAAATGATTATATATTTCTTTGAGATATTAATATATTTGGCCTGTAGTGCAAATATGAACTGTTGATGAATATATTTGGCTTGTTGTGCAAATATGAACTGTTGAGGAATATCTTTAGTCAGTAGTGCAAAGATGAATTGGTGACGAATATCTTTGGCACGTAGTGCAAATATGACCTGTTGTTGAATATCTTTGGCCAGTAGTGCAAAGATGAATTGGTGACGAATATCTTTGGGCCGTAGTGCAAAGATGAAGTTATTAGTATGATTATGAACAGGAACTGTGATTTGGTGTAACCATGATCTTTGATATTTCAGGTAAAGACATGTGATGAAAATTATCTTCGTCCTGGGTACGAAGAGGAATTTAGAATCACAATTATGATTATGAGATATTCACATGATTGTGGAAAGGAACTGTTGATTGACGTTACAGGGATAAATCATTGTTGGTGGATTTTTAACATGGAGAAGATAATAGACTTTATAGTCTATTTGACTCTTCTAATGGATTGCTCGTTCCGCTGCAACTATGGTTGAAAAATTTTATCATCTGCCATATGTTCTAAATCTCTGATTTAATTCTGTTGAAGCTATTGATAACTTATTTATCTTTAGTCATGATATTATTTACTGGGCTAGTTGTGCTCACCCTTCTGTTTCACAATTCCTTTCAGGTAATAAGAGTGTAGCTGGGTCGAGCGGGGGTAACAAGGGAATAGAACGATGGTCATCATTTAGTAGTTATATTTGGTGAATAAAATAGGGTGAGGCGAACCCAACGTTGGAAGGGTGTTTTGTCACTATCATACAAGATGTCTAATGACATACAATCTCGTGTCATCATAAGACAGGGTTATGCTCATCCACTTGCTGAGTATCTTTACGAGCACTACCTATATAATCTTGGTGTTTGTTTGAAGTATAATTCTCAATTAGAGACAGTGGAGATAATGATATGTCAAGAGAAGACTCACCATTGGGAAGAATATGATAGTAAACTTCTCATTTTTCTTTGGGATCTATTGGGTCAACCAAGGATAATTCTGTGACCATATGATATCTATCATAACCTAGAAGCATGGCCTCCTAAGTACAAGGGTTTCCTTGAGCACTTTTCAAAGATTCTAATTTCTAAAACAGTTTTTGACTATACCTTTATGTAAGGTGTCATTGTGAGGTGCTGTCCACGGTTGGGATATGAGTCACAGTTGGTATATATTTGTATCCAAACTCACATCATATGTGTTGTTGTATTTTGTACGACAATTGTTGTAATAAAATTATAGTTGTTTTCTGTACCATGTATTTGGCGACTCAGAATAGGTTGGATGGAATGGACCTATTTTGGGGTCGTTACAGTTGTTGTAGAAAAACTCCACCAATGGTAAGAATTTGTCCCAACTTCCCTTGAAGTCAAGGACACAAAGTCTTAATAGATCTTCAAGAGTTTAAATAGTCCTTTCTGACTGCCCGTCCATTTGAGGCTGATAAGCTGAACTAAATCGTAAATTCGTGCCCATAGCTTTTTGCAAACTAACCCAAAATCTTGAAGTGAATCTTGGGTCTCGATCAGAAACTATGGATACTGGCATACCATGCAATCTTACATTCTCGTTTATGTATATACGAGCAAGACGTTCAAGTGTATAAATTTCTCGTATAGGTAAGAAATGAGCCGACTTGGTCAATCTATCAACAATGACCCAAATCGCATCTATGCCTTGAGAAACCTTGGGAAGACCGGTAACAAAATCCATGGTAATGTGCTCCCACTTCCATTCTGGAATTTAAAGTGGTTGCAATGGACTTTTTGGTACTTGATGTTCCGCCTTGACTCGTTGACAAGTTAGACACCTTGAGATAAACTCCGCTATCTCTCTCTTCATATTGCTCCACCAAAATGTATGTCGAAGATCATGATACATTTTGGTAATCCCAGGATGGATTGCAAACGGTATGTTGTGCGCCTCCATCATAATTTTATACTTCAAGTCAGGGACGTTAGGAACACATAGTCTGGAGTTGACTCTAAGTATTCCTTCTTCATCGATTCTTGCTTCTGGGATAGCACCTTCTTGCACTTTCTTCTTCATACGCATCAGCTCCAGGTCTGTGGCTTGAGCAGCTTTAACTTTATCAATTAAAGTCGGTTCTACTCGTATATTCGCCATAATCACATGGGTCCCTGGAGTCTTTAACTCTATCTTCATCCTTTGCAAGTCATACAAAATGGGCCTTTGCGTTGATAATATCGCACTTGTACCCGCATATGATCTTCTACTCAATGCGTCAGCTACTACGTTCGCTTTTTCAGGATGGTATTGAATAGTATGATCATAATCTTTCAACAGTTCGAGCCAACGTCGTTGCCGCATGTTGAGTTCCTTTTGAGTGAAGAAATATTTGAGGCTTTTGTGATCCGTAAAGATCTCCACTTTCTCCCCATACAAGTAATGCCTCCAAATTTTAAGTGCGAAGACAACAGCTGCCAACTCTAGATCATGAGTAGGATAATTTCTCTCATATTCTTTGAGTTGTCGAAAGGCATAGGCTATGACTTTCCCATATTGCATGAGAACACATCCTAACCCTTTGCCCGAAGCATCACTGTAGATGACAAATCCCTCCAAGCCAGATGGTATTGTCAGAACAGGTGTAGAAATGAGTCTCCTCTTGAGTTCTTAAAAACTCTTCTCACATTCCACGCTCCAACCGAATTTTGTATCTTTCTAAGTCAACTGAGTTAACGGAGTAGCGATTCGAGAAAACCCTTATACGAATCTCCGATAATAACCAGCTAAGCCGAGAAAGTTACGTACTTCGGTCACTGATTTAGGTTGCTCCCAGCTTTGAATAGCTTCAATCTTTTCCAGGTCAACAGATATTCCATGACTTGATACTACGTGCCCAAGGAATGCTATTTCCTCAAGTCAGAACTCGCATTTCTTCAACTTGGCATAAAGCTTGTTTTCACGAAGTTTTTGGAGTATCAGCCTCAAGTGTTGCTCATGATCTTCACGGCTTTTGGAAAATATGAGAATGTCATCAATAAAGACAACCACAAAATAATACAAATATTCCTTGAATACTCGGTTCATCATATCCATGAAGGCGGCAGGAGCATTAGTCAATCCAAAAGACATGACTAGGAATTTATAATGCTCGTACCGAGTTCTGAAAGCCGTCTTTGGAATGTCATCGGTTCTAACCTTTAACTGATGATATCCGGGATGAAGATCGATCTTTGAAAATAATTTGGCGCCTTGCAACTGGTCAAACAGGTCATCAATACGTGGCAACGGATATCTATTTTTGACAGTTACATGATTCAACTCCCGATAATCAATACAAAGTCGCATACTGCCATTTTTCTTCTTCACGAATAGAACAGGAGCACCCCAAGGAGACGTACTAGGAAGAATAAAACCGATGTCTAACAACTCCTGCAGTTGGGTCTTTAACTCCTGAAGTTCAATAGGAGCCATTCGATATGGGGCTTTGGAAATGGGTTTTGTACCAGGTTCAAGGTCGATACAAAATTCAATTTCACGCTCTGGGGGTAGGCCAGGAAATTCTTTAGGGAATACGTCAAAAAATTTATTAACAATAGAAATATCATTCAAAATAGATACCAACTGTGACGCCCCCAAAATAGGTATACATCACCCATTCTGAGTCACCAAATACATAGTACATAATACAAATACAAACTTAAATGTACAACATGAGCTGTGAGTTTCAATACAAATATTATCGTCTAGACAGTATTAAAACTCAAAATAAGTCCTCAATACATTTATTATCACACTATTTCATAGAATAGTGAACACTACTAATGCAATTATCTGGACCGTCACTCCGTTTCCCGACTAATCCCTGCTACGTTCTCATTTCCTGAAGAGAACAATGAAAGCAAAAGGGTGATGTAACGCCCCCAAAATAGGTCCAATCCATCCAACCCATTCTGAGTCGCCAAATACATGGTACAGAAAATAACTACAACTTTATTATTACAATTGTCGTGCAAAATACGACAACACATATACTGTGAGTTTGGGTACAAATATATACCAACTGTGACTCATGTCCCAACCTTGGATAACACGTCACAATGACACATTACATAAAGGTATAGTCAAAAACTGTTTTAGAAATTAGAATCTTTGGGAAGTACTCAAGGAAACCCTCGTACATGGGAGGCCATGCTTCTAGGTTATGATAGATATCATGTAAGACCCCGAATTTTATGAAATAAAAGTATTCAATTTTTCTTATAATTACTATTCAGTAAATGGTTAAATTGATAAAAAGTTTAAAGTTATGGGTGAAATATGAATTTTTTTTCAAAATAAGCAAGTGGTTATAAAATAATCATTGTTGTCGGGGAATATTCGTTTGGTCGTGGAATATTCTTTCTGTCGGAGAATATTCGTACGACGGCGCAACTATTTGTGGGCCCCATAACGAATAACTGTCGGGTGAAGGAAAACGACAAATTTGAGTTTTTACAAATAACGACGTAGTTGTTATCGTTAATACTGTTGAAATACCCGGTGGTTAAAATACAGTAATACGCGTTATTGCACAGTAGCACACGGTATTGCACAGTATTTTTGAAATTATTGATTCTTACGTAAGAAGGCACTACTCAATAATTGTTACAGTAATTACTGTTCAATATTTTATTTTATTAATTCAATAATTGCTACGTTGAAATTTTATATTATTGTTGTTCAATAATTGTCACTGCACAGTATTTCCCATTATCAGATCAATAATTCATATTATTTGAATAATATTATTAGATAACATTATTGGCAATGTCTAGAAAGTTCTGTCTAAGGAGAGGTTTGGTTATCTAATTGCGCGCCAGTAAGGAGAAATTCTTATTGAAAAGCCCCCTCTTTCCTAGGAACGGCCTGGTTGTCATAAATGTGATTCTGTAATATTATTTGTGAATAATTAATTATTGATTCATATGATAAGGAAATATTTATTTTATGTAGATATAAATGAGGGATATATTTTTGTGGTTAAAAAATGAAGGAGTTAATGTTGAGATTTTTATCCGTATTTTTGTCGGAATGGAGGTATTAAAAATCAGGGTTTTTGAGATATTTTGCGGGGGTTATAATTTTTAATCCGACCGTTGGATCGTGGTAATTTTTGGATATGTTATACATATATAAGTTGAGTATATGTCCACAAATTTTGAACCGTTAAAAATAAACGTATGATTTATTATGAATTTTACGAGATGACTGGTTCATAAATTGTTGAATTTTCGGAGTTTATCATTTTGGTAGAAAATTCTAGAATTGATGGGCCCCACTTGTGGTTGGTGAAGAAATGTGCTGAATTATATTTCAAATGTGGTGGGTGGGAATAGTAGCAGGTAAAGCCATCAGGTTGCAGGTCAAACCTACCAAAATTTTCCTATAAATAGAGGGCTAAGTTAGAATTGAAAATCACACCAGAAACATAAGTTTTCTCTCTTTCTCTCTCTAGATTATTGAGTGTATTTTGTGAGTTTTTAGATACTTGGTGAGTTGCTATTCATCAGTGCAAGTTTCCTTCAGCATCATATTCGATATCCAGTCAGAAGTACTGCTCTTTTGAGGTAAGGGATAGTAAGGGATAGTAAGGGATTTTAAGGGTTGTTATGATTTTCAGTTTCGTAATTTTTCTGACCTTCAAAAATTCTGGAAAAATTTGAAATGATATTTTGATGAGTTTTCTTGATTGTGTCCAAAAATGGTGATTTTTGGATGTATAGATTGAGAGTTATGAATTTTATGAGAAAAGACTATTTTAGAAGTAACAGCTTATAATTCCTTGTGGTTAACTCCAAAATTGATAAAATTTTTATTGGGAGTACATGTGTATGATAGAAGTATACTCTGTAAATTTCAGAATTTTTAGACAAAAGTACAATTTTTGATAAATGTCTAAATATTCGGCTATTTTGGCCATATGAAAAATAGTAAATGACTTTTAAAATTTCTGAGAAAAATATATGTTCACTATGGGACTATATTATGCTAAATTCCAGAAAAGAAATATTTTTGAAACGGATTTGGTATTTTTCATGAAAATAGTCTAGTTATGAGAAAATGAATTAAATATGTTATGTGAAGTAAGAAAATTGGAAAATAGGATTTTATGGCTTGAGAATCCTATATATGAGGTATATGCAGATTTTTGATGAGGGTTTTGGTTATTGATGATGAAATCTTAAGAGTTGGCATTTTATGATGATTAAATGCATTAATTAGTAAAGTGTAAACAATTTAAATAAATTGTTTATAAGCTTAAGAATATTATTCTTTCAATATCATTATACCGAAATATTGGTATGTATTTTATTGTGGAATTTCTACCTTTTTGTGTCGAGTTTACTATTCATGAGTTACTATTCATGAGTTACTATTTATGAGTTACTATTCACGAGTTACTATTCTCTTTTTCTGACCAAATTATAGTTGGTTTATGAATATTACTCTTGAGATTAAATCTATATGTTGATCATATTATTTTTATTATTATATATAACATTTTTATAACCTTGATGTTGAAATTCTCTTTGACTTGAGTGTAAAGATGGGTAGATTATTGGTATGATCATGACTTTGGGTTCTCTTTGGCCAGTAGTGCAAAGTTGAATCGTTGATTGGTATGATCATAACCATTGAATTTATAAGTGAATATCTTCAGCTTAAGTGCAAAGGTGAAATAATCAACATGGTTATAATTATTGTTTATATAAATGATTATATATTTCTTTGAGATATGAATATATTTGGCATGTAATGCAAATATGAACTGCTGAGGAATATCTTTGGCCTGTAGTGCAAAGATGAAATATTGATGAATATCTTTGGCCTGTAGTGCAAAGATGAATTGTTGATGAATATCTTTGGCCCGTAGTGCAAAGATGACATGTTGTTGAATATCTTTGGCCAGTAGTGCAAAGATGAACAAATGTTGAGATAAACATGACCAACTGGTGATACAAATGAATATCTTTGTTCGTAGTGCAAAGATGAAGTTATTAGTATGATTATGAACAGGAAATGTGATTTGGTGTAACCATGATCTTTGATGTTTCAGGTAAAGATAGGTGATGAAAATTATCTTCGTCCTGGATGAGAAGAGGAATTTTGAACTACAGTTATGATTATGAGTTATTCATATTATTGTGGACCAGAATTGTTGATTGATGTTACAGGGATAAAATATTATTGATGGATTTTTAACATGGAGAAGATAATAGACTTTATAGTCTATTTGACTCTTCTAATGGATTGCATGTTCCGCTGCAACTATGGTTGAAATTTTTTATCATCTACCATATGTTCTAAATCTCTGATTTATTATTGATGAAGGCTATTGATAATTTAATTATCTTTAGTCATGATATTCTTTACTGAGCTAGTTGTGTTCACCCTTCTGTTTCACAATTCCTTTTAGGTAATAAGAGTGTAGCTGGGTCGAGCGGGGGTAATAGGAGAATAGAACGGTGGTCATCATTTAGTAGTTATATTTGGTGAATCATCTAGGGTGAGGCGAACCCAACGTTGGAAGGGTGTTTTGCCACTATCATACAAGATGTCTAATGATATATAATCTCGTGTCATCATAAAACAGGGATGTGCTCATCCACTTGCTGAGTATATTTACGAGCACTACCTATATAATCTTGGTGTTTGTTTGAAGTATAATTCTCAATTAGAGACAGTGGAGATAATGATAAGTCAAGAAAAGACTCACCATTGGGAAGAATATGATAGTAACCTTCTTATTTTTCTTTGGGGTCTATTGGGTCAACCAAGGATAATTCTGTGGCAATATGATATCTATCATAACCTAGACGCGTGGCCTCCCATGTACGAAGGTTTCCTTGAGCACTTCCCAAAGATTCTAATTTCTAGAACAGTTTTTGACTATACCTTTATGTAAGGTACCTTTGTGAAGTGCTGATACATGATGGTGTCCAATGTCACATTTGGTATATATTTGTACCCAAACTCACAGCATATGTGTTGTTGTATTTTGCACGACAATTGTTGTAATAAAGTTGTAGTTGTTTTCTGTACCATGTATTTGACGACTCAGAATGGGTTGGATGGAATGGACCTGTTTTGGGGTTGTCACATATCATATTGCCACAGAATTATCCTTGGTTGACCCAATAGACCCCAAAGAAAAATAAGAAGGTTACTATCATATTCTTCCCAATGGTGAGTCTTTTCTTGACTTATCATTATCTCCACTGTCTCTAATTGAGAATTATACTTCAAACAAACACCAAGATTATATAGGTAGTGCTCGTAAATATACTCAGCAAGTGGATGAGCACATCCCTGTTTTATGATGACACGAGATTATATATCATTAGACATCTTGTATGATAGTGGCAAAACACCCTTCCAACGTTGGGTTCGCCTCACCCTAGATGATTCACCAAATATAACTACTAAATGATGACCACCGTTCTATTCTCCTGTTACCCCCGCTCGACCCAGCTACACTCTTATTACCTAAAAGGAATTGTGAAACATAAGGGTGAACACAACTAGCTCAGTAAAGAATATCATGACTAAAGATAAATAAATTATCAATAGTCTTCATCAGTAATAAATCAGAGATTTAGAACATCTTGTAGATGATAAAAATTTCAATCATAGTTGCAGCGGAACGAGCAATCCATTAGAAGAGTCAAATAGACTATAAAGTCTATTATCTTCTCCATGTTAAAAATCCACCAACAATGTTTTATCCCTGTAACATCACTCAACAGTTCCTTTCCACAATCACATGTATAACTCATAATCATAATTGTGATTCTAAATTTTTCTTCGCACCCAGGACGAAGAATATTTTCATCACCTGTCTTTACCTGAAACATCAAAGATCATGGTTATACCAAATCACAGTTCATATTCATAATCATACTAATAATTTCATCTTTGCACTACAGGCCAAAGATATTCATCAACAACTCATCTTTGCACTACAGGCCAAAGATATTCCTCAACGGCTCATATTTTCACTACAAGCCAAATATATTATTATCTCAAAGAAATATATAATCATTTCAGAATTTATATAACCAATAATTATAACCACATTGATCATTTCACCTTTGCACTTAAGCTAAAGATATTCAATTATAAATTCAATGGTCATGATCATACCATCAACAATTCAACTTTGCACTACTGGCCAAAGAGAACCCATAGTCATGATCGTACCAAAAATCTACCCATCTTTACACTCAAGTCAAAGAGAATTTCAACATCAGGGTTATAAAAATGTTATATATGATAATAAAATCAATATAATCAATACATAGTTTTAATCTCCAGAGTAATATTCATAAATCAACTATAATTTGGTTAGAAAAAGAAACCAATTTTGTCATGAATAGTAACTCGTGAATAGTAACCCGTGAATAGTAACTCATGAATAGTAACTCGTGAATCGTAACTCATGAATAGTAACTCGTGAATAGTAACTCATGAATAATAACTCGCGAATAGTAACTCATGAATAGTAACTCGTGAATAGTAACTCGTGAATAGTAACCCCGACATGAAAAGTTCTAAATTTGATAAAAAATTCAGATCAATACTTCGGCATAATGATATTGAAGAAAATAATATCATTTAAGAAGAAATAACATCCCTTACAACAATATCCCTTACTATCCCTCGCAATCCCTTACAATCCCTTACCTCAAAAGAGCAGTACTCCTGACTGGAATAACGCTGAACGAACTTGCGCCGTATAGCAACACTCAAGATATCAAAATACTCACAAGAATACACTCGATAATATAGAGAGAGAAATAGAGAGAAAACTTCAGTTTCTGGTGTGATTTTCAATTCTAACCTAAGCACCCTATTTATAGGAAAATGCTTAGAACACCAAAGTAGAAAATTAAATATAATATTAATATAATTATACAAATTTTCCTTAGCCCACCTTTGGTCAAAAACACCAGCCACACATGTTAATGATGTCCAACAAAATACAAAAAATGTTTTTCTTCAAACTAATAAATAAAACTTCCAAAAATCAATTATTTCGGAACTTCAGAACTTCAATAATTCATAATAAATAGCCCTTTTATCAGAAAATTCGAATCTCGCGAGTTTTTATAGAAAATTCAATTCTCTACAACTTTGCAGAAGAAAGTTTTTCCAAATTCCAAACAGAAATTGACCGAAATCCACAAACGGACGATTTTACAGTCAATAATAAATTTTCGGTCAAGAATTGTGTCCACCAACACACAAAACATGTGTTAATCATTTAATGCCACAAAAATACTCTTCCTCCTCATACACTCATATATCTCACATTCATTGTAAAAATATCACCATCAATATATTACTAAAATAATATATTTAAATGAATTATTTTATCAGAAAAAGATAAAATATTAATTTTCAACAATTGTCACATTAAAAAAATTTTCCATCTATATCCACATAAAATTAATATTTTTCTCATCATATAAATCAATAATTAATTATACACAAATAATATTACAGAATCACAGTACTGGCAACTAGGCCGTTCCCAGGAAAGAGGGGGCTTTCCAATAAGGATCTCTTCCTTACTAGCGCGCAATTAGATGACCAAACCTCTCCTTAGACAGAACTTTCTAGACATTACCAATAATATTATCTAATAATATTATTCAGATAATATGAATTATTGCTCCGATAATAGAAAATAATGTGTAGTGACAATTATTAAAACAACAGTAATATAAAATATCAACGCAGCAATTATTAAATCAATAAAATAAAATACTAAACAGTAATTACTGTAATAATTATTGAGTAATGCCTTCTTACGTAAAAATCAATAATTGGTGCAATACCGTGTGCTACTGTGCAACAACGCGTATTACTGTGTTTTAACCACCGGGTATTCCAACAGTGTTAACGGTAACAACTACGCCGTTATTTATAAACAACTTACTCTTGTCGTTTTCTTCATCCAATCGCTTTCTGTTATGGGGCCCACACAAGACTGCGCCGTCGTATGAATATTCCCCGACAGTAAGAATATTCCACGATCAAACGAATATTCCCTGACAACAATGAATATTTTATAACCACTTGTGTATTTCGAAAAAAAATTCATATATCACCCTTAACTTTAACATTTATCAATTTAACCATTTACTAAATAGTAATTATAAAAAAAATTAAATACTTTTATTTCATAAAATTCGGGGTCTTACAATCTCCCCTCCTTATGAAATTTCGTCCTCGAAATTTACGTACCTGGTATTTCAAAGAGTTGAGAATACCTTGCTTTCATTTCAGATTCCATCTTTCCTGTCATCATAATTTCTTCATTGCTCATCTCCTGTATTTCAGATATCATTCAAGAATACAGCTTCAAAACAAAGGTTAATTGAACAAATTAACATATCACATAATATCCCGATATTATGACTGACCACCAAATAAGCTTAGGTAGGACACACTAGCGAAGGATTTACTCGTCTCTCTCCTCCTAGTCCTATTCCCCGATCTCCGCCAGAGATCATATCCCTAAGCTCTGATACCAACTGTAACGCCCCCAAAATAGGTCCAATCCATCCAACCCATTCTGAGTCGCCAAATACATGGTACAGAAAATAACTACAACTTTATTATTACAATTGTCGTGCAAAATACGACAACACATATACTGTGAGTTTGGGTACAAATATATACCAACTGTGACTCATGTCCCAACCTTGGATAGCACGTCACAATGACACATTACATAAAGGTATAGTCAAAAACTGTTTTAGAAATTAGAATCTTTGAGAAGTGCTCAAGGAAACCCTCGTACATGGGAGGCCATGCTTCTAGGTTATGATAGATATCATATGGCCACAGAATTATCCTTGGTTGACCCAAT
Source organism: Panax notoginseng (assembly GCA_016801055.1). NCBI lineage: Eukaryota > Viridiplantae > Streptophyta > Magnoliopsida > Apiales > Araliaceae > Panax > Panax notoginseng. The sequence goes on from CM029014.1 coordinate 231,455,427, forward strand.
AGACCCCAAAGAAAAATAAGAAGGTTACTATCATATTCTTCCCAATGGTGAGTCTTCTCTTGACTTATCATTATCTCTACTGTCTCTAATTGAGAATTATACTTCAAACAAACACCAAGATTATATAGGTAGTGCTCGTAAATATACTCAGCAAGTGGATGAGCACATCCCTGTTTTATGATGACACGAGATTATATATCATTAGACATCTTGTATGATAGTGGTAAAACACCCTTCCAACGTTGGGTTCACCTCACCCTAGATGATTCACCAAATATAACTACTAAATGATGACCACCGTTCTATTCTCCTGTTACCCCCGCTCGACCTAGCTACACTCTTATTACCTGAAAGGAATTGTGAAACAGAAGGGTGAGCACAACTAGCTCAGTAAAGAATATCATGACTAAAGATAAATAAATTATCAATAGTCTTCATCAGTAATAAATCAGAGATTTAGAACATCTGGTAGATGATAAAAATTTTAACCATAGTTGCAGCGGAAAGAGCAATCCATTAGAAGAGTCAAATAGACTATAAAGTCTATTATCTTCTCCATGTTAAAAATCCACCAACAATGTTTTATCCCTGTAACATCACTCAACAGTTCCTTTCCACAATCACATGTATAACTCATAATCATAATTGTGATTCTAAATTTTTCTTCGCACCCAGGACGAAGAATATTTTCATCACCTGTCTTTACCTGAAACATCAAAGATCATGGTTATACCAAATTACAGTTCATGTTCATAATCATACTAATAATTTCATCTTTGCACTACAGGCCAAAGATATTCATCAACAACTCATCTTTGCACTAAAGGCCAAAGATATTCCTCAACAGCTCATATTTTCACTACAAGCCAAATATATTATTATCTCAAAGAAATATATAATCATTTCAGAATTTATATAACCAATAATTATAACCACATTGATCATTTCACCTTTGCACTTAAGCTAAAGATATTCAATTATAAATTCAATGGTCATGATCATACCATCAACAATTCAACTTTGCACTACTGGCCAAAGAGAACCCATAGTCATGATCGTACCAAAAATCTACCCATCTTTACACTCAAGTCAAAGAGAATTTCAACATCAGGGTTATAAAAATGTTATATATGATAATAAAATCAATATAATCAATACATAGTTTTAATCTCCAGAGTAATATTCATAAATCAACTATAATTTGGTTAGAAAAAGAAACCAATTTTGTCATGAATAGTAACTCGTGAATAGTAACCCGTGAATAGTAACTCGTGAATAGTAACTCATGAATAGTAACTCGTGAATCGTAACTCATGAATAGTAACTCGTGAATAGTAACTCATGAATAATAACTCGTGAATAGTAACTCATGAATAGTAACTCATGAATAGTAACTCGTGAATAGTAACTCGTGAATAGTAACCCCGACATGAAAAGTTCTAAATTTGATAAAAAATTCAGATCAATACTTCGGCATAATGATATTGAAGAAAATAATATCATTTAAGAAGAAATAACATCCCTTACAACAATATCTCTTACTATCCCTTACAATCCCTTACAATCCCTTACAATCCCTTACCTCAAAAGAGCAGTACTCTTGACTGGAATAACGCTGAACGAACTTGCACCGTATAGCAACACTCAAGATATCAAAATACTCACAAGAATACACTCGATAATATAGAGAGAGAAATAGAGAGAAAACTTCAGTTTCTGGTGTGATTTTCAATTCTAACCTAAGCACCCTATTTATAGGAAAATGCTTAGAACACCAAAGCAAAAAATTGAATATAATATTAATATAATTATACAAAGTTTCCTTAGCCCACCTTTGGTCAAAAACACCAGCCACACATGTTAATGATGTCCAACAAAATACAAAAAACGTTTTTCTTCAAACTAATAAATAAAACTTCCAAAAATCAATTATTTCAGAACTTCAGAACTTCAATAATTCATAATAAATAGCCCTTTTATCAAAAAATTCGAATCTCGCGAGTTTTTATAGAAAATTCAATTCTCTACAACTTTGCAGAAGAAAGTTTTTCCAAATTCCAAACAGAAATTGACCAAAATCCACAAACGGATAATTTTACAGTCAATAATAAATTTTCGGTCAAGAATTGTGTCCACCAACACACAAAACATGTGTTAATCATTTAATGCCACAAAAATACTCTTCCTCCTCATACACTCATATATCCCACATTCATTGTAAAAATATCACCATCAATATATTATTAAAATAATATATTTAAATGAATTATTTTATCAGAAAAAGATAAAATATTAATTTTCAACAATTGTCACATTAAAAATTTTCTCCATCTATATCCATATAAAATCAATATTTTTCTCATCATATAAATCAATAATTAATTATACACAAATAATATTACAGAATCACAGTACTGGCAACCAAGCCGTTCCCAGGAAAGAGGGGGCTTTCCAATAAGGATCTCTTCCTTACTAGCGTGCAATTAGATGACCAAACCTCTCCTTAGACAGAACTTTCTAGACATTGCCAATAATATTATCTAATAATATTATTCAGATAATATGAATTATTGCTCCGATAATAGAAAATATTGTGTAGTGACAATTATTAAAACAACAGTAATATAAAATATCAACGCAGCAATTATTAAATCAATAAAATAAAATACTGAACAGTAATTACTGTAATAATTATTGAGTAATGCCTTCTTACGTAAAAATCAATAATTGGTGCAATACCGTGTGCTACTGTGCAACAACGCGTATTACTGTGTTTTGACCACCGGGTATTCTAACAGTGTTAACGGTAACAACTACGCCGTTATTTATAAACAACTTACTCTTGTTGTTTTCTTCATCCAATCGCTTTCCGTTATGGGGCCCACACAAGGCTGCGCCGTCGTATGAATATTTCCCGACAGTAAGAATATTCCACGATCAAACGAATATTCCCCGACAACAATGAATATTTTATAACCACTTGTGTATTTCGAAAAAAAATTCATATATCACCCTTAACTTTAACATTTATCAATTTAACCATTTACTAAATAGTAATTATAAGAAAAATTGAATACTTTTATTTCATAAAATTCGGGGTCTTACAGGTGAGCTCAACTAGCCCAGTAAGAAATATTATGACTAAAATAATATAGAATAATTTATCGTTAGCCTTCAACAGTGTTAAACTGATAAAATATAACAAACATCAAGTTTAACTACAGCGGAACAAGCAATCCATTAGAAGAGTCAAGTAAAGAATAAAATCTACTATCTTCTATGATTTAAAAGGTTTTTCATCACTTTTATCGCTGAGACTCAGCTTAATAAATAATCCACATCATCCCTGCACCACGGCCAAGGATATTCATTAGTATCACGACCACAAATTATCCATGCACTACGGGCCAAGGATATTCGTGTATTCATCAATGGTCATGATCATGCCAACAACTGTCCATCAATGCACTACGGGCCAATGAGGACTTTTACCATATCATTTGCAACATTACGGTCATAATTATATCGAATAATCCCTGGTCATAATCATACCAAGTCCATCTATGTACTACAGGCCACAGATGACTTTCAACAGAATATAAACATGAGGATGATGACAATGATATAAAATTTTAATAAAACAAGTTCAAGGATAAATTTTTAAAGATTTATAATTTAATTTATCCAGAAATCAATAACGTCCAAATTGTCAACATGATACTGCTTTGTGGAGTAAAATTCAAGAATAATGTTGTACCAAAAATAATTTGGACCGAAAACGAATCAATTTTTATCATGAATAGTACCCAGATGAATAGTACTCGAGTGAATAGTATCTCGTGAATAGTACTTTAGGAATAGTAACCCCGTGAATAGTACTCTGACATGAAAAATTTAAAACTTATCAAGAATGCTCAGAATAATATTTCCATGAAAAGAAACTGGATGAAGCGCAAATATCAAGGATATTTTACTAATTTCATGGAGTATAGAAGCCAAAATTTTAATAAAACGAGTATAGAATTCAGAATCTGAAACGAAATAATATTACTTACATACTACAGAGTATGGAAGAAAATATTATTTCAAGCGAATATTGAACAAAAATAATATTCCTTACGAATACGAAAGAAATAATACCCCTTACCTTAGTAGGAGATTGGATACTGCAATAGTGTAGTAACAGAATACTCTTCTTCTTTCTCTCTTATTCTCTCTATACTTTCTCTCTCTATAGCTTGAATGAAATGGTGAAAAATAATGAAGAAATGAGCTTATATTTATAAGCTTGGCAGAGTAAGGGTAAAATAGTCTTTTCGCCATAATTTATGACATCATTGCTGACATCATCGATCATATTACATCACTGCTTACCTCATCGTCCGATGACATCATCGCTTACATCATCGTTCGATGACATCATTGCTTACATAATAGGAATTTAAATTCAATTTGTTCTCTTCTACCTCCTTTTACTTTTATACCATGAATTTACTATAATAATGTTACCATTCAAATTATAAAAAACGTACTATTATATAATCACATCATACTACTATAATGTAATATTATAATAATATATTTGAATGAATTATTTTATCGAAAAATATAAAATACCAACTTTCAACAAATGTCACATGCTAAAAATTCCTCAGTTTAACTCAACATTGAATAAATATTTTCTTATTATATAAATCAATAAATAATTATTCATAAATAATATTACAGAATCACAATAATGACAATCAGGCCGTTTTCAAGAAAGAGGGGGCTTTCCGATAAGGATTTCTCCTTACCGGCGCGCAATTAGGTGACCAAACCTCTCATTGACAGAACTTTCTAGGTCAATAATGATATCTAATAATGTTATTCAAATAATATAAATTATTGAGCTAATAATGGGAAATACTGTGCAATGACAATTATTAAAACAACAATAATATAAAATATCAACGCAGTAATTATTGAACCAATAAAGTAAAATATTGAACAGTAATTACTATAACAATTATTAAGTAGTGCCTTCTTACGTAAGAATCAATAATTTAAAAATACTGTGCAATACCACGTGCTACTGTGCAACAATGCGTATTACTGTATTTTAACCACCATGTATATTCCAACAGTTAACGGTAAAACTTTCGCCATTATTTTATAAAAAGATATTTTTATCGTTTTCTCAATTCGACAATAATTTTGTTGTGGGGTCCACCAATAATTATGCCTGTGACGCCCCCAAAATAGGCATACATCACCCATCTTGAGTCGCCAAATATATGGTGTAAGACCCCGAATTTTATGAAATAAAAGTATTCAATTTTTCTTATAATTACTATTCAGTAAATGGTTAAATTGATAAAAGTTTAAAGTTATGGGTGAAATGTGAATATTTTTTTCAAAATAAGCAAGTGGTTATAAAATAATCATTGTTGTCGGGGAATATTCGTTTGGTCGTAGAATATTCTTTCTGTCGGGGAATATTCGTACGACGGCGCAGCTATTTGTGGGCCCCATAACGAATAACTGTCGGATGACGATAACGACAAAAATTTAAGTTTTTACAAATAACGGCGTAGTTGTTACCGTTAACACTGTTGGAATACCCGGTGGTTAAAATACAGTAATACGCGTTATTGCACAGTAGCACACGGTATTGCATAGTATTTTTGAAATTATTGATTCTTACGTAAGAAGGCACTACTCAATAATTGTTACAGTAATTACTGTTCAATATTTTATTTTATTGATTCAATAATTGTTGCGTTGATATTTTATATTATTGTTGTTTCAATAATTGTTGCTGCACAGTATTTTCCTTTATCAGATCAATAATTCATATTATTTGAATAATATTATTAGATAACATTATTGTCAATGTCTAGAAAGTTCTGTCTAAGGAGAGGTTTGGTCATCTAATTGCGCGCCAGTAAGGAGAAATTCTTATTGGAAAGCCCCCTCTTTCCTGGGAACGGCCTGGTTGTCATAAATGTGATTCTGTAATATTATTTGTGAATAATTAATTATTGATTCATATGATAAGAAAATATTTATTTTATGTGGATATAAATGAGGGATATATTTTTGTGGTTAAAAAATGAAGGAGCTAATGTTGAGATTTTTATCCGTATTTTTGTCGGAATGGAGGTATTAAAAATCAGGGTTTTTGAGATATTTTGCGAGGGTTATAATTTTTAATCCGACCGTTGGATCGTGGTAATTTTTGGATATGTTATACATATATAAGTTGAGTATATGTCCATAAATTTTGAACCGTTAAAAATGAACGTATGATTTATTATGAATTTTACGAGATGACTGGTTTAGAAATTGTTGAATTTTCGGAGTTTATCATTTTGGTGGAAAATTCTAGAATTGGTGGGCCCCACTTGTGGTTGGTGAAGAAATGTGCTGAATTATATTTCAAATGTGGTGGGTGGGAATAGTAGCAGGTAAAGCCATCAGGTTGCAGGTCAAACCTGCCAAAATTTTCCTATAAATAGAGGGCTAAGTTAGAATTGAAAATCACACCAGAAACATAAGCTTTCTCTCTTTCTCTCTCTATATTATGAAGCATATTTTGTGATTAATTAGATACTTTGAGAGTTGCTATTCAGTGCAAGTTTCCTTCAGCCTTATACCGATAAGAAGTACTGCTCTTTTGAGGTAAGGGATAGTAAGGGATAGTAAGGGATAGTAAGGGATATTAAGGGATTTTAAGGGTTGTTATGATTTTCAGTTTCGTAATTTTTCTGATATTCAAAAATTCTAGAAAAATTTGAAATGATATTTTGATGAGTTTTCTTGATTGTATCCAAAAATGGTGATTTTTGGATGTATAGATTAAGAGTTATGAATTTTATAAGAAAAGACTATTTTAAAAGTAACCGCTTATAACTTCTTGTGGTTAACTCCAAAATTGATGAAATTTTTATTGGGAGTACATGTATATGATAGAAGTATACTCTGTAAATTTCAGAATTTTTAGATAATAGTATAATTTTTGATAAATGTCTAAATATCCGGCTATTTTGGCCATATGAAAAATAGTAAATGACTTTTAAAAATTCTGAGAAAAATATATGTTCACTATGAGACTATATTATGCTAAATCTCAGAAAAGAAATATTTTTGAAACTGATTTGGTATTTTTCATGAAAATGGTCTAGTTATGAGTAAATGAATTAAATATGTTTTGTGAAGAAAGAAAATTGAAAAATAGGATTTTATGGCTTGAGAATCCTATATGAGGTATATGCAGATTTTTGATGAGGGTTTTGGTTATTGATGATGAAATTGTAAGAGTTGGCATTTTATGATGATTAAATGCATTAATTAGTAAAGTGTAAACAATTAAAATAAATTGTTTATAAATTTAAGTAATGTTATTCTTTCAATATCATTATACTGAAATATTGGTATGGATTTTATTGTGGAATTTCTATCTTTTGTGTCGGGGTTACTATTCATGAGTTACTATTCACGATTTACTATTCATGAGTTACGAATATTACTCTTGAGATTAAAACTATATGTTGATCATATTATTTTTATCATCATATATAACATTTTTATAACCCTGATGTTGAAATTCTCTTTCACTGGAGTGTAAAGATGGGTAGATTATTGGTATGATCATGACTAGGGTTCTCTTTGGCCTGTAGTGCAAAGTTGAATTGTGACTGGTATGATCATGACCATTGAATTTATAATTGAATATCTTAAGCTTAAGTGCAAAGGTGAATTGATCAACATGGTTATAATTATTGTTTATATAAATTCTGAAATGATTATATATTTCTTTGAGATATGAATATATTTGGCCTGTAGTGCAAATATGAATTGTTGATGAATATCTTTGGCATGTAGTGCAAAGATGGCCTGTTGATGAATATCTTTGACCTGTAGTGCAAAGATGAACTGTTGTTGAATATCTTTGGCCCGTAGTGCAAAGATGGTTTGTTGATGAATATCTTTGGCCCGTAGTGCAAAGATGGATTTGTTAGTATGATTATAAACAGGAACTGTGATTTGGTATAACCATGATCTTTGATGTTTCAGGTAAAGACAGGTGATGAAAATATTCTTCGTCCTGGGTGCGAAGAAAAATTTATAGTCACAATTATGATTATGAGTTATTCATATGATTGTGGAAAGGAACTGTTGAGTGATGTTACATGGATAAAATATTGTTGGTGGATTTTTAACATGGAGAAGATAATAGACTTTATAGTCTATTTGACTCTTCTAATGGATTGCTCGTTCCGCTGTAACTATGGTTGAAATTTTTATCATTTACCATATGTTCTAAATCTCTGATTTATTATTGATGAAGGCTATTGATAATTTAATTATCTTTAGTCATGATATTCTTTACTGAGCTAGTTGTGCTCACCCTTTTGCTTCACAATTCCTTTCAGGTAATAAGAGTGTAGCTGGGTCGAGCGGGGGTAACAAGGGAATAGAACGGTGGTCATCATTTAGTAGTTATATTTGGTGAAGAAAATAGGGTGAGGCGAACCCAACGTTGGAAGGGTGTTTTGTCACTATCATACAAGATGTCTAATGACATACAACCTCGTGTCATCATAGGACAGGGTTGTGCTCATCCACTTGCTGAGTATATCTATGGGCACTACCTATATAATCTTGGTGTTTGTTTGAAGTATAATTCTCAATTAGAGGCAATGGAGATAATGATAAGTCAAGAGAAGACTCACCATTGGGAAGAATATGATAGTAATCTTCTCGTTTTTCTTTGGGGTCTATTGGATCAACCAAGGATAATTCTGTGGCCATATGATATCTATCATAACCCAGACGCGTGGCCTCCCATGTACGAAGGTTTCCTTGAGCACTTCCAAAAGATTCTAATTTCTAAAACAATTTTTGACTATACCTTTATGTAAGGTGTTATTGTGAGGTGATGTTCACGGTTGGAACATGAGTCACATTTGGTATATATTTGTATCCAAGCTCACAGCATATGTGTTGTTGTATTTTGCACGACAATTGTTGTAATAAAGTTGTAGTTATTTTCTGTACCATGTATTTGGCGACTCAGAATAGGTTGGATGGAATGGACCTATTTTGGGGTTGTCACAGGTGGTATCAGAGCTATAAGTAAAGAGCCCCGAGCCTTTCGCTGGTGACTTCCCGTTGATGGGGGATGCACCGAAGCCAGACTCTCCGTAGGGGACGCCGTTCTGCGGTGGCAAACTGATAGGTATCAATGTAAGGTGCTGACACAAGTTGGTGTCCAGCGTTACATTTGGTATCAGAGCTTAGGGATATGATCTCTGGCGGAGATCGGGGAATACAACTAGGAGGGGAGAGATGAGTAAATCCTTCGCTAGTGTGTCCTACCTAAGCTTATTTGTTGGTCAGTCATAATATCGGGATATTATGTGATATGTTAATTTGTTAAATTAACACTTGTTTTGAAGCTGTATTCTAGAATGTTATTTGAAATACAGGAGATGAGCAATGGAGAAATTATGATGACAGAGAAGATGGAATTTGAAATGAAAGGAAGGTATTCTCAACTCTTTGAAATACCAGGTACGTAAATTTCGGGGACGAAATTTCATAAGGAGGGGAGATTGTAAGACCCCGAATTTTATGAAATAAAAGTATTCAATTTTTCTTATAATTACTATTCAGTAAATGGTTAAATTGATAAAAGTTTAAAGTTATGGGTGAAATGTGAATATTTTTTTCAAAATAAGCAAGTGGTTATAAAATAATCATTGTTGTCGGGGAATATTCGTTTGGTCGTAGAATATTCTTTCTGTCGGGGAATATTCGTACGACGGCGCAGCTATTTGTGGGCCCCATAACGAATAACTGTCGGATGACGATAACGACAAAAATTTAAATTTTTACAAATAACGGCGTAGTTGTTACCGTTAACACTGTTGGAATACCCGGTGGTTAAAATACAGTAATACGCGTTATTGCACAGTAGCACACGGTATTGCATAGTATTTTTGAAATTATTGATTCTTACGTAAGAAGGCACTACTCAATAATTGTTACAGTAATTACTGTTCAATATTTTATTTTATTGATTCAATAATTGTTGCGTTGATATTTTATATTATTGTTGTTTCAATAATTGTTGCTGCACAGTATTTTTTTTTATCAGATCAATAATTCATATTATTTGAATAATATTATTAGATAACATTATTGTCAATGTCTAGAAAGTTCTGTCTAAGGAGAGGTTTGGTCATCTAATTGCGCGCCAGTAAGGAGAAATTCTTATTGGAAAGCCCCCTCTTTCCTGGGAACGGTCTGGTTGTCATAAATGTGATTCTGTAATATTATTTGTGAATAATTAATTATTGATTCATATGATAAGAAAATATTTATTTAATGTGGATATAAATGAGGGATATATTTTTGTGGTTAAAAAATGAAGGAGCTAATGTTGAGATTTTTATCCGTATTTTTGTCGGAATGGAGGTATTAAAAATCAGGGTTTTTGAGATATTTTGCGAGGGTTATAATTTTTAATCCGACCGTTGGATCGTGGTAATTTTTGGATATGTTATACATATATAAGTTGAGTATATGTCCACAAATTTTGAACCGTTAAAAATGAACGTATGATTTATTATGAATTTTACGAGATGACTGGTTTAGAAATTGTTGAATTTTCGGAGTTTATCATTTTGGTGGAAAATTCTAGAATTGGTGGGCCCCACTTGTGGTTGGTGAAGAAATGTGCTGAATTATATTTCAAATGTGGTGGGTGGGAATAGTAGCAGGTAAAGCCATCAGGTTGCAGGTCAAACCTACCAAAATTTTCCTATAAATAGAGGGCTAAGTTAGAATTGAAAATCACACCAGAAACATAAGCTTTCTCTCTTTCTCTCTCTATATTATGAAGCATATTTTGTGATTAATTAGATACTTTGAGAGTTGCTATTCAGTGCAAGTTTCCTTCAGCCTTATACCGATCAGAAGTACTGCTCTTTTGAGGTAAGGGATAGTAAGGGATAGTAAGGGATAGTAAGGGATAGTAAGGGATATTAAGGGATTTTAAGGGTTGTTATGATTTTTAGGTTCGTAATTTTTCTGATCTTCAAAAATTCTAGAAAAATTTAAAATGATATTTTGATGAGTTTTCTTGATTGTATCCAAAAATGGTGATTTTTGGATGTATAGATTAAGAGTTATGAATTTTATAAGAAAAGACTATTTTAAAAGTAACCGCTTATAACTTCTTGTGGTTAACTCCAAAATTGATGAAATTTTTATTGGGAGTACATGTGTATGATAGAAGTATACTCTGTAAATTTCAGAATTTTTAGATAATAGTATAATTTTTGATAAATGTCTAAATATCCGGCTATTTTGGCCATATGAAAAATAGTAAATGACTTTTAAAAATTCTGAGAAAAATATATGTTCACTATGGGACTATATTATGCTAAATCTCAGAAAAGAAATATTTTTGAAACTGATTTGGTATTTTTCATGAAAATGGTCTAGTTATGAGTAAATGAATTAAATATGTTTTGTGAAGAAAGAAAATTGAAAAATATGATTTTATGGCTTGAGAATCCTATATGAGGTATATGCAGATTTTTGATGAGGGTTTTGGTTATTGATGATGAAATTGTAAGAGTTGGCATTTTATGATGATTAAATGCATTAATTAGTAAAGTGTAAACAATTAAAATAAATTGTTTATAAATTTAAGTAATGTTATTCTTTCAATATCATTATACTGAAATATTGGTATGGATTTTATTGTGGAATTTCTATCTTTTGTGTCGGGGTTACTATTCATGAGTTACTATTCACGATTTACTATTCATGAGTTACGAATATTACTCTTGAGATTAAAACTATATGTTGATCATATTATTTTTATCATCATATATAACATTTTTATAACCCTGATGTTGAAATTCTCTTTCACTGGAGTGTAAAGATGGGTAGATTATTGGTATGATCATGACTAGGGTTCTCTTTGGCCTGTAGTGCAAAGTTGAATTGTGACTGGTATGATCATGACCATTGAATTTATAATTGAATATCTTAAGCTTAAGTGCAAAGGTGAATTGATCAACATGGTTATAATTATTGTTTATATAAATTCTGAAATGATTATATATTTCTTTGAGATATGAATATATTTGGCCTGTAGTGCAAATATGAATTGTTGATGAATATCTTTTGCATGTAGTGCAAAGATGGCCTGTTGATGAATATCTTTGACCTGTAGTGCAAAGATGAACTGTTGTTGAATATCTTTGGCCCGTAGTGCAAAGATGGTTTGTTGATGAATATCTTTGGCCCGTAGTGCAAAGATGGATTTGTTAGTATGATTATAAACAGGAACTGTGATTTGGTATAACCATGATCTTTGATGTTTCAGGTAAAGACAGGTGATGAAAATATTCTTCGTCCTGGGTGCGAAGAAAAATTTATAGTCACAATTATGATTATGAGTTATTCATATGATTGTGGAAAGGAACTGTTGAGTGATGTTACATGGATAAAATATTGTTGGTGGATTTTTAACATGGAGAAGATAATAGACTTTATAGTCTATTTGACTCTTCTAATGGATTGCTCGTTCCGCTGTAACTATGGTTGAAATTTTTATCATTTACCATATGTTCTAAATCTCTGATTTATTATTGATGAAGGCTATTGATAATTTAATTATCTTTAGTCATGATATTCTTTACTGAGCTAGTTGTGCTCACCCTTTTGCTTCACAATTCCTTTCAGGTAATAAGAGTGTAGCTGGGTCGAGCGGGGGTAACAAGGGAATAGAACGGTGGTCATCATTTAGTAGTTATATTTGGTGAAGAAAATAGGGTGAGGCAAACCCAACGTTGGAAGGGTGTTTTGTCACTATCATACAAGATGTCTAATGACATACAACCTCGTGTCATCATAGGACAGGGTTGTGCTCATCCACTTGCTGAGTATATCTATGGGCACTACCTATATAATCTTGGTGTTTGTTTGAAGTATAATTCTCAATTAGAGACAGTGGAGATAATGATAAGTCAAGAGAAGACTCACCATTGGGAAGAATATGATAGTAATCTTCTCGTTTTTCTTTGGGGTCTATTGGATCAACCAAGGATAATTCTGTGGCCATATGATATCTATCATAACCTAGACGCGTGGCCTCCCATGTACGAAGGTTTCCTTGAGCACTTCCAAAAGATTCTAATTTCTAAAACAATTTTTGACTATACCTTTATGTAAGGTGTTATTGTGAGGTGATGTTCACGGTTGGAACATGAGTCACATTTGGTATATATTTGTATCCAAGCTCACAGCATATGTGTTGTTGTATTTTGCACGACAATTGTTGTAATAAAGTTGTAGTTATTTTCTGTACCATGTATTTGGCGACTCAGAATAGGTTGGATGGAATGGACCTATTTTGGGGTTGTCACATATGGCACATAATATAAATACAAACTTAATTATACCACAATCGTATAATATATGACAATACATAAACTGAGAGTTTTAATAGAAATATTGTCATCTAGACACTATCCATACTCAAAGGAGTCCTCATTACATTTATTGTCACACTATTTAACAGAATAGTGAGGAAAACTAATGCTATCATCTGGACCGTCACTCCTTTCTCCGACTCGTCCCAGCTATATTCTCATTTCTGAAGAGAACAGTGAAAGAAAGGGTGAGCTCAACTAGCCCAGTAAGAAATATTATGACTAAGATAATGCAGAATAAATTATCAATAGTCTTCATCAATGTTAAACTGATAAAATACAATAGACATCAAGTTTAACTATAACGGAACAAGCAATCCATTAAAAGAGTCAAGTAGAGAATAAAATCTACTATCTTTTATGATTTAAAAAGGTTTTTCATCACTTTTATCGCTGAGACTCAGCTTAATAAATAAACCACATCATCGAATCATCCCTGCACTACGGGCCAAGGATATTCATTAAATCATCAATGGTCATGATTATACCGAATAATCCTTGGTCATAATCATACCAAAAACTGTCCATCAATGCACTACAGGCCACTGATGACTTTCACCACATCATTTGTCACATTACGGTTATGATTATACCGAATAATCCCTGGTCATAATCATACCAAGTTCATCTATGCACGTAAGCCAAAGATGACTTTCATCACAATATAAGCATGAGAATGATGACAATGATATAAACATTAATCAAACGAAAACAAGGATAAATATTAAATACTTTAAATTTATCCAAATATTATCAATCACTTAATAAACTCATAGTCTAATATTATTAATATTATAACAATATTTTAATCACTTCTTAAACTTATAAATAATTTATTTCAATTGTTTATACTTTAACAAATAATGCATTTAATCATTCAAAAATGTCATACTCCTAAGATTTTATCACCAATGATCAAATTCCTTATAAAAAATTTGCATATACCCTATATAGGATTCTCAAGCCATAAAATCCTATTTTTCAATTTTGTTACTTCACATAACATATTTAACTCATAGGTTCGTAACTAAACCATTTTCATGAAAAATTACCAAATCAACTTGTTATTTTTCTATCCTTTGTCCAAACATATAATCATATATTTCATACACAACAAGTATTTTTTTATAATTTTTCAACTCCCTTAAGTATTTTTCAATAATCAATTTCTAATTAATTCCTTAAGAAATTAGCTACCTCAAGTTTAACTCCAGAAATTCTCAAATCTTGGCAGGATCTTACACATGTTAATGTGAGCTTCCAGTTTAAATTTTATGGTGATCAAAATTATAGAACTCCGGTTATAGCGTTTTTAGTCGGAAAAACTTAAATATTGAAATAGTCATAACTTGCTCATTTTAAGTCGGAATGAGCTCATTTTTGGACAGGAGGTACCTTATACCATACATTTTCATGTCCCAAAAGGCTGGAATTTATTTCACAAGCTAAGTGGCCGAAAATGCCCTTTTAAACTTCTGGGCAGTAGCCTTTTTGGTAATTTGTAGTTTTTTTTTACTCCTTTGCTAAAATCAGTCCACACGAAAATATACAACATCTTTTCCAGTGATTCCACTTGGATAAGTTAGAAAACTCATAGATCTAACTCTATAACTTGACCACACTCAAAAATTAGAAATATAATAGGAGATATGGTCAATTGAATTTCATACTCCATTTTTACCAAAATCTGATTTTCAACCCTTTGTGATTTCTCGTTATCTCGCTCTAATAATTGAGCCCTGTTGACAACATCTGAATAGAGAGAAAATTTATGAGAAATGAGATATTGACGTATGCCGGGTTTCAAACCTCTCAGAAACATCCGCGTCATACGTTCCTCATTCTCCACCAAATGAGGTGCAAACCTGGACAACTCTGCAAATTTTGCCTCGTACTGGGACACCGTCATGTTATTCTGCTCCAGTCTAATAAACTCTACCTCCTTCATATGGCGAATACTTTCAGGAAAGTATTTTTCGTTGAAGAGTTTCTGAAATGTCTCCCAAGACATGCTGAGTGCGGCTGGATGGGTACGTTTCACAGACTCCCACCAGTAGTCTGCCTCGCCACGGAACATAAAGGTAGCGAATGGAACCTTCTGTTCCTCCGTGCATCCCAAGACATCGAATATCTTGGTATTTGCTTGACCCACGTTTCCGCCATGATCGGATCCGGCTTTCCTTTAAATTCTGGTGGTCCCAACTCTTTAAACTGCTTGGCTGTGACCAGCTGTGCGTTGCCATTGTTTCTTCCTATATTTTGAATAGGAATCTCCTTCGTTTGGTTTTGCATGAATCGCAAAAAACTTCTAAACATCTCATCGTTCATCGTCTGCTCAGTGGTGTTGTTCACATGAGGAACATTGCCAGCTTGTTGCACGTTTTTCTCGTTGGTGAGTATAGGCATCTCCACCGTCTCATTTACTCCACTGTTAACATTCTCAGTCGACATTCTCAAATACTGCCATAAAACAAGGGTTAATTTAACAAATTAACATTTCACATAATATCCCTATATTATGACCGACCAACAAATAAGCTTAGGTAGGACATACTAGCGAAGGATTTACTCATCTCTCCCCTCCTAGTTCTATTCCCCGATCTCCGCCAGAGATCATATCCCTAAGCTCTGATACCAACTGTGACGCCCCCAAAATAGGTCCAATCCATCCAACCCATTCTGAGTCGCCAAATACATGGTACAAAAAATAACTACAACTTTATGATTACAATTGTCGTGCAAAATACGACAACACATATACTGTGAGTTTAAATACAAATATTGTCATCTAGACATTATTCATACTCAATTAAGTCCTCATTATACTTATTGATACACTATTTTATAAAATAATGAGGACTACTAAAACAACTGTCTTGAACCATCATTCCACACCCCGACTAGTACTCGCTACATTCTCGCCTCCTGAGAAGAAAAATGGAACAACAAGAAAAAGGGCGAGCTCAACTAGCCCAGTAAAGAATATTATGACTAAGATAATATACAACAAATTATCCTTAGTCTTCAACAGGGAAAAATCTAATAGAATACAATAGACAATAACTTTTAAATCAATATTCGCAGCGGAAAATAATAATTCATAGAAGAGTTACGTAGAGAATGAAATCTACGATTATCTATGAATTTAAAAGCCCATCATCAACATTTTATCCCTGTAACATCAATCAATAAATATCTTGAATCAAATAGTCATCTTTGCACTACAGGCCAAAGATATTCATCAGTTGGTCATGTTCACCTCAACACATGTTCATCTTTGCACTACGGGCCAAAGATATTCATCAAAAATCATTAATCTTTGCACTACAGGCCAAAGATATTCAGTTATATCATCATTTAAGACTGAGGATGATGAAAAATATTTTAAAGGAAACGAATCCAGTGAAACAAAATAATAAATATTAATGTAACAACCCCAAAAAAGGTCTATTCCATCCAACCCATTCTGAGTCGTCAAATACATGGTACAGAAAACAACTACAACTTTATTACAACAATTATCGTGCAAAATACAACAACACATATGCTGTGAGTTTGGATACAAATATATACCAAATGTGACATTGGACACCATCATGTATCAGCACCTCACAAAGGTACCTTACATAAAGGTACAGTCAAAAACTGTTTTAGAAACTAGAATCTTTGGGAAGTGCTCAAGGAAACCTTCGTACATGGGAGGCCACGCGTCTAGGTTATGATAGATATCATATGGCCACAGAATTATCCTTGGTTGACCCAATAGACCCCATAGAAAAACGAGAAGATTACTATCATATTCTTCCCAATGGTGAGTCTTCTCTTGACATATCATTATCTCTACTGTCTCCAATTGAGAATTATACTTTAAACAAATACCAAGATTATATAGGTAGTGCTCGTATATATACCCAGCAAGTGGATGAGCACATCCCTGTCTTATGATGACACGAGGTTGTATGTCGTTAGACATCTTGTATGATAGTGGCAAACCACCCTTCCAACGTTGGGTACACCTTACCCTATTGGATTCACCAAATATAACTACTAAATGAACTTTTCTATACTGCTTCGGGAGAACCTCCACAGCTAGAGACCACCGTTCTATTTTCCCGTTACCCTCGCTCGACCCAGCTACACTCTTATTACCTGAAAGGAATTGTGAAGCAAAAGGGTGAGCACAACTAGCTCAGTAAAGAATATCATGACTAAAGATAATTAAATTATCAATAGCCTTCATCAATAATAAATCAGAGATTTAGAACATATGGTAGATGATAAAAAATTCAACCATAGTTGCAGCGGAACGAGTAATCCATTAGAAGAGTCAAATAGACTATAAAGTCTATTATCTTCTCCATGTTAAAAATCCATCAACAATGTTTTATCCATGTAACATCACTCAACAGTTCCTTTCCACAATCATATGAATAACTCATAATCATAATTGTGACTATAAATTTTTCTTCGCACCCAGGACGAAGAATATTTTCATCACCTGTCTTTACCTGAAACATCAAAGATCATGGTTATACCAAATCACAATTCCTGTTTATAATCATACTAACAAATCCATCTTTGCACTACGGGCCAAAGATATTCATCAACAAACCATCTTTGCACAACAAACCATCTTTGCACTACGGGCCAAAGATATTCAACAACAATTCATCTTTGCACTACAGGCCAAAGATATTCATCAACAGGCCATCTTTGCACTACATGCCGAAGATATTCATCAATAATTCATATTTGCACTACAGGCCAAATATATTCATATCTCAAAGAAATATATAATCATTTCAGAATTTATATAAACAATAATTATAACCATGTTGATCAATTCACCTTTGTACTTAAGCTTAAGATATTCAATTATAAATTCAATGGTCATGATCATACCAGTCACAATTCAACTTTGCACTACAGGCCAAAGAGAACCCTAGTCATGATCATACCAATAATCTACCCATCTTTACACTCCAGTGAAAGAGAATTTCAACATCAGGGTTATAAAAATGTTATATATGATGATAAAAATAATATGATCAACATATAATTTTAATCTCAAGAGTAATATTCGTAACTCATGAATAGTAAATCGTGAATAGTAACTCATGAATAGTAACCCCGACACAAAAGATAGAAATTCCACAATAAAATCTATACCAATATTTCGGTATAATGATATTGAAAGAATAACATTTCTTAAATTTATAAACAATTTATTTTAATTGTTTACACTTTACTAATTAATGCATTTAATCATCATAAAATGTCAACTCTTACAATTTCATCATCAATAACCAAAACCCTCATCAAAAATCTGCATATACCTCATATAGGATTCTCAAGCCATAAAATTCTATTTTCCAATTTTCTTTCTTCACAAAATATATTTAATTCATTTACTCATAACTAGACCATTTTTATGAAAAATACCAAATCAGTTCCAAAAATATTTCTTTTCTGAGATTTAGCATAATATAGTCCAATATTGAACATATATTTTTCTCAGAATTTTTAAAAGTCATTTACTATTTTTCATATGGCCAAAATAGCTGAATATTTAGACATTTATCAAAAATTGTACTTTTGTCTAAAAATTCTGAAATTTACAGAGTATACTTCTATCATATACATGTACTCCCAATAAAAATTTCATCAATTTTGGAGTTAACCACAAGGAATTATAAACTGTTACTTCTAAAATAGTCTTTTCTCATAAAATTCATAACTCTCAATCTATACATCCAAAAATCACCATTTTTGGACACAATCAAGAAAACTCATCAAAATATCATTTCAAATTTTTCCAGAATTTTTGAAGATCAAAAAAATTACGAAACTGAAAATCATAACAACCCTTAAAATCCCTTAATATCCCTTACTATCTCTTACTATCCCTTACCTCAAAAAAGCAGTACTTCTGATCGGTATAAGGCTGAAGGAAACTTGCACTGATGAATAGCAACTCACCAAGTATCTAAATACTCACAAAATACACTCAATAATCTAGAGAGAGAAAGAGAGAAAGCTTATGTTTCTGGTGTGATTTTCAATTCTAACTTAGCCCTCTATTTATAGGAAAATTTTGGTAGGTTTGACCTGCAACCTGATGGCTTTACCTGCTACTATTCCCACCCACCACATTTGAAATATAATTCAGCACATTTCTTCACCAACCACAAGTGGGGCCCACCAATTCTAGAATTTTCCACCAAAATGATAAACTCCGAAAATTCAACAATTTCTGAACCAGTCATCTCGTAAAATTCATAATAAATCATACGTTCATTTTTAACGGTTCAAAATTTGTGGACATATACTCAACTTATATATGTATAACATATCCAAATATTACCACGATCCAACGGTCGGATTAAAATTATAACCCCCGCAAAATATCTCAAAAACCCTAATTTTTAATACCTTCATTCCGACAAAAATACTGATAAAAACCTCAACATTAACTCCTTCATTTTTAACCACAAAAATATATCCCTCATTTATATCCACATAATATAAATATTTTCTTATCATATGAATCAATAATTAATTATTCACAAATAATATTACAGAATCACATTTATGACAACCAGGCCGTTCCCAAGAAAGAGGGGGCTTTCCAATAAGAATTTCTCCTTACTGGCGCGCAATTAGATGACCAAACCTCTCCTTAGACAGAACTTTCTAGACATTACCAATAATGTTATCTAATAATATTATTCAAATAATATGAATTATTGATATGATAATGAAAAATACTGTGCAGCAACAATTATTGAAACAACAATAATATAAAATATCAACGCAGCAATTATTGAATCAATAAAATAAAATATTGAACAGTAATTACTGTAACAATTATTGAGTAGTGCCTTCTTACGTAAGAATCAATAATTTCAAAAATACTATGCAATACCGTGTGCTACTGTGCAATAACGCGTATTACTGTATTTTAACCATCGGGTATTCCAACAGTGTTAACAGTAACAACTACACCGTTATTTGTAAAAACTCAAATTTGTCGTTTTCTTCACCCGACAGTTATTCTGTTATGGGACCCACAAATGGCTGCGCCGTCGTACGAATATTCCCCGACAGAAAGAATATTCCACGACCAAACGAATATTCCCCGACAACGATGATTATTTTATAACCACTTGCTTATTTTGAACAATTTTCACATTTCACCCATAACTTTAATTTTTTTATCAATTTAACCATTTACTAAATTGTAATTATAAGAAAAATTGAATACTTTTATTTCATAAAATTTGGGGTCTTACAATCTCCCCTCCTTATGAAATTTCATCCCCGAAATTTACGTACCTGGTATTTTAAAGAGTTGAGAATACCTTGCTTTCATTTCAGATTCCATCTTTCCTGTCATCATGATTTCTCCATTGCTCATCTCCTGTATTTCAAATATCATTCTAGAATACAGCTTCAAAACAAGGGTTAATTTAACAAATTAACATATCACATAATATCCCGATATTATGACTGACCAACAATAAGCTTAGGCAGGACACACTAGCGAAGGATTTACTCATCTCTCCCCTCCTAGTCCTATTCCCCGATCTCCACCAGAGATCACATCCCTAAGCTCTGATACCAAATGTAACAACCCCAAAATAGGTCCATTCCATCCAACCCATTCTGAGTCGTCAAATACATGGTACAGAAAATAACTACAACTTTATTACAACAATTGTCGTGCAAAATACAACAACACATATGCTGTGAGTTTGGATACAAATATATACCAAATGTGACATTAGACACCATCATGTATCAGCACCTCACAAAGGTACCTTACATAAAGGTACAGTCAAAAACTATTTTAGAAACTAGAATCTTTGGGAAGTGCTCAAGGAAACCTTCGTACATGGGAGGCCACGCGTCTAGGTTATGATAGATATCATATGGCCACAGAATTATCCTTGGTTGACCCAATAGACCCCATAGAAAAACGAGAAGATTACTATCATATTCTTCCCAATGGTGAGTCTTCTCTTGACATATCATTATCTCTACTGTCTCCAATTGAGAATTATACTTAAACAAACACCAAGATTATATAGGTAGTGCTCGTATATATACCCAGCAAGTGGATGAGCACATCCCTGTCTTATGATGACACGAGGTTGTATGTCGTTAGACATCTTGTATGATAGTGGCAAACCACCCTTCCAACGTTGGGTACACCTTACCCTATTGGATTCACCAAATATAACTACTAAATGAACTTTTCTATACTGCTTCGGGAGAACCTCCACAGCTAGAGACCACCGTTCTATTTTCCCGTTACCCTCGCTCGACCCAGCTACACTCTTATTACCTGAAAGGAATTGTGAAGCAAAAGGGTGAGCACAACTAGCTCAGTAAAGAATATCATGACTAAAGATAATTAAATTATCAATAGCCTTCATCAATAATAAATCAGAGATTTAGAACATATGGTAGATGATAAAAAATTCAACCATAGTTGCAGCGGAACGAGTAATCCATTAGAAGAGTCAAATAGACTATAAAGTCTATTATCTTCTCCATGTTAAAAATTCATCAACAATGTTTTATCCATGTAACATCACTCAACAGTTCCTTTCCACAATCATATGAATAACTCATAATCATAATTGTGACTATAAATTTTTCTTCGCACCCAGGACGAAGAATATTTTCATCACCTGTCTTTACCTGAAACATCAAAGATCATGGTTATACCAAATCACAATTCCTGTTTATAATCATACTAACAAATCCATCTTTGCACTACGGGCCAAAGATATTCATCAACAAACCATCTTTGCACTACGGGCCAAAGATATTCATCAACAAACCATCTTTGCACTACGGGCCAAAGATATTCAACAACAATTCATCTTTGCACTACAGGCCAAAGATATTCATCAACAGGCCATCTTTGCACTACATGCCAAAGATATTCATCAACAATTCATATTTGCACTACAGGCCAAATATATTCATATCTCAAAGAAATATATAATCATTTCAGAATTTATATAAACAATAATTATAACCATGTTGATCAATTCACCTTTGCACTTAAGCTTAAGATATTCAATTATAAATTCAATGGTCATGATCATACCAGTCACAATTCAACTTTGCACTACAGGCCAAAGAGAACCCTAGTCATGATCATACCAATAATCTACCCATCTTTACACTCCAGTGAAAGAGAATTTCAACATCAGGGTTATAAAAATGTTATATATGATGATAAAAATAATATGATCAACATATAATTTTAATCTCAAGAGTAATATTCGTAACTCATGAATAGTAAATCGTGAATAGTAACTCATGAATAGTAACCCCGACACAAAAGATAGAAATTCCACAATAAAATTCATACCAATATTTCGGTATAATGATATTGAAAGAATAACATTACTTAAATTTATAAACAATTTATTTTAATTGTTTACACTTTACTAATTAATGCATTTAATCATCATAAAATGTCAACTCTTACAATTTCATCATCAATAACCAAAACCCTCATCAAAAATCTGCATATACCTCATATAGGATTCTCAAGCCATAAAATCCTATTTTTCAATTTTCTTTCTTCACAAAACATATTTAATTCATTTACTCATAACTAGACTATTTTTATGAAAAATACCAAATCAGTTCCAAAAATATTTCTTTTCTGAGATTTAGCATAATATAGTCCAATATTGAACATATATTTTTCTCAGAATTTTTAAAAGTCATTTACTATTTTTCATATGGCCAAAATAGCTGAATATTTAGACATTTATCAAAAATTGTACTTTTGTCTAAAAATTCTGAAATTTACAGAGTATACTTCTATCATATACATGTACTCCCAATAAAAATTTTATCAATTTTGAAGTTAACCACAAGGAATTATAAGCTGTTACTTCTAAAATAGTCTTTTCTCATAAAATTCATAACTCTCAATCTATACATCCAAAAATCACCATTTTTGGACACAATCAAGAAAACTCATCAAAACATCATTTCAAATTTTTCCAAAATTTTTGAAGATCAGAAAAATTACGAAACTGAAAATCATAACAACCCTTAAAATCCCTTAATATCCCTTACTATCCCTTACTATCCCTTACCTCAAAAGAGCAGTACTTCTGATCGGTATAAGGCTGAAGGAAACTTGCACTGATGAATAGCAACTCACCAAGTATCTAAATACTCACAAAATACACTCAATTATCTAGAGAGAGAAAGAGAGAAAGCTTATGTTTCTGGTGTGATTTTCAATTCTAACTTAGCCCTCTATTTATAGGAAAATTTTGGTAGGTTTGACCTGCAACCTGATGGCTTTACCTGCTACTATTCCCACCCACCACATTTGAAATATAATTCAGCACATTTCTTCACCAACCACAAGTGGGGCCCACCAATTCTAGAATTTTCCACCAAAATGATAAACTCCGAAAATTCAACAATTTCTGAACCAGTCATCTCGTAAAATTCATAATAAATCATACGTTCATTTTTAACGGTTCAAAATTTGTGGACATATACTCAACTTATATATGTATAACATATCCAAATATTACCACGATCCAACGGTCGGATTAAAATTATAACCCCCGCAAAATATCTCAAAAACCCTGATTTTTAATACCTCCATTCCGACAAAAATACTGATAAAAACCTCAACATTAACTCCTTCATTTTTAACCACAAAAATATATCCCTCATTTATATCCATATAATATAAATATTTTCTTATCATATGAATCAATAATTAATTATTCACAAATAATATTACAGAATCACATTTATGACAACCAGGCCGTTCCCAAGAAAGAGGGGGCTTTCCAATAAGAATTTCTCCTTACTGGCGCGCAATTAGATGACCAAACCTCTCCTTAGACAGAACTTTCTAGACATTACCAATAATGTTATCTAATAATATTATTCAAATAATATGAATTATTGATATGATAATGGAAAATACTGTGCAGCAACAATTATTGAAACAACAATAATATAAAATATCAACGCAGCAATTATTGAATCAATAAAATAAAATATTGAACAGTAATTACTGTAACAATTATTGAGTAGTGCCTTCTTACGTAAGAATCAATAATTTCAAAAATACTATGCAATACCGTGTGCTACTGTGCAATAACGCGTATTACTATATTTTAACCATCGGGTATTCCAACAGTGTTAACGGTAACAACTACGCCGTTATTTGTAAAAACTCAAATTTGTCGTTTTCTTCACCCGACAGTTATTCTGTTATGGGGCCCACAAATGGCTGCACCGTCGTACGAATATTCCCCGACAGAAAGAATATTCCACGACCAAACGAATATTCCCCGACAACGATGATTATTTTATAACCACTTGCTTATTTTGAACAATTTTCACATTTCACCCATAACTTTAATTTTTTTATCAATTTAACCATTTACTAAATTGTAATTATAAGAAAAATTGAATACTTTTATTTCATAAAATTTGGGGTCTTACAATTAAGGAGTCGTATTTCAGCTATTCCATGTCCAAAAATACCTCATAAATAATCATAGTGGAGTAAAATTCAAAAATAATCAAAACATGGATACAATCAAAGCTAGTATCCAGAATAGATATTTTGGACGAAAAGAAGAAAATTTTATTTTTTGGTGAATAGTAACTCGTGAATAGTAATTCGTGAATAGTAACTCATGAATAGTAACCCCGACATGAAAAGTTCTAAATTTGATAAAAAGTTCAGATCAATACTTCGGCATAATGATATTGAAGAAAATAATATCATTTAAGAAGAAATAGCATCCCTTACCTCAGCAAAAACAGTACTTCTAGTTGAAACACCGGATATAGGCTATGACTTGAACTTGCACCGTATAGCAATACTCAAAGTATTAGAATACTCACAAGAATACGTTCACTAATATAGAGAGAGAAAGAGAGAGAAACTTGTATTTCTGGTGTGATTTTCAATTCTAACATAAGCACCCTATTTATAGGAAAATGCTTAGAACACCAAAGCAGAAAATTTAATATAATATATATATATATATATATATATATATATATATATATATATAAAATTTTCAAGCCCACCATAGAAAATCTGAAATCAGCCACCTTGCACATGTTTATGATGTCCAAAAAAAATACAAAAAACGTTTTTCTCAAAATAATTAACTAAAACTCCCAAAAATCAATTATTTCGGAACTTCGAAACTTCAATAATTCATAATAAATAGCCCTTTTGTCAGAAAATTCGAATCTCGCGTGTTTTTATAGGAAATTCAATTCTCTATAACTTTACAGAAGAAAGTTTTTCTAAATTCCAAACATAAATTGACCGAAATCCACAAACGGACGATTTTACAGTCAATAATAAATTTTCGGTCAAGAATTGTGTCCACCAACACACAAAATATGTGTTAATCATTTAATGTCACAAAAATACTCTTCCTCCTCATATACTCATATATCCCACATTCATTGTAAAAATACCACCATCAATATATTATTAAAATAATATATTTAAATAAATTATTTTATCAGAAAAAGATAAAATATTAATTTTCAACAATTGTCACATTAAAAATTTTCTCCATCTATATCCACATAAAATCACTATTTTCCTCATCATATAAATTAATAATTAATTATATACAAATAATATTACAGAATCACAGTATTGGCAACCAGGCCGTTCCCAGGAAAGAGGGGGCTTTCCAATAAGGATATCTCCTTACTGGCGCGCAATTAGATGACCAAACATCTCCTTAGATAGAACTTTCTAGACATTACCAATAATGTTATCTAATAATATTATTCAGATAATATGAATTATTGTTCCGATAATAGAAAATATTGTGTAGTGACAATTATTAAAACAACAGTAATATAAAATATCAACGCAGCAATTATTGAATCAATAAAATACAATATTGAACAGTAATTACTGTAACAATTATTGAGTAGTGCCTTCTTACATAAGAATCAATAATTGGTGCAATACCGTGTGCTACTGTGCAACAACGCGTATTACCGTGCTTTAACCACCGGGTATTTCAACAGTATTAACGGTAACAACTACGCCGTTATTTATAAACAACTTATTTTTGTCGTTTTCTTCATCCAATCGCTTTCCATTATGGGGCCCACAAAAGACTGCGTCGTCGTACGAATATTCTCCGACAGTAAGAATATTCCACGACCAAGCGAATATTCCTCAACAACAATGAATATTTTATAACCACTTGCTTATTTAAAATATTTGCGCATTTTACCCATAACTAACCACATTAATCAAATCAACCCTTACTATTTCAGAATAATAAATAGAGGAAATTAAATTTCATTTATTAATAATTTGGGGTCTTACATAATACACATAGACAGGTTATTCCAACAAAATAATAAAGAATGGAATAACAGAACGATTCACCATGCGTGCGATAGACTTCACAGACAGGTTATTCCCAACAGAATAATAAATAATGGAACCAGGTCCGGCATAAACGCACAGACAGAATATTCTGACAGAATAATAAATAATGGAACCAGGTCTGGCATAAACGTACAGACAGGATATTCCGACAGAATAATAAATAATGAAACCAGGTCCGGCGTAAACGCACAGACAGGATATTCCGACGGAGTAATAAAGAACAGAATATTAGAAGAATTTCACCATGTATGTGGTACTTCGCATAAACAGGTTATTCTAACAGAATAATAAGAATGGAATAACAGAAGAATTTTACCATGTATACGGTACTTCGCATATACAGGTTATTCCAACATAATAATAAAGAATGGAATAACAGAAGTTCTCTTCATGAATACGAAAGAAATAATACCCCTTACCTTAGAAGAAACTGGATATTAGAAAAGTGAAGTAGCAGAATACTTTTCTTCTTTCTAGACCTGGCAAACGGGCGCAAAGCCTGCGGGCCGGGCCGGCCCGTCCGCCAAAAAGCGGGCTTTGGGCCGCATTTTTTTGGCCCGTAAAAATCCGGGCCTTTTTGGCCCGACCCGTTCAAGGCCCGGCCCGGCCCACCCGCGGGCTTCGCGGGCTCAAAAAGTGAAAAAAATAAGGCATAAACCACATTCGGCCCGCGGGCTGGCCCGACCCACCCGTGAGCCCGCGGGCTATGGGCTTACTTTTTTTGGCCCGTGAAAATCCGGGCCTTTTTGGCCCGGCCCGTTTTAGCCCGGCCACGGCCCGGCCCGCGCCCGCCCGCCCGTTTGCCACCTCTACTTCTTTCTCTCTATAGTTTCTCTCTCTAGAGTTTCAGTGAATTCGTAAGAAATAATGAAGGAATGAGCTTCTATTTATAGGAGAATGGACTGAATAGTAACTAATTCATGAAAGGTTCAGATTGATTTACTTTTAAACGGACGGTCCATATTGATTTACTATTAAAACTTAAAGCAACGGTCCATACTGATTTACTATTAAAACTTTAAACCAGCGATCCATATTGATTTACTATTATAACTTTCCACCAGCGGTCCATGTTGATTTACTATTATATCTTCAACCAACGATCCATATTGATTTACTATTATAACTTCAACCAACAGTCTGAAAAATTATCACATATACTCATGGAATAATATTGTACCAAAAAATGATTTGAACTGAAAAGAAATATATTTTTCTGGTAAATAGTACCCCGTGAATAGTATCCCGACACGAAAAGTATCCCAAATACCCGACTGAACAATACTAGAGTGAATAGTAATCGGGTGAATAGTAACTCGTGAATAGTATTTTGACACGAAAAGTGCCCCGAATACCCGATTGGTCAATATAACCTCCAGTCATCAATTATTATCAAAATAGATATCGATTTCCACTAACACTAATAATCCCAACACAATAAATTATCAATTTCATCTTTAATCAACACGAACTTATTCATCATTAATATTATAACTCACAATATTTAACAACCAGGTCGTTCCCAGGAAAGAGGGGGCTTTCCAATAAGGATTTCTCCCTATTGGTGCGCAATTAGGTGACCAAACCTCTCCTTGACAGAACTTCTAGACATTGTAAATATTACAATTTAATAATATGAATAACTTTGTCGTCTCAATTATTGATTTAATAATATAACATATTATGCAGATGATACAGTAACAATAATCGAATCAATAATATGAGAGATTTGATGCAGCAATTACTATAGCAATAATTGAGTATAACTGAGTAACTTCTTACGTAAGCATCAATAATCAATACCGTGTGCTACTATGCAACCACGCGTATTACTGTACTTTTACTACCAGGTAGTTCAACAATTTTAACGGTAACACTTTCGCCGTTATTTTATAAAAAGATAATTCTGTCATTTTCTTACTACGACAATACTTTCGTTGTGGGTTCACCAATGATTGTGCCATCGTACGGATATTTCCGACAAAAAGAATATTCCCTGACCAAACGAATATTTAATAACAACTTGCATACTTTACAAAATTTGTAAATATCACCCACAATTATAACATTATATCAAATCCACACCATAATATAAAAAAATATTTCAAGAAGTTTAAATCTTTATTCATAAAATTTGGGGTCTCACAGTGCCGTCGTACGAATATTTCTTGTTAAAATGAATATTCCCCGACAAATCAAATATTATATAACAACTTGCGTACTTTATAAAATTTATAAATATTACCCACAACTATAACATTATATCAAATTCACTCCATAATATTCAAAAATGATATTTATAGAAAATTCATCTTTATTCATAAAAGTTGGGGTCTTACAAAAAAAACTCTCCTTTCCATTGTTTTGAAGTCTGGAAGTTAACAACCAACAAGGTGAGTAATTCAATTTCTTTTCCATTCCTTTTTCCATTTCATCCTCGGGGTAAATTTGACTGTTAGTGGTTGGATAGATAATATATGGTTGTGTCATTTAGTGTTTGTTAATTGATACCAGTGAATGAAATTTATATGACTACATGAATATTTAAGTTGTGAGAATTGATTGCTATGAAATTTGGGGTTATAATATACTGAATTTTTGAGTTTAAGCCCAGCTGAGTTTTTTCAGAGATAAGCATATATAAAGTAACTAATATATATGATATGTAACTAATGACTTGCTTGAGTGAGGATTTGTAGTGTTATGTAGATATGTAAATAAAGATTCTCAAGACTAACTGCTATGCATGATTCTTGTTAAGCTATTCAACTGCAATGTATTAAATTTAGGCACAAGGAGATAGGTTGGGTTGAGGAGTAGTAAGGAGGATAAAATAGGTTCATGATATAAATCAATAGCTATGAATCTAGTAGCATAAAACTGTGCACACCACATGTTTTTTTAAAGTCCCAAGTGGACTGTTTTGAATAAAAGTCAGTTATTAGGCAAAACTCAGGGTTGGGATGACTGAATATCCTGCACATATTGATAAATAAAGAGCTTAAAGGTATGAAATGAAAATAAAAACTCAATTTCAAGCCAAAGATGCATGAAGTAAATGGTACAGCTGCTGCCCACGGTAGCAGCAGTCATGTATAGCAACAGTTGAGGCTTCCCTTGAGCTCTAGTAGCACAAATTAGACTTCTAAATGAGCTTATGTAGTACTTCTCTGAAATAAGAATAAATACAAGTTATTTAATACCCAACACTTCGCATAAGAGGGTCAAGAATGAGGGGAATAAAGTGCAACAAAGAACATGGCAAAGGAAAGGGATGATGCCCAGAGGCAGCAGCGTGTACCGACAGCAGCAATGGACATGGATAAGGGAAGGATAAGTTTTCTTCTTGAACTCTTGTTGAGCATGGTTAGACTATTAAGACTGCTCATCTGTTGTGCTTAAGTAACAAATGAGTGTACTACTAGTATGTAATCAAAGCTTAGAATAAATTCATGTTAGTGTGCAATGAACAAGGAAGCCGCCTAGAAGGCAGCAATAGACTGGATGGGGTAATACTTATATGTGTTTTATGTGGTAAGCTAAAAGATGAGATTTTAACATGTTAAGGCAACTGTGGGTACTGTTTTGGTAAGGGTATTATGACTGAAATAGAGGAGTTATATATGCTCAAAATATTTCAATATACCATGTACATTATACCTAGTGTTAGGTGTAAACTAACCATTGAATCAAAGTTTAAAACAAAGATAGAAATAGAATTTTTGAAGCTAAGCGCAGAGCTGCTGCCTCGGCAGCAGCAGTGGTCGTTTATAAGTGAATGATGGGGGATTTTCTGTGACAACCCCAAAATAGGTCCAATCCATCCAACCTATTCTGAGTCGCCAAATACATGGTACAGAAAATAACTACAACTTTATTACAACAATTGTCGTGTAAAATACAACAACACATATGCTGTGAGTTTTGATACAAATATATACCAACTGTGACTCTCATCCCAACCTTGGATAGCACGTCACAATGGCACCTTACATAAAGGTATAGTCAAAAATTGTTTTAAAAATTAAAATCTTTAGAAAGTGCTCAAGGAAACCTTCGTACATGGGAGGTCATGCTTCTAGGTTATGATAGATGTCATATGGCCACATAATTATCCTTGGTTGACCCAATAGACCCCAAAGAAAAACGAGAAGATTATTATCATATTCTTCCTAATGGTGAGTCTTCTCTTGACATATCATTATCTCCACTGTCTCTAATTGAGAATTATACTTCAAACAAACACCAAGATTATATAGGTAGTGCTCGTAAATATACTCAGCAAGTGGATGAGCACATCCCTGTCTTATGATGACACGAGGTTGTATGTCATTAGACATCTTGTATGATAGTGACAAAACACCCTTCCAACGTTGGGTTCGCCTCACCCTATTTGATTCACCAAATATAACTACTAAATGATGACCACCGTTTTATTCCCTTGTTATCCCCCGCTCGACCCAGCTACACTTTTATTACCTGAAAGGAATTATGAAGCAAAAGGGTGAACACAACTAGCTCAGTAAAGAATATCATGACTAAAGATAATTAAATTATCAATAGCCTTCATCAGTAATAAATCAGAGATTTAGAACATATGGTAGATGATAAAACTTTTCAACCATAGTTGCAGCGGAACGAGCAATCCAATAGAAGAGTCAAATAGACCATAAAATCTATTATCTTCTCCATGTTAAAAATTCATCAACAATGTTTTATCCCTGTAACATCAATCAACAATTCCTGTCCACAATCACGTGTATAACTCATAATCGTAATTGTAGTTCTAAATTCCTTTTCTCATCCAGGACAAAGATAATTTTCATCACCTGAAACATCAAAGATCATGGTTATACCAAATCACAGTTCATGTTCATAATCATACTAATAAATTCATCTTTGCACTACGGCCCAAAGATATTCATCAACAAGTCATCTTTGCACTACAGGCCAAAGATATTCAACAACATGTCATCTTTCCATTACGAGCCAAAGATATTCATCAACAACTCATCTTTGCACTACAGGCCAAAGATATTCAACAACAAGTCATCTTTGCATTACGAGCTAAAGATATTCATCAATAATTCATCTTTGCACTACAGGCTAAAGATATTCATTATCATTTCATCTTTGCACTACAGGCAAAAGATATTCAACAACAGGTCATCTTTGCACTACAGGCCAAAGATATTCATCAATAATTCATCTTTGCACTACAGGCCAAAGATATTTCTCAACAGTTCATATTTGCACTACAGGCCAAATATATTCATATCTCAAAGAAATATATAATCATTTCAGAATTTATATAAACAATAATTATAACCATGTTAATCAATTCATCTTTACACTTACGCTAAAGATATTCAATTATAAATTCAATGGTCATGAACATACCAATTAACAATTCATCTTTGCACTACAGGCCAAAGATATTCCTCAGTCACGATCATACCAATAATTTACCCATCTTTACACTCAAGTGAAAGAGAAATTCAACATCAGGGTTATAAAAATGTTATATATAATAATAAAAACAATATGATCAACAACTGTATTTATTTTCAAGAGCAACAATCATAAATCAACGATAATTTGGTCAGAAAAAGAAACCAATTTTTGTCATGAATAGTACCTGTGAATAGTAACTCGTGAATAGTAATTCGTAAATAGTAACTCGTGAATAGTAACTCATAAATAGTAACTCCTGAATAATAACTCGTGAATAGTACTCCGTATTCGTACATAGTACCGTATACGTAAATAATGTCATATACGTAAATAGTGCCATATACATGAATAGTGTCGTATACGTGAATAGTGTCGTATACGTGAATAGTAATTCCGACTCAAAAAGTTAAAAATTCCATAATAAAATTTATACCAATATTTCAGTATAATGATATTGAAAGAATAATATCATTATGAAGAATATAGCATCCTTTAATATCCCTTACTATCTCTTACCTCAAAAGAGCAGCACTTCTGACTGGATATCAGATATGACGCTGAAGAAAATTTGCACTGATGAATAGTAACTCACCAAGTATCTAAATACTCACAAAATACACTCGATAATCTAGAGAGAAAAAGAGAGAAAACTTATGAATTCTGTTGTGATTTTCAATTCTAACTTAGCCCTCTATTTATAGGAAAATGTTAGCACGCCGAAGCAGACTTGACCTGCTACCTGATGGCTTTACCTGCTACTATTCCACCCACCAAAAATCAGTCATCTTCCCCAACAACCAAAAGTGGGGCCCACCCATTTTTAAAATTTTCCACCAAAATCATTTATAAACCTAATTTCCGAATCAGTCACCTCTTAAAATTCATAACAAATCATTCGTTCATTTTTAAAGGTTCAAAATTTGTGAACATATACTCAACTTATATATGTATAACATATCCAAAAATCACAACGATTCAACGGTCAGATTAAAAATTATAACTCACACAATAAAGCTGTAAGAACACTGATTTGATCTTTTAATATCTCCAATCCGACGAAATACTGATAAAATACCTCAACATTAATTTTTTTCATTTATAACCACATAAATAAATCCATCATTTATATCCACATCAAATAAATATTTCATTATCATATAGATCAATAATTAATTATTCACAAATAATATTACAGAATCACAATAATGACAACTAGGCAGTTCCAAGGAAAGAAGGGGCTTTTCGATAAGGATTTCTCCTTACTAGCGCGCAATTAGGTGACCAAACCTCTCCTTGACAGAACTTTCTAGACATTATCAATAATTCTATCTAATAATATTATTCAAATAATATGAATTATTGATCTGATAATGGGAAATACTGTGCAGTGACAATTATTGAAATAACAATAATATAAAATATTAACGCAGCAATTATTGAATCAATAAAATAAAATATTGAACAGTAATTACTGTAATAATTATTGAGTAGTGCCTTCTTACGTAAGAATCAATAATTCAATACTGTGCAATACCGTGTGCTACTGTGCAACCATGCGTATTATTATTTTTTAACTACCGGGTATTCCAACAGTGTTAATGGTAACAACTACGCCGTTATTTGTAAAAACTCAAATTTGTCATTTTCTTCATCCGACAGTTATTCTATTATGGGGCCCACAAGTGACTGCGTCGTCTTACGAATATTCACCGACAGCAAGAATATTCCATGATCAAACGAATATTTCCCGACAAAATGAATATTTTATAACCACTTGCTTATTTTGAAAAATATTCATATATCACCCTTAACTTTAATTTTTTATCAATTTAACCATTTACTAAATAGAAAAATTGAATACTTTTATTTCATAAAATTCGGGGTCTTACATTTTCCTTGAGTTTTCATTAATCATAGTTAGACCTCTAGATCACCCAACTGTTAGCATTATACTATAAATGTATATACCAGTTGGGTGATATCCAAAACATAATAAAAATGAGTTAAAATGTGAGGATTAAGGTGTAAGTCTAGGGTCAAAGGAAAGGGCTGTAAGACCCCAACTTTTATAAATAAAGATGAATTTTCTATAAATATCATTTTTAAATATTATGGAGTTAATTTGATATAATGTTATAGTTGTGGGTAATATTTATAAATTTTACAAAGTAAGCAAGTTGTTATAAAATATTCGTTTGGTCGGAGAATATTCTTTTTGTCGGGGAATATTCGTACGACGGCACAATCATTGGTGGACCCCACAACGGAATTATTGTCGGATTGAGAAAACGACAAAAATATTTTATTAAAAATAACGGCTGAAGTGTTACCGTTAAAACCGTTAAAACTGTTGAACTACTCGGTAGTAAAAGTACAGTAATACGCGTGGTTGCATAGTAGCACACGGTATTGATTATTGATGCTTACGTGAGAAGTCACTCAGCTATACTCAATTATTGCTATAGTAATTGCTGCATCATATCTCTTAAATTATTGTCATAGTATCATCTGTATAATATGTTATATTATTAAATTAATAATTGAGACGTTGTGGTAAGTTTGGTTATTTTATGGGGGGCCATATGTCATCATCTAAGAGTCTCTTCGTCAATAGTAATTACCGTCGTCAATAGTAATTACCGTCGTCAATAGTAATTACCGTCGTCAATAGTATTTACCTTGGTCAATAGTAATTACCTTCGTCAATAGTATTTACCTTGGTCAATAGTATTTACCTTGGTCAATAGTAATTACCTTCGTCAATAGTATTTACCTTGGTCAATAGTAATTACTTTCGTCAATAGTAGTTGTCCCTTCAATATTACCAAGAGTCATTTGACCCTTCGTTAAGACCAAGAGTCATTTGACCCTTCGTTAAGACCAAGAGCCACCCTCAGTTTTTCTATAAATAGAGGCCTAGGGCTTCATTATTTTTCACGAATTCATTCAAGCTATAGAGAGAGAAAGTATAGAGAGAATAAGAGAGAGAGAGACTAAAAGTATTCTGCTACATCACTTTTCCAATATCCAGTTCTTTTAAGGTAGGGAATATTATTTCTTTTATATTCATGAAGAGAACTTCTGTTATTCCATTTGTTATTATTCTGTTGGAATAACCAGTATACGCGGTCTACCCTATACTTGGTGACATTCTTCTATTATTCTGTTGGAACATCCTGTCTGTGTGTTTTACACCGGACCTGGTTCCGTTTATTATTCTGTTGGAACATCCTGTCTGTGTGTTTTACACCGGACCTGGTTCCGTTTTATTATTATTCTGTTGGAATATCCTGTCTGTGTGTTTTACACCGGACCTGGTTCCATTATTTATTATTCTGTTGGAATATCCTGTCTGTGTGTTTTACACCGGACCTGGTTCCATTATTTATTATTCTGTCGGAATATCCTGTCTGTGCGTTTACGCCGGACCTGGTTCCATTATTTATTATTCTATTGGAATAACCTGTCTGTGCGGTCTATCGCATGCATGGTGATTTCTTTTGTTATTCCATTCTTTATTGTACTCAGTTGGTTAAGTTTTGACTTCTATACTCCATGAAATTTGTGGAATATCCTTGATAGTTGCGTTTCATCCAGTATCTTTTCAAGAAAATATTCTTCTAAGCATTCTTGAATTTTACTCCACAATGCAGTATCATGTTGACAATTTGGACGTTGTTAATTCCTGGATAAATTAATTCTTGAACTTGTTTTATTGAATTCTTATATCATTGTCATCATCCTCATGTTTATAAAATGTTGAAAGTCATCTGTGGCATGTAGTGCATAGATGGACTTGGTATGATTATGACCAGGGATTATTCGGTATAATCATGACCGTAATGTTACAAATGATGTGGTAAAAGTCCTCATTGGCCCGTAGTGCATTGATGGACAGTTGTTGGCATGATCATGACCATTAATGAATACACGAATATCCTTGGCCGTAGTGCAGGGGTGATTCGATGATGTGGATTATTTTATTAAGCTGAGTCTCAGCGATCACAGTGTTGAAAAACTTTTTAAATCATAAAAGATAGTAGAGTTTATTTTCTACTTGACTCTTTTAATGGATTGCTTGTTCCGCTACAGTTAAACTTGATGTCTATTATATTTTATCAGTTTAACATTGTTGAAGGCTAATGATAATTTATTCTGCATTATCTTAGTCATAATATTTCTTACTGGGCTAGTTGAGCTCACCCTTTCTTTCACTGTTCTCTTCAGGAAATGAGAACGTAGCTGGGACAAGTCGGGGTACGGAGTGATGGTCCGAATGATAGTATTAGTTAGTAGTCCTCACTATTCTATGTAATGGTGTGTTAATAAATGTAATGAGGACTCCTTTTGAGTATGAATACTCTCTAGAAGATAATATTTGTATTCAAACTCACAGTTTATGTTTTGTCGTATTGTACACGACAGTTGTATTATTAAGTTGTATTTGTATTCTGTACTATGTATCTGACGACCCAAGATGGGTGATGTATACCTAATTTTGGGGGCGTCACAGTTGGTATCAGAGCTTAGGGATATGATCCCTGGCTAAGATGTGAGAATAGAACTAGGAGGGGAGAGACGGGGAATTCCTTCGCTAGTATGACATACCTAAGTTTATTTGCATGGTATTTAATTGGTCGGTCATAATATAAGGATAATATATGACATATCAATTAATTTTTATTTTGTGGCAGTATCTGAAAATGGCATCTGAGAATGTTGAGAATAGCAATGGAGCACAGACGACTGTTGATTCACCACATATCAATAATCAGGATAATGTGCATCAGGAAGGTGTCAATCCTCATGCAAACAACAACACTGACCAAATGATGAATGATCAAATGTTCAGAGGCTTTATGCAATTCATGCAACAACAGGTGAAAGCGGCTCCTGTCCACAACGTAGGTGGAAATACTGGAAACTCTCTGGCGGTCACCGCTAAACAGTTTAAGGAGCTGGGACCACCGGAGTTTAAGGGAGAACCCAAACCACTTGTAGCTGAAACATGGATAAAGCAGATCACCAAGATATTTGATGTCTTGGGTTGCTCCGAGGAGCAAAAGGTTCCCTTTGCCGCCTTTATGTTGCGAGGAGAGGCAGATTACTGGTGGGAATCGATAAAGCGTACTCAACCTGCCGCACTGAAGATGTCTTGGGAGAAGTTTCAAGATCTGTTTAACGACAAATACTTTCCCGAGAGTATTCGTCACATGAAGGAGGTGGAGTTCATCAAATTGGAGCAGAATAATATGACCGTGTCGCAGTACGAGGCAAAATTTGCGGAGTTATCCCGGTTTGCGTCCCACCTGGTGGATAATGAAGAAAGAATGACGCGGATGTTTTTAAGAGGTTTGAAGCCGGAGATACGTCAACATCTTGTTTCTCATAAACTGTGTTTGTATTCAGATGTTGTAAATAGGGCTCAGTTGGTGGAGCGCGATAACGAGACAACGCAACCAAAAGAGAGCAGCCGGCAAAATGATAATACCAGTGAGAGCAGTCATCGAAGCGGTGACAACAAGCGTGGAGGGAATCAACAGGCCAGAAATGGTAACCACTTCGGTGGTAATCAGGGCCAAAACAATAAGAATGGACATTTCAAGAAGAGGAGATTCAACAATGATGGAAAGACGTCAGCACCAGCACCTGTCGTTAAGGAAGGAGAACGACCACCTATCATATGTTTCAAATGCGGAGGGGAGGGGCACATCAGTCCAAACTGCGCGATGCCGTCCAAAGCATGTTATAATTGTGGAAGAGAAGGTCATTTAGCCGATTTTGTCGTTTACCGAAGACAAATTCAGCTAGGATGGAGGCACCAAAGGCCGTCCCAGAAAAGTCAAAACCGGTTGTGCAAGGGAGAGCGTTTGTTGTGAACTCCCAGAAGCAAGGAACCCGAATGAGGTCATCACGGGTAAGCTTATCATAAACTCTAACGAAGTCTATACTTTATTTGATACCGGTTCAACCCATTCTTTTATTTCTCCTACTTGCGCTCATCGATTAAATTTGATTCCGGAGAAATTAGACTTTGACTTATCTGTGGAAACTCCATTGGGAGAAACCTTCATTACATCCACGGTTTATAAGTCTTGTTTGGTTCAAGTTGGTACCCACACATTACCTATCGATCTGATTTCATTAAAAATACTTGCATTTGACGTGATTCTAGGGATTGATTGGTTAACTACTCATTATGCAAAAATTGATTGTTTTCGTAAGGTTGTTAGCTTTCATATTCCTAATCGACCTATTATGCGAATTCAAGCAACCAAACCATTAAAATCAATCGCTGTCATCTCAAGCCATAAAGCTATTCGTTTATTGAAAAACGGATGTCAAGCTTTCTTAGCTCATGTCACAGATCTAAACAAAAATACGTCAGTTTTGAATGATATTTCTATTGTTAATAAATTCCCTGACGTATTCCCTGAAGAACTTCCTGGCCTACCCCCAGAGCGTGAAATTGAATTTTGTATCGATCTTGAACCCGGTACAAAACCCATTTCCAAAGCCCCATATCGAATGGCTCCTATTGAACTTCAGGAGTTAAAGATCCAACTGCAGGAATTGTTAGACATTGGCTTTATTCGTCCTAGTACTTCTCCTTGGGGTGCTCCTGTTCTATTCGTGAAGAAGAAAGATGGAAGTATGCGACTTTGTATTGATTATCGGGAGTTGAATCATGTCACCATCAAAAACAGGTACCCATTGCCACGTATTGATGACCTGTTTGACCAGTTGCAAGGAGCACAATTCTTTTCAAAGATCGATCTTCGTTCTGGATATCATCAGCTGAAGGTTAGAACTGAGGATATTCCAAAGACGGCTTTTAGAACTCGGTACGGGCATTATGAATTCCTAGTCATGTCCTTTGGATTGACTAATGCTCCTGCTGCCTTCATGGATATGATGAACCGGGTATTCAAGGAATATTTGGATCACTTTGTGGTCGTCTTTATTGATGACATCCTTATTTATTCCAAAAGCCGTGAAGATCATGAGCAACACTTGAGGCTGGTACTCCAAAAGCTTCGTGAATACAAGCTTTATGCCAAGTTGAAGAAATGCGAGTTCTGGCTGGAGGAGGTAGCATTCCTTGGGCACGTAGTATCAAGTCGTGGAATATCGGTTGACCCGGCAAAGATTGAAGCTATTCAAAGCTGGGAGCAACCTAAATCAGTGACCGAGGTACGTAGCTTTCTTGGTTTAGCTGGTTATTATCGGAGATTCGTGGAAGGATTTTCTCGAATCGCTACTCCATTAACTCAGCTGACTCGGAAAGATACAAAGTTTGGTTGGAGCGAAGAATGTGAGCAGAGTTTTCAAGAACTCAAGAGGAGACTCATTTCAGCACCTGTTCTAACAATACCATCTGGCTCGGAGGGATTTGTCATCTACAGTGATGCTTCGAGCAAAGGGTTGGGATGCGTTCTCATGCAACATGGAAAAGTCATAGCCTATGCATCAAGACAACTCAAGGAATATGAGAGGAATTATCCTACTCATGATCTAGAGTTGGCAGCTGTTGTCTTTGCACTTAAAATTTGGAGGCATTACTTGTATGGGGAGAAAGTGGAGATCTTTACGGATCATAAAAGCCTCAAATATTTCTTCACTCAAAAGGAACTCAACATGCGACAACGACGTTGGCTTGAACTGTTGAAAGATTATGATCATACCATTCAATACCATCCTGGAAAAGCGAACGTGGTAGCTGACGCATTGAGTAGAAGATCATATGCGGGTACAAGTGCAATATTAACAACGCAAAGGCCCATTTTGTGTGACTTGCAAAGGATGGAGATAGAGTTGAAGACTCCAGGGACCCATGTGATGATGGCGAATATACGAGTAGAACCGACTTTAATCGATAAAGTTAAAGCTGCTCAAGCTACAGACCTGGAGCTGATGCGTATGAAGAAGAAAGTGCAAGAAGGTGCTATGCCGGAAGCAAGAATCGATGAAGAAGGAATACTTCGAGTCAACTCCAGACTTTGTGTTCCTAACAACCCTGATTTAAAGTATGAAATCATGATGGAGGCGCACAACACACCGTTTGCAATCCATCCTGGAAGTACCAAAATGTATCATGATCTTCGTCATACATTTTGGTGGAGCAATATGAAGAGAGAGATAGCGTTGTTTATCTCAAGGTGTCTAACTTGTCAACGAGTCAAAGCGGAGCATCAAGTACCAAAAGGTCCATTGCAACCACTTGAAATTCCAGAATGGAAGTGGGAGCACATTACCATGGATTTCGTTACCGGTCTTCCTAGGGTTTCTCAAGGTATTGATGCGATTTGGGTCATTGTTGATAGATTGACCAAGTCTGCTCATTTCTTACCGATACGAGAAACTTATACACTTGAACGTCTTGCTCGTATGTACATAAACGAGATTGTAAGACTGCATGGTATGCCAGTATCCATAGTTTCTGATCGAGACCCAAGATTCACTTCACGATTTTGGGTTAGTTTACAAAAAGCTATGGGCACGGAGTTACGATTTAGTTCAGCATATCATCCTCAGACGGACGGACAATCAGAGAGGACTATTCAAACTCTTGAAGATCTATTAAGACTCTGTGTCTTTGACTTCAAAGGAAGTTGGGACAAGTTCTTACCATTGGTGGAGTTTTCCTACAACAACAGTTATCAAGCAAGTATTGGCATGGCTCCATTCGAAGCATTGTATGGAAGAAAATGTCGTTCTCCAGTATGCTGGGATGAGGTGGGCGAAGCAACGTTGTTGGGACCGGAGTTGGTACGTATGACTACAGAAAAGATTCAAACGATCCGACAACGTATAAAAACCTCACAAGATCGACAAAAGAGTTATGCTGATCTTCATCGAAAGGACGTGGAATTTGATGTAGGAGATCATGTGTTCTTACGTGTTGCTCCATGGAAAGGAGTTACGAGATTTGGAAAGAGAGGAAAGCTAAATCCTCGATTCATCGGTCCATTTTTAATCCTCGATCGAGTAGGAACTGTGGCTTATAGACTCGCTTTACCGCCAAGTATGTCTCGTGTTCATAACGTTTTCCACATATCCATGTTACGCAAATATGTGGAAGACCCGAACCACATTATTGAGTTAGAACCGGACGAAATAGCGGAGGATTTGACGTATGAAGAAGTTCCTGTTCAAATCTTGGATAAGAAGGAACATATTCTACGCTCCAAGGTTATACCTCAAGTCAAAGTTTTGTGGAGAAACCACGATGTTGAGGAAATGACTTGGGAGTTAGAATCAGAAATGAAATCAAGGTATCCTTACCTCTTCGACATACCAGGTACGTACCCTAATTTCGAGGGCGAAATTTCATAAGAAGGGGAGGTTGTAAGACCCCAACTTTTATAAATAAAGATGAATTTTCTATAAATATCATTTTTGAATATTATGGAGTTAATTTGATATAATGTTATAGTTGTGGGTAATATTTATAAATTTTGCAAAGTAAGCAAGTTGTTATAAAATATTCGTTTGGTCGGAGAATATTCTTTTTGTCGGGGAATATTCGTACGACGGCACAATCATTGGTGGACCCCACAACGGAATTATTGTCGGATTGAGAAAACGACAAAAATATTTTATTAAAAATAACGGCTGAAGTGTTACCGTTAAAACCGTTAAAACTGTTGAACTACTCGGTAGTAAAAGTACAGTAATACGCGTGGTTGCATAGTAGCACACGGTATTGATTATTGATGCTTACGTGAGAAGTCACTCAGCTATACTCAATTATTGCTACAGTAATTGCTGCATCATATCTCTTAAATTATTGTCATAGTATCATCTGTATAATATGTTATATTATTAAATTAATAATTGAGACGTTGTGGTAAGTTTGGTTATTTTATGGGGGGCCATATGTCATCATCTAAGAGTCTCTTCGTCAATAGTAATTACCGTCGTCAATAGTAATTACCGTCGTCAATAGTAATTACCGTCGTCAATAGTATTTACCTTGGTCAATAGTAATTACCTTCGTCAATAGTATTTACCTTGGTCAATAGTATTTACCTTGGTCAATAGTAATTACCTTCGTCAATAGTATTTACCTTGGTCAATAGTAATTACTTTCGTCAATAGTAGTTGTCCCTTCAATATTACCAAGAGTCATTTGACCCTTCGTTAAGACCAAGAGTCATTTGACCCTTCGTTAAGACCAAGAGCCACCCTCAGTTTTTCTATAAATAGAGGCCTAGGGCTTCATTATTTTTCACGAATTCATTCAAGCTATAGAGAGAGAAAGTATAGAGAGAATAAGAGAGAGAGAGAGACTAAAAGTATTCTGCTACATCACTTTTCCAATATCCAGTTCTTTTAAGGTAGGGAATATTATTTCTTTTATATTCATGAAGAGAACTTCTGTTATTCCATTTGTTATTATTCTGTTGGAATAACCAGTATACGCGGTCTACCCTATACTTGGTGACATTCTTCTATTATTCTGTTGGAACATCCTGTCTGTGTGTTTTACACCGGACCTGGTTCCGTTTATTATTCTGTTGGAACATCCTGTCTGTGTGTTTTACACCGGACCTGGTTCCGTTTTATTATTATTCTGTTGGAATATCCTGTCTGTGTGTTTTACACCGGACCTGGTTCCATTATTTATTATTCTGTTGGAATATCCTGTCTGTGTGTTTTACACCGGACCTGGTTCCATTATTTATTATTCTGTCGGAATATCCTGTCTGTGCGTTTACGCCGGACCTGGTTCCATTATTTATTATTCTATTGGAATAACCTGTCTGTGCGGTCTATCGCATGCATGGTGATTTCTTTTGTTATTCCATTCTTTATTGTACTCAGTTGGTTAAGTTTTGACTTCTATACTCCATGAAATTTGTGGAATATCCTTGATAGTTGCGTTTCATCCAGTATCTTTTCAAGAAAATATTCTTCTAAGCATTCTTGAATTTTACTCCACAATGCAGTATCATGTTGACAATTTGGACGTTGTTAATTCCTGGATAAATTAATTCTTGAACTTGTTTTATTGAATTCTTATATCATTGTCATCATCCTCATGTTTATAAAATGTTGAAAGTCATCTGTGGCATGTAGTGCATAGATGGACTTGGTATGATTATGACCAGGGATTATTCGGTATAATCATGACCGTAATGTTACAAATGATGTGGTAAAAGTCCTCATTGGCCCGTAGTGCATTGATGGACAGTTGTTGGCATGATCATGACCATTAATGAATACACGAATATCCTTGGCCGTAGTGCAGGGGTGATTCGATGATGTGGATTATTTTATTAAGCTGAGTCTCAGCGATCACAGTGTTGAAAAACTTTTTAAATCATAAAAGATAGTAGAGTTTATTTTCTACTTGACTCTTTTAATGGATTGCTTGTTCCGCTACAGTTAAACTTGATGTCTATTATATTTTATCAGTTTAACATTGTTGAAGGCTAATGATAATTTATTCTGCATTATCTTAGTCATAATATTTCTTACTGGGCTAGTTGAGCTCACCCTTTCTTTCACTGTTCTCTTCAGGAAATGAGAACGTAGCTGGGACAAGTCGGGGTACGGAGTGATGGTCCGAATGATAGTATTAGTTAGTAGTCCTCACTATTCTATGTAATGGTGTGTTAATAAATGTAATGAGGACTCCTTTTGAGTATGAATACTCTCTAGAAGATAATATTTGTATTCAAACTCACAGTTTATGTTTTGTCGTATTGTACACGACAGTTGTATTATTAAGTTGTATTTGTATTCTGTACTATGTATCTGACGACTCAAGATGGGTGATGTATACCTAATTTTGGGGGCGTCACAAGGGCTGCTACCCACTGGCAGCAGCTAATACCAGCAGCAGCGTGCAACAAATAACTGCTACAGCAGCAAAAGAAGCTACTTATGGCTTTGTTTTGTAATGAAATAAAATACACAAGGCGTTTGTCTTTCATATCTCCTAAAGAAGTGTGTGCACAACCTATATAGTATTGAAAACTCAGCCTCAATTAACTTAATGGTGGAAATTTAACTACCCACAGTAAGAGACTGCCGCTGAAGGGCAGCAACGAATAATAGCAGTAGTTGATTGCTGGCTACTGTTAAAACGGTATTAATAAGCTATGATAAATTTGTCTTGTAACATTAGAGGATACCTATAAATTTGAGTTATTATCTCTATAAAAGCAAGAATATAAAACGTATATAACCAACTAAGAAGGTTATAGCAATTGAATGGACATATGTAAAAGACAAGTTACCTAAAGCAAGGGTTACTATTATGGGCAA
The DNA here is from genome assembly GCA_016801055.1 of Panax notoginseng. Lineage (NCBI taxonomy): Eukaryota > Viridiplantae > Streptophyta > Magnoliopsida > Apiales > Araliaceae > Panax > Panax notoginseng. Next base: position 231,500,106 of record CM029014.1, read on the forward strand.
CAGTAGTGGGCTGGAAACAACAACATATAGATGCTACCGTAGCATTATATGGATCCCTCTTTGGTTTCTAAATTTATTCTAATAGCTTACCTCTAAAAAATAATGAATATGGAACTATTAAACTAAGTGAACTGTAACGTCCCCAAAATAGGTCCATTCCATCCAACCCATTCTGAGTCGTCAAATACATGGTACAGAAAACAACTACAACTTTATTAGAACAATTGTCGTGCAAAATACAACAACACATATGCTGTGAGTTTGGATACAAATATATACCAAATGTGACATTGGACACCATCATGTATCAGCACTTCACAAAGGTACCTTACATAAAGGTATAGTCAAAAACTGTTCTAGAAATTAGAATCTTTGGGAAGTGCTCAAGGAAACCTTCGTACATGGGAGGCCACGCGTCTAGGTTATGATAGATATCATATGGCCACAGAATTATCCTTGGTTGACCCAATAGACCCCAAAGAAAAACGAGAAGATTACTATCATATTCTTCCCAATGGTGAGTCTTCTCTTGACTTATCATTATCTCCACTATCTCTAATTGAGAATTATACTTCAAACAAACACCAAGATTATATAGGTAGTGCCCATAGATATACTCAGCAAGTGGATGAGCACAACCCTGTCCTATGATGACACGAGGTTGTATGTCATTAGACATCTTGTATGATAGTGACAAAACACCCTTCCAACGTTGGGTTCGCCTCACCCTATTTTCTTCACCAAATATAACTACTAAATGATGACCACCGTTCTATTCCCTTGTTACCCCCGCTCGACCCAGCTACACTCTTATTACCTGAAAGGAATTGTGAAGCAAAAGGGTGAGCACAACTAGCTCAGTAAAGAATATCATGACTAAAGATAATTAAATTATCAATAGCCTTCATCAATAATAAATCAGAGATTTAGAACATATGGTAAATGATAAAAATTTCAACCATAGTTGCAGCGGAACGAGCAATCCATTAGAAGAGTCAAATAGACTATAAAGTCTATTATCTTCTCCATGTTAAAAATCCACCAACAATATTTTATCCATGTAACATCACTCAACAGTTCCTTTCCACAATCATATGAATAACTCATAATCATAATTGTGACTATAAATTTTCTTCGCACCCAGGACGAAGAATATTTTCATCACCTGTCTTTACCTGAAACATCAAAGATCATGGTTATACCAAATCACAATTCCTGTTTATAATCATACTAACAAATCCATCTTTGCACTACGGGCCAAAGATATTCGTCAACAGTTTATCTTTGCACTACTGGCCAAAGATATTCAACAACAGTTCATCTTTGCACTACAGGCCAAAGATATTCAACAACATATCATCTTTGCACTACAGGCCAAAGATATTCATCAACAGTTCATATTTGCACTACAGGCCAAATATATTCATCAACAGTTCATATTTGCACTACATGCCAAATATATTAATATCTCAAAGAATTATAATCATTTTAGAATTTATATAAACAATAATTATAACCATGTTGATCAATTCACCTTTGCACTTAAGCTTAAGATATTCAATTATAAATTCAATGGTCATGATCATACCAGTCACAATTCAACTTTGCACTACAGGCCAAAGAGAACCCTAGTCATGATCATACCAATAATCTACCCATCTTTACACTCCAGTGAAAGAGAATTTTAACATCAAGGTTATAAAAATGTTATATATGATAATAAAAACAATATGATCAACATATAGATTTAATCTCAAGAGTAATATTCATAACTCAACTATAATTTGGTCAGAAAAAGAAACCAATTTTATCATGAATAGTAACTCGTGAATAGTAACCCATGAATAGTAACTCGTGAATAGTAACTCGTGAATAGTAACTCATGAATAGTAACTCGTGAATAGTAACCCCAACACAAAAGATAGAAATTCTACAATAAAATTCATACCAATATTTTGGTATAATGATATTGAAAGAATAACATTTCTTAAATTTATAAACAATTTATTTTAATTGTTTACACTTTACTAAATAAATGCATTTAATCATTCTAAAATGCCAAACTCATAAGATTTCATCACCAATAACCAAAATCCTCATCAAAAATCTGCATATACCTCATATAGGATTCTCAAGCCATAAAATCCTATTTTCCAATTTTCTTTCTTCACAAAACATATTTAATTCATTTACTCATAACTAGACTATTTTTATGAAAAATACCAAATCAGTTCCAAAAATATTTCTTTTCTGGAATTTAGCATAATATAGTCCCATAGTGAACATATATTTTTCTCAGAATTTTTAAAAGTCATTTACTATTTTTCATATGGCCAAAATAGCCGAATATTTAGACATTTATCAAAAATTGTACTTTTATCTAAAAATTCTGAAATTCACAGAGTATACTCCTATCATATACATGTACTCCCAATAAAAATTTCATCAATTTTGGAGTTAACCACAAGGAATTATAAGCTGTTACTTTTAAAATAGTATTTTCTCATAAAATTCATAACTCTCAATCTATACATCCAAAAATCACCATTTTTGGACACAATCAAGAAAACTCATCAAAATATCATTTCAAATTTTTTCAGAATTTTTGAAGATCAGAAAAATTACGAAACTGAAAATCATAACAACCCTTAAAATCCCTTAATATCCCTTACTATCCCTTACCTTAAAAGAGCAGTACTTCTGACTGGATATCGGATATGATGCTGAAGGAAACTTGCACTAATGAATAGCAACTCACCAAGTATCTAAAACTCACAAAATATACTTCATAATATAGAGAGAGAAAGAGAGAAAGCTTATGTTTTTGGTGTGATTTTCAATTCTAACTTAGCCCTCTATTTATAGGAAAATTTTGGTAGGTTTGACCTGCAACCTGATGGCTTTACCTGCTACTATTCCCACCCACCACATTTGAAATATAATTCAGCACATTTCTTCACCAACCACAAGTGGGGTCCACCAATTCTAGAATTTTCTACCAAAATGATAAACTCCGAAAATTCAACAATTTCTGAACCAGTCATCTCGTAAAATTCATAATAAATCATACGTTCATTTTTAACGGTTCAAAATTTGTGGACATATACTCAACTTATATATGTATAACATATCCAAAAATTACCACGATCCAACGGTCGGATTAAAAATTATAACCCCCGCAAAATATCTCAAAAACCCTAATTTTTAATACCTCCATTCCGACAAAAATACTGATAAAAACCTCAACATTAACTCCTTCATTTTTAACCACAAAAATATATCCCTCGTTTATATCCACATAAAATAAATATTTTCTTATCATATGAATCAATAATTAATTATTCACAAATAATATTACAGAATCACATTTATGACAACCAGGCCGTTCCCAGAAAGAGGGGGCTTTCCAATAAGGATTTTTCCTTACTGGCGCGCAATTAGATGACCAAACCTCTCCTTAGACAGAACTTTCTAGTCATTGCCAATAATGTTATCTAATAATATTATTCAAATAATATGAATTATTGATCTGATAATGGGAAATACTGTGCAGCAACAATTATTGAACAACAACAATATAAAATTTCAACGTAGCAATTATTGAATCAATAAAATAAAATATTGAACAGTAATTACTGTAACAATTATTGAGTAGTGCCTTCTTACGTAAGAATCAATAATTTCAAAAATACTGTGCAATACCGTGTGCTACTGTGCAATAACGCGTATTACTGTATTTTAATCACCGGGTATTCCAACAGTGTTAACGGTAACAACTACGCCGTTATTTGTAAAAACTTAAATTTTTGTCGTTTTCTTCATCCGACAGTTATTCGTTATGGGGCCCACAAATAGCTGCGCCGTCGTACGAATATTCCCCGACAGAAAGAATATTCTACGACCAAACGAATATTCCCCAACAACAATGATTATTTTATAACCACTTGCTTATTTTGAAAAAAATATTCACATTTCACCCATAACTTTAAACTTTTATCAATTTAACCATTTACTGAATAGTAATTATAAGAAAAATTGAATACTTTTATTTCATAAAATTCGGGGTCTTACAATCTCCCCTCCTTATGAAATTTCGTCCCCGAAATTTACGTACCTGGTATTTCAAAGAGTTGAGAATATCTTCCTTTCATTTCAATTTCCATCTTCTCTGTCATCATAATTTCTCCATTGCTCATCTCCTGTATTTCAAATAACATTCTAGAATACAGCTTCAAAATAAGTGTTAATTTAACAAATTAACATATCACATAATATCCCGATATTATGACTGACCAACAAATAAGCTTAGGTAGGACACACTAGCGAAGGATTTACTCATCTCTCCCCTCCTAGTTGTATTCCCCGATCTCCGCCAGAGATCATATCCCCAAGCTCTGATACCAAATGTAACGTCCCCAAAATAGGTCCATTCCATCCAACCCATTCTGAGTCGTCAAATACATGGTACAGAAAACAACTACAACTTTATTACAACAATTGTCGTGCAAAATACAACAACACATATGCTGTGAGTTTGGATACAAATATATACCAAATGTGACATTGGACACTATCATGTATCAGCACTTCACAAAGGTACCTTACATAAAGGTATAGTCAAAAACTGTTCTAGAAATTAGAATCTTTGGGAAGTGCTCAAGGAAACCTTCGTACATGGGAGGCCACGCGTCTAGGTTATGATAGATATCATATGGCCACAGAATTATCCTTGGTTGACCCAATAGACCCCAAAGAAAAACGAGAAGATTACTATCATATTCTTCCCAATGGTGAGTCTTCTCTTGACTTATCATTATCTCCACTATCTCTAATTGAGAATTATACTTCAAACAAACACCAAGATTATATAGGTAGTGCCCATAGATATACTCAGCAAGTGGATGAGCACAACCCTGTCCTATGATGACACGAGGTTGTATGTCATTAGACATCTTGTATGATAGTGACAAAACACCCTTCCAACGTTGGGTTCGCCTCACCCTATTTTCTTCACCAAATATAACTACTAAATGATGACCACCGTTCTATTCCCTTGTTACCCCCGCTCGACCCAGCTACACTCTTATTACCTGAAAGAAATTGTGAAGCAAAAGGGTGAGCACAACTAGCTCAGTAAAGAATATCATGACTAAAGATAATTAAATTATCAATAGCCTTCATCAATAATAAATCAGAGATTTAGAACATATGGTAAATGATAAAAATTTCAACCATAGTTGCAGCGGAACGAGCAATCCATTAGAAGAGTCAAATAGACTATAAAGTCTATTATCTTCTCCATGTTAAAAATCCACCAACAATATTTTATCCATGTAACATCACTCAACAGTTCCTTTCCACAATCATATGAATAACTCATAATCATAATTGTGACTATAAATTTTCTTCGCACCCAGGACGAAGAATATTTTCATCACCTGTCTTTACCTGAAACATCAAAGATCATGGTTATACCAAATCACAATTCCTGTTTATAATCATACTAACAAATCCATCTTTGCACTACGGGCCAAAGATATTCGTCAACAGTTTATCTTTGCACTACTGGCCAAAGATATTCAACAACAGTTCATCTTTGCACTACAGGCCAAAGATATTCAACAACATATCATCTTTGCACTACAGGCCAAAGATATTCATCAACAGTTCATATTTGCACTACAGGCCAAATATATTCATCAACAGTTCATATTTGCACTACATGCCAAATATATTAATATCTCAAAGAATTATAATCATTTTAGACTTTATATAAACAATAATTATAACCATGTTGATCAATTCACCTTTGCACTTAAGCTTAAGATATTCAATTATAAATTCAACGGTCATGATCATACCAGTCACAATTCAACTTTGCACTACAGGCCAAAGAGAACCCTAGTCATGATCATACCAATAATCTACCCATCTTTACACTCCAGTGAAAGAGAATTTCAACATCAAGGTTATAAAAATGTTATATATGATAATAAAAACAATATGATCAACATATAGATTTAATCTCAAGAGTAATATTCATAACTCAACTATAATTTGGTCAGAAAAAGAAACCAATTTTATCATGAATAGTAACTCGTGAATAGTAACCCATGAATAGTAACTCGTGAATAGTAACTCGTGAATAGTAACTCATGAATAGTAACTCGTGAATAGTAACCCCAACACAAAAGATAGAAATTCTACAATAAAATTCATACCAATATTTTGGTATAATGATATTGAAAGAATAACATTTCTTAAATTTATAAACAATTTATTTTAATTGTTTACACTTTACTAAATAAATCATTTAATCATTCTAAAATGCCAAACTCATAAGATTTCATCACCAATAATCAAAAATCCTCATCAAAAATCTGCATATACCTCATATAGGATTCTCAAGCCATAAAATCCTATTTTTCAATTTTCTTTCTTCACAAAACATATTTAATTCATTTACTCATAACTAGACTATTTTTATGAAAAATACCAAATCAGTTCCAAAAATATTTCTTTTCTGGAATTTAGCATAATATAGTCCTATAGTGAACATATATTTTTCTCAGAATTTTTAAAAGTCATTTACTATTTTTCATATGGCCAAAATAGTCGAATATTTAGACATTTATCAAAAATTGTACTTTTATCTAAAAATTCTGAAATTCACAGAGTATACTCCTATCATATACATGTACTCCCAATAAAATTTTCATCAATTTTGGAGTTAACCACAAGGAATTATAAGCTGTTACTTTTAAAATAGTATTTTCTCATAAAATTCATAACTCTCAATCTATACATCCAAAAATCACCATTTTTGGACACAATCAAGAAAACTCATCAAAATATCATTTCAAATTTTTCCAGAATTTTTGAAGATCAGAAAAATTACGAAACTGAAAATCATAACAACCCTTAAAATCCCTTAATATCCCTTACTATCCCTTACTATCCCTTACCTTAAAAGAGCAGTACTTCTGACTGGATATCGGATATGATGCTGAAGGAAACTTGCACTAATGAATAGCAACTCACCAAGTATCTAAAACTCACAAAATATACTTCATAATATAGAGAGAGAAAGAGAGAAAGCTTATGTTTTTGGTGTGATTTTCAATTCTAACTTAGCCCTCTATTTATAGGAAAATTTTGGTAGGTTTGACCTGCAACCTGATAGCTTTACCTGCTACTATTCCCACCCACCACATTTGAAATATAATTCAGCACATTTCTTCACCAACCACAAGTGGGGTCCACCAATTCTAGAATTTTCTACCAAAATGATAAACTCCAAAAATTCAATAATTTCTGAACCAGTCATCTCGTAAAATTCATAATAAATCATACGTTCATTTTTAACGGTTCAAAATTTGCGGACATATACTCAACTTATATATGTATAACATATCCAAAAATTATCACGATCCAACGGTCGGATTAAAAATTATAACACCCGCAAAATATCTCAAAAACCCTAATTTTTTAATACCTCCATTCCAACAAAAATACTGATAAAAACCTCAACATTAACTCCTTTATTTTTAACCACAAAAATATGTCCCTCGTTTATATCCACATAAAATAAATATTTCCTTATCATACGAATCAATAATTAATTATTCACAAATAATATTACAGAATCACATTTATGACAACCAGGCCGTTCCCAGAGAAGAGGGGGCTTTCCAATAAGGATTTTTCCTTACTGGCGCGCAATTAGATGACCAAACCTCTCCTTAGACAGAACTTTCTAGTCATTGCCAATAATGTTATCTAATAATATTATTCAAATAATATGAATTATTGATCTGATAATGGAAAATACTGTGCAGCAACAATTATTGAACAACAACAATATAAAATTTCAACGTAGCAATTATTGAATCAATAAAATAAAATATTGAACAGTAATTACTGTAACAATTATTGAGTAGTGCCTTCTTACGTAAGAATCAATAATTTCAAAAGTACTGTGCAATACCGTGTGCTACTGTGCAATAACGCGTATTACTGTATTTTAATCACCGGGTATTCCAACAGTGTTAACGGTAACAACTACGCCGTTATTTGTAAAAACTTAAATTTTTGTCGTTATCGTCATCCAACAGTTATTCGTTATGGGGCCCACAAATAGCTACGCCGTCGTACGAATATTCCCCGACAGAAAGAATATTCTACGACCAAACGAATATTCCCCGACAACAATGATTATTTTATAACCACTTGCTTATTTTGAAAAAAATATTCACATTTCACCCATAACTTTAAACTTTTATCAATTTAACCATTTACTGAATAGTAATTATAAGAAAAATTGAATACTTTTATTTCATAAAATTCGGGGTCTTACATGAACCATTAAAGCCTATTAAAGGACTGTTGTGACGAATAAGCTGAGTTTGGGGCTGCGGGGCCGCGGGGCCGCAAGGCCACGCCAAGCTTAGCCAAGCCTCACGGGACCAAGCCAAGCTTGGTTGTCGGCATGGTTAGCTATTGAGGGGTTGTTAAGCCAAAATAGGCAGTGCTAGGGAACTGTTAGAGCAACAGAGAAGGTAACTAGGCATACTTAATCAACAAGGAGACTGTTTTGGCTATAACAGAAAAATAAAAGTATTAACACTTTTGTATACAAGAATAAAGCTACAAAGTGTTATGAGAACTATGAATTACTCCACCAAGTTATGAATATCTCAAAACATAAAAGAATATAGAAAGGGACTGTTTTGGGTATAATCTTAAAACATTAAAGAGTTGCCTTGGGTATCACTAAGGGAGTCAAAAATGGTTAAAGTAATAGTGCCTTGAAATAAATTCATAAGACAAGGAAAGTAAAGATGTTGAGAATCAAAGCAATAAATCCAAACAAGGCTATAAAACTGTTAAGGGCAAAGAGGGTTGTTTTGACATAACTAAGAAACGCAACAAGTTTGAATGAATTGTTTGACAATATAATTTGCAAAGAAAATTGGAAAGTACTAAAGTTCTACCCTTATGATATATAATCATACTTAAATCATGAAATACCTTACGTATTCACCTTGAATACCTAGGTTATGAAGAAAATTGCGAAGTATACGTATAACAAGAAAGAAGAAAAAAGGAATATGAACTAAAATCATATAAAGTTCAAGAATTGGGATTATGTCAAACCCTATAAAAGAAAGAAATGACTATTGTAAAAACATAGATGAGATATTTGAAAAATGGATAAAAATATCTCAAGTATATGAATATAAACTAAAAACATGATCAATGTGATTATGTAATATGTGAACATACAAGCTATATGACTTGGCTATTTGGCTAATATGTTTGTAAATGCAAATAAATTTGTGTAGGCTCCGTGAGAACACATTAAGTTGAATCTTATCAATAGTCCACAAACCAGGCAAGTATCTAAATCTTACTCTTTATTAAGCAAGTATTTTGGATTTATTCATATGTGGGTAAGTTCTCTAAATTCTGAATTCGTCTCTCATTTACTTATGAATAATACAAGGTAGTAAAACCTTTTTATTCCAATCAGCTTATTCAAGAGAACAGTTAAGATGTTATCAAGTATATCGAACATTTCTCTCTTAAATAAGTTTGTATGCCAGTATTTAACTCAAAAGCTATCTTTTTGAGTTATTCAACTTATTTGTACTTTAATACTTCAAACTCAGTTACTTTGATAATATTGAAACAATGTCAAATATATGTCATTATTTCGGCTAGACAACTGTTGAGATATATTATTTATTCATGAAAATCTCATTTAATGTTTTCCAAACCATGTTGTGGTGATGCGGACTCTTATATAATGTTGTGAACGAACAACCCTTTTATAGGGGCATATTGTACCGGACATATGATTCCGAAGGACATGTAATGTGTCATTAGACTGTTATGTTGTGCACAATGTAAGGTACTTAGGTTGATCCCCTAAAGTACAAGTCTAGGATATAGAACAGTCTTAATAACGTACTGTTTGTATCCTTGGATTGCTGTGTTAGTAGTGTCAATTCTAGTACAGAGTTCACTGGTCATTTGACCTTACGTACAGCATGCTAAAGCCTGATTTGAAGACTCAAAACTTTTAAAGAACTATCTTGTTCAGTATCTATTGATTTATATCCTCATTGTTATAAATATTTATGTTCTATTATATTCAACTGTTTATTTCCTTGATGAGCAAGCTTTTACTCACCCTTGCGTTGGATATAATATTTTCAGTTAAAATCGAGAACGTTGGTACGTCCGAGAAAGATAAGGGAAAAGACAAAATTGCAGAATAAATGTTTATTAAGCGCATGTGCTTATATGAACTTAAATAGTGGATGTAATAAATACATTTAATATTATGTTTTGTAATCTTATTTGGTATTTAATTAGTTATGTAAAGGTCTATAGAACCTGATATTTAAGTAAGATATTTATGTAATCTAAGACAGGGTTACGATAGTATGAATGTTTATGTTAGTATCGTGAGCACCAAACCCAAGTTAAAAGTAACTCGGATTTGGGAGCGTCACATATGCCCAGCTCCGCAGATGTTAAACACTCATTTTTACACTTAAAACCCTTGTGATTGATATTATATATCTCTTCCCACTTAGTAACAGCCATATTGAATGTGTTCCATGGCGGCTAATGCCGTTACCCACCATGAGGATGGAGGATGTTCGAACAGGAGCCGAGACCCCCACCGGAGACGTACAACTCAAGGATATAGCATCATCAATATTATAACAAAAACTTATTTTTTTATGATCATCTAGATAACATTATTTATTACCCAAAAAATCAAAGATAACATAACAATAAATTAATAATACCATATGAAATCAATATTAAACGGCACTGTCAAGAAAGGGATTAATTGACTTATGATTAAACTAATTGACTTGAAAATTGGGGCAAGCTTTTAAGAGGGTGAGTACGCTTGAAAAGAAAGGTAGAACACGGGATGACATCACATCAAAGAAACATTCAATGAACAAATAATTTAGTAGACATATTTAACATTGCCATTACTCTTTCTCAGTTTCTCCTTCATTGCATCAAAAGGCCATGTGAACTGAATAAAATTGGATCTTTTTTAATTTATTCAACACAGAGCTCAATATTATTAATCAATGCAATGATAATTACAAGGCTGAAACTGATTGGGGCCACTTTATGAATAAACCATATCTGCCTGTTGCACCCAAAAAAAAGAGGGGGGGGGGGGGGGGAAATCATATCTGACTGAGTTCACAGTCAATAGTGGATTGCAAATAATCCATTATTTTTCCTTTTTTCTTAACTACGCAACAAAAAACTTCTTTAATCTATAAGATAAGTGCAAAAGAATAAATTATATAAGGATAGCATGCAAAGACATAGGGAATTTAGAAGAAAATTGAAATCTAATTAATATGATTAATTAAAAAAATTTATAATAGTAAATAATAAAGCAATAATACTACTGTGACTAAAGAATTGTTACAAAAGAAGACAGAAAATTATGTGTATTACTTTGATTCGTTACAATTACTAGGCGCACCCATGTAGAGTGAATCTTTCAATAATTAAATTTTGACACATCATTTTGTAAACTAGTTTTTATATGAGTTATTTGTAAATATAGCACGACTCATATTAAAAACATGTTATACAATCTGTTGATATAATTGAAATTATTTGACTTTCTCTTATTAAATTATCTACGTGGCATGTTGTTATTAGATAGTGCACATAAAATTAATTGAGTAGTAAGTAAGTATTTATAAAGATATTAAGCATATAATATGAGGGCAAAATTGGGGTTTACAATGGGATGAGCCCCATTCATCCATCAAGAGAAGTGCCAAAAAATCTCAAGACTAGATTAGATTAGAGTATTCAAAATCAACTTTGGGGTAGCTTTCACATTGAAATATAATAATAAGGTATTTGGATTATTTTCACATTTGCTTGCACGTCCTCTATAAACTATACCATTACCCATCTGTCAGCCCTTAGGTCCCCCATATATTAAAACAACCACCCGGTCTTTCACCACCTTTCCCATTTCTTCTTCCCTTTCTCTATCCACCCTTAACCACTTTTAAATGCTTCATCCTTGAGAATATCCATCACAAATATTACACACACACACACACACACACACACACACACACACACACATATATATATAGCCATCAAACTTTTGTATTTCCTTAATTTTACCCAAAAAAACTTTTGTATTGATCTATTAGAGCTTATTTTCATGGACGGCAGAATCAACCCGTTTGTCAGCGAGCAAGAAGACTACGAAAACTCACCGGAAAATAGCCAAGAATCGCCGCCTTCCGGCTTGTTTAGTGACAGCAAGATGACTTCTACCTCCTCTCCTAGAAGAAGGTTAGATATATAAATCTGTCATAATTCGAACATCTTCCTAGTCCTTGTTTTATCCGATTTTCGTTAAGAATTTTTATCGAAAGATAAAACAAAAAAAGAAGGATGAAGATGAAATGGAAGAAGATACAAAATTTGTTAGGGTTTCATTATTATAGTAAATGTGCATGAGTGTGTATTCATTTGTTTCAGTCGGCGGGCAATACAGAAAAGAGTGGTGTCCGTGCCAATCAAAGACGTTGAAGGGTCCCGGCTTAAAGGCGAGATGAGTACTCCACCGTCCGATTCTTGGGCTTGGAGAAAGTATGGCCAAAAGCCTATCAAAGGCTCTCCTTACCCAAGGTACATAATTAACCCTCCATTTTCTTTGTCAATGAAATTGATTGATGCCCCTATTATTGTTACATTATGTGGCAATCAATGTGATTTTTCAGTACTCTCGTTATAAATTACAAAATCATCATTTATTATTGACAATGTGTGTCATAACATTAAAATGAAATATCCATTTATTTGATGTAATTAATGTTATATATATATATATATATATATATATATATATATATATATATATATCAAGATTAATTCGGAATTGCAATTTGATTTGACAGGGGTTACTATAGATGTAGTAGCTCAAAAGGGTGTCCAGCACGAAAGCAAGTCGAGCGTAGTCGGGCCGACCCCACCATGTTAATGGTAACGTATTCTTGTGAGCATAACCACCCATGGCCGGCTTCTAAAAATAATCACAATCAGAATCACAACCGCAACAACAACAACAACAACAATCAAGATATTACTCCATCCACCGCCGCGAGTATTAATACTTCATCGACAAATGTCACTACTCCAAATTTTGAAGAAGATGATCAAAACCCCACAATTTTCCCGACCGACGAAAAATTCAACAATCTTGAAGGATCCTTAATTTCGGAATTCGGGTGGTTCATGGATTTGGATTCAAATTCCTCCACCATGCTAGAGAGTCCATTTTTAGCTAGAGATTGTATTGGAGATGCTGACATAGCAACAATTTTTTCAACAAGGGAGGAGGATGAGTCATTGTTTGCGGATCTCGGGGAGCTGCCGGAGTGTTCGGTGGTGTTCCGGCGAGGTGTGATGGGAAGAGAGGAGGAACGCCGGCGGTGTAGTTTGACACCCTTGTGTAGGACCACCGGGTAGATCAAATTGGACACTTGTCGCCTCCACATTTGTCTTTGTTACAAATTAATTGTTACTACTATCAAGAAGTACGTATCTTTCGCCTAAAGACACAAATAAAAATTATTTTTAATTTATTATTTAAATTGTATTTTCTTCAAATTTGCCTAGATTTCAGTGTAGTAAGTAATAGTAGTAGTAAACTAAAAACGTTTCATTCGGGACTCTGTCTTGTTCTCGGTGTAAATTAGCAACACCCGTTGTTTACAATGTTCATCTTCTTTGGCATCTTTTAGAGTTTTAACTTTAAATAAGAATGGAAAATTATATTAATGTGGCATTATTTATTTATTTATTTTTATGAAATTGTGGATTATTTAGAATTTCGGTATGCATGCAATATAAAATGAGAAAATAGGCCAATTTTCTTTTGTTATTGATGTATTCATTTTTATTAATTATCCCTTTCCTTGCCGTCTCGATCGAGTAATCCCAAAGAAAATAGTTCATTTTGTTTTAAAGAATTTTGAAATCATAATTTATGACTTGAAAGACAATTATCTTAAACACGTTTCTTTATAACTGGACAAATAATTTCTCGCCAATAAGTAATAGTTAGAACTAGTAATATTGAGTGAGTGGGAGTGATCTCTTAGTACTCAGATTTTGTATGCATCAATTGACTGATGGGAATTTCTCAGCAATAAATTTATATAGCCTTCGACCTTTGAAAAAAAAAGAGTTCAATTTTCAATATTTTTAGCAAAATCTAAAAATATTTATACAATTAATTTTCCCTCTTGTAATAAATTTAGCAGACTGACCACATCCGTGACCGTCTAAATAGACTTGGGACAAAACAAATAAATATGTATTTATATACTCCATCCGTCCCATAACATATGATATTTTAGAATTGTGCACAAAAATTAAAAAAAAAAATGAACGGTAGCCGTTAATTCCTTCTGCATGATTGAGTTGGAGCAACTTTTATATTTGCTTAGTATTGTTATATCTTGCAATAAAAATATAGATTCTTATTACTATAGACATAATAACATAATTTACAAATTCATGCATATACATGGGAAAGTTGATTGAGGTATTTTAATTAATTGTAGCCTTATTCACATATTTTTGTTATTTTCCTTTGTGTAATTATGAGTCCAATCACTAAAAATGAAAAAAAAAATTTCTCCATTTTGATTAGATCAACATTTTTTTTTCTATTACACTCCTACCTAAAATAGAGGCTAGACTAAAAAGAAGTAGATAAAATTTGAGGAGTGACTTTCTATACTGCACTAACGATGGCCCTAAAAGTCAAATGAACAAAAATTGAGTTTTCACCAATGATAGCTAGACTTTTCTTCTCTAATTTTTTGTTTTTCTAGATTTCTGGCATTGTTAATATTTTGGTTGGTAGTAACTGATAATGTTTATATTTTAGTTGCACATGTTAATCCACAAGATGGCCTTGCTTATCTAGTTAAGAACAATAAAGGAGATTAATTATTTGAGATGGTGACATAAGAGAATACAAGCATATTTAAATTTTAGTAGGGTCCTAAGTAGTTGAATTATTAACATCATAATTGCATCATTAACAAAAGACTTCTGCCAATGAGATCTGTTATACAAGTACTCTTACATTTAGGTCTTAGATTGGATTTTCACTTAAGTGGGTTTATTTCTTCCATTATGAGAAGTTTATTTTTTTGATTTGTTCTTGTTCTTCCTCTTCTAGTGAGGCATGTTTGATTGGTTCTTATGATGTACTTGATTATGAATTCTAGTGTACTCTCTAAAAAGTTGGACTTCAAAAAAAAGACAAAACTAAGGAATTCCTTCTTGTGTTTGGCACCTTTTATTTATTATCTCATTAAACTTTAAAAACAATGCAATTATTGCATTGAACTAATTAAAAAATTAAAATTAGACAATTCTATTAAAATAAATAAACGGGCTTTAACTTGATTCAATTATTTAAATAGTGGTAGGAAAAATATAAGGAAAAAGAAAGAAATAATGGTGTGGCCATTGATTGGGCAAAGATAAAAAAAAATAGAAAGCAGACATAAATTATCTTCTCTTTGGTCATCTCCTCCTCTGCCATTGTCACCTTTCATGGGCGCCATCACCTCCGACTACCTCCATCATCAATGGCCATCTTCAAAAATTTCATGCAACTTCACTTTTCTGATCAAGTACATAGTTGGATTTTGTGAT
This sequence comes from Panax notoginseng, assembly GCA_016801055.1. Classification (NCBI taxonomy): domain Eukaryota; kingdom Viridiplantae; phylum Streptophyta; class Magnoliopsida; order Apiales; family Araliaceae; genus Panax; species Panax notoginseng. The sequence continues at coordinate 231,515,865 of CM029014.1, forward strand.
TTTAAAGGAACTCAGTTGGTACCCCAGACCTCTTGCAAAGCAAGAGGTCCTGGGCTTTCTTTAGCAAAGTTGAAACAAACTTTGGATTCATTGAGATATTTTTTAGCAAAAGGTGAAATTAAGATGAAATTTCAAGTTGGGGCTTCTCTCCAATTATTAGGTCACATATATGGCTCCATCAAATTCAAAGGTAATTTATAACAAAAAAAAACTATAATTTTTTATTAAGGTTTCATCTTGCCTATAATTACAAATTCTGGTATTCATATTATAATTACAAAATGGGATTCATATTTACTCGAATGGAATTGTTGGATATATAAAGGAAATTGAAGGAAATAGATGTACATGGGATTCATATTTACTGGATTGGAATTGAGGGTGATCGATGCCGAAAGAATTGTCAAGGAGGCGACAATGACGGATATGACTGCTCCACTCTTTCAAATAGGAAACCTTCCGTGCCGGTAGCTTACTAGAGACATGTCGTCTCCGGCAAAAGGGGTTGGAACAACAGTGCTTGAAGAGGGAGTAGGGTCGATGATAGGTATAAAATGTTTGATGTTTGTGATTCGTTTATGTTTAGTTTTATTGCATGTTTTCTATTTATATGAACTTGTTAAGGTGTTTATTGATTTTAAGAAGAATTTGATATGATTTTGCAGATATGGAGTTTAATGCTTAGTTTTTAGTTGTTTTGCAGGAGTGTTCTACGAACGTTGGGTACAATGTGTGCAGACAACTCTACATTCGTATGCTTAGTTTTTAGTTGTTTTGCAGGAGTGTTCTACGAACGTTGGGTACAATGTGTGCAGACAACTCTACATTCGTAGTATGGCAGTATGGGTTCCAGAGTTATTCTACGATCAGTATTGTTGACTCTGCGATCGTGGCTTGGCAGTCTTTGACCCCAGTAAAGTTATTCTACGAAAATGGGGTAAAAGACTTGGTTCGAAGAAACGAACATAACTTTCACATCGGGTATCCGATTACCTATTATAATATATTTTCGAAAAATGAATTTCATGCTCCATACCGTGCCAACCGAGGGTTCTTGGTTGATATTATTTTCATCCTCAAATTCGTGGATTTAGGTAGACTGTCGGTAGAAATAAATTCACTCTACGATTAACTGTTTCATTCTACGATTTGTCACCTTACGATCTATGATTCTACGTTTTTTGTTCAGAGAATTCATTCTACTATTGTGGGTCGACTTATGGATATGAATATATATGGGTCAGATTCGAGGTGTTGGAGCAGAGAAGTTCAATTCGTAATAGGATTCGAAATTGGAGTTATGATTTGATATGGAATTGTTGTAGCTAGTTTTGAAAGTATATAGAGTCTTCTAAGGAAACTAAGTTCGAAGTTGATAAGGAAACTATATCTACCGAGAGATTTTTTGAAGTAGAGTTGGAAACGAATTCTTCTAGGGTTTTAGAGAATTTACCTACAAATACCTTCACTTGTAATCAGATCAAGGCATCTGACATCTTATATTTTATTTAATTATTATTTGTTCTCTTATCAGCATGTTAAGTAGTTTATTTTTTTTCAGTTCTAAGGGGATGTTGAACTATAATTGAGTTTTATTATCTATTCTTTCTTATATGAGATTTATTCTGATAATCTGTTTTAACTGATTAAATGTTATTTGATCTGATTGATTTTATGTGGCTAGTTAGATTAATCTGATTAATATCATCTGATAGATCAAAATATAGTATTAAGCAAACAATGTTGTATCTGATGACATGTAGTTGTTAGTAATACATGATTTTGATCAAGCTTTTGAGTGTTACTATGGTTATCAGAACGCAAGATAATCTGCAATTGTATGATTGTTGCTTAGAATAATCTAATTTCCTAGTCTCTATTATATTAAATCTAGGTTGATAGTTCTAGGTTGTACGTATGATAGTTAAGGTCTAGTGGGTAATTGTTACACTAGATTTAAAATCTAATGGGAGTTTTCGGGTAACAGAGGTTGTTGTTATCTAGGGTTATTAATCTCATTGAAGAAAGAAATAATGTTAACTTGATTATATTGTTGTTGTGAATTGGTGAAATTGAACTGCAGAACTGAAATTTTAATTTATTTGATTATCATTATTAATTTAATTATATTTTCTTTAGTTAGTTAAAATCAATTCAAAACCCCTCTCCTTTTGCTTATTGTTTGTTGTTAGAAACATTAGGATAAATTCAGAACAATATCATCCTTTGTGGGTTCGACCCTTACTTCTTGTTGTACTAAGTTTCAATTTCGTAGAGAGTAAAGTAAAGTTTAATTTTGGAGTGCTAAACGTCAACTTCCCCGTCGACATAAGGGGGCTGGAACGACGGTTGTTGGAAAGGGAGTAGGACCCAGTTTTGGTGCCTAAACCACATAAAACAATCCATGTCATTTCGCTTTTATTTTTATTTTTCTTTACTCGTCACGTATGAAAATACTTAACAAATTTGACGGACGTTTAATTATTTTAACTGAATGGTCTAAATTTTTTTTATTAGTTCAATGTGACAATTATATATTTTAAAAGTCTAATGGGTAATAAGTAAAAGGTGTCAATTAGAATGGGATAGTCCTTAGTTTTGTCCCCGAAAAAAAACAAAAAAAAAAGTCTTTCATATATGGCGAAAGTTTTCTGTCGAATTAGACGTATATTAATACATGTGATTGAGTAGAATTATAAAATTGATCTATCATATCAAATATATCGTAAAAATATTATCAATTATAATTATCAACTTAGCTCTTAACAAAAAAAAATGGATATATTAAATTGTAAATCATCTTATTTTGAAGGTTTTAACTTGTTGCGACCTTTATTAGCATGAAATGCGCAAACCATCGTGTTCCACGTGCACATTGCGTCTCATACGAATCTGCGAAAACGTCAAAGATGATTAACAACTTTTGATCCTCTTCTTCCTTATCCGTAATGGCAATATTGGGTCAATAACTTTCATAAAAAATTACAGTATTATATATTAATATGGGACTTAATTAATAAGTGGTTAATCAGATCTGAAGTTATAAAACTGAAAACAGCCCACATGAGGTTTGGAAAAAGTTATATCGCCTATAGTTTATAGACTAGTTAATTTTCATTAAACTAGGACTTGATATCTAAATAACCCTGCCTTGCTTCTCTATGTTTAACTCAAAATTCCAAGTCTTTGAATCAAAACTGACCACCAAATTTCTCTATGTTTGGCAACTCGATTACAAACTTCAGAATTGGAATTGAAAGAATGTTTATAAGTACATGGAATTGAAATTTAGTTACTATATTTATAATTTAGTTAATTGAGTTATGAAACACAAACACACACACACAAAAATATATCAATTTTATGCAATTACAAATGTGCATTCAATTTCATACCCGAAAAATATTACTCCCTCCATTCCTATATGTAAGTCGTTCAATAAAAAGGTCTGCCTAGACTTGCGCTCTGTTTCTGATTTTTAAAATAGACAGTAAAGAAAATAAATGGACGGAAAATTTAAGTTTTTTTTTCAATTCTTATGTTTCTGAGTTTTTTAATAAACGGAAAAGAAAAGAAATTGATAGAAAATTTGGCAACTTTTCCTGCCAAAGTTTTCCGTCCAAAATTGACATGATTTGGACGGAAAAGAAATTGAAATAAGTAATATTTTTATAATTCTCATATTATCCTCAACTTTTAATATAATAAATTTTAAATTACAATTTATGTCATCAATTTTAAATTTTCTATTCTTTTCTATTAAAAACTCAGAAACAACACAAAGAAAACTTCAAATTTTATATTCTTTTTTTTTTCTGTTATAATTTAAGTTTTTTATTCTTTTCTTTTCTGTTCAAAACTCAGAAACAAAGTGTTATTGTAAAAATAATTATGTTCGGAATAAGATCACGTCAAAACTCTAAAAGCCCCCAAAAACCCAAATCAAGCTTCAAAAGCCCAAATCCAAACATGCAGTAATTCTATTTCAAACAACGAAAAGTTGAATGATAAAAATCCAGCTAGCATAGCAGTATACATAAAAAAGGTTCTGTCTACACATATCATAGACTATTTGTGAGACTACTTTAGAAGAAATAAATAACTTTCTAATCTACCGAACCTCAGTATTCAGAAATAACAGTACTTTTCAAAAGTAAACAGAGAATTAAAACAAGAACCACCTATCTCCTAAAATAGACTCCTCTGGGAAAGAAAAAATAAAAAAAATTAAAATTAGAGAATCATGGTGAACATGGAAAAGATGCCGCAAAACAAACCAGCCACACCCAATTGAGCTCAGTTCAAAACCCTAGGATGAACAGCACCCAACTTTCTTCACAGCAGTAACATCTTTACCCATATCAATTTTCTCTCCTTTGGAAGGAATAGTGGAAGCAGTTCCATTTTCGGCACTCTCCATGGCCTTCTTGCTCACAATTCGATAAATCTGAGTAAGGACCTCAGCAAATGCATTGTCCACATTTGTAGCTTCCAATGCAGAAGTTTCCATGAAGTAAAGTGATTCCCTCTCTGCAAAGGATTTCCCGTCCTCCGTTGATACCGCCACAAGGTGTCGAAGATCTGATTTGTTACCGATTAGCATGACCACAATGTTGGGATCTGTGTGATCCCTCAACTCCCTTAACCATCGTTCAATATTTTCAAATGTGGAATGCCTAGTTACGTCATACACGAGCAGTGCACCCACAGCGCCTCGGTAGTAGGCACTAGTGATGGCACGGTACCTACACACAAAGGAAAGAAGCTGTCGCATTGCAGAAGAAAATGATACGTCCATACAAAAAGTCACCATTAGGCAGGGTTTATACTAGAAAATAAAATTTTCTGAAGATACCCCATTCTTATAATCTCATTACTGATTGATCCCTTGTAATATAAACAAAATATCGAAGATCGCATAACTCAATCATCAGACAACTTATACTAACTAAATAAACCAAGTATATTATTTTGGTCTTTAGAGAATAGATACCCACTTATATCTACGTACTCATCTCTTTTGAGAGTAGAAGTTCCAAAAGTTTCATGTGCAATTACTAGTATTAAAAATAAATAAATAAATCAAGTGTCCAACATTAGTCGGCCAGAACATTGAGTTCACCTTATTACTCTTCACCATCCTCTGAAATTTTAATATTTTTTGAAGCTATTGGAGTTGGCATGTGATAACTTTATAGTAAAAAAAAAACAAGGGTAATGCTATGGGTCTCAAAAAGTAAATGATGTTGCATCATTAATAGGTAGGACAAGCTACCAGCATTATCAGTCTCTAGGGTTTCAAGGATTCAAACCCAAATAGGACAAGGAGCTCAGAGTAAATGAAGAAACATGAAATCTAAGACTAGGAGAGCAAACAATACATTCCATATTTTCACAAGAGATCTGAGTTGATCGACAAGTGAAGGAAATGCAGAAGCCAAAATGACCAATGATTCCATTCATTATGCGGAAGAGCAAGCTGATAAATAATAAAGCAGGGGGGGGTGTAAGGGAAAATAAAGAGACCAACTACAAAAAAAATCCCAGTATTACTACAAAATTGCCTGAATTTTCTCTACATGTCATATATGCAGAAAGATGAACATATTCATGTACATTGGAACTTTTAATACTACTGTACTCAGGTTTCCAGTAATACTCCAACCAAATTAAAACTGGATCACTTGTCAACATCACCACAACTACCACCAAACTAAATAACTGATCCCCCGTCCTGCATTTGTTAAAGAAATCAGTTCTGTATTATTGCAACTGTTACAAAAACGTAAACTGATATATTCCTTTTTGCAGTATCTCAAACCTTCCCTACATTCGAATGATTATAATTTTCAATAAAGACTCACCAGTCATTGACACCCCAATATCATGTCATTAGTATCCCTACCAACACTGATGGCCACAATGTGGGTAGCATCGCTCCATTACCACCAGGTCCACCACCCATTACCACAATTACATAGAAAAAAATGTGTTCACCATACTAGCTTCCCCACCAGTATGAAACTTCTTTGCGGTCCCCATAACATTACTTCCTCACCACGTGGCCCACTTCCACACTAGCACACTCCACTCATTAGGCAGAAAATTTATAGCATTTTCTACATTGATCACCAACACCTACCTCCGGCACCACCTGTACCTTAGTTTTAGCCATTACTGCCACCAAACCAAACAAAAAGGACCTAAACCTCTACCTCCACAACGTTAAAACCACTACAATGCAGACACTTGCTATACATGCAACCAGAGATGCAACAATGTATTAGTATTCAAGTTCAAGTTTGTCTTCAAATTATGCTTCAAATTTTATTTTTTTTTATAAATGATATAAATGTTTAAAAGCTTGTGTAGCAACAGGTGCCTCCTCAAATATTAAAATTATACTGAATAATCATTTAAAAATAGTAGAGATTACAAGAAAATACATAAAATTTAGTATAACTACAAAACGCAACATTATGTTTTAATGTCTTAAATTTTACTCATCCGTTCCAAAATTAGAGTCCTACTTATTTCTTACTTTTCTGAATATTAAGGATTCATAAGACACATCTGGCATCCCAATCCTGAAGCACTTTAAAAGGACAAAAGAGAAGAATTTTTTAAGTGAAATTGTGAAACCATTTTGAAAAATGATATGTCAAAATAATATGTCAACAAAAAATATCATAGAATGGGCATAAAGCCTTCTCTACTGCGTTCGTGTTTGAGAAGAGAGAGACAATGGAAGAGAGATGAAATGCCATTTAAGGGATAACACCTTAGCGTTTTTGGATTCTTTTGTTGGTGTAACATTACTCTTCTTTACTAATTTACTCAAGATCATGGTTTTAACAAATTTAACATGTATACAGAGAGGGGTGAGCATGGTGCGGTTTGAAGTCCAAACAACATCCAAAACCGCTTAGGTGCGGTTTGACAAATTCAAAACCGCACACGAAACAGTTTGTGATTAGTGCGGTGCGGTTTTAAACTACGCAGTTTGGTTTCAATTGGTGCGATTTCGGTTCCAAAACCAATTGAAACAACAAAAAAGTCTAAGCCTTCAATATAATTTAACACAGCTCACATCGAGCAATTAACTTAGTGACAGAGTCGGCAATGAATATTATATCAAACATAAAACCAAAGCTCCTTCTGCCAAACATGTCAAATTCACCATCAAATCATAGAACAACAAGACACATAAAATAGTTTTAGTTTATAATAAATGAATGATGCTTTAAAACTAAAACATACGCTATATAAAACAACAGAGACAATATATTCAATAACAAGCAAGAAGGTTTATCTAGTTCTCCAAAAATTAAAAATATATACTAGAAATAGAATGAAATTCTATCTTATATATTGCAGGAAGGACTTATATATAGAATATAATCCTAATTGTACCTAATTTGAAAAATAATCTATTAAACTATTACTACTATAGCATAGACCTTAACCAATATATCAAGTGCTCGAACCAACAAATTTGACCCCTCATAACATCAAATAAATCCAAAATTCCAAAATCAAAAATCCAAATACTTAATTTTTGACTCTATAACCTCTAATCATCTTCTTTCAATTGGTGAAAAAATGATAATGCAAGACTGAGATTTTCTCTGAGCGTGTTCAAGTGAAAAGTAACTTTAGAATTTACTAGAAATAATACTTACATACACACACATAGTGCGGTTTCGGTTTTATGCGTGCGGTTTTGGCTAGTAATCAAACCGGAACCGTAAATTTGGTAATACAACCCACCTAAAACCGCCACATACGCCGGAACCGTTGGTGTGGTTCATGCAGTTTTTGGTGCGGTTTCGGTTCCAATTTAGTTACTTGCTCAGCCCTATGACAGAGTGAAACAACTATCTATGTACAAAGTGTGTTCCAGGGAGGTAAAGTTATTACAATTCAAAATAAAAATAAAAACTTAGAACATTTCAATTAATCTGTTCCAATTATTGTAACGTGACATGAGACAAAAAATCAATGTACCAAAAAAGTCTTAAAGTATACTGTACAAGGCTTCTAACAATTCGTACAACAAACTTAAGCTTAAATAAAGATCTACTCAAAGAAACCCCAAATGTAAATATCACAATCATTACCAGTTTACATAAACCTGCACCCAAATCACATCAATTCATACCCAAAATATAACTTACCGGTGCACACACACGTACCAAAAAACCTCAAAACCTCTTTACCGATTTAACCATCAAAATACTCAAGCGTACAACAGATCAGAAAATGACAAATTTGGCTCGTCACCTTCCTGTTGTGCAAAGTCCCAAACTATTTACCCTTTACCTACCTCAATTAAAAACAGAGAAACAAACCTATAACCTTAAAAGAGCCAAGATATAGCATTCCGTAACTTAAAGAATAACATAAATTCTAGTGCATACTTAATCAACGCAAACCCGGATCAGAACTAAGTTTGAAGGAGACAAAGAAAGCACCTTTCTTGGCCAGCAGTGTCCCAAATCTGAGCCTTGATGACCTTGGCATCAACATTCAAGCTTTTTGTAGCAAACTCAACACCAATTGTAGATTTGGACTCTAGGCTAAACTCGTTCCTTGTGAATCTTGACAGCAAATTGGACTTTCCAACACCTGAATCCCCAATCAAAACCAACTTGAACAGGTAATCATAGTCATCTTCAGCTCTGTAGCCAGCCATCCTACCCACTTTTCCTTTTCCTTTTCCTTTTCCCTGCTCAAGTGATGAAGTTTGGAGAGGAAAAATAAATGGGGATACGTATGAAATTGAAAATTTCAGAGTCTGAATTTTCAATTTTGGTTACTGTTTTTTGTTGACCCTTTTCTTGTTGAAATGGAAATGGGAGAAACCGCCGTGTGGTCGGCTGGATTCAAAAGGGGTGGTGTCAGGTGTGTCTTTTTGAAAATATAGATTTTAAGGGCAGTGAAATGACTGAGAAGGCCATTCTTGTTTTTCATTTCAATTGTAAGATAAAACTTAAAAGTAATAATTAAGTACTAATAATTTGGTTGTTTGAAAAAGTAATTTGGAATCCAAGTTTCATTTTTGTAATTAATGAACTCAAATTTCGTAGTCAAGTTGGATTTATTTCTATAAAGTAGACAAATTTTAAATTTAACAAACCAAATGTCCAAAACCCAACCACATGGTCCACATTAGAGATAAATTTCCCTCCTCTAAAGTAAATTTTTTAAGAAAATAAGAGTATAAACTATAAAATTAGTATCAATTTTGCCTATAGTGGATCCCATAAATTAGTTTTTAGGTTTATTTTATACTTCATCCGTTTTAAAATTATAGATATAATTTGATTTTTGAAGTCAAATGACTACATATTAAACTTTAAAATTGATGTAAATTTATTCAATTTTAGTTGATACAATTATTATAATTGTATAATACTACCTCTGTTCCATATTATTTGATCATTGTTGACTTTTTATAGTCAATTTAAGATATTTTTAAACTCCAAATTGACATAATTCTTTTAATTTTAATCAATACAATGATGAATATTGTGGACTATTTAAAAAATATTACTTTTTGTAAGTTTATTGTTTCATAATTTGTAGTGAATCGTCTCAATTTGAGTTTAAAATTGTCTCAAATTGACTTTCAAAAGTCAATAATTATCATATAATTTGGAACGGATGGGGTATATAACAAAAATTATTAATCACAAAATTTATTTCATTCTAAATTTTTATGTCTCGTATCAATTTTAAAGTTTAATATGTCGTCATTTGGCCTCAAAAGTCAAATTGTATTTCTAATTTTGGAACGACTGTAATATTTGTAATATCCAAAATGTTAATAAACATTATAATTAGAATTGTGTAATTATGAATGTACATTCTAATATTGTACAAAATTTTAATTTGAAATGATGATGGAATGGAATGTAAATGTATATGATAAGAGTTTATATTTGTGACGCCCCCAAAATAGGTATACATCACCCATTCTGAGTTGTCAAATACATAGTACAGAAATAACTACAACTTTATTAATACAATTATCGTGCAAAATACGACAACACTTAACTGTGAGTTTAAAATACAACTATTGTCTTCTAGACAATATCCACACTCAAATAAGTCCTCATAATAATTATTGATACTTTACTTTACAAAAATGGTAAGAACTACTAAAATATCTTTCTAGAATCATCATTCCATACCCCGATTAGTACTCGCTACATTCTTGCCTCCTGAAAAGAAAAATAGAACAAAAAGGAAAGGGTGAGCTCAACTAGCCCAGTAAAGAATATTATGACTAAGATGATATAGAACAAATTACGTTAGTCCTCAACAGGAAAAAAATCTAATATAATACAATAGACAACAAATTCTAAAACAATATTCGCAGCGGAAATAATAATTCATTAGAAGAGTTAAGTAGAGGATGAAATCTACTATCATCTATGAATTTAAAAGTCCATCATCAATATTTTATCCCTGTAACATCAATCAATATACATCTTGAATCAAATATTCATCAGTTGGTCATGTTCATCTAAACACATGTTCATCTTTGCACTACGGGCAAAAGATATTTATCAGAAAATCATTCATCTTTGCACTACAGGCCAAAGATATTCAGTAATATCATCATTTAGGACTGAGGATGATGAAAAATATTTTAAAGAAAACTAATCCAGTGAAACAAAAGAACAAATATTAAGGATTCGTATTTTAAACAATTCAAGTTCAAAAATACTTCATAAATAACCATAGTGGAGTAAAATTCAAGAATGATCAAAACATGGATACAATCAAAGCTAGTATCCATAATAGATATCATAAAAAGAAAAAAAAACGAAAATTTAATTTTTCGGTGAATAATGTCGTATTCGTGAATAGTGTCGTATACGTGAATAGTAATCCCGACACTAAAAGTTCTAAATTTGATAAAAAGTTCAGATCAATATTTCGGCATAATGATATTGAAAGAAATAATATCATCTATAAAAAAATAACATCTCTTACCTCGAAAAGACAATACTTCTGACTGGAATACTAGATATAGTGCTGAAGGGAACTTGCACCGTATAGCAACACTCAAAGTCTTAAAAAACTCACAAGAATATGCTCGATAATATAGAGAGAGAAAACTGCAATTTCTGGTGTGATTTTTAATTCTAACCTAAGCACCCATTTATAGGAAAATGCTTAAAACACCAAAATAGAAAATTTAATAAAATAATTTTATTTATTAAATATTAAAGCCCACCACCAAAGAATCTGAATTCAGCTCATTTACCACACATGTGGGATTGCAAAAAACGTTTTTCTTGAATAAAATAATTAAAACTTCCAAAAATCAATTATTTCAAAACTTCAGAACTTCAATAATTCATAATAAATAGCCCTTTTATCAGAAAAATTCGAACCTCATGTCCTTTCCATAGAAAATTCCATTCTCTACAACTTTGTTGTAACGCCCCCAAATCCGGGTATCTTTCAGCCCGACAGATGGTGCAATACTGTACAATATTTATACATTCATTCAATTGAAAAGTCTCAAAGAACGAATATAACTTTTATATATTAAAGTAATATTTACAATTCCCAGGTTTATATCCATTACAAAGGTTCTTTGTCATAATATCAGTTACATTACGACAATAGACCTATACTATTACAAGACAGCTTAACAATCTGCCTTAGCTTTTCCTTTATCCCTTTTTGATCCTTCGGGACGTTCAGTCTTAGCTGCATTCATATGGTTCAAGCAAGAGTGAGCATGGCCAGCTCAGCAAGTATAACAATTTAATAACAACATGCTTGACACATACAAATCGTATATCTTCAATAACTGAACAATAGTTATGAAGTACTATTGATAATTCAAAGTAGCACTTCATCTTTTCTTTGAAAATGTTTTACAATAACAACAATATTTAGTAAAACATTCACTCCGGTCAAAGACCTTGAGTAGTCATTCTTTATTGAAAAAGGACAACCTGAAACGAATTCCGTAAGCCCGATATTACTTACGAGCACTTCTAGGTGATCAGCCTATTGTACTCTATGTTGATCAACACTACATCTATTAAACGTATGTACGTTTAATCATTTGGGAACCTCACGTGCCTGTCGTTTTACCGACAAAACATTTGTTTAATATTTCAGTCTTCTTTTGAAAACCATATCAAGTAGTTGACAAAAGATAGCAACATTTGATAATACAAGAGTAGATTATCAAGTCTAGCCAAAGGGGATTGGCTTTAACCTCAACATACCTCAATTCATGCGAAAGAATACATGAATCTTAAACTTGTTCAGATTGAACTGAAACAAGAGTTAGAATACTTGTCTTTAGCGTCTGCTACGATACCTTATCTTTATGTTCAAGTCGTTCAAGTCTCTACAATACATGATCACATAATGACTTTACATTAGGTCACATATAATCCAATATGTATATGACTATATCATACCCTTCATTTCAATCTAATCGTGTATTAGATTTAGTTACTATTCATTTCGGTTTAACATTACCATTGCATTTATATTCGACTAGGTTATCTTAACCTTTACATTACATTCCTTAAGGTTTAACAAAGTTTAAGCAATGTTACATTACCTTCCTTTAGTTTGTGTTTATTTCCATTTCCTTTCTTTGTACTTAGAAATCTTCATTACTATCTTTGTTCTGAGACTGGCGCTGCAGCTCTAGCTTTACATTTACATCTCGTGCTGCGGCGCGAGCCTTATTCTAGCATGTCCCGGACTTGGCGCTGGGGCGCAAGTCCTTACTTAATGGGCCGCGCTGCGGCGCCACTCTCCAGCAACTTATTGTACTATACATGGCGCTGCGGCGCCACGAATTGCACTACAGTTCGCGCCGCGGCGAACTCTTGCAGTAGACTCGAACATTGTTCCGCGCTGCGGCGCGGGCCATTTGCCTTGGGTTGGCGCCGCGGCGCCAACTCTGTGCACCAGATAAAAATTTCAGTTTTGAAATTTTGTGAACTTCCCGGACGCATAACTTCTTCGTTATAAGTCCGAATTGGCTCGTTCAAAAGCTTACGGTTCACAAATTTCGTAATCTACATGATCATCCAAGAATTTTATCTATTTGACTTCGTTTGCTAAAAATTCACCTATTGGTTCATTTTTTAACGAAACGATAAACGTTCGTGAACGTTCAACGCTTGTTTCTTCGTTCTAAGTCGGAATCCGGTCATTTTCGAGTCCGCAACTCTTAAATGCCAAATATAACTTAACTCCATCGTAAAGCAATGATTCCGTGATCAAACACAAAACTTGACTTCCATTCCGAGAATTTTACGAATTTGACAATCGTCGTCCAATCGTGCAATTTCCGACAAATCTTCATTCTTACGATTTGTTCAACATTACAAATGAGCTTCATTCATCATGTGAACATCTCCCAATACATAATACAACAACTTATTTTCATTGTTGGACTTTAACTCCTCATGAGCTTATAACTCATCAAATTATAAACTACTTAAGATTGGATTATTCATGACTTATGACAATTAGAGTTTCTTAATCATCATATTTTACATGTGCTTCACATATAACTTTACTTAGGTATACATAATACATATGATCATATAACTTCTTTTACCTTCATATCAATTCTCTTTTAATAAACTTCTTATAAGTTCATATTATTTTCTCATAAGTTATAACTTATGTTAGCTTAAATGACTTATTGCCAACTTAATTGGCTTAAGTTCATTACCTACTCATTTATGTTTCTTAATCCAACTTTTCTTATCATCCTATCATGGTAGAGATAGAAGATAATTGGAGAAGAAGTCTTACTCTTTGTTGTCTTGGTAAGTAGCTTGCTTATTCTTCTTGGCTTATGGAAGTGACTTATTGTAGCTTATTGTCTCTAACACTTAAGCACTTTGAGAAGTCTAGATTATTTGAACAACCAACAAATGCTTGTAAGTCTTCTTTATTTATAGAACTTGCAAAGTTAGGGTAGTTTGGTCTTTAAAACATCCCACCTCCTTAAGCCACCTCCTTACTATTCATTACTTGCTAACCACTCTCTTATCCTTTGCTTGATCATTACTCATTTAACTTGATCATTACTCTTAAGTCTTGGTCATCACATATTAACCATATTGATATGGTTTGCCCCATGGGTCAACCCATTTTATTAGACTTAAGTTTGGGCTAAGATTAGATTAAATCATTGGGCCTCTCCCTTTAATTCCCTTGGACTTATATTAATTCCCAACAATCTTTCCAAGTCCATTAACATTTCATAATACATATAGTTTATGTATTATTTTTGTAAGACCCCGAATTTTATGAAATAAAAGTATTCAATTTTTCTTATAATTACTAGTCAGTAAATGGTTAAATTGATAAAAGTTTAAAGTTATGGGTGAAATATAAAAATTTTTTCAAAATAAGCAAGTGGTTATAAAATAATCATTGTTGTCGGGGAATATTCGTTTGGTCGTGGAATATTCTTTCTGTCGGAGAATATTCGTACGACGGCGCAGCTATTTGTGGGCCCCATAACGAATAACTGTCGGGTGAAGGAAAATGATAAATTTGAGTTTTTACAAATAACGGCGTAGTTGTTACCGTTAATACTGTTGAAATACCCGGTGGTTAAAATACAGTAATACGCGTTATTGCACAGTAGCACACGGTATTGCATAGTATTTTTGAAATTATTGATTCTTACGTAAGAAGGCACTACTCAATAATTGTTACAGTAATTACTGTTCAATATTTTATTTTATTGATTCAATAATTGCTACGTTGAAATTTTGTATTATTGTTGTTCAATAATTGTTGCTGCACAGTATTTCCCATTATCAGATCAATAATTCATATTATTTGAATAGTATTATTAGATAACATTATTGGCAATGTCTAGAAAATTCTGTCTAAGGAGAGGTTTGGTCATTTAATTGCGCGCCAGTAAGGAAAAATTCTTATTGGAAAGCCCCCTCTTTCCTGGGAACGGCCTGGTTGTCATAAATGTGATTCTGTAATATTGTTTGTGAATAATTAATTATTGATTCATATGATAAGGAAATATTTATATTATGTGGATATAAATGAGGGATATATTTTTGTGGTTAAAAATGAAGGAGTTAATGTTGAGATTTTTATCCGTATTTTTGTCGGAATGGAGGTATTAAAAATCAGGATTTTTGAGATATTTTGCGGGGGTTATAATTTTTAATCCGACCGTTGGATCGTAGTAATATTTGGATATGTTATACATATATAAGTTGAGTATATGTCCACAAATTTTGAACCGTTAAAAATGAACGTATGATTTATTATGAATTTTACGAGATGACTGGTTCAGAAATTGTTGAATTTTCGGAGTTTATCATTTTGGTGGAAAATTCTAGAATTGGTGGGCCCCACTTGTGGTTGGTGAAGAAATGTGCTGAATTATATTTCAAATGTGGTGGGTGGGAATAGTAGCAGGTAAAGCCATCAGGTTGCAGGTCAAACCTACCAAAATTTTCCTATAAATAGAGGGCTAAGTTAGAATTGAAAATCACACCAGAAACATAAGCTTTCTCTCTTTCTCTCTCTAGATTATTGAGTGTATTTTGTGAGTATTTAGATACTCTGTGAGTTTCTATTCATCAGTGCAAGTTTCCTTCAGCCTTATACCGATCAGAAGTACTGCTCTTTTGAGGTAAGGGATAGTAAGGGATTGTAAGGGATTGTAAGGGATATTATTTTCTTCTTAATGATATTATTTTCTTCAATATCATTATGCTGAAATATTGATATGAGTTTTTATCAAATTTGGAACTTTTTGTGTCGGGGGTTACTATTCACGTATACGGCACTATTCACGTATACGGCACTATTCACGAATACGGCACTATTCACCGAAAAATAAAATTTTCCCTTTTTGTCCAAGATGTCTATTATGGTTACTATCTTTGATTGTATCCATGTTTTGATCTTTATTTTTGAATTCTGCTTCACAATTGATTATTATGAAGTATTATTGATCTTGGATAAACTGTTATACGAATCCCTACTATTTGTCCTTCTGTCTCATTGGATTCGTTCTCTTTAAGATATTTTTCATCATCCTCAGTCCTAAATGATGATATTACTGAATATCTTTGGCCTGTAGTGCAAAGATGCAAAATTACTTGATGAATATCTTTGGCCTGTAGTGCAAAGATGAACAGGTGTTGAGATGAACATGACCGACTGATGATACAAATGAATATCTTTGGCCTGTAGTGCAAAGATGAATATTTGGTTAAAGATGATTATTAATTGATGTTACAGGGATAAAATATTGATGATGGACTTTTAAATCTTAGAAGATAGTAGAATTCTTTCTCTACTTGACTCTTCTAATGGTTTGCTGTTTCCGCTGCAGTTGTTGATCTAAAACTTGTTGTCGATTATATTTTATCAGATTTTTCCCTGTTGAAGACTAACGATAATTTGTTGTATATTATCTTAGTCATAATATTCTTTACTGGGCTAGTTGAGCTCACCCTTTTCCTTTTTGTTCCATTTTTCTCAGGAGGTGAGAACATAGCAGGATCTAGTCGGGGTATGGAGTGATGGTTCTAGAAAGATGTATTAGCAGTCCTCACTATTTCTGTAAAATAGTGTTTGAATAATTGTAATGAGGATTTATTTGAGTGTGGATATTGTCTAGAAGACAATATTTGTATTTAAACTCACAGTATGTGTTGTCGTATTTTGCACGACAATTGTATTATTGAAGTTGTAGTTTGCTTTCTGTACCATATATTTGGCGACTCAGAATGGGTGTTGTATACCTATTCTGGGGGCGTCACATTTGGTATCAGAGCTTAGGGATATGATCTCTGGCGGAGATCGGGGAATAAAACTAGGAGGGGAGAGATGAGTAAATCCTTCGCTAGTGTGTCCTACCTAAGCTTATTTGTTGGTCAGTCATAATATCGGGATATTATGTGATATGTTAATTTGTTCAATTAACCATTATTTTGAAGCAGTATTCTAGAATGATATCTAAAATACAGGAGATGAGCAATGGAGAAATCATGAGGACAGGGAAGATGAAATCTGAAATGAAAGTACGGTATTCTCAACTCTTCGAAATACCAGGTACGTAAATTTCGGGGACGAAATTTCATAAGGAGGGGAGATTGTAAGACCCCGAATTTTATGAAATAAAAGTATTCAATTTTTCTTATAATTACTAGTCAGTAAATGGTTAAATTGATAAAAGTTTAAAGTTATGGGTGAAATATAAAATTTTTTTCAAAATAAGCAAGTGGTTATAAAATAATCATTGTTGTCGGGGAATATTCGTTTGGTCGTGAAATATTCTTTCTGTCGGAGAATATTCGTACGACGGCGCAGCTATTTGTGGGCCCCATAACGAATAACTGTCGGGTGAAGGAAAATGATAAATTTGAGTTTTTACAAATAACGGCGTAGTTGTTACCGTTAATACTGTTGAAATACCCGGTGGTTAAAATACAGTAATACGCGTTATTGCACAGTAGCACACGGTATTGCATAGTATTTTTGAAATTATTGATTCTTACGTAAGAAGGCACTACTCAATAATTGTTACAGTAATTACTGTTCAATATTTTATTTTATTGATTCAATAATTGCTACGTTGAAATTTTGTATTATTGTTGTTCAATAATTGTTGCTGCACAGTATTTCCCATTATCAGATCAATAATTCATATTATTTGAATAGTATTATTAGATAACATTATTGGCAATGTCTAGAAAATTCTGTCTAAGGAGAGGTTTGGTCATTTAATTGCGCGCCAGTAAGGAAAAATTCTTATTGGAAAGCCCCCTCTTTCCTGGGAACGGCCTGGTTGTCATAAATGTGATTCTGTAATATTGTTTGTGAATAATTAATTATTGATTCATATGATAAGGAAATATTTATATTATGTGGATATAAATGAGGGATATATTTTTGTGGTTAAAAATGAAGGAGTTAATGTTGAGATTTTTATCCGTATTTTTGTCGGAATGGAGGTATTAAAAATCAGGATTTTTGAGATATTTTGCGGGGGTTATAATTTTTAATCCGACCGTTGGATCGTAGTAATATTTGGATATGTTATACATATATAAGTTGAGTATATGTCCACAAATTTTGAACCGTTAAAAATGAACGTATGATTTATTATGAATTTTACGAGATGACTGGTTCAGAAATTGTTGAATTTTCGGAGTTTATCATTTTGGTAGAAAATTCTAGAATTGGTGGGCCCCACTTGTGGTTGGTGAAGAAATGTGCTGAATTATATTTCAAATGTGGTGGGTGGGAATAGTAGCAGGTAAAGCCATCAGGTTGCAGGTCAAACCTACCAAAATTTTCCTATAAATAGAGGGCTAAGTTAGAATTGAAAATCACACCAGAAACATAAGCTTTCTCTCTTTCTCTCTCTAGATTATTGAGTGTATTTTGTGAGTATTTAGATACTCTGTGAGTTTCTATTCATCAGTGCAAGTTTCCTTCAGCCTTATACCGATCAGAAGTACTGCTCTTTTGAGGTAAGGGATAGTAAGGGATTGTAAGGGATAGTAAGGGATTGTAAGGGATATTATTTTCTTCTTAATGATATTATTTTCTTCAATATCATTATGCTGAAATATTGATATGAGTTTTTATCAAATTTGGAACTTTTTGTGTCGGGGGTTACTATTCACGTATACGGCACTATTCACGTATACGGCACTATTCACGAATACGGCACTATTCACCGAAAAATAAAATTTTCCCTTTTTGTCCAAGATGTCTATTATGGTTACTATCTTTGATTGTATCCATGTTTTGATCTTTATTTTTGAATTCTGCTTCACAATTGATTATTATGAAGTATTATTGATCTTGGATAAACTGTTATACGAATCCCTACTATTTGTCCTTCTGTCTCATTGGATTCGTTCTCTTTAAGATATTTTTCATCATCCTCAGTCCTAAATGATGATATTACTGAATATCTTTGGCCTGTAGTGCAAAGATGCATAATTACTTGATGAATATCTTTGGCCTGTAGTGCAAAGATGAACAGGTGTTGAGATGAACATGACCGACTGATGATACAAATGAATATCTTTGGCCTGTAGTGCAAAGATGAATATTTGGTTAAAGATGATTATTAATTGATGTTACAGGGATAAAATATTGATGATGGACTTTTAAATCTTAGAAGATAGTAGAATTCTTTCTCTACTTGACTCTTCTAATGGTTTGCTGTTTCCGCTGCAGTTGTTGATCTAAAACTTGTTGTCGATTATATTTTATCAGATTTTTCCCTGTTGAAGACTAACGATAATTTGTTGTATATTATCTTAGTCATAATATTTTTTACTGGGCTAGTTGAGCTCACCCTTTTCCTTTTTGTTCCATTTTTCTCAGGAGGTGAGAACATAGCAGGATCTAGTCGGGGTATGGAGTGATGGTTCTAGAAAAATGTATTAGCAGTCCTCACTATTTCTGTAAAATAGTGTTTGAATAATTGTAATGAGGATTTATTTGAGTGTGGATATTGTCTAGAAGACAATATTTGTATCTAAACTCACAGTATGTGTTGTCGTATTTTGCACGACAATTGTATTATTGAAGTTGTAGTTTGCTTTCTGTACCATATATTTGGCGACTCAGAATGGGTGTTGTATACCTATTCTGGGGGCGTCACAATTTTCGTATTCTAATTCATATAGAATTTATATACGATAATTCACCCTTCATACAACCTCGTATAATTCTTCGTATTATACTCATTTCCATTTCTTTGTACAATACATAAGTATCATACCATTATTACATATTCATTACTATTTTGCCTTCCTTAACGTTTATAAATTAAGTCCCCAAGCGAAATATCGTTTTTTCTATAACTAGATTTTTATTACATAATCCATCTCACCTTATTATTCCATCCTTACGTATTTCTCGGAAATCCAAAATTATACCCCGAGCCAATACCGATGAATAGCATTTTTCGGAATATTTCTCAGAAAACATTTATTTTCGTCTTGAAAATTTAAACACTTTAATTCATCCACGTAGCTCAAATACTACGACATTCTAACATCAATAGGTTATACAAAGATAACCATCTTGATAACACATAAAATATGATTTTATTATTATTTAAATTAATAAAATCATTTTACAATAAGATCCGAATTTCTCGGTCGTTACATTTGCAGAAGAAAGTTTTTCCAAATTCCAAACAGAAATTGACCGAAATTCACAAACGGGCAATTTTACAGGCTATAATCAAATTTCAATCAAGAAATGGGGTCCACAAACATGACAAACATGTTTTAAATATTTTTAGTAACAAAAATACTCTTCCTCCTCATTTATTCATATATCCCACATTCATTGTAAAAATATCACCATTATTATATTATTATAATATAATAATATATTTAAATAAATTTTTTATCAGAAAAAAATAAAATATTAATTTTTAACAATTGTCACATTAAAAATTTTCTCCATCTATATCCACATACAATGAATATTTTCCTCATCATATAGATCAATAATTAATTATTCACAAATAATATTACAGAATCACAATACTGATAACCAGACAATTCTCAGGAAAGAAGGGGCTTTCCAATAAAGATCTCTTCTTACTGACGCACAATTAGGTGACCAAACCTCTCCTTAGACAGAATTTTCTAGACATTGCCAATAATGTTATCTAATAATATTATTCAGATAATATGAACTATTGCTCCGATAATGAAAAATACTGTGTAGTGATAATTATTGAAACAACAGTAATATAAAATATCAACGTAGCAATTATTGAATCAATAAAATAAAATATTGAACAGTAATTACTGTAAAAATTATTGAGTAGTGTCTTCTTACGTAAGAATCAATAATTCGTGCAATACCGTGTGCTACTATGCGAGTATTTCAACAGTATTAACGGTAACAACTACGTCGTTATTTATAAACAACTTATACTTGTCGTTTTTTTCATCCAATTGCTTTCCGTTATGGGGCCCACACAAAGCTGCGTCGTCGTACAAATATTCCCCGACAGTAAGAATATTCCACGACCAAATGAATATTCCCCGACAACAATGAATATTTTATAACCACTTGCTTATTTAAAAATATTTGCTCATTTGTACCTATAACTAATCACATTAATCAAATCAACCCTTACTATTTTAAAATAATAAATAGAGGAAATTCAATTTTATTTATAATAAGTTGGGGTCTTACAATATTACTCAAAACAAAAAGTCTTGGAAGGTCAAACTTTTACTAAGTTATTGTGTAATGGAAAGTAAATATATATACATAACGGATCTAAAATATATTTCTTAAATAGCATACATTTATTAAAACAACGTCGTTTTGAATATTCTTTTTAAAAAACAAGTGAGAAAAAAGACCTAAAAATCCGGTCATATAGTCAAAGAGAGCCATGTGGGGCTTGAAAGTTTTGGCTTAGCTTTAGTGTTGTCAAGCTCTGTGTGTGGAGATGTGGTCATGTTTGTGGCCATTGGTTGCTAATTGGAAGCATAAGCATGCAATTAGCCTCTAAGTGGAAGATTACTTGCAAATTAATGAGGATTAATCTATTAACCTAGAAAGTTAGATGGTTAAACCATAAAGTAGGAAGTCTTGTGGGGAAGAAAAATAGAATATATAGAACTTTGTCTATATATAGTAAGCATATGTCTTCATTTTCCTTCCATTTCACCAATAATCAAAAGCTAAGTAGAGAGAGGGAGAGAGAAATTTGGCTAAGCTAAGAGAGAAGGAGAGCAAAAAGCTAGCAAACAATAAGAACAAAAGGTGAGCAAATTAAACCAAAAAGTAAAGCAAGCACTACAAAGGTAAACCCTAAAACCAACTTAAATCCAAATTTTCTTATGAAAGACTTTCATCTATGTAAATAAACATGGATCATACCTGTTTAGACCTAAACATGTTTTGCTAGTAGATACAATATATCATGGAAAAAGTTTGAAGGAACAAAGAAGAAACTAAGGAACTTCAGCTCGTTTAGGTTAAAAACTTAAAATCTGGGATTCAAATAGTAAAAGTTATAAGTATTAATATATAATGAAACTTTGAGTGAAGTTTGTTATGTATGGTAGATATATGAGTTAACCATGTTCTCTGAAAGTCTGAGACTCAAATCCTTTGTAGATTATTTTTGGTGATTTTTCTAGTGAAGTATGAAAGGGTTAAAATCTATTGTCCACAACTGTGGACCATTTAAACTTGCTTAATAACTTGCAGTCTAGAACTAATTTGGGGATGAAATTTAAAGTTGAGTTACTCACTGATATATATATATATATATATATATATATATATATATATATATATATATATATATATATATATATAGTACCTATTGTCCAAGTTTCATAATTTTTAAATAATTTTTGAATTTTAATAAATATTATAATTTTAGACAGAAACAACCCTTAAATAAATACTAAAAATAAAATAAAAATTTGGAAAATTTTCAGTAAATCCATAATATAATTAAATAAGTGGGTCCAGATGGATAAAAAATAATAAATTGATAAAGAAGGTTTAATGGAAAAATTAAGATTAAGAAAAAAAACTAACTAAAGTAAAAACAGAAAATATGTATTATAATTTTATCGGTTAAAACGTGTTAATATGGAACGTATGAACTTAAGTAAGTATTAATTAAATATTAATATAGTGAGGTAATGAAAATGATACAAAAGGATACTCGGGAATGAGTTTACGTTGAACGAAAATATTGAAACGGTTGTACAAATAGTTATCGGTAACTATTAATAATAATTATTAAGTTATTTAAATAAATTATTATGAATACTATATGTTATCATTCAAAGGAAGTTAGCAACGTAGACGATAAAAATACACACTTAACAGACCCGCACTTATGTGCAACTATAATTGTTTAATTTATCGAACTATATTTTATTTAGTAAAGTTCTTGTTTATTTTATAAATTATTTTTGAGAAGTGAGTTTATGCCAATTATTTCAGCTAAACTAAGTGATGTTATTTTTTTAATTATTTATTTATTAAATATGCTTTGAAGATAGTTAATTTAAATTCAATTAAAATTTTACAGACTTTGATTTTAAAACTGAGAAGAACAACTCTAAAAATAAGAAATATTGTGTTGTGGTTGGATAACGGACATATGATGCCGAAATACGATATGGAAATGATGTTACGCGTAAAATGGGGTGTCGTTCCCTTAATGATACTCTATGGAGAGTTCACAGTCTTTGTGACTGTTGAACAAAATTTGAAAATTCTCAGTCCACGACTTTTGAATAAATGTTATACAGGTCATGATATTTTTATGGCCACGTAGTTATCTTTCAATAAATGTTGAAATCATACGAAACCTTGAAATTACAAGTTTTTATCTTGTGAAAATATTATTGAACTCTTATTTGTTCATTAGAAAGGTTATTCATCGATTGTCAGATATTATTATTTTTTATTTGTATTCTTTATACTTGCTGAGCAATCTAGTTGTTCACTCTTACGAATTTGATAATTTTCAGCTAAAGCGGAAAGCCATGAAGGTACGGAAAAAGATAAAAAAAAAAAAGAAGAAAGAGGAAAAGTGAAAGAATAGATAATGTATTATTGTAATAGAATAATTTATATTAAATGATGCAACGTAATTTGTAATAGTTTATTATAGTTGTATTATTTTTGTATATAAGTTTGTAATAGTAAGTTAGGTCTAGAAGCTAAGAAGGCTGAAAAACGGTTAGGTCTAGAAGCTAAGAAGCCTGAAAGACATGTATTGTAAGTTTGTAATATTCCCTCTGTTGCTAAAAGATTGTCGATTTGAATGCAAAAATAATACTCCCAGAATAAATATATATATTTAACTATATTTTTGTAATTATTCTGGTAATACTTGATAATTTAAGTGACACTCATTAGTATAGCATTATTATTTTTGTTCGGATAAGGTATACCGAATGAAATACTCGAAAGAAAATAGAATAGAATAGAATAGGAGAGAAGAAAGAAAGACAGACAGAAGGTCCACCTGCCTAATTAAATTCAGTTCTTTGTATAGTAATCAACCCTTAGCTTAAAATAGTGTAACAAACTGCAACAACCATAAAACAAGCTTAGCACATGATATATGTATATTCAAAAACCAAATAATGGAGTATAAATATGAAGTTTTAGCGTAGCTAATCATGTTACCCACGTCCACTTCCATGATTGCATACAACCATACACGTCCTTATCATTTTGTCTTCTCACTTTATATATATATATATATATATATATATATATATATATATATATATTTATATATATATATACACACACACACATACACACTCCTGCTGATATGATTCTTGTCTCCTTTTCCATCTAAATCTCACCATTAGTAGAATATTTTCTTGAAAGTTAGTTAATTTCAATTTTCAATAATGTCCTCCATATCAAAATTCCCTGCAGCAGCCTCATTGCATAATATTCATACTTCATCTTGTCCTGATATTAGAGTCCAGTTGGTTTCCAAATCTGTATCAACCAGACTTCTAATTAAGTTTAGTGATGTATCAGAGTTTGGTTTTGATTATTCCCAAAGTGGGCTGTGGTCTCCTCCGGTCCAGCGCAACCTGTTCTTGAGCTCACATGGAAAGATTATAACCCAAGATGACATGCTTCTCAAGTTGCAAAATGTTATGGAAGCCCGCCAGAGAAAAAGATATAGAGTTTGTTTCGATGTATGTATGTATATGTATATATATATACGTGTGTGTATATATACAGAGAAATGATTCATAGCCAACGTTAGTTATAATCAATAGCCGTCAAACAATTGAACATATGGATGTTAGCACTAGAGTTCACCCAATTGTTTGGCGGGTTGGCAAACAATTGGGCGGATAATAGTTTTAAATATTGTCGTCCACCCAACTATTTAGTGGACTGTTGCCTTTAGCCAATTTTGGATAGATTTTTTTCATACATATACATAATTACATATGTTTATATATATAGAATAGAGAGGGGATTTGAGTTTAATTATGTGCTTATTAATGTACATAAACTAAAGATTTACTTATCATTGATCTTATATGTGCTAATGTGCAGGCATTTTGGTGCTCTCCAAAGAGAATTTACTGAAGCTTGGGTATTCAATTTTCCCCTATATATTTCTGCTCCTACTTGTTTCTCTTGTAAATGTACTATCTGAGTATTTATTCTATGTTTTTACAGCAGTAGAGTGATTACTCAACTATCGTAAATGTGACTTAACTCTATGATCGTAGACCGTGTATATTTAAAATTTACGCAGTTGTGTATCTCTATTTATTTATATATATATATATATATATATATATAGAGAGAGAGAGAGAGAGAGAGAGGGGTTGACTCAAGTCTCAATGACATGTGGAATAACCAGACTGCCTCTATCTGCAAAAGACATGCAGTGGGTTTCTTTGAGATCTGTTCCCACTTCATCATTAATGTTTTCTTATACTTATAATACTCGGGGGTGTTGCAGATTCGTTCTTAATTACACAACTTTAGTCTTTAGTTATCCACTTCTTGAACATCACACTAGAAGAAACCAGCTGAAGATGGAATGATCCAGATTTATACTCGGGGTGTTCATTCATGGAGCTGATTTAAAATGTGTTGAAATGATATCGGAAGAGAGATGATGACAGAAAATACACAAAGAATGTAGAGTTAAAATGGAGAGGATCCTAGTCCCACCAGCTGTGTATGATTGCAAACAGACAGACAATCCAGCTGCACCGATTCTCTATCCTACGTACCTTTTTTCCTTTTTCTCTCCCCTTTTCCTTTTCTGTCTCTTTTCCTAGTCCTTTATGATTCTTCCATGAAAAAGTTGAGGATTTGCTTGATTCCAACCGATCAGTCATTAGTCATCAACTCATCATATATAGCCATTCACGTTTATAGCACCTTGTTTTTTTATTTTATATTTTTGAAATACTATAAGCTGCAACCACGCAAAAGTATAACATAAATAAAAAAAATTAATAATAATAAAAAAAAAAATTACTCGTAACTACCAGAATTGAGATTTAAAAATAAAAAAATCAAGTGAACACCAGTTTCTTTTTTTTTTTATATGGACATAATGCATGAATTATTACTCAATAAATTTCATTATTTAGATATTCGTTTTATAGTACATTACTTCAAGAAAATAGACCAATATAAGTATGTATGTATACACTTCTTCCAGTCATTAGACTAAAATGTGTACATATTTGCCATATAGACAAATATAAGTACATATGTATACACTTGTTCCGGTCATTATACCAAAATGTGTATGAACATATTTGTCTAATATATTTAGGTTTATCAAGTGCTCCAAATGCCAATCATACAAAATTCTCCTCATCATATATAGAGCCTCTCCCCTGGCCATAGAACTAACTGTAGCAAAGCATGAAATCCGCCGGTGGATTTAAAAAAATGTTTTCCAATTCCAGCATCTGCTTTAGAGGAACAATTATACGTCTTGGATGAACTTTGATCCTTCGTCCAACATCAAGGAACTACATGCAAGATGCAACGAACAACACCTGATTCAGAACATGTATAGGATGATGCATCTTTCTCAACAAAATAGAATTATAAAACATACGACAACTGTAGATTAAGAGTATCACAATTGCCATATATTATCCAAAGTAAGAAATTTGACTCACCATGCATACTCATTAGACAGGAACAGGACTTTTTTCCAAGGCTTCTTTCCCTGTGATGCCGCCTTTCAAAGTAATGAAGTATTTGTCATAATCTTTCTCAGGTGGAGGGTTTTCTGGATCTACAGTGAATGGCTCACTAAATGGAATCACACTCTTAACCTGCAACAAAAGCGAGGATTTTCATCAGGGTGTTAAAAGTCTACACAGCCACTTCAGGACTTCTATAATATTCATAGCTAAGAGCTTTTTAGCTTCAAGCAATGGAATTAAAAGCTGCACAACTTTGCGATTTTAACCACTCGGTTAATCTTATCAAAGATGTGAGCGCTTCGTCGTGTGCTTTGGTTCATAACTCAGAGAACTTAAATAGAATAACAACCTCAAATGTCTTGTCGCAAGCATTTGCACTTTCCAAAGCAGCAACACATATTAGAGCAACCTCTTCCCTTGATATCTTCCCCTGTCAAAGTCACAGAAGCAAAGTGCAACCCAGTACAGGTCGTATTAGTTGTTTTAGATTGTTTTGGTTGGAATGATATCGTGTACTAATTAAGGCATGGATTGAACAGATGCTAATACCGTTATATTGTCTCCTTGCTCAAAAATCAGATCGGCTCCTGCCGGTTCCTCAGTTAAGGCACAAGGCCTGACAATTGTATATGGAATTCCACTTTCACGTATCAAATCCTCCCCCTGTAGCATAACCAACATAAGAAAACTAAAATAAATAGTGGAATGATGCATAAAACATAACTCACTAAGAGCCATCTGACAATAAAGAGTGATATTGTTCAATTCAATGTGACAATGATCTTGACCTGATCTTTGCCAAACTACTCATAGGCTATTCAAATTTCAGTTAAGAAAGGTTGAATTTTTCAGCTTGTGGACTGCGTTTTCAATACAGTAGACGATCAGGAGAATAGTGCTCAGGTTTAGCAAACAATGAAATGACAACTTGACATCCGTCATGAATTGAGCAAATTAAAGTTTTTGCTAATACTAGGATAATAGAATAGAAGTAGAGTATGATACCTTCAACTTGAAGGTAAGGATATATCCTAATTCCTTGTTCATGCGAACAGCTGGAGGTTGTTTGCTCAAGTCAAGTCCAGGTCTTTCAACTCTGGTAACCCCAGCAGAGCCCACGTGTACAAACCTACACAACCAATTGGTATTTAACACAAAACATAAGGTCGCCATATATTAATTGCTTCCAGATAAATCTTCATACCATGAATCGATTTCAACAAGAGAACAAAAAAATTAACCTGGGAGTGATGGGTTCCTTTATATATGCGCGTATACTTGATACCGGAAGCTGAAATGGACCTTCTACAAATGTTGGGTTCAATTTCCCATCATATTCGAACTTACTGAACATGAGCTGTAAAGATTGTGCATGTCACAAGGAAATGCATGGAAAAAAATAAACATGACATGGAAAGAAAGACTAAGAAAGTAATCATAGAAGCTTGCCTGCAAAGATATAATTTGGCTTGGCTCAAAGGGCGGTGCATCTGATACTGTTCGTGCTCGAAATATAGGCCTCAAAGAAGAAAATGGCACGCGTACCTAAGAGTAAATAGATCAAATATTGAGAATGAATTATAAATAAAATTCACAGATCATGCCATACTGATTTCACTTACTGACTGCCATTGACCTTCTACGGTGTCAAAGCCAGATGTATAACCCACTGTATCAAAATCACGGCTAGTGCGGACAATAAATTTATATCTTCGGCCATCACCCTTAACACGCAGCTCAAACCCATCATACGCAGAAAGGTCTTCTGGTATTGAAAAGTTCTGAAAACAAATACAGGAATTCCTTCTTCAGTAGTGACATAGTACACTGACCCTTTATCTAAATATAAAATATTAACAAGTCCATTAGTAGTTGCATGATGTATGTTTTTTGTTATATGACTTCCACCAATCAGTGAGACCATTTTTAGGAGAAGTTAATACACACTAAAATATAGTTATATCACTATGTAAGTGTTCAATCTGGCAAACCCTGATCCAACCCTGTTACATAAATTTCTCACGATTTACGTCTGCTATTGTGCATTCAGACTTCAGACAAGCATCCAAAATTTATTTATTTTTAATAGGTTCATGCACCATTTTATGTTGCTCCTGTCATTTGGAATCAGACTTGGACAAATCTTTGGAAACTTTGCAGAGTGCAGACCCCCGCATAGATATTTTTTTGCAGAAATAACTGCTCCCATAGCTGATCATATGTTCTTACTTCCCAAGCTTGATAACCTAATTATTTTACCATTATACCACGATGGCCAACATTAAAATCAAGGAACGAATAAGGTACTGGCTTTGAGCAGAATAAAGGTCGAAAATCTTGTCTATACAACCTAAAAAATATGAATTGCTAACTATAACTTATTTCTGCAAAATTTTCAGGAATTAAGAGATTAAATATATTCTCCAATTTTTGTAGAAAGCATCAAAAGTATCTGCATTGGAAAAATTTTATACTTTATGAAATCAAGTTTTCAAAAATTGATGGTTTACTAGGACAAAATAAACAACTCACCTTTGTCCTTATACTAGTAAAGCCCCCATTGTTTGCAGTGGATACCACACCTGAGGAAATGCAGAAGTAAAGTAATTAGTAAATGAAAAATTAGCTGCCCTAGTTTCACTGGAATTACAGCTGTGATGTAAACAAAAATTTTGTTCCAAAATATCGGAACATGTGGGATTGACTATTGATTGGACAGTATAAAAGGTCTGAACTCTACTACCAAGATTTCCAACAATTGTAATGACTTTTGGGTGGGACAAGAAGACCCAGTTGGTGCTATAGGACGTGGATTGAGCCTTATTCTAGACTAGGTTTTATCAGGTCTTTACGGTGTAGTTTGCAAGTCTATAACAAGAACAAACCTGTGAAGAGCCCCGTATATCCACCATTTCCACCACCTGTTGCATCTACTCGGAATGCACTTTCACTAACCCCTCCCATCACAACATCATCTAAAGCACCCCAAGGAAGATCTCTAGATGAATCACCTGCACAGTTTTAAGAGCTGAAATTGATCCAGATAAGAGAAGATAATTCAATTGGAACAATCTCTTGTTGATTTCATATTTTCAGAAGTTTGTTCAATACAAGTGGCATGCTTGCAAATTATCAAGAAGTACAAATCCATTATTAATACTCATCACCTATTGGAAACTCCATTATTCTTGATTATCCACTAAGAATTTTTAAAATTCAGCTGCATCAGAGTAAATTAGTTCTTACTCTTACTAGCATTTTCCTGTGGCTCGATATAACTATCAAGTGTTTGTATAAACATAAAAAAGGAACAAGAAAAGAAAAATGAAATTTTAAAATTTGGTCGTCATTTTGCAATTGTAAATCCATTACAAAAAACATAGTTTTATGTATTTCCATCAAGTCCCCTTGCCTTTCCCTTTAACTAAAACTTCTTGCCAAATTGTCATGTAATTATGTGACTAGACCATGATCAGATATCAAATAGACATGTAATACTCGGATGCAACGGATGGTAAGGAGCAGTTTAACAGTGTAAAAGCAAACCTTCAAAGCCATAAACAAGTTTTCCACTTCGAAGTGCGACACTCCCCTTTACAGCATTGATCAAATTTTTGATACCAACATACTCCACCATCTCAGGTGAATCACCTTTTATCTGTTTCCATCAATCAAATAAAAAATGAATTGATAACCGTGCTTGCCAACTGAAGATAAATGGTACAAGCAAATGTAGTTGCAAACTAAGCTCCCTAATGAAAGTTGCAAGGCAGTCAATTGAGCACCTCTGGTTCAAAGAACTTGATTCCCTGTACATAATAGCGTATTAGAATAGTGAGGGAGAAAAAAAGAGAGAAATAAAATGGCATGGCAGCCAAATGATATACAAACAAATGTATATCAAACACAGGGATTTGATCAAAAGTAGGAATTCTCATTGATGCACCAACAAGACTTCCTAAACATGAAAATTTTGAGAAATTTTACCAGTTGATAACTATGATTATGAATACCTGACTGTATTTGGCCCGGTCAGGAGTGTCTCCTTCCTTTGGACCAACAATAACTGAAACAGCATTAATGACTTTCTTCACTCCTTTAAAGTACTCGGGGAGTAGAGTGCTAGCCTTTGTAATATCTCCAACAATCTGAATTTTTTTTTTGTGAAAACCAGCTTGATTAGGAGCATGGAGGTAATCGAGCATAAATTTCATCTCCCTTTATACTTGTTAAATTAGTTTTGGAGTCGTGGAAAATTGGAAAGAAGCAATGGTTAAAGTATTCGAATTGAAAACAATACTCGACTAAATGGTAAAAGTATTCGAATTGAAAATAATACTCGACTAACTAAATCCTATATTATTTTGATAGGAAAAGGTATAACTGGTTCTCAAATGGCATATATAATAGTAATGAACTTTATCAGGCTCCCAAACAATCAATAACTAATCCATGTCATGGCTAATATATGCAAAATGGGAGGCCCTACTTGTTTGGGCACCGAACCTGTTTATTAAATTGTTCAAAGCACGGACCATTTTGCTAATATGAAACATATACAGGTGATTATGCCTCTCCATCTAGACACTAATGTCATGAAAAGAATGCCACCACTAAAACATTCACAAATATTTCTCACCCAGAAACCTGACTTTGAATTTTTGGTTGAGCAGACAAGGGAAACAGTATTCAACAAGCACAATTCAGATGCAGAAAGAACTGGGCATTGCAAACAAGTTAACCATGGTGGGTGAATAGAGAATAACTTCACATATAGTCATGTCAAAATTCAGTTGCAAAGGGAAGACATTGTCAACATAATTGGGAATCATTTTTTTACTGATATAGTTATTTACAGGGAATCAACATAATTGGGAATTATTTTTCCCTCCCTTAAAGTAAACATTTAATGCCAAGGAAGCTTACATGTGAATACTAGAATAAAATCCCGCAAATAGATTCTAATAGTTGGTGCTATGGCTGATACATCTAAAAATTAGCGTAAGTCTAAAGCATAATGTTAACCAATTTAAGTAGCACTATAGCAGTTCTAAATACTAAACATTCTTTTTCCTGGATTAAGCAAAGAAAATCAGAAAAATAATTTCAAGCTTCCAGTTGAAGTTATATGGTTTCTTTGGTGGTTGACTTTCATCAGATGCCGCAGCATCAGTTAAGTGAGAAAGTGAATACACGTTAATAGTTTTCCAAGAAACCAACGTATCCTTTGTCTAATGTAACTTTGAAGTAATGTTAACACTGCATTTTCTCCTTTCATAGGTAAATTTTCTCTCTATCTAGGCTGTTATTTCTCTCACAACCTCTGTTCTGTTTAGTATGTTCTCTAGGTATATTTCATTAATTCCTAACAACAATAGACAGAAAGTTAAAAACTTGTCCAGATTTGATTGAACATAAATCCATTGCATGCACGGTACATATAATTACGTGCTATATGAAAGTCAAAATCAGATCACTTTATGGATAAATTTCTCAAGATAACAAGCCTGAAAATTGGATCTCAAGGTTTAAACACTAGAATCCAAACTAATTCCACCAGGATAAAAAGAATAATAAAGCAACAGTTAAATCAGTCCAATTGTAGTCAATTATAGAGTCAGTAAATTCAAGGGAAGCTAGCTCACCATGTCAACATCCGGACCTAGCATTCTTCTGGCCTTCTCTTCATTTCTGACCTGAAATATGCCTCATATGAGATCAAAACGAATTATGAAAAGGAATATAAGAAGCCTGATCACATATTACATATTACAGTGAGTATATAACAATACACTTCTTCCCAATAATTTAGTCCATTATACTTTAAAGTTTAAAACTCCAAGTTCAGAATCACAGTAGCATCACATAAATAAGTAAATAATTGGCAATTACCAAGACTCGAACCAGCAATCCTTTTTTCCGTAAAACATCCACGACTCTTCTGCCAACACCACCGGTTGCTCCAGCCACTAGGACGATTCCAGAAGTGTCCATTGACTTTACTGGTTCGCTAGGAGATGGACCAGACAGTTTCTCAACTAGAAAATCAAAGAACTTCAAATATTTTTTAAAAACAAATATATGTCAGATGAAGCAACAAAAAGGTACAGCTCCAAACATAATAAAGATTTTCTTTTAGCAATAGAAGAAGATATTTTTAGATAAAAAGTGATTACAGAAGAATATTGAATTATTGGAAACAACACCAACCTTAGCAGGAGATGGAGGTCCATTAAAAAAGTATAATGTTTTTATAAATCTGCCAAAATCCCAACCTTTCTTTTCAGCTTCGGCAGATATGGTCCCCTTATACGATCTCAAAGAGAGATAGGAAGAGCTTTGTCGGTAAATTAAGGGTTGAAAGTTGTTGCTAATTTGAAGAAATGGTTTAGTAAGCAAACAAGAATGCGACCGAGGAACTGAAGCAGTCCTACAAATTCTTCTATCAGCAGACGATGAAACACCCTGCAATACCAATTGAATAGGTTACAAGAGGTAAGAAGGTTTTCTTTCTTAACAACACAATATACTCCCTCCGGTCCAGCTTTATTTGCCCTAATTGACTTTTATGATCAAATTGTTGCATGGAAGGAGTATTTTTTTAAAAATGATAGTTCGACTCGTTTCAAATGTCCAAAAGACATTGAGGAATCCTATCACTAAGACTTGTCGTCTCAAATGAAACATTACACAGATAACAAGCTATATGTGGGATTTGATAGAAACCCCTTCTATAATCAAAAGCTGACACCTAAAAGCAATAAATGAAACAAAAACAACCAATACATTAATTTTTATCAAAAAGAAACCCAACTCAGCAAGGCAATTGTTCCAACACAAGTTTATCATTAATTGCCATATAAATCTTTAGATAATATACTGCAGCAAAGTTTTCACAAGTGGATGCTAACCTATACTTATATATTCATTTGGAACAGATAACATAAACATGAATCAGAACAGCACTATTACCTGATCACACTTATCTATAATTATAACAATATCCATAATATAAATTTTGAAATGTTAAAACTCTAAATTTATACACACACAAACAAACGGGCATGAATAAATGGAAAAGAGCATAAAGGGAAAATGGGTTGTATTACCTGAAAGTTGAGAATACTGGAGGATGAGGAGGAAGATGTGCAGATGGAACTATAACAGCAAGTCTCCATTTTGTTGAGCAAAAGCTTAAAGACTATATTACACACATACAAAGAAAAATAATGGGTAATTACTAATTACAAACAAGTGCTCATTTTGGGGTTAATTGATCATCATATATTCTAGTTGATAATATTACATATACAACAATTTTTGAGTTGGAAGATTATACACCACATATATAAACGGGGAGTTCTGGAAACACACTCGTAAAAAAATCTATTTGTTGGAGCAGACCAATATGGGCAAAGTTCGGGCTGTGGGCCATCGGCTCATTAAAGAGAGATGGAATCTACAGTATGGGAATTAGGATGTCTGCTAATTATGCAAACTGGGCCATCGGCCCATAAAAAAGAGAGATGGGATCTATTAAATACGGGATGGAATTTCTACTAATTAAACAGGGCTGTAGGCCATTGGCCCATAAAAATAAGATATGGGATCTATAATACAGGATGAGATTTCTACTAATGAAACAGTTCGAAGATTCATTTAAGAGGTGTTTATTTACTTCTTCATAGTCCTTCCATTCCTATTTAACTGACGTTTTAAAAAATAAATTTTATTCCTATTTATTTGATGTTTGTAGATTTCTAGGAGATATTGATTACATTACTTTCTAAATTATCCCTAAATATTTAGAATAATGATCGAGACACAAACTATTTTACAAACTGCTGATGTGGCATACTCCACCTCAGCATATTGTGTGGGACCGAAGACTACATTGAAACAATTTGTTAATCAATACGCTGAGGTGGAGTATACCACATCAGCCGTTTGTAAAATATTTATAAAATAATTTATGTATGAAACAATACTCAAATATTTAATACTCTCCTTAATTCTCTCTTTCTCCAGACTATTTTTTCTCCCTCTTGTCATCAGCAATCATAACTAGGAAATTATCTTTAAGTTTTCTTTATGAAGGGATGATTTTTAGTTGGTGGTTTCTGTTTCTCTCAACTGTAACATACCTTTTACAATTAAGTAGTTGTTGACTTTCTCAATG
The DNA here is from genome assembly GCA_016801055.1 of Panax notoginseng. Classification (NCBI taxonomy): domain Eukaryota; kingdom Viridiplantae; phylum Streptophyta; class Magnoliopsida; order Apiales; family Araliaceae; genus Panax; species Panax notoginseng. The sequence continues at coordinate 231,550,800 of CM029014.1, forward strand.
ATAACAAAAAATATTGGTATTAATTAAGAGGTCAAATAATATATAAGAAGACAAATATTATATATAATATGGACCATATACATGCATGCATGCAGCATAGGATTCTTAATTAAGAAACTAAAAATTGATCAACTAACAAATTAAAAGCTAGCTAGTTTCGTTCATTAGTAGTATTACATATATATATATAGTCAATGCAAGGAGCCTTCACCTAAATTATTAATTTATCAACTAACTAATTATAAGCTACTATATATAATTGAAGTCAGTCAGTCGAGTCAAATCTTTTTTAATCAGTTTAATTAATATCCGGCCGGTTCAAGTGTATACGAGTATGATTTAAGAAATATGCAACTAGCCAGGGAGGAATGTAGAAGTCTTTCTCTGATTAAGATTATCCTTATAATTAATTATTTAATTTAGAAACTTATATAAATTACTAAAATAGAGACCATGATGTAAATATTTAATTTTTAATCAAAGCAAAGTATACACGAGTACGTACGTTCATATGTAGGGGTGGCCATTTCTTGAATCTTGATTATTTACTTTGTTTCTCATCGATCAAGCATCTCTATAATTGACAAACATTAATTAATAAAATAAAATAATAACATAAAAAAGGTGAGAAAAAGAGTTCTTGTATAACATTCCCATATATCAGCATATACGACACTGATGTCACCCAAGCCGGCTTCTACTTGCAACAAATTAATTAACTACAGAAGATTTTGAATCTACAATTAATGTTGCAACTGTACATTATAACGTCACGAAGAGGCGATAAAATATATACGGATGAAATCGTGAAAATGAACCAGTAATTCCGTATTCAACCCCACCTATATAACTATATATATATATATATATATATATATATATATATATATATATAGAGGGAGAGAGAGAGAGAGAGCTATATGTATATACATAACTGTATAGTATATAGTAGTTTATGACGACGATTTTTTAGATTATGGCGATGGTCGCCATTGACCAGAATAGCTATATCGAAGGTTGACAACCGTCACTATAGCTCAAAAAACCGTCGTCATAGGCGACTGTATACTACACAACTGTGTATATATATTTAGTTGAACCAAAATAGAATGAAAATGTGGCGTACACACATATTTGTATATATATGGGTAATAATTAATAGCATGTATTTTATATGGAGCAAAAATTAACAAATAACATCTATACACTGAACAATTGTGCACTTTGGACATTTATACCCCCACTCAATGAACCCAAGCAGCAGCAACACGTGACAGTTTTTAAACAAGGGAATTGTTAAATTCACACTATTTTTTGTTATTTTCATAACAAAAGTATCGTTGTAGATGTATAATGACGGTGAAAACCATCGCTATAGGATCTATAGCGACACTTTTATATGAAAATAACATTTTTTTGTGTGAATTTAACAATTTCCTTTAAACAATCCTCTAATAATACTAGTGGGCGACTTAATTGCCCCCAACAGAACCGCAGCTACATCAACACTTGTATCATTTGCAACGTTTCTTGTTTCAAAGAGATTACTTTCCGTTAGATCATCATGATTACTACAATGTGTAGCTTTTTCAGGACATTTGGTGTCATTTTCATGTGGGGTGGGCATCAGATTATCTTATTCACATCTCTCTGAAATCAAAGTTAATAAGTCACAAAACTTTGTAAGGACATATGAATCAAATAAAGCACCACTGGGATTATAATTGAAAAAAATATGATTGTTTGCATCCATTCTTTCTTATGTAGTTTTGTACATGCAGGTTACATTAGTTGGAAAAGATGATGTGTGTTGAACAGTTTATACCAATATTAGTTAGCCCCCACGTATTGCTTCAAGGGTGTTTGAGCACATTAATTAAGTCATCCGCTAGTAATTTTAGCAGAACTTTGAAAAAACTGTTTTTTATTTCGTTGATTTGGGTTAATTGGGGGTTTAATTGTTTAAACAAAATTTAACGTTGTCAAATTAAGATTATTTTTACAACAGATCTTGAGCGTTCATCCGAATATTGAATGATTGATACAACCTCCGTCCGCAATTTAGTTTCTAATATTTCGCAATTTAATATTACGGATTCGACAAATATCCAAAATACTATCCTTGTAAAAGTCTCTCGTCCGTAGTATTAAAGTGCGGATGTTAAGTATGGTTAGTCAATTTAAAAACGACGTCATATTAGCCAAATTCAAAAAAAAATAGTTTATTAAGCTCCGTAATATTAAACTGTGGATGTCAATTAATTGAGATGAGTTCCTTAAAGAGTTGCAACCAATGAAGAAGAATTATTGAAACTCTGAATTCACCAACAACACTCACTCCTTCTCTTCAACATAAATAAACAAAAACCAATAGAAAATTATAATTTTCATAACCTCCAAATAAGTGAAACAAAAAATTTAGGGTTGAAGGAAAAGAAAAACTCACATGATGAAAGAAAACATTTGGGCCAAAATAACCATTGAGTTCGTTTACTCGGTTAATAGAAATTTCCGAGTAATTATTTAAATTATCAACCACAATTGTCTTATAACCCACTAATAAAAGTTGAAGCATTGTATGGCTTCCAATATATCATGCTCCTCCTGTCACTATAATACTCTGCGACACTACTATAAGCAATTAAAATCATGAAGAATTTTTTTTTAAAAAAAACTACCTATACATGTACGTATGTACGTAGAATTCTGTATATAATATATAAATAAAAAATTATAATTATAATATGTGTTCTTGATCTAAAGAAAAAGAACAAAACAAAATGGTAAATTTAGAGTTTCAAGAGTCATTTGAGAGATTTATGAGTTTAGAGAGAGAGTAAAAATGTTTTTTTATTTTAGTTTTTATTAATTCACAATCATAGAGTGAATCAATAAAATCGTAGAACTTATCTTTATTATTTGGCATCCGCAATTTAATAATGCGGAGCCTAAAAAACTTATAAAAAAAATTGAATTTGACCAATACAACGTCGTTTCGCAATTGGTCAATTATAGTTAGCCTTCGCGGTTTAATACTGCAGACGACACTTATTTAAAAACGACGTTGTTTCTCAACTGATCAGCCATATTTAGCGTCCGCAGTTTAATACTGCGGACGACCTAAAATTAAATAAAGATCATTACATAAGCAAAATTTATAAATTTCATATATGTTAAAATATTTTTAGAATAAGATTTTATCAAAAACGTGAGAAAACATTAAGAAAACGAGAGGAAAAAATGATTTTAACCCTAGGACAGAGATAGAAGGAATAGAAATCTTGTAAATTTAGGGATCAATTGGCATTATCTACAAGTAATATTCTAAGTCTCATTGAACTTAATTTAAGGGCCGTCCATATTTTTTGATATTCTATCAATTCCTTGAATTAATAATGAAGTAGAACTTTTCCAATGTCACAATCTCTTGAGTTTTTAAAATTGGTATAGATTATATGTAGTACTAATATCCTTTCATGTGACTAAATAGATGCAATTGCCCTCTTGTATCACCCAAATGGATCAACCGAAAGAGAAAAGACACTTGTGCATGCGGATTTAAGAAGAAGTGAAATTAATTAATATATTCCTGGCCGTATTAATTTAGAAATTGACTGTCATGGCAAAAAAGGAAAAATATAAAGAGTGCAGGCAGCAATGATCATATATAGCTCATTGACATTTGGGCAGCCTACAACAAATCAATGTTTCAACTGTTATACCTAAAATTAGATATATATTTTTAAAAGAATAATTTTTAGAGAAGATTTTATCTTTTGAAATATATTTCTAACACAGATAAGTAAAATTTTACTGTAGTTGGTACATGTTACTTATTACAGTATTAAACTTTTAAAAATTCAAATTATCCAATTGAACTAATTAAAATTTTAAAATTTTATCATTCTGTTAATAAGATTTGACGTCCGTCAAAGATTCTTTCAGACGAAACTAAGGAAAGTTGGCACATTTTACTTATTATACCATTAAATTTTTAAAAATTGAAATTACCCCATTGAATTAATTAAAATTTTGAAATTATACCATTCTGTTAATAAGATTGGATGGGCGTTAAATTGAATTAGATTTTTTTAGACGTGGTTAGATTTTACAAATCAACTGAACTACCCCGTAGATTTCTGCTTCAAATTTATCAAATTGATGAAACTAATGATGTTATTTGGCAAGATTAAATATACTCAATTTTGATTCTTTTTCTTGATATTCAAATTACATCATTAATTTGATATATTTTATAAAATTTAAACGTATATACACCACTATTTTTATAGACAAATCAAAGGAGGGGTTTAGAACCCTACTATAATAGGTATGTTTTCTTCTCCATTTTACAAATGTTCACTTCTCGATCCTCCTCCGCCGACCTTTTGCAATCACAACTTCTACAACCCTAGTCGTTTCTATCAAAACCTCAATTCTATTTACCAAAATATAGCCCCATTATCAGCTCCGAACACCCCAAATCAGCCTTTATTTGCCTAATAATTACTAGCACCAACCCCGCCCGCTGTAATATCAACCCACATAGCCTAGATCAAAAAAAAAGTGGAGAAGAAGTGAACCAGCTAGCAGCGCACCTAGCACCGTCGTTAAAAGCTTCAACACCAAAGGAGCAACCGCAACTATAAGGAGCCTCCAACGTCGCTGCCACCACAATGAGTGTCCACTGTCGCCGCCGCCACCACCGTCACATGGAGCCTCCATCGTTGTCTCACCTTGTGCCACCGCCTTTTTCTACACTTGGTAGGTTTACTCTCTCTGCGTATTTTATTTAGCCTTTGGAGACGTGCTTGGAAAATGACTTGATTTTACTGCTTAGCTAATCAACGTCGGAATGACACATGTCATTTTCTTTTCTATTTTCCCTAGGCACGTCTGAAAAAATCTTAGTCAATTTGACGAATGTTTAATCTTATTAACAGATTGGTGTAGTTTCAAAATATTAATTAGTTTAATAGGATAATTTTAATTTTTAAAAATTTAATGGTGTAATAAGTAAAACGTGTCAATTATAGTGAGATTTTCTTAGTTTTGCCTGAAAGAATCTGAGCCAATTTGACGGACGTCCAATCTTATTAACGGAATGGTGTAATTTCAAAATTTTAATTAATTCAATGGGGTAATTTGAATTTTCAAATATTTAATGGTGTAATAAGTAAAATGTGTCAACTACAATACGGAGATTTTTTTTAGTTTTGCCATACAGATATAACAGTATTAATGACATGATAATGCTCAATCTACTTATAATATAAGTAATGATAATTTAATTAGGAACTTAACTATGTCTTTTTATAATGAAAACATATCTTTAATATTGAAATCTACTAAAACGTATATAAAATATATCTCAAAGTTTTGGAAATGAAGAAGTACTACTTAGGTTGTGTTTGATAAAATTGGTTGTTAAGATCTGAATAATTTAGACATATGAATAATATAGAGTATCTAAATAGAATTGTATCTCAATGAAAAAAATATTGTTTGATAATTATATTTTCAAAATATTTGAATAACATGTTTTTACTATTTTAACCCTTCTTCTTTTCTTCCTCTTCTTCTTCCTCTTCTTCTCCCTCCTCCCCCATCCGGGCCATCCCCGCCCCCACCCCACCCCACCCCACCCCACCCCTCCTCTCCTCCCCCGCCACTGCCCCACCCACCTCCTCCCTCCTCCCTTGCCCCACATTGAGGGAGTTGAGGGATCACACAGATCCTAATATTGTGGTCATGCTACTCGGTAACAAATCAGATCTTCGCCACCTTGTGACGGTGCTAATGGAGGAAGGGATATCCTTTGCAGAGAGGGAATCACTTTACTTCATGTAAACTTCTGCGTTGGAAGCTACAAATGTCGACAATGCATTCGCTGAGGTTCTTACTCAGATTCATCGAATTGTGTGCAAGAAGGCCATGGATACTGTCGAAAATGGAATTGCTTCTACCGTGCCTTGTGTAGGAGAGAAAATTGATGTTGGTAAAGATGTTACTGCTATGAAGAGAGTTGGGTGCTGTTCCACCTAGGGTTTTGGTCGACTCTAAAATTGGTTAAAATGGCTAGTTTGTTTTGCTGCATCTTGTTCTATTTACACCATGATTTTCTAAAAAATTCTCAAAAGTGCCTACTTTAGATTAGAAAATTAGATTATTAAATGATTTGTAGTCAAATGATTAATCTCGTCGGAAAAGAGATTTTTTTGGCCTGAGAAACAGACCGGAGATTGGATTTGGTATGTTGGTAATATTGAAAATTGATAATATTGAAGAGGGTATTTGTGTCTAAAAAATAACAAAGTCATTAAGAGGCATGTCTGAATAATTTAGATTTAATTTTCTATCTCAACCATTTAGAGGCATTAAGAGGTAACGAAAAAAAAAACATTTATCCTCTTAGCGAATAAGAGGTGGTCTATTAAGACTTTTTAAGAGGTAAACAAACAGCACTGTTAACGCCAAGATCTTTGATGACGTCCCAATCACGTAAGACGCCCTAATCCTGCACAGAAAACACGATCAACACCAAAAGCTTGACGGCTGGACCGTCGGGGGATAGCTCCGGCGTGAGAGTCAATACAGGTGTTCAAGGTTTAACAATGGAGGGTGTAAAAATGTCTAGTGTGTTGAGCTAGATAGAAAGTGTATGCGTACCTTTTGTTAGGAGACCCCCTTGCTAGGTTATACTCTCGTGCCCGGTTTTTTGTGCCACCAACCGTGATCTGACACCTCCTCCCAGTCACCTCTTGTCCCAGCCGACTGCATGCAGGTTATCATCTTTTTTCCACTGTTCCTGCCGCCGGCCGGATAAGATCCCATCCACATTAATGATCTGCAGGCGCTTGGTCAACTGCCCTCCTCCTTTTATCATTACCAGTCAAAGTCTTAGATATTAAAAGATCTTATGGGCCGGCCACTTGACCCAGCCCATTATTAAGGGGATACAATAAAGGTAATATAAATGTTAAGCCCAATGACTATAAGACTTAGTGATAAAGGTCCACTAGGCTAATTAAACGGATGGGCCCAATCGGTCAGGCCCAATGAAAGAAATATCATGCCCCAACATTGCCCCCTAGTCTTTTATTAAACAGGATGTTTAGTGGAAGACTGACTGTAAATAGCGCGAGTCCACAGGAAGAAAGAGCCCACTAAGCGCCAGCCTACCTTGGATAACCCACCAAAGCCAAAATCGGACGTTACCCTTTCCTCTCCCTCATCATTATCCCCAATTAATGCGCCGCCCTTGGCCCTCGTGCAAATTTTGAAAAAATCACTCGCTATAAAAGCCGCTGCCCATTCTCCTTGGAGGGTTCCCTGCTATTTCGAATTCATAAGAGCTTATTGTCTTCTCCTCCTCAAATTTCTTCATTTTCTCTGCAAATTCTCAACAATGGCATCCCAGAACCCCGATACAAGTTCTCCCCTTCGTGTCGCCCCCATCTCCACCGTGACCCCTCACTCCAATCCTGACAAAGAGGTTCGGGCTCAAACCCCCAAGTCGGTGCCGCGAGTAAGGAAGCTCCGCCCATGGAATCACTCCCCAACCCATCTGATTTTTTCCAAAACGAGGAAGACTTTCCTCATGCCAACACCCCTTCCACCGTCAATGAAACTGAGCTCTGCAACATTAGAGCTCGCTATCAAATACCGGATACCCACAGGGTACGGATAGCGGCCCCTCACGAAAGGATGTACCAGCGTCCCGACGGCTGGATCGCCGTTCCGGCAACTTTTCTGGAGAAGGGGGTGAGGTTCCCCCTTCACGCCTTCTTGATCACCCTCCTAGGGTTTGTTGGAGTGGGGTTCGCCCAATTGGTGCCGAACTCGTACATCCACATACTGGCTTACATAGCCTTCTGCTACGAGATAGGAGTTCCTCCTGCTGTGGATTCCTTCTTTACCCTCTTCTCGGTGGGGAAATCTCGGGAGAAAGGCTTCAAGGTGCTAAGTAAGATAGCCCCCAAGCCCAATGCCAGGATCGAGAAGCGGTCTCTAATGGACACTCCTTCGAGCAACCGAGGATGGCATAATAAATGGTTCTTCGTCAACGGGCCCGAAATCTCCTCTGTTCCTGACTGGACCACTTCTGATCGCGTCTCTGCAGACTTCGGAGACATATCCGAGGAGCGTATAAGAGAAATGACGCGCATCATAGAGAAGATACCCCTGAAGGAGTGGAGCTTCGGCCTCTTGGGCAAACAAGCCTGGTTGTATGACCACAAGTTGTCTCTCATCAAGCCGACTTCGACCGATCGGAAGGACTTGGATAGGTACCTTTCTGGCAAGCCTTCATCCCCTTCCATCGAAGTTCCCCAAGAAGAACTTCCGGCCTCGGAGGCCCAGGATGCAGAGGTCTTCCGCGGATCAGAACTTGCTGAGGAGCCTAGCCGACCTCGACAGAAGAAGAGGGCGGTTCAGAAAGTCCGATCAAATCCCCAAGGAACTCAATCAACTTCTACAGCGAGTTTGATTGACTTGCCTGCGACCGAGCGAATGCAGGCTCTCCGAATTAAGAAAAGGAGGACCCACGTGACTCCTCTGTCTGCCGATGAGTTTCGAGTTCCTCGTCCTACTGCAGTTGAGCCTCCCCCCGTCATCCCCGTGGAGATCCATGTTTCGGAAGATGAGCTCGAAAACCTGAATGAGTCTCCTCTTCTGTCTCGTAAAAGGAAGCAGTCTTCCGAGGATCAACCAGCACCGCCCCCTGAACCATCAGTGCCTTCTCCGCCGAGACCCTCTTCCTCCACCTTCCGGCGAGAAGCTGCGTCTTCTCCCACTGTATGGCCGGATTTTAACGAGAACTTTCCTTTTCAGCTGTTCGACTCCTTTGTTCGGGAGACCGATGACCATCGGTTCGGAAACAGTTCGATCAGGGATTTGATCGAAGAGGGCATGAGTTACCAGGCTAAGGTGAGTTGGTTCAATCGAAATATTTAGGAATCATCTGTTTCTTCTACTAATTCACTTTAAATGTCCGCAGGCAAATGCTGTCTTCGGGAGACTTCTTCCCCGATACAGAGAGTCTGAAGCCGAAGAAGATGCGGCCAGGCGAGAGATGGCTACTATGACTTCTGCTCTGGAGAGGGAGAGAAGGGCTCATGGTATCACTATCTTCAATAAAGAAGGTCTTCAGAAGGACTTAAATAAGTTGAAAGAACAGTTGGAGACATCCGAGGCCACTCATCAGCTGACCGTTACTACGAACATAGACCTGGTTCGTCGGAATGAGGTTCTTGTTGGGAAGAACGAGACGATGGTGAAGACCAATAAGAGCTTGGCTATACAAGTACACGACCTTGAGGCCAGGGATCTGAGACATCTGAAGGAGCGGGCAAAACTCGAAGAGGAGCTCCGCGAACTTCGGGCTCTGAGAGACTTGGGTCCTCCTCTAACCGGAGATCTTCGGAGGGAAATCCAACAAGAATACCGAACATCTGCCGAGTTGAACGAGGAGATCATCCAGATGTTCTCGGATGGATACGACGAATGCCGAAGCAAAGACAAGGCAAGACTTGTCGCTGCCAAGGTTGAACCGACCATCCTGGACTCTTCGGAAGACGAAGCCGATCTCTGAAGATGGTTTTCTTTCCCTTAGCTGTAGGATTTTTGTAAAGCTTCTATCGCTTTGTAAACATCATTATGTAAATAAAATATCAGTATTATCAGTACCATCCTTTATGACTTCGGTTTTTTCACTGTTTACCAACACTTCAATATGGATTTAATTTGAAAAATGTACAAGCTCCTCCGTGGGCCTAACTTTAAACTGTTAATTAATAACTAAGCAAGTCGTATAACAGATAAGACGAAGCTAAATAACATGGCCTTCCGAACTCAACACTTAGAAAGATTTAGGCAATAATAACAAAGTAAAGGAATACTTATTCGTTACCGAAGTGTGAGGTAGGTGTCGCGAGGGATCGGACGAAGTCTGAATGACGATACTTGCCTACCCCGAAGGGCCTGATAAGGTTCTTAGGATCACCTGCCGATGAGGCTATCATCGAATGGTCGACGAGTCCGTCCGAACCTCCTTACACCGGTGACCATTGATTTTACCACCCTTGGTAAAAAACAATATAGGATCCAGGATTTGACTACCACGCGGGGTACCAAATAGATTGGCTGCCATCGAATGGCCAGCGAGTCCTACCATACCTCCTTACTTCGGTGACCATTGATTTTACCACCCTTGGTAAAAAACAATATAGGATCCAGGATTTGACTACCACACGGGGTATCAAATAAATTGGCTGCCATCGAATGGCCAGCGAGTCCTACCATACCTCCTTACTTCGGTGACCATTGATTTTACCACCCTTGGTAAAAAACAATATAGGATCCAGGATTTGACTACCACACGGGGTATCAAATAGATTGGCTGCCATCGAATGGCCAGCGAGTCCTACCATACCTCCTTACTCCACTGTGACATTAGGACAAATGCGAAGATCAGTTGTGAAAAAAGTGACTTTTTATTGATGATGAACGGTTATGTACAGACTCCCAGTGGACTGACTTGGTTTCTATTGAAAGTACTTTCGGAGCCTGCCTGCGTGCCATGTGTTCTGAATTTCGGATCCATCCAAAGCCTTCAGTCGATATGTCCCGGGCTTCGGTGCTTCGGCCACTTCATACGGTCTTTCCCAGTTCGGCATCAACTTCCCAGTGTTCTGCGGTGTAGACGCTTCGGCCTCTCTGAGAACGAGGTCTCCCACCTCAAATCTTCGGAGTTTTACCCCTTTGTTGTAGTGCTTGGCGACTCTTCTCTGGTAGGCTGCTAACTTGATCATAGCCACTTCTCTGACTTCCTCTGGCAGGTCCAAGTTGGCCTTTAGTCCCTCGTCATTGTAGATCTCACTGAACTGACTAACTCGAAGACTTGGAGATCCAATCTCAACTGGGACTAAGGCATCAGTGCCGTAGGCCAATCTGAAAGGCGAGTCCCCTGTTGTTGTCCTCGGCGTAGTCCTATAAGCCCACAATACGCTGAGCAGCTCTTCCGGCCATCTTCCTTTGGCTTCGTCCAATCTGCGCTTGATCCCGTTTAGAAGTGTTCTGTTAGTCACTTCGACCTGCCCATTTGATTGCGGATGAGCCACTGAAGTCTTCCTGTGCTGGACTCCCAGTTCCTTCAGAAAGCCTTCAAATTTTGATCCCACAAACTGACGTCCGTTGTCTGATATCACCACTTGAGGGATCCCGAAGCGAAACACTACGAATTCCTTTATAAATTTCAGACACTCCTATTCCGTTATCAGCCGAAGTGGTTTCGCCTCGACCCATTTGGTCATATAATCAATAGCGACGATAACGAAGCTGACCTGTCCCTTAGCCTTCGATAACGGACCCAGTATATCAACCCCCCAGACAGCGAAGGGTATAGGAGATAGAATCGAGTATAGCTCTTCCGGTGGCTGATGCGGGATCGGACTGTTGAGCTGACATTTATCACATTTTTTCACGTATTCCGTAGCCTCCTTGAAGATCGTTGGCCAGTAGTACCCCTGCCGAAGAACTTTGTATGCCAGCGACTTAGCCGCCATGTGATCACCGCAGATACCCTCATGAACTTCCCGAAGGGCGTACTCTGCTTCGGATGGGACCAGACATTTCAATAATGGTGACGAAAATGCCCTCCGATAAAGATCCCCGTCAATAAGAACGAAGTTGGCACTTTTGTATTTGACCTTCTTTGCTAACATCTGATCCGAAGGAAGGACGACATCTGCCAAATAATTGATGTAGGGAGTCATCCAGCAGTCAGGTCGCTCGATACACATCACTGAGTCATGTTGAACACTCGGCTGCTGTAAGACCTCCAGATAGACTGACCCATTGAAAACGACAGCATCTGTAGTGGCCAACTTTGATAAGGCATCGGCAATAGAATTATCGTTACGCTCTATGCCTTGAAATTCGTGAAAAGCAAAGTATCGGAGTCTGTCTTTCAACTCTGCCAAATACCTGATCATCCTCGTCCCCCGAGCTTCATATTCTCCTGATAACTGCTTGACGACCAACTGAGAGTCACTATAAATAATCAACTTCTGGACTTCTAGGCTCTTCGCCAGCCGAACCCCAGCTAGAACGGCTTCATACTCGGCCTCGTTGTTAGTCGCCTTAAACCCGAATCTAATGGCTTGTTGTACCTTGAACCCCTCCGGACTGGTCAGAATAATCCCTGCTCCACTGACATTTACTGTGGAAGACCCATCTACATACAGTGTCCATGCATTCTGACCGTGCTGAAGAAGTGTAACAGTTCGATCAGATGTCCCGTTTCCTGTAACTCGGCATCTGCCTCGGTGAAGGAACATTCTACCACAAAGTCGGCCAAAGCTTGTCCCTTGATAGCGGTTCGGGGATGGTATTCGAGGAAAAATTGGGACAATTCCATGGTCCATGCTGCCAATCTCCCCGAAACCTCCGGCTTACCCATTACCTTTTTCAGTGGTTGATCTGTGTAGACGATCAAGAGCCTACCCTGAAAGTATTGCCGAAGCTTTCGGCTAGCAATTACTAAAGCAAAGGCAATCTTTTCAATATTTGGATACCTGGTTTCGGCGTCTCGTAGGACGTGACTGACGTAATAGACCGGGTGCTGCTTTCCACTGATCTCCCGAATCAACACCGCTCCAACGGCTAAGGGACTCGCTGCAAGGTAGAGATATAAGGTTTCTTTCGGAGTGGGTTTTACCAATAGGGGAGCAGAGGACAGATAGGTCTTTATGCCTTGGAAGGCTTCTTCACAGGGCGAGGTCCATTGGAAAGTCTTAGCATTCTTCGGCCCCTTCAGTGTGTCGAAGAATGGTAGACACCTCTCTGCGGATTTGGACATGAACCTCCTCAGAGCTGCAATCCTACCGGTCAGACGTTGGACGTCTTTAAATGACTGAGGAGTCTTCATGTCAAGGACGGCTTGAATTTTCTCTGGATTAGCTTCGATGCCCCTCTGACTGACCAGATACCCCAAGAACTTTCCCGCACCGAGGCCGAAGGTACATTTTGCGGGATTAAGCCTCAATTTGTGATGTCGGACAGTCTGAAAACATTCCTCCAGATCATCCAAATGTTTCTGAACCTGCACGCTTTTAACGATCATGTCGTCCACATAGACCTCCATATTCTTTCCCAGCTGCTTGTGGAAGATAAAATTCATCATTCTTTGGTAGGTTGCTCCAGCATTTATAAGGCCAAAGGTCATCTTCTTATAGGCGTATACTGAACGGTGTGTAATGAATGCTGTCTTCGGGATATCTTCCCTACACATAGATATTTGATGATAACCTGAAAAAGCATCCATAAAGCTTAGTAGAGCATAACCTGAAGTTGCATCAATAAGTTGATCAATATGGGGTAAAGGATAAAAGTCCTTCGGGCAAGCTTTATTTAGGTCGGTGTAATCAATGCAAACTCGCCATTTCTGGTTCTGCTTCTGCACCAATACTACATTGGCCATCCACTGTGGGTAGTCGATCTCAAAAATAAAATCAGCAGCCAACAGCTTGGCGATCTCTTCGTCAATTATCTTTTGTCGCTCGGGTGCGAATATCCGTCTCTTTTGCCGAACAGGCTTCTTCGAGGGATCTACCTCCAATCGGTGCTCAGCAACCTTTCTGCTAATCCCAGGCATGTCCTTTGGTTCCCATGCAAAAATGTCCGCATAGCTGCGAAGGAGTTCCATAAGATTTGTCCGAAGAGGCTCTGGTAGACCCAAACCAATTTTCACTGTCTTGTCCGCCTTCCCGAGGATCAACTCAATCTCCTCCGTCTCCCCCGCAGGTGTTACCAATGGCTCGGAACTGCTTTCAGTGAAGGGCTCAATCTCGATTGCCATGGTTTGTTTCTGTTTGCTAACCCCTACTCCGGAAGAGATGCAAGCATTCCGATAACAGCGTCGGGCTAGATCCAAATCCCCAGCCACCTCTCCGACTCCGTGCGCTGTAGGGAACTTGATTTTGAAATGGGGGATGGAAGTCACGGCTTGGAGAGCCGTCAGGGTAGGTCTTCCCAGTATGGCGTTGTAAGCCGAATCTACATGCACAACATAGAATTTACACATTATTTCTGCCTGCTGAGGGGCTGTGCCGAAGACCACTGGGAGTTCGATAGTGCCTGCAACTTTGACCGGATCGTTGCTGAAACCATATAGAGGAGCCTCCTGCCCAACTTCCATCTTTCGCCCTTCAAGATGCATTCTTTGATATGCGTGGGCGTACAGAATATCCACTGAAGACCCGTTATCTATCATCATACGCTTCATGTCTACTGAGCCCACTTGTGCGGTGATCACTAACACTCCTTCATGTGGATCAATGGGCTCCAAAGGATAGTCCGCGTCTGTAAAAGATATAATAGTTCCGGGAAATGGTCTATCCATCTTTGGAGAGGCACCTGATATGGACATAACCGAATCCAGATACCCCCTTCTCTTTCTTCCTACCAATTTCCCCGACGTTCCCCCTGTTATTACGTCGATGACATGCCTTGGTGGCGGGTTCGGGACGGGCTGCACAGGAGGATCCGTTTGAACTGTCTGAACGGTGCGGTCGGCACCTTGGTGACTCTTTTCGGCCACATATTGGACTAACAGACCGCTCTGGATCTTTCTTTCCACAAAATCCTTTAGATTACAACACTCATTGGTGCCATGGCCTGCGGATTGATGGTAGTTACAATATTTTCGAGGGTTGCCCTGCCCGGTCCTATAGTTGTCCCTCGGTGGCTCAAAGAACGGCTGGTTCCGGATTTGGTCTAGAATCACCGATCTGTCTGTGTTCAGTTTGGTATAAACCTTATTCACCTTCGGGGCGGAAGCAGGCGGACGAGTATCTCCTTGTCGCCACGAGTTGTTGAACTTCTTGGAACGACTCTCCGATCTATCATTGTACCCCCCAGTCTTCTTCGGATCATCCCGGGTTTTAGGGGCATCTGCCTCTTTCATCTGTTCCGTAGAGGAACGCTTCAAGCTACTCATAGCCTCTTCCACAACGATATAACCTTCTGCCTTATCGAATGCCTCTGCCAGGCTCTTCGGGTGATTGAACATCAACTTCTTCACCAGCTTCTCCGACTTTACTAGGTCCAGACCGTTCTGAAACAAACCCACGGCTTGGAGATCGTTCAAATCTGACACCTTACCAACGGCTTCTCGGAACCTCTTCACATACTGACCCAAAGACTCATCGGTGTACTGCCTGACCTGCGCCAAAGAGCCCATGGGCTTCCCCCTCCTTCGGTTACTCCCAAAACGAGCATGGAACTTATCGCAGAGTTCGGACCATGAGGAAATTGAATCTGCCGGTAAATTCTCCATCCACTGCCTCGCGTCCTTTCTCAACGTCGTAACAAACATGTGGCATTTAGCAGCGTCAGCGAAATCGTAGTAGTCCATCAACCGGTCAAATGCTTGGCTATGGTCGTAAGGATCTCCCGAACCATCGTAACTTTCCATGTGAGGCAACTTCTTAGAGGTGTCCGCCTTCTCCTTAAGAATGTCCGAGGAAAACGAGGATGCTTTCTTTCCCGGAGTATTCTTCACCTGCTGGACCTCGGCCAACTGCTTCTGGAGTGCCTTCAGTTCTTTTACGAGGTACTCTACTCCTTCCGGCTGTGACGACACTTCCTTCTCCGACGACTCTCTCTTTCTTGGAGTAGGTCGGTCGTTGATCATAATACCCCCAACCTTCGAAGGACTTTCGCGACGACGGTCTTCTGAGCGAAGTACCCGACTTTCGGGTGTACGGCCCCCAGATCTGCTTCGCCTCTGGGTCCGATGACTGTGGTGGGAGTGTGCGACAATGAGTGCCCTTTTCATGCTCTCTGGAGTTCGTTCTCTGGATCGGCCTTTCCTACCACTTCGGGTCTGCCCTGTAGGGACGTCACGACGGAGTGCTTCCTTCGATCTTCGAGAAGTAGGGCTCCTCGATCTTTCTCTCTTCCGATGTTGGCTTTGAAACCCACGTTCTGACTGAACCGGCTCCTTCCCGCTGCGATGCACACGCCTTTCAGACTGGACATAACTCGATGCTTCATCCCTCAACTCTTCTATCCGGGACATCTGCTCGGCTATATCCTGCCTCTGCTTCATGAGTGACTCCATGACCCTATCTGCCTCTTCCGCCATCTTAGCCAATCGGGAGGTCTTCTCGTCGTGGTCTAGCTGTTTCCGGCCGCGACCGGATTCTTTATCCGTCGTGAAGATTAACTTTCTCTTAGCTTTGCCCACGGCTCTTGGACGAGAGTCTCCATGTGACCGCTTGGAGGCTGTGCTAGCATGAGCACTTAGTGTGGGCCCCAAACGATCTCTAACAGAAACTCGTGGTGGTGAGTCACCAACAGTCATCGGTTGTCCTTCAGGCGTGTCTGCCCTGCTCTTCCCCATCCCGAGAGCGTGGAACAAATAAATGTTTGTGATTGAAAGCTCTGGAACACTAGAACTCAGCCCTCCTTCTAGCGCCAATGTTAACGCCAAGATCTTTGATGACGTCCCAATCA
Organism: Panax notoginseng; assembly: GCA_016801055.1. Classification (NCBI taxonomy): domain Eukaryota; kingdom Viridiplantae; phylum Streptophyta; class Magnoliopsida; order Apiales; family Araliaceae; genus Panax; species Panax notoginseng. The sequence goes on from CM029014.1 coordinate 231,567,318, forward strand.
CGTAAGACGCCCTAATCCTGCACAGAAAACACGATCAACACCAAAAGCTTGACGGCTGGACCGTCGGGGGATAGCTCCGGCGTGAGAGTCAATACAGGTGTTCAAGGTTTAACAATGGAGGGTGTAAAAATGTCTAGTGTGTTGAGCTAGATAGAAAGTGTATGCGTACCTTTTGTTAGGAGACCCCCTTGCTAGGTTATACTCTCGTGCCCGGTTTTTTGTGCCACCAACCGTGATCTGACACCTCCTCCCAGTCATCTCTTGTCCCAGCCGACTGCATGCAGGTTATCATCTTTTTTCCACTGTTCCTGCCGCCGGCCGGATAAGATCTCATCCACATTAATGATCTGCAGGCGCTTGGTCAACTGCCCTCCTCCTTTTATCATTACCAGTCAAAGTCTTAGATATTAAAAGATCTTATGGGCCGGCCACTTGACCCAGCCCATTATTAAGGGGATACAATAAATGTAATATAAATGTTAAGCCCAATGACTATAAGACTTAGTGATAAAGGTCCACTAGACTAATTAAACGGATGGGCCCAATCGGTCAGGCTCAATGAAAGAAATATCATGCCCCAACAAGCACCTTACTTAATATGCATGTGTAACCTTGCAGATTAATTAGCAGTCTAAAGAGTGATAGTAGTGTTTGTTAGTTCTTTAAGCCGGAGATTAGCGTGGTAAGTTGGGAATATGCTAGTTACATATAGCCGCCCTTGCTCGAAGACATTATGCTTTGCTTGCTAAAAGAATATGCTTATATACATTATATAGCATATAGTTTTGGACCTTTTGGTAACTTATAGGTAGATTTTGTTTACCATTTATGGACAGATGTTCCTAGTACGTATTTTTGTTTATTATTTATTTGGGAACGTTTTATTTTTCTGTTTCTGGATATAAGGTTAAGGGGTATCCAACAAAGACGGGCCATAAGAAAAAATAGGATATAAATTTTTTCATTACATATTTCACCTAATTTTTTACAATACATACAGTCATAACATTGCACCACGCTTCGCAGTCCCAACGCCCATGCGGGCTGACTTTCCGCTAGACGAGTCTAATCCCGGGCGAACACTGCAATACCGACGTCACCACCCTCGCCGCACAATTGCAATCGGGAGGTAGTAGACGGCTCTAATTGTAGCACCCCAATCCCACATCGAAAGATAGAAAAAAAATTTATCTGCATATTTGGAAATAAGTTGCTACCAATTGTACCTTCAAGTCATGACCTTTTGGAAGTCTGTGGTGGGCTAAAATGATCCAAAGAAGATACTATTGAGCCAGTAGTTTGAGGTTTTATTTTAATGGATTTAATTCGATCCTATTAAGATAATGTGGGACACAAATCTCATACCTTATAATTATAACATAGTATGAGAAAATTAATAAGAAGGAAAATTAATAAGAAGGAAAAACTAAAGAAGGAAAAGAAAATAATTGTGATGATTTATTTATTTATATAATACTCCCAGAAAATAATAATGTCAAAGCCTCCGACAAAACAGTGAATCCTAACAGCGGCATTAACTATTGATCGGATTGTTCCTTGGCAGATATGCATTGGACACATCATGTGATCAACTTTTTCTTTTTCTGTTTTTTTTCCCTAAACATGTGATCGACTTTGAGAACTTGAATTATATAGTTTATTCACGTTCTATATTTCCATTAAATAAACCCATATGTTGATATAAAAATAAATATCTTTTAATTTGTTTGTTATAAGATTTTAACTTTATAATACTGCCATATATACTGGGACCAATTGGATTGACTTTATATTGTTTTAGTATATGTGTATATATATATCATACCAGCTTGAATACTTTTACGCGAGCAGAAAAATTGAATCAGAAGAATAAAATAAAATAAATGAATAGTATAATATATTTGTTCACTAGAATAAATTTATTTTGTTCTTCCGGTCTAATTTTTGTACAAACTTTGACTTGAAAGAAATATGGGCGACTAATTAATTAATATAATTATATAAATCGGCTAACTTAAGTATCCCCAGCCTATAATTAGTACTAATTATTCATTTTATTTGTCGCGGGTTTTTCAGGTTAGAAATAACGACGCTAGGTTAGATTTTTAAAAAAAAATTAACACCTCCACTCGAATATATATGAGTACAAGTAGGATGACTCATATAATAAATCTCAATAATCTTGAACGAGCTTTATTTTAGGCACATTATTTACATTGAAATTGAACATACGTAAGGATACATGCACAAGCGGATTGGAGCCAACCCAAAAAAAGGAGCAAGTTAATCGAGTCAAGCAATTAAACTAGGACCCACATACATATTAACGTATTGTCTTTATTTTAGAATTAAAAGATACATTTTTAAAATGATAACTTTTTTTATAATAAAAAAAAAAGCACTAGTTATAAATGTATTAATGGGAGTATTATAGTACTTAACTGATTTAAAATATAAATAATGACATGTTATATATTACTCCCTCCGTCCCAAATTAATTGTTCAGTTTTGACTTTTTAAAGTCAAATTGACAATTTTTAAAACTAATCTTTTTACTATTTTTTCTAAAATATAGGTGAAAAAATTATAACTAAAAGAAAGTATATACAATTTATTACTAACCCCAATTTTTATAATTTTAGAAATATATTTATATATGCTTAATTATTAATTTTAAAAATAGTCAATTTGACTTAAAAGAGTCAAAATTAAGCAATTAATTTGGGACGGAGGGAGTATATACAATATTTTAAAACTGCAAGGCTACAAGTTCGAGTTTGATTGTAATTTTTCGCATGCACAACTTAAAATTATTCAAGACTCTACAGATTGAAGGTAAAGGTAAATTTTTCACAATTTTTATCCGGAATTATTTTAAAATTTCCCTAGACTTGTAACATGAAATATATCTCTCAAATTGAATTATAATATATATATATATATATAGTATAATATCATTTAAATGAGAAAAAAAAAGGTTCCAATATTTTGGACGACGAAATTACGGAGAATTGGCCGGCGGCTGCGAAGCTCACTCCCACCTACCTACCTACCTCAGCTGCTTCCACGCGGGTCCACCTTCATTCACTCTTTCTTTCTCTCCCTAGACTTTTGTTCATTCCCCATAGAAAAACTAAACTTGGATTTTGACTTGGCCCAAACTAACTTGATCCCCACGTTCGTTCTTCCTTCTCTCCCTCGGCCTCTATCTACCCAGCCGTCACACGGCATAGCCCACATCCCATCCCCCTCTATATATACTTTAACATTTTATTACACCATCCATATCCCAGACTCCCCATTCAAAAAAAAAAAAAAGAAGAAAAAAGTTGACATTTCATTAATTTTTTCTCTCCTCCTTGCTCTCAAACCCCTTTAATTTCTACATATGGCTCGATTAAATGTTTTCTTCATCTTATTTTTAGTCACGTTCGGCTCTTTTATGTGTTCAATAAATTGTCGGAAGCTCAACATGCACGAAAACAAGCCAAAGCCAAAGTCAACATCATCCTCACAGGCCAGTTTGTACCTAAGTTCCCTTCCTAAGGGAGCTGTCCCAGCTTCTACGCCCACCAAAAAGGGTCATTCAACCATCGTCAATGAAAAGCTCTTTGCCCGCCACCTAGCCGCCATCGATCGGATTCTCCGGTCTGTCCCCAGCCCCGGTGTTGGTCATTAGTCTCCGTTCATTAAATCATCTTTATGTGTTTTTTTCTAGTTCTAGACTTTCTAGCTAGTTTTTCTTTCCAATTTTCTGAAATTTTATCTGATTCTTTCTTTTTTCCTTTCTGGGTTTTGGAGTTTAAACCAGAAAATTGTACAAAAAAGTGTGTGTGTGTATATATATATATATATATATATATATATATATATATATATATATATATATATATATATATATATATATATACACTACGTGAGAGAGTTGTATTCTTTGATTGAGGCTAATTTTGTTCATTTTGATTATTTAGATTGACGAGACAAGTTTCCAAAAGTTTGAGAAATGTATAGTATGCGAGATATATTGTATCAATTCATTTTTCATATGAATGTATAGTGAAAAAGAAAAGTATTTTTATATATTACCATTCTTGCATGTTAATTTTAGTGATTAAATTCTATAATGTTATAACAAATTAATGTTCTCCTTGAGGATTTTTAGAAATTTTATCGATAATATTTTATGGGCATGTGCATGTGAAATGGGACTTTTCATGCATCCTTATTACTTTTTTTAGTTTACCACCCAAGGTTACTAATAATGTCAGAGCAATAATTGTGTTGTTAGAGAAATAGTTGTACGTGTTGTCAGAGAGAAAATATTGTTTTGCCAACAATATTTATTGTTCTTGCATTATCAACAGTCAGCCTACAATAACCATGGTTGCTTATGTTAAAATTAAATAATTTCGTATCATTTTAATTAAATTTAAGAATTTTAAAATTTGACACGAAAAAATCAATTTATATATCTAATTTTTGAACCGACGAAGTTACTATTCATATTCATCACTAGTCTTTTGATTATTTTTTTCCTGGGAGAATTATAGTTTGGGGTTGGATAACTCACAATACAAGCTGCCACAGTCCAACCCCAAAAAGAATAAACTCTTTAAGTTTTTGATTATTTGACTTTCAATTGCCTGGGGGTCTGTTTTTAATGGGAAATTTTATGGCAGGCATTGAAGAAAATTAAGAAAAACGCGTATTCAAGACTTTTCTCCATAACCATGTTGTTGTCAGTTGCTTTCTACAGAAATTAAGATTGATTTTTTAGCCGGAAATACTATATTTTTTATACATGCAGTTTGACATATATAACGTAACAATTCGTATATGGAAGTATAATATCAAATAATTAATCATATGAAAGTCCTGTACCCTTCTTCTTCCCTAATTGAAAACCACCCAAAATATAAATTTATCCAAGCTCTGCTTCGAAATATTTCATATTAGTTAACTTAATTTCCACTTATCAGTTCCAAAATTGATTCAGATGTCTCTTAATTATCAAATACATGCATGCTTCATTCTAACCAAAGTTTCAATTAGAAAATATATTATAAAATCTTTAAAACACATTTGATTTCTCTTTTCAAAATCTCTCCATTTGAAGTATTGGGAGAAACAAGGGTTAGGCATTGAAGAGTAAAAAGAAAAAATTGATAGATATGGATAGATCTGTGAGAGAGAGAGAGAGAGAGAGAGACTAATTATGGGTTGGACGTATAAGAGGTCATGGGTCTGTGTTTGGGTATATGGATTGAACAAATCTTTGAGTAGAGATGATGGAATACATGTCAATTTTATTAGTTAAATGTCCATCGCGTAGGAAGAGTGAAAAGGAAGAAAGAGTAGAGTGTTGGTACGAGAGTCAACTGCATAAATTTGATATAAGCAAGCTACTAGTCGCATTAATGCAATATTAGTCACATATCATATGTTCGGTAATGGTACCCAAAATCTGCTAAGAGTCTGTCCACTTGCTGACAATAGTCAATATGGAGATACGAGTAAGATTAGAAATTGATTGATACTTTGAAATAAATATGCATTACGTACGTACTAAATTATTTTCTTCTTCTGCCTCAATAGAATATATATATGGACCACCAAGTTAGGCCATTTAATTAAAAATTACAAAACAATCAAGTTTAATTTAAGTCCACATTACGATTACAAAAAAATACCATATAAGTTAGTAAGCATCTCTTTAGTTTGCCAGAAAATAAAACCATGTACCATTTGATTCTTCTCTTTCAAAATAATGTATTAAATTTGTTTAGAAACTTTTAACAGATTTATCTTCATCAGACAAAGACATATTTTCTTTCTTGTTGTTAGAATTGGATCACACACACGCAAACGACATTAAAGAATGAACACAGAGATTTATGTGGTTTCCCAATGTAGGTATGTCCACGGGAGCGGCGAGAGAAAATATTTTATTTATGATATGAGTACATAAAATTTTATAATAGAAAGTATATATAACTGTTTACTTTTATTCCAACTCTAATTCACATTATAGCATGAATACCCATAATTTGTAACAGATTGTACAAATTTTATTTCTTATATATATCCAAATTACACCTAAAATACTGTTATCTACAAAAATTTTAGTTAAAATAAAAACTATATATTTTTTTAAAGGTACTACAAAAAAAACTAAAAAAAAAATGTCACTACAAATATCAATTAACAATGTCCTCTAGAATTATTGTTTGAAAATTATTGTAAGCAGAGACAACTACGTACTGAGAACGTGAAGTACCGTTAATTCATTAATGTACGTCACGGAAGGAATACTTGGACATTTAATGAGACAAATTTCACACGTTGCAGCATTATACTGTCACCCTCTCTATTATATTCAAACAAAGTCTAGCCAGTTTGGTGCATTTTTTTTGTTTCCTTCCCCGTCTTTTGTATTTTACTATATTTTTTTTAATAAAATATTAATATGTTGAAAAAGATAGAAAAAAAAAAAGAAAAATAAATAAAATGGGTAGGTAGGTACATGGGATTAGGAATGGTGACGGTGTTAGAATATTTTATTCCTTATGTGGCCTTTACTATTTATGTAATTATTGGGCTTACATATTGTATTAATTTAATAACTTTATTTATGGGTTTGGTAATTAATTATGTGGCCCATAAATATTATTACTAATATTAATTTGGCATAATGGGCCCTAGGGTTTCATAATCTTGATGGACGATTTTGACCCTTAGCTATTATATAAATAAAACAGTTAGGGTTTGGTCCCAGTTGTCGTCTCAAGAACTTTATACACACCTATATATCCATCCTAAGATTGAGAGAGGCAATTGAAGACCTTCACCCTTAAGCGCAGCGGAAGCGTGATACACATAAGAGGTCTTCTCTCAATTCATGTAAGTACTTATTATTATGATTATTTGATTCTATTTTATTCTATGCAATAACACGTTCCTGTATAATTTATTTAACATCTGGTATCAGAGCATGGTTACGCTATTGTATAGAATAAATTAATTATGTTGTTATGCTATAAATTTTAATTCCGCATAAACTATTTATTGGTATAATATAAAATTATTCAATATGTTTCATGAAATTGAATTTTCGAAAGGAATATACATTTTGTTTCCGTTTGTAATTAGCGATTCCTTGTTATATTGATTATGAAGCAGTTTTCTTATGTACTGTATTCGATTTCATGCGTCATATCCATTAAATTCATTTATGTATTTTGATTGTTTTAGTACTTGCCTTTTGGATATCAAGTATTCTATCTATATGAGATTATACCATCATGTTACAAGTGTTAGGCATACTGCCCCGATGCCTACTTATTATTCTTATGTGGAAATTCAGTCATTTGGCTATGGACGCTTACTGATTAGTTCATATAATATTATTTTACTTCATGCCATTATGTTTTTGTGGTAAAATTTATATGAATATTTTGTAATTAATTCATATTCATAATTATAAATCTTAATTTAAGATTATAGAAAATATATATATATTTTATATGCAGTACAGTACTATATATATATATATATATATATATATATATATATATATATATATATATATATATAACGTTAAAAATATATATATGTATTATGCATAAAGTTTTATTGTTCATAATGTTATGCGTGAATAGGAACATAAATATTAAAACAATATATGTTAAATTTATTATTTATTATGTTTAGATAATATTATGATATTCTTATGCCCTCATGTATTCATGTTAAAATTAACGTGATTATTTTATAATCAATTCATGTTCATAATTATATATTTTAATTTAAGATATTAGAACATAATGTGATGTATTATTAGGGCTTTTAAGTTGTTACATGTAAATTCTAAATAATGTTAATTTTCAAACTTGATTAATATGTTGTTTAAAGAAAATTGAGCTTGATCATAATAATTTACATGTATGTGTGACTCTTTTATTGTTAAAAATTAATAATCAGCCCAACGGAGGATCATTAATTGAAACAAATAAAGATTAAGAAAAGTCACATAATGTTACATTTAATAAATAAATATTTTAATTTTACCCAACGGAAATATTAGAATTAAAATTTATTAAATGGAATTTTATTGCATAAGTAACATGTTTATTTCGTTTCTGCCCAACGGTGATGCGTGGATAAATGTGTTTTACATTATTTTATGGAGATGTTATTAGTATATTATTAATTGGACCAACGTAAAATTAATAATTATGCACCAACATCTCATTAAAATCTATTTTTAGGTGTTGTAAATAGATTTTATATAACTAACTGCTTGCCCTACAGTTGGTTTTTATTATGATTAATTATTGTTGCACATTGTGGATTTCTTTTAGTTTTTTGTAAGCATGCTTATGAGCTTGATTGTATTTCAGCATTGACTCCAACTAGTATTTCTGGGTATCTCTCTGGAATTGAAGCCTTGAATGGAACTAATTTTACTGTTTGGAAAGAGCAAGTGAAAATTGTTCTCGGCATTATGGATTTGGACTATGCATTACGAGTTGATCATCCTGCTCCACTTACAGATACAAGCTCAATTGAGCAAAAATCTATTTATGAAAAATGGGAGCGATCCAACCGCATGTCCCTTATGATTATGAAAAACTCTATCACGACAGCTATTCGAGGAGCCATTCCTGACTCTGAGAATGCTAAAGAGTACTTAACTTCAGTCGAGGAACAATTTAAGGGTTCTTCTAAAACTCATGCAAGTACCCTTATTTTGAAAATGCTCACTAGCAGGTATGATGGGGTTAGTGGAGTGCGCGAGCACATTATGATGATGAACGACATGACTTTTAAATTAAAGATGAAGAAAGACTTAAGGTTGAAAAACCTAATGTTGCTCATTTGACTACCACTGGATCTTATAAGAAGAAAGCTTATAAAAAATGGCAAAGGTTTTAAGAATAAGGATAAACCAATTTCTACCAAAACAAATAAGGCAAAATTATTCAGGTAACAACTCTGAGACATGTCCTAAATGTCACTTCTGTAAGAAGTAATGACATATTCAGAAAGAATGCCCTAAATTAAGAGAATGACTTGAAAAGAAAGGTGTATCGTCCTTCAATTATGTAACTTATGAATCCTTTCTAATTGATGTTCCTTCTAATACATGGTGGCTTGACACTGGTGCAACAGTTCACATTACTAATTCATTGCATGGATTCTTTTTTAAAGAAGACACTCTAAAAAGGGGAAAGAACCATTAAAGTTGGCAATGGAGAGTCTATACAAGTTGAAGCATTAGGAACTCTTCTTTTAGTTTTGGAGAGTGGTTTCATTTTGTATTTATATGATACTCTTTATGTTCTCAGTATGACACAGAATTTAATTTCTGTATCTAAACTTGACGTTGAAGGATTTTCGTTTAAGTTTGGGAATAATAAAATAATTATTTATCATTGCTCTCATGTTACTGGTTCTAAATCTTTAGAGGAAAACCTCTATAAGATAAATTTGGATAATGTATTTTCTGAATCCTTGTTAACAATGAATGTGACAGAAAGTACCTCTAAAAGTGAAAATAAGAGAAAAAAACTAGATAATGAGAATTCTTCAAAATAGTGGCATTAACGCTTAGGCCATATTTCAAAAGACATAATACAACGTCTTATGAAGGATGGAATTCTTCATTCACTAGATTTTTCTGATCTTGACCATTGTATTGAATGAATAAAAGGAAAATTTGTGAAAGGTAATAAGAAAGGAGCAACTAGAAGTAGTACACTTCTTGAGGTGATTCACACTGATATATGTGGACCATTTTCTCCAGGAATTGGTGGACACAAATCTTTCATTACGTTTATTGATGACTATTCTCATTATACTTATGGCTACCTGATTAATGAAAAATCTGAATCACTAAATATGTTTAAAGTTTTCAAAGATGAAGTTGAAAATCAACTTAACCGAAAAATTAAAGTAGTGAGATAAGATAAAGGCGGAGAGTTTTATGGTAAACACTCCGATACAGGTCATAGTCATGGCCCATTTGCCTTATTTTGTCAAGAAAATAGAATCGTCACTCAGTATACAATGCCTGGTACACCGCAGCAGAATGTTGTAGCTGAGAGGCGAAATCGTACCCTTATGGATATGGTACGTAGTATGTTATGCAATTCTAGCTTACTTGTGTTTTTGTGGACTGAGGCATTAAAGACAGCTGTTTATATTTTAAACCGGGTTTCTAGCAAATCTGTCCCTAACACTCCTTATGAAATTTGGACAGGTAGGAAACCTAATTTAAAATACTTCCGGGTGTGGGGCTGTCCAGCCGAGGCTAAGTTTTTTTTAATCCACAAATAAAGAAACTTGACTCTAAAACCATTAGTTGTCATTTATTGGATATCCTGAGAGATCTAAGGGTTTTCGATTTTACTGTTCCTCGCATACCACTAGAATTGTTGAGACTAGGCATGCAGAGTTTTAGATAATGGTGATTTAAGTGGGAGTGGTGAGCTTAAAAAAATTGATCTTGAAGAAAATGGGTTTTATGTTTCTAATCCTGTAATTCAAGAGGGTGAGGCAGAACAACCTCCTATTGAGGCGAATGATGCCCCTAAGATAGCTGAGCCACCACCTAATGTTGAATCCCACATTATTGAAAATCATATTCCTAAAAATTGTGCAACCTTTACGTAGGTCCGAAAGACCTAGAAAGCCTATTAATTTTTGATGATTTTATAACCTATCTTAATGAGATTGACTATGATTCAAGTAAGATTAATGATCCTATCTCCCATAAAGAGGCCATTACGAGTGCTCAATCAACTCAATGGCTTAAAGACATGAATGATGAGTTGAAATCAATGGAGCTTAATAACGTTTGAGATCTTGAAGAATTACCAAAAGGTTTTAAAACCTGTTGGTTGCAAGTGGGTCTATAAGACCAAATTAGATCCTAAAGGGAACGTTGAAAGGAATAAAGCTCGATTGGTTGCTAAGGGTTTCACTCAAAAAGAAGGTGTGGATTATAATGAAACTTTCTCTCCAGTATCTAGGAAAGATTCATTTAGAATAGTCATGACTTTAGTAACTCATTATGATTTAGAGTTACATCAGACGGATGTTAAAACTGCATTCCTTAATGGTAACTTGCATGAGAATGTCTATATGACACAACCAGAAGATTTTGGTTAAAGGCAAGGAACATATGGTATGTAGACTTAAGAAGTCCATATATGGGTTAAAACATGCTTCTCGACAATGGTATCTTAAGTTTCATGAGGTAATGAGTAATTTTGATTTTAAGAAAAAATATAGTGGATCAATGCATATACTTGAAGATCAGTGGGAGTAAATTTGTTATTCTTATTTTGTATGTTGATGATATACTACTTGCAAGTAATAACTTAGACATGTTGCATGAGACCAAACGTTTTCTTTCTGAAAATTTTGATATGAAGGATCTCGGTGAAGCCTCTTATGTTATAGGTATTGAAATTCATCGAGATAGGTCTTGTGGGATATTAGGATTGTCCCAAAGAGCTTATATTGACAAAGTTCTTAACAAATACAACATGTAAATTTGCTCCCCTACTGTCGCCCCTATTGTTTAGGGTGACTAATTCGGCTCATATCAATATCCTAAGAATAACCTTGAACGTGAACAAATGAATCTTATTCCCAATACTTCTGTGGTTGGGAGTCTTATGTACGCTACTTACAGGGTACTATGGATATTATGCTTACATTTAGAAAACCAGGTAACCTTGAAGTTGTTGGTTATTTTGATTCTGATTTAGTTAAGTGTAAAGACGAAAAGAAATCTACAGCAGGGTACATCTTTATGCTTTCAAGAGGCCCTATTTCGTGGAGAACTCATAAGCAGGAGTTAACTATCACTTCCACGATGATGGCAGAATATGTGGCTTGTTATCATGCTACTTGTCACGCCATATTATTAAGGAATCTTATTTCAGGACTTAAGGTTGTAGATTCCATTTCAAGGCCATTGAAAATATTTTGTGATAATAATTCTAATGTTAGTTTGTCCAACATCACCATTTCGAGTGGTGCTGGACTATACCTCGACACTAAGTACTTATTTGTCAAGGAAAGAGTTGAAGATCAAAACGTTGTATATTAGTACGCATGATATGTTAGCGGATCCATTTACGAAAGGCTTACCACCCAAGCTCTTTTTAGAGCATGTTGCCGGCATGGGTTTAACTGATAGTCTTAATTAGTAAGTTATTTTGATGTAAGACAACAATTTTGAGCTCGTTGTTTTGAACTTCACATTATGTTTATGGTTTGTTATTCTCTTTATTGTGCACACTTGAGAACTTATGAGCAAACGGTACGGTAATGTTTTGGACCATATGAATGAGTTTAATCTATTACCACTTATGTAAACTCTATTCATACCTATTATGCTTAATGTTAATCTTTGTTTTAATAAAAGTACTAATTGTGTAACTAATGGGGATCTTGTGTTAATAGTGACACAAAGATTGTATTAATTCGCATTAGTATTTTTTATTTAAACAAGATGTAGACATTAAATTAATACTTGGCCAAATTAATGATTGTAAGCGTTATGTTTTGTATATAAATAGTATTTCGGCCAAGTGGGAGAATGTTAGAATATTTTATTCCTTATGTGGCCTTTACTATTTATGTAATTATTGGGCTTACATATTGTATTAATTTAATAACTTTATTTATGGGTTTGGTAATTAATTATGTGGCCCATAAATATTATTACTAATATTAATTTGGCATAATGGGCCCTAGGGTTTCATAATCTTGATGGACGATTTTGACCCTTAGCTATTATATAAATAAAACAGTTAGGGTTTGGTCCCAGTTGTCGTCTCAAGAACTTTATACACACCTATATATCCATCCTAAGATTGAGAGAGGCAATTGAAGACCTTCACCCTTAAGCGCAGCGGAAGCGTGATACACATAAGAGGTCTTCTCTCAATTCATGTAAGTACTTATTATTATGATTATTTGATTCTATTTTATTCTATGCAATAACACGTTCCTGTATAATTTATTTAACAGACGGAACTCGGCAGACTTTGCGTACGAGTCCGGATCACCGGTCGCAAATTATGTTTCATTTCTTGTTTCAATAAAGAGATCGTATTTTAATGTTAATTTTATATAATAAATAAAAAAAATTCTTTTTTTTGCTATATTTAAATAAAAAGATGGATACTACTATAAAAAAAATTTCCACCCAATTAATGCTTCCATAATAAAAAAAATCTTACCTCCTTCCAAATTCAATTCCTATTCAACTTCCGTTTGAAGATTTTTTTCCTTTTTTAAAAAAAAAAATTAAAACAATTGTTCCTCTCTTAGCTCACTGTTGGAAAATCATTGAATCAAAAGCCAAATGTATGACTTATTTCTTTTGCCACATTACTTGCTTCCGGTATACAAAATCTCTTGTCATTATGATTTTTTCTTTTTGATAATCTGTTCATTATATATATATATATATATATATATATATATATATATATGTGTGTGTGTGTGTGTGTGTGTGTGTGTGTGTGTGTGTGTGTGTGTGTGTATATAATTGTATGTGTTTACGTTTTTTGTGTTAGAATTGTGTTTTTATTTGAATAATTGTATATTACGCATTCCGTTCAATAAAAAGAATATTACTTTGATTTATTTTTTATTAATTTTCCTTTAAGAAGAACAAAGGGTTTTTTTTAAAGGTTTTTTAGTATTCGTCCTCTCCTATGTCAGTTGGATTATCGCAAGAAGGGCAAAAGAAAAATAATAATAGACTAATACATATATGCACCTAAACAGATTTGAATTTTTCATTTTGTTTCTAATTAAAATTATATAATTTTATCAACTGAATGTATTTTAGTTGATTTAATAGGTTAAAAATAATACCTATATCAAGTTTAATTTCTGCATAGATAAAGACCTACAATATTAGTTTTATTTAATTCCTTTTTTTTCATTATTGTGAAAGAAGTAAGATTTTTTTATTATGGAAACAATAATTGCGTGGAAAAAAATTATAGTGGTTTCCTTTTTTTATTTTGATTGAATCTTTTTATTTATTTTATAAAGTTAACAATAAAATTATCACATACCACAATCTTTTTATTTATTAATGTGGTCCGGCATGGCCCTATACCTGTTTTTTCTCGATACTTTTTAAGCAATATCTTAGTTGTGTTCTTTTTTTAAAAAAATAAATAAAATAAAATTATATAATTACATTTTCATTCCCAAACTCACGAGCCTTCAAATCGACTCATTTACAAAGCGAGTTACTCACAAGTTACTCGAAAAAATTGAGCTTAAATTTGACTTGAGTTCGACTCGGATCATTACTTGGACCTACTCGGCTCGTAAGCACTCGATTTATTTACAAAACGAGTTACTCACGAGCCTTCAAATCGAGTTTCGAATATGAACCATTTCGCTTAATACTGAACCACTACATACTAAATTGATTATTGAATTAATGTTTATATATAAAAGTCTTTTACTTTTATTTATGTAAAAAAATTACAAAGAATGTAATACGAATTGACAATCAATTCACTGATTTATTCAAGTACAAGCTTACACAATTTAATACTACACTTTATAAATTATAAAGATTGATACAAATATCACATATTTAGCTTATTAGTATGAATCAGACCAATATTCGAATATGATCTATCGAGCAGGTATCGAGTATGGCTCGAGAAAAAATGAAATACTCAAACCCTAATCTGAGCGAATACTAGTATACTCGAATTCGACTCGTGTATCATTAAACAGAAAACGAGTATGGATCATATTCGACTCGAATCAACTTCGAATTTGAATTTTAGATCATATTTTTGAACCGATCTCAAATCGAATATCGAATTACTCTGCTCTGAAAAGTACCCTCCCTGTCAGCGTCTCCTAACTATAGGGGTGTAAACGAGTCGAATCTCAGCGAACACCTTCATGCTCAGATTCGGCTCGACTCGAAAAAATTGAGCTCGAATTCGACTCGGATTCGATAAGAGATTTATATTTTTGCGCCAGATTCGACTCGGATCATTACTCGGACCTACTCGGCTCGTAAGTACTCGACTCGTTTACAAAGCGAGTTACTCACGAGCCTTCAAATCGAATTTCGAATATGAACCATTTCACTTAAAACTGAACCACTGCATACTAAATTGGTTACTTATCTAATATTTATATATAAAACTTTTTCACTTTTATTTATGTATTGAAATTATAAAGAATGTAATAAAAATTGACATTCAATTCATTGATTTATTCAAGTACAAGTTTACACAATTTTATACTATACTTTATAAATTATAAAGATTGATACAAATATCACATATTTAGCTTAATAGAATGGATCAAACCAATACTCGAATATGATCCATCGAGCAGGTATCGAGTCTGGTTCGAGAAAAAATGAAATACTCGAACCCTAATCTGAGCGAACACTAGTATGCTCGAATTCGACTCGTGTATCATTAAACAGAAAACGAGTATGGATCAGATTCGACTCGGATCAACTTCGAATTCGAGCTTTGGATCATATTTTCGAGCCGATCTCGGATCGAGTATCGAACTACTTGGTTCGATTTACACCCCTACCTAACTACACCGATTTCACCTACTGTGTGGTCCGGAGTGGCCCTATACCTGTTTTTTCTCAATACTTTTTAAGCAATATCTTAGTTGTGTTCTTTTTTAAAAAAATGAATAAAATAAAATTATATAATTACATTTTCATTCCAAAACTTAGGAAGAACATATAGGGGAATGGTCAGCTCCAAGACTTTGCACATAATAAATATTTTCCGCACCACGTCTTTATTAAAATTATAGATGAGTTTGTTAACTTACAAATTAATTTTATGAAAATTTTAAAATGAGTTGATTACTTAATTAATATGGACTAACAAATTTTATGAAATAATATACGGGTGATCAAGATGTTGCATGCTAAACTAATAATTAATCTACGTCGATCAGTCATATATATGATGTATGTCCTATTTTGAATCATATATTGATATATACCTACCATGCACACTTTCTGGGCCAAATATAAGAATTAAAGCATGCAAACCAAGTATCAAACTAAAATTTGAAACCTGTCACATATCTTAATTCATCCATCCATTAAAAGAATTCATAAACTGAAATACAAACTTAATTGGACTGCAAAACCAATCAAACACATTACAAGCTACATGTGATCGTGTCAATGTTTAACTCTCTCTCTCTCTCTCTCTCTCTATATATATATATATATATATATATATATATATATAAAAACGAATCGGCTATAACGACGGTTTTATCCGTCGTTGTAGCACTATACTATAGCGACAGATAAAATCGTCGTTATAACCGGTTCGTTTTTAATTCGCTCTCTATGGTTCATTGGATATATATATATATATATATATATATATATATATATATATATATATATATATATATATATATATATGGGAATGATCCATAACATCTATATGCTATGGGATAAAAAGTGGCATATAGGCTCTGAACCGTCCGTTTTATTGATGAATGACTGAGATTAGAACTGGGTAATCACCGTCCGCTAGACTTACTAGCGGACGTAATTAATCAATTCACTTTCCCATTTTGCCCCCATTTAGCTTGGAAGGCTTGTGAGAAGTAACAGTATATACATAATCCGCTAGTATGTCTAGCGGATGGTAATTACTAAAAAGAATTGGGTGAAAAGCTAAAGAAGGTAAAATTGTTGTGGAGACTAGCGTGCTGCTGCGATTCCCAAATCGATCTCATGAACCCTAGAATACAAAAATTGGGGAATGATCAACAAGTCGTAGAAATTACTGCTTGTTCGTCCAGTATTCGAAGGTAAATTGCTAAGTGAAGACGATCAAGCTTCTGCGATTCGAAGATTCGATCTCGTGAACCCTAGAATGCAAAAAGGAGCAAATTGGCAACAAGTTGTAGAAATTTGAACTTGTTCGTCCAGCATTTGGCTTATATAGCATACTAATCAACATTTAATCGGTAAGTTTTTCATTTAATCTACCAAATTCGTACCTAATTTCATCAGTTTTTTCGTTTATTATGTTTTGCTGCCATTCTAAGTTTCATAAGATTTGTAAGCATGTAGTGATGCTGTTCTTGTTATTGTATGCTTACGATTTAGTGTATATGGATGACTTCAAGTCTTTAATGAAAATTTTTGTTGAGGTATTCTAACTATGGCAGGTTTAGCTTCTTCCCTTGTAACAAAACTTTCAAAATAAAATTTTCAAGTGCGTTTTCAACTGTATATCTTGTTTACTTTTGTTTTCCTTTTCTTTCAGTGGTGTACAATTTACTCTCACTTTTTACAACAATTTCAGCTGTATAAATTATTTTCACATTTATTTTCTCCTGTAGTGTCATATTTTGGTATAATAGTGTCATATCTTGTTTATTGATTGATCATGCTTATACATGTTAATACTCATTACTCTAGACAACAAAAGATATATAGAGGCTAGGTGTGACTATAAGAGTGCATGTGTTATTTGAACATGCCAGGTGCTTGGATATAATTATGTGCATCATGATTTTCTTATTAATCTTCTTATTGAACCAGTACATGCTCCATCAATAACTGCAATTAAGAATTTGGTTGGTTCATGGAGAGGCATATTGGATGTAGTTTGTAAACAAAAGTAGGCAATTTTAATGATTGATGGGGGTTACTTGAAAGAAGAAATTAAACTGGAATTTGTAAGAATTTGGATTTAATGTATTTGATTTGAGCAAATTGGAATTTGATATATTTGATTGTAAAACCATTTGGAATTTGATTTATTTGATTGCATAAAATTTCCAATTTTGATATATCTTGTTTTGATTTGGATTTCGAAATATGATTTGGAAAGATTTGAAAATTTTTATGTATTGCCTATAGTGATGTTGCTTATTTGTTGATGTACAGGAACAATGAAAAATTTGGAATCAATTGGCCAATTCATATTTCTGTGGTAATTGAATTGCTGAATAATATGCTAGCTGTGTTGTAACAGTATCTCCATAGCAAATAGCTGTGTAACAGTATCTATTTTACAAAGTAGTTTGTGGTGCAGCTGTGTTGTAACGGTATTCTAGCTGTGTTGCAATTTCATCAGTATGAGGAGTTTGTGTTGTAATTGTAACCATATGAGGAGTTTGTGTTGAAGCAGTCTTGTCTGCTAGCTGTGTTGTAATTGTAACAGTATGTACAGGCAGAGGTGTTCGTGTTGCAGAGGAGAACCAATTCTTCTTAGTTATATACCGTCCGCTAGTCATACTAGCGGACGCTGGACATACTGCATTAACAAGTCTTCAGGGCAGGCTAGGTTAAATGGGGGCAAAATTGGGAAAGAGTTTTGAATAAACACGTCCGCTAGAATTACTAGCGGACGGGGAGTTGCAACTTCTAATCTCAGCCATTCATCAATTAAACGGACGGTTTAGAGTTTATATGCCATTTTTTATCTCATAGCATATAGATGCTATGGATCATTTCCATATATATATATATATATATATATATATATATATATATATATATATATATAGTCACGTTCTTATACGGACCTCAGAAACGGACCAAGCAAAGGACTAAATAAAAAAAACGGAAAGCGCGGGTCACATTGCAAAAAGGGGTCACAAAGATCGGGTCAAAAAACCCAATCTCTCTCCCCATTTGAAAGCTCAACTATTTGCGAAACAACAGAACCTCCCAAGAAAATTCGTGATTCTCGTATTGCAACCTCAACCATTTGCGAATTCTCAAAAACCCTTTCCCCGATTAAAAAATTATGTCGATTCTCTCTCCCCAATTCTTTCTCCCCATTTGAAAAGAAAAGATTATCGTATTCCTGTCTCAATGATTCTGAGCAATCTGAGCATTTTTTCCACAAATTCCCTCTCTCTCTCAAAGCGAGTCTAGGAAGGTAAAGATTCTAAGCATATGAATTTTGCAATTTCTGTTTGATTTGAAAGAAATCTAGGGTTTCTGAGCATATGCTTTTTGTAGTTGTTATTGACAAATGTTCGGAGCCCTTCTCCTGTGACTATATCAACGACGATTTTTTGGGTCATGTCTTTACTTACAATGTTCGGAGCGGCTATACTTATGATATGGTTGCAAATATATATTATGCCAATTTAACTACAACTTCGTGGTTGCAGGGATTTAATAGTTATGATCCCAATAATATTCCTGATAATGCCAGGCTCAATATGACTGTGAATTGTTCTTGTGGTAATAGTAGGGTTTCTAAGGACTATTGGTTGTTTGTGACCTATCCGCTCCGGCCAGGGGATAGTTTGGAGTCAGTTACGACTCGAACAAATCTCAATTTGGGGACGAATCTAAGTTCGAATTTGCTGTAGAGTTATAATCGGAATGCAAATTTTAGTGCAGGGAGAGGACTAGTTTATATTCCAGGCAGAGGTGATTCTTTAGTCCATGCTTTTGTTGTGTTCTATTTAGAGTAAATTAAATTAAATTACTAGATGTGAATTACTTGGATCTTCATGTTTCAATTTATGACACTATGTCTGTTTTAGTAAGTGATTGGAATATTCAAGAATTATCATTTTTAACTACTTTTTTAGCCATCATTTTCCATTGTTATTTTGTGTATTTATGATTTTCTTTCAGACTTTGATAAGTAGATATTTGCTGGAACGAAACCTCGTGTTTTTGTTTGTGATTTAACTAAACAGCATAATTGTAAGACCCCAATTTTTTTTTTAATAAAGATGAGTTTTCTATAAATATCATTTTTAAATATTATGGAATGAATTTGATATAATGTTATAGTTGTGGGTAATATTTATAAATTTTGCAAAGTATGCAAGTTGTTGTACAATATTCAATTGGTCGAAGAATATTCTTTTTAACAGGGAATATTCGTACGACGACACAATCATTGGTGGACCCCACAACGAAATTATTGTCGGATTGAGAAAACGACAAAAATATTTTATGAAAATAATGATGGAAGTTTTACCGTTAATACTGTTGAACTACTCGGTAGTAAAAGTACAGTAATACGCGTGGTTGCATAGTAACACGCGGTATTAATTATTGATGCTTATGTGATAAGTCACTCAGTTTTGTTTTATTAGTAGTATTAATGTAATAAAACAGAAAAACTTTTTATATAAAACAAAATACTTTTATAAAGTTATCTGTTTTATTAGACTATAAATAGAATATATTATATTCTATTATGCATAGTATTTTGCATAGTAAAATCTTTTTATATAAAACAGAATACTTTTATAAAGTTATTCGTTGTATTAGATTATAAATAGAATATATTATATTTTATTTAAAAGATTTTGCTTTAAATATGGATCGTCCGATTAAAAGTAAATTAATCTGGACCGTTCATGAATTAGTTACTATGCAGTTCATTCTTCTATAAATAGAAGTTCATTCCTTCATTATTTCTTACGAATTCACTGAAACTCTAGAGAGAGAAATTATAGAGAGAAAGAAGAAAAGTGTTCTGCTACTTCACTACTCCTATATCCAGTACTCTTCTTCTTAAGGTATGGGGTATTATTTCTTTTGTATTCATGAAGAGAACTTCTGTTATTCCATTATTTATTATTCTGTTGGAATAACATGTATACAAAGGCTACCCTATACTTGGTGAAATTCTTCTGTTATTCCATTTTTTATTATTCTGTCGGAATATCTTGTCTGTGCATTTACGCAGGACCTGGTTCCATTATTTATTATTCTGTTGGAATATCTTGTCTGTGCGTTTACGCTGGACCTGGTTCCATTATTTATTATTCTGTCAGAATATCCTGTCGGTGCGTTTACGCATAACCTGATTCCGTTATTTATTATTCTGTTGGAATAACCTGTCTGTACGGTCTATCGCATGCCTGGTAATTTCTTTTGTTATTCCATTCTTTATTATACTCAGTTGGTTAAAGTTTTGGCTTTTATACTCCATGGAATTAGTTGAATATCCTTGATATTTGCGTTTCATCCAGTATATTTTCATGAAAATATTTTTCTGAGCATTCTTGAATTTTACTCCACAAAACAGTATCATTTTGACAATTTGGACGTTATTGGTTCCTGAATAAATTAATTCTTGAACTTGTTTTTATTGAATTCTTATATCATTGTCATCATCCTCATGTTTATATTTTGTTGAAAGTCATCTGTGGCATGTACTGCATAGATGGACTTGGTATGATTATAACCAGGGATTATTCGGTGTAATCATGACCATAATATTACAAATAACATGGTAAAAGTCCTCATTGGCCCGTAGTACATTGATGGACAGTTGTTGGCATGATCATGACCATTGATGAATACACGAATATCCTTGACCCATAGTGCATGGATAATTTTTGGTTGTGATACTAATAAATATCCTTGGCAGTAGTGCAGGGATGATGTGGATTATTTATTAAGCTGAGTCCCAGCGATAAAAGTGATGAAAAACCTTTTAAATCATAAAAGATAGTAAATTTTATTCTCTACTTGACTCTTTTAAAGGATTGCTTGTTCCGCTGCAGTTAAACTTGATGTTTGTTATATTTTATCAGTTTAACAATGTTGAAGGCTAACGATAATTTATTCTGCATTATCTTAGTCATAATATTTTTTACTGGGCTAGTTGAGCTCACCCTTTTGCTTTCATTATTTTCTTCAGGAAATGAGAACGTAACGGGGACTAGTCGGGGAACGGAGTGACGGTTCAGATGATAGCATTAGTAGTCCTCACTATTCTATGAGATAGTGTAAAAATAAATGTATTGAGGACTTATTTTGAGTTTGAATCCTGTTTAGAAGAAAGTGTTGTATTTAAACTCACAGCTTATGTTTTGTCGTATTTTACACGACAGTTGTATAATTAAATTTTATTTGTATTTTGTACCAAGTATTTGACGACCTAGAATAGGTGATGTATACCTATTTTGGGGGCATCACAGTTGGTATCAGAGCTTAGGAATATGATCCCTGACTAAGATGTGAGACTAGAACTAGGAGGGGAGAGACGGGAAATTTTATTCGCTAGTATGATCTACCTAAGTTTATATGGTATTTAATTGATCGGTCAGAGTATAGAGATATTATGTTACATGTCAATTAACCTTTGTTTTGTGGCAGTATCTGAAAATGATATCCGAGAATGTTGAGAATAGCAATGGAGCACAGGAGACCGTTGAGATTTCACATATCAATAATCAAGATAATGTGCATCAGGAAGGCGACAATCCTCATACAAACAACAACACTGACCAAATGATGAATGATGAAATGTTCAGAGGCTTTATGCAATTCATGCAACATCAGGCGAGAGAGGCTCCTGTCCAAAATGCAGGTGGAAACACTGAAAACTCTCGGACGGTCACCGCTAAGCAGTTAAAGGAGCTGTGACCACCGGAGTTTATTGGAGAGCTAAAACCACTTAAGACGGAAACTTGGATCAAGCAGATCACCAGGATATTTGATGTCTTGGGATGCGCCGAGGAGTTAAAGGTTCCCTTTGCCACCTTTATGTTGCGAGGAGAGGCAGATTACTGGTGGGAATCGGTAAAGCGTACTCAACCTGCCGCATTGAAGATGTCTTGGGAAAAGTTTCAAGAACTGTTCAATGACGAGTATTTTCCCGAAAGTATTCGTCACATGAAGGAGTTAGAGTTCATCAAGTTGGAGCAGAATAATATGACCGTGTCGCAGTACGAAGCTAAGTTTACCGAGTTGTCCCGGTTTGCGTCCCATTTGGTTGATAATGAGGAAAGAATGACACGAATGTTTTTAAGAGGTTTGAAACCGGAGATACGTCAATATCTTATTTCTCATAAATTGTGTTTGTATTCAGATGTTGTAAATAGGGCTCAGTTATTGGAGCGCGATAACGAGTCAACGCAACCAAGAGAAAGCAGCCGACAGAATGAAAATACCAGTGATAACAATCATCGAAGCGGTGACAACAAACGTGGAGGAAATCAACATGCTAGAAAGGGTAACCACTTTGGTGGTAATCATGGCCAAGGCAATAAAAGTGGACATTTCAAGAAGAGGAGATTCAACAATGATGAAAAGACGTTAGCACCAACACCCGTTGGTAAGAAAGGAGAACAACCACCTATCAAATGTTTCAAATACGGAGGGGAGGGACATATCAGTCCAAACTGCGCGATGCCATCCAAAGCGTGTTATAATTGTGGAAGAGAAGGTCACTTAGCTTGATTTTGTCGTGCATCGAAGACAAGTCCAGTTGGAACAGTGACACAAAATACCGTCCCAGACAAGTCAAAATCAGTAGTTCAAGGGAGAGCGTTTGTTGTGACCTCCCAGAAAGCAAGAAAACCGAACGAGGTCATCACGGGTAAGCTTATCATAGACTCTAGCGAAGTCTATACCTTATTTGGTTCTACCCATTCTTTTATTTCTCCTACTTGCGCTCAACGATTAAATTTAACTCCGGAGAAATTAGACTTTGACTTATCTGTGGAAACTCCGTTGGGAGAACCTTTATTACATCCACTGTTTATAAGTCTTGCTTGGTTCAAATCGGTACTCTCACATTACCTGTCGATCTTATTTCATTGAAAATACTTGCATTTGATGTGATTCTAGGGATTGATTAGTTAACTACTCATCATGCTAAAATTGATTGTTTTCATAAGTTTGTTAGCTTTTATATTCCTAATCAACCTATTATACGAATTCAAGCGACCAAACCATTAAAATCAATCACGGTCATCTCAAGCTAAAAAGATATTCGTTTATTGAAAAACGGATGTCAAGCTTTCTTAGCTCATGTCACAGATCTAAATAAAAATACGTCAGTTTTGAATGATATTTCTATTATTAATGAATTTCCTGACGTATTCCCTGAAGAACTTCCTGGCCTATCCCCAGAGCGTGAAATTAAATTTTGTATTGACCTTGAACCCGGTACAAAACTCATTTCCAAAGCCCAATATCGGATGGCTCCTATTGAACTTCAGGAGTTAAAGACCCAATTGCAGGATTTGTTAGATATCAGTTTCATTCGACCTAGTACTTCTCCTTGGGGTGCTTCTGTTCTATTCGTGAAGAAGAAAGATGGAAGTATGCGACTTTGTATTGATTATCGGGAGTTGAATCATGTCACCATAATAAATAAGTACCCGTTTCCTCGCATTGATGACCTGTTTGACCAGTTGCAAGGAGCACAATTCTTTTCAAAGATCGATCTTCGTTCTGGATATCATCAGCTGAAGGTTAGAACTGAGGATATTCCAAAGACTGCCTTCAAAGCTCGGTACATGCATTATAAATTCTTAGTCATGTCTTTTGGATTGACTAATGCTCCTGCTGCCTTCATGGATATGATGAACCGAGTATTCAAGGAATATTTGGATCACTTTGTGGTCGTCTTTATTGATGATATCCTCATATATTCCAAAAGTCGTGAAGATCATGAGCAACACTTAAGGCTGATACTCCAAAAGCTTCGTGAAGATAAACTTTATACTAAGTTGAAGAAATGCGAGTTCTGACTTGAAGAAGTGGCATTCCTTGGGCACGTAGTATCAAGTCATGGAATATCTGTTGACCCGGCAAAAATTGAAGCTATTCAAAGCTGGGAGCAACCCAAATCAGTGAC
The DNA here is from genome assembly GCA_016801055.1 of Panax notoginseng. Lineage (NCBI taxonomy): Eukaryota > Viridiplantae > Streptophyta > Magnoliopsida > Apiales > Araliaceae > Panax > Panax notoginseng. Next base: position 231,591,974 of record CM029014.1, read on the forward strand.
CGAAGTGCGTACCTTTCTCGGCTTAGCTGGTTATTATCGGAGATTCGTGGAAGGATTTTCTCGAATCGCTACTCCACTAACTCAGCTTACTCAAAAAGATACAAAATTCGGTTGGAGCGAGGAATGTGAGAATAGTTTTCAAGAACTCAAGAAAAGACTCATTTCAGCACCTGTTCTGACCATACCATCTGGCTCGGAGGGATTTATCATCTACAGTGATGCTTCGGGTAAAGGGTTAGGATGTGTTCTCATGCAATATGGGAAAGTCATAGCCTATGCCTCTCGACAACTCAAAGAATATGAGAGAAATTATCCTACTCATGATCTAGAGTTGGCAGCAGTCGTTTTTGCACTAAAGATTTGGAGGCATTACTTGTATGAGGAGAAAGTGGAGATTTTTACGGAACATAAAAGCCTCAAATATTTCTTCACCCAAAAGGAACTTAACATGCGGCAACGACGTTGGCTTGAACTGTTGAAAAAGTATGATCATACCCTCCAATACCATCCTGGAAAAGCGAACGTGGTAGCTGACGCATTAAGTAAAAGATCATATGCAGGTACGATTGTGATATTGTTAACGCAAAGGCCCATTTTGTGTGACTTGCAAAGGATGGGGATAGAGTTAAAGACTCTGGGGGCCCATGTGATGATGGCGAATATACGAGTAGAACCGACTTTAATTGATAAAGTTAAAGCTGCTCAAGCTACAGACCTGAAGCTGATGCGTATGAGGAAGAAAGTGCAAAAAGGTGCTATGCCGGAAGCAAAAATCGATGAGGAAGGAATACTTCGAGTCAACTCCAGATTTTGTGTTCCTAACGACCCTGATTTAAAGTATAACATCATAATGGAGGCGCACAACACACCGTTTGCAATCCATCCTGGGAGTACCAAAATGTATCATGATCTTCGACATACATTTTGGTGGGGCAATATGAAGAGATAGATAGTGCTGTTTATCTCAAGGTGTCTAACGTGTCAACGAGTCCATTGCAACCACTTAAAATTCCAGAATGGAAGTGGGAGCACATTACCATGGATTTTGTTACCGGTCTTCCTAATGTTTCTCAAGGCATAGATGCGATTTGGGTCATTGTTGATAGATTGACCAAGTCGGCTCATTTCTTACCTATACGAGAAACTTATACACTTGAACGTCTTGCTTGTATGTACATAAACGAGATTGTAAGATTGCAAGGTATGCTAGTATCCATAGTTTCTGATCGAGACCCAAGATTCACTTCACGATTTTGGGTTAGTTTGCAGAAAGCTATGGGCACGGATTTACAGTTTAGTTCGGCATATCATCCTCAAACGGACGGGCAATCGGAGAGAACTATTCAAATTCTTGAAGATCTATTAAGACTCTGTGTCCTTGATTTCAAGGGAAGTTGGGACAAGTTCTTACCATTTGTGGAGTTTTTCTACAACAACAGCTATCAAGCAAGTATTGGCATGGCTCCATTCGAAGTGTTGTATGGAAGAAAGTGTCGTTCTCCAGTATGCTGGGATGAGGTGGGTGAAGCAACGTTATTAGGACTGGAGTTGGTACGTATAACTGCGGAAAAGATTCAAACGATCCGGCAACGTATAAAAACCTCACAAGATCGACAAAGGAGTTATACTGATCTTCATCGAAAGGACGTAGAATTCGATATTGGAGATCATGTGTTGTTACGTGTTGCTCCATGGAAAGGAGTTACGAGATTTGAAAAGAAAGGAAAGCTCAATCCTCGATTCATTGACCCATTTTTAATTCTCGATCGAGTAGGAACTGTGGCTTATAGACTCGCTTTACCGCCAAGTATGTCTCGTGTTCATAACGTTTTTCACATATCTATGTTACATTAATATGTGAAAGACCCGCACCACATTATTGAGTTAGAACCGGACAAAATAGCGGAAGATTTAACGTATGAAGAGGTTCCTGTTAAAATCTTGGATAAGAAGGATCATGTGCTACGCTCCAAGGTTATACCTCAAGTCAAAGTTTTGTGGAGGAACCACGATGTTGAGGAAATGACCTGGGAGTTAGAATCTGAAATGAAATCAAGGTATCCTTACCTCTTCGACATATCAGGTACGTACCCTAATTTCGAGGGCAAAATTTCATAAGAAGTGGAGGTTGTAAGACCCCAATTTTTTTTTAATAAAGATGAGTTTTCTATAAATATCATTTTTAAATATTATGGAATGAATTTGATGCAATGTTATAGTTATGGGTAATATTTTTAAATTTTACAAAGTACGCAAGTTGTTGTACAATATTCGATTGGTCGGAGAATATTCGTTTTAACAGGGAATATTCGTACAACGGCACAATCATTGGTAGACCCCACAACGAAATTATTGTCGAATTGAGAAAACGATAAAAATATTTTATGAAAATAACGGCGGAACCGTTAATACTGTTGAACTACTCGGTAGTAAAAGTACAATAATACGCGTGGTTGCATAGTAACACACGATATTGATTATTGATACTTATGTGATAAGTCACTCAGTTTTGTTTTATTAGTATTATTAATATAATAAAACATAAAAGTTTTTTATATAAAACAAAATACTTTTATAAAGTTATTTGTTTTATTAGACTATAAATAGAATATATTATATTCTATTATGCATGGTATTTTGTATAATAAAATCATTTTATATAAAACAGAATACTTTTATAAAGTTATTTATTTTATTAGATTTTAAATAGAATATATTATATTTTATTATGCATAGTGTTGCATAGTGCCTGCATAGTATTTTGCATAGTAAAATCTTTTTATATAAAACAGGATACTTTTATAAAGTTATTCATTTTATTAGATTATAAATAGAATATATTATATTTTATTTAAAAGATTTTGCTTTAAATATGGATCGTCCGATTAAAAGTAAATCAATCTGGACCGTTCATGAATTAATTACTATGCAGTCCATTCTTCTATAAATAGAAGCTCATTCCTTCATTATTTCTTACGAATTCACTGAAACTCTAGAGAGAGAAATTATAGAGGGAAAGAAGAAAAATATTCTGCTACTTCACTACTCCTATATCCAGTACTCTTCTTCTTAAAGTAAGGGGTATTGTTTCTTTTGTATTCTTTCTTTCAAATCAAACAGAAATTACAAAATTTATATGCTTAGAATTTTTACCTTCCTAGACTTACTTTGAGAGAGATAGGGAATTTGTGGAAAAAATGTTCAGATTGCTCAGAATCGTTGGGACAGGAATACAAGAATCTTTTCTTTTCAAATGGGGAGAAAGAATCGGGGAGAGAGAATCGACATAATTTTTGAATCGGGGAAAGGGTTTTTGAGAATTCGCAAATGGTTGAGGTTGCAATACGAGAATCGCGAATTTGCTTGGGAGGTTCTGTTGTTTCGCAAATGGTTGAGCTTTCAAATGGAGAGAGAGATTGGGTTTTTTGACCCGGTCTTTGTGACCCCTTTTTGCAATGTGACCCGCGCTTTCCTTTTTTTCATTTAGTCCGTTTCTGAGGTACGTATAAGAACGTGACTATATATATATATCACTACTAGAAAAATAAGAATATATGGCGGAATTTTGTGACGGTTTTTAAAAACAATCACAAAAGATAGTAATTTGTGATGGACTTTTTAAGCAATCACAAAATAATAATTTATATGATGGCTCTTAATGATGACTAATCTTGCCATCAATGTATTATAATTGTGATGGCCATGTCAATCACACCAATTTTTTCACGCAAAATAAATTTTCTTTTTGTGACGTCATCACTTATAGATATACCTTTTTCGTGATTGCATTTAAGCTATCACTAATATTTTAATGTAAGAAATAATCAAAATAATATTTTATGACGGTTGTGACAATCATTAAAAAAGATAGATTTTTGTGACGACTTTTATTTGCAATTACAAAAAGAAGGTATTTTGTGATGGAATTTTTAAGCCATCACAAAATAATAAAATATATGATGGCTCTTAGTGATGACTAATTTTATCATCATTATAGAGTATTTGTGACTGTCATTGCAATCACCAAATCTTATGTAGGAGTAATTTTATTTAGTAAGTCAACTCATATATGTTTCCTTTTATATTTTGTTTTAAAATTATAATCATGATCTGGACTTTGGTGTAGTGGTAATACTCGTTATTTAGTTTGCAAACGGGAGAGGGTTCGAATCCTACAAGTATGATCATTTGATACAATTAATATAGATACAATTAATTCACTGAAATAAATTATACGTAAATAGAGATACACGTTCTTACATTTGATACCTAAAGTCTACTTTTTTGTGATGACTTTGACAATCACAATAGATTACGTGTTAATGTGATTGTATTAATCATTACAAAAGCACTAAGCTTTTGGCGTGATTGCCAAAATCATCACGTAAAACTTTTCATGATTTCCACCTATCATTGGTGGAATTCTCTTACAACAACAATTATCAGGCAAGTATAGGTGTGGCTCCATTTGAAGCATTATATGGACGAAAGTGTCGCTCTCCAATATATTGGGATGAGTTGGGAGAAGCAACATTGTTGGGATCCGAGTTGGTACGTATGACTACGGAAAAGATCCAAATGATTCGACAACGTATACAAACAGCACATGATCGACAAAAGAGTTATGCGGATCTTCATCGAAAGGACGTAAAATTTAGTATTGGGGATCATGTATTGTTGCGTGTGGCTCCATGGAAGGGAGTTACAAGATTTGGAAAGAGAGGAAAGCTCAATTCACGATTTATTGGTCCATTTCAGATTCTTGACCGAGTAAGAAATGTGGCCTATAGACTCGCGTTACCTCCAAGTATGTCTCGTGTTCATAATATTTTTCATATATCTGTGCTTCGTAAATATGTGAAACAAACCACGTCATTGAGTTAGAACCGGACGAGATAGCTGAAGACTTAACGTACGAGGAGGTACCTGTCAAGATCTTGGATAGGAAATAGCATGTCCTACACACAAATGTCATACCACAAGTTAAAGTTTTGTGGAGGAACCATGCTATTGAGGAAATGACCTGGGAGTTGGAAACGAAAATGAAAGCGAGGTATCCTCATCTTTTCGAAACACCAGGTACGTACGTCAATTTCGAGGACGAAATTTCATAAGGAGGGGAGGTTGTAAGACCCCAAATTATTAATAAATAAAATTTAATTTCCTCTATTTATTATTTTGAAATAATAAGGGTTGAATTGATTAATGAAGTTAGTTATGGGTAAAATGCGCAAATATTTTAAATAAGCAAGTGGTTATAAAATATTCATTGTTGTCGGAGAATATTCGTTTGGTCGTGGAATATTCTTCCTGTCGGGGAATATTCGTACGACGGCGCAGCCTTTTGTGGGCCCCATAACGGAAAGAGGTTGGATGAAGAAAACGACAACTATAAGTTGTTTATAAACAACGGCATAGTTGTTACTGTTAATACTGTTGGAATACCCGATGGTTAAAATACAGTAATACGCGTTGTTGCACAGTAACACACGGTATTGCACCAATTATTGATTTTTGCGTAAGAAGGCACTACTCAATAATTGTTATAGTAATTACTGTTCAGTATTTTATTTTATTGATTCAATAATTGTTGCGTTGATATTTTATATTACTGTTGTTTCAATAATTGTCACTACACAGTATTTTTCATTATCGAAGTAATAATTCATATTATCTGAATAATATTATTAGATAACATTATTGGCAATGTCTAGAAAGTTCTGTCTAAGGAGAGGTTTGGTCATCTAATTGCGCGCCAATAAGGAGAAATCCTTATTGGAAAGCCCTATCTTTCTTGGAAACTGCCTGGTTGTCAGTATTGTGATTCGGTAATATTATTTGTGAATAATTAATTATTGATTTATATGATGGGAAAAATATTCATTTTATGTGGATATAGATGGAAAAAAATTTTAAAGTGACAATTGTTGAAAATCGATATTTTATCTTTTCTGATAAAATAATATTTTATTATATTATTATAATATAATAATGATGATATTTTTACAATGAATGTAGGATATATGAGGAGGAAGAGTATTTGTATTGTAAAAGATGTTTAAAACATGTTAAACATGTATGTGGGCCCATTTCTTGACTGAAATTTGATTATAGCCTGTAGAATCGTCCGTTTATGGATTTCGGTCAATTTCTGTTTAGAATTTGGAAAAATTTTCTTCTGCAAATTTGTAGATAATGAAATTTTCTATGAAAAAGACATGTGGTTCGAATTTTTCTGATAAAAGGGCTATTTATTATGAATTATTGAAGTTCTGAAGTTCCGAAATAATTGATTTTTGGAAGTTTTATTTATTTTTATTAATAAAAATGTTTTTTTACATTTTGAAAGCATCATTAACATGTGCTAGGGACTGATTTCAGTTGCCAAAGGTGTACGTAGGAAATTTGTATATATATATATATATATATATATATATATATATATATATATATATATATTTATATATATTTATATTATATTAAATTTTCTGCTTTGGTGTTCTAAGCATTTTCTTATAAATAGGGTGCTTAGGTTAGAATTGAAAATCACACCAGAAACTGAAGTTTTCTCTCTTTGTCTCTCGATATATTGAGCGTGTTCTTGTGAGTATTTTAATATTTTGAGTGTTGCTATACGGTGCAAGTTCAAGTCATAGCCTATATCCGGTGTTTCAACTAGAAGTATTATTTTTACGAGGTAAGGGATGTTATTTCTTCTTAAATGATATTATTTTTTTCAATATCATTATGCCGAAGTATTGATCTGAACTTTTTATCAAATTTAGAACTTTTTGTGTCGGGGTTACTATTCACGTATACGACACTATTCACGTATACGGCACTATTCACGAATACGGCACTATTCACCGAAAAATAAAATTTTCTTCTTTTTGTCCAAAATATCTATTATGGATACTAGCTTTGATTGTATCCATGTTTTGATCATTCTTGAATTTTACTCTACTATAACAATTTATGAGGTATTTTTGGACATGGATAACTGAAATACGAATCCTTAACATTTATTATTTTGTTTCACTGGATTCGTTTTCTTTAAAATATTTTTCATCATCCTCAATCCTAAATGATGATATAATTGAATATATTTGGCCCGTAGTACAAAGATTAAAGATTTTATGATGAATATCTTTGGCCCGTAGTGCAAAGATAAACATGTGTTGAGATGAACATGACCAACTGATGAATATCTTTGGCCTGTAGTGTAAAGATGAATATTTGATTCAAGATATTTATTGATTGATGTTACAAGGATAAAATATTGATGATGGACTTTTAAATTCATAGATGATAGTAGATTTCATACTCTACTTAACTCTTCTAGTGAATTATTATTTTCGCTGCGAATATTGATTTAAAATTTGTTGTCTATTGTATTCTATTAAATTTTTCCCTGTTGAGGACTAACGATAATTTGTTCTATATTATCTTAGTCATAATATTCTTTAATGGGCTAGTTGAGCTCACCCTTTTCTTTTTTGTTCCATTTTTCTTCTCAAGAGGCGAGAATGTAGCGAGTACTAGTCGGGGAATGGAATGAAGGTTCTAGAAAGTTATTTTAGTAGTCCTCACTATTTTTTGTACAATAATATATCAATAATTGCAATGAGGACTTATTTGATTGTGGATATTGTCTATATGACAATATTTGTATTTAAACTCACAGTTTTTATGTTGTATTAATTAAGTTGTAGTTGTTTCTGTACCATGTATTTTGACGACTCAGAATGGGTGTTGTGTGACGCCCCCAAAATAGGTATACAACACCCATTCTGAGTCACCAAATACATGGTACAGAAAGTAAACTACAACTTTAATAATACAATTGTCGTGCAAAATACGACAACACATACTGTGAGTTTAAATATAAATATTGTCTTCTAGACAATATCCACACTCAAATAAGTCCTCATTACAATTATTCAAACACTATTTTACAGAAATAGTGAGGACTGTTAAAACATCTTTCTAGAATCATCACTCCATACCCCGACTAGATCCTGCTATGTTCTCACCTCCTGACAAGAAAAATAGAACAAAAAGGAAAAGGGTGAGCTCAACTAGCCCAGTAAAGAATATTATGACTAAGATAATATACAACAAATTATCGTTAGTCTTCAACAGGGAAAAATCTGATAGAATATAATCGACAACAAGTTTTAGATCAACAACTGCAGCGGAAACAGTAAACCATTAGAAGAGTCAAGTAGAGAAAGAATTCTACTATCTTCTAAGATTTAAAAGTCCATCATCAATATTTTATCCCTGTAACATCAATTAATAATCATCTTTATCCAAATATTCATCTTTGCACTACAGGCCAAAGATATTCATTTGTATCACCTGTCAGTCATGTTCATCTCAACACCTGTTCATCTTTGCACTACAGGCTAAAGATATTCATCAAGTAATCATACATCTTTGCACTACAGGGCAAAGATATTCAGTAATATCATCATTTAGGATTGAGGATGATGAAAAAAAATATCTTAAAGAGAACGAATCCAGTGAGATAGAAGGACAAATATTAGGGATTCGTATAACAGTTTATCCAAGATCAATAATACTTCATAATAATCAATTGTGAAGCAGAATTCAAAAATAAAGATCAAAACATGGATACAATCAAAGATAGTAACCATAATAGACATCTTGGATAAAAAGAGAAAATTTTATTTTTCGGTGAATAGTACCGTATTCGTGAATAGTACCGTATACGTGAATAGTAACGCACACGTGAATAGTAACCCCGACACAAAAATTTTCAAATTTGATAAAAACTCATGTTAATATTTCAGCATAATGATATTGAAGAAAATAATATCATTAAGAAGAAAATAATATCCCTTACCTCAAAATATCAGTACTTCTGGTCGGAATACCGGTATAAGGCTGAAAGAAACTTGCTCTGATGAATAGAAATTCTCAAAGTATCTAAATACTCACAAAATACACTCAATAATCTAGAGAGAGAAAGAGAGAAAACTTGTTTCAGGTGTGATTTTCAATTCTAACTTAGCCCTCTATTTATAGAAAAATTTTAGTAGGCTTGACCTGCAACCTGATGGCTTTACCTGCTACTATTCCCACCCACCACATTTGAAATATAATTTAGCACATTTCTTCACCAACCAAGAGTGGGGCCCACCAATTCTAGAATTTTCCATCAATATGATAAACTCCGAAAATTCAACAATTTCTGAACCAGTGATCTCGTAAAATTCATAATAAATCATACGTTCATTTTTAACGGTTCAAAATTTGTGGACATATACTCAACTTATATATGTATAACATATCCAAAAATTACCACGATCCAACGGTCGGATTAAAAATTATAACCCCCCGCAAAATATCTCAAAAACCCTTATTTTTAATACCTCCATTCAGACAAAAATACTGATAAAAACCTCAACATTAACTCCTTCATTTTTAACCACAAAAATATATCTCTCATTTATATCCACATAAAATAAATATTTCCTTATCATATGAATCAATAATTAATTATTCACAAATAATATTACAGAATCACATTTATGACAACCAGGCCGTTTCCAGGAAAGAGGGGGCTTTCCAATAAGGATTTCTCCTTACTAGCGCATAATTAGATGACCAAACCTCTCCTTAGACAGAACTTTCTAGACATTGCCAATAATGTTATCTAATAATATTATTCAAATAATATGAATTATTGATCTGATAATAGAAAATACTGTGCAGCAGCAATTATTGAAACAACAATAATATAAAATATCAACGCAGCAATTATTGAATCAATAAAATAAAATATTGAATAATAACTATTGTAACAATTATTGAGTAGTGCCTTCTTACGTAAGAATCAATAATTGGTGCAATACCGTGTGCTACTGTATTTTAATCACCGGGTATTCCAACAGTATTAACGGTAACAACTACGCCGTTATTTATAAACAACTTATACTTGTCGTTTTCTTCATCCAATCGCTTTCCGTTATGGGGCCCACACAAGGCTGCGCCGTCGTACGAATATTCCCCGACAGCAAAAATATTCCACGACCAAACGAATATTCCCCGACAAAATAAATATTTTATAACCACTTGCTTATTTTATAAAATTTGCACATTTCACCCATAACCAAAGTATTATATCAAATTAACCCCTTATTATTCACAATAATATTTAGAAAAAATTTGATTTTATTCATTAATAAGTTGGGGTCTTACATGTTGTATACCTATTTTGGGGGCGTCACAATATCATTCTTTCATATTCATGAAGAGAACTATTTTCTTTTCAATACTCCTAAGAGCTGTTGTTCCATTCTTTATTATTATGTTGGAATAACATGTCTATGTTAATTACCGCATACATGGTGAAATTCTATTGTTATTCCATTCTTTATTATTCTGTCGGAATATCCTGTCTGTGCGTTTACGCATGACCTTGTTCTATTATTTAATACTCTATTGGAATAACCTGTTTGTACGGTCTATCGCATGTCTGGTGATTTCTTTTGTTATTCCATTTTTTATTGTACTCAGTTGGTTAAAATTTTGGATTTTATACTCCATAAAATTAGTGGAATATCCTTTGTAAGACCCCAGCTTATTAATGAATCAAATTTTCTCTAAATATTATTGTGAATAATAAGAGGTTAATTTGATATAATACTTTGGTTATTGGTGAAATGTGTAAATTTTATAAAATAAGTAAGTGGTTGTAAAATATTCATTTTGTCGGGGAATATTCGTTTGGTCGTGGAATATTCTTGCTGTCAGGGAATATTCGTATGACGGCGCAGCCTTGTGTGGACCCCATAATGGAAAGCGATTGGATGAAAAAAATGATAAGCATAAGTTGTTTATAAATAACGGCGTAGTTGTTACCGTTAATACTGTTGGAATATCCGGTGGTTAAAATACAGTAGCACACGGTATTGCACCAATTATTGATTCTTACGTAAGAAGGCACTACTCAATAATTGTTACAGTAGTTATTATTCAATATTTTATTTTATTGATTCAATAATTGCTGCGTTGATATTTTATATTATTGTTGTTTCAATAATTGTTGTTGCACAGTATTTTCCTTTATCAGATCAATAATTCATATTATTTGAATAATATTATTAGATAACATTATTGGCAATGTCTAAAAAGTTCTGTCTAAGGAGAGATTTGGTCATCTAATTGTGCGCCAGTAAGGAGAAATCCTTATTGGAAAGCCCCCTCTTTCCTGGGAACGGTCTGGTTGTCATAAATGTGATTCTGTAATATTATTTGTGAATAATTAATTATTGATTCATATGATAAGTAAATATTTATTTTATGTGGATATAAATGAGGGATATATTTTTGTGGTTAAAAATGAAGGAATTAATCAGTATTTTTGTCGGAATTGAGGTATTAAAAATCAGGATTTTTGAGATATTTTGCGGGGGTTATAATTTTTAATCCGACTGTTGGATCGTGGTACTTTTTGGGTATGTTATACATATATAAATTAAGTATATGTCCACAAATTTTGAACCGTTAAAAATGAACGTATGATTTATTATGAATTTTACGAGATGACTGGTTCAGAAATTGTTGAATTTTCGGAGTTAATCATTTTGGTAGAAAATTCTAGAATTGGTGGGCCCCACTCTTGGTTGGTGAAGAAATGTGCTGAGATTTTTATTCAAATGTGGTGGGTGGGAATAGTAGCAGGTAAAGCCATCAGGTTGCAGGTTAAGTCTGCTTCGGCGTGCTAACATTTTCCTATAAATAGAGGGTTAAGTTAGAATTGAAAATCACACCAGAAACAAGTTTTCTCTCTTTCTCTCTCTAGATTATTGAGTGTATTTTGTGAGTATTTAGATACTTTGAGAATTTCTATTCATCAGAGCAAGTTTCTTTCAGCCTTATACCGTTATTTCGACCAGAAGTACTGATATTTTGAGGTAAGAGATATTATTTTCTTCTTAAATAATATTATTTTCTTCAATATCATTATGCTGAAATACTAACATGAGTTTTTATTAAATTTAGAACTTTTTGTGTCGGGGTTACTATTCACGTATACGTTACTATTCACGTATACGGCACTATTCACGAATACGACACTATTCACCGAAAAATAAAATTTTCCCTTTTTATCCAAGATGTCTATTATGGTTACTATCTTTGATTGTATCCATGATTTGATCTTTATTTTTGAATTCTACTTCACAATTGATTATTATGAATTATTATTGATTTTGGATAAACTGTTATACGAATCCCTACTATTTGTCTTTCTGTCTCACTGGATTCTTTCTGTTTAAGATATTTTTCATCATCCTCAGTCCTAAATGATGTTATTACTGAATATCTTTGGCCTGTAGTGCAAAGATGTATGATTACTTGATGAATATCTTTGGCCTGTAGTGCAAAGATGAACAGGTGTTGAGATGAACATGACTGACAGGTGATACAAATGAATATCTTTAGCCTGTAGTGCAAAGATGAATATTTAAATAAAGATGATTATTAATTGATGTTACAGGGATAAAATATTGATGGTGGACTTTTAAATCTTAGAAGATAGTAGAATTCATTCTCTACTTGACTCTTCTAATGGTTTGCTATTTCCGCTGCAGTTGTTGATCTAAAAATTGTTGTCGATTATATTCTATCATATTTTTCCCTGTTGAATACTAATGATAATTTGTTGTATATTATCTTAGTCATAATATTCTTTACTGGGCTAGTTGAGCTCACCCTTTTCCTTTTTGTTCCATTTTTCTTCTCAGGAGGTGAGAACATAGCAGGATCTAGTCGGGGTATGGAGTGATGGTTCTAGAAAGATGTTTTAGCAGTCCTCGCTATTTCTGTAAAATAGTGTTTGAATAATTGTATTGAGGACTTATTTGAGTGTGGATATTGTCTAGAAGGCAATATTTGTATTTAAACTCACAGTATGTGTTGTCGTATTTTGCATGACAATTGTATTATTGAAGTTGTAGTTTGCTTTCTGTACCATGTATTTGGCGACTTGGAATGGGTGTTGTATACGTATTTTAGGGGCGTCACATCCTTGATATTCGTGCTTCATCAAGTATCTTTTCATGGAAATATTCTTCCGAGCATTCTTGAGTTTTACACCACAATGCAGTATCATGTTGACAATTTGGACGTTATTAGTTCCTGGATAAATTAATTCTTGAACTTGTTTTATTGAATTCTTATATCATTGTCATCATCCTCATGTTTATATTATGTTGAAAGTCATTTGTGGTCTGTAGTGCATAGATGAACTTGGTATGATTATGACCAGGGATTATTCGATATAATCATAACCGTAATGTTACAAATGATGTGATAAAAGTTCTCATTGGCCCGTAGTGCATTGATGGACAGTTGTTGGCATGATCATGACTATTGATGAATACACGAATATCCTTGGCCTGTAGTGCATGGATAATTTGTGATTGTGATACTAATGAATATCTTTGGTCGTAGTGCAGGGATTGATGTAGATTATTTATTAAGATGAGTGTCAGCGATAAAAGTGATGAAAAACTTTTTAAATCATAAAAGATAGTAGATTTTATTCTCTACTTAACTCTTTTAATGGATTACTTGTTCCGCTGCACTTAAATTTGATGTTTGTTATATTGTATCAGTGTAACACTGTTGAAGGCTAACGATAATTTATTCTGTATTATCTTAGTCATAATATTTCTTACTGGGCTAGTTGAGCTCACCCTTTTACTTTCATTGTTCTCTTCAGGAAATGAAAACGTAACAGGGACTAGTTGGGAAACGGAGTGACGATTCAGATGATAGCATTAGTAGTCCTCACTATTCTATGAAATAGTGTGAAAATAAATGTATTGAGGATTTATTTTGAGTTTGAATACTGTCTAGAAAAAAATATTTATATTAAAACTCACAACTCATGTTGTATATTTAAGATTGTATTTGTATTCTGTACCATGTATTTGGCGACTCAGAATAGTTGATGTATACCTATTTTGGGGGCGTCACAATATTAATATTAATACCTATTATATTATAAGTATTAATATATTATAAATATAAATAATAATATTTTGTAATATTATTAATACTTAATATTAATATTATACTAATATTTTGTAATATTTATAATATTAATATTAATAATAATATTTTGTAATATTATTAATACAATATTTTATAATATTAATATTAATACAATATTTTGTAATATTAGTATTTAATATAATAGTATTAATAATATTACAAAATATTATTATTAATATTAATATTATAAATACTAATATTACTAAATATTAATATAATAGTATTAATAATCAAAGTGGTAAAAGAAGACAAGTGCCAAAAAGAAGGTTACTCCAGCCGTTACAACTTGTTGTGCCTACTTTTTCTCCGGCCGCTATAAGCTGTTGTGTTTGGGACAATTAAAATGGGACCAGACACAACAAGCTGTTGTGCCTTGACTTTTTGGGTTGCTCTCAACAACCGATTGCCATGGATGAATTCTCATATATATATATATATATATATATGTATATATATATATATATATATATATATATAATACTCTAGCTAGCTACTCCATAATTAATTCTTTGAAAGATGATCACCGTTACTCTTTCCATTAGGTCAGGGCGGACGTGTGAGCATGGCTTCTTTGTTTGTGTCTCCTATGGCTTGGAGCAGAAGGTGGTAGCGGCCTTTAACCAGCATACCACGAAAATGTCCATCCACATAATTACGCAACTCCGGTGTGCCGATAATATTGACTTTGATCGTATTTGCTTGGCGTCCATATTTCAGAGGCATGTATGTACGAGCTGCAGAAATGGTCATCACCAAAATCAGCAAAATTGTGATGCTGAACAAGGTAAAAGACTGGTATGTTTTTTAGGGTGGCCATTTATTCTGGTACAACAAAAGAGAGGAAATAATAGAAGAAGAGAGCAGCTGTACTTAACAATATAAAAATTCAGATGGTGTAAATTCAAATGTTCAAAATGAAAACTATTAATTAATTAAAGGATATATATTTGCAACACTATATATCCATGGCCTACACAGCTATACTAAGTGCACATACTAATATTAGTTCATTAATTAGTTGTAATAATTATTAGGGTTAATTATGGTAAGTTGATTAAAAATTATTTTGATCAGTTTTATTCTTCTTCTTGTTTGTTGTTAGTCAACTTGCACGAGTGTCACCAACAACTCAATTCCATGAGAAATAAAAACGAGTTAATTAAACAATTAATTAAAGGTCTCAGGGGATTAATTAATTAATTAAATTACGGCAATCGTTATCCATATATTGCTTGCTATAAGGGAATAACTAAACAGTAAACATGGTATACATGATGGCAGCTTAACTCTTAATTAATCAGCTTAATTAACATGTTTTATTTAAAATGAATAAGCCTCTTGTTCACTAGTAATTAACCAGGGGGAAAACACTTTCTGTTTTTTTTACTGGCCAGGCATGAATATTTAAAACATGCTGAAAACAAAATCATATATTATAACATTTTTTTTATATTTTTAATATAAATCAACTATTTAATGTATATATAATGTTTAATTCTCAAAAAACCTCATGCCTAAAACATGTACACTAAAAGTAAAAGATGGTTGCTATATAAAAGGACATAGAGCTAATTTTTTTTTTACATAGATAATAATAAAAAAACTCATGCCTTTCTTTGTTATTTGGTTCATTAAATCTTTTTTTTTTTTACTTTCTTAGTACTATAAGTATTAGCATTAATTCTGGTAGAATGATATTTCACATTTCATGCCTTAATTTAGTGTTTGCGGAGGATTTTATATAATTGCAAATAAACAAAATGAGTCAGAAAAGAGGATGGGAAGATTGAGTGTATATAGTGAGTTTTTGACATTTGGAGATCTTGAAGTACTGACTAAAGATGAATTTGATGAGAATTTAAAAAATAAAAAATAAAAGGCATTACAAATGATTAATTAAAAGAATTAAGAGTGAATGAAAGAGTTGACTAGTTTGTGACATCTTTGGTTAAATGAATCAATATTAGTGCTACTCCATGATAAGGTTTATTTGATTTATTTTCTTATATCAATTAAAGGATCATCCCCTCCATCCAAGAAATTAAGAAAATTTCAATAATATGATTTATTTTATTAAAAGAATACTGAAATCCGAATTCACTAAGTTAGTATTGAATAAATTATAAGGTACGTACAATAGGTGGTTATAATAATACTACATTCTTGTAAAAGTTTAAAATTATGTGAAATTATATAAAAAAAGGTAAAAACAATAGAGAGAAGGAAGGCAATGTGTAGGTCTAGTCGTAATTGTTTATACCATTCTCAATAATAGAAGATGTCTGTTTCGCAGCATAAGCTGAAAGTATTTACCATGTTTTTTTTACTTTCTGATTAGGCAAAAATAGAAAAGGTGGATTAATTGAAAGAAATTAAAATTTATTCCTATGCGTTCATACAAGTTTATGTAGGGACAATTAGAGTTAATATTTGTCACATTATGGATCATAATAACATGTACTCCTAATTAATTTATATATATATATATATATATATATATATATATATATATATATTGATTTATATCATATAAATCACAGCTGTGTACATACATTTTTCTCATATACACAACTGTATATTACACAGTAGGACTATGACGACGGATTTTTTGGACTATGACGACGGATTTTTTGGACTATAGCGACGGTTTACCCGTCACCATAGACCAGAATACCTATGACGACGGGTGAAACTGTCGCCATAGCCCAAAAAACAGTCGTCATAATCGATTGTGTAATACACATCTGTGTACATATATTTTTCTCATATATATATATATATATATATATATACAACCCGGTTCACAAGCATTCTCCTAAAAGAGTATTCTGCCCCTTAAAGAGCATTCTCCTTTGAAACACCGGCTTTTTAAAAACTCTCTCCTCACTCAGCTCTCAAACTAGAACAAAGGCACAAAGGCGCGCGAAGAGAGAGCGCGCGAATGGATTAATCGATTTCTCTGACTTCCATTCCCTTCTCGCCCAACTGCTGCAAAATCGAAATCTGGTGCCATAGAAAGCCATCTCACTAGAAATCCATTGCCCTAGAACAAAGACAAAGCTTCGCGCTATAAAGGCAGAGCTTCTCGCTACAAATCGATTCCCTTTGATATCCATTGCACTAGAAATCGAAACTTTCATACAAAGGTAACCATTTTAGTTTTTGTTGGTTACATTTGTATTAAGGTTTAGCTATAAACTACACTATGGAAAAAAAAGTCTATAATATATTTTTTATAATTAATTGGTAGCCCAATAAAACTGAATTGGTTACCTTTGTATTAAGGTTTGGCTACCAACTGCATTATGAAAAAAAAATCTATAATAGATTTTTTTTAATTAATTGGTAACTCAATAAAACTGAATTGATTACATCTGTATAAAGGGTTGGCTACCAACTGCACTATTAAATAAAACAATCTATAATAGATTTTTTTAAAATAAATTAGTAACCTAATAACAATGAATTGGTTACCTTGGTATGAATGTTTGGCTACCAACTGTACTATGAAAAAATTACAGATGTGAATGTGGATTAGGGGTATGGGAGTCTGACAGTACTTTACAAACAAACCTCCCATCATATCTTAATGCTAATTTTATAGTCAAATGTGTCCATTCTGTAACCGTCCAAGTTCCAACCATATAATCTCTCTCTAAACCCATAACTGGAGCACCACTCTACCTATCCACTATCCTTCTTTTGAGATTCAAGCAAACTTTGTATATACTGCAAATTTCCCATGCTCTGCATTGCCGCCTGCGAGCTCGTCGGCGACGAAAGCGAGTTGGGCGGAGGGGGATAGAAGGGAAGAGAGAGAAAGTCTTGAATTGCAACCTATTAAAACACTCAACTAAATTAAAGGGATAAAAATGCACTAATTTTGTAAATAAAATTTTAAATGCATAAATTGTGTAAATATTTTATGAGTGCACTATTGTTGTACTAATTTTTAAAAATGTAATAAAAAATATAATTGTTCCTTGTAGTACTATATGTTGTTACATGAGCTGAAGATGTTGCAGTAGCCCATCTGAAAAACCCATAACTTTTCATGAAAAGGCCCATGTTCAAAGCCCACACCAAAAATGTTTTTCTAATTTTTTGGTGTTTGTTATGTCTTGGGAAGATGGGATAACGTTTTCTGGTTAAAGGCAAGGGTGTAAATGAGTCGAACTGAACCGAACTGAGAGAGTTGTTTGAATTCGACTCGAAAAGTTAACTCGAATTCAACTTGGATTCGAATTATATTTGAAAAACTCTACTCAGATTCGACTCGACTCGAATATTCATTACTCAAATGTAAGACCCCAACTTATTATAAATAAAAGTGAATTTTCCTCTATTCATTATTCTAAATTAATAAGGTATTAATTTGATATAATGCTTTGGATATGGGTGAAATGTGAAAATTTTACAAAATAAGCAGGTGGTTATAAAATATTCATTTCGTAAATATTCGTTTGGTCGTGGAATATTCTTTCTGTCGGGGAATATTCGTACGACGGCGCAGCAATTTGTGGGCCCCATAACGAAAAACGGTTGGATGAAGATAACGACAAAAATTGAGTTTTTATAAATAACGGCGTAGTTGTTACCGTTAACACTGTTGAAATACCCGGTGGTTAAAATACAGTAATACGCGTGGTTGCACAGTAGCACACGAATTGCACAGTATAGTTGAATTATTGATTCGTACGTAAGAAGACACTACTCAATAATTGTTACAGTAATTACTGTTCAATATTTTATTTTATTGCTTCAATAATTGCTGCGTTGATATTTTATATTATTATTGTTTCAATAATTATCACTACACACTATTTCCCATTATCAGATCAATAATTCATATTATTTGAATAATATTATTAGATAGCATTATTGACAATGTCTAGAAAGTTCTGTCAAGGAGAGGTTTGGTCACCTAATTGCGCGCCAATAAGGAGAAATTCTTATTGGAAAGCCCCCTCTTTCCTGGGAACGGTCTGGTTGTCATAATTGTGATTCTGTAATATTATTTGTGAATAATTAATTATTAATTTATATAAAAAGGAAATATTTATTTTATGTGGATATAAATGATGGATATATTTATTTTTATGTGGATAAAAATGAAGGAATTAATGCTGAGGTGTTTTATCAGTATTTTATCGGTGTAGAGGAATTAAAAATCATCCGTTTGTGAATTTTGGATATTTTATATTTAGAATTTGGAAAAACTCAAAGCTACAAAGTTGTAGAGAATTCGATTTCAGGCAGAATGGACATAAAATTCGTATTTTTTTGATAACCGGACTATTTTCTATGAATTATTGAAGTTTCAGAAAATCAAATAATTTTTATTAAATTATGGGGTGGGACCCACTTTGGTTGGTGTTAATAACATGTGGGCTGCTGGAAAAAATTCAGAATTGGCATGCTAGGCATTCAACAAAGTAGGCATGCGTGGAAGAAATAAAAGAAAATAATATTTTATTATTTTAGTCTCCTATGACGTTCTAGCATTTTCCTATAAATAGACGCTTAGGTTAGAATTGAAAATCACACCAGAAACAAGTTTTCTTTCTCTCTATATTGTCGAGCGTATTTTAGTAAGTATTTATATACTTTGAGAGTTGCTGTTCGGTACAAGTTTCTTTCGGCTTTCTATCCGATATTCTGATCAAAAGTACCGTTATTTTGAGGTAAGGGATGTTATTTTCTTCATAAATGATATTATTTCTTTCGATATCATTATGCCAAAATATTGGTTTGAACTTTTTATCAAATTTTGAACTTTTTGTGTCGGGGTTACTATTCACGTATACGGCACTATTCACGAATACGGCACTATTCATCGAAAAATAAAATTTTCTTCTTTTTGTCCAAGATGTCTATTATGGTTACTATCTTTGATTGTATCCATGTTTTGGTCTTTATTTTTGAATTTTGCTTCAAAATTAGTTATTATGGAGTATTATTAATCTTGGATAAACTGTTATACGAATCCTTAATATTTGTCCTTCTGTCTCACTGGATTCGTTTTCTTTAAAATATTTTTTATCATCCTCAGTCCTAAATGATGATATTACTGAATATCTTTGGCCTGTAGTGCAAAGATGAATGATTAACTGATGAATATCTTTGGCCAATAGTGCAAAGATGAACAAGTGTTGAGATGAACATGACCAACTGGTGATACAAATGAATATATTTGGCCTGTAGTGCAAAGATGAATATTAATTGAAGATGTATATTGATTGTTGTTACAGGGATAAAATATTGATGATAAACTTTTAAATCTTAGAAGATAGTAGAACTCATTCTCTACTTGACTCTTCTAATGGATTGTTGTTTCCGCTGCAGTTGTTGATCTAAAACTTGTTGTCTATTATATTTTATCAAAATTTTCCCTGTTTAAAACTAATGATAATTTGTTGTATATTATCTTAGTCATAATATTCTTTACTGGGCTAGTTGAGCTCACCCTTTTTCTTTTCTTTTTTCCATTTTTCTTCTCAGGAGGTGAGAACATAGCAGGATCTAGTCGGGGTATGGAGTGATGGTTCTAGAAAGATGTTTTAGCAGTACTCACTATTTCTGTAAAATAGTGTTTGAATAATTGTAATGAGGACTTATTTGAGTGTGGAGAATGTCTAGAAGACAATAATTGTATTTAAGCTCACAATATGTGTTGTCGTATTTTGCACGACAATTGTATTATTGAAGTTGTAGTTTGCTGGCTGTATCATGTATTTGGCGACTCAGAATGAGTGTTGTATACCTACTTTGGAGGCGTCACATCAAATTTGATCTGACTCGTATCAAATTATATTCAAACTATTGGGGAGCTTCGAATTCGAGTTTCCACATAATAACTAACTTTGAAATAAATATAATTATAAATTGTATTTATTATTTAACTTAGAAATGAGAAAAGTGTATTTACTATTACACTTTACAAATATAAAATTCCAATTAAAAATAAAAATAAAATAAAATAATAACTAATTATCATATTTTGATTAAACATTGTATATATTATAAGAGAATATATCGAGTATCTAATCGAATGTTTATCAATCGAGTATGTATTTGTAAGACCCCAAATTATTAATAAATGAAATTTAAATTCCCTCTATTTATTATTTTGAAATAGTAAGTGTTAAATTGATTAATGAGGTTAGTTATGGGTAAAATGCGCAAATATTTCAAATAAGCATGTGGTTATAAAATATTCATTGTTGTCGGGGAATATTCGTTTGGTCGTGAAATATTCTTCCTGTCGGGGAATATTCGTACGACAGCGCAGTCTTTTGTAACGGAAAGCGATTGGATGAAGAAAACGACAAGTATATGTTGTTTATTAATAACGGTGTAGTTGTTACCGTTAATACTGTTGGAATACCCGGTGGTTAAAACACAGTAATACGCGTTGTTACACAGTAGCACACTGTATTGTACCAATTATTGATTCTTACGTAAGAAGGCACTACTCAATAATGGTTACAGTAATTACTGTTCAGTATTTTATTTTATTGATTCAATAATTGCTGCGTTGATATTTTATATTACTGTTGTTTCAATAATTATCACTACACAGTATTTCCCATTATCAGATCAATAATTCATATTATTTGAATAATATTATTAGATAACATTATTGGCAATGTCTAGAAAGTTCTGTCTAAGGAGAGGTTTGGTCATCTAATTGCGCGCCAGTAAGGAGAAATCCTTATTGGAAAGCCCCCTCTTTCCTGGGAACGGCCTGGTTGTCATAAA
Organism: Panax notoginseng; assembly: GCA_016801055.1. NCBI lineage: Eukaryota > Viridiplantae > Streptophyta > Magnoliopsida > Apiales > Araliaceae > Panax > Panax notoginseng. Next base: position 231,613,826 of record CM029014.1, read on the forward strand.
TGCGATTCTGTAATATTATTTGTGAATAATTAATTATTGATTCATATGATAAGGAAATATTTATCTTTGTGGATATAAATGAGAGATATATTTTTGTGGTTAAAAATGAAGGAGTTAATGTTGAGGTTTTTATCAGTATTTTTGTCGGAATGGAGGTATTAAAAATCAGGGTTTTTGAGATATTTTGCGGGGATTATAATTTTTAATCCGACCGTTGGATCGTGGTAATTTTTGGATATGTTATACATATATAAGTTGAGTATATGTCCTCAAATTTTGAACCGTTAAAAATGAACGTATGATTTATTATGAATTTTACGAGATGACTGGTTCAGAAATTGTTGAATTTTCGGAATTTATCATTTTGGTAGAAAATTCTAGAATTGGTGGGCCCCACTATTGGTTGGTGAAGAAATGTGCTGAGATTTTTATTCAAATGTGGTGGGTGGGAATAGTAGCAGGTAAAGCCATCAGGTTGCAGGTTAAGTCTGCTTCGGCGTGCTAACATTTTCCTATAAATAGAGGGCTAAGTTAGAATTGAAAATCACACCAGAAACAAGTTTACTCTCTTTCTCTCTCTAGATTATTGAGTGTATTTTGTGAGTATTTAGATACTTTGAGAGTTTCTATTCATCAGAGCAAGTTTCTTTCAGCCTTATACCGGTATTCCGACCAGAAGTACTGTCTTTACGAGGTAAGGGATGTTATTTTATTCAAAAATAATATTATTTCTTCAATATCATTATGCCGAAATATTGGTTAGAAATTTTTATTAAATTTGGAACTTTTCACGTCGGGGTTACTATTCATGAGTTACTATTCACGAGTTACTATTCACGAGTTACTATTCACCGAAAAATAAAATTTTCCCTTTTCGTCCAAAATATCTATTCTGGGTACTAGCTTTGATTGTATCCATGTTTTGATCATTCTTGAATTCTACTTCACTATGAATAATTATAAGGTATTTTTGGACATGAATAAATCGAAATACGAATCCTTAATATTTGTTATTTTGTTTCACTGGATTCGTTTTCTTTAAGATATTTTTCATCACCCTCAGTCCTAAATGATGATATTACTGAATATCTTTGGCCCGTAGTGCAAAGATGAATGATTAACTAATGAATATCTTTGGCCCGTAGTACAAAGATGAACAGGTGTTGAGATGAACATGACCGACTGGTGATACAAATGAATATCTTTGGCCTGTAGTGCAAAGATGAATATTTGATTAAAGATGGTTATTGATTGTTGTTACAGGGATAAAATATTGTCGATGGACTTTTAAATCTTAGAAGATAGTAGAACTCATTCTCTGCTTGACTCTTCTAATGGTTTGCTGTTTCCGCTGCAGTTAGTGATTTAAAACTTGTTGTCTATTGTATTCTATTAGATTTTTCCCTGTTGAAGACTAACGATAATTTGTTCTGTATTATCTTAGTCATAATGTTCTTTACTGGGCTAGTTGAGCTCACCCTTTTCCTTTTTTTTATTTTTCTCAGGAGGCGAGAATGTAGCGAGTACTAGTCGGGGTATGGAATGATGGTTCTAGAAGTTACTTTAGTAGTCCTCACCATTTTTGTAAAATAATGTATCAATAATTGTAATGAGGACTTATTTGAGTGTGGATATTGTCTAAATGACAATATTTGTATTTAAACTCACAGTTCTTATGTTGTAATAATAAAGATGTAGTTGTTTCTGTACCATGTATTTTGGGGACTCAGAATGGGTGTTGTATACCTATTTTGGGGGCGTCACAGTTGGTATCAGAGCTTAGGGATATGATCTCTGGCGGAGATCGGAGAATAGAACTAGGAGGGGAGAGACGAATAAATCATTCGCAAGTGTGTCCTACCTAAGCTTATTTATTGGTCAGTCATAATATAGGGGTATTATGTGATTTGTTAATTTATTTAATTAACCCTTGTTTTATGGCAGTATTTGAGAATGTCGACTGAGAATGTTAACAGTGGAGTAAATGAGACCGTGGAGATACCGGTGCTTACCAACGAGGAGAACGTGCAACATGCTGGCAATGTTCCTCCTGTGAACAACTTCAATGAGCAGATGATGAATGATGGAATGTTTAGAAGTTTTTTGCAATTCATGCAAAACCAGACGAGGGAGACTCGTGTTCAAAATACAGGAGGAAATGATAGCAATTCACGGTTTGTCATAGCCAAACAGTTCAAAGAATTGGGACCACCAGAATTTAAGGGAAAGCCGGATCCGATCATGGCGGAAACGTGGGTCAAGCAAATTACCAAGATATTCGATGTCTTGGGATGCACGGAGGAACAGAAGGTTCCATTCGCCACCTTTATGTTCCGTGGCGAGGCAGATTACTGGTGGGAGTCTGTGAAGCGTACCCATCCAACCGCACTCAGCATGTCTTGGGAGACATTTCAGAAACTGTTCAATGACAAGTACTTTCCTGAAAGTATTCGTCATATGAAGGAGGTAGAGTTTATTAGACTGGAGCAGAATAACATGACGGTGTCTCAGTACGAGGCGAGGTTTGCAGAGTTGTCCAGGTTTGCACCTCATTTGGTGGAGAATGAGGAACGTATGACGAGGATGTTTTTGAGAGGTTTGAAACCCGGCATACGTCAATATCTCATTTCTCATAAATTTTCTCTCTATTCAGATGTTGTCAACAGGGTTCAATTATTAGAGCGAGATAATGAGTACGGTCAACTGAGGGACCACAACCAGGATCATATCGGTGACAGCAGTCATTAGAACAATGATAACCAGCGGAGAAAGAAAAATACAGACAAGAACGGCAACCACTCTGGTGGTAATCGTGGCTATGAAAATAGAAGAAGCGAGTCGGGAGGAGATTTTAAAAAGAGGAGATTCAACAATGACAATACGAAGACGTCAGCACCAGCAGCAACTGGTTCCAAGGGAGGAGAACGACCACCGGTTATATGCTATAAGTGCGAAAAAGAAGGATATATCAGCCCAAACTGCCCACAACAGTTTAAGGTATGTTATAATTGTGGAAAGGAAGGACATATCGCTCGAGATTACACTGTAGCAAAACCAAGTCCAGCGGGGATGGTGACTCAAAAAGCTGTCCCAGAAAAGATAAAGTCAACGGTTCCTGGAAGAGCGTTTGTCGTGACTGGTCAACATGCGAGGAACCCAAACGAGGTGATCACGAGTAAGCTAATCATAAATTCATGCGAAGTTTATACCTTATTAGATACCGGTTCTACCCATTCTTTTATCTCTCCTGCTTGTGCTCAACGTTTAAACTTGACTCCGGAGAAGTTAGACTTTGATTTATCTGTGGAGACTCCGTTAGGAGAAACTTTCATCACATCCACTGTTTATAAATCTTATGTGATCCAAGTTGGCACCATCACCTTACCTGTTGACCTTATCTCTTTAAAGATACTTGCTTTTGATGTGATTTTAGGGATTGATTGGTTAACTACTCATCATGCCAAAATTGATTATTTTCGTAAGGTTGTTAGTTTTCATATTCCTAACCAACCTGTTGTACGAATTCAAACAACTAAGCCATTAAAATCAATCACTGTTATATCAAGCCATAAAGCCATTCGTTTATTAAAAAACGGATGTCAAGCTTTCTTAGCCCATGTTATGGATTTGAATAAAGACACGTCAAATTTGAATAATATTCCTGTTGTTATTGACTTTCCTGACGTATTTCCTGAAGAACTTCCCGGTCTACCCCCGGAACGAGAAATTGAATTCTTTATTGATCTTGAACCTGGTACAAAGCCCATTTCTAAAACCCCATATCGAATGGCTCCTATTGAACTTCAGGAGTTAAAGGTCCAACTACAAGAGTTGTTGGGCATCGGTTTCATTCGTCCTAGTACATCTTCTTGGGGTGCTCCTGTTTTATTTGTAAAGAAGAAAGACGGGAGTATGCGACTTTGTATTGATTACCGGGAATTAAACCATGTCACTATTAAGAATAGGTATCCGCTACCTCGTATTGATGACCTGTTTGACCAGTTACAAGGAGCACAATTTTTTTCAATGATCGATCTTCGTTCTGGATATCATCAGCTGAAGGTTAAAACTGAGGATATTCCAAAGACTGCCTTCAGAACTCGGTACGGGCATTATGAATTTCTAGTCATGTCTTTTGGATTGACTAATGCTCCTACGGCTTTCATGGATATGATGAACCGAGTATTCAAGGATTATTTGGATCAGTTCGTTGTTGTCTTTATTGATGACATCCTCATATATTCCAAAAGCCGTGAAGATCATGAGCATCATTTGAAGCTGGTACTCCAAAGGCTGCGTGAAAATAAGTTATATGCTAAGTTAAAGAAATGCGAGTTCTGGCTTGAGGAAGTAGCTTTCCTAGGGCACGTGGTGTCAAAACATGGAGTATCTGTTGACCCGGCGAAGATTGAAGCAATACAAAGTTGGGAGCAACCAAAGACGGTGACCGAAATACGTAGCTTTCTGGGCTTAACTGGTTATTATCGGAGATTCGTGGAAGGGTTTTCTCGAATCGCTACCCCATTAACTCAGCTGACTTGGAAAGATATCAAATTCGTATGGAGCGAGGAATGCGAGAAGAGTTTTCAAGAGCTTAAGAGGAGACTCATTTCGGTACCTGTTCTGACAATACCATCTGGTTCGGATGGATTTGTTATCTACAGTGATGCTTCAGGCAAAGGGCTAGGATGTGTTCTCATGCAACATAGGAAAGTCATAGCCTATGCCTCGCGACAACTCAAAGAATATGAGAGGAATTATCCTACTCATGATTTGGAGTTGGCAACAGTAGTTTTCGCGTTGAAGATCTGGAGACACTACCTGTATGGGGAGAAAGTGGAGATCTATACAGATCATAAAAGCCTCAAATATTTCTTCACCCAAAAGGAACTCAACATGCGGCAGCGACGTTGGCTCGAGCTGTTGAAAGATTACGATCATACCATCCAATATCATCCTGGAAAAGCAAACGTAGTAGCTGACGCATTGAGTAGAAGATCATATGCGGGTACGAGTGCAATGTTGTTAACACAAAGGCCCATTTTGTATGACTTGCAAAGGATGGAGATAGAGATGAAGGCTCCAAGTACCTACATGATGATATCAAATATACGAGTAGAACCGACTTTAATCGATAAAGTTAAAGCTGCTCAAGCTACGGACATAGACCTGATGCATATGAAGAAGAAAGTGCAAGAAGGTTCTATTCCAGAAGCAAGAATCGATGAAGAAGGAATACTTCGAGTCCACTCCAGACTTTGTGTTCCTAACGATTCTGATTTGAAGTACAAGATCATGATGGAAGCACACAATACACCATTTTCAATCCATCCTGGAAGTACCAAAATGTATCGTGATCTTCGACATACATTTTGGTGGAATAATATGAAGAGAGAGATTGCAAAGTTTATCTCGAGGTGTTTAACTTGTCAACGTGTAAAGGCGGAACATCAAGTGCCAAAGGGTCCATTGCAACCACTTGAGAATCCGAAATGGAAGTGGGAACACATTACCATGGATTTCGTTACGGGTCTTCCCACGGTTTCTCAAGGCATAAATGCTATTTGGGTTATTGTTGATAGATTAACCAAGTCTGCTCATTTCTTGCCGATACGGGAGACTTATTCCCTTGAACGTCTTGCTCGTATATACGTAGATGAGATTGTGAGACTGCATGGCATGCCAGTATCCATAGTTTCGGATCGTGACCCAAGATTCACTTCAAGATTTTGGGTTAGCTTGCAAAAAGCTATGGGCACAGATTTACGATTTAGTTCGGCATACCATCCTCAAACGGACGGACAATCAGAGAGGACTATTCAAACTCTTGAAGATCTATTAAGACTTTGTGTCCTAGATTTCAAAGGGAGTTGGGATAAGTACCTACCATTGGTGGAATTCTCTTACAATAACAGTTATCAGGCAAGTATAGGTGTGGCCCCATTTGAAGCATTATATGGACGAAAGTGTCGCTCTCCAGTATGCTGGGACGAGGTGGGTGAAGCAACATTGTTGGGACCAGAGTTGGTACGCATGACTACAGAGAAGATCCAAACGATTCGACAACGTATACAAACGGCACAGAATCGAAAAAAGAGTTATGCGGATCTTCATCGAAAGGACGTGGAATTTGACATTGGGGATCATGTATTGTTGCGTGTGGCTCCATGGAAAGGAGTTACAAGATTTGGGAAGAGAGGAAGCTCAATCCACGATTTATTGGTCCATTTCAGATTCTTGACCGAGTAGGAAATGTGGCCTATAGACTCGCGTTACCTCCAAGTATGTCTCGTGTTCATAATGTTTTTCATATATCTGTGTTACGTAAATATGTGAAAGACCCAGACCACGTTATTGAGTTAGAACCGAACGAGATAGCTGAAGACTTAACGTACGAAGAGGTACCTGTCAAGATCTTGGATAGAAAAGAGCATGTCCTACGCACGAAGGTCATACCACAAGTTAAAGTTTTGTGGAGAAACCATGCTATTGAGGAAATGACCTGGGAGTTAGAAACGGAAATGAAAGCGAGGTATCCTCATCTTTTCAAAACACCAGGTACGTACGTCAATTTCGAGGACGAAATTTTATAAGGAGAGGAGGTTGTAAGACCCCAAATTATTAATAAATGAAATTTAAATTCCCTCTATTTATTATTTTGAAATAGTAAGTGTTAAATTGATTAATGAGGTTAGTTATGGGTAAAATGCGGAAATATTTCAAATAAGCAGGTGGTTATAAAATATTCATTGTTGTCGGGGAATATTCGTTTGGTCGTGGAATATTCTTCCTGTCGGGGAATATTCGTACGACGGCGCAGTCTTTTGTGGGCCCCATAACGGAAAGCGATTGGATGAAGAAAACGACAAGTATATGTTGTTTATTAATAACGGCGTAGTTGTTACCGTTAATACTGTTGGAATACTCGGTGGTTAAAACACAGTAATACGCGTTGTTACACAGTAGCACACTGTATTGCACCAATTATTGATTCTTACGTAAGAAGGCACTACTCAATAATGGTTACAGTAATTACTGTTCAGTATTTTATTTTATTGATTCAATAATTGTTGCGTTGATATTTTATATTACTGTTGTTTCAATAATTGTCACTACACAGTATTTCCCATTATCAGATCAATAATTCATATTATTTGAATAATATTATTAGATAACATTATTGGCAATGTCTAGAAAGTTCTGTCTAAGGAGAGGTTTGGTCATCTAATTGCGCGCCAGTAAGGAGAAATCCTTATTGGAAAGCCCCCTCTTTCCTGGGAACGGCCTGGTTGTCATAAATGTGATTCTGTAATATTATTTGTGAATAATTAATTATTGATTCATATGATAAGGAAATATTTATTTTTGTGGATATAAATGAGAGATATATTTTTGTGGTTAAAAATGAAGGAGTTAATGTTGAGGTTTTTATCAGTATTTTTGTCGGAATGGAGGTATTAAAAATCAGGGTTTTTGAGATATTTTGCGGGGATTATAATTTTTAATCCGACCGTTGGATCGTGGTAATTTTTGGATATGTTATACATATATAAGTTGAGTATATGTCCTCAAATTTTGAACCGTTAAAAATGAACGTATGATTTATTATGAATTTTACGAGATGACTGGTTCAGAAATTGTTGAATTTTCGGAATTTATCATTTTGGTAGAAAATTCTAGAATTGGTGGGCCCCACTCTTGGTTGGTGAAGAAATGTGCTGAGATTTTTATTCAAATGTGGTGGGTGGGAATAGTAGCAGGTAAAGCCATCAGGTTGCAGGTTAAGTCTGCTTCGGCGTGCTAACATTTTCCTATAAATAGAGGGCTAAGTTAGAATTGAAAATCACACCAGAAACAAGTTTTCTCTCTTTCTCTCTCTAGATTATTGAGTGTATTTTGTGAGTATTTAGATACTTTGAGAGTTTCTATTCATCAGAGCAAGTTTCTTTCAGCCTTATACCGGTATTCCGACCAGAAGTACTGTCTTTACGAGGTAAGGGATGTTATTTTATTCGAAAATGATATTATTTCTTCAATATCATTATGCCGAAATATTGGTTAGAAATTTTTATCAAATTTGAAACTTTTCACGTCGGGGTTACTATTCACGAGTTACTATTCACGAGTTACTATTCACCGAAAAATAAAATTTTCCCTTTTCGTCCAAAATATCTATTCTGGGTACTAGCTTTGATTGTATCCATGTTTTGATCATTCTTGAATTCTACTTCACTATGAATAATTATAAGGTATTTTTGGACATGAATAAATCGAAATACGAATCCTTAATATTTGTTATTTTGTTTCACTGGATTCGTTTTCTTTAAGATATTTTTCATCATCCTCAGTCCTAAATGATGATATTACTGAATATCTTTGGCCCGTAGTGCAAAGATGAATGATTAACTAATGAATATCTTTGGCCCGTAGTGCAAAGATGAACAGGTGTTGAGATGAACATGACCGACTGGTGATACAAATGAATATCTTTGGCCTGTAGTGCAAAGATGAATATTTGATTAAAGATGGTTATTGATTGTTGTTACAGGGATAAAATATTGTCGATGGACTTTTAAATCTTAGAAGATAGTAGAACTCATTCTCTGCTTGACTCTTCTAATGGTTTGCTGTTTCCGCTGCAGTTAGTGATTTAAAACTTGTTGTCTATTGTATTCTATTAGATTTTTCCCTGTTGAAGACTAACGATAATTTGTTCTGTATTATCTTAGTCATAATGTTCTTTACTGGGCTAGTTGAGCTCACCCTTTTCCTTTTTTTTATTTTTCTCAGGAGGCGAGAATGTAGCGAGTACTAGTCGGGGTATGGAATGATGGTTCTAGAAGTTACTTTAGTAGTCCTCACCATTTTTGTAAAATAATGTATCAATAATTGTAATGAGGACTTATTTGAGTGTGGATATTGTCTAAATGACAATATTTGTATTTAAACTCACAGTTCTTATGTTGTAATTATAAAGATGTAGTTGTTTCTGTACCATGTATTTTGGCGACTCAGAATGGGTGTTGTATACCTATTTTGGGGGCGTCACAGTATTGAATCATAATTGAGAATTTAGGTAATTTGAATATTAAACGAGTCGAGTATCACCTTGCTCAGATTTTACTTGTATTTTTATTCGAACTTTTTTATGTTCAGATTTAGATCATATTATTAATGAATTCAAGTCTTGCTTGTATTTTTTTCTAATCGAGCTTAAATCGAGCCAAAACTTGTTTGGTTCAATTTATAACCTTAGTCAAATGAGTAGCTGTGATTTCCTTTCTACAAGAAAATGATGCCAAAAAAATCTTGTCTTTTTATTATAATATTGATTGTGTATAATTATATATGTGTTTGTGTTTATATATATATATATATATATATATATATATATATATATATATATATATATATATATATATATATATATATATATGAACAAATTTTGGGTAACACTTATACTTCATCCCTCCTATAATATATGACGTTTAAGATGATTTTATTTTTTAAAATTATTTGTCATTTTATATAATTTAGGAAAATAAATAATATTTTCAAAATTACCCCTCGTAGAAAAATGTTACAGATGAGAGAAAGAGATAAATATGATAATTATAAGAATTTATGGGTATTATAGATAATTAATATTATATTTAATGTTATACAATTATTTTCTTAATTTTTATACATAACTCTAAAACATCATATATTATGATAATGTGGATGGAGTATTCAACAAATTGAGATCTGGTTACCATGAAATTAAATTTGGTCAAATGATCAATATAATACTGATACGTAGATAAAAAAATTCCTCCCAATCGATATTGTATGAATCAATTAACCAACTTTAACTTCATATTAATTAAGTACTCTCAACAAATTGCATCTTCTACTCTGATCAAAAAGTTTAAATGAATTATTGCAAGTAGTATGTTTTTTTAATAATTTAGAAAGCCATCCCCACCCTATACTTTTAGCATATGGTCTTGTCCTCAAGGGCCTCTATATTATGGTGGCCAGCAATGAGGTCGGTCTAATAGTCTGCCAAAAATCAAATGGCACAAAGTTGGTGAATCTTTGGATTTGGACATCCTTGTCTTGTCAGTTGTCACTATTTGTGGATCACTTACTATATATGTAAACTTCCATTAAACAAAAGGAGAATATATATAATGTCACGTATCCAGTTATTATGAAATTATAATAAATCGATCAATTGATCAATACAGTATTAATATATAATAAAAAAATTACTTTTCGATCTACGTGTCAATACTGTATTAATTAATTGATAAAAATTAACTTCATACTAACCACTCCCTAATGTCACCATTATTGTTTTTTTTAAAAAATTAAGATTAGGGTCTTACATTATGTTCCTCCTAATTCTCTTTGTGACCCATCCTCGGAAAAAGAATTAGATTGTTTCAATGTGAAAGAGAGGTAGTCTAAACCCTAAAATAAGCCTTTCTTCTTTTTTCCTTTTTTTTTCTTCTCTATTTTATATTGTTTTGGTAGTATATGAATTAAAAATTTTGTGAGTGAGGGTCCCATTTTGCACTAAAAGGAAAAAAAAGACAGACCTTCTCGAACCCAAACAAACTCACTAAGCTTGCTGCTTGTCACTACCCTCTTAACCAGTTTGCGCGTGGGTCCATACGCATCTTATACTGCTACTCCTTTTCTTCAGCTGGGGCTGTCTACTACCATCACACACTACTTAGTACGATACAACACGCATGTCAACCCATTTACGCCTACCCACGCGCCGCTGTACCACCTGCCGATCTGTATGTAGCGCCATCCTCACACGGCATTTCAATTCTTTTGGTAATTTAGAGGTGTTTGATAAAAACTGAATGAATCTGAACAAATTGAATTTGAATTTAAATGAAAAAAAACTATTTGACAATTTACATGTAACATTTGAATAACAAATTTTTATTATTTTATCCATTTGAAAAAATTCAAAATTGTTATAAATTTATTTAATATAATTAATATAATAGTTAATATTATAAAAAAAAAATTTATTCAGCCGTCATTCAGTCAAACAAAAATAAGACTTAGACACTTAGTCATTTAGTCCAAATCATCTGAATGATAGACCGATTCAACCATTCAGACCATATCTTTTTCGAAACAAGCATAATGAATGAATGAATTGGTCAACTATTCAATTCTTATCAAATAGTCCCTTAGTATTACAGAAAAATGGACACACACACGTCAGAATTAACTAAAGTCTCGCCATATAAGAGATACTCCCTCCGTTCCTTAATATAAATAATTTTAGATAAATATTTTTGTTCCTAAATATAAGTCGTTTGAAAATATCAAATAAACATTAATTGTTTAGTTTCCCATATTACCCCAAGTATTAAATATAACTTTAGTTCTCATTATTTTTTATCCAATAAATAACACTATCTTTTTTTAATACAAAGGCAATATAGACAATTGATAGTATATTTAATATTTTTTAATTATTTTCTTAATACTTGTGCACAAACTTTAAAACGACTTATATAAAGAAACGGAGGGAGTACAAATTAACATAATTAGTAATAATTGAATTTGACATCAGTCTTAACTCTTAATCCAAAACCTCATTAGCGATCCAATAAAAGCTTTAATATAAACATTTAATATTCTTATTTAAGGTTAATTGATGGATAGCAAATAAAATATAGTCATATAAAATATGCAATTTACATCTAGTAAAGGGCGGGGGTACTTGCTTCACTATATATAAAGGTACAAATTTGGGACTACAAAACTGGTACTCCTATTTTTTATGTTATTATTTTTTCCCCGAAAATCAAAAGTTTAATACATTTATAAAGAATCAGTTATTATGAAATTAACTTCATGATAAGTTGGTCAATTATTCAATACAGTTCTGACTCACAGAGAAAAAGATCACTTTTCACCTGCATGTCGACACTGTATTGGTCGATCGACCAAATTAACTTTATACTAACTAGTAATATTTACACAGCTAAAATATCCAACTTACAACTAGAGGCGGCGCGTGTGATCTCCATTTACAAATACCTACTTCACTATATACTGTACAAATTAAAATGGCCCAACTACAAAATATTTAACATTCCGCCGGAGATAGATACACCTGACTCTGCACCACCGTTTTGCCAATCTTAAACCCCGGAACCACCGTGAACACCACCCTAACATCACCGTCATCGGCCAAGAACGCCTCATTAGTCACGCTCTCCATATACACTTCAGAAAATCTACAGCTTTTCCCCACCTGAAAAATGCTCACTTCTTGATCAAAAGAGAATGCCAAACAATGTAAAAGCCAGACCCTTCTCGCCATTTCAGCGAAGGCCTTAAAGAACTCCGTCTCCGGGTATTCCCACGCACTAACCAGTTTTCTCTGGTTCAAATTTCCATAAAATGAGGCCTCCATTTTTGGGTGAACCAAACGGAGATACTTTGCTCTAGTGAACTTCCCAAACAGGGAATTTGGATGATTTTTCAAGAAATGAAGCGGATTTGCTGATTTTAGCTTCCTGAATTGATCGGTGTAATATGGTAAAGACTGCTCATTTAGGTGAGAGAAAGCTGGAGTGTCAAAATCTTGGAACATTTCACGGCAAACAAATGATTCAAACACCAAACACCTATGGTTTTTGTTTGAAAATTTGAAATTAGGCTGGATTGCATCAACTGCAACATCAATATCCCAACTGGCAGATTCCATTTCTCGAACCAAAAGCTTCACAAAATTTCTCACAGATCTCAATCCATAATGCAAAGCCAAGTTGAAATCTTTGGGGCTGGAATCATATAGGTTTACGTTATCAAGAATTGAGAAACACCCACTTGAATTTAGTCTCTGTTCGAGGGACTTGTTATTCAAAATGGTGTCTTTAAGCTCATTTTCTAGGGAAGAAAGTTTGGATTCTTTTTCTTCGATTTCAACCTCCATTTTCTTCATTGTGATGTCATACATCTTCATGAGACTCTGTTGCTCTTGAATTTCGGTGAGTAAAAGAGTTACATGAGGAGGTGAAGAATCAATTTGCTTTTTCAAGAAGCTCTGTTTTAGCTCCGAAAGCGTTCTCAATTCATCAACCACAGCCTGGTCTGCAGATTGAATCCCCTCAGAATTGTAATTAGGAAATTGGGCCATTTGCAACTCAGCATAAGAAGCTTTAATTGTGGAAATGGTGGCAAAAAGCTTGGCTAAGAAGGCTTCCATGGCTGCTCTGTTTCGGGTTTTCGCCTCATGATCTTTATCTTCTTTGCGATAATCATGTTTTGGGTCATCATTTTTGACCTTTTCTTGCGGAATGAGCAGGCAGAATCCATTATTTGAGAGGGATTTTGTGGCTGTTTTGAGCTGAACGACTTTATGAAATGTTCTGGTAAATTTACTTTTGGTTGGAGCTGAATTGGGCTTGATTGAATCCATTAATTTGAGGAGGTTTTTGTAAGAGATTTAGAGGGAACAAGTGAGTGATTATAATGGCTGGGGCCTGGGGGCATGTATTTAAGAATGGGGTGTGTATGAACAGAATGAAGAGGAATTGGATGGTTTTGGCGGAAGAAAGAGAAAAAGGGGAGGGTGTGACAGTGCTTGAGGCCGAGGGAAAAAGATGGAAAAGCAGGAAATCTGATTTGACTTTGAGGCTGAAGGCGGAGATGGAGGTGGCTAAAGCAGGATTTAAAGCGCGGGAAAAAAGAAAGCTAAACATCACTACACATTCTAAGAGCATCTCCAAGTATAATAACAAAAAAAACCTCAAATTAATGATTGTTGACTTACCTGATAATTTAAAAAATATTATTTATTATTTTTATATTTTGTGATTTATCAGTCTCTTTAATTTAATGAGTTATACATCAAATTCATCAAGCGTAATAAATATTTTTAGTCTTTAATTATAGATTTGAAAAGTGAGAAAGAGGTTGCAGATTTGAAGAGTAAGAAGAATGTTTGTTGACCTACGTGGCCGTTTGAAAAAATTATTGGAGAGAATTTTTTTAATGTGACTCACCTATTTGAATATCTCAAAGTGATTAAAAAGACGGTTGGAGATGCTCTAAGTGACTAAGGTTGTGTTTGATAAATCTGAGAATTAAGATCTGAATAATTATGATGTCTTAATAAATTAGATCATCTGAATGATTATGAGGTCTGAATCTAAAAAATTATTTGATAACTAAAAAGTAAGTTGTCTCTTAATAACACTATTTGATAAAATTTTATTTAATAATTTTAAATATTCAATTTAATAAAAATGAGTGCATAATATTGTTGAATATATTTATATCAAAAAAAATTTATTAAGAGGTACCTCTTAATTATTAAGATTTTATTTTCTGTCTTACCGATTAAAAGGCATTCAGAGGTAAAAAAAAATAAAAATAAACAACATCATGCCTCTTAGCGAATAAGAGACAGTGCATTAAGAGACAATCAGATGTAAACAAACAACACCTATGTCTATAACTTCATATTTTATGGGGCCACTAAACAAAAAAATTATATGGAATGATTGGGTTTACTTTTTTATTTATGTATTAATAATAATATTAATTTTTTTAAAAATTCTTTGTCAAAATTAGGTTAATTTCACCATTTGCTCCGTCAAAGTACAATAATAAAGCAACATTTCATCAAGAAAAGACCATAATGTAATGTAATCCTTAAAAATTAAAGTATACTACTACTTTTGACGAGTTGCGTAATTTGTAAGGTACAAGTACTAACAACTACTCAATGTATATGTAAAAGTATAATATTCTATCTGATTCATAAAAATAAAAATCTCATTTATAAATTTTTAAATGATATATTTGTTACATGTTTGTCTTTAATTAATTTTATTGAGTATTTATGTATTATAATAAATACGGAAATAAAATTATGATGATAGATTTAAAATTATTATGTTAATTTTTATTAATATTGAAATAAATTAAACACAACTTACAAAAATTAGAATAACTTACAGATATATAAGGCGGTCAAAAGAAGGGATTATATCGAATTCAAAAAATATTTGAACAAAAAAAAAGAAGAAATTTATTAGATATTATATTCAAATCTTGGGAATTCCAATGTATATATATATATATATATATATATATATATATATAGCACTGGTGCCAGAGGGTACATATTGAAGAACCATGGTGCTTGTGCCTAAGAATATGCGAGGCAAATAGGCAACAACTAAATAATTTAGCTACTTTATTAATTGGTTAATAAATGGTGACCAAATTATAATATTCACCCAATTATTTAGTTAATACTTCATTTCATATTAAAATTTGTGTAGAATTTCATTAGTAATCTGCATGAGAAATTGAAAAACTATTCGTGGGACAGATTTTCTTGAAAAATAAGAGAATTTAAGGGGTAATATAAAAAAATTAAAATTTTATTCTCAGACATACTATTATTTACTCTTTATTTTATATCATATTTTTAAAATTTTAGTCTTTTTATCTTTTTGGACTAATCAATAACATAATAAATGAATTGTAAAGATTCTCTGATTCTGTGAATTAAGTCGGAGGGCAATGGAATTTCCAGGCTAATAATATTCATATTCATATTCATATTCCTAACTGCTTAAACTTAAATTAAGTAGTTGTCTCCAATCAACGAAGCCCGATTTACTAAGTACAGTATTAAACCTGTACATGTAGCCTAACCTACTTGCATGTGGGGCTTTGTGAGGTAATTAAGACAAACAACAACATGTGACATCCATATTTTGTTTAGTGATGTACTCTATCCGTTCTTTAATATAGATCGTTTTAAAGTTATGCACAAGTATTAAAGAAATAATTGTATATCATTAATTATAATATCAATTGTCTATATTGTCTTTGTATTGGAAGAAAAGATTGTTATTTATTGGACAGAAAATAATGAGAGAACTAAAATTATATTTAATACTTGGGATAATATTAGAAACTAAGCAATTAATGCTTACTTGAAATTCTCAAACGACTTATATTAAAGAACACAAATATTAATATTTCTCTAAAACGACTTATATTAAGGAACGGATGTAGTACAATTTTTTTTAATTTGAACTTAATTAATTCAAGAATCTTTAAAATTTTAAGTATTTAACTGGTGCATGGTTTGGTCAACAAATATATATATATATATATATATATATATATATATATATATATATATATATATATATATATGCTTCATTAGGTTTAGGGTTTACATGATTCAAGATAATTGTACTGGTTCTTAATCAAATCATACATTATTGTCAGCGCACCTCTAAAAGTAGCTCATGATTAATTAAATTTAACTGGATATATAAGACCTGAATTCGGTTACCATGAAATTAATTTTATGATAAGTTGATCAATTAATTAATACAGTGTTGACACGCAGAGATACTATATTGATCAATTGATCAAAATTAATTTTATGCTAACCACTCCTATAATTAGATCCATACCCCAATCTCAAGATTCTTTAAAATTATTTCCTTTGAGATGTTGAAAATTTGACCTATAATCCAGAAGAACAATATTGTAATCAGACACTTTGTCATTTCTTTTAACAATATTATGGTCGAAACCCTCTCAACTCATTTTTTTTTAATTACAAGTTACAGAATGAGAGTTTTATTTGAATTTATTTGTTCAACGTCTATGAAGCTAAGGTCACTTAATTGTATAAAATTAAATAAGTCATTTAATCTATTTTTTAAAGAATAAATAGAGCACATGCCCCAAATTTTCAATAAAATATATATGAAGTATCCATTAGAATTTTCAACTTCATACATTAAGATAGAATTGTGAAAATAAAAAAAATAAAAAAAATTGTACAAATATTACTCTTGTTATACAAAAAGAATCTCGTTTTAATTTTTAAGACCAAGTTTGAAAATAAAAAATTTAACATTGAAGTGATTAAATTAAGTATTAAGAAATTATTTTTTTATTAGAAGCACTTTCAAAAAAATTTACATTAATAATTTCTATATTAATTAAAATGAAAAAAATTATTGATACTGTTATTACAATTTTTCAATTAATTTTTTTATTTTATTTTCGTTTTTCAAAAAAAATAAAAAAATACCAACAAGTATAAATTCAATTTAAAATAATAACATCTCAAAATATTTTGTATCCAATCTTTTCTTTGTGTAATAGTATAAATATTAATTAATTATAGCTTACTTCAAATCAAATATATTTTAATTTTTTTCAATTATAGGAGATTAAAATTTTTTCATATAGGCTCGTGCCTTGCCGGTTTCCTTAAAACAAAAAATAATGTCTTTCTTTAATAGTAGTGTGATTTTTTAACTTTACCCTTTATTAATAAAGGGTATCTGATCTCTTTCATTATTATTGCTGTAAACTTTTTTGAAAGTTAATAAGAGTAATTTAGGTAAGTAAATTTTTTTACTCTCCTTAAAAAAAAGTATTATTATAATATTGTTCTGCTCTTACCCTAAGCCTAAACCAAAAATATGTAATAGAAAATTAGTAAATGAATTAATCACGAAACATATGCTATTATAATATTATTAATAGTCATATTATTGTGCTTAAACTAGCTAGTTAGCAGATGGATGACAATATTATAAATTAATATGAGTCAAAATTAATTAAATTAGTTCTAATTAATTCATATTTGTAATTAATAATATGGGTCAAAAACTGAACAAGTTCATAACTTAAAAACTAATTAACCAATTTAATAGATCCGAGTGATTTTAGTTAACTATATAATTCTCAACTTAAATTATCAAGTCTATTCGTGAGCTTAATTAGTAGCTTGTATATGTTCAAGCTATATAACTCACATATTAATTAAAAAATAAAATAAATAAATAAGCAAACACAATGGCCCTTAGATATGGAATATTCATAAACTAGTTATAAGTAGTGCGTGCTTGACAAGGCAAGAAAACTAGAATAATGATTTTTCTTTAGTAAGTAGAGTATATATTGCATGCAATTATATTAGCAACAACTACCATGGCATCCACCTTATAATTATAAAAATTTGAATTCGAATGCACGCTTGCCGGAATACATAATTTCCAAACCCTTAGAAGAGAAGCAGACTTAATTTTCAATTATTAGACAACCCATAATTATATATGATACAAATTCAAATCAACCACACACACACGATCTGTGTGTTTGTGTGGGTGTGTGTGTGTGTATATATATATATATATATATATATATATATATATATATATATATATATAGCAAGGATCTTAAGCTCACCCTTATTGAGCTCACCCTGCCTTTTTTTTTAAAAAAAAATAACTAATAAAAAATGTATAATAATTTTTGGAATTGAAATTTTTTTTAAAAAAAGTGTTTTGGGTGTGATTTGGGTACATATAACAAAACAGTGTTATACAGTCTGTACAACACTGTTTTGTTATATGTACTCAAATCACACCCAAAACACTTTTTTTAAAAAAACTTTCAATTCTAAAAATTATTATACATTTTTTATTAGTTATGTTTTTTTTTATATAAAAAAAAAGGCAGGGTGAGCTTAAGAAATAGATATATATATATATATATATATATATATATATATATATATATATATATATATATATATATATATAAAGGAGGACAATCAGAGGGGTAAGTAGGTTTCATTATCATCAAAATTACTTCTTGTGGGTGAGTCAAAAACATTAGTAAAAGTTAAGAGAGTAGAGCACATAATTTTGGAAATAAAGTGCCCAATTTTTAGGCAATAGTCTCCGGTCTCCCCCACAAATTTTAAAATCGTTACATATGAATTAGTTGTATGGATACTCGAACCTTAATAAGAATTCCACTTTTTAAGCATGTTATGTTGCTTTAAGATACAGTACCATCAAAAATTAAATATTTGTAATTAATAGTAATTTATTTATTTTTTAATTTAAAGACAAATAATATTAGACAGTTTTACCCTTGGGATTAAATATCAGATAAACTCAACAAGGTTAATCTTTTTTATATTAGCGACGGAATATGGAGGCAGAAGCCAATACCCACCTGAATTTTCATTGTAACCATTAATTGCTTAATTTTCAATATTACCACAAGTATTAAATATAACTTTGATTCTTTCACTATTTTTTATCCAATAAATAACAATCTCTTATTCCAATACAAGAACAATATAAATAATTGATATTATAATTAATATTATACAATCATTACTGCCTCGAGGGAATATCACATATCATTGTTATTTGTGATAATTGAAGTTTCCGGCGTAAGAGTTAGTGAATGTTATGATGTTTGTTTGTTGACTCAGACGAATCCATAATAAGTGCAAGGATATGGCATTCGGTATTAATAATTCGGTATTAATAGAATTTTTCAGATTTCCAAAAAGTAATAACTAGATTAGCCACTACCCCAAAAACATTTTTAATGTCAACCCATGCATGGAATGTTGTTACAATGGAGTAGTAGATTTCTTGACTCAACAGAAATGGCATAACAAGGCCAACTACTATAAAAAGAGCGCCATTTAGAAGCCAAATAAACCTAGTTCACTGGCCTTTTCCTTTTCAAATGTTTCAAAGTACTGATATATGATTGTAACTGCAAGCAGAATTCCAGTCCCTGAGCCAATAGCTCCCATGAAGTCTGCCAATACCGTCAATGCACCAATGCAGATTCCCCCAAAGGCAGCTGCAGTGGGTATGTAGCGGTTAAGTTCCTTCTGTAAGTTTGAATCACGATGCCCTGGCATTACCATTTGTTGCTCCTGAACAAGTATCAACAACATTTTAGAAAATCAAAATTTAGAAGATAATCTGTGATATAAAAAATGCAAGAATCTGTGGACAAGGTCTAGTTATGCATGATCACAGAGGCTAGATTCACAAGATTGTGCAATTTCATGTATATATTTAAATTCCAAGTGTCATTTCCAAGTAAATCAGTGAAAGCTTCAAATTTAATATACACATACATGAGCACCATATCTCCTAACAACACCAGAAACATAAAAACTAAAGTTCAGGAGGCTAAAATTTCAACCTCTATACTTCTAGTGCCAAACAAATTCTTAAATTAACCAGCCATGTGTACAAAAAACTGAGCAAAGAACTCCAAAGGTACTTTTCAGATGTTGCCTGGTGCAAAACAATGCATGATAACTAAAACTAATCTACAAACAACTTTACAATGTGAGAGTTCACATATAAGCAAAACAAAATTTAGTAGGGCCTAAAAATAAAGAAACCGTTGGAATAAGTCACATCTCATGCAAGAGTTGTGCATATGAAAAGGCAGTACACAAGAAGGTTCATTGTATATTAGTTGATACACAGCAGCATCAAAATTCTACCAGGTCATACAAAACCTGCAACCGGTTCAATAATGAAGAAACTTGTACAAAGTGTCAAATAAGCTCAATTCTACCTTAATTCTTAAACCTTTCTTCTCTTGAAGAAACTTATAATCTCGTATACATTTAAAATAGCTGAACGACAACAATGTGCAAAACCAGAGAACATGATGAGAAGTATAATGAGATGACAAAACAAAGTTACCATCCAAGCATACCTTAAGTTGCTTAGCCACATCTCTGGCAGAAGATCCAGATACTTCAATCCAAGTTTTGGAGAATAGTGCACAAGCTGATAGCATGAACACTATATAGAAAAGAGCATGGAAAGGATTGGCTGCCATATCTGCTAAGCTGATAAATGACCACATAGATTTTTAGAAGGAAAAAAAAAATAGAAGTCAGTAATACAATAGACAGGAGAAAACCAAGTTTTAAGACTATCCAGAATAAGAAACAAAGAGCCCATATTGTAGTAGTAAGTGTACGACCTGATTCAAATTGCTAAAATGGAATATAGCAAAAAAAAAAAATCCCTAAAATGGAAGCAAAAGAAGGAGCTTTATTACCTTGATGGTGCAGTCACATAGTAAGCAAGACCACCAACCGGGACTGATTGACCTGAATATTCAGATTCTTGCCATTTGCCCAACAGATTTACCAAGAAATTTCCACTGTACTTCCTATACAGCAACTGTAAATAAACAAATGGTATTATACAATTTCATCAGCCATGAGAAAGTAAAATACTTCAGTTACACCAACACATGTAAGGACCAGTACCTGAGAAATGAAATAAAGGTTGGATACAAGTGCAGACTGAAGAATTATAGGCATGTTGGAAGTGTAGAATAGCTTTATTGGGTAGGAGCCCTGTTGTCCACGAGCATTCTTTGATCGAACAGGTAAAACCACACGAAAACCTTGGAAGTAGATCACAATAAGGAAGATCAGGACAGTAGCAAGAAGATTTGTCACATTCGGAAGATTCTGCCGGTAGAAAGCTTCCCGAAGAGCTCGAACTTTGTCTGTCCTAGTAATTAGCAGATGGAACAAGGCAATAACAGCACCTTCAAATTCAGCACCACGCCCACTGTTGATAGTTGTGGGGCTAAATGCTTTCCAGATAATGCTTTCACTGCAAGTTATTTCAATATTTGTTGAGATTAAGTTCAAGAGCATACAATTAGTCACGATGACAACGGAAAAAGTATCAATAGCTTACCAGATATTGGTAGCTATGAACAAAGAAATTCCAGATCCAAGACCATATCCCTTCTGAAGAAGTTCATCTAAGCATATCACAATGATCCCGGCAAAGCAAAGCTGAACAATAATGAGAATAGCATTCCCAACACCAAGTTGACTGACACTGCCATACATCCCTGACAGAACATAAGCAACAGCCTCACCAACAGCAATCAGGATACCGAGCAACTTCTGAGCACCATTTCTGGGGAAAATAGCCAACTCAAGACAATTATAACCCCCCCAAAAAAGTTAATGATTCAGAAACAAGGAAAGGGTAAATATCAAACCCGCTTCTAATGTAAAGAAACAGAGGCATTTGCAATTTATACATGCACAGAAATCATACCTAAACAAGGTTGGAAGAATATATTTTTCAAGGCACTGAAAATATGTCAGGTGTAAAAGAAATTTGAACTCCAGATAGTTTTCTCCATTACTTATAATCATTGATCGAATAGAGCAATGAGAACATTGGTAAAAATTCTGCTAGGATTATATCAAAATCAGGTCATTAAATTATAATCAGCAGAACAAATCAACAACCACGACATCCGCCAAGTTAACCACATTATTAGATTAATAAAGATAATTTAATAAATAAAGAACACCCAATAAAGTGAGGACAAAACAGATGAAAATACAAAGAATCCACGCAAAACTTTTGGAGGCTGAGATAACTAGCAGCTACCAGTACACAAGAATCTAAAGGAACATGTAAAACAATGTACATACAAGAGTGCACGATCCTCGCGAACATTGTTGTCCACTTCAATAATCTTTGACCCAGCCAATAGTTGCATCACGAGTCCAGATGTCACAATGGGTGTGATTCCTAGCTCCATGACTGTGCCACGGTTTGACGCAAGAATGACACGCATCCAGTAGAAAGGGTCTGCTCCTGTTGTAGAATGTATGCCGTATAAAGGGAGCTGACTGCACACCAAAAAGATGAAAAGAGAGATCACAGTATATATGACCTTCTCTCTGAAGGGAACCTTCCTGTCAGCACTCTGAACTTCAGGCAGAAATGAAAGAAACGGCCTGACCAAATGCAGCACCCTAAAACCTCCTCCCATCTTAATGAATCACACAGAATTACCCCTGCCTGCAATTTTATTCTTTTTTGGAAGAAACATCAATATCAATATCATGGAACTACAGACAACAAAAGAAAACCTACTACATAACCAAGGAAGACATGATAAATTTAACCACCTCAATGGAACAAATGTAATGGCTACTCAACTTCATATTCCGAAATAAATTTTTGGGATACAATAAGACCCAAAATACTCCTGATAAATAGCAACGGCCAACGCACTTAATTTAGCTAAAATACAATCCGCATCCAATATTTATTATTCAGGGAAAAGAAGGCATTGTAACTAGATATGTTTTGAGCTACAAATTTGTAGAACAAAGGCAATTTCCTATTCTTATACTAGGCTTACTACTTCTGAAAGCCAAAGGTACACTAGTAATCTATAAAAAGAACTTTTTATGTGACATTTCTCATCAAACAAGCATGCCAAAGTAGAATGAGTTTCGCAGATGGTCAAAATCTTTTCAGCTGACTTCTCCGCAATAAATCGGATATATTTCATTTCAAATAAATAGGTAATCTAATCTATTATTAGTAACCAAAAATATAAATCGCAATTCATATGAATAGTCACAAACGTATAAATTCATGTACAAATCCATATATATATATATATATATATATATATATATATATATATATATATATTACATCTAAGAATGAAAACTGAAAACAAAAACCGATGTGGTTCAGGACTGATAATAAATCCGTCAGAACAGCTACTTATTAAAATCTATATGCATATGTATTAGGTGTATTGAAGAAAGATAAGAGACTTACGGTTCTAATCGACAGATCTGAAACTTGAGAGAGATGAAATTGGTTGGATTTCTAGCCCTAATAAATGGATCGGGGCCAAATGAAAGAAGGTGGGCGTCAGACGTAACGGGACAGACGCGCGTCACAGCCTCACAGGCCACGACGCTTTGGCCTATCTTCTTTTCCCACGTGGGATACAATTGATCAATTATAAATAAATAAATAAATTCTAAATAAAATTAACAAATAAACAAATAAATTCTAAATAAAAATTATAAAAATATAAAAGAAATCATTAGTCTTTAATAAATAAATAAAAATGATCAATTTTATCATAGCTTTGTATATATATAATTACATTCTTTTATATTTAACAAATATTATATATAAGACTATTATTTAATTTTTTATTAAGAATGATGGAACCTCTTTTTCCTTATTTGTTATAAATTCATTTTCGTTCTAAAATTAAGATACATTTAGACTTATTGAAATTAATTTGATTTTTTTGAAAGAAAAAATATATACTTTTTTTTAAATTTTGAAAATAATAAATATAATTATTATTAATATTTTATAGTTAGTTTACTATTGTTATAGGTGTTTGTATTAATAATAAATAATTTTTCACTTATTTTGAATTTTAAAATTTTACAATTATATTTTAAATAATTAAGGTACATTATTAATTTTGGTAGTAATTTTAAGGAATAGTTAGAGTTTGTGACCAAACACAAGTGTGTATGGGGTAAATAAATAAATAAATCGCGTTTTAAATAAATTACTTATAAGCAAACAAAACTTTTAAATATATTTATAATTTTTAGATTTTGTTTTTACTTTAAAACTCACTAAATATAAACAAAGCCCTAAACCCTAGACCCTATTTGAAGAAGAAGGGAAAGAGAAAACAAAGTTGAGAAGTCAGCATACAGTTGGCAATAATGGTTCATAGACTTTCGATTTACCCAACATAGCTTAATCAAATCAACCCAACATAGCTTAATCAAATAATTATCCTTTCAGATAGATTAAAATTAAACAAGCCCTAGTAGACACCACGTGTCCTCGTATAGAAATGGTAGCATAGAAGTTATGTGGAGCTTCAGGCGGCCCCAAACTCGGGTATATTCTTACCATTTACAGAGTAGAAAGAAAGGCATTGGACTCCCTTTCTCTCTGTAGAAAATACTCTGAAAAAGAAGCTTCTCTCTCCTACGCCGAATGAAATTATTCTGCACTTGCAAATATACATATATATAAATTTATATAGCTGTATTCGATGTAGAGAGAGAAAGTTCTGAGCACGCAAAAACACTCCTCAAAAGAAGAATTATAGTCCTAAATTAATCATTTATAAATCTTGTTCCTTTTTTCTCACCATTTCAATCTACTTGCTGTCACCGGAAAACTCACCGGAGATATCGGAAAAGACGCTAAGCTTCATTGCCTGGTCGTGAGTTTGACTCCGCAGCATGGGCTGCTGTGGATCCTCGATCGCCAAAGGAGATGGTTAGATTCTGAATCTTAATTTCTTCAACCTTATCTATCTGGAATTTGATTGTTTAAGTCTTTGTTAGTTATTTGCTTCAGTTTATATCTTGCATATGTTTTGAAGTTAATTTCGATGTAAATGATCGGGATTTTATGTTAGGAATATCACTCAAAATGTTAACCTATTACGTCTATGCCCTTAACGCATGATCTCCTCATCCACATTATGTGACACCAAGCTCCCCCTTTAATTTTAACTATGAACATTAGCCCATCACTAATTTTAGCCCATCAAGTCTCCCTGTCTCTCAATATCTCTTGCTTGATCCACCAAAGAATAAATGAAACTTGTTTATTATCTTCATAAGAGTCAACTAAGAGACTATGTGAGAAGATTCCGCTACTTGCTAAATGAATTATTCCATATCCATGACCCAAGCCTATAGCCATGGCTCTGATACCAATTGTTGAGAATATTTGGCCCATATATGTTCATCTGAAACCACATCTTGACCTAAAAGGTTAACCTATTAGGTCTATGGTCCAAGAGCATATATGTCTTCATTTTTTTCTCCTTGTATTCCGATGTGAGACTTTTACTATCAGGCGGTACCTTAACACCTTACAGTTCCATATTGATCAATGTGACATGTACACACGGTAGAAGTTAAAACCAAAATTATGTTAAAAACCAAGGTTTGGTGTGTCTTCATTTGACAATACATCTTCCTCCCAACCCTCCCCAAACCCACACAAAAAGATAAATGAAAAATCTTAGGCAGAGGGAAACTGAATTGAACACTCACACTGGAACACCTGTAAAAGGGGTGAGTTCTTTGCTAGAGCTCCCAAATTGGGTTCGATTGACCAAGTGGGTGCACAGCAGTTTGATATCTTGATTCTACTTTCAGTTAGAAACTTAGAACTCTTGGAAGGAAATGAGATTGATGATCTTGATTGTGACTGACAACATAACTTGTGCTTCAGGGTGTTGAAATTTTGCATTCAGTGAATCTAGGTTCACTGACTCAATAAATCTGAACTTGTTTTCTGCTTTTTTAAAATGTGTATCTGTTCTTGGTTTGGTTACGGGAAAAAAGTCAGTTATAGTTTGGGGAACTTCCTCAATGCTGGAGCAATTAGCGTTAGAATACTAGATCCACAAATTTGTAATACTTTTGCAGACTACTAAAAACTGAACCCTTATATTATTTAGATGAAAAGATAAACATTTTGTGATGGTGTTAATATATCTTCTAATTTCCGAATAGGGATATTTTTTAATTGATAAATGGATCATATTTTATCTTTGCGCTTCTTTGTAAGCAACGAGAGTGCCGAAGGCATTAGATATGGTCACCTAGGCATGAGACTTTCTATTATGTTCCATCGACGGCAATATGACATTATTGGGAATTGTTGCAATACATGATGTATAAGTCAAGTTGTACCCCTTCTCAAGTGAATTTTCTTTCTGTATCAGGAGTACTTTTCTAGAAAAATGACAGCTAATCTGCCGGCCTAAGCTAAGAGTAGCGGTATCCTTTTCTTTGTAATCTGATTTTGACCTGCATTATGAAGAAGTCAGGGTTATGCCTTGGTGTTGCATTCATACTTCTTAGTATTTCATTGGTGCTCATCCATTACTTATAAAAATGTTCGATATGATTTCTTTTTCTTTAGTTCAACAAGGAGAAACATTTCAGTTTTTGGGTTCTAATATGATAAGAGATTGCTTTAAAAGAAAAGAGGAAATCATTAGGGGTGACAATCGTGTCGTGTTAGGCGAATTCGTGTCATGTCGAAACTCGTGTATGTGTTTATAGCACGAACCCGTTTATGAATCGTGTTCGTGTCGAAAATTGATACGTGTTTAAAATGGTGTTTATGATACGAACTCGTTTATGATACGTGTTTTTATGACACCAACCCGTTTATGAATCGTGTTCGTGTTGTGTTGAAAATTTCCTCCGCTAAAAATAATAGTTGTATTAATACTTTAGATAAACGTAGTTGTGTTCATAAATATTTTCGTAGATGCAGTAAGGCTGAGTAAGCATAAGGAAATTCAAACACCAGGAAACACTATTTGCAGACAATTGTTCAGGTGCATAGACAGAGACAGAGACACAGACACCACCTCGTGGGCATCATCATTGTTATTGCTGCTGCCTCTTACTACTTATTTCCACAAGGACAGAGCCAGGATCCTTTTTAGTGAAGTCTCTCATTTAAAAAAGGGTTCCATTGTAGATATAATAATAGGTTGTGGTAAGCTTGAGGTTCAAATCTCCTACCTAACGAGTGGAAAAACTGCTCCCGCTTCCCCTTGCCTTTTGTTCTTTTTTCTCTGTCTCAACTCATAAACGCATAAGCTAGTGTGGAGAAAGAGGGGGAGGGGAGGGAGGGGGGGGGGGTTTACATAAATCCCAAATTGTTCAAGCCCTTTCTCTCAAGATCTTTATTTCTCAAATATTTTAGTGGGCTCACTTGACTCCATAAGAGTACATGTTGCTTCATCCTGTTCCAACACCAGCTTAAGACTGCATGCGCTGAGGGGCCGGTGAATGCAGTAGGTAATGAAGGTGCACAATTTTTAGGAAGGTTAAAAATTAATTGCTATTAAAATATGTTTTTTCTTGTAAAATAGGACAAAAGTGATAATATAACTTTGCCAACCATGATTTTGGAAAAAAAAATTCCGAACTTTTTTCCTCACCCACCATGTCAAAATTCCTGGTTGCACTAACCTAATATGTTGCCACAATAATTACTCCATCTGTCCCTAGAAATTGCTCTCGATCAGTGTTTGGATGTTCCAAAAATATTGCCCATTTTTGATTAGTCAAATACCTATTGATGTTACTTTTTCAAATTTACCCTTCTGTTGATGCACTAAATAATGTTACTTTTTCAAGCATTCCTTAGTCTGTTTGCAAAGTCAAAGAGGACAATAGTATATGGATGGAGTGTTTCATTAATACTCTCTCTATATATACATGTGTACGTGTCTTTGTGTGTGTATATTATATGGATGGAGTGTTTCATTAATTCTCCTCTATATATACATGTGTGTGTGTGTATATTAATACACAATTATCATGTTACATGTATTTGAACTTGTTGATTATTTAATTTTCACAAAGATATAAAGTTAAATTCTTTTTCATTTGTCTTGGCACTAAAAAAAATTGGCGGCTCAAGTTCTGATATAAATTAGGTGGATTAATTTCTTGGCTTATTTCAAATTACAGAAACTGCAACGAAAATACGAAAACCAAAGCCTTGGAAGCATTCTGAACCAATTACTAGGGCACAGCTAAAACAGATGCGTGATGAGTTCTGGGATACTGCTCCACACTATGGTGGGAGAAAAGGTATATACATCTCTTTAATTCAGTTTTTATCTTCCTTCTTTATAATGAGTTTGATTGAACATTGGAGAGTCGACAGGATGACCAGAAGAATGTGGTCAGTTTGCAATGATAAATTGGAGCTAAAATCCTCTCTGTGCAATCCTACACACTGTAGAGAGGGTATGAGTATTCACCAACAACATTCGCTCCCTTTCCCTCCCATTCTAAGGAAACAAATGAGAAAAGAATGGGTGTTTAGAGTAGAGCTTATCAGAGTCGCTTCTTTACTTACTTTCTTAATTTGTGGAGTAGGGTGCATATATATTAATTATGCATGACCATATTTGCAACTATAAAAATAGATAGTGAATTTGTGCTTGTTCAATAGAGTAATAGTGCCAGACAAATTATTTGACTTGAAGACACGGCTTGGGTGGAATGCATCTGAGCCTAACTGCTTAGAGCTGAAAGCCTTCTGTGTCCCTTTTGTTTCTTTTGTTTTTTAAAGTTTTCCTTCTAAGCAATAACTTGATTTATGCCTTTTGGAATGTTGTTCTTGTTTAGTGCCAGTATTTGAGAACTTTGTGGTATATGCGCCAATTAACTATAGTAGATGTTGCGTGCCAAGGAAGAAATACCTTGGGGTGGTTCTGTAGTTGGAAGGATCAAATCAATTTTGCCTTTTATCCCAAACTAGTTGGGTTAGGCTGAAACGAATCCCATAGGAAAGCATAAAAGTAGAATGACAAGAAGAAAAAATTTGAAGGGTTCAGTGGAGTGATAGAAAGTCTGAGCTGATCTGTCAAAACCTCAAAGGATATATGGTAAATTAGGAGTCTTGGGGTTTTTGGTATCCATAGCATTAAAGAGATTCTTTGAACTGCTTCCTCCACCCCCACCCCCCTCTTTTGAGAAGCTGCACTTTAATTAAAGGTTTTCTATTTGAGAAGCTTATGTAAAAGGTTAATTCACCTATATAGCAGCACAGTAGTATACGGTGAACACACGCACCTCTTCACTCTTAGCCTTCTTGGTAGCTGTAAAATTCCAGGGTCATTTTTCCGGGCTGGGAGTGTGTTTAACGTATCTTCTTAAAGGAAAGGTCCAAATGTTTTAACTTCTAAAGAACCCTTACTTGCATCTACTCATATCGTTATTTGGTAATTTACTGTTCGTTTTAAAGAACAAAGTATTTCCCTTCATGCTGAAGAGGAGGGAGTAGGAGACGAGGAGGATGCTTAACTAGTGTGTAGCCCCGACCCCTTTCTCCAAATTTTACTAACATTTGGAAGCTTGTGCTGCCAATAATGTTCTTAGAATTTGAAACAACCCCTTGACTTTTATGTTTCATGCATTCTAAATATACCACTAAGTTGCATAAAGTCTACTGTTACTGTCCGTACTTTTTAAGTTTTTTATGTGAAAAATGGATAAATTCATAAAAAGTTGCAACTTTTCATTGAGTGACTACTGACATCCAATAATTCCATAGATATTACTTGATACTTCTATGTAAAAAGTTTAATAATGTTTCCCTTCTCCAAATCTATTTTCTACTATTGTATTATTACTTGATTTTGCTTCCATCATTTCTTGATGTTTATTGTCCTTTTTATTCCTTCTCTAATCTTAGGGTGTAATAATGTAGAAATTTAGATGTCTAAGATCTTTATGTCTAAGATCTTTATGTCATCTTTGTTTGAAGCAGTTTAATTACTTGATCTTGAGAATGGATATCATGATTGTTAAGATAGGATTTATCTATTCATCTTTTATCATGATAGGGACTTTTCTGTGAAAACTTATAAAGACTAGTGAAATCTTGCACCACAGGCATCTTTGTATCTTCTCTATTTATCAGTCTCTCTATATATGCATATCCGAGACTTGGATAAAATTCTGAGTAAACTGTAAGGATCAAACATTACGGCCTCATTATGGTCACTATAATTCTTCAGTGTGGCAGTGCATATAATATATATGTATGTTTATAATACACGCATTTCATGCAAAACAAGACTTAAGGTCAGTATAGAGACAAATATCTGAAGGACCTATTTTATGTTTTTATCAGAGATCTGGGATGCACTCCAAGCTGCTGCTGAGGCTGACATAACTCTTGCACAAGCAATTGTGGATAGTGCCGGTGTTATTGTTCAATCAGCAGACTTGGCAGTCTGCTATGACGAGAGAGGTAAGTTGTCCATTTGCAACTTGCACGTTTCAAGATTTCAGTGCAAAAGTCTCGAGTCAACTTGTGGATTTTTTGTTGCAGGTGCAAAATATGAGTTACCCAAGTATGTTTTGAGTGAACCGACTAATTTGATCCGGGACAATTAATCATGGAGACATTACGAGTTCAATGCTTTACTAAATCTGTAAATCGTGTAAATTAGTCTCCTTACCATTTGTTTCTCAAATAGAATCTAGTTTCGGTATACCATGCCAAACTTTCTTGATCCATTCCCAAAAGCTCATGCCAAAATTGCTGCAATATTTTTTGTATTTACTGTCTCTGTGTGAACCAAATTAAGTGTGGGTATTCACTCAAACTTGGCCCATACTTCATAGTTCATGCATCAAAATCAGGTTGACTAACATCTTGAGAGTTCTGGGTTGAATTTGGACTGAATAACAAGTGATTTCTCTATTATGAAGGGTGTGACAATTTTAGGGAGTTGCTAAAGAACACCACAATGGTTGAGCAGTTGCCTGGTTTTTTGGCTGTGGTTGGTTAATACTAGCTAGTTATGTGCTTGACAAATGCACCCCTTTATCTCATCTGGGATATATTTAGTTTCATATTTAATTTATTGAGTGTAATTTAATTTGGAGGAGATGATAACATAATTATGATGATTGGAGAATATTTTGTGATTTTGTATTATTAAATATTTTTATGATAATAAAGCATTTTGTGTGATACTTTTAGAGCTAAGGGGAGTCAAAGTTCTAGATTATATTGCCCTTAATCAATGAGAACAAATAAGAAATTGTATGCATGCGCGCGCAATCCCTCACCTTTCATTTCATTTCCTCTTATTTTATTAAAAACGAAATAATTCTAAAGTGTAACTCACTCACTTATAATCCCTTAAAAATAATTCAAACAAATAATTATTAAAATGCTCATTCGGGCTCGACTCGAAATATAAACGATTTAAATATGAGCAAAATTTAAAAATCACTAATTTACTCGAATTTTTTTAAATTATAATTTTCTATCGATATTCGGATCATATTCGTTCGAAAAATTCAAATTGTTCGGATTCGATTCGAGGTCGTAATAGACTCGATAGGTAAATAAATTTTAATTAAATCTTATTTGATACTAGATAAATTTTATAAATTAAATATGAGCAGGGTTTATTTAGGTCTAAATTTATACTAGGGTAGAAATTAGGTAGAGGAGGGGTGGCGGCAGCAGCCGCAAAGGTGCATGTGAGTACAAGTACCAACCATGCATGCCTTAAATCACTTTATAACCAAATTAATACTACTACTCCACTACTATTGGGATTGATCACCACCACCACCCTCACCCTCAAGAAGTCAAGATTAGGGGTTGGCATTAATTGCCCACCCCAAAAACAAAACTAAAAGGAATACTCCGTAATTATTGTTTTGAGGTTGGGAACACATACCCAAGATATTGTCCCTTTGGAACTGGGCATGAAAATATTGATGCCATCTTCCACCCCTCTTTTAACTCTCACTGCTACTACTTCTACTTAACAAATGAGAGATCATCTTTAATCTTTTCAAAAAGTCACCACTTTAAATCTCCAAAACATGACTTATGGACTGTACTTCTTAAAACAATCATGCTCTCTCTCTCTTGTTTGTCTTAATAATAAGTAAATGTGGATGATCCTTGTTTAATTTGCTACTTTATGAATTAAAGATGTTGAATGCCATAAACTTTTACCTGAGCTAGCTAGCTAGGACCTGCCTGCTGCACTGCACTGCTCTTCCTTTCCAGTGGAGTAAAAAATTTAGTTTTAACTTGTGTTATGTCTTAAGTTACTGCTCCCTCCGTTCCTAAAAGATTGTCGTTTTAGAAAGTAATTTTTATTTTAAAAAGATTATGGTTTTGAGTTTATCAATACACATTAGTTATTTTTTTTCTTACTTTACCCTTATTTAAAACTTTCTCCTATTTAAAACTTTCTTCCATTCCCAATGATTCTTATTCAATCCAATGCTATAATTCAAATAGTAATTGGTTGAATTGAATAAAAAACATTGGGAAGTGAATAATTGGTTGAGACAATTAATAAGAGTAATATAGTATTTTTGCTAGGTATTAATTATATTCCTTAATCTGTGTGCAATAACCTTAAACGATAATCTTTTAGGAACAGAGAGAGTAATATATAAGACCTTAAAAGAAGCCAAAAAGTATAAAAAAATAAAAATAAGAGGCTAATTTATTTTTATTTTATTTTCACGTTATTCAATTAAAATTATATCACGCATGAAAATGCGTGCGAGCGTCGACAAGCTACCTAATACTATTACTACTACTTTATAGTAGTAGTTAATTAATTTTGAGTTAGCTTAATATATCCATCTGATTAATTTATATGTGAAACTAAGTTTGAGTGTTTTAATTAAAAGAGAAAATTAATCAAGTCCCATTTTGGGGACTATATATAGTCTGAATCCAGTAAGCAAAGCAAGTATATATATATACTAATAATTCAGAGTGGAGAGCACATGACATTCTTCGGTTTGGTGAAGTAGGCGACAAAAATTTATGTAGTTTTCTTATTATTGTTAGATAGGGAGAATCCAAGAAGATCCAGCTTTGATTCAACAATATTAAATTAAAATTTTAGTAAACCAAGTCTTTAAATAAAAATAATACTCACTAGACTTTTCTTTTTAATTTACTGCTAAATCTTGAAAATATTCTAATTAAATAACTGTCTCCATTACCTATATCATGTAAAATTGAATTTTTTTTTTCTCATTTTAAGGTTGTTTCACAATCTAAGGACATGTTCTTACGCGTTACACACCCGTCTGCCATCGAAAATATCAAAATGAAATCCAAAATAATTTCACGAATATAATCATCAATATATATATATATATATATATATATATATATATATATATATATACATACACGTAATTATTTTGTCTAAAACATGAATACTTGCCATATTAAGCTCCCAAATACCCTTAAAATTTATCTACTATCTCATGTCAAATCTATACCATTTTAGCACTGTATTCCTTCGTATAAATTTTGGATATAAAACAATTTTTGGGGATATATATGCATGGGGGGCCGTTTTCTTTGTTTTCTTTTTTTGGGTAGTTTTTTCGATAGAGTTGACAACCTGACTGACAATTTTAAATTATTATTATGCATGGATTCTCTTTATAATATTACTCTCCTAAATTCATTTGTTACCCTAATTTAGGCAACAATTATTAACAACAATATATATATATATATATATATATATATATATATATATATATATATATATATATATATATATAATCCCTGGCTATTAAATACGTTAGCTTTTAACTTCCAATATTGCTCTCACTATATAGATCTTTTTATTTCATTTATTAGAATAAAAAAGTAAATAATATAATATTTTTAAATTTGTGTTATCTCAATTTCTTGATTCATATATTCAAATAATAAGCATCCATCTCACCACTCAAATTTTAGAGTCAACATAATCGATCTCAAATTATTACTAAGTATGTTCGAAACTTAAAAATCAATAATTGATGTACCATAAAAAATTCCAACCAAACATTAAAAAAAAATCAATGAATTTTTAAATCGAAAAAAATATAATTTATTAATGAATTTTTAATTATGCGCTATTCGATTGTAATTTTGTAAATAAACGTGGTAAAATTAATTAAAGCGTACTGTATATCTAATTTGGGAGTGGTAAACATGAAATTAATTTTGGTCAATCAATACAGTGTTGATATTCAGGTGAGAAGTGATCTCGTACTGTATTGGTCAATCGACCAACTTACCATGAAGTTAACTTCATGGTAACCGGATCTATTTAATTTGTAAGTAAGGGTGTAAATGAACCGAGTCAAGTATTGAGTTGCTCATATTTGGTTCACAAAATTTATTGAGTATAAAATAAGATTTGATTGAAGCTCGTTTAGCTACCGAGTCGAGCACGATCTCAAATCGAGCTCGAACGGTTTGAACTTTTCGAACGAATATGATTCGAGTACCAATAGAAAATTACAATTTGAGAAGGTTTGAGTAAATTATCGAACTTTAAAATTTATTTATATTTGACTCATTTATATTTCGAATCGAACAGATACGAATCGAATCCGGACTGTTTGTTTATTTTACAACCTTATTTTTAAGTATAAAAATTAGGTCCCTAGTGTAGATGTGACCCGATCACTGTATATATTATTGTCATTAATGTTTCTCAGTACAAAAATTACAAGCCCAATTCAGCCCAACATTGTTCGTACAAAAAAAAAACGGCTTCTTCCAACAGAACGGATCATTTGGTCCCCCAAATTCATAAATATTTTATTTCCTATATATTTTTAAAATTCCAATGGTTCAAAACAAAAATGTTACTCTTTCCGTAACTTAATATATAAGTCATTTTAGAGTTGTGCATAAATATTAAAAAAATAATTGCATAACATTAAATATAATATCATTTGTATATATTGTCTTGTATTGAAAAAAGATGGTGTTATTTATTGGACAAAAAATAATGAGAGAACCAAAATTATAATTAATACTCAGGGTAATATTAGAAACTAAGTAATTAATGCTTACTTAAAATTCTCAAATGACTTATATTAAGAGATAAAAATACTTCTCAAAAACGACTTATATTAAGGAACGAATGAAATATAATGACTAAAGAATAATTACAAAAAAGTGATACAAAATAATGTGTAAAATTGTGATTGATTACAACTATTAGACCAATTTATATATGATAAATTATCTACAAATTAAATTTTCACATATCAAATAATCAGGAATCTACATTATTATGTGGAGTATAAAAGAACTACAATTATGTATATATAGCCAATAATTTGTGGAATCCCTTTATCACATCATTCATTCAAAAATTTGTAATACACATTTAGCATCCCAAATAATTATATTAAGAACCGTCGCTAAAAATAATATTTATATAACTAAAAATGTATTTAAAAAAAATAATGGAAGGAATCCTGATCCATAATTTACAAATTGCCCATACAGAAAAACCTAATGGTCCAAAATATATAATAAATATCATTTTTGTTATAAAAATGTAGATACTAAACTATAAAAGAAAATGAAGTTCTTAATACGTCATTATTTATTATTTTAAATATATAATATTATTATATTATGAAAAAAATAATTTAAAATTCGTTTTAAAAAAATGCTGTTTAATTCAACTTTTTGGTCCGAAAATTCAAACAAACAAACGGACACAGCGCTTTACTGTACGCTGAGTGTGCAGTTTAGGTGCATTCGTCAGCATGTAGTAACATTTCTCTCAGGTCCCCCCATACGGCCATAACCCCCGCCTCTTTATATATATTTTCTCTCTCTTACAAGACTCCGAATCTCACTCTCTGGGTAATTAACACTGTATTAAGCTCTCTCTCTCTAAACGGTATGAACCGCATCTTCCATCGTTTTCAAGGAAGAAATCTTCGTGAACTACATGTGATGATAGGGAGAGTTGGAAGGATCTGATGAGGTTTAATGATGGAAACGGGTCACTTGCTGCTTTTCTTTGCCTTTCTGATTCAGGTGAATGGAGTGTTCTGTGAATTCCTTTTTTTCACCCTCTACTTCCTACAATTTAATGCCCCTTTTGATTTCCGCCTCTAATTTGCTTTGCCACTTTGTCAAAAATGAAAATGACCATTTTATGGCCATAAACCCATAAGGGTTCAACGGTATTTTTGTGGGCATTTTGTGTTTTGAGATTTGCATGTGCCACATCTGCTTGTTAGCTTACTTTTGAAGCTCAGATGTTACTGTGTTGGCATTTGAGTTTAAAGCTTTACAGCTTGGATTTTAAGTTATTGGTGTAAATTCTTTGCTCTGTTGCTAGTGGATTTATGCCTATGTTCGGCCAATGATATATCTTGAAGGATTTAAATCTGAAGTTATAAGTTCTTTGAACATTTATAATGGGATTCTTTGATTACTTGGATTTGGGCTTAACGTTTGCTGCGAGACGAATTTAGTGGGATTTTGGCTGGGTTTGTTTCTTTGTTACTGTAATTGAGAAGATTTGAGAGAGAAATAAATAATGACAATGCAGTATTTTCTGATATTCTGCATTAAAGCTCAAAAATTTATGCTGTTGGATCAATTTATGATCTGATCATGACCAGGGCTGTTCGTGACCGGATACTTAAGGATGCGAATGGTGATATTAGTGATCATCTCCGTAACCATATTCATTTGACAAATTGTATTCATTTAAAGAACCATATGCATAAGCAAAGCCCCATATTAGCCGACAGGTCCCTCATAAGGGACCTTGTTGTCCTTCAGAGGTCTCGATCTCTTAGGGATCCGTCTATGAGTCCACCCTCATGGAATTCTCCCTCTGTTATTGATTTACTATCCAGAAGAGGTGAAAAGGATGCATCGGTGGGAAATGGAAGACGGTCTATTGAGCGTCAAAGGGATGATAGAGGATTTTCGGGGAGCTCACCACTATTAGCTAGTGTACCAATATCAAGAGTGGCTCCTGGGGAGGCTAGCAAGCGTAATGATGGGGTACCAGCTGTGAGTGATCGTAGTTGCAAGAGTGGAGTCCGGGAACGCAGAAGAAGTAAGAGAGGAGGATCAATAGGGAGGAATTTGGGAACTGACCTTCTAGTTGGCAAAGACGAGACTCCAATAGATGGTAATGATTTGATCCATGACATTCATTCTGGAAACTCTGGAACAAGGGATACGAAGATCAATCAGAAGGGGAGGCATAGACAAGATGATCGCCTCAGGATCCTCTCTGAACAGTTACATGAGGTCCGAGTGGACAGCGATGATGTAGCATCATCTCACGTCCATCATCATGGCAGACGTGCACAGTATGAAGACCCACCTGAAGAAGCAGAAGCAAGCAATCGCAGCCAGTGTAATGGTTTGAATAGGGTAAAACGACGTAAGTTTCGAGGTGCAAGGAGGACTCGAGCTTCGATAGCTTCACGAGATGTTGTGCCTCAGAATGAAATGTCTGTGGCCTCTAATTCATTAGCTCATGGTGCAGTACGCTCAAAATATCACAGGGAGGAAGGAGGACAAGAGTATGGTGATCAGAATGTCACAAGGGCTCCCAGAAATGGGTGTGGTATTCCTTGGAATTGGTCACGAATTCATAACAGGGGTAAATCATTTCTTGACATTGCTGGAAGGAGCCTTTCTTGTGGTTTGTCTGACTCAAAGTCAAAGAAAGGTGGTCCACTAACTCAAGGGGGGGAGTTTTCTAATATGCCTGTGAGGCCTGATCACTCAAGTTCATCAAGCAAATCTGACGGGGAAGCTCTTCCACTACTCATTGATGATCAGGACAGTACAGATAATGCTGCTTGGGTGCATGATTACTCGGGGGAGTTAGGCATTTATGCTGATAATTTGTTGAAGCAGGATATTGACTCTGACCTTGCTTCGGAAGCTAGGTCTGGTGATCAGCAGAAGTTTCAAGGGCATCGAAATGGTAGGCACCAGAATTTGACCCAAAAGTACATGCCAAGAACCTTCAGAGATCTTGTGGGACAGAATTTGGTTGCACAAGCTCTTTCTAATGCTGTTGTAAAAAGAAAAGTTGGGTTGCTCTATGTGTTTTATGGACCACATGGGACAGGTAAAACCTCGTGCGCACGCATTTTTGCCAGGGCCTTAAATTGCCAGTCTATGGAGCATCCTAAACCGTGTGGGTTTTGTGCATCTTGCACTGCATATGACATGAGTAGAAGTCGATATATAAGGGAAGTAGGTCCAGTCAGTACTTTTGACTTCCAAAGTATTATGGATCTACTTGATAACATGCTTGTTCCTCAGATGCCGTCACAGTACAGAGTTTTTATTTTTGATGATTGCGATACTCTGTCTGCTGATTGTTGGAGTGCTATATTAAAGGTCATGGATCGAGTGCCCAGGCGTGTCATTTTTGTCCTTGTTAGTTCAAGTCTTGATGTTTTGCCTCATATAGTCATATCCAGGTGCCAGAAGTTCTTTTTCCCAAAGTTGAAGGATGCTGATATTATCTATACTCTGCAGTGGATTGCAACCAAAGAAGATCTAGAAATCGATAAGGATGCTCTAAAGCTTATTGCTTCAAGATCAGATGGATCATTAAGGGATGCTGAGATGACACTTGATCAATTAAGTTTGCTGGGGCAGAGAATATCTGTTCCTCTGGTTCAGGAACTGGTTAGCTCTATGCTATTTTGTCCTTCACAAAACAGTATTATTATTCCGTAGTGTATTATTATTTAATCTGCTATCACTCCTTTGAATTACATGTTCGTAAAAGTATTGCTTAGCCATACTTGGGCCCAAAGAAATACCTTTTTTTAAAACTACTGCTTATCAAGAGCTGGTGACTTTAATATAGTTTTACTTCCTGTGGTTGTTTGTTTTCTTACCATCTTACATCATACTTCCTCTGTATAAATGTCTTCCATTGACTTTTACGGTCAAACTGACTATTTTTTAAATCAATAGATCTTATTATTCTTTTCTATATATGGAAAAAACCTATAAACATTATAAATTACATACAATTTAGTACTAATCCCAATGTTTGCCTTTTTGAAAATCTATATATATATATATATATATATATATATATATATATGTTTAATAATTAATTTTAAAAACGGTCAATTTGACCACAAAAGTCAATGGAGGATTTTTATCTTGGGACGGAGGGTGTATAATATTAAAAGTTTGTTGAAAAACTTGCTTTGAATAGTTTAAGATTCTATCCAACATTATATTTTGCACAATTGAGATAATGGGTTGAATAGATCCAAGTAAATTGCTAAACTCAAAAAAAGTTTGAATTTAAAAGAAGCATGAAAACTCATCAAATGCATGACTTCTGCATGTGAAATTTACTTTTAAGTGTGTTTTGCATAGTTATTAGTTGTCACTATGTTACGAAACTCGATACATATCTCACAATACATCTAAGAGATATTTGGCTGTTCCGCTGTAGCACTCATCTAACAATTATAGATTTGATTGTAGTACTATCACTCATTGCTTAGTTGATTTGATTCATTTGAGGTTTACACCTGACTATAAATATTTTTGTATAGTTTGTATACATTTTTATTAGTTATAATGTTTTGTTAAATAATTTACAAGCCAAAAACATATAAATATTACGTTTACTTGAAGTTAGTTCGAGTTAGAGTATGTAGATTCATATGTAGGCCCAAGACATATCATCAGATTCAAATTGTGAGCCTGTGACTTGGCTAAATCCATGCGGAATTTGGCCTGTTGGCACCATTTTCAATGCCTCCTTACATTATTGCTCTCACGAGGCCCTCCAACTCTCACATTACACTTACCCTCCTACAATAGTATATAAAGGTCTTAATCCCTATTTATATATATATATATATATATATATATATATATATATTAATTGCATGTATAATTATGCATTTAAAGAAGTTTACTGTTATTTTGGTTTCTTTTAACTTGCATATTTAAATTAAGGATATGCCGAAGAACATATTTATCTTGGCACATTAATTGTTATTAAGTATCTGCTCAACTGCTCAATTAGATACTTCTTGCCCTCTTGGATACGATTATAAGTTTCTGCCATTTTTTACTTAGGAAACAACATACCTGTGTCATAAAGGTTTTATACAATGTATAAAGAATTATGAAAAGTCAGTACTTTTTTTGCCTTCTTTTTCTAAACAAGTTGGAATTCAGCAGTTGATATGAGATACTCTGTATACCATCTCATATATGCAGTGGCGAAGCCAGAAATAATATTCACTGGAGTCAAAATTATTACTAAGCTATAAATAATTTGGCGGAGTTTGGGGGCATTGGCCCCGAGTCAATTTTTTTTAATACTTTTATACTTTCGAGTCACACATATATATACTATATTACAATGACAATATAATAAGTAATAAGTAATAATATAGATTTTTTTAATCACAACTATTCATAAGTAATTAATTCATTAATTATTTTAAAAAATAATATAAATTATTTTATTATTTAATTTAAAATATTATGGATATTTATATTGAGAGGATATGAGTCATATATGGTTAAAATTTGATTGACAAAGTTATAAATTTTCAATTTGACCCCGTATAAATTATAATAGAAAATTTATAAAATTTTAGTGGGGTCAATTTATATATATACTTAGAATTTTTAAAATTTACCTTACATTATAAAACAATTATTTTTTTCAGTGGGGCCAATTGACCCCACAATGCAACACTTAGCTTCGCCACTGCATATATGAATATTGAAATCAACTCTGTATACCATCTTATGTATGCTGCTTATTTCTCTACATAAAAATTAAGACTTCCCATTGAAATTATTAATTAGGTTCTACATAAAATCTCATAGTGTATGCTTTTTACAGGTTGGTTTTATATCTGATGAGAAGTTGGTCGATCTGCTTGATTTAGCATTATCTGCAGACACAGTTAATACTGTTAAGAATTTGAGAGAGATCATGGAGTCTGGTGTCGAGCCATTGGCTTTGATGTCACAACTTGCTACAGTAATAACTGACATTCTTGCTGGTAGTTATGATATCATGAAAGGATTACCTAGAAGGAAGTTCTTTCGACGGCAATCATGTAAGTTGAGATTTCTGATGGTCCACGTGTTAATATCAAAAAGTTGATCAATTTGTTAAGTTCGATAGTTTATTTTTTATTTTCTTTATTGTTTTTTCACTTAGCCAGCTACATGTCATGAGCGCCATGATGCTAATGCATATTAGCTCTGAAGCATATTGAATATGAGAATTTGAAATGACACGTCTTTTGACCAGCTATCTCTCTTTTTGGCTGCATATGTTAAGAATACTAGTGTCGGAGCCTTTTGTTACTTCCTATCTGTCATATTTGATTTCGAATTCAGCTCTTTTACTGTTTTCAGATTCCGGGGCATCTGACTTTATTTTCTGTTATTTTGTTTTAAAATTAATATGCTTTCTTATTGGTTCCAGTGTCAAAAGAAGATATGGAAAAACTACGTCAAGCTTTGAAAACATTATCTGAAGCTGAAAAGCAGCTGAGAATGTCAAATGATAGATTAACATGGCTAACGGCTGCGCTGTTGCAACTTGCTCCTGATCAGCAGTATATGTTGCCTAGTTCGTCAGCAGACACTAGTTTAAATCATAGTCCCTTGGGCTTAAACTCTGCTGGTGGAAGAGAGAGGCCCAGGAGAAGTAATGTTGATCATAATGATATGCCTAATATTGCAAAAGGATTGTCAACAAAGGTTAGAATAGATAACCTTCAAGCTGGAAGTTCTAGTGATACTTATTATAATGCTCAGATGAAAGGAGGCAGTAGTCTAGATAGAAAAGGACATGCTGGGTCTGGGATGGTTCCTCAGCAGACATTTGGTGTTTCTGGTCATAAAAATAGAGTAAATAGCAAGCATTTTCCAGGTAAATTTCGCAAGGAAATTGAAGAAATTTGGTTGGAGGCTCTTGAAAAGATCAAAATAAATACCATAAGAGAGTTCATGTATCAAGAAGGCAAGCTGATCTCAGTGAGTTTTGGAGCAGGTACTTCCAACTTGCATCATTGACTATTATTAACTCATGCAATAATTTATGCCCTATTTTCATTCTTGACTATTTTTGTAATTGTTGGTTTCACTGAAATGTTGTGCGTGAACATTTCTAACTCGTGGAATCCTGAACAATTTGGGGACCAGATTGGGTGATGTGGAATTTGGCAAATTTTGGGACAAATTAGCATTAGTACCTTTAAATTGTCATTCAGTCCTTGGTCTTTATTGACAACTGGATTTAGAACTTCATTCCCAATTTTAACGACTCCAAGATTCAGTCATGCTTATTATGGAATCAGTCATGCCTGGTAGGATGAGCATTTAAGCATGTCGCTCCCTTAAAGCCTATACTTTTTCGGGACTTGTACTTTTCTCCTTTCTTTTGGATACAATCCAAATTTACCCTTCTAAAAGAATATTCCGTGGACATAGAAAGATTAAGACGAGCTGGCCAAAATTGAGTCCATGTACATCCCAAAGGAAATCAAACTGCAGACTCCTTGCTTATGAGGTAGTCCATGCTGATCAAGAGATTGTTAAACTAGGGAGTCATCCTTAGTTCCCAACAGGTTGGGTAAGATATTTACTGTTGTTATGGCAAGAATTGCCTTTGAAAGGCCTAGAAAAACTTAAAACTCTCAGTAGGGTTGAAATAGCAAAATAGTATTAACATGGCATATGCTAAACTTGTCTTATTATAAATGTGAATAAAGAAGGAAATTGTTAGTTATTAAGTATGTGTGAGGGAGGGAGGGAGGGAGGGAGGGAGGGAGGGAGGGAGAGGGTGGCGAAAGACCTTTACTAAAAAAAGAGCGACTCTTATTAAATTGAAGTAGTGAGCATTTAATGGAAACATGAAGTAGTTGCGTAGAAACTTAATTACATAGAAGATATATAAAATGTTAGAAGAGGGAGACAAGTCAAGGATTAATGTCATTCAGCCATAGACTTACTTCCACCATAGAGAACAATAACACTAACTTAGATTATCTCTAACAGGAACGGAAAGAGTGGACTGCAGAATGCTGTGTAGGATAATTCTTTTTATTCTTTATTTTATGAAAACTGAGGAAATGCCAATTCTTTCTCTCCTTAAGGCGATATCATTTATCCATTCAAATCAGTTAATATATGTAAATGGTAGTCTCATTTTTTATGACAACACATATAATTCTAATAGACTAGATACTCTGTTTTTTTTGGTTTAAGTAAATTTTTTTTATTGAAAAAGGTTCCAAGAGAGTGCACCCATTTACTTAAGAATCTCAAAGGCAAGAACACAAACGCCACACTAACCAAACCCTAATCATGCTTGTTCTAAATTTCTATAAGAAATCAACAAAATCCACATCCGAACCAGAAATCTCCTTGTTTCAGAAGAACAAAAGGGGCAAAAATAAATTCTAAATTTGACCAATATTCTGTTCCTTCACCACAAAGTATCTACATTTCCTCTCTCTCCACATCACCCATCCAAACAATGAGGAGTCCTGGCAAACAAAACACGACTTTTCTTTAGAAATTCACACCCCTTCCATACCCTCAGCAACTCAACCAGAGATGCAGGCATCACCCATTGTAAATCCCACAAAGAAAACACTATCAACCACAAAAGATGGACAAAATCACAATGAAGAAGCAAATGGTCAGCCTACTCCCAATCCTTCCTATACATGCGAATCCTGACTTAAAGTATCAAGAGCTGCTGTCCATGTGAAAAAGCCACCTTCCGTG
Source organism: Panax notoginseng (assembly GCA_016801055.1). NCBI lineage: Eukaryota > Viridiplantae > Streptophyta > Magnoliopsida > Apiales > Araliaceae > Panax > Panax notoginseng. The sequence continues at coordinate 231,657,688 of CM029014.1, forward strand.
GTAACTGCCCGGTCCGTGCCCTCCAAATACTCCGCCACGAAAAACTCGGTTCCTCCTGCTGCCCCCTATAACCCCAGTAACCCGACTTCACAGAAAATTTTCCGCTACTATGGCATGGTATACTTTTTTCAAGATTCCAAGTATTTGACATGGATGGAAGATTAGAGTATCAGAAGTATATTTAACAAAAAAACATACAAAATTTAGGTACACTTGCACTCTTATGGCCAATTAATTAAAAATGTCTGTTTTATGTTTCTTATCCAAGAAATAAATGCCTTTTAGCTCTCTTCTTGATGCAGGCCCAATGCTCATTATTTGTTACATGTAAATTTACATAATTATTACATATTTAGTGGAATGACATTGTCCTGTCGCTCTAATTAGTTAATTGTGTTTTAATTTCGTTCTAGCAGGTTCGACAGTTCATTTGCTGTTCAGCTCCCATCAGGCACAATCGAAGGCAGAGAAATTTAGGGCACACATTTTACAAGCATTTGAGTCTGTTCTTGGATCCCCTGTAACAATTGAAATCAAATATGAATCAAGGATAGTTACAAGAACAGGGGTTAATGTGCCACTTATTTTACCAGCTTCTGGGGATGGTTCATCCCAGGCATATGCAAACCCAGGAGTTATTAGCAGCAGGATGTCTACGGCAAGATATGATGATTCCAGTGGGAGGTTTTTGAAAGATAGAGATAATTTAACTCAAGCCCTGGCAAGGAGTGAAATTGTTGAAATTGAAGCTTCTCCAAGACAACCAAGAGGAAATGAGCATCTTGGCAATACACAGCCTGGCAAAAGAGATATACGAGATGCTTGGATAGGAGAAATAGCATCTTCACATAAAAATTCCATGTTGGTTTCTCTCCCTGAACAAAGTAAGTCAGGTGAACCAAATCAGAGTCGGAGCATAGTGAGAAGCAAGGTGTCCCTTGCCCATGTAATTCAGCAGGCAGAAGGATGTACACATCGAAATGGGTGGTCAAAACGAAAAGCTGTTTCCATTGCTGAAAAGCTTGAACAAGAGAATCTGTATGTTTCTTTTCCTCGATTAATATATTACTTCCAAAATTGTATTTTTATGAGAATATGATGATTTTGATTTTTGGCAAACAAACCCAAAACCTCTAAATCGTCCATGACTTTAATGTATGAAGAGGCTAAAACATAATTAAGAGGCAAGGTTCTGGGTTCAAACTTAGTTTAAATCTTTTCCGATACTTGGGGTCACCAGGCTTGCCCATATATATAAAGAACAAATAATTTAAGAGGGTCAGATAGTAATTAGTTTGGGTATGTGTTAGTTGTAAAGAGCATGGGTTGAAATGATGTGGGTTTTCCTGGTCAATGCTTGATGTAGTCTTTTCAATCAGTAACTTGCTCAACTGGCTAATAAACACCTTGTTTGACAATTCTGAACTACAACTTTGAAATGATGATGCCAAAAGTCTTGTTCTGAAATATCTAGTTAGATTTTTTTTGTGCGCGCGCGCAGAAGGGTGGTAGTGGTGGGAGGGATTCAAAACGATTAGATAATGTTCCCCTACAAGGAAAAAAGTTCACTGCATTGTGTTTTGACAGTATATATTTTTGACAAAGTGGTGAAATTGGAGGTTTTTAAGTTGGAAGGGGGCGGGGGGGAGATGTCTTTCGATCTTGTGGAACTGGGATTTGGCCTAAATCATGAGGAGAGATAGATGGAGGTTGTGGTGGCTAATATTTATATCAGAGCATCTTAACCACCATAATCCATAATACTGGCTAGGTCTTATGCGACGGAGCACGGGGAGGGCATTGGTAAAATAAAGTGTACCATGTGGTTTTAGGTTAAATACTTTTACAGATCCAATATATATCTTTTTGGGGTGGGGGTGGGGGTGGGGGTGGGGGGGAGAGGGTTGGAGAAATCGATATATCTAATACCCGGAGGACCCGAACTTTTGATACTGTGGAGTTAACCCACACCACTAGGTTATATACCGAGGGTGTGGTGGCTAATTCATGTTAGAGCACTTGTGGTACTGTGCATAACTAGTGGGGTCTCACGCGAGGGAGGACGGGAAGCACTTGTCCCGCGTTGTGTGTAATAATGCCTCATGCTTTTGCAGATCCAATATTTTTCTTGCTGCTTTTCCTTTCCTTCTTTATTTTTAAGTTTCTGCAATACCTATAGTTTGAAGAAGGCCTCCCAAACAGGTAAAACATGAAAAAGGAGCTGACTCCATCTTCGGTATTGAAAATATATTATAAATTCAGAATTAATGCAGTTGCTCTTACATTCCAGTAACCATTACATGATTTTCAGATTTCTGCAATGAAAAATGATGTTTTATTGGAGTGAATTTGCACTGGGGTTATCTTGCATGATTCCATGAAAACGACTATAATATTTATCTGTTTGTTCCACAGGAGATTAGAACCCAGATCAAGAAGCTTGCTGTGCTGGAAGGCATCTAGATTGACCCGTCGAAAGGTTCGTGTTGTAGATCTTCATATGACTATAAAGTGCAGTTTCATCATGTTTCTATGAGGTGTATAGCCCTAGACTATATAGTGTTTCTTCTAATGTAGCCATATAAGTGCAGACTTTTGTGATGAGTGTGTTCCACTCTGAATTGCCTAAGACACCATATCTACTGAAATAGTAGGGCTACCATAACCTGAAGAAATGTTATTGCCAATATAAAATGCTGTGATAAGAATAATCAATATGGTGTGCACTCAATTTGGTCTAAAGTCACGGCGCTCAAATGATTAAACTTCACTACTGGTGGTGCATACTGTAGAAGGAAATAGAAGAAAAATAAGAGAGGAGAGAGTTTAGAGGGAGAATAGTATCAATTCATCAGAACCTAATAAATATAATACATCATAAGCCTTCATATAGGTGACCAATCATTAAAAAAATAGCTACATATTTTGGCCAAGTTACTCAAATCCTAAATTAAGTAATTACTTACATTACTAAAATTCCTAAGTTACACAAATAAAATTCTCACTTTCCTGAAAGAGGCTTCCCTCTCTCAGGGCAGCAGTCATCTATTTCTGGTCGACGGCTCTATGGTGAGCTTCCCTGTTTACTGGGCTCCATTCCTTTCACAAAAACCTACAGCACCTAGTGATCTTTGAGAATAATGTAGATAAGGCACAAGATTATTAATTGGGCAAACTTGTGCCTCCTTTTATCATATAATATGAATCCTCTTGCATGGATCATCAAGTCTATTAGGATCTCCTAACAAGTGGACACTTGTATCATACTGCCTTCTGCCCTTGATCCCCTCCCTTTGGGGATTAGTATGGCTGGAGTGGAGATAACTGGATACGACAAAAAGGAATAATGCAAGTAAAGTAGAATGGGGCAACTCATAGACTCAGTTAATACAAGAGCATAAAACACTCAAATGCGCTTGTACACAACTCGTGTAGATTTTATTAATATAATTTGATGAAGAATGTGCCAGAAACTGATTAAATGAAAAGAATATCTTTATGTCAGCGAATAACGAGTATTCGTCTATATAATTTCCATGCTGGCATAAAATGGAGCAAGACCGGGTGGGTGTGTAACTGTGTAGTCCAAACATGCACATTCACCTACGATGACTCTTCTGGCCCATTTTTGTGCAAGACATGTTTATTTGTAGTGTGGTAGGACAAATAGTGTGTATACTAGTCTTCCCTACCACTATATCTAATATGTTAACATTGTACTATAACAACATTTCATTCTTTTATCTTATAGATTGAAGCTTACTTGTTCCTGGTTTACCATTTTTTCTTCTTGAAAGAGCAGCAACTTTAATGACCTTTCATATTTGTGAATAGTACTTTCTGGTGCTCAGTTATCATATCATTTTTTTCGTAATCATGATCATTATTATACCAGCTATGGCAGAACTTTAAAAGGCATGGTACCAATATTTTAGCTTGTTCTGTCTCACATGCTATTCAGGCCAAGAATCTATGTCAAAATAGAAGTTCATAAACTTACTCAAAAATGTATCCTAAGGTTTATATGGCATACTATTTACAATAATGTCGACATCTGGTGTGCACAATTTTTTGTTTTGTTTTGGATGTTCACAATAGTAATTTTTTAGCAAATTATTCCTCATAGTAATTTCGATATTCATTTTTTGGTGATTTGTTTGAAGCTGTTACTTATGATGTTTTGTGAATGCAGCTTTCACGTTTGAAGGTTAAAACAAGGAAGCCAAAAGCTTTGCTGAAATTCGTCTCCTGTGGAAAATGTTTGTCTTCTAGGTCTCCAAGGTAATATAGAAGATACTGGACGATTCTGAGGGCTTCATTGTATGACTTTAGTTTATTCATTCCTGCTGTCTAAGAAGGTCGATTCTATCAGTCAAATAATTTTTCCTTAGAAGAAAAAACTAGAATAGAGAGATGAAATAGTAAAGCCTCTATCAATGAATTTTCAAATTTATATTCCACTCATTTTCGTTTTTCACCTTTTGTGATTTCGATATCACTGCATCGCCATTGATCTCGATCATAAATGTTAACAATGCTTTGGAAAGTAATAGAAACACTTCCAACCAAACTACATTGTGCAGAATTCTGGCATTTACCCATTATTACTAGAACTTGTGTTTGATTCAAAGTATTTTAGGACAGCTTTAGAACCTTAGAAAAGTGATGGCAATGACTCATCTTTTCTTCTAAAAGATGAGCTTATTGTTTTTAATGGAGTCAAAAGTAGCTAATCTTATTCTGAAAGTGAACATATGATATGATGCAAAATTGGTAGGGGTGGGTATATTAGCGCATCTCTAGCAGGCCGGAGATACCAAATCTTAGACTAAATTTAGTCTAAGACTCGGAATTTACTCCAGCAGACAGACTAATATAGTCTAGGGTATTTTCCGGCAAAACAAATAGACTATATATAGTAACTTGGTTTGGTGGACTATAAATTTTTAATATATTTAAATGATAATGTAGAAGAATGATTGGTGGATAATAATTTATTAAATATAATATAATCTTTTAATATTATAGTTCATGAGATAGTTTATTTGTTGGAAGGATTGAAAGACTATCTCATGAATTAATGTTATATGGACTAAATATAATTCATGATATAGTTCATCTGTATGCTCTTAGAAATCCTTCTACTAAATGTGAATATGCATGTAGCCTATGCCCCTTACAAAAATTATGACTAGTGGACTCAGGTCCACTAGTCATAATGGAAAGATGGATGAAATATATCTGCTAAAATGGGAAAGGGTACAGTTTTTCTTCATTTTTGATGGTTTTTATTTATTTTGAGTGGTGGTCTTGTACTTCTTGTTATATGTGGTGGCTCTTATGTAATGAGTAATAAATAAGCCTGTCTTCCATCTGGACTAAAATTTGATTCTAGAATATTCAGCAGTCAAGATCAAAATTTGTTTAAATTTACTAGAATCTCCCTTTTCTTTCATAAGATGTTGACCCACTTTCATATTGATATAAGAAATTTATTGAAGCTTAGGCCTATCAAATTTTGTAGAAGGGAGAATAACAAGTTGACTAGTAAATGTTTTTTGTTAACTACCTTTTCATACTAATGCCAAACATTTCAAAATGAAAGAGAGAGAGAGAGAGAGAATTATTCAAACAACTTTTTCTTTAAAATAGCATGAATTTATTCAGAAAAATTGATAGCCTAAATAAAAATTCTTTTTTATTGTTGATTCTTTTTTTTCTCTCATAAATATGATGCACTAGCATGTTGCTAGCTACCACACTACCATCATTATCACCATATTAAAGTTTACTTCTTTCTTTATAATTATTTATTAAAAAGTGAGGTTATGTGTTGTATTTTTCATTATTATCTTCTTTCAATTTTGTTAAATATTTTACTTTGGTCAGATAATTTGGTGAACAACAAGAAGCAAACAAAATAGTAGATATATATATATATATATATATATATATATATAGCGGATCAGGTCCGGGAGTCCAGACTTTATTAAAATTTGGACCCTTTTTTTTTATTTTTTAAACAACTAAAAAAAAAGTTTAATATTTTATGGAACTGAAATTTTTCAATAATACAGTGTTTTGAGTGTGATTTAGATACATATAACAAAACAGTTTGGATCCAGACTCTATATATATATATATATATATATATATATATATATATATATATGACAAAACCCTTCTCTCTCCCCACCTATTTTTAGGTAATATTTAATACTACCTCCATCCCAAAATAATTGACGTTATAAGTAGTTTAAAATTTCTCAATATATTTGACGTTTTCAAGTTTCTAGGAAGCATTAATTATAATTTTTTCTCTATTGCCCTCAACTATATGGAGTATTTTATTTATCTAGACAACTATATGGAGTACATCTTTTCTTAATTAATGTAAGGGTAATTGTGGTAATACATATCAATCTTAATGATAAAATTAGAGTAATAAATGACTTTCTTAATAAATATAAAAACCTTCAAAACGTCAGTTATGGGATGGAGGGAGTATGACTTTGTGTACCAAAATCAAAATTGCATTCATTTCCACGTTCAACCATAATTTAATATGCTCCTTCTGTTACGTTCCGTTGAATCAAAAACGTTGACTTTTATTATTTGAATTTGTAAGCACGTGGCCTTCCAAAAATGGAAATATAAAAAATCATCTTTGCTTAGGCCCCGTTTGTTTGGGCGAGCGATTTAACCATTCAGACGGTTAAATTATCATTTTTTAATATTTAAATTGTCTAATTTCAATTGACCGAATAAGCCACTATTTTCGTACTGAATAACAAGCTAGTCGTTTGAATAAATTTTTCCGAATGTTGTCACAAAACCCACAACCAAGAAAACCAACAAGATCGTGCCCAACCCCTCAAAGTTGTACAAAATTTTTCCGACGACACTGCACCATCGTCCATCGTGTAGAAATTATAATTTGCACAAAATTACAAATGGGTTTATCCATCCAATAACAGATGAATCAAAATCGAATCAAATACACAGATTTTATCCTCCAATCCAAGAATTTTTTTAGACAAATGGATTAAGTGAAAAAGGGCAGGAAGAAGTGATGAATGAATGCGAGGAAAATGGTATCCCTCTTGTGTGCTAATAAGGGAAAGAAAATGGTATCCCCTTCAGGCTTTCTGATTCCAGAACATTTCGAGGGTAGGTCAGAAACAGATAACATCAAATATTGAGAACATGCGAGTCTCTGATCAAGCTCTTCGTATCTAGTCCAGCATCACAACCCCTCACGGGTTGGTAAGAAGTCAATTGAACGTGCCTACTTGTTCGAGTGCCAACTTTCTTGGGAGAAGAGCATGACACATAGATAAAGATAGAGACAGAAAGAACGAAAAATCTTTTTTATGAAGAGCGAAGCGAGCCGCGTTAACCTATTATGTTTTTCAGCAACAAGCTACGGTCTAACAACCCCTTAACCTAACGGATCATCCAGTCTTTCTAGGCATTCAAAAATAACCATCCTCGGTTAATTTCGTGGAACACAAGGTTAATCGAGGATTGGAAAGGAGAGGAGCAAGACAATCCTTAGATGACGATATAATTATTGTCAAATCGAAATGACAAGATAAACAAGATTAAAAACAAAAACGTCACTAATTACCAAAAATAAGAAGAAATAATTAAGCAATCTCTTATCGCTAAATGTGGTTTTAGAAAAGTGTTTTTATCTCTTAATATTTGTCGTTTGAGAATTTTAATTAAATATTAATTGCTTAGTTTCTAATATTACCCTAAGTATTAAATATAATTTTTGTTCTCTCACTATTTTTTGTCAAATAAATAACATCAATTTTTTAAATATACGGATAATATAGACAATTGATATTAATTTAATATTATATAATTAATTTTTTAATACGTATATATAACTCTAAATGATCATATATTAATGGGAGGAGGGATTACTTATTTATATAATTCGGAAAGCTTACTACAAGCTCAGCCGGAGTATTGACGTTTTCCCTTTTACTTCCATTGACTTTTCTCTTATTCATTGAGATCATCATTTGTTGACCGGGCCGGCCAAGTAATTTGTCGTTTTGATGGTTGCAATTTTGCAAAAGAGCTGGTCGACGTGAATTTCAAGTAGGTTATAAAAGATAAATTGAAGGTAGTAAGCTACTATATATTCCACAAAAATAATTTTATTCATAAAAAATTTATTATATAAAAAATATATTTTTGTTCCATGCATATTCATAATAGTAATAATTTGTTAGTTTAGTAATGTAGTATAATATTAACTTTTTTGATTAAAAAAAAGAATGCTACTTTATATTACTCTCTACAAAATTAATTTTGTTTTTAAAATAAAAAAAGTTATTGATGACACTTTTTTTTTGACAGCACCGAATATAATATATTTTTATAATTAAATACATTATTATTATTATAATATTATTTAATTAAATTTTATTAAAAGAGAAATAAATAAATTCACAAACAATTCTTATATAAAGAGAAAATAAATTTTTCATAATAGAAAACTTTCCATATAATTTGAAATTTATTGTTAAATTACTATTATTGTCAACAATCTCGTAAAATTGTATGATATCCTTATTTTGTTCTTACATCGTACAGGTGTATACGGTCCGTCTATCCAGCGAACTAGAAGGAGCGAATTAAAAATGAACCGGCTATAGCGACGATTTTGTCCGTCGCAAAGTCGGTTTTCTATGCCATAGCGACGGATAAAACCGTCACTATAGCCGGTTCGTTTTTAATTCGTTCTCTATAGTTCGCTGGAGAAAGTCAGCCCAGATGTATATACATAAATATAATCATTGTTTATATTTTTATACTTCCACGGTTCAAAAATAGGAAAATAACTTTTTATGATACTAAATTAAAGAGATATCTTTTCCCCGTTGAGAAATGATGCACTAAAATATAAATTTATACTCCATCCATTCTATAATAATAATCGTTTTAATTTCATGCACATAGATTAAGAGAATCATTTAAAACTATCATTTAATAGTTAAAATTTGTGTAAAATTTCATCATTATCCATATATGAGAAGTTAAAAACTAGTAATATAAGAGAGAATTTCTTGGTACAAGAAAAAAAAAAGATTAGGGGTGATATTAAAAAATAAAAATTTTATTCTCCTAGGCCATATTTGTTTACAAAAAGTATGTTTGCTGTAAGATCTCGAATTTTATGAAATAAAAGTATTCAATTTTTCTTATAATTACTATTCAGTAAATTGTTAAATTAATAAAAGTTAAAGCTAAGGGTGATATATTAATTTTTTTTTCAAAATACGCAAGTGGTTATAAAATATTCATTGTTGTCGGAGAATATTCGTTTGTCGTGGAATATTCTTTCTGTCGGGAAATATTCGTACGACGGCGCAGCCTTGTGTGAGCCCCATAATGGAAAGCAATTGGATGAAGAAAACGACAAGTATAAGTTGTTTATAAATAACGGCGTAGTTGTTACCGTTAATACTGTTGAAATACCTGGTGGTTAAAATACAGTAATACGCGTTATTGCACAGTAGCACACGGTATTGCACAGTATTTTTGAAATTATTGATTCTTACGTAAGAAGACACTACTCAATAATTGTTACAGTAGTTACTGTTCAATATTTTATTTTATTGATTCAATAATTGCTACGTTGAAATTTTATATTATTGTTGTTCAATAATTGTCACTGCATAGTATTTTCCATTATCAGATCAATAATTCATATTATTTGAATAATATTATTAGATAACATTATTGGCAATGTCTAGAAAATTCTGTCTAAGGAGAGGTTTGGTCACCTAATTGCGCGCCAGTAAGGAGAAATTCTTATTGGAAAGCCCCCTCTTTCCTGGGAACGGCCTAGTTGTCATAAATGTGATTCTGTAATATTATTTGTGAATAATTAATTATTGATTCATATGATAAGGAAATATTTATTTTATGTAGATATAAATAAGGGATATATTTTCGTGGTTAAAAATGAAGGAGTTAATGTTGAGGTGTTTTATCTGTATTTTTATCGGAACGGAGGTATTGAAAATCAAATTAGGGTTTTTGAGATATTTTGCGAGGGTTATAATTTTTAATCCGACCGTTGGATCGTGGTAATATTTGGATATGTTATACATATATAAGTTGAGTATATGTCCACAAATTTTGAACCGTTAAAAATGAACGTATGATTTGTTATGAATTTTACGAGATGACTGGTTCAGAAATTGTTGAATTTTCAGAGTTAATCATTTTGGTGAAAAATTCTAGAATTGGTGGGCCCCACTCTTGGTTGGTGAAGAAATGTGCTGAGATTTTTATTCAAATATGGTGGGTGGGAATAATAGCAGGTAAAGTCATCAGGTTGCAGGTTAAGTCTGCTTCGGCGTGCTAACATTTTCCTATAAATAGAGGGCTAAGTTAGAATTGAAAATCACGCCAGAAACAAGTTTTCTCTCTTTCTCTCTCTAGATTATTGAGTGTATTTTGTGAGTATTTAGATACTTGATGAGTTGATATTCATCAGTGCAAGTTTCCTTCAGCGTTATATCCGATATCTAGTCAGAAGTGCTGCTCTTTTGAGGTAAGGGATAGTAAGGGATAGTAAGGGATATTAAGGGATGTTATATTCTTCATAATGATGTTATTCTTTCAATATCATTATACTGAAATATTGGTATGGATTTTATTGTGGGATTTTTACCTTTTTGAGTCGGGATTACTATTCACGTATACGACATTATTCACGTATACGACACTATTCATGTATATGGTACTATTTACGTATATGACATTATTTACGTATACGGTAGTATGTACGAATACGGAGTATTATTCACGAGTTACTATTCTCGAGTTACTATTCACAGGTACTATTCATGACAAAAATTGGTTTCTTTTTCTGACCAAATTATCGTTGATTTATGATTGTTGCTCTTGAAAATAAATGCAGTTGTTGATCATATTATTTTTATTATCATATATAACATTTTTATAACCCTGATGTTGAAATTCTCTTTCACTTGAGTGTAAAGATGGGTAGATTGTTGGTATGATCATGACTATGAGTTATCTTTGGCCAGTAGTGCAAAGATGAATTGTTAACTAGTATGATCATAACCATTGAATTTATAATTGAATATCTTTAGCTTAAGTGTAAAGATGAATTGATTAACATGGTTATAATTATGGTGTATATAAATTCTTAAATGATTATATATTTCTTTGAGATATGAATATATTTGGCCTGTAGTGCAAAGATGAATTATTGATGAATATCTTTGGCCTGTAGTGCAAAGATGAGTTGTTGATGAATATCTTTGGCTCGTAATGCAAAGATGACCTGTTGTTGAATATCTTTGGCCTGTAGTGCAAAGATGAGTTGTTGATGAATATCTTTGGCTCGTAATGCAAAGATGACCTGTTGTTGAATATCTTTGACATGTAGTGCAAAGATGACATGTTGATGAATATTTTTGGGCCGTAGTGCAGAGATGAATTTATTAGTATGATTATGAACATGAACTGTGATTTTATATAACCATGATGTTTGATGTTTCAGGTGATGAAAATTATCTTTGTCCTGGATGAGAAAAAGAATTTAGAACTACAATTACGATTATGAGTTATACACGTGATTGTGGACATGAATTGTTGATTGATGTTACAGGGATAAAACATTATTGGTGGACTTTTAACGTGGAGAAGATAATAGACTTTATAGTCTATTTGACTCTTCCAATGGATTGCTCGTTCCGCTGCAACTATGGTTGAAATTTTTATCATCTACCATATGTTCTAAATCTCTGATTTATTATTGATGAAGGCTATTGATAATTTAATTATCTTTAGTCATGATATTCTTTACTGAGCTAGTTGTGCTCACCTTTTTGCTTCACAATTCCTTTCAGGTAATAAAAGTGTAGCTGGGTCGAGTGGAGAATAACAGGAAAATAGAACGGTGGTCTATAGCTGTTGAGGGTGAGGCGAACCCAACGTTGGAAGGGTGTTTTATCACTATCATACAAGATGTCTAATGACATACAACCTCGTATCATCATAAGACAGAGATGTGCTTATCCACTTGCTGAGTATATATACAAGCACTACCTATATAATCTTGACGTTTGTTTGAAGTATAATTCTTAATTAGAGACAGTGGAGATAATGATAAGTCAAGAGAAGACTCACCATTGGGAAGATTATGATAGTAATCTTCTCGTTTTTCTTTGGGGTCTATTGGGTCAACCAAGGATAATTCTGTGGCCATATGATATCTATCATAACCTAGAAGCATGGCCTCCCATGTACGAAGGTTTCCTTGAGCACTTTCCAAATATTCTAATTTCTAAAACAGTTTTTTACTATACTTTTATGTAAGGTGTCATTGTGAAGTGCTGTCCACGGTTGGGACATGAGTCACATTTGGTATATATTGTATCCAAACTCACAGCATATGTGTTGTTGTATTTTGCACGACAATTGTTGTAATAAAGTTGTAGTTATTTTCTGTACCATGTATTTGACGACTCAGAATAGGTTGGATGGAATGGACCTGTTTTGGGGTCGTTACATTTGCGATTGGACTATTTGTCTTAATTTAATACTATTTTGAAATATTTTATCTCAAAATAAGGATTAATAGTCCTTTAAATAGTCTCATGAACTATTTTTTGTCATTCTTAAGGTTATTTATGAGAGATTATATCATCTCATTATGATTGTGGGATTAATAGTCCCCTTCTTTCAAGTTATCAAATGACTTTATAGGACTAATAGTCCCACATTGAGGGACTAATCGTCAAATGATTAAATAGTCCAAAATAATATTAAATTAAGAGAAATAACTCAATTCTGTAAGACCCCGATTTTTTTTTTAATAAAATGGAATTTCCTTTATTTATTATTTTGAAATAGTAAGGGTTGAATTGATTAATGAGATTAGTTATGAGTAAAATGCGCAAATATTTTAAATAAGCAAGTGGTTATAAAATATTCATTGTTGTCGGAGAATATTCGTTTGGTCGTGAAATATTTTTGCTGTCGGGGAATATTCATACGACGACGCAGTCTTTTGTGGGCCCATAACGGAAAGCGATTGGATGAAGAAAACGACAAGTATAAGTTGTTTATAAATAACGGCATTGTTGTTACCGTTAACACTGTTAGAATACCCGGTGGTTAAAACACAGTAATACGCGTTGTTGCACAGTAGCACACGGTATTGCACCAATTATTAATTCTTATGTAAGAAGACACTACTCAATAATTGTTACAGTAAATACTGTTCAGTATTTTATTTTATTGATTCAATAATTGCTGCGTTGATATTTTATATTACTGTTGTTTCAATAATTGTCACTACACAGTATTTTCTATTATCAGAGCAATAATTCATATTATCTGAATAATATTATTAAATAATATTATTGGCAATATCTAGAAAGTTCTGTCTAAGGAGAGGTTTGGTCACCTAATTGCGCGCCAGTAAGGAGAGATCCTTATTGGAAAGCCCCTTCTTTCCTGGGAACGGCCTGGTTGCCAGTACTGTGATTCTGTAATATTATTTGTGAATAATTAATTATTGATTTATATGATGAGAAAAATATTAATTTTATGTGGATATAGATAGAGAAAATTTTTTAAAGTGACAATTGTTGAAAAATGATATTTTATCTTTTCTGATAAAATAATTTATTATTATATTTTAATAATATAATAATGGTGATAGTTTTACAATGAATATGGTATATATGAGTAAATGAGGAGGAGGAGTATTTTTATTACAATAAATACTAAAAACATGTTAAACATGTTGGTGGACCCATTTCTTGACTGAAATTTGATTATAACATGTAAATTCGTCCGTATGTGGATTTCAGTCAATTTCTGTTTGGAATTTGGAAAAACTTTCTTCTGCAAAGTTGTAGAGAATTGAATTTTCTATAAAAAAACGCGAGATTCGAATTTTCTGATAAAAGAGCTATTTATTATGAATTATTGAAGTTCTGAAGTTCCGAAATAATTGATTTTTGAAAGTTTTATTTATTTTTATTAATAAAAACGTTTTTTACATTTTGAGAGCATCAATAATATGTGCTAGGGGCTGAATTCAGTTACCAAAGGTGTACATAGGAAATTTGATATATATATATATATATATAATTAAATTTTCTGCTTTGGTGTTCTAAGCATTTTCCTATAAATAGGGTGCTTAGGTTAGAATTAAAAATTACACCAGAAACTACAGATTTCTCTCTCTTTCTCTATCTATATATCGAGCGTATTTTTGTGAGTATTTTAGTACTTCGAGTATTGCTATACGGTGCGAGTTCCCGTCAGCTCTATATCCAGTATTCCAGTCAGAAGTACTATCCTTTTGAGGTAAGGGATGTTATTTTTTTCGTAAGTGATATTATTTCTTCAATATCATTATACCAAAATATTGGTTGGAACTTTTTATCAAATTTAGAACTTTTTCATGTCGGGATTACTATTCATGAGTTACTATTCACGAGTTACTATTCATGAGTTACTATTCACGAGTTACTATTCATGAGTTACTATTCACGAGTACTATTTACGAAGCATGCTATTTTCTTTGTGTGAAATTTCTATCTTTTAGTGTCGGAGTTACTATTCACGTATACGATACTATTCACGTATACGGCACTATTCACGTATACGGCACTATTCATGAATACGACACTATTCACAGAAAAATTAAATTTTCTTTTCTGTGTCCAAAATTGTCTGTTATGATTCCTATCTTTGATTGGATCTATGTTTTGGTTTTCATTCTTAAATTTTACTCCACTCTGGTTATTTATGAAGTATTTTTGAACTTGGATTATTTAAAGTACGAATCCTTAGTACTTGTTCTTTTGTTTCACTGAATTCATTTTTTTTAAAATATTTTTCATCATCCTCAATCCTAAATGATGATATTACTAAATATCTTTGGCCTGTAATGCAAAGATGAATCATTTTTGATGAATATCTTTGGCCCGTAGTGCAAAGATGAACATGTGTTGAGATGAATATGACTGACTGATTAATATCTTTGGCCTGTAGTGCAAAGATGACTATTTGATTCAAGATGTATATTGATTGATGTTACAGGGATAAAATATCGATGATGGACTTTTAAATTCATAGATGATAATAGATTTCATTCTCTACTTAACTCTTCTAATGAATTGTTGTTTCCGCTTCAGTTGTTGATCTAAAACTTGTTGTCTATTGTATTCTATCAGATTTTTCCCTGTTGAGGACTAACGATAATTTGTTCTATATTATCTTAGTCATAATATTCTTTATTGGGCTAGTTGAGCTCACCCTTTTTCTTTTTGTTCTATTTTTTTTCTCAGGAGACGAGAATATAACGAGAACTAGTCGGGATATGGAGTGATGGTTCAAGACAGTTGTTTTAGTAGTCCTCATTATTTTGTAAAATAGTATATCAATAATTGTAATGAGAACTTATTTGAGTGTGAATATTGTCTAGAAGATAATATTTGTATTTAAACTCACAGTTTATGTGTTGTCGTATTTTGCACGATAATTGTATTAGTGAAGTTGTAGTTGTTTCTGTACCATGTATTTTGATGACTCAGAATAGGTTGGGTGTTGTATGCCTGTTTTGGAGGAGTCACAAATTCCAAGTATGATTTTTATAAATAAACATGACCCTAGAAAATTACAAATAATAAATAAATTAGAAAAAAAAAAATTTCTTAAAAAATATATTATTATGAAAAATATATTATTATTAAGAAAGAACAAAGTCAAGAATTTTGAAGAAAAAGCGGTCATGGAAATTATTATATTTTTTTAAAAACCCTACTTTTTTAGGAACACAATATAATTCATAATTAAGTATAGTATTATTATTATAATATCAAGAATAGGGGTGACCATGGTGCAGTTTGAAATTCAAACCGCATACGAAATTGCTTAAGTACAGTTTGATAAATTCAAAACCACACATGAAACAGCTTGTGATTGGTGCGGTGCAGTTTTGAACCATGCGATGCAGTTTCATTTAGTGCGATTTCGATTCCAAAACCAATTGAATTAATCTACTTCTAGAAATATCATTACAGTTACTCGAAAATTAAATGATTAATCATAATCTTTTATATAAGAGAAATATTTGAAGAGGTTATATAAAAGAAAAACTGTGAAATAAAAAAAGCTGAATATGTAAGACCCCAACTTTTATAAATTAAGATGAATTTTATATAAATATCATTTTTGAATATTATGGAGTTAATTTGATATAATGTTATAGTTGTGGGTAATATTTATAAATTTTACAAAGTACGCAAGTTGTTATATAATATTCGATTGGTCGGGGAATATTCGTTTTAACAGGAAATATTCGTACAACAACACAATCATTGGTGGACCCCACAACGGAATTATTGTCAGATTGAGAAAACGACAAAAATATTTTATTAAAAATAATGGCGGAAGTTTTACCATTGTTACTGTTGAACTACTTGATAGTAAAAGTATAGTAATACGTGTGGTTGCATAGTAACACACGGTATTGATTATTAATACTTATGTGAGAAGTCACTCAGTTTGACTCAATTATTGTCAGTTAATAATATGAATTATTTAGCGATA
Organism: Panax notoginseng; assembly: GCA_016801055.1. Lineage (NCBI taxonomy): Eukaryota > Viridiplantae > Streptophyta > Magnoliopsida > Apiales > Araliaceae > Panax > Panax notoginseng. The sequence goes on from CM029014.1 coordinate 231,674,320, forward strand.
ATGAAGTTTTGTTTTATTCGTATTATTAATGTAATAAAACAGAAATATCTTTTTATATAAAACAAAATACTTTATTAAAGTTATTCTATAAATAGAATATATTATATTTTATTTAAAAGATTTTTTTTAAACATAGACCGTCAGATTAAAGTAATCAATCTGGACCGTTCATGGATTAGTTACTATGCATTCCATTTTTCTATAAATAGCAGCTCATTCCTTCATTATTTCTTACGAATTCACTGAACTCTAGAGAGAGAAACTATAAAGAGAGAAAAGAAAAGTATTTTGCTACTTAACTACTTCCTTATTTCAGTTCTTCTTTAAAACGGTAAGGGGTGTTATTCTTTCTTATTCATGAAGAGAACTGTTGTTATTCCATTTCTTATTATTCTGTTAGAATAACCTGTATACGCGGTCTACCCTATACTTGGTGACATTCTTTTATTATTCTGTTGGAACATCCTGTCTGTGTGTTTTACACCGGACCTGGTTCCGTCTTGTTATTATTCTGTTGGAACATTCTGTCTGTGTGTTTTACACCGGACCTGGTTCTATTATTTATTATTCTGTCGGAATATCCTGTCTGTGCGTTTACGCCGGACCTGGTTCCATTATTTATTATTCTATTAGAATAACCTGTCTGTGCGGTCTATCGCATGCCGGGTGATTTCTTTTGTTATTTCATTCTTTATTATACTCAGTTGGTTAAGTTTTGACTTCTATACTCCATGAAATTAGTGGAATATCCTTGATAATTGCGATTCATCCAGTATCTTTTTATGAAAATATTCTTCTAAGTATTCTTGAATTTTACTTCACAAAGCAGTATCATGTTGACAATTTGGACGTTGTTAATTATTGGATAAATTAATTCTTGAACTTGTTTTATTGAATTCTTATATCATTGTCATTATCCTCATGTTTATAAAATATTGAAAGTCATCTGTGGCCTGTAGTGCATAGATGGACTTGGTATGATTATGACCAGGGATTATTCGGTATAATCATGACCGTAATGTTGCAAATGATGTGGTAAAAGTCTTCATTGGCCCGTAGTGCATTGATAGACAGTTGTTGGCATGATCATGACCATTAATGAATACACGAATATCCTTGGCCGTAGTGCAGGGGTGATTCGATGATGTGGATTATTTTATTAAGCTGAGTCCCAGTGATAACAGTGTTGAAAAACCTTTTAAATCATAAAAGATAGTAGAGTTTATTTTCTACTTGACTCTTTTAATGGATTGCTTGTTCCGCTGCAGTTAAACTTGATGTCTATTATATTTTATCAGTTTAACATTGTTGAAGGCTAATGATAATTTATTCTGCATTATCTTAGTCATAATATTTTTTACTGGGCTAGTTGAGCTCACCCTTTCTTTCACTGTTCTCTTCAGGAAATGAGAACGTAGTTGGGGCAAGTCGGGAAACGGAGTGATGGTCCGAATGATAGTATTAGTTAGTAGTCCTCACTATTTTATGTAATAGTGTGTTAATAAATGTAATGATGACTCCTTTTGAGTATGAATACTCTCTAGTAGACAATATTTGTATTCAAACTCACAGTTTATGTTTTGTCATATTGTACACGACAGTTGTATTATTAAATTGTATTTGAATTCTGTACCATGTATCTGACGACCCAAGATGGGTGATGCATACCTAATTTTGGGGGCGTCACAGAATACTTGAATGAATAATGGATTATTTGACTTGTTTATCATTATTCATCGAGAAAATAAATAAGAAAAATGCATTGAAAGACTGATTCGTAGTTTATAATACAAAATTAATTCAATTTAACAGTTTTATAATGTTTTACAGTTTTTTTTATTTTTCTTATATGTTGTGAATGGCAAAAAAGTTTTTCGAATGTGTGTGTGAAGAAGTAAAAGATATCCAGAAAAATCAACAAACAATGAGATCAATTGGATGATAATAATAAGGAAGAACATCTATTTTATGTAACGAGGTCTCATTCTTGTTAGTAATTTAAATTTAAAAAAAACACTCAAAAGAAGCATGGTGCGGTTTCAGTTTTATGCATGCAGTTTTCACCAGTAAACCAAATCCAAGATGTAAATTCGATTTTTCTACCCACCTAAAATCGCAACATACACTAGAACTGTTAGTGCGGTTGTAATTGATGCGGTTTGTGCGATTTTTGGTGTGCTTTCGGAGACAATTTAATTTCTTGCTCAGCTCTAATCAAGAGTCAATCAAACCTCTCTTTCATAAACTTACAAATAAGTATTAAGAAATAAACTTTAAAAAAAGAATCAAGAATCAACCAAACCTTACTAAAAGAGGAAAAAATAAACTTACAAATAAGCCTCACATAAAGAGAAAATAAATTTTCTATTACAGAATAAATAAATTCGCTTAAGTGAGAATCAAACCTTAGACCTTTTACTTCGGTCTTAACCATTAGACTAATATTGTGTTTGTAAGTTTTTATTTCAGGGAAAGGGAAGAGAAAATAATTAAAATTCCCCGACAACAATGATTATTTTATAACCACTTGCTTATTTTGAAAAAAATTCATATTTCACCCATAACTTTAAACTTTTATCAATTTAACCATTTACTGAATAGTAATTATAAGAAAAATTGAATACTTTTATTTCATAAAATTCAGGGTCTTACAATCTCCCCTCCTTATGAAATTTCGTCCCCGAAATTTACGTACCTGGTATTTCGAAGAGTTGAGAATACCTTGCTTCTATTTCAGATTCTATCTCTCAGATCATCATGATTTCTCCATTGCTCATCTCCCATGATAACTTCATTTGGGTTCCTCATTTGTTGGGAAGTCATGACAACCGCCATCCCTCGAACTACTCGGCTTTGACTTGTCTGGAGCAGCATTTGGCGTCATCATTACCGCTGGAATATACCTTTCTATAGGACATATTCCTCCCTCAACTGCCTCTTCGTACTCCTCATTCATGATCTGAATCATCAATCTTCGATCCATATCGGATTCAGGTTGACCGCTATGTACAGGGTAATTCAAAACTCGATGTTGGGTTCTCCCAATTGCTTTCCAAAAAGAGAAATTCATATCATCTATTTTAGCCTTCTTAGATCGAACATCTCTTTCCACAATATCCACGTGTCGTGCGGCTTTTGCCCATGCATCACTTATTCTCACTCGTTCAGTTTTTTCTTCTCTCAGCTCAGATTCTATTTTTATCATCTTATACTCTGCCAAAGAATGCTTCTGTTCAAGCATCACATATCGGGTAACACAAGCTTGAATTGTTGCATCCTTTTGTTCCACGACCGCCTGTCGTTCTTCTGCCTGCTCTTCTAACTCATGAATACGATTTTGAAATTCTACATTTTGATCATATAATACCTCTAATAAACTCTCCTCTGGTACTTCTTCTTCCTCTTCTTCCTCAGTATCAGCTGTTACCTCTGCGATTATCTCGGGTGTAACTATCAATTCTTCACTTACCACATGGATATCTCTAATTCCTTCTTCGTCTGACATCACATTATCACGGTTAGTGATTAGAGGTATCCCCACAGTCTCATTCACTCCATTGTTAGCATTCTCAGCTGTCATTCTCAAATACTGCCATAAAACAAGGGTTAATTAAACAAATTAACATATCACATAATATCCCAATATTATGACTGACCAACAAATAAGCTTAGGTAGGACACACTAGCGAAGGATTTACTCATCTCTCCCCTCCTAGTTCTATTTCCCGATCTCCGCCAAAAATCATATCCCTAAGCTCTGATACCAACTGTGACAACCCCAAAATAGGTCCATTCCACCCAACCCATTTTGAGTGGTCAAATACATGGTACAGAAAATAACTACAACTTTATTACAACAATTGTCGTGCAAAATACAACAACAAATATGCTGTGAGTTTGGATACAAATATATACCAAATGTGACTCATGTTCCAATCGGGGACAGCACCTCACAATGATACCTTACATAAAGGTATAGTCAAAAACTGTTTTAGAAATTAGAATATTTGGGAAGTGCTCAAGGAAACCTTCGTACATGGGAGGCCATGCGTCTAGGTTATGATAGATATCATATGGCCACAGAATTATTCTTGGTTGACCCAATAGACCCCAAAGAAAAACGAGAAGATTACTATCATATTCTTTCCAATGGTGAGTCTTCTCTTGACATATCATTATCTCTACTGTCTCTAATTGAGAATTTTACTTCAAACAAACACCAAGATTATATAGGTAGTGCTCGTATATATACTCAGCAAGTGGATGAGCACATCCCTGTCTTATGATGACACGAGGTTGTATGTCGTTAGACATCTTGTATGATAGTGGCAAACCACCCTTCCAACGTTGGGTACACCTTACCCTATTGGATTCACCAAATAAAACTACTAAATGAACTTTTCTATACTGCTTCGGGAGAACATCCACAGCTAGAGACCACCGTTCTATTTCCCCGTTACCCTCGCTCGACCCAGCTACACTCTTATTACCTGAAAGGAATTGTGAAACAAAAGGGTAAGCACAACTAGCTCAGTAAAGTATATCATGACTAAAGATAATTAAATTATCAATAGCCTTCATCAATAATAAATCAGAGATTTAGAACATATGGTAAATGATAAAATTTTCAACCATAGTTGCAGCGGAACGAGCAATCCATTAGAAGAGTCAAATAGACTATAAAGTCTATTATCTTCTCCATGTTAAAAGTTCACCAACAATGTTTTATCCCTGTGACATCAATCAACAATTCCTGTCCACAATCACATGTATAACTCATAATCGTAATTGTTGTTCTAAATTCCTTTTCTCATCCAGGACAAAGATAATTTTCATCACCTATCTTTACCTGAAACATCAAAGATCATGGTTACACCAAATCACATTTCCTGTTCATAATCATACTAATAACTTCATCTTTGCACTACGGCCAAAGATATTCATTTGTATCACCAGTTGGTCATGTTTATCTCAACATCTGTTCATCTTTGCACTACTGGCCAAAGATATTCAACAACATGTCATCTTTGCACTACGGGCCAAAGATATTCATCAACAATTCATCTTTGCACTACAGGCCAAAGATATTCATCAATATTTCATCTTTGCACTACAGGCCAAAGATATTAATATCTCAAAGAAATATATAATCATTTCAGAAATTATATAAACAATAATTATAACCATGTTGATCAATTCACCTTTGCACTTAAGCTAAAGATCAAACCTTAGACCTTTTACTTCGGTCTTAACCATTAGACTAATATTGTGTTTGTAAGTTTTTATTTCAGGGAAAGGGAAGAGAAAATAATTAAAATTCCCCGACAACAATGATTATTTTATAACCACTTGCTTATTTTGAAAAAAATTCATATTTCACCCATAACTTTAAACTTTTATCAATTTAAACATTTACTGAATAGTAATTATAAGAAAAATTGAATACTTTTATTTCATAAAATTCGGGGTCTTACAATCTCCCCTCCTTATGAAATTTCGTCCCCGAAATTTACGTACCTGGTATTTCGAAGAGTTGAGAATACCTTGCTTCCATTTCAGATTCTATCTCTCAGATCATCATGATTTCTCCATTGCTCATCTCCCATGATAACTTCATTTGGGTTCCTCATTTGTTGGGAAGTGTGACGCCCCCAAAATTAGGTATATATCACCCATCTTGGGTCGTCAGATACATAGTACAAAATACAAATATAACTTACTAATACAACTGTCGTGTACACTACGACAAAATATAAACTGTGAGTTTGAATACAAATATTATCTTCTAGAGAGTATTCATAATCAAAAGGAGTCCTCATTACATTTATTAACACATCATTACATAGAATAGTGAGGACTACTAACTAATACTATCATTCGGACCATCACTCCGTTCCCCGACTTGCCCCAGCTACGTTCTCATTTCCTGAAGAGAACAGTGAAAGAAAGGGTGAGCTCAACTAGCCCAGTAAGAAATATTATGACTAAGATAATGCAGAATAAATTATCATTAGCCTTCAACAATGTTAAACTGATAAAATATAATAGACATCAAGTTTAACTGCAGCGGAGCAAGCAATCCATTAAAAGAGTCAAGTAGAAAATAAACTCTACTATCTTTTATGATTTAAAAAGTTTTTTTTCAACACTGTGATCGCTGAGACTCAGCTTAATAAAATAATCCACATCATCGAATCACCCCTGCACTACGGCCAAGGATATTCGTGTATTCATTAATGGTCATGATCATGCCAACAACTGTCCATCACTGCACTACGACCAATGAGACTTTAACCACATCATTTGTAACATTACGGTCATGATTACACCGAATAATCCCTGGTCATAATCATACCAAGTCCATCTACGCACTACAGGCCACAGATGACTTTCAACAGAATATAAACATGAGGATGATGACAATGATATAAGAATTCAATAAAACAAGTTCAAGAATTAATTTATCCAGGAATTAATAACGTCCAAATTGTCAACATGATACTGCTTTGTGGAGTAAAATTCAAGAATGCTTAGAAGAATATTTTTATGAAAAGATACTGGATGAAACGCAATTATCAAGGATATTCCATAAATTTCATGGAGTATAGAAGTCAAAACTTAAACAACTGAGTATAATAAAGAATGGAATAACAAAAGAAATCACTATGCATGCGATAGACCGCACAGACAGGTTATTCCCACAGAATAATAAATAATGGAACCAGGTCCTGCGTAAAACGCACAGACAGGATATTCCAACAGAATAATAATAAAGACGGAACCAGGTCCGGTGTAAAACACACAGACAGGATGTTCCAACAGAATAATAATAAAAACGGAACCAGGTCCGGTGTAAAACACACAGACAGGATGTTCCAACAGAATAATAGAAGAATGTCACCAAGTATAGGGTATTCCGCATATACAGGTTATTCCAACAGAGTAATAAAGAAATGGAATAACAGAAGTTCTCTTCTTGAATACAAAAGAATAATATCCCTTACCTTAAAAGAACTGGATATTAGAAAAGTGAAGTAGCAGAATACTTTTATTCTCTCTCTCTTATTCTCTCTATACTTTCTCTCTCTATAGCTTGAATGAATTCGTGAAAAATAATGAAGCCCTAGGTCTCTATTTATAAAAAAACTGAGGGTGGCTCTTGGTCTTAACAAAGGGTCAAATGACTCTTGGTCTTAACGAAGGGTCAAATGACTCTTGGTAATATCGAAGGGACAACTACTATTGACAAAAGTAATTACTATTGACCAAGGTGAATACTATTGACGAAGGTAATTACTATTGACCAAGGTAAATACTATTGACGAAGGTAATTACTATTGACCAAGGTAAATACTATTGACGACGGTAATTACTATTGACGACGGTAATTACTATTGACGAAGAGACTCTTAGATGATGACATATGCCCCCCCATAAAAATAACCAAACTTACCACAACGTCTCAATTATTGATATAATAATATAACATATTATACAGATGATACTATGACAATAATTTAAGAGATATGACGCAGCAATTACTGTAGCAATAATTGAGTATAGCTGAGTGACTTCTCACGTAAGCATCAGTAATCAATACCTTGTGCTACTATGCAACCACGCGTATTACTGTACTTTTACTACTGGGTAGTTCAACAATTTTAACGGTTTTAACGGTAACACCTCAGCCGTTATTTTATAGAATGATAATTTTTGTCGTTTTCTAACTACGACAATACTTCTGTTGTGGGGTCCACCAATGATTGTGCCGTCGTACAAATATTCTCCGACAAACAGAATATTCTCCGACCAAACGAATATTTTATAACAACTTGCTTACTTTGCAAAATTTATAAATATTACCCACAACTATAACATTATATCAAATTAACTCCATAATATTCAAAAATAATATTTATAGGAAATTCATCTTTATTTATAAAAGTTGGGGTCTTACAACCTCCCCTTCTTATGAAATTTCGCCCTCGAAATTAGGGTACATACCTGGTATGTCGAAGAGGTAAGGATACCTTGATTTCATTTCAGATTCTACTCCTAGGTCATTTCCTCAACATCGTGGTTTCTCCACAAAACTTTGACTTGAGGTATAACCTTGGAGCGTAGAATATGTTCCTTCTTATCCAAGATTTAAACAGGAACTTCTTCATACGTCAAATCCTCCGCTATTTCGTCCGGTTCTAACTCAATAATGTGGTTCGGGTCTTCCACATATTTGCGTAACATGGATATGTGAAAAACGTTATGAACACGAGACATACTTGGCGGTAAAGCGAGTCTATAAGCCACAGTTCCTACTCGATCGAGGATTAAAAATGGACCGATGAATCGAGGATTGAGCTTTCCTCTCTTTCCAAATCTCGTAACTCCTTTCCATGGAGCAACACGTAAGAACACATGATCTCCTACATCAAATTCCACGTCCTTTCGATGAAGATCAGCATAACTCTTTTGTCGATCTTGTGAGGTTTTTATACGTTGTCGGATCGTTTGAATCTTTTCTGTAGTCATACGTACCAACTCCGGTCCCAACAACGTTGCTTCACCCACCTCATCCCAGCATATTGGAGAACGACATTTTCTTCCATACAATGCTTCGAATGGAGCCATGCCAATACTTTCTTGATAACTGTTGTTGTAGGAAAACTCCACCAATGGTAAGAACTTGTCCCAACTTCCCTTGAAGTCAAAGATACAGAGTCTTAATAAATCTTCTAGAGTTTGAATAGTCCTCTCTGATTGTCCGTCCGTCTGAGGATGATATGCCGAACTAAATCGTAATTCTGTGCCCATAGCTTTTTGTAAACTAACCCAAAATCGTGAAGTGAATCTTGGGTCTCGATCAGAAACTATGGATACTGGCATACCATGCAGTCTTACAATCTCGTTTATGTACATACGAGCAAGACGTTCAAGTGTATAAGTTTCTCGTATCGGTAAGAAATGAGCAGACTTGGTCAATCTATCAACAATGACCCAAATCGCATCTATACCTTGAGAAACCTTAGGAAGATCGGTAACGAAATCTATGGTAAGGTGCTCCCACTTCCATTCTGGAATTTCAAGTGGTTGCAATGGACCTTTTGGTACTTGATGCTCCGCTTTGACTCGTTGACAAGTTAGACACCTTGAGATAAACAACGCTATCTCTCTCTTCATATTGCTCCACCAAAATGTATGACGAAGATCATGATACATTTTGGTACTTCCAGGATGGATTACAAACGGTGTGTTGTGCGCCTCCATCATAATTTCATACTTTAAATCAGGGTTGTTAGGAACACAAAGTCTGGAGTTGACTCGAAGTATTCCTTCTTCATCGATTCTTGCTTCCGGCATAGAACCTTCTTGCACTTTCTTCCTCATACGCATCAGCTCCAGGTCTGTAGCTTGAGCAACTTTAACTTTATCGATTAAAGTTGGTTCTACTCGTATATTCGCCATCATCACATGGGTCCCTGGAGTCTTTAACTCTATCTCCATCCTTTGCAAGTCACACAAAATGGGCTTTTGTGTTGACAATATTGCACTCGTACTTGCATATGATCTTCTACTCAATGCGTCAGCTACCACGTTCGCTTTTCCAGGATGGTATTGAATGGTATGATCATAATCTTTCAACAGTTCAAGCCAACGTCGTTGTCGTATGTTGAGTTCCTTTTGAGTGAAGAAATATTTGAGGCTTTTATGATCCGTAAAGATCTCCACCTTCTCCCCATACAAGTAATGCCTCCAAATTTTAAGTGCAAAGACAACAGCTGCCAACTCTAGATCATGAGTATGATAATTCCTCTCATATTCCTTGAGTTGTCTTGATGCATAGGCCATGACTTTTCCATGTTGCATGAGAACGCATCCCAACCCTTTGCTCGAAGCATCACTGTAGATGAAAAATCCCTCCGAGCCAGATGGTATTGTTAGAACAGGTGCTGAAATGAGTCTCCTCTTGAGTTCTTGAAAACTCTGCTCACATTCTTCGCTCCAACCAAACTTTGTATCTTTCCGAGTCAGCTGAGTTAATGGAGTAGCGATTCGAGAAAATCCTTCCACGAATCTCTGATAATAACCAGCTAAACCGAGAAAGCTACGTACTTTGGTTACTGATTTAGGTTGCTCCCAGCTTTGAATTGCTTCAATCTTTGCTGGGTCAACAGATATTCCACGACTTGATACTACGTGCCCAAGGAATGCTACCTCTTCCAGCCAGAACTCGCATTTCTTCAACTTGGCATAAAGTTTGTATTCACGAAGCTTTTGAAGTACCAGCCTCAAGTGTTGCTCATGATCTTCACGGCTTTTGGAATAAACAAGGATGTCATCGATAAAGACGACCACAAAGTGATTCAAATATTCTTTGAATACCCTGTTCATCATATCCATAAAGGCAGCAGGAGCATTAGTCAATCCAAAAGACATAACTAAGAATTCATAATGCCCATACCGAGTTCTGAAGGCAGTCTTTGGAATATCCTCAGTTCTAACCTTCAGCTGATGATATCCAGAACGAAGATCGATCTTTGAAAAGAATTGTGCTCCTTGTAACTGGTCAAACATGTCATCAATACGTGGCAATGGGTACCTATTTTTGATGGTGACATGATTCAACTCCCGATAATCAATACAAAGTCGCATACTCCCATCTTTCTTCTTCACGAACAGAACAGGAGCACCCCAAGGAGAAGTACTAGGACGAATAAAACCAATGTCTAACAATTCCTGCAGTTGGGTCTTTAACTCCTGAAGTTCAATAGGAGCCATTCGATATGGGGCTTTGGAAATGGGTTTTGTACCGGGTTCAAGGTCGATACAAAATTCAATTTCACGCTCTGGGGGTAGGCCAGGAAGTTCTTCGAGAAATACGTCAGGAAATTTATTAACAACAGAAATATCATTCAAAGCTGACGTATTTTTGTTTAGATCTGTGACATGAGCTAAGAAAGCTTGACATCCGTTTTTCAATAAACGAATAGCTTTATGGCTTGAGATGACAGCGATTGATTTTAATGGTTTGGTTGCTTGAATTCGCATAATAGGTCGATTAGGAATATGAAAGCTAACAACCTTACGAAAACAATCAATTTTTGCATGATGAGTAGTTAACCAATCAATCCCTAGAATCACATCAAATGCAAGTATTTTTAATGAAATAAGATCGACAGGTAATGTGTGGGTACCAACTTGAACCAAACAAGACTTATAAACCGTGGATGTAATGAAGGTTTCTCCCAATGGAGTTTCAACTGCTAAGTCAAAGTCTAATTTCTCCGGAATCAAATTTAATCGATGAGCGCAAGTAGGAGAAATAAAAGAATGGGTAGAACCGGTATCAAATAAAGTATAGACTTCGTTAGAGTTTATGATAAGCTTACCCGTGATGACCTCATTCGGGTTCCTTGCTCTCTGGGAGTTCACAACAAACGCTCTCCCTTGCACAACCGGTTTTGACTTTTCTGGGACGGCCTTTGGTGCCTCCATCCTAGCTGAATTTATCTTCGGTAAACAACAAAATCGGGCTAAATGACCTTCTCTTCCACAATTATAACATGCTTTGGACGGCATCGCGCAGTTTGGACTGATGTGCCCCTCCCTTCCGCATTTGAAACATATGATAGGTGGTCGTTCTCCTTCCTTAACGACAGGTGCTGGTGCTGACGTCTTTCCATCATTGTTGAATCTCCTCTTCTTGAAATGCCCATTCTTATTGTTTTGGCCCTGATTACCACCGAAGTGGTTACCATTTCTGGCCTGTTGATTCCCTCCACGCTTGTTGTCACCGCTTCGATGACTGCTTTCACTGGTATTATCATTTTGCCGGCTGCTCTCTTTTAGTTGCGTTGTCTCGTTATCGCGCTCCACCAACTGAGCCCTATTTACAACATCTGAATACAAACACAGTTTATGAGAAACAAGATGTTGACGTATCTCCGGCTTCAAACCTCTTAAAAACATCCGCGTCATTCTTTCTTCATTATCCACCAGGTGGGACGCAAACCGGGATAACTCCGCAAATTTTGCCTCGTACTGCGACACGGTCATATTATTCTGCTCCAATTTGATGAACTCCACCTCCTTCATGTGACGAATACTCTCGGGAAAGTATTTGTCGTTAAACAGCTCTTGGAACTTCTCCCAAGACATCTTCAGTGTGGCAGGTTGAGTACGCTTTATCGATTCCTACCAGTAATCTGCCTCTCCTCGCAACATAAAGGCGGCAAAGGGAACCTTTTGCTCCTCGGAGCAACCCAAGACATCAAATATCTTGGTGATCTGCTTTATCCATGTTTCAGCTACAAGTGGTTTGGGTTCTCCCTTAAACTCCGGTGGTCCCAGCTCCTTAAACTGTTTAGCGTTGACCGCCTGAGAGTTTCCAGTATTTCCACCTACGTTGTGGACAGGAGCCGCTTTCACCTGTTGTTGCATGAATTGCATAAAACCTCTGAACATTCCATCATTCATCATCTGGTCAGTGTTGTTGTTTGCATGAGGATTGTCACCTTCCTGATGAACATTATCCTGATTATTGATATGTGGTGAATCAATAATCGTCTGTGCTCCATTGCTATTCTCAACATTCTCAGATGCCATTTTCAGATACTGCCACAAAATAAAAGTTAATTGATATGTCATATATTATCCTTATATTATGACCGACCAATTAAATACCATGCAAATAAACTTAGGTAGGTTATACTAGCGAAGGAATTCCCCGTCTCTCCCCTCCTAGTTCTATTCTCACATCTTAGCCAGGGATCATATCCCTAAGCTCTGATACCAACTGTGACGCCCCCAAAATTAGGTATACATCACGCATCTTGGGTCGTCAGATACATAGTACAAAATACAAATACAACTTACTAATACAACTGTCGTGTACACTACGACAAAACATAAACTGTGAGTTTGAATACAAATATTATCTTCTAGAGAGTATTCATACTCAAAAGGAGTCCTCATTACATTTATTAACACACCATTACATAGAATAGTGAGGACTACTAACTAATACTATCATTCGGACCATCACTCCGTTCCCCGACTTGCCCCAGCTACGTTCTCATTTCCTGAAGAGAACAGTGAAAGAAAGGGTGAGCTCAACTAGCCCAGTAAGAAATATTATGACTAAGATAATGCAGAATAAATTATCATTAGCCTTCAACAATGTTAAACTGATAAAATATAATAGACATCAAGTTTAACTGCAGCGGAGCAAGCAATCCATTAAAAGAGTCAAGTAAAAAATAAACTCTACTATCTTTTATGATTTAAAAAGTTTTTTTTCAACACTGTGATCGCTGAGACTCAGCTTAATAAAATAATCCACATCATCGAATCACCCCTGCACTACGGCCAAGGATATTTGTGTATTCATTAATGGTCATGATCATGCCAACAACTGTCCATCACTGCACTACGGCCAATGAGACTTTAACCACATCATTTGTAACATTACGGTCATGATTACACCGAATAATCCCTGGTCATAATCATACCAAGTCCATCTATGCACTACAGGCCACAGATGACTTTCAACAGAATATAAACATGAGGATGATGACAATGATATAAGAATTCAATAAAACAAGTTCAAGAATTAATTTATCCAGGAATTAATAACGTCCAAATTGTCAACATGATACTGTTTTGTGGAGTAAAATTCAAGAATACTTAGAAGAATATTTTTATGAAAAGATACTGGATGAAACGCAATTATCAAGGATATTCCACAAATTTCATGGAGTATAGAAGTCAAAACTTAAACAACTGAGTATAATAAAGAATGGAATAACAAAAGAAATCACCATGCATGCGATAGACCGCACAGATAGGTTATTCCCACAGAATAATAAATAATGGAACCAGGTCCGGCGTAAAACGCACAGACAGGATATTCCAACAGAATAATAATAAAGACGGAACCAGGTCCGGTGTAAAACACACAGACAGGATGTTCCAACAGAATAATAATAAAAACGGAACCAGGTCCGGTGTAAAACACACAGACAGGATGTTCCAACAGAATAATAATAAAAACGGAACCAGGTCCGGTGTAAAACACACAGACATGATGTTCCAACAGAATAATAGAAGAATGTCACCAAGTATAGGGTATTCCGCATATACAGGTTATTCCAACAGAGTAATAAAGAAATGGAATAACAGAAGTTCTCTTCTTGAATACAAAAGAATAATATCCCTTACCTTAAAAGAACTGGAAATTGGAAAAGTGAAGTAGCAGAATACTTTTATTCTCTCTCTCTTATTCTCTCTATACTTTCTCTCTCTATAGCTTGAATGAATTCGTGAAAAATAATGAAGCCCTAAGCCTCTATTTATAGAAAAACTGAGGGTGGCTCTTGGTCTTAACGAAGGGTCAAATGACTCTTGGTCTTAACGAAGGGTCAAATGACTCTTGGTAATATCGAAGGGACAACTACTATTGACAAAAGTAATTACTATTGACCAAGGTGAATACTATTGACGAAGGTAATTACTATTGACCAAGGTAAATACTATTGACGAAGGTAATTACTATTGACCAAGGTAAATACTATTGACCAAGGTAAATACTATTGACGAAGGTAATTACTATTGACCAAGATAAATACTATTGACGACGGTAATTACTATTGACGACGGTAATTACTATTGACGAAGAGACTCTTAGATGATGACATATGGCCCCCCATAAAAATAACCAAACTTACCACAACGTCTCAATTATTGATTTAATAATATAACATATTATACAGATGATACTATGACAATAATTTAAGAGATATGACGCAGCAATTACTGTAGCAATAATTGAGTATAGCTGAGTGACTTCTCACGTAAGCATCAGTAATCAATACCGTGTACTACTATGCAACCACGTGTATTACTGTACTTTTACTACCGGGTAGTTCAACAGTTTTAACAGTTTTAACGGTAACACCTCAGCCGTTATTTTATAGAAAGATAATTTTTGTCGTTTTCTAACTACGACAATACTTCTGTTGTGGGGTCCACCAATGATTGTGCCGTCGTACAAATATTCCCGACAAACAGAATATTCTCCGACCAAACGAATATTTTATAACAACTTGCTTACTTTATAAAATTTATAAATATTACCCACAACTATAACATTATATCAAATTAACTCCATAATATTCAAAAATAATATTTATAGGAAATTCATCTTTATTTATAAAAGTTGGGGTCTTACAGGAAGTCATGACAACCGCCATCCCTCGAACTACTCGGCTTTGACTTGTCTGGAGCAGCATTTGGCGTCATCATTACCGTTGGAATATACCTTTCTATAGGACATATTTCTCTCTCAACTGCCTCTTCGTACTCCTCATTCATGATCTGAATTATCAATCTTCAATCCATATCGGATTCAGGTTGACCGCTATATACAGGGTAATTCAAAACTCGATGTTGGGTTCTCCCAATTGCTTTTCAAAAAGAGAAATTCATATCATCTATTTTAGCCTTCTTAGATCGAACATCTCTTTCCACAATATCCACGTGTCATGCGGCTTTTACCCATGCATCACTTATTCTCACTCGTTCAGTTTTTTCTTCTCTCAGCTCAGATTCTATTTTTATCATCTTATACTCTGCCAAAGAATGCTTCTGTTCAAGCATCACATATCGGGTAACACAAGCTTGAATTGTTGCATCCTTTGTTCCACGACCGCCTGTCGTTCTTCTGCCTGCTCTTCTAACTCATGAATACGATTTTGAAATTCTACATTTTGATCATATAATACCTCTAATAAATTCTCCTCTGGTACTTCTTCTTCCTCTTCTTCCTCAGTATCAGCTGTTACCTCTGCGATTATCTCGGGTGTAACTATCAATTCTTCACTTACCACATGGATATCTCTAATTCATTCTTCGTCTGACATCACATTATCACGGTTAGTGATTAGAGGTATCCCCACAGTCTCATTCACTCTATTGTTAGCATTCTCAGCTGTCATTCTCAAATACTGCCATAAAACAAGGGTTAATTAAACAAATTAACATATCACATAATATCCCAATATTATGACTGACCAACAAATAAGCTTAGGTAGGACACACTAGCGAAGGATTTACTCATCTCTCCCCTCCTAGTTCTATTTCCCGATCTCCGCCAAAAATCATATCCCTAAGCTCTGATACCAACTGTGACAACCCCAAAATAGGTCCATTCCACCCAACCCATTTTGAGTCGTCAAATACATGGTACAAAAAATAACTACAACTTTATTACAACAATTGTCGTGCAAAATACAACAACATATATGCTGTGAGTTTGGATACAAATATATACCAAATGTGACTCATGTTCCAATCGAGGACAGCACCTCACAATGATACCTTACATAAAGGTATAGTCAAAAACTGTTTTAGAAATTAGAATATTTGGGAAGTGCTCAAGGAAACCTTCGTACATGGGAGGTCATGCGTCTAGGTTATGATAGATATCATATGGCCACAGATTATTCTTGGTTGACCCAATAGACCCCAAAGAAAAACGAGAAGATTACTATCATATTCTTCCCAATGGTGAGTCTTCTCTTGACATATCATTATCTCTACTGTCTCTAATTGAGAATTTTACTTCAAACAAATACCAAGATTATATAGGTAGTGCTCGTATATATACTCAGCAAGTGGATGAGCACATCCCTATCTTATGATGACACGAGGTTGTATGTCGTTAGACATCTTGTATGATAGTGGCAAACCACCCTTCCAACGTTGGGTACACCTTACCCTATTGGATTCACCAAATAAAACTACTAAATGAAATTTTCTATACTGCTTCGGGAGAACATCCACAGCTAGAGACCACCGTTCTATTTCCCCGTTACCCTCGCTCGACCCAGCTACACTCTTATTACCTGAAAGGAATTGTGAAGCAAAAAGGTGAGCACAACTAGCTCAATAAAGTATATCATGACTAAAGATAATTAAATTATCAATAGCCTTCATCAATAATAAATCAGAGATTTAGAACATATGGTAAATGATAAAAATTTCAACCATAGTTGCAGCGGAACGAGCAATCCATTAGAAGAGTCAAATAGACTATAAAGTCTATTATCTTCTCCATGTTAAAAGTTCACCAACAATGTTTTATCCCTGTGACATCAATCAACAATTCCTGTCCATAATCACATGTATAACTCATAATCTTAATTGTTGTTCTAAATTCCTTTTCTCATCCAGGACAAAGATAATTTTCATCACCTATCTCTACTTGAAACATCAAAGATCATGGTTACACCAAATCACATTTCCTGTTCATAATCATACTAATAACTTCATCTTTGCACTACGGCCAAAGATATTCATTTGTATCACCAGTTGGTCATGTTTATCTCAACATCTGTTCATCTTTGCACTACTGGCCAAAGATATTCAACAACATGTCATCTTTGCACTACGGGCCAAAGATATTCATCAACAATTCATCTTTGCACTACAGGCCAAAGATATTCATCAATATTTTATCTTTGCACTACAGGCCAAAGATATTAATATCTCAAAGAAATATATAATCATTTCAGAAATTATATAAACAATAATTATAACCATGTTGATCAATTCACCTTTGCACTTAAGCTAAAGATATTCACTTATAAATTCAATGGTCATGATCATACAAATCAACAATTTAACTTTGCACTACTGGCCAAAGATAACCCATAGTCATGATCATACCAAAAATCTACCCATCTATACACTCAAGTCAAAGAAAAATATCATCATTAGGGTTATAAAAATGTTATATATGATAATAAAATCAATATAATCAACATATAGAATTTAATCACAAGAGTAATATTCATAAACCAACTATAATTTGGTCAGAAAAAAAAAAAAGAATAGTAACTCGTGAATAGTAACTCATGAATAGTAACTCGTGAATAGTAACTCATGAATAGTAAACTCGACACAAAAAGGTAGAAATTCCACAACAAAATACATACCAATATTTCGGTATAATGATATTGAAAGAATAATATTTCTTAAGCTTATAAACAATTTATTTAAATTGTTTACACTTTACTAAATAATGCATTTAATCATTCTAAAATGCCAAACTCATAAGATTTCATCACCAATAATCAAAACCCTCATCAAAAATCTGCATATACCTCATATAGAATTCTCAAGTCATAAAATTCTATTTTCCAATTTTCTTACTTCACAAAGCATATTTAATTCATTTACTCATAACTAGACCATTTTTATGAAAAATACCAAATTAGTTCTAAAAATATTTCTTTTCTGGGATTTAGCAGAATATAGTCCCATATTGAACATATATTTTTCTCAGAATTTTTAAAACTCATTTACTATTTTTCATATGGCCAAAACAGCTGAATATTTAGACATTTATCATAAATTGTACTTTTATCTAAAAATTCTGAAATTTACAGAGTATACTTCTATCATATACATGTACTCCCAATAAAAATTTCATCAATTTTGGAGTTAACCACAAGGAATTATAAGCGATTACTTTTAAAATAGTATTTTCTCATAAAATTCATAACTCTCAATCTATACATCCAAAAATCACCATTTTTGGACACAATCAAGAAAACTCATCAAAATATCATTTTAAATTTTTCCAGAATTTTTGAAGGTCAGAAAAATTACGAAACTGAAAAATATAACAACCCTTAAAATTCCTTACTATCCCTTACCTCAAAAGAGCAGTACTTCTGATCGGTATGCAAAGCCGAAGGAAACTTGCATTGAATAGCAACTCTCAAAGTATCTAAATACTCACAAAATATGCTTCATAATATAGAGAGAGAAAGAGAGAAAACTTGTTTCTGGTGTGATTTTCAATTCTAACTTAGCCCTCTATTTATAGGAAAATTTTAGCAAACTTGACCTGCAACCTGATGGCTTTACCTGCTACTATTCCCACCTACCACATTTAAAATTAAATTCAGCACATTTCTTCACCAACCACAAGTGGGGCCCACCAATTCTAGAATTTTCCACCAAAATGATAAACTCCGAAAATTCAACAATTTCTGAACCAGTCATCTCGTAAAATTCATAATAAATCTTACGTTCATTTTTAACGGTTCAAAATTTGTGGACATATACTCAACTTATATATGTATAACATATCCAAAAATTACCACGATCCAACGATCGGATTAAAAATTATAACCCCCGCAAAATATCTCAAAAACCCTGATTTTTAATACCTCCATTCCGACAAAAATACGGATAAAAACCTCAACATTAACTCCTTCATTTTTAACCACAAAATATATCCCTCGTTTATATCCACATAAAATAAATATTTTCTTATCATATGAATCAATAATTAATTAATCACAAATAATATTATAGAATCACATTTATGACAACCAGACCGTTCCCAGGAAAGAGGGAGCTTTCCAATAAGGATTTTTCCTTACTAGCGCGCAATTAGATGACCAAACCTCTCCTTAGACAGAACTTTCTAGACATTGTCAATAATGCTATCTAATAATATTATTCAAATAATATGAATTATTGATCTGATAATAGAAAATA
Organism: Panax notoginseng; assembly: GCA_016801055.1. Taxonomy (NCBI): domain Eukaryota; kingdom Viridiplantae; phylum Streptophyta; class Magnoliopsida; order Apiales; family Araliaceae; genus Panax; species Panax notoginseng. Next base: position 231,693,889 of record CM029014.1, read on the forward strand.
CTGTGCAGTAACAATTATTGAAACAACAATAATATAAAATATCAACGCAACAATTATTGAATCAATAAAATAAAATATTGAACAGTAATTACTGTAACAATTATTAAGTAGTGTCTTCTTACGTAAGAATCAATAATTTGAAAAATACTATGCAATACCGTGTGCTACTGTGCAATAACGCGTATTACTGTATTTTAACCACCGGGTATTCTAACAGTGTTAACGGTAACAACTACGCCGTTATTTGTAAAAACTCAAATTTGTCGTTTTCTTCACCCGACAGTTATTCGTTATGGGGCCCACAAATAGCTGCGCCGTCGTACGAATATTCTCCGACAGAAAGAATATTCCACGACCAAACGAATATTCCCCGACAACAATGATTATTTTATAACCACTTGCTTATTTTGAAAAAAATTCATATTTCACTCATAACTTTAAACTTTTATCAATTTAACCATTTACTGAATAGTAATTATAAGAAAAATTGAATACTTTTATTTCATAAAATTCGGGGTCTTACAACAAGGGGAAATTATAATGATTTCTCATCCCTTCCCTTCATATGTTTTCCCTTCCTATCTCATCCCTCCAAACTCACAAACGCAATATAAGATCTCACCGGCCTTTTTCTCAAATTTTGGTTCTCACTTTTGTGTGTTAATTAATACATTCTTTATGTAAAAATTATTTTTTTTGCACAATTTAATTGATTATCAATATTATAAATTGGATTGTGTATTTAATTACGAATACTCTTGTATCGTTGATTTGTTTCATTTGAAACTGTTGAACTGTGATTATTTAGGTATAGCTGTAAGACCCCGAATTTTATGAAATAATAGTATTCAATTTTTTTATAATTACTATTCAGTAAATGGTTAAATTGATAAAAGTTTAAAGTTAAAGGTGATATATGTAAATATTTTAAATAGGCAAGTGGTTATAAAATACTCATTGTTGTTGGAGAATATTCGTTTGGTTGTGAAATATTCTTCCTATCGGGGAATATTCGTACGATGGTGCAGCCTTTTGTGGGCCCCATAACGGAAAGCGACTGGATGAAGAAAATGACAAGTATAAGTTATTTATAAATAATGGCGTAGTTGTTACCGTTAATACTGTTGGAATACCCGGTGGTTAAAATACAGTAGTACACGTTGCACAGTAGCACACAGTATTTCACCAATTATTGATTCTTACGTAAGAAGGTACTACTCAATAATTGTTACAGTAATTACTGTTCAATATTTTATTTTGATTCAATAATTGTTGCGTTGATATTTTATATTTCTGTTGTTTTAATAATTGTCACTACACAGTATTTTCCATTATCAAAGTAATAATTCATATTATCTGAATAATATTATTAGATAACATTATTGGCAATGTCTAGAAAGTTCTGTCTAATGAGAGGTTTGATCACCTAATTGCGCGCCAGTAAGGAGAAATCCTTATTGGAAAGCCCTCTCTTTCTTGAGAACTGCCTGGTTGTCAGTATTGTGATTCTGTAATATTATTTGTGAATAATTAATTATTGATTTATATGATGAGAAAAATATTCATTTTATGTGGATATAGATGGAGAAAATTTTTTAAAATGATAATTGTTGAAAATCGATATTTTATCTTTTCTGATAAAATAATATTTTATTATATTATTATAATATAATAATGATGATATTTTTACAATGAATGTGGGATATATGAGTATATGAGGAGGAAGAGTATTTTTGTTACATTAAATGATTAAAACATGTTTTTCATGTTTGTGGACCCTATTTCTTGACTGAAATTTGATTATAGCCTGTAAAATCGTCCATATGTGGATTTCGGTCAATTTCTGTTTAGAATTTGGAAAAATTTTCTTCTGTAAAGTTGTAGAGAAATGAATTTCCAATAAAAAATCGCAATATTCAAATTTTCTGATAAAATGACTATTTATTATGAATTATTAAAGTTCCGGATTAATTGATTATCATTTTTTTGGAGTTTTAAGTAACTTTTGCATGAAAAACGTTTTTGTCACTTATGGGACATATGTTAGTGGTTGATTTCAGCTGGTGGTGTGCGTAGGAAGATGTGGAAAAATAATATTATTAATTTATTAAATTTTCAGTTTTGGTATTCTAAGTATTTTTCTATAAATAGGGTGCTTAGGTTAGAATTGAAAATCACACCAGAAACTGAAGTTTTCTCTCTATTTCTCTCTCTATATTATCGAGTATATTCTTGTGAGTATTTTGATATCTTGAGTGTTGCTATACGGTACAAGTTCGTTCAGCGTTATTCCAGTCAAAAGTACTGCTCTTTTGAGGTAAAGGATAGTAAGAGATTTTAAGGGATTGTAAGAGATTTTGTTTTCTTCTTAAATGATATTATTTTCTTTAATATCATTATGCCAAAATATTGGTCTGAACTTTTTATCAAAATTAGAACTTTTTGTGTCGGGGTTACTATTCACGTATACGACACTATTCACGTATACGGCACTATTCACGTATACAACACTATTCATGTATATGACATTTTTACGTATACGGTACTATGTATGAATACGGAGTACTATTCACGAGTTACTATTCATGAGTTACTATTCACGAGTTACTATTCACGGATACTATTCACGACAAAATTGGTTTCTTTTTCTGACTAAATTATCGTTGATTTATGAATATTGCTCTTGAAATTAAATGTAGTTGTTGATCCTATTATTTTTATTATCATATATAACATTTTTATAACCCTGATGTTAAAATTTTTTTTCACTGGAGTGTAAAGATGGGTAGATTATTGATATAATCATGACTAGGGTTCTCTTTGGCCAGTAGTGAAAAGTTGAATTGTGACTGGTATGATCAAGACCATTGAATTTATAATTGAATATCTTTAGCTTAAGTGTAAGGGTGAATTGATCAACATGGTTATAATTATGGTTTATATAAATTTTAAAATGATTATGTATTTCTTTGAGATATGAATATCTTTGGCCTGTAGTGTAAGGATGACCTGTTGTTGAATATCTTTGGCCTGTAGTGTAAAGATGAATTATTGGTGAATATCTTTGGCCCGTAGCGCAAAGATGACCTGTTGTTGAATATCTTTGGCCCGTAGTGCAAAGATGACATAGTAATGAATATCTTTGGCCTGTAGTGCAAAGATGGATTTATTAGTATGATTATGAACATGAACTGTGATTTGGTATAACCATGATCTTTGATGTTTCAGGTAAAGACAGGTGATGAAAATTATCTTCGTTCTGGATGAGAAAAGGAATTTAGAACCACAAATATGATTATGAGTTATTCATATGATTGTGGACAGGAACTGTTGATTGATGTTACAGGGATAAAACATTGTTGGTGGACTTTTAACATAGAGAAGATAATAGACATTATAGTCTATTTGACTCTTCTAATGGATTGCTCGTTTCGCTGCAACTATGGTTGAAAATTTTTATCATCTACCATATGTTCTAAATCTCTGATTTATTTCTGACGATGGCTATTGATAATTTAATTATCTTTAGTCATGATATTCTTTACTGGGCTAATGTGCTCACCCTTTTGCTTCACAATTTCTTTCAGGTAATAAGAGTGTTGCCGGGTCGAGCATGAGTAATAGGGGAAAAGAACGGTGGTCTCTAGCTGTGAAGGTTCTCCCTAAACAGTATGAAAATAATTTTATTGAGAACTTTGAAATAGTGTGTTGTATTTTATACATCATTTAGTAGTTATATTTGGTGAATCATATAGGGTAAGGCGAACCCAACTTTGAAAGGGTGATTTGCCACTATCATACAAGATGTCTAATGACATACAACCTCATGTGATCATAAGACAGGGTTGTGCACATCCATTTGCTGAGTATATCTACGAGCACTACCTATATAATCTTGTTATTGGTTTGAAGTATAATTCTCAATTAGAGACGGTGAAGATAATGATATGTCAAGAGAAGACTCACCATTGGAAAGAATATGATAGTAATCTTCTCGTTTATAATCTTGCTATTGGTTTGAAGTATAATTCTCAATTAGAGACGGTGAAGATAATGATATGTCAAGAGAAGACTCACCATTGGAAAGAATATGATAGTAATCTTCTCATTTTTTTGGGGTCTATTGGGTCAACCGAGGATAATTCTGTGGGCATATGATATCTGTCATAACCTAGATGCATGGCCTCCCATGTACGAAGGTTTCCTTGAGCACTTCCCAAATATTTTAATTTCTAAAATAGTTATTGACTGTATCTTTATGTAAGGTGTCATTGTGGCGTACTATCCAAGGTTGGGACATGAGTCACAGTTGGTATATATTTGTATCAAAACTCACAACATATGTGTTGTTGTATTTTGCACGACAATTGTAGTAATAAAGTTGTAATTATTTTTTGTACCATATTTTTGGCGACTCAAAATAGGTTGGTTGGATTGAAACTGTTTTGGGGGCGTCATAATAGCTGAGGTGTAACTCAATTTATTTAATGAACCAAATTTGGTGTTGACCCCTATATATATTTATTTTGATAGTGGGAGAGTCCTTATTAAAGTAAGATTGTGTTTTCTTGTTTGGTGGGATAAAGAGATCTAACTTGGGAAGAAATCAATCAACCATTAATTGTATTTATAAGGTGATTATGAAAAGGACTTCTACTTCTAGTTGGATTCGAGTGGACATGATTTATATAAAATACATCAACAAGTAAGGGTTAGAGAACACAATAGCATATGACACAAATTAACAATTTGTACTCTCTATATTATTTTAATATATTTTTCATCCCTCCGTAGTTTTTTTTCAATTGGATTTTCATGTAAATTCTTGTGTTCATATTTTATATCTCTTATAATGATGCGTGTATGTTTATATGTGTGTATTTCGTGAGTTTGATTTCACAACAGTACAATCAACTTGTTAGCGTAATTTTAACCTGTTATTTTGGTGATTTTGTCATGCGTATAAAATCAGGTGTTAACAAAAACTTCAAAAGATAAATAAAATGCGATTGAGTATAGTCGACAGTGGCATCTATGTAAAAAGTAATTTTTTTTAAAAAAAATCTATGTAAAAGGAAAAAAAAAGAATAAAGAAAAAAAAAGATGGCAACCAGAGTTAATGAGTTTATTATACATTATTCTAAAAAATTGGGCCATCATTTCCATGCATGTGGATTAGTAGTCGGTAATCGGGAGTTTTTGGTTAAAGGTTAATTATTTTAAGAGAATATATATATATATATATATATATATATATATATATTAAATAATTGATATTTTATAATATTTTTTAATATTTATACATAAAAAATTTAATTATAAATATATAACAATAATTTTTAACGTTGGAAAAAATTATCGTTATAAAATTTATAAAGATATTTTTTATATAAAAATATCATTTTATATTATAAAAATATCACTTTCCTATATATTAATCAATTTGTCAGAACAAAGCCCAAGCACTTCCTTACTTTTCCACACGATATTCTACGGTGTGATGGGACCCAACTGCTTTATTTTAGACATTTAGTCAACATTTGGATTGTTCTCCGAAAAGGAAAAAATACCATTGGATTGTTGGACTTTTAAACATTTTCCATTCTTTCACATTACTCCCTCCTTCTGCCATCATTTTTTTAGTAGGTTAAAATGATATTTTCACATAAAAATAAAATTTATTTACTATTTATATAATGTACAAATATTAATTTTTTATATAAAAATATCACTTCTCTATAACAAAATATAGAATATATTTATTTGTTATCTTAAGTAATAGAGATTGGATAAAATTACAAAATTAATTTATTGTATCACACATATTATTAATTAAATATATATTTATTTCATATTTATTCTGACAATATAAATATTTATTTGTACACCATAAATATTGCTGAAATATTTGTGTTTGAACATGGATTGGCAGGCATACGCTGAAAGAAGAAATGAATGGACAGGATGCCGAATGATATATTATTATTATTATTATTATTATTATTATTATTACTTCCAAACCAAGAAAAAGGAAAGTCATTTACTCATTTTCATGAAGGCCGGAAGGAAGGAAGGAAATTCCTTGAGAAAAAGAGAATCAATTAATTGTTTTTAATATTGGAAATTCAGTCAGACACACGTTTGACATTCATTATAGTAACACTACCTTTTCTTTTCTTTTCTTTCTCTTCTCTTCTCTTCTCTTCTCCAAACGCGGATTCCATTTTTTGCCCCATATTCAACGGACACATAGTAGTATTCAATTCAATCCCACCACCCTTTTCAGATCTGAAGAATAATTTCAATCCCAAATCATCAATTGGGTAAAAGCAGAATAATTTTTTATTATTTTGCTGGAATTTGGGGTTTTGATGGCTTCAGCTGCGATTTTTTCCTCCTTAAGGAAGAGAAGGTCGCCGTCGCTTGAGGCGTTTTTAGCACCGGTGGATTTGACTGACGTGGCGCTATTGAAGATTCTTACTGCGGTATCGGTGGAGCTGATCTCATCTTTTTCAGGCAAGAAGCTGCCGTTCCAGCGGAAGAATTCGCGGTCTCTGGTTCGAAAAATTGAGGTATTTGTAGTTCTTTTGGATTATCTTGGTGATTCACGGTCTAATTTGCCGTCAACGGCGATTCTTTGCTTCAAAGAGCTGTATTTATTGTTGTATAGATCCAAAATTTTGCTTGATTATTGTGCCCAATCGAGTAAGTTGTGGCTTTTGCTGCAAAACCATTCGATTTCTGGCCATTTTCATGATTTGAATCAAGAAATATCGACCCTTTTGGATGTTTTCCCGTTTAAAGAATTGAACTTGAGCGATGATGTGAGGGAACAGATTGAATTGTTACAAAAACAATCTAGAAGGGCAAAATTGCTGATTGATAAACAGGATGAGGTGTTGAGATTAAAATTCTTTTCATTTCTGAATGACTTTGAGGATGGGAGGATTCCTGATACCGTTGCATTGTATTGTTTTTTCGTGGAAAGATTGCAAATTTTAGATATTAATAGTTTTACGGTTGAAATTGAGTTCCTGGAGGAGCAGATTATTAATCATGAAGGGGATGTTGAGCCTTCTGCTTCGGTGCTTAATGGGTTTGTGGCACTGGCTCGATATTGTCGGTTCCTGCTGTTTGGTTTTGAGAATGATGAGGTGGGGTTGGGAACGGGTAAACATAGGAAAACCAAGAAAGGGTTGATTAGTCAAGAAATTGCAGACACGTTTATTTCAATTCCGAAGGATTTTTCTTGTCCAATTACGTTGGATTTGATGACAGACCCTGTCATAATATGCACAGGCCAGACTTATGATCGATCTTCAATTACAAGGTGGATGGAAGAGGGGCATTGTACTTGCCCGAAGACAGGACAGACTCTTCTTCACACGCGGCTTGTGCCCAATAGGGCTCTGAGAAATTTGATTATGCAGTGGTGTACTGCTCATGGAGTTCCCCATAACCCACCTGAGGGCTTGGATTCGTCTTCTGAAAATTTTGCAGCTCCTTCAGCGAGCAAGGCTGCAATTGAAGCTAACAAAGCCACATCACAGCTTCTTATTCAGCAGCTAGCAAATGGGTCACAGGGTGCCAAAACTGTTGCTGCTCGAGAAATACGTTTATTAGCAAAAACTGGAAGAGAAAACCGAGCTTATATTGCAGAAGCTGGGGCAGTACCCCATTTGAAGGCTCTGCTTTCCTCTCCTAATGCTGTAGCACAAGAAAATTCAGTAACTGCTATGCTTAACTTGTCGATTTATGAAAAGAATAAAAGTCGAATTGTGGATGAAACAGGATGTTTAGGATCAATTGTTGATGTTTTGAGATTCGGGCACACAACCGAAGCCAGAGAAAATGCAGCGGCAACATTGTTCAGCCTTTCTGCAGTTCATGATTATAAGAAACGGATAGCAGAAGAAGATGGTGCAGTTGAAGCCCTGGCAGGGCTATTGAGGGAGGGGACACCTAGAGGAAAGAAGGATGCTGTGACGGCTTTGTTTAACCTATCTACTCACATGGATAATTGTGTGAGAATGATAGACTCGGGGGCTATAGAAGCACTAGTAGGGGTTTTAGGAGTTGAAGGTGTTGCAGAAGAAGCGGCAGGTGCATTGGCCTTGATTGTTAGGCAGCCAGTTGGGGCTGAAGCAGTTGGAAATGAGGAGTCGGCAGTTGCAGGACTAGTTAGTATGATGCGTAGTGGGAGTCCTAAAGGAAAAGAAAATGCAGTTGCTGCATTGCTTGAATTATGTCGGGGTGGTGGGGTGGCTGCAACGCAGAGGGTGTTGAAGGCACCTGCGCTGGTTGGGTTGCTTCAGACTTTACTCTTCACGGGCACCAAGCGGGCAAGGAGAAAAGCAGCATCGCTTGCTAGAGTTTTCCAAAGGTGTGAGAATACATCCTTGCATTTTGGTGGGTTGGGTATAGGGTATGCACTTGCTGGGAACTCGGCTGCAAGTAGGGATTCAGGTTTTGCTGGTGATGTCTCGGTGTCCATGTCTATATCTGTTCCAGTTCTATAGTGGTAACATCCACACTATAGAACATGGTTAAATTATTCCACGTTTTTTGTTTGTAATATCCACAATTCTTTCATTGAAATACTAATTATGAGGATAAAAAATACTGGATTACTATAAATGATGTGTTTGGGAAACATGGACATGGTTAAAGCATTTTGTCTATTTATCTGTAATGTGCAATGGTTTTTAGTATGCTCTATGTAAAGTAATACTCTATTATTTGTGGATCATTTGATCATCACATATTACAAGTGGGAGAATTGTTACTACCGGCCTTTCATTCTTCTTGATCCTCTAGTTTCTATTTGAAAGCCACTTCAAAATATTCAGGAATTCTGTTTTTGTGATACATTACTAATTTATTTTTCAACCACTTGTTAAAAGCTGTTTAATTTTTTGTCTGAATTTGTCTGGAAAAAATAAATAACTTGAACATTAATTGTCATATTGCATATTGGTTTTCATGCTACAAGTGTTTGTGAAAAAAAGTTGAATCTTTTGGATACTATATAACTAATAGCTTAATGCATCAGATGGAAAAAGAAAAGCATGATAGAGTTGGCACATATAAATAAGCTGCTGTATTTTGTACCAATTGGTAACTGATGTTTTGAATTCATTTTGTAGTTGTTCTGCCCCAGATTTTTATCCTTTTCCTCCTCCAATGTGGTATTGTCCATGAATATACTCCAATAATGTACCATAATGAATGACACAGAATTTTCAGGAGAATTTAAATTATAATGATGCACTACAAATGAAAGGAATCATGTCACTAAACCAGTGGACTTAACAGTTCCTGGCTTCCAATGATTTTTCTACTTTGATATGATGGTGAGAAGAACCAACTTGACACCTTGCGAGTGCAAAGCTACTGAAGATATCACATTTGTGATCAAATTATTGCCATGACAGCCTGACCTTTCCATTGACACTCCACTGGAAGCACTATCTTCCAAAGATTGACAGTGTTTGTACTGATGATTGTGTTGGGGTATGTTGTCCAGTGGGAATGGAAATAAGATATTTTAAGTGGCCAAATAGGCCACTAACTTGGGAAATAATAAGAATGCGTTTTCACAACCTAGAAATATGGTGGTTGTTGCTTCTGGAATCTTACTTAAATTATAAAGATCTTGCAATTAGAGTAAAATATGTAGGTAATAATGAATAATGGTAGGATTTTTATTTTAATTTTTATTTTTTTGAAGATGTATTTGTTTTATATATTTGATTTATTCCATGTACTTTATTTTCTTTTTTAATTTTATAATGGTAGGATTTTTTCCCCCTCATATGAGCATATAGCTTCTCTAGGTTGAACTAGGACTCTTACAGTTCAGTTTGGAGTCTATCATACAAATTCATTTGGCTTCGGATTCGTGTATTCTAAATATAATAAAGTTTAGTTTAGTAATGATGGCATGTTAGTGAAATTGTGTTGATATACATGAACACATAATGTCATCAATAAAGAAGTAGACTCTATTTGCGAAATAATTTTTTTTTTCTTTCTTCTTCGTTACAAATTGGATTCTTTTTGTGAGATGGAGGGAGTATAATATAATTTTGACAGCACCGAATATAATATAATTTTATAAATAAATATATTATTATTATAATATTATTTAATTAAATTTTATTAAAAGAGAAATAAATAAATTCACAAACAATTCTTACATAAAGAGAGAATAAATTTTTCATAATAGAAAACTTTCCAAATAATTTTAAATTTATGTTAAATTACTATTGTTCGGGAGCATTTTACCGACCTCTATGTGGGCCGAAGGCCTGACATCAGAAGGGTACGTTGGGCCCATTGGGTCAAAGTCATCCTGGGTGTTGAAGGTGTTCGGATTTTGGTATCCGAGTCTTCTGGGCCGGAGCCCTCTTCAGGCTGATAGTGTTCGAGGTCGGGTGTTCGAGTCCTTTGGGCCGAAGTCCTGACCAACATATATATATGGTTTCGGTTGGATTGTGCCTGTACAGTGGGCTATCCCGCGTACAGAGTCTGGAGTCATAAGGAGTTTAAATGATTAAGGATTCTAGTCCTAACCATATTTGAATAAGGTAACTCCAAAGGTAGTATTGGGATTGGATTCCACTTGCACTTTTTAAAGATATTGTGTTGGACCCTAGTAATGGTGACTGCCATATTTAGGAGTCCTAAACAGACTCGGATGTGAATTATAGAGTAGTGAGAATATTATAAATACAAGGCTTGGGTTTCAACTAAGAGGTAATACATCTTTGAGCACTAAACACTTAGCCTCCATTGTTAAACCTTGTGGACGACCTGTACTTATTCTCATACCGGAGCTATCCCCCAGCGGCACAAAGCTGTCAAGATTCGTGTGTGATATGTTATTGTGCAGGTTCAAGCGCGTGGATTCTATGATTGGACGCACCGACGAAACTTGGCGTTAACATTGACGCTAGAATGAGGGCTTTAGTGCTTTCTACAATCACAATTTACTTCTCCGATAGAAAGTCATGGCGAGCAGGGATACCAATGCTTCTAACCAGGAAAAGGCAAAAACTCACCAGACCACCCAGGTGAGAAGGTCGGTCAAAGACAGACTGGGTCCAAAGAATTAGGAAGATAGTTCAGACCATGGCCAATCGACACGGTGACGCCTGTTCTCGTCGAGCCAACACACCCCCATCCCCATCAGCCATGCTGACGAAAGACAGTCTCAAGCATACGAAAAGCGAGAGAAGGGTCGGACTGAAGGCAGTCGAGATCAGCGAGAATTCATACTGCAGAGAAAGTGGCAGCAGAACAAAGACGCCATGATGGCCTTGCGTCTTCAGCAAGAAGAGCTCGAAGAACAGATGGCGAAGAGGGCTAGAGAACAGGAAGCTTCCTCAAATAGACGTAGGCAGCGGAGCTGATCCCGGTCACCTAGACGGGGGGGGGAGGCAGAAAGAGAAAAGAGTAGGCCCAAAAGCCGCTCTCGAGAAGGAAGAAGCCGAAGGAGGAGCCATTCGGTGGATCGGAAGTCTGAACACCAGGGTAGATCGGGGCAAAGGAGGAGGATTGCATCTCTCGAATACGAGAGGGACATGCACAGATCGTCCCTTCGTAAAGAGGAATCCGACCCCCTTGTTCGAAGGGTAGCAGAGTTGGAGAAACTGCTGGCGGCGAAGAACCTGATGGGAATACCCTCGGCTTGCCTAGGCTCACCCTTTTCACCAGAAATCAACCACGTCACTGCCGACCCTAAAAAGAAGATGCCCCCGATGGAGACGTATGACGGGTTGGGGGATCCCTATGATCATTCAGACGGATATGATAAGTTAATGACATATTACGGACATTCGGACGCTACTAAGTGCCACATGTTCGCAACAACTTTAAAGAAAAGCGCCCGAGAAGGGATGGGAACCTTGGCAGCAGGATCAATTAATTCATGGAATGACCTTCAGGAAAAGTTTCATGCTCGGTTTGGGAGCAACAGGAGACGAGAAAAAATCACTGATTCCCTTATGTAGGTGAGACATAAGTCGGATGAAAGCCTTGGTCAATACGTTAAGAGATTTTGGGAGGCTATGGGCTAAGTAGCAAAATTAAATTCCCCTCAAGCCTTGGGATTTTTCACAACCGGTCTGGATATAGGAAGGTCGAAGAAACTGATGAAGGACCTGGTGATCAACCCTCCGGTAGACTTGACCGAAGCCTTTCATCGAGCTGAAGGATTTATTGCGATAGAGGAGGCTATGTGAAACTTTAAGGCCCACTCTCAGTCCTATGATAAATCCAAGGATCGAGACAAACAGAATTACCAACGTTCGGACAACAATCAGGGGATGACGAATAATTCTGGAAGAAAAACTTATAATGGTGGAGGTGCAGGGAGAGGCCGACCACATTTCCCGAACAGAAATGTCAACAAAGTTTACACCGCCTTCAACACAGATAGGGCGAAGATATTGGAGGAGATGCGTAATATGCCATTTTTTGAACCTTGCACGACGCACCCAAAACCTGGAAAGAGGGGTCGGGATAAATTTTGTGAATACCATCAGAGTCCAGGACATACTATAGAGATGTGTAATGATCTGAAGGACTTAATAGAGAAGAATGTTCAGAACGGCCATCTAGTTCAGTATGTGGTTGGTCGAAAAAATTTCGAAGCGCCCATGGAGGAAAGTAGGGGACCGGCTCGGGACACACAACCAAAACAGAACCAGTCTACCAGAAGAGTGATTGATGTGATTTTAGGCGGTTCTGTAGGGCGTGTGACAGGTAAGAAGAGGAGCGGCCACCTCGATGCAGTATTGTTAGTCGCAGGTTCCTCGCCAAGAAAGGATCAGGCCTACTCGGGAGTATCCATCTCTTTTTCGGACGAAGACTACCCTACAGATCTTATAGAACTGCATGATGGGGCGTTGGTAATAACTGCTCAAGTCGGGCCAGTAGACATGAAGAGGATGATGATCGACAATGGGTCCTCGGTTGACATATTGTACACTCACGCCTATCAGATAATGGATCTGGAGGGAAAGAAAATGGAGATGGGTGGAGAAGGCCCATTATACGATTTTAGTGGGGATCCGGTGCATGTGTCGGGCACCATAGAGTTGCCGGTTAGGTTCGGCACCGCACCCCAGCAGGCAGACATACTGGTCAGATTCTTTGTGGTGCAGGTTGATTCGGCGTATAATGTAGCGCCCTCAAAATAGGTCCATTCCATCCAACCCATTCTGAATCGCCAAATACATGGTACAGAAAATAACTACAACTTTATTACAACAATTGTCGTATAAAATACAACAACACATATGCTGTGAGTTTGGATACAAATATATACTAAATGTGGCTCATATCCCAACCGTGGACAGCACCTCACAATGACACCTTACATAAAGGTATAGTCAAAAACTGTTTTAGAAATTAGAATCTTTGGGAAGTGCTCAAGCAAACCTTCGTACATGGGAGGCCATGCGTCTAGGTTGTGGTAGATATCATATGGCCATAGAATCATCCTTGGTTGACCCAATATACCCCAAAGAAAAAAGAGAAGATTACAATCATATTCTTCCCAATGGTGATTCTTCTCTTGACTTATCATTATCTGTACTGTCTCTAATTGAGAATTGTACTTCAAACAAACACCAAGATTATATAGGTAGTGCTCGTAAATATACTCAGCAAGTGGATGAGCACAATCTTGTCTTATGATGACACGAGGTTGTATTGCATTAGACATCTTGTATGGTAGTGGCAAAACACCCTTTCAACATTGGGTTCGCCTCACCCTATTGGATTCACCAAATATAACTACTAAATGAACCTTTCTATATTGCTTAGGGAGAACTCCACAGCTAGAGACCACCGTTCTATTTCCTTGTTACCCCCGCTCGACCCAGCTACACTCTTATTACCTGAAAAGGAATTGTGAAGCAAAAGGGTGAGCATAACTAGCCCAATAAAGAATATCATGACTAAAGATAATTAAATTATCAATAGCCTTCATCAATAATAAATCAGAGATTTAAAACATATGGTAGATTATAAAACTTCTCAACCATAGTTGCAGCGGAACGAGCAATCCATTAGAAGAGTCAAATAGACTATAAAGTCTATTACCTTCTCCACGTTAAAAGTCCACCAACAATATTTTATCCCTGTAACATCAATCAACAATTCTTGTCCACAATCACGTGTATAACTCATAATCGTAATTGTAGTTCTAAATTCCTTTTCTCATCCAGGACAAAGATAATTTTCATCACCTGAAACATCAAACATCATGGTTATACCAAATCACAGTTCATGTTCATAATCATACTAATAAATTCATCTATGCACTACGGCCCAAAGATATTCATCAACAAGTCATCTTTGCACTACATGCCAAAGATATTCAACAACAGGTCATCTTTGCATTACGAGCCAAAGATATTCATCAACAACTCATCTTTGCACTACAGGCCAAAGATATTCAACAACAAGTCATCTTTGCAATACGAGCCAAAGATATTCATCAATAATTCATCTTTGCACTACGGGCCAAAGATATTAATCAATAATTCATCTTTGCACTACAGGCCAAAGATGTTCCTCAACAGTTCATATTTGCACTACAGGCCAAATATATTCATATCACAAAGAAATATATAATCATTTTAGAACTTATATAAACAATAATTATAACCATGTTGATCAATTCACCTTTGCACTTAAGCTAAATATATTTAATTATAAATTCAATGGTCATGATCATACCAGTCACAATTCAACTTTTCCACTACTGGCCAAAGAGAACCCTAGTCATGATCATACCAATAATCTACCCATCTTTACACTCAAGTGAAAGAGAAATTCAACATCAGGGTTATAAAAATGTTATATATGATAATAAAAACAATATGATCAACAATTGCATTTATTTTCAAGGGCAACAATCATAAATCAACGATAATTTGGTCAGAAAAAGAAACCGATTTTTGCCATAAATAGTAACTCGTGAATAGTAACTCGTGAATAGTAACTCATGAATAGTAACTCGTGAATAGTACTCCGTATTCGTACATGGTACCGTATACGTAAATAGTGCCGTATACGTGAATAGTGCCGCTTACGTGAATAGTGTCGTATACGTGAATAGTAATCCCGACTCAAAGAGGTAAAAATTATACAAAAAAATCCATACCAATATTTCAGTATAATGATATTGAAATAATAACATCATTATGAAGAATATAACATCCCTTAATATCCCTTACTATCCCTTACCTCAAAAGAGCAGCACTTCTGACTGGATATCGGATATAACGCTGAAGAAAACTTGCACTGATGAATATCAACTCATCAAGTATCTAAATACTAACAAAATACACTCAATAATCTAGAGAGAAAACTTATGAATTCTGGTGTGATTTTCAATTCTAACTTAGCCCTCTATTTACAGGAAAATGTTAGCACGCCGAAGCAGACTTGACCTGCAACCTAATGGCTTTACCTGCTACTATTCCACCCACCAAAAATTAAACATCTTCCCCAACAACCAAAAGTCGGGCCCACCCATTTCTAGAATTTTCCACCAAAATCATTTATAAACTTAATTTCCGAATCAGTCACCTCTTAAAATTCATAACAAATCATTCGTTCATTTTTAACGGTTCAAAATTTGTGAACATATACTCAACTTATATATGTATAACATATCCAAAAATTACCACGATCCAACGGTCGGATCAAAAATTATAACTCATGCAATATATCTCAAGAACACTGATTATCGGATTATAAATCCTTCGGACCAGTTTCATTCGAAAATTCACCATGAAATATCCACAAAGAATTTTTGGGTGATTCCAAATTCTACGGTTAGCTTACTTCCAGGGCTTTCTTTTGATATATGGCTCATCTCCTAACTCATTATACACAAAGAGTTATGAATTTTACAAAATCAAGTAATAAACTAATTTTTCTAAAAATCCCATATTTTGTTCTCCATCTCGATAAAATACTGATAAAACACCTCATCATTAATTCTTTCATTTATAATCACATAAATAAATCTATCATTTATATCCACATCAAATAAATATTTTCTTATCATATAAATCAATAATTAATTATTCATAAATAATATTACAAAATCACAATTATGACAACCAGACAGTTCCTAGGAAAGAGGGGGCTTTCTGATAAGGATTTCTCCTTACTGGCGCGTAATTAGATGACCAAACCTCTCCTTAGACAGAACTTTCTAGACATTGTCAATAATGCTATCTAATAATATTATTCTAAATAATATGAATTATTGATCTAATAATGGAGATGATGTGCAGTAATAATTATTGAGCAACAATAATATAAAATATCAATGCAGTAATTATTGAATCAATAAAATATTGAACAGTAATTACTGTAATAATTATTGAGTAGTGCCTTCTTACGTAAGGATCAATAATTCAAAAATACTGTGTAAAACTGTGTGCTACTGTGCAAACACGCGTATTACTGTATTTTAACCACCAGGTATTTCAACAGTGTTAACGGTAACAACTATGTCGTTACTTATAAAAACTCAATTTTGTCGTTATCTTCATCCAACAGTTATTCTGTTATGGGGCCAACAAATAGCTGCGTCGTCGTACGAATATTCCCCGACAGAAAGAATATTCCACGACCAACGAATATTCCCCGACAACAATGATTATTTTATAACCACTTGTTTATTTTGAAAAATTTTCACATTTCACCCATAACTTTAACTTTTTATCAATTTAACCATTTACTGAATTATAATTATAAGAAAAATTGAATACTTTTATTTCATAAAATTCGGGGTCTTACAATCTCCCCTCCTTATGAAATTTCGTCCCCGAAATTTACGTACCTGATAATTCAAAGAGTTGAGAATACCTTGCTTTCATTTCAGATTCCATCTTCCCTGTCATCATGATTTCTCCATTGCTCATCTCCTGTATTTCAGATATCATTCTAGAATACAGCTTCAAAACAAGGGTTAATTGAACAAATTAACATATCACATAATATCCCGATATTATGACTGACCAACAAATAAGCTTAGGTAGGACACACTAGCGAAGGATTTACTCATCTCTCCCCTCCTAGTTCTATTTTTCGATCTCCACCAAAGATCATATCCCTAAGCTCTGATACCAAAATGTAACATTGGACACCATCATGTGTCAGCACCTCTCAAAGGTACCTATCAGCTTGCCACCGCAGAACGGCGTCCCCTACGGAGAGTCTGGCTTCGGTGCATTCCCCATCAATAGGATGTCACCAGCGAGAGGCTCGGGGCTCTTTACTTATAGCTCTGATACCAACTTGTGACGGCCCCAAAATAGGTCCATTCCATCCAACCCATTATGAGTCACCAAATACATGGTACAAAAAACAACTACAACTTTATTACAACAATTGTCGTATAAAATACAACAACACATATGCTGTGAGTTTGGATACAAATATATACTAAATGTGACTCATGTCCCAACCGTGGACAGCACCTCACAATGACACCTTACATAAAGGTATAGTCAAAAACTGTTTTAGAAATTAGAATCTTTGGGAAGTGCTCAAGAAAACCTTCGTACATGGGAGGTCATGCGTCTAGGTTGTGATAGATATCATATGGCTATAGAATTATCCTTGGTTGACCCAATATACCCCAAAGAAAAACGAGAAGATTACAATCATATTCTTCCCAATGGTGATTCTTCTCTTGACTTATCATTATCTCCACTGTCTCTAATTGAGAATTATACTTCAAACAAACACCAAGATTATATACGTAGTGCTCGTAAATATACTCAGCAAGTGGATGAGCACAATCCTGTCTTATGATGACACGAGGTTGTATTGCATTAGACATCTTGTATGGTAGTGGCAAAACACCCTTTCAACATTGGGCTAGCCTCACCCTATTGGATTCACCAAATATAACTACTAAATGAACCTTTCTATATTGCTTAGGGAGAACTCCACAGCTAGAGACCACTGTTCTATTCCCTTGTTACCCCCGCTCGACCCAGCTACACTCTTATTACCTGAAAAGGAATTGTGAAGCAAAAGGTTGAGCATAACTAGCCCAGTAAAGAATATCATGACTAAAGATAATTAAATTATCAATAGCCTTCATCAGTAATAAATCAGAGATTTAGAACATATGGTAGATGATAAAACTTCTCAACCATAGTTGCAGCGGAACGAGCAATCCATTAGAAGAGTCAAATAGACTATAAAGTCTATTATCTTCTCCACATTAAAAGCCCACCAACAATGTTTTATCCCTGTAACATCAATCAACAATTTCTGTCCACAATCACGTGTATAACTCATAATCGTAATTGTAGTTCTAAATTTATTTTCTCATCCAGGACAAAGATAATTTTCATCACCTGAAACATCAAACATCATGGTTATACCAAATCACAATTCATGTTCATAATCATACTAATAAATTCATCTCTGCACTACGACCCAAAGATATTCATCAACAAGTCATCTTTGCACTACATGCCAAAGATATTCAACAACAGGTCATCTTTGCATTACGAGCCAAAGATATTCATCAACAACTCATCTTTGCACTACAGGCCAAAGATATTCAACAACAAGTCATCTTTGCATTACGAGCCAAAGATATTCATCAATAATTCATCTTTGCACTATGGCCAAAGATATTCATCAATAATTCATCTTTGCACTACAGGCCAAAGATGTTCCTCAACAGTTCATATTTGCACTATAGGCCAAATATATTCATATCTCAAAGAAATATATAATCATTTTAGAACTTATATAAACAATAATTATAACCATGTTGATCAATTCACCTTTGCACTTAAGCTAAATATATTCAATTATAAATTCAATGGTCATGATCATACCAGTCACAACTCAACTTTTCCACTACTGGCCAAAGAGAACCCTAGTCATGATCATACCAATAATCTACCCATCTTTACACTCAAGTGAAAGAGAAATTCAACATCAGGGTTATAAAAATATTATATATGATAATGAAAACAATATGATCAACAACTGCATTTATTTTCAAGAGCAACAATTATAAATCAACGATAATTTGGTCAGAAAAAGAAACTAATTTTTGTCATGAATAGTAACTCGTGAATAGTAACTCATGAACAGTAACTCGTAAATAGTACTCCGTATTCGTACATGGTACCGTATACGTAAATAGTGCCATATACATGAATAGTGTCATATACGTGAATAGTGTCGTATACGTGAATAGTAATCTCGACTCAAAGAGGTAAAAATTATACAAAAAAATCCATACCAATATTTCAGTATAATGATATTGAAATAATAACATCATTATGAAGAATATAACATCCCTTAATATCCCTTACTATCCCTTACCTCAAAAGAGCAGCACTTCTGACTGGATATCGGATATAACGCTGAAGAAAAATTGCACTGATAAATATCAACTCATCAAGTATCTAAATACTCACAAAATACAATCAATAATCTAGAGAGAAAAAGAGAGAAAACTTATGAATTCTGGTGTGATTTTCAATTCTAACTTAGCCCTCTATTTATAGGAAAATGTTAGCACGCCGAAGCAGACTTGACCTGCAACCTGATGGCTTTACCTGCTACTATTCCACCCACCAAAAATTAGCCATCTTCTCCAACAACTAAAAGTGGGGCCCACCCATTTCTAGAATTTTCTACCAAAATCATTTATAAACCTAATTTCTAAATCAGTCACCTCTTAAAATTCATAACAAATCATTCGTTCATTTTAACGGTTCAAAATTTGTGAACATATACTCAACTTATATATGTATAACATATCCAAAAATTACCACGATCCAACAGTCGGATCAAAAATTATAACTCACGCAATATATCTCAAGAACACTGATTATCGAATTATAAATCCTTCGCACCAGTTTCATTCGAAAATTCACCATGAAATATCCACAAAGAATTTTTGGGTGATTCCAAATTCTACGGTTAGCTTACTTCCAGGGCTTTTTTTTGATATATGGCTCATCTCCTAACTCATTATACACAAAGAGTTATGAATTTTACAAAATCAAGTAATAAACTAATTTTTCTGAAAATCCCATATTTTGTTCTCCATTTCGATAAAATACTGATAAAACACCTCATCATTAATTCCTTCATCTATAACCACATAAATAAATCTATCATGTATATCCACATCAAATAAATATTTTCTTATCATATAAATCAATAATTAATTATTCATAAATAATATTACAGAATCACAATTATGACAACCAGGCAGTTCCTAGGAAAGAGGGGGCTTTCCGATAAGGATTTCTCCTTACTGGCGCGCAATTAGATGACCAAACCTCTCTTTAGACAGAACTTTCTAGACATTGTCAATAATGCTATCTAATAATATTATTCTAAATAATATGAATTATTAATCTGATAATGGAGATGATGTGCAGTAACAATTATTGAGCAACAATAATATAAAATATCAACGCAACAATTATTGAATCAATAAAATATTGAACAGTAATTAATGTAACAATTATTGAGTAGTGCCTTCTTACGTAAGGTTTAATAATTCAAAAATACTGTGTAAAACCGTGTGCTACTGTGCAAACACGCGTATTACTGTATTTTAACCACCGGGTATTCCAACAGTGTTAACGGTAACAACTACGCCGTTATTTATAAAAACTCAATTTTATCGTTATCTTCATCCGACAGTTATTCTGTTATGGGGCCCACAAATAGCTGCGCCGTCGTACGAATATTCCCCGACAGAAAGAATATTCCACGACCAACGAATATTCCCCGACAATAATGATTATTTTATAATCACTTGTTTATTTTAAAAAAATTTCACATTTCACCCATAACTTTAACTTTTTATCAATTTAATCATTTACTGAATTGTAATTATAAGAAAAATTGAATACTTTTATTTCATAAAATTCGGGGTCTTACATATAATGCTATTTTGAAAAGGCCGATACTAGCAGCATTGCAAGCAGTAACATCCATACCTCACTTTAACATCAAGTTTTTGACACAATACATTGATTTCTTTAGGAGTTGGGGTCAGCAAACAGAAACAGACAATGACAATTGAAATAGAGCCATTCACTGAAAGTAGCACAGAACCGATGACCCTATCCACAGAAGAGACAGAGGATGTGGAGTTGGTCCCGGGAAACGCAAAGAAATTAATCAAGATTGGATCAGGGTTGATAGAGCCGTTCCGAACAGGGTTGATAGATCTTCTTCGGGTATATGCCGACATCTTCGCGTGGGAACCTAGTGACATGCCTGGGGTAAGTGAGTCAGTGGAATTACACCGGTTGCATGTAGACCCGAAGAGGAAACCAGTCATACAGAAAAGAAGGATTTTTGCTCCAAAAAGGCAAAGGATCATAGACGAAGAAATTGCCAAACTACTAGAAGCAGAATTCATCTTCGAGATTGACTACCCCGAGTGGCTGGCTAATGTGGTATTGATCTAGAAGCAGAACGGGAAGTGGAGATTATGCATCGATTACACAAACCTGAACAAGGAGTGCCCAAAAGATTTCTACCATTTGTCTAACATAGACTAGTTGATTGATGCTACATCTGGGTACGGCATGTTGAGCTTCATGGATGCCTTCTCAGGATACCACCAGATTTCGATGAGAAAGGAAGATATCCCGAAGACGAGTTTCGTCACGCATTGGGCCATATATGTCTATCGGAAGATGACCTTTGGGCTACTTAATGCTGGGGCAACTTACCAACGGATGATGAACTTCGTATTTAGACAGCAGCTAGGCCGAAGCATGGAAGTATATGTGGACGACATGATTATTAAAAGCATGTCAGTCTGGGATCATCTGGAGAACCTAGAAGGTTGCTTTGAAACAGTACGAAGACACAAGCTGCGGTTGAACCCAACTAAATGTACCTTCGGATTGGGGTCAGGGAAGTTTTTGGGGTATCTAATCAGTAAGAGAGGTATTGAAGTGAATCCGGAGAAGATTTAGGCGATTTTAGATATGAAATCACCGAAGACATACAAGGATGTTCAGAGGTTGACGGGCTGGATAGCTGCCCTTCGGAGATTCGTGTCAAAATCAACCGAAAGGTGTTTACCATTTTTTGACACTCTCAAGGGGCCGAAGAACGAGAAGAGTTTCCAGTGGACATCAGAGTGTGAAGATGCATTCCAAGGGATCAAGAAATATTTGTCTTTGGCACCATTACTTATAAAGCCGATCCCTTCGGAATCGTTATATTTGTACTTGGCTGCAAGCTTGATGGCAGTAGGGGCAGCACTGGTAAGGGACAAGGGGGGAAGGCTGTTCCCAGTATACTATGTCAGCCACGTTCTTTGGGACGCAAAAACAAGATACCCAAACCTGGAAAAATTCGTTTATGCCTTGATTATTGCAAGTAGGAAACTTCGACATTATCTAGGGTCGATTGATGGTGGTGTATACAAACCAGCCGTTAAAGAAGTTTCTGCAAAGGCCAGAAGTCTCGGGTCGGCTTGCTGCATGGGCAATGGAGTTGACGCAGTACGTGTGACCCCCCCAAAATAGGTATACAACACCCATTCTGAGTCGCCAAATACATGGTACAGAAAATAACTACAACTTTATTACAACAATTGTTGTGCAAAATACAACAACACATATGTTGTGAGTTTGGATACAAATATATACCAAATGTGACTCATGTCTCAATCGTGGACAGCACCTCACACTGATACCTTACATAAAGGTTTAGTCAAAAACTGTTTTAGAAATTAGAATCTTTGAGAAGTGCTCAAGGAAACCTTCGTACATGGGAGGCCATGCATCTAGGTTATGATAGATATCATATGGCCACAGAATTATCCTTGGTTGACCCAATAGACCCCAAAGAAAAACGAAAAGTTTACTATCATATTCTTTCCAGTGGTGAGTCTTCTCTTGACATATCATTATCTCCACTGTCTCTAATTAAAAATTATACTTCAAACAAACAGCAAGATTATATAGGTAGTGCTCGTAAAGATACTCAGCAAGTGAATGAGCACAACCCTGTCTTATGATGACACGAGGTTGTATGTCATTAGATATCTTGTATGATAGTGACAAAACACCCTTCCAACGTTGGGTTCGCTTCACCCTAGATGATTCACCAAATATAACTACTAAATGATGACCACTGTTCTATTCCCCTGTTACCCCCGCTATACCCAGCTACACCCTTATTACCTGAAAGGAATTGTGAAACAGAAGGGTGAGCACAACTAGCCCAGTAAAGAATATCATGACTAAAGATAAATAAGTTATCAATAGCCTTCAATAGAATTAAATCAGAGATTTAGAACATATGGTAGATGATAAAAATTTCAATCATAGTTGCAGCGGAACGAGCAATCCATTAGAAGAGTCAATTAGACTACAAAGTCTATTATCTTTTTCATGTTAAAAATCCACCAACAGTGTTTTATCCCTGTAACATCAATCAACAATTCTGGTCCACAATCATATGAATAACTCATAATCATAGTTGTAGTTCTACATTCCTCTTCTCATCCAGGACGAAGATAATTTTCATCACCTATCTTTACCTGAAACATCAAAGATCATGGTTACACCAAATCACATTTCATGTTCATAATCATACTAATAACTTCATCTTTGCACTACGGCCAAAGATATTCATTTGTATCACCAGTTGGTCATGTTCATCTCAACACCTGTTCATCTTTGCACTATTGGCCAAAGATATTCAACAACATGTCATCTTTGCACTACGGGCCAAAGATATTCATCAACAATTCATCTTTGCACTACTGGCCAAAGATATTCATCAACAATTCATCTTTGCACTACTGGCCAAAGATATTCAACCACAGGTCATCTTTGCACTACAGGCCAAAGATATTCATCAACAGTTCATATTTGTACTACAGACCAAATATATTCATCAACAGTTCATATTTGCACTATAGGCCAGATATATTAATATCTCAAAGAAATATATAATCATTTCAGAATTTATATAAACAATAATTATAATCATGTTGATCAATTCACCTTTGCACTTAAGCTAAAGATATTCAATTATAAATTTAATGGTCATGATCATACCAGTCAACAATTCAACTTTGCACTGCTGGCCAAAGGGAACTCATAGTCATGATCATACCAAAAATCTACCCATCTTTACACTCAAGTCAAAAAGAAATATCATCATTAGGGTTATAAAAACGTTATATATGATAATAAAATCAATATAATCAACATATAGATTTAATCTCAAGAGTAATATTCATAAATCAACTATAATTTGGTCAGAAAAAGAAACCAATTTTGTCGTGAATAGTAACTCGTGAATAGTAACTCGTAAATAGTAACTCGTAAATAGTAACTCATGAATAGTAAACCCGACACAAAAAGGTAGAAATTTCACAATAAAATACATACCAATATTTCGGTATAATGATATTGAAAGAATAATATTTCTTAAGCTTATAAATAATTTATTTTAATTGTTTACACTTTACAAAATAATGCATTTAATCATCCTAAAATGCCAAACTCATAAGATTTTATTACCAATAACCAAAATCCTCATTAAAAATCTGCATATACCTCATATAGGATTCTCAAGCCATAAAATCCTATTTTTCAATTTTCTTACTTCACATAACATATTTAATTCATTTACTCATAACTAGTCTATTTTTATAAAAAATACCAAATCAGTTCTAAAATTATTTCTTTTCTGAAAATTAGCAGAATATAGTCCCATATTGAACATATATTTTTTTCAGAATTTTTAAAACTCATTTACTATTTTTCATATGGCCAAAACCGCCGAATATTTAGACATTTATCATAAATTGTACTTTTATCCAAAAATTTCGAAATTCACAGAGTACACTAATATTATATAGATGTACTCCTAATAAAATTTTTATCAATTTTGGAGTTAACCACAAGGAGTTATAAGCGGTTACTTTTAAAATAGTATTTTTCCGTAAAATTCATAACTCTTCATCTATACATCCAAAAATCACCATTTTTGGACACAATCAATAAAACTCATCAAAATATCATTTCAAATTTTTCCAGAATTTTCTGAAGGTCAGAAGAATTACGAACTGAAAAACATAATAACCCTTAAAATCCCTTACTATCCATTACCTCAAAAGAGCAGCACTTCTGACTGGATATCGGATATGAAGCTGAAGAAAACTTGCACTGATGAATAGCAACTCACCAAGTATCTAAATACTCACAAAATAAACTCGATAATCTAGAGAGAAAAAGAGAGAAAACTTATGAATTCCGGTGTGATTTTCAATTCTAACTTAGCCCTCTATTTATAGGAAAATATTAGCACGCCGAAGCAGACTTAACCTGCAACCTGATGGCTTTACCTGCTACTATTCCCACCCACCACATTTGAATAAAAATTTCAGCACATTTCTTCACCAACCAAGAGTGGAGCCCACCAATTCTAGAATTTTCCACCAAAATGATAAACTCCGAAAATTCAATAATTTCTGAACCAGTCATCTCGTAAAATTCATAATAAATCATACGTTCATTTTTAACGGTTCAAAATTTGTGTACATATACTCAACTTATATATGTATAACATATCCAAAAATTACCACGATCCAACGGTCGTATTAAAAATTATAACCCCCGCAAAATATCTCAAAAATCCTAATTTTTAATACCTCCATTCCGACAAAAATACTGATAAAAACCTCAACATTAACTCCTTCATTTTTAACCACAAAAATATATCCCTCATTTATATCCACATAAAATAAATATTTCCTTATCATATGAATCAATAATTAATTATTCACAAATAATATTACAGAATCACATTTATGACAACCATGTCGTTCCCAGGAAAGAGGGGGCTTTCCAATAAGGATTTCTCCTTACTGGCGCGCAATTAGATGACCAAATCTCTCCTTAGACAGAACTTTCTAGATATTGCCAATAATGTTATCTAATAATATTATTCAAATAATATGAATTATTGATCTGGTAAAGGAAAATACTGTGCAGCAATAATTATTGAAACAACAATAATATAAAATATCAACGCATCAATGATTGAATCAATAAAATAAAATATTGAACAATAACTACTGTAACAATTATTGAGTAGTGTCTTCTTACGTAAGAATCAATAATTGGTGCAATACCGTGTGCTACTGTATTTTAACCACCGGGTATTCTAACAGTATTAACGGTAACAACTACGCCGTTATTTATAAATAACTTATACTTATCGTTTTCTTCATCCAATCGCTTTCCGTTATGGGGCCCACACATGGCTGCGCCGTCGTACGAATATTCCCCGACAGCAAGAATATTCCACGACCAAACGAATATTCCCTGACAAAATGAATATTTTTTAACCACTTGCTTATTTTATAAAATTTGCACATTTCACTCATAACCAAAGTATTATATCAAATTAACCCCTTATTATTCACAATAATATTTAGAGAAAATTTGATTTTATTCATTAATAAACTAGGGTCTTACACCAAGGCCTGACATCAGAAGGGTACGTTGGGCCCATTGGGTCAAAGTCATCCTAGGTGTTGAAGGAGTTTGGGTTCTGGCATCCAAGTCTTTTGGGCCAGAGCCCTCTTCGGGCTGATGGTGTTCGGGGTCGGGTGTTCGAGTCCTTTGAGTCGAAGCCCTGACCAACATATATATATGGGTTTGGTTGGATTGGGCCTATACAGTGGGCTATCCCGCGTACAGAGTCTGGAGTCATAAGGAGTTTAAATGGTTAAGGATTCTAGTTCTAACCATATTTGAATAAGGTAACTCCAAAGGTAGTATTGGGATTGGATTCCACTTGCACCTTTTAAGGAGATTGTGTTGGACCCTAGTAATGGTGACTGCCATATTTAGGAGTCCTAAACCGACTCGGATGTGGATTCTAGAGTAGTGAGAATACTATAAATACAAGGCTTGGGTTTCAACTAAGAGGTAATACATCTTTGAGCACTAAACACTTAGCCTCCATTATTAAACCTTGTGAACGGCCTGTACTTATTCTCACACCGGAGCTATCCCTCGGCGGCACAAGCAGTCAAGCTTTGTGTGTGATCTGTTATTGTGCAGCTTAAAACGCGTGGATTTTGTGATCGGACGCACCGACGAAACTTGGCGTTAACAACTATTATTGTCAACAATCTTGTAAAATTGTATGACATCCTTTTTTTGTGTTGTATTTATGTATGCACATTGTATTCTTTCATCGTATAGGTGTATACGGTCCGTCTATCTAGCGAACTATAGGGAGCGAATTAAAAACGAACCGGTTATAGCGATAATTTTATTCGTCGCTATAACATAGAAAGTCGGTTTTCTATGCTATAGCGACAGATAAAACCGTCGATATAGCCGGTTCATTTTTAGTTCCCTCCTTATAATTCGCTGGAGAAAGTCAGCTCAGGTGTATATACATAAATATACTCATTGTTTATATTTTTATACTCCCTCGGTTCAAAAATAGAAAAACAACTTTTTATGATATTAAATTAAAGAGATATCTTTTCCCCGTTGAGAAATGATGCACTAAAATGTAAACTTATATTCCATCCATTCTATAATAATAATAATCGTTTTAGTTTCATGCACATAAATTAAGAAAATCATTTAATACTATCATTTAATAGTTAAAATTTGTGTAAAATTTTATAATTACCCCTATATGAGAAGTTGAAAACTAGTAATATAAGAGAGAATTTCTTGGAGCAAGAAAAAAAGAGTTAGGGGTGATATTAAAAAATAAAATTTTATTCTCCTAGGCCATATTTGTTTACAAAAAGTATACTTGAGATTGGAATATTTGTCTTAATTTAACACTTTCGAAATATTTTATCCCAAAATTAGGGATTAATAGTCCTTTAAATAGTCCCATGAACTATTTTTTGTCATTCTTAAGACTATTTATGAGGGATTATATAATCTCATGATTAATGTGAGAATAATAGTCCCCTTCTTTCAAGTTATCAAATGACTTTGTGGGACTAATAATCCCACAGTGAGGGACTAATAGTTCCTCGTCAAATGATTAAATAGTCTGAAATAATATTAAATTAAAAGAAATAGCTCAATTTCAAGTATGATTTTTATAAATAAACATGACCTTAGAAAATTACAAACGATAAATAAATTAGAACAATTTTTTTTCTTAAAAAATATATTATTATGAAAAAGAGGAAATACCTTTAAAGAATCAAAAGTCAAACCAATTTTAAAACTCTCTTGCTATTATAAGGAAAGTCTTATAAGTCCAAAGTGAAAAACAGAAAGAACAGAGTCAAGAATTTTGAAGAAAAAGAGGTCACGAAAATTATTTTTCTTAATATTTTTTTAAAAACGCTACTTTTTTAGGAACACAATATAATTCATAATTAAGTATAGTATTATTATTATAATATCAAGAGTATGGGTGAATATGGTGCAGTTTGAAACTCAACCCGTACACGAAACTGCTTAGGTACAGTTTGACATCCAAAGAAACATTTTAAGTCTAGCCGAAGGAATTGGCTTCGACTTCATCATACATCAATTCCTGCGTAAGATACATGAATCACAAAGCTTGTCCAGATTGAACATAGACAAGGCTTAGAACACTTGCCTTTAGCGTCTGCTACAGTATAATTACTTTTCCTTTGAGTCTTTAAGGATTCTACAATACATGATCACATAACGTAACACATTAGGCCAAAGTCAGACATGTATAATATCTAACTTATCTTACCATTCTTCTCAATCTAACTGTTTACTATATTGCTTAACATTGGTTTCGGTCTGTCGTTATGTTTTATATTCACATTCGAGTACTCTTTCTTCAACCTCTAGTTTACTTAAGGTTTAACAATGTCTTAATCAATGTTACTTTAGGTTTAGTAATGTGTTAGTTCATCACTTAATTAACCAACTTTCTTCTTTTATGCCTAAAAGCCTTCTTCTCTATGCTTGGTCTAGTTCTGGCACTGCGGTGCCAGCTTTTCCTCTCTAAGCCGCGCTGCGGCGCTAATCTTCAGTGGTTGAGGTCCGGACTCAGCGCTGCGGCGCGAGTCTTAGTTCATTCGACCGTGCTGCGGTACGAAACTGCAGTAGGTCGTGGGCACGGCTCGGCGCTGCAGCGCCACCTTTTTGCCTTGGGGCGCCAGCTCTGTACACCAGATACTTTGACAGTTTTTATTACCATCGAACTTCCCGGACTCCAAATTTGATCATTTTAAGTCTGAATTAGCTCGTTCAAAAGCCAATAGCTCACAAATCACATACTCTACGTGTTCATGCAAGAATTTCACATTTTCGAATCCGTTAACTCAAAATTCTCCTTTTAGTTCATTTTTAACAAAAACGATAAACGTTCGTGAACGTTCAACGCTCGTTTCTTCGTTCTAAGTCGGAATTTGGTCATTTTCGAGTTCGCAACTCTATAATGCCAAATAAGACTCATCCCCATCGAAAATCAATGTTTCCGAGTTCAATGTCAAAATTTGACTTCCATTCCAATAATTTCATAATTTCGACGATTATCGTCTAAACTCGTGAATTCCACCATAACTTCGTTACTTAAGATTTGTTCATCGATTCAAAAGGATTCATTCCATCATACTAATATCCTAACCAAACATGTTTCATTACATCATATACATGATAAGTTCTTACTAGTTCTTCATAAGTTCATAACTTATAAAAGTATGAATTACTTACTTATTTAAGATTTAAGTCCATTGATTAGTCATTCTTATTACTTCTTAGCATACATACTTCACTAATCAACACTTCTCTATCAACCTACAATTGAAGAGATGGAATATTAATAGTCTAGGATCATTACCTTTAAAGTTTAACTTTGTTCTTCCTTGAATTATGAAAGACTAACTTTTCTAACTTTTTTTCTCTAACAAATAAGCACTTAAGTTGTTGGATGAAATAAAACAAGTAAATAATGATCTAACAAGTCTTCTATATATAGGAAATCCAAGGTAAGGGCTTAATGGTCTTTAATCCCTTCCACCTCCTTAAACCACCTCCTTACTATTCATCACTTGGTCACCAAGTAAATCACTTTACTTGGTCACCAAGATCAACCATGTGCTCATGGGGCCCACATGGGTAGCCCCATGAGTCATCTTTACCCATTAGATCGATCCGGTTCTTACTTTGGGCTTTAGATTTAATTAACTTAACTTATGTTTTGGGCTTGCATTAAACAAACATTGGGCTTGTACATTAATAAGTATTGGACTTTAACCATTCCCACACTTGGGCTTGTATAATTCCTACACAATCCTACAAGTTCAATACACTTGGCTCAAAGCCTTATAACGTATTGTCTACGTATTAATCTCGTATGATAACTCGTATACTTATACATCATATACGTCATACCGTCATTCATATATACTCGTATAATACCTTATATCATACTCGTATTCATTATCTCGTACAATACTTACGTATCATACAATATCATCATGTAATTCATTAACGTTTTACTTTTCTTGACATTCTCAAATTAAGTCTGCAGGCAAAAAACTACGTTTGTCATGCATGAATTATTATTACATAATCCATCTTCCCTTGATATTCTATCATTACGTATTTATCGGAAGTTCAAAAATAATTCCCGAGCAGAAATTAGTAAATAGTGTTTTTTGAAAAATTTCTCGGAAAACTTTTATTTTCGTCTTGAAAATTCAAATACTTTAATTCTACTACGTAGCCAAAATACTACGTCATTCCAACATATCTAGGTTATAGAATAACATTCATCTTACTAACACATATAATATAATTTTATTTATTATTTAATTAAATAAAATTATTTTACAATTAATTCGAATTTATCGGTCGTTACAATATAACTGTCGTGTAAAATACGACAAAACATAACTGAGAATTTTAACAGGAATATTGTCTTCTAGACAATATTCAAACTCAAATTCAATCCTCATTATATTTATTATCACACTAAATAGTGAGGACTACTAAAATAACCATCTCGGACTGTCACTCTGTTCCCTGACTAGTCTCGGTTACGTTCTCATTTCTTGAAGAGAACAATGAAAGTAAAAGGGTTATCGTTAGCCTTCAACCAATAAAAAATATTATGACTAAGATAATGCAGAATAAATTATCGTTAGCCTTCAACCGTGTTAAAATGATAAAATATAATAAACATCAAGTTTAATTACAGCGGAACAAGCAATCAATTAGAAGAGTCAATTAGAGCATGATATCTACTATCTTCTATGATTTAAAAAGTTTATCATCAATTTTATCGTTGAGACTCAGCTTAATAAATAATCCACATAACTGAATTATCTATGCACTACGAGCCAAGGATATTCATTAGTGTCACAACTTATCCATGCACTACGGGTCAAGGATATTCGTGTTTTCACCAATGGTCATGATCATGTCAACAACTATCCATCAATGCACTACGGACCAATAAGGGCTTTTACCACATCATTTGTAACATTACGGGTCATGATTATACCGAATGATCCCTGATCATAATCATACCA
Organism: Panax notoginseng; assembly: GCA_016801055.1. Taxonomy (NCBI): domain Eukaryota; kingdom Viridiplantae; phylum Streptophyta; class Magnoliopsida; order Apiales; family Araliaceae; genus Panax; species Panax notoginseng. Next base: position 231,725,471 of record CM029014.1, read on the forward strand.
ATCAACAGTCAATCTATGTACTACGAGCCAAAGATGACTTTTATCACATCATAAGCATGAGGATGATGACAATGATATAAGAATTCAATTAAAAGAAAGTAAAGGATAAATTTTAAAGATTTATAATTTAATTTATCCAAAATTCAATAATGTCCAAATTGTCAACATGAACTGCTTTGTGGAGTAAAATTCAAAAATAATATTGTATCAAAAATGATTTGGACCTGAAAAGAAATTAATTTTTGTCATGAATAGTGCCCTAGGTGATTAGTAATCGAGTGAATAGTATCCCGTGAATAGTACATCGGGAATAGTACTCCGGCATAAAAAAATTAAAACTTAGCAAGAATGCTCAGAATAATATTTTCATGAAAAGATACTGGATGAAGCGCAAAATTTAAGGATATTCTACTAATTTCATGGAGTATAGAAGCCAAAACTTAATAAAATTAGTATAGAATTAAGAATTTGAAACAAAATAATATTACTTACATACTACAGAGTATGGAAGAAAATATTATTTCTTACGAGTATTGAAAAAAAAAATATCACTTACCTTAAAAAGAAGAGTATTCCGACTGGTAGGGCGGGGATGTTCTTGAAGAAAATTTTAACTGTTTTCTACGCTCAAAACTTCCTTAAACTCTAAAGAAATACGCTCAATATTATAGAAGAAGAATTCTCCGATTCTGGTGTGACTTTCAATTTTAACTAAGTATCTTATTTATAGGAGAATGGAAGGGACATTATTTAAGAAAAATTCACGGACGCAACAGTTTTATAATTCACGAATGTCTTATGCAATTCATGGATGACTAAATCTTCAAGTAAAACAAAAACTAAAAAAATATAATATATATGTAACCTTTGCCTTACGGCAAAGGCTTAAACACACACACACACATCAGTACCTAATTATTCACCCACCACCACCACTTTCCACTCACACACACATGTTTATATATATATATATATATATATATATATATATATATATATATATATATATTATAACTTTTCACCGATTATTTTAAAAAATGAGTAAGTGGGGGTCCAAATAATATACCAATAAATACTTCATAAAAAAATTCAATATTTTTAACAACATTTATTCATTAATAATATAACTTACAATATTAACAATCAGATCATTCCCAGGAAATAGGGGGTTTTTCGATAAGGATTTCTCCCTATTAGCGTGCAATTAGATGACCAAATCCCCTTTCCTCGACAGAACTTTTTAGACATTGTCAATAATGTAAATAATAATATAAATAACTTCATCGTCTCAATTATTGATTTAGTAATATAAAATATTGTGCAGATGATACTGTAATAATAATAGAATCAATAATGTGGGATACTATGCAGCAATTAATGTAGCAATATTTGAGTATAACTGAGTAACTTCTCAAGTAAACATCAATAATCAATACCGTGTGCTACTATGCAACTACGCGTATTACTGTACTTTTACCACCGGGTATTTCAACAGTTTAACGGTAAAACTTTCGCCGTTATTTTTGTAACAAAATATTTATGTCGTTCTCTAACTTTGACAATAATTCCGTTGTGGGGTCCACCAATGATTGCGCCGTCGTACGAATATTCCATGTTAAAACGAATATTTCCCGACCAATCGAATATTTTACAACAACTCGCTTACTTTACAAAATTAATAAATATTACCAACAACTATAACATTATATCAAATTCACACCATAATATTCAAAAATATATTTCGAAAAAAATTCATCTTTATTCATAAAAGTTGGGGTCTTATAATATTTATTGTTGTACTTTATATGGCATTATAATAATTTGAGTATGAATATTGTCATATTATATACATTACAATATTTATATTGAAACTCACATTATATATTTCGTCGTATTTTGCACGACAGTTAATAGTTGTAATAGGAAAGTTCGCGTCAGTAGTGTTGTTTCTGGCGACCCAAGATGATTATGTGGACCTATTTTGGAGGCCTCACATAATCTATCGATAATGACCCAAATTGCATCTATATTTTGAAAAACTTTGGAAAGACCAGAAACGAAATTCATGTGATTGTATTACATATATTATTAATGATAATTATTTATTATAATTAATAATAAAAAAGTCAATACATAAAGACATAAATATATAATTAAATACATATTTATAAATTTATTATTAATTTGATGTTTTGACTCTTAGAATTTTTAAATTTTAAATTTTAAATTTTATTATTTAAGAAATAAACTGTTTGGTAGATAATGAAAAACAATAATTCTTATTTTCTAGAATGACCAACAGCAATGCAAAGTGGAATAAATTCAGTCAGACACACATTTGACATTCAATATAGTAACACAACCTTTTTTCTTCTCTTCTCTTCTCTTCTCCAAACGTGGATTACATTTTTTGCCCCATATTCAACGGACACATAGTAGTATTCAATTCAATCCCACCATAAAATAAATCACCACCCTTTTCAGATCTGAAGAATAATTTCAATCCCAAATCATCAATTGGGTAAAAGCTGAATAATTTTTTATTATTTTGCTGGAATTTGGGGTTTTGATGGCTTCAGCTGCGATTTTTTCCTCCTTAAGGAAGAGAAGGTTGCCGTCGCCTGATGCGTTTTTAGCGCCGGTGGATTTGACTGACGTGGCGCTATTGAAGATTCGTACTGCGGTATTTGTGGAGCTGATCTCATCTTTTTCAGGCAAGAAGCTGCCGTTCCAGCGGAAGAATTCGCGGTCTCTGGTTCGAAAAATTGAGGTATTTGTACTTGTTTTGGAGTATCTTGGTGATTCACGGTCTAATTTGTCGTCAACGGCGATTGTTTGCTTCGAAGAGCTGTATTTACTGTTGTATAGATCCAAAATTTTACTTGATTATTGCGCCCAATCGAGTAAGTTGTGGCTTTTGCTACAAAACCATTCGATTTCTGGCCATTTTCATGATTTGAATAAAGAAATATCGACCTTTTTGGATGTTTTCCCGTTTAAAGAATTGAACTTGAGCGATGATGTGAGGGAACAGATTGAATTGTTACAAAAACAATCTAGAAGGGCAAAATTGCTGATTGATAAACAGGATGAGGTGTTGAGATTAAAATTCTTTTCATTTCTGAATGACTTTGAGGATGGGAGGATTCCTGATACCGTTGCATTGTATTGTTTTTTCGTGGAAAGATTGCAAATTTTAGATATTAATAGTTTTACGGTTGAAATTGAGTTCCTGGAGGAGCAGATTATTAATCATGAAGGGGATGTTAAGCCTTCTGTTTCGGTGCTTAATGGGTTTGTGGCACTGGCTCGATATTGTCGGTTCCTGCTGTTTGTTTTTGAGAATGATGAGGTGGGGTTGGGAACGGGTAAACATAGGAAAACCAAGAAAGGGTTGATTAGTCAAGAAATTGCGGACACGTTTATTTCAATTCCGACGGATTTTTCTTGTCCAATTACTTTGGATTTGATGACAGACCCTGTCATAATATGCACAGGCCAGAATTATGATCGATCTTCAATAACAAGGTGGATGAAAGAGGGGCATTGTACTTGCCCGAAGACAGGACTGACTCTTATTCACACACGGCTTGTGCCCAATAGGGCTCTGAAAAATTTGATTATGCAGTGGTGTACTGCTCATGGAGTTCCCTATAACCCACCTGAGGGCTTGGATTCGTCTTCTGAAAATTTTGAAGCTTCTTCAGCGAGCAAGGCTGCAATTGAAGCTAACAAAGCCACATTACAGCTTCTTATTCAGCAGCTAGCAAATGGGTCACAGGGTGCCAAAACTGTTGCTGCTCGAGAAATACATTTATTAGCAAAAACTAGAACAGAAAACCTAGCTTATATTGCAGAAGCTGGGGCAGTACCCCATTTGAAGGCTCTGCTTTCCTCTCCTAATGCTGTGGCACAAGAAAATTCAATAACTGCTATGCTTAACTTGTCGATTTGTGAAAAGAATAAAAGTCGAATTGTGAATGAAACGGGATGTTTAGGATCAATTGTTGATGTTTTGAGATTCGGGCACACAACCGAAGCCAGAGAAAATGCAGCGGCAACATTGTTCAGCCTTTCTGCAGTTAATGATTATAGGAAACGGATAGCAGAAGAAGATGGTGCAGTTGAAGCCCTGGCAGGGCTATTGAGGGAGGGGACACCACGAGGAAAGAAGGATGCTGTGATTGCTTTGTTTAACCTATCTACTCACATGGATAATTGTGTGAGAATGATAGACTCGGGGGCTATAGAAGCACTAGTAGGGGCTTTGGGAGTTGAAGGTGTTGCAGAAGAAGCGGTAGGTGCACTGGCCTTGATTGTTAGGCAGCCAGTTGGGGCTGAAGCAGTTGGAAATGAGGAGTCGGCAGTGGCAGGACTAATTAGTATGATGCGTAGTGGGAGTCTTAAAGGGAAAGAAAATGCAGTTGCTGCATTGCTTGAATTATGTCGGGGTGGTGGGGTGGCTGCAACGCAGAGGGTGTTGAAGGCACCTGCGCTGGTTGGGTTGCTTCAGACTTTACTCTTCACGGGCACCAAGCGGGCAAGGAGAAAAGCAGCATCTCTTGCTAGAGTTTTCCAAAGGGGTGAGAATACATCCTTGTCTTTATCTGTTCCAGTTCTATAGTGGTAGCATCCACACCTCTTGTTGTCCTCCCAAATTCATTATTCCACGTTTTTCGTTTGTAATATCCACAAGTCTTTCATTGAAATACTAATTATGAGGAAAAAAAATACAGGATTACTATAAATGATGTGTTTGGGAAACATGGACACGGTTAAAGCATTTAGTCTATTTATCTGTAATGTGCAATGGTTTTTAGTATGCTCTATGGAAAGTAATACTCAATTATTTGCGGATCATTTGATCATCACATATTACAAGTGGGAGAATTCCAACTTCCGGCCTTTTATTCTTCTTGATCCTCTAGTTTCTATTTGAAAGCCACTTCAAAATATTCAGGAATTCTGTTTTTGTGATACATTATTATTTATTTTTCAACCACTTGTTAAACGCTGTTTAATTTTTTGTCTGAATTTGTCTGGAAAAAATAAAGAACTTGAACATTAATTGTAATATTGCATATTGGTTCTCATGCTACAAGAGTTTGTGAAAAAAAGTTGAATCTTTTAAGAGAATTAACTAGACAAAGTTAATTTTGTAGTGTATTTAAAAAACGATGCTCTTATGTTTGAACAATTTTTTTTTTTTGCCAAATGAGACTCTTATTGCATGTGGATGGGTATTACATTGGTATATATGTAGGAGGGTTTGGAAGGTGGGAGAAGTATACTTGTTTGATCCTCCTCAGTACAAGCACCATGCATTATTATCTCCAGAGTCTCAATGATATTATTGGTTATATATGTTGCTCCGCATCTCCTCAAAATTTAATATACGGTAGAAGCTTGTTGTTTTCACTCATCTTCTTGTTTTTTGGAGGTGTGCTCCAAGAAAATTCATTTCTAACAAGACTACTACTAGTTATCAAAGATGATGAAAGAAGATTCAACTTTTAAATCAATTCTGGCCCTTTCATTGATCTACCTTCGTACTGATGCATGCAGGAGCAGGACGGAACATCAAGGAAGATTTAAGTTTTTATTATATTTATTTTGATTTTATGGAAATACATTCTATTTTCTATCACTTTTCGCAAAGTCATAGACTATATCTCCACACGTACAACAGAATTTTATTACATTTTTGTTTTCATTTCTCCTTCTGAAACTTTATTTTATGATAAAAAAATATCATGGCTATGTACGTCGTAAAATCAATCTTCTATTATGATGAGCATAGCGAATTCTTGTGGACTGATCTTGAGTTAGTTTGGTTCACGGACAGAAACAAACTAATTCATGAAAATGGAACCTTGAATTTGCTTCCAGATGGAAATTTGGTCTTGAGAGATGCAGATGGAACTCTTGTTTGGTCTACAATTACGTCCAATAAATCTGTTATTGGTATGTAGATGATGTAGACTTATAATCTTGTGCTTTATGACAGTTATAATAGGACTATTTGGCAGCCTTTTGATCATCCATCAGATACACTGCTTGATGGGCAGAAGGTTGTGGCTAGAGTTTCTTCCACCAACTGGGCTGAAGGTAAGTATTATCTTACTGTAACTTCTCAAGGTCTGTTTGCATTCTACCAATCCAATATCCAATAATTGTACTTCAAATTTCTGGTTCGAGGAACGAGGAAAAGCATTCAAACAAATCAATAAATGGAACTCTTGTTCTTTACATATCATCATCAACTGAGACCAGATGCCATGTTTTTGAAACCATCTAATATGCTGTATATAAAATTAGATTCTGATGGCCATCTCGGAGGTTACAGAGATCAAAATGAGCCAGTTGATCTGTTAGCAGATTTTTTGTCAGAATGTGATTATCCCATAGTGTGCGGAGACTACGGACTTTGTGAATTCAACAACTACGGAAGCTTTAAGGAAGGATTCAGAGCTGCGCTATACAGCCACAATGCTTGTTGCCATCAATTCTTTCAGGCCCCAGGTTAAGTTAAGAGCAAATGGAGGGAGCTTTTTTAAGTTTTAGAAGTTGTATTATGCCATGGGAGTTTAGTAGCACATTCATATAACATGATTTGTGCTAATAGATGAGTGGAAAATGAATCAAGCCATGGTTTTTACAAGCTCAGATCTTTGCACCCAAATGTTTAACACAAGGTTGTACTACCCACCCACATTGGGAAAGGACTGACAATTTATATATTTTTTTCCTAATAAATTAAGACATAGTATGATAGTAGGAACTCATTTGTTTTTGTAATAAAACAAAAAAGTAGAGTTTAAGGGCCCTTTTGCCCTGACTGCAACCAGCTATTGCTCCTCGGCTCTTGGCTTTCCTTTAACATTTTCTGTTTTATTAAGCTCTTAAATTAAGTCACTCCCTAAAGGTCAACCCAATATTTGGCCCAATTGGATAAAAACACAATGGACACTATTACACAACTTTGACTAAAGAAAAGGCCACACCCTACAAATTAGGGGAGTAGTTAGAATAAAATTGACTTTTTGATCAATTGACCGTAAGTCGAGAGGTGATTTCTCTGTATGTCCGTACTATATTTATCAATTGAGCAACTTCAGGTAACCAGATCCATGAGCAACTACAGGTAACCAGATCCAGAAACCTGAAACTTCATAAACCATATAGCAAGCCAAAGAAAGCAAGCACCCATCTATATCCATTTGTTTTCTTTTTCCTTTTCCCAAAAAGAAACATAGAATCCTAAAAGCAGAAGTTGTGGGCCTGCTATGTTAACAAAGACAGTCCAGATGTTTGGATGCCTTTGTAAATTATATGGTTTGAAATGAATCCATGTCGGACCAACCAGTGAGTGGTCTAAATCCAAGGGTGTACTTCGCTGATTATTAAAAAAGAGCTATCAAATATTTTACTTAAAAAAATGATTTTTTGGTAACAAAATTTACAAGGAATCAATAATAATAATAATAATAATAATAATAATAATAATGTACTTAAAACATTTTGAAGTACAATTCAGTATTAAGTCAGAATGGTTGAAAGCACATTCTCCTTCCAATGTATTATTAACACCAAAGAAGAAAAAATTAAGGTTCCATGATCCCATAAGCTATATCAACACTAAATAGCATGTTTTCTTAGTTTAATTGAGTTGATGATTTGTTAGTTTCTAAACAAGAAATTAATATTTTCACAATACTTTTTGATATTTTTACATAAAAAGTATTGCTATAAGATTTATAACGACACTTTTCATATGAAAATATTATTTTTTATTATGAAAATATCAGTTTCCAAACAAATATAACCTTTAATAATAGACGTATCTTAATCCTGCAATTTCCCTGCAACCAAAGAGATCTAAAGTGAAACCAGGATATTAAAAACAAAAATAATAAACCGAGTACACAAATAGTAAGCCTCGGGTCATTATACAAAGCTAGTACAAGCCAGTCCATAAAGTAAGAAAAAGTTGGAAAAGTGGTCACAAGATCTTAGGCCGTTAGGCGGGCCTTTCTTTTGAAATAAATAGTAGTAGAAGTCGAACACAAAGCCACTACTAACCCACAAATATGAAGAAACCCACGTTCCCATTTACTCCTACAAGTCTCTACAACCACCTAACCGTCCCTTAACTGCTGCCCATCTACACAAATTTTACTTCTTTTTTGCGACTTCATAACTTCAAATTTATCACCCAAAAAATAAAAGAACACAAGCCCAGAAGAGAGAATCAATTTTTGTAGCCAATGATGAAATGGGGAAGAAAGAAATCATCTTTGAATTCTCCTATTGGTCGTGTTTTTCCAATGTCTTGGATTTCAAGGTTCAAGAAAATGAGTGGCAGCACCAAATCAAATTCAGCAAAAAATACAGAGAGTAAAGAGAGAGAGAATTCACCATTACAGCCGCGTACTAGTTGGACTGAAGGTCGATTCCATGGTGAAAATGAGGAGTCATATTGGAGGCTTTCATTTGGAGAAGAAAAGTGTGAAGGGGAGAAAATTGGAGGGGTTTTGAAGTCTGTTTGGTATGATTCGGATGATGAACACCAGGTTCGGAATCTTAGTCCCCAACGCTCGAGAGCCAGAGAACAGAATCACAAGTTGAGCAATGTGATCCCGGGTAGAAGGAAAATAAGAGAATTTCCTCGAAATGTTGAAATTCTGCAAGGAAATGATGCATGTAAAGGGGGAGAAGAGAGTGAGAAATTTAAGGTACTGAGGAGAAGAGCTTTGGCAGATATAAAATCAAGAAAAGCACAACAAAGAGACGAGAAATGCGCAGAATTACCAAGTGAATTGGATAAAGCTGCGGAGAATTCTACGAAAGATATTTTCGAATTAAAATCTGAAAAGGACTATGGGAAATCAACAGCTTCTGGTTTGCGAAAACAGCGTGGCAGCTCCGATTCAAGAAGATTTCAACAAGATTTTGCATTTGAAACTCCGAAGTTGGAGCAAGATAAGAGTGAGAAACAGAGAAAATCTGCTCTAATTTGCAGGGAATCGCCAAGGAAAAGGAATAAGCAGAGAAGGAAAGTCAGAGTTTATACTCCAAGAACAGCTGCTAGGATTGAATGCAAGATTAGAGCTCTTGAAGACTTGAAGAAAGCAAAGATGAACACAAAGAAGGCGACAAAGGAGAGATCAGGCAAAGGCGCAACCGCCTTTGATAGCTTTGCTGTGGTTAAAAGTTCAATCAATCCGCATGAGGATTTCGAAAATTCAATGGTTGAGATGATAACTGCAGAAGGTATCAGACACCCACAAGAGCTTGAGGAACTCTTGGCATGCTATCTAACGCTGAATTGCGATGAATACCATGACATGATCATACAGGTGTTTCGGCAGGTGTGGTTTGAACTCAACCAAGTCCATTTTGATCCAGCAATACAATGTGAACATTGTTGTAACTTGTAAGGGTAACATTTGTGTAGCTAGTTCTAATGAACTTGTAATTATCTAAAGTTTTACTACCATAGACATGATGTTAACTAAATTGCATTGTGCCACACCTTTTGCTTTAAAGTCGAGGGACAGGTAAAATACATAGGAAACTTATATTTCCACGTGTGTTTTTGATATTTCCACATAGTCTTCTCTCACGTGAGAAGAAAGTGGATCTCGAAAGGGGACATATATGTGTATGTGTGTGTGTGTGCGTGTGTCTGTCCAAGAATACACATTGCAAATATGTTTTTACTATCTAGGGTAACATATCACTTGGCATTCTTTTTTTCTATCTAGGGGTTATGTTCTAGTTACTTTTGTCTTTTGTTTCATAAGAGAAGGTGCTGTAATTGTCACAATAAGAAATCTTATGATACCATTTGTTCATCAATTGTTAGTTGAAGTTGAAGTTGAAGTTCATTGAAATGAGCCCTTTTTTTCTTCTATTTTAAGTTACATCAGGATTTGTTGGGGCCAAAGTCCCACTTGGTACTTGGCTTTTAAGTTAGATACAAGGAATGCCCACCATTAAGAGGGAACTAAAAGAGGTGTTTGTGTGTCTCAATAAGCACAGTCCAAAACAGGAAACAAAAACACGTGCAAAATTAGGAAAAATTTCAGGTTGGAGAAATGCCCCTTAATACTTGTTGCATTTACCAAACAACGATAACGTACGCAGTGTTTTAACTTTTAAAGGCAAACAATGAGAATGACATCCCCTTCTCGTAAAGTGACAAATTAAGAATACATACCAACCAGACCAACAGCAAGCTTTGCCTACAGTTTGAACGCCTTCAAATCTCTCACCCCATCAGCACGTATCAAGTTCTTCAGATAATTTTCCTCCAATTAGATATTAATTCCATAATCAAAACATGTTGAAATATCAGAACATACAAGTTAGAGTGCACGTGAGCCTAATTAGATTCACTATAAAACCAAAATTTCATCGCATATAAGAATGCTAGGCAACATAATACATATCACGTAATATGATACAACAATAGCAAGTATCGAAATCTGAAATTTCTATCTATTGGTTATTATAACACGTCCTAAATTTACAAGCATCTAGTATTGAACGCCTGAACAAATAACTAAAACTAATATAACCAACTAACATCAAGTTCTTCCTGCTGGAGCAAGCTGTCCCAGCTGTTCAGTAAGGTTATTAACACTCCTCATATTCCACCAAAACTTCCCATGATGAACTGGTTTGCTTTCGTTCTTTCTATTCTCAAGATCTTTTCTTTCAGACGGAACTTCTGGAGAATCAGTTGAACCAGGATTCTCAGTCAGAAACTGTTCCCAGAATACATCATTGACCCCAGTTGGCACATTGGCCGCACTTCCAGCTACTTGTTCTTTTGACGCTGCAACCTCAGGAACAACAGCAATAGCAGGCTCAGAATTCATGTCAATCCCAGAAGTTTTAAACCCAAGATCAACATTTACTTGTGGGTAAGATAAAGCCGGGCTGTCAGCAATGTTCGTAGATTCATCCAAGTCCAGAGAAGAAATCTCTGGCATGTTAGGTAAAGTAACATCTAGTACTATGGTCTCCCAAAAATACAGAGAAGACTCCAATTGCTCCAACAATTCCTTGTTCAAGGTCGAAGGAGAAAAAGCATTTAAATTTTCTCTTGTGAAACCTAGGGAAGCACTTGTCTGATCATCTTCAGAGCTTCCATCATCCTGGAAGGAACTTTTCCTTGGCAACCTTCTCTTTCTGTAATGTATTTCTTCTGATTGTGGCATGAGAGTCGAGGCAATTTCTGGTTTTTGAAAGGTTTGAGCCAAGGAAGATACCATATCTTTTTGGCGTTGTTCCACATGTTGCAGACGCTCTGACAGAACCTGCATTTGCAATTCAAATTGTTGCTTCTCCTGAATATGTTTTTGAACCTCCAAGTGAAGTGATTCTTTTTCGTATCTCAGTCTTTCAATGTCTTCGTTGTATCCCTGTCTTTCTAAATCAGTTAATGGAGATGAAGAAGCTCCTTGTCCATTATGATTCTGTATTGAATGACTGTGCACTGGCTTGCGTCTGTGAATGTTCTTTAAAAGGTTTGGCTGACCTCTGACAAAATCCTCATTAGCAAATTCCCATTGTTCAGGATCAACTTTCCTAAAACCCTGGTTTGAAAAATCCACACCAAAAATTTATGCACAAACAATATGCAAGAACTTATGATAGACTCGAGCACTGAAAAAAATATGTGAAAAAAGGGAAAATCTAGTTGCCTTACATATGTATTGAGCTGTCTGATAAAGCTGGAGAAGTTATTGTGCTTGAAGAATCTGGGCAACAAAATCCTAGAAAATTCTGGTGGATTCCACACAATAAAGCTTTTATTGTTCAGACTCCAAGAGACAATGGGATCCGTTGAAAGATCATCTACCATTTCATACGTCTTCGCAATAAAAGGAGGCAAAGCACCTGAGCTACCTTGACCTTCATCCATCATTATTTTTTCAAAGCCAATCTCCCTCAAATTCTGAACTCAAGAGCATACCAACAACCAGCCCAAATTTCAAAACTTGGCTGTAAAGAAAAGTAAGATTTCCAGCCTCTTTTTTATTTTCTAGACGACCTAGTGATCACATGGCAATCCTAGAATTCCCTTCATTTCCAATCAAATCTCTTAGCTTCTAATGTATGGCAAATGAATTGCTCAAAAGTCGATACAATTAGCCTATCGATCTCAACACAACACCAAATAGTGTTATACAGCAATTTCTTTCCGAATCTTCCTTTCAATGGTGAAAACCCAAATCAAAATCTCCACCAATTCACACAACGAAAAATATCCAAAACATCAAACTTCAACAGAACACCAACAATATCATCAACCTAGAAAACTATTCAAAAACCTTCAATACCCACAATTTCTCATCAATAAACTCGTTCAAATTCAGCCAATCAACCCCTTTTACTACTCAAATCGCGTTCAAGCCCCCAAAAATTTCCAGTGAAATACAATTACTCGCAAAGCAAACCCCCACCAAGCTCAAATCTACCACCACGCCTGCATATTTATAGCCGACAAACAACAAATCTAGTCAAATCAGGTCAACTCAGCATACCCATCACAATTAGTTGCAAAGTTTTAAACATAAGGTATCAAAAAAATAATCTTTTTAACTACTGTAAACCTTAAAGCAAAAGCATCAACCTTGTTAATATATACTGTATAAACCAATCATAAATACATAAAACAGTACACACACATATATACGTATATTTTCATAAAAAATTATACTTCAGGTGTGTGTTCGGTGAATTACCTGAGACAAAGACGAGCTCCAGAATTAGGTATGCAAAGTTGGGGGTTGTTGCTTAATAATTGGATTGGGAATGGGAATTTGGGAGGGTTTAAAAAGGACAGCAAATGAAAATAATTCAATAATTATCTTGAATTGGAGTGTCGCCCAATCAATGTAGAAACTTTATATCGATGAGCGTTGACCCTTAATGCTGTCGTTGGAGATAATCGACTGTGATGTGGCCATTTGACGATTGCATATTTCTCCTCATCTTCTACTCCTCCGTTAATTACTCCAATTAATTACTACAGTAGTACTTCCTCTATTGCTTAATACAGGTCGTTTAAATATTTTTATTTTTAAATATAAATCGTTTGAAAATTTTAAATAAATATTAATTATTTAATTTTTAATATTATCTCAAGTAATAAATATAAATTTAATTTTTTTACTATTTTTTGTTTAATAAATAACACTATCTTTTTCTAATATAAGGATAATATAAATAATTAATAATATATTTAATATTTTATAATTATTTTTTTAATACTTATACATAACTTTAAAACGATCTATATTAAAAAACGGACAGAGTAATTAACTAACTAATTTCTTATTTAATTCTACTACTTTACTTTTGTGGCGGAAGGTTCAATGACGTCTGTGCTTTGGTGGCTGTTGATCTTTTATTGGGATGCGTACAAGCATATCTCATTTATTTTATTTTAATTTTTATCTTACTCTTCCGGTCTTCCCTCCCAAAATAAATGTTCTAATTAATATTTTTTATAATAAATTAATTAATATTTTTTTATACCTAATTAAATTGTCCTTCTAAATTATTTATTAATTAAAATATTCATTCACGTTTCTATGATCTCAAAATTAAAATTAATATTAATATAAAATAGTATTAATATCATTTCACGTTACTTTTATCATTTCTTAGGTTTTCAAGAAAAATTGACTAAAAAGAGTATGGGAGTATAAGTGAAAAAATAAGATAAAAATAATTATTAATATAAAAATAGGACAATTATTTTAAGACATTCTATAAAGAAATTAAGAATTTAATAAACCATTCATCATTATTCATTTTCTTTATCTAGAGTTCAGCTTTAAAGAAAAAAATAAATAGGAATTTTATTTTACACGTTGGGTTATGTCAAGAAAATAAATAACTATTTTTTTGTATTTAAATTTTCTCCATTCATTTTTAAAAGAATAATGATGTGTAGTACTATCATGGTAATGTTATGACACTGTAATTAATTTTTTTCAACTAAGAATAAGTAAGTTAAAAATTAAGATGATAGTAAGATATTAAAATATTGGAAAAGAGGACAATTAACTTGGAATAATAAGTGTACCGTACACAAGATAACTTAACTCTCCCTTTGTCCTAAAAATTATGGAATTAATATTATTTCTTTTATTGATCTTTCTTTTGAATATTAAGATTTATATAAAAAATATTTATATATAAATTTTAATTATTAAAATTCCAGACACGGATCGATTATCGAACCGAAAAAATTATTGGATGGATGGATCAACCAGTGATTGAACCGCTATTGAAACGGTGACGTCATAAATATATAAAAATATATATTATTAGTAATTAGTAAAACTTTAAAAATATATCGTTTTTATGAACTAAAATATAATAAAGTTGAGTTACAATATTATTTAATTTTAATATTAAAAAAAATTTAGTACAAAAAAATATTTAAAAATAAACAATTCAGCAAGTCAATTTAATCGGTTTTGAACCACCGTTTCGATCGGTGATCATTCAGTTCAATATGAATTTTGACCAAATTGGAATTTTGTTTTTTAGAAATGTTGCTATAAAAATTGTTAGAATATATTTAATTATAAATATAAAAAAAAGTATTACCAGACCAAGCCTGTTAAATGTGGTAATCTAATTAAGTAATCCTATTATGCAGAGTTGTACTTTTAGATGATCAAAATAAAAGAGATTAAATAGCTTATGCATTTTGACTCGAGAGAAATGGATTTATACGCATGGTATGACCTCAGCCTGTCAATTTAATCTAATTATTATAACCTTATTTTCACCTACTTATTAATTTAATCATATATATTCTCAATCAAACCAAGGTTCTAACCCTTCCTAACATTTTCCTTTCGTTTAATATAAATTAAATATTATTTTACATTTTTTTTAATATATTTATTCTTTGGAAAGAGGTAAAAGGGAATATAAATTTATTTAACTTTGTCAAAAATATAAGGTGATTGCAGTGTTTAAATGTTAAAAGAGTTGCTCAAATATAATGAGTTTCGTGACAAAGTAAAATACACACAAAGAAAAAACTTTACTTTGTAGATACGTTTTGACGTCATAGATTTATTCGGTGCAAATTTGAAAAAGAAATGAACGTCATTGCTACCATAAAAAAGAAATAAGATTTGATTAATGGTAAGTTGGTCAATTGATCAATGCAGTGCTGACCACATGCAGGAAGATGAATCACATTCCGACCTGCGTGTCGACACTGTATTGATCAATTGATTTTGAGTTAACTTCAAGTTAAACTCTCTCAAAGAAATATGTTTATCGTTTTAAAATATAAAATAAAGTTTGATAATTTCATATTTAAAATTGATATTGATAAAATAGTTGTAATTATTGATAGCTTACAAATGTAATGTCCAAACTCCAAAACTTAAAAAAGAGAAGGAAAGACTTGTCAAACAATGTAGTAAAGTCAATCAACCAGAGACTCAGTAAAAGCTCCAACTTAAATCCAGTGGTCCCAAAGTCGGGTTAGATATCAGTCTCATACTGAGAGTGGCCCAACCTCAAATGGGCTTCTTCTATTTACTAGGCCAGGCCAGGCCATAACGATTGAGAGTTTGAGAGTTGTATAAATATTCCTTCCTGTTCCTGGTCCTGCTGCTATATAACTGAAAACATCTTCTCTCATAGAATTTAATTTGTGACCATCATTTCTGTTTTGTTTGGTAAGAAAACCTTTTTTACCCACCGCTTTGAATTCTAGTGGAACTAAATTTTTTTCAAGTGTTTCACTCTAAGCATAATTCATTCACCTTTGCAGGTTGTATCAAAAATTAGAATCCACTTGTCAAAACAATTTAACAACTTTTTAAATATTATTATTATTATTATTATTATTATTATTATTTATTGAGGTAAATTTTGGTCAGTCCTAACCATTTCTCATCTCGTCAAATAACATCAATTATGTTAAGAATAGAAGAATTGTTCAAAATGTTGTGATATGTGTTTTTAGATCATTTATTTAAGGGAAATGGTCCATAACACGTGCTTGTTACGTATTCTTAAAAGGTATAATACACTATTTTCATCATCTATTTTAAACATTAATGGGCGAGATTAAAAAAGTCAAACAAGTCGTCCGCCCGCTACTAAAAGTACCGGACGGTTAAAAAAATACAATTCATCCGCTGTTAATATTAGCGGACGCTAATCAATTTTTACGCAAACAAGAGTTTGACTTTATTAACTAGAATTTAAAATATATTAACAACGATTTAGAGTTTATTAACTAGAGTTTAAAATTTATCCAAGATTTAGGGTTAGAGTTTATAAACTAGGGTTTAGGAATCGGATAAAGAATTTTGGTTTACTCGCGTGAAAGGGATGAGGAATTATGGTTAGCGTACGCTATTATTAATAACAGATTTAACCACCGTCAGCTACAATTAGTAGCGGACGATACTTTTTATTTTTTTTAACTCGTCCGTTAATATTTAAAATAGATAGTAAAAATAATATATGACTCCATAATAAATACTCCTTTATATTTATTTAACACTATATACATATAGTTAGGAGTGAGAACGGTGTACATTTAAAACTTAATTATGAGAACTAGTGCTTTCTTTCAGATATATATAAATAAATAAAACACCTGAGGATCGATACAAATGACTTTCTTTCTTATAAACCATATGGATTAAAATTCATACATATTAAATTAGTCAAGCTATTAAAGAAATGAAGGGCTAGGATTCAATTATGTAGTAAAATATCCAAGGGAGGGCTGTAGTATGAAAAAACAGCTACCTATTTAATTTCCTGTCTTTACAATTTTACATTACATGTTCGACTTTCTTTCTTGGCAACTACCCCACTTGCACGAGTCGACCCCAATTCTACCTTATGATTTCTGTCCTCTTTCGTAATATATTCAACTCCCAGGCCCAAAACATAACTACTCACTATATTTATTATTTAGTTCTCTCTCAACTGCTCTCTGCTCATCATTTATTTGACTCCCACTTCCACCAAAACAAAACAAAACAAAATCCACCAATCCGGTTCACTCCAGTTATCCGGTTTTAAACTAAGAACCGGACCGGTCAGCGGTGCCGTGTATGACGTCGGGGTCGAGGCTTCCGACATGGAAGGAGAGAGAGAACAACAAGCGGAGGGAGCGCCGCCGGCGAGCGATCGCCGCCAAGATCTTCGCCGGACTGAGGATGTACGGTAACTATAAGCTGCCGAAGCACTGTGACAACAACGAGGTCTTGAAGGCTTTATGTGATGAGGCCGGTTGGTCTGTTGAGGAAGATGGCACCACTTACAGGAAGGTAATTGATTTATATTCAAATTCGCTCTCTTTATGTAACAGTGATTGTAGAATTTTTAGGTATGAGGTTTTGGTGATTGCTTATGTTAGTATGTGAGTGAGAATATAAGCAGTCTTGTTAGTTTTCAGATCAAGGATTCGGTTCGATTTTCAGCAATTCGTTTTAGTTTTCAGAAATGGTGAAATTTGAGATTTGCCTTTTCAATCTCTTGGCTAACGTACGCCGTGGTCATCTGATATATGATAACGCGATGATGGAGGCAGTCCGGAGCTGTTGATGTTCCCGAAAATGGATGCTCTTCTATCTCTATCGCTATCTCTATCTATTTCGGCATTCGTCCTGTATGCTGTAGGCTAACATGCGCCTTATTTTGAGGTCTGTGTTAAAGATTGATCTAACAGGTTTGAGTGTTCTGACTTCCGAGTAGTATCTTACTGGATCTTGCATACTAGCGTGCGCCTCTGGTTGTCGGTATAAGTTAGCTGAACCTATAATTCTATGAATATTAAAATTGTGCTGTGCGCATTCGGTGCACTCTAGCTGTTTAGCTAGCAGATCATAGCTCTTTCTCTAAAGTCTTGTCTCACTAAAGTCTAGACAGATGGCTTGGTATAACTGGTGGACGGCTCAGAATTGTCCGTGCACTTATGTCCTACTAGGCCAGGCTTATGGATTCCATATTTCACCTGTGAGTGATTTATCATTAGCTGGTCTGCACGAAACACAAAATATTCTCTTTCCTAATTAACGAATGTATTCAGATTATCTGAAACAGAGACTCTGAGAGCTCTCTGACGAAAGAGAAACTGAGTAAAAGTCACGCGGCAGCTTCTTAATTACTACTCCATACAACATTGCCCACCCACCGACTTCTCTAATTCCTTCCCCTTATCTCGCTATATGTAATGTAAAATTAATACATTTTCAAATTGGGCATTTTGGTCTTTTAGGTACCACTCGTCTCCTTCGTTCAATCTAAACAAATTTTACTTTCTACAAACAAATTTTCCAATAATTTTCATTTCAAGGGATAATCTTTACATAACAGTAATTCGGTTCAGCTCAGCCTGATTTTTCTCCCAAACAGTCCTTCCCTATCTTGTATCTTTCTGGAGGACAATTCAGTCATTTGATAAAGTAATTGAATTGATTTTTGCTTTTATCCGAGATTTAGGGTGATACTTTTTCAACTTAAGCGTGGGATCGCATGGGCGTTTTGGTTGTGTATGGCTTGTGGGCCATCTCTGTTCTTTCTTTCTTTCTTTTTAAATGCCATACAAACATTTCTTTCATTTTATGCTTTCATTACTTCTTTCACATTCTTATTGGTTCAATGGGTTTTTTTCCCTTCGATATCATTCAATATAAAAAAATACATATATAATCTTTGGATTCCCTTTTTTTAAGCTTTGATTAAGCTATAGAGCGTGTGGGGTTATATTGAATTCATATCGACTCTGGGAGCTGAAGTTGGTTGGATGAGCGGTAACGTGCCGTGTGGAGCAGTATAATTATAGTTGACATCATAATTTTAATCTTTTTACTAAATGGCTATCTAAATGGTCCCCCTCTAATTTTCTTCCACACTTAATTTCTTTTTTTAGTACTCAGAGAAGTGGATTATCAAGAATTTGTTCAATATGAAAAACCTTTAATCTTGCACCAAATGTGGACACTGGAGGTTGAGAATAAAAACAACAATAAAGGTCAAAGTGGGCCCTACTCAGAGAAGTGATTCATCATTCTGATTTTAAAGTTTCAGCTATTTGAATTTAAGCAACTTTTTGATTTGATTAGTTATATTTTTTTAAAATGAAAGTCTAATTTTTATTTTGAAATATATCTTTAATATTTGTTGAAAATGTTGCAGTGGTGGTGACATAAATTATTTAATTTATTGTACTGCCTCCGTTCCTTTTTATTTATCGTTTATAAATTTCAAGAAAGCATATATTGAGATATTATACTCATTTTAATTAATCAGACAAACATTAATTATATTTTTTAATCTTTGTATTTTCTCCTAAAAGGTTAATTAAAAAGAGCGGAAGGAGTAATATAAGTAATGACATGTTAGGAATTTTTTCTTTTAGTCTAAAAATAAAATTGTATATCTAATTCTGAAATGGACTAAAAAAACCTATTTATTTGTAATTTTGAAACAGATGGAGTCAAATAGTGGGACCCATTTAAACAAACAAGTTGTGGATGTTGCTGAAGGCTTATATTCCATGAAGCCTTTGACCAAGAGTTTCAGTTTATAGAGTGCTTCTTCATAGCCGGAGTAACACATTTTAAAGTGACCATTATGATTCTAAAACTCTCTCTTTTAGGCACTATGTGTAGAAGAATATATACTACCATATTATATAATTCCAGAGTAATGCTACTCGCTATACCTTTGAGTTGAAAGGAATCATTCTTGATCATGAAAGATTAAAAATTACATATGGCAAAAGTTAGGCTTCTATACTTCCCGTCCTAATTTTCTCGTTCTTTTTTTTGTGCGAGTGTGGCAATTGATTAAGATGCAAAGCGTAAAAGAACTGATAGAGGATTCACTATTTTCACAAAATAAAGTAAACAGAAACCGAAAAAAAGGTTACATTTGAGTGTCCCGTATCCATACGGCCAACTAATAACTATAGTCAGCACGTCAAGGTAGTTCAATTTTGCAGTTTATTTTTGCATTTGGCAGCTGTTGAAATCCTTGCAAGTGCCCACTTTCAAGTCTACTTGTATACCTTAGTGTTAACTATCAGTTATCAAAAAATAATACTTGAATGTTAGCTACGGACTGCATAAAACAAAATATGTAAACTATGTTTTGATTCTTCTAATCATCTTTGCTTTTCTAAAGGGATGCAAGCCTGCGGAACGCATGGATATTATGGGTGGCTCTGCATCAGCTAGTCCTTGTTCGTCGTACCAACCAAGTCCGTGTGCTTCCTACAATCCTAGCCCTGCTTCATCTTCCTTTCCCAGCCCAATCTCATCCATTTACACCGCCAGTGTTAATAATAATGCTGACCCCAACTCCCTTATTCCGTGGCTGAAAAATCTCTCATCTGGCTCATCACCTTCTTCTTCTAAGTTCCCCCTCCATCTCTACATTCCTGGAGGTTCTATAAGTGCGCCTGTGACTCCACCATTAAGCTCCCCTACTGCTCGAACTCCTAGAATGAAGGATCATTGGGATGATCCAACTGCTGTTCCAGCCTGGGCTGGCCAGCACTATCCTTTCCTACCCTATTCCACACCACCAAGCCCTGGCCGTCAGACCCCACCTGATTCAGGGTGGTTATCCGGTGTTCAAACTCCCCAAGATGGGGCATCATCTCCCACATTCAGCCTTGTTTCACCAAACCCATTTGGCTTCAAAGAGGCATTTTCAGGTGGAGGGTCTCGGATGTGGACTCCCGGACAAAGTGGAACATGCTCTCCGGCAGTGGCTGCAGGTTTTGATCAAACAGCAGATGTTCCGATGTCTGATGCAATTTCCTCCGAGTTTGCATTTGGCAGTAGTAATACAAAGGGGCTAGTTAAACCATGGAAAGGAGAGAGGATTCACGAAGAATGTGTCTCAGATGATCTTGAGCTTACCCTTGGAAACCCTAGCACCAGGTAAATAGTGCATTTGTTCCTAATCTTATCGTAGTATGGTTATTATCTCTCTCTGTTTACCATTTGGTTGGTAGTATTAGCCTTTGTATTGTCAGTAATGGTGTATTTGATATTGCAGGTAGACATGTGGCAGAAGGAAGGAGGAGAAATATCCTTTATGTTTTGTTTCTATATTTCCTTGTGCAAACATCATCAGCCAGTGACTTCTTCTGTTGAAACTTCTGAATTGGAGGTTTTCTGGTTTGCTGACCAGGGAAGATGAAATACAGAGAGTAGCAACAGCAGCTGTTTTTTTTCTTTTTCCTTTCCTTTTCTTTTCTTTCCTTTCTTTATTTTTTTCAGAAAAGGAAAAGTATAAATTAAGTTATAATAGTTAATGTAGTGGCTCTTTTAACCTTGTTTACGTCTTATATCTTTTTTCTTCATTTTTTCATTTTTTGAAGAATTTTTTCGTTACATCATGGATACACCAATACTGATTGTTCAGTGTGATTTTGATTTTGTATTGAAAGTGGATTTTGTATGTCAAGCTTAACTGATTTCTTGAATTCTGACTACCTTGACATTTCTCTAGTGTTAGTTTGTTCCAGCTTGCTCGTTTAAGTAGCTCTTTCACAAAATAAAGATACATTTTCTTTTTTAGTTATAGTTTCAGCTATATAGTGACACGAAGTTCTTAACTCGTCGAATGGGATGTTTGTTTACAGTTGAATGGAGCTGAATCTGAATGGCTGAATCGGTCAGTGCTTATTTTGGTCTGAATGACTGAATCTGTAAGATGGATGAGTTGAATGGCTAAGTCAGATTTTTTTAGCTGAATGCTGAATGAAGTAAAAAAAGATAAAAAATTTAAAAATTTAAAAAAAAATATTAACTATTATATTAAGTAAACAATTTTGAATTTTTTCAGAGTGATAAAATAATAAAATTTTGTCATTCAGATGTGTCAATTATCAAACAATTTTTTTCATTCAGATTCATTCAATTTTTATCAAACACCCCCTAAGTATCATGCCTGAGTTAGGATTTGACATTGAAATATTATTAGGAGTAAAAGCAAAAGAAAATTATTCTTCTAACCTAACCTCAAATATGCCAACAGTGAGTGCAGCCAGAGAAGTACACAACTTAGGCCAATTTTCTTAAATACACTAATTTATATAGAAACATAATTTTCTGCACATTATTGACGGGCGTCGGGAAGTATAAGATAGCAAGAGAGAAGTAAACATCTTGTGCCAATTTTCATTTTTTATTCTTTTATTTCACTTGTTTTTTATCAGCAGTAAACCCAAACAATTCAACCCATATAATATATACAAATAGAGATGCCAATGAGGTGTTATGCCCCAGTATTTATCAATCCGAATTCAATTTACAGAACCTTCCCTTCTGTCCCCCAAAGATTTGATGTACATCAATTGAGTAACTATTTACATGGAATAATAAGTACCAAAGACCATAGAAGGAATGAATAAACAAAGTAATTACAGTCCGAGGAATTATGCTCTCCCCCATTCCAGCTCCTCGAAGTAGTTCAAACGATAACATCAATTTCAACATAAGCAATCAGACATCAAGCTTCTGATACAGATCTGCCAGTGCACGGTAGAGAGTTGCAGCTGCAGGCGGCTTCGGTAATGAGCCGAGAAGAATATCAGATGCAGTCAATGACTGGCTACCATAAAATCGGGAATTTTCTTTCACACGGGTTGCGACTACACTCCCTTCTAGAGAGCATCCAACGAATGCCCCTGCATTATAAAATGAATGGATGCAGAAAAGAAATGTAACCAGAAGATGTAAACTTTGAAGAGCAAAGAGAATATAATACAGATAAGTTCATCATATTACTTCAATTATTATTCAAAATTTTATTTTTTGGCAACTCAGCAATTATTAAACTCAACTTTGATATTTTCACCATATTTGCTAATTTAATTGCCCCATACATCCTTGATACAACGAGTGCAACCATCTGTATCAATATTTAACTTTGTCATGATGTTTTTTAGTAAACAATTGCTACCAAACCAACTACTTTAAACTTTTAGACATGGGAAATCAACCAAATTCATCTCTCACAAGTGATTTCAACGTTTTAATTATAAAAAATATCGGCATACTGAGCCAGCAGAGGAAATGTAGAAGAGAGATTTTCGAGAGAATAAAAGAGGAGGCTTATTCTGCTCTATGACAAGACTGTATTATGCAAGGAGTAGTACGCCTACAGAAACTTGCCAGTTTATGGTTGATTAATGAACAAAGGAGGATTTAAGAAGATCGATAAAAAAAGAGATAAAAGCCATAACAGAGAGTTGAGTAAAATAATGATACGGGTTGGTCAACATAACAATATGGGCTCAAATGACAAAAAATAGAAGATGAGAGGATAGGTCGTATGCCCTCCGGTTTAAACATGTGATATTGAATATAGATAATAATTAGATAGCTTTTCCAGTTTCCACCCGATCTGATGATTAGAATCAGCGGCTGACCTAAAATGGTGTAACGTCATTCTAATTGTTGCATTGAAACACCATTTAACTAAACACAGAAAAACAATCAGAAACTCTACATCATATTCAACAACCACCCATGTTAAATGGATGCCAGACTGGGGATACATCCTCCAGTAATGTCTTTCAACGTCCTAAAGTTGAGTAACCCTTCCAGCTTAACGATTTAAATCAGCCATTTTCCCTAAAGATGATTGAAGTCCTCTACTAACGTAAAGTGACACACAGTAAAAGCCGAAAGGTTACAAGACAACAACAAGAACACAACCTCAATTATCTGGACATCAGAAAATTTGACCATCACTTAGGTAATATATAACTATATTAGGTATTGTCATGAGAGGAATATGTAATATTTTAACTTATAATAATTAACTCAGATGAAACAGCTACCTTTGCTGCAACTATATGTATAACAAGCAGCATAGCCACCAGTACCAGCTCGTACATCAGCTTCAGCTGTCCGCCCTACAATGCCAACAGCTGCACTCAAACCAGCTCCAACTGAAAGATGCACATCGCCACTGAAAGTCTTGACAGCATCGTTAGATCTCAATACAATTATGAAGTCTGTGAATTCACCTCCAGCCTGCAAATGAACAAAATTCAGATAACAAAAAGAACGAGGCATAACAGCTCACTTACTAAATATTATGGAGAGGGAAGAGTGGTAATTTTTGACCAAGGGTCTTGGGGATAAAATGAATGCATTGCAGAAACAAGATAAATAAAGAACTTCCAAATAGTGTCATATAATTGAAATATATTTAAAAATTGAACGCATGAAGTTTAATTATTAACAAAACACCAAATTCCTATATTCTAAGGAAACAAAATCAGAGTATTCATCCTTTTTACTGATGGGAATTTCTTCGTTCTTCATCTTTCATGACTTCTGTCAATGGGCTTGATAATAAACACGAGACATTTGAGCAGCGTAAAAAATGTTAGGAGTTAGATTAGTAATTAGGATCAGAAGGCAATGCATGCCCTCAAATCCTCTTTATACCATTAAATTTAGTTAGAGATAAGAATTTCAAGCAGGAAATTTGAAGTTGGAAAAGAAAGTAACAAATGTGAATTAGTTACCTGAGCACCCCACCCCACACCAAAAGAAGAAATGGCAGATGGTGGAGACCATGATCCATCTTCCCTACGAGCAACCACCAGTCCTGTTCCAATATTGTAGGTAACCATCACACCAACTTTCATGACAG
The DNA here is from genome assembly GCA_016801055.1 of Panax notoginseng. Lineage (NCBI taxonomy): Eukaryota > Viridiplantae > Streptophyta > Magnoliopsida > Apiales > Araliaceae > Panax > Panax notoginseng. The sequence continues at coordinate 231,750,176 of CM029014.1, forward strand.
TAAGTATTGCCAGGCCTTTTGCTTGTCGCAAAATAGCATCTGGAATCGACTTCTCGGGTCTCAGAGAACCAACCTAAGAAATAAAATTTTCAAAATTTGATGTAATGTGCGACATTCTCAGGTACGAGAACGCATAGTTTCCTTGTGAGCATAATATATTTTTATCACAATCATTAACCATAACAGCATATAGACCAAATTTCCAATTTTCTTTAGCAACGCATCCTAAGGCCTCCAGCCAAGGACATGCCTTACAAGTCATTTCAAACCTATTACATCTAAAAGCTACGAATGCAGAAGTTTCTCTCTTTCAACACTATTTGGAGAGAGGAACACCTAAAGCTAACAGAAAAAGTTTTCAATTTGTAATAGAGGCTAGACAAAGTTTAAAAGCCAGAATGAAATTTATTATAAAAATGTAACCAATATTATGATGGTTCATCACTATAGTAGAAACACTACTACATAGCCTAGTTTTGTAAATTGAATACCTGATTCACAATAAAACTGAACCTATCTCTTACCTGATTATAACCACGAATTGTATTTGTGGCTTTATAAATCTCATACTCCATCGACTGTCCCCATGGAAAATTAAGCCAGGATCTTAAAGTACTCAAATCTGTCAAATCATGGGTTGGCAACTGTGCGGCACGACTTACTTGATCCATTAACCATGGTTGGACAGGCTCAAGACGCACACAGCATACATCACAGACTCGTTGAGGATCCATAATACGAAATCTTTCTGGTAACAAACTCCTTCCTTTGGTACACTCGCTGCAGAATATTCCTCCACAAAACCGACAGTGATGCCTGCTGCACATGATAGGGTGAAAGCGCACATTACACAACATACAAGCAGAAGCTGCACTATCAGACAACCATTTAGGTGGCTCTGCTTCAAGAATTTCCTGGGTTTTACTATAATTGGCCTCTGTAAGAGTTTGAGCCATCTCCTTCCAAGCTTGGTCAATAATGTGGCTAGATATCCACGAAATGTTTGGAATATCACCAGAAGCAAAAGCATTCACTTTTCCTCTAGCCACAAGTAACATTTCTACAACTACATCCCACATGGTCAATTCTTTATCTTCCACAGATAATTCTCCCCAACCCAAGTCTTCTTCAGGGAAGGAACCTCCATTTGAGCAGAAGCCGTTGGTCAACTCTTCATGGCCACTTTCTGACATTGGAGGCACGGATATAGGTATCCAGACCCCTGTTTCTTCGGAAAGTGGTGGGTCATAGTAGAAGCACTTCCCTCGTTTCTGATGACATGTATTCGGTTCTACCCTCCGATCACTATTGTTGTCAGAAAATTGTGGTAAATTGATATCACAGTCTTCAGCTTTGGCCATTTGTTGGCCAACAAAACCAATCTTCTCATTATTATTGTTCCTCGTGTATTGACGTGCTTTAGGTACACACTCTTCACTTCTAGCCACTTGCTGCTGCATGACTTGGCTCATGAAACCTTTGTTCTCATCATTCTCCCCATGTGTGCATTGAGGTAGCTCACATTCTTCAGAGTTAGCCATCTTTTGTCCAGCGATACTACTCCCACCATTCTCCACCACTGTGCTCTGCTCAGATAAATAAGGATCACAATCGTTAGCTTTAGCCATTAATGAAATCACAAAATTATGATTCTTATTATCCTTCACCCTCGCATGTTGAGGCAACACGGGCATGCAATCTTCAGTTTTATATATCTCTTGATCCTCAAATATTCTATTCTCATCGCTCCCAAACCCTGAGGATTCAGGTAATATATTACACTCTTTAGTTGCAATCACTTGTTGATTCATCAAATCTCTTGTCAAACCAATTTCCTCCCTTGAATGTTGGGCATGTTGGGACAATTCAGGTTCGTATCCTTCAATTCTAGCCATCGGTTGGCTCATAAAACCAGGCATGGGTTTTGATTCATTGCCCTCTCTATCTTTCTCGAATCTCTGGCAATCCTGTCAGTTGCATCAAACAAAGCAGTAAAAGAACAGTTCAGATAATCAATAAAAAGGATAAATAAAGGGTAAAAAAATGAACTTGACAAAACCAAACCAGTAACAAGAACAGCCACTCTCTCTCTAAAAAAAGCAGAAAGGGAAAGAAAAAAAAAAGTAATTCGCTCTCCAAAGCTTTAACTATCAGTTCAACTAAATTCAGATTATTGTATACCCAAAAAAATGGAGCTTCCCACATGTTATTTAAATGCAAAATAATAGACCTATCAAATTTAGTAAAATTAGCAAATAAAGCTTTTAAAAAAATTTGAAAAAAGAAAGAGGTCTTTCTATCTGTAGTCCAATACTTTAAATAATACAAAACTCAGAATCAATCAATCAATCAATTGAGGGGGAAAAATATGGAATCTACAAATTGAGCGATGAATTACCGGGTGAAAGCTGGAATCGACTCGATCGCTGATGGATAAACTAGAAACCCTAGACTCCAACGCCTCAGCTACGCCTTGGGTATGGGATTTGAGATGATTTTTGTTGAGGTCCATTATTTACTAGTAGTATTAATTAAATTATATTGCATAAAGCTGTTTTTGAGTGTTACCCCCGTCTCTAGTTTCTGTTTGTTTATCGGTGCACGCAGGCCTTGTTTGGTTTCTCATTAATCAAAAACGGTATTTTTATTTTATTTTATTTTATTTTTTGACTTTGATTTTCTTTGAAACTTAGAAAATTTAAGTGAAAAAAAGAAGGAAAAGGGAATATATATATATATATATATATATATATATATATCTGAAATTATTAGAGCATTTAAAAAAATTACACTATATTTTCACATTATTTTTATTAAATTTTTCAAAAAGTATAGATGGATATATTTATTTTTGTTGAAAAATACTTTTATATATATATATATATATATATAATGTTAAAAAGTATTTTTCCGTTGTTTCTAAAGGTCATTACTTGCGAAAGAATAGTAAGTAATTACGGGCACAAATGAATTTTAGAATCAACATCAGTAATTTTTCAGTTACAAAGAATAACTAATATTCTAATGAAATACTACTGCTTAATAGTATCAATGAACTGGTTAAAATACCACATCGTCAATTTATAAAATTTTAAAACTTAAAATTACCAATTTTAAAAATAACAAATGTGATAATTAATAATATTTCAATTATTATATTTGTTTGTATTAAAACTAAATAATTTTTGGAAAAAATTTATGTGGATATAATAATTGAACCCATAATTTCATATATTTGTATTTTGACATTAAAAAATAAAAATATAAATAAATAAAATTATAAAACACTTGTATCCAATTATTATTATGTCGAGCTCCCTCCTTTAATCATGTCAAACTTATGTTAGAGATTATGAATGCCATATGATTCATCATGTTATGCTTCTCCTCCTACAGTTTCAAATTGATAATTGAGATCATAATTAATCACACGATGCATCATCTCTCACTTAAAAAACACATCCAAGCAATTAATTGCTTCCTGCATTTTTCTGAAAGGTCTTAACCACCAACTAAACTAAACTTTCCATTAGAATTTTAGTATTTCAAAGTTTCCGGCACAAATTCAACAAAAAGTAATGTTCAATTAACTAAATCCCAAGAAAGAAACCAAAATAATTTCAAAAATCACAATTTAAATTCCTCCTCCTCCTCCTCCTCAGCAGTATACTGCTTAACAGCATCCCTCATGTCTTCATAACAATCAGACCTTTCAAAGAACTCCATCACCTTCCTTAATTCCCCATCTTCAAGATCCTCTGTAAATGGCCGGATCCGAATTGCATTACCCGGCTGAAACACATATGAATTCGGGTTATCATCAACAATCACAACCCTCCTCAAATCTCTCCCCAATTCACACAAATCCTTCACAAATTTCCCATCCATTTCTTTGCACGAATCCCGATATAGCCGGTGCGAAATCACATTCCTCCGGTCAAGCCTATCCAGCACCAGCGACGCATATTCCTCAATTCCCGCAGTAAACACAACAATCTCAAACTTTTTGCTCAGATTTTCAAGAAATTCGTCCACAAATGGCCGCTTCAACACATAAAAATCGACCTTTTGGTCGTCGATTACCGGCCGGACAACAAAATCGTATTTTTCCGGTGGTATTTCCGGAGTCGAATGGATTAAAGTTTCGTCGAGATCGAGAATCACTGTTTTCCTCTCCGGCGGAATTACCGGCGGCAGGGGCTTCGCGGCGAAGAGAGCGCGGCGGATGTCTTGGTGGTCAAGGGCGGGAACTTTTTTTAGGACTTGGTAGCCTTTTTTACGGGGAGACCTTTTGGGGGTTCCGATTCGGGCGAGTTTGGAGAAGATCTTGATGAGGCGGCGGTGGCATGTGCAAATGGATTTGTTGATGGAAGTGACAACACGAGAGGCGGCAGAGGCGGCATTCTTGATCGGAGACTTCCTGGTGCGGCGGCGGTTGTGGTGGCTCATTCGACAATCTTTGATGGTCTTTGTTGGGGTTCTCTTAATTATTCTCGAAACCATTTTTGGGCGTTCAGACCACGGGGGAGAGAGAGAGATTGCAGAGTTTTTAGAGAGAGAAAGAGGGTTTTGGGAGAGAGAGAAAAATAGGGGCAGGGGATTATAATGGATGATAAGATTTGAAATGAGGTTTTGGTATTTGGGTGCAACGGTCACTTTTTTTTGGGGGGGTTTAATGGTTTTGTCCGAAAATAAAAGAGCAGTTTAAGTAAGGCTAAATAAAGAGGGCAGCCTGGGTTTATTTGGGAGGAAACAGCTTGGCTGGGGCTGGGGCTGGGCTTCTCATTTCAAAATAATTTTGGCGGGGTTGGTGGGCCCATTCATTTCCAATTTTTGTTAGTAGTAGCATTGTTTTTATAGCTTTTCTGTTGAAAACTATGGCTTATTAAACCATTTTCAATAGCTTCTTCAATTATTTTGGGATGCTCAAATAAGTGAATGACATTAAAAAAATTATCTCCAGCACCCTCTTAGTCATCAAATCTATAACCTCGTTCTTTCTCTTCAAAACATTTATGAAAGGCTAAAAATATTTATTTTGATTGATGAACTACAACTCATTGAATTGAAAAGACTGATGAGACATAAAATATAAAAATAGCAAATAATGTTCTTCAAATTGCCATGTATGTCAACAAACTTCAATTTAAAGAATTTTTTTTTATTACTACTACTACTACTATTGAAAATGCTCTTAACCCATGGAATCATCAACTTTCACATAATTGTTTTCATAACATATTTCTTCTTATAAGTAGTAATTTTTAATTACTCATATATATTGGGAAACACAATGTACATTTATGTGTCCCCTATAGATAATGAGATGATATATAAATACGTGTAATTTTATGAATATATTTTGTAGGTCAATCACGCCACTACTTTTTCTTGCATATTAGTATCAGTAAGGGTACGCGGGCATATGATTAATGTTCTTAAAAAAATTAGAGAGTAAATTTTTATTTGATTTGAGATTTTGATGTTAAGTTTGTATATAGCGTAATCATGCAATCAAATTAGCGGAAGCGCGATAAAATGAGTTTTTAAAATTTTCATACAAACCATCACCGTGATCATTCTTTGTGCTCAATTATCAATTCAATAGAAAAGATATGGAGATCCGATTCGTATATTTGTACAAATTAACTTCCCCAGGTACGAGTTCACCTCCAATTTTTTTTCACGTTCAACTTAAATCTACCGGGTTTGATTCATCCCTTTGATCAACGTTAGCCACCCAAGTGTTTGGCCTTTAGCAGTTTAAGTGTTTGGTACTTCTTCTGTTCCAAAATTTGAAATACAATTTGACTTTTGAAGTCAAACGACGACATATATTAAATAGTTAAGTTGAATAAATGAAGCAAGTGAAGACTGACGTTACTTCAGTTCAGTAGAGTGAGTATGTCACGTTCAATGTATTAGCAGAAAATGAGTTAGTGAGCCGAATTTCAAAGAGAATTAACGTAATTAAGTGGACAGTTAAAGCAGTGCAGCAGTTAAGTAACAAATCTATAATAACCATTAACATTATTACGTGTAAAAGTAGTTCACAGCACACCTATCTAGTCTATAACTTGCGGTTCTTCTAGTTTAATCTTGGGTACATTCTAATGCCCACAGCCACAATCATTGGAGTATATATACATATTACTTATTACCCCTCCATATTCCACAAAGACAAAGAGATAAACATATAGAGAGGAAGTTTTATCATGAAAGGAGGGTAGAAAAATAAAGCAAAAGTATGTTTGTCACGAGGGTCATTACCTGCCACTACTACATAGTAAATATATTCTATATTAAACATAACAAAAAGCACTAAATGAGTTTTATATATATATATATATATCCATATTGTATCTTTCCATGAATCATGGGAATTCAAATTAAAGAAACCATGCCCCTATCATGTCTACCTTTTTCTTTTCTGTTCCCTTTTTGTAAGTAGTCATGCAAGTCAAATACAATGTTCTTTATCATAAATAATGGTGGGAAAATGTAGATTACGTACGACTGCATGGATATATATATAATTGTTGAATTCAACAACAAAAAGGCGCACACACGCATATATATATATATATATCCACTAATTACATATTTACATTGTGGATAAATAGGGGTAGACAGACGAATCATCAATTAGTTACTCATTCATTATTACTCCCTCTATTTCATTATATAAATAATTTAAAAAATAATCACACACATTAAAAAGTATTATTAATTTTAACATTAAGTAATTAATATTAATTTGAAATTTCATTATTGTCTATGCACTATTTAATTATTCTTCTTTCTCTCTTGATTACTCTATTTTTTTTAGGGACAAAATAGAAAATGATTAGTTTTTTCTCCTAAATATATGTAAAATGTCTTATATTATGGATTTTTTTTTTCTTCTAAAACTACTTGTATAATGGAAAGAAGTGAGTAATTGGAAATTCTTTTTTGACTTGTTATTACATTTACATGTAGTTACAAGAGAAGTTCAACCATAAGAATATATTTTTAGAGAAAATTAAAGTTACACTAATAAGAGAAATTTCTAAGTAATTCTTAAAATATATACTTTGTTATTGGTCATGTAAGATATCTACTTACTAAGTATTTGATTACAGGTAATAGAAATATATTGGTCATATATATCCTATAATTTTCGCTTGATAGACGTTATTTGATTACTGGGAACAATTGTTGAGTGTACGATACGAATTCAAGATTACTGAGTATATTTTTTTTAATATTCTCTTTTTACTAAAATGCTCCATATATATTAATCAACACCCAAAATACGTACTTTCCAACTAGTTTATTTAAATTAATATATTTTCACATGTATTTATGGACGGACGTCTCCATCCCAAATAATTAAAAACACACTGATATAAAGTCAAGATCATATCAATTACAACCCTCTTGTTTCTACTATATATACAAGCAGTGTGATGTTTATAGGGCATCTTATTCCTAGGTAGGTAGCAGATAAGTTGACCATCAAAATTGCAATTTGAGTGTTTTTGATAGCTGGAGTATGCATTTTGGTGACCTATATATATTAATTTTCAAATATAATTTATATGCATGATTAGGAAAATGCTATGCTTTTATAATTAAAATATGCAGTTAAGACTAATTAAACTGACATATATATATATATATATATAGTCAACAAATAACTTGAGAAGAAATTTATCAAATTCTCGACCGGATTAGCGAACATAACATCATGTTAATTATAAAATAAGATCGATAATTATAATTATAAACCAATTAATAGAACATAAATTATATATGGATTACCCAGGAGAAGAAGTAAGCTAATTTAGTTCTATCTTCGTTTTGAAGCAATTACAGTGGATGAACTACCTTTGAACAAACTATCATCCAAATAATTATTTAAAACAACAGCTGGCCGCCATTTTCATAATTTATTTTAAAATTAAAATCCGTCTTGATCTAATAGGAGTATAAATATATTATTATTGTAGATATATACCAAGTTAAACCAGTATAATATATTAAGTGTGTTATAGATCATCTTTATGTCACCGTCTACAAAAAGTTTAATCTGTAGAATCAGTTTGTAGCATCACCACTTAACCAAATTAATTATGTAGGAAATTGGGATAGAATGGGCCTAATTTTCATAAATTGATAAATTGTCTTAATATATATATCGTTTTAGAGTTGTGTATAAGAATTAAAAAAATAATTATATAATATTAATTGTCTTAAATTTTCATATTTATCCTTAAATTTTTCATGAGGAATAATTTTAAAAAAATTGTAGTTAATTTCTCCTAAATTATATAAAATAACAAATAATTAAAAAATAATAATTTTTTATCTAAAACTATATATATTAAAGGAGGGAGAGAGTAAGTATTATTTTAGTTGTTATGAATAGCAATATTATTTAATGCATGTTTGGTACATTCCAAGTTCCTAACTTCACTAAAAACTAAGATACTTTAGATATATACCATCCATACTTTCTTTTCAAACTTATAGTACACGTAGAAGAGGACTAATATTTAAATATAAATATATATATATATATATATATATATATATATTATTTTAAATTTAATTTATTGTTTTTATGTCGAAATAGAATGTTTGTAATTCATCACTACAATCAAGCAGAAGAGTTTGACCTTATATGCCGAAGGAATTTCCAGGTCCCTATGAATATAAGGGGAAAAAAATCTCAAATCTTTATATTTGGCAATAACTATTGTGGATGTTCTAAATAATGATGTCTTGGTCTGACAATTCCCAAGAGGAATTATTCTTTTGATTGAACCAAACAAAAAGGTGGCAAATTAATTAAATCAACGATTAAGATGACGTGTTACTTAATTTAGGCAGTGAATTTGAGATCAGTGAGTTACTCTAGAGTAATTTTACTATCACATAAAATCGCTCACATATACTCACATATATATTGATATGACCCACATAATTTACTTTGTATGTAAGTCATACCAATATGCATGTGAATGTATATGAACGGTTTTTATGTGATAGTAGACTTATTGATTAATCTACCCTTAAATTCTCTAAACTTTAGCTACATTTCATTCCATCCTATAACTTCGTATATTTTAATCAATTGCGATAGTAGTTAATATGAGAGAAAGTTTTCATGTTAAGTTGTAACTGATCTTTATATTATTGGGATATTTCACATCAGATAAATTTAATAGTTTGAATGAGTGAGTAATAAGTACGATTGAGCCTTTTGGTTAATTAAAGAGGTGATCCAACATATTTGTTGGGTCAATTTACACAAACATACATTATATTGGTAATGAGTTGATCATACAATTCCGCTACATACGTGCTTGCTTGATCTCTTTGATCAAACTATATTTATTTTTGAAATTCAAACCCTAAATTTGAAGGGTTTTATATTTTGCCCTATAATTTTAACAATACTTTTATTTTATATATCCTCAAAATTAAAATTTTAGTTCTTAAAATTAATTACAAAGTCTCGACCCTAGTGTCTTATAATAGATTAAAGTTGGATTTTTCATGCCACATCATGTTTATTGTTATTTCTCTTCTTCTTCTTCTTCTTGTTTTTTTTTTTTTTGCATTTGTACATATTTTTATCAAATTTCTTTCAAACATATCGATTCAGGGGAAAATTAGGATTTTTATATATTCTATTATTTACAAAAAATTAATATATTTAATATTATTTTATTTATTAGTTAGGAAAATTGAGTAGTTCAATTTTATTTGGCTTGTTTATACTTTGGGCTTTAGTTTTGATAATTTAATTTAATTTAGGATTTAATTATAAATATATTATAATTTAGGGTTTTATGAGAGAGGAACTTTTGTCAATTATTATCAATTATATTGTGTTTTCTCTTGGAGAATTTTTTTTCTTTCTTGTGCACAAGGTTTTATCTACCTTTTTGTTAGTAGGTTAAACTAACTAACTATAATAATTTGTTGCGTGGATTAGTATCAGAGCCTTGATAACTGTATCCATTAGTTATGGTTGAAGGAGTAAAACCTGGTACGTTATTTTTAAAAAATTCTAGTTTTAGGTAAAAACTTTTAGTGCCGAAGATTGCGTAAATCGTAATGATTTTTACCTAAATCGAGATCGAGCGCAAAATGAGAATGTTAAGAATATAAGATGAGAATATAAGATGAAAGTAACCAAAATGAGAATGTTAAGCAAAACGTGTGGTCAAACTCATATATTCTAAAGAAAATTAGTGCAAACCTATTCAATATTGTATCATACTTGTGTTTTCAACTATTTATTTATTTATTCTTTTAATTGGTTGGAAGAAAAAGGACAAGTGTATATATATATATATATATATATATATATATATATATATATATATAATTCTCTCTTTTCAAAATTAGCTACTCCCTCCGTCCCAAGATAAAAGTCTTGATAAAATTTTCCATAATAATGTCATTAAATATGGAGAGAGAATTATAATAAGAAAAGTATGAGATATTTAATGCTACGGATATGATAAGAAAAATTGTGTAAAAATTTGATTATTACAAAAGAAAGTGGACATTTAACATGGGACAACCCAAAATAGTAATAAAAACTTTTATCCTGAAACGGAAGGAATATTATTTTAGAAAATGACAACCAAGAAAGTTTTTTCAAACATATTATATTCTTAACCTTTACTAGAAATGTAATAATTGTGGTATAATAATATTCAATTTATTTAAAATACAAGTAATGACATGTATACTAGAAATTTCAAGTCAATTTATAATTTAAAAAAATTAAAAATAATAAATATATGTTTAATTTTAGAAGACCGATCAAACAAGAGCAGATCGTATTGGTAGAGGACTACTGAAATAAATGAACTAATTTCACTTATTGGAGTAGAGTATTAGTGTTAAATATACTTTTTTCACTCTATAATTTTTTTTACGATCAACCCATAGAACTATAACTTTTTAATAAAAATTAAAATTTCCGTCTAAATGTGTTAAAAATTAACGAAATATTTATATATATGGCACCACGTCAGATGCTTAAGTGGACACATTAAATACTTAGATAGATGTTCAACAATTAAAAAACACAACAATTATCAATTCTATAATAAATAGTTAACCAAAATATAAATCAAATTAATATACATAACAAATAAATTAAATTAATTAAATATATTAATGTATAATTTTTATAAATATATTTATATAAAATTAATGAATTTATATTATTTTTTTAATTTTTAAATATTTTAAGTTTATTTTAAAAATATAAAATTATCTAATATTTGAAAATAGAAGAATTATTATTATTATTGATATCATTATTATTATTATTATTACCATATTTTTAGAGGAAAAAAATAAAAAATAAAAAATAAAAACTTCACCTTTCTCACAGACTTCTATCGGCTGCCACCATCTTCCATTACCACCATCATCAACAACCCAAATATCTACACCACAAACCTTCGATCACAATCATTACCGCCGTGATATCCTACATCGTGATACATACATAGGCTCCATTGTGATCACAGACCTCCATCGTGATCACAATCAGTCATATGCTCTTCGCCCTAGGTTGTTGAACTCATTCAGTAGGTACATACATAATCAATTACCATTCTAAAGCAAAGTAAATTAATAAATTTATGTAGGTTGATCTCTCCTTACTTGGATCATACGTGATTAATTAAGACTCCATTTTCTACCTCAGTCACCGCCACCACCACCGCGCTTATACCCTTTTCTACCTCCGACACCACCTTCTCCTCTGTTGCTAACGCCAGATCTAGTCTACTTAAATCGGATCTGGTCAGATCCGATTCGATTAAAGCCATCAGAGCACATGAAATCAAAAGCAACAAACCAAACCATCATTAAATTTGGCGAAAAGAAGAGAAAATCAACAAACCAAACCAAATCTGATTATTAGAACAACCCAAGATTTTGGAAGCCAATACAAGATTCGACCAAATAAAATCAAATCAAGAAAAGACAGCAACTCAATTCAGGAAAAGGAAACAAAAACCCAATTGGGGAGAAGACATGGATTTACCGGATCTGATATTAATGTGCTAGATCTGATATTACCGGATCTGATATTAATGTGCTAGAGAAGACATGGATTTACATGGATTTACCGGATCTGATATTAACTCATATTAATGTGCTAGTTTTGATCAGATCTGATGGATAAATGATTTTTAATGTGCAAGTTTTGATCAGATCTGACGGATAAATGATTTTTAATATGCAGATCATCAACGAAGGATTTATTTTAATTTCTTTTTTAACTTTTTTTTTAATTTGTAATATATTAAAAAATTTAAAGCTTATTTTTAAGCATATTTTTATTTTTTTAATATTTTTTTATATTTAAGCATAGATCTAATAATTTCATAATATAAATAATAATTATATTAATTTTTGAAAATAAAAATAGTAATTAATTTTCAAAATTTTAGCTATATATATTTTTGAATATTGAATTTATTTTTATGAATTTTTATTTTTATTTTGTGCTTATTATGAAAATAATAATGTTAAAGACATTACCTAAATTTAAAATTTACCCATTGACAAGCTGACGTGTATAATGTTAAACTTATTTAATTTTTAATGTGGCAACAACTAGGATGATAGCAAATAAAGCAGTTGTCGAGGACATTCATTTAAAAGTTGGCGTGGATGTTCCGTTAGAAGTCAACTCATTTAACGGATTTTGTAAATATTTGATTAATATTTGAAATTCAATGAATCGATTGTAAAAGAAATCAGTTTGGTGATGCATTTATAAAACGACCCCTAGTAAAATGGAAAAAAATGTATTTAACCCTAGAGTATTAATACTACTCCCTCCGTTCCTAAAAGATTGTCTTTTAGAAGAAAAAATTTGTTTCAATTTATTTGTCTTTTATAACTTTCTAGGAGAATAAATTATTTGCTTTTCTATATCACCCAATCTTCTTTCATTGTCCTAAAAAATTCTCTCCCTTGTATTAATAGTTTTCAACTTCCCATAGAGGGTAGTGATAGAATTTTAAATAAATTTTAATTATTAAATGATAGTACTCCCTCCGTCTCAAATTAATTACTCAGTTTTGACTTTTTAAAATTAAATTGACCATTTTTAAAACTAATCTTTTTATTATTTTTGCTAAAATATAGGTAAAGAGATTAAAACCAAAAGAAAGTATATACAATTTATTACTAACTCTAATTTTTATAATTTTAGAAATATATTTATATATGCTTAATTATTAATTCTAAAAATAATTAATTTGACTTAAAAAAATTAAAATTGAACAATTAATTTGAAACGAGTATTAAATAACTTTCTTAATTCATATAAATTTTTTTTTTAAACCATAGGTACTACTATATTTAGTTTATGGGCTTATTCATATCTCTCTGTATTTCCGGTGAGATTGAATCAGCCTTCTTTAATGCTTATGTTCTCATTACCATACATCACACTTTTGAACGACAACTAATATATATATATATATGTAAGTGGCCTGGTAGTCAAAATTTTTTCTCACCATTTTTGGCTTTCTTGATATATATAAATAGGACATGCTCTTACAGTTCCTCACTCACTCCGTACTTGAGAATTAACAATCAATCTCTCTCTCTCTCTCGAAAGAATTAAGTGAGTAAAAGCTTAATTAATTAATTGGGTAGGAGTGATGGCACAGATATCAGCAAGTAATGGCAACCATGGGCATGGAGTAGTGGCTCTCACTGTTAAAGATAAAGATGGTAATAATCACAACTCTAAATCCAATGAACAAGACTCTCACTCTGGCTGCTTTGTCACTCTCCCTTTTATGCAGAAGGTGACAGATTTTTGTATCCGTTCTCTTTTGTATTGATGGTAATTAATTATTGATCTTGTTATTGATAAACTAATGATTGATTAATAATATATACATACACAGGTGATCGCGGAGTTGTTAGGTACATATTTTTTAATATTTGCCGGTGACGCCGCGGTGACGGTGAATTTGGCCAAGGACAAGGTGGTGACTCTTCCGGGGATTGCAATTGTATGGGGACTGGCGGTGATGGTTATGGTTTACTCAGTTGGTCATATTTCCGGTGCCCATTTTAACCCTGCTGTCACCATTGCTTTTGCCACTTGCAAGAGATTTCCATGGAAAGAGGTGAAAACTAATTAACATACCATGCACTACCATTTTATTTTAAAACTAAACCATAAACGCCCTCCAAATTTTAAGAACAAAATTTCAGACGCACGCATGGAAATCTTGAGGTCTTAATTTCTTGTGTTTGCTAACCTAAATTCCAACAATTTTCATACTCTAGGTACCGGCCTATATCTCGGCTCAAGTCCTCGGATCAACCCTAGCTAGTGGAACCCTCCGCCTGATATTCAACGGGCAGCAAGACCGTTTTCCGGGAACACTTCCCTCCGGCACGGACCTGCAGTCTTTGGTGTTGGAGTTTGTCATCACATTCTACCTCATGTTTGTAATTTCCGGTGTCGCCACAGATAACCGAGCTGTTAGTCTCTTCACCTGCGAATTGAACAAACATGCTCCAATAAGATAAAAACAAAGCTATATTCGTTGAGTAGTTTACTAGCTAAATCGTGTTCATATTAATTATTGTGTGTGACCACAAAATTCCTACTAATTATATTCACTACTTTGCCAAATAGGAGCCAAGAAAATGACTTGTTAGAAGCCTTTTATAATCTTATCTGTATTGACAGAGACATGGACATGGACCCTTGATATCATCACCATCTTCCTGTTTTAATTTGTTAATGCAGATTGGTGAACTTGCCGGGCTGGCTGTTGGAGCTACGGTTTTGCTTAACGTCATGATTGCAGGGTATGAATCAATTCGACTTAATTTCCATCTTTTCATAGTTTTAACAAAACTTAGTTTAGTAGTATGGTCATCAGTCTATCTCCCTCACCAAAAAATTAGGTCGATATGGTTATTAGTTGCCATACCGTATAACAAACAGAAGTCCCTGAACCAGAAGTCCACCAATTTTGGTGAATTCCAAACAACCCTGTCACTTAATTGATCAGTTCACATAAACTAACTATATATATATATATATATATATATATATATATATATATATATATATATATATATATATATATATATATATATATATATATATATGTACACACTCTACAATCGTAGAGTTAAGTCACCCTATGATCGTAGAGTAGTTACTCTACTATATGAGGATTCACTCAACGTTACGATCGTAAACTGTGTAGAGTTAAGTCACCTTATGATCGTAGAGTAGCCACTCTACTATATGAAAATTCACTCAACGTTATGATCGTAAACTGTGTATATTTAGAATTTACACAACTGTATACCTCTATTTTTTCCATATATATAATACGTGTTGGAACACATTGTATATTGAGAGACCTGAGTTTGTGTTGGTTGAAACTTGACAGGCCAATTACAGGGGCATCTATGAATCCAGCAAGGAGTTTGGGGCCTGCATTTGTAGCAAGCCGCTACCGGGGAATATGGATATACATTTTGGCCCCAATATCTGGGGCCATAGCAGGTGCATGGGTCTACAATATCATTAGATTCACAAACAAGCCCCTTCGTGAAATCACCAAGAGTGGCTCTTTCCTCAGAAAGTCAGGCCGCGACGGTTCTACCTAACCAAGAAGATGCTGCTCTTTTAAGCTCAATATGTAGTAAAACTCGTGAAATAAATACCATGTAAAAGAAAATGAAATAACTTTTTTAGTTTGAGAATTGTTATTTCCTCAAATGAAAGCTATACAAATTCAGTGGGAAACATACCAGGCACCCACACTTGATATAAATTAAGGAGCATATGTTTGGCACAGAAAATGCATGGTATTTAGGTCATGGACCATTTGGGAGTACACAACTTTCAGTGAACAAATGAGTTTCATTATAATCCGCACAATACAAATAGTATGCACTAATAAAAGATGAGTAACTCATCAACAATTGCACCATTTCATCCTGTTCTGAAATTAAAAGTATCTAAATAGAGGCTCAATGCAGCAGCAATGGACAGACTGATCATGGCCATCTGCCACCACATATTCATCAGTCACTGACATTAAGTTTTAGTCTCGTTGGGCTTCATATCGAACAAACTGTCCCCTTCTGTGAACACAATATTTAATCCTGTCAGCTATTTAGAAAGAAGGGAGAAAGGAAGGACAATAAAATTGAAGCATTAATTGTTCATTGGCAGGAGTAATGGGAAAGTGCAAGGATTGGAAAACTGAAGGGATGAACTTTTCCCTTCTTCGGAATGGAAAGGAGTCATTCCATTATATTGTTTGGTTAAATATGATGAATCAATGGATGAAAACTAGGAAGGTTGCCTTTGCTTGGAAGCATTGAAATAAAAGATGAGAATCCTTGTGCAAAATCAAGTCAAGAAGTAACAACCATTTGAACAATATGTGCTGAGACATACTTCACCTCAATATGAAAATATGTGGATGAATATCTATTAAGTGGTTGACATTTTTATTAGATAAGAAATGCAGGACATTAAAATTAGACAGCATATGGGGAAAAAAATAATAGTGATATATTAGATTCAGGCAACATACCAACGGTAATGCTAGAAAATGTCGTATACGACCGTTAGACATAATATCACTATCATCATCATTAAGTAAGCTGCAGTCATGCGCAGCTACCTTTGAACTGGACTAACATTTTGGGAAGCACTACAGTTAATGGTTAGTAGAACTACTCAGTCTTGCCCTTGGGATTATTAGAGGTTTGCAGCAGAATAGAGCAAACAGCAACTCCATTGTAAACACCGTCATGCTAAGCCATATAAATATTGTTTTCTTCCAATACCATAAAATCCTATTTAATAGAGGAAGTTCTGACTCCAAGTTTATAGATGCAGCATATACTTCAGGGACACCAGCACCTGCCCTAAATTCTGCTCGTTGTTCAATTATCACTCTTAAGCAGGCAGTAGGAATATCTCCCTCAATAAGACCTCTAATGTTTATGTTCAGAGTTTGAGCTTCTGAATAGAAGCCAGTGAGAAGAGGAGCAATCATAAGGAAAGTCAACAGAAGTCGAATAGGCTGGCTTCTAAATTGCATCATTGAATGATGCCTTGAACTTGATAGGGTATAACCATTTGCAGAGAGGAGATCAACCCTGACCTTCAGAGAAGAAACTAGTGATGAGTTACAAATTTCTTCAAAGCATATTGATTTTATCCATTAAATAAAAAAACAAACTACAGAAGACCAGCAAATTAGTAAAGTTTAACGTGTATCACTTGGAACTAGAACCAAGAACCTAACAGAACGTAGAAAAATAAATTTAAAAATTAGAAAAATGATGAAGACAATACACACTAGGAAGCAGGGTATTTGGAGACATCAACATCGGCATTATTCTGGGGCCTTGTTTTTTTAGGAGATGAGGGCTTATGCCTGAGAGTCCCCTTATCTGAAATATGCTGGATTCTGCAACACAAGGCATCTGGAAAGAAGTTAGGATAAACTTTGAAGAAAGGATTTTTGGTTTTAATCTGCACCTCCAACCCCCCTTCTCTTTTCACCGCAAGGTGGAGAAAGAAGTTTAACTAATCTCAAGTGCTTTGTGAAATTTATATGGCTCAAAAATACCATATATGATGGTAAGCTGATGAATTCTTATTTAAGCAGTATCACTAATTTCCCTAAGACCATTCTCTACCCTATCGTACAAATACTATCCAATCCTAAACAGATGCCAATAAAGCCTCAAGGTTATGGAAGGAAACATGTTTTGCCAAGTACTACGCTGACATTAGAAAAAAAAACATTCATGACAAAATGTCTAAAACCAGAAAATAATTCTCTAATAATGTCTGCATATAAAGAGTTTGCGCAAAATTCTTATATAAAACTTGACGTGACACAAGGTTGCCACTTCTATGCTTATTCCAAACTGTTATTATTAGATTAGGCTCATGTTTCTCTTAATTTTTTGATAATAAAAAATAATGTTCCTCTCTTAAGAAAAAGAACAATTTTCCAGTTGCATTTATACAAAGCCACTTTTCCTGCCAAGATACAATTAGATAATTGGTCAAAAAGCTTGAATCAGGAACACAAAAATTTCTCTACCACTGTATCATTGGATGGATCCCTTGTAACTTCTGATTGGTACCTGCAAGCCTTTATTACTTGGTTGGCCTTCAAACAACGCCTCTATCTCTCTCTCTCTTACCTTTTTACTTTTTCTATAAATAAAGGATTATTTAATAAATTATACATAAATGGCAATGGTTATTAACTTTTGAAATACTATGAACATTGGGAAGTTATCCTTGCATAATTGTACAACTGAGTATATTAACTTACAGGAGTGTTATTAACCCAAATTCAGGTGATCGTCTTTGGGAAATTTGTTCAATATAATTTTTACTTGTTAAACATGACTCATCCCTGATAGGAATATTTGGTATCAATTAGCATTACTCATACTACCCAGCACATAAAAATAATACTTATTTCAGACAACAAATAAACCACAAATTTGAATTATCCGAATGAGTTACCTGGAATATCCCAAGGTTTCTGTTGTAGTCTGACTGTGGCAGCGTTAGTGAAACGGTAACATGCAGTTTCTGATTGTGAGGGACAATTCTTGATCTCCCAGGCATCCCAGTTTCAATTTTTTCCTTACAGTTCACACCACAAGAGACAGCTGGACAAGATGTTATTGGCACAAAAGCAACCGGACTGTTCTTTGTGTAATCAAAATTCAATGTCTCCTTCATCTGAAACGGATCCTTTACCAAAACTCTCATAATCAAACCACTAACAAAAAGTGCAGATACTAACAAACTAGCCAAAATGAAGCAGATGTAAACTGACCACAACAGTCCCCAACCGAGTCGTAAACCCAACTTCCATACCGATTTCTGTTCCTTAAACCATTCATATACCAATGTCAAGATACTCCCATATATAGCACCACATATTCTTAGCAACATCCTTGTAAAATACTCTATACAGCGCTGCTTTATACGAAATGGATCAGTTATAAACATGTATGAAGAGTACAGTAACCATACAGGAAATGCGATTAACCTAACAAGTAAATTTACTTGAAAACCAATAGCTTTAATCACTAAACCAGCTAAAGAGAACAGAAAATTGGAAGAGGATTCTTCAACTACGTCAACATGGGAATGAACTGTATCCGATTCATCATCGGGTCCTTCATTATTAGCATCTGTAATCACAGAGTCTGGTTTAATTTCTCCTTTTAAGCGATTATTATTTCTGCCCGAGCCAAATTGAACATTATCCGAACCAGAATTCTCACGTTCTCTCTCATTTCGTAAAAATCTAAACTTTCTACCCGTATCAGCTACCCGAGCGTCATTAATATCGAAACTTACAGAAGAATTAGGGCTCGAGTCCTTTGAATCCCTGCCGGAGTCATGGTGAGAGAAAGTTCGCCGGCGACGAGGCTTGGATTTGAGTAACGCGTCAGCATTTGATTCCTCAATTGGCTCGAGCAGAGAATTTGAAGAAGATTGCGAAATGGGTAAATTATTTTCACTACAATCAATGCAATCATAGAAAGGGAATTCGTCGAGAGATTCGAAGAAATTGTTTTGGTCGTTGTTTATGGTGTTTGAATTAGATTCTTC
Source organism: Panax notoginseng (assembly GCA_016801055.1). Classification (NCBI taxonomy): domain Eukaryota; kingdom Viridiplantae; phylum Streptophyta; class Magnoliopsida; order Apiales; family Araliaceae; genus Panax; species Panax notoginseng. Next base: position 231,769,869 of record CM029014.1, read on the forward strand.
CATTTAAATAATGAAATGGATGTCAAGGGTTTCGCTACATTATGTACAGAAGATTCGAAGGTGAAAAGGGAAAGAGATGATTTCGAACGATCGGTTAAATAGTCAGATTATGTGCATTGTGGAATGAAAACAAATTCGGGACGAAAGGAGAACGTGAAAATAAATGTTATGCCTTGTTTGTATTAGTGAGAAATGGACGGAAAGGAGAAAAACAGAATCATTCCGAAGGGAAATGTAACCCGACCTGCTAAAAGGGTGTCCCGTGTCCGGTTCGGCAGTGGGCTATGATAACGGTTATTTGGGCTATAACGACGGTTCAATTGTGAACCGTCGTCATAGATAAAAATATTTAAGGCGATGATTGAATCGTCGTCATAGTCCAAAATGACTGTCAATTGCCATAGACACAATTGGGTATATATATTTTTTCTTAAAATAATTTGATCTTTGCGATAGAAAGAATAAAATTAATGAAGTAATAGAATAGAGAAAAAAAATATAATAGAGAAAGTAATAGAATAATAAGTGAAATTATTTATTTTATTTTTGATCGGGGCGAGACATTCCATACACTTTTTAAAGAATAAAATTCACAAACACAATTTCTCTACCACTTTATCATTTTAAGAGGATCTACCAATGTAGATTCTCGAACCCGACCTGACAAAAGGGTGAACCGGACAAAAGTGGTCAATTAAACCTTTTTCACATATTTATAAAAGTGTTATATGTATATACACAGCTGTGACGCCCCCAAAATTAGGTATACATCACTCATCTTGGGTCGTCAGATACATAGTACAGAATACAAATACAACTTACTAATACAACTGTCGTGTACAATACGACAAAACATAAACTGTGAGTTTGAATACAAATATTATCTTCTAGAGAGTATTCATACTCAAAATGAGTCCTCGTTACATTTATTAGCACACTATTACATAGAATAGTGAGGACTACTAACTAATACTATCATTCGGACCATCACTCCGTTTCCCGACTTGCCCCAGCTACGTTCTCATTTTCTGAAGAGAACAGTGAAAGAAAGGGTGAGCTCATCTAGTCCAGTAAGAAATATTATGACTAAGATAATGTAGAATAAATTATCATTAGCCTTCAACAATGTTAAACTGATAAAATATAATAGACATCAAGTTTAACTGTAGCGGAACAAGCAATCCATTAAAAGAGTCAAGTAGAAAATAAACTCTATTATCTTTTATGATTTAAAAGGTTTTTCAACACTGTGATCGCTGGGACTCAGCTTAATAAAATAATCCACATCATCGAATCACCCCTGCACTACGACCAAGGATATTCGTGTATTCATTAATGGTCATGATCATGCCAACAACTGTCCATCAACGCACTACGGGCCAATGAGGACTTTTACCACATCATTTGTAACATTACAGTCATGATTATACCGAATAATCCCTGGTCATAATCATACCAAGTCCATCTATGCACTACAGGTCACAGATGACTTTTAACATTTTATAAACATGAGGATGATGACAATGATATAAGAATTCAATAAAACAAGTTCAATAATTAATTTATCCAAGAATTAACAACGTCCAAATTGTCAATATGATACTGCTTTGTGGAGTAAAATTCAAGAATGCTTAGAAGAATATTTTCATGAAAAGATATTGGATGAAACGCAATTATCAAGTATATTCCACAAATTTCATGGAGTATAGAAGTCAAAACTTAACCAACTGAGTATAATAAAGAATGGAATAACAAAAAAAATCACCATGCATGCGATAAACCGCACAGACATGTTATTCCCACAGAATAATAAATAATGGAACCAGGTCCGGCGTAAAATGCACAGACAGGATATTCTAACAGAATAATAATAAAGACGGAACCAGGTCCGGTGTAAAACACACAGACAGGATGCTCCAACAGAATAATAATAAAGACGGAACCAGGTCCGGTGTAAAACACACAGACAGGATGTTCCAACAGAATAATAACAAAGACGGAACCAGGTCCGGTGCAAAACACACAGACAGGATGTTCCAACAGAATAATAATAAAGACGGAACCAGGTCCGGTGTAAAACACACGGACAGGATGTTCCAACAGAATAATAATAAAGACGGAACCAGGTCCGGTGTAAAACAAACGGACAGGATGTTCCAACAGAATAATAAAAGAATGTCACCAAGTATAGGGTAGACCGCGTATACAGGTTATTCCAACAAAATAATAAGAAATAGAATAACAAAAGTTCTCTTCATGAATAAGAAAAAAATAACACCCCTTACCGTTTTAAAGAAGAGCTGAAATAAGAAAGTAGTTAAGTAGCAGAATACTCTTCTTCTCTCTCTCTATAGTTTCTCTCTCTAGAGTTCAGTGAATTCGTAAGAAATAATGAAGGAATGAGCTGCTATTTATAGAAAAATAGAATGCATAGTAACTAATCCATGAACGGTCCAGATTGATTACTTTAATCTGACGGTCCATATTTAAAGAAAAATCTTTTAAATAAAATATAATATATTCTATTTATAGAATAACTTTAATAAAGTATTCTGTTTTATATAAAAAGATGTTTCTGTTTTATTACGTTAATAATACGAATAAAACAAAACGTCATTATCGCTAAATAATTCATATTATTAACTGACAATAATTGAATCAAACTGAGTGACTTTTTACATAAGCATTAATAATCAATACCGTGTGTGTAAGACCCCGAATTTTATGAAATAAAAGTATTCAATTTTTCTTATAATTACTATTTAGTACATGGTTAAATTGATAAATGTTAAAGTTAAGGGTGATATATGATTTTTTTTTCGAAATACACAAGTGGTTATAAAATATTCATTGTTGTCGGGGAATATTCGTTTGGTCGTGGAATATTCTTACTGTCGGAGAATATTCGTACGACGGCGCAGTCTTTTGTGGGCCCCATAACGGAAAGCGATTGGATAAAGAAAACGACAAAAATAAGTTGTTTATAAATAACGGCGTAGTTGTTACCGTTAATACTGTTAGAATACCCGGTGGTTAAACACAGTAATACGTGTTGTTGCACAGTAGCACACTGTATTGCACCAATTATTGATTCTTACGTAAGAAGGCACTACTCAATAATGGTTACAGTAATTACTGTTCAGTATTTTATTTTATTGATAATTGCTGCGTTGATATTTTATATTACTGTTGTTTTAATAATTGTCACTGCACAGTATTTTCTATTATCGGAGCAATAATTCATATTATCTGAATAATATTATTAGATAACATTATTGGTAATATCTAGAAAGTTCTGTCTAAGGAGAGGTTTGGTCATTTAATTGCGCGCCAGTAAGGAAGAGATCCTTATTGGAAAGCCCCCTCTTTCCTGAGAACGGCCTGGTTGTCAGTACTGTGATTCTGTAATATTATTTGTGTATAATTAATTATTGATTTATATGATGAGGAAAATATTGATTTTATGTGGATATAGATGGAGAAAATTTTTAATGTGACAATTGTTGAAAATTAATATTTTATCTTTTTCTGATAAAATAATTCATTTAAATATATTATTTTAATAATATATTAATGGTGATATTTTTACAATGAATGTGGGATATATGAATAAATGAGGAGGAATAGTATTTTTGTTGGATTAAATGTTTAACACATGTTTTGTGTGTTGGTGGACACAATTCTTGACCGAAAATTTATTATAGACTGTAAAATCGCCCGTTTGTGGATTTCGATCAATTTTTGTTAGGAATTTGGAAAAATTTTCTTCTGCAAAGTTGTAGAGAATTGAATTTCCTAAAGAAATCGCGAGATTCAAATTTTCTGATAAAATGGTTATTTATTATGAATTATTGAAATTCCGAAATTCCGAAATAATTGATTTTTGAAAGTTTTATTTATTTTTATTAACAAAAACGTTTTTTACAGTTTGGTGGGCCCCACTTGCACATGTTGATGGCTGAATCCAGATTTTCAAAGGTGGGCTAAGGAAAATTTATAATTATATTATTATTTTATTAAATTTTCTACTTTGGTGTTCTAAAAAAATTTCCTATAAATAGGGTGCTTAGGTTAGAATTGAAAATCACACCAGAAACTGAAGTTTTCTCTCTATTTCTCTCTCCATATTATCGAGTGTATTCTTGTGAGTATTTTGATATCTTGAGTGTTGCTATATGGTGCAAGTTCGTTCAGCGTTATTCCAGTCAGGAGTACTGCTCTTTTGAGGTAAGGGATAGTAAGAGATTTTAAGGGTTGTTATGTTTTTCAGTTTCGTAATTCTTCTGACCTTCAGAAAATTCTGGAAAAATTTGAAATGATATTTTGATGAGTTTTCTTGATTGTGTCCAAAAATAGTGATTTTTGGATGTATAGATTGAGAGTTATGAATTTTATGAGAAAAAACTATTTTAAAAGTAATCGCTTATAATTCCTTGTGGTTAACTCCAAAATTGATGAAATTTTTATTGGGAGTACATGTATATGATAGAAGTATACTCTGTAAATTTTAGAATTTTTGGACAAAAGTATAATTTTTGATAAATGTCTAAATATTCGGCTGTTTTGGTCATATGAAAAATAGTAAATGAATTTTAAAAATTTTGAGAAAAATATATGTTCATTATGGGACTATATTATTCTAAATCCCAGAAAAGAAATATTTTTGGAACTGATTTGGTATTTTTCATAAAAATAGTCTAGTTATGAGTAAATGAATTAAATACGTTTTGTGAAGTAAGAAAATTGAAAAATAGGATTTTATGACTTGAGAATCCTATATGAGGTATATGCAAATTTTTGATGAGAATTTTGGTCATTAGTGATGAAATCTTATGAGTTTGACATTTTAGAATGATTAAATACATTATTTAGTAAAGTGTAAACAATTAAAATAAATTGTTTATAAATTTAAGTAATGTTATTCTTTTAATATCATTATACCGAAATATTGGTATGGATTTTATTGTGGAATTTTTATCTTTTGTGTCGGGGTTACTATTCATGAGTTACTATTCACGATTTACTATTCATGAGTTACGAATATTACTCTTGAGATTAAAACTATATGTTGATCATATTATTTTTATCATCATATATAATATTTTTATAACCCTGATGTTGAAATTCTCTTTCACTGGAGTGTAAAGATGGGTAGATTATTGGTATGATCATGACTAGGGTTCTCTTTGGCCTGTAGTGCAAAGTTGAATTGTGATTGGTATGATCATGACCATTGAATTTATAATTGAATATCTTAAGCTTAAGTGTAAAGGTGAATTGATCAACATGGTTATAATTATTGTTTATATAAATTTTGAAATGATTATATATTTCTTTGAGATATGAATATATTTGGCATGTAGTGCAAATATGAATTGTTGATGAATATCTTTGGCCCGTAGTGCAAAGATGAACTGTTGCTGAATATCTTTGGCCTGTAGTTCAAAGATGGTCTGTTGATGAATATCTTTAGTCATGATATTCTTTACTGAGCTAGTTGTGCTCACCCTTTTACTTCACAATTTCTTTCAGGTAATAAGAGTGTAGCTGGGTCGAGCGGGGGTAACAAGGGAATAGAACGGTGGTCATCATTTAGTAGTTATATTTGGTGAAGAAAATAGGGTGAGGCGAACCCAACGTTGGAAGGGTGTTTTGCCACTATCATACAAGATGTTTAATGACATACAACCTCGTGTCATCATAAGACAGGGTTGTGCTCATCCACTTGCTGAGTATATCTATGGCACTACCTATATAATCTTGGTGTTTGTTTGAAGTATAATTCACGATTAAAGACAGTGGAGATAATGATAAGTCAAGAGAAGACTCACCATTGGGAAGAATATGATAGTAATCTTCTCGTTTTTCTTTGGGGTCTATTGGGTCAACCAAGGATAATTCTGTGGCCATATGATATCTATCATAACCTAGACGCATGGCCTCCCATGTATGAAGGTTTCCTTGAGTACTTCCCAAAGATTCTAATTTCTAAAACAGTTTTTGACTATACCTTTATGTAAGGTGTCATTGTGAGGTGATGTCCACGGTTGGAACATGAGTCACATTTGGTATATATTTGTATCCAAACTCACAGCATATGTGTTGTTGTATTTTGCACGATAATTGTTGTAATAAAGTTGTAGTTGTTTTCTGTACCATGTATTTGGCGACTCAGAATGGGTTGGGTGGAATGGACCTATTTTGGGGTCGTTACAGTGTGCTACTATGCAACCACACGTATTACTGTAACTTTACTACCGAGTAGTTCAACAGTATCAATGGTAAAACTTCCGCCGTTATTTTTAATAAAATATTTTTGTCGTTTTCTCAATCCGACAATAATTCTGTTGTGGGGTCCACCAATGATTGTGCCGTTGTACGAATATTCCCTGTTAAAACGAATATTCCCCGACCAATCGAATATTATATAACAACTTGCGTACTTTGCAAAATTTATAAATATTACCCACAACTATAACATTATATCAAATTAACTCCATAATATTCTAAAATGATAATTGTGACAACCCCAAAATAGGTCCAATCCATCCAACCTATTCTGAGTCGCCAAATACATGATACAGAAAATAACTACAACTTTATTACAACAATTGTCGTGTAAAATACAACAACACATATGATGTGAGTTTGGATATAAATATATACCAAATGTGACTCATGTTCCAACCGTGGACATCACCTCACAATGACACCTTACATAAAGGTATAGTCAAAAACTGTTTTAGAAATTAGAATCTTTGGGAAGTACTCAAGGAAACCTTCATACATGGGAGGCCATGCGTCTAGGTTATGATAGATATCATATGGCCACAGAATTATCCTTGGTTGATCCAATAGACCCCAAAGAAAAACGAGAAGATTACTATCATATTCTTCCCAATGGTGAGTCTTCTCTTGACATATCATTATCTCTATTGTCTCTAATTGAAAATTATACTTCAAACAAACACCAAGATTATATAGGTAGTGCTCGTATATATACTCAGCAAGTGGATGAGCACATCCCTGTCTTATGATGACACGAGGTTGTATGTAGTTAGAAATCTTGTATGATAGTGGCAAAACACCCTTCCAACGTTGGGTACACCTTACCCTATTGGATTCACCAAATAAAACTACTAAATGAACTTTTCTATACTGCTTCGGGAGAACATCCACAGCTAGAGACCACCGTTCTATTTTTCCGTTACCCTCGCTCGACCCAGTTACACTCTTATTACCTGAAAGGAATTGTGAAGCAAAAGGGTGAGCACAACTAGCTCAGTAAAGAATATCATGACTAAAGATAATTAAATTATCAATAGCCTTCATCAATAATAAATCAGAGATTTAGAACATATGGTAAATGATAAAAATTTTAACCATAGTTGCAGCGGAACGAGCAATCCATTAGAAGAGTCAAGTAGACTACAAAATCTGTTATCTTCTCCATGTTAAAAATCCATCAATAATATTTTATCCCTGTAACATCAATCAATAATTCTGGTCCACAATCATATGGATAACTCATAATCATAATTGTAGTACTAAATTCCTCTTCTCATCCAGGACGAAGATAATTTTCATCATCTATCTTTACCTGAAACATCAAAGATCATGGTTACACCAAATCACAGTTCATGTTCATAATCATACTAATAACTTCATCTTTACACTATGGCCAAAGATATTTATTTGTATCACCAGTTGGTCATGTTCATCTCAACACCTGTTCATCTTTGCACTACTGGCCAAATATATTCAACAACATGTCATCTTTGCACTACGGGCCAAATATATTCATCAACAATTCATCTTTGCACTACTAGTCAAAGATATTCAACCACGGGTCATCTTTGCACTATGAGCCAAAGATATTTATCACCAGTTCATCTTTGTACTACAAGCCAAAAATATTCAACAACAGTTCATATTTGCACTACAGGCCAAATATATTCATCAACAGTTCATATTTGCACTATAGGCCAAATATATTAATATCTCAAAGAAATATATAATCATTTCAGAATTTATATAAACAATAATTATAACCATGTTGATCAATTCACCTTTGCACTTAAGCTAAAGATATTCAATTATAAATTTAATGGGCATGATCATACCAGTCAATAATTCAACTTTACACTACTGGCCAAAGGGAACCCATAGACATGATCATACCAAAAATCTACCCATCTTTACACTCAAGTCAAAGAGAAATATCATCATTATAAAAATGTTATATATGATAATAAAATCAATATAATCAACATATAAATTTAATCTCAAGAGTAATATTCATAACTCAACTATAATTTGGTCAGAAAAAGAAACCAATTTTGTCATGAATAGTAACTCGTGAATAGTAACCCATGAATAGTAACTCGTGAATAGTAACTCGTGAATAGTAACTCATGAATAGTAACTCGACACAAAAAGGTAGAAATTTCACAATAAAATACATACCAATATTTCGGTATAATGATATTGAAAGAATAATATTTCTTAAGCTTATAAACAATTTATTTTAATTGTTTATACTTTACTAAATAATGCATTTAATCATCCTAAAATTCCAAACTCATAATATTTCATCACCAATAACCAAAAACCCTCATAAAAAATTTGCATATACCTCATATAGGATTCTCAAGCCATAAAATCATATTTTCTAATTTTTTTACTTCACAAAACATATTTAATTCATTTACTCATAACTAGACTATTTTCATAAAAAATATCAAATCAGCTCCAAAAATATTTCTTTTCTGAGATTTAGCATAATATAGTCTCATAGTGAACATATATTTTTCTCAGAATTTTTAAAAGTCATTTACTATTTTTCATATGGCCAAAACAGCCGAATATTTAGACATTTATCAAAAATTGTACTTTTATCTAAAAATTCTGAAATTCACATAGTATACTCCTATCATATACATGTACTCCCAATAAAAATTTCATCAATTTTAGAGTTAACCACAATGAGTTATAAGCGGTTACTTTTAAAATAGTCTTTTCCCATAAAATTCATAACTCTTAATCTATACATCCAAAAATCACCATTTTTGGACACAATCAAGAAAACTCATCAAAATATCATTTTAAATTTTTCCAGAATTTTTTTAAAATTCAAAAAAATTACGAAACTGAAAATCATAACAACCCTTAAAATCTCTGACTGGAATGCAAAGCCGAAGGAAACTTGTACTGAATATCAACTTTCAAAGTATCTAAATACTCACAAAATATGCTTCATAATATAGAGAGAGAAAGAGAGAAAACTTATGTTTCTGGTGTGATTTTCAATTCTAACTTAGCCCTCTATTTATAGGAAAATGTTAGCACGCCGAAGCAGACTTAACCTGCAACCTGATGGCTTTACCTGCTACTATTCCCACCCACCACATTTGAATAAAAATCTCAGCACATTTCTTCACCAGCCAAGAGTGGGGCCCACCAATTCTAGAATTTTCCACCAAAATGATAAATTCCGAAACTTCAAAAATTTCTAAACCAGTCATCTCGTAAAATTCATAATAAATCATACGTTCATTTTTAACAGTTCAAAATTTGTGGACATATACTCAACTTATATATGTATAACATATATAAAAATTACCACGATCCAACGGTCGGATTAAAAATTATAACTCCCGTAAAATATCTCAAAAACCCTAATTTGATTTTTAATACCTCCATTCCGACAAAAATACTGATAAAACACGTCAACATTAATTCCTTCATTTATAACAACATAAATAAATCCATCATTTATATCCACATCAAATAAATATTTCATTATCATATAAATTAATAATTAATTATTCATAAATAATATTACAGAATCACAATAATGACAACCAGGCAGTTCTCAGGAAAGAGAGGGCTTTTCAATAAGGATTTCTCTTTATTGGCACGCAATTAGATGACCAAACCTCTCCTTAGACAGAACTTTCTAGACATTGCCAATAATGCTATCTAATAATATTATTCAAATAATATGAATTATTGATCTGATAATGGAGATGATGTGCAACAACAATTATTGAAACAACAATAATATAAAATATCAACGCATCAATTATTGAATCAATAAAATAAAATATTAAACAGTAATTACTGTGACAATTATTCAGTAGTGCCTTCTTACATAAGAATCAATAATTTTAAAAATACTGTGCAATACCGTGTGCTACTGTATTTTAACAACCGGGTATTCCAACAGTATTAACGGTAACAACTACGTCTTATTTATAAACAACTTATACTTGTCATTTTCTTCATCCAATCGCTTTCCGTTATTGGGCCCACAAAAGGCTGTGCCGTCGTACAAATATTCCCCGACAGCAAGAATATTCCACGACCAAACGAATATTCGCCGATAAAATGAATATTTTATAACCACTTGCTTATTTTGAAAAATTTTCATATATCACTCTTAACTTCAACTTTTTATCAATTTAACCATTTAATAAATAGAAAAATTGAATACTTTTATTTCATAAAATTTGGGGTCTTACAATATTTATAAAAAATTCATCTTTATTTATAAAAGTTGGGGTCTTACAACCTCCCCTTCTTATGAAATTTCGCCCTCGAAATTAGGGTACGTACCTGGTATGTCGAAGAGGTAAGGATACATTGATTTCATTTCAGATTCTAACTCCCAAGTCATTTCCTCAACATCGTGGTTTCTCCACAAAACTTTGACTTGAGGTATAACCTTGGAGCGTAGAATATGTTCCTTCTTATCCAAGATTTGAACAGGAACTTCTTCATACGTCAAATCCTCCGCTATTTCGTCCGGTTCTAACTCAATAATGTGGTTCGGGTCTTCCACATATTTGCGTAACATGGATATGTGAAAAACGTTATGAACACGAGACATACTTGGCGGTAAAGCGAGTCTATAAGCCACAGTTCCTACTCGATCGAGGATTAAAAATGGACCGATGAATCGAGGATTGAGCTTTCCTCTCTTTCCAAATCTCGTAACTCCTTTCCATGGAGCAACACGTAAGAACACATGATCTCCTACATCAAATTCCACGTCCTTTCGATGAAGATCAGCATAACTCTTTTGTCGATCGTGTGAGGTTTTTATACGTTGTCGGATCGTTTGAATATTTTCTGTAGTCATACGTACCAACTCCGGTCCCAACAACGTTGCTTCACCCACCTCATCCCAGCATACTGGAGAACGACATTTTCTTCCATACAATGCTTCGAATGGAGCCATGCCAATACTTGCTTGATAAATGTTGTTGTAGGAAAACTCCACCAATGGTAAGAACTTGTCCCAACTTCTCTTGAAGTCAAGGACACAGAGTCTTAATAAATCTTCTAGAGTTTGAATAGTCCTCTCTGATTGTCCGTCCGTCTAAGGATGATATGCCGAACTAAATCGTAAATCTGTGCCCATAGCTTTTTGTAAACTAACCCAAAATCGTGAAGTGAACCTTGGGTCTCAATCAGAAACTATGGATACTGGCATACCATGCAGTCTTACAATCTCGTTTATGTACATACGAGCAAGACGTTCAAGTGTATAAGTTTCTCGTATCGGTAAGAAATGAGCAGACTTCATCAATCTATCAACAATGACCCAAATCGCATCAATACCTTGAGAAACCCTAGAAAGACCGATAACGAAATCCATGGTAATGTGCTCCCACTTCCATTTTGGAATTTCAAGTGGTTGCAATGGACCTTTTGGTACTTGATGCTCCGCTTTAACTCGTTGACAAGTTAAACACCTCGAGATAAACAGCGCTATTTCTCTCTTCATATTGCTCCACCAAAATGTATGACGAAGGTCATGATACATTTTGGTACTTCCAGGATGGATTGCAAACGGTGTGTTGTGCGCCTCCATCATGATTTCATACTTTAAATCAGGGTTGTTAGGAACACAAAGTCTGGAGTTGACTCGAAGTATTCCTTCTTCATCGATTCTTGCTTCCGGCATAGCACCTTCTTACACTTTCTTCCTCATACGCATCAGCTCCAGGTCTGTAGCTTGAGCAGCTTTAACTTTATCGATTAAAGTTGGTTCTACTCGTATATTCGTCATCATCACATGGGTCCCTGGAGTCTTTAACTCTATCTCCATCCTTTGCAAGTCACCCAAAATGGGCCGTTGTGTTGACAATATCGCACTCGTACTTGCATATGATCTTCTACTCAATGCGTCAGCTACCACGTTCGCTTTTCCAGGATGGTATTGAATGCTATGATTATAATCTTTTAACAGTTCAAGCCAACGTCGTTGTCGCATGTTGAGTTCCTTTTGAGTGAAGAAATATTTGAGGCTTTTATGATCCGTAAAGATCTCCACCTTCTCCCCATACAAGTAATGCCTCCAAATTTTAAGTGCAAAGACAACAGCTGCCAACTCTAGATCATGAGTAGGATAATTCCTCTCATATTCCTTGAGTTGTCTTGATGCATAGGCTATGACTTTTCCATGTTGCATGAGAACGCATCCCAACCCTTTGCTCGAAGCATCACTGTAGATGACAAATCCCTCCGAGCCAGATGGTATTGTTAGAACAGGTGCTGAAATGAGTCTCCTCTTGAGTTCTTAAAAACTCTGCTCACATTCTTTGCTCCAAACGAACTTTTTATCTTTCCGAGTCAGCTGAGTTAATGGAGTAGCGATTCGAAAAAATCCTTCCACGAATCTCCGATAATAACTAGCTAAACCAAGAAAGCTACGTACTTCGGTCACTGATTTAGGTTGCTCCCAGCTTTGAATAGCTTCAATCTTTGCCGGGTCAACCGATATTCCACGACTTGATACTACGTGCCCAAGGAATGCTACCTCCTCTAACCAGAACTCGCATTTCTTCAACTTGGCATAAAGCTTGTATTCACGAAGCTTTTGGAGTAGTAGCCTCAAGTGTTGCTCATGATCTTCACGGCTTTTGGAATAAATAAGGATGTCATCAATAAAGACGACCACAAAGTGATCCAAATATTCTTTGAATACCCGGTTCATCATATCCATGAAGGCAGCAGGAGCATTAGTCAATCCAAAGGACATGACTAGGAATTCATAATGCTCGTACCGAGTTCTGAAAGCCGTCTTTGGAATATACTCAATTCTAACCTTCAGCTGATGATATCCAGAACGAAGATCGATCTTTGAAAAGAATTGTGCTCCTTGCAACTGGTCAAACAGGTCATCAATACGTGGCAATGGGTACCTATTTTTGATGGTGACATGATTCAACTCCCGATAATCAATACAAAGTCGCATACTTCCATCTTTCTTCTTCACGAATAGCACAGGAGCACCCCAAGGAGAAGTACTAGGACGAATATAGTCAATGTCTAACAATTCCTGCAGTTGGATCTTTAACTCCTGAAGTTCAATAGGAGCCATTCGATATGGGGCTTTGGAAATGGGTTTTGTACCGGGTTCAAGGTCGATACAAAATTCAATTTCACGCTCTGGGGGTAGGCCAGGAAGTTCTTCAGGGAATACGTCAGGGAATTTATTAACAATAGAAATATCATTCAAAACTGACGTATTTTTGTTTAGATCCGTGACATGAGCTAAGAAAGCTTGATATCCGTTTTTTAATAAATGAATAGCTTTATGGCTTGAGATGACAGCGATTGATTTTAATGGTTTGGTTGCTTGAATTCGCATAATAAGTCGATTAGGAATATGAAAGCTAACAACCTTACGAAAACAATCAATTTTTTACATGATGAGTAGTTAACCAATCAATCCCTAGAATCACGTCAAATGTAAATATTTTTAATGAAATCAGATCGACAGGTAATGTGTGGGTACCAACTTGAACCAAACAAGGCTTATAAACCGTGGATGTAATGAAGGTTTCTCCCAATGGAGTTTCAACAGATAAATCAAAGTCTAATTTATCCGGAGTCAAATTTAATCGATGAGCGCAAGTAGGAGAAATAAAAGAATGGGTAGAACCGGTATCAAATAAAGGATAGACTTCGTTAGAGTTTATGATAAGCTTACCCGTGATGACCTCATTCGGGTTCCTTGCTTTCTGGGACGGCCTTTGGTGTCTCCATCTTGGCTGAACTTGTTTTTGGTAAATGACAAAATCGAGCTAAATGACCTTCTCTTCCATAATTATAACATACTTTAGACGGCATCTGTGATAACCCCAAAATAGGTCCATTCCATCCAACCTATTCTGAGTCGCCAAATATATGGTACAGAATATAACTACAACTTTATTACAACAATTGTCGTGCAAAATACAACAACACATATGATGTGTGTAAGACCCCAAATTATTAATAAATGAAATTTAATTTCCTCTATTTATTATTTTAAAATAGTAAGGGTTGATTTGATTAATGTGGTTAGTTATGGGTGAAATGCGCAAATATTTTAAATAAGTAAGTGGTTATAAAATATTCATTGTTGTCGGGGAATATTCGCTTGGTCGTAGAATATTCTTACTGTCGGAGAATATTCGTACGACGGCGCAGTCTTTTGTGGGCCCCATAACGGAAAGCGATTGGATGAAGAAAACGATAAAAATAAGTTGTTTATAAATAACGGCGTAGTTGTTACCGTTAATACTGTTAGAATACCCGATGGTTAAAGCACAGTAATACGCGTTGCTGCACAGTAGCACACGATATTGCACCAATTATTGATTCTTATGTAAGAAGGCACTACTCAATAATTGTTACAGTAATTACTGTTTAATATTGTATTTTATTGATTCAATAATTGCTGCGTTGATATTTTATATTACTGTTGTTTTAATAATTGTCACTACACAGTATTTTCTATTATCGAAACAATAATTCATATTATCTGAATAATATTATTAGATAACATTATTGGCAATATCTAGAAAGTTCTGTCTAAGGAGAGGTTTGGTCATCTAATTGCGCGCCAGTAAGGAGAGATCCTTATTGGAAAGCCCCCTCTTTCCTGGGAACGGCCTGGCTGCCAGTACTGTGATTCTGTAATATTATTTGTGTATAATTAATTATTAATTTATATGATGAGGAAAATATTGATTTTATGTGGATATAGATGGAGAAAATTTTTAATGTGACAATTGTTGAAAATTAATATTTTATATTTTTCTGATAAAATAATTCATATATTATTTTAATAATATATTGATGATGATATTTTTACAATGAATGTGGGATATATGAGTATATGAGGAGGAAGAGTATTTTTGTGGCATTAAATGATTAACACATGTTTTGTGTGTTGGTGGACACAATTCTTGATCGAAAATTTATTATTGACTGAAAAATCGCCCGTTTGTGGATTTCGGTCAATTTTTGTTTGGAATTTGGAAAAACTTTCTTCTGCAAAGTTGTAGAGAATTGAATTTTCTATAAAAACTCGCGAGATTCGAATTTTCTGATAAAAGGACTATTTATTATGAATTATTGAAGTTCTGAAGTTCCGAAATAATTGATTTTTGGAAGTTTTAATTATTTTTATTAAGAAAAACGTTTTTGACATTTGAGTGGCACATGTTAATGGTGTAAATCAGCTGATGTGGTGTGCTAAGAAGTACTGTATTTCCGAGGTAAGGGATGTTATTTTTTCTTAAATGATATTATTTTCTTCAATATCATTATGCCGAAGTATTGATCTGAACTTTTTATCAAATTTAGAACTTTTCATGTCGAGATTACTATTCACGAGTTACTATTCATGAGTTACTATTCACGAGTTACTATTCACAAGTTACTATTCACCGAAAAATGAAATTTTCTTCTTTTCGTCCAAAATATCTATTCTGGATACTAGCTTTGATTGTATCCATACTTTGATCATTCTTGAATTTTACTCCACTATGATTGTTTATGAGGTATTTTTGGACATGGATAAACTGTAATACGAATCCCTAATATTTGTTCTTTTACTTCACTGGATTCGTTTCCTTTAAAATATTTTTCATCATCCTTAGTCCTAAATGATGATGTTACTGAATATCTTTGGCCTGTAGTGCAAAGATTGATGATTTTATGATGAATATCTTTGGCCCGTAGTGCAAAGATGAACAGGTGTTGAGATGAACATGATCGACTGGTGATACAAATGAATATCTTTGGCCTGTAGTGCAAAGATGAATATTTGATTAAAGATGGTTATTGATTATTGTTACAGGGATAAAATATTGATGATGGACTTTTAAATCTTAGAAGATAGTAGACCTCATTCTCTACTTGACTCTTCTAATGGTTTGCTGTTTCCGCTGCGAATATTGATTTAAAACTTGTTGTCTATTGTATTCTATTAAATTTTTCTCTGTTGAAGACTAACGATAATTTGTTGTATATGATCTTAGTCATAATATTCTTTACTGGGCTAGTTGAGCTCATCCTTTTCCTTGTTGTTCTATTTTCTTCTAAGGAGGCGAGAATGTAGCGAGTACTAGTCGGGGTGTGGAATGATGGTTCAAGACAGTTATTTTAGTAGTCCTCGCTATTTTATAAAATAGTGTATCAATAAGTATAATGAGTACTTAATTGGATATGAATACTGTCTAGATGACAATATTTGTATTTAAACTCACAGTATATGTGTTGTCGTATTTTGCACGACAAATGTATTAATAAAGTTGTAGTTGTTTCTGTACCATGTATTTGACGACTCAGAATGGGTTGGGTGGAATGGACCTATTTTGGGGGCGTCACAGTTGGTATCAGAGCTTAGGGATATGATCTCTGGCGGAGATCGGGGAATAGAACTAGGAGGGAAGAGACGAGTAAATCCTTCGCTAGTGTGTCCTACCTAAGCTTAATTGTTGGTCGGTCATAATATAGGGATATTATGTGATATGTTAATTTGTTAAATTAACCTTTGTTCTATGGCATTATTTTAGAATGTCGATTAAGAATGTTAACAATGGACTGAATGAGATCGTGGAGACACCTCTAATCGCCAACCAGGATAATGTGATATCAGGCGAAGAAGGAATTAGAGATATACATGTGGTGAGTGAAGAATTGATAGTTGCACCCGAGATAGTCGCAGAGGTAACAGCTGAGAGTGAGGAAGAAGAGGAAGAAGAGGTACCTGAGGAGAGTTTATTAGAGGTATTTTATGATCAAAATATAGAATTGCAAAATCGTATTCATGAGTTAGAAGAGCAGGCTGAAGAATTGCAGGCAGTCGTGGAGCAAAAGGATGCAACGATTCAAGCTTGTGTTACCCGATATATGATGCTTGAACAGAAGCACTCTTTGGTAGAGTATAAGATGATAAAGCTAGAATCTGAGCTGAAAGAAGAAATAACTGAACGAGTGAGAATGAGTGATGCATGGGTAAAAGCTGCACGACGTGTTGATATTATGGAAAGAGATGTCCAATCTAAGAAGAGAAGATTTAACGATGACGGGAAGACATCGGCAGCAGCATCAGCACCAGCAACAAATTTTAGGGGAAGAGAACAATTGCCAGTTAGATACTACAGATGCGGAGAGGAGGGACATCTAAGGTCAAACTGTTCAAAGCCTTCGAAGGTATGTTATAACTGTGGAAAAGAAGGACATATCGCTCGAGATTGCACTGTAGCAAAACCAAGTCCAACGGGGGTGGTGACTCAAAAAGTTGTCCCAGAAAAGTCAAAGTCAACGGTTCCTGGAAGAGCGTTTTTCGTGACTGGTCAGAATGCGAGGAACCCGAACGAAGTTAGCACGGATTAGTTAATTATAAATTTTTGCGAAGTCTATACCTTATTAGATACCGGTTCTACCCATTCATTTATTTCTCCTTCTTATACTCAACGTTTAAACTTGACTCCGGAGAAAATTAGACTTTGACTTATCTGTTGAAACTCCGTTAGGAGAAACTTTCGTTACATCCACTGTTTATAAATCTTGTTTGATCCAAGTTGGCACCATCACATTACTTGTTGACCTTATCTCTTTAAAGATACTTGCTTTTGATGCGATTTTAGGAATTGATTGGTTAACTACTCATCATGCCAAAATTGATTGCTTTTGTAAGGTTGTTAGTTTTCATATTCCTAAGCAACCTGTTATTCAAATTCAAGCAACCAAACCATTGAAGTCAAACTCTTTCATATCAAGCCGTAAAGTCATTCGTTTATTGAAAAACGGATGTCAAGCTTTCTTTGCTATGTTTTGAACTTGAACAAAAATACGTCAAATTTGAATGATATTTCTATTGTTAGTAAATCCCTGACATATTTCCTGAAGAATTTCTTGGCCTATGCGTGATATTAAATTTTGTATCATCTTTGAATCTGGTACAAAACTCACGTCTAAAATCTCATATCGAATGGCTCCTATTGAACTTCAGGAGTTAAAAACCTAACTGTAGAAGTTTGTACCCGAGCCTTTATCTGGTGACTTCCTTTGTGGAATGCACTGAATCCAGACTCTCCGTAGGGGACGCCATATTCGTGCGGTAGTAAACTGATAGGTGTCATTGTGACGTGCTATCCAAGATTGGGATATGAGTCACAGTTGAGAGCAACCTAAGTCAGTAATCGAAATACATAGCTTTCTAGGCTTAGCTGGTTATTATCGAAGATTTGTAAAATGATTTTCTCGAATTGCTACTCCATTAACTCAGCTGACTCGAAAAGATACAAACTTCGAATGGACCGAGGAATACGAGAAGAGCTTCCAAGAATTCAACATGCGACACCGACGTTGGCTCGAGCTGTTGAAAGATTTTGATCATACCATCCAATACCATCCTGAAAATGTGAAAGCGGTAGCTGACGCATTGTGTAGAAGATCGTATGCGAGTATGAGTGCGATATTGTTGAACACAAAGACTTATTTTGTATAATATATAAATGATAGAGATAGAGTTAATGACTCTAGGGACCCACGTGATGATATACGAGTAAAATCGACTTTAATCGATAACGTTAAAGCCACTCAAGCTACAGACCTGGATCTGATGAATATAAAGAAGAAGGTGCAAGAATGTGTTATTCTAGAAGTAAGAGTCGATGAAGAGAAGAAAGCTCAAGCCTTCGATTTATTTGAAATCCTCGATCGAGTAGGAACTGTGGCCTATAGACTCGCCTTAACGCTAAGTATGTCACGTGTTCATAACGTTATTCACGTATCGATGTTACGTAAATATGTGAACGACCCGAACCACGTTATTGAGTTAGAACCGAACGAGATAGCCGAAGACTTGACGTACGAGGAGGTACCTGTCAAGATCTTGGATAGGAAGGAGCATGTCCTACGCACGAAGGTCATACCACACGTTAAAGTTTTTTGGAGAAACCATGCTATTGAGGAAATGACCTGGGAGTTGGAAACGGAAATGAAAGCGAGGTATCCTCATCTTTTCGAAACACCAGGTACGTATGTCAATTTCGAGGACGAAATTTCATAAGGAGGGGAGGTTGTAAGACCCCAAATTATTAATAAATGAAATTTAATTTCCTCTATTTATTATTTTGAAATAGTAAGAGTTGATTTGATTAATGTGGTTAGTTATGGGTGAAATGCGCAAATATTTTAAATAAGCAAGTGGTTATAAAATATTCATTGTTGTCGGGAAATATTCGCTTGGTCATGGAATATTCTTACTGTCGGAGAATATTCGTATGACGGCGCAGTCTTTTGTGGGCCCCATAACGGAAAGCGATTGGATGAAGAAAACGACAAAAACAAGTTGTTTATAAATAACGGCGTAGTTGTTACCGTTAATACTGTTAGAATACCCGGTGGTTAAAGCACAGTAATACGCGTTGTTGCACAGTAGCACACGATATTGCACCAATTATTGATTCTTACGTAAGAAGGCACTACTCAATAATTGTTACAGTAATTACTGTTCAATATTATATTTTATTGATTCAATAATTGCTGCGTTGATATTTTATATTACTGTTGTTTTAATAATTGTCACTACACAGTATTTTCTATTATCGGAACAATAATTCATATTATCTGAATAATATTATTAGATAACATTATTGGCAATATCTAGAAAGTTCTGTCTAAGGAGAGGTTTGGTCATCTAATTGCGCGCCAGTAAGGAGATATCCTTATTGGAAAGCCCCCTCTTTCCTGGGAACGGCCTGGCTGCCAGTACTGTGATTCTGTAATATTATTTGTGTATAATTAATTATTGATTTATATGATGAGGAAAATATTGATTTTATGTGGATATAGATGGAGAAAATTTTTAATGTGACAATTGTTGAAAATTAATATTTTATATTTTTCTGATAAAATAATTTATATATTATTTTAATAATATATTGATGATGATATTTTTACAATGAATGTGGGATATATGAGTATATGAGGAGGAAGAGTATTTTTGTGGTATTAAATGATTAACACATGTTTTGTGTGTTGGTGGACACAATTCTTGACCGAAAATTTATTATTGACTGAAAAATCGTCCGTTTATGGATTTCGGTCAATTTCTGTTTGGAATTTGGAAAAACTTTCTTCTGCAAAGTTGTAGAGAATTGAATTTCCTATAAAAACTCGCGAAATTCGAATTTTCTGATAAAAGGGCTATTTATTATGAACTATTGAAGTTCTGAAGTTCCGAAATAATTGATTTTTGGAAGTTTTAATTATTTTTATTAAGAAAAACGTTTTTGACATTTGAGTGGCACATGTTAATGGTGTAAATCAGCTGATGTGGTGTGCTAAAGAAATTAAGAAAATTATATTATTAATTTATTAAATTTTCTGCTTTGGTGTTCTAAGCATTTTCCTATAAATAGGGTACTTAGGTTAGAATTGAAAATCACACCAGAAACACAAGTTTCTCTCTATTTCTCTCTCTATATCGAGTGTATTCTTGTGAGTATTTGATACTTTGAGTGTTGCTATACGGTGCAAGTTTCCTTCAGCACTATATCTAGTATTCCAGTCAGAAGTACCGTATTTCCGAGGTAAGGGATGTTATTTCTTCTTAAATGATATTATTTTCTTCAATATCATTATGCCGAAGTATTGATCTGATCTTTTTATAAAATTTGAAACTTTTCATGTCGGGATTACTATTCACGAGTTACTATTCATGAGTTACTATTCACGAGTTACTATTCACAAGTTACTATTCACCGAAAAATAAAATTTTCTTCTTTTCGTCCAAAATATCTATTCTGGATACTAGCTTTGATTGTATCCATGTTTTGAACATTCTTGAATTTTACTCTACTATGATTGTTTATGAGGTATTTTTGGACATGGATAAACTGTAATACGAATCCCTAATATTTGTTCTTTTGTTTCACTGGATTCGTTTCCTTTAAAATATTTTTCATCATCTTCAGTCCTAAATGATGATGTTACTGAATATCTTTGGCCTGTAGTGCAAAGATTGATAATTTTATGATGAATATCTTTGGCCCGCAGTGCAAAGATGAACAGGTGTTGAGATGAACATGATCGACTGGTGATACAAATGAATATCTTTGGCCTGTAGTGCAAAGATGAATATTTGATTAAAGATGGTTATTGATTGTTGTTACAGGGATAAAATATTGATGATGGACTTTTAAATCTTAGAAGATAGTAGAACTCATTCTCTACTTGACTCTTGTAATGGTTTGCTGTTTCCGCTGCGAATATTGATTTAAAACTTGTTGTCTATTGTATTCTATTAAATTTTTCTCTGTTGAAGACTAACGATAATTTGTTGTATATTATCTTAGTCATAATATTCTTTACTGGGCTAGTTGAGCTCATCCTTTTCCTTGTTGTTTCATTTTCTTCTCAGGAGACAAGAATGTAGCGAGTACTAGTCGGGGTGTGGAATGATGGTTCAAGACAGTTATTTTAGTAGTCCTCGCTATTTTGTAAAATAGTGTATCAATAAGTATAATGAGTACTTAATTGGATATGAATACTGTCTAGATGACAATATTTGTATTTAAACTCACAGTATATGTGTTGTCGTATTTTGCACGACAAATGTATTAATAAAGTTGTAGTTATTTCTGTACCATGTTTTTGGCGACTCAGAATGGGTTGGGTGGAATGGACCTATGTTGGGGGCGTCACACTGTGAGTTTGGATACAAATATATACCAAATGTGACTCATGTTCCAACCGTGGACATCACCTCACAATGACACCTTACATAAAGGTATAGTCAAAAACTGTTTTAGAAATTAGAATATTTGGGAAGTGCTCAAGAAAACCTTCGTGCATAGGAGGCCACGCGTCTAGGTTATGATAGATATCATATGGCCACAGAATTATTCTTGGTTGACCCAATAGACCCCAAAGAAAAACGAGAAGATTACTATCGTATTCTTCCCAATGGTGAGTCTTCTCTTGACATATCATTATCTATACTCTCTCTAATTGAGAATTATACTTCAAACAAACACCAAGATTATATAGGTAGTGCTCGTATATATACTCAGCAAGTGGATGAGCACATCCATGTCTTATGATGACACGAGGTTGTATGTCGTTAGACATCTTGTATGATAGTGGCAAACCACCCTTCCAACGTTGGGTACACCTTACCCTATTGGATTCACCAAATAAAACTACTAAATGAACTTTTCTATACTGCTTCGGGAGAACATTCACTGCTAGAGACCACCGTTCTATTTCCCCGTTACCCTCGCTCGACCCAGCTACACTCTTATTACCTGAAAGGAATTGTGAAGCAAAAGGGTGAGCACAACTAGCTCAGTAAAGAATATCATGACTAAAGATAATTAAATTATCAATAGCCTTCATCAATAATAAATCAGAGATTTAGAACATATGGTAAATGATAAAAAATTTCAACCATAGTTGCAGCGGAACGAGCAATCCATTAGAAGAGTCAAATAGACTATAAAGTCTACTATCTTCTCCACGTTAAAAGTCCACCAACAATATTTTATCCCTGTAACATCAATCAACAATTCCTGTCCACAATCAGGTGTATAACTCATAATCGTAATTGTAGTTCTAAATTCTTTTTTTCATCCAGGACAAAGAAAATTTTCATCACCTGAAACATCAAACATCATGGTTATACCAAATCACAGTTCATGTTCATAATCATACTAATAAATTCATATCTGCACAACGACCGAAAGATATTCATCAACAAGTCATCTTTGCACTACATGTCAAAGATATTCAACAACAGGTCATCTTTGCATTACGAGCCAAAGATATTCATCAACAACTCATCTTTGCACTACGGGCCAAAGATATTCTTCAACAGTTCATATTTGCACTACAGGCAAAATATATTCATATCTCAAAGAAATATATAATCATTTTAGAACTTATATAAACAATAATTATAACCATGTTGATCAATTCACCTTTACACTTAAGCTAAAGATATTCAATTCTAAATTCAATGGTCATGATCATACCAGTCACAATTCAACTTTTCCACTACTGGCCAAAGAGAACCCTAGTCATGATCATACCAATAATCTACCCATCTTTACACTCAAGTGAAAGAGAACTTCAACATCAGGGTTATAAAAAAATGTTATATGTGATAATAAAAATAATATGATCAACAACTGTATTTATTTTCAAGAGCAACAATTATAAATCAACGATAATTTGGTCAGAAAAAGAAACCAATTTTGTCATGAATAGTAACTCGTGAATAGTAACTCATGAATAGTAATTCGTGAATAGTAACTCGTGAATAGTAACCCCGACACAAAAAAGTAAAAATTTCACAATAAAATTCATACTTGTATTTCGGTATAATGATATTGAAAGAATAATATTTCTTAAGTTTATAAATAATTTATTTAAATTGTTTACACTTTACTAATTAATGCATTTAATCATCATAAAATGCCAACTCTTAAGATTTCATCACCAATAATCAAAACCCTCATCAAAAATCTGCATATAACTCATATATGATTCTCAAGCTATAAAATCATATTTTCTAATTTTCTTACTTCACATAACATATTAATTCATTTACTCAAAACTAGACTATTTTCATGAAAAATACCAAATCAGTCCCAAAAATATTTTTTTTCTGAGATTTAGCATAATATAGTCTCATAGTGAACATATATTTTTCTCAGAATTTTTAAAAGTCATTTACTATTTTTCTTATGGCCAAAACAGCCGAATATTTAGACATTTATCAAGAATTGTACTTTTGTCCAAAAATTCTGAAATTTATAGAGTATACTCCTATCATATACATGTGCTCCCAATAAAAATTTCATCAATTTTAAAGTTAACCACAAGGAGTTATAAGCGGTTACTTTTAAAATAGTCTTTTCTCATAAAATTCATAACTCTTAATCTATACATCCAAAAATCACCATTTTAGGACACAATCAAGAAAACTCATCAAAATATCATTTCAAATTTTTCCAAAATTTTGAAGGTCAGAAAAATTACGAAACTGAAAAACATAACAACCCTTAAAATCCCTTACTATCCCTTACCTCAAAAGAGCAGTACTTCTGATCGGTATAAGGGTGAAGGAAACTTGCACTGATGAATAAAAACTCCCAGAGTATCTAAACACTCACAAAATACACTCAATAATCTAGAGAGAGAATGAGAGAAAACTTATGAATTCTGGTGTGATTTTCAATTCTAACTTAGCCCTCTATTTATAGGAAAATGTTAGCACGCCGAATCAGACTTAACCTGTAACCTGATGGCTTTACCTGCTACTATTCCCACCCACCACATTTAAATAAAAATCTTAGCACATTTCTTCACCAACCAAGAGTGGGGCCCACCAATTCTAGAATTTTCCACCAAAATGATTAACTCCGAAAATTCAACAATTTCTAAACCAGTCATCTTGTAAAATTCATAACAAATCATACGTTCATTTTTAACGGTTTAAAATTTGTGGACATATACTAAACTTATATATGTATAACATATCCAAATATTACCACGATCCAACGGTCGGATTAAAAATTATAACCCTCGCAAAATATCTTAAAAACCTTAAATTGATTTTCAATACCTCCGTTCTGACAAAAATACAGATAAAATACCTCAACATTAACTCCTTCATTTTTAACCACAAAAATATATCCCTCATTTATATCCACATAAAATAAATATTTCCTTATCATATGAATCAATAATTAATTATTCACAAATAATATTACAGAATCACATTTATGACAACCAGGCCGTTCCCAGGAAAGAGGGGGCTTTCCAATAAGAATTTCTCCTTACTGGCGTGCAATTAGGTGACCAAACCTCTCCTTAGACAGAACTTTCTAGACATTGCCAATAATGTTATCCAATAATATTATTCAAATAATATGAATTATTGATCTGATAATGGAAAATACTGTGCAGTAACAATTATTGAACAACAATAATATAAAATTTCAACGTAGCAATTATTGAATCAATAAAATAAAATATTGAACAGTAATTACTGTAACAATTATTGAGTAGTGCCTTCTTACGTAAGAATCAATAATTTCAAAAATACTATACAATACCGTGTGCTACTGTGCAATAACGCGTATTACTGTATTTTAACCACCGGGTATTCCAACAGTGTTAACGGTAACAACTACGCCGTTATTTGTAAAAACTCCAATTTGTCATTTTCTTCACCCGACAGTTATTCTGTTATGGGGCCCACAAATGGCTGCGCCGTCGTACGAATATTCCCCGACAGAAAGAATATTCCACGACTAAACGAATATTTCCCGACAACAATGAATATTTTATAACCACTTGTGTATGTTGAAAAAAATTCATATATTACCCTTAACTTTAACATTTATCAATTTAACCATTTACTGAATAGTAATTATAAGAAAAATTGAATACTTTTATTTCATAAAATTCGGGGTCTTACAGCATCGCGCAGTTTGGACTGATGTGCCCCTTCCCTCCGCATTTGAAACATATGATAGGTGGCCGTTCTCCTTCCTTAACAACGGGTGCTGGTGCTGATGTCTTTCCATCATTGTTGAATCTCCTCTTCTTGAAATGATCATTCTTATTGTTTTGGCCCTGATTACCACCGAAGTGGTTACCATTTCTGGCATGTTGATTCCCTCCACGCTTGTTGTCACCGCTTCGATGACTGCTCTCACTGGTATTATCATTTTGCCGACTGCTCTCTTTTGGTTGCGTTGACTCGTTATCGCGCTCCACTAACTGAGCCCTATTCACAACATCTGAATACAAACACAGTTTATGAGAAATAAGATGTTGACGTATCTCAGGTTTCAAACCTCACAAAAATATTCGCGTCATTCGCTCTTTATTATCCACCAAGTGGGACGTAAATCGGGACAACTCAGCAAATTTAGCCTCATACTGCGACACGGTCATATTATTCTGCTCCAATTTGATGAACTACACCTCCTTCATGTGACGAACACTTTCGGAAAAGTATTTGTCATTGAACAGCTCTTGGAACTTCTCCCAAGACATCTTCAGTGCGGCAGGTTGAGTACGCTTAATCGATTTCCACCAGTAATCTGTCTCTCCTCGCAACATAAAGGCGGCAAATGGAACCTTTTGCTCCTCGGAGCATCCCAAGACATCAAATATCTTGGTAATCTGCTTTATCCATGTTTCCGCTATAAGTGATTTTGGCTCTACCTTAAACTATGGTGGTCCCAGCTCCTTGAACTATTTAGCGGTGACCGTCCGAGAGTTTTCAGTGTTTCCACCTATATTTTGGACAGGGGCCGCTCTCGCCTGCTGTTGCATGAACTGTATAAAGTTTCTGAACATTCCATCATTCATCATCTGGTCAGTGTTGTTGTTTGCATGAGGATTGTCACCTTCCTGATGCACATTATCCTGATTATTGATATGTGGTGAATCAACAGTCGCCTGTGCTCCATTGCTATTCTCAACATTCTCAGATGCCATTTTCAGATACTGCCACAAAATAAAAGTTAATTGATATGTCATATATTATCCTTATATTATGACCGAACAATTAAATACCATGCAAATAAACTTAGGTAGGTCATACTAGCGAAGGAATTCCCCGTCTCTCCCCTCCTAGTTCTATTCTCACATCCTAGCCAGGGATCATATCCCTAAGCTCTGATACCAACTGTGACGCCCCCAAAATTAGGTATACATCACCCATCTTGGGTCGTCAGATACATAGTACAAAATACAATTACAACTTACTAATACAACTGTCGTGTACAATACGACAAAACATAAACTGTGAGTTTGAATACAAATATTATCTTCTAGAGAGTATTCATACTCAAAAGGAGTCCTCATTACATTTATTAACACACCATTACATAGAATAGTGAGGACTACTAACTAATACTATCATTCGGACCATCACTCCGTTCCCCGACTTGCCCCAGCTACGTTCTCATTTCCTGAAGAGAACAGTGAAAGAAAGGGTGAGCTCAACTAGCCCAGTAAGAAATATTACGACTAAGATAATGCAGAATAAATTATCATTAGCCTTCAACAATGTTAAACTGATAAAATATAATAGACATCAAGTTTAACTGTAGCGGAACAAGCAATCCATTAAGAGAGTCAAGTAGAAAATAAACTCTACTATCTTTTATGATTTAAAAGATTTTCCAACACTGTGATCGCTGAGACTCAGCTTAATAAAATAATCCACATCATCGAATCACCCCTGCACTACGGCCAAGGATATTCGTATATTCATTAATGGTCATGATCATGCCAACAACTGTCCATCAATGCACTACGGGCCAATGAGGACTTTTACCACATCATTCGTAACATTACGGTCATGATTACACCGAATAATCCCTGGTCATAATCATACCAAGTCCATCTATGCACTACAGGCCACAGATGACTTTCAACAGAATATAAACATGAGGATGATGACAATGATATAAGAATTCAATAAAACAAGTTCAAGAATTAATTTATCCAAGAATTAACAACGTCCAAATTGTCAACATGATACTGCTTTGTGGAGTAAAATTCAAGAATGCTTAGAAGAATATTTTCATGAAAAGATACTGGATGAAACGCAATTATCAAAGATATTCCACAAATTTTATGGAGTATAGAAGTCAAAACTTAACCAACTGAGTACAATAAAGAATGGAATAACAAAAGAAATCACCATGCATGCGATAGACCGCACAGACAGGTTATTCTAACAGAATAATAAATAATGGAACCAGGTCCGGCGTAAACGCACAGACAGGATATTCCGACAGAATAATAAATAATGGAACCAGGTCCGTCGTAAACGCACAGACAAGATATTCCGACAGAATAATAAATAATGGAACCAGGTCCGGTGTAAAATACACAGACAGTATGTTCCAACAGAATAATAACAAGACGAAACCAGGTCCGGTGTAAAACACACAGACAAGATGTTCCAACAGAATAATAATAAAAACGGAACCAGGTCCGGTGTAAAACACACAGACAGGATGTTCCAACAGAATAATAGAAGAATGTCACCAAGTATAGGGTAGACCGCATATACAGGTTATTCCAACAGAATAATAAGAAATGGAATAACAACAGTTCTCTTCATGAATAAGAAAGAATAACACCCCTTACCGTTTTAAAGAAGAGTTGAAATATGGAAGTAGTTAAGTAGCAGAATACTCTTCTTCTCTCTCTCTATAGTTTCTCTCTCTAGAGTTCAGTGAATTCGTAAGAAATAATGAAGGAATGAGCTGTTATTTATAGAAAAATAGAATGCATAGTAACTAATCCATGAACGGTCCAGATTGATTACTTTAATTTGACGGTCCATATTTAAAGAAAAATCTTTTAAATAAAATATAATATATTCTATTTATAGAATAACTTTAATAAAGTATTCTGTTTTATATAAAAAGATGTTTCTGTTTTATTACGTTAATAATACGAATAAAACAAAACGTCATTATCGCTAAATAATTCATATTATTAACTGACAATAATTGAATCAAACTGAGTGACTTCTCACATAAGCATTAATAATCAATACCGTGTGCTACTATGCAACCACACGTATTACTGTACTTTTACTACCGAGTAGTTCAACAGTAACAATGGTAAAACTTCCGCCGTTATTTTTAATAAAATATTTTTGTCGTTTTCTCAATCCGACAATAATTTCGTTGTGGGGTCCACCAATGATTGTGCCGTTGTACGAATATTCCCTGTTAAAACGAATATTTCCCGACCAATCGAATATTATATAACAACTTGCGTACTTTGCAAAATTTATAAATATTACCCACAACTATAACATTATATCAAATTAACTCCATAATATTCAAAAATGATATTTATAAAAAATTCATCTTTATTTATAAAAGTTGGGGTCTTACAGCAGTAATTATTGAATCAATAAAATAAAATATTGAACAGTAACTACTGTAACAATTATTGAGTAGTGTCTTCCTTCGTAAGAATCAATAATTCTAAAATACTGTGCAATCTGTGTGCTACTGTGCAACCACGCGTATTACTGTATTTTAACCACCGGGTATTCCAACAGTGTTAACGGTAACAACTACGCCGTTATTTATAAAAACTCAATTTTTGTCGTTGTCTTCATCCAATCGCTTTCCGTTATGGGGCCCACAAATAGCTGCGCCGTCGTACGAATATTCCCCGACAGAAAGAATATTCCACGAACACACGAATATTCACCGACCAAAAATGAATATTTTATAACCATTTGCTTATTTGAAATATTTGCGCATTTTACCCATAACTAACCACATTAATCAAATCAACCCTTTCTATTTCAGAATAATAAATAGAGGAAATTTAATTTTATTTATTAATAAGTTGGGGTCTTATATTGTATATTATCTTAGTCATAATATTATTTACTAGGCTAGTTGAGCTCACCCTTTCTTTCACTGTTCTCTTAAGGAAATGAGAATATAGCTGGGACTAGTCGAGAAATGGATTGACGGTCTAGATGGTTGCATTAGTAGTGCTCACTATTCTGTGAAATAGTGTGATAATTGTAATGAGGATTTATTTGAGTGCGAATATTGTCTAGAAGACAATATTTGTATTTAAACTCACAGTATAAGTATTGTCGTATTCTACACAATAATTATATTACTGAAGTTGTATTTATTTTTGTACCATGTATTTGGCGACTCAGAATGGGTGATGTATACCTATTTTGGGAGCGTCACAGATAATACCAGCTGGCTTTGTGTCCCCACCTCCGGACCTCCATATCTCCATTGTGGGATAATACCACCAGCCTTAGTGTCCCCACCTCCGGCAACCCGATCGGATGACCCGACCCGAACTTTCGAGAACTGGCTTTGATACCATATGAAACAACCCGGGTCAAATCTCGAGTCTGGAACAAATCTCGGGTCAAATCCCAAGTCCGAATCGAATCAAATCTATTAAAATAAGACCTCAAATTACTGGCCCAATAGTATCTTCTTGGGTCATCTTAGCCCACCACAGGCTCCCAAAAGGTCATGACTTGAAGGTACTATTGGTAGTAACTTATTTCATTATATATAAAAATATTTTTTCCCTATCTTTCGATATGGGACTGGGGTGTTACAAACTCTTCCACTTAAATTTATGACGTTCCCGTTAGAATTCTATCACACACACAGTCCAAAGATCTTTGCCTCTCTAGCCATTGTGGGATAATACCAGCTGGGTTCGTGTCCCCACCTCCGAACCTTCATCTCTCCATTGTGGGATAATACCACCAGCCTTCGTGTTCCCACCTCTGGCAAACCGATCGGATGACCCGACCCGAACTTTCGAGAACCTGGCTTTGATACCATATGAAACAACCCGGGTCAAATCCCGAGTCCGGAACAAATCTCGGGTCAAATCCCAAGTCCGAATCGAATCAAATCCATCAGAATAAGGCCTCAAACTACTGGCCTAATAGTATCTTCTTGGGTCATCTTAGCCCACCACAGGCTCCCAAAAGGTCATGACTTGAAGGTACTATTGGTAGTAACTTATTTCCTTATATATAGACAAATTTTTCCCCTATCTTTCGATGTGGGACTGGGGTGTTACAATGCAACCACGCGTATTACTGTACTTTTACTACCGGGTAGTTCACCAGTTTTAACGGTAACACATTCGCCGTTATTTTTATAAAAAGATAATTCTGTCGTTTTCTAACTACAACAATACTTCCGTTGTGAGGTCCACTAATGATTGTGTCATCGTACGGATATTTTCCGACAAAAAGAATATTTTCCGACCAAATGAATATTTTATAACAACTTGCATACTTTGCAAAATTTATAAATATTACCCATAACTATAACATTATATCAAATCCACACCATAATATTAAAAAAATATTTCGAGAAATTTAAATCTTTATTCATAAAATTTGGGATCTCCCACAAACTCTTTCTCAGTGTCCTTGAAATACACACATTTGTCACACTCATTTATCTTGAAACCATTGACAACATTGCACTGTATAATTTTTCATGTCGTTGGTTAGGTGACATATTTTCTTCTCTTATCCTGGAACAGTAAACATTTCTGGTTGTTAATTACATGTACATTCTTCTTCTAAATCTCCATTCAAGAAAGCTGTTTTCACATCCATTTGATGTATCTCTAAATTATATATAGCTGTAATGACTATTAACATCCTAATTGGGGATATTCTTATCACAAGAGAATAAGTATCAAAATAATCCAAACCCTTATTTTGCTTGTATCATTTGATTACAAGTCTCGCTTTATATTTATCTATAGATCCATCTACTTTCATTTTCTTCTTGAATATCTATTTGTATCCAAGAGATTTAGAGCCAAGTTGGAGATCTACTAATTCTCACATATGATTATGCAATATGGGTTTTACTTCACTATTTATAGCCACTTTCCAATATGAAGATTCGGGACTCGACACCGCTTCTCTATAAAGTTTGAGACTCATTTTCTAACAAATAAGTTAGAAAATTCGAACCATAAGATTTTGATAGTCTAGCATATTTACTACATCTAGGTTCATCAATATCTTTTAATCCATGATCACTGTCACTAACAGTGTCATAAGTTCTTTTGTTTGAACTTGTTTTATGTTCATTAGAACTTGACTTTTGTGACGCCCCCAAAATGGGTCCAATCCATCCAACCCATTCTGAGTCGCCAAATACATGGTACAGAAAATAACTACAACTTTATTATTACAATTGTCGTGCAAAATACGACAACACATACTGTGAGTTTAAATACAAATATTGTAAGACCCCGAATTTTATGAAATAAAAGTATTCAATTTTTCTTATAATTACTATTCAGTAAATGGTTCAATTTTTCATGAAAATGGACTAGTTATGAGTAAATGAATTAAATATGTTATGTGAAGTAAGAAAATTGGAAAATAGGATTTTATGGCTTGAGAATCCTATATGAGGTATATGCAGATTTTTGATGAGGGTTTTGATTATTGGTGATAAAATCTTATGAGTTTGGTATTTTAGAATGATTAAATGCATTATTTAGTAAAGTGTAAACAATTTAAATAAATTGTTTATAAGCTTAAGAAATATTATTCTTTCAATATCATTATACCGAAATACTGGTATGGATTTTATTGTGGAATTTCTACCTTTTTGTGTCGAGTTACTATTCATGAGTTACTATTCACGAGTTACTATTCACGATAAAAATTGGTTTCTTTTTCTAACCAAATTATAGTTGAGTTATGAATATTACTCTTGAGATTAAAACTATGTATTGATTATATTGATTTTATTATCATTTTTATAACCCTGATGTTAAAATTCTCTTTCACTAGAGTGTAAAGATGGGTAGATTATTGGTATGATCATGACTAGGGTTCTCTTTGGCCTGTAGTGCAAAGTTGAATTGTGACTGGTATGATCATGACCATTGAATTTATAAGTGAATATCTTTAGCTTAAGTGCAAAGGTGAATTGATCAACATGGTTATAATTATTGTTTATATAAATTCTGAAATGATTATATATTTCTTTGAGATATTAATATCTTTGGCCTGTAGTGCAAAGATGAAATATTGATGAATATCTTTGGCCTGTAGTGCAAAGATGAATTGTTGATGAATATCTTTGGCCCGTAGTGCAAAGATGACATGTTGTTGAATATCTTTGGCCAGTAGTGCAAAGATGAACAGATGTTGAGATAAACATGACCAACTGGTGATACAAATGAATATCTTTGGCCGTAGTGCAAAGATGAAGTTATTTGTATGATTATGAACAGGAAATGTGATTTGGTGTAACCATGATCTTTGATGTTTCAGGTAAAGATAGGTGATGAAAATTATCTTCGTCCTGGATGAGAAGAGGAATTTAGAACTACAGTTATGATTATGAGTTATTCATATGATTGTGGACCAGAATTGTTGATTGATGTTACAGGGATAAAATATTGTTGGTGGATTTTTAACATGGAGAAGATAATAGACTTTATAGTCTATTTGACTCTTCTAATGGATTGCTCGTTCCGCTGCAACTATGGTTGAAATTTTTATCATTTACCATATGTTCTAAATCTCTGATTTATTGTTGATGAAGGCTATTGATAATTGAATTATCTTTAGTCATGATATTCTTTACTGAGCTAGTTGTGCTCACCCTTTTGCTTCACAATTCCTTTCAGGTAATAAGAGTGTAGCTGGGTCGAGCGGGGGTAACAAGGGAATAGAACGGTGGTCATCATTTAGTAGTTATATTTGGTGAAGAAAATAGGGTGAGGCGAACCCAACGTTGGAAGGGTGGTTTGCCACTATCATACAAGATGTCTAACGACATACAACCTCGTGTCATCATAAGACAGGGATGTGCTCATCCACTTGCTGAGTATATATACGAGGACTACCTATATAATTTTGGTGTTTGTTTGAAGTATAATTCTCAATTAGAGACAGTAGAGATAATGATATGTCAAGAGAAGACTCACCATTGGGAAGAATATGATAGTAATCTTCTCGTTTTTCTTTGGGGTCTATTGGGTCAACCAAGAATAATTCTGTGGCCATATGATATCTATCATAACCTAGACGCATGGCCTCCCACGTACGAAGGTTTTCTTGAGCACTTCCCAAAGATTCTAATTTCTAAAACAGTTTTTGACTATACCTTTATGTAAGGTGTTATTGTGAGGTGATGTCCACGATTGGAACATGAGTCACATTTGGTATATATTTGTATCCAAACTCACAGCATATGTGTTGTTGTATTTTGCACGACAATTGTTGTAATAAAGTTGTATTTGTTTTCTGTACCATGTATTTGGCGACTCAGAATAGGTTGGATGGAATGAACTTATTTTGGGGTTGTCACAGGTGGTATCAGAGCTTAGGGATATGATCTCTGGCGGAGATCAGGAAATACAATTAGGAGGGGAGAGATGAGTAAATCCTTCGCTAGTGTGTCCTACCTAAGCTTATTTGTTGGTCAGTCATAATATTGGGATATTATGTGATATGTTAATTTGTTTAATTAACCCTTGTTTTATGGCAGTATTTGAGAATGGCAGTTGAGAATGCTAATAATGGAGTGAATGAGACTGTGGGGATACCTCTAATCACTAACCGTGATAATGTGATGTCAGACGAAGAAGGAATTAGAGATATCCATGTGGTGAGTGAAGAATTGATAGTTACACCCGAGATAGTCGCAGAGGTAACAGCTGAGACTGAGGAAGAAGAAGTACCAGATGAAAGTTTATTAGAGGTATTATATGATCAAAATGTAGAATTTCAAAATCG
The DNA here is from genome assembly GCA_016801055.1 of Panax notoginseng. Taxonomy (NCBI): domain Eukaryota; kingdom Viridiplantae; phylum Streptophyta; class Magnoliopsida; order Apiales; family Araliaceae; genus Panax; species Panax notoginseng. The sequence continues at coordinate 231,804,508 of CM029014.1, forward strand.
TATTCATGAGTTAGAAGAGCAGGCAGAAGAACGACAGGCGGTCGTGGAACAAAAGGATGCAACAATTCAAGCTTGTGTTACCCGATATGTGATACTTGAACAGAAGCATTCTTTGGCAGAGTATAAGATGATAAAAATAGAATTTGAGCTGAAAGAAGAAACAACTGAACGAGTGAGAATAAGTGATGCATGGGCAAAAGCCGCACGACACGTGGATATTGTGGAAAGAGATGTTCGATCTAAGAAGGCTAAAATAGATGATATGAATTTCTCTTTTTGGAAAGCAATTGGGAGAACCCAACATCGAGTTTTGAATTACCCTGTACATAGCGGTCAACCTGAATCCGATATGGATCGAAGATTGATGATTCAGATCATGAATGAGGAGTACGAAGAGGCAGTTGAGGGAGGAATATGTCCTTTAGAAAGGTATATTCCAACGGTAATGATGACGCCAAATGCTGCTCCAGACAAGTCAAAGCCGAGTAGTTCGAGGGATGGCGGTTGTCATGACTTCCCAACAAATGAGGAACCCAAATGAAGTTATCATGGGAGATGAGCAATGGAGAAATCATGATGATCTGAGAGATAGAATCTAAAATAGAAGCAAGGTATTCTCAACTCTTCGAAATACCAGGTACGTAAATTTCGGGGACGAAATTTCATAAGGAGGGGAGATTGTAAGACCCCGAATTTAATGAAATAAAAGTATTCAATTTTTCTTATAATTACTATTCAGTAAATGGTTAAATTGATAAAAGTTTAAAGTTATGGGTGAAATATGATTTTTTTTTTCAAAATAAGTAAGTGGTTATAAAATAATCATTGTTGTCGGGGAATATTCGTTTGGTCGTGGAATATTCTTTCTGTCGGGGAATATTCGTACGACGGCGCAGCCATTTGTGGGCCCCATAACAGAATAACTGTAGGGTGAAGAAAACGATAAATTTGAGTTTTTACAAATAACGGCGTAGTTGTTACCGTTAACACTGTTGGAATACCCGTTGGTTAAAATACAGTAATACGCGTTATTGCACAGTAGCACACGGTATTGCACAGTATTTTTAAAATTATTGATTCTTACGTAAGAAGGCACTACTCAATAATTGTTACAGTAATTACTGTTCAATATTTTACTTTATTGATTCAATAATTGTTGCGTTGATATTTTATATTATTTTTGTTTTAATAATTGTTGCTGCACAGTATTTTCTATTATCAGATCAATAATTCATATTATTTGAATAATATTATTAGATAGCATTATTGGCAATGTCTAGAAAGTTCTGTCTAAGGAGATGTTTGGTCATCTAATTGCGCGCCAGTAAGGAGAAATCCTTATTGGAAAGCCCCCTCTTTCCTGGGAACGGCCTGATTGTCATAAATATGATTCTGTAATATTATTTGTGAATAATTAATTATTGATTCATATGATAAGAAAATATTTATTTTATGTGGATATAAATGAGGGATATATTTTTGTGGTTAAAAAATGAAGGAGTTAATGTTGAGATTTTTATCCGTATTTTTGTCGGAATGGAGGTATTAAAAATCAGGGTTTTTGAGATATTTTGCGGGGGTTATAATTTTTAATCCGACCGTTGGATCGTGGTAATTTTTGGATATGTTATACATATATAAGTTGAGTATATGCCCACAAATTTTGAACCGTTAAAAATGAACGTATGATTTATTATGAATTTTACGAGATGACTGGTTCAGAAATTATTGAATTTTCGGAGTTTATCATTTTGGTGGAAAATTCTAGAATTGGTGGGCCCCACTTGTGGTTGGTGAAGAAATGTGCTAAATTATATTTCAAATATTGTGGGTGGGAATAGTAGCAGGTAAAGCCATCAGGTTGCAGGTCAAACCTACCAAAATTTTCCTATAAATAGAGGGCTAAGTTAGAATTGAAAATCACACCAGAAACATAAGCTTTCTCTCTTTCTCTCTCTATATTATGAAGCATATTTTATGAGTTTTTAGATACTTGGTGAGTTGCTATTCATTAGTGCAAGTTTTCTTCAGCATCATATCCGATATCCAGTCAGAAGTACTGCTCTTTTGAGGTAAGGGATGGTAAGGGATAGTAATGGATTTTAAGGGTTGTTATGATTTTGAGTTTCGTAATTTTTCTGATCTTTAAAAATTATGGAAAAATTTGAAATGATATTTTGATGAGTTTTATTGATTGTGTCCAAAAATGGTGATTTTTGGATGTATAGATTAAGAGTTATGAATTTTACGGGAAAAGACTATTTTAAAAGTAACCGCTTATAATTCCTTGTGGTTAACTCCAAAATTGATGAAATTTTTATTGGGAGTACATGTGTATGATAGAAGTATACTCTGTAAATTTCAGAATTTTTGGACAAAAGTATAATTTTTGATAAATGTCTAAATATTCGGTGGTTTTGGCCATATGAAAAATAGTAAATGAGTTTTAAAAATTCTGAAAAAAATTTATGTTCAATATGGGACTATATTATGCTAAATTCCAGAAAAGAAATATTTTTGGAACTGATTTGGTATTTTTCATGAAAATGGACTAGTTATGAGTAAATGAATTAAATATGTTATGTGAAGTAAGAAAATTGGAAAATAGGATTTTATGGCTTGAGAATCCTATATGAGGTATATGCAGATTTTTGATGAGGGTTTTGATTATTGGTGATAAAATCTTATGAGTTTGGTATTTTAGAATGATTAAATGCATTATTTAGTAAAGTGTAAACAATTTAAATAAATTGTTTATAAGCTTAAGAAATATTATTCTTTCAATATCATTATACCGAAATACTGGTATGGATTTTATTGTGGAATTTCTATCTTTTTGTGTCGAGTTACTATTCATGAGTTACTATTCACGAGTTACTATTCACGATAAAAATTGGTTTCTTTTTCTAACCAAATTATAGTTGAGTTATGAATATTACTCTTGAGATTAAAACTATGTATTGATTATATTGATTTTATTATCATTTTTATAACCCTGATGTTAAAATTCTCTTTCACTAGAGTGTAAAGATGGGTAGATTATTGGTATGATCATGACTAGGGTTCTCTTTGGCCTGTAGTGCAAAGTTGAATTGTGACTGGTATGATCATGACCATTGAATTTATAAGTGAATATCTTTAGCTTAAGTGCAAAGGTGAATTGATCAACATGGTTATAATTATTGTTTATATAAATTCTGAAATGATTATATATTTCTTTGAGATATTAATATCTTTGGCCTGTAGTGCAAAGATGAAATATTGATGAATATCTTTGGCCTGTAGTGCAAAGATGAATTGTTGATGAATATCTTTGGCCCGTAGTGCAAAGATGACATGTTGTTGAATATCTTTGGCCAGTAGTGCAAAGATGAACAGATGTTGAGATAAACATGACCAACTGGTGATACAAATGAATATCTTTGGCCGTAGTGCAAAGATGAAGTTATTTGTATGATTATGAACAGGAAATGTGATTTGGTGTAACCATGATCTTTGATGTTTCAGGTAAAGATAGGTGATGAAAATTATCTTCGTCCTGGATGAGAAGAGGAATTTAGAACTACAGTTATGATTATGAGTTATTCATATGATTGTGGACTAGAATTGTTGATTGATGTTACAGGGATAAAATATTGTTGGTGGATTTTTAACATGGAGAAGATAATAGACTTTATAGTCTATTTGACTCTTCTAATGGATTGCTCGTTCCGCTGCAACTATAGTTGAAATTTTTATCATTTACCATATGTTCTAAATCTCTGATTTATTATTGATGAAGGCTATTGATAATTGAATTATCTTTAGTCATGATATTCTTTACTGAGCTAGTTGTGCTCACCCTTTTGCTTCACAATTCCTTTCAGGTAATAAGAGTGTAGCTGGGTCGAGCGGGGGTAACAAGGGAATAGAACGGTGGTCATCATTTAGTAGTTATATTTGGTGAAGAAAATAGGGTGAGGCGAACCCAACGTTGGAAGGGTGGTTTGCCACTATCATACAAGATGTCTAACGACATACAACCTCGTGTCATCATAAGACAGGGATGTGCTCATCCACTTGCTGAGTATATATACGAGGACTACCTATATAATCTTGGTGTTTGTTTGAAGTATAATTCTCAATTAGAGACAGTAGAGATAATGATATGTCAAGAGAAGACTCACCATTGGGAAGAATATGATAGTAATCTTCTCGTTTTTCTTTGGGGTCTATTGGGTCAACCAAGAATAATTCTATGGCCATATGATATCTATCATAACCTAGACGCATGGCCTCCCACGTACGAAGGTTTTCTTGAGCACTTCTCATAGATTCTAATTTCTAAAACAGTTTTTGACTATACCTTTATGTAAGGTGTTATTGTGAGGTGATGTCCACGGTTGGAACATGAGTCACATTTGGTATATATTTGTATCCAAACTCACAGCATATGTGTTGTTGTATTTTGCACGACAATTGTTGTAATAAAGTTGTAGTTGTTTTCTGTACCATGTATTTGGCGACTCAGAATAGGTTGGATGGAATGAACCTATTTTGGGGTTGTCACAAATATTGTCTTCTAGACAATATCCACACTCAAATAAATTCTCATTACAATTATTCAAACACTATTTTACAGAAATAGTGAGGACTGCTAAAACATCTTTCTAGATCCATCACTCCATACCCCGACTAGATCCTGCTATGTTCTCACCTCCTGAGAAGAAAAATAGAACAAAAAGGAAAAGGGTGAGCTCAATTAGCCCAGTAAAGAATATTATGACTAAGATAATATACAAACAAATTATCGTTAGTCTTCAACAGGGAAAAATCTGATAGAATATAATCGACAACAAGTTTTAGATCAACAACTGCAGCGAAAATAGCAAACCATTAGAAGAGTCAAGTAGAGAAAGAATTCTACTATCTTCTAAGATTTAAAAGTCCATCATCAATATTTTATCCCTGTAACATCAATTAATAATCATCTTTATCCAAATATTCATCTTTGCACTACATGCCAAAGATATTCATTTGTATCACCTGTCAGTCATGTTCATCTCAACACCTGTTCATCTTTGCACTACAGGCCAAAGATATTCATCAAGTAATCATACATCTTTGCACTACAGGCCAAAGATATTCATTTGTATCATCATTTAGGACTGAGGATGATGAAAAATATCTTAAAGAGAACGAATCCAGTGAGACAGAAGGACAAATATTAAGGATTCGTATAACAGTTTATCCAAGATCAATAATACTTCATAATAATCAATTGTGAAGCAGAATTCAAAAATAAAGTTCAAAACATGGATACAATCAAAGATAGTAACCATAATAGGCATCTTGGACAAAAAGGAAAAATTTTATTTTTTGGTGAATAGTGCCGTATTCGTGAATAGTGCCGTATACGTGAATAGTACCGTATACGTGAATAGTAACCCCGACACAAAAAGTTCCAAATTTGATAAAAACTCATATCAATATTTCAGCATAATGATATTGAAGAAAATAATATCATTTAAGAAGAAAATAATATCCCTTACCTCAAAATATCAGTACTTCTGGTCGGAATAACGGTATAAGGCTGAAAGAAACTTGCTCTGATGAATAGAAACTCTCAAAGTATCTAAATACTCACAAAATACACTCAATAATCTAGAGAGAGAAAGAGAGAAAACTTGTTTCTGGTGTGATTTTCAATTCTAACTTAGCCCTCTATTTATAGGAAAATTTTAGTAGGTTTGACCTGCAACCTGATGGCTTTACCTGCTACTATTCCCACCCACCACATTTGAAATATAATTCAGCACATTTCTTCACCAACCACAAGTGGGGCCCACCAATTCTAGAATTTTCCATCAAAATGATAAACTCCGAAAATTCAACAATTTCTGAACCAGTCATCTTGTAAAATTCGTAATAAATCATACGTTCATTTTTAACGGTTCAAAATTTGTGGGCATATACTTAACTTATATATGTATAACATATCCAAAAATTACCACGATCCAACGGTCGGATTAAAAATTATAACCTCCGCAAAATATCTCAAAAACCCTGATTTGATTTTTAATACCTCCATTCCGATAAAAATACTGATAAAACACCTCAACATTAACTCCTTCATTTTTAACCACAAAAATATATCCCTCATTTATATCCACATAAAATAAATATTTCCTTATCATATGAATCAATAATTAATTATTCACAAATAATATTACAGAATCACATTTATGACAACCGGGCCGTTCCCAGGAAAGAGGGGACTTTCCAATAAGGATTTCTCCTTACTGGCGCACAATTAGATGACCAAACCTCTCCTTAGACAGAACTTTCTAGACATTGCCAATAATGTTATCTAATAATATTATTCAAATAATATGAATTATTGATCTGATAATGAAAAATACTGTGCAGCAACAATTATTGAAACAACAATAATATAAAATATTAATGCAACAATTATTGAATCAATAAAATAAAATATTGAACAATAACTACTGTAACAATTATTGAGTAGTGCCTTCTTACGTAAGAATCAATAATTGGTACAATACCGTGTGCTACTGTATTTTAACCACCGGGTATTCTAACAGTATTAACGGTAACAACTACGCCGTTATTTATACTTGTCGTTTTCTTCATCCAATCGCTTTCCGTTATGGGGCCCACACAAGGCTGCGCCGTCGTACGAATATTCTCCGACAGCAAGAATATTCCACGACCAAACGAATATTCCCCGACAAAATGAATATTTTATAACCACTTGCTTATTTTACAAAATTTGCACATTTAACCCATAACCAAAGTATTTGTATCAAATTAACCCCTTATTATTCACAATAATATTTAGAGAAAATTTGATTTTATTCATTAATAAGTTGGGGTCTTACAACTTTTGTTCCTTTTTATAAAGAAATATTGTTTCAAAGAATTCAACATCTTTTGACTCAATAAAAATATTTTCATGTATTTCTTCTATTTTTGATTTATTAACCAAAAATTTATATGCACTGCTATTATTAGCATAACCAATGAATATACATTTTATTATTTTCGGTCATATTTTCATATTTTTAGGAGGAGGAATCATTATTTTTGCTAAGCACCCCACACTTTTAAGTATTTATAAGATGGTTTACGTCATTTTCATAATTTATAGAGTGATGCATTAGACTTCTTTTGAGGTATTCAGTTGAGAATATAATTTGCTTAAAGAATTATTTCCCCCCCCCCACAAATTCTGAGGTAGCACTGAATTTAATAACAATACATTCATCATTTCTTTCAAAGTTTTATTATTTCTTCAAGTAACACCATTTTGTTGTGGTGAATAAGGTGCAGTTGTTTGGTGCATTATACCATGTTGTGAACACATTTCAGTAAAAGAAAATTCATATTCTCCACCTCTTTCATTTCTAATTATCTTGATCTTTTTATCAAGTTGGTCTCATTTTTGTAATCTATAAACATTTCCAAAGTCTCATCTTTACTTCTCAATAAGCTGAACATAATAATATCTTGTACAATCATCTATAAAAGTAAGAAAATAGTTCACAAATATCAGTATGTGCTAATTAAGAGGTTCCGTATTTCTTTCAATTGATTTAAAAGAAAATCCGTATTTCTTTCAATTGATTTAAAAGATATGACTCAATGTATTTCATGCATGATTACTTGTAGAATAACTTTATTGTTTATATATTCATTTAAATTTTAGTTCTTAATTGATGTGAGACTCGACTTTCTACAAGTATTTATTATCATTTTTAAGAATAATATTTGAGAGTTAATTTATCATTTATTACTCCATGTATTTAAGCTTCTAAATATATAATTTTAATGTACTTATGGAATAAAATTGATATATAGATTCATTAAAAAAAATTAATAAAACCCTTTAAATTTGACTCAAATTCTAACATAATATTGGTGGAATATCAACACCAATCGGTATCCATTATTCTCAGTCCGACTTTCATCGACTGCCTGCCTGTGGAGTAGACCTAGACCCTATTTACTTTAAATCCTGGGAGGGAGTGAAGGAACAGTTGTAAAATCCTCCCAAACTTACGATTAATTCCTTTGTGTACAAAAAAAGTTACTACAGAATTGGAAAAATTAGAGGCATGAGTATTAATGAAGGCCCTACTCATGGGTACTCACACATAATTTTCTATAAATAGCATTAATTTGCATTTATGTATGTATGTATGTATTAGCTGAGGTCGGTCTGGGAAGGAATTAAAAGTAAGTAAGAGGAGACGGCAATGAGTTTGAATTCTTTATAAATAGCTTTAATTTGCATGTTTGTGTATGAATGTATTAGCTGAGGTCGGTCAGGGAAGGAATTAAAAGTAAGTAAGACTGTAAGAGGAGATGGCAATGAGTTTGAATTCTCTCTGTATTCTCTTTATGTTCTTCGTCTTTTCTATACTCGAAACAAGTTTTGTTGAAGCACAGGCTGCAGGGCAGCTTCCGCAGGAAGAAAGTAAGTGCATGTCCTCTGTCCTCCTTCCTTCCTTTGAATCATGTCTATTAATTAATACTTCTCAGCTGCACCACATCCATACATTATTAATTAAGACCAAGCGAGATAGATGATTGTTTAGGATATATTATTAATTTTATTCGGAAATATTGAATATATATGATACCCAGAAAATTGGGACCGGTCCAATTTTTTTTTTTTTTTTATTGTTACTTTCAAAAAATATATACTATTTTTTTCAACAAGAATTTTTACAAAATATAGCGTAAAATACTATTAAGAATATTATTTATAGGCCACATAATTAATTATCAAATCCATAAATAAAATTATTAAATTAATATAAAGCCCAATAATTATATAAATAGTGGGGGTCATATGGAATAAAATATTCTAACAGTTGTATCCGACTTCCATGCATCCAACAGGCTTCTGAATTTAACATGAGTTTGATTTATGTATGTATGTAGAGAAAGCACTTGAAGAAATAGCTCACCAATTGGGCAAAAAGGACTGGAATTTCAGTCTGAATCCTTGTGATGGCAACCCAAACTGTAACATGACAGAAACAATAAAAGCAAGGCCATTGTATAACAATTCTCTCATCTGCAGCAATTGCTCCTTCCTCGGTGGAGTATGTCACATAGAAAGCATGTATGCATGCTTCTTGTCATTAATATATATATTCTTTTTAATTAGCTAGTCAAATACATACATACTTATATATGATGATGACTCACAACATCAACTATTTTCTTAATAACTGAACCAGAGTTAAGTTTATCCCTAATTAGCTTTTCAAGGTTCGGTATTCAGACAGTTTGCAACATTGATCGATATATTACTGTTTATCAAAGATGTGCTCAATTGATTGTTATATTTTCATTTATATATACGTGTAATTCATTTCATTCATGATTGTGAAACTGTATCAATTATCTGCAACACCATGCTTTTGAAAGATCCTATCCTCTTATTGAAGATCCTATCCTCTTATTTCCTGGTAAAACAGATTTCTTAAAGGGCAGGATCTTGCTGGCATACTTCCACCATCCTTGACAAAGTTACCCTTCATCAAGAACATGTAAGAAATACTTTCATGTCCGTACGCTTGTTTCTTGACATGTTAATCGGATTTTTATGCTTACATTAGAAATATAATACTACCTATTGTTGCAGTGATCTTACTCGGAACTATCTCCGTGGCACTATACCCCCGGAATGGGAATCAACAAAGTTGGAATATTTGTGAGTAATGTGTGCTACCATGTATTAGTAAGCTCTTTATTCATCGTCAATATTATAGAATTAACAATGTGAAGATATACTCCAGGAGTGTCACAGTGAATCGTTTATCAGGACCAATCCCAAAATACTTGGGAAGTATTACCACTCTCAGATATATGTATGCTCTCTCTCTCTGACACACGCACATTCACACACACAAACACATGGATATGCATCAAAGGAAAGATCTACTTTAAATCTGCACATGAGTTCATTAATTTGATAATGATCATATTTTCAGGAGTCTAGAACATAACTTGTTTAGTGGAAGTGTTCCGGCTGAACTTGGAAAACTAGTCAATTTGGAAAATCTGTAAGGCCTTCTCTATGTGTCATCTGATTATCCAAGTCTTTATCTATTTATTTATTGTACCTCATTTACCAGTAATATTTATGTATACATAATACAATGACTTCATACCACGTACCTTTCTTCTTATCGTTAATTGTAGCATTCTTAATGCTAACTATCTCACGGGTCAGTTACCATTGGAGCTTTATAAGTTAAGCAAGTTGAGAGAACTGTAAGTATTCCAATGGCCATTTGCCATATTATACTTGAATTTTCCTTTGCCAATAATATATTTGAATTTTAAGATATGTTTTGTTTTCCCTTCATTTTTTTTTTCTATAATATTTAAGATTATTACTCATTTTGACCTATACAGTAGGCTAAACAGCAACAATTTCAGTGGGAAACTACCTAATTTTCAAAGTTGGAAACAACTTCAACAGTTGTAAGTTTTTTTAAAATTTATATTCAGTTTTGTTCTTTAAAAATGACGAGAGTTTTGAAAGTAAAACTGTTTGGGCTTAATGACAGAGAGATCGTAGCCGGTGGTTTTGAAGGACCTATACCTTCTAGCATTTCTGTCTTGAGCAACTTAACTGAACTGTGAGCAACTCATTTTAACCTCTTCTTGAGTTGCTTGTTTCAGAAACATTCATTATATATTTGCAATTAAGTTAAGTACTGTTGAAGAAGGCTTGTATTGACAGATTGTCTATGCAGAGTTATTAGTGACTTAAATGGTGGGGGCTCAAAATTTCCTCAGCTACGAAACATGACAAACATCAACTCACTGTGAGTCATAGTAATGAAGTGATGATTGCACAAAAAACATATACTCCCACCGTTCTAAATTATAAGATCAATATTGACTTTATAATAGAAAGTCATGTTTCAAATATTTTCAAGCTCAAAATTGACATGAATTCATTTTGTTTGTGTTGATCTTATAATTCGGAACGGAAATGAGTATTTGAAATTCTCATGATCTAAAATTATTCAGCAATTTTATCAGCACAAATTTAATTTGTGTTGCAGGATGCTGAGGAGATGTAACATTTCCAGGGGAATCCCTGATTATATAGCAAATATGCCACAACTGAAGATATTGTAATTATACTACTTCCACTTCTTTTTTTCTCTTTCTCTGTCTCTCTTGCTTTGCCCTTTTAGTTCTCCCAAGCTTCCATTCCTTATAACAAGGATTAAGCAATTCGAACTAAATGAAGAGGGCATCTAAATGAAGTTTTTGCTTGTAGAGTCTTGACCACTGTTCATATTCTATTGAGAGTGCTTTAGAAAAAAGATGACAACTGCTTGGAGATATCAAAGATGCAGATGTTAGTTGCTTCGTATATGCAAAACTCTTAAAGTCATTTAAAAATAATTGTTTTAATGATACAATGACAACACCCTGGGTCTCAAAAAGTAAAATGAAACTCAAAAATAGAAAACTAAAGGTTAGATATCCTTTAAGTGCATGAACTATAGACGATAATCTTCTAAGTAGTTCTATCACATACTTATGTCAACCTTCTATTTTCTCACTATATACTTTGTAACTAAGTAGATCTATTGGTTCGGTTATAATTTGCTAGAATTTTTTCCCATTAACATCGTCCGATCAGTGTTCCTCTTTGCTTATTAATTATAGCATCTCTGTATTATTTATTGGCAGAGACCTTAGCTTTAACAAGTTGGAAGGACATATACCGAATCTTGAAGGCCTAACAAAGTTGCAGAATGTGTGAGCAATCTAAATTCATTAAGGAAAGTCATTTAACTTGCTTGCCTTTCTAGTTGTCTGATATACATGTCATAAAATATCGTAATGTGATGCACCAAATGTTGGAACTTGTGACTCATAACATAGAAGCTACTGAAAAAGGCTAGTGCGGAGCGAAGGACCGGAGAGTTTCTGCAGGTATGGAGCGGGGCACGCCGGAGCAAGACCAGGTGTGGCGCGGGGCGCGCCGGAATCGGTGCAGTTTCTGCACAGGTGACACGGGCCGCGCCAGTGATAGCTTGGGAGTGGCGCGGGCCGCGCCGGTCGGCAGTCTGATGTATAGTGGTTTGTTTTTGGGAGGACATTATGGGTAATTGAGACATAATGTGAAGTAGGATTGGAATAGGATTAATCACTATAAATATTATCTATTGTAAAGCCTTATGTAACCAAGGAATCATCAAGAAAACAATAAGCCGCCTGTGGAGTAACCAAATTACGTAAATCTCTGTGTGTTAATTCTTAATTATCTATTGTCGTGTGCGTGTGTGTGATCCTAAATTCTAACAACAAACATGAACTGTTGGTCCAAAATTTAATTTTAATGTTTTAACTGAACCTTTTTTTAGATTAAAAATAAGCAGTGAACCATTTACTACCATATTTTGAAAGGCAGGTGTACTTAACTGGGTTTCCCAGGATTTAGGTTTATCAATTACCATTACTATATCTTGTTTAGCTCTGTTTTATTCATCACTATGATTTGATATATGCTACTCAGGATTCTCACTAGCAACATTCTTACTGGGCCAATTCCAAACTGGACCGAAAGCAGCACTAAAGAGTATGCACTCTAGATTAATTTTTTCTGCTCATGCTTATGATTTACTTAATATATACCGTAATTGATTACCGCAATCACAATTGTAGGATGAGAAAATTAAAATATATGCAAACTAAAATAGAATACTACAATCTTAGGTAGAGTAGACTATGATAAGTGTTGAAGATCTTAAGGATTTTCTTGAAAGACACAGAATCTAAAGAATGGTGAAGTTACTTTATGAAGTTGCCAAAGGAGAACATATGGAAGGGTTGCTTCAGAGTTCAGATGAAAATATTAAATATCTAGTGATTAAAATACGCAATTTTTTTCTTCTTGGAATTAAACGTTCCTAGCAAAAGATAAATGAGTGTTTTAAAATAATAGTATACCTTGTAAAAACCCGGGCCTCGCCCATGACTCCGATCAAAGTTCAATCCACTCCCAAGAACAAGAATGATGTCAGCCTTGTTCGCCATAAACCCATCCAAAAGTTATGATAAGTTATTCATTTAATTCAATCCCAAGAGCACTAACTAGGTTATCATGACCCACCACAGACCACCCAAAAGTCATGCTTGGTAGTTTACTTAAGACTTTATACATCGATGTGAGACTAGGGTGTAAAGTACCTAGTTGGATTTATAAGTGTTTGGCAGGTGACATGGTGACTTGGTTCCTAGAATTTCTTAAATTATAATATATTAGCCAAAATGCTTGATAAGTGACCAAAAATATTCTAGTACTATATATGATATCTATAACTGTTCCAAGCAATCCCTTCCTCTGTGTGGAACTGGAAATTCTGGCTTGAAACAACAATGTTAAAAATTTAGTTTTGACTTATGCCTTGGAACAACAGAAGTTAAACACAACCGTAAAAGGGTGGGTGAGTGAAGGAAGATCTAGAATGTAATATGTATCTCTTTTCCTTTATATGATTTCGCATGAACGATGTGATAAGGTTCCTCAAACTTTAATGGAAGGTTTTTGGAAAATCTAGGAATTAAATAGATTTATATGCATATAAAAGGACTTGTATCATGAGTTGTGACTAAAGGAACTGCAGGATTGTTAAGTATGAACTTACCTGTCATCTTTTTATTAACTATTGATAAAAATTGAACAAGAAAATCGAGAATATTATTGGCTGATAAGTGATGGTACTTTTTGTTGGGATATTTCATATAAATTCTACATTGGATAAATCCAAGATGGGTTAATAAGTATGCTGGAGCCTCAAACTAATAGGTTAACCTTTTAGGTAAGGAAGTGATCCAACATGCTTGTTGGGCCAGTCTACACAGGTATGCCCTGCATTGATGAATAATGGATCATAATTCCGTTACAAGTGGTATCAGAACCTATGGTTTGATGGAGCATTCGCAAGCTGCGTGTTACTCCCTCCGCGCGGTGTAGCACAAGGATAGAGTTGAGTCGGGTGGAGTACAAGGGATCACTTCCGTGTTTGCCACAACTCTGGGAAGCTGCACATGGTGAAGATAAATTCACATGAATTCCACATTAGATAAATTCAATAGTGTAGATGGGTTAATAAGTAAAGGTAAGGAGGTGATCTAACATGTTTGTTGGACTAGTCTATACAGCTATGCGCTACATTAATGATGAATTGATGTGGGATGGATCACAATTCTGTACTACAAGTAATTTATAGAACTGAAGTCTAAGATGATAAATTATATATTAGAAGTTTCATGGAAACCTTCAAAGAAGTTAAGTCGAGTAGGAATGAAGTCTAAGATGATAAATTATAATGTTTTATTTTTATTTTTTTTGCTAAATTGCTTTTTACAAACTGTCAATGTACACCAATTAAATTCTTAAGAAATTCTACTGAACAATTTGTGAGCCATAATTGCTCTATGGTAGTAACTGGACTGCCTGGACATCTGAACTACTTGCTGACTTTTCTTGCTAGCGATTTTTTTTTTGTGTGATTCTTGTTGATGTTACGTCTCTATCTGGACGAGTGTAGGCATCCTGCCTGATTACCACTGTCCTCCCTTGGTCAGTTGTTTTCAGTTTCCCATCTCACATTAGTTAGCTTTATTCAAACTTGCACCTTCTGAGGCACTGCAAGGATCATACAATTAAAACTAAGACTGATAATGGGGTTTGATAACTAGGAGTTGGGAGTTGAAATCAAGATTAAAGAATATTAGCTACATACTTGATGCTTGATCCAATATGATAGCTTGAAATGTTGAAATGAAGAAAGCTTTAAGACATGAAAGATGTTTTTTAAGTATACTTGATGTGCAAGATAGACATCTGGTAATCAAATAATGGTGATATAGAACCTCTTCTTGATAATGGAAGAGGCACATATAATTTATGAGTGTAATAACATTTCGTTTCTTAGCATGAAATGTTACATCATGATTTGCTATTATGTAGATTTAATTTTGTTACTTCGAGGTTTCTGCCTTTTCTTCTTACATTTGTTTCCAATCACCATTATAACCTTTGATGCAATTCATATGCTCATATGCAGCCGGATAGATCTTTCTTACAATGAGTTGTCCGGTGTGCCATCACCTTGCGAGGCAGCATTGTAAGTGTAAGACCCCAATTTTTATAAATAAAGATGAATTTTCTATAAATATCATTTTTGAATATTATGGAGTTAATTTGATATAATGTTATAGTTGTGGGTAATATTTATAAATTTTGCAAAGTAAGCAAGTTGTTATAAAATATTCGTTTGGTCGGAGAATATTCTTTTTGTCGGGGAATATTCGTACGACGGCACAATCATTGGTGGACCCCACAACGGAATTATTGTCGGATTGAGAAAACGACAGAATTATCTTTCTATAAAAATAACGGCTGAGGTGTTACCGTTAAAACCGTTAAAACTGTTGAACTACTCGGTAGTAAAAGTACAGTAATACGCGTGGTTGCATAGTAGCACACGGTATTGATTATTGATGCTTACGTGAGAAGTCACTCAGCTATACTCAATTATTGCTACAGTAATTGCTACATCATATCTCTTAAATTATGGTCATAGTATCATCTGTATAATATGTTATATTATTAAATCAATAATTGAGACGTTGTGGTAAGTTTGGTTATTTTATGGGGGGCCATATGTCATCATCTAAGAGTCTCTTCGTCAATAGTAATTACCGTCGTCAATAGTAATTACCGTCGTCAATAGTAATTACCTTCGTCAATAGTATTTACCTTGGTCAATAGTAATTACCTTCGTCAATAGTATTTACCTTGGTCAATAGTATTTACCTTGGTCAATAGTAATTACTTTCGTCAATAGTAGTTGTCCCTTCAATATTACCAAGAGTCATTTGACCCTTCGTTAAGACCAAGAGTCATTTGACCCTTCGTTAAGACCAAGAGCCACCCTCAGTTTTTCTATAAATAGAGGCCTAGGGCTTCATTATTTTTCACGAATTCATTCAAGCTATAGAGAGAGAAAGTATAGAGAGAATAAGAGAGAGAGAATAAAAGTATTCTGCTACATCACTTTTCCAATATCCAGTTCTTTTAAGGTAGGGAATATTATTTCTTTTATATTCATGAAGAGAACTTCTGTTATTCCATTCGTTATTATTCTGTTGGAATAACCAGTATACGCGGTCTACCCTATACTTGGTGACATTCTTCTATTATTCTGTTGGAACATCCTGTCTGTGTGTTTTACACCGGACCTGGTTCCGTTTATTATTCTGTTGGAACATCCTGTCTGTGTGTTTTACACCGGACCTGGTTCCGTTTTTATTATTATTCTGTTGGAACATCCTGTCTGTGTGTTTTACACCGGACCTGGTTCCATTATTTATTATTCTGTCGGAATATCCTGTCTGTGCGTTTACGCCGGACCTGGTTCCATTATTTATTATTCTGTTGGAATAACCTGTCTGTGCGGTCTATCGCATGCATGGTGATTTCTTTTGTTATTCCATTCTTTATTATACTCAGTTGGTTAAGTTTTGACTTCTATACTCCATGAAATTTGTGGAATATCCTTGATAGTTGCGTTTCATCCAGTATCTTTTCAAGAAAATATTCTTCTAAGCATTCTTGAATTTTACTCCACAATGCAGTATCATGTTGACAATTTGGACGTTGTTAATTCCTGGATAAATTAATTCTTGAACTTGTTTTATTGAATTCTTGTATCATTGTCATCATCCTCATGTTTATAAAATGTTGAAAGTCATCTGTGGCCTGTAGTGCATAGATGGACTTGGTATGATTATGACCAGGGATTATTCGGTATAATCATGACCGTAATGTTGCAAATGATGTGGTAAAAGTCCTCATTGGCCCGTAGTGCATTGATGGACAGTTGTTGGCATGATCATGACCATTAATGAATATACGAATATCCTTGGCCGTAGTGCAGGGGTGATTCGATGATGTGGATTATTTTATTAAGCTGAGTCCCATCGATCACAGTGTTGAAAAACTTTTTAAATCATAAAAGATAGTAGAGTTTATTTTCTACTTGACTCTTTTAATGGATTGCTTGTTCCGCTACAGTTAAACTTGATGTCTATTATATTTTATCAGTTTAACATTGTTGAAGGCTAATGATAATTTATTCTGCATTATCTTAGTCATAATATTTCTTACTGGGCTAGTTGAGCTCACCCTTTCTTTCACTGTTCTCTTCAGGAAATGAGAACGTAGCTGGGGCAAGTCGGGGAACGGAGTGATGGTCCGAAGAATAGTATTAGTTAGTAGTCCTCACTATTCTATGTAATGGTGTGTTAATAAGTGTAATGAGGACTCCTTTTGAGTATGAATACTCTCTAGAAGATAATATTTGTATTCAAACTCACAGTTTATGTTTTGTCGTATTGTACACGACAATTGTATTATTAAGTTGTATTTGTATTCTGTACTATGTATCTGACGACCCAAGATGGGTGATGTATACCTAATTTTGGGGCGTCACAGTAAGCCCCAGACTCCGCATGTTGTCTTTTCTCCGTTAACATTCAACTAAAACTTTACTTTTATCATTTTAATCAGAAACTTATTCAGAAACAATTATGGAGGGAACAACTCGTAAGTTTTAAATCTGTTTCGTATAATTGAGATCTTGAGATTTTAGTTTAGGTTTTTCAATGGCATAAGGCTTGTGCTTACCTCTCTCCCTGTATGATTGAAACCAGAGAACTTGCTCCGTGCCTCAGCAGCTGTACAAAGGGTAAGTATATTTTCTAAAGAATTTTGATAGCAAAATCTAGATCTTTTAGTGATATTTCTTCAATAGTGATTAAATAAGGATAAGATGCTTAGTTTTCCTTCTACTTTCCCCACTCTATTTTTGGTATGTTAATCAGCATAGCAGAAGAAGTCAAGTTCTCCCTCTGTCTGGAAAGAAAAGAGAGTACTCCTACCTTTTTATTGATCTTTTACAAAATTTAAGTTTGTATAAAACATGCCCACGCATAATTCCTTTGGGTTTTTCTAGTTCAAAATTAAACTTTAATATTAGTAAAAAAAATTATGCAAACCTTAATATTCCATGGGTGGAAAAGAAAAAAGAAGAAGAAAAAAGTAAGGCTCCTTTCCAAGAATGATTTCTCTTTCCTTTTTATTATCTGACGAGATAATATTTTGATGTTTCATAGATAGGTACTCGGTGCATATTAATTGTGGTGGAAGCGAAACCACCATTGGAAGCAAGACTTTTGAAGCGGATGAAGACGAAGCAGGTCCGGCATACTTTGTTCCTAATCAAAGAGCAGAGTGGTGGGGAATGAGCAGCACAGGAAACTTTTGGTGGCATAACGAATCTAGGAATGATTATACAGCAAAAGCTATATCTGTTCTCAAAATGAAAGACTCTGATTTGTACATGAATGCTCGCCTCTCTGCTTCATCTCTCACTTATTATGTACGTTGTTTAGCAAATGGAAACTACACCGTAACACTATACTTTGCCGAGATAATGTTCAGAGATGATCAAACTTTTCAGAGTCTTGGGAGACGGATGTTTGATGTTTATGTCCAGGTTAATTTTAACACTTTAGATGCTACATTCATCGGTGTGAAGAAATGTATTGCATTCCACAAATTATTTTTTACAGGATGAACGAAAACTCAAGGATTTTGATATCAAGCACGAAGCTGGAGGAGTTGACAAGGCAGTAAATCGAACAATTAAAGTAGTTGTAAATGATACAATTTTACAAATTCGTTTTGTTTACACTGGGAAAGGGACAACAGCTGTCCCTAAAAGAGGAACATATGGCCCTTTGGTATCTGCTATTTCTGTGGAATCTAGTAAGTTTTCCATACTGTGAAGCAGCATTTCTCTCCCCCCCCTCCCCAATGAGTATGTATATGTTGAGGTTTTTCTGTTCTACAAACTTGAGTTGTTCTAATGTGGAAAACCAGGTTATGTTGCTACTCAATAAAACAAAATGTCCTATTCTGGCTATGAACATAACTGTGTCTGCAACGTAATGTATTTTGCATCTTTCTCCTGTTCTACAGATTTCAATCCTCCTTCGGACGTAAAATCAAAGATATTCATTGCAGTCGGAGTTGTAGCTTCAGGATTATTCCTCATTATCACATTTCTTAGTATTGCTTGGTGGAAGGGTTATCTGGGAGACCGAATGTCAAGGGAACAAGGTGCTGTAGTTCAATTTGTTTAATTTAAAGAAGAGCAGAAAATTCCATACATATGATAGAATTATATAACTCATGAGATTCAAACCACATGGAAACTACAATGATAGATAGCAAATGAATAAACACATAGTGATGTAAATATGACCATCTTCCAAATTATGGGATTTCATAAATTAATAGTTCGACTCAAATAGGCAATTTTTTTTCGAGAAGACAGACAACTCATGAGGATTAAGAATTACTACTTCGTTTGTAAGATGCACTCCAACATCTTAAAATATGTTCTTCTGCAGTGCTGAGAGGATTAGATTTGCAGACTGGCGTATTTACCTTTCAACAAATTAGAGCTGCCACTAACAACTTTGATGCTGCAAACAAGATTGGGGAGGGTGGTTTTGGATCTGTTTACAAGGTACCTTTTTCCTTCTGCTTTATATTTGTGGTTATGACAATTGACAATTACATTTCCATTACATTGCAGGGTGTATTATTGGATGGTACTATAATTGCTGTTAAGCAACTTTCTAACAGATCAAATCAAGGGACCCGCGAATTTGTGAATGAAATAGGCATGATATCTAGTTTACGACACCCAAATCTTGTAAGATTGCACGGATGTTGTGCTGAACGAAAGCAATTACTACTAGTGTATGAATTCATGGAGAACAACAGCCTCTCCCAGGCTCTGTTTGGTAAGTTCAGTTTTTACTTCCCCATGTATATTATGTTTACTTAAACTAAATGGGAATGGTACTGATCATCCTCAACAAATATTATTCACCCAAATCCAGTAACCGTATATTTTATTCTTCTTTTATTATTTTCTCCTTGAATCCTGAGCCAGATACTTTAGGCTCTTTCATTTATTGGTCTTTCAATGTCACTTACAGGTCCAGAGGATTCCCGATTGGACTTGGACTGGCCTACCGGGCAAAGAATTTGTATTGGAATAGCAAGAGGTCTGGTTTTCCTTCATGAGGAATCAATTCTGAAAATTGTTCATAGGGATATCAAAGGTACCAATATACTTCTTGATAGTGACCTCAACCCAAAGATCTCAGACTTTGGTTTGGCCAAGCTTGACGAAGAGGAGAACACTCATATTAGCACTAGAATTGCTGGAACTATGTGAGCTCTTTTTTCCCTCTGCCATTCAAAAATAATCTTTAGCCTGTTATATTCGTCTTTTCTTCTCGCCAAAAACTAGTGAAGAATAGACTAAATAATATTGTCTCTCGTTATTTTTATAAATCACAGTGTAGTATTGACGTTAAATTTTGGTAATTCTACAATTATACCAGATATTTAGCCGAATCAACTAAACAAAGTCTTGCTCCAATTCCTTGAGTTCCCATATGAATCTAATCATGTCCCCATTCTTCTCAGTTTATGGCTAAGCCCTAAAATTTGTACTTGTATCCTCCATGATTGATTTTTAGTGAGTAACCAAACCAAAATAGCCACAAGTCTAGTGAGAAAATTAACAGCGACACCCCCTCCCCTCTTTTTGGTGTTTGAAGCAAATTTTAAGAATGACTTTGAACTTAGAAGCAATCCAAGGCTGATCATATTTTATATAACCTCTTAGGATGAGTCTATATACATTAATAGTCAACTTGGGAAGTTGCGTTGACATGATCTGCAAATAGCAAGTTCTGTATGACTGCCATGTAGTATTTAAAATTTTACATTCATGATTATGTGGGATTACAAAAGCTCGTATGGATTAGCATAAGTAAGAAATCACATTTTCTGTTTGTATTATTATTTCGCAGAGGGTACATGGCACCAGAATATGCGTTATGGGGTTATTTGACAGAAAAAGCAGATGTATACAGTTTTGGGGTTGTTGCACTTGAAATTGTTGCTGGAAAAAACAACATGAAATATCGTCCAAACGAAAACTACGTTTGTCTTCTTGATTGGGTAAGACTATACTACTAATACTTCTTTGCATGCCTTCGAGTAACTTCTTCATGTGAGTGACTTAGTTTAATAATGAACTTTCTTTGTCTTCCATTGTCGCCTTCCTTACATGTATACTTGTTTCAGGCTCTTGTTACACATCAAAATGGAAGTCTGATGGATCTAGTGGATCCAAGATTGGGTTCCAATTTCAGCAAGGAAGAGGCAACCAGAATGATCAAAGTAGCTCTATTATGCACTAATCCATCTCCAGCACTTAGGCCAACCATGTCTTCTGTTCTGTAGTGGGCATGCTTAAAGGCGATATCCACATTCAAGAGTTAAACGTTGATTCAAGTATTTATGGCGACGATTTTTTCAAGTTTCAAGCTCTCAGAGAAAAGTACAATAAAATGCAAATCAGGAGCTCAAGTCCAATCTGAGACCACCATTTCTTCTTCCACTGGCATAAACAATGGCTCCTCCTCCACATCTGCCCATGACCTCTATTCTGTTAATCTTTATTCTCAGTTGTAAGTAATATTGAGATATATTCTGTGTCTGTTGGATTCCGTGGCAAAACCATGTATTTAGTCTTTCTATAAATATATAATGCAGTACAGAAAATGGAGAAACAAAATATTATATATATATATATATAAACATCTATATGGCTAGCACATGTATTAATCACCCTCGAAACTATTTTAGATTTGATGAGTGTCATTGGCTCTACTCGACCCGAGTAGGTATATGTATCATTGATCTATATATACATGTGTGTTTGGAAGTAAAATTTTGTGATGCATGTGTAATTTGATCTCATGTCATGTTGAATTTTTGTATTTTCTTTCTCAAGCTGCATGTTGTTAAGTATTTACTTTTTTAAAATCCTACTCCAAACAGAAAGCAAGAAAACAAATTTGGTCGACATTGGCTTAGATTCCTTAAAATTGGGATTTTCTTTTTTCTTTCGGTTTGTAGGGTATTGTGTAATTTTGCCTCTCTGGTAGGATTTTGTTAGAATATAGCTCAAGCCTTTTGTTTGTAGGGTATTGTGTGATTTTATCTTTCTTTGTTAGGACTCAAACCTTTATTTTATCTTGAAAAGCTCGCTATCCAATGGGAGATATTCATAACTCTTAGCATGCTATGGATGTAAGATCTGTTTCTCATATGACAAACAAGCTCACATGGCTATTCATAACAATTTTTTCAATCGTATGAATATCTAAAATTTTTTTTGAATGTAAATAAATTGAGCTGCATTACTTAATTTATTCAATTAAACAACATTATTACACCAAAATTCTGAACAATCAAAACCTTTTTATCCATAAGATAAATGTAAGTGTATTTTTTCAATAAAAATATTAATGTAATTGATAGCATGAGTGTAATCTTTCTGGTGAAAATTTGTCTCGCTATTAAAAACATACTTTCATATGGCAAAAAGATTTGGGACCATCCATTCTGTTTTATGGCTCAATCCATTTTATTTAATCTTTAAGACATTACAATTAATTGGTCAGATGGGTCTCCAAAACATAATATATTATGGTAGGTTCAAATCCTATTAGGCGAAATGGCAACATTTTTGAGTAAACTAAATATTAATCTGATGCAAATATGTAAAAGGGTAAAATACATTTTATATAATATTTTAAAATTGAATTATTTACTTATATCTTTCATAAAACATTTTTCTATTTCTATATTTCAACAACTTTTTGGGAGTGGGGTGGCGTGGTTGGCGGGTTGGAGTGGTATAGCATGGGGGGAGTGTATATATATATATATATATCAGCTACTGGATAAGTTTAGTCAAAACTCAAAAGAGTGTATAGCAGCTTCGTTTATCCATTGGAGAAGTCAGCACCCACCTTGAATCACTGTGTGAAATCGTCAAAGATTTGTATGTCATTCCGACCCAGTACGTATACAGGTATGCATTTAGTTTCTCTGTTTAGTGTAATTGTGTCCCATTTCTTTTCACATCATATTCTTGTTCAATTTATTCTTTTTCACCCATTTACATTTCAAATCTATCAACTCTTTCCTTCACAACATATTTAATTACCATAACTGGTAGATGGGGCATGAAACCTAAACTTTGAACCCTAATTTGAAAGAAGGTCATTAAGGTTATAAGAATGCCTAATTGAACCCCATAACAACTCTCTTTTATGTAAAAGAGGGTATACAAATCACTATTCAGCTAAAACTTCTTGGTAATAAACCAATGGTTCCAGCTGCTTGACATTTTACTGAGTGAAAATTTGAAGTTTAGTTTTTTACAGTTTTCAGTTTACCGAATGTGACAGAATTGGGGACATGAGATTGATATCACGTGTTTGGAAATTTAGAACTTACAACTGGAAAGTTCATGCTGTGTGATTGCATATATTCAAACACAATTAAAGGGTTTGCTTGGAAACTTTGTAGGTGGGTCCAAGATCTGGTCGTAATTAAGCATCTAAATCACAAGGTTACTAGATCTAATCTTAATTATTTTGAGACTACAACATTTGAAAAATTCTAAGTTTAGGATTTTATGTTTAGGATTTAATCAATGTACATGGCTTTGGGATGCAGTAGGTATGAAAGTAAAGACATGTCTCATGAGTTCAATTCAAAATTGAATTCCCCTTTTGACTATAACAAGTTAACAACAGTTAACTGTTCCTTTCTTACTTTGAATTGGTTATAACTGCTACATGCATTCCACAAAACTGTGGGAAAAGAGGAGCTAATAAAGACAAGAGACTCTTGTGGAAAACAAAAACAAATGATTTGCTGATGACGCATTGCATGGTTATGTGATTGTATGATGTTGTTTTGAACATCGGTAAAACGATGGATTGAGACGTCTAACTTATTATGCATAATCTAGATCAACATGGCATTTGAATTGACAAGTCAATGGCAATTCGATACACAGAAGTTCCTCTTAAAACCATGAAATTAACGCAGTGGAATGGTTAAGCCATTTACGAACAAAAGTAAGACAATAATCTAGGTGGAATATCTAACTGCAATTCAGTATCCTTTTCTTTCTCAAAATTTGGAAGGTTTTCCTTGATTCTAGTATTATTAAAATAATAGACCATTCATAAATGTTCACATCGATTTGAAAATAATACTCTTACATCTGATGTGTAGACATCAATTATGGCTCGTACTGTTCCTGCATTCTACATTATAAAACAAGCTATACAGTAGTTTGAGAGTCCTGCATATAAAAAGTTATAACAGGAGTAAAATGTTTCTCAAAAGGAAAAAAGAACTTTCTCTATCCCACTTTTTATCATTCCTCTAATATTCTCTCACCCCTGTTTTAAAACTTTTACTTGAAAAATTAAATTATTTTTTTTTCTTGATGCGGTGCCACTGTTGTTTAAATATTTTATCATATGTGGATCCAAGAAGTTAAGTGAAGGAACAATTGTAAAATCCTCCTCAACTTTTCCTTTGTGTGGTAGTTATAGGCATATTAATTAAACCCCCCCACTGTACTTTTTCTTTTTTTCTCTCCCAAATTAAAGTCCCATATATTTCCCCTTGATGCTGTTTCTGGGACGAATTTCTCTACCCTTGTTATAGTTTTGCATGTATTAGCTCAAGGAATTAAAAGGCAGAGCAGATGGAAACAGCTTTTGATACTCCAAATTCTCTCTTTATTCTTATGCTTGTCATAACCATACTAGCATGCTCTTACACAAGTTCGGTTGAAGCACAAACTTGGCCTCCTCAAGAGGAAGGTAGGTGTGCCTAGTAAATATTTCATTTGAAAGTATAACTTCGATCCTTTTCGATCCTTGATGTCATTTTAAGTTAAAGCATACTTAACTTGGATAGATTATGTGTCCAACTTCTATCCAACTTCCTTGTGAAATTAATATGAGTTTGAAATATGCAGTGAATGCACTTAAGGAAATAGCTGAACAATTGGGTAAAAAGGATTGGAATTTCAGTCTAAATCCTTGCGATGGAAACTCAAACTGGAACACACCAAAAATGAAAGAAATGCCAGCATATAATAAAGCTGTCCTCTGCAATTGTTCCTACCCTGGTGCAGTATGTCACATCGAAACCATGTATGTTTTTTGTCATTATATATGTTTTCCTTGCTCAAATTATTTATATGATGATTGATTAGATCTAAATATTTCCCCATTCATGATGATGGTATAAGTAATTCAACTGGAGTTGGTTACTAATTAGCAACAAAATAAGCATTCTTTGCATAATCATTATTTTTAAACAAACAAAATACAAGTGAAGATGATTTCAAGAAGACCTCAATGTTTATGGATTATCCGTCCTTAATTTATTTTTTTTGTGGCATTTCCTAAGATATCTAGGGACTGTACATGACGAGTAATTTGTTTGGTAAAGCAATATGGCCAGTTTACATATTTAGTGTCAATTCAGTATTGCTCATTGTAGTAATGATACATATGGTGGCAATATGATGAGATTTTGGTCTTTTGAGAGTTGGCTATTTATTAGCACTTGTTGATTGCATACGGTTATCAAAGATGTGCTATTTTTGATTATTTTATCTCTCTTTAACCTTTTATTATTTTCTTATTCTTCATGATATTGAAACTGTATCAATTATTTGCAACACCTTGTTTTGAGATTTGACGTACCATTTGATATTAAAAACCCTCTTTTATTCATGGTAAAACAGAGCTCTTAGAGGGCAGGATCTTAATGGCGTACTTCCACCATCCTTGGTAAAGTTACCCTACATCAAGACAATGTAAGTAATATTTTCATATTTATGCTTGTTTCTTGACATGTTTATTGGATTTTTTTGCTTCCATAAGAAAAACAACACTACCTATTGTTGCAGTGATCTTGTTCGCAACTACCTCCATGGCACGATACCTCGCGAATGGGCATCTACGAAGTTGGAATATATGTGAGTAACACGTGCATTTTATATTTGATGTTATTAAATTCTTTATTTATCTTCCTCGAATTGATTGAGTGAAGATATGCTCCAGGGTTGTCAATGTAAATCATTTATCAGGGCCAATCCCGAAGTACTTGGGAAACATTACAACTCTCAGAGTAATGTATGCACCACCCTCTCTCTCTCACACACGCGCGCTCACACACACACACCTAGGCATGCACAAACGGCCCGAGGCCTGCAGCCTGGCCTTGATCCGGCCTAGACCCGGCCTGGTCAAATGTAGTCCTGGTCAAAGCCTTGGGCCGGATAGGCTTGGCCTGGAAGGCTTCAAAAAGGCCTCCAATTTATGGACAAAATCTGGCATGGCCTAGCAAAAAGTCCGGCCTGGCATGGCTTGCAGCCTTAGCCCGGCCTGAGCTCGGCCTAGCCCAATGTGACAGGCTTGGCCTGCTTAATCAAAGACCCAACAAATTAATTTTGTTAAACATAATATGCATGTCTTATTTATACTGCCAAGGCCTAGCATAAATTTGGTGGGTAAGTGATGTGGGACTTAAGAAAAGTCATCCTTTGGCCGCCACTCTAGGAATTCATCCTCTAGTCGATTCTTGGGGATATTTAGGTCCTCTTCTGGAAGGAAAGGGGGCAGAAAAAGGAATGATAAGGGGTGACCCGAATGTAATGTAATTGTAGAGGAGGGTGACTATGATGATGAAAGTGGGTTTAGCCGCCGCTTTCAGGCTTTGATTGTTCTGCTTAATTTTGTTCTTCTGTTTATTGTGCTTTACCTGACCATATAGAGAGCAGCTAGGCCTTTCAAAGCAGAGGCTGCTGTGAAGGTATTCTTTTATTTGCCTTCATTTTTTTTCCCTGGCTCGATGTATTGTAATAATAGGAGAACTTTTCATATCAAATTACAAGCCATAATAAAGGCATTCCATAATTTGACACTTGTCTAAATGGATATGTTATCATAATTAAGCTCTGGTGTTGATATATTGAATTGGGGTTAGAAAATTTGGGCACGAGTGTTTGCAATGGTACTAAGCATAAAGCATACAAGAGATACACGCAAGAGATACATGCTTTAAATTGCATGGGTATCCTTCTTGGCCCATGCTTTCCACTGCCAATACTCTGTCTACTAATTCAATTGCTTCTAATTCAATGACTACTGCATCACCTTTTGTACACTTCGTTGATACAACTTCTACTCAACAGTCTTCTGCAGAATCTAATAACACACAATCCTCTAACTATAATGGAACACTTTCAGAGGCTCAACTAAAACAAATTCTGCAAGAAGTTCTGCAACATGCTCCAAGAGGAGCATAAGAGGTGAAGAAAGTGGAAGAAGGTTTGTTTGTGATAATGGAGTTGTCTGGTAATGAGAAAAATGAGGTTAAGATTTGGGTGCAAGATGGTAATTTGTATGTAAAGGGGGAGTATATACATTCAAATCCCACATTGGTTAAAGCAGATTAAGAATGGTGTTTTGGGTGTATATATATATATATATTCAAACCCCACATTGTTTAGCAATCAATTCTTCTCCTTCCTTTGTTTGATAAAATAAGGTGAGTTCAATTAAAAATTTTAAAGTTGTTACGTAAGTGGGCTTAACCTGGACCGGCCTTGGCCTAGCCTGGGTCTGGCCCGGGCCTGTGCAACAGGCTCTCACAGACCAAGATTTTGATTCAATTATCCGGCCTGGCCTGGCCTTTTATAATTTAAGCCTGGGCCTGGTCAATGGTCAAAGCCTGGCAGGCCTAGACCAGGCCAAGCGGCCTGTATGTGCATGCCTACACACACCCATGCATTCAGTGGCACACATGCATATACATCAAAAAATAAAAAATAAAAAAAGTCCACTTCAAATAAGTACATATTTAACTTATTCACTAATTTGAAAAAGATATATTTTCAGGAGCTTAGAGAACAACTTATTTAATGGAAGTGTTCCGGCTGAGCTTGGGAAGCTAATCAATTTGACAAATCTGTCAGGCCTCTTCTCTATATTTTTTCTGATTTTCCAAGTCCTTTTTTTACCTCACTTATCGATGAAATTTATGTATACAAGACCTGGTACTGAACGCGCTTTCTTATTGTTTATTTTAGTATTCTTAATGCTAACTATTTCACGGGACAGTTACCGTTGGAGCTTGCTAACCTAACCAAGTTAGTAGAACTGTAAGTATACCAATTGCCCTTTGCTAGTATTATATTGGAAAATTTAAGATGTGTATCGTTTTTTCTTTATCTGTTTTCTGTAATATTTACGATTATTTTTCCTTTTGGCCTATGCAGTAGGCTAAACAGCAACAATTTCATGGGGAAACTACCTAGTTTTCAAAGTTGGAAACAACTTCAAATGTTGTAAGTTCTCTGAATTGCATATTATTTTAGTTTGTTCTAACTTGATAAGAGTTTTGAAAGTAAACCTATTAGGGGGGTGCAAGTGAAATTTTAATCCGTTTTATTTGTGTAATAACAGAGAGATTCAAGCTAGTGGTTTTGAAGGGCCAATACCTTCTAGCATTTCTGTCTTGAGCAATTTAACTCAACTGTGAGTTACTAGTGCTTTTAACCTCTTCTTCAGTTGCTTGTTTCAGAAGCATTCCTAATTTTTGCAATAAATTAACTACTGTTGAAAGCCGCCTGTGTTAATATGCAGCATTATTAGCGACTTAAATGGAGGGGGCTCAGAATTTCCTAACCTAGAAAACATGACAGACATGAGATTATTGTGAGTCATTCTAATGAAGTGATGATTGTGAAAGAAATATGTATATTAAATTCTTGCACTTTCTTTCTTCAGCAATATTATGGACACAAATTTGATTTGTGTAGAATGCTGAGGAACTGTCACATATCCGGGAAGATACCTGTTCATATAACACAAATGAATGAACTGCGCAAATTGTAACTTTACTACTTCTATTTGCCTCTTTTTTTTTCTTTTTCCCTCTCTCTCTCTCCCTCTCCCTCTCCCTTTATAACAAGGATAGTGCAAAGCAAATTACGATTTTAATACAGAAGAGGGAATAAATAGAAATGAAGTTTGTGCCGAGTTAATTTTGCTTGTAGACTCTTGACCACAGTTTCATGTTCTATTGAGATAAAATTTTAAGAAAAAAGATGATAGCTACTTGGAGTTATCAAAGATGCAGATTTTAATTAGTTCGCCTATGCAGAAACTTTGGCAATTAATTCAAAAGATTTGTTTTCTGATATAAAGACAACACAGTCGGACTCGGAAGGTAAATGAAACTTACAAATAGGAAATTAATGGTTAGATATCCTTCTAATGTTGCACAACTCTATGGGTAATAATCTTCTATGCACATCTATTAAATACTTATGTGGACATCCTATTTTATCACTATATACTTGTAATGAAGCAAGTTTGTGTTGGATATGATTTACCAGATTTTGTTTAGTTTAGCGTCATCTGATTGGTGTTCCTGTTTCCTTCTTAAGTATAAGCTCTCTGTTTTATTTATTGGCAGAGACCTTAGCTTTAAGAAGCTGGAAGGGGAGATACCAAATGATCTTGAAAGCCTATCAAATCTGGAGACTGTAAGCAATCAAAATTTAGTAAGGAAGATCTTTTTAACTTGTGTAGGAATTCTTTCTAGTTGTTTGATATACATTTGTCATAATGTATCCAAGTGTGATGTCACACATGAATGGTCCAATTCAGTTTTAAGTTTTAATGAACCTTGTTTTTGATTAAAAATAAGTAGAGAGAACCATTTGCTACCACATTTCAAATGGCAGGTGTACCAATCCACACCCCTCCCCCCAATTTAGGTTTACCAGGATATTGATATTTTTATAGTATGACCAATTAGCAGAGATAACATGCACTGGGTAGAGCCCAAATCTCAAGTAGTGAATTTTTCTGTTGCTTTATATATAAATAAATATGTCTTGCTGGATGTCAAACTTCTGTTATCTTGAAGAGCAGAAGTCATCAGTATATCTTCTTTAGGTCTATTTTATTCGCATTATGATTTGATATATCTACATATGTTAGTGGGTGACCCCATAAATTTGTGTGCGCACTACTCAGGTATCTTACTAGTAACTTTCTTACTGGGCCTGTTCCGCAGTGGATTGAAAGCAGAGATCCTAAAGTGTATGTTTACTAAAACTACACTCTTGATCAGTTCGTATAAAATTTTCTGTTCATAATTAATATTATGTTAACATACATGTTTATCTATTATCAGAATCTCTGTTGTAGGATGTGAATATACAAAGCTATGCAAACTATAGCAGAATACTACAATACTATGTTAAGCGAGAGGAAACTAGGGATCTAAAGCATGATGAATGTTTGAAGATCTTAAGGGTTCTCTTGAAAAGACGAGGAATATTAAGAATGGTGGAGAAGTTACTTCAAAAAGTTGGTAAAAGAAAACCATACGGGAGGGTAGCTTCAGATGACTATACAAAATTTGGGAGGATAAAAGGAAATAAGGTTTTTCTTTTCCTTTGTGGAATTAAGATGTTCTTTGTAAAAGATGCATCGAGGAGGATAAATGAAGGGTTTTAGAATCAGTGGTGGTGTATGTCTAGTTGGACTTAGAAGTGTTTAGCGGGTGAAATTGTGTCTTGGCGTTTAGAATTTCTTAAATTATCATATATTAGGAAATTGTCTGAGGAGTGGCGAGAAAATATTCTGGTAATATATATGATATTTTCTGCCTATCTAGGCAATCCCTTTTCCCTGGCTGGATGCTGGGACTGGAATTTCCAGCTTAATATTGGAAAATTAGTTGTCACATGTCTGAGAAATGAATCTGATGCAGGGATTTTGTCAAGAGTGACTAAAGTTTGAATAAAAGAAATTATAAAATCAGAGAGTTGACTATATAAAAAAAATGAAACACAAGTCCACAAGGAACACAATTAAATTGTCAAATACAAATCCTCAACAAAAATGGTCAAGGAAATGAACAGTTATTGACAATTAAACAAACATCCTCAATTAACCAACCGATATACGCAATCGAGTAAAAGTCCTCAAGGACCACAACTAACCAGTTAATCAATAATAATAAATTAATGTACTTGGTATGGTTAATCAAATATGTGAGCTTGGAATGTTGAAGAAAAGTTAGCTGCAAGGCATGACAGGTGTTTTTCAAGTGCTTGGAGTGCTTGATTAGGTGTGTGGTAATCAAATAGTGTGATATATAACCTTTTAATGATAATGGAAGGAGCAGATATAATGTTGGAATGTTATAACATTTGGTTTCTATTCCGTAGATAGTGGATTTTTTCTGTTACATAATGGATTGCTAGTAATTAAAATTTTAGTTCTGTTAACTACTAATTAATTTCTGTTTTTTCTTCTTACATTAGTTTCCGATTAACAATATAAACTCTGATGGAATTCATACGCTCGTATTCAGTCAAATAGATCTTTCTCACAATAACTTTTCCAAGGTGCCACAAACTTGTCGGGAAACACTGTAAGCCTTAGAGTCCACATGATTTCTTTTCTTGATCCACATTCAGCTGAAACTTTACTTTATCATTTTCATCAGAAACTTGTTCAGAAGCTATTCTGGAGGGAACAACTCGTAAGCTTTTAACTTGTTTCTTATTGAATATTGAGATGAAGAGATTTTAGTTTAGGTTTACACCAAAAGGTTTGTGCTAAACTTCTCCTGTACGATTTAAACCAGAGAACTTGGTAATTGCCTCAGCCGCTTTCCTTGTTTAGAGGGTAAGTAATCTCCTATAATTTACGCTAACATTATGTATTTTTTTTTGTGGCATCGTATGTTAGATGAAATATCTTTACGAGTGATAGAACTGAAAGTGATAGATAAAATGACTTCAAGGCCCGAACAGGTTAAGTTTAATTTGCTCCACTAATTGATGCAAAATGGTTCCATCGAATATCTTAGAAAAGTCCGTGATATTCTTCAATTTTCACTATTGAAGAATATCCAACGAACAACTCTATGAATTACTGGATTGTTGTTTACTAAGTATTGTATTCTGCAGTAATACAATAAGTTAGAAGATCAAGAAAGAATAAGGAAATGAATTTTTCCAAATATATTTTCTAGAATGCTACATGTGTCCCTTATTTATAAT
Organism: Panax notoginseng; assembly: GCA_016801055.1. Lineage (NCBI taxonomy): Eukaryota > Viridiplantae > Streptophyta > Magnoliopsida > Apiales > Araliaceae > Panax > Panax notoginseng. Next base: position 231,836,700 of record CM029014.1, read on the forward strand.
GTTTGAATAGGTGTCATTTGGTAAGTTACAACTTTTCAAAATAAGAAAAAAACTCCCACTAACTGCTGCAGGTTTAGTTATTGTAGTATTGCAACTTCTGGCTTGTAACTAACACCAACCGCTATTCCAGAAAATAACTACCATTGTTGCTTGTTACTGTTGTATCTATTATTACAACAACAATTTCACTGGTTTATTACAACAATATATAGGCCATTTCTATGGCACTTAATATATATTTCATTTTCTCTTTTCAACTTCATATATAAAATATGCCCACCCAAAATTTAATTAAAAATTTTGAAAATCATTAACATCGTCTAGATATTTTAATCTGATTATATCCAACATTTAGGTTTGCTCTTTCCTTTTTAGTATCTCTGATCCTATCTAACAGAAGTAAAATTTTGATGTTTCGTAGATAGGTACTCACTGCATATTAATTGAGGTGGAAGCCAAACTACCATTGGAAAGATTAATTTTGAAGCAGATGAAGACCCAGTAGGTCCGGCAAAATTTGTTCCTCTGAGGAGAGACTGGGGAACTAGTAGCACAGGATACTTTTTGTATCGTGACGAATCTATAGACGGATATACAGCAAATAATATATCTGTTCTCCCAATGAATGACTCTGAATTGTACATGAAAGCTCGGCTCTCTACTTTATCTCTCACTTATTATGGCCGTTGTTTAGCAAATGGAAACTACACTGTAACACTTCACTTTGCTGAGATAATATTCAGAGATAATCGATCTTTTCAGAGTCTTGGAAGACGGATGTTTGATGTTTATGTCCAGGTTAACTATAACACTATCGATGTTTCACTCATTTTGTGTGAAGAAGTGTACTTTCGTTCTAACTAATTAGCTTGCTACAGGATGAACGAAAACTAAAGGATTTTGATATCGAAAACAAGGCACAAGGAGTTGATAAGGCGGTAATATACACAACTAAAGCACTTGTAAAGGATAAAACTTTACAAATTCGCTTTGTTTACACCGGGAAAGGGACAACAGCTGTCCCTATGAGAGGAACATATGGTCCTCTGATATCTGCTATTTCTGTAGAAGCTGGTAAGTTTTGCTCTGTTTTAACGACTGTCATGCATCTTTCTATTGTGTAGCAGTGTTCTCTCTCTCCCCCTCTCCCTACTTAATAATGAATTTTATTTAGGAATATTCTGGCCATGAACAGAACTTTTTGTTCAATATAATATCTTTTGCATCTTTCTCCTGTTTTGTAGATTTCAAGCCTCTTTCGGATGGAAAACGAAATATATACATTGCAGTCGGAGTTGTGGCTTTAGGATTATGCCTTATACTCGCAGTTCTTGGTATTGCTTGGTGGAAGGGCTATCTAGGGGGGCAAATGTCAAGAGAAAAAGGTGTCGTAGTTCAATTTGTTTGATTTAAAGGGAAGAGCCAAAATTCCATATATATGATAGGATTATATAATTTTTTGTTTTACCCCATGGACTACAATGATATATAGCAAATGAATATACACTTGGTCGTGTAAATGTGACCATCTCTTAGATTTGGGGATGTCATGTAAATGTGACCATCTTTTAGATTTAGGGATTTCATAAAGTAATATTTTGACTCAAAAAGACAAACTTTTCTTTTGAGAAGATAGATAACTCATGAAGATGCAAAACTACTACTTGGTTGGTAAGATTCATTTCAACATCAACATATGTTCTTCTGCCGTGCTGAGAGGATTAGATTTGCAGACTGGCGTATTTACCTTTCAACAAATTAAAGCTGCCACTAACAACTTTGATGCTGCAAACAAGATTGGGGAGGGTGGGTTTGGATCTGTTTACAAGGTATATAGCAATTTAATTCTTCACCTTTTGTACTTAAAAAAAACAAATTATCAACTCGACACACTTTTTTTTTCTGTTTTATTTGTGGGTTTATGACAATGGGAGATGAGCTTAAGTTACATGGACTCAGATGGAGTCCGACACGGATACTCCTCAATTTTGTCACTTTGTTACACTAAAATAAAATCTTCAGCACCCATACCCTTTGACCGAGTGAGTGTCGGACACGAGTACTTTAAGTTTATGGCAATGTGAAGAGTCCATGTAACATAGGAGATGAGCATCACTCAAAAGGTTTGTCACAATTACGTTTCCCTTACATTGCAGGGTATATTATTGGATGGTACTATAATTGCTGTTAAGCAACTTTCTAACAGATCGAATCAAGGGACCCGTGAATTTGTGAATGAAATAGGCATGATATCTAGTTTACGACACCCAAATCTAGTAAGATTGCATGGATGTTGTGCTGAACGTAAGCAATTACTACTAGTGTATGAGTTCATGGAGAACAACAGCCTCGCACAGGTTCTGTTTGGTAAGTTCAGTTTTTAGTTCCCCATGTATATTATGTTAAACTAAGTGGGACTGATGATCATCCACAAGAAATATTATTCTTCTTCTATTATTTTTCCCTTGAATCCTGAGCCAGAATCTTCAGACTCTTCCATTTATTTGTATATCAATGTCACTTGCAGGTCCAGAGGAGTCCTGATTGTTTTTGGACTGGCCTACCAGACAAAAAATTTGTATTGGCATAGCCAGAGGCCTGGCTTTCCTTCATGAGGAATCAATTCTGAAAATTGTTCATAGAGATATCAAAGCTACCAATATACTTCTTGATAGCTACCTCAACCCAAAGATCTCGGACTTTGGTTTGGCCAAGCTTGACGAAGAGGAGAACACTCATATTAGCACTAGAGTTGCTGGAACTATGTGAGCTCTTTTTTTCCCTATTCTATTCAAAAATATTTTTTACTTTACATATTCCTTTCTTTATTTTCCTTTTTTAGAAGCTAGTGAAGAATTAACCAATTTTTTTTCTTTTAATGAAATCACGGGTGTCCAAAACTCTTGGACAATTCCACTAATCCCATGGGTACATGTACCCCACAAGAACCTTGCACCAGGAAAATTCAAGCAATAAGCTTGTGTGGGTATCCCGTGGTTTTTCATGATTATGTGGGACTTGAGCTACACAAAAGATCATCTGTACGAGTAGAAGTATGAAATCACAATTTTCATTTGTAATACTATTTTGCAGAGGGTACATGGCACCAGAATATGCATTATGGGGTTATTTGACAGAGAAAGCAGATGTGTACAGTTTTGGGGTTGTTGCACTTGAAATTGTTGCTGGAAAAAACAACATGAAATATCGTCCAAACGAAAATTATGTTTGTCTTCTTGATTGGGTAAGACTATATTACTTCTGTGCATGCCTTTGAGTACTTTACACTTAAATTTTCTTTCTTCAATTACCGAATTGTTTCAGGCTCCTGTTATACTACAAAATGGAAGTCTTATATACAACTTATAATTGTTTCAGGCTCTTGTTATACAACAAAATGGAAATTTGATGGAGCTTGTGGATCCAAGGTTGGGTTCCAATTTCAACAAGGAAGAGGCAATGAGAATGATTAGAGTAGCTCTATTATGCACTAATCCATCTCCGGCACTTAGGCCAATCATGTCTTCTGTAGTAAGCATGCTTAAAGGCGATATCAGCATTCAAGAGTTAAACCCGAATTCAGGTATCTATGGCGACAATTTCTTCCAAGTTTCAAGCCCTCAGAGACAAGTATAACGAGCAGGAAATGAGCAGCTCAAGTCAATGTGAGACCTCCATGCTTTCTTATAATGAAATAAACAATGGCTCCTCCTCCACATCTGCCCATGGCTTCTATTCAGTCAAACTTTAATCTCATTAGCAAGTAATATTGATATATATTCTCTGTTAGCCAATTGGCCTCTGTGGTTGGAATTCTTGAGATATAAATGTAAAATACTCGGTACAAAAATAATTTTGAAAAAATATAGCTATAAAAATCTGGTGTTCGCAGCATTGCTTGTGCATTCATTCAATTCCAATGGAACAATCAAACACAGTTTTTTTCCATCTTGCAATCCAATTCGCTGTCTTTGCATTTTCTTTTTTTAATGTACTTGCCAAAAAAATTTCAAATAATATATATGCTTAATAAAAAAATTAATTTACAAAACTCGTACCTTTTTATATCCTAATGACCCCCCCCCCCCAAAATAATCAAGCACTAGCTCTTTTTAGAATTCATTTGGCTCATTTACAAAATCAAAACTCATTTTGACGTTATAGTTAAATTTTGACAATTATCGTTAATCAATGTTAATAATTAATACAGTAAATTATTTAAAATATATTATGATGTATAAAATTGGTATTTTAAAAATTACAATAAAATCATATCACAATTTTAACTTTAGTATTTCACAAATTAATTACAAGAAAATTCAATTCAAATTAGACTCCTTTTATAGGAAGGAGGGAGTAATAAACACCACATTTTCAGCTTATATTTTAAAATAAACTATAAGTACAAGCTACTTGTGACACTCTTTTATTTTATCTTTTCATTTTTCAATTCCTATTTTCATTAGATACTGAGTACTGACTGTGTGTATGGCATGTAGCTATTGTAAGTATGTATATATATATATATATATATATATATATATATATATATATATATATATATGTATATTATTTATATGTATGTATGTGTCAATGTGTGTTTGTGTATATACTCATTGAATCAGTCTGCGATTTCACTGGAGATTTGTATGGCATTCCGACAAGTACACAGGTGAACATTTAGTTAGTTTGAATTGAAAAACTGTTGTGGGTTTAATTTATTTTTTCACTTCATTTTAGGGTTCAATTTATTCTTTATACCCAATAACATTGACATTTACAAACACAACTCTCAAATGGTCCCTGCTGCTTGACTTTTAAACTTTTTTTTTCTTCTTTGTTTTCCAGTTAACTAGTTTATAGAATTAATTGTAGGAGTACCCAAATTTGGGAATGTGAGACTTGATAAAGGTGTGTTTTGAAAATTTGATTTGGATTCTCAACCACGGCCAATAATTGGTGGCAACTTTACGTCGTACATGCTATTCAAGAAGTATTTTTGAGTTTCGGCCTAAATATATGTGTGGTGGGATTCCTCCACACCAAAAGAATAACACTCCCTCGGCTCTCCCGGCTCCATATTAGTAGTATAAGATTATTATCGGCTTTTTGAAGTCGACTTAAGATATTTTGAAACTGAAAATTAACATATATTCCTTTACTTTTAAGTAATACAATGGCAGTCTGTCAATCTTTACTATGTATGGATCTGGTAACTGTTAATTTTGCCCGTGTTGAGTCAAATTAAGCGGCAATATTTTACTCAATCATATGTTTGTCCTATAATGAATCCTTGCAATATAGGAGCAATTGTAAAATCCTCCTTAATGATTCCTTTGTTACAAATACAGTAGTGAAAAGTTACATCTTGGATAAACTTTAGTGGTAGTAGTTATTAGCATATTGGCAGAAGTTTCTATCAACGTGGTGGAACAGTAGCCACTTAAAGAAGAAAGTAAGATAAATAATATTTGTGGAATATATCAAACTGCTAGTCTATTCTGCTAGTCATGACAAAATAGTCAATTAATGGCAGCTCATATAAAGTTGAAAATAATCGATCTTCTTACGTCTGATGTGTAGACATCATCAATTATGGGTCATCATGGTCCTACGTACAATTCACATTCTATTCAACAATTAGAGATTCATGCATATAAAAGTTTATAAAGAGATGACACTATTTCTCTTGGAGCCAAACAAGAATTGCTCAGTATACCAACCCATAGTTATCAACTAGTCCACGACTATTCCTCTGGTGGCTAATTACTTGCTAGTCAAGTCCAACGGAAGACTTGCTTTTCTTTTCTTTTTCCATTCTTTTTAAACAATGAGTATTCTGCTGCCTTTTAAGACTTGCTTTTCTTTTCTTTTTCCATTCTTTTTAAACAATGAGTATTCTGCTGCCTTTTAAGAGTGTACCTCAATAATCTTTTATGTCAAACAAAATGCATATGCACCCCAAAATTCTTTTTAACTCGACAAAATCCACCCAAAATTTGTTGCACTAAACAAAACGCATCCTCCTTTTGAACGATTAAGCATCCAAAAGAATTTTGGGGTGCACTCACAAATCTCAACTACGCCTATATATATAGCTTTCCATGTATTAGCTCAAGGAATTAAGCAAGAGGAGATGGAAACAGCTTTTGATGCTTCTACTTCTCTATTAATTTTCATGCTCGCCTTTACCATACTAGCATGCTTTAAAACAAGTTTCGTTGAAGCACAGGCTGGGCAGCTTCAGCAGGAGGAATGTAAGTTTCCTAACAAAAACTTCATTCAAAAGTCTAGGAATACATGATTTCTGAATACATCCTACGCACATTACTAAGCCCAAGAGATCGAGATGGAGATGGTTGTCTAGAATATGTTTGATATATGGAAATGAGTCCCAGTCCCTTATATATATATAATACCCTTTTGCCTCTGTTTGGTTCGTGGGGGAGGTAACCGATCTCCTTAACATGTTTACTTGAGGATATAGTAATATGTTCCCCTTAGTTGAAGCATGCTTAATGTGGATAAATTATTATGTGCCCAACTTCTACCAACTGGCTTCTGAAATTACTATGAATTTTATTTATGCAGTGGAAGCACTTAAAGAAATAGGTATTCAATTGGGCAAAAAGGACTGGAATTTCAGTTTGAATCCTTGTGATGGGAACTCAAACATGAACACACCAAAAAAGAGCGAATATTATAATAATTCTGTCATTTGCAAGCTCTACCCCGGTGGAGTATGGCATGTTGAAGAAATGTATGCTTCTTGTCATTAATGTATCATTTTGTTGCTTAAATTTTTATGTGCATGATGACTGATAGCATCAAATATTTGCGACAGCGGTTGAATTAAGTAATTGCACTGGAGTTGAGGCCTAATTAGCTACAAAATAAGTAATCTTAACATAATATGTATTTTTAAACATCAAATTAGAAGCATTATCTGTCCTTGTTACTAAAATTTTGCATTTCCCTTCTATATCTACTGACTGTGCATGATGAATAAAGCGTTTAGTACAGTAATATGGCAATATGATGAGATTTTGGCCTTGTCTTTTTAGAGTATTTGCACCGCCGATTGCTCTTGGGATTGATTTATTTCTCTTTAGTATTTGATAATTTGTCAATTCATTCAGATAGTGAATCTGTATCAATTATGATCTGCAACACCATACTTGTTCAAAATTGGCCTACAATTTGATATTAAAGAGCCTCTTTTATTCCTGTTGAAACAGAGTTCTTAAAGGGCAGGATCTTGATGGTATACTTCCACCATCCTTGGCAAAGTTACCCTACATCAAGAAAATGTAAGAAATTAATACTTTCATGTCCGTACGCTTGTTTCTTGACATGTTAATTGGATTTTTATGCTTCCGTTAGAAAGACAATACCACCTATTGTTGCAGTGATCTTGCTCGCAACTATCTCCATGGCACTATACCCCCAGAATGGGCATCAACAAAGTTGGAATATTTGTAAGTAATGTGTGCATAGCAACTTCTTTAGTAATCATCAATGTTATAGAATTAATAAACAGTGTGAATATATATATATATATATATATATATATATATATATATATATATATATATATATATATATATACACTCCAGGTCTGTCATCGTCAATCGTTTATCAGGAACAATTCCAAAATACTTGGGAGATATTACCACTCTTACATATATGTATGGTCTCTCTCTCTCTCTGTCACATAAAAACACACACACGCCCACACACTCAGGGACACACATACATGTCTTTTATCAATAATTTGAAAAAGATAATCTTTTCAGGAGCCAAGAATACAACTTGCTTAAGGAAGTGTTACGGCTTAACTTGGAATTTTTTTAATTTTCTTCTTGATATTGTAAAGTTTATTAATGTCATGTCTCATCTGTGGCATCATTTTATTTAATCCAGTGCATTCTAAGAGTATATTAAGAATTTAGCTTATGTTTCAGTTCCGCTACCTCTTTTTTAGTGTTCTAAACTGAGATTTTCTTACCAGAGCCCTTGAATCAAACCAGTTTTCTGACAGTGTTCCTTCTGAGCTCGGGAAATTACCTAATTTGGGATTTTTGTAAGACCTTGTCATAGCCTTGAACCAAATTTGTGCAATTTTATGGACCAACTAAACTGTTCATCTGCTGTATGACTTGGAATTCTAGGATTTTGTCGTCCAATCGATTGGCAGGGAGGTTACCAATGACTTTTGCTGGGCTAACAAAATTAAAAGATTTGTAAGCTTGTCAGTAGAATAATTATGAATTAATCATTATTGTTTATCATACTATTAATTAATTAAGCACCATCCATTTTCTTTCAACATGCAGTAGGATCAGTGATAACAACTTCTCTGGACCAATACCTGAATTTATACAGAACTGGAATCAACTTGGAAGACTGTAAGATCATTAGCCATCCTAATTAAAGTACCTTTTAAAATTTTGGTATAATACACTTCCTTCCTTCTATAATTATTAAATTAATTTTGTCAATGAAGAGAAATAGGTGCAAGTGGGCTGGAGGGACCAATTCCGTCAAATATATCTCTTCTCAACAATTTAACCGATTTGTGAGTGTAGAACCAATTAAATGTATCAAGTGTTTTGGCAGATTTTGTTATTTTTGTTTCATTATCTATCTAATTAGAGAGTTTTATGTTTTAAGTGATTAACACAACACACGCTCTTTTATTTTCACAGGAGGATTACTGACATAAATGGGCCTATTCAGGGATTTCCTAACTTAAGCAGCAGTACGGGACTAAAAAAATTGTATGGTGAATGATTGTGTAATGTCTATTGGCATAAAGGCTTATGAATCTGATCCTGCATTAATTATTTTGACATACTTCATCCTAAATTCAGGGTACTGAGAAACTGCAACATTTCTGGACAAATCCCTCCATATATCTGGCAACTGGAAGTTATAGACACGTTGTAAGTAGTATTGCATGACAAATCTCAGAGTCAATGTTATGGACTGTTTTACTTGGGTATATCTTACGCACCTCCGTTTGTTTGATCATGTCATCTAATTAATTCATCATGATTTGGACAGGGATTTAAGCTTTAACAGGTTAGAAGGACAAATTCCATATAGCATCAGCTCTAGAAAAATGAAATTCGTGTAAGTATGATGATGCCAAGATTTTAACATTAATTTTTAACTTCCAAGAGTTGTTTGCGAATATATAGTTGTTATTACATTTTGTACGTATGTACTGTTTTAAAAACCAGTCCAGTCTCTATTCAAGTGTGTGTGTGTGTGTATATATATATATGAGCAAGATACTAACCACGACTGCTTTGCATTAAATAGGTTTTTAACGGGCAACATGCTAAGTGGAAATGTCCCTGAAAGAATCATGAAGGATGGAAGTAGCGTGTACGTCATTAATTATTTATCTAGGATGCTTTTTTTGTGTGGTGGGGGTTGAGGCTCATTACTGCATGATATTATCCTTGAAGCTCATGAGTTTTTCCTTGCATTTCAATCACATTTATATTTTACAAGATGCTGACATTCAATTAACTAACTATGATGATTGTGAGCAGTGATCTTTCCTACAATAATTTTACATGGCAAGGCCCGGAGCAGCCCACTTGTCGGCAGAACATGTTAGAATATATAGTAATTTTGTTTGTTTGTCATTTCTTTCCTGTATGCTGCTATTCACTAAATTGAAAATTTCTTTTTTTTTCCATTAGGAATTTAAACATCAACTTGTTCAAGAGCTCTTCTTCAGAGAACACCTTGTGAGTTTCTTTTTCTAATTGCTTCTCTGAAATTTTTATGTTTAAATTTTGTTGCTGAAATGTGAGGGAGAATTTTTCTTCGACATGCAGAAAGGGAATTCTTCCTTGTGAGAAAGATTTCATCTGTCCTAAATGTAAGTTTGTTGGTGAATTTTGAAAGTCTTTACATGATGAATCAATCTATTAATTTGTATCATGTCATGTGGCGGCAGATGGGTGTTCTTTACATGTTAATAGCGGCGGAGACGATTTAAAGGCGAAAGAAATTAGTAATGGAAATGTTGTAGTGTATGAAGGAGATGGAAAAATTGGTGGTGGTGCAGCAACATATTACAGAAGTAAGAATTACTGGGGATTTAGTAGCACTGGAGACTTCATGGACGATAGAAATAATGAAAACAAATATTTTACAGAAACTTTATCTAATTCATCATCAAACATCCCTCAAATGTATACAACAGCACGCCTCTCTCCACTCTCTCTTACTTATTTCTGTTATTGCTTGGAAAACGGGAGTTATGCAGTAAATCTGCATTTCGCCGAAATACAATATACAAATGGCAATACATTTAGCAGTCTTGGGAGGCGGATATTTGATATTTATATTCAGGTAATTAATTATTTAGTTATGTTGTGAGTAGTAGTTTTTCAAATTACATGAAACTGATCCTCCTCTATGCATGCATGTTTCAGGAAGAATTAGTTCGAAAGGATTTTAATATTCTAGACGAGGCTCGTGGTGCCCAACGGCCAGTGGTCATACCATTTAATGCAAGTGTGACAAATAATATCTTAGAGATACGATTTTATTGGGCTGGTAAAGGGACTACACACATTCTTAAAAGAAAAGTTTATGGTCCAATTATATCGGCTATTTCGGTTACTTCCAGTAAGTATTTTCTTTTTCTCCAGATAGAAATCAAAGGAAATTGCTTTTAATGCGTTTTCAGGTATATATATGACATCAGTGTTGAGTTTTTTGAGTGTGAAGTTGAAGTACAATTTTAGGTTTAGGTTGGGTTTAAGACATATCAGCCTAAGCTTTTGTGTCAAGCTGAGTATAGTTTCAACAGGTGTATCCACTTATCAAAACGACGTAGTTTTGGAGGGACGCGGGACGCGGTGACATTTTTGTAAATACGCGGTGGCATTGTATTTACAAAAATGCCACCGCGTCCCTCACGTATTTACAAAAATGCCACCGCGTCCCTCCAAAACTACGTCGTTTTGAGGTGGGTGCTCTTGATCCTTACCGTGTATATATATATATATATATATATATATATATATATATATATATATATATATATATATATATTTGTGCAATGTATTTTGCTGTCTACTATCATAACTGTTGTAATTTATATAAATCTATATTTGGCCATATTTGCAATATGTCTGTTGCTGTCGTCTTCTAGCATAACTTTTATGATTGGACAGAATTTAAAACTTGTAGAACCGGTGGAAAGAAGAAGAACAACATTGTTTATGTTGTTGTTGGAGTGGTGGCATTATGCGTTATTACTTCAATATTTACCATCCTTTGGCGGAAAGGCTATTTGAAAGAAGGAAAAGGTGAGAGGTGTATAAATTGCTAAATCTAGCCAAAGCAAATAAACTCATCTGGATGAAGAATTACTACTTCGTTTGTAAGATGCACTCCAACATCTTAAAATATGTTCTTCTGCAGTGCTGAGAGGATTAGATTTGCAGACTGGCGTATTTACCTTTCAACAAATTAGAGCTGCCACAAACAACTTTGATGCTGCAAACAAGATTGGGGAGGGTGGTTTTGGATCTGTTTACAAGGTATATGGCAATTTTGTTGACTTTTTCCTACTCTTTTTTTTTGGGGTTGGGTTGGGGGGGGGGAACTTATGCCTCCTGCTTTCTCTATGGGATTATGATAAAGGGACATGAACATCACTCAACAAATTATTTAAAACTGTATTTGCATTACATTGCAGGGTATATTATCATCAAAACTGTATTTTACATTACATTGCAGGGTATATTATTGGATGGTACTATAATTGCTGTTAAGAAACTTTCTCCCAAATCAAATCAAGGGACCCGGGAATTTGTGAATGAAATAGGCATGATATCTGGTTTACGACACCCGAATCTAGTAAGATTGCACGGATGTTGTGCTGAACGTAAGCAATTACTACTAGTGTATGAGTACATGGAGAACAACAACCTCGCCCAGGCTCTTTTTGGTAAATTCAGTGTTTACTTATACATATATATTATGTAATTTGAATGTGGTTACCAGAAACACTTATCGACTGGTTAAGCTGGTACATGGTTAGAACACACAAGACATCTAGTTTTCATACCATGATTCATCACCATAGTAACCGTTTTGAACTTATGGGAATGGTGATCATCAACATGACATTATTTACCAAAAGCCAGTACCAACTATTCCTTCTTATTCATCTGTATTCTCTTTCATATTGGTAAATAAATGTCACTTGCAGGTCCAGAGGAATCCCGATTGGATTTGGACTGGCCTACCAGACACAGAATTTGTATTGGCATAGCAACAGGCCTTTTTTTCCTTCACGAGGAATCAAGTCTGAAAATTGTTCATAGAGATATCAAAGCTACCAATATTCTTCTTGATAGCGACCTCAACCCTAAGATCTCGGACTTTGGTTTGGCCAAGCTTCACGAAGAGGAGAAAACGCATATTAGCACTAGAGTTGCGGGAACTATGTGAGCTCTTTTCCCCCTCTTCTATACAAATAAATTCTTTATTTTTTTGTTCTTTCTTTTTTCTTTTCCTTTACAAAAGCAGTGAAGAATAGACTGAATAATTGATATACGAAAAACTTCAAGGATAAAAATTTATCTAGGACTGCTCATATTTTCTATATGCTCTTGGAATGAATCTATACACTTGAGATAATTGGTGCTGAAGTTATTCCATACATAATAGTCAACTTGGAAAGTTCATTGACATGAACTGAAAGTCAAATTTCATCGAAGTACAGTATGATTATGTTAGGAGTTGAGGTACACAATTAAGAGCTCATATAGCTACGAAGTAAGAAATCAGCTTTTCATGCATTTGCAATATTATTTTTTGCAGAGGGTACATGGCACCAGAATATGCATTATGGGGTTATTTGACAGAGAAAGCAGATGTGTACAGTTTTGGGGTTGTTGCGCTTGAAATTGTTGCTGGAAAGAACAACATGAAATATCAACCAAGCAAAAACTATGTTTGTCTTCTTGATATGGTAAGACTACATTAACTTGGAGTACTACCTAGTTAGTTAGTGTCTTTGAATTCTTAGCCTCCTTCTTTTATAATTGCATGTTTCAGGCTATTGTTATGAAACAAAATGGAAGTTTGCTGGAGTTGGTGGATCCAAGGTTGGGTTCCGAATTCAACAAGGAAGAGGCAATTAGAACGATCAAAGTAGCTCTATTATGCACTAATCCGTCTCCGGCGCTTAGGCCAACCATGTCTTCTGTAATGGGAATGCTTAATGGTGGAATCAGTATTCAGGAGGTAAACATTGATTCAAGTATCTATGGTGAAGATTTTTTCAAGTTTCAAGCCCTCAGAGACCAGTACAATGAGATGCAAATCAGGAGTTCAAGTCAATCTGAGACCCTCATTCATACTTCCGATGGCATAGACATTGGCTCTACCTCCACATCTTCCCATGACCTCTATTCAGTCAATCTCTATCCTGGTAGGATGTAATATTTAGATATGTTCTCACTTAGTCTATCAACTTCCATCACAAAACCATGCCTCTAGTCTTTGATTAATATATAATGTAGAAGAACATAATATTTATTTACCTTGTACGTAATTATTTTTAATTGCATCGATTATTTTGAATTTTACTAATATTTTGCGGAATTCAATTCAAAAAGTCGAGGTGTATCTATGATTTGGGAATAAATGAGGTAGTTGAAACTAAAATGTCACTGCCTAGCTACACAAATCCTTATATATGTAGCATGAACACTAGGATATTTTATCAACTGGATTAACTCACTTCATTAATTATGATTAACATTGAAATTAAGGTAAAAAGACTTTATTAACTAGATTACATTTACATATAATTAATCGTTTGGTACAGCTCTTAATTAAATTAGACAGCAATAATAACTTATCAAAGAAAAAGAAAATAATAAAGGCCGCAACTATAATCTTTTTGAAATATATAAAACTAAAATTACCGACATATTTAATTTCTCAACAAGGCTTTAGCTAGGTTTCTTCTTGGTCACCCTTTATATAATTTCTAATATGAAAGTTTTACGTTTAAAATTTTAAAACAAGTTGTGGTCGGAGTTTGATTATATATGTTTGTTTTACAAATAATAACGTTAATTGTTTTTTCTTGAATATCTTGGAAAAAAAACTAAAAGTTGGAAGAAAAAAAAAACTAAAAGGAAAATACACAAGAATAATGCTAAAGACACAACTTATTCTACAATTATTTTATAATTTACTGATGTGGCATACTTCATCTTAACATATTAATGAACAAATTACTTCAATACAATCTTCGACCCCACTTAAAAATTGAGATAAAATATATCACATCAACAAATTATAAAATAATTATAAAATAAATTATGTCTCTAACATTATTCAATATACAAAACATATCATGCATGTAGCTGCTTAAATATCTCAACTAAGTAAACGAAGTCGAAACGAATAAATCCAATCCAAATCGGCAAATTAATCTTGTCCCCATGCATGTATCTTTTCCACGTGGCAACATAATTTTAGCAAATTCAGCCACGTCATCACCCCCTACATGTACACGTGTCTCCCACGCAACAACCCAATGCACCTCTCCTCCACTATAAGCTCCTAATGACTTTCCGCACTACTCGAACTTTATCAACAGCATCACACAAATTAAATTAACAGCTTTTTAACTAATTAATTAAAAATGTCTTCTAGTGACAAAAATGCGGGGCCGATGCCGGCCGGCGACGGATCAGTGCCGCCGGGGAAGGGAATGACGGTAAAACAGCAAATGCTGGACAAAGGAGCTCAGATTAGTCAGTCCCTGAAGCCCATAAAGCAGATAAAGCAGCATGTTTGTAGCTTCGCTTCATATAGCCATGACATGACTCGCCAAATTGAGACTCACCATTACGTGACTCGGCTCAACCAGGACTTTCTCCAGTCTGCCGTTTACGACTCGGGTGACTCCAATGCCCGTCTCATCGGTACCTACCTACCTAAACACACGTGATAATTAATATTTTTGTCTTTGAAAAATGAGTTTAAACTTAATACACTGATGCGAGCTGTGTTTGAATTATTACACGTCAGTCACGTGATTAAAATAAATATAATTTTGTTAAACAATTTAGTCTGACATAATTTTTTAATGAAAAAAATTATGCATACATGGTTTATATATATATATATATATATATATTATTCCCTTCTTCAGGAGTCTCATTTTTAAAATTAAAAATTTTAAATATGTATTCTTTTCAGTTTTCATTTCTTAAGCTAAAAAGTTTGTTAGCTTATATAGCAGTGTTGATATGGTAATAAAATTAAATTTTGATGGTAATTGAGAATCTACATTATACTAGAACGTTAATTTTTAGTTAACATTGGATTAGTTGCCGGCCGGTGATTGTTTTTGGATTGTTACGTGCATCCAGGAGTTGAATATATAGTATCTGATCGAATTTTTGAAGCTCTTCCACCTGAGGAACAGAAGCTTTGGCACTCTCATGTTCATGAGGTTACAATATAAATTTATATTATTTTCTTTCTTGTTAGTTTTTTCATAATCTCCTAATTAAATATTATTTTAATTGGAATGGGTTAACCATATATATAAGATTGTAAAATGGTAGTTGTTACGTTGGGTCAATGGTCCAGATTACGTCAGGACTATGGGTGAATCCAGGGGTTCCAGAGATGATTCAGAGGAGTGACCTCCAAGATCTTATCCCTACCTATGGCAAATTTTGGTGTTCCTGGCAAGTTGACAGAGGTATAAAAAGTCAACGCCAAGTTAATTGGCTTCTTCACTTATAACTAATTTTTTAGTTTAGTTTTTAGGTTGTATTTCTATGAAATTAATATTCTCCCTCTAGTCCAAAAAAAAATATATAAGATCATTATTAAATTTTTAAAATTTAATTTGCATACTATTTTTTTAATTTATAAAACAATCTAACTAATAAAATATAACACATTTTGAATTTCTCGCTCACCTTAATAAATCATCTGGGTCGTCCAAAGTTTAGAATAAATGCCACCGTCCATATAGTGCCAGAGGCACGAGACACAGCTAGTAATCTTATACTACCTCTATCCTTCGACAAAGTTAGTTTCGTTTCAAAATATAAGAAGATCATCCTTTGAATGAACATAATTTGGATAGTTTACATTAATATATCCAAACAATATTTTTATAGGGAAATTGATATTTTCCCAACTAAATGACCTAATAATTTTACAAGCTTCTTCTGACATGAATAGTTTTATAAGCTCCTCCTTATAAGTTGTTGAATACATAGTAAGCGAGTACTTGTATAAATTAATATCAAGTCCCTATTTACAAAATTAAATGCAATTCATCATTGTTACTATATAAAAATGAATGAACTTGTATTTATTTTGAGCTTCGAAACAAGAATTTGCAGCAAATTAAATACTTGAAGAATTAACACATACAAGGTTCTTAAATATTAAAGTAGTTTAATGAAGTAATTTTGTGCAGGTGATAGGCTTCCATTGGGTGCACCAGCACTGATGATGTCTCCACAAGAACTGAAGTTGGGGATGGTTGAGCTAGATCTAGTTCAAAAGAGAGATGTGAAATACAAAATGTCAACCGATGAACTCAAAAAATCAAGGGCTGATCATCTTGTGGTACCGGAATCGATAAACCCGACGGCGGACCACTGGAAAAACTCTGGGAAGGGCTTTGCTATTGACATAGAGGAGACAGAAATGAAACTAACGGCACCTAATTTCCCATGATCATCATCTTCAAATCAATTAATTAATTCATGACACTGACTTGTGTGTTTTCTGTTTCTTGCAATAGTCTAGTACTGGTTATATATTAAGAACAAATTATTTTCTCCTGAGCTCGGATTTTAATTAAGATCATAATAATTAATTAGTACTTCAATTTAAAGAAGCTATCATATATATATTTCTTGAGGTAAATGAACTTGTGATATTTAATGTCACTTCCGGGTAGTGTAGTCTCAGTGTGACTAGCATAATTGAGTTTTTCTTATTTATCTTTTCTAATATTAATTGTGGTTTAATTAGAATGCTATTGCTTATATATATATATATATATATATATATATATATATATATATATATATATATATATAATCGATATTTGGTGTTTAATTTGGTATAAAATTCTTGTAGTAATAATGGTAGAAAAATTGTGAGATGATATATAAATTCACTAAAAAATATTTGCTTACTCTACTATATGGTGAAAATTGAATAAAGTTTAATCGTATCAATTTTAATTAGTTAATTAACTCTACTAATTAGTTATTTAGTTGAGTAAGTGGCATTCCTGTTCAAAGTTATAATGACTAATTACTAAAAGGGGATGAATCGATCGGATCAGTTTTATCAATTTTGGTGGGGTGCATGTACATGTACCTCTCAACCTCTCAGGTTATTTTAATTGTTTGATACTGTGATTATTTGACTGCAAATACCATGGAAATTTAATTAAGTACATAAGATAACTTTCTTTTTAGTAATTCAGCACTCTGTGTCCATATTCTTCAAATAATTTGAACACTTATCAACTTCATACTTTCAAAGCAAAATAGGTAACCTTAGCAAAAAGTATATATAAATTAATGTATTGGATAATAATTAGTTGATATCTCATAATGCACGGATGGATTTAATGGTTATATCCAATTATTATTATACATATTATTTTGGATTCCATTACACTTTCCCTTTAATTCCATCTAATACACTATATTTTTATAATTATGAATATAATAATTGAAATTTATATCGGTCAACTAATTTATTATATTGAATAACATAATTTTTTTAAAAATAAAAATAATCCAATATAATTTTATCATTTGATAAACATGTGAATTTTTTTTATCAAAATTTCATTAATTAGATGAAAATTCTTTGACTTTTAACGTTTGAAAATATTTTTTATGATTCTATTTTTTTGTAGGATTAGTTTTAATGCTATCAACTATCTATTAACTATTTTGATCATTACTAATAAAATTATTAAGAACAAATAATTAGTGTATTGTATGAAATTAAAATAAATGTGTAATAAAAGAAAGTCAAATCCATCATTTTATATCTTTTTTTTGTATTCAATCTTTTGTCACTAAAACACTATTGTCTTAACAAATACAACATACAGTAGTGCATAATTTATTTGTTTTACCAGGCTCACATATAAGTTCACAAATCGACTTTTAAAATTAGTTCGTTAAAATATAATATTTTAATTTTTTAAAATTAACTTAAAATATTTTTAAATTTAAAATTGATATTAATTTTTTATTTTAGTTAATATAATAATAAATATGATAAATTATTAAAATTTATTATTATTGTAAAATTTATCATTTATTAATTTTTAATAAATTATTTCATTTTTCAATTTTAAAATATCTTATATTAACTTTTAACTTTAAAAAAATAACTTATAATTGGGAATATTGAGGGAGTATTAAATTTAAATAAATTTGTTTTTAGAGAGACATTTTATTTTAAAAAATAATATATATTATAAAAATTTATGTTAATTTTTTAATTATTAATTACATAAATAAATATTAATAATAAAATTTTTAAATAAATAAAATATTATATAATTTTTATTAATTTCATATATTAATAAATTTCGTAATTATAATTCAACCACCAAAACTCATATGAACAACTATAGATAAAAACAAAGCCTAAATTAACATGCAGATTCTAACGTGTCTCAAAGGGGGAAAACCAAGCATGACAAGTGTCCCTAAAGCTTCACCAATTTTTCCATCAATCTTCCACGTCGACTACCCATGCATGCATGTATATACGTGGCCCCAAAATAATCAAACACGTTCCCCATTACATGCATGCTCCAATACAAAAACCCTGGCCTACAATAAAAGCATCTATCTTCCTTTTCCTATCAAAAATCAAAACTCCCATTTCACAAGCACAACAAATAAATAAATACCATTTGTCAATTACTTGTAGCTACATTTCTTTCCCGGCCGATGACGTTGCACAGACAGACCGGCGGAGAGGAACCGATACCGCCGGGGCAGCCGATATCGAAGGAACAGCAGATGCTGGACAAAGGGGCACAAATGATGCAGTCCTTTAAGCCCATCAAGCAAATGAACCAGCACGTTTGTACCTTTGCCTTGTATAGTGATGACATGACTCGCCAGATTGAGACTCACCAGTATCTGACTCGCCTCAATCAGGACTTTCTCCAGTCTGCCGTTTACGATACAGACGACTCCTACCGTCCTACGGCCGTCTTATAGGTAATTTAATCATCCATTTATATACTCAATTGATCCCTCTTAACATATAAGACCTTTTATGACAATTTGAAATATTTTTGAATTCAAAATTTTCGAAAATGTGTTTTCTTTTAGGCATGATAAAAATACATTTGGTTGACTAAGTGCTAGTACTATTTTATTTATTTTGGGGATTTCTATGGTGCTAAGGTGGTTCATGTTAATTAGAGACTACTATTGTATGTGACTTTTTTTTTACAGGGGTAGAATATATAGTGTCCGACAGAATATTTGAAACTCTTCCTCCGGAGGAACAGAAGCTCTGGCATTCTCATGCCTATGAGGTACTAATTAATTAATGTTTAACCAATTTATGGTATAATTAATATAAATTGTAATTTTAACAAAAAAAAATTGGATAATATTCTTGTTCTCTAGATCAAATCAGGCCTCTGTATGAATCCCCGGGTCCCAGAAATGGTTGTGAAACCTGAACTTGAAAATATTGCCAAAACTTATGGCAAGTTCTGGTGCACTTGGCAAACTGATAGAGGTATTACTAATTTTCTTATCTTAAAAGCTGTAATAGATATTGATTTTTTTTAATTGTGTTTGTTAGTAAAAATAGTTTTGATTATTTGGTATTATATTAATTAATCTGCATGCATGCAGGCGACAGGCTGCCGTTGGGGCCTCCGGCACTGATGATGTCGGCACAAGCGGTTAAATTGGGGATGGTGAAACCAGAGCTACTACAAAAGAGGGATGACAAGTACAACATATCTAGTGAGGCTCTTAAGACTTCTAGGGTGGAGATTGCCGAGCCGGAGTGGTTGAATCCGCAAGCCGATTACTGGAAACAGCATGGAAAGGGTTTCAAAATCGACGTTGAGCCAACCGAGATGAAGCGGAGGGCGCCATTCCCTTGAAGAAGTATATATGTGTATATATATGAGTTTTGTTATGGAGATATTGGGGATGTGGGTTTTAGGTACTTAATTTCAAGGAGGTGCAAGTGCATGAAAAGATACAATATGTATTAATGTGTTGTGTGTGTATATATAAGTACTCCATGTATTAGTGCGTATATATGTACCATGCATGCATGCATATATCTATGTTCAGTTACGTGTTCTTCTGTGGTGTTAATAGTATGATAGACTGATAGTGATAAAGTTTGTATGCACTGTTTATGTTTGATCAGCTACATGGCGCATATAAATTATCTTTAAGTATTTCTTCCTACAATTTTGATTTTTGAGAAAATATATAAGAAAGAGAAAAGTGTACATAGATTTCTGGCCATTATAAGTATAACATACTAAAACTAGTCTTTTTAATGCTATCATTTCAAAATATAAGAGTAATTAATTAAAAATATAAAATAAGGAGATATTTATTAATCTCATCTCTTACTATTAATGCTAATCTAGAGCAAGGATTTGGTGTCACCTTCTAAAACTCCGTCACGGTTCCACTCTTCATTTTGTACATAAATAAATAAATTAATTACCAAAAAGAATTGTATAAATTATCTATATTCGCTAAATTAAATTAATTACTAAAAATATATATATAAATTATCTATATTTTCTAAATTAATTGAATTATCTATATAAAGTATTCTGTCCATAAATTCTACTCTTTTATCAGGTGCTCTATCATAACATCACCTCTCAAACAAAGCTTTAACTTAATTTTTAAAAAAATTAGTCTATCAAAAATAGGGCCAAAGTGAAAAAAAAACCATGTGGTTTTATCCGAAGTCCCACTTAGCACATGATTTTTTTTCTTTTAAAAGTATTTTTGAAATTACAAATTTCAGGTCAACTATGTCCCTCCCGTTAACGGACATACCACATAGGCTACGTGGCTGACACATGGATATATTTTGCTGACGAGGGATAGCTATTTGTCTCAATACATGTGCCCATTTTACATATAACTTTTTCATCTTATTTTTTACTATTATTGTTATTATTATTATTGTTGTTGTTGTTGTTGTTGTTGTTATTGTTGTTTTACTCTTTTCATTCTGAAATACAAAATTAGTATTGGAGTTTTAAATTCAATTTAAATATTTGTTAACAAAAAATATTATAATTAATGATACCTTTTATATAATTTATAATTATTATAATTTACTATAAAAATTAGTCAAAATTTATTTTTAAAATACCTCAAATAATAATAATAATACCGTTCTCTCTGTTGCAAGCAAAAAAAAAAAAAACTACCATCAGACCACAACAACATCAAAATACATATATAGAGTAATCTCAACTATGATATGTGCATGTTATACCCGTACTAATAGTGGCAACAAGATGGGAAGTGGTAGTGATATATGGTATAATTCAGTCCTTATTTGTTGAGTCAGTTATAGAGTGGGTGTTACGGAATAAGCTTTGGGTATTCTTTATCCTATAGCATAATGGGTCCTGTTTATTTGCCTTGTTAATTTCTTTACTAGTTGTATGGCTATATATAGCCCAAATGGATGGAATGAAGGGGGGAGTTTATCACCAAAACAGTTTCCTCCTTATCTTAATTCTCTTCTGCTCCTTAATTCCAAATTCCTTCGTATCAGTGGTATCAAAGCCAGGTTCGACCATGGACACTTGTGGCAAAACGAATGCAGAATTCAGCAACGATGTCAACGAAATCTTACCACGACACGAGACCATTTCAATCAGGTGAATGCAGCTTTACAAGCAGTGTTAACTGAGCTTCAAGCTCTTCGAACCTCCCATAACCAGAACACCCTCCCTTAAATTTGTGAATTTTATTCCTTGAGGGAGGGTATGGAATGATCCCTTAATCAATTCCAATCCTTAAATCCAATTGCATTGAAAAAATTCACCTTACTAGTATTTTGCATGAAGTACAAGTAGGAAATAAGTTCAGTGATCTGATATTATGCGTAATTTGTAGTGAAGCAACTTTCACTGTTTCCCTGCCTGACCCAATCCCCCAATAGAGAAAGAAATAAAAAACTGAAAGTAATGAAAAGAAATGGCAGAAAAGAGGAAATAACTATAAAAATAATAAAAATTTCATCTCCATAAATAGAGATGGTTCTCTTTGAGAACAACCCAGGACGTTGATTTGATTGAACCGATCACACCATCATTGCAGTTTGTGTTACAAATGAGCATAACAAAATGTGCGGGTCTCATTGTTCAGGTCAGAACCGGTAGCTGCTTTGTGCTGTTTTAATGCAGATGAAGTCTTGGCAGGCATTAATAGCATGCTGGGTTGTATGGGTAAAATATCAGCTGCTTTTGGTGCCAGTGATTCATCATCAGATTATGAAGCAACATGGTTAGTTATCCAAAAACTTTATTTGAACAGCGTTTTATGTTAATTGTACGAGTGGACTGTTCTGTGGTTACTTCCATTCGTAATTGAAGTGGGTTTATGACATGCTTAAAGAATAAAGCTGTTGGATGCCCAATGATTACAAGGACAATGTTACATCGGATAATATCTTCGCAGGCAACAAGGAAATATCATTATGGGTATGAGATTATAATGAGATTAAGCAGTGAGATTCTCAATATATTTTGTTTCAAGTATTTTAGGAATATTGTATTTACAAATCGAATTTTTGTATAAATAAATTCAATGTTAGTAAGTATTAGGACTACTTGAAGTAGAAATTGGGCCATACTCTTTAACTTTTAAGCTTTTGAAGATGCCAAACAAAAGACAGATGGAACATGACAATACAAATCCTCTTTAACGCTACTCTCCAGAAATCTTATGCTCAAATTCTTTGATAAAACATAATAGAACTACTCAATATACCATGAGTCTTGCCATACATTGTTTACAATGTTATTGGTAAGAATTATAAGGTGATCTTACTTATTACACATCTCTCAAATTTTTTTTATTACTAATACTTATTCACGTACACATACACCAATCTTCCAAGCAAAAAATTATCCATAAAATGAAACTTGGTAGTAATGCAAAAACTTAAACTCAATCAAAACCCATATGAACTAGTCAAGGTCGAGAAATTTTAGTTAAATATTGTGAAGGAAATGTAATGAAAAATCTATAACTGAAACGTTAAGAGGACATTACTAACTACTGTAGTTTTAGGTTTAGGACAAAACTGTATCATCAGAGGTCTAAACGCACACTAAAATACATTTAGAAGAAACTTTTCACATAGGATATAATGATACCTATTGACTCACATCGGAACAATAGAATTATAATGCTCGCCCAGTCCAAATGCATGTCGATGGTATGATAGCATGATGCTTGAACTGGATGAGCCAGTCCCATTGTCAGATTTATACTCCTTCCCCATCTCCACATCAGGGAAGGATCCCGAAAATATCATTATATGCATCTTCAGGCAATGAGTTAAAGCACCAAGCTCTAGTTGTCCACCCCATGCCGCAGTTGACTCCACTTCTCTACAATAATTCTCAAACCTTTCCGCAAGCGAATCATCGTTAGAATCTCCATCAGCCATATTATCTGACAGAAAGAATGGGAGGAAATCAGGTGCATGTTTCCTCATATAAACTGCAGCCATTTCCCGAAGTTCTTGGTATGTGTAAGGAGAAGAACCTCCTGACTGGACCGCTAACTGATTTTCAACAGCTCTGTAGAGGCAGTGCCCATCAGGCTTTATCTCATTGACAATCAGGCCAAGGGGTTCAAGCTTTTTCTCCAACTTCTCATTTTCAACCATTCGATCGCTTATGATGTTGCTCTGCTCTTCTTGTATTCTTTGTTCTCTAGCTGCTTCTTGCTGAGCTCTTTTCTCACGCCTCTTGACACTCTTACTGGGCTTTGAATGGTCAGCTTGGCTGGCGACAGAGACTCCAGCAATGGCCTTCACCAAAGTGTCGAGATTGCCTTTCTCCTTCCCATTGCTATTGCTATACCCTAACAAAGCAAGTTCCTCTGCATGTTTCTCTTTGAGCTCCGCAGAAAGTTGAGCAATCTCATCCTCCACTTGTTTTTTCTTAGCTTTCTGTTCAGCCTTGCTGCCTTTAGCAGCAGACTTTTTCATTGAAATTTCCTTGCCCTGCAGCTGGGATATCTCTTTCCTGCAATGCTTTATATTAGCATAATATAGGCTATAACCACAAATATAAAATTTCATCATAGGTAAGCTACTTGATCAATTCACTCACAACGTCTCAACATCTATCACTGCCACATCTTTTCACCAGCAACCAAGTAAGGAGGCCAAAATAACTAGTATGTAGAACAAAAAACACTTCAACCGTGATACAAACTGAATTCAATGTTGAAACAATAATTCTTTGTACCACAAATTGGAATAGAACAATCAGAGTTGGTCAATGGATATGTAATTAGTCTGTTCTATCTTTGGGCAGGGATCAAAACAAATTCAATGTTTCTGAAAATGCGACCTTCAAATTTAATGCATAGATTGCGTTATTGATGGCAATTATTATCACCGAGATATAAGACACATGTAGAAATACAATTCAGTGTACAAGAAATCATTTAGAATTTCATAGATCAACTAGTGTAACTCAAGATTGTTCGGTACCCTGTCCAACTCCTTCCTTGTGAGGATGATATTTGAAGACATTTGGCAGAAGAGCCAATTTAGCCGAGACACATGAAAACTAAAAGAGTCTTGGCAAAGTCGTTTTCTGTATCACACTAACACTGTCTAGGTACATTTTTATTTCATTCCAACAGTCTGAAATTCCAAATTCAGAGGAAAAAAAATAAATTCGAATAGGGCGATTGCAAGTGCAAAGACATTTGCCACCACTTTCCTCCACACTAATCATCATATACCACTTCAATACTGGGAAACTAGAAAACTCTGGCTAGTGAAGTTAGACAGTTATGTTTATACGGTCCCCTTCTCCAAAAAACTTTAAATAGCGAACTAAAAGCGAACCGGCTATAACGATGATTTTTTGAGTTATAGCGACGGTTTAAATCGTCGCCATAATTATGTCGTCAGCTTTGTATGCTATAATGACGTAAAAAACCGTCGCTATAGCCGGTTCGCTGAAGAAGGAGACCGTATGTTTATATATCCCTCTTAAATCTTTACCATTTATCATAGGCCATGTTTTATTAATTAAAACTTGAAAGTACTAAAAAGTCTCTACTGATGAGAAGTACTTCAGATTCATTCTCCGCAATCCTGCTATTAGTATGCCCTTCCTCCCCTCCCTGTTTAGTCATGAAATAATATATATATATATATATATATATATATATATGTAAGGGAACGATCCGTAGCTAACGTTGTAAAAAAGAGTCTAGCCTTACAACACATCGTGACCTTCCATCTTAAGATTGAACGGTTTAATAGAGCTCTCGTCCGTAATTTAATTTTCAATATTCCGCAGTTTAATACTGTGGACGAAACAAATGACCAAAATACCCGTCCTTATAAAAGTCTCTGTCCGCAGTATTAAACTGCGGACGCTTAGTATGATTGACCAATTTGAAAACGACGTCGTTTTTAAGTAAGTGTTGTCCACAGTATTAAACTACGGACGCTAAGTATGACCGACAAATTGAGAAACGACGTCGTTTTTTTTACATTCTTCTTTCATCCCATCAGCCTGTTCAAGTACACTCGCCGAAACCAGTACACTCGCTGAAAGTAACAACTATATGCTAACACTATTTTTGGATGTTTAATAGCAAAAGGGAAATTATGAAGCCTCACCACATCCGCACATTGTAAGAAAAGCTAGTAGTGAGGGACATTATTAAGTGAGTAAATAGTGTCCTTTGGTTCCGCCACTAGGAAAACATATATTTAACAATATTAAAAATAGATTTCACTGCAGAGGCAGATTAAAGAGGTAAATAATAAGACTTTTGTAAAGAAGTATGCATAGATGCAGAAGAAGGTGAATTCAAAGAAAGAACAAAATACTTACAATTACCAAGGCCGCTCCAACCTTTCTTAATGATGCCCCTTTGTCTAGTAATTACTAGAGCTTCAACAATTACTTTTGTCATTTTCTCTTGAACAGGTTGAGATGGAATAAAGGAAGAATGTAAATAAAAAATAAAAAACAGGCTTCACAGTTTAATACTGCGGAGCCTAAAAAATTAAAAGAAATTTGAATTTGGCCAATAATACGACGTCGTTTCCCAATTGGCCGACCAGACTTAGCGTCCGCAGTTTTATTTAAAAACGACGTCGTTTTCAAATTGACCAACCACACTTAGCGTCCGTAGTTTAATACTGTGGACAAAGACTTTTATAAGGATGGGTATTTTGGTCATCTGTCCCGTTTGCAGTATTAAACTGCAGAATACTGGAAACTAAACTGCGGACGGGAGCTCTATTAAACCGTTCGATCTTAAAATGAAAGGTTACGATGTGTTGTAATGTTAAACTATTTTTTACAACGTTAGCTATGGGTCGGTCCCTATATATATAAATAAACTGGCAGCTCCCCTCCTTTCCCCAAAGGAACCAGAATAAAACAAATTACAAGGAAATAAATAATCATAGAACATAATACATAATAAAGAAAGCCAACAATATCAAATCCACGAAGAAAGAATCATCTGTCATAAACACATCACCTGTGCCTAGAAAGCATATCTTCACGAGTTTCTTGTTTCTTCTGAGGTGCATTTTCGAAAACCTCTTCCAACTGCTTGTCCTCCATGTTGTGGGCATCATCCATTGGAAACCCTGAAAATCATAAAAATGAACATTAAAAAAAAAGGGAATAACGTAAAACAAGGCTTAACCTTGCAGCCTCCCAGCAGCCAGTAAGTGTAAACTGGGTATCTGCTATCAATCACAAACCTAATCTTCGTAATTTACACATTTTTCCTTCTTCTAATCCCGTACTTTTGCGCTATGCATTATCAGACCATATATGTGTGCATGTGTGTATTAGACAGACATGATCATGGGTAAGAAATGACGTAATTGGAGAAAGAAAATTCATGGTGAACTATGGTATACGTAAAGTCTAGTAATAATGTTTTACCAACCAATACATACTACTATATATCACATTTTGTCAGGTATGTATGCATGACATCATTCAGACAAAATGAACCATTAAAAACCATAACTTTAAGAAACATACCAAATAGAAATAACACGGCGAGAAGTAATATGAAATGGTATAAAAATTCAGTATTCGTACTACCGCTACAACTAGATTTTTTCCCTAGGCATATCATAAACTTCAGGTAAGTAACTGCAACATTCCGTGGATCTATGACTATCAAATAACTGTCAAATGTATTCATCATTAACATACAGAAATTCCCTTTTGTAGCAATTAAAAAATGAGACTACATAACCCATGTTATATTATATCATGCATATACCCAATCGATAAAAAGAATCTCCATATCCATTCATGGCAAACAAAAATCAAATTATAAAGTAATGAGAGTCACTGTACAATCTTACCAGTCAAAAACAACATATATTACAAACAAACAATACAGCCCCTTTTAAACAAACAACTTACCTGCATTTTAGTAACTATTAGGAACAAAATAGCCCCATATTCAGCTATTAGGACAAAAGGATACACAAAAAATCGTCTTTTTCTACTAAAGATTCAAACTTTAATCAAATAAAAGTCTTAACTATTGATCCATTAGTTTAGTTGAGCTGATAAATCACCTCAGTGCATTCGCAAATGCTATGTATTCTTCAAGTTTTTTATCTAAAAATTCAAATAATGGAAGTAAGAGAGAATTACACAGAAATCGAAGGGGAGGAGATTGCTTAAGATGTCGTAGATTTAGCGTCGCCGGCTATGACAGCGCCGTTGCGGCAATCAGTTTTCTTTATTCTTATTCCTTTCTCTGGTTTGCGTGAATATAGAGCGAGTATTTTAAAAAAGCCCTCGAGTATTAAGACACTGTTTGTTAGTTTGGAATTTTGGACTGAAAAAAAGGGTGCGAATGAATATAATAAAATTATATGTATATACACAGATTGTTTATATTATACGGTATGACTATAGCAACATAATTATTTTAAATAATTTACAAGTTATATATGTATTTCCGAAATAGAGACAATGTAAAAAAATTTTATTTATAAAATGTACAGTATAACCTCCGTCCGCATACCCTTCAACCCCCACTCGCATGCTCCCACAGTCCCCAAAAGCGCGAAGCTCACGCGCTGTTCCTTCTGTTAAAGAGTGTTTCAACTTCTTCTCCCCACACCATCACTCCCAACTGCATATTCTTTACTTCTGTCTTTACCTAACGCCCTTCAGCAACACACTCTCTCTCCATCTTTATATGTATATGCATAGATAGTTTTCAAATTAATTTGGGTGTGTAAGCTGTTTAATTCTGATTTTTGCTTTTGGGTTTCATAAGTTATTGAAATTAGCTTGTGTAACCATTGAGAAAGTCTTTATTTTTTTTATTGTTAATGGAGTCAAGAACACGGTATACTCTACTAAAGCAGTCGTCTTTAGCTCCAAATCTGGGAGAAGATTTGGTGGGTGGGGGAGATGGGGAAGGAATTATTGATCCGGGAGTGAGAATGATGTATTTGGCCAATGAGGGTGACTTGGAAGGAATTCAGGACCTGCTGGGCTCCGGCACCGACGTCAATTTCCGGGATATTGATGATCGGACGGCGCTCCACGTGGCCGCCTGCCAGGGCCGGACTGATGTTGTGGAGTTTTTGCTAGAAAGAGAAGCTCAAGTTGACCCTAAAGATCGCTGGGGTAGCACGGTACAAATTCCTCTGTTTTACAATTTATGCTTGTTTTGTTTGATTATAGATGGATACATTATTTGAAAGTCTAAAATAATTTCATCTATAATTTCCCTCCTGTGTAATGTGTAAAATAAATAACAGATTTGGTTTATAAATTTGAGGAGACTTTTAGCAAAGATGGAGAGAAAAACTTTCTGGATTGTGAAGTACAAGGAGTAGTTGTTTGCCTTTAACCAAATATAGTAATTTGGGTTGTCTTCTACATTGATTAAATTTGTAAAATTTTGTGGAAGGTAATATTTGTTGTCTTAGTTATAGGAAGTCGAGGGCATACAACAATTGCTTGAATAGTTACGTAAATTATATGTTAAGATATTCTCCTCATTTCCTTATGTTTCTTTTGGCTTAAGAGAATCAAGGGAATGCTATGTGTTATTTGATACTAGTTTTCTTTTATTTTGTTTTCCAGAAAAGCATCGGTATATAACTTACAACGAAGCGATTGACAACGAAGCGAGAAAAATTGCAAAAAGAAATCGAAAGAAAATCAATCACACACAAGGCACATAATTTACGTAGTTCACCCAAATATAATACGTTCGCGGACAACTAAAATCGATCTCACTATCTCAGCAAAACATTCATAATACACTGCAGGTTTCTCTCCTTAAATAGTGCGATACAAAAAAATCTAACTCCCCTAGAAAGTACCCTAAAAATTTTCGACGGAAATTTTAAGATCTTTATTTAAGAATAACTGAATTGCCAAAATTATTATTTTCTTCTCATTCCATATAATGTTACTTTAACAGCCTCTTGCAGATGCAATACATTATCGAAATCATGATGTGATTAAACTTTTGGAGAAGCATGGTGCCAAGCTTCTTGTAAGTACTTTACATTGGTTTTCGACCGTATTATTTTGTGGTAGATCTGCTTTCTCTTACTTAGAGCTTATAAACCTTAAATAAATGCTTGTTAAAGTTTATTTTAGTGAGTTGTCTTTTCATACTGCTTTTAAATTTAGGTGGCACCCATGCATGTTAAAAATTCCCGTCAAGTCCCAGAATATGAAATTGATCCCAAGGAACTTGATTTCACAAACGGTGTTGAATTAACGAAGGTAACATACTTCTGTCTCTATTTTTAATGTAATTTATAGCTAGTACAGTTAAAACACCAGTTTCGTATTCTATCAATTTTTTTGTTTTGTTCTACTGATGTCCTTGGATTAGTTGGGGTGGATTGCTGAATGTTGATGCCTAGTTGAACTGAATTTAGGAGATGGGAAATGCTTACAAAAATGATATACCATCTTTGGATTTACCTTCTTGTTCATAATGGACTGTAAGGGATTTGTATTACTTATTTGGATTTACCTCCTTGTTCATAACTTGTCCTCTTGTAGACTTTTTCTGTCTAGGCCTTCTTTGTCTTATGAGGTGATGAGTCTGGCAGAAGTCAATATACTAACTCCTTCTGAGCTTGAGAGTCCGACTTTCCTTTCTGGTGCCCATCATAAGAGTTTACTCCATAAATCAAGTTACTAAGTAAATGTTTATTGATATTAAGTCTGAAATACTGAGGACTAACTAGTACTGGATTGTGTACTTGATTTGTCTAGAAATTCCTAATTCTTTCTCTCTAAAAAGATATCTTCTTCAGTCTAGTTACATACTCTACATGGTTATGCTTGTGGTTGGTCTGTCATTGTGGATGCTTTACAGTAGACCAAGTAAGATATAATTGTGCTGCATTAAGACTGTTAAACTATAAGTAAGAAGTGAAGTAGTTGCACTGATCAATGGTAGGCATCTGATGGGGAGGAGGTGGATCATAAGGAGAGGCAAGGAAGAAGCAGAAGGAAATTTGGCAAGCTCATCATGCGAAAATCATCTTTGCTTTGGCCATATGAGAAAACTATGGGGTATTGAGTTTCTATTTGGAGACGTGAATTGGAGTCTTTTGCTCCTTTGTTAACTCTTTGCAAAAGGTGCAAATTTGGGTCTCCTTGTACTTGTGGTTTTGAAGAAATATCCTTCATCAGAAAAGCAGCGCTCTTTCATAGCTGGGGTTGCTTTCTTTTTGTGATAAAAAGATTGTATTTCACTGATGAGGTTTTAAAGTTTTCTAAGAGCTAAATTTTTGCATGGAATAATGAGTATGTCAATTGTAATGAAATCAAAAGATGAAAAATATTCAGAGACTAAGAGAAAAGATAGAAGCTTATCAAAAAAACGAGGATGGGACGGTGGGGTGGGGGGTGGGGGGTTAGGAGGAGGGAGGAAAAAGAAATGAAAGCTTAACAACACCCTAAAAAACTTAATACGGATGAATTGAGAAATCACCGAGTAGTTGTAATAAGATTAAAATGATTTTTTCATTCACAGTTTGGTCATGGTTGTTGAAACTTGTTATTTTATTTATTACTAGTCAGTGTTATTCATGTGATTGCTCCACTATACCTTTTCTTCCTATTATAGTTGTCATGGCATCGCCATGGCGTTGCCTAGGCGACGACTAAGCGTTCTGATGTTGGAAAAGTGTAAGACAACACCTTGGACGCCGAGCCGCCAAGACTCACGCATTGGTAGCGGACCCAAATTAAGTGATTAAGTCAATTTTTTATCATGGCTCACATGAACTTTTCCAATTACCTAAGTAACTCAACCAATAACCCTAACCTATCCCATGACCTTACTCCTTTGAATGCGAGTAATGCGAGTGATGCTCGTGAGGGAGACGGAAATGACTTCATAGTTGATGACTTTGCTTGAGTTATGACTAGAGATAGTAGAGAGTGGAGATTTTTTCATAGTATTAGTTATTATGTTTTGAGTTTTAGTGAATATAAAATTTTATTGTGCAATATAATTTTGAAGTAAAATATATAATGTATAAATTTACAACTTGTCGCCATACGAACGCCATGTCAGGCACCTTATCGCCTAGGCGTCCTGGCGGTCAACTACCGTCACATCTTGCCTTGGCGCCATGACAACTATGCTTCCTATATACTTCACAAAAGTTAATAGGCCACTTTGAATTTGATAACTATAAAATGCCAGGGTACCTTCCGTGTTGCTTCTTGGGGTGGAACACAAGTAGCTGTAAAGAAG
The DNA here is from genome assembly GCA_016801055.1 of Panax notoginseng. Lineage (NCBI taxonomy): Eukaryota > Viridiplantae > Streptophyta > Magnoliopsida > Apiales > Araliaceae > Panax > Panax notoginseng. Next base: position 231,868,805 of record CM029014.1, read on the forward strand.
CTTGGGGAGGAGCTGATTACTGATGATGATAAAGTGTGGGTGCTCATTTACAATGGAAACATTTTTTTTATGCTGTATGCTAGTCATTTGAATCTGTACTCATTAGATTAGTTGGTTTTGTTCAGGAGGGCTTTTAGGGATGAGCTTGCTTTACTTCAGAAGATAAGGCATCCAAATGTGGTTCAATTTCTCGGAGCTGTAACTCAAAGTAGTCCGATGATGATTGTGACAGAGTATTTACCAAAGGTCTTTCTTATTTATAGCTTGTTATTATCTTTAAATTTTCTGATCCCTTAAACTGTGGTGATTATTCTGTGATCTGTTTTTGTGTTTCGTATTGACCACCTATACTTTTTTCCAATGGTATAAAGTTTTTGACCTTTTATGTTGTCTTTGTCTCATTCCTTTCAGAAGAGTAACAAGTGTTTACTTAATAGCAATCAGCATGATATTAATAAATTAATAAGAACTGTGGAATATGTGAGTTATGTTTTGGTTATGGATGCAGGCTTTGTTGTTCTTTTTTTTTTCTTCTCCCTTGTCAGGATTATCTTTTGAAATTAGGTTTCAAGATGAATTGTCATAGTTTTCACTTTTTATCTGATAGTCATTCCTGTGCCTGTTGCAGGGTGATCTTTGTGCATTTCTGAAAAGAAAAGGACCACTAAAACCTATGACAGCTGTAAGGTTTGCAATGGACATAGCAAGGTCAGTAACTATCTGAAATGTTGTTGGTTTTTAGTATGATTAGTACAAAGAACAACTTATATGATGCATCCTGTGAGTGTATAGTCATTAAGTTAAACACGTTTTATAAGAACATGATTAGTACAAAAACCAACTAATAAGATGCATCCTATGAGTGATATATTACGGCAAATACATTTTGTAAGAAACTAAGGATTGGACATCGGATATGAAGCTCAGCTTTTGTTAGGTTAAGATTGGGAATAACAACTTTGGAAATGATTGAAGTGGATTAGGATTTGAACATGTTGTTTCTTTAGAGTTTCTGAAGTAATGGGACCTCTCGAAAAAGGTTGAACAAATATAAGCTTCAATCCTCAAATTTGTGTTTACCTACCAAAAATAAGATCTTCAATTTGTACTTGTCTGCTTTACCTTCTGCGCTCCTGCCTAGAGATTTCCTTTCAATAACAATGATAATTTTCCTGGTCTTCATGGTAGTCAAACTCTTTAAGTTATAGGATTTTATGTGAATATTGATTAATTTCTTTGTTATGGGAGACTGAAAGCCAAACAAAATATTTGCACGTCTTTTTGGCGTTTTGGCATCCACTTGGATTGTGGTTCTTCTTTGCTTGGTAAAACATATTGTACTAGGTTAGTTGGTGAATAACGTTTAAGCTCATGGGAAGATCTGAAGCTGTGTCTCTGGTGGGATCTATTAGTGACTCTACTAACTGGGCAGATGGAGAATGCTATTGCTTACCCCATTCTTGATGAACTTTCAGGGGATTGAACTATTTGCATGAGAATAAACCAGAAGCAATAATTCATCGTGATCTTGAGCCTGCGTAAGTTACTTGTTAAGATTTGCCATGCAATTGCATAAAGGTTTCATTAAATTTTTGCTCTGAAGTGCGAGAAATATTGTTAATTTATGTGTAAGATAGCAGGAATATATTGCGGGACGACTCTGGGCATCTGAAAGTTGCAGACTTTGGAGTTAGCAAGCTGCTGAAAGTTGCCAGTGGAGTGAAGGAGGATAGGCCTGTGACCTGTCAAGACACATCTTGTAAGTGTGCTACTTTTGGAAAAATTTTACTTCCTGCGTCCCACTTTGTTAGAGAAAGTTGAGTGGCACAGATTTTGATAACATGCACTTACTAATCATAATGTTACTGAAAAGATTTAACTTTCCAACTTTACCTGATTGATTTCTGGAATAGCATATTCAATTTTTATTTGCGAGTGGAGTATCTTTATTGGGAAATGTCAAAGTAATTTTAAAGACGAATATTTAATCATGTCTTGAAAAACTAAATGGAGGACCCACTTTTTCTATTAATGTTAAGTACATTCGAGAGAAGCACATAATGGTAAATTATACTTCATACTAAACAGTTGTTGTCAAACTTTGTCATATTTTTGGTCATTTGTAAAGGAATTTTTGTCCTATAAAATGGGACAGGGAGTATCCTCATAATTTAATCGTATTTGAAATCATTCTATGTCAATCAGTGACAATTTGTTCTTTTAATTCTTTCCATAATTATTAATTTGGAAATAGCTACTTCACTTAATTTTGGTCAACAGTTTGACCCGCAATTTTTTTTAATCTTTACTAGAACCAGATGTGGTCTGGCACATGCATTTGTTTTCCCTTAGTATCTCAATAGCACTTCTTTTCTACGCATAAGTAAAAAGTTGGTATAATATTTATGGACTAATACAAGATGTTTAATATTTAATTGTTAGTGAGGTTTGTTTTTTGACATGAACAGGCCGATATGTGGCTCCTGAGGTTTTCAAAAATGAAGGATATGATACTAAGGTGGATGTTTTTTCATTTGCATTAATTCTACAGGAGGTAAAAGTTTCTCATCTTTCACTGTTTAACTAAATGTCTGGGAAATGCTTGCTTTTGTCATAGAAAATTTAATATTGAGAAAAGATAATTGAAAAAATTATGTGTACTGTGTCGTAGGAAAACTATATATGCATAAAAAGGTTCAGAAGGTCAAATAGGACTCTTATTTACGGACAAAGGGAGTATATTTCTGTGTGAAGTAGAAGTGGTTTGTCAAATGCTAATTTATTATCTGAAAATTAGATAATTCCTTGTCAATCATTTTTTAACAATTAAGGTGTTCTGCTATTGACCTTGGTTTGAAAAGTAATTGCCGGAACAGCCGAACCTTAGAAAAGTACAATCAAATTATTTATGTTGGGATTTATGCACTTAATGACTTCATGTCTACGTTTGGTTGGTTCTATGAGTGACTCATTTGGTGGCCATAGAGTATTTATATTTTATAGAAGAGAACTGAAAAAAAAACGACATTATAAAATTTAAAATCTAGAACTAGTCTATTGGTCATTATGAGATTCCAGTCCATTTCTTTTGTACTTATAAAAAATAAAAGTAGAAGCTAGACTGCGCTTCTTTAACCAATTTTAGTGGTCACAACTGGCTTGATAAGTTGATATTTGTGATGTGCTGTACTCTAGTTGATTGAAGGCTGCCCACCGTTTTCTGCGAAGCAAGAAAAAGAAGTTCCTAAAGCATATGCTGCAAAGCATCGCCCTCCATTTATAGCTCCAGCAAAGTATTACACCCATGGACTTAAAGAGTAAGTTTGCTATGTTTACTATGTCTTAGGAGATTCCTTTGATGTCTATACTTACTAGCATGACAGTGTTCTAACATGTAGTCTTCCTATATAAAGCCTGCATTTACCTTATTTGATATTTCCTTGTATTATGTGCATATCCGTGGTTCTGTTGTTACTTTCGAGCCTTGACTTGAACAGTATAATCAATAATGTAACTACACAAATAATTGAAACAAAATAGCTTTTCTTATTCCGCCTTTCCAAATGTCTCAGTAGGATGGATTGTTCCATTTCTCACCTTTTTGAGTACCAAGTATAACTCACAAGGAGTCACTAAACATATTTATCAGTGAATTTATTTCTAGTATTTGAATATCATTATTGAGTTAATTGACTACATTTTATTGTTCTACATATAAGAAAGGACATATCTCTGATTTTTCTCGAGTTAAATCCAATAGATAATGCTTGTTGCTGTACGAAAGATGTACTTTTGGCATTTAGCATTCCCTGCCTGATGATTCAAACATGAGGTTATCATTCAAAGGTCTATTCAGTGTTCAGTTGGTAAAAATGGAATGGAATATGAGATGAATATTTTATAACTCGAGGAAGACTTATCCTAACTCCCTCTCTGTCTTTTGCGCATCCATACCCAACTAAGACAGCGTTGACCATGATATATAACAGCACTTTTTCTTATGTTTGTGATGGATGTTGCAATTATTGCCATAAATTGATTTTTTGTTCTATTCTAGAGTTTATTCAAGCAGATTTGTCTGTACATTGATTACAACAAAAGAAAAGGAGAAAGGCAAACAAAGAAGAGAATAACTTTAATTGTCAGTGGATAGGGTTGAGTTACAATGTTTTGTTGATTTATATAGCCTAATAGCTTGAGATGGTTTTTTTTTTACTGTGAGCTGGGCTGTTCTCCATGATTTTTACCGCGTGAACTGGAATGACGTCCCCTTTTGATGCTTTTCTTCTGCACAAACTTGATTACTTATTAAAAAGATATCATTATGTATAAAGCGCTTTAATACATTGTTAAATACCAGCGTACTGCAAGCATGAGAACTTGTATTTTTCCTCTGCAAAGTAAAAAATATTGTGATGAACAGTAATTGTCTTCAGAAATGGAATTATAATTTGGAGACATCTGGACAAGTATATGCAGACCTTGTTTTGGGGATGGGACGAAGTTGTCTCTACAGGTGTTTTAAGTTTGGTACATGACAAAAAATAGTTGCTCAACCAAAGTTTCTTTTGGCTGAAAAAGTTATACTATCTAGTAATTTATGTTATTAATGTCATTCAGTTGCCCGAATTATCTATCTATGCAAAATAATTATATACTTTTTCTTTTGCTTATAGGTTGATTGAGGAGTGTTGGAATGAGAATCCATCTAAAAGACCAACATTCAAGCAGATACTTCCACGGTTGGAGTCCATCTATAATAGTCTTGGTCAGAAGAGACATTGGAAGGTTTCTCTCTCTATGAATCTTTGTTTTTTAGAACGTATCCACTTGAAAGAGTTGCATCTTCTTGGTTATAGTGATAACTATGTTAAGCATACTTTTACAGAACCTAAAGATAAATGGGCATTAACCATAAAATCAGATAAGCAGTACTGATTGCCAGCTGAATTTCTTGTATGACTAAATCCATGGGAATTTTTTTTACATGGACATGCAAATCATTTCTTGGGTTGTGTCTAGTATTGGAGATAATGAATAAATTGTTCGGTTTAAATAAGTGACCAGGTTATCATATCCCTACAATGAAGATTCTGTTTCTGATTTTGATTTATATTGATGTGTACAGGTTAGACCATTTAGATGCTTTCAAAATCTGGAGGCAAGGTGGAAAAAGGAGAATACCAGTCGTGGTAGCCACAGCCGTTCAACTCGTTCAACCAACATTTAAGTATTGGGTAACATCTATGCCCTCCTCCTGGCTTATAAGTGTGCAGAAGTAGTTTTTCCGTATCTAATTATATCACCGAAGGAAAAAACATTGTTCTTGAAATCGGAAAGATTGGTCATATTTTTCCTTGTCAAAAAAATTATTCTTTACTTTTATCATCTCTGCCTTTGAGATGGTGGGCTGAGAATGATTAATATGCCATGTCTTGCTTTAAGGAATATTGTGATTATTCATGTACATTACTTTTAGCACAAGAAAAAAAGAAGGAAAGTGCTTTGTTTTTGTATAATTATATTGTTTAATAAGTAAACAGGAAAGTTGCTGATACCTTCTTCTCTTAGCCTAAGGTCCTTAACCAGGGGTTGGAAGCCCTATTTTTAGGGGGCGATGGGAGTTGAGTTGGGGTATGGCCTGGATATGGCTTCTAGCAGGTCCCACTCTGATCTCACTCTCAACCTATTCTCTCTAGGAGAAACTTTGTAACACCTTAGTCTAACATTAGTACTTTTAGGACCTTTTGAGTGAGTCTGTGGTGAACTTAGATGACCCAAGAAAGGGTGAGCATGTGGTAGGCTTAGATGACCCAAGAAAATACTATTGTGCGGACTTGAGATTTGATTCAAGATTTGTTTTGGACGTGGGTTTTGACCCAAGTTGTTTCATATGGTATCAAAGTCGACTTTCTAAAGCTCGGGTCGGGACATCCGATTGGGTTGCCTGAGGTGTGTACAAGATGTTTACATATATTAATTCAGCAAAAAAATGTGTGAGCATTTTTGCACTCAACTAGTTCTAGTAACAATAAGATTTATGTTGTTTTTATCAGGCAAGATTTGACATTTTCTAGCCATATATATCTATCAATTCAATTTGATCGGACATGAGAGTGATATTAGCACATTATATGGGGGACACGAGTAACACCTAATTGCAAACCACAGAGCCAATATAGGCTACAAACAATAGTCATGTAACTAACAATGTACCATAAAAACAAAAACAGATTTGTATAAAGTAACGTTACGATTTGTGAAAATTTTACACTAGCAACATTAATTATTTTTTTTTCTTTTAATTAGTTGAATGATACTTTTTACGTTTTAAAATTAGATATACAATTTGATTTTTGTGATCAAATGACTGCATATTAAACTTTTGAATATATAATACCTCCTTTTAAAATTATTAGATTATTATTGACTTTTGAATTAAAGCCAAATTGAAACACTTTTAAACTCAAAATTTAGAGAATTTCATTAAAAAATTATGAAACTATAAATAATACGTTTTAGAGAGTTTTATAGTAGTTATCATTGTATTGACTATTTTAAAAAAAAATTAATTAATTTTAAATTTAAAAAATCAATAACAATCTTATATTTTAGAATGAAAAGAGTAGTAATCATACTACATGGTCAGTTTTTCCATAACTATATATAGATGAACATAACATGGATAATCTCCAGAATAATCTTATTCTTTTTGTTTTTTTGTTCCCAGTATGTAAAGTTTGAGCACTGCATGTTGATGGAGTTTTGGTGAGGGATAAATTCACATCAACTTGAGAGAGATTCCAATAATTTCTATCAATCAAACTCTTTAAACAAAAATGTCTGCCGCCAAAATATAAATTAACCAAAACTGAATAATTAAATCGAGCAGTAAGGAAGATTGTACTCCATATAATTTATATTATGGTTGATTGATTACTGATAAGTCGTGCCAAAACTTTGTTGTTTTCTTCATAATTATATTGTTTAATTACCAGCTAATTATTTGGCATGACATGGCATGGATTATTAGGAAGGTGAAGGTAACTAATTAATATAAATTAAGCATCTAATCGTACGTGCCATATACATACAAATTAGTTTGGTTTGAAATTTTATAAGCATTTTCGAAGGGACATATATGATATAATTCTGACGGAGCTTGGAACAACTACGGCTCAACTCAAGTTCCGAGGGTTTAACGAATGATCATAAGTGATTGGGCTGAAACCTATTCGAAGATGTTTAATTTGGAACTCAATTCAAGCAAACCCCAAGGTGAAGATAAACTATGTGATTTGGGATTGCTAGATATCATCTATTTAGTCAGTCAAAATCAATGCAAGTCAAGTCATCATGCATTGCATGAAACAAAGGAAAGAGATTCGAGCTTCATGGCAAGGCGTTCATGGTGGAATATTGTTCTAAGTTCATTTATTTGGTCCAAACAAAGATTCATGATTTGTGGAGGAAGTGAAGAATGAACAAATGATATTAAAAAGGATCAGAATATCAGCCAAGTCAGACTAGTGCGACCGCACCCTGGCCCTGATCCAGTTCAATACCAGCGTTGTCGCGCCTTTCTACAGACAAAGATTTGTTCTCTGGACTTCGAGCGCGACCGCACCCAAAGCCAGTTCATTTCCAGCGCGGCCGCACCGCATGGGAAATCCAGTTGATGCGTTTTTGAAGATTTGGACGCGAATTTGCTTTATTAATTAGTTATTTTTCACTATTTCAAACTTTGATTGTAATTAGGATGCTCTTGGATTAGAGTTGGTTTTCAAATTGATTATAATTCTTTATAAGGAATTCTAGGGTTTGCATTACTATTATAAATAGGTTTATGAATGTTATTTATAAAAACATTCAATCATTATTCAGATTTTATAATTCTTGTGAGACTATTATCTACTTTTAGTTCTTTGAAGAATTGATAAGTTATTTTCTTAGTTTTTCTTTGAGATTCAACCTTAACTTATCATATCTACAAGAATACATAGATGTGTGTGGCGTCTTCTACTGCATCAATTGTCGATTGTACCGAGATTACCGCTTTGATATAAGCGAGGGGTCAAGGTGTCGCTGGTATCCATTCAAGACATAATTCTGAATGCGAGCAATTGTAACAAGATTACCGTTTACATATAGACCAGGGGTTAATGTGTTACAAGCAATTCACCCAACAATTTCGATAGAAACGATTCGGGCGATGACCACCTTACGCAAGTGTGCCGTGGAGTCCATCATTTGAATTGGTATCAAAGCTAAGTCTTTTAGCGAGTTACGTATCTTTAATTTTCTGTTGGATATATATTGTAAAAAAAACCGTCAGTTAAAAAAAGGGGTAAAGAAAAATTTTCAAATTATTTCGATTATTTGTTAACGAATTCTGCAACGATAATGTGGGCAACAATCATCAAGTCCGACAATCATCAATTCCGACAAAGCCTACACAGAAAATTCAAAGGCTTACAAGGGGAGTACAAAGCAATCAAACCGTAACTCTTGATTGGTATTTCGATAGTCATACGCCTTCTATATTTTGTTCTTGATAAATTATTTTTGAATTGAATAGAAAACCGTGATATTGTTTAGTGAATTCAAAAAGAACCTATAAGAGGGAATATTGAGTGGTAAAAGGTAAGAGTGGTAAGATTATTAGAAGGTAAAAGCCATAGTGAGCAATATACGAGTGAATCATTCTTGTTTGAACGAAACACATAAGGGAGTGTGTGAGGAAAAAATTTATCTACTAATCCTTGTTTTGCAGCAAACATGTATGGCTATAATTGTGAAAGTACTTATGGGTTTCGAAGGAATTTTTTTCAAGACAAAAATAATCCTAATGCTTATTTGAGATGGGAGAAAGAAATGAAACGAGAGTTTTTCTTAGATGTATGGGACGAAGACGAAAGTTGAATAACAGTTAAAGATGTGTCGATTTCCAGGCTTTTTTTCTTAGAAAATGACAAATTGTAATTGGACTAAAATAATTAACACAAAAATGATCCTATTTTAGTTGTGGTTTTATGTACGTGCAATTTTGTAATAAGGGATCGAAAAAAATAATTAATACTATGGTCAAACTTGGCCATATCATTAGCTTGGATGGTATTACCAGGTTTTTCCATAGCAAAGACTTAACTTCAAGCACACCCCTCCCCCGGATCTCGTGTGGTTGTAATGAATTAGTAGTAAAAAAATAAATAAATAAAAAAGAAGGGAAAAACACAAAAATGATCCTATATTAATTAGTTTTGGTTTTATGTGTCAATTTTGTAATAAGAGACCAAATTGATACTATGGTCAAACTTAATTTGCAAACCCTTGAAGATTAATTAGAATCATTTAAAACATCTCGATCAAACCATGACATTTCAAAATTAGGAAGGTTGCCAATTTATTTTTTCATTTTCATAATTGTATAGCAAGCTGCATGAACTACAAAGCATTTTTCATTAATTTCGTCTAAAATTGAATATTATGTACATGCACCACAAGAATTGTCTTGTGTTATATTCTTGCTAAAATATCCTGATCTGTTGTAGTTTACCTACTTGTGTTTGCAAATTATATATCCATTTCTAGCTAGGGTTGTTGATCATGATAAGTCCTTTAGTTTGATACCAATAGTGTAGCTATATATATATATATATATATATATATATATATATATATATATATATATATATATGTAGGGCTGTCCAAGATCTAGATTTAGCCACATCTTGATATATGATGCATGTTTCTTTAATTCTTTTATATTCCAATTTATGCATGCGGCATGCCCTTGTCGATCCCTCTCATATATATATCTTCACATATAGTGTGCATCAAGTAAAACATTAGGGCTCCACTCACATATTAACAAACCATAACCGTTACATTACCATGCACATATCTTTGGTAATGATTTGGGTTATTATTAGTGTTAGCTAAACTTTACTTTCAGCTAGTGATCAGAAAAAACAAAACAAACCAGCATGAATTAATATATCAGATTAATTCATATAAGAGAAGGGAAGTAACAACTTAAAGTTGATGGAGAAAGTTGGAGAGTGACAGGTTTGTAGCTAGCTAGCCAGCAAGCATTTAGGTCATATATGCATCGAAGTGCTGCAGTCTTGAACATATATCATTTGGTCCGAAATAATATTATATCATTTTGCTTTAATTTGTGGTCCCTTGTAAATAAAGAATATATAGGTTTCCATAAGACTTTTGGAATGTGCATGTACTTCCCTTTCTTTATCTGCTTGCAGGAGAATTGCACGATCTATTCCACATCAATTTATTACTAATGCAATACACATCTGTGTAAACGGACTCAATAAACATGTTGAATCACTTTCTTACTTAAAAAGTTAACTTATTAGGTTGAGGTAACACATCTATACTCAAGAGTTCTACTCGACTCTTAATACTACTACACCACTCCCGAGGCAAATGTTGGAGCACAACAGACTCAAATAATACTTCACTGCGTGGTGCCAAACGCATACGTGATAATCTTGTGCTTCACCTTACTCAACTCTACTTGTTTCACCGCGCGGATTGAGTAACACGCGGCCAATAAACATGTTGGATTACCTCTTTAACTAAAAAGTTAACCTATTAGGTTGAGACTCCACCATACTTATTAACTCATATATCTATACTCTTGAATTTATCTGATGTGAGATTCATGTGATATCCCAACACTTCTAGTAGTTCAAAGTAAATAAAGCAACATTCTCACACATATTTCTCTCTAGCTTTCTATCAATTTTATATCTTAGCTCATAAATCAAGCTATTTGTTTAAAAATAATTTATTTAACTCACAAAAGCATATTATTTAGAGCTCAAACGTAAAGTTTGAAACTCAAATACAATGCACCAAAAACGTTTGGAAATGCACCAAACGCTAGCTGCAGAGGAATGCATATATGGTCAATGTTGTAGGAGTTGCCTGCCTCTTAATTGCTTGTGAACTGTGATTTGGTCCTTGCATGGGGGATGATGTGTTGAAGATTTTCTGTTATGATCACAAGGACTACTTTTCATACGTGAGAGTTGTGTAAATAACGTAATCTTTTGTATAGCAGTTAGATTGACTTGACTCCCTTTAGTAGTAGTATACATATAGTGGGTGCAGTGGAACATATAATATTAAAAAGTATATTCAAATAAATAAATGCATATATACATAGAAATAAATATGAATTAGAATTAAAGGCTTAATTTTACTTTTTTTAATTAATTGTTTTTCATGTATTATGGTTCATCTAGGACACATGCACTTTAAAATATTTTCTTTATAATAATTCTTACACTAAAAGAAATAATACGAAAAGAATCTTGAAATGGGTTTAATTAGAAAGGGTTTATAATTACACGATTTCACTACTTTTTATTTAAAATACGTGAAAGTCAAATATATAAAATAGAACAAATGGTATGTTTTCAACCGAAAAAAAGAAAAAGAATACTCCCTCTGTCCTTAATTAAGTCGTTTTAGAGTTGTGTACAAATATTAAAGAAATGATTGTATAACATTAAATATAATATATATTGTCTTTGTATTGAAAAAAAAGAGTATGTTATTTATTGGACAAAAAATAGTGAGAGAACCAAAATTATATTTAATATTTGATAATATTAGAAACTAAACAATTAATACTTATTTAAAATTCTCAAATGACTTATATATATTAAGGGATAAAATAACTTTTTTTAAAACTACTTATATTAAATTACGGAGGGAATAACTTTTACTACTATGGTAGTGCTAAAGACACGGAACCACAAACAAGGTCGGTAGAGGAAAGATGCATAGCACAGTACATATATACTAGCTAGTTTAGGAAACACAATACAAGCTAAGCAAAAGTACTAAGATTTTGGTTATATTTTGTTCTGATCTCCAGCATAAAGTAGAGTGCACTTCTAATCTAATCGCTTTAATCCCACACAAAACATAAGTATATATTATATTATATATAAGTCTTACGAGAAATTATTAATTACTATGAAGTTTTGACTAGAAAGTGACGACAACTATATATATATTCTTTTCTTTTTCAGCCTTGAAAAAAAATAACAAATAAGAGAAATAGTAATTAATTAATTTCCATCCAATTCTTTTCATTTTTGTCAATTTTAAAGCTAAAAAACAAACATTATAAGAAATAAGGCAGTTAAGTTGCGGCAGCCAAACACACCTCTACAACTACAAGCAGTAATTAATATTGATAAAAGTTATACCTACTCGGTAATAACTAAAAATCTGGAGGCTAAAATGTTAAAGCCAATTTGGTGGTGGCAAGGTGATTGAGGGCTGTAAACTTTGTATGCACAGTTTAGTATATGCACTCATACACTATTGACTTTACAGTAGTTATCCTTTCGATCGATCGATCTGTAACCAAAAGAATGTCATGTAGTAGTTTAACAAGTACAAATTTAAAGGGAGAATTATGGACCACCTTAATTATTCCATATGAACAATTAAATTGCATTTTATATAGCATATAATTGTATTTATATATATTATTTTTGTTATATCTGAAATATATATACTAATCTTAACGCGTACAAAAGTTACTAGCATACATGTTTGGAAGTTGGAACTCAACTTAACCCAAAAACTTAAATCATTAGGTCTTGAGCCAATTCATTCATGTATATTAATTTTCACTCTTTCAGTATTATTCCGATGTAGGACTCCAACTCACTTGTGATATCTTAACATCATCATGATCTGTAATAATTAGACTCCTTATTGAGATTAAGGGTCGCCCTAGCTCATATATGAACCCATTAGCGAAAGCTTAACAAGTTGATTTTCAGGTGTCTCCATCTTCTCCGCCTCTTTTCTAATCAGCCGAAAAAGAAATACTCCCTCCGTCCCAGGATAAAAATCCTGGTGGACTTTTCACGCATATTAAGAAGATGAATGAAATGACAAAATTGTCCATAATAATGTCATTAAATATGGAGAGAGAATTAGAATAAGAAAAGTATGAGATATTTAATGTTACGGGTATAATAAGAAAATATGTGTAAAAGTTTGGTTATTAAAGAAAAATAGACATTTAACACGGGACTACCCAAAATAGTAATAAGGACTTTTATCATGGGACGGAGGGAGTAAAATCTAGGCCAAAAGTTTATTATTGAAAAACAGACAATTTCATACATCCAAAATCAACAAGTATGGCATCTATTTTCGGATAATTTTCAGTTTTTGAAGGCGGATAAGCCATTTTTTTAAAATGTCCAATTTTAAATACCATAAAATGAAAAAAAATCAATATATATCAATCACTTGACTAGCCAATTCTGAGGTTAGACTTTCACAAACAAGGATCATGTCCTCATTTTTGTATAAAGAAGTACAAAAAGGTTAAATAATTGGGATTGACATGCAGATGTACCATATATACTTCCCTCGTCCCGAAATATTTGTCACGTTTTAGAATAATATTAATAATTAATTTGAATGGATATATTACAATGCCCTTAATTCACCTTATAAACTTAAAAGATTTGTGAATCCCGGCCCCAATCTGATTAATTTGATTTGCAAACTAAAAAGGGAGGGTGTTAATGCTATCTGCGGAAATAATAGCAAAATTTATGTGGTTTACTATTTCATAATTTTGTACACAAAACAATGCAGGAAAGCTCAATCACTTTTTGGGTTGCTGAATCAAATTTCACCAATAATATTTAATGGCATGGAATAAAATAATAATCTGATGAGTTTTGAACCAATATAACAATGGCATTCATTTTAAAACTATGAAGGATATATCCACCATATATATATATATATATATATATATATATATATATATATATATATATACACACACACACACACACACACCAAAGGCAGGCATTGTGGCCCTCCCATAAAAACAAAAAAATTCTTGTTTGGAAAGCCAAATGTATCTTCTAGTGTGTTGCCATAGATAGTTTACATAAGCTAGGAAATAGGGAGACATGGGTGTCACATGGAGTCTCCTTCACTTTTGTCATAGCCTAAATGATTGATATTATTATATAGTTCCAAGATGGGTGGGGTGGGGTGGGGTGGGGTGGGTGGGGTGGGGCCAATCTTGTAAATGATCAGAGCTAGCAGTGATCAATTAGTTCTGTTCATTCAACAATTAAGGTTTCCTATTTATAGTTGCATGGATTGAAGTGAAGAAACTCTCCACATTATTATTAGAACATATGCATTATTACACTATATATATATATATATATATATATATATATATATATATATATATAGGATCTCCAGCGGACCAAAAAAGCGGACCAATGAACGGACCAAGGCAAAAACACGCGGGTTTCAGGGCCAACCCGTGGGTCGAACCGACCCGCGCTCTGAAACCCGCGTGTTTTTGCCTTGGTCCGTTCATTGGTCCGCTTTTTTGGTCCGCTGGAGATCCTCTCTCTCTCTCTCTCTCTCTATATATATATATATATATATATATATATATATATATATGCGGTTTATACCGTGTAATACGATCAGCTGCAAGTATGTGTTATATCAAATTCATCTCTTAAAAGACATTGAAATCTCCACATTCATCTTGTTGGAAGCAACATTAGACTATATATCACCCAAACAGAAATCCGTTTAAGAACTCAAAGTCCAAATCATACATACAAATGTGATAATTAAATTCGTAAGACACGGATAGTTTAAACTTTCTAGACGAACAAAATTGACATATTTCAATTCAAAAACAACCTAAAATCAATTCAAATAGAAGGATTTGTTTAAATACATTCGGTGTAAGATAAATATTAACATATTATATATTAATTCTAGTGGACTCTAATTTTTTTTTTTCCAATTTTCTAGTGCACTCCAATGTGTTAAGAAGCATATGGAAAAAAATTATGTAGTGCATAACTTATAAGGTGATCTTGGGAATTCAAGAGAGCGAAGCAGAAGTTTACCAATTATTTATAGAAATTTGCCATAAGTTGGCCAAATATTAATACATGGCGAAACAGATGAAAAAAAAAATTCTCGAGATGAAGTAAAACATGGTGAAAACCACCAGAAATAGGATGATTCTTTCAGTCATAGTACTAAAAATTACATACATAAAATATCTCCTTAATGCTATAAAAGTTTTCACTGACAGAAAATTCCTTGAAATTGTGGATAATTAAACTTCAAAAATGACAACAATGCAAAATAGACCCTCCGTTTTGTACGTTTTTTGCAAACCCCTTTGTTCAATTTTTTTTTTATTTCTTTCAACCTTACCCTTCAAACCAGAGGGTCATCATGACTAAAATGTTATAAAAAGCATGTATATTATCTGCATATCTTATTGTGTTAGTAGCCAGTAGGGGGAAAGAGGCCCTTTTTTGAGTTCATTTTCTGATCTTTAATTTGTAGTCAAGAAATTTAAAGCTTGAGTGAAACTTAGTCCAATTTTCCGTTCCCCTCAGGAAAATCACTTTCAGAGGTCCTTTTCTCCCCCCACTCCTCTTCCAAATGCTCTGTCACATGAAAGCATATAATGAAAAGAAAAGTTAAAAAAAAAATTATGATCAAAATGAATGGCAATGGGGGCCGGGAGTCTGCATCTTGATGAGTGATTTCCATTTTTAGCCTTCTGTTTTGCTTCTTCTTCAATACAAACCACCAACAAATTGAGAAACCATATTAGAGTGGTATTAATAAGATATAATCTAGTATAAAGACAAAATATAATTAAGTTTTTCAAGCATTTAATTTGGTATTACCCCTTCTCATGTACAAGGGGTCATTGTTTACTTTATAAATACCAACCTCCTATTGCAACTCTTGTCCATTTTCTGCATCTTTCCTGTTCAGATTTGTGGGAAAAAGATAGTGAAAAAGCAAAGGTAGAAACTTTAGTTAGCTTCTATCCTCCATTTTCTCTAGACCCTTTGATTTCATCATGTTAATTAGCAAGCTGCAAAAAAAAAAAAATTTGATAACAACATTTTGGGACAAGTTTCCAGTGTTTCACCTCTTCCAATATTTACCAATCCTTTTTTTTTGCCCTTTCATTCCACATCTTGATTTATCTAGTTTGTGTTAGAATTTTATATAGGTGTTTATTTTGCTATTTCTGATTTGTATTTACCTGTATAAAGTGAACTGCATATTGATGTATTATGCTTGATCCAGCTGCAACTATGTCATTTTATGATGATCAATCCGGGAATCTGTCCCCTCAGAGAAAATTGGGAAGGGGAAAGATTGAGATCAAGCGGATCGAAAACACCACGAATCGTCAGGTTACTTTCTGTAAGCGCCGCAATGGGTTGCTCAAGAAGGCCTATGAATTATCTGTTCTTTGTGATGCTGAAGTTGCACTAATTGTCTTCTCTAGCCGCGGCCGCCTTTATGAGTATGCTAACAACAGGTATTGATCATCTCAAGTCTTAATAATTTGGCAAGACTTGATTTTTGCTGTGTTAAGGCTCTAAAAATGGTGCTTTTTGGGATTTTCTTCTTCATTCAAGAACTTTCTATATATCTTCTTGATTTCCATTGTGAGAGAAATCTAAACAATTTTTTTCCTCGTCTTTATAAAGGGACTACAAATAGTTTATTTTGGTATTTTTTTTTTGCCTGCTTAGCTATTTGAGCTTGTGCTACATAGTTTTTGGGGGTGATTTAAGCACAAGGACACAATCATGTTTTTGTGCAGCTAAGATTTTTGAGTTCTCGCATAGAAAGATTCACTTGTCTTTCTTTTTTTCTGTTTTGTTTTTTTCCCTCAATGAAGGGTTGGTTAATGCTCTTTATGATCCCATTTTAGTTCACATTTTAGTAGATAGATAGATCTGTTTTCTAAAAGACGGAAATAGAAGTAGCAAGCAGAGATTTGGGAAGGTATTCAGAACTCTGAGATCATCTTCCTATTTTCCTCCATTGCTGTTAAATTTGCCTATTTCATCTCTCTCTCTCTCTCTCCTCTTTCTTCTTTTTCTCCTATATATTAGGCTAGCTAGGAAAAATTAAAGGCCTACAAGAGAAAGCTGTCAAGTTCCCATTTGCCATTTCTTCCACCTTTTGACACTTCATAAAAAGTCGGTTAAAACAAGACGGATTGATCTGGGAAAGATGTCATAAGCCTCATGGAAAAAGGAAAATTAGGGTTTTTAAAATTGCAAATCAGTCTCACTTTAAATATGTCAAAATACCCTTTTCAACCAATCCCAACCTAATTTAAGTTTTCTTGCCTTTCCCTGTCCTCAAATTCATCAAATGGGTTTCACGTGTAGACACCCATTTAGGTCAAAATTATTAATATTAGGGCTTATTAGTTGCACTACGTACCCTAATGGGGATTTTCTCAAGATATAGAGTAGATCTCTACCAAGGAATCAAAACCCAGTTAGGGTTTTTCATTTTATATGTATGTCAAACTGTAATCTTTATTAGGTCATGTTTGTTTATTGTAGTTAGAATTGAAGAACAGATTAGGTGGAGATATAGTTTTGTATGAGTTACAAGAATCTTCAGTTACGTCATACATAGATTTTTCAGTTCTTAACTTCTGACAAAAAGAGAAATGTGTAATGATACCAATATACATCACACTCTACACCCTAATTTTATTTTATTTTTCTTTTTTAATCTTTAATGGTGAAAAAGAAATAATTTCTTTTAATCTGGGTATTTAGAAAAAGGAAAAATGTGTTTTTTGGCTCTCTGAGTTAAGGCTTTCACAAAGCTTAAGAAGCTGTTGAAACAAAAACAGCAAAGAAACAGAGAGATTTCCTCAATTTTGGGACATTATTTTGTCCTACTAAAACAAACAGTCACCTCATTCCTTTGCAATGGTGACCTAGTTTTTTTTTTTTGCTTGTAGATCTTGTGTAGATATATTTATGCAAGAGAGAGAAAGAGTAAAACAGTGGCCGGTCTTGAAAGAGTGACAGACAGTATAAAGACCGAGTCTTTGTTTTACAGTCTTTAACTCACTTTAATTTCCCTTTTCTGAGGTTTGGAGTTACCGAGGTGGGTAAAAGAGTACATAGTCTAGGATATTACTCACGGGGTAAAAGGGTGTTTGACACGTGGCCTAGATCTGGCCGTGGAAAGACTGAGCCAATCATATCTTGTGGAGTTGTGACAGCATGGCAGAGGCATCCAATCAATAACTCGAAGAAATTAAGGTAATATTTAGTCAGGGTTTGATGAGGTAGGAATAATATATTACATCAAGTCAAATTTTTTTTTTTTGACAAGTGACTGAGTGATCGAATATCCGACTGAAAAAGAACATTCAGATTTTTCTCTCATTAATTTTGATTTTGCTTTACGTTTTGGATTTGACCCTCAAATATTTGGTGGCTAGCTAGCTATTTGATTGATGTTGGGTATATATTGGCCCGAGGTTAAATATGTGGACATCTCTTTTATCCTAGGTTTAAAGGTAAGAGGAGAAGAACTGTATGCATAACAGTATTCTTGGTTTAACCATTTTCTTCTGCAAATATATATATATATATATATATATATATATATATATATATATATATAGGCTTTATATTAGTCAGTAACATGTATGGAGATCTTAGGAGTCTTGTTCTAAGTTCTTGTTGATTTTATTTTTAATGTTTATTAACATAAATGGTTTTTGAGAAAAATTATTTCAAGAAAATTATGCATCAACTGTCTTGTGCATATATCTTATTAATGTTGATATATAAAATAATGCAAACAAAAAGAAGGCCTCTATTTTCTTGACTTTATTTTCCTATATAGCAAGTTTTATAATTCAAAATAAATTTTATTTTAATTAATACACTAGTAATTATTGTAAACTACTACTGAGTACAAAATTTGTTGGTTTGATAATTTAAGTAATTCACATCACAGCTTGAATTTTTAATATTTTGCAAATTAAATAGGAAGAAGATTATACGTGAATCCTTGATGTATATATGACTTGTTAATTAGTGTTTAATTAGGAGTAGGAGTAGGAGCAAGCGAGCTATAGGCACGAGAAATTAAGGCTTTTGGAAATTTTGATCTTGTATTTTATTTTTAAAGGCTTTGGCTAACTGCAGAAAGATTTTCCTTTACTAATATGAATTTAAATATTTGGTATTAGGGTTTCAGAGTTTTTTTTCCTTCCCACCCAGCCACTCCAGTTTGCAGTTGCCCAGAAGTCAAACCACATAGTTAAATCTGTGTTATTCTCTTCCTGCTTTTGATTTCATTTATTGCTTATGCATGCGGCTAATTTGGCCATGAAGATCTTAACGTGTCATTATATAAATATAAATATATCTTCACAATTAGATTTCTAACAAATATATATATAGACAGTCCATTTTAAGGGATTACCCCTTTATTTTACATATCTTGCATACTTCCTTTAGCGACGGGCCGTACGACGGTTCGGTCTGTCGCTATATCATAGAACCGTCGTACGTCTTAGCTTTTTAACGACGAACAACATGTAACGACAGACCGAACCTATAGTGACGGACCAAATCGTCATCCAATCTGTCGCTAAAAGGGGTATGCAAAGTATGTAGGATCAAATGGTACGCCCTTGATCCTTTCCAATATATAAATGAATATATTTTGAATTTTTTTTTTAATTTAAAGTAGTCGTTTAAAATATATTTTTAATTTTCGAACATTAGAACCCAAATCTCAACGTGATTTGATTTGCTCCAATATAATTTATTGAATCAAAATTCCAACTAATTTATTTGTTGATTTGTGATAAATTAATGTATTGAATCAATATTTTAAATGAGTCAAATCATTGATATGATTTGATTTGGCCCACTAATCTACAAAAAAACCCTATAAACCTATTTCCTTGTATCTTTTTTCTATAAACGTCCTTTTATATAATAGGAATGTGTTCCTCCTCCCAACTCCTTTTATATAAGAATAAAATATATATGATGTACTCCTGTATTAATATCATATGTAAATTTGCGGTGTAAAATAAAATAAAAAAGTTAACAGGAACAACATGAAGCAATTATAAAATCTGATTAATAAGTAGATATAAACCAAAGCAATAATATTAAGAAGTAAAACGGCACAATTTAAGAGTATTTAAGGAAAGTAAGTAAATAATAGGAAATAAGAAGAATCATCGAAATAAAGTGATTTCCTTACTCTCATATCTCAACTGTATGGTATTTATATAGATATGTTGTATTTATTTTAAATGAAATTTTTAGACAGAATGATAATTTTAAGTGAAAAAATTAAGTGAGAAAGTTAAAAAAAAAATTAGAGTGCGAAATTTAAAAGTTATTGTTAACGCCAGGTTTCGCCGGCGCGTCCAATTACTGAATTCACGCGCTTAAATCTGCACAATAACAGATAACACAAGAAACTTGACGGCTTGTGCCGCCGGGTGATAGCTCCGGTGTGAGAATGAGTACATGCCGTTACAAGGTTTAACAATGGAGTCTTTAGTATTTAGTGCTCAAAAGGGTATTACCTGCTAATCGAAGTCTAGCCTTGTATTTATAGTCATTATCGCCACCTTAGAATCCACTACCGAACTGGATTAGGACTCCTAAACATGACAATTACCATTGTTTGGGTCCAACACAATCTCCTTAAAAGGTGTAAGTTGGATTCGATTCAAATACTACTTTGGAGTTAGCTATTCAAATATGGTTAGGACTAGAATCCTTAACTATTTAAACCTCTTATCTCTCTGGACTCCATACGAGGGCCAACCCACACTATTAGCCCAATCCAACCGAACTCATGTAAACTGGTCTGGACCCCGACTCAAAGGACTCGGACGCCTGACCACAAACATCATCAATTAGGACAAGGCTCCGACCCAAAGGACTCGGATGCCTGAACCCGTACATCATCAACCGGGACAGGGCTCCGGTCCAAAGGACTCGGAGGCCCGAACCCGAACACCTTCAATATCCTCAATGGCTTCGGCCCAATGGGCTCAGCCTCCCCTTTTCACCCTAGGCTTTCAGTACACATCGTATCTCTGCTAGTAGTCCATATGATACTCTGAGTGGTTTCTCACAAATAACCAACAAACAAGTTTCCGTCTCGTCTACACTGTCTTTCACAGTGAGTTAGATCGGTTGCCAGTTTTGTATATACCTCCGCTCTCTGAAGGAATTATTTAGCCCAGCTCCCATATGTCAACCATCAAAGATTACGATTGTACCACAACCTAAACTTAACTTAACTTATCCGAACCATTAAAACTATAATGTTCGTTAAGTTACTTCTTCATCCTTATGGCTTTCTGACAACTAAATGTCATACCTCAGGATTCATTCCTTATCGTCTAAGTTATACAGTCTTTTGTAAACTCAGAACGATCATTCAATGTCAAAACTATGTGTTCATAGCATTAAACATCTTACAATACCTTATTCATATCTTACAATAACTTATGACTTTGGAACGACCTCGTTCCGAGCTATAACGAAGAAGTTATGAGATTGCGAAGTTAGCGTCTCAAGCATGTAAAAATCTTAGAAAAATTTTCCAAGTTTGAAGCTTGGCACTTCAACGCCAGCTATGCCTTGGGAGGCGGCCTGCAACGCCAACTCAGGCCATCAGTACTGGTAAGTGGCGCCGCAGCGCGAGAGATAAAGAAGGGATCCTTTTGGGTCATAATCTGTGTGTATAATTGGATCAAATGAATCATGGAGAAAATCTGAATCACATCATTGATCAACTATCACACTTGGTGAAACATATTGGATCAGAGTATGCTTTGTTTTGATCCACTATCACACTTGATGGAATATATTGGATCAGAACATAATTTGCTTTGACCTGATCCATTGACAGCGGTAGAAGGGAGTACAACAACACGCTATATATACTGGTCATATACTTCCTAGTAATGTTGTAGATAAAATTGTCACCGGCTATGGTCTGTTTTTCCTTCATTTGTTTTTTCTTACTATATACTGGAGTACCATCTTCTTTTTGGATATCAACGCCTAACATTTAGTATGCTGTTATTGCAGTGTTAAAGGAACTATTGAAAGGTACAAGAAGGCATGCACAGATTCTCCCAATACTTCTTCAGTTTCCGAAGCCAATGCTCAGGTATATATATATTTCTACATATGATCTTTTCTAGAGAATTAATATAATTATAATTAGTCATCGGTATATATGGGAGCATTAATTATATGCATGGTTAATGAAATCTTCTTGTATTCTTGGGACTGTTACCTGTACTCTGATGTTAAATGTTTGTTGAGCAATGATCTCAGTTTTACCAGCAAGAAGCCTCAAAACTGCGTCAGGAAATTTCTAGCATCCAGAAAAACAACAGGTGAATTTCAAAACGTGATCGATTAATTGCCAATTTTACTCTATATAGTAAAGTCGATCATGTTCTGAGACATTCGCAAAGGTCCTTTTACAGGAACATGATGGGTGAATCTTTAGGCTCTATGAGTGTTAGAGACCTCAAAGGCCTGGAAACTAAACTAGAGAAAGGAATTAGCAGAATTCGCTCCAAAAAGGTATCTATCTATCTATCTATCCGGCAGCTATTCGTGCTAATCATCCAAATTAGAAATTTGCTGTCAATTTGTGAAATCTTAAATTCTAAATTAATAAGAATTTTTTAGATTTTAGTATATAAACAATTAATTGCTATATAAACTTTTAATATAAAGTACGTACTACTAATATATATTTATATTTGTTGTTTTTAAAACTAGAGATATCAGTTTTAAATTTTAAGATTTCACAGATTGAATTCAAAAGAAACTGTGTACATTTTTTGTATGCATGCTGCATGCAGTCTCATTGGTAATTCCCTCTGATCTCACTCTTTTCAAAATTTCAGAATGAGCTGCTATTTGCTGAAATTGAATATATGCAAAAGAAGGTAAATTGATATACTAGTTCTTTACATTAATTAAAATGGTAAATTCACATAATTAGTAACCTATATATATAGGACCTTAAATGTTGGACATGGAACCAGACGCAATATGTCTTGTTTTTCACTCTCATGAGAGAGAAACAGTACTCGGGATTATTTAACCTCTACACACCTGGTTTAATTTACTTGATGGTTGTTCTGCTCATTGAGCTTAAGAAACTCTTCAGAACATCGTGTTTCTCTTTTTTTTTTTCATTTTAAGTTTATAAAAAATTGTGGATTGCAGGAAATCGACTTGCACAACAATAATCAGTACCTTAGAGCAAAGGTATCTCTTTCTTTTTCTCGCATTTATTGAACTAGATTTTTGTTACAGATGCTGCATCTATGGACTCAGCTGCTAAAGGAAATATTTCATCCAATCTTTTTTAAATATTTATTTATTATCAGAGTGGGTAAATGGATATATATATAAAACCTATCAATGACCTTACAAGAACTAGACTAGTTATTGTTGAAAATATATGGAAGATGATAAATTATAGAGAAATGAGGAAGAGTGTTTAAAATTTAAAATATTTGATTCAACTCACTTACTTAAAATGACTCGCATACAAACAAGACTACTTATAGGGCTTCTAAGACACTTCTAGAGCCACCTTAATAATTACTATACATGACTAAATACATGTACATGAATCTAGTCATACATATTCCAAGACTCTTTTAAATACATTTTTGTGCTTGGACACTCACCTATGCATTTACTAATATAAATACTAATCAAGACAATCATGAACAATCTAGAAGACATTTATTAATTTGGTTTAGTTTGCTAACAAAACCTCCCATATATAAATCAAATTTATTCTTCACTCCGAGCTTAGTGATTTAACTCTTGAACAATTCTCTAGTAATAGGCTTTGTAAAAATGTCAGCTAGCTACTCCTCAGACTTGCAATACTTGATGTTAATAATTTCATCACAAAAGTTCCCTTAATTAAACAATGATATTGAATGTGAATATGCTTTGTCTTTTCATGAAGAACTGAATTTTTGGTAACTGAAATTGTTGAAGTGTTATCACAAAACAAAGTTGGATTAGCTTCTTGTTTTTGCTTGAGATACTTCAAAATTCCTTCTAACCAAACTTGATGACATCCATCATGTGCAACAACTATATATTTAGCTTCAGTTGTTGAAAGAGCAGCAATTGGCTGTTTCTTTGAGCTCTAAGAAATAGCTTCGCATCCAATATTGAAAGCATAGCCTGAAATACTTTTGGTGTCATCAATACTTCCTCCAAAATCACTGTATGTGAATCCAGTAAAATTAACTGGAACTCCAATTTTATAGAAAATTTTATAATCAACTGTGTCTTTCACATATCGCAAAATTCTTTTTTTCTATACTTCTCAATGTTCCGAGTGAGGTTTCTCCATGAACTTGCTAATCATACTAACAACAAACATTAAATCTGGTCTTATGACAGTTAAATACATCAAATTTCCAGCCAACCTCCTGTAAATAGTTGGATATATCCACAAGCTTTTCTTCATCTTTTTTGCTTAATTTAAGCCCAATAACACATGGAGTTGAAATAGGATTAGCATTCTCCATCTTGATTTTTTTTTAAATTTCCTTTGCATCTCCTGGAAAATAAAAATTCTCTTACTGGATTGACCAACTTTAATGCCCAAAATATGATGCCCCTCTCCCAAATCAGTTATGCCAAACTCTTGTTTCATTAAAGCTTTGAAATCAGTAATCATCACCATATCATTGCTTGTAAAAATGAGATCATCAACATAGAAACTTACCACCATAAATCTTCCTTTTGAAGAATCAATTTTGGTGTATAAACTATGCTCTTGAGGACACTTTTAAAAGTCATTCTTAATTCTCAAAGTACAAATTAATGCGGCTATACCAAGCCCTTGGTGACTGCCTCAGGCCATATAAAGCATTTTTTACTTGTAAACTTTATCTTCTTCACCTTTCTTCACGAAACCAGGTGGCTGGTCGACATAGATCTCTTCCACAAGAAACTCATTTAGAAATGTCGATTTGACATCCATTTGGAACAACTTCCAATTGTTTTGAGCTGCAAGTGATATAATTAAACGAACAATATCAAGTCTTGAAAAAGGTGCAAATACCTCATTAAAATCTTCTCCTTCCTTCTGTGCATATCCTTTTTGTGACGCCCCCAAAATTAGGTATACATCACCCATCTTGGGTCGTCAGATACATAGTACAGAATACATATACAACTGATTAATACATCTGTCGTGTACAATACGACAAAACATAAACTGTGAGTTTGAATACAGATATTATCTTCTAGAGAGTATTCATACTCAAAAAGAGTCCTCATTACATTTATTAACACACCATTACATAGAATAGTGAGGACTACTAACTAATACTATCATTCGGACCATCACTCCGTACCCCGACTTGTCCCAGCTACGTTCTCATTTCCTGAAGAGAACAGTGAAAGAAAGGGTGAGCTCAACTAGCCCAGTAAGAAATATTATGACTAAGATAATGCATAATAAATTATCATCAGCCTTCAACAATGTTAAACTGATAAAATATAATAGACATCAAGTTTAAATGTAGCGGAACAAGCAATCCATTAAGAGAGTCAAGTAGAAAATAAACTCTACTATCTTTTATGATTTAAAAGATTTTCCAACACTGTGATCGCTGGGTCTCAGCTTAATAAAATAATTCACATCATCGAATCACCCCTGCACTACGGCCAAGGATATTCGTATATTGATTAATGGTCATGATCATGCCAACAACTGTCCATCAATGCACTACGGGCCAATGAGGACTTTTACCACATCATTTGTAACATTACGGTCATGATTATACCGAATAATCCCTGGTCATAATCATACCAAGTCCATCTATGCACTACATGCCACAGATGACTTTCAACATTTTATAAACATGAGGATGATGACAATGATATAAGAATTCAATAAAACAAGTTCAAGAATTAATTTATCCAGGAATTAACAACGTCCAAATTGTCAACATGATACTGCATTGTGGAGTAAAATTCAAGAATGCTTAGAAGAATATTTTCTTGAAAAGATACTGGATGAAACGCAACTATCAAGGATATTCCACAAATTTCATGGAGTATAGAAGTCAAAACTTAACCAACTGAGTACAATAAAGAATTGAATAACAAAAGAAATCACCATGCATGCGATAGACCGCACAGACAGGTTATTTCAATAGAATAATAAATAATGGAACCAGGTCCGGCGTAAACGCACAGACAGGATATTCCGACAGAATAATAAATAATGGAACCAGGTCCGGTGTAAAACACACAGACAGGATATTCCAACAGAATAATAATAAAACGGAACCAGGTCCGGTGTAAAACACACAGACAGGATGTTCCAACAGAATAATAAACGGAACCAGGTCCGGTGTAAAACACACAGACAGGATGTTCCAACAGAATAATAGAAGAATGTCACCAAGTATAGGGTAGACCGCGTATACTGGTTATTCCAACAGAATAATAACAAATGGAATAACAGAAGTTCTCTTCATGAATATAAAAGAAATAATATTCCCTACCTTAAAAGAACTGGATATTGGAAAAGTGATGTAGCAGAATACTTTTATTCTCTCTCTCTTATTCTCTCTATACTTTCTCTCTCTATAGCTTGAATGAATTCGTGAAAAATAATGAAGCCCTAGGCCTCTATTTATAGAAAAACTGAGGGTGGCTCTTGGTCTTAACGAAGGGTCAAATGACTCTTGGTCTTAACGAAGGGTCAAATGACTCTTGGTAATATTGAAGGGACAACTACTATTGACGAAAGTAATTACTATTGACCAAGGTAAATACTATTGACGAAGGTAATTACTATTGACCAAGGTAAATATTATTGACGAAGGTAATTACTATTGACCAAGGTAAATACTATTGACGAAGAGACTCTTAGATGATGACATATGGCCTCCCATAAAATAACCAAACTTACCACAACGTCTCAATTATTGATTTAATAATATAACATATTATACAGATGATACTATGACAATAATTTAAGAGATATGATGCAGCAATTACTGTAGCAATAATTGAGTATAGCTGAGTGACTTCTCACGTAAGCATCAATAATCAATACCGTGTGCTACTATGCAACCACGCGTATTACTGTACTTTTACTACCGAGTAGTTCAACAGTTTTAACGGTTTTAACGGTAACACCTCAGCCGTTATTTTTATAGAAAGATAATTCTGTCGTTTTCTCAATCCGACAATAATTCCGTTGTGGGGTCCACCAATGATTGTGCCGTCGTACGAATATTCCCCGACAAAAAGAATATTCTCCGACCAAACGAATATTTTATAACAACTTGCTTACTTTGCAAAATTTATAAATATTACCCACAACTATAACATTATATCAAATTAACTCCATAATATTCAAAAATGATATTTATAGAAAATTCATCTTTATTTATAAAAATTGGGGTCTTACAACCTCCCCTTCTTATGAAATTTCGCCCTCGAAATTAGGGTACGTACCTGGTATGTCGAAGAGGTAAGGATACCTTGATTTCATTTCTGATTCTAACTCCCAAGTCATTTCCTCAACATCGTGGTTTCTCCACAAAACTTTGACTTGAGGTATAACCTTGGAGCGTAGAATATGTTCCTTCTTATCCAAGATTTGAACAGGAACTTCTTCATACGTCAAATCCTCCGCTATTTCGTCCGGTTCTAACTCAATAATGTGGTTCGGGTCTTCCACATATTTGCGTAACATGGATATGTGGAAAACGTTATGAACACGAGACATACTTGGCGGTAAAGCGAGTCTATAAGCCACAGTTCCTACTCGATCGAGGATTAAAAATGGACCGATGAATCGAGGATTTAGCTTTCCTCTCTTTTCAAATCTCGTAACTCCTTTCCATGGAGCAACACGTAAGAACACATGATCTCCTACATCAAATTCCACGTCCTTTCGATGAAGATCAGCATAACTCTTTTGTCGATCTTGTGAGGTTTTTATACGTTGTCGGATCGTTTGAATCTTTTCTGTAGTCATACGTACCAACTCCGGTCCCAACAACGTTGCTTCGCCCACCTCATCCCAGCATACTGGAGAACGACATTTTCTTCCATACAATGCTTCGAATGGAGCCATGCCAATACTTGCTTGATAACTGTTGTTGTAGGAAAACTCCACCAATGGTAAGAACTTGTCCCAACTTCCCTTGAAGTCAAAGACACAGAGTCTTAATAGATCTTCAAGAGTTTGAATAGTCCTCTCTGATTGTCCGTCCGTCTGAGGATGATATGCTGAACTAAATCGTAACTCCGTGCCCATAGCTTTTTGTAAACTAACCCAAAATCGTGAAGTGAATCTTGGGTCTCGATCAGAAATTATGGATACTGGCATACCATGCAGTCTTACAATCTCGTTTATGTACATACGAGCAAGACGTTCAAGTGTATAAGTTTCTCGTATCGGTAAGAAATGAGCAGACTTGGTCAATCTATCAACAATGACCCAAATCGCATCAATACCTTGAGAAACCCTAGGAAGACCGGTAACGAAATCCATGGTAATGTGCTCCCACTTCCATTCTGGAATTTCAAGTGGTTGCAATGGACCTTTTGGTACTTGATGCTCCGCTTTGACTCGTTGACAAGTTAGACACCTTGAGATAAACAACGCTATCTCTCTCTTCATATTGCTCCACCAAAATGTATGACGAAGATCATGATACATTTTGGTACTTCCAGGATGGATTGCAAACGGTGTGTTGTGCGCCTCCATCATGATTTCATACTTTAAATCAGGGTTGTTAGGAACACAAAGTCTGGAGTTGACTCGAAGTATTCCTTCTTCATCGATTCTTGCTTCCGGCATAACACCTTCTTGCACTTTCTTCCTCATACGCATCAGCTCCAGGTCTGTAGCTTGAGCAGCTTTAACTTTATCGATTAAAGTCGGTTCTACTCGTATATTCGCCATCATCACATGGGTCCCTGGAGTCTTCAACTCTATCTCCATCCTTTGCAAGTCACACAAAATGGGCCTTTGCGTTGTTAATATTGCACTTGTACCCGCATATGATCTTCTACTCAATGCGTCAGCTACCACGTTCGCTTTTCCAGGATGGTATTGAATGGTATGATCATAATCTTTCAACAGTTCAAGCCAACGTCGTTGTCGCATGTTGAGTTCCTTTTGAGTGAAGAAATATTTGAGGCTTTTATGATCCGTAAAGATCTCCACCTTCTCCCCATACAAGTAATGCCTCCAAATTTTAAGTGCAAAGACAACAGCTGCCAACTCTAGATCATGAGTAGGATAATTCCTCTCATATTCCTTGAGTTGTCTTGATGCATAGGCTATGACTTTTCCATGTTGCATGAGAACGCATCCCAACCCTTTGCTCGAAGCATCACTGTAGATGACAAATCCCTCCGAGCCAGATGGTATTGTTAGAACAGGTGCTGAAATGAGTCTCCTCTTGAGTTCTTGAAAACTCTGCTCACATTCTTCGCTCCAACCGAACTTTGTATCTTTCCGAGTCAGCTGAGTTAATGGAGTAGCGATTCGAGAAAATCCTTCCACGAATCTCCGATAATAACCAGCTAAACCAAGAAAGCTACGTACCTCGGTCACTGATTTAGGTTGCTCCCAGCTTTGAATAGCTTCAATCTTTGCCGGGTCAACCGATATTCCACGACTTGATACTACGTGCCCAAGGAATGCTACCTCCTCCAGCCAGAACTCGCATTTCTTCAACTTGGCATAAAGCTTGTATTCACGAAGCTTTTGGAGTACCAGCCTCAAGTGTTGCTCATGATCTTCACGGCTTTTGGAATAAATAAGGATGTCATCAATAAAGACGACCACAAAGTGATCCAAATATTCCTTGAATACCCGGTTCATCATATCCATGAAGGCAGCAGGAGCATTAGTCAATCCAAAGGACATGACTAGGAATTCATAATGCCCGTACCGAGTTCTAAAAGCCGTCTTTGGAATATCCTCAGTTCTAACCTTCAGCTGATGATATCCAGAACGAAGATCGATCTTTGAAAAGAATTGTGCTCCTTGCAACTGGTCAAACAGGTCATCAATACGTGGCAATGGGTACCTGTTTTTGATGGTGACATGATTCAACTCCCGATAATCAATACAAAGTCGCATACTTCCATCTTTCTTCTTCACGAATAGAACAGGAGCTCCCCAAGGAGAAGTACTAGGACGAATAAAGCCAATGTCTAACAATTCCTGCAGTTGGATCTTTAACTCCTGAAGTTCAATAGGAGCCATTCGATATGGGGCTTTGGAAATGGGTTTTGTACCGGGTTCAAGGTCGATACAAAATTCAATTTCACGCTCTGGGGGTAGGCCAGGAAGTTCTTCAGGGAATACGTCAGGGAATTTATTAACAATAGAAATATCATTCAAAACTGACGTATTTTTGTTTAGATCTGTGACATGAGCTAAGAAAGCTTGACATCCGTTTTTAAACGAATAGTTTTATGGCTTGAGATGACAGCGATTGATTTTAATGGTTTGGTTGCTTGAATTCGCATAATAGGTCGATTAGGAATATGAAAACTAACAACCTTACGAAAACAATCAATTTTTGCATAATGAGTAGTTAACCAATCAATCCCTAGAATCACGTCAAATGCAAGTATTTTTAATGAAATCAGATCGATAGGTAATGTGTGGGTACCAACTTGAACCAAACAAGACTTATAAACAGTGGAGGTAATGAAGGTTTCTCCCAACGGAGTTTCCACAGATAAGTCAAAGTCTAATTTCTCCGGAATCAAATTTAATCGATGAGCGCAAGTAGGAGAAATAAAAGAATGGGTTGAACCGGTATCAAATAAAGTATAAACTTCTTTAGAGTTTATAATAAGCTTACCCGTGATGACCTCATTCGGGTTCCTTGCTCTCTGGGAGTTCACAACAAACGCTCTCCCTTGCACAACCGGTTTTGACTTTTCTGGGACGGCTTTTGGTGCCTCCATCCTAGCTGAATTTGTTTTCGGTAAACGACAAAATCGGGCTAAATGACCTTCTCTTCCACAATTATAACATGCTTTGGACGGCATCGCGCAGTTTGGACTGATGTGCCCCTCCCCTCCGCATTTGAAACATATGATAGGTGGTCGTTCTCCTTCCTTAACGACAGGTGCTGGTGCTGACGTCTTTCCATCATTGTTGAATCTCCTCTTCTTGAAATGTCCATTCTTATTGTTTTGGCCCTGATTACCACCGAAGTGGTTACCATTTCTGGCCTGTTGATTCCCTCCACGCTTGTTGTCACCGCTTCGATGACTGCTCTCACTGGTATTATCATTTTGCCGGCTGCTCTCTTTTGGTTGCGTTGTCTCGTTATCGCGCTCCACCAACTGAGCCCTATTTACAACATCTGAATACAAACACAGTTTATGAGAAACAAGATGTTGACGTATCTCCGGCTTCAAACCTCTTAAAAACATCCGCGTCATTCTTTCTTCATTATCCACCAGGTGGGACGCAAACCGGGATAACTCCGCAAATTTTGCCTCGTACTGCGACACGGTCATATTATTCTGCTCCAATTTGATGAACTCCACCTCCTTCATGTGACGAATACTCTCGGGAAAGTATTTGTCGTTAAACAGCTCTTGGAACTTCTCCCAGGACATCTTCAGTGCGGCAGGTTGAGTACGCTTTATCGATTCCCACCAGTAATCTGCCTCTCCTCGCAACATAAAGGCGGCAAAGGGAACCTTTTGCTCCTCGGAGCAACCCAAGACATAAAATATCTTGGTGATCTGTGTGACAACCCAAAATAGGTCCATTCCACCCAACCCATTCTGAGTCGTCAAATACATGGTACAGAAAACAACTACAACTTTATTACAACAATTGTCGTGCAAAATATAACAACACATATGCTGTGAGTTTGGATACAAATATATACCAAATGTGACTCATGTTCTAACCGTGGACATCACCTCACAATGACACCTTACATAAAGGTATAGTCAAAAACTGTGTTAGAAATTAGAATCTTTGGGAAGTGCTCAAGGAAACCTTCGTGCATGGGAGGCCACACATCTAGGTTATGATAGATATCATATGGCCACAGAATTATCCTTGGTTGACCCAATAGACCCCAAAGAAAAACGAGAAGATTACTATCATATTCTTCCCAATGGTGAGTCTTCTCTTGACTTATCATTATCTCCACTGTCTCTAATTGAGAATTATACTTCAAACAAACACCAAGATTATATAGGTAGTGCCCATAGATATACTCAGCAAGTGGATGAGCACAACCCTGTCTTATGATGACACGAGGCTGTATGTCATTAGACATCTTGTATGATAGTGACAAAACACCCTTCCAACGTTGGGTTCGCCTCACCCTATTTTCTTCACCAAATATAACTACTAAATGATGACCACCGTTCTATTCCCTTGTTACCCCCGCTCGACCCAGCTACACTCTTATTACCTGAAAGGAATTGTGAACAGAAGGGTGAGCACAACTAGCCCAATAAAGAATATCATGACTAAAGATAAATAAATTATCAATAGTCTTCATCAATAATAAATCAGAGATTTAGAACATATGGTAGATGATAAAAAAATTTCAACCATAGTTGCAGCGGAACATGCAATCCATTAGAAGAGTCAAATAGACTATAAAGTCTATTATCTTCTCCATGTTAAAAATCCACCAACAATGTTTTATCCCTGTAACATCACTCAACAGTTCCTTTTCACAATCATATGAATAACTCATAATCATAATTGTGACTATAAATTTTTCTTCGCACCCAGGACGAAGAATATTTTCATCACCTGTCTTTACCTGAAACATCAAAGATCATGGATATACCAAATCACAGTTCCTGTTTATAATCATACTAACAAATCCATCTTTGCACTACGGGCCAAAGATATTCATCAACAAACCATCTTTGCACTACGGGCCAAAGATATTCAACAACAGTTCATCTTTGCACTACAGGCCAAAGATATTCATCAACAGGCCATCTTTGCACTACATGCCAAAGATATTCATCAACAATTCATATTTGCACTACAGGCCAAATATATTCATATCTCAAAGAAATATATAATCATTTCAGAATTTATATAAACAATAATTATAACCATGTTGATCAATTCACCTTTGCACTTAAGCTTAAGATATTCAATTATAAATTCAATGGTCATGATCATACCAGTCACAATTCAACTTTGCACTACAGGCCAAAGAGAACCCTAGTCATGATCATACCAATAATCTACCCATCTTTACACTCCAGTGAAAGAGAATTTCAACATCAGGGTTATAAAAATATTATATATGATGATAAAAATAATATGATCAACATATAGTTTTAATCTCAAGAGTAATATTCGTAACTCATGAATAGTAAATCGTGAATAGTAACTCATGAATAGTAACCCCGACACAAAAGATAGAAATTCCACAATAAAATCCATACCAATATTTCGGTATAATGATATTGAAAGAATAATATTTCTTAAGCTTATAAACAATTTATTTAAATTGTTTACACTTTACTAAATAATGCATTTAATCATTCTAAAATACCAAACTCATAAGATTTTATCACCAATAATCAAAACCCTCATAAAAAATCTGCATATACCTCATATAGGATTCTCAAGCCATAAAATCCTATTTTCCAATTTTCTTACTTCACATAACATATTTAATTCATTTACTCATAACTAGTCCATTTTCATGAAAAATATTAAATCAGTTCCAAAAATATTTCTTTTCTGGGATTTAGCATAATATAGTCCAATATTGAACATATATTTTTCTCAGAATTTTTAAAACTCATTTACTATTTTTCATATGGCAAAAACCACCGAATATTTAGATATTTATCAAAAATTATACTTTTGTCCAAAAATTCTGAAATTTACAGAGTATACTTCTATCATACACATGTACTCCCAATAAAAATTTCATCAATTTTGGAGTTAACCACAAGGAATTATAAGCGGTTACTTTTAAAATAGTCTTTTCTCATAAAATTCATAACTCTCAATCTATACATCCAAAAATCACCATTTTTGGACACAATCAAGAAAACTCATCAAAATATCATTTTGAATTTTTTCAGAATTTTTGAAGATCAGAAAAATTACAAAACTGAAAATCATAACAACCCTTAAAATCCCTTAATATCCCTTACTATCCCTTACTATCCCTTACTATCCCTTACTATCCCTTACTTCAAAAGAGCAGTACTTCTGACTGGATATCGGATATGATGCTGAAGGAAACTTGCACTAATGAATAGCAACTCACCAAGTATCTAAAAACTCACAAAATATGCTTCATAATATAGAGAGAGAAAGAGAGAAAGCTTATGTTTCTGGTGTGATTTTCAATTCTAACTTAGCCCTCTATTTATAGGAAAATTTTGGTAGGTTTGACCTGCAACCTGATGGCTTTACCTGCTACTATTCCCACCCACCACATTTGAAATATAATTCAGCATATTTCTTCACCAACCACAAGTGGGGCCCACCAATTCTAGAATTTTCCACCAAAAATGATTTATAACCTGATTTCTGAATCAGCCACCTCTTAAAATTTATAACAAATCATACGTTCATTTTTAACGGTTCAAAATTTGTGGGCATATACTCAACTTATATATGTATAACATATCCAAAAATTACCACGATCCAACGGTCGGATTAAAAATTATAACCCCCGCAAAATATCTCAAAAACCCTGATTTTTAATACCTCCATTCCGACAAAAATACGGATAAAAATCTCAACATTAACTCCTTCATTTTTTAACCACAAAAATATATCCCTCATTTATATCCACATAAAATAAATATTTTCTTATCATATGAATCAATAATTAATTATTCACAAATAATATTACAGAATCACATTTATGACAACCAGGCCGTTCCCAGGAAAGAGGGGGCTTTCCAATAAGGATTTCTCCTTACTGGCGCGCAATTAGATGACCAAACCTCTCCTTAGACAGAACTTTCTAGACATTGCCAATAATGTTATATAATAATATTATTCAAATAATATGAATTATTGATCTGATAATGGAAAATACTGTGCAGCAACAATTATTGAAACAACAATAATATAAAATATCAATGCAACAATTATTGAATCAATAAAATAAAATATTGAACAGTAATTACTGTAACAATTATTGAGTAGTGCCTTCTTACGTAAGAATCAATAATTTCAAAAATACTATGCAATACCGTGTGCTACTGTGCAATAACGCGTATTACTGTATTTTAACCACCGGGTATTCCAACAGTGTTAACGGTAACAACTACGCCGTTATTTGTAAAAATTCAAATTTGTCGTTTTCTTCATCCGACAGTTATTCTGTTATGGGGCCCACAAATGGCTGCGCCGTCGTACGAATATTCCCGACAGAAAGAATATTCCACGACCAAACGAATATTCCCCGACAACAATGATTATTTTATAACCACTTGCTTATTTTGAAAAAAAAATCATATTTCACTCATAACTTTAAACTTTTATCAATTTAACCATTTACTGAATAGTAATTATAAGAAAAATTGAATACTTTTATTTCATAAAATTCGGGGTCTTACAATCTGCTTTATCCATGTTTCAGCTACAAGTGGTTTGGGTTCTCCCTTAAACTCCGGTGGTCCCAGCTCCTTAAACTGTTTAGCGGTGACCGCCAGAGAGTTTCCAGTATTTCCACCTACGTTGTGGACAGGAGCCGCTTTCACCTGTTGTTGCATGAATTGCATAAAGCCTCTGAACATTTGATCATTCATTATTTGGTCAGTGTTGTTGTTTGCATGAGGATTGACACCTTCCTGATGCACATTATCTTGATTATTGATATGTGGTGAATCAACAGTCGTCTGTGCTCCATTGCTATTCTCAACGTTCTCAGATGCCATTTTCAGATACTCCACAAAATAAAAATTAATTGATATGTCATATATTATCCTTATATTATGACCGACCAATTAAATACCATGCAAATAAACTTAGGTATGTCATACTAGCGAAGAAATTCCCCGTCTCTCCCCTCCTAGTTCTATTCTCACATCTTAGCCAGGGATCATATCCCTAAGCTCTGATACCAACTGTGACGCCCCCAAAATTAGGTATACATCACCCATCTTGGGTCGTCAGATACATAGTACAGAATACAAATACAACTGATTAATACATCTGTCGTGTACAATACGACAAAACATAAACTGTGAGTTTGAATACAGATATTATCTTCTAGAGAGTATTCATACTCAAAAGGAGTCCTCATTACATTTATTAACACACCATTACATAGAATAGTGAGGACTACTAACTAATACTATCATTCGGACCATCACTCCGTACCCCGACTTGTCCCAGCTACGTTCTCATTTCCTGAAGAGAACAGTGAAAGAAAGGGTGAGCTCAACTAGCCCAGTAAGAAAATATTATGACTAAGATAATGCAGAATAAATTATCATTAGCCTTCAACAATGTTAAACTGATAAAATATAATAGACATCAAGTTTAACTGTAGCGGAACAAGCAATCCATTAAAAGAGTCAAGTAGAAAATAAACTCTACTATCTTTTATGATTTAAAAAGTTTTTCAACACTGTGATCGCTGGACTCAGCTTAATAAAATAATCCACATCATCGAATCACCCCTGCACTACGCCAAGGATATTCGTGTATTCATTAATGGTCATGATCATGCCAACAACTGTCCATCAATGCACTACGGGCCAATGAGGACTTTTACCACATCATTTGTAACATTACGGTCATGATTATACCGAATAATCCCTGGTCATAATCATACCAAGTCCATCTATGCACTACATGCCACAGATGACTTTCAACATTTTATAAACATGAGGATGATGACAATGATATAAGAATTCAATAAAACAAGTTCAAGAATTAATTTATCCAGGAATTAACAACGTCCAAATTGTCAACATGATACTGCATTGTGGAGTAAAATTCAAGAATGCTTAGAAGAATATTTTCTTGAAAAGATACTGGATGAAACGCAACTATCAAGGATATTCCATAACTTTCATGGAGTATAGAAGTCAAAACTTAACCAACTGAGTACAATAAAGAATTGAATAACAAAAGAAATCACCATGCATGCGATAGACCGCACAGACAGGTTATTCCAATAGAATAATAAATAATGGAACCAGGTCCGGCGTAAACGCACAGACAGATATTCCGACAAATAATAAATAATGGAACCAGGTCCGGTGTAAAACACACAGACAGGATATTCCAACAGAATAATAATAAAACGGAACCAGGTCCGGTGTAAAACACACAGACAGGATGTTCCAACAGAATAATAAACGGAACCAGGTCCGGTGTAAAACACACAGACAGGATGTTCCAACAGAATAATAGAAGAATGTCACCAAGTATAGGGTAGACCGCGTATACTGGTTATTCCAACAGAATAATAACAAATGGAATAACAGAAGTTCTCTTCATGAATATAAAAGAAATAATATTCCCTACCTTAAAAGAACTGATATTAGAAAAGTGATGTAGCAGAATACTTTATTCTCTCTCTCTTATTCTCTCTATACTTTCTCTCTCTATAGCTTGAATGAATTCGTGAAAAATAATGAAGCCCTAGGCCTCTATTTATAGAAAAACTGAGGGTGGCTCTTGGTCTTAACGAAGGGTCAAATGACTCTTGGTCTTAACGAAGGGTCAAATGACTCTTGTAATTATTGAAGGGACAACTACTATTGACGAAAGTAATTACTATTGACCAAGGTAAATACTATTGACGAAGGTAATTACTATTGACCAAGGTAAATACTATTGACGAAGGTAATTACTATTGACCAAGGTAAATACTATTGACGAAGAGACTCTTAGATGATGACATATGGCCCCCCATAAAATAACCAAACTTACCACAACGTCTCAATTATTGATTTAATAATATAACATATTATACAGATGATACTATGACAATAATTTTAAGAGATATGATGCAGCAATTACTGTAGCAATAATTGAGTATAGCTGAGTGACTTCTCACGTAAGCATCAATAATCAATACCGTGTGCTACTATGCAACCACGCGTATTACTGTACTTTTACTACCGAGTAGTTCAACAGTTTTAACGTTTTAAACGGTTACACCTCAGCCGTTATTTTTATAGAAAGATAATTCTGTCGTTTTCTCAATCCGACAATAATTCCGTTGTGGGGTCCACCAATGATTGTGCCGTCGTACGAATATTCTCCGACAAAAAGAATATTCTCCGACCAAACGAATATTTTATAACAACTTGCTTACTTTGCAAAATTTATAAATATTACCCACAACTATAACATTATATCAAATTAACTCCATAATATTCAAAAATGATATTTATAGAAAATTCATCTTTATTTATAAAAATTGGGGTCTTACACTTTTGCAACGAGTCTCACTTAATTTGTACTTGTTGGCGGAGCCATCTGAATTTAATTTTGTCTTAAAAACCCATTTAGCTCCAATGGGTCTTTTGTTTGGTGGTAAACTAGCAAGGCCCCAGGTGCCATTCCTTTCAATGGCCATAATTTATTCCTTCATGGATTGTTTCCATTTTTCTTCTTTTGTTACATATATCTTCACGAGAGATTAGATATTGTCCTGCAAAGAAAGTAAAGAAAATAGCTCATGCATCTACCGGCTCTATAATTAATATCATAAATCTTCTGCAAAATTCTTATCTTGATTTCTTCGGGGCTGCTACTAGAAGACTCTCCTATTGTGGGTGGAGCATCAGTTGGGTTTAAGGATGGAGCATATTCACTTGACATGCTACTACAAACTTCCAAATCCTCCACGAGCAATGGTGCCTCATCTGCAGTTTGTTTTAGCATCGTTTAAAAATAATTTTTCATCCCTGCTAATAAAAATTTTCTTTAATTTTTCATTATACAGCTTGTATTCTTTTGACCTTTCACTGTATCCAACCGAAATATATTTTTCTGCCTTATCATCAAGTTTTGCTCTCATTGCATCTGCCACATGAGCAAAAACTACACTTCCAAAAATCTTCAAGTGTTGGACATTTGGTTTTCTTCCGTACCAAGTTTCATTAGGAATGTAATATTTTAACTTTTTTGTGGTGACCTGTTGGTCAAATAAACTGCACAAGAAATAACTTCTGCCCAAAATTAACGGGGCAACATTTTGTAGGGTTTCGGCACAGAAACGCACAGCGGAAATTAAAATTTTAAAGCAATTTTCGAAACCCTAAAGTAGGATCCATGCGAAAAATTAATTAATTAAGAGGTTTAGAGATTATACCGAATATGAAAACGAGAATCTGAAATCGACTGCGCCTCGAATCTCTAACGCAATACAAACCGACTGCGTCTCTACGGTATCCACACGAACGCTCCGCGAATCGTCCTACGATCTGCAGAAGAAGGAATCGCGGTACTAGCCACCAAGGATGAGGATTTACGGAACTGTTTTCTCTAGTCTCTCTCTAAGAGCGGCTAGGGTTTTATTTTTATGTAAAACCTAAAGTCTGATATACATCATATATATATAGCAGTCAGGAGGAATTAATCAAAACCTAATATTATTAAAATCCGAATTTATATATATCTTAATTAAGTCTTACTTAATTAATATACCTATATATAAATTATCCTATTAATTTAAATTCGTAATTTAAAATTATATCAATCATATTGACATATTTAAATCTTTACAATTTAAATTAATTTCTTTTTAATTACGTTCTTTGTGTGTGACCCTATAGGTTATTATTACGTTGGCAATAACCTTAAAATCATATTATAAAGTTATAAACAGTGAGCGGCATCTAGTAATGCATCACTGCTACCCAAGTAATAATAAGATCGATGATTCGATGCAACCTTTTCGTGACCAATGTTTCAATGTAATTTAATCCTTTTAACCTTAAATCCTAGATTAAACTCGAGTCATGGAATGTGTCATACTCTTCATAATTTAATCTGAGTTTTCATCAATGAGTAGACTAATGAAACAAATCACTATTTGAGCATGGCCATGCATTTCATAGTCCTACTCAATCAAGAGGCCTATGGATATCACCTATAAAATATAGGATGGTTAAATTCCATCTAGATCACTCATATTACTCACACGATTCATAATGAACCCAATAATCACCTTTATAGTCCACCCTATTAAAGGTGACATTTGATGATATCAAAGTACATAAATTCTCGTGTAGTAATATAGCGGTTTCAGGTCGGAGGACCATTACATCATTGTCACTATAGAATTACTAATGACACTTCGCATAATGCTCCATATAGAATTCTCATGGTGGGTCTGTCCAGTACATTGTTCTCTCTACATGTACCTATGCATTGACTTAATATCTCATATATTTATGACCAATGAGATTTGGTCATCAGTCAATCCACATACTAGTCTCAATGCATCATTGTTGTCCCATCAACAATGATACTCGACTAGGGACATTTAAGAACAATGATACTAATTGTAATTATATAATCTCATGTTCAAGTCACATACTTGAAACTATATAATTTGTATCACTATTCTAAGGAATTTTATTATGTTAACAATTATATTACGCAGTAATTAAAACCATAATAAAATCATTTATTTATTCAATCAACAATAATATCAAATGTTAAGCAATTACATCAAATAATTGGCCTCTAGGGCATATACTCTAACACATTTTTCTTTTCAGCATACACCGATCCATGTCCATGATCGATTATACGATTTTTTCTTTCGCAAACACCATTTTTTTGTGGTGTATATCGAACTGTCAATTCATGCCTTGTGCCATTAACTTTACAAAAATGCTAAAAATCATTTGAAAGATATTTCTACCCATGATTTGTTCTCAAAATCTTTAAGTGACAACCAGAACACTTTTCAACTTTAAAATTTTTAAAAGCTTGAAAACTTTCAGATTTTTTATGAAGAAAATAAGTCCACACTTTTCTTGTGTAATCATCAATAAAGGAGATGAAGTATTTGTTACCTCCAAAAGATGACAGTGTCATATGCCCACAAGTTTAAATGAACAAGTTCAAGTTGCTACCTTACACTCCAAGAAGATTGTGACAACCCCAAAATAGGTCCATTCCATCCAACCCATTCTGAGTCGTCAAATACATGGTACAGAAAATAACTACAACTCTATTACAACAATTGTCGTACAAAATACAACAACACATATGCTGTGAGTTTGAATACAAATATATACCAAATGTGACCATGTCCCAACCGTGGGACACACCTCACAGTGACACCTTACATAAAGTATAGTCAAAAACTGTTTTAAAAATTAGAATCTTTGGGAAGTACTCAAGAAACCTTCGTACATGGAGGCCATGCGCTAGGTTATGATAGATATCATATGGCCACAGAATTATCCTTGGTTGATCCAATAGACTCCAAAAGAAAAACGAGAAGATTACTATCATATTCTTCCCAATGTGAGTCTTCTCTTGACTTATCATTATCTCCACTGTCTCTAAT
The DNA here is from genome assembly GCA_016801055.1 of Panax notoginseng. Lineage (NCBI taxonomy): Eukaryota > Viridiplantae > Streptophyta > Magnoliopsida > Apiales > Araliaceae > Panax > Panax notoginseng. The sequence continues at coordinate 231,910,302 of CM029014.1, forward strand.
TGAGAATTATACTTCAAACAAACACAAGATTAATATAGGTAGTGCCCATAGATATACTCAGCAAGTGGATGAGCACAACCCTGTCTTATGATGACACGAGGCTGTATGTCATTAGACATCTTATGATAGTGACAAAACACCCTTCCAACGTTGGGTTCTCGCCTCACCCTATTTTCTTCACCAAATTAACTACTAAATGATGACCACGTTCTATTCCTTGTTACCCCCGCTCGACCCAGCTACACTCTTATTACCTGAAAGGAATTGTGAACAGAAGGGTGAGCACAACTAGCCCAATAAAGAATATTGTGACGACCCCAAAATAGGTCCATTCCATCCAACCCATTCTGAGTCGTCAAATACATGGTACAGAAAACAATTACAACTTTATTACAACAATTGTCGTGCAAAATACAACAACACATATGCTGTGAGTTTGGATACAAATATATACCAAATGTGACTCATGTTCCAACCGTGGACATCACCTCACAATAACACCTTACATAAAGGTATAGTCAAAAACTGTTTTACAAATTAGAATCTTTGGAAGTGCTCAAGGAAACCTTCGTACATGGGAGGCCATACTTCTAGGTTATGATAGATATCATATGGCCACAGAATTATCCTTGGTTGACCCAATAGACCCCAAAGAAAAACGAGAAGATTACTATCATATTCTTCCCAATGGTGAGTCTTCTCTTGACTTATCATTATCTCCACTGTCTCTAATTGAGAATTATACTTCAAACAAACACCAAGATTATATAGGTAGTGCCCATAGATATACTCAGCAAGTGGATGAGCACAATCATGTCTTATGATGACACGAGGTTGTATGTCGTTAGACATCTTGTATGATAGTGACAAAACACCCTTCCAACGTTGGGTTCGCCTCACCCTATTTTCTTCACCAAATATAACTACTAAATGATGACCACCGTTCTATTCCCTTGTTACCCCCGCTCGACCCAGCTACACTCTTATTACCTGAAAGGAATTGTGAAGCAAAAGGGTGAGCACAACTAGCTCAGTAAAGAATATCATGACTAAAGATAATTAAATTATCAATAGCCTTCATCAATAATAAATCAGAGATTTAGAACATATGGTAAATGATAAAAATTTCAACCATAGTTGCAGCGGAACGAGCAATCCATTAGAAGAGTCAAATAGACTATAAAGTCCATTATCTTCTCCATGTTAAAAATCCATCAACAATGTTTTATCCCTGTAACATCAATCAACAGTTCTTTCCACAATCATATGAATAACTCATAATCATAATTGTGATTCTAAATTTTTCTTCGCACCCAGGACGAAGAATATTTTCATCACATGTCTTTACCTGAAACATCAAAGATCATGGTTATACCAAATCACAGTTCTTGTTCATAATCATACTAATAAATCCATCTTTGCACTACGACCAAAGATATTCAACAACAGTTTATCTTTGCACTACGGCCAAAGATATTCATCAACAGACCATCTTTGCACTACAGGCCAAAGATATTCAACACAATTCATCTTTGCACTACAGGCCAAAGATATTCCTCTACAATTCATCTTTGCACTACAGCCAAAGATATTCATCAACAATTCATATTTGCACTACAGGCCAAATATATTCATATCTCAAAGAAATATATAATCATTTCAGAATTTATATACACCATAATTATAACCATGTTATCAATTCACCTTTGCACTTAAGCTAAAGATATTCAATTATAAATTCAATGGTCATGATCATACCAGTCACAATTCAACTTTGCACTACAGGCCAAAGAGAACCCTAGTCATGATCATACCAATAATTACCCATCTTTACACTCCAGTGAAAGAGAAATTTCAACATCAAGTTATAAAAATGTTATATATGATAATAAAATCAATATGAATCAACATATAGATTTAATCTCAAGAGTAATATTCATAAATCAACTATAATTTGTTAGTAAAAGAAACCAATTTTGTCGTGAATAGTAACTCGTGAATAGTAACTCATGAATAGTAACTCGTGAATAGTAACACCGACTCAAAAGGTAGAAATTCCACAATAAAATTCATACCAATATTTCGGTATAATGATATTGAAAGAATAACATTTCTTAAGCTTATAAACAATTTATTTAAATTGTTTACACTTTACTAATTAATGCATTTAATCATCATAAAATGCCAACTCTTACAATTTCATCATCAATAACCAAAACCCTCATCAAAAATCTGCATATACCTCATATAGGATTCTCAAGCCATAAAATCCTATTTTCCAATTTTCTTTCTTCACAAAACATATTTAATTCATTTACTCATAACTAGACCATTTTCATGAAAAATACCAAATCAGTTCCAAAAATATTTCTTTTCTGGGATTTAGCATAATATAGTCCCATAGTGAACATATATTTTTCTCAGAATTTTTAAAAGTCATTTACTATTTTTCATATGGCCAAAATAGCCGAATATTTAGACATTTATCAAAAATTGTACTTTTGTCTAAAAATTCTGAAATTTACAGAGTATACTTCTATCATATACATGTACTCCCAATAAAAATTTCATCAATTTTGGAGTTAACCACAAGGAATTATAAGCGTTACTTTTAAAATAGTCTTTTCTCATAAAATTCATAACTCTCAATCTATACATCCAAAAATCACCATTTTTGGACACAATCAAGAAAACTCATCAAAATATCATTTCAAATTTTTCCAGAATTTTGAAGATCAGAAAAATTACGAAACTGAAAATCATAACAACCCTTAAAATCCCTTAATATCCTTACTATCCCTTACAATCCCTTACATCCCTTACAATCCCTTACCTCAAAAGAGCAGTACTTCTGACTGGATATCGGATATGATGCTGAAGGAAACTTGCACTGATAGCAACTCTCAAAGTATCTAAATACTCACAAAATATGCTTCATAATATAGAGAGAGAAAGAGAGAAAGCTTATGTTTCTGGTGTGATTTTCAATTCTAACTTAGCCCTCTATTTATAGGAAAATTTTGGTAGGTTTGACCTGCAACCTGATGGCTTTACCTGCTACTATTCCCACCCACCACATTTGAAATATAATTCAGCACATTTCTTCACCAACCACAAGTGGGGCCCACCAATTCTAGAATTTTCCACCAAAATGATAAACTCCGAAAATTCAACAATTTCTGAACCAGTCATCTCGTAAAATTCATAATAAATCATACGTTCATTTTTAACGGTTCAAAATTTGTGGACATATACTCAACTTATATATGTATAACATATCCAAAAATTACCACGATCCAACGGTCGGATTAAAATTATAACCCCCGCAAAATATCTCAAAAACCCTGATTTTTAATACCTCCATTCCGACAAAAATACGGATAAAAATCTCTCAACATTAACTCCTTCATTTTTAACCACAAAAATATATCCCTCATTTATATCCACATAAAATAAATATTTTCCTTATCATATGAATCAATAATTAATTATTCACAAATAATATTACAGAATCACATTTATGACAACCAGGCCGTTCCCAGGAAAGAGGGGGCTTTCCAATAAGGATTTCTCCTTACTAGCGCGCAATTAGATGACCAAACCTCTCCTTAGACAGAACTTTCTAGACATTGCCAATAATGCTATCTAATAATATTATTCAAATAATATGAATTATTGATCTGATAATGGGAAATACTGTGCAGCAACAATTATTGAACAACAATAATATAAAATTTCAACGTAGCAATTATTGAATCAATAAAATAAAATATTGAACAGTAATTACTGTAACAATTATTGAGTAGTGCCTTCTTACGTAAGAATCAATAATTTCAAAAATACTATGCAATACCGTGTGCTACTGTGCAATAACGCGTATTACTGTATTTTAACCACCGGGTATTCCAACAGTGTTAACGGTAACAACTACGCCGTTATTTGTAAAAACTCAATTTTGTCGTTTTCTTCACCCGACAGTTATTCGTTATGGGGCCCACAAATAGCTGCGCCGTCGTACGAATATTCCCCGACAGAAAGAATATTCCACGACCAAACGAATATTCCCGACAAAATGATTATTTTATAACCACTTGCTTATTTTGAAAAAAAATTCATATTTCACCCTTAACTTTAACTTTTTATCAATTTAACCATTTACTAAATAGAAAAATTGAATACTTTTATTTCATAAAATTTGGGGGTCTTACAATCTCCCCTCCTTATGAAATTTCGTCCTCGAAATTTACGTACCTGGTAATTCAAAGAGTGAGAATACCTTCCTTTCATTTCAGATTCCATCTTCCCTGTCATCATGATTTCTCTATTGCTCATCTCCTGTATTTCAGATATCATTCTAGAATACAGCTTCAAAATAAGGTTAAATGAACAAATTAACATATCACATAATATCCCGATATTATGACTGACCAACAAATAAGCTTAGGTAGGACACACTAGCGAATGATTTACTCATCTTTCCCTCCTAGTTGTATTCCCCGATCTCCGCCAGAGATCATATCCCTAAGCTCTGATACCACCTGTAACTCTGGACACCAACCTATGTCAGCACCTTACATTGATACTATCAGTTTGCCACCGCAGAACGGACGTCCCCTACGGAGAGTCTGGCTTCGGTGCATCCCCCATCAACAGGAAGTCACCAGCGAGAGGCTCGGGGCTCTTTACTTATAGCTCTGATACCAACAGTGACGACCCAAAATAGGTCCATTCCATCCAACCCATTCTGAGTCGTCAATACATGGTACAGAAAACAACTACAACTTTATTACAACAATTGTCGTGCAAAATACAACAACACATATGCTGTGAGTTTGGATACAAATATATACCAAATGTGACTCATGTTCCAACCGTGGACATCACCTCACAATAACACCTTACATAAAGGTATAGTCAAAAACTGTTTTAGAAATTAGAATCTTTGGGAAGTGCTCAAGGAAACCTTCGTACATGGGAGGCCATACTTCTAGGTTATGATAGATATCATATGTAAGACCCCAACTTTTATAAATAAAGATGAATTTTTTATAAATATCATTTTTGAATATTATGGAGTTAATTTGATATAATGTTATAGTTGTGGGTAATATTTATAAATTTTGCAAAGTACGCAAGTTGTTATATAATATTCGATTGGTCGGGGAATATTCGTTTTAACAGGGAATATTCGTACAACGACACAATCATTGGTGGACCCCACAACGGAATTATTGTCGGATTGAGAAAACGACAAAAATATTTTATTAAAAATAACGGCAAAAATTTTACCATTGTTGCTGTTGAACTACTCGGTAGTAAAAGTACAGTAATACGTGTGGTTGCATAGTAGCACACGGTATTGATTATTAATGCTTATGTGAGAAGTCACTCAGTTTGATTCTATTATTGTCAGTTAATAATATGAATTATTTAGCGATAATGACGTTTTGTTTTATTCGTATTATTATCGTAATAAAACAGAAACATCTTTTTATATAAAACAAAATACTTTATTAAAGTTATTCTATAAATAGAATATATTTTATTTTATTTAAAAGATTTTTCTTTAAATATGGACCGTCAGATTAAAGTAATCAATCTGGACCGTTCATGGATTAGTTACTATGCATTCTATTTTTCTATAAATAGCAGCTCATTCCTTCATTATTTCTTACGAATTCACTGAACTCTAGAGAGAGAAACTATAGAGAGAAACTATAGAGAGAGAGAAGAAGAGTATTCTGCTACTTAACTACTTCCTTACTTCAGCTCTTCTTTAAAACGGTAGGGAATATTATTTCTTTTATATTCATGAAGAGAACTTCTGTTATTCAATTCGTTATTATTCTGTTGGAATAACCAGTATACGCGGTCTACCCTATACTTGGTGACATTCTTCTATTATTCTGTTGGAACATCCTGTCTGTGTGTTTTACACCGGACCTGGTTCCGTTTTTATTATTATTCTGTTGGAACATCCTGTCTGTGTGTTTTACACCGGACCTGGTTCCGTCTTGTTATTATTCTGTTGGAACATCCTGTCTGTGTGTTTTACACCGGACCTGGTTTCGTCTTGTTATTATGCTGTTGGAACATCCTGTCTGTGTGTTTTACACCGGACCTGGTTCCATTATTTATTATTCTGTCGGAATATCCTGTCTGTGCGTTTACGCCGGACCTGGTTCCATTATTTATTATTCTATTGGAATAACCTGTCTGTGCGGTCTATCGCATGCATGGTGATTTCTTTTGTTATTCCATTCTTTATTGTACTCAGTTGGTTAAGTTTTGACTTCTATACTCCATGAAATTTGTGGAATATCCTTGATAGTTGCGTTTCATCCAGTATCTTTTCAAGAAAATATTCTTCTAAGCGTTCTTGAATTTTACTCCACAATGCAGTATCATGTTGACAATTTGGGCGTTGTTAATTCCTGGATAAATTAATTCTTGAACTTGTTTTATTGAATTCTTATATCATTGTCATCATCCTCATGTTTATAAAATGTTGAAAGTCATCTGTGGCATGTAGTGCATAGATGGACTTGGTATGATTATGACCAGGGATTATTCGGTATAATCATGACCGTAATGTTACAAATGATGTGGTAAAAGTACTCATTGGCCCGTAGTGCATTGATGGACAGTTGTTGGCATGATCATGACCATTAATGAATACACGAATATCCTTGGCCGTAGTGCAGGGGTGATTCGATGATGTGAATTATTTTATTAAGCTGAGTCTCAGCGATCGCAGTGTTGAAAAACCTTTTAAATCATAAAAGATAGTAGAGTTTATTTTCTACTTGACTCTTTTAATGGATTGCTTGTTCCGCTGCAGTTAAACTTGATGTCTATTATATTTTATCAGTTTAACATTGTTGAAGGCTAATGATAATTTATTCTGCATTATCTTAGTCATAATATTTCTTACTGGGCTAGTTGAGCTCAAACTTTCTTTCACTGTTCTCTTCAGGAAATGAGAACGTAGCTGGGACAAGTCGGGGTACGGAGTGATGGTCCGAATGATAGTATTAGTTAGTAGTCCTCACTATTCTATGTAATGGTGTGTTAATAAATGTAATGAGGACTCCTTTTGAGTATGAATACTCTCTAGAAGATAATATTTGTATTCAAACTCACAGTTTATGTTTTGTCGTATTGTACACGACAGATGTATTAATCAGTTGTATTTGTATTCTGTACTATGTATCTGACGACCCAAGATGGGTGATGTATACCTATTTTTGGGGGCGTCACATCATATGGCCACAGAATTATCTTTGGTTGACCCAATAGACCCCAAAGAAAAACGAGAAGATTACTATCATATTCTTCCCAATGGTGAGTCTTCTCTTGACTTATCATTATCTCCACTGTCTCTAATTGAGAATTATACTTCAAACAAACACCAAGATTATATAGGTAGTGCCCATAGATATACTCAGCAAGTGGATGAGCACAATCATGTCTTATGATGACACGAGGTTGTATGTCGTTAGACATCTTGTATGATAGTGACAAAACACCCTTCCAACGTTGGGTTCGCCTCACCCTATTTTCTTCACCAAATATAACTACTAAATGATGACCACCGTTCTATTCCCTTGTTACCCCCGCTCGACCCAGCTACACTCTTATTACCTGAAAGGAATTGTGAAGCAAAAGGGTGAGCACAACTAGCTCAGTAAAGAATATCATGACTAAAGATAATTAAATTATCAGTAGCCTTCATCAATAATAAATCAGAGATTTAGAACATATGGTAAATGATAAAAATTTCAACCATAGTTGCAGCGGAACGAGCAATCCATTAGAAGAGTCAAATAGACTATAAAGTCCATTATCTTCTCCATGTTAAAAATCCATCAACAATGTTTTATCCCTGTAACATCAATCAACAGTTCCTTTCCACAATCATATGAATAACTCATAATCATAATTGTGATTCTAAATTTTTCTTCACACCCAGGACGAAGAATATTTTCATCACATGTCTTTACCTGAAACATCAAAGATCATGGTTATACCAAATCACAGTTCTTGTTCATAATCATACTAATAAATCCATCTTTGCACTACGACCAAAGATATTCAACAACAGTTTATCTTTGCACTACGGGCCAAAGATATTCATCAACAGACCATCTTTGCACTACAGGCCAAAGATATTCATCTACAATTCATCTTTGCACTACAGGCCAAAGATATTCCTCTACAATTCATCTTTGCACTACAGGCCAAAGATATTCCTCAACAATTCATATTTGCACTACAGGCCAAATATATTCATATCTCAAAGAAATATATAATCATTTCAGAATTTATATACACCATAATTATAACCATGTTAATCAATTCATCTTTACACTTAAGCTAAAGATATTCAATTGTAAATTCAATGGTCATGATCATACCAGTCACAATTCAACTTTGCACTACAGGCCAAAGAGAACCCTAGTCATGATCATACCAATAATCTACCCATCTTTACACTCCAGTGAAAGAGAAATTCAACGTCAGAGTTATAAAAATGTTATATATGATAATAAAATCAATATAATCAACATATAGATTTAATCTCAAGAGTAATATTCATAAATCAACTATAATTTGGTTAGTAAAAGAAACCAATTTTGTCGTGAATAGTAACTCGTGAATAGTAACTCATGAATAGTAACTCGTGAATAGTAACACCGACTCAAAAAGGTAGAAATTCCACAATAAAATTCATACCAATACTTCGGTATAATGATATTGAAAGAATAACATTTCTTAAGCTTATAAACAATTTATTTAAATTGTTTACACTTTACTAATTAATGCATTTAATCATCATAAGATGCCAACTCTTACAATTTCATCATCAATAACCAAAACCCTCATCAAAAATCTGCATATACCTCATATAGGATTCTCAAGCCATAAAATCCTATTTTCTAATTTTCTTTCTTCACAAAACATATTTAATTCATTTACTCATAACTAGACCATTTTCATGAAAAATACCAAATCAGTTCCAAAAATATTTCTTTTCTGGGATTTAGCATAATATAGTCCCATAGTGAACATATATTTTTCTCAAAATTTTTAAAAGTCATTTACTATTTTTCATATGGCCAAAATAGCCGAATATTTAGACATTTATCAAAAATTGTACTTTTGTCTAAAAATTCTGAAATTTACAGAGTATACTTCTATCATATACATGTACTCCCAATAAAAATTTCATCAATTTTGGAGTTAACCACAAGGAATTATAAGCGGTTACTTTTAAAATAGTCTTTTCTCATAAAATTCATAACTCTCAATCTATACATCCAAAAATCACCATTTTTGGACACAATCAAGAAAACTCATCAAAATATCATTTTAAATTTTTCCAGAATTTTTGAAGATCAGAAAAATTACGAAACTGAAAATCATAACAACCCTTAAAATCCCTTAATATCCCTTACTATCCCTTACAATCCCTTACTATCCCTTACAATCCCTTACCTCAAAAGAGCAGCACTTCTGACTGGATATCGGATATGATGCTGAAGGAAACTTGCACTGAATAGCAACTCTCAAAGTATCTAAATACTCACAAAATATGCTTCATAATATAGAGAGAGAAAGAGAGAAAACTTATGTTTCTGGTGTGATTTTCAATTCTAAATTAGCCCTCTATTTATAGGAAAATTTTGGTAGGTTTGACCTGCAACCTGATGGCTTTACCTGCTACTATTCCCACCCACCACATTTGAAATATAATTCAGCACATTTCTTCACCAACCACAAGTGGAGCCCACCAATTCTAGAATTTTCCACCAAAATGATAAACTCCGAAAATTCAACAATTTCTGAACCAGTCATCTCGTAAAATTCATAATAAATCATACGTTCATTTTTAACGGTTCAAAATTTGTGGGCATATACTCAACTTATATATGTATAACATATCCAAAAATTACCACGATCCAACGGTCGGATTAAAAATTATAACCCCCGCAAAATATCTCAAAAACCCTGATTTTTAATACCTCCATTCCGACAAAAATACGGATAAAAATCTCAACATTAACTCCTTCATTTTTAACCACAAAAATATATCCCTCGTTTATATCCACATAAAATAAATATTTCCTTATCATATGAATCAATAATTAATTATTCATAAATAATATTATAGAATCACATTTATGACAACCAGGCCGTTCCCAGGAAAGATGGGGCTTTCCAATAAGGATTTCTCCTTACTAGCGCGCAATTAGATGACCAAACCTCTCCTTAGACAGAATTTTCTAGACATTGCCAATAATGCTATCTAATAATACTATTCAAATAATATGAATTATTGATCTGATAATGGGAAATACTGTGCAACAACAATTATTGAACAACAATAATATAAAATTTCAACGTAGCAATTATTGAATCAATAAAATAAAATATTGAACAGTAATTACTGTAACAATTATTGAGTAGTGCCTTCTTACGTAAGAATCAATAATTTCAAAAATACTATGCAATACCGTGTGCTACTGTGCAATAACGCGTATTACTGTATTTTAACCACCGGGTATTCCAACAGTGTTAACGGTAACAACTACGCCGTTAATTATAAAAACTCAATTTTTGTCGTTATCTTCATTCGACCGTTTTCCGTTATGGGGCCCACAAATAGCTGCGCCGTCGTACGAATATTCCCCGACAGAAAGAATATTCCACGACCAAACGAATATTCTCCGATAAAATAAATATTTTATAAATACTTGCTTATTTTGAAAAATATTCATATATCACCCTTAACTTTAACTTTTTATCAATTTAACCATTTACTAAATAGAAAAATTGAATACTTTTATTTCATAAAATTTGGGGTCTTACAAATATCATGACTAAAGATAAATAAATTATCAATAGTCTTCATCAATAATAAATCAGAGATTTAGAACATATGGTAGATGATAAAAAAATTTCAACCATAGTTGCAGCGGAACATGCAATCCATTAGAAGAGTCAAATAGACTATAAAGTCTATTATCTTCTCCATGTTAAAAATCCACCAACAATGTTTTATCCCTGTAACATCACTCAACAGTTCCTTTCCACAATCATATGAATAACTCATAATCATAATTGTGATTCTAAATTTTTCTTCGCACCCAGGACGAAGAATATTTTCATCACCTGTCTTTACCTGAAACATCAAAGATCATGGTTATACCAAATCACAGTTCCTGTTCATAATCATACTAATAAAACCATCTTTGCACTACGGCCAAAGATATTCAACAACAGTTCATCTTTGCACTACAGGCCAAAGATATTCATCAATAATTCATCTTTGCACTACAGGCCAAAGATATTCATCAACAGGTCATCTTTGCACTACAGGCCAAAGATATTCTTCAACAATTCATATTTGCACTACAGGCCAAATATATTCATATCTCAAAGAAATATATAATCATTTCAGAATTTATATAAACAATAATTATAACCATGTTGATCAATTCACCTTTGCACTTAAGCTAAAGATATTCACTTATAAATTCAATGGTCATGATCATACCAGTCAACAATTCAACTTTGCACTACTGGCCAAAGAGAACCCATAGTCATGATCATACCAGAAATCTACCCATCTTTACACTCAAGTCAAAGAGAAATATCATCAATAGGGTTATAAAAATGTTATATATGATAATAAAATCAATATAATCAACATATAGATTTAATCTCAAGAGTAATATTCATAAACCAACTATAATTTGGTCAGAAAAAAAAACAAATGTTGTCGTGAATAGTAACTCGTGAATAGTAACTCATGAATAGTAACTTGTGAATAGTAACTCATGAATAGTAACTCATGAATAGTAAACTCGACACAAAAGGTAGAAATTCCACAATAATATACATACCAATATTTCGGTATAATGATATTGAAAGAATAATATTTCTTAAGCTTATAAACAATTTATTTAAATTATTTACACTTTACTAATTAATACATTTAATCATCATAAAATGCCAACTCTTACGATTTCATCATCAATAACCAAAATCCTCATCAAAAATCTCCATATACCTCATATAGGATTCTCAAGCCATAAAATCTTATTTTTTAATTTTTTTTTTCTTCACAAAACATATTTAATTCATTTACTCATAACTAGACCGTTTTCATGAAAAATACCAAATCAATTCTAAAAATATTTCTTTTCTGGGATTTAGCATAATATAGTCCCATATTGAACATATATTTTTCTCAGAATTTTTAAAACTCATTTACTATTTTTCATATGGCCAAAACCACCGAATATTTAGACATTTATCAAAAATTATACTTTGGTCTTCTATCATATACATGTACTCCCAATAAAAATTTCATCAATTTTGGAGTTAACCACAAGGAATTATAAGCGGTTACTTTTAAAATAGTCTTTTCTCATAAAATTCATAACTCTCAATCTATACATCCAAAAATCACCATTTTTGGGCACAATCAATAAAACTCATCAAAATATCATTTCAAATTTTTCCAGAATTTTTGAAGTTCAGAAAAATTACGAAACTGAAAATCATAACAACCCTTAAAATCCCTTACTATCCCTTACCTCAAAAGAGCAGTACTTCTGACTGGATATCGGATATGATGCTGAAGGAAACTTGCACTGATGAATAGCAACTCACCAAGTATCTAAAAACTCACAAAATATGCTTCATAATATAGAGAGAGAAAGAGAGAAAGCTTATGTTTCTGGTGTGATTTTCAATTCTAACTTAGCCCTCTATTTATAGGAAAATTTTGGTAGGTTTGACCTGCAACCTGATGGCTTTACCTGCTACTATTCCCACACACCACATTTGAAATATAATTCAGCACATTTCTTCACCAACCACAAGTGGGGCCCACCAATTCTAGAATTTTCCACCAAAATGATAAACTCCGAAAATTCAACAATTTCTGAACCAGTCATCTCGTAAAATTCATAATAAATCATACGTTTATTTTTAACGGTTCAAAATTTGTGGGCATATACTCAACTTATATATGTATAACATATCCAAAAATTACCACGATCCAACGGTCGGATTAAAAATTATAACCCCCGCAAAATATCTCAAAAACCCTGATTTTTAATACCTCCATTCCGACAAAAATATGGATAAAAATCTCAACATTAACTCCTTCATTTTTTAACCACAAGAATATATCCCTCATTTATATCCACATAAAATAAATATTTCCTTATCATATGAATCAATAATTAATTATTCACAAATAATATTACAGAATCACATTTATGACAACCAGGCCGTTCCCAGGAAAGAGGGGGCTTTCCAATAAGAATTTCTCCTTACTGGCGCGCAATTAGATGACCAAACCTCTCCTTATACAGAACTTTCTAGACATTGTCAATAATGCTATCTAATAATACTATTCAAATAATATGAATTATTGATCCGATAAAGGAAAATACTGTGCAGCAACAATTATTGAAACAGCAATAATATAAAATATCAACGCAACAATTATTGAATCAATAAAATAAAATATTGAACAGTAACTACTGTAACAATTATTGAGTAGTGCCTTCTTACGTAAGAATCAATAATTTAAAAAATACTGTGCAATACCGTGTGCTACTGTGCAATAACGCGTATTACTGTATTTTAACCACCGGGTATTCCAACAGTGTTAACGGTAACAACTACGCCGCTATTTGTAAAAACTCAAATTTGTCGTTTTCCTTCACCCGACAGTTATTCGTTATGGGGCCCACAAATAGCTGCGCCGTCGTACGAATATTCTCCGACAGAAAGAATATTCCACGACCAAACGAATATTCCCCGACAACAATGATTATTTTATAACCACTTGCTTATTTTGAAAAAAAAATTCATATTTCACCCATAACTTTAAAATTTTATCAATTTAACCATTTACTGAATAGAAAAATTGAATACTTTTATTTCATAAAATTCGGGGTCTTACAAAGATTTTAAGGGGAATGAGTTGCGGTGCAACTTTCCCAACTAGCATGCTTCACAAGTCTCCTCCATTTTATTAATTTGGGGTAAGCTTTCCATCATTCCTTTTATTGCTAACAATTTTAAGCTGTTGAAATTCAAGTGGTCATACCTGTCATACCATAACATAAAAACTTTTTCATTAAAAACAACAAAACAATGAAAAAATTTCACTTGGAGTCGAGGTGGAAATAAATTATTTTCCACCAAGCCAATCTTTGCCACAACTTGATTTTTTTTGACAGGGTACATAATTTATCATGAAAAAGTATATCAAATTCTTTTTGCAAAAGTTGTCCAATACTTAGCAAATTGCTTTTTATACATAGAACGAAGTAAACATTTGTCATTTTTTCAAATTTTCCATATTTTGTTTTGAAAGTGACTTCTCTAACCCTTTAATTGTATAGGCTCTAGCATTTCCATTTTTTATTTGCCCAAAATTTGACTCCACCAGATTAGAAAATAAATCCTTATAATCCATGTCATATGTTTGTTGGCACCACTATCTAAATACCAAACATGATTATCATTTTTTTGACAAACAAGTAATAATGATTTTGAACAATGTTTCTCAGCTGATTCATTTTCATGCACCAATTCAGATTCTTTTTTTGTTAAATTGCACAAACCAACATTCACTAATTTTTTTACCAGACATATGACAATGAAAACATTCAATATAGCCTTTTTTTCTCTCTTTGATTAATACCATGACCTCTTCCTATGATAATTATTTGAATACTCGTTTGACTCTTCCTTAAAATAATTATTGTTACCTGGGGAGCCTCTTCCATTGCCATGAAAGTTAAAGACTCTACCTTAATTTGTTCCCATGGAAACAAACTCTTCCATGTCCACGACCACTAACGTGAACACGGGGAGCACCTCGACCTCCTGTAATTTTAGAATTGAGAGCTTGATTATTAAAAGGTGGATTTCTTTGATTAACACGGAACTCATGTGCTTTTAAAGAAGTTTGTAAATCTTTCAAAGAAAGTTTTGACACATCTTTGAACTCTTCGATAGCCACAATAAAATCAAACTTTTGTGGGGATAAATGTTTTTTTATCACTATACTTTAGGTGAACTTACAAATGACTAACTAAACTTTTTTTTTTACAGTCAACTCGATCGCTGAACCTTAATTTTCTTACAAATCATTAAAAAAATTGTCTAGACCGTTAATTGACTAACAAAGTAATGACGTGGCAATGGTCACATGGAGCTCATTTCTGATGTGGCCATTCTTAAATGAAAATGAAGGAAATCTAGGAGTTGGTAGTATAAAAATTAAAATAAATCATGAAATTTATGAAAAGATGAAATATTTTCTTTAAAAAAAGTAAAGAAAAAGAGAAAAATAAATTAAAATTTTAAAATTGAAGGAAAATGAAAAGACATTTAAAAATTTAAGTATAAAAGACATTAAATTTAAAATTTTAGGGAGAATGAAAAGATATTTAAAAATTATTATTAGTATCCGCATATTGAAGGCCACGTTGGATCATTATTGCCACATCAACTTTTTTTTTATAACTCAGCATATGTCAAATTCTGTTTAAAGCCAAAGGACTTAATGGTTTTTATAACGGTTTGTAAGAAAACTAAAGTTAAGTGAGTTGATTGTAAGAAAAAAAAATTAGTTAGTCATTTGTAAATTTACCTAAAGTAGAGTGGTGAAAAAAGAATTATCCTCACTTTTGTGGTAAGCTTCGAAGAATTTTCTCAACAACTCTTTGGTCTTGTAAAACTTCTCCCTTAGTTGCCATTTGGTTAACAATTGAAGTGACTCTTGAAAAATAATTAACAATAGTCTCATTTTCTTGCATTTGCAACTTCTCAAATTTTAAACATAAATATTGGAGTCGTACCTTGTTTACCTTTTCTTCACCTTTACATATTCATTGGAAAATATCCCAAATTTCCTTTAAATTTTCAGCCTTCGAAATTCTCTCAAAGATTGACCTTTCAATTGCTTAATAAATAATTTTCTCAAAGATTGACATTTCAATTGCTTGATAAATTTGGAAGAGCGCCTTGCTATTCTTCTCCTTTTTAGCATTAATTTAATTAGGCTATTTTTTTTGGGCTTGTGACAAACCCTGGCCTCTTTCGCTTCTGGTTCTACATAGCCATCTTCATCAATACTCCATAATTTTAAGGATTTCAGTAATACCTTCATATTGTAGCTAGCTCCAATAATAAGCGAGAAATTAGAGAGACTAGATTGTTTGAATTTGCCATCACGACATTGCTTTGAAAATCAACAAACATTAAAAATACTTTGTCTTGGATGAGTCTGATCGGATGCTAGATATGGGATTTGAACAACTGGCAAGGCAATTCCTTTACAATCTAAAGCGATTATTGGGTCACCAGATTTGAAAGCTAACCATGCAATTCGTCAGCTTTGTTACAGAAGGCCTACTTGAAAAGTCTCTCAAGTTAAGCTGAAACCATAAGCAAACTTGGGGCAGCTTTCCTTGTGAGCTCTGATACCTAATTTATTGAAAATATATGGAAGACGATAAATTATATAGATAAGTGAGGAAAAATGTTTAAACTTTAAAATATTTGATTCAACTCACTTACTTAAAATGACTCACATATAAGACTATTTATAGGGCTCCTAAGACACTTATAGAGTCACTTTAATAATTACTACATGACCAAATACATGTACATGAATCTAATCATACTATTCCAAGACTCTTCTAAATACATTCATGTACTTAGATACTCACCCATGCACGTACTAATATAAATACTAATTAGACAATTCATGAACAATCTAGAAGACATTTATTAATTTGGTTTAGTTTGCTAACACTTCTGAGATTATGAAAAAAATGCCCTTAGGCTATTTTCCGCTAAATTCTCTATTTTTAAATTTTTTTTTATGATCAAATTATGTAGATTGCTGAGAATGAGAGAGCCCAGCAGCACATGAACTTGATGCCAGGGAGTTCTGATTATGAACTTGCACCACCTCAGTCATTCGATGGTCGAAACTACATCCAACTGAATGGCCTGCAACCTAATAATCATTATTCTCGCCAAGACCAAACTGCGCTCCAGTTAGTGTAAGAATATCTGTGGCATGCATATCATATTCATATTTTATCATTCAAGTATCCATACTCATTCTTCGATCGGTACTAGCTAGAATTTTTTTTTTAAAATAGAGTACAATTAATTAAGATGAAATATTTGATTTAATAATTTCTTTCTATTTTACAAATGCAGTTAAAATGTATGCTTTATGAAGGCTCTGCTGTTTTAAGTGATCTAATTTAATGTGGAAAAAGAACTATCAATTACTAGATGAAATTAAGACTTAGCTGTTTGAAGATTAGCACAAGGAGGTCTTTGTACTCTCGCATGACCTAGCTGGTTTATCAATAGTTGTTCGGTACTGTCTTAATGTGTTAGTTGTGAAGATTTTATATGTAACATGCTTAAACTTTGGTGCTGTGAAGTTATATACATACTAGCTTGTTTAATATTGTTTGTTGTATGAGATACATTTGTTTCTTGTGTTTGTTTATTCTTGATTATCTTTGTAACGTTGTGTGACATGAGTAATGAGATACATTGTTTGCTTCATTATTGTCTTCGGCCCCACACAATATGTTGAGATGGAGTATGCCACATCAGCAGTTTATAAAATGTTTATAGAATAGTTTGTGTCTCTAGTATTATTCGTGTGATATTTATAGCGTGTTACAATAGTGTTTGCTACATTTAGAAATTTAAATTAAATGCACTGCAGCTAAAATGGTGCGGTGCTTTCGGATTTCAATAGCTAATATTATCAAAATCAATCCACAACTACATAGAAAACTAATCTACAACATGCATGCATCTGCCTGAGAAACAAGACAAATTGCCAAACCGACTTCCAACTAGCTCATCCTTATTTTAATTTGCACCTTTGAAAGCGTAGAACATATCTGTCTGTGTGTTTGTCTGGAAATGAGTCCTACTTTTTTATAGCTGTGCCAGGTGACTAATGTCCATAGGATAAGTATCCATTGGATCAATAGATTTGTATGCTCTCACAGCGCCTGGATAAATAATTCCCTCAGTAGGATGGAATTGATCCCAGAACGCATACTCGTTCCTGTTTTCGCACGGAGGCATTTTAGGAGCACACATTCCTATAATTGGTATTACCTTGCAGCAAGCCTCGTATCTGACCTTAATACCTGACATTATCAATTAATATATGCATATTAGTTAGGGCATACACTAAATTTTTAAGTACAGAAGAAAAAAAGAGTAGAAATCGTACATTTATACAGGAGAGTTACATTTCGGGTTATCTTGTTTGTTTTACGAGTATTATATACAACTACAAGTTTTAATTATGCAAATGCAACTCATTTGTATAAACTGTACGTTCAAATGAGAATTGTTACATATATATATATATATATATATATATATATATATATATATATATGTAGAAATTAAATTCATGATTTCTAGCTAGCTACCTACCTGTAAATGATGAAGGGATGTTGCCGGGTGAAAAATGAGAAGAGTTTACATAGATAAATTTTGCATCAGCCAGGTTTTTATTGAGGTGATCAACAAGCGGTGCAAGTCTGGCATTGTATAGGCTGACCATGTGGTTAGTAGAATTATTACACCCAGGCACACCTTTTAGTTTCAACTCCTTAATCTGGGATGGTTCACAACCAATTGGGCCAAGTCCGAACACAGCCACTTTTCTTGCTCCAAGCTCGTATAAGTTCTGGTATATATATATATATATATATAACAAAATTATACTAGTATATATATTAGTATGAACATTTGAACATAAAATTATATATATTAATGAAGAAAAATGTAAATATGTAGACCTTGAGGCTCCTTAAGTATCGTTGAGCAAGGTCTGCAGCCCAGCTGTCAGGTCCAAATCTTTGGCTTGCAGGAAATAACATTGGGAGCAAGTAGTTGTTCATGTAGTCGTTACTTCCCATTCCAACTGTATAAATGCAGTTGCCAAGGTACTCTGTTGTATAACTTTCATTATTTCCTTGTAACTCGATCATCCGAGAAATCGTGCTTCTGTGATTACTTAGCTGCCCATCTAAGTGGATTCTCCCACCCTATATACATACATACATATATTATCGATCAGGAAACCAAAAACTCATCGTGATTAATTAATTTCCAGTTTAAATACATTTTAAATTAACTTGCATTAATTACCATTAGTCTTCCAGTTTCAGGATGAATTCCAGATCCGCCGGATGCATAATTGACACCTTGGAGGATGTCCATGCCTTTCGTGGTAACAAAGGGTGGAATGTGCTTCTCAAAACCTAGAAATTCAGCTGGAAAGTGTAGCGTTCATGTCAGCATGCATTATAGTTATCCTAAATTAGTTATAGATATTATCAGCCAAAATTGAATTTCAAACAACAATCTAATTCCGTTGCTCTGTGTGTGTCATTAAAATTAGTTGTAATAAAAATAAAAATCAGCTGCATTTCTAAAAGAATTAGAAGAAGAAAATACATATATATATATATATATATATAGAGAGAGAGAGAGAGAGAGCAAAGAAAAAGACCAATGAAATCAACATAATTTCGGCCATTGGTGAATCTTCCTGTGGGTCCATCAGGATAATCAATTCCATATGGAAGAAAATTGGCTTTTGCCTGAGTTACAAGATTATTGTTGTTGCCATTATCGGCTAACGAGTCTCCAAAAATGAAGTAACAAGGCACCTGTGGTGCACCATCGACCAAGTTTAGCAAATCTGGAGCAAATAAAAGTATGCACAATGTTATAAGAGCACAAGCCATTGAAGAACCAAAGAAATTTCTCCAGGAAAAGTAATACTCATTATCTAATCTAAATGAAACTTATAAATATTTAGGGCCGGGGTGAGAATCTTGATATATGAGATGAATGGAAAATTTGAATGGTCAGCCTAAGGGCCAGTATTGGTCATGAAGACAGACTAAATATAGCAATTTCTACTTTCTAGGAACCAAGAATTGCATGTGGCTCCAAATCCCTTTAAAATACAAAGACGGGTCCTCCTAGTTTCCATTTTAAATTAGTTTACGTAGGACAGTGGTCAAGGAATTTAACATGTTTTAACTTGCTCGACTGACTCAAGCTTAATTATTCTTGTGGTTTAACTCAACTCTTTTAACTCACAAGTCGAGTTGATTTGAGGTTATATAGAGTCGAGTTATATTTCAATATTATTAAAGAAGAAAGAGAGTTGTATCATAGTTTGTGAAAGTTTAAATTTAACTTTTCTACCGAATAAATACATTTTGTCAAGTTATGAATAATTTGTGGATGTGTTTATTAGGCATAAAAGTTAACATACATATTTTTATTGTAAAATATGTCATTTTTGTGAAGAAATTTAAAAAATATATATGATGACATTAGTGTTGATGGTTAGATTTTTAATTATAGCCTTAAAAGTTGGTGCAATTAATAATTCAAGTAGTCTATGGCGTTGTCAGTTTGAATGTAACTAAATGTACATATTTTGATATGTAAACTCTTATTTTGAATATAATGAAGTCATTTAGAAAATAACATTTAATATAAAGGATCATGTCATTTCATGAAATTAATATATATAAAATTATAAAATATAAACAAAAGGGTGTAATCTCTTACAACTCTAAATGACTTCATTTCAAAATGAGTAGTTCATGTATCAAGATAATATACAAATTGTAAATTCTTTCATCCAAATTTAGGGAACAACCAAATGGGCTCTTTGTCATCTTTTGACTTCAAATTCTATGTTGTGTATCACATCAACTTCTCTTCTACTCTTCAAATTTTTGTGTAATATTTATTTGCATAACAATACAAAAAATATACAGAGGCCTATGCTATGTACAACCTATAGCAAAATCAATCTCGACTTCATCCATAAATCTTCACTCGGATATATATATATATATATATATATATATATATATATATATATATATATATGTATCATGATCATGATCATGGAAGCTGAGCTAAATGGTTAATGTCCATGGGATAAACATCCAATGGAGTTACAGCTCTGTATCCTCTCATACCAGTAGGCAGAGATGCTTTCTCGGTGGGATGAAATCCATCGAAGAAGGAATGTTTTCCCCTGTCAGGGCAGGGAGCCTGGTTTCCAATACACAGTCCTGTAGTTGCTGATATTTTGCAGCAAGGACCAGTTAACATTGTAATACCTGAAATTATCATATTTAATTTTTCATTAGAGTCAAACTTAATGGAGTATAAGGTAGTATGAATTAAGAAAGATAAAATGTGGCAGAAATTGAATACTATGCCATGCTGCCTCCCATTGTTATATTTATACATAATTAATAATAGTACATAGTTACATCGATTACAAGATAAGTATTAATTTGAATACAAACCATATTAGATTATGCACATCTATTTATTAATTATACATAACAACCCAAATTATTTATTAGGATTTTGAATTAGGTAGAAGACCTCAAGTCACGTTGGACAAAGAAGACCAAACTGAGTAGGAGACCAATCTGAATAGAATACAGTTATTGTCTCAATAATTAGCCACACATAATTAGTTAATTTCATGTTAAATTTATATATTGCCACTATTTCAAATGTCAATAATATTATTCCCAAAAAGACTTGGTAAGTTCAAGCAAATAAACTTATGTTGGACTACTTAATTTTAAGAGTAATTTTTTTAAGTAAAAAAGAGAAATAAATTGTTATCGATTCAAATAAACAGTCTTGCATTGCAAGTTGTACCTTTTAATAAAGAAAGTACAACTTAAAACAAGATTGTTGAACAAAAATCATCAATTAAAATTACTTTGTAAACTAAATTGACTTCCTTAATTTGCGTGAAATCAATTGTGAAACTATTTTCAAAAGGGAGAGTATATATATATATATATATATATATATATATATATATATATATATATATATATATATATATAGGGAAATGATCCATAGCAAGTATTTGCTATGGATAAAAATTGGGCAAATAGCATCTTAGTCGTCCATTCCAATAACCAAGCGCTGGGATTAAAACATGGAAATAGTAGTACGCCAGTTCGTCTGGCGTACGGAGAAAAATTGCAAAGCCATCCGCTAGATGGTCTAGCGTACCGTGAAAAAAAATTAGGAAAACTGGGATGTTAAGGCAACAGCCTTGCAACAGTATGTCATGCAACAAAAATGGGACGTACAAAAGTGGGACGTGCGGTATGCAACAAAAGTAAAGTGGGATGATAGTCATGCAATAGGAATCAACTAGCGGAATTGTGACAAGGCAACAGTTTGGATCTAATATGTGCATCTTTTGAGTATCTTTGTCCTAGAGTAGCTTTGTTCTATTTTGTTAAAAAAAATTGTATTGAAAAGTTAAGGGTAAACGATATTTTTTAATTACATGCACCGAGTGTTAATATTATAAAATCCATGCATGTGATGTGGTAATTAAAGTTATAATTAAATTATATAGTATAAGACTAAAACATTATACTCTATTCCTTTCAAAATATAAGATTAATATTTACCTTTTAAAATTAAATTAAGATATTTTTAAATTCAAATTAATATAAATTTGTTTAATTTTAGATAATACATAAACTACTTAAAAAGTAAATTAAAGGCAAAATATATTGTAATTAAAAGTTAAAAGAATCATTCTAATTTTAAATTAAAAATATCTCATATTTTATGTCCAAAAAATGGGAAATATCCCAACATGTACAAATAGAAATTAATATGTATGCGTACATACATCGCTATGATTATAGATTGTGTAAGATTAGTCAAATTACAAGTCATGATGAGCATCCAGACCAATTAATTCTATAGTATGAAGATTGAAGAATAAAAAAGTAGAACCATTCCCCAATTAATAATTTGGTTCCTTTAAAATATTTGACGTTTATGTGATTTGTATTTTATTCTTTTTCATTTTTTTAATTTGATTGCATATTTTTTTATTTGTGAGTTGACTGTTCCCTTATCAGATCCAAACTGTTGCCTTATAACAATTCCGCTAGTTGATTCCTATTGCATGACTATCATCCTATTTTACTTTTGTTGGGCGCACGTCCCACGTCCCACTTTTGTTGCATGACAGACTGTTGCAAGGCTGTTGCCTTAACATCCCAGTTTTCCTAGTTTTTTTTTCACCGTACGCTAGATCATCTAGCGGATGGCTTTGCAATTTTGCTCCGTACGCCAGACGAACTGGCGTACTGCTATTTCCCTGTTTTAATCTCATCGCTTAGTTATTGGAATGGACGATTAAGATGCTATTTGCCCAATTTTCATGGATAGCAAATACTTGCTATGGATCATTTCCCATATATATATATATATATATATATATATATATATATATATATATATATATAGTAAATGATAAATAGATAAAGAAATTGAATCGATGTAAAAACCTACCGATTAGTAAGGGACTGCTCAATGAAATATGAGTGGTGTTTACATAGATAAACTTTGCACCATTTAGCTTGGCATTGAGATCGTCAACAAGTGGCTCAAGTCTGTTGTTGAATAGTTTGACTGCAGTGTTAGCCAGCTCCACACACCCTAAGGCCGGATTTCTGCCTGATGCTGCCACAGCCATCACGGCTGGGGTGCACCCTATTTCGCCAACTCCGAAAATAGCGACTTTTCTTGCTCCATAATTGTATAAAGTCTAGTATCAAGATATATAATGTTAAAATTGAGCCTTGGCTGTCGAGAGTTACTACTCCGTTTCACAAAAAAGCTTAAAGTTTGATTTTTTTTGAAGTCGGTCTACGAAATTATAAAATTCAAAATTAATATAAATTTATTTACTTTTTATAAATACAATCGTAAATATCACATTAATCTATCTAAAAACTACTCATTATATTCCAGAAAAAGAGTTTCATTTGTTGTTTTTTTGGGCTAAATACACTCATGTGTTACACCAAGTATGTATCAATAAATTCATAATTCGTCACCTAAAGTAATGTTGAGTTTACAAGTTGTTACATAAACTAACTAATTGTATCAAATGCTCTCCCAAAATTAAGATTCCGATCGAAATTGGCTGTAATACTCGACCCGGTTAAACCCAACTAATATTGTACGGTTTGACTGTAAAAAAATATGACTATACCGTATTAAAGTATTGAAATATAATAAATGACAGAAATACAAAAATAAGAAAATATATTAAGATAAGATATATTTAAAACGCAATGCCACATTTTTTAATCAAATGATGAAATTTATCATCCAAACAAGGTTATAGAAATCAAAAAAACAAATTATACCCACCATTTGAACCGTTACAAAGCCCTAATACATTGACATTGTCGAGATAAATGTAGTAGATATAAAGAAAAAAGTAAGAATCTAGGTTTGGTACATGGCAACAGGGGTAGGAGTAGCAGGAGGTGAAGGTGATTTTGGGGCATTTTAATAGATCTCAAATATTAGCCATTTGGTTCCTAAACACATTCATCTTCGTCATTCACCATTCATCAAGACCAACAACACCAAAATCAACTCAAACAAAAAAACTATCTAAATGGCAGGAAATCAACAGAAAAAGTTTTTCTTTTCTTTTTCTTGCGGGTCGATGGTTTTGATGTTTGGCTTTTATTTTGAGGTAATATGGTGGGATGATTTCTAGATCTGAGAATGTGTTTTGAGTTTCCAAGTGTTCGACCGCACGGACACTGGACCTGCTTTGAAAATTACTTTTGATAACCAAAATCACCTAACTAAGTGCGAAATACTAGCTACTGTATCTATACTGAAAAGGGTTCAAAGCTAGAAGACGAGAGTGACAGAGATTGAGAGAGAAATACGTAAGAAGAAGGAATAAGCTCATGATTATATAAGAAATTGATATTTCCACATAATTATTATTACATGAATAATGAGTAGGTCTCACTTTCATGTGAGAGACTCATATCATAAAGCTATCATTTTATCATGCGGAAATATAAGTTTTCATATTAATTCTTCCTTTGGTAAGTGGGGTTTATTAGCTTTTACGATTAAACTAAACATTTTAAAAATTAATAATTTAACTTAAATTGTTAATATATATAAAGACACTATGATTACAGCATAATATATATAATTCAATGCCATGAGCTAATTATTTTTTTATGTTGTAATTATTTATCTTTTCATATTATATATTTTTCAGAACTTTTAACAAATATTTTTGTTTTAATTTTTGTATTTTATCATTTATTTTTATATTTATTCTATTATTTATTTTTATATTTGTCATAAAATAATAATATCTCTCTGTATTTTGTAGATTTTGTCAGTATAAAAACATAAAAATACAAAAAAAGTATAAAAATAAAAACAAAAAATAATTAGTAAAAAAAATTTTAAAAAAATTAATAATATTATTTTACTTAATATTTAAAATAATATTATTATAAAATAATATTTAATTGTAAAAGCTAATAAACCCCACTTAACAGACCCTAAATATTATTTTACTTTTTTTTTTGTATTTTTATGTTTTAATTTTTGGTCAACGTGTATTTTCGGCATTATGTGCCCGACACAAGCTCTGTTCCGGTCAATTTTTACCGAAAATTCAATTTAAGGTGGACAGTTCAATAGTTAAAATAGTAGTTAAAATTTAATTTCTACCATTACCAATAACCAAACATATGCTTAAAATAGTTTAAAATTATTTTATTCCGTTTTCGATTCCATTCATTTAATCTAAATGCAACATAATTAATAAATTAAAATGAAGAGAGAGGGAGAGAGGAAAAAAAACTGACCATTAGCTGATGAGAGTATTGTCGAATAAGGTTGGCTGCGTATTGGTCTGGTGTATAAAGGCGACTGCTAGGGTAATACTTTGGCAATAGGTAGTTGTTGAGATAATCGTTGCTTCCCATTCCAACTATATATATGCATTTGTTTAGGTACTCCTTTGTATATTTCATATTATTTCCTTGTAATACACGCATATGAGATATCGTTATATTGTGATTATGTAGCTGCATATCCAAGCTGTACCTCTCACCCTATCAAAACAAAATTAAAATTAGTATAAAGCATGGTTAATTAAGTTGATTTTATTAAAAAAAAATTAATCTCATAAAAGAGTTGAAGAAGGCTTTAAAATTATATATATATATATATATATATATATATATATATATATATATATATATATATATATATATATAATACCAGATTTCTTCCGGTTTCAGGAAGAATTCCAGATCCGCCGGAGGCGTAATTGAGTCCCCTGAGAATGTCCCGGCCTTTTGCAGTTGCATAGGGGGGAGTGTAATTGCTAAAACCAAGAAGTTCACCTGTATACAAAGTACATTAGCTTTAATTAGCTGCATGTAAATATATTTCAAAATTTTAATTTTTTTGCAAGAATGACAACTACAAGTATACTAATTTGTATGTATAGGGTGACTATCAAAGTTCTTTTAATTTGTTGCTCATAGTAGTATTATTTTAAACTTGTATTTTTGGCCTTAATTTTGGTGATAATTAGAATTTCTTTTTGCCCTTGTGATCTCCTTGTGTCTAAAAGTGAGAATTTAGATCGAGGAATGGATTAATTAAGTAGAAATTAAATAGTCTATATGAAATCATGTCATAAGCTTTGACTTCTTAATTAGTAACATGCATGCATACCTAGTAACTAAATTTGGCAGACCAAAGGAAATTAAATTAAGGAGAGATCATGCGATCATCCACAACTGAAAAAACAAATGAGAAAATCAATTAAGAAAAAATATACATACCAATGATATCTGCATAATTCCGACCATCGGAGAATCTTCCGGTTGGACCGTCACGGAAATCAATGCCATACGGTGGAAAATTGACTTTGGCCAAAGTTTTAAGTCGATTATTATTGCCATTATCGGCTAACGAATCTCCAAAAACAAAGTAACAAGGCACTTGGGGCTCAGCATCAACCAAAACTTGAAATTCCAGAGCAAAAATTATTAAGGATACCAAAAACCATAGCTTAGCCACACATGCCATTAAAAATTAAGGAATCAAGTAAAAAGTAAGAAGATTATTGATCATGCATGCATGCAGGAATATTATTAATACTGCTAATTGCATGAGCAAATTAAAGAATGGTGCATGTCAATTACGATTATTGATAGCCTTAAAAGAAAAGGATGTATGTCAAAGGCTAGTTTTAATTTACAAAGAGTTAATGAAAAATGGAAGAAATTTTTTTGTGAAAGCTGTTTGGCTGGTTTATCTAAGTTCAATTGGGCGTGAAGCTAAAAATAGAAACTCACTCACTCGGGATCTTTTTGAACCAAGAATTGCGTGTGGTTCTAAATTCCTTGAAAAGGGAAGGTATATAATTCTCGAATTTAATTGGATATATCATCATCTTGGGGAGCAATTCAAATTTGTTGAATATAATCTTCAAGAATTTAAACTTTTAAAGTCCTCATATAATAATTAATATGCTTTTATATCATCGAACAAAAGCTTTAGATGGGCACGTACGTGAAGCAAAAATGAGTCGACTCTTGCAGAAGTCAAGCAAGTATTAGATATATTTAATAAATTCTTTATCCGAAGTTATTCTATATATTGTGATTAGACCTGATAATATGGGCTAAAACTCATTGGGCAACCCATATCCGTCCATGATAAATGAGTTTGGGTTACACATGTATGTTTGAGAGAAAAAAGATATTAAAGTGTTTCTGAGAATTGGTATGGGATGAAAAGGTTTGTTGAAGACTTGAAGTAATATTTTATATATTAACAGTATAAGAAAATTTATACTACTAATTAAAGATTGACATGTCATTAATATAATTGGATAAGAATGATTTATTTTAGTGATTTTTTTTAAATTAGAGGTAGAAAGTGGTATAAAATTCTAGAGAGATAATTTTTTTATAAAATTTTAGAGAGAGAAACTAAATAATGAATATAGAGATAATCTTAAATTTAATATATGGGCTAACCCATATTCACCCATATCTATTTATGACCGTTCACTTATAGCTCACTTAATTTTCAACCTATTTAAACTCAACTCATGTAAATTAAATCCATTTAAGTCCGTCCAAACCCGCTCATTTGCCAAGTCTATTTGTGATTATACGGTTGAGGATCTAGTTCATCTGCATTTCCCTTCTCCACTATTTGCAAAGTCTTCTACAAAAAATTTGGATTCCTAATTTTACTTTTGGTTTCTATATTCTCATTAAATACGAGAATAATTTTATCACACTCCGATCCATTGAAAATTAAAAATTAGATCACGCTAACTAGCAACCATTAAAATGAAATAAAATGGAAAGAAAACAAATGATTGATTGATGTCATGTATTGCCCTAATTAAAAGCTTAATTAACCTAATAGCGAGTCGTTAACAAATTTATGTATCAAGAAGAATAAATATAATTTTGTTTAATTGTTTTAGAATGACTATATAGAAAGCCGTCTACAAATATATATTATTACAAGTGTGGCAATTAGTCATTTTGGTGATTAGAGCCGAGCCAAATGGCGAATGTCAATTGGATAAGCGTCTAATGGAGATAGGGCAATGTATGATCTTCCTGCAATTACCGTATGCCCAGTCTCAGTAGGGTGGAAATTATCCCAGAATACCCTCAACACTCTGGTATGACACGGAGTCCGGTTTGGAACACATTGTCCCTCGCCGACGGTTGTGGATACTTGACAACATGGAATGTTTAATATACCTGCAACTGTGTCATTCAATAAATTAATACTTTACTTTCACATAAAATTGGACAGCTTAATACTATATATATATATATATATATATATATATATATATATATATTGTTAGCTAGGTATGTAAACAAAACGGGTTTTACTCGATTGAGTAGTAGAATGCCCTTAAATACTTTATTTACTCATATAGATAAGATCCAGAGCTAGCATTATTAAACTAAGGCCCTCCATCAGCTATTATTAATATAAGTAGGGATGCTTATTTTTAAATCTTGGCTATTCAACTAGAGGATGAATGTTCACAGATGCGATGGTTGAAAAATCTACATAGCTAGCACTAGCTGTAAGGTTCCATCTATCTATACACATATACATAAACATATATATATATATATATATATATATATATATATATTGTGAAAATATTATGAAACAATGGCACAATATAGGTTGAAAGTTGATGTAACCTACGTACCAATAGAGGGTGAAATGTTAGAGACGTTAATGTAGATATAATGTGCATTCGGTAGATTGGTATTGAGTTCATCAACAAGTGGCTTTATTCTGCTGTTGAACAGTTGGACCTCGTCATTAATGAAATCTACACATCCAGATGCATTTGCACCATAATTTGCTACCTCTTGTGGGATACAACCTATAGGCCCAAGTCCAAACACTGCCACCTTTCTCGCTCCATAGTTGTATAAGGTCTAATATCAAGAGAATAAGTTAAGCTTTTAAATCTCCAACAAACTAAATAAGAACATACATTGTACGTACATGCAAAAATGCAAAGTTCATCTTTATCATACTACAATACTAAGCTAACAACATATTATTCTTAGGGGGTATATGTAACAAAAATATAGTCCTAGTATTAATTGATTAATTTTGAAAATGATATTATTTTTGTAAAACGAGAAAACATACGGTATGTTTTGAACTTGAAAATCACAAAAACTGCAAAACTGACCTTTAGCTGTTGACGATATTGTTGAATAAGCTCAGCTGCAAACTCATCTGGTGTGTACTGGCTTCTTGTGGAGAAAAAAGCCGGCATTAAGTAGTTGTTGATATAATCATTACTTCCACTTCCAACTGTGTAAAGGCACTTGCTTAGGTACTCTTTAGCATAACTTTCATTATTTCCTTGTAAGCCTGTGATACTTGAGATCGTTGTTCCGTGATTCGATAACTGCTGGTCTAAGCTAATCCTCTCACCCTGTGTGGGAACAAGAACACAAGAATTTGTACAAGGTTAGCTGTTTTGTTGGAACTTGTGATTCATAACTTAGAAACTACTGAAAAAGGCTAGTGCGGAGCGGAGCAAGGGAGCGAAGCTCTCGAGCGGAGCAAGGGAGCGAAGCTCTCGAGCGGAGAAGAGCGTAGCAAAGCGACACACTAGCCCATCAGGGTTGAACTGAAGGTTGCGACAGGGTCGGGTGCGGGGGCGGAGGCCCCCGCGATACGGTACGGAGTTTCTGTATGGGTAGCGCTGGCCGCTCCAGTGCAAGGCTAGGAGTCTCGATGCAAGTTCTGCATATGTGGCGCGGGGCGCACTGGTCGACGGACTGAGTTTTAATGATTCGTTTTTTGAAAGGTCATTATGGGTATTTGAGTCATAACGTGAAGTATGGTTGGAATATGATTAGTAGCTATAAATATTATATATTGTAAAAACATATGTAACTGAAATCATCAATAAAACAACAAGCCGCCTGTGGAGTACCCAAATTGAGAAACCACGTAAATCTATATGTTAATTCTCTACTGTCGTGTGCGTGTGTGATCCTAATTCTAACATGCTTCTATTTTGTATAACCAATATTACAAAAGGAAAAAAAAAAGAAAAAAAGTTGAGAAGTGTTTTTTATTTTTATTATTTTTTAATTGTTATGTTCATCTAAACGTTGATTCGCTAACCTAACCATGCTCTTAGGATGGTTTGAGAGTCATTAGTTGCAAAATGTTTTATGCCTTTTGTCTTTCTGCTAGATTAGAATACTAGAGCTAGCTACCTAGTAGACTGATTTTCTTAGATTGACAAAAAGAAGATATTATGTGGTTCTTCTTCCTCTTAAGGTCTTCTGAGTTCCTTCTCATTACATGGTGAACAAAAAGAAGATATTATCTAATAAGCAGTTGTTTCTCTAAGACTAACAAAGATATTCTACCTTAAGGCTAGCTAGGTTAAACTCAATATATAAAACTTTGACCAAGATTTTAATCAGGTGGCCCTACCCTCCACGTACTCTAATTTCTCATAATTCACAATATTGAATATATGTTGTCAAAAAAAAAATTAGATTCATTAATTTGAGAAGTTTGATAAATCATTTTATGCCAACCTTCACACAGTATTATAGATTTTTTTACCAGGTTTTCTCCAGTTTCAAAGCGAATTCCAGATCCTCCAGAAGCATAATTGACTCCTTTGAGAATGTCCTGGCCTCTAGCAGTAGCAAAAGGTGGGATGTAACTGTTAAAACCTAAAAGTTCACCTGTAGTGTAGTGTTTGATTAGAATTGTAATGAAGTATATGGCTACCAATCTGTGTGTGCAAACTAGTACAAATCTAAAAGAAGCATTCTTTAATTGATCACCAGGTGCTTGACATATATAGGAGAGGTGGACAAATTTTCATAGAATGGAAAAATTATATTACATAACTTCAAAAAATAACACTCCCTCTGCTCCAAAATATAAGAGTAATTTCTTAAAAATATAAAACTTAAATAGATAACTTATCTCACAGTCGTATAAGAGTAATACAAGGTAACTAGAATGTTTTTATCTAGTTATCCGACATTATTTGTTGTTCATTTATTATGTAACTTTTTTTGTTTCCATTGTTACTTGTCTAAATATAAACCGTATGTGCTGTGTGACTGGTGCAAAACTAATGAGAGAAAATTGAGGAGATAAAATAGGATGATAGGATAAGTGAAATGTTATAATAACACTTACTTTTTATGTTCTATATATTTTTTTCACACGCAATGTGTGTGTCATGAAGATATTAACCTATATAAAAACTTAACATAATTGATTAAACTTGAGATAATTTGTAAGGCTAAGTTGAGGGAAGGAAAACCTACCTAGGATATCTGCTGAATTTCGACCGTTGGTGAATCGTCCGGAAGGTCCATCACGGAAATCGATGCCATAAGGTAGGTAATTCACTGTTGCCTCAGTTTCAAGCAAATTATTGTTGCCATTATCGACTAATGAATCTCCGAAAATGAAGTAACATGGGACTTGTGGTTCAGCACTAATCAATAATATTAACACCTTCAAACTTAATAACATCATCAATAATGCCATAGGCCATACCTTAACCTTATTTGACATTGAAGAATAAAGAGATTAACCTAGGAAAACAAGTTGTGAGGCGCCAGAAAGGAAAGTCTCCCAATTGGGATCCCATGAAAGAGATCATTTATATATACATAAAGGAAGAATTAAGTTGCCAAGACACGATTGAATTAAAAAATCTTCATGGCTAAAGCAACAAAGACTTGTAATATAAAGCAAGTCAAAGTGGAATTGTATGTATTATAAATTATAGAATCATGGCATTGCAAATCTTTTTATACTTCAAATTTTCATTAAGCGGTTGTGTCCTCTTTTCATGGCATCTCCAAGAATTTCTATATACGCAGCTCGTTTTATTTATTTATTTTAACAAGAAATCCTCAGCCCCTACCCTCTTCTGTTTCTTGTGCGAATTCATGATCACTCTATGGCGCTTTTATGGAGTTTTGAACCCTCATTAATTGAATACTTATCATGCAGCTAGCTAGGCTCCATGTTCCTAAAAATGGAAATGTTCAAATTTCTTTAATTTGAATTATATATATATATATATATATATATATATATATATATATATATATATATATATAGGGAGAGGATCAAGAGTAGAACTCTTAAGTAGCAGAACTCCCTTAAATAATAGAATTGTATCAAAACGACGTAGTTTTGATAAGACGCGGTGGCATTTTTATAAATACGCGGTGGCATGGTATTTACAAAAATGCCACCGTGTCTTATCAAAACTACGTCGTTTTGATACAATTCTATTATTTAAGGGAGTTCTACTATTTAAGAGTTCTACTCTTGATCATTTATATATATATATATATATATATATATATATATATATATATATATATATATATATATATATATATTTGATGTTTAAGTTGGAGGTTGGAAAAATTAAATTCATGTTTCTTGTATTGTCTGGTCATGAAATTAATGTTTCTTGGTAGCTAGGCTTATATATATGTTGAAACATAAAGATACGTGCAAGATTTTCAGAAAGACATTTCCCACTTTGGTTCATGAATAGCACATTACCCACTAAGTGTATGGCGGTGGAAATCATCATCTAAAAAGTAATGTAGTTAAATGAGCAAACAGTTTGAGTTCGATTCGTACTCGTTCGACTAAAAGTTGGATTCGAATTTGATTTGAAATATAAATAATTCAAATATGAGCAAACTTTAAAATTCGATAAATTACTCGAACCTTCTCAAATTGTAATTTTTTATTGATACTCGGATCATATTCGTTCGAAAAGTTCAAACTGCTCGGGCTCGATTCGAGATCGTGCCGACTCGGTAGCTAAAAGAACCTCAATCAAACTTTTTTTATACTCGATAAATTTTGTAAACCATATCTGAGCAACTCAATAATGGACTCGACTCGATTCATTTACACCCTTACTAAAAAACTTATAAAAAATTCATAAAACAGAGTTGGAGTATTTCTTATATAACACACGGTGAGCTGTTAATCACATGGCACAAAATTTAATTAATTGAAGTCAAACCTTTCAAGAATTAATAAACAAATGAAACGAGAGACAACATTAATTGTGCATTAACCCTATACGAAAGATATAGGATACTGATTGAGATTTTGTTGAGAAGAATAATTAAGGTAAGACATGTTGTGGAGAAGTTAATTATATTGAAAAGGACATTATTATTAATATTTCATAAAATGTGAAGGGACTTTTTTTTTCTGGCTCTCCTTTTTTGCTTCGTTTTTTTTTTTGTTGAAAATTGAAACTAGCTAGGTTGACAATGGTATTATAAGACTCTAAGCTTAAATTATAAAGGTTTATAGTTAAACTAACACCCTTTTGGCCTTTTGAGTTTAATAATTTCAGAAATGAAAGGGGACATCCTATGGAAATTTAATATATATATACATGTTGAAGGAAAAATATTAATGGGTAGGGACGGTTTTATGGTAGATCAAAGAAGTAGCACAGGTATATATATACGATCCGGATCTTAAGCTCACCTCTTATCTAACTCACCCGAACTCACCTTCCTTTAGCGACGGACCCGGCGACGGTTCGGTCATACAACCATCGTCTATATTTTTAGCGACGCTATATATTGTCCGTCGCTAAAAGTATAGACGATGGTTGTATGACTGAACCGTCGCCGGGTTCGTCGCTAAAAGGGGTGAGCTCGGGTGAGTTGAATAAGGAGTGAGCTTAAGATCCGGACTCTCTCTCTCTCTCTCTCTCTCTATATATATATATATATATATATATATATATATATATATATATATATATATATATATATATATATATATGGTCCGGATCAAGTGCATACCCCTTATCTTACTCACCCGTGCTCACCCCCTTTAAGCGATTGTTTTGGTCATACAACCGTCGTCTATACTTTTAGCAACGGACAACAAATAGCGTCGCTAAAAGTATAGACGACGGTTGTATGACCGAAACCGTCGACTAAATGGGGTGAGCACGGGTGAGTAAGATAAGGGGTATGCACTTGATCCTTGCTATATATATATATATATATATATATATATATATATATATATATACGGTCCGGATCTTAAGCTCACCCCTTATTCAACTCACCCGAACTCACTCACCCTTTAGCGACGGACCTGGCGACAGTTCGGTCATACAACCGTCGTTTCTACTTTTAGCGACGCTATATGTTGTCCGTCGCTAAAAGTATAGACGACGATTGGATGACTGAACCGTTGTCGGGTCCGTCGCTAAAAGGGGGTACGTTCGGGTGAGTTAGATAAGGGATGAGCTTAAGATCCGGACTATATATATATATATATATATATATATATATATATATATATATATATATATATATATATATATATATATATATATATATATGCACATGTGGAAATTGATGGCAAAAACGAATTAAGTATGTTAGACTTTAGAATTAAGTGACAAAAACTGCTTAAATAAACGGAGTACGCTGCTCTGTATTGTGACGCCCCCAAAATTAGGTATACATCACCCATCTTGGGTCGTCAGATACATAGTACAAACTATAAATACAACTTATTAATACAATTGTCGTGTACAATACGACAAAACATAAACTGTGAGTTTGAATACAAATATTATCTTCTAGAGAGTATTCATACTCAAAAGGAGTCCTCATTACATTTATTAACACACCATTACATAGAATAGTGAGGACTACTAACTAATACTATCATTCGGACCATCACTCTGTTCCCCGACTTGCCCCAGCTACGTTCTCATTTCCTGAAGAGAACAGTGAAAGAAAGGGTGAGCTCAACTAGCCCAGTAAGAAATATTATTATGACTAAGATAATGCAGAATAAATTATCATTAGCCTTCAACAATGTTAAACTGATAAAATATAATAGACATCAAGTTTAACTGCAGCGGAACAAGCAATCCATTAAAAGAGTCAAGTAGAAAATAAACTCTACTATCTTTTATGATTTAAAAGATTTTTCAACACTGTGATCGCTGAGACTCAGCTTAATAAAATAAATCACATCATCGAATCACCCCTGCACTACGGCCAAGGATATTCGTATATTCATTAATGGTCATGATCATGCCAACAACTGTCCATCAACGCACTACGGGCCAATGAGGACTTTTACCACATCATTTGTAACATTACGGTCATGATTATACCGAATAATCCTTGGTCATAATCATACCAAGTCCATCTATGCACTACATGCCACAGATGACTTTCAACATTTTATAACATGAGGATGATGACAATGATATAAGAATTCAATAAAACAAGTTCAAGAATTAATTTATCCAAGAATTAACAACGTCCAAATTGTCAACATGATACTGCTTTGTGGAGTAAAATTCAAGAATGCTTAGAAGAATATTTTCATGAAAAGATACTGGATGAACCGCAATTATCAAGGATATTCCACAAATTTCATGGAGTATAGAAGTCAAAACTTAACCAACTGAGTACAATAAAGAATGGAATAACAAAAGAAATCACCATGCATGCGATAGACCGCACAGACAGGTTATTCCAACAGAATAATAAATAATGGAACCAGGTCCGGCGTAAACGCACAGACAGGATATTCCGACAGAATAATAAATAATGGAACCAGGTCCGGCGTAAACGCACAGACAGGATATTCCGACAGAATAATAAATAATGGAACCAGGTCCGGTGTAAAACACACAGACAGGATGTTCCAACAGAATAATAACAAGACGGAACCAGGTCCGGTGTAAAACACACAGACAGGATGTTCCGACAGAATAATAAAAGAATGTCACCAAGTATAGGGTAGATCCGCGTATACAGGTTATTCCAACAGAATAATAAGAAATGGAATAACAACAGTTCTCTTCATGAATAAGAAAGAATAACACCCCTTACCGTTTTAAAGACGAGCTGAAATAAGAAGTAGTTAAGTAGCAGAATACTCTTCTTCTCTCTCTCTATAGTTTCTCTCTATAGTTTCTCTCTCTAGAGTTCAGTGAATTCGTAAGAAATAATGAAGGAATGAGCTGCTATTTATAGAAAAATAGAATGTATAGTAACTAATCCATGAACGGTCCAGATTGATTACTTTAATCTGACGGTCCATATTTAAAGAAAAATCTTTTAAATAAAATATAATATATTCTATTTATAGAATAACTTTAATAAAGTATTCTGTTTTATATAAAAAGATGTTTCTGTTTTATTACGTTAATAATACGAATAAAACAAAACGTCATTATCGCTAAATAATTCATATTATTAACTGACAATAATTAAATCAAACTGAGTGACTTCTCACATAAGCATTAATAATCAATACCGTGTGCTACTATGCAACCACACGTATTACTGTACTTTTACTACCGAGTAGTTCAACAGTAACAATGGTAAAATTTCTACCGTTATTTTTAATAAAATATTTTTGTCGTTTCTCAATCCGACAATAATTCCGTTGTGGGGTCCACCAATGATTGTGTCGTTGTACGAATATACCCTGTTAAAACGAATATTCCCCGACCAATCGAATATTATATAACAACTTGCGTACTTTACAAAATTTATAAATATTACCCACAACTATAACATTATATCAAATTAACTCCATAATATTCAAAAATGATATTTATAGAAAATTCATCTTTATTTATAAAAGTTGGGGTCTTACAACCTCCCCTTCTTATGAAATTTCGCCCTCGAAATTAGGGTACGTACCTGGTATGTCGAAGAGGTAAGGATACCTTGATTTTATTTCAGATTCTAACTCCCAAGTCATTTCCTCAACATCGTGGTTTCTCCACAAAACTTTGACTTGAGGTATAACCTTGGAGCGTAGAATATGTTCCTTCTTATCCAAGATTTGAACAGGAACTTCTTCAAACGTCAAATCTTCCGCTATTTCGTCCGGTTCTAACTCAATAATGTGGTTCGGGTCTTCCACATATTTGCGTAACATGGATATGTGAAAAACGTTATGAACACGAGACATACTTGGCGGTAAAGCGAGTCTATAAGCCACAGTTCCTACTCGATCGAGGATCAAAAATGGACCGATGAATCGAGGATTGAGCTTTCCTCTCTTTCCAAATCTCGTAACTCCTTTCCATGGAGCAACACGTAAGAACACATGATCTCCTACATCAAATTCCACGTCCTTTCGATGAAGATCAGCATAACTCTTTTGTCGATCTTGTGAGGTTTTTATACGTTGTCGGATCGTTTGAATCTTTTCTGTAGTCATACGTACCAACTCCGGTCCCAACAACGTTGCTTCACCCACCTCATCCCAGCATACTGGAGAACGACATTTTCTTCCATACAATGCTTCGAATGGAGCCATGCCAATACTTGCTTGATAACTGTTGTTGTAGGAAAACTCCACCAATGGTAAGAACTTGTCCCAACTTCCCTTGAAGTCAAAGACACAGAGTCTTAATAGATCTTCAAGAGTTTGAATAGTCCTCTCTGATTGTCCGTCCGTCTGAGGATGATATGCTGAACTAAATCGTAACTCCGTGCCCATAGCTTTTTGTAAACTAACCCAAAATCGTGAAGTGAATCTTGGGTCTCGGTCAAAACTATGGATACTGGCATACCATGCAGTCTTACAATCTCGTTTATGTACATACGAGCAAGACGTTCAAGTGTATAAGTTTCTCGTATCGGTAAGAAATGAGCAGACTTGGTCAATCTATCAACAATGACCCAAATCGCATCAATACCTTGAGAAACCCTAGGAAGACCGGTAACGAAATCCATGGTAATGTGCTCCCACTTCCATTCTGGAATTTCAAGTGGTTGCAATGGACCTTTTGGTACTTGATGCTCCGCTTTGACTCGTTGACAAGTTAGACACCTTGAGATAAACAACGCTATCTCTCTCTTCATATTGCTCCACCAAAATGTATGACGAAGATCATGATACATTTTGGTACTTCCAGGATGGATTGCAAACGGTGTGTTGTGCGCCTCCATCATGATTTCATACTTTAAATCAGGGTTGTTAGGAACACAAAGTCTGGAGTTGACTCGAAGTATTCCTTCTTCATCGATTCTTGCTTCCGGCATAGCACCTTCTTGCACTTTCTTCCTCATACGCATCAGCTCCAGGTCTGTAGCTTGAGCAGCTTTAACTTTATCGATTAAAGTCGGTTCTACTCGTATATTCGCCATCATCACATGGGTCCCTGGAGTCTTTAACTCTATCTCCATCCTTTGCAAATCACACAAAATGGGTCTTTGTGTTGACAATATCGCACTCGTACTTGCATATGATCTTCTACTCAATGCGTCAGC
Organism: Panax notoginseng; assembly: GCA_016801055.1. Taxonomy (NCBI): domain Eukaryota; kingdom Viridiplantae; phylum Streptophyta; class Magnoliopsida; order Apiales; family Araliaceae; genus Panax; species Panax notoginseng. The sequence continues at coordinate 231,949,181 of CM029014.1, forward strand.
TACCACGTTCGCTTTTCCAGGATGGTATTGAATGGTATGATCATAATCTTTCAACAGTTCAAGCCAACGTCGTTGTCGCATGTTGAGTTCCTTTTGAGTGAAGAAATATTTGAGGCTTTTATGATCCGTAAAGATCTCCACCTTCTCCCCATACAAGTAATGCCTCCAAATTTTAAGTGCAAAGACAACAGCTGCCAACTCTAGATCATGAGTAGGATAATTCCTCTCATATTCCTTGAGTTGTCTTGATGCATAGGCTATGACTTTTCCATGTTGCATGAGAACGCATCCCAACCCTTTGCTCGAAGCATCACTGTAGATGACAAATCCCTCCGAGCCAGATGGTATTGTTAGAACAGGTGCTGAAATGAGTCTCCTCTTGAGTTCTTGAAAACTCTGCTCACATTCTTCGCTCCAACCGAACTTTGTATCTTTTCGAGTCAGCTGAGTTAATGGAGTAGCGATTCGAGAAAATCCTTCCACGAATCTCCGATAATAACCAGCTAAACCAAGAAAGCTACGTACTTCGGTCACTGATTTAGGTTGCTCCCAGCTTTGAATAGCTTCAATCTTTGCCGGGTCAACTGATATTCCACGACTTGATACTACGTGCCCAAGGAATGCTACCTCTTCCAGCCAGAACTCGCATTTCTTCAACTTGGCATAAAGTTTGTATTCACGAAGCTTTTGGAGTACCAACCTCAAGTGTTGCTCATGATCTTCACGGCTTTTGGAATAAACAAGGATGTCATCGATAAAGACGACCACAAAGTGATCCAAATATTCCTTGAATACCCTGTTCATCATATCCATGAAGGCAGCAGGAGCATTAGTCAATCCAAAAGACATAACTAAGAATTCATAATGCCCATACCGAGTTCTGAAGGCAGTCTTTGGAATATCCTCAGTTCTAACCTTCAGCTGATGATATCCAGAACGAAGATCGATCTTTGAAAAGAATTGTGCTCCTTGCAACTGGTCAAACAGGTCATCAATACGTGGCAATGGGTACCTATTTTTGATGGTGACATGATTCAACTCCCGATAATCAATACAAAGTCGCATACTCCCATCTTTCTTCTTCACGAACAGAACAGGAGCACCCCAAGGAGAAGTACTAGGACGAATAAAACCAATGTCTAACAATTCCTGCAGTTGGGTCTTTAACTCCTGAAGTTCAATAGGAGCCATTCGATATGGGGCTTTGGAAATGGGTTTTGTACCGGGTTCAAGGTCGATACAAAATTCAATTTCACGCTCTGGGGGTAGGCCAGGAAGTTCTTCGGGAAATACGTCAGGAAATTTATTAACAACAGAAATATCATTCAAAGCTGACGTATTTTTGTTTAGATCTGTGACATGAGCTAAGAAAGCTTGACATCCGTTTTTTAATAAACGAATAGCTTTATGGCTTGAGATGACAGCGATTGATTTTAATGGTTTGGTTGCTTGAATTCGCATAATAGGTCGATTAGGAATATGAAAGCTAACAACCTTACGAAAACAATCAATTTTTGCATGATGAGTAGTTAACCAATCAATCCCTAGAATCACGTCAAATGCAAGTATTTTTAATGAAATAAGATCGACAGGTAATGTGTGGGTACCAACTTGAACCAAACAAGACTTATAAACCGTGGATGTAATGAAGGTTTCTCCCAATGGAGTTTCAACTGCTAAGTCAAAGTCTAATTTCTCCGGAATCAAATTTAATCGATGAGCGCAAGTAGGAGAAATAAAAGAATGGGTAGAACCGGTATCAAATAAAGTATAGACTTCGTTAGAGTTTATGATAAGCTTACCCGTGATGACCTCATTCGGGTTCCTTGCTTTCTGGGAGTTCACAACAAACGCTCTCCCTTGCACAACCGGTTTTGACTTTTCTGGGACGGCCTTTGGTGCCTCCATCCTAGCTGAATTTGTCTTCGGTAAACGACAAAATCGGGCTAAATGACCTTCTCTTCCACAATTATAACATGCTTTGGACGGCATCGCGCAGTTTGGACTGATGTGCCCCTCCCCTCCGCATTTGAAACATATGATAGGTGGTCGTTCTCCTTCCTTAACGACAGGTGCTGGTGCTGACGTCTTTCCATCATTGTTGAATCTCCTCTTCTTGAAATGCCCATTCTTATTATTTTGGCCCTGATTACCACCGAAGTGGTTACCATTTCTGGCCTGTTGATTCCCTCCACGCTTGTTGTCACCGCTTCGATGACTGCTTTCACTAGTATTATCATTTTGCCGGCAGCTCTCTTTTGGTTGCATTGTCTCGTTATCGCGCTCCACCAACTGAGCCCTATTTACAACATCTGAATACAAACACAATTTATGAGAAACAAGATGTTGACGTATCTCCGGCTTCAAACCTCTTAAAAACATCCGCGTCATTCTTTCTTCATTATCCACCAGGTGGGACGCAAACCGGGATAACTCCGAAAAATTTTGCCTCGTACTGCGACACGGTCATATTATTCTGCTCCAATTTGATGAACTCCACCTCCTTCATGTGACGAATACTCTCGGGAAAGTATTTGTCGTTAAACAGCTCTTGGAACTTCTCCCAAGACATCTTCAGTGCGGCAGGTTGAGTACGCTTTATTGATTCCCACCAGTAATCTGCCTCTCCTCGCAACATAAAGGCGGCAAAGGGAACCTTTTGCTCCTCGGAGCAACCCAAGACATCAAATATCTTGGCGATCTGCTTTATCCATGTTTCAGCTACAAGTGGTTTGGGTTCTCCCTTAAACTCCGGTGGTCCCAGCTCCTTAAACTGTTTAGCGGTGACCGCCTGAGAGTTTCTAGTATTTCCACCTACGTTGTGGACAGGAGCCGCTTTCACCTGTTGTTGCATAAATTGCATAAAACCTCTGAACATTCTATCATTCATCATCTGGTCAGTGTTGTTGTTTGCATGAGGATTGTCACCTTCCTGATGAACATTATCCTGATTATTGATATGTGGTGAATCAATAATCGTCTGTGCTCCATTGCTATTCTCAACATTCTCAGATGCCATTTTCAGATACTGCCACAAAATAAAAGTTAATTGATATGTCATATATTATCCTTATATTATGACCGACCAATTAAATACCATGCAAATAAACTTAGGTAGGTCATACTAGCGAAGGAATTCCCCGTCTCTCCCCTCCTAGTTCTATTCTCACATCTTAGCCAGGGATCATATCCCTAAGCTCTGATACCAACTGTGACGCCCCCAAAATTAGGTATACATCACCCATCTTGGGTCGTCAGATACATAGTACAAAATACAAATACAACTTATTAATACAACTGTCGTGTACAATACGACAAAACATAAACTGTGAGTTTGAATACAAATATTATCTTCTAGAGAGTATTCATACTCAAAAGGAGTCCTCATTACATTTATTAACACACCATTACATAGAATAGTGAGGACTACTAACTAATACTATCATTCGGACCATCACTCCGTTCCCCGACTTGCCCCAGCTACGTTCTCATTTCCTGAAGAGAACAGTTAAAGAAAGGGTGAGCTCAACTAGCCCAGTAAGAAATATTATTATGACTAAGATAATGCAGAATAAATTATCATTAGCCTTCAACAATGTTAAACTGATAAAATATAATAGACATCAAGTTTAACTGCAGCGGAACAAGCAATCCATTAAAAGAGTCAAGTAGAAAATAAACTCTACTATCTTTTATGATTTAAAAGATTTTTCAACACTGTGATCGCTGAGACTCAGCTTAATAAAATAATCACATCATCGAATCACCCCTGCACTACGGCCAAGGATATTCGTATATTCATTAATGGTCATGATCATGCCAACAACTGTCCATCAACGCACTACGGGCCAATGAGGACTTTTACCACATCATTTGTAACATTACGGTCATGATTATACCGAATAATCCCTTGGTCATAATCATACCAAGTCCATCTATGCACTACAGGCCACAGATGACTTTCAACATTTTATAACATGAGGATGATGACAATGATATAAGAATTCAATAAAACAAGTTCAAGAATTAATTTATCCAAGAATTAACAACGTCCAAATTGTCAACATGATACTGTTTTGTGGAGTAAAATTCAAGAATACTTAGAAGAATATTTTCATGAAAAGATACTGGATGAACCGCAATTATCAAGGATATTCCACAAATTTCATGGAGTATAGAAGTCAAAACTTAACCAACTGAGTACAATAAAGAATGGAATAACAAAAGAAATCACCATGCATGCGATAGACCGCACAGACAGGTTATTCCAACAGAATAATAAATAATGGAACCAGGTCCGGCGTAAACGCACAGACAGGATATTCCGACAGAATAATAAATAATGGAACCAGGTCCGGCGTAAACGCACAGACAGGATATTCCGACAGAATAATAAATAATGGAACCAGGTCCGGTGTAAAACACACAGACAGGATGTTCCAACAGAATAATAACAAGACGGAACCAGGTCCGGTGTAAAACACACAGACAGGATATTCCGACAGAATAATAAAAGAATGTCACCAAGTATAGGGTAGATCCGCGTATACAGGTTATTCCAACAGAATAATAAGAAATGGAATAACAACAGTTCTCTTCATGAATAAGAAAGAATAACACCCCTTACCGTTTTAAAGACGAGCTGAAATAAGGAAGTAGTTAAGTAGCAGAATACTCTTCTTCTCTCTCTATAGTTTCTCTCTATAGTTTCTCTCTCTAGAGTTCAGTGAATTCGTGAGAAATAATGAAGGAATGAGCTGCTATTTATAGAAAAATAGAATGCATAGTAACTAATCCATGAACGGTCCAGATTGATTACTTTAATCTGACGGTCCATATTTAAAGAAAAATCTTTTAAATAAAATATAATATATTCTATTTATAGAATAACTTTAATAAAGTATTCTGTTTTATATAAAAAGATGTTTCTGTTTTATTACGTTAATAATACGAATAAAACAAAACGTCATTATCGCTAAATAATTCATATTATTAACTGACAATAATTAAATCAAACTGAGTGACTTCTCACATAAGCATTAATAATTAATACCGTGTGCTACTATGCAACCACACGTATTACTGTACTTTTACTACCGAGTAGTTCAACAGTAACAATGGTAAAATTTCCGCCGTTATTTTTAATAAAATATTTTTGTCGTTTTCTCAATCCGACAATAATTCCGTTGTGGGGTCCACCAATGATTGTGTCGTTGTACGAATATTCCCTGTTAAAACGAATATTCCCCGACCAATCGAATATTATATAACAACTTGCGTACTTTACAAAATTTATAAATATTACCCACAACTATAACATTATATCAAATTAACTCCATAATATTCAAAAATGATATTTATAGAAAATTCATCTTTATTTATAAAAGTTGGGGTCTTACATGTATGGTCCATGATATGCTCATTTCAGTTAAGATATCGGTTGAAATAATGCAAGTAACAAACACCACATTCGTTCATGTCCAAAAAAATAGTCATTATATAGTTCAATAGTAATATATATTATTGACAATTCATGATAGCTTTTGGAATGAAATTTAAGGGGATATGCAGAAGGATGAACACCTATTATATATATTAGTTTACAAGACTTGGGGGAAGCAATCTTGATTATTTTTTTTCACAACTGATCAATACTAGATTTTGAATATATTTCTGAATACTTTGTTGATTTTGATGTTTTTTAGCATGGTTAGATTTAGCCTTCTCCATATCTTTTAATATAAATCTGGTTATATATTACCAAAGTTTTTAGTCGAATTATGATTGTGACGTATTTTCATACATGAGATATGTAGAAATTAAAAAAAGTATCACTTTAATTTATTTTATTTTATCATATATACTTTCACGTTAGTCGCAATTCAACTTTGTTAAATATTTGTTGATATATATCACATGCATGATGTAATTTTCTAGGTATTGATATAAATAATTCTTTAGGTGATCCCGATAAAAAAAAAACAAAGAAGAAACTCATTATTGACAAAACTGTGTGATTATCGATTGATGAATCGACATTCAAACTTCAAAAAAAAATATACATAAAAATTTATAAAATAAAATAAAAAGAAGTTAATTTTTCTTCAAATTATGATGAGTTGATAACACCGCCAAAAAAATCCATGTTTATGAAGAAACACTAAAATTACTTCCTTATTTACATTTAATTTTCATATGAAATTAAATTTTGTTGTATCATACTTCAAAGAGGACTGTTTAGAGTTTTATCCAGAAATCTTTCCCTAGACCCAACTTTTTTTACAATATTTATTGAAATTGAAATATTGGTTGTTTTGATTATCGACATTCAACGCCATAATGTGTGGATCCAAAATATATTAAATAGGATACTAGATGAGGGAAGACGGGAAATGGTAAGACTTACAATACATGTTTGAAACTTGACTAAAATCTTATGATTTTTGATCTTGAATCAAGCTTCATTCTAGATTACTTCATCTGTCCTCCAAAGAATGTACAAATTATATTTTTGCACAAAAATTAAGAAATGCAAAATAGAGGAAATTAAGAGCATGGTATACTCCTTAAGTAAGATCTTGAGTTCAAGTCTTATGAATGGAGAAAACGGTGTTAGACAGAACTTCCCTTTGTGGGTCCGACCGTAACTCGATTCCAGGATTAGTTAGGGGCTAATGGTTGTCGGATACAGGTAGGTAAAAACAAAAAAAGAAAGAGAAGGAAATTAAGAGGATAGAATTTTTTTAAAATTTATCCTCAGTAGCTAAAATTTACCCTTCACTTTAGGGGAGATTACTTTACCATCCTTTTAAGAACAAAGAAAATTGTACCTTAAGTCATTCTTTTGAAGATAAATAGAGTACTTTTATTATTATTATTGAACTTGATATTTCCATAAGTAAAACACGGGATCGTACGTAACAGAAATTGATCATTGCAAAGAAGTAAAAATAAAAATAAAACAAATATGCTGGACTTCAGAATTAAACTACGTAGAGTATGATATATCCATGATATGCGCGGTTTCATTTGAGATTTAATTTGGTTGCACTCATGGGAATGTCAAATTCTTGATTAATTCAATATACTACTTGTGCCAAGTTTGTGTGCTTTTAACTTTCATGCATGTTAATGGAGTATACAGATTCTTACACGCTCCTGTCTCCGACCATATATTGGTTCATAATTCACGCTAGCATATATATATATATATATATATATATATATATATATATATATATATATATATATATATATATATATATATATTGTTAAGTCTTCTCCCTACATCTTAAGTACTCCCTCCGTTCCTTAATATAGGTCGTTTTAGAGAAATATTTTTGTTCTTTAATATAAGTCGTTTTAGAATTTCAAGTAAGCATTAATTGTTTAGTTTCCAATATTACCCCAAATATTAAATGTGACTTTGGTCCTCTCACTATTTTCTGTCCAATAAATAACAATCTCTTATTTCAATACAAGAGTAATATAGACAATTGATATTATAGTTAATGTTATACAATCATTACCTTAATGCTTGTGCATAACCTTAAAACGACCTATATTAAGAAATGAAGGGAGTAATATAAACACGCTAGCTTATAAAGTTATTTATTTCTTTTGTAGCTTTTTCTTCTTCTTTACATCACCTAATCCACATAAGTATTTATTTAAATAAAAAAACATTTTTTAAAGCAATGACAATTGAAAATTTAAATTTCAAAAATAATAATATAGTAGTGGTGACATGATATTATTGAGATTAGGATCCCCTCCATTAGTATTGAATATGCATAAAATATAATCTCTATATTCCATATTATTTGATTATTATTTACTTTTTAAAGTCAATATAAAAGATTTTTAAACTCAAAATTAACATATATACTTTTTAAATTTTAATCAGTACAATGACAAATATTGTAAACTATTTAAAAAATATTACTCATTGTAAGTTTTATTATTTCATAATTTTTAATGAGTTGTCTCAAATTTGATTTCGAGAATATCTCAAATTAACTTTATAAAGTCAATAATGATCATATAATTTGAAAATGACGTAAGTTCGTGATCATTATTGCTGAGCCAAGGTGCGAATGTCCACTGGATAAGCGTCTAGTGGAGATATAGCAGCATATGATCTTGAAGCACTCCCCTGATTCACTATCTCCGTAGGATGAAATTCATCCCAGAACGCGTATTTATTCCTGTTATCGCATGGAACCTGGTTTGGAACACATTGGCCCTTTCCAAAATTTGTCGATGCTTTGCAGCATGGAGCGTTTAAGACGGTTATACCTGCAATTGTCAATGTAAAACAACAAAAAAATATTGTCTTTATGTTCCGCCTATAACATGGAATATATAGAGATATATTTCCGCATATGCTCTCTCTCTCACGTGAATGCGAAACTTATTTCACTCTAATGCGTAGAAATATCAAAACTACATGTGAAAATATTAATGTTTACATATAAGCAACCATATATATATTCTTATTATTTAAAGATGTGTAACTTACCAGCAGCAGTAGGATCTCCTAGGGAAATGTTAGTAGTGTTAACATAGATGAATTTTGCATTAGTTGGATAGCTATTGAAGCCATCCACAAGCGGCTTAAGCCTGTCGTTGAACAGTTGAACCATTGCGTTAAGTCTATCCACACACCCCGATGCATCCGCCCCAAAATTTGCAATCTCGGCTGGAGTACAACCTATTAGGCCAAGTCCAAAAATTGCTACCTTTCTTGCTCCATACTTGTATAACGTCTACCATTAACAAAATTAATATAAGCATTCAATAAGCACTTAAAAGCGTGAACAAAGAAAAATTTAATGGAAATTAAGTACCAAAAATGTGCCAATTTTAGGTTATGTATTTTAACTAATAAATTGACCTTGAGCTGTTTAGAGTATTGTTGAATAAGAACGGCTGCAAACTGATCTGGTGTATATATGGTGCTCGTAGGATATTGTTGGGGCATTAAGTAGTTGTTGAGGTAATCGTTATTTCCCATTCCAATAGTATAAATGCACTTGCTTAGGTAGTCCTTAGTAAAGCTTATGTTTCCTTGTAAACATGCGATTCGTGCTACCGTGATTTCGTGATTCAGTAACTGCTGGTCCAAGCTAATTCGGCCGCCCTGTGAGAACACCATCAAAATAAGAATTTGTGTGAGATTCACTTAATTCTTCTATTTCTTTAACTACTATTTCAAAAAATAAAAATTGAAATATACTTGTTTTACACTCTTTTGTCCCATAAATACAATCTCATTTGTAAAAAAAATGTCCCACAAAAAAAAATATATAAAATGACGCAATGTTTTTAGGTTTGTCATTATAATTTTAACGTCATGCTACCGCTGCTAAGCTTTACTAAGATGCAATGTTTTAAATCCGGACTGCCCCGGTTGAAGTTAAACCTGTTGGGAATTAAGTCAACGCAAACTACACAATAAAATAAAATTAAAGAAATAAAACAACACAAGATTTAATGTGGAAAACTCTTAAAAGTGCTTACAATAATCCTCTATTGTATCAAAATAATGGGTTTACAATAATCCTCTCAAGTTTTACGCCTTAAAACTTGAGGTTCCACAATACCGCGACACAATTTTTTGTACGGACTAAAAGTTGCAAAACCCTCCCACTAACAATACAACTTTTTTGCATGAAATATAAAAGCTGCAAAAACCCTCACCCTCACACAAACGTAAAACTTGATGAGTGGGATTTATACCTGCGAATCGGATACTTAATGACTTAAATAATTGCCTGAATTCGTAGAGTTTATATGTTTTTATATGATTATAGTGTTATTGTGCTTAACTGATGTATTGCAGAGAATTAAAGTGCTTTTCCAGGTTAAAGGGGCAAAACGGGCATTTTCCTCACATTCGCGCCGCGACGCCAACTCAAGGCTTAATTGCCGCGCCGCAGCGCCACCCCATAGTCCTTGCTGGCATCACCTTCACGCTGCGACGCCACTAAAGCTTATTAAACTCGCGCTGCAGCGCGAGCTCCGTGTCCCTGATTTTTATGTGGCGCTGCAGCGTCATCTAAAGCTTGGTGGCCCGCGCCGCGGCGCCACCTCTGGTGCCCAGACAGAGATCAAGTGTTTTTGACCTAGCAAAAGGAAGGAGAGATATAACAGAGGCAGCACTGCATTTCTCTGGCGCTGAATTTTTATCATAGCTTAGCTTAGAATAGTTTTTCTCTTTTCTTTTGTACTTTCTCTCTCTAGTTCTTAGTTGATTTCTGTAAATATAGATTAGGGAGAATGTAAGACCCCAACTTTTATAAATAAAGATGAATTTTCTATAAATATCATTTTTGAATATTATGGAGTTAATTTGATATAATGTCATAGTTGTGGGTAATATTTATAAATTTTGCAAAGGACGCAGGTTGTTATATAATATTCGATTGGTCGGGGAATATTCGTTTTAACAGGAAATATTCGTACAACGACACAATCATTGGTGGATCCCACAACGGAATTATTGTCGGATTGAGAAAACGACAAAAATATTTTATTAAAAATAACAGCGGAAGTTTTACCATTGTTACTGTTGAACTACTCGGTAGTAAAAGTACAGCAATACGTGTGGTTGCATAGTAGCACACGGTATTGATTATTAATGCTTATATGAGAAGTCACTCAGTTTGATTCAATTATTGTCAGTTAATAATATAAATTATTTAGCGATAATGACGTTTTGTTTTATTCGTATTATTAACATAATAAAACAGAAACATCTTTTTATATAAAACAGAATACTTTATTAAAGTTATTCTATAAATAGAATATATTATATTTTATTTAAAAGATTTTTCTTTAAATATGGACCGTCAGATTAAAGTAATCAATCTGGACCGTTCATAGATTAGTTACTATGCATTCTATTTTTCTATAAATAGCAGCTCATTCCTTCATTATTTCTTACGAATTCACTGAACACTAAAGAGAGAAACTATAGAGAGAAACTATAGAGAGAGAGAAGAAGAGTATTCTGCTACTTAACTACTTCCTTATTTCAGCTATTCTTTAAAACGGTAAGGGATATTATTCTTTTGTATTCAAGAAGAGAACTTCTGTTATTCCATTTCTTTATTATTCTGTTGGAATAACCTGTATACGCGGTCTACCCTATACTTGGTGACATTCTTCTATTATTCTGTTGGAACATCATGTCTGTGTGTTTTACACCGGACCTGGTTCCGTTTTTATTATTATTCTGTTGGAACATCCTGTCTGTGTGTTTTACACCGGACCTGGTTCCGTCTTGTTATTATTCTGTTGGAACATCCTGTCTGTGTATTTTACACCGGACCTGGTTCCATTATTTATTATTCTGTCGGAATATCCTGTCTGTGCGTTTACGCCGGACCTGGTTCCATTATTTATTATTCTGTCGGAATATCCTGTCTGTGCGTTTACGCCGGACCTGGTTCCATTATTTATTATTCTGTTGGAATAACCTGTTTGTGCGGTCTATCGCATGCATGGTGATTTCTTTTGTTATTCCATTCTTTATTGTACTCAGTTGGTTAAGTTTTGACTTCTATACTCCATGAAATTTGTGGAATATCCTTGATAATTGCGTTTCATCCAGTATCTTTTCATGAAAATATTCTTCTAAGCATTCTTGAATTTTACTCCACAAAGCAGTATCATGTTGACAATTTGGACGTTATTAATTCTTGGATAAATTAATTCTTGAACTTGTTTTTATTGAATTCTTATATCATTGTCATCATCCTCATGTTTATAAAATGTTGAAAGTCATCTGTGGCATGTAGTGCATAGATGGACTTGGTATGATTATGACCAGGGATTATTCGGTATAATCATGACCGTAATGTTACAAATGATGTGGTAAAAGTCATCATTGGCCCGTAGTGCATTGATGAACAGTTGTTGGCATGATCATGACCATTAATGAGTACACGAATATCCTTGGCCGTAGTGCAGGGGTGATTCGATGATGTGGATTATTTTATTAAGCTGAGTCACAGCGATAACAGTGTTGAAAAACCTTTTAAATCATAAAAGATAGTAGAGTTTATTTTCTACTTGACTCTTTAAATGGATTGCTTGTTCCGCTGCAGTTAAACTTGATGTCTATTATATTTTATCAGTTTAACATTGTTGAAGACTAATGATAATTTGTTCTGCATTATCTTAGACATAATATTTCTTACTGGGCTAGTTGAGCTCACCCTTTCTTTCATTGTTCTCTTCAGGAAATGAGAACGTAGCTGGGGCAAGTGGGGGAACGGAGTGATGGTTCGAATGATAGTATTAGTTAGTAGTCCTCACTATTCTATGTATTAGTATGTTAATAAATGTAATGAGGACTCCTTTTGAGTATGAATACTCTCTAGAAGATAATATTTGTATTCAAACTCACAGTTTATGTTTTGTCGTATTGTACACGACAGTTGTATTAGTAAGTTGTACTTGTATTTTGTACTATGTATCTGACGACCCAAGATGGGTGATGTATACCTAATTTTGGGGGCGTCACAGTTGGTATCAGAGCTTAGGGATATGATCCCTGGCTAAGATGTGAGAATAGAACTAGGAGGGGAGAGACGGGTAATTCCTTCGCTAGTATGACCTACCTAAGTTTATTTGCATGGTATTTAATTGGTCGGTCATAATATAAGGATAATATATGACATATCAATTAACTTTTACTTTGCGGCAGTATCTGAAAATGGCATCTGAGAATGTTGAGAATAGCAATGGAGCACAGGCGATTATTGATTCACCACATATCAATAATCAGGATAATGTTCATCAGGAAGGTGACAATCCTCATGCAAACAACAACACTGACCAGATGATGAATGATGGAATGTTCAGAGGTTTTATGCAATTCATGCAACAACAGGTGAAAGCGGCTCCTGTCCACAACGTAGGTGGAAATACTGGAAACTCTCAGGCGGTCACCGCTAAACAGTTCAAGGAGCTGGGACCACCAGAGTTTAAGGGAGAGCCAAAACCACTTATAGCGGAAACATGGATAAAGCAGATTACCAAGATGTTTGATGTCTTGGGATGCTCTGAGGAGCAAAAGGTTCCCTTTGCCGCCTTTATGTTTCGAGGAGAGGCAGATTACTGGTGGGAATCGATTAAGCGTACTCAGTCTGACGCACTCAAGATGTCTTGGGAGAAGTTCCAAGAACTGTTCAATGACAAGTACTTTTCCGAAAGTATTCGTCACATGATGGAGGTGGAATTTATCAAGTTGGAGCAAAACAACATGACCGTGTCGCAGTATGAGGCTAAATTTGCTGAGTTGTCCCGGTTTGCGTCCCACTTGGTGGATAATGAAGAGCGAATGACGCGAATGTTTTTGCGAGGTTTGAAACCTGAGATACGTCAACATCTTATTTCTCATAAACTGTGTTTGTATTCAGATGTTGTGAATAGGGCTCAGTTAGTGGAGCGCAATAACGAGTCAACGCAACCAAAAGAGAGCAGCCGGCAAAATGATAATACCAGTGAAAGCAGTCATCGAAGCGGTGACAACAAGCGTGGAGGGAATCAACAGGCCAGAAATGGTAACCACTTCGGTGGTAATCAGGGCCAAAACAATAAGAATGGGCATTTCAAGAAGAAGATATTCAACAATGATGGAAAGACGTCAGCACCAACACCCGTTGTTAAGGAAGGAGAACGACCACTTATCATATGCTTCAAATGCGGAGGGGAGGGACACATCAGTCCAAACTGCGCGATGCCATCCAAAGCATGCTATAATTGTGGAAGAGAAGGTCACTTGGCCTGATTTTGTCGTTCACCGAAGACAAGTTCAGATAGGATGAAGGCACCAAAGACCGTCCCAGAAAAGCCAAAGCCAGTAGTTTAAGAGAAAGCATTTTTTTTCGTGAAGAGGAACCTGAATAAAATTATCACGGGTATGTTAGTCATAAACTCTTGCGAAGTCTATACCGTGTTAGATACCGGTTCTACTCACTCTTTTATTTCACCTAGTTATGTTCAATGTTTGAAGTTAACTCCGGAGAACTTAGACTTTGATATGTCTGTTTAAACTCAGTTGGGAGAAATCTTCGTTACCTCTACTATTTATAAATCTTGTTCAAATCAACACTTTCAATCTTATCTCTTTGAAAATACTTGCATTTGATGTGATTTTTTGAAACGATTGGTTCACTACTCATCATGCTTCTCGTAAGGTTGTTAGCTTTCATACTCCTAACCACCCTGTTATGCGGATTCAAAGTAACCAAACCACTAAAGTCAATCATTGTCATATCAAGCCATAAATAAAGAGCCACGATCCTTTCGTTGTTGACTTTCTTGTGTGGAATGCACCGAAGCCAGACTTTCGGTATGGGACGTTGTGAATAACGATGACAAGTTAATAGATATCAATGTGACGTGTTATCCAAGTCTTGGACGAGAGTCACAGTTTTGAATGATATTTCTATTGTTAATAAATTTTCTGCCGTATTCTTGAAGACTTCTTAGCTTACCCCTAGAGCGTGAAATCGAATTTTGTATTGACCCCAGTACAAAACCCATTTCTTAAACCCTCAAATATTTATTCAACTAAAGCGAACGTAACATGCGCCAAAGACGTTGGCTCGAGCTGTTAAAGATTATGATCATACAATACCATCCTGGAAAAGCGAACGTGGTAGCTGACGCATTGAGTAGAAGATCATATGCAAGTACGAGTGCAATATTGTCAACACAAAGGCCCATTTTGTGTGACTTGCAAAGGATGGAGATAGAGTTAAAGACTCCAGTGATGACCCATGTGATGATGATGAATATACGAGTAGAACCAACTTTAATCGATAAAGTTAAAGCTGCTCAAGCTATAGACCTAGAGCTGATGCGTATGAGGAAGAAAATGCAAGAAGGTGCTATGCCGGAAGCAAGAATCGATGAAGAAGGAATACTTCGAGTCAACTCCAGACTTTGTGTTCCTAACAACCCTGATTTAAAGTATGAAATCATGATGGAGGCGCACAACACACCGTTTGCAATCCATCCTGAAAGTACCAAAATGCATCATGATCTTCGTCATACATTTTGGTGGAGCAATATGAAGAGAGAGATAGCGTTGTTTATCTCAAGGTGTCTAACTTGTCAACGAGTCAAAGCGGAGCATCAAGTACCAAAAGGTCCATTGCAACCACTTGAAATTCCAGAATGGAAGTGGGAGCACATTACCATGGATTTCGTAACCGGTCTTCCTAAGGTTTCTCAAGGTATAGATGCGATTTGGGTCATTGTTGATAGATTGACCAAGTCTGCTCATTTCTTACCGATACGAGAAACTTATACACTTGAACGTCTTGCTCGTATGTACACAAACGAGATTGTAAGACTGCATGGTATGCCAGTATCCATAGTTTCTGATCGAGACCCAAGATTCACTTCACGATTTTGGGTTAGTTTACAAAAAGCTATGGGCACGGATTTACGATTTAGTTCAGCATATCATCCTCAGACGGACGGACAATCAGAGAGGACTATTCAAACTCTTGAAGATCTATTAAGACTATGTGTCTTTGACTTCAAGGGAAGTTGGGACAAGTTCTTACCATAGGTGGAGTTTTCCTACAACAACAGTTATCAAACAAGTATTGGCATGGCTCCATTCGAAGCATTGTATGGAAGAAAATGTCGTTCTCCAGTATGCTGGGATGAGGTGGGTGAAGCAACGTTGTTGGGACCGGAGTTGGTACATATAACTACAGAAAAGATTCAAACGATCCGACAACGTATAAAAACCTCATAAGATCGACAAAAGAGTTATGCTGATATTCATCGAAAGGACGTGGAATTTGATGTAGGAGATCATGTGTTCTTACGTGTTGCTCCATGGAAAGGAGTTACGAGATTTGGAAAGAGAGGAAAGCTCAATCCTCGATTCATCGGTCCATTTTTAATCCTCGATCGAGTAGGAACTGTGGCTTATAGACTCGCTTTACCGCCAAGTATGTCTCGTGTTCATAACGTTTTTCACATATCCATGTTACGCAAATATGTGAAAGACTCGAACCACATTATTGAGTTAGAACCGAACGAAATAGCGGAGGATTTGACGTATGAAGAAGTTCCTGTTCAAATCTTGGATAAGAAGGAACATATTCTACGCTCCAAGGTTATACCTCAAGTTAAAGTTTTGTGGAGAAACCACGATGTTGAGGAAATGACTTGGGGTTAGAATCTGAAATGAAATCGAGGTATCCTTACTTTTTCGACATACCAGGTACGTACCCTAATTTCGAGGGCGAAATTTCATAAGAAGGGGAGGTTGTAAGACCCCAACTTTTATAAATAAAGATGAATTTTCTATAAATATCATTTTTGAATATTATGGAGTTAATTTGATATAATGTTATAGTTGTGGGTAATATTTATAAATTTTGTAAAGTACGCAAGTTGTTATATAATATTCGATTGGTCGGGGAATATTCGTTTTAACAGGGAATATTCGTACAACGACACAATCATTGGTGGACCCCACAACGGAATTATTGTCGGATTGAGAAAACGACAAAAATATTTTATTAAAAATAACGGCGGAAGTTTTACCATTGTTACTGTTGAACTACTCGGTAGTAAAAGTACAGTAATACGTGTGGTTGCATAGTAGCACACGGTATTGATTATTAATGCTTATGTGAGAAGTCACTCAGTTTGATTCAATTATTGTCAGTTAATAATATGAATTATTTAGCGATAATGACGTTTTGTTTTATTCGTATTATTAACGTAATAAAACAGAAACATCTTTTTATATAAAACAGAATACTTTATTAAAGTTATTCTATAAATAGAATATATTATATTTTATTTAAAAGATTTTTCTTTAAATATGGACCGTAAGATTAAAGTAATCAATCTGGACCGTTCATAGATTAGTTACTATGTATTTTATTTTTCTATAAATATCAGCTCATTCCTTCATTATTTCTTACGAATTCACTGAACTCTAGAGAGAGAAACTATAGAGAGAAACTATAGAGAGAGAGAAGAAGAGTATTCTGCTACTTAACTACTTCCTTATTTCAGCTATTCTTTAAAACGGTAAGGGATATTATTCTTTTGTATTCAAGAAGAGAACTTTTGTTATTCCATTTCTTTATTATTCTGTTGGAATAACCTGTATACGCGGTCTACCCTATACTTGGTGACATTCTTCTATTATTCTGTTGGAATATCCTGTCTGTGTGTTTTACACCGGACCTGGTTTCGTTTTTATTATTATTCTGTTGGAACATCCTGTCTGTGTGTTTTACACCGGACCTGGTTCCGTCTTGTTATTATTCTGTTGGAACATCCTGTCTGTGTGTTTTACACCTGACCTGGTTCCATTATTTATTATTCTGTCGGAATATCCTGTCTGTGCGTTTACGCCGGACCTGGTTCCATATTTTATTATTCTGTCGGAATATCCTGTCTGTGCGTTTACGCCGGACCTGGTTCCATTATTTATTATTCTGTCGGAATATCCTGTCTGTGCGTTTACGTCGGACCTGGTTCCATTATTTATTATTCTGTTGGAATAACCTGTTTGTGCGGTCTATCGCATGCATGGTGATTTCTTTTTGTTATTCCATTCTTTATTGTACTCAGTTGGTTAAGTTTTGACTTCTATATTCCATGAAATTTGTGGAATATTCTTGATAATTGCGTTTCATCCAGTATCTTTTCATGAAAATATTCTTCTAAGCATTCTTGAATTTTACTCCACAAAGCAGTATCATGTTGACAATTTGGACGTTATTAATTCTTGGATAAATTAATTCTTGAACTTGTTTTATTGAATTCTTATATCATTGTCATCATCCTCATGTTTATAAAATGTTGAAAGTCATCTGTGGCATGTAGTGCATAGATGGACTTGGTATGATTATGACCAGGGATTATTCGGTATAATCATGACCGTAATATTACAAATGATGTGGTAAAAGTCATCATTGGCCCGTAGTGCATTGGTGAACAGTTGTTGGCAAGATCATGACCATTAATGAGTACACGAATATCCTTGGCCGTAGTGCAGGGGTGATTCGATGATGTGGATTATTTTATTAAGCTGAGTCACAGCGATAACAGTGTTGAAAAACCTTTTAAATCATAAAATATAGTAGAGTTTATTTTCTACTTGACTCTTTAAATGGATTGCTTGTTCCACTGCAGTTAAACTTGATGTATATTATATTTTATCAGTTTTACATTGTTGAAGGCTAATGATAATTTATTCTGCATTATCTTAGTCATAATATTTCTTACTGGGCTAGTTGAGCTCACCCTTTCTTTCATTGTTCTCTTCAGGAAATGAGAACGTAGCTGGGGCAAGTGGGGGAACGGAGTGATGGTTCGAATGATAGTATTAGTTAGTAGTCCTCACTATTCTATGTAATAGTGTGTTAATAAATGTAATGAGGACTCCTTTTGAGTATGAATACTCTCTAGAAGATAATATTTGTATTCAAACTCACAGTTTATGTTTTGTCGTATTGTACACGACAGTTGCATTAGTAAGTTATATTTGTATTTTGTACTATGTATCTGACGACCCAAGATGGGTGATGTATACCTAATTTTGGGGGCGTCACAGAGAAGTTTGGTCTTTCTTTGGAGCACAAGAGCAACGAGCGACACGGATTGGAAAGCTTGATAGGAGCGGATTGCTTGGAGACCGAAGGGGCTTTGACAGAGTTTCTTCTATCCATTTATCCTCTCTGATTTTGTAATCTATAAATGTTGTCTTATTTGCTACTTGTATTTGGTTTATTAACTATGAACTGAATATTGGCTCTAAGGTTATAATGGATCCCTTTGTTATTTGAATTGACTGTCTTTATCTCTTTGGTTGGCACCATATGATTTGGTTTAATATATTTGTGCTTTATGATTCTCGCTAAGACATTAGTAATGATTTTGGTAATCTGCATGATATCGACAGAAGAATTGTAGATTCACACCTAAATATATTAGCATGTGATTGTGGGTTTCGACTGCATAAGTTGTGCGTAGAATAGACATATCTCTGTGCACCACATGCGACCTCAATGAGAACTTATGCTTAAATCCTTGTTATGATTGATTCGCATAGACATATGTAGGATTGCATCTAGCTTGGGCGTTCTTTTCTGTTCTATTCCCTTTAGGGTGGATTTGGAGAGGTTATGTTTGTGCATACCTCGACAGAGGTGCATTAGCACCTGTGCGTTCTCGGTCGACAAATTGTCGTGACCATTAAGACCAAAGAGAGAAAGGGTAGCTAGTTTGATGAAACACAACACGCCAAGTGTTCGACAGAATGCCTGTGTAGGGGTGAAGTTGTGACCTTAGTTTGAAATTCCTTAGATTTTTATTCGTTATCCATTTACTTGCTTTGTTAAGTAATATAATTAGATTAACCACACTTCTATTTACTGCTGTTCGAATAAGACTTTAGCGATAAACAATCGGTACTTGGTAAATATTAGTCATAGTTCCTCGTGGGTACGACACACTTCTTATCACTGTATTACTTGTTAGACCGCGTATACTTGCGCGTGTTTAGTGATCGGTTTTTCGATCAACAAATTTTTGGCGCCGTTGCCGGGGAACTATTATTCTAATATTGTCCAATATTGATTTAAATCAATTTAGTCTTACTTTGAATGTGTATATATTTATTTCTTTTATTTGTTTGATCTTCCTTTCTTTTTATTTTTAAGTTTATAGATCATGGACTATCTATGTTATCAATGACCTTATGAGGGGACAACACAACCAAGCTCGGAAGAAGGACTCGAGAAATTGCAACTTCAAATTGCTAATGCCTTGAGATTTTCTGACAATCTTGAGTGTCAGTCCACTCAGAATGCCTACTGTCAAAATCGAGCTGACTTTGAACTGATCTCCTATCATCCAAACTGCCAGGGTTATCCAAACTCATGGGACTTCAGTCAAGAGCAATATTATGATCTGAATCATGCCTTTCAGTTTGGCTATCAGTCTCCGCCGCATTATGAGTTGACGTCTCAACCCAATGAGAGCTTTTATGCGACCTCAGCACGAGAAGAAGAGAACCGGCTTGAGAAGATTCTCACCGACTTTATTCAGAGCAATGAGGTTCGGATGGCAAGCCAAGAAGCCGCATTGCACAGCCTTGAGAAGCAATTGGGGCAACTCGTCAGTGCCATCACAAATCCACGGCAAGGCAATCTCCCGGTCGTAATTGATCTCGACGATAAAGCAGTAGAGCATTGAATGGTGGATACGCAAGAAAAATGCAGTGAGTCTCACACAGTTGTTGAGAGAGACGTCATAGTGCAGGCTGGCCAACCGGTGGAGTCTGAAGTTGGAGACACAAGGATCAACAGTGGTTGTATCGTCAATGTTGATCTACAATCAGAAACTGATGAGTGAGTTTTATACCCATAATTGAGTGCGTTCGGGCTTAATTTATTGTTGTTATCGAGTATTTTTAATAGTTTTTAAGTGTTTGTATCTATTCATGCATGTTTTATGTTGTCTTATAGGAATTGGGACAAAAGTTACTTGGATCGACGTTTGGGGTGGCTAGATTCGCGTTTTCGGCTTGCCATTTACATAGCAGTCACTTCAGAGCCAATTTGAGTATTTCTCTGGACCTTATTTCGAAAAACTTAAAGAATGAAAGTTGTAGATCTACGTCTTCTCTTTCTGGAACATCTTGAATAATCGAAATCGGATTTCGGACGAAGAAGCTATGGCCATTTTCCCAAAGGACGTCGGAGTAGAAAATTTCCAAAAAAGGGACCAGCGTCGGGGTGCCCAAACAAGGCTCATTTCCAGAGCCGGGGCACTAGGGGGTAGAATCCCAGTGCCGTGCCCAGCACCGAGGCCCTGGGGAAGGGCTTGGTCAAGCCTAGACGCGTTTTGGGGCGAATTTTGACACTTTTCTGACTCCAAATTGGATTGGGTTTGTTCCTAAGCTTAAAATTAGACTTGTAACCTATAAATACATGATGTAAGGCATAAAATAAAGGGGGATTACATAGATTAGATTAGAGATACACTCCATTAGATTAGACATTAACCCTAGTTCTTATTAGTTTTGGAGATTGAAGCAACTTGGAGATCATTGAAGATCAAGAGCAGGAGTAAGAGGGGAGCATCAGATTTGCTGACAACAGATTCTATTCTTTTCTCTTATCATACTTTTATCTTTTAATGTCTATTCAGTTGTGGATTCTTGGTTTTAATTCATTAATTATGAACTAACTCTTTTATTAAGATTTCAATTGAACCTTTTATGGCTATAACTTAGTTATTCAATTTATTCCAATTATTTGTGTCAAAGTGAATTGTTTGTCTTGTCTTGTGCTTATTGCTTAATTATTTGGCCAATAATTACCTTCTTACTCTAGAAGGAATTGGAAGAGAAATTTTAGGGTTAAAACTGGGCATGATAACATGTGACTTAGTTATTTGCATGGTGAATAATTAAGTTTGTAAATTGAATAGAAATATATGTTCACGGCATGTAACACATAAGAAATTGGAATTGAAGGAGTTTAATTCAATTGTTTTGCATAGGAATATAGCAAGATTAATCTGGATTAAATAGAAGTCAATTGATCACTTGGAAAAGGACTTTTGGCATTTGAGAATTCCTGTTAACAATTCAGTAGACATAATAAATGAGATAATTGGATAATTGATTTATAGTTCATAATTGGGGATATTGAAGTCTTAATCTTTATTTATTTGAATTAATTTTAGAGTAATCTAGTTTTAATTGATTAATTTAGTTTTCTTAGTTAGAAAAATCACAATTTATGGTTGTTTAAGTAAAATTGATTTGGTTAAGAGTTAGTACTTGGTAATTTTTATTAAATAATTCCTCGTGGGAACGATACTTTTCTTATCGCTTTATTACTTGTTGACCGTGTATACTTGCACGTATTCATTGATTGCGAAATCGACCAACAAATTTTTGGCGCCGTTGCCGGGGAATTAGTTTAATAATTTTGCCAATATTAATTTTTATCAAATTAGTTTTAATTTAAACGTTTTTTTTCTTTAATTCTCTTTCATTTTTTTTCTCTCTCTTTTCAGGTACCATGGATGACTTTGCGTATCAATGGCCATACACGAACATGACTCAACCAAGGGAAACATGGATTGATGGATTTAATACATCTTCTGTAGAGCCAATACAAATTGAGGCAAATTCGAAGACGCTGGAGGTTATCTGTAAGACCCTGAATTTTATGAAATAAAAGTATTTAATTTTTCTTATAATTACAATTCAATAAATGATTAAATTGATAAAAAGTTAAAGTTATGGGTGAAATGTGAAAATTTTTCAAAATAAACAAGTGGTTATAAAATAATCATTGTTGTCGGAGAATATTCGTTTGGTCGTGGAATATTCTTTCTGTCGGGAAATATTCGTACGACGGCGCAGCCATTTGTGGGCCCCATAACAGAATAATTGTCGGGTGAAGAAAACGACAAATTTGAGTTTTTACAAATAACGGCGTAGTTGTTACCGTTAACACTGTTGGAATACCCGGTGGTTAAAATACAGTAATACGCGTTATTGCACAGTAGCACACGGTATTGCATAATATTTTTGAAATTATTGATTCTTGCGTAAGAAGGCACTACTCAATAATTGTTACAGTAATTACTGTTCAATATTTTATTTTATTGATTCAATAATTGCTACATTGAAATTTTATATTATTGTTGTTCAATAATTATTACTGCACAGTATTTCCCATTATCAGATCAATAATTCATATTATTTGAATAATATTATTAGATAACATTATTGGCAATGTCTAGAAAGTTCTGTCTAAGGAGAGGTTTGGTCACCTAATTGCGCGCCAGTAAGGAGAAATCCTTATTGGAAAGCCCCCTCTTTCCTGGGAACGGCCTGGTTGTCATAAATGTGATTCTGTAATATTATTTGTGAATAATTAATTATTGATTCATATGATAAGAAAATATTTATTTTATGTGGATATAAATGAGGGATATATTTTTGTGGTTAAAAATGAAAGAGTTAATGTTGAGATTTTTATCAGTATTTTTGTCGGAAAGGAGGTATTAAAAAATAAGGTTTTTAAGATATTTTGCGAGAGTTATAATTTTTAATCCGACCGTTGGATCGTGGTAATTTTTGGATATGTTATACATATATAAGTTGAGTATATGTTCACAAATTTTGAACCGTTAAAAATGAACGTATGATTTATTATGAATTTTACGAGATGATTGGTTCAGAAATTGTTAAAGTTTCGGAATTTATCATTTTGGTAAAAAATTCTAGAATTGGTGGGCCCCACTCTTGGTTGGTGAAGAAATATGCTGAGATTTTTATTCAAAAATGGTGGATGGGAATAGTAACAGGTAAAGCCATTAGGTTGCAGGTTAAGTCTACTTCGGCGTGCTAACATTTTCCTATAAATAGAGGGCTAAGTTAGAATTGAAAATCACACCAGAAACATAAGCTTTCTCTCTTTCTCTCTCTATATTATGAAGCATATTTTGTGAGTATTTAGATACTTTGAGAGTTGCTATTCAGTGCAAGTTTCCTTCGGTTTTGCATTCCAGTCAGAAATACTGCACTTTTGAGGTAAGGGATAGTAAGGGATTTTAAGGGTTATTATGTTTTTCAGTTCGTAATTCTTCTGACCTTCAAAAAATTTTGAAAAAATTTAAAATAATATTTTGATGAGTTTTATTGATTGTGTCCAAAAATAGTGATTTTTGGATGTATGGATTAAGGGTTATTAATTTTACGGGAAAAGACTATTTTAAAAGTAACCGCTTATAACTCCTTGTGGTTAACTCCAAAATTGATGAAATTTTTATTGGGAGTACATGTATATGATAGGAGTATACTCTGTGAATTTTAGAATTTTTAGATAAAAGTAAAATTTTTGATAAATGTCTAAATATTCGGCTGTTTTGGCCATATGAAAAATAGTAAATGACTTTTAAAAATTCTGAGAAAAATATATGTTCACTATGGGACTATATTATGCTAAATCCCAGAAAAAAAAAATATTTTTGGAATTGATTTGGTATTTTTCATGAAAATGGTCTAGTTATGAGTAAATGAATTAAATATGTTTTGTGAAGTAAGAAAATTGAAAAATAGGATTTTATGACTTGAGAATCCTATATGAGGTATATGCAGATTTTTGATGAGGGTTTTGATTATTGATAATGAAATCTTATGAGTTTGGCATTTTAGGATGATTAAATGCATTATTTAGTAAAGTGTAAATAATTAAAATAAATTGTTTATAAATTTAAGAAATATTATTCTTTCAATATCATTGTACCGAAATATTGGTATGAATTTTATTGTAGAATTTCTATCTTTTTGTGTCGGGGTTACTATTCATGAGTTACTATTTACGAGTTACTATTCACGATAAAATTGGTTTCTTTTTCTGACCAAATTTTAGTTAATTATGAATATTACTCTTGAAATTAAATCTATATTTTGATCATATTGTTTTTATTATTATATATAACATTTTTATAACCCTAATGTTGAAATTCTCTTTCACTTGAGTGTAAAGATAGGTAGATTATTGGTATGATCATGACTTTGGGTTCTCTTTGGCCAGTAGTGCAAAGTTAAATTATTGACTAGTATGATCATGACCATTGAATTTATAATTGAATATCTTCAGCTTAAGTGCAAAGGTGAAATGATCAACATGGTTATAATTTTTGTTTGTATAAATGATTATATATTTCTTTGAGATATTAATATATTTGGTCTGTAGTGCAAATATGAACTGTTGATGAATATATTTGGTCGTAGTGCAAATATGAACTGTTGAGGAATATCTTTGGCCTGTAGTGCAAAGATGAAATATTGATAAATATCTTTGGCCTGTAATTCAAAGATGAATTGTTGATGAATATCTTTGGCCCGTAGTGCAAAGATGACATGTTATTGAATATCTTTGGCCAGTAGTGCAAAGATGAACAGATGTTGAGATGAACATGACCAACTGGTGATACAAATGAATATCTTTGGCCGTAGTGCAAAGATGAAGTTATTAGTATGATTACGAACCGGAAATGTGATTTGGTGTAACCATGATCTTTGATGTTTCAGGTGATGAAAATTATCTTCGTCCTAGATGAGAAGAGGAATTTAGAACTACAGTTATGATTATGAGTTATTCATATGATTGTGGACCAGAATTGTTGATTGATGTTACAGGGATAAAACATTGTTGGTGGATTTTTAACATGGAGAAGATAATAGACTTTATAGTCTATTTGACTCTTCTAATGGATTGCTCGTTCCGCTGCAACTATGGTTGAAATTTTTATCATTTACCATATGTTCTAAATCTCTTATTTATTATTGATGAAGGCTATTGATAATTTAATTATCTTTAGTCATGATATTATTTACTGAGCTAGTTGTGCTCACCCTTTTGCTTCACAATTCCTTTCAGGTAATAAGAGTGTAGCTAGGTCGAGCGAGGGTAATGGAAAAATAGAACGGTGGTCTCTAGCTGTGGATGTTCTGCCGAAGCAGTATAGAAAAGTTCATTTAGTAGTTTTATTTGGTGAATCCAATAGGGTAAGGTGTACCCAACGTTGGAAGGGTGGTTTGCCACTATCATACAAGATGTCTAACGACATACAACCTCGTGTCATCATAAGGCAGGGATGTACTCATCCACTTGCTGAGTATATATACGAGCACTACCTATATAATCTTAGTGTTTGTTTGAAGTATAATTCTCAATTAGAGACAGTAGAGATAATGATATATCAAGATAAGACTCACCATTGGGAAGAATATGATAGTAATCTTCTCATTTTTCTTTGGGGTATATTGGGTCAACCAAGGATAATTCTGTGGCCATATGATATCTATCACAACATAGAAGCATGGCCTCCCATGTACCAAGGTTTCCTTGAGCACTTTCCAAAGATTCTAATTTTTAAAACAGTTTTTGACTATACCTTTATGTAAGGTGTCATTGTGAGGTGCTGTCCACGGTTGGGACATGTGTCACATTTGGTATATATTTGTATTAAAACTCACAGCATATGTGTTGTTGTATTTAACACGACAATTGTTGTAATAAAGTTGTAGTTATTTTCTGTACCATGTATTTGGCGACTCAGAATAGGTTGGATGGAATGAACCTATTTTGGGGTTGTCACATTATCGCAGCCCAACGGAGTCGAAGGATGGCAAGAATGACTTAGCCAAGAGGAGCGGAGATTGACAGACTCGAGAAACTTTCTGCATTGTCGGCACAGATTGAGACACTTTCGAGGATGTTTGAAGCTTTTGAAGCTCAACGTCGTCAAAGTGTGGTGGTTACTTGTGATTATTGTGCTAAAAATCATATGAGTCATCAATGCGCCATCAGTTTCGATCCGGTACATTATAGTGGTGATTACCCCAATAATTATGTCTATCCCAACAACTATCATCAGGATTGGGGGTATCACCCAAATTTTTCATGGAGTAACAATCAAGCTCAAGCACCTAGATAGCAAAACACATCCAGATTCCAAAATCAGACTCAACAACAACCAGAGAGGAAATCAAGTTTGGAAGAAACCTTGGACAAATTTATTAAAGCTTCTGAAAAAAAGAACGAGGAACATGAAAAGAAATTTAATCAAATGGAGCTGAATATGCAAAGCCAAGGTGCGTCGATCAAGAATCTGGAAAATCAATTGGGTCAGATAGCACATGCGTTGAACAACCATCCTCAATACACTTGGCTCTATGACATGGATTCTGAGACCGATGGAGAGCCCGAACAAAATCTACAACTAGATGGGTCACAAGATGTTGAAAGAGAGGAAATAATTGGGAACCAAGAAAAGGAGATCGACGAAGAGTTAACTGTAAGATTCAACGAAGATGAACTGATTTCATTAGTATCCCATGTGCCTCCTCTACCAAAGTTCAAGAATCCGGGCAGTTTTGCAAAACCATGCCCAATTAGCAGTCATGTCGTAGGCAAAGCTCTTTGTGACATAAGAGCTAGTACAACTGTGGAGTCATGGTGGGTTGAAAAGGAGAAGATAGAGGAAGATCCCATTGTGTTTACTAAGCTTCAATGTCCCAATCTGATCATAGACATAATGGAGAAAACACCTAGTTTTTGGACGTTCTTAATGGGGAACATATATACAAAGAGCTTGCTAGGTGACTTTCATTCAAGGGTCATTACTAATGAGAACCTACCAAAAGTTATATTATTTTCGATGGATGGAGGGTTCCTCAATTTTCGTAGGGGAATTGGATAGAGAATTGAAGAAGTCAGGCTGAGACTATAAAACAAGAGCTTATTGGGAGGCAACCCAAGTTTAATTTTTAATTTTTAGTTTTTATTAGGTTTTATATTAGTAGTTTTAAATTTGCATTTATTTAGGATTTAATAAAATTGCTTCTATCATGGTTTACAGGTTATTCAAGTCCAACTCAAGTGTGGTGCCCAATTCATTTCAATGTGCCTAACCTATTCTCCAGACTTCATAGACAAGGAGATAAATTGCTATATGTCAGGGAAGGCCTCTCTTTTAATTTTTCCTATCTTAGCCATTGAGGACAATGTCTGTTTTAAGTTTGGGGGTATTTATCATGTTTAGTATTTACTTGGGCAATGTTTTAATGTAATTTGATTTTGGCCAATTATAAGTAGGTGGTTGATATTGTTAACTCTTGGAGAATTAATGAGCATGCTTAGTCTATATTTTAACTCATTAGTTGGTTTTCACATTACTTGCGAAATTTTTGAAAAATTTTACACATCCATTTGTTTATCCAGTTGGGATTGACATTTTTTTGGCTAAATGCTTATGAAAGATACCATTGCAACTTTGAGAAATCTGATTTGAGCATCATTTGAAGTGAAAATTAGGCACTCACATAAGTTTGGGGGAAATCTTAAGGTATTTTTGAAAAAAAAATATTGGAACCTTCCCGAGTTGAATAATTGAAGCATGTGGTGGGTCGAGATGGAGCGTAAAACGCACTCTCCATAAACACAGGCACGAGATGGAGCATAAAACGCACTCGTTCAATGAAAAGTGGAAAACGAGATGGAGCGTAAAACACACTCGTTCATGAAAAGTAGATGTGACGCCCCCAAAATTAGGTATACATCACTCATCTTGGGTCGTCAGATACATAGTACAAAATACAAATACAACTTACTAATACAACTGTCGTGTACAATACGACAAAACATAAACTGTGAGTTTGAATACAAATATTATCTTCTAGAAAGTATTCATACTCAAAAGGAGTCCTCATTACATTTATTAACACACCATTACATAGAATAATGAGGACTACTAACTAATACTATCATTCGGACCATCACTCCGGTCCCCGACTTGCCCCAGCTACGTTCTCATTTCCTGAAGAGAACAGTTAAAGAAAGGGTGAGCTCAACTAGCCCAGTAAGAAATATCATGACTAAGATAATGCAAAATAAATTATCATTAGCCTTCAACAATGTTAAACTGATAAAATATAATAGACATCAAGTTTAACTGCAGCGGAACAAGCAATCCATTAAAAGAGTCAAGTAGAAAATAAACTCTACTATCTTTTATGATTTAAAAAATTTTCCAACACTGTGATCGCTGAGACTCAGCTTAATAAAATAATTCACATCATCGAATCACCCCTGCACTACGGCCAAGGATATTCGTATATTCATTAATGGTCATAATCATGCCAACAACTGTCCATCAACGCACTACGGGCCAATGAGGACTTTTACCACATCATTTGTAACATTAAGGTCATGATTATACCGAATAATCCCTGGTCATAATCATACCAAGTCCATCTATGCACTACAGGCCACAGATGACTTTCAACATTTTATAAACATGAGGATGATGACAATGATATAAGAATTCAATAAAACAAGTTCAAGAATTAATTTATCCAAGAATTAACAACGTCCAAATTGTCAACATGATACTGCTTTGTGGAGTATAGAAGTCAAAACTTAATCAACTGAGTACAATAAAGAATGGAATAACAAAAGAAATTACCATGCATGCGATAGACCGCACAGACAGGTTATTCCAACAGAATAATAAATAATGGAACCAGGTCCGGCGTAAACGCACAGACAGGATATTCCGACAGAATAATAAATAATGGAACCAGGTCCGGTGTAAAACACACAGACAGGATGTTCCAACAGAATAATAACAAAGACGGAACTAGGTCCGGTGTAAAACACACAGACAGGATGTTCTAACAGAATAATAATAAAAACGGAACCAGGTCCGGTGTAAAACACACAGACAGGATGTTCCAACAGAATAATAATAAAAACGGAACCAGGTCCGGTGTAAAAAACACAGACAGGATGTTCCAACAGAATAATAGAAGAATGTCACCAAGTATAGGGTAGATCCGCGTATACAGGTTATTCCAACAGAATAATAAGAAATGGAATAACAACAGTTCTCTTCATGAATAAGAAAGAATAACACCCCTTACCGTTTTAAAGACGAGCTGAAATAAGGAAGTAGTTAAGTAGCAGAATACTCTTCTTCTCTCTCTCTATAGTTTCTCTCTATAGTTTCTCTCTCTAGAGTTCAGTGAATTCGTAAGAAATAATGAAGGAATGAGCTGCTATTTATAGAAAAATAGAATGCATAGTAACTAATCCATGAACGGTCCAGATTGATTACTTTAATCTGACGGTCCATATCTAAAGAAAAATCTTTTAAATAAAATATAATATATTCTATTTATAGAATAACTTTAATAAAGTATTCTGTTTTATATAAAAAGATGTTTCTGTTTTATTACGTTAATAATACGAATAAAACAAAACGTCATTATCGCTAAATAATTCATATTATTAACTGACAATAATTGAATCAAACTGAGTGACTTCTCACATAAGCATTAATAATCAATACCGTGTGCTACTATGCAACCACACATATTACTGTACTTTTACTACCGAGTAGTTCAACAGTAACAATGGTAAAATTTCCGCCGTTATTTTTAATAAAATATTTTTGTCGTTTTCTCAATCCGACAATAATTCCGTTGTGGGGTCCACCAATGATTGTGTCGTTGTACGAATATTCCCTGTTAAAACGAATATTCCCCGACCAATCGAATATTATATAACAACTTGCGTACTTTACAAAATTTATAAATATTACCCACAACTATAACATTATATCAAATTAACTCCATAATATTCAAAAATGATATTTATAGAAAATTCTTCTTTATTTATAAAAGTTGGGGTCTTACAGTAGAAAGTGAGATGGAGCGTAAAATACACTCACTAAATAGAGAAAAGAAAATATGTATGTTTGAAATACTTGAGAAGGGTTCATATGAGCTTAAAAGTTGAATATCCGGTTGATCCTCAAGAAAAAAAATGTGTTTTGTCTATTTTAGCGGTGATTGATGTGATAAGAAGTTTTGAGGGTTGTTTTGAAAATATTTTATGAGTGTTGGTTGATCTTAGCTAAATCATGACTAGTTTGAACATATGGATGCACACACGCACTTAAAGGACCATGAGTAGATGTGAAGCTAATGAAAGTTGTTGAAATTTTAGACATGACATTGTTTTGAAATTTTCTGCGGGTTATCATTTGTTGTAACCTTTGAGGACATCGTGCGAATTCATATTGATTCATTGTATGGGTGGATCATTTCTAGAGGTTGATTTTTTCTAAATTGTGTTTTTGCTTGAGGACAAGCAAATGTTTAAGGTTGGGGGTATTTGATGAGTGAGTTTTATACCCATAATTGAGTACGTTCGGGCTAAATTTATTGTTGTTCTCGAGTCTTTTAAAATAGTTTATAAGTGTTTGTGTCTATTCATGCATGTTTTATATTGTCTTATAGGAATTGGGACAAAAGTTACTTGGATCGACGTTTGGGGTGGCTAGATTCGCGTTTTCGAATTGTCATTTACACAGCAGTCACTTCAGAGCCAATTTGAGTATTTCTCTGAACCTTATTTCGAAAAACTTAAAGAATAAAAGTTGTAGATTTATGTCTTCTCTTTCTGGAACATCTTGAATAATCGAAATCGGAGTTCGAACGAAGAAGTTATGTTCATTTTCCCAAAGGACGTCGGAGCAGAAAATTTCCAAAAAAGGGACCAGCACCGGAGCGCCCAAACAAGGCTCATTTCCAGAGCCGGGGCGCTACGGGGTAGAATCCCAGCGCCGTGCCCAGCGCTGGGGCGCTGGGGAAGGGCTTGGTCAAGCCTGGACGCGTTTTAGGGCGAATTTTGACACTTTTCTGACTCCAAATTAGATTGGGTTTGTTCCTAACCTAAAAATTAGACTTGTAACCTATAAATACATGATGTAAGGTATAAAATAAAAGGGGATTACATAGATTAAATTAGAGATACACTCCATTAGATTAGACATTAACCCTAGTTCTTATTAGTTTTGGATATTGAAGCAACTTGGAGATCATTGAAGATCAAGAGCATGAGCAAGAGGGGAGCATCAGATTTGCTGACAACAGATTCTATTCTTTTCTCTTATCATACTTTTATCTTTTAATGTATATTCAGTTGTGGATTCTTGGTTTTAATTCATTAATTATGAACTAACTCTTTTATTAAGAT
Source organism: Panax notoginseng (assembly GCA_016801055.1). Taxonomy (NCBI): domain Eukaryota; kingdom Viridiplantae; phylum Streptophyta; class Magnoliopsida; order Apiales; family Araliaceae; genus Panax; species Panax notoginseng. The sequence goes on from CM029014.1 coordinate 231,980,821, forward strand.
TTCAATTGAACCTTTTATGGCTATAACTTAGTTATTCAATTTATTCCAATTATTTGTGTCAAAGTAAATTGTTTGTCTTGTCTTGTGCTTATTGCTTAATTATTTGGCCAATAATTACCTTGTTACTCTAGAAGGAATTGGAAGAGAAATTTTAGGGTTAGAACTGGGCATGATAACATGTGACTTAGTTATTTGCATGGTGAATAATTAGGTTTGTGAATTGAATGGAAATATCTGTTCACCGCATGTAACACATAATGTGACGCCCCCAAAATTAGGTATACATCACCCATCTTGAGTCGCCAGATACATGGTACAGAATTTAAATACAACTTAATAATACAACTATCGTGCACAATACGACAGAACATAAACTGTGAGTTTGAATACAAATATTGTCTTCTAAAGAGTATCCATACTCAAAAGGAGTCCTCATTATAATTATTATCACACTATTACATAGAATAGTGAGGACTACTAATGCTATCATCTAGGACCATCACTCTGTTTCCCGACTAGTCCCAGCTACGTTCTCATTTCCTGAAGAGAACAGTGAAAAAAAAGGTGAGCTCAACTAGCCCAGTAAGAAATATTATGACTAAGATAATGCAGAATAAATTATCATTAGTCTTCAATAATGTTAAACTGATAAAATACAATAGACATCAAGTTTAACTGCAGCGGATCAAGCAATCCATTAAAAGAGTCAAGTAGAAAATAAATCTACTATCTTTTATAATTTAAAAAGTTTTTCATGACTTTTATCGTTGAGACTCAGCTTAATAAATAATCCACATCATCGAATCACCCCTGCACTACGGCCAAGGATATTCTTTAGTATCACGACCACGAATTATCCATGCACTACGGCCAAAGATAATCATATTTTCATCAACGGTCCTGATCATGCCATAAAACAATTCATCTTTGCACTACGGCCAAAGAGAATCCATAGCCATAATCATACCAAAAACTGTCCATCAATGCACTTCGGCAAATGAGGATTTTTACCACATCATTTGTAACATTACGGTCATGATTACACCGAATAATCCCTGGTCATAATCATACCAAGTCCATCTATGCACTACAGGCCACAGATGACTTTCAACAAAATATAATCATGAGGATAATGACAATGATATACGAATTCAATAAAACAAGTTCAAGAATTAATTTATCCAGGAACTGATAACGTCCAAATTGTCAACATGATACTGCTTTGTGGAGTAAAATTCAAGAATGCTCAGAAGAATATTTTCACGAAAAGATACTGGATGAAGCGCAAATATAAAGGATATTCCACTAATTTCATGGAGTATAGAAGTCAAAACTTTAACCAACTGAGTATAATAAGGAATGGAATAACAAAAGAAATCACCAGGCATGCGATAGACCGCATAGGCAGGTTATTCCAACAGAATAATAGATAACAGAACCAGGTCCGACGTAAATCGCACAGACAGGATATTCTAACAGAATAGTAAAGACGGAACCAGGTCCAGCGTAGAACGCACAGACAGGATATTCTAACAGAATAGTAAAGACGGAACCAGGTCCGGCATAGAACGCACAGTCAGGATGTTCCAACAGAATAATAAATAATAGAACCAGGTCCGGCGTAGAACGCACAGACAGGATGTTCCAGCAGAATAATAATAAGGAATGGAATAATAGAAGAATTTCACCAAGTATGCGGTACTTCGCATAAACAGGTTATTCCAACATAATAACAAAGAATGGAACAACAGAAGTTCTCTTCATGAAGATGAAAGAAAGAAATAATATTCCCTACCTGTGAAAGAAACTGGATATAGAAGTAGTGAGGGAGCAGACTTCTTTTTTTCTATAGATTTTCTCTCTATAGTTTCTCTCTATAATTTCTCTCTATAATAATGGCTCTAAAGCTTTAGTGAATTGGTGAAAAATGAAGGAAGAATGAGCTTCTATTTATAGAAAAATATAGTTTCGATAATTGCACGTTTTGGGGCTCGAAATATTATAGTACAATACCTCCAACTTTTCTTTCATTTTTAATTCAATCATCCAAGTATTATCAAACTTGCACCAACTCCCCTAATAGTAAATCATGTGAATCAATAGTAAAATCATGTGACTCAATAGTTCTAAACATGTGAAAATTAATTACAATATAGTACCTCCCTCTATACCTCTATTTTTAACTTAGTCATGCAAGTATTATCAATCTTGCACCAACTCTCCTAATAGCAATAAGAATGTGAGTCAATAGTATAACATGTGAACAAATAGTTATAATCATGTGAAATAATAGCAATCAATTACTCATTTATCCGGTTAAATACCCGATTGGTCAATATAACCTCCGGATATCAATTATTATCGAAATAAATGTTGATTTTCACTAACACAAACAATTCCAACATAATGAAATCATTTTTATCAAAATATAAATTTTAAAATTTCGAAGTTTGACTTTTTCTGAAAAAGTCAACTGTTGACTTTTTGACCAAATAGTGAATTTCGGAAAGTTTTGTGTTTATAGACTATTTTTACTAATTTCGACGTTTCAGACTCAAATATCACATCCGCATCTCCAAATTCAACTCCGAACAACATTCATCATTAATATTATAACTCATGAATAGTAACTCGTGAATAGTAACTCGTGAATAGTACTCCGACTCGAAAAGTGTCCCAAATATCCGAGTGAACAATACTAGAGTGAATAGTAATTTGGGTGAATAGTAACCCGTGAATAGTAACTCGTGAATAGTAGCTCGTGAATAGTACTCCGACACAAAAAGTGTCCCGAATACTCGATTGAACAATACTGAGTGACTTCTCACATAAGTATCAATAATCAATACCGTGTGCTACTATGCAACCACGCGTATTACTGTACTTTTAACACCGGGTGTTTCAACAGTTAACGGTAAAACTTCCGCCGTTATTTCCATAAAATATTTTTGTCGTTTTCTCAATCCGACAATAATTTCGTTGTGGGGTCCACCAATAATTGTGCCATCGTACGAATATTTCCCGACAAAAATAATATTCCCCGACTAATCGAATATAATACAACTTGCATACTTTACAAAATTTATAAATACTATTCACAACTATAACATTATATTAAATCCATACCATAATAAAAAAAATAATAAAAATATTTTGAGAATATTAAATATTTATTCAAAAAATCTGGGGTCTCACACATAAGGAATTGGAATTGAAGGAGTTTAATTCAATTGTTTTGCATAGGAATATAGCAAGATTAATCTGGATTAAATAGAAGTCAATTGATCACTTGGAAAAAGACTTTTGACATTTGAGAATTCCTGTTAACAATTCAGTGGGATAATTGGATAATTGATTTATAGTTCATAATTGGGGATATTGAAGTCTTAATCTTTATTTATTTGAATTAATTTTAGAGTAATCTAGTTTTAATTGATTAATTTAGTTTTCTTAGTTAGAAAAATCACAATTTATGGTTGTTTAAATAAAATTGATTTGGTTAAGAGTTAGTACTTGGTAATTTTTATTAAATAATTACTCGTGGGAACGATACTTTTCTTATCACTTTATTACTTGTTGACCGTGTATACTTGCACGTATTCATTGATTGTGAAATCGACCAACAGAAACCACGCTCCCGACTGTGGAAACCCGAGAGGGCCCAATAGAGCACAAAGAACGTTTTCAAGTTAATAAAATAGGCGAATTGGTGGATAATTCCAGTGGCGAGCAATTCTTTGTGCCGAATTGATGACCAATCATCCATGTCTGCCAAGAATCCAAAAGAATTGACTAATAGGCGGCATGAAAAGGTCATTTTTACTTATAAGCCGGATTGAACGGCGTCGGTATAGTCAAGCTGACGACTTTAAAACAAGCGCTTGGTGGAGAGGCACCCCCATCTCGGTATAAATTTTATCTATTTTCCTTTACCTATGTCTAGTTACTCTGTAGTTAAGTTATTATATTATATGAAATAATGCATATTTGCTCTGTAGGATAGTTTGTTGTTCTTGCCTTAGCATGTGCTGATAGCAGTTAGAAAAATTGCAGAATTTGTCATCTCGCGCCGCGGCGCCATTATATACACTGGGTTTCGCGCCGCAGCGCCGTCTTCGCGCCCCAGCTTCATTCTTCGCGTTGTAGCGCCACTGTGTAATGGGCAAGTCTCTCTCCTTCGCGCCTCAGCGCCATAATTCGCGCCCAAGCGCCATAAGTCGCGCCGCGGCGCCATCAAATGGCATCAGCTTCTGCTAACTCGCGTCGCAACGCCGAGTAACAAAGGATAACTCGCGCCGCGGCGCCGGCAGCGAGATTTCAATTTTTAAGTTCAGTTTTTGGCTGCAGTTGTGTCACTTCTCTCCTTCTTTTCGGCACAACTCGGCAGAAATCTCCCCAACCATCACAAACCTCAAAAGTCCCTTATCCCCAACAAACCCCTACCCTCTACCGAGCACAATCCAGAGAGCTTTCATCAATTTGAAATACTTCAACAATCCAAGAACCATCAATTGCTTGACAGAATTCTTAACTAGGGTTTCTCACTCAAGGTAATTGGGGATTTTTGTAAATTCTATTTTGATTTCAATTCGTGGGATTGTGTTGTTCTTCTTGTGTGTATTGGTGTGAATTCCTCTGTCGGAATTCTGGGTTAGAGCACTTGCAAACTAAGGCTGTCAAAATTTTGTTTTCAGAGCGCACTCTATGTTTGATAAAAGTCCTGAGAGAAGAAGTTGACTGAATTGGGGGCTGTTTTGGCTTGGATTCACTGGGCTTTCATTGAGGATTATCTGCATTAAGTTTTGGGGGAGTGTGTGCTTCAATTTTCTATTTGTGTTCATACAAATTGCTACGATTTTTGAAATGGCACAAAAGAGGCAACGCCTTAGCATGGGAGGATCATCGTCCGCGGCACCACCAACGGCTTGGGACGGAGCCAAATTTGTGAGCGAGGAGGCTTGGAAACGATATAAGAGCTCCTTTGCTGGGAGAAATCTAATTCCAGAGGGGGGGTTGAGGCCTAACAAAGAGGATGACGGGCTGTTGGCCATGATTTTGGGTCGCCAATGGATTCACTTCACAAAACCACCCGGGTCAGCCAGTGTATCAGTAGTTCGGGAGTTCTATGCCAACGCCAATGCCGAGGGTGATGCGGTTGTCCAAGTTAAGGGAAAGCTAGTGGCGTTTGGTAGTGAGGCCATCAATGCACTGTTTGCCATGCCCAACTATGCGGGCAATGATTATATGCAGCTGGGGCTCCGCAACTATGACTTAGAGGATATTATCAGGAGGCTTTGCAAGCCCGGGACTTCATGGAAAAAGAACGACTACACGGGTGAAAAGACCAGTTTCCCGTCTTCAGCGCTCAGTCGCTATGGGAAGGTGTGGTTTAGCTTCATCTGTGCTAATATGATTCCTACCCGGCATCTGAGCGATGTGAGCAAAGATAGGGCGATCCTCCTATTTACTATTGTCACGGGCCTGAACGTGGACGTCAGGGTCCTTATACACGAGTTAATCATTAAGGCAATCAAGAGCACAGTGGCTTCGGGGCTTCCACATCCATCATTGATCACTCGACTGTGCAAGCAGGCAGGCATTCAGTGGGGGCCAGAGGAGATAGTTTTGCCTCCCATAGCAGTCATAGACCACCAGACGATCTCCCGTTTTATTGTGTGGGACGGGGCCGAGTCTCATGTCCGAGGCGAAGGCTACAGGCCACCTACAGCGCCGCCCCCTACTACAGAGATAGAGCAGGGAAAGACTTCAGGCGCCGGCCCAGCTGGACAGGGGCTATTGACTGATATTATGGCGTCCCTCACACTGTTGCACCAGAAACAGGACGCCGAGGCTCAGAGGCAGAGGAGACACATAGCTGCAGTGGCTCAGAGACAGGAGATTGCTATGAAGTACCAGGCTGAGCTGGTGAACACCATGCAAAGCATCTACACCGACTATTGTGGTGAGAATGCTGAGTTCATGTCATACCAATTTCCAGAGCTGCCTGTCTTCCCACCATACCCTCCACCATCACCACCCGCCGAGGCTAACGAGGACGAGACTGCTGCTGAGTGAGGCACTTCAAGGAAGCCCTCTTGTACCAATTGCTTTATGTTTAGCAATGAAGGTATTGCTTACCTCAAGTTTGGGGGTGTTTTTAGCTATTATCTATCTATTTCTGTACTGCCATGATTAGGATTGCATACTGTAGACTTTATATGCTTTATTTTCAATATTGTTGTGCAGTCGTTTTGAACTGCGGGATTTTCAGGATTATGCTTTAATTTTTATGCCATGAACTGTTTTTGGTTTTTATTATTTAATGCTTGGATTATTATCAGCATGTTTGTGGTTTATAGCCATTTTTTGGGGCTTTTACAGATTAGATGATTATGCCATTTAAATGGCCTTTTTACCCTATTTTAAGCTGCTATTTAGCAAGGGTTATAGTTTTCATTATTTTTGATTGTGGTTGATGACGAGCGTCAAGTATCTGTGCCTATCTCTTAGAGTCATGTCAAGCATGTATGAGCTAGGGGTTGTTCAATTGATAAGTTTAGATTGTTATTGATTCGTCCTTCTTAGACGCACCGACTAACTGTGTTAACTCGTTATTTTTTTTGAATTTTGTTCGCTCGTTTATTGCTTTGAGAATTTGTTCACTCTTATAAACTTTCATTTTTACAAGGTAATAAAAGACTTAGACGTTTACACAGTTTTGGATCTTGGATTCTAGCATGTTGACATTTAAAAAAAATGAATGAAATGAGAATAAAAATAGAAAAGAAGAGTTTATATCGAAAGTTTTGCGGTGGGTCGAGATGGAGCGTAAAACGCACTCGCCCATAAAAGCAGGGCCGATATCGAGATGGAGCATAAAATGCACTCGCGTAATAATCTTCATTTGTGTTGTAAAATCTTAGTTGGTTTATGTTGATTACATGGCCTTTATTGCTCGAGTTATTAGATTCATAGGGGTGTTCTACACCTAGTGCCCTAAAGTCGTCTGGCTTGGGAGTCACTGATCAAAAGCTCAATCATGGGTAGTTCTGAATAGCCTAAGATAATTAAGTATTATCCGAGTCAGATTTTACTGTCGTCATGCTAGAGTTTTTGATCTTTTCCTGCATTTGCGTCTTATTCTTAATGCTTGTTGAATGCTTAAGTTGCGGAATATGCATATTAGTATTAGCAATCGACTGTGCGAACTTATTTGAGCCATGATTAGTTAGGACGATTGGTCTCCACACACACACATAGAATGGACAGTCTTATGCTTGAAATTGAATGAACTCTTACTCATAGCTGTGTTTGCACTATTCTCTGGGAGTAGCTATGATCAAGCTTTGAAGCCATGATGCTACTTTATTGTTTAATTTTCTTTCGCGTGTGTTTTATTATTAGTGTTGTGTTAATTAGTTTGCTCGAGGACAAGCAAAGACTTAAGTTTGGGGGTATTTGATGAGTGGGATTTATACCCGCGAATCGGATACTTAATGACTTAAATAATTGCCTGAATTCATAGAGTTTATATGTTTTTATATGATTATAGTGTTATTGTGTTTAACTGATGTATTGCAGAGATTTAAAGTGCTTTTCCAGCTTAAAGGGGCAAAACGGGCATTTCCCTCACACTCGCGCCGCGGCGCCAACTCCAGGCTTAATTGTCTCGCCGCAGCGCCACCCCATGGTCCTTGCTGACATCACCTTCACGCCGCGGTGCCACTAAAGCTTATTAAGCTCGCGCTGTAGCGCGAGCTCCGTGTCCTTGATTTCTATGTGGCGCTGCAGCGTCATCTAAAGCTTGGTGGCCCGCGCCGCGGCGCCACCTCCGGTGTCCAGACAGAGACCAAGTGTTTTTGACCTAGCAAAAGGAAGGAGAGATATAATAGAGGCAGCACTGCATTTCGCTGGCGCTGAATTTTTATCATAGCTTAGCTTTGATTAGTTTTTCTCTTTTCTTTTGTACTTTCTCTCTCTAGTTCTTAGTTGATTTCTGTAAATATAGATTAGGTAGATTAGGGAGAAGTTTGGTCTTTCTTTGGAGCACAAGAGCAACGAGCGACACGGATTGGAAAGCTTGATAGGAGCGGATTGCTTGGAGACCGAAGGGGCTTTGACAGAGTTTCTTCTATCCATTTATCCTCTCTGATTTTGTAATCTATAAATGTTATCTTATTTGTTACTTGTATTTGGTTTATTAACTATGAACTGAATATTGGCTCTAAGGTTATAATGAATCCCTTTGTTATTTGAATAGACTGTCTTTATCTCTTTGGTTGGCACCATATGATTTGGTTTAATATATTTGTCCTTTATGATTCTCGTTAAGACATTAGTGATGATTTTGGTAATCTGCATGATATCAACAAAAGAATTGTAGATTCATACCTAAATATATTAGCATGTGATTGTGGGTTTCGACTGCATAAGTTGTGCGTAGAATAGACATATCTCTGTGCGCCACGTGCGACCTCAATGAGAACTTATGCTTAAATCCTTGTTATGATTGATTCACATAGACATATGTAGGATTGCATCTAGCTTGGGCGTTCTTTTCTGTTTTATCCCCTTTAGGGTGGATCTGGAGAGGTTAAGTTTGTGCATACCTCGACAGAGGTGCATTCTCGGTCGACAAATTGTCGTGACCATTAAGACCAAAGAGAGAAAGGATAGCTAGTTTGATGAAACATAACACGCCAGGTGTTCGATAGAATGCCTGTGTGGGGGTGAAGTTGTGACCTTAGCTTGAAATTCCTTAGATTTCCATTCGTTATCCATTTACTTGTTTTGTTAAGTAGTATAATTAGATTAATCACACTTCCATTTACTGCTGTTCGAATAAGACTTTAGCGATAAATAATCGGTACTTGGTAAATATTAGTCATAGTTCCTCGTGGGTACGACACACTTCTTATCACTTGTTAGACCGCGTATACTTGCGCGTATTTAGTGATCGATTTTCCGACCAACAAAACTCACTCACACCCTTCAACTATTAAGATGCTAAATGACTTTTGATTGTGCTACTGCTCAACAACTAAACATAATACTCTATTTATAGGGTATCCACAATTCTCCTATTCCTATTCAAAATAGGACACTTATTAGACTCCAACATATAATAAATATCCTATTAAAAATAAGACATCTTTCTTTTCATAATAGCAATTTTTTTCTAAATAGAATTCAAGGAGTAACTCAACAGAATCGGGAACCGGTTCGGTTTGGCACCTATGGACCTGTTTGAGTTGACCCACTAAACCGGTTTTTAATTATATTTATTTTTTGGGTATCAAAATTTTTTAAAAATTAAAATTAACCACCTTTAGTATTATTGTAACACAAATTCATCATATTTTAGTTTATTAAAAATGAGATGTTTTAAAATTTTATTAATTATTAAAAATATATATTTATGACGTCACGGGTTCAATAACGAATGGTTGAACCGATAACCCATCCACCAGATAATTTTTATGTTCGATGAGTGGTCAGGTATGAAATATTGGCTGACAACTTAATTATCCTTTTTAGGAGTAAACATTAAATAAAAATATATTATTAAATTTACAAATTTTACATATGAAATTATTTTTGTGCAACTTGAGTGAGTATAATTTTTACCAGGTTTCTTCCAGTTTCAGGGCGAATTCCAGCTCCTCCAGATCCATAATTCACGCCTCTGAGAATGTCCCGGCCTCTTGCAGTTGCAAAGGGTGGAATAAATTCATCAAAACCTAGAAGGGTACCTGTTATGAAAAGTGTTCAATCAGCATAGTAATGGAAATGCGGCTAGCAATTTTTCTAGACGAACTTACAAACAAGTTACAAAGTTGGTAAGAGTTGGCAACTTATATAAATCAACATGCTCTTTTTTTCAATTACTATATTTGACTTAGAAGATGTGGATATGTACTCAACAAAAAGGACATAAAATTCTCCCTCCGGCCGTCTTCAAAGAATGAACGAAATACATCTTTTTACATAAATTTATTTTTACTAGTCCTACAAAATTATATAAAGCGATGGCACCTTTGATTATCATTTTCAGGACATAACAAATTGTACTTTTAGTCATCCATTTGAAGACAGATGAACGATTACAAAAGTAGACTTAATAAATATTGCTCCCAAGACAGAATAAATTTCTAAAATGACAACTTTTAAAAGGAAATTGATAAATCTACAACAGAAAATGATATTTTCACATGAAAATCGTCGCTATATATAAATCCTACAGCAACGTATAGCAACGATTTTCACCGTCGTTATTCATCTATAGCGACACTTTTCATGTAGAAATATCAAAAAGTGTTGTGGAAATACTAATTTACCTTTTAAAAATATTTTTTTTTCAAATATATCTTTTAGCATTTACTAGAAATATATTAGGGTTGGCATAAAAGCTTCCAATCAGCCTAGAACAAAAATATTCGCTTGATATGAAATCCAGGTTATTTTATAATTAAAAGAAAGAGTTAAATGTATTTTTGTCTCTCTCAAGTTTGTTCCACTTTGTACATTCGTGACAATTTACATCTTGCACTTTTACCGAATAATACATTACACCTTTCGGCTCAAAATCCGTCGCTGAAAATGATGAAGTTGATGTTTAAAAGTGATGAATTTTGTGTCCGTTCATTCAAAATGCAAGATGTAAAGTGCCATATTTTAATGTATAATATGTAATACCCAAAATAAAATAAACTTGGGGTATATAAAATAATTCATTTAACTCTTCAAAAGAAAATAAAATAGAATTACATCTCTACTACTTATGGAACTCACTACAAAGAAAAAGTGTATATGCATTTCTTCACATAGAAAAAAAAAATAAGGAATAATTTGTATGATTAGTTGGAGGAAAGAGAGAGACCGAGGATATCAGCTAAAGTCTGACCGTTGGTGAATCTTCCGGTCGGTCCGTCGGGAAAATCGATACCATACGGAGGGTAATTCACTTTAGCCATAGTTACAAGCGCATTATTATTACCATTATCGACTAGTGAGTCTCCGAAAATGAAGTAATAAGGGACTTGTGGTGCAGCATTAATTAATTCTATATAGCACCTTCAAGATAAATAAAATCAACAATGCCTTGCGGCATAGCTTACCAACACATGCCATTGAAGAATTAGAAAGAGATTATTATTTAACTTTTTTTGTTTCCTTTGTTAGCCTTTAAAGTTAGTTATCTAAATATAAACTGTATGTGTTGTGACTGGTGCAATTTGCAAAACTAATGAGAGAAAATTGAGGAGATAAAATAGGATGATAGGATAAGTGAAATTTAGGTAATAATTATTTTTAGTAAAATATTATAATAACACTCATTTTTTATGTTCTATATATTTTTTTTCATAGCAATGTGTGTGTCATGAAGATATTAGCGCATATAAAAACTTAGCATAATTGATTAAACTTGTGATAATTTGTAAGGTTGAGTTGAGGGAAGGAAAACCTACCTAGGATATCTGCTGAATTTCGACCGTTGGTGAATCTTCCCGTGGGTCCATCACGGAAATCTATACCGTAAGGTAGGTAATTCACTTTTGCCTCAGTTTCAAGCAAATTATTGTTGCCATTATCGACTAATGAATCTCCAAAAATGAAGTAACATGGGACTTGTGGTTCAGCACTAATCAATATTATTAGCACCTTCAAACATAACAACATCATCAATGATGCCATAGGCCATACCTTAACCTGATATGACATTGAAGAATAAAGAGATTAACCTAGCTTGCTAGGAAAACAAGTTGTGAGGCGCCAAAAAGGAAAGTCTCCCGATTGGGATCCCATGGAAGAGATCATTTATATATATATAAAAGAAGAATTATTTAAGTTGACAAGACACGATTGAATTAAAAAATCTTCATGGCTGACTAACTTTTAAGGTCAACGGGCAAAAGCAACACAGACTTGTAATATACAGCATGTCAAAGTGGAATTGTATGTTAACAAATGGTGAGCTGTTAATCACATGGCACAAAATTTAATTAATTCAGGTCAAACGAATTAATACAAAAGAAACGTGAGACAACAATTGTGCATTAACCCAATACGAAAGATATAAGATCCGGATTAGTGATTTTCTTGAGAAGAATAATTAAGGCACGACATGTTGTGGAGAAGTTAATTATATTGAAAAGGACATTATTATTAATATTGTTTTATGAAGGGACTTTTTTTCTGGCTCTCCTTTTTTGCTTCTTTTGTTTTGTTGAAAATTGAAACTAGCTAGGTTTTACTATGGTATTATAACACTCTAAGCTTCATTAGGTTCTTTTCATTCGTTTCGATTTTTTTTGGTCGATTTTCATCATTTTCTCATTATTCTTAGTTCTGTGAGAAGCTCTTTCATGGAGGTTCTAAAATTAACTATTTTTTAGAGTTTCACAAGATCTTAGTTTCTTTCTGTAGTATAGACTCATTGTTTTGTCATTGCATCGATCAAAACACGTCTAACATGCAAATTGAGAAAACGAAGCAGTGCGTGCCCTTGGGGGGCAATCCCTAGGGCCTAGGTGGTCGAATCCTAGGAGGCAAACCCTAAAGGTCTGAATCATAGGGTGTCTGAACCCTAGGGGGCGAACCTTAGGGGGGCCTAGGGTGTCTAGGAAGTATTTTGGCTTCTTTTGTTCATCTTTTATCTGTTTTCTTTGTTTTGTTCCATTCATTCAAACTAAGTCCAGTAGGGGAAGAGATTGACTGATCTTTTCCTTAAGCATGGCCCACCTTGAGGTGATCAAACCCTAAGAGGCCAAAACCCTAGGTTTTTATCTTTTTGTTCATTTAATGTCCCGTTCATTAATTGTGGTCTTGTTCATTTACTTTCGTTTTTTTATTTAATTCAGTTAGGTCGTATGTAAATCTTAATTGGTACTTGGACTTGCAAATATTATATCAATATTTAAAATATATTTAAAATAAAAAAAGAATTGAGACTTCTAACATTATTCAAAATTTAAAAAATATGCACTATGAATTAAGTAGTTGCGTGCGTGGTTCTACTCATTGATTCACCATAAACTCATACTTTCGTGTTTCATAGGAAAAGTTTAAACTTTTTCAACTAGGATGTTCAGTTTGAGGTCTCTAAATCTTGTAGTTGATGATCACTGTCACATCATACCGGCTGCCAAGAGACATTTAAATTTTAATTGTCCAATATGAGAGTGTCATTTTAAATAATCACAAATATTTTAAGAAATTAAGTCTTATATTAGTAGCATGTCATTCCGATCATAGGATTTATAATTAAAAAGCATAATTAAGAGAGAGAATAAGACTTTTTTAGACGGATAAAAAATATTTAAGGAAACAAGGAATTATAATGACTAGAAACATTTGAATTTTACTCCATATATCTTGGTTGCTGTCCTTATTTACAAAGCAAAACGATAAGTGCAAGATTGCCTAAAAGGCATTCACTAAACCTAAATTAAATTTCTCAAATTATGGTATGAAGATAATTGTATGTATTTATAATTAATTAGGTGGGCAACTGTATAAAATGAATCTCATGCACATGCATTATTGACAAGTTGCGTGGGATGGAATCAACATTCATATTATTTAATCATTGTTGACTTTTTAAAATTAACTTAATAAATTTTAATTTAAACTCAAAATTAACATAGATTATTTTTATTTTAATCAATACAATGACAAATATTATAAATTATCTAAAAAGTATTATCTTTATTATTTTATAATATTTAATGAGTCGTATTAATTTTAAGTTTTAAAATGTCTCAAATTAATTTTCAAAAATTAAAAATTATCAAATAATTTACAACGGAGAAAGTACATAATACAATTTTAAAAAGAAAAAAATAGTGACTAGTGTTTCTTCACAATATGGTGAGTTGATAATAACACTAAAATTCTATGTTTATGAAAAGAACACTAAAATTACATCCTTATTTACATGTAATATATCCGACAAACTTTTCCGTAGATCCAAAATATTTTAATTAGGGAAAGGAAAAATGGAAAGATTTGTAATTAATACATGAAGACGACATATTGAAAGACTAACAAAATAATAGAAATGATATCACAGAAATTGAATATATGAAATTTTACAATCACACGAATTTTGATTTGTCTCCTGTCATGTCTTGATCAACCGTTATCAAGATACCGTTAATTATTATTAGAATTAGCTACAAGAAATACCTGCAATATATAACAGTTTCACAAACTGATACCCTTTAATAAGAAGGGTCATTTGGGTAAGTTTTTCATTTTGTATAAGGATCATTTGTATTTTCCTTTACAAAAGTGGGTACAGGATATTAATTAAGTCTGAGTAGACACAAGTGTTCTATGGGTAGTAGGTCTATAAGATGTATGATTGTATCTTGAAAAGCTTTGATGAAGCTTTCTAGAAAATCTTTCATTTTTCTGATAATGAAATTCTTTTCTTGTATTTTTCATAATAATAGCTGTAGTGTAAGTTCCTTATAGTACCCAAATCATTTTTCCCTTATAATTTTCATATTTGGCATTGCATGTGTGAACATAATGACTATTCCTATTACAGTAACAACGTATAGTAAATGGAGATGTATGACCTTCTTTTTCTTTACTTCTAACATGTTAGAGTCCTTTCTCTTTTGTTTTACTACATTCTTCAATATATCATAATCCCTCTTTATAATTAAAGCCACATCTTTGTTGATTAAACATAACATCAAGGTTTTCTTTCTCTTTTGTGAATTTTATGACTGTTGAGTTTAAATCATCACGTTCTATAGTCAACATTCTAATTTGATCTAATAAAGTGGATTCTTCACTTTGTTTTTCTAATCCTATTTTTTGAGATGAATTCTCATCCTTGATGTTTTAATTTCTTCACTTAACTCTTGATTTAGTATTTGAGAATCTTCGATATATAAGAATAGTACGTGTTGAATTTTCAATTTCAAAATTTTCAATAGAAATAATAAGTGTTTAATTTTCTATTTCATGATCTTTGTTTTTGTTTTTTTTTTAAAATTCTTCTTTTAATATAAGATTTTCTAAAGAATCATTCTCTATTTTCTCATTTTCTTCTTTTAAGGTTTCATTTATTGTAATTAAATTTGAATTTTCTATTTCAAGATTTTTGTTAGTCTTAATTAATTTTTCTAATGAAATTTTTAGTTTAATAAAGTTTTCTTTAATAATTTCATTATCTTCATATAGACATTAACAATATGCTTCTTGTAATTCATGATTTTATTCATTTATATTATCTAAATTTTGTGTGACAAATGAAGTATTCATGATGTTATTCATTTATATTATCTAATGAGGGATTGCATTGGTGGCTAGAAGGACAGAACGATCTGGGCATTGCGCTGGTGACTAAGGGTATTTCTGGAATTTCTCCGAGGTCATGTGCCTGCAGGCACGTGACTACTTTCCAGAAAACCCTATAAATACCCCTTCTATTCTATCGAGAAGGGACCGAACTTTTGACTCTTAGACCTTTTGGAGGACTAGGAGACTTGGACATTCTCTCTCCACCCGAAGCATTCAAGAAGGCTCTCTGAATCCTTGCTACCCTAACAAGGTTCTCGAATTCTAAGAGTTCTGCCACGTGTCGTTGGAGTAATTGATCACCTGTTCTTCTCCCCTCTTTAATTCATCAATCAATTTCGTACTCTTCGTGGATTTCTCTCCTCCTCAGCCAATATAAAACCCTAACCCTAGCAAAGTACGATTTTCTTGCCCACATTTATATATAAGTTTAAATAACTTTTATAGAATGCAACAAATATTTTATGAATGAATAAGATTGTGTGCAAAATACTTGTGATGACAATTATCAAATATAACAATTTAATAAATTAAATAATACTTGATATAACAAATAAATTTGTTTCACTTATATATATATATATATATATATATATATATATATATTTGATTTACGTTGTAAAAATTTGGCCACTTAGGATTTCATACACCGTTCAGATAATATTTCTTTTAAGAAATATATCTGAATATCAGTATTTAAGTACTGACTAAATTCTTTGTTTCACAATCTGATATTTATATAAATATTTTAAAATACTTATATAAATTATCTATATCAATAAAAGGCCACTTAGGATTAATAGATAACGTCGTGGTTATATATTAATAGATAACGTCATGGTTATATAAATAGATAAATAGGCCACTTAGGATTATCTGATATTTATATAAATAGATAACGCGTAAAAAACGTTGTGGTTTGTATCCCAAAAACATCGTGGTTAAGGGTGTCGTCTATTTGACACCCTTTATACAACGTTTTTAAAACGTTGTGGTTTGGCACATTTACAACGTTTTTTTCTTTAAAAACGTTGTATATTTATTTTTCAGAAATCACTGGACACTTGAAAACGTTGTAGATAGTATGATTCCACAACGTTTTCTGACTTAAAATATAGTAATTTGATACATCAAATAACGTTTAGACACATTTATTCAACGTTTAGAAGGTGTCATCTATTTGACACCCTTTATACAACGTTTTTAAAACGTTGTAGTTTGACTTAAAAATGTTGTAATACATGCATATAACAACTCTTTTTAGATCTCTACCTTAGCAAGCAATAACAAACAACGTTTAAACACATTTATACAACGTTTAGAAGGTGTCATCTATTTAAAGCCAAAATATATTAAACATTCAAAATATACCAATTACAAATAATATTACTATCCATACATCTCAAATTCAAAATATACCAATTACAAATAATATTAATATAGCAAGATTACTAATATGAGTTCCCACGGGCACATTATGGCTTTTAGTAAGAATTAAGGAATTTCATCAAAAATATAGAATGATTACAAGCATAAAACTGGCCCAGATTGCTGCTGCTCATCTTCTCCCGATGCAGACTTGCTACCATCATTCTCTCCGGAACCAAAATTAGTTGACGTACCAGAGGACTTTGAAGACTCTTGCTTCCCAATCCCAAAAGTTTCTTTGACCTAAGCAATAAATCACAATAATAAGAACTATGATATTGCATTAACTTTATTAATCATAACAATACACCTATTCAGCAAATACTATTACTGGGATACCTCCTCTGTAGCAGCCGAAACCTTTTCCTTCAAATTGGAGGACACTTGTATGTATAATGACAAAAAGTTAGCATAACTAAAACATAATTAACATACTTGAATAATAAATTAAAGTTCCTTTTAATATCAAGGAAGGCCTTCAACAAGCAATCCCATAAGGATTTTGTTATGGAAGAATAAGAGGTATGATAAGATGCACACTGCTAAAGCATCTGTACTCTATTATGTGAAACAAGATAACCATTATAGAAAATTAGAAACCACACATATATGAAAGGGGAAAAAGGAAAGAAAAGAAAAATAAATTCTGTGTAACCAACTTCACATTGTGCTTTCTCAGAGCTTTTTCAAATGCTCTAAGTGAGTCATACTCGAGCTTTAACCTCAATACTTGTTAGATGTCAGAATGTAGATTAACATATGCATATATAGACAAATGAGAGAAACAAATGAGCCTTTGGTACTGAATTTTGACATTTGAGTATATACATTTATATACCTATAAATAAAGTCTGGGAAAGTTTGGACCAACCATAATGAGCTAAAGCTCAAATGACTCATAGTTAGTTGATTGATACACAGCAAGTTTAAAAAAGTATGGGAGGAAATTCAAGGAAATAGCCACATCAGATACCTATAGAAGATATTATAAGAGTTTAATAAAATATGACAATATAAGAATTCATTTGGTGCAATCAAACACAAACAACATATATGCAAAAGGGATTCTTCATAATAACCACAATGGAAAGACTTGTATAGAGTCTACAGATAATTTATTTCAATACACACAAACACACACACACCAATATATCAAACCTAAATAAGGTTAAGAAAACATGTAGAGCAAGGGGCAGCAAATCTTTTCAAAAGTGCTCAAAATTTACTGAATTTGAAGTATAATGTTTATGAATAAAACACATGGCAATCAAATATCAATATGTCAAAGTATGAATAGAGAAATTATAAAAGGAGAAAAAAGGTAGGTGTTTAGGACTTTACTTTTAGACAAATAACCATATTGGTAAGTTATAAGTTTTAGACATTAACAAATTAGACCATAGTCACAAGCACAACATACTTCCAAGACGAAACATAACTATCATTGTAAAACCGTTTTTTTCTTTTCTTTTTTGGGATAACAGAAAAGATTTCAATCATTGTAAAACCGTTTTTTTCTTTTCTTTTTTGGGATAACAGAAAAGATTTCAATCACACAAATTAAGCAATAATTACTGCACTAGCTCAAATTTACCAGAAAGGATGCAAAGATACCTTTGATAATGCAATTGGAGGATACCAAATCTCATTGTAAAAACAGTAATATATTAATATCCCAGTTCATTTAACAAGAAAATAGAATCAGGTTAAAGAAGATAGAGAATTAAATAAACAAAAAATTACTGTTGAATGGAAATTCAAAATAAAAAAGAACTAATGGATAAAAATGAAATGGATGTAACCAAAGTTCTCACACGTTTTTTTATATGCAGAATCTAATGAAAAAGAATGAACCCAGCAAGCAGTAGAAGTGGATACAATTAAAGTATGAGATGTTCATTCTCATTTCCCTGTTTGATTGTTCAAACTTATAGCAACCATACATTTCTTTGCTCTCATGTTAACTTAGTAACCATATAATTCAAAGTTCTACAATTTGCCTGCACTTCTTCCCGCAGGACTTCCTCTCATCAATAAAGCTTATTTTCTTTTAGTGTCAAAAAAATGATACCACTTGGACAACAAAGACATGTAACAATTTTGATGATCATATAAGTGTAATTAGTTATTTTGAAGTAAATCCTCCCATCTTCAATAAAATAATTTACATGACCATGCAATCTGACAATCTTTTATTTGAACTATTGAATTTCTATGTGCAATTTCAATTAGGATGGAAATACTAACAGACAAACATAACTTTTTATCAAACAAAGAGTCAATACAAAAAATTGAACAAGAATGACAGACTTACCCACTTGCATCAGCTATTTCCCTCGAGATCTTCATCTTTTTTGTAGTTCCCATGTAAAGTTACTTCAGGCTACAAGGCAACGTATCGATCATACACTGATCATACACTGCTCTCTTTTGAGAATCCTTATAGTTCCCTTCTTCACCATACTGATCATGCACTGCTCTTTTTTGAGAATTGCTTAGAACCTGAAAATCAAATCAATAAATTAATGTCTAAGTTGCTCAAAATTCATAGACGAAATATTAATCAATTATTCTATCTCTCCCTCTATCTTGACTCATACAGAAACAAATTGAACCTGACATTTGATAGTAACAAATTGTGGAGATACAAAAAATACAGCAACATAATGTGAATTCTATAAAAACCACATTCTTAAATCAAAACTCTATTTATGCAGCACTAAGATCAATCAATCACACACAAAAACCAATTTTAAAGGTAAAATCTTGTAATATGGGTGTTTTAGGGATGATTACAAAACTGAAATTATGCATTGAACTGATGCAAAACAAACTTATGCAATGAACTGATGCAAAACATTAGAATCTCAAAAGATTACTACAAGCAAGCAAGCAGAAAATGGATCCCAAAAACTTTCTGATGCCCAGACTAAAATCAGAATCAAACACACAGATTAAAGCCAAAAATATAGTCTTATGAGAAGATTTTCACCTGATTGGCAAAACCCCAAAATAGCACTGAGACCACAACACTGCCCCAAAGCTCGTAAAGCATTAAACAGCTCATATTAGTACACACTCGTAATCCAGAAGGTGTTTCTGTCGCTGGTTTGGTGGCTATCATCTTCATCATGTTTCAGTGTGTGGATATTGCTTCCAAAACGAGATGAGGTTGGACGCCTGCTATTTCCACTAGTTGCAGGAGTACTTTGATTTGGCTGCGCGAGATTCGATCTATCGGTGCCCCTGAGGTTGTTCTGTAGGGTAGGATTTGGACCTACAATATCATGAAGAATAAAATCAGAATGCATAATGCAAAAGATGTCCAGGTCATGGAGGTATAATTTTCCTTTTTTTTTCCTCAAACAAGTGAGAACTAAACAAATTGCAGCAACAAAGCTACTAAATAACACAAATTGTGGGAGCAGTTTGATAAAACTCAAAAATCAAATAAAATTACAGCCAGACTCTATTTAATAAAGTTAAAGTTAAATTTAAAGTTAAAGTTATCTAATTTTGCAAAACTCACTGTATTGCCAAGTGCTGCTTTGAGATTCATGAACTATAGTTGGTGAGCTGGTACCACCATCAAGATAAGATATGGGTTCACGTACGATATAATCCTCAGTTGGGTCTCTAACTTTTAATTTTATTTTAATAATAACAATAATTAATATATAATTTAATTAAAAAGGTAGAATCCTCTCCATAGGATTTTTTATTATAATTGTAATTTTATTTATCTTATTTACTTTGATCAAAAATATTTTCTAAATCTTATTTAATTGATTTTCTTGATCTTGATGATTTAAAGTGTTAAATCAATTGGGTCATGCATTATGGGACAAAAGTCATATGTTAATTATCAAATGCTTGTTTGACCGAATTTGAAAAAAAGATAAAAATGTTGATTAAATCATTTTTTGACATGTGGGCATTTTATATTTATTCTCAAACTAATTTTATTATTTAAATATCTCAAAAATTATTTTATTTTAAAATTGTTACATATATATATATATATATATTCGATTTTTGAATATATAATAATATAAAACTTATAATATATATATATATAATATAATATATATATATATATATATATTCGATTTTTGAATATATAATAATATAAAACTTATAATATATATATATATATATATATAATATAATATATATATATATATATATATATATTCGATTTTTGAATATATAATAATATAAAACTTAATATATATATATATATATATATATATATATATATATATGTCATATAATGTGCAGTATGTTATATATATATAAGATGTTTCCTATATGTCATATAATGTGCACATTATATGACATATATATATATATAATGTGCACATTATATGACATATAGGAAACATCTTATATATATATAACATACTGCACATTATATGACATATATATATATATATATATATATATATATATATATATATATTAGTCTTATGCATACATGTTACGCCCCCAAAATAGGTCCATTTCATCTCAATTCATTCTGAATCGTCAAATACATGGTATAGAAAATAACTACAACTTTATTATTACAACTGTCGTGCAAAATACGATAACACAAATATTGTCATCTAGACAGTATTAAAACTATCTTGAACCATCATTCCATACCCCGACTAGTTCTCGCTATATTATCGTCTCCTAAGAAGAAAAATGGAACAAAAAAAAAAGGGTGAGCTCAACTAGCCCAGTAAAAAATATTATGACTAAGATAACATATAACAAATTATCTTTAGTCTTCAACAGGAAAAAATCTTATAAAATACAATAGACAATATATAAGTTTTAGATCAACAACTGCAGCGGAAACAATAATTCATTAGAAGAGTTAAGTAGAGAATGAAATCTACTATCGTCTATGAATTTAAAAGTTCATCATCAATATTTTATCCCTTTAACATCAATCATCAAATATTTATTTTTGCACTACGGGCCAAAGATATTCATTTGTATCACCAGTTGGTCATGTTCATCTCAATATCTGTCCGTCTTTGCACTACGGGCCAAAGATATTCATCAAATAATCATTCATCTTTGCATTACAGGCCAAAGATATTCAGTTATATCACCATTTAGGACTGAGGATGATAAAAATATTCTCAAGAAAACGAATCCAGTGAGATAAAAAGACAAAGATTAGAAATTCATACTTTAGTTTATCCAAGTTCAAAAATACTCCATAATAATCAATTGTGGAGCAGATTTCAAAAATAAAGATCAAAACATAGCTCCAATCAAAGATAAGAACCATAACAGACAATCTTGGACACAGAAAAGAAAATTTAATTTTTATGGGAATAGTGCCGTATTTGTGAATAGTGTCGTATACGTGAATAGTAATTTCGATACTAAAAGGTAGAAATTCTACAAGAAAAATAATCATATTTCGTGAATAGTATTCGTGAATAGTAATTAATGAATAGTAACTCGTGAATAGTAACTCATGAATAGTAACTCATGAATAGTAACCCCGACATGAAAAGGTAAAAATTTCATAATAAAATTCATATCAATATTCTGGTATAATGATATTGAAAGAAATAATATCATTTATAAAAAAAAAATAACATCCCTTACCTCAAAAGAATAGTACTTCTGGTTGGAATATCAGATATAATATTGAAGGAAACTTGCACCGTATAGCAACACTCAAAGTATTGAAATACTCACAAACATACGCTCGATAATATAGAGAGAGAGAAAACTTCAGATTCTGGTGTGATTTTTAATTCTAACCTAAGCACCCTATTTATAGAAAAATGCTTAGAACACCAAACCAGAAAATTTAATAAAATATTAATATATTTAAAAATTTTCACTCCCACCTCTAGAAAATTTGATTTCAGCACATTTACAACACATGTGGGGCCCACCAAAATGTAAAAAAATGTTTTTCTTTAAAAAAATATTTAAAACTTCAGAAATTAATTATTCCGGAACTTCAATAATTCATAATAAATAGCCCTTTTATCAGAAAAATTTGAATCTTATGTCCATTCCATAGAAAATTCAATTTTCTACAACTTTGTAGCTTTAAGTTTTTATAAATTCTAAAAAAAAATTGACCGAAATTCTCATACGGATGATTTTACAGGCTTTAATCAAAATTCAGTCAAAAATAGGGTCTACCAATATGTTTAACATGTTTTTAGCATTTATTATAACAAAAATACTCTTCCTTCTCATTTATTCATATATCACACATTCATTGTAAAAATATCTTCATTATTATATTATTGTAATAATAATATATTTAAATGAATTATTTTATCGAAAAATATAAAATATCAATTTTTAACAATTCTCACTTTTTTTAAAAAATTTCCATTTATAACCACATAAATAAATATTTTTCTTATCATATAAATTAATAATTAATTATTCACAAATAATATTACAAAATCACAATAATGACAACCAGGTCGTTCCCAGGAAATAGGGGGCCTTCCGGTAAAGATTTTTCCTTGCTGACGCTCAATTAGGTGACCAAACCTCTCCTTAGACAGAACTTTCTAGACATTACCAATAATGATATCTAATAATATTATTAAAATAATATAAATTATTGATCTGATAATGAGAAATACTGCGCAGTGACAATTATTGAAACAACAATAATATAAAATATCAACGTAGCAATTATTGAATTAATAAAATAAAATATTGAACAGTAATTACTGTAACAATTATTGAGTAGTGACTTCTTACGTAAGAATCAATAATTCAAAAATACTGTGCAATACCGTGTGCTATTATGCAACCACGCGTATTACTGTATTTTAACCACCAGGTAATCCAACAGTGTTAACGGTAACAACTACGCCGTTATCTATAAAAACTCAAATTTGTCGTTTTCTTCATCCGACAGTTATTCTTTTATAGGGCCCACAAATGGCTGCGCCGTCGTATGAATATTCTCCGACAGTAAGAATATTCCACGACCAAACGAATATTCCACGACAACAATGAGTATTTTATAACCACTTGCTTATTTAAAATATTTACATATATCACCTTTAACTTTAACCTTTTTATCAATTTAACTATTTACTGAATAGTAATTATAAAAAAAAATTGAATATTTTTATTTCATAAAATTCGGAGTCTTGTAATGCATATATATATATATAGAGAGAGAGAGAGAGAGAAAACCAAGCATGCATACATCATTTATAGTGCTGGGAATTTTTTCTTAAACCGCGTGCATGTATAACATATAGTTGGCTGTCCTTTTTATTTCTTTACCTTGACCGAATTAATGTTAGGATTTAATTTGAACAATAAATGCTATGTTATTTGAAAAAGGAATGAAACTTGAGTACTGATATGTCTTGTTTTACATACATAAAAGTCATATATATATATCGTATATATATATAAACCGGACATACATGCATTGGCATATTAAAAACCAATATGTGGTCAAACTTTGCAATAAATGATAAGTTAATGATTTTCGACCCGGGCGGAATTCAAACTTCTATTGCGTAAAAGCTTGCTTTAATCTGGACGGTTAAATTCAAAAATCTTTCGTCTCAACCGTACATTCAAAATTAGTTTTTGCTAATTACTATTTTACCCCTGATTTTAAAAATCTATAAATAAGAGGCATTTTCTTCATTTCTAACTTACCAATTCACTTTCAAGAAAAGAGTATTTCTCTCCTACATACCCTCTCTCTAAGAAACTTTCTCTCTCTACTTATCAAAGTTCTAGTCATTTGAGAAGATAAAAATTGGTCTAAGAAAATTGAGATAAGTGGTTTGATTTATTTTATTTGAATTATCTCTTGCTTATTTATATTTATAAATATACGAATATAAATTGTTATACACAATTCTATATTTCTATATTTTATCTATTTATCAAATAAAAGGATACTTGGACACCGCAAGGCTACGGAGATACACCTCTACGGAGAGGAATTCAAACCGTACGATTCCTTATAGTCTTCAGTAACCTTTTATTGATATTATTTATATAAATATTCGTAAAATAGATACGACACTTGATAGCTCAAAACAACACTGAGATACTGCTTCAAAAAGAGTAGTCATCCGAACCTGATCTGAGAATCGTAGTGATCTATTGAAAATATTTATATAAATATCAATTGTGAAAATTATAAATTTTGTCATACTTAGATGGCGCAAGGCCACAGAGATAAACCCCTACGGAGAGGAATCCGACCGTACAATTCCTTATAGTGCTAAGTGACATTATTTATAAAAGTTCACATAATAGATAAAATATTCTTATATTTTGTTTGAGTTAAACAATAATATTTATTATATCAAATATCGCTTAACTGATTTATTTATTATACTTGATATCTGTCATCACAAGTATTTGGTCATAAATTCATTTATTCATAAAATACTTGTTACATAATATAAAAGTTATTTAAACTTTTATTTTACGAACTTAAGTGAATATATCTGCTTAAATAGAAGCATATTTGATTCAAAGCTTAAAAATAACTTATTTACTTACTCAGAAGCATTTTCTCTCTAAAAGTTATTTAAACTTGAAGTAACTTTTCTTTACTCTATAACAAATAAATAATTCTTTATAAATTTACATTAAATTATATATTTGCTTATTCAAGAAGCATTTTTCACACAAAATATAAAAGTTATTTAAACTTTTATAACAGAGCATAATTTTCATATTTGTTTACACAGAACACAGAAGCTTTATTTAATCAAAGCACAAATTAATATCTACTTACTAAGAAGCATATTTTCTCAAGTATAAAAGTCTTTGAACTTTTATAAATACATTTACTTTTTAATTGATATTTACTTATTTGAGAAGCATCAATCTGCACTAAATTATATTTGCTTATTTAAGAAGCATCCATATGTACTAAATTCTTATTTGCTTATTTAAGAAGCACTCATCTGTACTAAATTCTTATTTGCTTATTTGAGAAACATCAATCTATACTAAATTCTTATCTACTTATTGAAGAAGCACATTGTTGTAAACTTATTTGTAAAAAGAGAAAAGGTCAGAGTTAGTTTATTTTATGTACCTGTGAAAAAGACGAGTAATTCTTCGACCAAGACCAGAGTCTTAGAGAGGTCAGCGGGAAGTTGGGTCTCTAGTGTACTTGTGAGTTGAGAAAGAGGTTATTGTTTCAAGACCAGATCACAGAATAGAACTGAACTCAAAAGAAGTATAACTAAGCTTGAGGAGGGAGCGGAAAGCTTGCTGTCCAAGATAGAATAGTTGGAAGTTTGTCGATAAAACTTTGTAAAGGCTTCTCCGCCTGTTGAAGGAGTATTTATTACTGATACAAATAGGATCTCAAGTCCTGGAGAGGAGTTTGAGACTAGACGTAACAGCATACCCGGGATGTATGTTGTGAACCAGACAAATCTCTGTGCATTGTGTGATTAAATTTTTACTGTCTTGCATATTAATTTCTAACACTGCTAAGTAATTATTCAAAAATTCATAAAGGCCTTAGATAATTTTTAAATCTGTAATAATCTATTCAACCCCCTTCTAGATTATTATTGGACTTTCAATTGGTATCAAAGCGGTGCTTTTTAACTTGTTTATTGAGTAAATACAGGCATACCTAAGAGTAGATCCATCTATGGCCTACAATGCTACTGGTTGCGGAGAAGGACTATCAATGACCAGACCTCCACTATTTGATGGTACAAACTTTGCCACCTGGAAGAACAGATTCAAAATCTATGCCAAATCACAAGGAATCAAAGTTTGGCTTGCAATAGAACGAGATGTAAAAGTTCCGACAAAAATCATGGGAGAAAAGATCGTTGAGAAAGATGTTGATGAATTCACTACTGATGATGAAAAGGCTATAAACATTGCATCCATAGCTAAACAAGTGCTGACTAGTGCCCTCATTGAAAAAGTATATAAAAGAGTTAGCAATTGCAAGAATGCAAAAGAAATCTGAGAAAAATTGATTATAACCTATGAAGGAACCAGTCATATCAAAGAAACAAGAAAAGATGCTCTAATCCAGGAGTATGAAAGTTTTAAGCTGGAAGAAGGTGAAAAGATCATTGATATGAAAACACGTTTTTTCAGAATCATTGATGAACTGGAACATCTGGGGAAGGCATATACAACTAATGAGAAAAATAGAAGAATTCTCAAAGCCCTTCCATCCATCTGGAAAATGAAGGTTATTGCTATTAAGGAAAGGCACGACCTAACTACTTATCCTCTTGATAGCCTTATTGGAAATCTGCGTGCCCACGAAGTCGACATGTTAGTCGAAAAAACAGGATCGGATACAGATATCAAAAAGAAAGGAATTGCTTTCAAAGATTTACTTATAAATCAAGAAAGATATGATGAAGAAGTTGCTGAACAAACTGAGAAAATTGCAAATCTATGTTTAATGGCAAACAATGAGTCATCACCAAGATCTGAGGTAAATTTTGAACATCAATTATCTAGTATTTCATTCGTCATGCATACCTTAGATAATATAAATGAAAAACACCATAAACTACAAGAAGCATATAATTGTTTATCTGAAGATAATAAAATTATTAAAGAAGATTTTATTGAATTAAAAATTTTATTAGAAAAATTAATTAAAATTAACAAAAATCTGGAAATGGAAAATACAAACTTGATTATAACTAATGAAAATTTAAATAAAGTAAACTTGGAAAATGATTCCTTAAAAGAAGAATTAGAACAATTTAAAAGAATAAATAAAAATCTTGAAATAGAAAATTCAACACTTACTGTAATTAATAAAAATACTCAAATGAAAAATCAAGTGTTAAATGAAGATATTAAAAATCTCAATTTTTAAAATGCATCTCTAAAGATAAAATTTGAAAAACAAAATGAAGATTCTTCTTTAAGAGATCAAATTAATGTCTTAACTAAAGAACGTGATGATTTAAATTTTATAGTTCTTAAGTTCACAAAAGGTAAAGAAAACCTTGATGTCATGCTTAATTAACAAAGATGTGGTTTTAACAAAGAATGATTAGGATACATTGGAGAATAAATTAACCTAATGATTTCTTTATTTTATTTATTCCTAACTGCAATGAGAATTATTAATAACAGAAACCCAGAATCTGGTTTAAGCATGGTAAAATTCAGTAGGTGACAGCAGATGTAGTGGAAATTTTATTGCAACAAGAAAATAAGAATCAGACAGAATCCCATACATAAATCATCAGGTTAAAGCATTTTAATAAAATAAGTAACACAATATATTGAATTGTGGGTTGACCTCATGTACAGAGTGTCAGTAAAGCAAACACATTCAGATTTGTATAAACAAGGCCTCTTTCGACAAGGATATAAAAAGGAGGGACAAAGGGCTTTGAAAACTAAATAGTACACAAATAAGTTGAAAATAGTGAGCAGAATTTCAGTTATTCAAACTGAGAAAGAAATTAGTGAACATGACTCAATATGCAAAAAAAAAATTACCTAAAGTTCCCCAAACAATACCAAAAGAGTAATTATTTACACACTTGGAATCTGACATACCATCTCAACATTTATTGGGTCTATCATCTTTAATCTATGCAGGTGACCACTTGCATTGGAATCGAAGACACTACCAATGAAGCTATACACTTGAGCAAAGCCCGAAAAAAATGTAAACCTAAACCTTGTTTTAATTTCAAATTCTCACTTCCGCGTTTTTATTTTTTGCTCCGTGTTTTTTACATAGATAACGTTTTTAAAAAAAAAATGATATCTATTTATAACCAAAAAATTCCCTTATAAATACATAACGTTTTTTCATATGTATCTACAACGTTTTGTTAAAAAAACGTTGTAAAAAAACACCACAACGTTTTTTTATAAAAATATCATCTTTTCAGTGTTGTCTTTTTATGGTTTTGTACTAGTGTCTCTATTTTCTCATTTTCTTCTTTTAAGGTTTCATTTATTATAATTAAATTTGAATTTTCTATTTCAAGATTTTTGTTAGTCTTAATTAATTTTTCTAATGAAATTTTTAGTTTAATAATGTCTTCTTTAATAATTTCATTATCTTCATATAGACATTACTTATATGCTTCTTGTAATTCATGATTTTATTCATTTATATTATCTAAATTTTGTGTGACAAATGAATTAGTCATGATGTTATTCATTTATATTATCCAACGAGGGATTGCATTGGTGGCTAGGAAGGACAGGACGATCTGGGCATTGCTCTGGTGACTAAGGGTATTTCTGAAATTTTCCCGAGATCATGTGTCTGCAGGCACGTGACCACTTTCCAAAAAATCCTATAAATAGCCCTTCTATTTTATTGGGAAGGAACCGAACTTTTGACTCTTGGACCTTTTGAAGGACTAGGAGACTTGGACATTCTCTCTCAACCCGAAGCATTCAAGAAGGCTCTCTGAATCCTTGATACCTTAACAAGGTTCTCGGATTCTAAGAGTTCTGCCACGTGTCGTTGGAGTAATCGCTCACGTGTTCTTCTCCTCTCTTTAATTCATCTATCAATTTCGTACTTTTCGTGGATTTCTCTCCTCCTCAGCCAATATAAAACCCTAACCCTAGCAAAGTACGATTTTCTTGCCCACATTTATATATAAGTTTAAATAACTTTTGTAGAATGCAACAAATATTTTATGGATGAAAAAGATTGTGTGCAAAATACTTGTGATGACAGTTATCAAATATAACAATTTAATAAATTTAATAATACTTGATATAAAAAATAAATTTGTTTCACTCAAATATATATATATATATATATATATATATATATATATATATATATATTTGATTTACGTTGTGAAAATTTGGCCACTTAGAATTTCAAATACCGTTCAGATAATATTTCGTTTTAGAAATATATCTGAATATCAATATTTAAGTACTGACTAAATTCTTTGTTTCACAATCTGATATTTATATAAATATTTTAAAATACTTATATAAATTATCTATATCAATAAAAGGTCGCTTAGGATTTTAAAGACCGCTCAGAAAATTCAAAGAAAAACTTCTGAATTATTTTGGTATCTAAGTACTGATTATTGATAGATGAAATATAAATTTATATTAATGTGTATAACAGTTTATATTTGTATATCTATAATTATAAACAAGTATGAGATAATGTAAGCACAACAATTAAATAATTTATCTCAAATACTTTAACCAATTTTATCTTCTTCAAAAGATTAAAAAATTTAGTGGAAGATATAGAAAAAGCTTCTTTAAAGAGAGATTATATAGGCAAGGAGATAGAGTTTTTCTTTGATTTGTAAATTGATAAGTTGAAATGAATAAGAAGCCTTCTATTTATAGAATTTTAAAGTTAAAGGCAAAATATATAGTAATTTGGTATTAGTTTTTGAAAACCTACGGTTTGGATAGCTTTGATTTAAACTCAATGGCACGGATTTGATAAATTAAGTACACGAATTGAGTAAGGCACAAGCTAACCTTTTTCAAAAATTTAGCCCATGAAAAATGTTATCAACATTTTTCTCAAGTCAGCCATCATTTCTAAGAGTTTTAGCCCAATTAAAAAGTTTTCTTCACATTAAACTATTCAGTTTATTCAAGGCAAAACAACTCCCAGTTCATGTCCACTGTCATTAATAGGGGTGAGTATGGTGCAGTTTGAAGTTTAAATCGCACACGAAACCGTTTAGTTTGACAAATTCAAAATTGCACATGAAATCGCTTGTGATTGGTACGGTGCGGTTTCAGTTCCAAAATCAATTGAAACAACAAAATTTATGCAATTTAAATTAATAATTTAACATCACACAGTACTAAATATTAATTACTTTAATAACACACGCAACCTTAATTACTTATAATGTTTTGTCTAAATAAAAGTTAAATATAATAGAGTAATATGATGTAAATTATTAGAGTAAAATATAGTAGAGTAAACCAAAGCTAAATACAATCTTTGCTACTCGACTCTTAGTAACAATATACTGTAACTAATATTCTTAGTAACAATATGCTGTAATAATTTACAGGCTACTCTACTATATTACAGCATATTGTTACTAAGAGTACCTCAATCATATTACAACATATTGTTAACAAAAATCATATTACAGTAATATTACAATTATAATACAAAGAGTTAGAAACATTATAGGCTACTCTACCAACATAGTGCGGTTTCGATTTTATGCGTGCGATTTTGGCTAGTAACCAAACCGGAACCATAAATTTAGTTTTTCATAAATTTAGTGTAAGACCCCGAATTTTATGAAATAAAAGTATTCAATTTTTTTATTTTGGTAAATAGTTAAATTGATACAAGTTTAAAGTTAAGGGTGATATTTAAAAATATTACAAAGTAAGCAAGTTGTTATAAAATATTCGTTGTGTTGGAAAATATTCGTTTGGTCGGGGAATATTCTTTTTGTTGGAGAATATTTGTATGACGACACCATCATTGGTGGACCCCACAATGGAATAACTGTCGGAGTTAAGAAACAACAGAAATAACTTTTTATAAAAATAACGGCGAAAGTTTTTACTGTTAAACTGTTGAAATACCCGGTGGTAAAAGTACAGTAATACGCGTGATTGCATAATAGCACACGGTATAATACAGTATATTTGATTATTGATGTTTACGTGAGAAGTCACTCAGTTATACTCAATTATTGCTACAGTAATTGCTGCATAATATATCTCATATTATTGATTCATTTATTGTCATAGTATCATCTACACAATATTTTATATTATTAAATCAATAATTGAGACAACAAAGTTATTCATATTATTATTTGCAATATTGACGATGCTTAGAAAGTTCTGTCGAGGAGAGGTTTGGTCACCTAATTGCGCGCCAATAGAGAGAAATCATTATCGGAAAGCCCCGTCATTTCTCGGAATGATCTGGTTGTTAAATATTGTGAGTTGTAATATTAATGATGAATAATTGTTAATATATTAAAAATATGTTTATTAAAGATAAATGATTTGTGGTAATTATTTATTTAATTTTTGATATAAATAGAGGGGTTTGTTATAAGTTTGACTTATTATTCCATGAGGAGATGTGCTAATTTTTTAGATCGTTGGTTGAAGTTATAATAATAAATCAATATGGATCGTTGGTTAAAGATATAATAGTAAATCAATATGGACCGCTGGTGGAAAGTTATAATAGTAAATCAATATGGATCGCTGGTTTAAAGTTTTAATAGTAAATCAATATGGACCGTTGCTTTAAGTTTTAATAGTAAATCAATATGGATCGTCCGTTTAAAAGTAAATTAATCTGGGCCGTTCATGAATTAGTTACTATTCAGTCTTTTTTCCTATAAATAGAAGCTCATTCCTTCATTATTTCTTATGAATTCACTGAAACTCTAGAGAGAAAAACTATGGAGAGAAAGAAGAGGAGTATTCTGCTACTATCATACTTTAGTATTCAATCTTCTACTAAGGTAAGGGGTGTTATTTATTTTATATTCGCTTACGATATTATTTTTCGTACTCGTAAGGAATATTATCTTCGTTCAATACTCGTAAAGGGTATTATTTCTTTCGTATTCATGAAGAGAGTTATTTTCTTTCAATACTCGTAAGGGTTGTTATTCCCTGTCTACGCGGACTACCACATGCATGGTAAAATCATTTGTTATTCCATTCTTTATTATTCTGTGGGAATAACCTGTCTACGCGGACTACTGCATGCATGGTGAAATCTTTTGTTATTCCATTCTTTATTATTCTGTGGGAATAACCTGTCTACGCGGACTACCGCATGCATGGTGAATGACCCTTCGTATTCATTCTTTATTAAATTGTGGAAATAATCTGTCTACGTGGATTACTGCATGACGGGTGAAAATCTATTTACAGTTTCATATATTCTTTTATACTCGTATGAGATATCATTTCTTTTGTACTCGTCATGGAATATCGTTTTCTTTTATATTTTCCTTTTATGAGTACTATTCATGGGTTACTATTCACGTATATGATATTATTTACGAATACAGAGTAATATTCACTGGTTATTATTCACGAGTTACTATTTACGAGTTACTATTCATGAGTTATTATTCATGGGGTACTATTCACGACAAAATTAATTTTTTTTCTGACTAAATTATCACTGATTTATGAATCTTACTCTTGAAATTAAATTTATGTTTTGACTATATTGTTTTTGTTATCATATATAACATTTTTATAACCTTGGTGTTGAAATTTCTCTTTCACTTGAGTGTAAAGATGGGTAGATTATTGGTATGATCGTGACTATGGGTTCTCTTTGGCCAGTAGTGCAAAGATGAATTGTTGACTGGTATGATCATGACCATTGAATTTATAATTGCATATATTTAGCTTAAGTGCAAAGGTGAATTGATTAACATGGTTATAATTATTATTTATATAAATTCTGAAATGATTATATATTTCGTTGAGATATTAATATCTTTGGTCCGTAGTGCAAATATAACCTCTTGTTGAATATCTTTGGCTTGTAGTGCAAAGATAAATTGTTGATGAATATCTTTGGCCCTTAGTGCAAAGATGACCTGTTGTTGAATATCTTTGGCCCGTAGTGCAAAGATGACATGTTGCAAAATATCTTTGGACTACAGTGTAAAGATGAACTGTTAATGAATATCTTTGACCCGTAGTGCAAAGATGAGTTTATTAGTATGATTATGAATAGAAACTGTGATTTGGTATTGTTAGAGTTTATGCCCTAGAGGCCAATTATTTGATATAATTGCTTAGCATTTGATATTATTGTTGATTGAATAAATAAATAATTTTATTATGGTTTTATTTACTGCATAATATAATTGTTAACATAATAAAATTCCTTAGAATAGTGATACATATTATATAGTTTCAAGTATGTGACTTGAACATGAGATTATATAATTACAATTAGTATCATTGTTCTTAAATGTCCCTAGTCGAGTATCATTGTTGATGGGACAACAATGATGCATTGAGACTAGTATGTGGATTGACTGATGACCAAATCTCATTGGTCACAAATATATGAGATATTAAGTCAATGCATAGGTACATGTTAGAGAACGATGTACTGGACAGACCCACCATGAGAATTCTATATGGAGCATTATGCGAAGTGTCATTAGCAATTCTCATAGTGACAATGATGTAATGGTCCTCCGACCTGAAACCGCTATATTACTGCACGAGAATTTATGTACTTTGATATCATCAAATGTCACCTTTAATAGGGTGGACTATAAAGGTGATTATTGGGTTCATTGTGAATCGTGTGAAAAATATGAGTGATCTAGATGGAATTTAACCATCCTATATTTTATAGGTGATATCCATAGGCCTCTTGATTGAGTAGGACTATGAAATGCATGGTCATGCTCAAATAGTGATTTGTTTCATATAGTCTACTCATTGATCAAGAAAACTCAGATTAAATTATGAAGAGTATGACACATTCCATGACTCGAGTTTAATCTAGGATATTAAGGTTAAAAGGATTAAATTACATTGAAACATTGATCACGAAAAGGTTGCATCGAATCATCGATCTTATTATTACTTGGGTAGCAGTGATGCATTACTAGATGCCGCTCACCGTTTATAACTTTATAATATAATTTTAAGGTTATTGCCAACGTAATAATAACCTATAGGGTCACACACAAAGAACGTAATTAAAAGGAAATTAATTTAAATTGTAAACATTTAAATATGTCAATATGATTGATATAATTTTAAATTACGAATTTAAATTAATAGGATAATTTATATATAGGTATATTAATTAAGTAAGACTTAATTAAGATATATATAAATTCGGATTTTAATAACATTAGGTTTTGATTAATTCTTCCTAACTGCTATATATATGATGTATATCAGACTTTAGGTTTTACGTCAAAACAAAAAAAACCCTAGCCGCTCTTAGAGAGAGACTAGAGAAAAACAGTTTAAAAATCCTCATCCTTGGTGGCTAGTACCGGTTTCCTTCTTCTGCAGATCGTAGGACGATTCATGTCGAGCGTTCGTGTGGATACCGTAGAGACGCAGTCCGTTTGCATTGCGTTGGAGAATCGACCGCATTGATTCTAGCTTTTACAATCGGTATAATTTCTTACCACTGAATTAATTGTTTTTCACATGGATCCTGTTTTAGGGTTTCGAAATTGCTTTAAATTTTAATTTTCGCTGTGCGTTTCTGTATCGAAACCCCAACAGGTATAACCATGATCTTTGATATTTCAGGTAAAGACAGGTGATGAAATATATCTTCGTCCTAGATGAGAAGAAGAATTTAGAACTACAATTATGACTATGAGTTATTCACATGATTGTTGATAGGAACTGTTGATTGATGTTACAGGGATAAAACATTATTGGTGAACTTTTAACATGGAGAAGATAATAGACTTTATGGTCTGTTTGACTCTTCTAATGGATGGCTCGTTCAGTTGCCACTATGGTTGAAAATTTTTATCATCTACCATATGTTCTAAATCTCTGATTTATTACTGACGAAGGCTATTGATAATTTAATTATCTTTAGTCATGATATTCTTTACTGGGCTAGTTGTGCTCACTCTTTTGCTTCACAATTCCTTTCAGGTAATAAGAGTGTAGCTGGGTCGAGCGGGGGTAACAGGGGAATAAAACGATGGTCTATAGCTATTGAGGTTTTCCCTAAAACTGTATGAAAATAATTTTATTGAGAATTTTAGATAAGTGTGTCGTATTTTATACGTTATTTTAACCGTTAATTTTGGTGAACCGAATAGGGTGAGGTGAGCCCAACTTTGGAAGGGTGTTTTGTCACTATCATACAAGATACCTAATAACAGACGACTTCGTGTTATCATAAGACAGGGTTGTGCACATGCACTTGTTGATTATATCTATGAGCACTACCTATATAATCTTGGGGTTTGGTTGAAATATAATTCTCAATTGGAGACAATGGAGATAATTATATGTCAAGAGAAGACTAATCATCGGAAAGAACATGATTGTAATCTTCTCATTTTTCTTTGGGGTCTATTGGGTCAACCAAGGATAATTCTCGAGTCATATGATATCTATCATAACTTAGATGCATGGCCTCCCATGTACGAAGGTTTCTTTGAGCATTTTTCAAATATTTTAATTTCTAAAATAGTTATTGACTGTACTTTTATGTAAAGTACTAGTGTAAGGTGTCGTGGTCGAGGCACCATGAGAATTACATATATTTCTATTAAAACTCACAGCTTATATGTTGTCGTACCCCGCACGACAGTTCAACAGTTGTATAAATGAAGTTTGTATTTGATTTCTGTAGTGTGATATCTGGCGACTCAGAATGGGTCGTGTGGACCTATTTTGAGGGCGTCACATTTAGTTTTTGAAGAGTTAAATGCGTGCGATTTCGGTTTTACGCATGCAGTTTTGGTTACTCTACCAACATAGTGCGGTTTTAATTGATGCAGTTTGTGCAATTTTTGGTATGATTTCGGTTCTAATTTAATTCCTTGGTCGACCCTATTCATCACGCAAAGGCTTAGCCATTACTAATCCACACACAAAGGCACCCACTTGCACAGATCGATATACACATGAGCACACACATGCACATGCACATACACACACACAGTACATATATATATATATATACTTAGTACATATTTATACATAGTATATATACGGTACACATATACATAATATATAAATATTTTTCTTTTTGCCCCTTTTGTGAAAATAACTCAAATGCTTTTTGATTTCTTTAAAAATATTTTGGAAATAAATAGGAAATTTCATTACCTTAGGAAATGTTTTTATATGAATTAATTCCTTTAACACTTGATATTAATTTATCAAGGTCAAGATAAACAAATTCAATTTAGGATGAATTTATTTAATCTATTTACTCAGTATTGTTATGATCATTAAAATAAACTTAAAGGTTTAGAGACATATCAAGTGGGTCTCACATCTATAAAAGAGACTTATGTAAAAATATTATTTTAACATGTAAAAATATAATTTTCTATAAATATAATATTTATAGAAGGCAATACGCACATAAATTAAAGGACGAGAACTGCCCAGCTTCCCCTGCAATCAAAAAGGAAAAGGAGAAACTAGGGAAGACCAAAGCAACTAAAAGATAAGGTTCATAATTCATTTAACTCAGACAAGATCATTTTAGAGTGAATGAATGGATAGAGTATGATGTATATCATGATTTCAGTTAAGATTTTGTTTGAAATTATGGAAATAGTAAATAATTTTTAAATTCCATATCCTCCTGTAATTATATTGTGCTATCATATATATGCAAGCATGGGCGGAGGCAGGGGGCACATGCCCCCACTGAATTTTCACCTCTTCATATATATACTACTCTTATTAATATATTCATAAATTTTTAGGTTATATTAGTACACTACTATTATATTATTAAAGAAAATAATATACTACTATATTGTTAAAATAAAATACTACTATAAGAATTTAAGCATTTTATTAATTAAAAACAGTGGAATTACAGTTACTAAAAATTGTAAAAGATTTTTATTAGAGTTTCTATAATTTACCCGAATTTTTCAAGAAAAAAAATAATGCCTAGTAAATATTCCTATATTATGCAGATGGGTGCTCTCATTTCATTAGTAATAGTAGTAGTAGTAGTAGTATAAAATTCGAGATAGACATCATTATATTTATTTTCTCTCAATAATGTCGCCAACTGTTGCGGAGCAATCCACCAGTCACTTAATCAAATTTAAATATTTTAAAGTATATTAAAATATTTATCTATCATATTAACAAGATAGTAGGATATTCTTTTTTTCAATTACATAATAGTAGTGTACTAATATAACTGTAGTACTCTACTTATTTTGTTTTACCAAGTCTTAAAATTTGTGAATATATTAATGTTATTGATATATGATATTTTTGTAACTATTAAAAATGAGGCTATTATGCAATAATTTTAAGTAATAAAATCTCAAAAAATGTTATTGTAAACTATATTTGAGAATTATTTAGTTTTGTGATTCATTTTATTAAATTTTTATTCTCAAAAAAAAATTCGACTTTGACCCCACTGAACTTTCAGACTGGATCCGCCCCTGTATGCAAGTTTGTGTAGTTTTGACTTTCATGCATGTTAATAATATATTGATTGTGACATGCTATTCTTTGTTGGACCGTTAATTCCATAATTCACTCATGTCGTCATGCGCGCGGATATATATACAGTAAATTCCCTATTTAGGAATACTCTATATAAAAATAACATCTACAATATTATAAAAAAAATTGGTCCTAATTTGGGCCAGTTATAAATAGAAATAACCTCTAAATTGTAATATGTTATATATTTTTTAAGTTCCGTATTAAGAAATTATACCTCTATATAGTAATAATTTCATTTATATATATATATATATATATATATATATATATATATATATATATATATATGAGAGAGAGAGAGACAATATTAATTTTAAAAGACTACATTTTCTATAAAAGACTACATTTCCTATAAAGAATTATATTTTCCTATAAAAGACTATATTTCCTATAAAGGACTACATTTTCCTATAAAAGACTATATTTTCTATAAAAGACCATATTTTCCTATAAAAGACTACTTTGCATAAATGTTTTTTAAATAATAATTATTAAAGAGTTCTTATTGATAATTTTGTTAAAGTTGATATTTTTGAGTGCTCGGAAAATATTTTCTACCAATAACTCTATTTAGTAATAACCTCTCAATTAGAATACAAATAGTTTGGTCCCAAGTCTATTCCTAAATAGAGGTTTCCTATCCGGACTCCCGTATTTTTTTAAAATGTAGACCTGTTTTGTTATATATATTCAAATCATACCAAAAATATTGTATTATGCAAAAATTTCAGTTCTATAAAATATTTTTAAAAAAAATTAGTTGCTTTAAAAAACACCGTAACTTAAGCCAGTCCGGACTCCCGGACTGGATCCGTGGCCTATATATATATATATATATATATATATATATATATATATATATATAGGCGGATACATATAAGGGGCAACAAAGACAACTGCCCTTGTTGAATTTTTGTTTTTATAGTTAGGGGTATGATAGATATATAAATTAATAAATTTAAGATGGGTAGATTAATAAAAGAATTAAATTTGGAGGGGACAAAAAAATTTATAAACTAATTCTGAATACAAGTAAAAAAATCTTCTTAGTTGGTGAAATCTTAGAAGTATTTATGTATAGTTTTTCGTTTTAAATGATAATCAACGTGTGAACTGTGAGGGATTATTTGATTCAAATTTGAACTCTTTCGTTATTGATTTAGTTGACTGTGGTTACTGTTAGTTTGGTTTGATTGGATTTTTATTTTTGGGTTGTTTGATCTTCAATTGAAAATGTGATGCCCCCAAAATAGGTATACAACAACCATTCTGAGTCGCCAAAATACATGGTACAGAAACAACTATATCTTTATTATTACAACACAAGAACTGTGAGTTTAAATACAAATATTGTCATTTAGACAATATCCACACTCAAATAAGTCCTCATTACAATTATTGATACATTATTTCACAAAAATAGTGAGGACTACTATAGTAACTTCTAGAACCATCATTCCATACCCCGACTAGTACTCGCTACATTCTCGCCTCCTGAGAAAAATGGAACAAAAAGGAAAAGGGTGAGCTCAACTAGCCTATTAAAGAACATTATGACTAAGATAATACAGAACAAATTATCGTTAGTCTTCAACAGGGAAAAATCTAATAGAATACAATAGACAACAAGTTTTAAATCAATAACTGCAGCGGAAACAGCAAACCATTAGAAGAGTCAAGTAGAGAATAAGTTCTACTATCTTCTAAGATTTAAAAGTCCATCATCAATATTTTATCCCTGTAACAACAATCAATAACCATCTTTAATCAAATATTCATCTTTGCACTACAGGCCAAAGATATTCATTTGTATCACCAGTCGGTCATGTTCATCTCAACACCTGTTCATCTTTGTACTACGGGCCAAAGATATTCATCAGTTAATCATTCATCTTTGCACTACGGGCCAAAGATATTCAGTAATATCATCATTTAGGACTGAGGATGATGAAAAATATCTTAAAAAAAACGAATCCAGTGAAACAAATTAACAAATATTAAGGATTCGTATTTCGATTTATCCATGTCCAAAAATACCTTATAATTATTCATAGTGAAGTAGAATTCAAGAATGATCAAAATATGGATACAATCAAAGCTAGTACCCAGAATAGATATTTTGGACGAAAAGAAGAAAATTTTATTTTTCGGTGAATAGTAACTCGTGAATAGTAACCTCGACGAAAAAGTTCCAAATTTGATAAAAATTTCTAACCAATATTTCGGCATAATGATATTGAAGAAATAATATCATTTTCGAATAAAATAACATCCCTTACCTCATAAAGACAGTACTTCTGGTCGGAATACCGGTATAAGGCTGAAAGAAACTTGCTCTGATGAATAGAAAGTCTCAAAGTATCTAAATACTCACAAAATACACTCAATAATCTAGAGAGAGAAAGAGAGAAAACGTGTTTCTGGTGTGATTTTCAATTCTAACTTAGCCCTCTATTTATCGAAAAATGTTAGCACGCCGAAGCAGACTTAACCTGCAACCTGATGGCTTTACCTGCTACTATTCCCACCCACCACATTTGAATAAAAATCTCAGCACATTTCTTCACCAACCAAGAGTGGGGCCCACCAATTCTAGAATTTTCTACCAAAATGATTAACTCCGAAAATTCAACAATTTCTGAACCAGTCATCTCGTAAAATTCATAATAAATCATACGTTCATTTTTAACGGTTCAAAATTTGAGGACATATACTCAACTTATATATGTATAACATATCCAAAAATTACCACGATCCAACGGTCGGATTAAAAATTATAACCCCCGCAAAATATCTCAAAAACCCTAATTTTTAATACCTCCATTCCGACAAAAATACTGATAAAAACCTCAACATTAACTCCTTCATTTTTAACCACAAAAATATATCCCTCATTTATATCCACAAAAATAAATATTTCTTTATCATATGAATCAATAATTAATTATTCACAAATAATATTACAGAATCACATTTATGACAACCAGGCCGTTCCCAGGAAAGAGGGGGCTTTCCAATAAGGATTTCTCCTTACTGGCGCATAATTAGATGACCAAACCTCTCCTTAGACAGAACTTTCTAGACATTGCCAATAATGTTATCTAATAATATTATTCAAATAATATGAATTATTGATCTGATAATGGGAAATACTGTGTAGTGACAATTATTGAAACAACAGTAATATAAAATATCAACGCAGCAATTATTGAATCAATAAAATAAAATACTGAACAGTAATTACTGTAACCATTATTGAGTAGTGCGTTCTTACGTAAGAATCAATAATTGGTGCAATACAGTGTGCTACTGTGTAACAACGCGTATTACTGTGTTTTAACCACCGGGTATTCCAACAGTATTAACGGTAACAACTACGCCGTTATTAATAAACAACATATACTTGTCATTTTCTTCATCCAATCGCTTTCCGTTATGGGGCCCACAAAAGACTGCGCCGTCGTACGAATATTCCACGACCAAACGAATATTCCCCGACAACAATGAATATTTTATAACCACCTGCTTATTTGAAATATTTGCTTACCCATAACTAACCTCATTAATCAATTTAACGCTTACTATTTCAAAATAATAAATAGAGGGAATTTAAATTTCATTTATTAATAATTTGGGGTCTTACAGAAAATAAGATAATTTTGGCTTAGTAGTTTCTATTTTTTATTGTGATAGCTTACAATGAATTTGTCTTATTTTATAATGGGAAATGAAAAATGATTATAAGCCTTTAGTAGCCCCTCATTTTTAGTTTTCCTGATTTTATTTGGATATAGAAATAAATTTGGTTTGAGGCTTTGAGCATTTGAGGAATCATTCAAATTGAATTATGACAAGTAATCGAAGTATGTGACGCCCCCAAAATAGGTATACATCACCCATCTTGGGTCGCCAGATACAACGTACTGAATACAAATACAA
Source organism: Panax notoginseng (assembly GCA_016801055.1). NCBI lineage: Eukaryota > Viridiplantae > Streptophyta > Magnoliopsida > Apiales > Araliaceae > Panax > Panax notoginseng. The sequence continues at coordinate 232,022,689 of CM029014.1, forward strand.
ACTAATTATACAACTGTCGTGTAAAAATACGACAAAACATAGCTGAGAGTTTAAATAAGAATATTGCCTTCTAAACAATATCCACACTCAATGGAGTCCTAATTACATTTATTGTCACACTATTTAACAGAATAGTGAGGACTACTAATGCTATCATCTAGACCGTCACTCCGTTTCCCGACTAGTCCCGGCTACGTTCTCATTTCCTGAAGAGAACAGTGAAAGAAAGAGTGAGCTCAACTAGCCCAATAAGAAATATTATGACTAAGATAATGCAGAATAAGTTATCAATAGCCTTCAACAGTATAACAACTGATAGAATATAATAGACAACAAGTTTTAGATCAAAAATTGCAGCGGAATAAGCAATCCATTAGAAAAGTCAAGTAAAGTATAAAACCTACTATCTTCTATGATTTAAAAAGTTTTTCATCAACTTTATCGCTGAGACTCAGCTTAATAAATAAAATCGAATCATCCTTGCTGCACGGCCAAGTATATTCATGTAATCATCAGAGGTCATGACTATACCGAATAATCACTGGTCATAATCATACCAACAATTGTCCACCAATGAACTACAGGCTAATGAGGACTTTTACCACATCATTCGTCACATTACGGTCATGATTATACCGAATAATCCCTAGTCATAATTATACCAAGTCCATCTATGCATGTAAGCCAAATATGACTTTCATCACAATATAAGTATGAGGATGATGACAATGACATAATAATTCAATAAAACAAGTTCAAGAATAAATTTTAAAAATTTATAAATTAATTTATCTAGGAACCAATAACGTCTAAATTGTCAACATGATACTGCTTTGTAGAGTAAAATTCAAGAATGCTCAGAAGAATATTTCCATAAAAAATACTGGATGAAACGCAAATATCAAGGATATTCCACTAATTTCATGGAGTATAGAAACCAAAGCTTTAACCAACTGAGTATAATAGAATATATGAAACTGCAAATGAATTTTCGCCCGCCATGCGGTAATCCATGTAGACAGATCATTTCCATAATTTAATAAGGAATGAATACGAATGATCATTCACCATGCATGTGGTAATCCACATAGACAGGTTATTCCAACAGAATAATAAAGAATGAAACCAGGTCATGCGTAATCCACACAGACAGGATATTCCAATAGAATAATAAAGAATGGAACCAGGTCATGCGTAATCCGCACTGACAGGATATTCTAACAGAATAATAAAGAATGAAATCAGGTCATGCGTAATCCGCACAGACAGGATATTCCAACAGAATAATAAAGAATGGAACCAGGTCATGCGTAATCCGCACTGACAGGATATTCCAACAGAATAATAAAGAATGGAATAACTGAAGAATTTCACCATGTATGCGGTACTTCGCATAAATAGGTTTATTCTAACATAATAATAAAGAATGGAATAACTGAAGAATTTTACCATGCATGCGGTACTTCGCATAGGCAGGTTATTCCAACATAATAATAAAGAATGGAATAACAGAAGCTCTATTCATGAATACGAAAGAAATAATACCCCTTACGAGTATAACAAATAATATTCCATACCTTAGAAAAACTAAATACTGGAGTAGTGAAGTAGCAAAATACTTTTCTTCTTTCTCTCTATAGTTTCTCTCTCTAGAGTTTCAGTGAATTCGTAAGAAATAATGAAGGAATGAGCTTCTGTTTATAGAAGAACTGAAAGTAGCTCTTGGACTTAACGAATGGTCAAAATGACTCTTGGTAATATTGAAGAGACAACTACTATTTGCGAAGGGGCAATTAACTCCTGGAACATCGAAGAGACAAGTAACTCTTGGAAAACCGAAGGGACAAGTTACTATTAAAATTTTAAACCAACGATCCATATTGATATACTATTATAATTTCAACCTACTGTCTGAAAAATTATCACATCTTCTCATGAAATAATATTGTACTCAAAAATAATTTGGATCGAAAAGAAATATATTTTTCGGGTGAATAATACCTCGTGAATAGTACTTCAAGAATAGTACCCCGTGTATAGTACCCTGACACGAAAAGTGTCCCAAATACTCGAGTGAATAATACTAGAGTGAATAGTAACCCGTGAATAGTACTCCGACACGAAAAGTGCCCCGAATACCCAATTGGTCAATATAACCTCCAAACATCAATTATTATCGAAATAAATATCGATTTCTACTAACACTAATAATTTTCACACAATGAAACTATCAATTTCATCTTTAATCAACATGAACTTATTCATCATTAATATTATAATTCATAATATTTAACAGCCAGGTCGTTCTTAAGAAAGAGGGAGCTTTTCGATAAGAATTTCTCCTTATTAGCGCGCAATTAGGTGACCAAACCTCTCCTTGACAGAACTTCTAGACATTATCAATATTGCAAATAATAATATGAATAACTTTGGCGGCTCAATTATTGATTTAATAATATATCATATTATGCAGATGATACTGTGACAATAATTGAATCAATAATATGTGAGATATGATGCAATAATTACTGTAGCAATAATTGAGTATAAATGAGTGACTTCTCACGTAAGTATCAATAATCAATACCGTATGCTACTATGCAAACACGCGTATTACTGTACTTTTACTACCGGGTAGTTCAACAATTTTAACTATAACACCTCCGCAGTTATTTTTATAAAAAGATAATTTTGTCGTTTTCTAACTGCGAAAATACTTCCGTTGTGGGGTCCACCAATGATTCTGCCGTCGTACGAATATTTTCTGTTAAAACGAATATTCTCCGACCAATCGAATATTATATAACCACTTGCTTACTTTGTAAAATTTATAAATATTACCCACAACTATAATATTATATCAAATCCACACCATAATATTCAAAAATATATTTCGAGAAAAATATTCTTTATTCATAAAAGTTGGGGTCTTACAACCTCCCCTTCTTATGAAATTTTGTCCTCGAAATTAGGGTACATACCTGGTATGTCGAAGAGATGAGGATACCTTGACTTCATCTCAAATTCTAACTCCCAAGTCATTTTCTCCACATCGTGGTTTCTCCACAAAACTTTGACTTGAGATATAACCTTGGAGCGTAGAACATGATCCTTCTTATCCAAGATTTTAACATGTAACTCTTCATACGTTAAATCTTCCTCTATCTCTTCTAGTTCTAACTCAATAATGTGGTTTAGGTCTTTCACATATTTATGTAACATAGATATGTGAAAAATGTTATAAACACGAGACATACTTGGCGGTAAGGCGAGTCTATAGTCCACAGTTGTAACGTCCCCAAAATAGGTCCATTCCACAATCATATGAATAACTCATAATCATAATTGTGACTATAAATTTTTCTTCGCACCCAGGACGAAGAATATTTTTATCACCTGTCTTTACCTGAAACATCAAAGATCATGGTTATACCAAATCACAGTTCCTGTTTATAATCATACTAACAAATCCATCTTTGCACTACGGGCCAAAGATATTCATCAACAAACCATCTTTGCACTACGGGCCAAAGATATTCAACAACAGTTCATCTTTGCACTACAGGCCAAAGATATTCATCAACAGGCTATCTTTGCACTACAGGCCAAAGATATTCATCAACAATTCATATTTGCACTACAGGCCAAATATATTCATATCTCAAAGAAATATATAATCATTTCAGAATTTATATAAACAATAATTATAACCATGTTGATCAATTCACCTTTGCACTTAAGCTTAAGATATTCAATTATAAATTCAATGGTCATGATCATACCAGTCACAATTCAACTTTGCACTACAGGCCAAAGAGAACCCTAGTCATGATCATACCAATAATCTACCCATCTTTACACTCCAGTGAAAGAGAATTTCAACATCAGGGTTATAAAAATGTTATATATGATGATAAAAATAATATGATCAACATATAGTTTTAATCTCAAGAGTAATATTCGTAACTCATGAATAGTAACCCCGACACAAAAGATAGAAATTCTACAATAAAATTCATACCAATATTTCGGTATAATGATATTGAAAGAATAACATTACTTAAATTTATAAACAATTTATTTTAATTGTTTACACTTTACTAATTAATGCATTTAATCATCATAAAATGCCAACTCTTATAATTTCATCATCAATAACCAAAACCCTCATCAAAAATCTGCATATACCTCATATAGGATTCTCAAGCTATAAAATCCTATTTTCCAATTTTCTTTCTTCACAAAACATATTTAATTCATTTACTCATAACTAGACTATTTTCATGAAAAATACCAAATCAGTTCCAAAAATATTTCTTTTCTGGGATTTAGCATAATATAGTCCCATAGTGAACATATATTTTTCTCAAAATTTTTAAAAGTCATTTACTATTTTTCATATGGCCAAAATAGCCGAATATTTAGACATTTATCAAAAATTGTACTTTTATCTAAAAATTCTGAAATTCACAGAGTATACTCCTATCATATACATGTATTTCCCATAAAAATTTCATCAATTTTGGAGTTAACCACAAGGAGTTATAAGCGGTTACTTTTAAAATAGTCTTTTCTCATAAAATTCATAACTCTCAATCTATACATCCAAAAATCACCATTTTTGGACACAATCAAGAAAACTCATCAAAATATCATTTCAAATTTTTCCAGAATTTTTGAAGATCAGAAAAATTACGAAACTGAAAATTATAACAACCCTTAAAATCCCTTAATATCCCTTACTATCCCTTACTATCCCTTACAATCCCTTACCTCAAAAGAGCAGTACTTCTGACTGGATATCGGATATGATGCTGAAGAAAACTTGCACTGATGAATAGCAACTCACCAAGTATCTAAAAACTCACAAAATATGCTTCATAATATAGAGAGAAAAAGAGAGAAAGCTTATGTTTCTGGTGTGATTTTCAATTCTAACTTAGCCCTCTATTTATAGGAAAATTTTGGTAGGTTTGACCTGCAACCTGATGGCTTTACCTGCTACTATTCCCACCCACCACATTTGAAATATAATTCAGCACATTTCTTCACCAACCACAAGTGGGGCCCACCAATTCTAAAATTTTCCACCAAAATGATAAACTCCGAAAATTCAACAATTTCTGAACCAGTCATCTCGTAAAATTCATAATAAATCATACATTCATTTTTAACGGTTCAAAATTTGTGGACATATACTCAACTTATATATGTATAACATATCCAAAAATTACCACGATCCAACGGTCGGATTAAAAATTATAACCCCCGCAAAATATCTCAAAAACCCTGATTTTTAATACCTCCATTTCGACAAAAATACGGATAAAAATCTCAACATTAACTCCTTCATTTTTTAACCACAAAAATATATCCCTCATTTATATCCACATAAAATAAATATTTTCTTATCATATGAATCAATAATTAATTATTCACAAATAATATTACAGAATCACATTTATGACAACCAGACCGTTCCCAGGAAAGAGGGGGCTTTCCAATAAGAATTTCTCCTTACTGGCGCGCAATTAGATGACCAAACCTCTCCTTAGACAGAACTTTCTAGACATTGCCAATAATGTTATCTAATAATATTATTCAAATAATATGAATTATTGATCTGATAAAGGAAAATACTGTGCAACAACAATTATTGAAACAACAATAATATAAAATATCAACGCAATAATTATTGAATCAATAAAATAAAATATTGAACAATAACTACTGTAACAATTATTGAGTAGTGCCTTCTTACGTAAGAATCAATAATTTCAAAAATACTATGCAATACCGTGTGCTACTGTGCAATAACGCGTATTACTGTATTTTAACCACCGGGTATTCCAACAGTGTTAACGGTAACAACTACGTCGTTATTTGTAAAAACTCAAATTTGTCGTTTTCTTCACCCGACAGTTATTCGTTATGGGGCCCACAAATAGCTGCGCCGTCGTACGAATATTCCCCGACAGAAAGAATATTCCACGACCAAACGAATATTCCCCGACAACAATGATTATTTTATAACCACTTGTGTATTTTGAAAAAAATCATATATCACCCTTAACTTTAACATTTATCAATTTAACCATTTACTGAATAGTAATTATAAGAAAAATTGAATACTTTTATTTCATAAAATTCGGGGTCTTACAACAGTTCCTACTCGCTCGAGGATTAAAAATGGGCCAATAAATCGAAGATTGAGCTTTCTTCTCTTTCCAAATCTCGTAACTCCTTTCCATGGAGTAACACGTAATAACACATGATCTCCAATATTGAATTTCACGTCCTTTCGATGAAGATAAGCATAACTCTTTTGTCAATCTTGTGAGGTTTTTATACGTTGTCGGATCGTTTGAATCTTTTCCGTAGTTATACTTACCAACTCCGGTCCCAACAACGTTGCTTCACCCACCTCATCCCAGCATACTGGAGAACGACACTTTCTTCCATACAACGCCTCAAATGGAGCCATGTCAATACTTGCTTGATACCTATTGTTGTAGGAAAACTTCACCAATGGTAAGAACTTGTCCCAACTTCCCTTGAAGTCAAGAACACAGAGTCTTAATAAATCTTCAAAAGTTTAAACAGTCCTTTCCGACTGCCCGTCCGTTTGAGGATGATATGTCGAACTAAATCGTAAATCTGTGCCCATAGCTTTTTGCAAACTAACCCAAAATCTTGAAGTGAATCTTACAATCTCGTTTATGTACATACTAGCAAGACGTTCAAGTGTATAAGTTTCTCGTATCGGTAAGAAATGAGCAGACTTGGTCAATCTATCAACAATGACCCAAATCGCATCTATGCCTTGAGAAACCTTGGGAATACCAGTAACGAAATCCATGGTAATGTGCTCCCACTTCTATTCTGAAATTTCAAGTGGTTGCAATGGACCTTTTGGCACTTGATGCTCCGTCTTGACTCGTTGACAAGTTAAACACCTTGAGATAAATCCCGCTATCTCTCTCTTCATATTGCTCTACCAAAATGTATGTCGAAGATCACAATACATTTTGGTACTCCCAGGATGGATTACAAACGGTGTGTTGTGCGCCTCCATCATGATTTTCTACTTCATGTCAGAATCGTTAGGAACACAAAGTCTGGAGTTGACTCAAAGTATTCCTTCTTCATCGATTCTTACTTCCGGAATAGCACCTTCTTGCACTTTCTTCCTCATACGCATCAGCTCCAGGTCTGTAGCTTGAGCAGCTTTAACTTTATCGATTAAAGCCGGTTCTACTCGTATATTCGCCATCATCACATGGGTCCCTGGAGTCTTTAACTCTACCTCTATCCTTTATAAGTCATACAAAATGGGTCATTGCATTGACAATATCGCACTCATAAACGCATACGATCTTCTGCTCAACGCGTCAGCTACTACGTTCGCTCTTCTACGATGATATTGAATAGTATAGTTGTAATCTTCAACAGCTCGAGCCAACGTCCTTAGCGCATGATAAGTTCGTTTTGGTTGAAGAAATATTTAAGGATTTTAGAAATGGATTTTGCACTGGGGTCAATACAAAATTCGATTTCACGCTCTAGGGGTAGGCTAGGAAGTCTTCAAGAATACGTCAGAAAATTTATTAACAATAGAAATATCATTTAAAACTGTGACTCTCATCCAAGACTTGGATAGCACATGTAATGGAGGTTTCTCCTAACGAAGTTTCAACCGATAAATCAAAGTCTAATTTCTCCTGAGTTAAATTTAAACGTTGAGCGCAAGCAAGAGAGATAAAAGAATGGGTAGAACCGGTATCTAATAAGGTATAGACTTCGCAAGAATTTATAATCAACTAACCCGTGCTAACTTCGTTCGGGTTACTCGTTTTTTGAGAAGTCACGAAAAATGCTCTTTCCGAAACCACCGACTTTCTTTTATCCGTATCCGCCTTTGGTTTCATCGTCCCAGCTGGACTTGACTTCGGTGCACGACAAAATCGGGCTAGGTGACCTTCTCTTCCACAATTGTAACATGCTTTGGACTGCATCACGCAGTTTGGACTGATATGTCCCTCCCCTCCGCATTTAAAACATACGACCGGCGGTCGTTCTCCTTCCTTAACAACAGGTACTAGTGTTGACTTCTTTCCATCATTGTTGAATCTCCTCTTCTTGAAATGTCCACTCTTATTGTCATGGCCATGATTACCACCGAAGTGATTACCATTTCTGGCATGTTGATTCCCTCCACGCTTGTTGTCACCGCTTCGATGACTGCTACCATTGGTAGTATCATTTTGCCAGCTGCTCTCTCTTGGTTGGGTTGACTCGTTATCGCACTCCAATAACTGAGCCCTATTCACAACATCTGAATACAAACACAGTTTATGAGAAATTAGGTATTGACGTATCTCGGGTTTCAAACCTCTTAGAAATATCCGCGTCATTCTCTCCTCATTATCAACTAAGTGGGACGCAAACCGAGATAACTCGGCAAACTTAGCTTCGTACTGCACCACGGTCATATTGTTTTGCTCAAGCTTGATGAACTCTACCTCCTTCATGTGACGAATACTTTCAGGAAAGTACTTGTCGTTGAACAGTTCTTGGAACTTCTCCCAAGACATCTTCAGTGCGGCAGGTTGAGTACGCTTTACAGATTTCCACTAGTAATCTGCCTCTGCTCGCAACATGAAGGTTGCAAAGGGAACCTTTTGCTCCTCGGAGCATCCCAAGATATCAAATATCTTGTTGATCTGTTTTATCCACGTCTCTGCCTTAAGTGGTTTTGGCTCTCCAAAAAATTCTGATGGTCCCAGCTCCTTGAACTGCTTAGCGATGACTGTCCGAGAGTTGTAAGTGTTTCCACCTGTATTTTGGACAGGAGCCGCTCTCACATGATGTTGCATGAATTTCATAAAGCCTCTGAACATTCCATCGTTCACCATTTCATCGATGTTATTGTTTACCTGAGGATTATTGTCTTTTTGTTGCACATTATCCTGGGTATTAATCTGTGGTGACTCCACGATCTCATATGCTTCATTGCTTATCTCAATATTTTCGGATGCCATTTTCCAATACTGCCACAATACAAGGGTTAATTAACATATCACATATTATTCCTATACTCTGACCGACCAATTAAATACCAAATAAAGTTAGGTAGGTCATACTAGCGAAGGAATTCCCCATCTCTCCCCTCCTAGTTCTTGTCTCACATCTCAGCTAGGGATCATATCCCTAAGCTTTGATACCAACTGTGACGCCCCCAAAATAGGTATACATCACCCATCTTGGGTCGCCAGATACAACGTACTGAATACAAATACAAACTAATTATACAACTGTCGTGTAAAAATACGACAAAACATAGCTGAGAGTTTAAATAAGAATATTGCCTTCTAAACAATATCCACACTCAATGGAGTTCTCATTACATTTATTGTCACACTATTTAACAGAATAGTGAGGACTACTAATGCTATCATCTAGACCGTCACTCCGTTTCCCGACTAGTCCCGGCTACGTTCTCATTTCCTGAAGAGAACAGTGAAAGAAAGAGTGAGCTCAACTAGTCCAATAAGAAATATTATGACTAAGATAATGCAGAATAAGTTATCAATAGCCTTCAACAGTATAACAACTGATAGAATATAATAAACAACAAGTTTTAGATCAAAAATTGCAGCGGAATAAGCAATCCATTAGAAGAGTCAAGTAAAGTATAAAACCTACTATCTTCTATGATTTAAAAAGTTTTTCATCAACTTTATCGCTGAGACTCAGCTTAATAAATAAAATCGAATCATCCCTGCTCCACGGCCAAGGATATTCATGTAATCATCAATGGTCATGACTATACCGAATAATCCCTGGTCATAATCATACTAACAACTGTCCACCAATGAACTACAGGCCAATGAGGACTTTTACCACATCATTCGTCACATTACGGTCATGATTATACCGAATAATCTCTTGTCATAATCATACCAAGTCCATCTATGCACGTAAGCCAAAGATGACTTTCATCACAATATAAGCATGAGGATGATGACAATGACATAATAATTTAATAAAACAAGTTCAAGAATAAATTTTAAAGATTTATAAATTAATTTATCCAGGAACCAATAACGTCCAAATTGTCAACATGATACTGCTTTGTAGAGTAAAATTCAAGAATATATGCTCAAAAGAATATTTTCATGAAAAGATACTAGATGAAGCGCAAATATCAAGGATATTCCACTAATTTCATGGAGTATAGAAACCAAAGCTTTAACCAACTGAGTATAATAGAATATATGAAACAGCAAATGAATTTTCACCCGCCATGCGGTAATCCACGTAGACAGATCATTTTCACAATTTAATAAAGAATGAATACGAAGGATCATTCACCATGCATGTGATAATCCACATAGACAGGTTATTCCAATAGAATAATAAAGAATGGAACCAGGTCATGCGTAATCCGCACAGACAGGATATTTCAACAGAATAATAAAGAATGGAACCAGGTCATGCATAATCCGTACTGACAGGATATTCTAACAGAATAATAAAGAATGTAGCCAGGTCATGCGTAATCCGCACAAACAGGATATTCCAACAGAATAATAAAGAATGGAACCAGGTCATGCATAATCCGTACTGACAGGATATTCTAACAGAATAATAAAGAATGTAGCCAGGTCATGCGTAATCCGCACAAACAGGATATTCCAACAGAATAATAAAGAATGGAACCAAATCATGCGTAATCTGCACTGACAGGTCATGCGTAATCCGCACAGACAGGATATTCCAACAGAATAATAAAGAATGGAACCAGGTCATGCGTAATCCGCACAGGCAGGTTATTCCAACATAATAATAAAGAATGGAATAACAGAAGAATTTCACCATGTATGCGGTACTTCACATAAATAGATTATTCTAACATAATAATAAAGAATGAAATAACAGAAGAATTTCACCATGTATGTGGTACTTCGCATAGACAGGTTATTCCAACATAATAATAAAGAATAGAATAACAGAAGCTCTCTTCATGAATACGAAAGAAATAATACCCCTTACAAGTACAACAAATAATATCTCTTAGCTTAGAAAAACTGAATACTGGAGCAGTGAAGTAGCAGAATATTTTTCTTCTTTCTCTCTATAGTTTCTCTCTCTAGAGTTTCAGTGAATTCGTAAGAAATAATGAAAGAATGAGCTTCTATTTATAGAAGAACTGAACGTAGCTCTTGGTCTTAACGAAGGGTCAAAATTACTCCTGGTAATACTGAAAAGACAACTACTATTTGCGAAGGGGCAATTAACTCTTGGAACACCGAAGAAACAAGTAACTCTTGGAAAATCGAAGAGACAAGTAACTCTTGGAAAATCGAAGGGGCAAGTTACTATTAAAACTTTAAACCAACGATCCATATTGATTTACTATTATAATTTCAATCAACTGTCTGAAAAATTATCACATCTTCTCATGAAATAATATTATACTCAAAAATAATTTGGACCGAAAAGAAATATATTTTTTCGGGTGAATAGTATCCCAACACAAAAAGTGTCCTAAATACCCGAGTGAACAATACTAAAGTGAATAGTAACCAGGTGAATATTAACTCGTGAATAGTACTCCGACACGAAAGGTGCCTTGAATACCCGATTGGTCAATATAACCTCCAGACATCAATTATTATCGAAATAAATATCGATTTCTACTAACACTAATAATTTTCACACAATGGAACTATCAATTTCATCTTTAATCAACACGAACTTATTCATCATTAATATTATAATTCACAATATTTAGCAAACAGGTCGTTCCCAAGAAAGAGGGGGTTTTCCGATAAGGATTTCTCCTTATTGGCGCGCAATTAGGTAACAAAACCTCTCCTTGACAAAACTTTTAGACATTGTCAATATTACAAATAATAATATGAATAATTTTGCCGTCTCAATTATTGATTTAATAATATATCATATTATGCAGATGATACTGTGACAATAATTGAATCAATAATATGAGAGATATGATGCAGCAATTACTATAGCAATAATTGAGTATAACTGAGTGACTTCTCGCGTAAGCATCAATAATCAATACCGTGTGCTACTATGCAAACACGCGTATTACTGTACTTTTACTACCGGGGTAGTTCAACAGTTTTAACAGTAACACCTTCGCCGTTATTTTTATAAAAAGATAATTCTGTCGTTTTCTAACTACGACAATACTTCCATTGTGGGGTTCACCAATGATTGTGCCGTTGTACGAATATTCTCTGTTAAAACGAATATTTTCCGACCAATCGAATATTATATAACCACTTGCTTACTTTACAAAATTTATAAATATTACCCACAACTAAAACATTATATCAAATCCACACCATAATATTCAAAAATATATTTCGAAAAAATTATTCTTTATTCAAAAATATATTATTTTATTAGTTTAGATTATAAATATTTATTATAATTTATAAACATTATTATGATTAGTTTAAATTTTCTTTATTTAACTTCAACAAAAAAATTAACTAAAATTCGCCCCTACTGAATTTTTTTTCTAAATCCGCCCCTCTATATATATATTAAAAGTCCACATCCTCATTTGGATTTATCAATGGATATTTTATAGGTCTTCCCCCTACTTCTCAAGTAATATAAACACGCTTAATTATAAAGTTATTGTTATTTATTTCTTCTTCTTTACGTCACGTAATCGACATAATTATTAAAAAAAAAATTCTTTACTTCTCATGTTTATGTTCAATACTAATGCAAGGCTTTTTATTATTCAAATTAATTTAAAAAGTATTGTATATAAAGATAAGATTAGCATCCCCCAACATTATATCTTTTTTCCAATTTATCCATATACATATTTAAGGACTCAAACACTACATTAAGTAACATAATAAAATTATCACAAATAATTGTGTTGCATATAAATAAGTTTTTACATCAGTAAACAAACACTACATCTAGAAGCGTGTATTGTGGTTACCTATCAAATACTCCAATAGTCCTTAAAAGAATATATAAAATACATAAAAGGATGTTTAAAAATACACAAATCAAATATAAATATACTTAAAAACTAATTTAATTATCCTCAAAAGTATATTTAATTGAGGATGGAGGTCTACTAAATTTAAAAAAGACAAAAAAAAATTAGTATAGTTACATGGGATTAGCTAATTATGAATAAAAGTGATACTATTTATTTTATTATCTTTATTTTAATTTATCTGAAATATGTACTTTAGATATTTTTGTGATGACGGGAGGAGTAATTTAAAAAAAAATCATTTTTCACGTGATTGACACAAAATTAATAAATGTAATATTATTGACAATGCTGTTGCATGTCCCTCCTTATCAATCAACTTGAGTGGACATGGAACCGCCATGCATGCATCCACATCGTAAGAACTTATTTACATGTAATAAATCCTAAAAACAATACATGTTTCTAGATGCACTCATTAAAAAAAAGGATAATGAAAGTCTCGGGTAAATAATTTATTGAAAAAACAAACAAACACACACTCTAGCTCAAAACACTTGGGACATATCTCACGACGTTTATGTTACCTTTTAGTTCATCTGTGTGAGCTTCTGATAAATAAATAAAAATTGCATTCAGTACGTTATGAGATTAGAGAAAATGTGATATAAAAGGGCCGGGCAATAAATATATATATATATAGCTAGCCCTTTATTCAAGAATCCGTACGCTAATTAAAAGGCTGGCTGATTATTTGAAGGAACTAGCTAAAAGATTTGTCCGTCCCCATGATCTGATCCAAGAATGTTGTTGTCACTGGAAAAATTGTAAAACGGAGAGAGAACAGTGAACGCCGTGGATGCTAGGATCTGCATTCCAAGCTCAGTGGGATGAAATTCGTCCCAATATACGTACTCATTCCTGTTTGTGCATGGAGCTAAGTCAGGAACACAATGTCCCTTATCAATGAGGCCTGATGTTATGCAGCATGGTTTGTTTGTTACTGTAAAACCTGAAATTATATATAAAAAAAAAAAGCCGATTTGTTATTAAAACAAGTTGATGATTTCCGCTAAGAATTTTATGCAACATACATACCGGCTTCCGATGGATCTGCGGTAGAAATTTGGGATACGTAAATAAAATTTGCACTTCTGAGCTTGTTGTTGAGATAGTTAATAAGATTAATGAGCCTGTTGTTGAATAGTTGGACCGCAGTACCAATTTTCTCCACGCAGATAGTAGTTCCGTTGGTGCCATATAGTTCCAACTCAAAGGGAGCGCAACCTAAATCACCAAGTCCGAATACACCCACTTTCCTTGCTCCATATTTATATAAACTCTAGAATAATTAATTAATACAGATATTCAACAAAAAAGAGGGAGATCGATCAAGGGTGAGTTCAAAAAGAGCCTTAATTTGGTAGAGAATTTAATTAACTACCGTTAGTTGGCGAGAATACTGTTGAATGAGAAGTTGTGCATACTGGTCTGGAGAATATTTGAGGCTTGTTGTGGGATAGAATGATGGGAGAAAGTAATTGTTAATGTAATCGTTACTTCCCATACCAACTGTATATATGCATTTCCTTAGGTGCTCCTTTGATTTTCTTCTTCCTAGTAAGGATATAATACTTGAAACTGAGGTTTTATGATTTCCCAATTGCCTATCCAAGCTGATCCGACCACCCTGCATGTGAGGAAACAACAAGAAGCGTAGGCAACATTTTTTTGTTTATTTTTTATGTCCTTAGCTGGCTACTAGAATTAATGTTCAATGGCACTTGTTAAGGTTACAATAAATGCTTGTTACTGTTATGGTAATTGTGCTTTTATTTAAACAAGAAAAATGACTTTTTATGGAGTACCAACTTTTCAGCTGACTAGATACATGAAAAATTTGAATACTCATGAGGTTGCAAATGATTATAATTAATGATTCATTAATTGTGCCTAGCTAGAGCAATCTTGGCATATATATATATATATATATATATATATATATATATATATATATATATATATAGGACTCTTAATTTAACCAATATATACTCTCTATTAGCTTTGGAAGAGAGGGAGAGAAGTATTGACCAGGTGTTGTCCAGATTCCTCACGTATTCCAGCAGCCCCTGATGCATAATTCATTCCTTTGAGGATTTCCTGGCCTTTAGCAGTTGCGAACGGGGGAATGTAATTCTCAAAACCCAAAAATTCAGCTGTAAATTAGTAAGTTTCATCAATCAGCATAATAATTCACAATTAAGTAATACTACTACCATGTCCAAAATTAAAATAAAAAGAAGAAGTAACACTACAATATTTCTATATATGCAATTGGCAAACGAAAATTTAAGAGCAACCTATGAAATCCGCGACATTTCGACCATCGGTGAATCTACCAGTTGGGCCTTGAGGAAAATCAATCCCATAGGGATAGAAATCAACCTTGGCTTTAGTATCAAGCCCGTTATTATTTCCGTTATCGAATAGCGAGTCGCCAAAAATGAAGTAACAAGGGACGTTTTGTTCGCTATAAACAAATTTTACCAAGTTTAAACTGAATGAAACTATCAACACCAAGCACAAAATCTTAATTTCACATGCCATTTGAGAATAAATTAAAGAGATGGTAGAGCTAGAAGAATAAGATACTGAAGAAAGTGAAAGCCATAACAATATATATATATATATATATATATATATATATATATAGCTCAGCTTTATCCAGCGAACCGGAGGGAGCGAACTAAGAACGAACCGGCTATAGCGACGGTTTTTTTCGTCGCAATAGTATATAAACCGGCTTTCTATGTTATAGCAATGAAAAAAACCCTCGCCATAATCAATTCGTTCTTAGTTCACTCCCTCCAATTCGCTGGAGAACCGGACTATATATGTGTGTGTGTGTGTGTGTCAAAAGAGAACGATTGGACGTACGTACGATTTTTTCTTACATTTTTATGGTGGTACATACATCAAATGTGGATACAAGTTTGACAGCAAACTCGTGTTTGTTTGATTCGATCAATCATTTATGTTGTTGTTCTATCAACATTTATGAAGCTATATACTAGCTAGGGTACTCCAAAACTTTGTGGGGGTACGTATATATATTTATATAATGTTTGACAATGATGGAAGTGGTTAGCATGAAGTTTATTTTTTGATAAGTTGGTCGATTGATCAATAGAGTACTGACACGCAGGTAAAGTTTTATGTGTGTCAGCATTCTGTTGGTCAATTGACCATCTTACCAAAAAATAAATTTCATACTAACCGAATCCGACAATGATTGTTATGGGTTTTGCTTTTAGCCAAGTGTAGATTTCTCAACTACTTATGGTTGCCTGATTTTAATATATTGATTGTTTGTATAGAACAACATATAACTAAAATTTTATTTAAATAAATTTGTTAAATGTTGTCTAATCTAATTATCTATTGTTTTCCCTTTTAACTGCGTTATGCTTCTTAGGGATATTTTCCTTGCTAAACGACGGATGCCTTGCTTGTTTTTCCTTTTTTATAAATTAATTAATTAAAAAAACATTTAACTGTATTAAAAATTTTCATTTTTAGGAAAATTAATTCCTATATATTTTCTGATTACAAAACAAACCTTTAATTTCTCCCGTGATACATATTTTGGCCACTAGTTACCCGCTTGATCTTAAAGGACAAAAATGTCAGCAAGTTTTGTGGAGATTACGGGAACGACGTACCATAGCAACTGAAGTGGGACATTAAATGTTGGACACCAGTCTGTAACATTGAACATGATATATCTTTTCTATTTATTTATTAAAAAAAAATAAGAGTAATGCTACAGACACAAACTATTTTATAAATATTTTATAAACTATTGATATGGCATACTCCAGCTCAGCATATTGATCAATAAATTATTTCAATGTAGTTTTTGACCCCATACAATAGGCTTAGGCTGAGGTGGAGTATGCCACATCAACAATTTGTAAAATATTTATAGAATAGTTTGTGTCTCTAACATTATTCAAAAAACAGTTCATTCTAATAATGGACTCCTAACAATCTGGATCTGAATTAAAAATGAAATTAAAATAACACATTTAAGTTTAAACTTTTCAATATGTGGAAGAATTAAAGAAAATAAAATTAAGCTTGCATTTCATTTTTATTACTCGTTTTCGAATCTCTCCCTAGCTAGGAATTAGTTACAAGATTAAAGGTCAAGAATTAATCAAGCTTGAACACCTAATTATTAGATTAATATACAAAAATGTCCGCTGCGTTTGATATGTTTATTATTGAGTTTGACTAATTAGCAAACCACCTTAAGATATAATTATTATAGTTCAAAATAATCTCTTTTCAAGTATAATTATATAATAGAACAAAGTTAGTATAATTAAAAGGGTCACTTTTGTAGTACTTATTGTACCATGAGATAACAATATATTATATTGTAAACTCAAATATCATATCTACATAAATTATAAACCCGAAATACACTTGTATGTTTAGTCTAATTAGTAGGGTTAATTATGACTTGCGAGTTAATTTCCTCTATCCAATTCATTTAGTAAGAGTGAATTAATTAAATATTCCCAATTCCTCCTAAAAACACATAACCATTTTCTTATATATATATATATATATATATATATATATATATATATATATATATATATATATATAAAGCTGTAACTAATATTGGATTTGTTTCAACAAAACACTGTTTAGCTTCATTGCTTTCCTGGAGGAAATATTTGTAAAGTAATTATAAATAACCTTAGTTATCAACTTGATATATTAAATGAAAAAATTAATGCATGTGATATAAATGGAGACCTTTATTGGAAGGGAGACCTTTATTGGAAGCCAAGCCCGTTGTTATAAATTTTACTCATTAAATGGAACTAAGAGATTCATCCCCATCTTCAGGTAGTCCCATAATATCAGTGGGATAATTGTAAAATGGAGATAAAGCTGTGAATGCTGTAGATGCAAGGATCTTCATTGCAGGCTCAGTTGGGTGAAATGCATCCCAAAATTCGTACTCGTTCCTGTTTGTGCATGGAGCTAATCCAATAATACATAGTCCCTTATCTTCGAGACCAGATACTATATTGCAGCATGGTTTGTTTGCTACCTTAAAACCTGATATATGTATATATATATATATATATATATATATATATATATATATATATATATATATATATATATATCATGGCAATCATTAATTATAAACTAAGAGCGGAACGATTATTGAAACAATCATAAAGTAGACGAATTCCTACCAAGAATTTTATGAAACTACCATGCTAAATCTAAAATATGGCAAGAAGTGATCATTCACATTGTGGGCAAGGAAATCGCGCCTTGCTCGCTTAGGGTTTCGTGTTGGCTGAGGAGGAGAGAAATCCACGAAGAATACGGAATTGATTGGTTGATTGTAGAGGGGAGAACGACAGGTGGGCGATTACTCCAACGACGCGTGGCAGAACCCCTAGAATCCGGAAACCGTGTTAGGGTTATTGGGATTCCAAGAGCCTTCTTCGGTTCTTCGAGTTGAGAGAGTGTTCGAATCTTGTTAGTGCTTTTTAGGTGGAATATCCGAGCCTTAAGCTACTAAAAGAGTCCGAGTCTTGTGTCCGGAGAGCAGTCCCCTTCCAAATAGAATGGAAGGGGTATTTATAGGGTATTCTGAAAAGTAGTCATGTGCAAGGCACATGCCTTCAGGAAAATTTCAGAAATACCCTTTAGTCCTTAGAATAATGCCCATATTGCCCTGTCCTTCTAGCCACCAATCCAATCCCTCAATCAATTCCCAAAATGAGCCGCCTCCACGAGTCTTCCGCCTCGGGACACGTGGAGGCTTCTCCCGGTCTAGCACATTTATTTCTGACTTTTTCATCTTCATTCCATTAGGTTATGCGAACCCTAACTTGCACATTTAATGAGGTCGTGGAACCCTAATTGTGCATTTAATTTAATTAGGTCATGTGAACCCTAATTTTGCACATGGGCCCACATTTGCCCCCTGCGCGAGAGTCGCATTTCCAAATAGATGATCGCGCAAGAACACTTTCAGCTTTTAGACGATTCTGCGTGACTTCACTTCACGGGTCTTGAAGACCATGGTCCTAGTAAAAGGAAAAATACTCGTGAGCCAAACCCTTGGATTTGTTTATTTATTTATTTTTTCTGAAAATTGAAAACAAGAAAAATAATCAAATAGCATTCAATAAATAAAAGAAATTTTTATTATTTTGGGTATACAAAATCTTTCTTTTTTTATCAAACCAAATAAAATTAAATCTCAATTTTATTTTGGAAATCAAAGACTGGATTTTATTTTGGAAATAAAATCAAATCTTTCTTTATTTTGAAAATGAAATCAAATATTTTGGATTTTGGAAATAAAATCCAATCTTTCTTTATTTTAAACCCCAAATCTTTATTTATTTGATATATATATATATATATATATATATATATATATATATATGTATATGAGCCATTTTCGAAAATCATCTCTTCTCTTTTGAATAAAATCAAGCTTTAATCTTATTCTTCTCTTGGGAATAAAATCAAGCTTTAATCTTATTCTTTTCGAAAAAATATAAACTTTTTACTTATCTTTATTTTGGAGAAGTAAGAAGTCTCTATTCATAATCCCTCGCCGCATGTCTTGCTTCTGATTAGGTGAAAGATCAGTCATTCATCCCAAGCAGTTGATTCGATAGAGCAACAGGATCTCAAAGGTATGAGGGAATAATCCATATCTGTTCGAGCCCAATAGGGCCGAACCTTAGCCTCTGTTCTTCTTTTTCATCATATTTTTTTTTGAAGGAGACAGCCCCCCTAGGTGGAGGCGGAACCTTATAGGGCGCCGAAGCTTAGGGCTGAGCCCCTTTTTTTTTTTTTTTTTTTTTTTTGAGGAGAGATCCCGCTCTAGGTGGTGGCCGAACCCTATAGGAGCCGAACCCTATAGGGCGCCGAACCCTAGGGGGCCGAACCTTTATCAATTTTTTTTTTATTTTTTTTTTTTAAAGGAGCAGCCCCTAGGTGGTGGCCGAACCCTATAGGAGCCGAACCCTATAGGGCGCCGAACCCTAGGGCTGAGCCTTTTTTTTTTTTTTTTTTTTTTTTTTTTTTTAAGGAGCAGCCCCTAGGTGGTGGCCGAACCCTATAGGAGCCGAACCCTATAGGGCGCCGAACCCTAGGGGGCCGAACCTTTATCAATTTTTTTTTATTTTTTTTTTTTTTGAAGGAGCAGCCCCTAGGTGGTGGCCGAACCCTATAGGAGCCGAACCCTATAGGGCGCCGAACCCTAGGGCTGAGCCCTTTTTTTTTTTTTTTTTTTTTTTTAAGGAGAGATCCCGCTCTAGGTGGTGGCCGAACCCTATAGGAGCCGAACCCTATAGGGCGCCGAACCCTAGGGGGCCGAACCTTTATCAAATTTTTTTTTTTTATTTTTTTTTTTTTTGATCTTCCGAGCCCTAATACCTTGAGTACATCTTGGTTTTTTCCTCGGATAATGAAGTGTGGCTTTACATTTTTCCTTGACGAAAACGCGAAAAGAGAAAAATTGATATGCTTGCATGCTACGAAACCACTCCAGATGACCGCACCTCTAGGGGGCGAACCCTAGGGAGGCCGAACCCTAGGGGGCCGAACCCTAGGGGGTGAACTCTAGGCAAAAATTCACGTTTTTGGACGAAAAAATGAAGTTCGGGACGACGAGCCTCTACTATTAGAAGCGTCATTTGGAGTTTTGGGGCCTATAATATATCAAAACGACCGTATCGACGAGCCCTTCAAAACTCATCGCGTTGCCATGACCTATGCTGTTTTAAGTCCAAAAAAGGCTCCGAAGGATGGATTTTGGCTGTCCGAAGTTTTTTTGAAAATTTTCGGGAATTTTTTCTTGCATAAATGTACTCCTTCAATCTTTCTGACATTGTTTCTTCTTGTTTTCAGGTGTTTTGAAGCTCAACTATTGGACGTTCGCTCCTTATTGCTATGGTGAGTACTTCGTGTTCATATAGTTTACTTGACATTCTTGATATGCTTTCCTTACAATTGTTATAATGAACTTCCCCTTGCTTGTAGGCCTTCTCTCCCGAATGCTCTGCAGAACTAAGAACTCCCAATGAATCCCCATTCATCACTGATTGGGGGAGAGCCCCCTTCTTTGGTCCTTCTGACGTCTTTTGGGATAGAGTTAGAGACTATGACCGTACGAGTTTTCCACCCCCAGAAAAAGAAGGCTTGTTTCTGTATGCCCCAGCTTCTGGAGGTTGGGATGACTTTCCTCATGCCGATTGTATTCCCCGCCTATGCATAGAGAAGCAAGAGTACCCATTCAGTCCCCTTCGCTTCCTGTCAGATTCATCTGCTCGCATTCAAGGATGGCAAGATTGGACCGACGAGATCCTTGACAACGCTGAATATGTGGAAATACTGAAGAATGCGAGTATCTTTCGTTGTGTTCAACTGTGTAGAGACCTACGAATTTACCAGGATCATAACGCACTTACTGTGTTGATCTCACGATGGTGTTCCTCTACTTGCACATTCATCACTGCCTGGGGGGAATTCACCCCTACTCTAGAGGATGTTTATGCCCTCTACCAGTAAGTTTTCTTCTTTTATTCCTTTCATTCATTCTCATTTTTTTTTTATATATATATATTTATTTTTATTTTATTTTTATTTATTTTTTTTGAATCTCGTCTTGTAGCCTTCCCATTGTTGCTTCGAACTCCTGCGGCCCTTCTAACATGTCCACTAGAGATAACGAATGCGTTGCCTACTTGATGGAAGCCTTCAGGCAATCTTCCCACTTCACTTCCCGCTTCAAGGGTGATACGCTCCTTCCGGATTTCGAGAGTTCAGGTCGGCAAAAGAATTCTTGGTTATCCTGGGTGCGCTATTTCTTCCGTGATTACAAGACCAACCAGTGGAACAGCTCAGTTTACGATAAGTCTGTTCTTGCCTTCCGTGAAGAGACTTGCCCCTTTCCTCTGGCAGCTTATCTAGTTATGTGGTTGTCCCGTTTCATCTTCCCTGGGTCTCCCATAGACGGTCCTTCTGCCCGTATGTTTAGTTTGGCGGCGTTGTTATCCCGAGGCTCGGAGATTCCCCTTGCTCCTCTCTTCCTAGGGACCTTATATCGTCGCCTAGACGAAACAACCCTTGCCATGAAAGAATCTGTTGGGAGGTAATCACTTTCATATTTTATATTTAATTGTCATTCAAACTGCCTTTCTTTTCCTTCAACCTTTTCTATAATATATATATATATATATATTTGTTTTTTATTTACTCAGGTATGATGTCAATTGCTTCATTCCATGCTCCTTCCTTCAGATCTTTCTTTTCGAGCGCTTTCCGGGCTATTCCGATCTTGAACATCTTTCTACAAGAAAGAAAAAATCTCATTCTCTCCCACCACGCAACATCATTCCTCGCATGCTACGCTGGATTGATCACCGTTCTAGTCCTGACAGTACGGATTTGCGACATTTCCTTGATGATTATTCATGCTTCACTGCTCGTCCTTATACCGTCGTTTCAGGGGGTTGCGGTCATCTACCTCACTTCTACAAGCATAAATTTCGTACCTTCTCCAACCTCAGCAGAAATAGTTTGAGTGGCTCCGCACTGTCTTGGTTCGTTTTCCTTCGGTCCACAGAGCTTCCATATTTCCTTGAGAATAATAGTTTTGGTACTGTACTATATTCTCCTCACAGGGTCATGAGACAATTCGGATACGACCAGGAACGCCCTTTCGGTCACACCTGCCGGGGGAATTATGAGGATGTTCTTCTCAATTTCGTCTCTACTTCCTCCTCTTTTACATGGGCATTTCCGAGGCCATCAAGTGATCCCCATAGACCCCTTCCTTTTGTCATACCAGATGACTCCCGAAGCGGGCGATATACCGCTGGAGAACGTAATTACTGGCAAGTCAACCTTAAAAGATGGGAGGATGATACCTTGATTTGTTCATTGCCGGTCTCTATTTCACAACGTCTTCAATGGGGCCGGCTGCTATGCTCTCCCAAGCCCAATGTTCGCTCAGCACTTTGGCCAGCCAGTAGCCGCTTGGCTGAGCGTGACATTTTGATGCCTAAGTCGTCTCCCCCTAAGCAGATCATTCCATCACAGGTTCCCACTACTTCCAGGAGTCTTCCACCATGGGCTCCATTTCGGGTGTCCTCTCTAGCTCCTCCCCCGGGATCCTCTGATGCCGAGGAGATGAGAGTTACTCGTTCTAAAACGAGAGCAGCTACTACTACTGATTCTGAGATAGCTCCTCCTATTGCTTCTGCCGTGGTTCCAGTCAGTCGTCCTCCTATCAGGCTTATCATAAAGCCATTAGCAAAACGCCCTCTCGATAATGTTGATCCTAGTATCCCGGCAGCCGAGGATCCGATTAAGAAGCGTCGTAGAAATTTGGTAATTTGTCGTACTATTCTCAATTTTCTTTCATCCCTTGTATTACTGCTTTCACATATCATTGAGTAATTATTTCCTTTATTATTATTATTATTATTTTTTTTTATTTTAGGTTACCGTGGTTGATGAAGATGATGATGATGATGTTCCTCTTGGGTTAATGTATAGTACTTCAAATGAGGCTTCCTCGGCGGCTTTCGCGGCGGCTTCCGCGGCGGCTTCCACTAATCGTGACCCCGTCCAATCGATCCTTGTTGATATTGAGTCATCTACTCCTCGCGACGATTGTGTTAGTCTGGATGCTAAGGATACTTTGTCTGATGTAAGCTCGAGTCCTGCTGTGGGTGATACAGCAATTTCTTTAAACCTTCCTATTCATCCTCCCCATGATGAGTCTGAAGATGTTGATGAGACTCTTACTTCCCCGAGGGAGAATCATTCTGAAACTATTGGTGATGTTCATCCTCCCCAGAAGGATTCTACCGAGGTGGTGATTGCTCGGGAGGGCATTGTTAATAGTACTTTGGATGGGTTGAATGACATTCCCCTTTCTGTGGCATCTCCCGACTCCTTTTCCATTGACTATATTGTGAGTATCCTTCCTTAATCCATGAGTGATTTGTCTTGAAGATGAATTTCATTTGCTCTCTTTTTTTTTATAATGTATTGTGCTTTGACATCTTGTTTTCAGAACGAGAGAATGAAAGATTTGCCTTTGCCCGTTGAGGCACTCGCGTTATTTGCTGTTCTCCATTCGGATAGTGACCTTGGTTATCCTCCAGGTGACCAAGGCTTCGAGGAATCCTTAGCTGTACAACATCTTTCTGCTCCTCCATCCCTGGTCTCGACAAATTCTATGGTGGCCTCTAAAGTAGCTCCTGCTAGAGCTTCCTTCAATCCAAGTGGGGATCTTATTTCTTGGAGGGGTTTCCAGATATCGTCTTCTAGTCAGGAAAGTCTGGAGCGTCTCCTAGCTCGGTTCCCGCAGATTCTTGACCGGCTGATTATTAAGACAACTTCCACCCAAACCCTCTTTCTAGATCAGCTCGCAGGCCTTATTCTTGGATTGCATACTCTTTCTTTATATTCCTTGCGAGTTGAGGACTTGAAGAAGTTTAGCGATGATGTAGATGACCTTGCAGCCGTAGGTGTTGATATGTCTCCTTTTCGTGATAGGTTGGATCTTCTCAAGTCGAGTTTTAACCTTGTTTCACTACGTTCGGAGGTTGCTGTACGTAAATGTGAAGATGAATCCTTTTCAGTGCAGCTTTCTGAGCTTGGTGATGCCGCAAACAGATTGAAGAGCCAGTCTCAAAATTTAAGAGGCCAGCGTCGGGACTTACAAGCAAAACTTCAGGAGGTAGAGCGTCAGTGCCGGGACTTAGAGGCAAAACTTCAGGAGGTAGAGCGTCAGTGCCGGGACTTAGAGATGACTACCCAACAGGTTAGGGAGCTGAAAGCTGCAAATCTTAAGATTCGAGATGCTGCCGTTGCTGACTTGGAAGCTTTAGTTGTGCCTCCTCTTCATTTTGATATGTCGTGGCCTTTAGATCATAACTTATTGTAGTAGTTTATTTTTTCAATTTTCTGTTTCAGAAACTCATTCACACATATTTCATTTATCAGAACGTGGTTTCTTTAACTTTGTTGATTGCCTTTAATTTGAATGATTCCTTAAAACTCAATTTTTTATTATTGAATCTCAAGTTATTCAAATTAATATTCCAAGACAACAATAGATGTTATAAGAAAACATGAATTTTGTCAAAGATACATATATTTCTCACAAACCAACACTTGAATTCATACTCTTTTTTTTTTAAATTAAACATTCGCGTATATGTGAAAGTTTGTCAATTTATTGCTAAAAAATTGCTTTTGACGGAAAGCATAACGTTTCATATAATAAATCTTGCTTTTATCGAAGAAAGCAAAACGTTTGCCACTTTTTAGAGATAAAGTATAACTTTCTTGCTTTTATCGAATAAAGCATAACATTCTTCACTTTTAAAGATAAAGCGTAACTTTTGGGTTTGAGGGCTTATACTCAGGTGCCTCAGTCACTTTTGAAGTTGAAAGTGTAACTTGCGAGGGCTGTTAGTCAGGTTCCTCGATCACTTTTGAAGTTGAAAGTGTAACTTTCGAGGGCTGTAAGTCAGGTTCCTCGATTACTTTTGAAGTTGAAAGTATAACTTTTGTGATGCTCTTCTCATGTGTAATATTTCTTTACCCATTTCAAGTTTAATGGGCCTGAGACAGCATCTGATCCCACACGAGATATCTTGCAATATCCGCTTTCGGAGATCTCTCGTACCCTATACGGGCCTTCCCATTTGGGGTAAAATTTGGTGGTTGGGGTCCCCCTCATAACTTGAGTTGCCGTTTTGAGGACCAGGTCTCCCACCAGAATTTGTCGTGGTACCACCGCGGTGTTGTATTGTCGTCGCAGTCTTTCGTGGTACCGTTCAAGCTTTTCTTTAGCCTTGTCTCAGAAGTCGGCTAAGGCCTCTAGGGCGGCTGGTCGGCTTTCTTCCTCGACTAAGCTTCGAAGTCTCATTCGAGTCGAAGGTATTTCTATTTCGGTGGGCAAGATAGCTTCTTCACCATAAACCAAAGCGTATGGGGTTTCGCCTGTAGGTTTTCTTTTTGAAGTTCGATATGCCCATAATGCTATTGGTAGTTGTTCTGCCCATTTCTTCGGATGATCGTCTAAGGTTTTTGATAAGATTTTTATCAAGGTTTTGTTTGTCGCTTCTGCTTGTCCGTTGCTTTTCGGGTAGTAGGGTGATGATTTATAATGTTTCACCCTGTATCTTTCCATCAGACTTTTGATGTCTCTATTGATGAAGGGGGTTCCATTGTCGGACAAAATGATCTTCGGGATCCCGAAACGGCAAATGATGTGCTCCTTGATAAAGTTTGCCACTGCTGGTCCCGTAGCCTTCTTCAAGGGTATGGCTTCCACCCACTTTGTGTACATCTCGGTGGCAGTTAAAATCCATATGTTGCCCTTAGAATTAGGGTGTACAGGACCTATAAGATCCATTCCCCATGTATGAAAGGGCCATGGTGTTGCTAAGGTGCGCAAATCCACGGCGGGAGCATGTATCAGGTTTCCATGTATTTGACAAATATGACACTTTTTGACAAATTCTAGACAATCTCCTTCCATCTTTGGCCAATAGTAACCATGATCGATAAGTTGTTTGTACAACTTGGCTCCCCCTTGATGTTCATCCTTGTGCATTTGATAGACCAAATCTCTGGCTTCGCCTAGTTCTAGACACCGTAGGGGCTTGCCATTGAAACCTCTTCTGAACAATTCTCCATTTTGTAAGAAGAATCGTTGCGACTTCCTCTTTATTATAATTGCATCCTTCTTTTCGGTTGGAAGAATCTCGTTTTGTAAGAAGTTCACATAAGGAATTCGCCAATCCACTATATCATCAATGAAAGCACATTCATCCTCCCCAGGGTATTCTTGGCATGAAACACAGTGGCGTTGTAGGGCATCTGCTGCCTTCTTCATTTCAGGCCAATAATACCCTTGGCGTTGCAACCTACGATACAGACCTATGTCTGCAAACCCGCAATTCTCTTCATGCACCTGATGCAAGACTTTACTTGCTTCTTGTTTCCCCAAGCATCGTGTCAATACACCATCTGCTTCTTTGTGATACAAGACACCTTTGATGATGCTGTACTTTTGTAGCTCTACAATTGGTATTGTTCCTTCCTTAGTTTGCAATTGATGGGAGATGTCATATCTCCAATCGTCTATCATGTCTTTGGGGAACAAGTTTAGCACCGTGGTTGGGAGGGTTCTCTTCATTACCTTCACATTCAAGTCTTCTCCTTGAATATAGACTCGAGATGCTACTGTTGCTAGTGCATCTGGTTGTTTATTCTGTCCTCTTGGCACATATTCAATCACCACCTTCTTGTAAGCTTCCATCACCTTTTGTGCTACAGTTCGATACGGCGCCAAGATGGGTTCTTTCACTCCGAATTGACCTTTTATCTGCTGCACTATAAGGTTTGAATCTCCTTTTACTTTAAGATATTTGGCTCCCAATTCTTGAGCCGCTAATAATCCTAGTATGAACGCCTCGTATTCTGCTTCATTATTTGTGCAAGGGAAGTCCAATTTGTACGACAAGGATATTTCATTTCCTTCTTTGGTGGTCAACACCACTCCTGCTCCGCCTTTACCTTCTGCAGATGATCCATCAAAAGCCAAACTCCACCATTCTGGATCCTCATTCATCAAGTCGATTGATTCCACTTCTCCACCCGGAAGATCCTCAGAAGGGGGCTCATATTCTCCGTTTGGAAATTGAGCTAGCAGGTCTGCCAAGGCTTGACATCGGATTGCCTTTGGTGTTACACACTTGATGTCATATTCTGAAAGAATCATCATCCATCTAGCAGGTCTTCTTACTAATGCTGGCCTAGTTAATAGGTATCTGATCGGATCAGTTTTTGTTGCAATCATTACTTCGTGCGCTAGAAAATAATGTCGCATTTTCTGCGCAATGAACACCAACGCTAGGCAATGCCTCTCTACTTGTGAATACCTGGTTTCCGGTCCTCTGATTATCCGGCTAATGTAATATACAGGTTTCTCTTCTCCATCCACCTCTTGCGTGATCAATCCTCCTATAGACTTCTTGGTAGATGTGATATACAACTGCAACGGCATTCCTCTTTGTGGCACTACCATCGTTTGTGCCGAAGATAAAATTCTTTTTACTTTCTCAAAGGCCTGTTGTTGGTCTTGCCCCCAGTCCCATTGTGCCTTTCCTTTTAGTAATTTGCCGAAAGGTTCTGTGACTTCGGCTAATGCTGGCATGAATCTTCTCATGTACGAGACCTTCCCTAGAAAGCTCTTCAACTGCTTTTGCGTCTTTGGTGGGGGCATCTCTGTAACTGCTTTCGCCTTGCCTGGGTCCACTTCTAAACCTCTGTTGTGCACCAAGAAGCCCAAGAATTTTCCAGCCGTCATTCCAAAGGCGCACTTTTTCGGATTCATCCTCAACTTATACCTTCGGCATCGCTCAAACACTTTCCTCAGGTCCTCCACATGAGTTGTTGCCTTCTTGGATTTCACTACCACATCGTCCACATAGTCCTCCACTATATCATGAATCATGTCATGAAATATAGCATGCATTGCCCTCTGATAAGTTGCCCCCGCATTCTTCAATCCGAATGGCATTACTACATAGTAAAAATTCCCAAACGGGGTACGAAAGGCTGTCAACTCTGCATCTTCCATGGACATCTTTATCTGATTGTAGCCCACAAACCCATCCATGAAAGACATCATCTCATGATTAGCCGTTGCATCTACCAAGGTGTCTATGTTGGGTAATGGGTACATATCCTTCGGGCATGCCTTGTTCAAGTCTCTGAAATCGACGCATATTCGTAGCTGTCCATTTGATTTCTTTACCGGTACGATGCTGGAAAGCCATGTTGGATGTTGGATTGGCTTGATGAACCCTACTTCCAGTAACTTTTTGATTTCTTCCTTTATTTGGGTTTCGACCTCGGGTGCATAGTTGCGAGGTGCTTGCTTCACTGGCTTCATTCCTGGGCTTATGTTTAGATTGTGCTCCACAAGATCTTTGTCAATTCCGGGCATCTCGTCGTAATTCCAAGCAAAGACGTCCTTATACTCTCGCAGTAGTTGTATGAGCTCCTCTTTCTGGTTAGCCTCAAGCTCCTTGTTGACATAAGTTGGTCTCGGCGTTCCTCCATCTGTTGCCAAATCAACTTCTTCTAATTCATTTTGTTGAGGTTTTGGCCTATCTTCAAAGCATTCTGGAGCTGGTTCTACCTTCTGTTGTACAACTTCTTCTCCTTCGTTATTGCTGGAGTGGGGGACACCTCCTGAGCTGTTGGGTTTGAACGCTTCTTTGGGCTCTTCCCCCTTGCACCGTCATAATCGAAACACTACCTTTCCGTCGGGTTTTACAACCCTCTCCCATTTTGTCTTTTGGCCATCCTCGGACTGTGCTATCCGCTTGGCATTTATTATATTTCTGGCATCTTCAGGATTTGCTGGCCTTTTCTTCTCTTCTCTTCCTTCCTTCTCCAAGTCCACTACGACTGGCTTCATATCTTTGGAACATTCTCCATGTTCCGAGGTCTTCTTCTTTACTTTTTCTGCAGGTACAAACTTATCTTCCTGCACTTCCTTCCAGCTTGCTAGTCTTAAGGAATCAGGCCTCGCGATCTGGTTCTCTCTCTCTTCAGCGACATCATCGAAGAAAGTTGCTTCGGTGATGTGTGCCTCCTCTGGTCCAAAGGGATTCCGAGTTGCTGGTACCTTCACTTCTTTCCCTTTCCAGATAGCTTTCAGGCACTGATGAAAGACTGAGGGTACCACCCCATAGTCATTTTGCCAAGCCCTTCCCAGCAAGATATGGTATGCTGCATCTACCTCTGCAACATGGAACATTACAGGCCCTCGGATTTTTCCAACTTGCATGTCTACCTTGATATGTCCCAGGGTTCTCGTGCTTTGGTTAGCGAATCCTGTAATGTTTGTTTGTTCCTTCACTATCTTCTTCTCTGACAGGCCTAACCGTTTGAACATGGTGTAGGGCATAATATTTACAGATGCTCCATTGTCAATGAATGCCCTCCGCACTTCGATGCCATTGATTATCGCTGTCACATACAGTGGTCTATTGTGCGGGTATCTTATCTCTCTATCAGCTTTAGAGAAAGATATCTTATTTGCTTCCTCCTCCATTGTTTTCACAAATCCTTTGCTTATGGCCATGCAAGTCTCCTGTGTCTCGGCGGCCTTAATTATTGCCCTGGTTGCCTCAATCCTTGCTTCCTTGGCCAACCCTATCTGATCGAAAAATTTTTTGAATTTGGCCCCATTCATCAATGCTGTCACTTGCAGGCCTGGGTCACACTCCTCCTTTTCTTCCACCATCATCTCCACTTCTGGGATTATGTTGTGGATAACAGTGTTGCATGTTTCTTTTCCCTTGTGATTTGGCAGTGGCTTGTCATGAACACTGCTTTCTTTTCCCAGTTCAATCTCCCCATTTGCCAACTTCTCGTGGAATATTCGACGCGGGCTATAACAATCCATAGTTGAGTGTCCCGCGTATTGGTGGAAAACACAGAAGTCTGGCCTTCTCTTCATCTCCTCCGTCACTGCAAATCTAGGCCTTGGGGGTTTCACCACCCCATGTTCAATCCATTGCTCGTATAGGCCTCTGAATGCTTTCTCACTGCATGTGATAGCCTCCGGGACCGACTTTCTTGCATATTTATCTCCAGGCCTTCCTTTGCTTCGCTCAAAATTTTTCTCATGCTTCTCCCTCTTGGCCCCTTGTGGTTTTGACTGAGAGTCAGCCAAAGCCACAGTTGCTGTTCTCTTGCCCCTCCATGTAACCGTCGCATGGCTAGTGGGCAGTGTCATGATTCCTCCCAAGTCTTGTGCGAAAGCTGAGAGGGTCGCGAAGGAATCACAAGCCTTGGTAATGAGGTGGGGCTTGAAGGAATCTAAGGCACCATTGTTGCAAATGCTGACCAGGTTCTTTTCTTCAATCGGCTCTGCACACTTCTGTGCCTGGGCCCTGAACCTGTCAACGTAATCTGATAGCTCCTCATTTGGCTTCTGCTTGAACCGCATGAGTTCTACAATGGTTACCTGTTTCTGCACATAGAAAAATTTCTTAAAAAATTGTAATTTGAGGTCATCCCAATCATGGACTGACCCCTTCTCCAAATTGTAGTACCAACTAAAGGCACTATCTGTCAAAGTTTTGTTGAATTCCCGCATCAACAAGTTGTGGTTGTTCACTTCATCATATCCCAGCCACGGAGACATCGACTCTACAAACCTGGCAATATGTTCCCTGGCATTTCCTTTCTCCCCGTTGTATTTTGGAAATTGCGGGGGATGCTCGATATATCCTACCGGGTAAGGTTGCCTCCGAATGTGTGCTGGGTAAGGCGGAGTAAAGTCCAACTCCGAGGGTCGAGATGTCTGCCTACGAAGTTGATTGATTACATCGATCATATCATCCTTCGTCACATACTGGCTCGTGGTGTGAACTCTCTGGGGTGTTGAGATATACTGTGGTATCGGCGGTGTGTATGGTAGAGAGATTGGTTGGTGCACACTTGCGTCATGCAAAGTCGGCACTGGTGGAAGTTGCTGGCTCACTCGTTGGACATCGCCTGGAATGGTTGGCATTTGCACCTGTGAAATTGATGGGAGAGCAATTGGGATGATGTTTGTCTGAGGTTGGCTTGCTTCCAACCTATATTGTGGCATGTCACCGCTGTGTTGGGCCTCCAAGTTGATTATTGGAACCGATTGACTTTCCGTCAAGGGCGATACAATCTGGTTCTCTTTGTTGTTGCTGCCATTGTTGTTGTCTTCCACTCCTACCTGTCCCCCTTGCGAGCTTCCTGGGAACATGGCCTTAAACGTAGGAATCTGCATCAACTGTTGGCGGAAGTTCCCCATCTCCTCTTGCTTCCTTTGCATTTCCAGCATCATGGCCATCATCATCCCTTGTCCTTCTCGTGCTTCCTTCAATGCCTTGAGCATCTCCAGTTGCACAGCATTCGTCTGGTCTCCACCTGCATCCTCGCCTTGCCTTCCTGCGTTGGTTTGTTGTTGATTAGTCATATGTGGTGATGTCGAACTCTCTTCTGAAATGTCTTCAACAAGTGGTTGGTCAAAATCCAGGTTTGCGCCTTGGAATGCTTGAGATACTTGTCTTGGAACTGGATCCGGCGAGGTAATGCTATCTGTTGGTGAAGCAGCTCTTCCTGTAATTCTCCCACTTCGAGTTGTGGGCATACCCTTCACGAATTCTACACCTCCCCAGCAGAGTCGCCAAATAAATGTGGGCAAGGAAATCGCGTCTTGCTCGCTTAGGGTTTCGTGTTGGCTGAGGAGGAGAGAAATCCACGAAGAATACGGAATTGATTGGTTGATTGTAGAGGGGAGAACGACAGGTGGGCGATTACTCCAACGACGCGTGGCAGAACCCCTAGAATCCGGAAACCGTGTTAGGGTTATTGGGATTCCAAGAGCCTTCTTCGGTTCTTCGAGTTGAGAGAGTGTTCGAATCTTGTTAGTGCTTTTTAGGTGGAATATCCGAGCCTTAAGCTACTAAAAGAGTCCGAGTCTTGTGTCCGGAGAGCAGTCCCCTTCCAAATAGAATGGAAGGGGTATTTATAGGGTATTCTGAAAAGTAGTCATGTGCAAGGCACATGCCTTCAGGAAAATTTCAGAAATACCCTTTAGTCCTTAGAATAATGCCCATATTGCCCTGTCCTTCTAGCCACCAATCCAATCCCTCAATCAATTTCCAAAATGAGCCGCCTCCACGAGTCTTCCGCCTCGGGACACGTGGAGGCTTCTCCCGGTCTAGCACATTTATTTCTGACTTTTTCATCTTCATTCCATTAGGTTATGCGAACCCTAACTTGCACATTTAATGAGGTCGTGGAACCCTAATTGTGCATTTAATTTAATTAGGTCATGTGAACCCTAATTTTGCACATGGGCCCACACACATGTACTAGTCGATCATCTATGTTACATGTCTATTTCAATTTTGAGAAACTTTCCATGTTAATATCTTCTTCTTCTTCTTTTTTGGACATGGAACGTTAATGTTTTGAATTTCTATAAATAAAATTTCTTGGTTACCGTATTTAGCATTTATGGACAGAATAAGTCACATGCATGACTCAAAATAAAATTACAGTTTAATTTAGATCATTTAAGAGAGTATATAGTATTTATATTGGCTTCATTTATTTCTCAATCTCTTTTTTCCTTCGTCACGCATTACTCATGTGCTTATAATTTTCTACAGTTTTCAATATATTGAAGAGTGAAATTACCCAATAACATCACTCCAATCTATTATTACACATTGGTAGCTGAAAAATTTTACTTGTAAAAATTTAAAGACGTTAAAGTTCAATATTTTAAAATTGAAATATTTGAATTTAAATTCTAAAAATAACTCAAATATTTAGAGTGCATTTAAGTCCCGAAAATACTTCTAAAGTGTCAAACACTATATTCATCCGTTTTTAAAATGTTTTTTTTTTACTATTTCTCATTATTTGGAGGGTCCAGTACCCACAAGGGAGCACAACCACACCTACATTTTGACCCGTGGACAAAGGTACTTCTAAAAATATGAAAAGTCAATGTAACACAATTCTTGATGATAAAGAGTGAAATTAAGTACTCTTACCAGCTTCTGATGAATTTTTGTTAGAATTTGGGGATATGTAGATAAAGTTTGCATCGATTAACTTGTTATTGAGGACTTCAATAAGCCGAATAAGCCTGTCATTGAATAGCGTGACCGCGTTACCAATCATCTCCACACAAGCAGTTCCATTTGTGCCATAGGTATTCAATTCAGAGGGAATGCAACCTAATTCACCAACTCCAAATACTCCCACCTTCCTTGCTCCATAGGTGTACAAAGTCTAGTTTATATTCAACAAAAAGACAAAAGTAGCTTAATTTGAAATCCTCAAAAATGTACGGCAGGGTATATTAATTTGAAACTTTCGAACTCAAGTGAAAATAAAGGAAAGGGAAAGAAAATGAAATCTATAAATTATCCATAATCTATAAATTTCCTAAATTTAGCGTACCCTAGTATTTCTTTGTTATTTTATCTGTAATTGTACAAATATTAATATTCTAATTTAATATTGAATGCTCAAATATTATATTAATTTGTATTATATTATTCATATAACAGTTAACTTTGATTCAATAAAAATTCTTCTATAAACTTAGTTTTTTTGCATTTTGATTAATTCTAAGATGATTCTTAAATAGTACTCCCTCTGTTCCAAAATTATAGATATATTTTTCTTTTTAATCATTTTTCAAAATTAGATATACATTTCTATTTTAGGATTATAAAGTGACATGATGTTCCTAATATACTATTACTTTTTTATTTTCATTTTCAATATCAAACCACCATCGCTTAATTCCTAGCTAATACCGAGGCTAGGCTATATTCGAGAACAACGAATTATTCTTAAAAGTTGTTGTTTTACAAGTATATCCCTAAATTTCTAATTTTGGATAATATAATCCTATAAAACTAACCAAGTATACAGTGTTATAGTCCATGTAACGTTTATCGGTTTCACGAACCAACGAAACTAAAATGAATCGTGTTTCAGGCAACCCTAGTATCAACTATATGAAGTTTATATCAAGAACTATTGGGAGATAGTAAAATTTAAGGAATTAAAGAGAATGAAGCTAGCTAGAGATCGATCGATAAATTAGAATGTTTGACTGACCATTAGCTGCTGAGAGTAGCGTTTAATAAGAAGTGCAGCATACTGATCCGGAGTAAATTGATGGCTTGACTCATAGAAAGATGGGAGAAAGTAGTTGTTAATGTAATCGTTGTTTCCCATACCAACTGTATATATGCATTTCCTTAGGTGATCCTTTGATTTTCTATTTCCTAGCAAGGCAGCAATCCGTAAAATGGTAGTTTTGTGAAATTGTAACTGCATATTAAAGCTGAACCGATCACCCTGCAGTGAGAAACAAGATTGTGCATTTCATTATTTGATCAATATCCTATTTAATAGTTTTGGGAGAGGAGAGAGAAAAGAGGGAATGACTGTATGTTGTCCGGATTCGTCGAGAATTCCAGATGCCCCGGATGCATAATTCAGGCCTTGGAGAATTTCCAGGCCTCTTCCGGTTGCAAAAGGGGGAATGTAATTGTCAAAACCCAAAAATTCAGCTGAAATTTCATTTCATCAAACAAAAACATTTCAATTTCAATTGGAAGACTGACTAGGTTCGATCCTTAGTGACAATATGTAAGAGAGAGAGAGAGAGAGGAACCTATAAAATCTGCGATATTTCGGCCATTAGTGAATCTACCAGTTGGGCCTCGAGGAAAATCAATCCCATACGGTGGGAAGTTGACCTTGGCTCTAGTATCCAGCAAATTATTATTGCCATTATCGGCTAGGGAGTCACCAAAGATGAAGTAACAAGGGACCTTTGGCTTTGGCTTTGGCTTTGGCTCACCATACACCGATGATATAATAAAGTTTAGAGCAAATAAAACTGTCAGCACCGGCCTGAAAATCTTAACTTCACATCCCATTTAATTTGAGAAGAAAGAGATGACATGCAGAAGAAAAATAAGTAGATAACCAAGAATTAAATGCCCATATATAAATTAAAAAGGATAGTACATAGAACAAGTGGGCATAAAAAAACAAAAAATAAATAATAAAATATCATTTTTCTTTTATTTCTTTGTTGGAGTATATAATATAAGACGTGTGGATACAAGTCAATGTCAGAACTAATCAATGAGAAAATATCAATTGGTTAGTTGTCCACTCGTCCCACTATTTTATGGATGTGTTTTTTTTTTATTATAAGGTTAAAACAATCCTTCTACAGGGACGGTGGGGCGACCGGGTAAATTTTTTTTTAGTATCTCTTAAATAATTTATAATATTTAAATAACATATAAATTATTGAATTTTATAAAAAAATTAATTTTAATAAATATTATAAATTATTTAAGTCATAAAAAAAAACCGATCACTGTACCGATCAACAATCCCCATCTCCCTAGACTTTTCCAGGTTCAAACCATCTCTAGCATAGCATAGCATCGATTTATATAGCAATTAAAAAACACTAACTATTAAACCATATGTTCAAACACACGTACGTGGCCAGAATATTGATAACTATTATTCTCATTTTTTTCAAGCTTGTCTGTCAAGTTACTGAAATTTTTGGAAGAAAGTAATGTAATTTCCATTTCGTACGGGCTACACAAAACCATGTAGACTCTTCCATTGAAATACTACCACAACAAATACATTATTGTTATTTAGCAAAAAAATATAATAAAATACATTATTGTCACGCCCCTCAAAAATAATGCAAACATATATTTTTAGTATCGCAATTTATATACGAGTATATATATAATTTCAACCATGTATAATTAATTCCGACGTATTTATGCATATATTTTGTTTGTCATCTCTCTCTAGATCTCTCTCTGTCTTCAGAGTTGAGCTAGACGGCGGATATCATATGGATATGCATCCGATGGAGACTCTGCGGCATATGATCTCCTCCCAAGGACCACATTAGCAGCTTCCGACGGGTGAAAAGCGTCCCAAAATATGTAGTTATCCCTATTTGGGCATGGAGTTTGAAGTGGAAGACAAGTAATTTGGCCATTGTTCCTCCCTACACCGCAACAGCCCGAGTTCGTATTGCTAAAACCTAAAAAAAAAAACAAATGTAAAATACAATATATATATATATATATATATATATATATATATAAAATAATTTTTTACAAGGTCGAATCATGAAAATATATTTTATTATTTATTTACGAATTTTAGTTATAAAAAAAATTACCGTAAAATGCAGGACGACTGATTATATCCTGGAAAATCCCATAGGCATTAATGTAAGTAAATCTTGAATCTGGTTGATTTCTGTTGAGGTCATCAACAAGACCCCTAAGCCTGTTGTTGAAAATCTGATTTGCCACATTGATTCTTTGTACACATGATGACCCATCTGGGCTGTTTTGGGCCAGAGCATTTGGGCTGCATCCAATCTGGCCCACTCCAATCATAGCAAATTTTCTTGCTCCGTAATTGTACAATGTCTGCAGTCACAAAACAGCATGGAAATTAATTAATATTTTCACATGTTAAAATGATATTTCCACACGAGTCTCTCTCACATGGAGGTGAGACATACTCACTATTCATGCGGAAATATCAATTATTTTCTTATGTGGAATATACCATTATTTGAATTTTTAAAAATAAATAATGCATTTTATTACCACTAATTGTTCCCTATATTGTTGAATAAGAACATCAGCATATTGATCAGGTGTATATTGGCGGCTAGTAGAGTAATAAGCAGGCATAAAATAGTTATTAAGGTAGTCATTGCTGCCTAATCCGATGGAGTATATGCACTTGCTCAGATAATCTGCAGCAGAATTTTCATCCCCAAGTAAATTAACCATCTGCGATACTGTGTTTCTGTAATTAGTTACCTGCCCCCTCATAGTAATTCTTCCACCCTGTAACAAAAATTAAATTAATACCTATGTAAGAGTATATATATATATATATATATATATATATATATATATATATATATATATATATAGTGATCAGTTGAAATAATTATTTGAAAGATGAATGACTACTATATATATATGTACCAGTTGCTGCCCTGTTTCGTCTCGAATTCCAGCAGCTGCAGATGCATAATTCACTCCTCTGAGTATGTCTTGACCCCTTGCTTGTGAATAAGGAGTTATGTAATCATCAAACCCTAAAAGCTCAGCTGCAATAAGGAAAATAAGTTAGTTAGTTAGTTGCTTGGATATTTCTTTTCAAATTTATTAGAAAATTGAAACCTCAATCCCAAATAAAAAAGACTCGTATGATATGGCGTTTAAAATATATATTATGATAATTAAATTAGTGTTAGAAGAGCTAGAAAATATAGGTTATAATATGCACTATATTAGTTTGTACAATATTTTTTTTTTGCTAAATAACATTTCTAGCTAGCATTAATTAATATTGATATTATGGTGTAAATATTTAAATCCGTGGACATTTATAGTGTGTCGGCACGTACAGAGTTTTCCTATACATAATAGTATGTCCCATGTGTGATTGTCATGCACTGTAATTGTAATCGTTAGGATATCACATGCGAGTTGGAGTTAAACGTTGAATAAATAATAAAAAATTGAAGAATTAATATATATAATAGTTTAAGCTTTTTTATCAAATCGATCAAATATTATATATATATATATATATATATATAAAAGTATAACACTCACATATAGGTAGATCATTATCAAAAAAATTAACTTAATTGTTTTTTCAGTATGCATGAATATGGTCACTGCATGCGACTATAATAAACTCTGCTAGCCAAATGTAAATTACGAAACATCCTCAATTAAGTCTACGTACTAACATATTGCATGCATGGCTATCACTCATATGATAACTTCTGAGATTCACATGAATTCTAAAACTTAAAGCACTGCTTCTGTTTCACAAATGGTCTCTTTAAAATAATATTTTTGTTTCATATTTATATACTCTATATATAATTATTACTTAATTTAATAATGATAATAAAAATATAATGTTAAATTCGATAATATTGTGTCATTTTATACTATAAAAAAATTGACAAATGAGAATTTTTTGTAAGACGAAAAGGGTAATCATGTTTCAGTATGGTGGCAGCATGATCGAGAAATTAAGAGAGAGCTTACCAATGACATCAACCGTAGTTTTACCATTGCAAAACCTTCCGGTTGGTCCGGCAGGGAAATCAATCCCATAAGGCAAGTAATTAGCTCTTGCCAACGATGCGATTGCATTATTATTGCCATTATCCACCAAAGAATCACCAAAAATAAAGTAACAAGGAACTTGAGGCTGCGCTTTAGCCCCCTTATAGTAAAAATTCAACACAATAATTATCATGACCAACCATTTCTTAAACTCAACACCCATTTTTCCCCAAAAGAAAAGGAATGAACCTTAATTAGGGGAACCAAACAAAGGGTGAGATTTATGAGCACTTAGAAATGGTATGCATGTGTAATGAAATTTAAAGTATAGAGATTTATATATATAGGAGTTATATGGTGACAAAGAGCTAGCTAGCAATTCATGTGTAATCATATCTATCTTTACGGTTGAGATGTTAGGTTGGAGGCATTAATGTCACGCGGACATAATGTGATATTCCACAATGACCAGTTAAATATTGGCGTTCTCTAAAATTTTTGTATTATGCATTTCCAATGTATATATAGAAGCTAGTAGTAGTAATAATCTAAACAATTTATAATTATTAATCTTAACTAATAATTGCATGTGCTAGTTGTGTAGTATGATATATAGTAGATATGATTAACTAGTTAATCTAATTTTGTTGTTTTATATATAGTGCAATAAGTGATAGTCCAATAAACGTTCTTGTTAAGAAATTAATTATATTCCCTTTATTCTAAAATCAGATATACAATTTGACTTTTGAGGTTAAACGACCGAATATTAAAATTCAAATTAATGTGAATATATTTAATTTTAATTGATACAATTATTATAATTGTATACTTTATAATAAAAACTAGTAATCACAAAATTTATTTTATTCTAAGCTTTTATAAGTCATACTAATTTTAAAGTTTAATATGTCGTCTTTGGACTTCAAAAATCAAATTGTATCTCTAATTTTAAAACGGACAGAGAGTATTTTTATATCTCTCCCGAAAAAGGTATTATTTTTAATAAAATTATTTGAAAAACATTTTTCTTTCTTAACCGCAGGGAGGGGGGTACAAATAAGAAGGGGAACATTATTTTCACGTGTATTTTTTATATTTTCATATAATTTTTTCTCACATGAAGATGAAATTCACTGTATATACTCATGTGAAAGAGAATAATATAAAAATATCAAAAATACATACGAAAATATCAATTTCCAAAGAAGAAACATCCTTCAAATAACTTATTTCATAATGGGGAGATGACATAGGATAATTACAAAGCATTAAATATGATGGACCATACATTGACTATCAATATGTCTCTCTCTCTCTAGTCTTCTATTTTT
The DNA here is from genome assembly GCA_016801055.1 of Panax notoginseng. Classification (NCBI taxonomy): domain Eukaryota; kingdom Viridiplantae; phylum Streptophyta; class Magnoliopsida; order Apiales; family Araliaceae; genus Panax; species Panax notoginseng. Next base: position 232,062,873 of record CM029014.1, read on the forward strand.
TTTTTCATTTCTTTTTTTCAGTCGAAGTCACTTTGGATTCATGTCAATAATGGTATACGAACTTGAAATCTTACAAACAAAACACACTTCACTAAATAATATGGACGTAAACTAGACATCTTGCATCTTTCAAGTTACATAATATATATTGTTATACAAAACTATTAAAAAATTTATTAACAATACACTCTTTTAATTATGATATGAATATAGAAGAAAGTGGTACGTACAAGATTTAATTGGGTCATTTAGCATGGAACTAATTAATGATATATATGATCTAATCTTTGCTAAGATTTTGTAGAGTAATTGTACGATCCATCTCACACTATGCCCGAGCGAAATGTGAGAATGCTCTTACCCTGGAGTGTCAACCTGATACTTGAGCCCCTATCAAACCATCAGCTTTGATACCTCTTGTAGATTAGCTCAATAAGCATGTTGAACTACTTCCTTACCTAAAATATCTAAAAGATTAACCTATTAGGTTGAGACTCTATCATGCTTATTATCTCATCTATATTTTTAAATTTATCTATGTATAATTCATATAAAATATCTCAATAGATTTTCTGCATAAACATGTAAGTAATTATGGTCACATGCATGAACGCACTTAGAAGGGACAAATTGAATTGACGTAGAAAAAAAAGACTTAAGAAAACAGCAGCCATATGCCCGACATGTGATGCTTTGACATTGCAATGATTTTAATTAATATCCATTCATTGCGAAAATAACGGGTTCCGAAACATATATAGGCATATAGCTACCCCCAATAGTATCAATAATCAACCTAATCCTACTATACAAATTACACTTCGAAAGCTAACTAGCTGATTTTCTCGTATAAACTTAGGCTATATTTGTTTAAAAAGATTATATTTGATATAAAATTATTAATTTTAAGTATTTTATTTGTTTTTAAATTTAAACTTAAGACTATTAGTCTAAGAATTATAAAATGACTTAAGATGAGTGACTATTTAATTTCATGTTCAATGAGGTATTATAATCTCCACCATTATTGAGACTAAAAATTTCAAAACAAAATTATCTTCAACCTTTTTATAAACTGACCATAATATCTTATTATATCCAATACGCTTATTATTGGTACACAACTTATTAGTAAACAGTTTATTATTAGTAAACAACTTATTATTTAAATAGTTTATTGGTAAACAACTTATTATTTAAACAACTTATTGGTAAACAGCTTATTGGTAAAATTAATAGCTTATTATTTAAATAATTTATTGGTAAACAGTTTATTATTGATAAAAAACTTATTGTTTAAACAGATTATTAGTAAACAGTTTATTGGTAAAATAACTTATTATTTAAATAGACTTATAATTGGTAAACAGCTTATACTTAATTACTTTGCTTATTAGAGTTTGGTACTTAATTACTTTGCTAAATGATAATAGTGCAGATTAAGATGATAGGGAAAGAGATTTTATATTTGTTCTCAACTCTAGCACTTAAATGACGGGAAACACAACCGTACAGAGCTCATATATGACTGATATAATTCTAAACAATATCTTAATACAGTAGACTTGGGACCAAACTATTTGTATTCTAATTGTGAGGTTATTACTAAATAGAGTTATTGGTACAAAATATTTTCCGAACACTCAAAAATATCCACTTTAACAAAAATATCAATAAGAACTCCCTAATAATTATTATTCAAAAAATATTTATGCAAAGTAGTCTTTTATAGAAAAATGTGGTCTTTTATAGGAAATATAGTCTGTTATAGGAAAATGTAGTCCTTTATAGGAAATATAGTCTTTTATAGGAAAATATAATTCCTTATAGGAAATGTAGTCTTTTAAAATTAATATTATCTCTCTCATATATATATATATATATATATATATGAAATTATTACTATATAGAGGTATAGTTTCTTAATACGTACGAGACTTAAAAAATATATAACATATTACAATTTAGAGGTTATTCCTATTCTTATATAAAATATTCCTAAATAGGAATTTTACTGTAATGAGATTATTTTTTTATTCTTGTTTTCAGCTTGGAAACGCATCGAGTCACTCGTTCAACCATTAGAGCTATTACATCAATTTAAGTCTTCAGCGAAAATAAATTTGATGTATAAACAATATCTTAATATGGGACTATTATTTTATTCTTTTTTCAACTTGGAAACGTATCGAGTCACTCGTTCTCCCATTAGAGCTATTACATCAATTTAAGTCTTCAGTAAAAAAGAAATTTGATATATAAACAAGTTTAAATTATAGTTTAAAATATATTATTATATTGATAAAGGTATAATAATTTAAACGATATTTTTTATTCAATCCTTTAACTAATTTTAAAAAAAACAAATATAACATGAAATTATTTTAAATTATCTCATAAATAATTTCATAAAAAATAAACATGTGACTAGAATATTTATATATATTTTTAACTCACAACTTTCTTTATTCCAAATAAGTTTCATTTTTTCTCTTCTGTGTACTCCATAATAAGAGCCCTTATATATTTACAAAACTTTTTTAAAAAAGAAAAAAGTTTAGAGTAAAACATGATATATATATATATATATATATATATATATATATATATATTAAATTATGAAATTAAACTTTCTTTCTTTATTCTGAAGTTTTCTTTCCTTTATTGTGAGACTAGAATTCTAAAATCTGAAATTTACTTACTCATGGATCTCAAACTTTAGTTCAAAGATATGTTGTTAATGTAACATCTCGAGTCGACTCTCAAGTTCAAGTTAAGTTATAGTATGATAAAATTTAATGTATTATCTTAATAATATATTCTTGAGTTATCTTAGTACAACATATGCTCACCTAAAAGATTATGACGTCTATGTAATGCCTAAATAAACAAATAATTGCACAAGGCCCTCAAACTTTGTCTCTCTAGCCATTGTTCAAATGACCCGACTTGATTTGAGAGTAGACTCTGATACCATATATATTCATCCGACCTGATTTCAGAGTAGACTCTGATACCATATTCATCCGACCTAATTTGAGAGTAGGTTCTGATGATACTATATGTAACAACCCGAGTCAAATTTCTAATCCAAATCAAATCAAATCAAATCATCGCATAATAAAATTTAATGTGTTGTCTTAATATTCTCTTGTATCATCTTAGTCCATCCCAGATTTTACCAAAAGATAATGACTGAAGGTATTTATGATAACAATTTTAATTCTTATATACACCGTCCAAATATCCCACATATTATGATATAGAATTGGTGTTATAATTACTCAATCGAGTTTTTGAATATCTTTACATGTAAAATGCCAAAAAAGGTTTGCTTTTCACAAATTAGTTAAATTATTTACAGTTGGATTACAGCTTGGATAAATATAAAGTCATGGACGAGTTTGACATTTAGCATCAACAATCGTATCTCACAACCCAATTGATAACAATTGGTCCCTCATAATTTGTTCTAAAACATGTCAGTTTCTTATATCTAGGTAGCTCATGAAATACAACACACAAATTACTAAAGATACAATATATATATATATAGGTCCTCATATCATACTATTTTCTTTCTCTACCAGGTTGTCCTCACCATTGCCAAATGCAAGTACAGCTGAAACGAATTCGATTTCGAAAAATGGAAATCTGTTTAATTTATAGAGAGAGAGAACTGCACTGCCGCTAGACCATTTTCTGATCCAACGGATGAGTATCAAGACGGTGACAGTCTGACAGATCTAACCGTTGCTGGGCTCCAAGTAAGTCCACACACACACACACACACACACACACACATATATATATATATATATATATATATATATATATTTCGAACGTACCGACTGTGAAAGCCCATCAATAAGGGGGAGTGGATGGCCTGCATGCACTCAGTCCGTAAATATTAATGCTTGCGAGTCAAGTCAATGCCGAGTAACATGCATGGGTCTCAACTTATTACGCTTGCCATAGCTATCAACAACAACCGGAAGAAGAAGAATATCTAATGCAACTTTATGTCTGCAAGTTTATTACCCGTACTTAGTTTTAGTTGAATGTTTCAACACATACAGTCAAGTTTTAGTTATTTGTTAAGGGGCCCTAATATGCTTCAAAAGAAAAACAAATAAACTCTTATAATTAAGATTTGGTCGTACTTATGCTTACCACTTTGTGGGGTCAACGTAACTTTGATTTCATAAATAAATATATTTATTATTAAAAGCCTTACCGTCTTAATTAAAGCTCATATTAAATTGAAAATTATGGAAAACGAATAATGATAAACTTATCCAACATTGCATTTATCAGGCATGCATTTTAGCATTATATGCTAGCAGTTCATACAATACACTCCCTCCGTCTCTTATACTCTCTTTTTGAGTTTTGGACGGGGAAAAAATATTAGAAACGTTATATTAAAATAGAAAAAAAAAGAATACAAAATTTAAAGTTTTTTTTTGTATTATTTCTAAGTTTTTAATAGAAAAGAATAGAAAATTTAAAAATTTTCTTTTCTTACGTTATTGAGTTCCAATGAAAAAAAATATATATATAATTTTTACAAATTTACCCTTTTATTAATTATAACCATTGAAGCATGAATAAAAATATGCAAGAAAAATTTAATGAAAGGAAAAATTTCATAATCAAATACAAATATCCAAATAAATGTTGAACAAAAACTACTTCTACAAAGTCATTATCATACCAAACCCAAAAGTCATATATCAAACTTAATCTGTATTATTAATACTAACAGAGATTATTAATCGAATTCTTTAAGAAATTCAATCTCCTCTCTAATGGTAACTCAAACACTGCTCGTGCCATATCTTAATTTTTTAATAGCCAAAAATAGGTCTCATCGATTTTTTCCTCATCGAAATTATTATAATTACTAAGATAATTATTACCTTAATTTGTTTATTACTCCCTTCATTCCTAAATAAGTGTCGTTTAAAGTTTTTACACATGGATTAAAATAAAGTCATTTAATACTACCATTTAATCATTAAAATCTGTGTAAAATTCTATCATTACCTCTTTATGGGAAGTTGAAAACTATTAATACTAAGGGTGAGAATTTCTTGGAACAATGAAAGAAGGTAAGGGTGATATAGGAAAGTAAATAATTTATTCTCCTAAAAATTTGTAAACGATAAATAATTTGGAACAAATTTTTTCTTCCAAAACGTCACTTATTTAGGAATGGAGGGAGTGTGACGCCACCAAAATAGGTATACATCACCCATCTTGAGTCGCCAAATACATGATATAAAATTTAAATACAACTTAATAATACAACTGTCGTGTAAAATACGACAAAACATAAACTGAGAGTTTTAATACGAATATTGTCTTCTAGACAGTATTCAACTCAAATGGAGTCCTCAATACATTTATTATCACACTATTTCATAGAATAGTGAGGACTACTAATACTATCATCTGGACCGTCACTCCGTTCCCCGACTAGTCCCGGCTACGTTCTCATTTCCTGAAGAGAACAATGAAAGCAAAAGGGCGAGCTCAACTAACACAGTAAGAAATATTATGACTAAGATAATGCAGAATAATTTATCATTAGCCTTCAACAGTGTTAAACTGATAAAATATAACAAACATCAAGTTTAATTGCAGCGGAACAAGCAATCCATTAGAAGAGTCAAGTAGAGCATAAAATCTACTATCTTCTATGATTTAAAAGGTTTTTCATCACTTTTATCGCTGAGACTCAGCTTAATAAATAATCCACATCATCGAATCACCCTTGCACTACGACCAAGGATATTCTTAAGTATCACGACCATAAATTATTCATGCACTACGGGCCAAGAATATTCGTGTATTCACAAATGGTCATGATCATGCCAACAACCGTCCATCAATGCACTACGGGCCAATGAAGACTTTTATCACATCATTTATAACATTACGGTCATGATTATACCGAATAATCCTTGGTCATAATCATACCAAGTCCATCTATGCACTACGAGCTATAGATGACTTTCAACATAATATAAGCATGAGGATGATGACAATGATATAAGAATTCAATAAAACAAGTTCAAGGATAAATTTTTAAAGATTTATAATTAAATTTATCTAGAAATCAATAACGTCCAAATTGTTAACATAATACTGCTTTGTGGAGTAAAATTCAAGAATAATATTGTACCAAAAATAATTTGGACCGAAAACGAATCAATTTTTATCATGAATATTACCCCGGGTAAATAGTACTCGAGTGAATAGTACCCCGTGAATAGTACTTCGGGGAATAGTAATCCCGTGAATAGTACTCCGGTATGAAAAAGTTAAAACTTATCAAGAATGCTCAGAATAATATTTTCATGAAAAAATACTGGATGAAGCGCAAATATCAAATATATTCTACTAATTTTATGGAGTATAGAAGCCAAAACTTCAACAATATGAGTATAGAATTCGAAATCTGAAACGAAATAATATTACTTACATACTACAGAGTATGAAAGAAAATATTATTTCAAGCGAATATTGAACAAAAATAACATCCCTTACCTTGAAAAGAAGAGAGTATTTTAACTGGTATAGCGGGGATATTTTCTTGAAGAAAATTTTTACTATTTTTTACGCTCAAAACTTCCTTAAACTCTAAAGAAATACGCTCAATATTATAAAAGAAGAATTCTCTGATTCTGGTGTATTTTTCAATTCTAACTAAGTAAAACTTTCACCGTTATTTTCATAAAGTTTTTTTGTCGTTTTCTTAATCCAATAATAATTCCGTTGCGGGGTCCACCAATGATTATGCCGTTATACGAATATTCCCTGTTAAAACGAATATTCCCCGACCAATCGAATATTATATAACAACTTGCGTACTTCGTAAAATTTATAAATATTACCCACAACTATAACATTATCTCAAATCTACACCATAATTTTGAAAAAAATATTTCGAGAAAATTAAATACTTATTCGTAAAATTTGGGATTTTATAATTTGTTGATGTATTCTTCAAAATTGGGGATAGAGAGATAATTGAAAAAACTGTTGTGAGTCATCTTATATAAGGATTAAAATAGAGATTCAAATAAGGATAAGAAAACTGTTGGATAATGATTTATTCATGTATTCTTTAAAATTGGGGATAGAGAGTTGATTAGGAAAATTGTTGTTAATGCTCTAACAGTTATAGATGACAATTTTTTTTTAAATTAATATTTTTATGATATTTTCACGTAATTTTATTTACAAAAATAACAATAAAGACCCGCATTTATGGGAGAGAGATACTTTATATATTATGGTGTTTTCACGTGAAAATTTCAATTCCAAATTTTTTTCTCATAAATTTTTAACAAAAATTATACAATATTATTTATGTATGACACTGTTAAAATTATTGCACTAGAAAGGATTTACTAACAACTTTAAAGGAGTGAAATATTAAATATTTTATTGCTGTTAGGTAAGGGTATAAATAAATCGAGTCGAGTCGAGTATTGAGTTGCTTATATTTGGTTCACAAAATTTATCGAGCATAAAATAAGGTTTGATTGAGGCTCATTTAACTATTGAGTCGAGTACAATCTCGCATCGAGCCCGAACAGTTTGAACTTTTCGAACGAATATGATTTGAGTATCAATAGAAAATTACAATTTGAGAAGATTCAAGTAATTTATCGAACTTTTAAATTTGCTCATATTTGACTCATTTATACTTCGAATCGAGCTCGAATCGAATTTTTAGTCGAACGAGTACAAATCAAACCCAAACTATTTGCTCATTTAATCATTTTACAGCCTTACTGTTAGGTCAACAAAAGAATTGAATCTTAAAAGTTTTTTTTTTAAAGTATATTTGTGGAGAAATATAGTATTTTTAAGTTATTATCAGAAACTCTATTACTAAAATCAGGCACTTGATGGTAAGTTGGTAAATTAAGTTGGGGTTTTGTACATAATAAAAAATAATTACTCTCTCCATTCTTAAATAAGTGACGTTTTAGTAGAAAAAATTTGTTCTAATTTATTTGTCGTTTACAACTTTTTAGAAGAATAAATTATTTATTTTCCTATATCACATTTATTTTCTCTCATTGTCCCAATAAATTTCCTTTTTTATATTAATAATTTTTAATTTTCCGTTAAGAAGTAGTGGTAGAATTTAAAATAAATTTTAATTATTAAATAATAGTATTAAATAATTTTTTTAATTCATATACAAAAACCTTAAACTACATTTGTTTAGGAGGGAGGAAATAATTAGGATTGAGTCTGCTCTATTTTGGCTTGGTGCCACTCCCTGCTGCATCTGCATGGATTAAAGCTATAGAGTGCCATTCCTACTCCCACAAAGAATCACCTGTGAGTTGTAACCCTCTTAATACTATTTTCTGTTTTTCTCTCTCTAGATTTCTTCCTTTATCTCTCTAAATTTCTCTCTCTCTCCCTATATATGGATAAATACTCGTCATCGACGTGTAGAGATTTTTCTCCACAGCCACCCAAAATATCCAATTCTTAACCACCTGCCACTCATTCGTCTGTATACGGACACTACCCAATTTGGTTTAAATACCTCCTCGTTTTTACAAATACAGCAATAATAGTAGGGCTTTTCTGTTCCCAGTGATGATGAAGGTCAAATCTTCTGAAGAAATCAGCATTTTGCAAAAGGATTTGGTAATATTCCTCCATTTCTTATCCTTTTAATTTCGTACCAATTTTCTATTTTTATTCATGTCTAGTAATTTTTAACTGCCCTTTTAATGGGGTTTTTGATGCTACAGTTCTGATTTGTTTTTTGGGTCATTTTAGGCTCTACAATTTATGTTTGAACTTTTTATATGGTTAATATTTCACACTTGGTGACAGAATTATTCAATGATTATAATTTTAAATACAGTTTAGTTTTATTGTGAGTTTCAAGTCTCACTGAGGCTTAATTAATTCCCGAAAAAAATATTTTATATTCGTAAATGAATCAGAATACTCTGTTTTTCCCTCTCTTGGCATATGTATACATAATTCATGTATATTTATACTATTTATATATCAGCAAGTATAAATTTTTTAATTTTTCTGGGAAGAATGATGATTTACTGGTTTTGAGTTTTTTAAAGGGAATTGTTATTCCTATAATAAAAGTTGATTTTTCATATGACGAGTGTGAGTCCCACTTACAATTCATGAGTACCTCGCGGAACTATAAATGCCCTTTTAAAAATTATATAAGTGCAAAATGCCAGTAACTCTTTGATTAATATGTTTTGAACAGTGTTTTTCTTGATTATTGAACTTTAGGTGATTTAAGTTTGAACGATAACTCTCTTCTAAAACACGTGCAACAAGAAACATTTTATTACATGTATGTGTACTTTTTATATGTAAATGTTTATTTTAAATAAAGTATTATTTATGTATTTTTCTGGGAAGAATGCTGATTTACTATGGTTTTGAGTTTGAAAATTATCTAACATGCAGTTAGAATGAAACTGACGTTTTGATTAAAGAAGTTTGAATAATATTTTTCTGTTCTTATTGAGTTTAGGTGATTTAAGTCTAATAATGCTTTAGAAAATGTTGCAGCAAGAGGCCTTTACTACATATGTAGTTACTTCGTTTGAATAATTTAGTGATATGAAATGAACTGTTTAAGACTTGCAAGCAATTGTTGCAGGAAGATATGTATTTTGGAAAAGTATATGCATTAGCATACTTAGACAATTTTCAAATTGTAGGCTGAGTTGCAGACAAGAGATATACCCGCTAACAAGTATAACTACAATTCTGCCATACTTAGGACTAGACTGGAAAGGCTTTTGCGGGACAGAGAGCTCAGGAAATCCAACAGGTCTATCCATCTGAATGAGGAGGTCAAAGACAATAACGGAGATGTGGATACGTATTGGGATGGCCTAAGCTCAACTGATGGTGACAAGTGGCCTCATGATGAAGAGTTATTGGATGGGATCACTACGCCAAGAGTTCTTAATGATCAGGGACGTGATAAACAAAATGGACGGCCTCCCAAACAACGTTTATTGGTGGTTGCGAACCGGCTACCCGTATCCGCAGTTAGGAGGGGTGAAGACTCATGGGCACTAGAAATAAGTGTAGGGGGGCTAGTCACTGCCCTTTTGGGTAAGTGTTAGTTCAATTCATTTTTATTTGCTACTTTACATTAACCACGTTTTTTTACTCCTTTGTTTCTAGCAGGGATTATATGCTTCTGCTTCTTTTATTTGCGATATAGGTTACAATAAGTTGTCAAGAACTCAAGATATTATATTATGAGTATCATTTTGTGCGCATACACATATAAACCCAATCTCTAATAGGCATGCTAAATGATGATGCATCATCTTCTTGAAGGTGTGAATGAATTTGAAACCAGATGGATTGGATGGGCTGGTGTAAATGTACCTGATGAAATTGGACAAAGAACACTCACTCAAGCACTAGCTGAGAAGGTTCATATTATTCAGTCTCATATCACTGTTCTCATTGTCTAAGAGCTTACAAAAGTGGAGTCTCTAGTGCTATTGCCAATACTTACACATGATGATTAGTTATCTTTCCTAAGATTGTCTTAATGATTGCAGAGGTGCATACCAGTCTTTCTTGATGAAGAGATTGTTCATCAATATTACAATGGCTACTGTAACAACATCTTGTGGCCTCTTTTCCATTATCTTGGTCTTCCACAAGAGGACCGCCTCGCGACGACCCGTAGTTTTCAATCCCAATTTGATGCTTATAAGAGGGCTAACCAAATGTTTGCTGATGTGATAAATAAACATTACGAGGAGGGCGACGTTGTATGGTGCCACGATTACCATCTAATGTTTCTCCCAAAATGCCTCAAAAAACATAATGACAGAATGAAAGTTGGTTGGTTTCTCCACACACCTTTTCCTTCTTCCGAAATTCACAGGACACTGCCATCTCGATCGGAGCTGCTAACATCCGTACTTGCTGCTGATTTAGTTGGGTATGTCTCTTACTTTCTATATTAACATTCAGTTTATATACTTTTGTGGAGTCAACATGTTTCATATAATTAGAGGGTTTTAAGGTCTCTTCCTTGCTGTTTGCATTCCTAGGAAGGACATTATTGGTGCTAGTAGTAAGCCACAAGCTGAACTTTATTTTGCAGTAATATGTCCTAAAAAAAAAAATAAAGCCAAGGCCTCAAGCATGAATATAGCTCATCCTTCTTGCTTTACTTCTTCCTTATCCTCATCATACTAGTTTCTTTCCCCTAGTTTCTTACGAAACATAGAAACAATGGTTGGATTTACAGAAAGCACTAATCTCTTCTTTGAGACTCTGAAGTTCAAAGCTTGACATACAAGGTTGGGTCGAAGACCTATCAGCTTAAATTTTTTGGTCTGGTTCATAGTTGTTAAGGCGTCGTCTAGGCGACGACAAGTCGTCCAATCGAGCAGAAATGGGTAAGGCGAGCTTCCGACTTGGTAGATGGCTTAAAGGCGAGCGCCTATCACAAAAAGTCGTCGCCTTGGACAACGCGGCGACGACTTGGACGACTTTCCGGCTAGTCGAGCGCCTTGAGCTCTTGGGTCGACCCAAATCTGAACTGGATAAAAAACAACCGAGCGGCACAACCAAAAAATGACGTCGCTATGCAAAATCTAGCCCTAATGTAGTCGTCGATTCACAGAGAACTCAGAATCTCAGATCGAAGAGAACCGAGAGAGAGAGAGAAGACGAAGCCGACTGCGACGGTGACAGGCGACTTCGACGACGACTTCGACGGCGACTGCGACGAGCATTGCAGGTATGTCTTCGCTTGTTTTTTCTTTTCCTTTCTTCTTCTGCTCTGTTTCTGGGCGACTACACTGAGCTTCTGTTCTGTTCTGTTCTGTTTCTGTGTCCTCTGCTTGTCCGAGTTTCTGTGGGTTAGCCACTTAGCCTTAGTGCCTTACTCGGTCTTCATCTTTTTTTTTTATTCAAATATAAAGACTGCTTATTCTTTGTGTGAACTGTGAAATATAAAGACTGCTTGTCATCGACCAAGTCAACCAGCTCGATGGATAGTCATTGTCTGAAATAAAGACTGCTTATTCTTTGTGTGAAATAGACTGCTTATATATTGTTTATTGTTTACTCTTATTTTTGACCACAAATAAAATTAAAAATATGTCAATGACTCGATTGTCTCTAATATATTGTTTGATTGATTGTATTTTGTAGAAACTAGAAAAAAATAGTGGAAAGTTCGGGGGCCGATAATTATGATATAACGAAGGACTCTAAAAGAAAAGCTAAATCGAACTATCCGGGTTGGAAATATGGATATTGGCCGGATTTAAGTAATAAGGATGTCGTGCAATGTACACTTTGTAGGAAGAAATGTCATTCGGGCATCAAAAGGCTCAAACAACATCTAGCCGAAAATTATAGAGATGTAGCTAAGTGTCCCAAAACAACAACAGAAATTATGAAGGAGATACAAGCGGCTTTGAATAGTAGAAAGAGGAACAAGCCACTTGAGCTAGATGATGATGGTGATGTAGTAGAAGTGTAAGAAGACCTTTGTTATGGTCCAAATCCCCTAACACAATCTGTGCTTTGATTTTCTAAATATGATCCCTTAAAGAAGTTGTGTAGATTTTGAATGTTACATTATTTCTATAAAGGTTGAAAATTATATAACTCCACTAATGTAGCTTTGGAGTTTATAAATGTTAGTGATCTTGGCTTTGGCCACTAAATGTGAGAATGGACTACAGACCATTATGGATGTATACTCTTAAGCCTTTTCTAGGTTTTAGAGATTCAAACTACTAAATGTGAGAATTGAATATAGAACACTATGGTTGTAGGCATTTAAGAATTTTCTAGGTTCTAGAGATTTAAAATATGATCTTTTCATACTGATGTTGTCAATTTCCAAGAAATGAGAAGTCAAGGTTCACTTCAGTGTATAGCACTCTTCCGTCGTGTTGTCTTTCTGTTTTCTGAGAAAATGGGCTTCTATCTTTCATACAGGGGTCCCAGGATATATGGCTAACAGTTGTATTGTTCAATGCTTGAAATTCTTTTTTCCTTTTTCACCTTTCTGAAAAAGGAGAAGAAATTATGACCTTCATTAAGGAAACACTCAAAAGAGACCTAGTACCTAGAATTATTACTTACCATACCTTGAAGGTGCTTGGCATGCATAACAATGACTTGGAATCCTCGTCCTTTTTTTTCCTTCTTGTATATGTACATGTGTGTGTGTGTGTCTGTGTGTGTATATATAGACAAACACACACACACACACATAAATAATAGTATAAATAGGAAAATAAATAATGATTACATTTTTATATAACTCCTGCATTAGCCATTGTTGTCAATAACTGTGAAAGTGAAGTGCTTTATAGTAAAACGATGCAGTCAATTTTATTTTTTTTGCACCGCTAAATTCTTATGTTACAAGAGTTTTTATTGTTCAATACTTTGTTCCCAGGTTCCACACATATGATTATGCTAGGCATTTTGTTAGTGCTTGTACTCGTATTCTTGGGCTTGAGGGTACCCCTGAAGGAGTGGAGGATCAAGGGAAGCTTACTCGTGTGGCTGCGGTATATGTTCCGATCAAATTTCCTTAACCTTGGCAATCAAAATCACTGACTTTTTTCTTACGTGTTTATGTTTGCATTAATTTTTTTTGTGAAGCTACAAAATTCTTTGTTGTTATGTCAAAAATTTTATATTGTAAACTTGAAATTACAGTTTCCTATTGGGATTGATTCTGATCGATTCATTCGCGCTCTTGATCTCCCTCAAGTGAAGGATCACATTAAAGACTTAAAAGATAGATTTTCTGGTCGCAAGGTTAGTGATGTTTCTTTTCTCTAGGACCTTTATAAATTTAGTTGAGTTAATTTCTAGTTAAAGTATTCTGTCTTTAATTTCTTATTAAAATGTATAATATATTCCAAGAGACTTAATTTAGTTTGTAATACTGTTAAATTTAGGGGACTGATATTCCCTGCACTGCAATTACATCTCAAGTGCAAATGATCTAATGTATACTTGTACCTTGTGCAGTCAACATTGTAATTTTTTGTTGAAAATGTAATTTAATTGCTGGAAATATCATTTCCCTAACTTTATTGTATATTACTTTCTGTTTTGTACATGCTCCTCCTAGCACATTTGAAGAGATGAGTGACTGAAATATTACTTTCTGTGTTGCACATTCCCAGTAACTCATTTTCCTCGTCTCTTCTTATTAGGTTTATTTCACCAAGGTTTAAATTTAAGTGATAATTATATTATATAATATACTGATGCTTATTGTTCATTGATAGGTAATGTTAGGAGTTGATCGTCTTGATATGATTAAGGGCATTCCCCAGAAGATTTTGGCATTTGAAAAATTCCTGGAAGAAAATCCTAATTGGCGTGATAAAGTAGTTTTACTTCAAATTGCTGTGCCAACAAGGACCGACGTTCCTGAATGTATGTTCATGTATCTTTACTTTCTTCAAGTATTTGAATTTGTATAGATGACTTACCTTCTTAAGTATTAGAAGGTGGTATCTTATGGATTTCACAATTATTGACAATTTCTCTTGCTTAAAATAAGTCTCATTTGCTGACGAGTATAGTTTTTGCTAGCTAATTAATTTTCTGTGGTTCAAATACTATTGAACACAAAATGTTAGAAATTTTTACTAGTGATTTTAGCCTTTTACCGGTGGTGGGGATTTGAAGTTTAATTACTTTGTAATAAAATGTTACTATACTTGATGTCCATTGACTTTGATAGATCAAAAGCTCACATGCCAAGTTCATGAAATTGTTGGACGCATCAATGGGAGATTCGGAACTCTTACTGCTGTTCCCATTCATCACTTGGTTTGTCTTTTTATCCAACTGAGTTTTATTCCCGTAAAGTGAGTTCAATACTTAATATTTAGATAATATCAGTTAACACGTAAAATTCTGCACACCATTGCTTTTGAGGGTTCCAGATATCCTCAAAACTGAACAGGAGTGTCCTTCAATTTGTTACCTTGGAATTCTATCATTTCTGCCTACATATGTCTAAGAGTTTTTCTAATGTCCAAATTCCTATAAATATGACAAGTTTCTTAATTGTCTAGTGTGTTTTTATATAAAAAAACTCTCCTATGAGAAATTTTCATGTTTCTTGAAATTCTACGTAAGCAATTAACATTGCGCAGCCTAAAATGGTCAGCTATCCTTCCAAGAACTGTGCTTTATCTAATGTGTACAATCTAAATAGTCATAACTTTTATTCTAAACATTCTTATGTTGAAAGCCTGAAAATATCCATGATAATATCGCAAAGATTTCTGAAGTTCTTTCTTGTTTATTTACAGGATAGATCTCTTGACTTTCACGCATTATGTGCACTTTACGCTGTTACTGGTACTGAAAAATTTTCTCCTTATACTTCAAATTTGTAACAAGTTATTATTATATTTTTAGTTATTGTTTATTTAATGAGATCAGTAGTGAACAGTTTAGCACTAAACTGACTTTTGTGTTCATGGTGTTTGCTAAATTAAGAAATAAAATGGATTTGAAGTGTAGAGGAAATAAGTGGAAATGGGGAACAACGTTGATGGCATATGAACATATGAGTATATTGATGGTTGACAACTTGACATTAAGTATGTCTGGATTCTGGAATTGGATGCCAAATGGTGTTCCTTGACACAGTAATGGCCATGTATAGAAAATATGCACCAGTAATTGGTCATTTATAGTACTATCAACTAGAATTAATCTATAGTCAGCCGTTTTCAAGGAAATGCACTTCAAACACACCCTCTTACACCTAGCAAAAGTTTATACAGGGTTATTGTAACACCCCCTTCCCGAAAAGGAAATGAAGGTCACGTGCAAAGTACATCAAACCTCAAAATAAGTGAACAGAGCACTAATGATTTCAAATATGTAATAATGATATCCATCAATGAAGTACTAATTATAATTCTCCAACTAGAGTCAAAATAATAAAAAAAACCAAAAATCGAAACAACCTAGATGGTCAAAGGTAACACTCATCATATTAGTCCTGAATCACCCCTGCAAACCTGCCGGAAGAAAAAACACAGCATGAGCCAATTGCCCAGCACGGATACAGATATACAATTGATATACGAAATCAACTGAGACAAAATACTGAACAAAACCTCAAGTGTATATACTGACAAAAATATAATCTCCAAAGATATGAATGGAATATATCTGAATCAACAGAATTGACGAAACCAATAGAAGAGTAAAGAAATAACGAACTGAAGTAACTAACTCAATGAATTGAACTGAACAGAACAGAAACAAACAAAACTAATACAATGAAATAATAGGCTGAATCAAATGGTTGAGTGTTATTTATACCGAATGAGCTCAGAAATATATATTGCCACACAGGCAAGTCAAAACAATGCCACACAGGCAAGTCAAAATAATGCCACACAAACAAGTCAAAATAATGCTACACAGGCAAATCACACATTGGACCGCGAATCCATATGTATGCAATTCGGATAAGTGTGTTTGGCACAACATCACAAATCTGCAGAACAGAAAACTAGGGTTAACCCATACGCCTCCCACAACAAAACACCAAATGGCCCACTTCCTCCGGAGTCCAAACGGAGACGCCGTGGACTAATCACACCGCCACGGAAAGTGTCATGCCTTTCGTGCCAAGACAACATGCCTGTGGTACCCCCACAGGTTGTTAGCTCAAGTATACCCTACAGTATATTCTAACAAAAATACCATATCGCAATACATGCGACATAATACTAACAAAAGGGTTCTATATGCACATGTTGAACCAAATCAAATTATAGTCACAATGTCTCAAAAAGAAGGTAGCAACATGTACCGCTCTATAATTATCAAAAATAAATACTAAACATGATAATATAACCTAATTCAAAGAGTACAAGTACGAGTCCAATGTGTCAACTCCAAAATGAAATAAATATATGAATTTCACAAGAAACAATTATGTGAAATAATAACAGAATTCGAAACGAGGAACAAAACGAACAAATCAAATTTAACACAAGTATCGCTGAAAGAGTACGAAATCCGTACCTGGATTAAGCAACGTAATACCCAAAATTTTACTCCAAATTTGACTCGTTTAGACTCTCTCCGTTCGAACTAATTAAAAGAATAAATTAATTAATTATAAGCTTAATAAATTATAACATTTCATTTAATAGTCATTAACTTTTACAATTCATACTCATTAATATTTTCACATCTTATAGTTACTGCTGTCATATTTCAATTAACCAATTATTTTGCCATATCATTATACTTTATTATAGAACAAGAGCATTCATCCAAATTAATTTTTTTTTTCAACTAAATTATCTGACCCACATGCTAGTAAATATATATATTTTTTTAATATTAACTTATAATTTCTATACCAATTATTACATATCATGCATATATAATTGTCAAAAAAATAAAATAAAACATAATAGTAAAAATATTCAAGGATAACCATTTTCACAATCTTAATTACAGGTCATGTATAATCCTTATATATATATATATATATATATATATATATATATATATATCACTTACTGAATGCATTAGAAACCACATATATGATTTCTTTGATTAGGGAATTACTAATTCATTCATGCATATAATATCTATGTATATAAATTCATATCAGAGATACCATCATTTCAAGTAAAACATGGTGCACAATTTTATAGAATCGGTCAAACGGATTGCCCCACTTCACCGAATTAATTACTAGCCAATTATAATCTCATGGTACAATTATAAATACCTTAAAATAATTCACTCCTTCCTCCTGCAAACAATCTTCCGAGTATTCAATTGCTCTTTGCAGCCGCTGTTTCGTGTTTTCCTTTTTCCAGAAGAATAAAATAGCGTATAATGTTTAGGGTTCAAGTTTTTATTATTCATTTATGTATTTATTTATATTATTAATTTACCAAGTTTTAATAGAATTTAATATTATCCAAATATAAATTAAACCCAATTAGTTTTAAGGTCTAATTTCACTAAATTAATTCATCCATCACTTATTAATATTTATTAGCCCATATAATTAAATAACTAGTTTGACCCAAATAAATTACAAAGCCCAAATAATATATTTTAAAACAAAATAATTTTTATTATTCAATATTTATTTATTTATTTTACCGGGTATTACAGTTATGGTTGGTATGAGTTCAGATTTTTTTTAGTATTGTTATTTGTAAACATTCATGCCATTTGATTTGTCTATGCTCTTGGTAGATAGATCAATGCTATCTATCACATTTACATGCTCTTTAAATAATTGTATATAATTTCAGATTAAATTCTTACACTGCTGTTTTCCTTACCGCTTCCATTTTATATTTCTCGTCCAGATGTAGCGCTTGTTACATCTTTGAGGGATGGAATGAATCTTGTTAGCTATGAGTTTGTAGCCTGCCAAGCCTTAAAGAAAGGTGTTCTCATTCTAAGTGAGGTAACTTAAGAGTTTCTCTCTTTAAGAATAAAATGCCAAATGTTTTTCTATTTTTGCAAGTATTAGTTACTATTAGTTTACTCTTTTATGCTGAATCTGAGCCTGATGAACATAATTCAGTATTGTTGTGCCCTAGATTGATTTTGTGAAAACTACTCGGCGTTCCAACAAGTAGCACCCCCTAATGACTTCTCTATTCTATACCCAATTTTGCGTCCTATTTTTGTAATTTTAATGATCATTGATACTGGCTAAATGCTGTTTATAGTAAAAATTGTCTGATTATGTTTCTTCAAGGGGAAGTGTTTCTTGTATCCTGTCTCCATAAAAAAGTATGATACAAACTGTAATAGCATGCCAAATTTAGTCAGTCTTTGTTAATTTAATTTTTGTATGCATTTTATTTTTGTAGTTTGCAGGTGCAGCACAGTCTCTTGGTGCTGGAGCGATTTTGGTAAACCCATGGAATGTCACTGAAGTTGCTGCTTCAATTGGGTATGCTTTAAATATGCCAGCTGATGAAAGGGAAAAACGACACCACCATAACTTCATGCATGTGACTACTCACACATCCCAAGAATGGGCCGAAACCTTTGTAAGGTACATTTTCTTCATCTATGGTGCAACATCATGGAAATTTTTGGTCTTTTGTATGTTCCAGTTACGAATACCAAGTCTGAATAATATTCTTGTTGTATTGCTGTGAAAGATTAAAATGATGAAAATTCTCCTTGTTATTCATCTCCTCTAAGAAGAAGCTGTAACTGGAGGTTTCACAGTTAATATTTGACTCATTAATATACAATAACATAAAATCTGTCTTTTCTCAATATACTCTATTAGTTTCATATCAATGCCACTCTTCTGCTTCCACTACTAGACATCAGTGATCTACAACAATTAAATCTGTCTTTTCTGTAACATATCAAGGTTCTATCTAACTTCCCAAGTTCAGTTTCATACTATACCTTTTGTTTAGATAATAGAAGAAGATTTTATTAGAGATGAAGAAAGCGGATACAATGTAAAGGTGGACAAGTAGTCCACCATTAAGAAATAAAACGGTCAAATAAGGTGGAAACAACCCCAACATCCTCAATCAATAATAGCCCTCCAATCTCTATGGAAATCAGACAGAGATAAAGACGCCTCATGGAAAAGCCCCCATAGATGAGGCTCACAATGAGCATAAAAGAAACTTCGTCTCAAAGCATGTGGATATTTGTAGAACAGCCGATGAAGATCCTAGCATTCTGATCTATCCATATACTCCATAAAATTGTAAAGCACATGCATCTTCACAAGATCTTACGATCCTTATTGCCACCAAACACCCAAAATATGCAAAGATGGAGGCTCTCCACACTAGAAGGAGAAACCCGACACTTTCCCAACAAATCAATCATGATAGTTTAAACTGCTTAGTTATAATCAGTTTAAAGCATTATAATTGACTGACTATCAACCTTGAGATAAAAGGATGATCCTGGCGTGTCTATCTGTTTGTTTGCAGTGCCTTTACACCCTTAAAATCTTGTTCACTGCATAGATATTTGTTATTTTTGTAGACAACTCACATGGCGCTATTGTACAGAGGTATCTGAGACACAACTAGGGTCATTTAAGCCACAAACTTTGTATATAGATATATAACCAAGGCTCAAACATGAGGATATAGCGCTTAGTAGTTTAAAAAGTAAAAGAAAGCATGATGAGATAGAGTAGGTTTTATTTTAGAATTTCAGTTTTTCTTAATGTAAAATATCATCTCAGTTGGAAAGGAAAACTAGTTTAATGTGTTTATTTTATGTAAGGCCGTATCTTCTTTTCGTATAATTTGACGTTTGTTAATGATATATTACTGTTGATGTTATTGAGTGAATTTATACATTTTTCTATACATATGCTTCTTCGTTTTTTCTTTTTTGTTTTTGCTAAATATGCATATGTTTCTTTCCTTTGCCTTAGCATTTTGACAATTTCCTTATATGTTCGTACAAGGTGTGCCTTAACTCAATTGTTCTTCTATTTAGTGAACTCAACGATACTATTGTTGAAGCACAGCTGAGGACCAAACAAATTCCACCTTTACTTCGTACCAATGATGCACTTGAAAGTTATTCGCAATCCAATAATCGATTACTAATACTGGTACCCACTTTTCCTTGTTTTAAATTAAGAATTATGCCTTTATTGCTATACATGTATCAAATTTGCATGCCATTTATGAGAGTTTTTCTACACAATGAATTTTAACTTGATTCAATAAGTAGAGTAATGTGACCTTTAGGTTAGAAATTCTATTGTGAATGAGATATACGTATATACATGTTTATATATTATAGTTGGTTAGGTTTTTGATAAAGGTTGAATTATTGAACCTCCAGCTTTGTTTTCTTGGTTGACTCATGGAGAGAGTCCAGCCCACATCTGAGGGTCATCTGAGGACATAAAAATATTAACGTTACACCCTGTCTAGCAGTCTAAACTTTTGAAAAGTTTGTTGTTAACACTTAACTCTGTTCATAAAATGATGTGAGATGAGGAGTCAACTTTTCTGTTCTTGCATTTACTTTGCAGAACAGGACACTAATACCACAGTCACTAATACCTCTCTTTATGACAGAATGAAGCTATTTGATCTTTTCTCAGAATGTGTTGTTTACCTGAAGTTCATTTCATTGTCTTTATCTGATTTGGAAGGTGTTTCATTTCTGTAATGGTTTATCAACATGGTATGCCAATTCAACCCATTATCTACAACATAGATTAGCTTCAATATTTCTAATGAAAACAGTTTCTCAAGATTAGGAGGCAACAGTCGGGATGTTCACTATGATTGTCTTATTCATTGTGCTTTCTGTACAGGGATTTAATGCAACTCTTACTGAACCAGTAGATGCTCCAGGTAGAAGGGTTGATCAGTTCAAAGAAATGCAGCTTAAATTGCACCCAGATCTAAAAAAACCCTTGAAGAAGCTTTGTGATGACCCAAGGACTACGATTGTTGTCCTTAGTGGAAGTGACAGGAGAGTCTTGGACAAGGTAATCTCAATGATGTCTTCTACGCTAACTGCTAAGAAATTGCAAATTCCACCTTACTGACTGACACCTGCTGCAGAACTTTGGGGAATTCGATATGTGGTTGGCAGCAGAACATGGTATGTTTTTACGTTTTACACGGGGAGAATGGATGACTACAATGCCAGAAAATCTACACATGGATTGGGTTGACAGTGTAAAGGTGCATATAGTAAATTTGTAGTATGATATTGAATACCTATTCTTCTTTATGTAAGTTCTGCAAAAGCCAGAGCCATGATTCTTCCAAGTCATTTTAGCATGTTTTCGAGTATTTCACTGAGAGGACACCCCGGTCTCATTTTGAGCTTCGTGAGACTTCACTCGTGTGGAATTACAAGTATGCAGGTGCCTGATTTATTTTTTTTCATTTTTTTTTATTTCAATTCAGTCTGAACTCTGAATTCATCAAACTGGTTATGTCTAATAATTTCTTTGATGTTCTACTAATCCTCTCTTGTATTTTCTCAATATTGTGACGACTATTGTAGATATTGAGTTTGGAAGGCTTCAATCAAAGGATATGTTGCAGCATTTGTGGACAGGTCCAATCTCAAATGCTTCAGTTGAAGTTGTCCAAGGTGGCCGTTCTGTTGAGGTCCGAGCCGTTGGTGTCACTAAGGTGCATGCATTTCCGTTACCCATGAAATTTGTTTTCCTGTTGTGTATGTGGTATAATTGCATGTTTATTCTTCTTTATTTTCATCTCTAATCAGGGTGCAGCAATTGATCGTATATTGGGAGAAATAGTTCATAACAACAACGCCAATGCACCCATTGACTACGTATTGTGTATAGGTCACTTTCTGCCGAAGGTATGTGATCTTTTCTGCATAGTAAACAGCTTTCTGTCCATTGCAAATTTTCTCAAGACATATGCTCTTGTTTTGTTTTTTTGCTAATTTGACACACACCTTCCTTGGCCATTGCCAAGGATTGAACCCCAACCTCATGGTTAACATGGGTTGGGTCATACCACTCAGGTCAAAGGTCTTCGGTATATATGCTCTTGTTTGAGGATATTATCCTATAATGCTAGTAATAATCGTGATATCGCAAGTTTATGTTGGTTAATAGATAGACGCACACAAAGTTTCATATCCTCTCCCGTCTCTTTTTTTTTGTTTTTTTCCCATTATAGGACATCTTATATTAAATTCATATGAAAATTTTTATTTCTTAAATATGCATTTGCATATCCTACCTACCTTGACATAGATTAATCTTACACTTCAAAAGAGTCGCAATCCATTCCCAACGTTCCTTGCATTTGAGTAAAATATTGGTAATTATCTTTTTAAAAAGGGTCAATAATCACAAACTAAGGGTTTTTATTTTATTTTTTTGGATTCAGGATGAAGACATCTATACCTTTTTCGAGCCAGAGCTTCCCACTACAACAGCAACTACAGCAAGAGCCAACTCAACCAGTCCTGCCAACGGACTGGTTTCAAATTTATATCCAAATAAAAGTGGATGTAAGGTATCTTGCAGCAACTCAACACATGCCTCTGCAGCCTCGGAGAAGAAAACATGTAATAATGGAAATGGAACTGGTTGGTGGTCTGCAATGCGTGACAAAATTACAGTGCACGAGGGTTCATCCGTACTCGATCTTAAAAGTGACAATTATTTCTCTTGTGCGGTTGGGCGGAAGCGTTCGAGTGCCAGATATCTTCTTGGTTCATCAGCAGAGGTTGTATCTCTGCTGGAGAAGCTGGCAGAGATTTCACCACCAAAGTAGTTATAATTTCCTTGGCCTATCCTAGTGCTGCTAATCCAAAGAGAGGATCTCCATGAAAAGACAACGTTGAATCTTCCTCTCCATGCAAATTTTGCCAGAAAATCGACTTATGTTGTGTAGAAACTAGAAGCCAGGAGTACGAACAGGAAAATTAAATAAAAGGCAGATTTTCTCAAATTAGCTTGTCTTGTGATAATTTCTTTAAAATTCTTTGTTCTTCCATTTGCTATTCTCGTAATTTTAATTTTCCTCGAGGCGAGTCAAATTTCAGACTTTCGGTAGTTAACCACGTTTCTTGTTTTGTGTGCATCTGGGGGGTGGGGGGATGCAATGCAGAATATATGATCGTCAGTTAAAGTTTAATTCTGTGCAAAGTGGGCGATGGACAAGTCGGAGAAATTGTTATGTTTTCAACCTATTAAAAGCTTTTAAAAAACCATGCTTTGATCCTTGCTAATGATGAGAGACACTCCAAATGAAAAGGGTGTTTAACTCATTAGTCAAAACTTAAATATTCGAGAGTAATGCTACGGCCGGATTATAATTAGTTGATGTTCCAAAGTTAATAACCAATCATTACCATCCACGCCACTTTTGTATACAATTTAAGCTAATAATAATAATAATTATCATGCACACCACCAACCATTTCTTATACTTAACATCAATTTTTCCCCGAAAGAAAAGGAATGAACTTTAATTAGGGGAACCAAATAAAGGGTGAGATTTATGAGCACATAGAAATGGTATGCATGTGTAATGAAATTTAAAGCATAGAGATGTATATATATAGGAGTTATATGGTGACAAAGGGCTAGCTAGCAATTCATGTGTAATCATATCTATCTTTACAATTGAGCTGTTAGCTTGGAGGCATTAATGTCACGCGGACATAATGTGATATTCCACAATGACCAGTTAAATATTGGCGTTCTCTAAAATTTTTTGTATTATGCATTTCCAATGTATAGATAGAAGCTAGTAGTAGTAATTCTCTAAACAATTTATAATTTATTAATCTTAACTAATAATTGCATGTGCTAGTTGTGTAGTATGATATATAGTAGATATGATTAACTAGTTAATAGAATTTTGTTGTTTTATAGCGCAATAAGTGATAGTCCAATAAACGTTCTTGTTAATAAATTAATTATATTCCCTTTATTTTAAAATCAGATATACAATTTGACTTTTGAGGTCAAACGACCGAGTATTAAAATTCAAATTAATGTGAACCCATTGTTCGTATAGGCCCCTGAATGCCTTCTCACTACATGTGATAGCCTCCGAGACTGACTTTCTTGCATATTTATCTCTGGACCTTCCTCTGCTCCGTTTAAAATGCCTCTCGCTCTTTTTCCTCTTGCTCGTTTGTGGTTTTGACTGAGAGTATGCCAAAGCCACAATTGTTGTCCTCTTACCCTTCCATGTAATCGTCACATAGCTGGTGGGGCAATGTTATAATTCCTCCTAAGTCTTGTGCAAAAGACGAGAGGGTCGCAAATGAATCACGAGCCTTTGTAATGAGATGGGGCTTGAAGGCATCTATGACACCATTGTTGCAAATGATGACCAAATTCTTTTCTTCAATCGGCTCTGCACACTTCTGTGCCTAGGTCCTAAATCTGTCCACATAATCTGACAGCTCCTCGTTCGGCTTTTGCTTGAATTGCATAAGTTCTACAATGGTTTCCTGTTTCTGCACATAGAAAAATTTCTTAAAAAATTATAATTTTAGGTCATCCCAATCATGGACCGACCCCTTCTTCAAATTGTAGTACCAACTGAAGGCATTATCCGTCAAAGTCTTGTTGAATTCCCTTATCAACAAATTATGATTGTTCACTTCGTCATATCCTAACCATGGAGACATCGACTTTATGAACCTGGCAATGTGTTCACTGATATTTCTTTTCTCCCCATTGTATTTTGGAAACTGCGGGGGATGCTCAATATACCCTGTCGGGTAAGGTTACATCCGAATGTGTGTCGGGTAAGGTGTAGTAAAGTCTAACTCTGAGGTGGGATGTCTGCCTACGAAGTTGATTAATCACATCGATCATATCATCCTTCGTCACGTATTGACTTGTGGTATGGACTCTTTGGAGTGTTGAGATGTATTGATGCGTTGGCAGTGTGTATGGTAAAGAGATTGGTTGATGTACACTCGCATCGTGTAAAGCTTGTGTTGGTTGTACTGGTTGACTTATTCGTTGGACATGGCTGGTATATGTACTTGTGAAAATATGGGGAGAGCGATCAGGATGATGTTCGTTTGAGGCTTACTTGCTTCCAGTCTAGGTTGTGGCGCGTCACCACTGTTCTGGGGTTCCAAGTTGATAATCAGGACCGAATGATTCTCTGTCGATGGAAGTACAGTCTGATGCTCTTTGTTGTTGTTATCATTGCTGTTGTCCTCCACCCCTGCTTGTTCTCCTTGCGAATTGTCTGGGAACATGGCCTTGAAGGTGGGAATTTGCATCAATTGCTGGCAAAAATTCCCAATTTCCTCTTGCTTTCTCTGCATCTCCAACATCATAGCCATCATCATTCCTTGTCCTTAACGTGCTTCCTTCAATGCCTTGAGCATCTTCAGTTGCACAGCGTTCTTCTGCTATCCGCTTGCATCCTCGCCTTGCTGTTGGGTAATATCTAGTTACGCACAACACGCAAGTATACGTAGTCAACAAGTAATAAAGAGTAAGTAAAGTATCGTTCCCACGGAGAATTAATTAATAAAGTTCACTAAGCATTAGCCCATAACCATTTCAATCTTATTTAAACGATTGCTTTGAGTTTTTATATTTAAACTATGAAATTAAATAGTACTAACTACCCCTAGAATGAGACTAGATAATAAAGACATGAGATTACAATTTCCTCTATTGCATCATTTAAATCAACACACTTCTAGTTAAACCAAATTAATTATAACGGATTGTTAGTCGAGAACACGAAAGTGAAATATAGCCATCTCTCGATATACCATACACATATCACATATAATCCACAATTGATTGAATACACATGAACACCTACATTACCTAAACCACTATATGTCTATGTGATTTACAAATAATTAGGGTTTGAACTCAAGTCCTCAATTGACTACGAGTGGTGCTTCGGTATATGTCTATCCTAAGCACGAATCATATATTCCATCACCATAGAACATAGAAACACAAGCTATCAAGATCAAATCTAAACCTATACTTCGTTTTTCAAGTTCATATGGGTTATCACAGTAATTGATGGCCAATCAACTAAGCAAATAAGCGTGAATCTTAATAGACAATCTCATAACAATTAATAAGACTAACAATGAAGTATGTCAAAATAAACTAGGCAATAGATTCCATTGCAATCCCAAAATAGAGTTTAACTCATAGTTGAATTAGAGTCCATGATCCACAATTGAATATACATTGAAAGATACAATAGAAGTAAAGAGAGTTAGGGATCAAGAATAGCAAATCTGAGTTTCTTCTCTTGTTTCACTTCTGAACCTTCAAGGATCTTCAATTGCTTCAATCCCCAAATATTAGTTATTCTAGGGTTCTAATCTAATCTAAAGAGAAAGAGAAGAAAAGAAATAATGATAGCTTTAGCCCCCCAAGGGGTGGAATCTCCCTTTTACAACTGATATAAGTCTAATATATATGCCCTAATTGAATCCCTCTCTCCGTTACGCTTCAATTGCACTGTTTAATGAAAAGTCAGCTTTGATTAACACCCGAAGTCGCGCGGCCGCGCAAGAATTGGCCTAAGTTGGGTGCGCCTGCGCGAAAGCTGAAAATCGCGTCTTTTTGCTACTGTAAGTCGCGCGGCCGCGCAGGAATTCGCGCGCCCGCGCGCGGGTGATTTTTTGTTGCAGTGCGCTCTGGTAAAATGGCCATAACTTTTGATCCGGGAAGGGTTACGGGGCCTGTCACATATCAAATCGAAGATATCGACGAGCTCTACAATTTTCATTCTTTGATGATTGAGAAATTCTGGCTGGATGAAGGTTGAAATTGAGCTGGAATGAACTGCTATGAAAATGGCGAACCAAAACAACGAAGTTTGACGTCCGTTGGTACAACGATCATAACTCTTGCATCCGAACTCCGATTAGAGCGATTCAAGATGTTCCGAAAAGCTATGAAGACGCTCTACACTGTAAGCTAAGTTCCAAACCAATACATGAAGTAAACATGAAATCCCAAATGATGTCCGGATTGCCTTTTCTTTGCATTTTCTTTACTTTTCATTACCAATAATCACTCACACCACTCCTAAACATAATACCTACAAAATGAACACACAATGCATGAAAAGTAACTAAGACACATGAATATAAGCAACTAATTCAAGTAAAAGATACTGGATAAGTGTATATAAAAGCCACTTATCAAATACCCCCAAACTTAAACCGTTGCTTGTCCTCAAGCAACAACAATGCTAATGCAATCTACATGCTATGCAAGCTACGCTACTATGACAATGAATCCCCAGATTTCCAGTCATGTTAAGAATTCCAGTAAGATATACCTCAGAGAAACATCAAGATTCAAGAACACAACATCAAACTAAGCTAAAGGCATAATGACATACAATCAGATAATCCTAACCTGCTATAAAGATGCTGTGTGTGTGTGATGTGTTCGCAGATAAGCTTGACAAAGGTGAAAATACCACATGCTTTATTGCGTAAGGCAGAAAATTGAAGTTTAAATCAAGAACTGCATATACTAATGAGACATCAACTACTCCAACACATCAATACAAACTAAGGTTTAACAATGGGTTTATTCTGCTTTATTTTTACTCGCGATGGCGATTTTTGCACTTTCCCGTGGTTTTTATTGAATTTTTTCTTAATATATATATATATATATATATATATATATATATATATATATATATATAGCGAGTGCGTTTTACGCTCCATCTCGCTTTCCATTTCCATTTACACAAATGCGTTTTACGCTCCATCTCGTCCCAATAAAAAGCATACCCATGTGTTCTCAAAGTTTGAGTATCTGTGTTTTCATAGTCTATGTCTACTTTATACACAATTCCATCTTTAAAAACAACATTTTCTACTCAGCACACAAGCATGTTAATCTTAACTAACAAGCAAATAGGAACATTGTCGTGCTACCTGGTAACATCTAAACAGCAAGCATGAATTATATCATGTATAAAATTATAACTAAGCTCAAAATATCAACCAAGTTCAAAAATCTATTAAACTTCTATTTCATCATAGGCCAAATTAGAATTCAACTAACTAAAAACCTGGGATTATGCAATGTTATGCAACTAAACACATACTAAGTAAACAAGACAAAAGAAAACTAAAAAAAAATTCATGTAGAATTTAACTACAAGATACTAAAATACCCCTACTATGCAACTTAAACATGCAATCAAACTATGTGCAACTAGCTATATGCAACAACTACTCACTACAACTCAATACCTCCAAACTTAAAATAAACAATGCCCTCATTGTAATTAAAAGTGAAAGAATACTCCCTTAAGTGACAATGTCATCTCCGTTCGCCTCTTCATGATCCGATGGTATATCAGGCGATGGCTAAGTTTGAGATATTCTATAGTTGGAAACTGAGTGTGGGCTTCTAACTGTCCGAACGCTTTAGTCAGAAATTCTAAAAATTCAGCAATTTTTTTGTATGACTGAACTATCACGCGGCCGCGCGGTGTTTGGTTTGTAGTTGGGCGCGGCTGCGCGACCCTATACTCTGGCAGTTTCAGTTTTTGACTTCTGTTTGATCCTGAATGCTTGCAGCAATTGGATTGAACCTGAGAGGAGAAACAATCAAACCATTATTAATACTTACCATTATCTAACATCTACTAAATATGGAAATGTAAATAAGAATTAAACAATGAGGGAGAAATATTGGATGGGGTGCCTGTAAGACCCCGAATTTTATGAAAT
This sequence comes from Panax notoginseng, assembly GCA_016801055.1. Classification (NCBI taxonomy): domain Eukaryota; kingdom Viridiplantae; phylum Streptophyta; class Magnoliopsida; order Apiales; family Araliaceae; genus Panax; species Panax notoginseng. The sequence goes on from CM029014.1 coordinate 232,092,168, forward strand.
AAAAATATTCAATTTTCTTATAATTACTACTCAGTAAATGGTTAAATTGATAAAAGTTTAAAGTTATGGGTGAAATATGAATTTTTTTTTTCAAAATAAGCAAGTGGTTATAAAATAATCATTGTTGTCGGGAAATATTCGTTTGGTCGTGGAATATTCTTTCTGTCGGGGAATATTCGTACGACGGCGCAGCTATTTGTGGGCCCCATAACGAATAACTGTCGGATGAAGAAAACGACAAATTTGAGTTTTTACAAATAACGGCGTAGTTGTTACCGTTAATACTGTTGAAATACCCGGTGGTTAAAATACAGTAATACGCGTTATTACACAGTAGCACACGGTATTGCATAGTATTTTTGAAATTATTGATTCTTACGTAAGAAGGCACTACTCAATAATTGTTACAGTAATTACTGTTCAATATTTTATTTTATTGATTCAATAATTGCTACGTTGAAATTTTGTATTATTGTTGTTCAATAATTATTGCTGCACAGTATTTTCTATTATCAGATCAATAATTCATATTATTTGAATAATATTATTAGATAGCATTATTGGCAATGTCTAGAAAGTTCTGTCTAAGAAGAGGTTTGGTCATCTAATTGCGCGCCAGTAAGGAGAAATTCTTATTGGAAAGCCCCCTCTTTCCTGGGAACGGCCTGGTTGTCATAAATGTGATTCTGTAATATTATTTGTGAATAATTAATTATTGATTCATATGATAAGGAAATATTTATTTTATGTGGATATAAATGAGGGATATATTTTTGTGGTTAAAAATGAAGGAGTTAATATTGAGGTTTTTATCAGTATTTTTGTCGGAATGGATGTATTAAAAATTAGGGTTTTTGAGATATTTTGCGAGGGTTATAATTTTTAATCCGACCGTTGGATCGTGGTAATATTTGGATATGTTATACATATATAAGTTGAGTATATGTCCACAAATTTTGAACCGTTAAAAATGAACGTATGATTTATTATGAATTTTACGAGATGACTGGTTCAGAAATTGTTGAATTTTCGGAGTTTATCATTTTGGTGGAAAATTCTAGAATTGGTGGGCCCCACTTGTGGTTGGTGAAGAAATGTGCTGAATTATATTTCAAATGTGGTGGGTGAGAATAGTAGCAGGTAAAGCCATCAGGTTGCAGGTCAAACCTACCAAAATTTTCCTATAAATAGAGGGCTAAGTTAGAATTGAAAATCACACCAGAAATATAAGCTTTCTCTCTTTCTCTCTCTATATTATGAAGCATATTTTGTGAGTTTTTAGATACTTGGTGAGTTGCTATTCATCAGTGCAAGTTTTCTTCAGCATCATATCCGATATCCAGTCAGAAGTACTGCTCTTTTGAGGTAAGGGATAGTACGGGATTGTAAGGGATATTAAGGGATTTTAAGGGTTGTTATGATTTTCAGTTTCGTAATTTTTCTGATCTTCAAAAATTCTGAAAAAATTTGAAATGATATTTTAATGAGTTTTCTTGATTGTGTCCAAAAATGGTGATTTTTGGATGTATAGATTGAGAGTTATGAATTTTATGAGAAAAGACTATTTTAAAAGTAACAGCTTATAATTCCTTGTGGTTAACTCCAAAATTGATGAAATTTTTATTGGGAGTACATGTATATGATAGAAGTATACTCTGTAAATTTCAGAATTTTTAGACAAAAGTACAATTTTTGATAAATGTCTAAATATTCGGCTATTTTGGCCATATGAAAAATAGTAAATGACTTTTAAAAATTCTGAGAAAAATATATGTTCACTATGGGACTATATTATGCTAAATCCTAGAAAAGAAATATTTTTGGAACTGATTTGGTATTTTTCATGAAAATAGTCTAGTTATGAGTAAATGAATTAAATATGTTTTGTGAAGAAAAAAAATTGAAAAATAGAATTTTATGGCTTGAGAATCCTATATGAGGTATATGCAGATTTTTGATGAGAGTTTTGGTTATTGATGATGAAATTGTAAGAGTTGGCATTTTATGATGATTAAATGCATTAATTAGTAAAGTGTAAACAATTAAAATAAATTATTTATAAATTTAAGTAATGTTATTCTTTCAATATCATTATACCGAAATATTGGTATGGATTTTATTGTGAAATTTCTATCTTTTGTGTCGGGGTTACTATTCATGAGTTTCTATTCACGAGTTACTATTCATGAGTTACTATTCATGATTTACTATTCACGAGTTACTATTCACGATAAAATTGGTTTCTTTTTCTAACCAAATTATAGTTGATTTATGAATATTACTCTTGAGATTAAATCTATATGTTGATCATATTATTTTTATTATCATATATAACATTTTTATAACCCTGATGTTGAAATTATCTTTCACTTGAGTGTAAAGATGGGTAGATTATTGGTATGATCATGACTTTGGGTTCTCTTTGGCCAGTAGTGCAAAGTTGAATTGTTGACTGGTATGATCATGACCATTGAATTTATAAGTGAATATCTTTAGCTTAAGTGCAAATGTGAATTGATCAACATGGTTATAATTATTGTTTATATAAATTCTGAAATGATTATATATTTCTTTGAGATATTAATATATTTAATTTGGCCTGTAGTGCAAATATGAACTGTTGATGAATATATTTGGCCGTAGTGCAAATATGAACTGTTGATGAATATCTTTGGCCTGTAGTGCAAAGATGAATTGTTGATGAATATCTTTGGCCTGTAGTGCAAAGATGAATTGTTGATGAATATCTTTGGCCTGTAGTGCAAATGTATCTTTGGCCTGTAGTGCAAAGATGAATTGTTGATAAATATCTTTGGCCCGTAGTGCAAAGATGACATGTTGTTGAATATCTTTGGCCAGTAGTGCAAAGATGAACAGGTGTTGAGATGAACATGACAACTGGCACAAATGAATATATTTGGCCGTAGTGCAAAGATGAAGTTATTGGTATGATTATGAACATGAACTGTGATTTGGTATAACCATGATCTTCGATGTTTCAGGTAAAGACAGGTGATGAAAATATTCTTCGTCCTGAGTGCGAAGAAAAATTTAAAGTCACAATTATGATTATGAGTTATTCATATGATTGTGGAAAGGAACTGTTGAGTGATGTTACATGGATAAAACATTGTTGGTGGATTTTTAACATGGAGGAGATAATAGACTTTATGGTCTATTTGTCTCTTCTAATGGATTGCTCGTTCCGCTGCAACTATGGTTGAAATTTTTATCATTTACCATATATTCTAAATCTCTGATTTATTATTGATGAAGGCTATTGATAATTTAATTATCTTTAGTCATGATATTCTTTACTGAGCTAGTTGTGCTCACCCTTTTGCTTCACAATTCCTTTCAGGTAATAAGAGTGTAGCTGGGTCGAGCGAGGGTAACGGGGAAATAGAACGGTGGTCTCTAGCTGTGGATGTTCTCCCGAAGCAGTATAGAAAAGTTCATTTAGTAGTTTTATTTGGTGAATCCAATAGGGTAAGGTGTACCCAACGTTGGAAGGGTGGTTTGCCACTATCATACAAGATGTCTAATGACATACAACCTCGTGTCATCATAAGACAGGGTTGTGCTCATCCACTTGCTGAGTATATATACGAGCACTACCTATATAATCTTGGTGTTTGTTTGAAGTATAATTCTCAATTAGAGACAGTAGAGATAATGATATGTCAAGAGAAGACTCACCATTGGGAAGAATATGATAGTAATCTTCTCGTTTTTCTTTGGGGTCTATTGGGTCAACCAAGAATAATTCTGTGGCCATATGATATCTATCATAACCTAGACGCATGGCCTCCCATGTACGAAGGTTTCCTTGAGCACTTCCCAAATATTCTAATTTCTAAAACAGTTTTTGATTATACCTTTATGTAAGGTGTCATTGTGAGGTGATGTCCACGGTTGGGACATGAGCCACATTTGGTATATATTTGTATCCAAACTCACAGCATATATGTTGTTGTATTTTGCACGACAATTGTTGTAATAAAGTTGTAGTTATTTTCTATACCATGTATTTGGCGACTCAGAATAGGTTGGATGGAATGAACCTATTTTGGGGTTGTCATAGTGCCTCCCATCTAGCGCTCGGTTTATAGTCCGTTAGTTGGACTCTTTTCTTGACACCACTATCCGATTCCTCTACGATAAGATAAGAACCCTCCATCCATTAGAACCGCTATGTGCTTTGGTAGGTTTCCTATCATGAGAGTCTTCGGATTGAAGTCACCTAGCATATTTCCTGTACATGATGTCTCTATTTCTATCGCATCGCCAGATGCTTCTCCCGTTGTATCTGTGAATGGATTTTTGCATTGAGGCATGAAAGATACAATATGCTTTTCTTCTTCTATTATCTCTTCCTCAACCCACCATGGTTTGTAAGAGGCCTCATAATCACAGATATTCTTGTTTTGGATGTGACTACCAAGAGGACATGGGTGTGCAAAATTCACTGAATTTTTTAACTCTAACTGAGAAGACACTTGGAGTATTATACAAGTCAGCTCATGATCTTCATTTTTCATACCTCCAGTTGTCTCCTCAATGTTCACTCCTTTCAGTTCATTCAGTGGCATATACACTTTTGGCTCTCCATCAGTTTCATCATCCATGTCATAGCACCAATTATTTGGAGGGCGATTGTTCAAGGCTTCGATTATTTGATCCATATGATTCTGAAGATTTCGAATTGACCTATCTTGCTCAATCATCTTCTCCCAGTTGATGCTACAAATTTGAACCACAAATCCTCCAATCTTGAATTTTCTTCTTGTAGCATTGGAGGTGGATATGAGAAATCTGATGGATGTGTTGGATTTGGAATGTAGTGTTGGTCTTGATAGTTATAACCCCATTCATAATCTGGGTGGTACCCCTAACCTTGTTGATAATCAGGATAAACATCGTTGTTGAAGTAATCACCCCTAAATTGCACTTGTCCAACCTTGATGTTGCACTGATAACTCGGATGCTCGTCAGCACAGTATTCACATGTAACTACTATCTCTCGAGTGCGTTGGGTTGCAAGAATATCCAACCTCTCCGAAAGTGTTGCAATTTGTGCTGACAATGTAGAAAATACATTGAGTCCCTCAGTGCTTATGTCCCTTGGTTGAGTCCTATTTGCATAAGGCCATTGATAAGAAAAGTCACCCATGGTTCCTGAAAAGAGAGAAATATAAGAAGATAATTAAAACAAAATAAATTAAAATAAAATGTTTAAATTAAGACTAATTTGATTGAAATTAATGTTGGCAAAAATTATTAAAATAACTCCCCGGCAACGGCGCCAAAAACTTGTTGGGTAATATCTAGTTACGCACAACACGTAAGTATACGTGATCAACAAGTAATAAAGAGTAAGTAAAGTATCGTTCCCACGGAGAATTAATTAATAAAGTTCACCAAGCATTAGCCCATAACCATTTCAATCTTATTTAAACGATTGCTTTGAATTTTTATATTTAAACTATGAAATTAAATAGTACTAACTACCCCTAGAATGAGACTAGATAATAAAGACATGAGATTACAATTTCCCCTATTGCATCATTTAAATCAACACACTTCTAGTTAAACCAAATTAATTATAACGGATTTTTAGTCGAGAACACAAAAGTGAAATATAGCCATCTCTTGATGTACCATACTCATATCACATATAATCCACAATTGATAGAATACACATGAACACCCACATTACCTAAACCACTATATGTCTATGTGATTTACAAATAATTAGGGTTTAAACCCAAGTCCATAATTGACTACGAGTGGTACTTCGGTATATGTCTATCCTAAGCACGAATCATATATTCCATCACCATGTAGAACATACAAACACAAGCTATCAAGATCAAATCAAAACCCATACTTCGTTTTTCAAGTTCATATGGGTTATCACAGTAATTGATGGCCAATCAACTAAGCAAATAAGCGTGAATCTTAATAGACAATCTCATAACAATTAATAAGACTAACAATGAAGTATGTCAAAATAAACTAGGCAATAGATTTCATTACAATCCCAAAATAGAGTTTAACTCATAGTTGAATTAGAGTCCATGATCCACAATTGAATATACATTGAAAGATACAATAGAAGTAAAGAGAGTTAGGGGTCAAGAATAGCAAATCTGAGTTTCTTCTCTTGTTTCACTTCTGAACCTTCAAGGATCTTCAATTGCTTCAATCCCCAAATATTAGTTATTCTAGGGTTCTAATCTAATCTAAAGAGAAAGAGAAGAAAAGAAATAATGATAGTTTTAGCCCCCCAAGGGGTGGAATCTCCCTTTTACAACTGATATAAGTCTAATATATATGCCCTAATTGAATCCCCCTCTCTGTTACGCTTCAATTGCACTGTTTAATGAAAAGTCAGCTTTGGTCAACACCCGAAGTCGCGCGGCCGTGCAAGAATTGGCCTAAGTTGGGCGCACCCGCGCGAAAGCTGAAAATCGCGTCTTTTTGCTACTGTAAGTCGCGCGGCCGTGCAGGAATTCGCGCGCCCGCGCAGGAATTCGCGCGCCCGCGCGCGGGTGATTTTTTGCTGCAGTGTGCTCTGGTAAAATGACCATAACTTTTGATCCGGGAAGAGTTACGGGGCCTGCCACCTATCAAATCGAAGATATCGACGAGTTCTACAACTTTCATTCTTTGATGATTGATTAATTCTGGCCAAATGAAGGTTGAAATTGGGCTGGAATGGACTGCTATGAAAATGGCGAACCAAAACAGCGAAGTTTGACGTCCGTTGGTACAACGATCATAACTCTTGCATCTGAACTCCGATTAGAGCGATTCAAGATGTTCTGGAAAGCTATGAAGACGCTCTATACTGTAAGCTAAGTTCCAAACCAACACATGAAGTAAACATGAAAGCCCAAATGATGTCCGGATTGCCTTTTCTTTGCATTTTCTTTACTTTTCATTACCAATAATCGCTCACATTGCTCCTAAACATAATACCTACAAAATGAACACACAATGCATGAAAAGTAATTAAGACACATGAATATAAGCAACTAATTCAAGTAAAAGATACCGGATAAGTGTATATAAAATCCAATTATCACTTACCTTCCCGTGCCTGTTTGTCTAGCATTCGTTTATTGTTGATTGGCCATGTATGGTGATGTTGAACTTCCTTTCGAAGTGTCTTCAATAATAGGTTGATCGAGATCCTGATTTGCACCCTAGAAAGCTTGATTTGTTTGCCTTGGAACTGGACCCGATGAAGTAATGCTCGTTGTCAGTGAAACTCTTCCTGTTGTTCTCCTACTTCGAGTTGTGGGCATACCCTTCACGAATTCTACACCTCCCCAGCAAAGTCGCAAAAAAAATGTGGGCAAGAAAATCGTACCTAGCTAGGGTTAGGATTTTGTATCGGCTGAGGAGGAGAGAAATCCACGAAGAGTGCAGAATTGATTGATGAATTAAAGAGGTGAGAAGAACAAGTGAGTAATTACTCCAACGATACGTGACAGAACTCTTAGAATCCGAGAACCTTGTTAGGGTAGAAAGGATTTAGAGAGCCTTCTTGAGTGTTTCGGGTTGAGAGAATCTCCAAGTTTCCTAGTCTTCCAAAAGGTCCAAGAGTCAAAAGTCCCTTCTTTATAGAATGGCAGAGCTATTTATATAGTTTCCTGGAAAATGGTCATGTGTCAGGCACACGTCTTCGGGAAAATTCCAGAAATACCCTTAGACATCAGAGTAATTCCCAGATCGTCATGTCCTTCTATCCATCAGTCCAATTCCTCAGTCAATTCTCAAAATGAGTCACCTCTACAAGTCTTTTGCCTCGGGACACGTGGAGGCTTCTCTCGGGTCTCGCACACTTATTTTTGACTTTCTATTTGTCATTCAATTTTTTAGGTCGTAAACCCTAATTTGTACTTGGGCTCAGAACATTTAGCATCAATAATCATATCTCACAACCAATTAATAACAATTGGTCCCTCATAATTTGTTCTAAAACATGTCACTTTCTTATATCTAGGTAGTTCATGAAATACAACACACAAATTACTAAAGAGACAATATATATATATATATATATATATATATATATATATATATATCCTCATACCATACTATTTTCTTTCTCTACCAGGTTGTCCTCACTATTGCCAAATGCAAATACAGCTGAAACGAATTCAATTTTGAAAAATGGAAATCTGTTTAATTTATAGAGAGAGAGACTGAGAGAGAGAGAGAACTGCACTACTACTAGACCATTTTCTGATCCAACGGATGAGTATCAAGATGGTGACAGATCTAACCGTTGATGGGCTCCAAGTAAATCCAGCAAAATGTTATTTTGAATAATAAGAAGTGGATTTGATATAATGTTATAGTTGTGGGTGATATTTACAAATTTTGCAAAGTAAGCAAGTTGCCATAAAATATTCGTTTGGTCGGGGAATATTCGTTTTATCAAGGAATATTCGTACGACAGCACAATCATTGGAGGGCTCCACAACGAAATTACTGTCGGATTTAGAAAGCGACAGAAATAACTTTTTTATAAAAATAATGGCAAGGCTTTTACCGTTAAAACTATTGAAATACTCGGTGATAAAAGTATAGTAATATGCGTGGTTGCACAGTAGCACACGGTATTGTACAGTATTTTTGATTGTTGATGCTTACGTGAGATGTCACTCAGTTTTATTCAATAATTACCACAGTAGTTGATGCATAGTATCTCATATTATTGATTCAATTATTATCACAGTATCAGCTGCACAATATTTTATATTATTAAATCAATAAATGAGACGACACAGTTATTCATATTATTATTTGCATTATTGAAATGTCTAGAAAGTTCTGTCGAGGAAAGGGGTTTGGTTATCTAATTATGCGCCAATAAGGAGAAGTCCTTATCGGAAAGCTCCATCTTTCCTGGAAATGATCTGGTTGTTAATATTGTGAGTTATAATATTAATGATGAATAATTAAAAATGTGTTTATTGAAGACAAGTGATTGGTGATAAGTAGAGGGTTTTTTTTATGAAGTATTTGTTGTAAGTTTAGCTTATTACATGTACCCCCACTTACTCATTTTTCAAAATTATCAGTAGAAAGTTATCTCAGTTTTTATTTTATTATTATTATGATAGTAATAAAACAGAAAACTTTTTATATAAAACAGAATACTTTTTATAATTTATTTTATTTTATTTTATTACATAGTACTGTATAGTATTTGTATAGTACTGCATAGTATTTGTATAGTACTGCATAGTATTTGTATAGTGCTGCATAGTAAAATCAAAAAAATCAGCCGGTGTGCGCTCGTGAATTCGTTACTGTTGGTCCGTGATTTTCAAATTCAAATAGTACCCTGACATTCTTCTATAAGTAAGATGCTTAGTTTAGAAATGAAAATCACACCAGAATTAGAGAATTCTTCTTCTATAATATTGAGCATATTTCTTTTGAATTTAAGGAAGCTTTGAGTGTAGAAAATAATACTAGTTTTCTTCAAGAATATCTCCGCTATACCAGTCGGAATTACTCTCCTACTAAGATAAGGGATATTATTTTTGTTCAATATTCGAAAGAAATAATATTTTATTCCATACTCTGTAGTATATAAGTAATATTAATTCGTTTCATATTCCTAATTCTACACTTACTTTGATATGTATTGCTTCTATACTCCTTGAAATTAGTAGAATATTCTTGAAATTTGCGTTTCATCTAGTATCGTTTCACTGAAATATTTTTATGGACATTCTTGTTAAATTTTAAACTTTTCATGCCGGAATACTATTGATTTAATATAAATATTGTGACAATAATTGAAATAAACTGAGTGACTTCTCACGTAAGCATCAATAATCAAAAATACTGTACAATACCGTGTGCTACTATTCAACCACGCGTATTAATGTACTTTACCACCGGATATTTCAAAAGTTAACGGTAAAACTTTTGCCGTTATTTTTATAAAAAGATATTTCTGTCATTTTCTAACTCCGACAATAATTCCGTTGTGGGGTCCACCAATGAATGTGTCGTCGTACGAATATTCTTTGATAAAATGAATATTCCCCGACCAATCGAATATTTATAACAACTTGCTTACTTTGCAAAATTTATAAATATTACCCACAACTATAACATTATATCAAATCCACACCTTAATACTCAAAATGATATTTAGAAAAATTAATCTATATTCATAAAAATTGGGGTCTTACACAAACTACTAAAGTTAATCACTGTCATATCGTTTATTAAAAAACGGATGTCAAGCTTTCTTATCCCATGTCACGTATTTAAACAAAAATACATCAGATTTGAATGATATTTCTATTGTTAATAAATTTCCTGACGTATTTCCTGAAGAACCTCCTGGCTTACCCCCAGAGCGTGAAATCGAATTTTGTATTGACCTTGAACCCGGTACAAAACTCATTTTCAAAACCCCATATCGAGTGACTCCTATTAAACTTCAGGAGTTAAAAATCCAACTGCAAGAACAATTAGACATCGATTTCATTCGTCTTAGTACGTCTCTTTGGGTGTGCTCCTGTTCTATTCATAAAAAAGAAAGATGGGAGTATGCGACTTTGCATTGACTATCGAGAGTTGAATCATGCCACCATCAAAAATAGGTACCCGTTGCCTCGCATTGATGACCTGTTTGACCAGTTGCAAGGTGCTAAATTCTTTTCAAAGATCGATCTTCATTCCGGATATCATCAGTTAAAGATTAAAACTGATGACATTTCATAGACTACTTTCAGAACTTGGTACAAGCATTACGAATTCCTAGTCATGTCTTTTGGATTGACTAATGCTCCTGATGCCTTCATGGATATGATGAACCGAGTATTCAAGGAATATTTAGATCATTTTATGGTTGTCTTTATTGATGACATCCTCATATACTCCAAAAGTCGTGAAGATCATGAGCAACACTTGAGGCTGATACTCCAAAAGCTTCGTGAAAACAAGCTATACACCAAGTTGAAGAAATACGAGTTCTGGCTTGAGGAAGTAGCATTCCTTGGGCACGCAATATCAAATCATGGAATATCAGTTGACCCGACGAAGATTGAAGCAATACAAAGCTTGGAGCAACCTAAGTCAGTAACCAAAGTACGTAGCGTTCTGGGTTTAGCTGGTTATTATCGGAGATTCGTGAAAGAATTTTCTCGAATCGTCACTCCGTTAACTCAGCTGACTCAAAAAGATATAAAATTCAGTTGGAGCAAGAAATGTGAGAAGAGTTTCCAAGAACTCAAGAGGAGACCCATTTCAGCACCTGTTCTGACAATACCATCAGGTTCGGAGGGATTTGTCATCTACAACGATGCTTCAGGCATGAGGTTTAGGATGTGCTCTCATGCAACATGGGAAAGTCATAGCCTATGCCTCACGACAACTTAAAGAAATGAGAGGAATTATCCTACTTATGATCAAGAGTTGTCAGTAGTCATTTTTGCGCTAAAGATCTGGAGACATTAATACATGTATGGGGAGAAGGTGGAGATCTATACAAATTATAAAAGCCTCAAATATTTCTTCACCCAAAAGGAACTCAACATGCGGCAATGACGTTGGCTCGATCTGTTGAAAGATTACGATCATATCATTCAATACCATCAAGGAAAAGTGAATGTGGTAGCTGACGCGTTGAGTAAAAGATCATATGTGGGTACAAGTGCGATATTGTCAACGCAAAGACCCATTTTGTAAAACTTACAAAGGATGAAGATAGGGTTAAATACTTCAGGGACCCATATGATGATGTCAAATATACGAGTAAAACCGAATTTAATCAATAAAGTTAAAGCTGCTCAAGCTACAGACCTGGAGCTGATGCGTATGAAGAAAAAAGTGCAAGAAGGTGCTATTCCAGAAGCAAGAATCGATGAAGAATGAATACTTCGAGTCAACTCCAGACTTTGTATTCCTAACGACTTTGATTTGAAGTATAAAATCATAATGGAGGCACACAAAACACCGTTTGCGATCCATCCTGGGAGTATCAAAATGAATTGTGATCTTCGACATACATTTTAGTGGAGCAATATAAAGAGAGAGATAGCGGAGTTTATCTCAAGGTGTTTATCTTGTCAACGTGTTAAGGCGGAGCATCAAGTGCCAAAAGGTCCATTGCAACCACTTGAAATTCCAGAATGGAAGTGGGAGCACATTAACATGGATTTCGTTATTGGTAATTCTCAAGGTTTCTCAAGGCATATATACAATTTAGGTCATTGTCGATAGATTAACCAAGTCTGCTCATTTCTTACCTATACGAGAAACTGATATACTTGAACGTCTTGCTCTTATATACATAAATGAGATTGTAAGACTGCATGGTATGCCAGTATCCATAGTTTCTGATCGAGACCTAAGATTCACTTCACGGTTTTGGGTCAGTTTACAAAAAGCTATGAGCACGGATTTATGATTCAGTTCGGCATATCATCATCAGACGGATGGGCAGTCGGAGAGGCTTATTTAAACTCTTGAAGATCTATTAAGACTATGTGTTCTAGACTTCAAAGAAAGTTGGGACAAGTTGTAAGACCCCAACTTATTAATGAATAAAATCAAATTTTCTCTAAATATTATTGTGAATAATAAGGGGTAAATTTGATATAATACTTTGGTTTTGGGTGAAATGTGCAAATTTTACAAAATAAGAAAGTGGTTATAAAATATTCATTTTGTCGGGGAATATTCGTTTGGTCATGGAATATTCTTGCTATCGGGGAATATTCGTACGACGGCGCAGCCTTGTGTGGGCCCCATAACGGAAAGCGACTGGATGAAGAAAACGACAAGTATAAGTTATTTATAAATAACGGCGTAGTTGTTACGTTAATACTGTTGGAATACCCGGTGGTTAAAATACAGTAGCACACGGTATTGCACCAATTATTGATTCTAACGTAAGAAGGCACTACTCAATAATTGTTACAGTAGTTATTGTTTAATATTTTATTTTATTGATTCAATAATTATTGCGTTGATATTTTATATTATTGTTGTTTCAATAATTGTTGCTGCACAGTATTTTTCATTATCAGATCAATAATTCATATTATTTGAATAATATTATTAGATAACATTATTGGCAATGTCTAGAAAGTTCTGTCGAAGGAGAGGTTTGGTCATCTAATTGCGCGCCAGTAAGGATAAATCCTTATTGGAAAGCCCCCTCTTTCTTGGGAACGGCCTGGTTGTCATAAATGTGATTCTGTAATATTATTTATGAATAATTAATTATTGATTCATATGATAAAGAAATATTTATTTTATGTGGATATAGATGAGGGATATATTTTTGTGGTTAAAAATGAAAGAGTTAATGTTGAGATTTTTATCAGTATTTTTGTCAGAATGGAGGTATTAAAAATCAGGATTTTTGAGATATTTTGCGGGGGTTATAATTTTTAATCCGACCGTTGGATCGTGCTAATTTTTTGATATGTTATACATATATAAGTTGAGTATATATCCATAAATTTTGAACCGTTAAAAATGAACGTATGATTTATTATGAATTTTACGAGATGACTGGTTCAGAAATTGTTGAATTTTCGGAGTTTATCATTTTGATAGAAAATTCTAGAATTGGTGGGCCCCACTCTTGGTTGATGAAGAAATGTGCTGAGATTTTTATTCAAATGTGGTGGGTGGGAATAGTAACAGGTAAAGCCATCAGGTTGCAGGTTAATTCTCCTTCAGCGTGCTAACATTTTCCTATAAATAGAGGGCTAAGTTAGAATAGAAAATCACACCAGAAACAAGTTTTCTCTCTTTCTCTCTCTAGATTATTGAGTATATTTTGTGAGTATTTAGATACTTTGAGAGTTTCTATTCATCAGAGCAAGTTTCTTTCAGCTTTATACCGGTATTCCGACCAGAAGTACTGATATTTTGAGGTAAGAGATATTATTTTCTTCTTAATGATATTATTTTCTTCAATATCATTATGCTGAAATATTGATATGAGTTTTTATCAAATTTGAAACTTTTTGTGTCGGGGTTACTATTTACGTATACGTTACTATTCACGTATACGACACTATTCACCAAAAAAATAAAATTTTTCCTTTTTGTCCAAGATGTCTATTATGGTTACTATCTTTGATTGTATCCATGTTTTGATCTTTATTTTTGAATTTTGCTTCACAATTGATTATTATGAAGTATTATTGATCTTGGATAAACTGTTATACGAATCCCTACTATTTGTCCTTCTGTTTCACTGGATTCGTTTTTTTAAAGATATTTTTCATCATCCTCGGTCCTAAATGATGATATTACTGAATATCTTTAGCCTGTAGTGCAAATATGTATGATTACTTGATGAATATCTTTGGCCTGTAGTGCAAAGATGAACAGGTGTTGAGATGAACATGACTGACAGGTGATACAAATGAATATCTTTGGCCTGTAGTGCAAAGATGAATATTTGGATAAAGATGATTATTAATTGATGTTACAGGGATAAAATATTGATGATGGACTTTTAAATCTTAGAAGATAGTAGAATTCTTTCTCTACATGACTCTTCTAATGGTTTGCTATTTCTGCTGCAGTTGTTGATCTAAAACTTGTTGTCGATTATATTCTATCAGATTTTTCCCTGTTGAAGACTAACGATAATTTGTTGTATATTATCTTAGTCATAATATTCTTTACTGGGTTAGTTGAGCTCACCCTTTTCCTTTTTGTTCTATTTTTCTTCTCAGGAGGTGAGAACATAGCAGGATCTAGTCGGGGTATGGAGTGATGGTTCTAGAAAGATGTTTTAGCAGTCCTCACTATTTCTGTAAAATAGTGTTTGAATAATTGTAATGAGGATTTATTTGAGTGTGGATATTGTCCAGAAGATAATATTTGTATTTAAACTCACAGTATGTGTTGTCGTATTTTGCACGACAATTGTATTATTGAAGTTGTAGTTGCTTTCTGTACCATGTATTTGGCGACTCAGAATGGGTGTTGTATACCTATTTTGGGGGCGTCATAGTTGGTATCAGAGCTTAGGGATATGATCCCTAGCTAAGATGTGAGACAAGAACTAGGAGGGGAGAGACGGGGAATTCCTTCGCTAGTATGACCTGACTAAGTTTATTTGGTTTTTATTTGGTCGGTTAGAGTATAGGGATAATATATGACATGACTATTAACCCTTGTTTTATGGCAGTATTTAAGAATGGCAGCTGAGAACGTTAATAATGGAGTAAATCAGACCGTGGAGACACATTTGATCACCACCTAGGGAAACGTGCAACATGAAGGCAATATTCCTCCTGTAAACAACGTTACCGAGCAAACGATGAATGATGGAATGTTTAGGAGCTTTTTGCAGTTCATGCAAAATCAGATGAGGGAGACTCGTGTGCAGAATACGGGTGGAAATGATAACAACCCGCGGTTTGTCACAGCTAAGCAGTTCAAAGAATTGGGACCACCAGAATTTAAGGGAAAGCCGGATCCGATCATGACGGAAACGTGGGTCAAGCAAATTACTAAGATATTCGATGTCATGGGATGCACGGAGGAACAGAAGGTTCCATTTGCCACCTTTATGTTTCGCGGTGAGGCAGACTACTGGTGGGAGTCTGTGAAGCGTACGCAGCCTGACGCACTCAACATGTCCTGGGAAACGTTCCAGAAACTGTTTAATGACAAGTACTTTCCTAAAAGTATTCGTCATATGAAGGAGGTAGAGTTTATTAGACTGGAACAAAACAACATGACGGTGTCCCAGTACGAGGCGAAGTTTGCAGAGTTATCCAGGTTTGCACCTCATTTGGTCGAAAATGAGGAACGAATGACAAGGATGTTTTTGAGAGGTCTAAAACCCGAGATTCGGCAATATCTTATCTCTCATAAATTTTCTTTATATTCAGATGTTGTAAACAGGGCTCAATTATTAGAGCAAGATAATGAGTATGTGCAACCGAGGGACCACAACCAGGGTCATACCGGTGGCGGCAGTCATCGAAGCAATGAAAACCAGCAGGGAGGAAAACAGTCGGACAAAAGCGGTAACCACTCTGGTGGTAATCGTGGTCGTGATAATAGAAGGAGCGAGTCGGGAGGAGATTTCAAGAAGAGAAGGTACAACAATGATAACGTGAAGACGTCAGCACAAATATCAACTGTTTCTAGGGGAGGAGAACGACCACCGGTCGTATGTTATAAATGTGGGAAAGAGGGACATATCAGCCCAAACTGCCCACAACAATCCAAGGTATGTTATAACTGTGGAAAGGAGGGTCATATAGCTCGAGAGTGTTCTGTAGCAAAACCAAGTTCAACGGGGATGGTGACTCCAAAAGTTATCCCGGATAAGTCGAAATCAGCGGTTCCTGGAAGGGCGTTTGTCGTGACTGGCCAAAACGCGAGAAACCCGAACGAGGTGATCATGGGTAAGCTAATCTTGAATTCTTGCGAAGTTTATACTTTACTAGATACCGGTTCTACCCATTCTTTTATCTCTCCTGCTAGTGCTCAACGTTTAAACTTGACTCCGGAGAAATTGGACTTTGACTTATCTATTGAAACTCCGTTGGGTGAAACCTTCGTTACATCTACAGTTTATAAATCTTGCTTAATCCAAGTTGGCACAATCACATTACCTGTTGACCTTGTCTCTTTAAAGATACTTGCTTTTGATGTGATTTTAAGAATTGATTGGTTAACTACTCATCATGCCAAAATTGATTGTTTTCGTAAGGTTGTTAGTTTTCATATTCCTAACCAACCTGTTATGCGAATTCAAGCAACCAAACCACTAAAATCAATCGCTGTCATACCAAGCCATAAAGCCATTCGTTTATTGAAAAACGGATGTCAAGCTTTCTTAGCCCATGTCATGGACTTGAACAAAAATACGTCAGATTTGAATGATATTTCTGTTGTTAGTGAATTTCCTGACATATTTCCTGAAGAATTTCCTGGCCTAACCCAGAGCGTGATATTGAATTTTTGTATTGATCTTCAACCCGATACAAAACCCATTTCTAAAATCTCATATTGAATAGCTCCTATTGAACTTCAAGAGTTAAAAACCCAACTATAGAAGTTGGTACCCGAGCCTCTATCTGGTGACTTCCTTTGTGGAATGCACCAAAGCCAGACTCTCCGTAAGGGACTCTATATTTGTGTGGTGGTAAAATAATAGGTGCCATTATGACGTGCTATCCAAGATTGGGATATGAATCACAATTGAGAGCAACCGAAGTCGGTGACCAAAGTACGTAGCTTTCTGGGCTTAGCTGGTTATTATCGGAGATTTGTGGAAGGATTTTCTCGAATCGCTACTCCGTTAACTCAGCTGACTCGGAAAGATACAAAATTCGTATGGAGTGAGGAATGCGAGAAGAGTTTCCAAGAACTCAAGAGGAGACTCATTTTGACACCTGTTCTGACAATACCATCTGGTTCGGATGGATTTGTTATCTACAGCGATGCTTCAGGCAAAGGGTTAGGATATGTTCTCATGTAACATGGGAAAGTCATAGCTTATGCCTCACGACAACTCAAAGAATATGAGAGGAATTATCCTACTCATGATTTGGAGTTGGCAGCAGTCATTTTTGCGTTGAAGATCTGGAGACACTACCTGTATGGGGAGAAAATGGAGATCTATACAGATCATAAAAGCCTCAAATATTTCTTCACCCAAAAGGAACTCAACATGCGACAGCGACGTTGGCTCGAGCTGTTGAAAGATTACGATCATACCATCCAATATCATCCTGGAAAAGCAAACGTAGTAACTGACGCATTGAGAAGAAGATCATATGCGGGTACGAGTGCAATGTTGTTAACACAAAGGCCCATTTTGTGACTTGCAAAGGATGGAGATAGAGATGAAGGCTCCAAGTACCCACATGATGATATCAAATATACGAGTAGAACCGACTTTAATCGATAAAGTTAAAGCTGCTCAAGCTACGGACATGGAGCTGATGCGTATGAAGAAGAAAGTGCAAGAAGGTGCTATTCCAGAAGCAAGAATCGATGAAGAAGGAATACTTCGAGTCAACTCCAGACTTTGTGTTCCTAACGATTTTGACTTGAAGCATAGAATAATGATGGAGGCACACAACACACCGTTTATAATCCATCCTGGGAGTACCAAAATGTATCACGATCTTCGACATACATTTTGGTGGAGCAATATGAAAAGAGAGATCGCGGAGTTTATCTCGAGATGTTTAACTTGTCAACGTGTAAAAGAGGAGCATCAAGTACCAAAGGCTCCATTGCAACCACTTGAGATTCCGAAATGGAAGTGGGAACACATTACTATGGATTTTGTTACGGGTCTTCCCAAGGTTTCTCAAGGCATAGATGCGATTTGGGTTATTGTTGATAGATTAACCAAGTCCGCTCATTTCTTGCCGATACGTGAGACTTATTCCCTTGAACGTCTTGTTAGTATGTACGTGAACGAGATTGTGAGATTGCATGGCATGCCAGTATCCATAGTTTTGGATCGTGACCCAAGATTCACTTCACGATTTTGGGTTAGCTTGCAGAAAGCTATGGGCACGGATTTACGATTCAGTTCGGCATACCATCCTCAAACGGACGGACAATCAGAGAGGACTATTCAAACTCTTGAAGATCTATTAAGACTTTGTGTCCTAGATCTCAAAGGGAGTTGGGATAAGTACCTACCATTGGTGGAATTCTCCTACAACAACAGTTATCAGGCGAGCATAGGTGTGGCTCCATTCGAGGCGTTGTATGGAAGAAAATGTCGTTCTTCAGTATGCTGGGACGAGGTGGGTGAAGCAACATTGTTGGGACCAGAGTTGGTACGCATTACTACAGAGAAGATCCAAACGATTCGACAACGTATACAAATGGCACAGGATCGACAAAAGAGTTATGCGGATCTTCATCGGAAGGACGTGAAATTTAATATTGGGGATCATGTATTATTACGTGTTGCACCATGGAAGGGAGTTACAAGATTTGGGAAGAGAGGAAAGCTCAATCCAAGATTTGTTGGTCCATTTGAGATTCTTGAGCGAATAGGAAATGTGGCATATAGACTCGCATTACCTCCAAGCATGTTTCGTGTTCATAATGTTTTTCACATATCTATGCTTCGTAAATATGTTAAAGACCCAAACCACATTATTGAGTTAGAACCAGACGAGATAGCTGAAGATTTAACGTACGAGGAGGTACCTGTTAAGATCTTGAATAGGAAAGAGCATGTCCTACGCACGGAGGTTATACCACAAGTTAAGGTTTTGTGGAGAAACCATGCTATTGAAGAAATGACATGGGAGTTGGAATCAGAAATGAAAGCGAGGTATCCTCACCTTTTTGAAACATCAGGTACGTACGTCAATTTTGAGGACGAAATTTCATAAGGAGAGGAGGTTGTAAGACCCCAACTTATTAATGAATAAAATCAAATTTTCTCTAAATATTATTGTGAATAATAAGGGGTTAATTTGATATAATACTTTGGTTATGGGTGAAATGTGCAAATTTTGCAAAATAAGCAAGTGGTTATAAAATATTCATTTTTTCGAAAAATATTCGTTTGGTCGTGGAATATTCTTGCTGTCGGGGAATATTCGTACGACGGCGCAGCCTTGTGTGGGCCCCATAACGGAAAGCGATTGGATGAAGAAAATGACAAGTATAAGTTATTTATAAATAACGGCGTAGTTGTTACCGTTAATACTGTTGGAACACCCTGTGGTTAAAATACAGTAGCACACGGTATTACACAAATTATTGATTCTTACGTAAGAAGGCACTACTCAATAATTGTTACAGTAGTTATTGTTCAATATTTTATTTTATTGATTCAATAATTGTTGCGTTGATATTTTATATTATTGTTGTTTCAATAATTGTTGCTGCACAGTATTTTCCATTATCAGATCAATAATTCATATTATTTGAATAATATTATTAGATAACATTATTGGTAATGTTTAGAAAGTTCTGTTTAAGAAGAGGTTTGGTCATCTAATTGCGCGCCAGTAAGGATAAATCCTTATTGGAAAGCCCCCTCTTTCCTGGGAACGGCCTGGTTGTCATAAATGTGATTCTGTAATATTATTTGTGAATAATTAATTATTGATTCATATGATAAGGAAATATTTATTTTATGTGGATATAAATGAGGGATATATTTTTGTGGTTAAAAATGAAAGAGTTAATGTTGAGATTTTTATCAGTATTTTTGTCGGAATGGAGGTATTAAAAATCAGGATTTTTGAGATATTTTGCGGGGGTTATAATTTTTAATCCGACCGTTGGATCGTGGTAATTTTTGGATATGTTATACATATATAAGTTGAGTATATGTCCACAAATTTTGAACTGTTAAAAATGAACATATGATTTATTATGAATTTTACGATATGGCTGGTTCAAAAATTGTTGAATTTTCGGAGTTTATCATTTTTATGGAAAATTCTAGAATTGGTGGGCACCACTCTTGGTTGGTGAAGAAATGTGCTGAGATTTTTATTCAAATGTGGTGGGTGGAAATAGTAGCAGGTAAAGCCATCAGGTTGCAGGTTAAGTCTGCTTCGGCGTGCTAACATTTTCCTATAAATAGAGGGCTAAGTTAGAATAGAAAATTACACCAAAAACAAGTTTTTTCTCTTTCTCTCTCTAGATTATTGAGTGTATTTTGTGAGTATTTAGATACTTTGAGAGTTTCTATTCATCAGAGCAAGTTTCTTTCAGCTTTATACCGGTATTCCGACCAGAAGTACTGATATTTTGAGGTAAGGGATATTATTTTCTTCTTAATGATATTATTTTCTTCAATATCATTATGCTGAAATATTGATATGAGTTTTTATCAAATTTAAAACTTTTTGTGTCGGGATTACTATTCACGTATACGTTACTATTCACGTATACGACACTATTCACGAATACGGCACTATTCACCAAAAAAATAAAATTTTCTATTTTTATCCAAGATATCTATTATGGTTACTATCTTTGATTGTATCCATGCTTTGATCTTTATTTTTGAATTTTGTTTCACAATTGATTATTATGAAGTATTATTGATCTTGGATAAACTGTTATACGAATCCCTACTATTTGTCCTTCTGTTTCACTGGATTCGTTTTCTTTAAGATATTTTTCATCATCCTCGGTCCTAAATGATGATATTACTGAATATCTTTGGCCTGTAGTGCAAAGATGTATGATTACTTGATGAATATCTTTGGCCTGTAGTGCAAAGATGAACAGGTGTTGAGATGAACATGACTGACAGGTGATACAAATGAATATCTTTGGCCTGTAGTATAAAGATGAATATTTGGATAAAGATGATTAGTAATTGATGTTACAGGGATAAAATATTGATGATGGACTTTTAAATCTTAGAAGATAGAGAATTCTTTCTCTACTTTACTCTTCTAATGGTTTGCTGTTTTCGCTGCAGTTGTTGATCTAAAACTTATTGTCGATTATATTCTATCAGATTTTTCCCTGTTGAAGACTAACGATAATTTGTTGTATATTATCTTAGTCATAATATTCTTTATTGGGCTAGTTGAGCTCACCCTTTTCTTTTTTGTTCCATTTTTCTTCTTAGGAGGTGAGAACATAGCAGGATCTTGTCGGGGTATGGAGTGATGGTTCTAGAAAGATGTTTTAGCAATCCTCACTATTTTTGTAAAATAGTGTTTGAATAATTGTAATGAGGATTTATTTGAGTGTGGATATTGTCCAGAAGACAATATTTGTATTTAAACTCACAGTATGTGTTGTCGTATTTTGCACGACAATTGTATTATTGAAGTTGTAGTTGCTTTCTGTACCATGTATTTGGCGACTCAGAATGGGTGTTGTATACCTATTTTGGGGGCGTCACACAAGTACTTGCCATTAGTGGAATTCTCCTACAACAACAGTTATCAAGCAAGTATAGGCATGACTTCATTCGAGACGTTGTATGGACGAAAGTGTCGTTCTCCAGTATGCTGGGATGAGGTGGGTGAAACAACGTTGTTGGGACCAGAATTGGTACGCATGACAACGGAAAAGATTCAAATAATCCGGCAACGTATACAAACCTCACAAGATCGACAAAAGAGTTATGTTGATCTTCATCGAAGGGACGTGAAATTCAATGTTGGAGATCATGTATTGTTACGTGTTGCTCCATGGAAAGGAGTTATGAGATTTGAAAAGAGAGGAAAACTCAACCCTCGATTCATTGGTCCATTTGAAATCCTCAATCGAGTAAGAACTGTGGCCTATAGACTCGCCTTACCGCCAAGTATGTCTCGTGTTCCTAACGTTTTTCACATATCTATGTTACGTAAATATGTGGAAGACCCGAACCACATTATTGAATTAGAACCAGACGAGATTGCGGAAGATTTAATGTATGAAGAGGTGTTTGTTAAAATCTTGGATAAGAAGAAACATATTCTACGCTCAAAGGTTATACCCCAATTCAAAGTTTTGTGGAGAAACCATGATATTGAAGAAATGATCTAAAAGTTATAATCTAACATGAAAATAAGGTATCCTCACATCTTCGACATACCAGGTACATACACCAATTTTGAGGACGAAATTTCATAAGAAGGGGAGGTTGTAAGACCCCAACTTTTATGAATAAAGATTTAATTTTCCCTAAATGTTATTTTGAATAATAAGGTGTGGATTTGATATAATGTTATAGTTGTGGGTAATATTTACAAATTTTACAAAGTAAGCAAGTTGTCATAAAATATTCGTTTAGTCGGGGAATATTCATTTTATTAGGGAATATTCGTACGACGGCACAATCATTGGTGGGCCCACAACAGAATTACTGTCGAATTTAGAAAGCAACAAAAATAACATTTTTATAAAAATAACGACAAGACTTTTACCGTTAAAACTATTGAAATACCCGGTGATAAAAGTACAGTAATATGCGTGGTTGCAGTAACACACAATATTGTACAGTATCTTTGATTATTGATGCTTACGTGAGAAGTCACTCAGTTTTATTCAATAATTGTCACAATAGTTGATGCATAGTATCTCATATTATTGATTCAATTATTGTCACAGTATCAGCTGCACAATATTTTATATTATTAAATCAATAAATGAGATGATGCAGTTATTCATATTATTATTTGCATTATTGACAATGTCTAAAAAGTTCTGTCGAGAAAAGGGGTTTGGTCAACTAATTGCGCGCCAATAAGGAGAAGTCCTTATCAGAAAGCCCCCTCTTTCCTGGGAATGATCTGATTGTTAATATTGTGAGGTATAATATTAATGATGAATAATTAAAAATATGTTTATTGAAGACAAGTTGGTGATAAGTAGAGGGTTTTTTTTATGAAGTATTTGTTGTAAGTTTGGCTTATTACATGGACCCCCACTTACTCATTTTTTAAAATCGTCGGCAGAAAGTTATCTTAGTTTTTATTTTATTATTATTATAATGGTAATAAAACATAAAACTTTTTATATAAAACAGAATACTTTTTATAAATAGAATATATTATATTTTATTTTATTGCATAGTACTACATAGTGTTTGTATAGTGCTGCATAGTAAAATTAAAAAAATCTGTCGGTGCACGCCCGTGAATTTGTTACTGTTGGTCCGTGATTTTCTAATTCAAATAGTACCCTGCCATTTTTATATAAATAGGATGCTTAGTTTAGAAATGAAAATCACACCAGAATCAAAGAATTCTTCTTCTATAATATTGAGCATATTTCTTTTGAGTTTAAGGAAGCTTTGAGTGTAGAAAATAGTACAAATTTTTTTCAAGAATATCTCCGCTATACCAATCGGAATTACTTTCCTACTAAGATAAGGGATATTATTTTTGTTCAATATTCGTAAGAAATAATATTTTATTACATACTCTATAGTATGTAAGTAATATTAATTCGTTTCATATTCCTAATTCTACACTTATTTTGACAAGTATTGCTTCTATACTCCTTAAAATTAGTAGAATATCATTGAAATTTGCGCTTCATCTAGTATCATTTCACTGAAATATTTTTCTGGACATTCTTGTTAAATTTTAATCTTTTCATGTCAGAGTACTATTTATGGGTACTATTCATACATACAACACTATTCATACATACGGTACTATTTATACGGTATTATTCATACATACGATATTATTCACGAAGTACTATTCACAGGGTACTATTCACCCGAGTACTATTCACCTGGGGTATTATTCACGATAAAAATTAATTTTTTTTCTGTCCAAATTATTTTTGATACATGAATATTATTCTTAATTTTTACTCCACAAAGCAGTTATCATGTTGACAATTTGGACATTCTTAAACTCTCGATAAATTGAATTATAAATATTTAAAATTTATCCTTTATCTCACTTAAGTAAATTGTTATATGATTGTCATCATCCTCATGCTTATATTGCGATGAAAGTCATATTTGGCCCGTAGTGCATAGATGGACTGTTGATCGGTATGATTATGACCAAGAATTATGTATCGGTATATATAATCATGACCTGTAAATTTACAAATGATGTGGTAAAAGTCGTCAGTGGCCCGTAGTGCATTGATGGACAGTTGTTTAACATGATCATAACCACTGGTGATAATAACGAATATCCTTGGCCCGTAGTGCATGGATAATTCGTGGATGTAATACTAACGAATATCATTGGCCCGTAGTGTATGGATAATTCGATGATATGGATTATTTATTGAGCTGTGTTACAGAGATAAAATATTGATGATAAACTTTTAAATCATAGAAGATAGTAGACATCATGCTCTACTCGACTCTTCTAATGGATTACTTGTTCCGCTGTAGTTAAACTTGTTGTCTATTGTATTCTATCAGTTTTACAATGTTGAAGGCTAATGATAATTTATTCTTCATTATCTTAGTCATAATATTCTTTACTGGTCTAGTTGAGCTTACCCTTTTTTTCATTGCTCTCTTCAGGAAATGAGAATATAGCTGGGACTAGTCGGGGAATGGAGTGACGGTCCAAGATGGTTGCTATAGTAGTCCTCACTATTTTATAAAATAATGTGATAATAATTATAATGAGGACTTCATTTGAGTTTGGATATTGTCTACGAGACAATATTCGCATTAAAACTCTCAGATTACGTTTGTCGTATTGTGTAAATTAAGTTTGTATTTGAATTCTGTACTATGTATTTAGCGACTCAGAATGAGTTGTGTATACCTATTTTGGGGGCGTCACAACATATATATATATATATATATATATATATATATATATATTAAACGTATCAACAGTAAAAGCCCATCAATGAGGGGGAGTGGATGGCCTACATGCACTCAGTTCGTAGATATTAATGCTTGCGAGCCAAGTCAATGTCGAGTAACATGCATGGGTCTCAACTTATTACGCTTGCCATAGCTATCAACAACAACTGGAAGAAGAAGAATATCTAATACAACTTTATGTCTGCAAGTTTTCCTTGTCGTCTACCATATGGGTCGGATATACCCAACAACTGATATCAGAGTCATGGTTATAGGCTTAGGTCATGGATATAGTACGGACTGCGCATGATTAGTGAAAAATAATTCATTGAGCAAGTAATGGACTCTTCTCGCAGAGATTCTTGATTGACTCTTGACAAGAGACGTTGAAGAGTATGAGCTCATCATTAAAGAGAGACATGATGGGTTAGGCTCAATGAATTATGGAATACTTGTGGATAATGTACTCTTCAAGTAAAATGTTGGTTGGCTATTCACAAAAGGTATTGAAGAGTGTGGGCTCATCATTAAGGAGAGACATAATGGACTAGGCTTACTCTTTGAGTAAAGTGGTGGACTCTTCTTGGCGTGGCTTTTGGTGGATTAAACAAGATATATTGATATATAAGTTTGCATGTCACATGGACGGGTTTGGTAGAGACTCTTGGTGAATCAAACAAAAGGATATTAAAGAGAGTGACTCGTATGGTTAAAATTCAAGGGGGAGCTTAGTGTTGATGTGAATGCAAGAAGAAAGATACCTAATAGGTTAATATTTTTGATCAAGATGTGGTTTCAGATGAGCATATTAGTTGAGTATGCCCAACAAAATATGATATAATGATATATTCTGTGAATTTTAAAATTAAATTTTTTTTGCCCCTCTTAATATTATAAACATTTTTTATATATTATAAAGTGACATAAAATTTTTTATTTTTAATTTATTAAATAGTATAAAGTCACCACTGCTATATTTTTAATTTAATTTATTAATTTTTTATTTTTAATTATTGAAAAGTAAAATATTTTTTAAAAGTTTTGATTTTAAATATGTATATCTAATTTAAAAACTGATGGAACTCATAATTAAACTTGTTTCTTTTATTTGTCTCAAAATGAATCTCATTTAACATTTAATTTTCTCTCTCTCTCTCTCTCTCTCTCTCTCTCTCTCTCTATATATATATATATATATATATATATATATATATATATATATATATGAAATTCATTCATGGCAACCGGTTGTCATGAACACTATTTAAACAGCCAAGCTTTCTACTGTTGATTAGTATAATAGATGGCATGTATTGTTTTAAATAAAGGCCCTGTCGGGCCGCTACAAGATGTAGCGGCAATCACTAAATGACACAAAACTGTTTGCAATTAGTTCATTGTCCCTTCCCAATTTGATTTGCAATAAACATCCTTGATGTTACAGCATGTAGCGGCATGATCCCACCACTTTCCATGATTTTATTAATATTAATAATAATAATAATAATAATAATAATAATATTCATTTCATATTCATATTATTATTATTACTATTAATATTAATATTGATACTATTAATAATATTATTACTGTTCTTAATATTAATAATAATATTAATAATATTTTTATTATTATTATTATTATTATTATTATTAATAGTAATATTAATAGTATTAATATTATTATTAATATCTATTAATATTACTAATAAGTACAATAATAATATTATTAATATGTTGCAGATGGCCATGGGGTCCTAAAACAGAAAAGAGATGGCTATGGGGGTCTATTAATAGTAATAGTACTAATATTATTGATATTAATTTTGATATCATTTTGTATATTATATTAATATTAATATGAATATTAATAATAATAGTATGAATATTAATAGTATTATTATTACTATTACTATTAATATTAATAAAAGCATGGAAAGTGGTGGGATCCTGCCGTTACATGCTGTAGCGGCAAGGATGTTTAATGCAAATCAAATTCGGAAGGAGCAATGAAGTAATTGCAAACAGTTGTGTCATTTAGTGATTGACGCCGCTACACCTTGTAGCGACAAGACCTTTATTTAATACAATTCATGACATCTATTATATTGTTTAACGGTGAAAAGTTTGATTGCTCAAATAGTGCTCATGACAACCGGTTGTATATATATATATATATATATATATATATATATATATATATATATATATATATATATATATATATATATATATATATATATATTTCTCATCCATAGCAACCGGTTGCTATAGACATTATTTTAACAACTAATTTATCAGTCGTAGATCAATTAAATTGAAGGCTGAGATGAGAAAAAATATATTGACATTCGCTACAAGCTGTTGCAGTCCAAACAACACACTCTAGCTGATTCTATTTTAATAAAAGTCAAATTAACTTAATTATGTGGGCCCATATTGTCAGATAGAAAGATATAAAATGAATTTATTTTTTTATATACCAACCGCTACAGTTTGTAGCGGCTTGGTCATAATTTTATTTTTTTCGTGTCATCTATTGTCCCACTTTGTTGGTAATAGTGCTATTACTTGTCTTTTTATTACTAATACTAATATTAATTAAATGAGAATTAAAAAGGCAAAAAAAAGAGGCAATTAATATTACAATATTATCTTTCTATATCTCAATTTTCTTACCACGAAAGTCATTAAAAAGTAAAAAAAAACCAAGCCACTACATTTTGTAGCGGTACTAAAGGCATTAAAAAATAAACAAAGCAAGCCGCTACATCTTGTAGCGGTTGGTAATAGTGTTATTACTTGCATTTTTATTACTAATACTAATATTAATCAAATGATAATTAAAAAGGCAATTAATATTAGTATTAGTAATAAAAGACAATTAATATTAGTATTACTAATAAGAAGGCAATTAATATTAGTAATAGTAATAAAAAGGCAATTAATATTAGTAATAGTAATAAAAAGACAATTAATATTAATACTAAAAAGGCAATTACTAATATTAATACGAAAAAGGCAATTACTAATATTACTAAAAAGGTAATTAATATTAGTATTAGTAATAAAAAGAAAATTAATATTAGTAATAGTAATAAAAAGGCAATTAATATTAATACTAAAAAGGCAATTTACTAATATTAATACTAAAAAGGAAATTACTAATATTACTAAAAAGACAATTAATATTAGTATTAGTAATAAAAAGGCAATTAATATTAGTAATAGTAATAAAAAGTCAATTACTAATATTATTACTAAAAAGGCAATTAATATTAGTATTAGTAATAAAAAGGCAATTAATATTAGTAATATTAATAAAAAGACAATTGAACTTTTCGAACGAATATGATCTGAGTATCAATAAAAATTATAGTTTTAGAATATTCGAATAATTTATTGAATTTTTAAATTTGCTCATATTTGACTCATTTATATTTCGAGTCGAGTTCGAATCGAACTTTTAGTCGAACAAATACAAATCAAACCCGAACTTTTTGCTCATTTAATCATTTTACAGCCTTACTGTTAGGTCAACAAAAGAATTGAATCTTAAAAGTTTTTTTTAAAGTATATTTGTGGAGAAATATAGTATTTTTAAGTTATTATCAAAAACTCTATTACTAAAAACAGGTACTTGATGGTAATTTGGTAAATTAAGTTGGGGGTTTTGTACATAATAAAAAACAATTAATTAGGATTGAGTCTGCTCTATTTTGGCTTGGTGCCACTCCCTGCTGCATCTGCATGGCTTAAAGCTATATAGTGCCATTCCTACTCCCACAAAGAATCACCTGTGAGTTGTAACCCTCTTAATATCATTTTCTGTTTTTCTCTCTCTAGATTTCTTCCTTTATCTCTCTAAATTTATCTCTCCCTATATATGGATAAATTATAAATACTCGTCATCGATGTGTAGAGATTTTTCTCCACAGCCACCCAAAATATCAAATTCTTAGCCACCTGCCACTCATTCGTCTGTATAGGGACACTACCCAATTTGGTTTAAATACCTCCTCGTTTTTACAAATACAGCAATAATAGTAGGGCTTTTCTGTTCCCAGTGATGACGAAGGTCAAATCTTCTGAAGAAATCAGCATTTTGCAAAAGGATTTGGTAATATTCCCCCTTAGCATATGTATACATAATACATGTATATTTATACTATTTATATATCAGCAAGTATAAATTTTTTACATATTTTGAGTTTTTTAAAGGGAATTGTTATTCCTATAATAAAAGTAGATTTTTCATATGACGAGTGTGAGTACCTCGCGGAACTATAAATTCCCTTTTAAAAATTATTTAAGTGCAGAATGCCAGTGACTCTTTGATTAATATGTTTTGAACAGTGTTTTTCTTGATTATTGAATTTTAGGTGATTTTAGTTTGAACGATAACTCTCTTCTAAAACACGTGCAGCAAGAAACATTTTACTACATGTATGTGCACTTTTTATATGTAAATGTTTATTTAAATAAAGTATTATTTATGTATTTTTCTGGGAAGAATGCTGATTTACTATGGTTTTGAGTTTGAAAATTATCTGACATGCAGTTAGAATGAAACTGACGTTTTGATTAAAGAAGTTTGAATAGTATTTTTATTTTCTTATTGAGTTTAGGTGATTTAAGGCGAATAATGCTTTAGAAAATGTTGCAGCAAGAGGCCTTTACTACATATGTAGTTACTTCGTTTGAATAATTTAGTGATATGAAATGAACTGTTTAAGACTTGCAAGCAATTGTTGCAGGAAGATATGTATTTTGAAAGAGTACATGCATTAGCACACTTAGACAATTTTCAAATTGCAGGCTGAGTTGCAGACAAGAGATATGCCCGCTAACAAGTATAACTACAATTCTGCCATACTTGGGACTAGACTGGAAAGGCTTTTGCGGGACAGAGAGCTCGGGAAATCCAACAGGTCTACCCGTCTGAATGAGGAGGTCAAAGACAATAAGGAAGATGTGGATACATTTTGGGACGACGGCCTAAGCTCAACTGATGGTGACAAGTGGCCTCATGATAAAGAGTTATTGGATGGGATCACTACGCCAAGAGTTCTTAATGATCAGGGACATGATAAACAAAATGGACGGCCTCCCAAACAACGTTTATTGGTGGTTGCGAACCGGCTACCCGTATCCGCAGTTAGGAGGGGTGAAGACTCATGGGCACTAGAAATGAGTGTAGGGGGGCTAGTCACTGCCCTTTTGGGTAAGTGTTAGTTCAATTCATTTTTATTTGCTACTTTACATTAAACACGTTTTTGTACTCCACTTCCTTTGTTTCTAGCAGGGATAATACGCTTTACGATATAGGTTACAATAAGTTGTCAAGAACTCAAGATATTATATTATGAGTGTCATTTTGTGCACATACACATATAAACCCAATCTCTAATAGGCATGCTAAATGATGATGCATCATCTTCTTGAAGGTGTGAATGAATTTGAAACCAGATGGATTGGATGGGCTGGTGTAAATGTACCTGATGAAATTGGACAAAGAACACTCACTCAAGCACTAGCTGAGAAGGTTCATATAATTTCAGTCTCATATCACTGTTCTCATTGTCTAATAGCTTACAAAAGTGGAGTCTCTAGTGCTATTGCCAATACTTACAAATGATGATTAGTTATCTATCCTAAGACTGTCTTAATGATTGCAGGGGTGCATACCAGTCTTTCTTGATGAAGAGACTGTTCATCAATATTACAATGGCTACTGTAACAACATTTTGTGGCCTCTTTTCCATTATCTTGGTCTTCCACAAGAAGACCGCCTCGCGACAACCCGTAGTTTTCAATCCCAATTTGATGCTTATAAGAGGGCTAACCAAATGTTTGCTAATGTGATAAATGAACATTACGAGGAGGGTGATGTTGTATGGTGCCACGATTACCATCTAATGCTTCTCCCAAAATGCCTCAAAGATCATAACGAAAGAATGAAAGTTGGTTGGTTTCTCCACACACCTTTTCCTTCTTCCGAAATTCAC
Organism: Panax notoginseng; assembly: GCA_016801055.1. Lineage (NCBI taxonomy): Eukaryota > Viridiplantae > Streptophyta > Magnoliopsida > Apiales > Araliaceae > Panax > Panax notoginseng. The sequence continues at coordinate 232,123,445 of CM029014.1, forward strand.
AGGACACTGCCATCTCGATCGGAGCTGCTAAGATCCGTACTTGCTGCTGATTTAGTTGGGTATGTCTCTTACTTTCTATACTAACATTCAGTTTATATACTTTTGAGGAGTCAACATGTTTCATATAATTAGAGGGTTTTAAGGTCCCTGCCTAGCTGTTTGCATTCCTAGGAAGGACGTTATTGGTGCTAATAGTAAGCCACAAGCTGAACTTTATTTTGCAGTAATTTGTCCTAAAAAAAAATTAAGCCAAGGCCTCAAGCATGAATATAACTCATCCTTCTTGCTTTATTTCTTCCTTATCCTCATCATACTAGTTTCTTTCCCCTAGTTTCTTAAGAAACATAGAAACAATGGTTGGATTTACAGAAAGCACTAATCTCTGCTTTGAGACTCTGAAGTTCAAAGCTTGATATACAAGGTTGGGTCGAAAACCTATCAGCTTAAATTTTTCGGTCTGGTTGAGTTCAACAGATGCATTATAAACTTTGTTATGGTCCAAATCCCCTAACACAATCTTTGCTTTGATTTTCTGAATATGATCCCTTAAAGAGGTTGTGTAGATTTTGAATGTTACATTATTCCACTAATGTAGCTTTGGAGTTTATAAATGTCAATGATCTTAGCTTTGACCACTAAATGTGAGAATGGACTACAGACCATTATGGATGTATACTCTTAAGCCTTTTCTAGGTTTTAGAGATTCAAACTACTAAATGTGAGAATTGAATACAAAACACTATGGTTGTAGGCATTTAAGCATTTTCTAGGTTCTAGAGATTTAAATTATGATCTTGTCATACCGATGTTGCCAACCTCCAAGAAATGAGAAGTCAAGGTTCACTTTAGTGTATAGCACTCTTCCGTCGTGTTGTCTTTCTGTTTCTGAGAAAATAGGCTTCTATCTTTCATACAGGGTCCCAGGATATATGGCTAACAGTTTTATTGTTCAATGCTTGAAATTCTTTTTATCTTTTTCACCTTTATGAAAAGAAGAAGAAATTATGACCTTCATTAAGGAAACACTCAAAAGAGACATAGTACCTAGAATTATTACTTACCATAACTTGAAGGTGCTTGGCATGCATAACAATGACTTGGAATCCTTGTCCTTTTTTTTCGTTCTTGTAGATGTACATGTGTGTGTTTGTCTGTGTATATATATAGACAAACACACACACACACATAAATAATAGTATAAATAGGAACATAAATAATGATTACATTTTTATATAACTCCTACATTAGTCATTGTTGTCAATAACTGTGAAAGTGAAGTGCTTTATAGTAAAACGACGCGGTCAATTTTTATTTTTTTTGCACCGCTGAATTCTTATGTTACAAGAGTAATAATTGTTCAATACTTTGTTCCCAGGTTCCACACATATGATTATGCTAGGCATTTTGTTAGTGCTTGTACTCGTATTCTTGGGCTTGAGGGTACCCCTGAAGGAGTGGAGGATCAAGGGAAGCTTACTCGTGTGGCTGCGGTATATGTTCTGATCAAGTTTCCTTAACCTTGGCAATCAAAATCACTGGCTTTTTTCTTACGTGTTTATGTTTGCATTAATTTTTTTTTGTGAAGCTACAAAATTCTTTGTTGTTATGTCAAAAATTTTATATTGTAAGCTTGAAATTACAGTTTCCTATTGGGATAGATTCTGATCGATATATTCGAGCTCTTGATCTCCCTCAAGTGAAGGACCACATTAAAGACTTAAAAGAGAGATTTTCTGGTCGCAAGGTTAGTGATGTTTCTTTTCTCTAGGACCTTTATAAATTCAGTTGAGTTAATTTCTTGTTAAAGTATTGTGTCTTTAATTTCTTATGAAAATGTATAATATATTCCAAGATACTTAATTTAGTTTGTAATACTGTTAAATTTAGGGGACTGATATTCCCAGCACTGCAGTTACATCTCAAGTGCAAATGATCTAATGTATACTTGTACTTGTGCAGTCAACATTGTAAATTTTTGTTGAAAATGTAATTTAATTGCTGGAAATATCATTTCCCTAACTTTATTGTATATTACTTTCTGTTTTGTACATGCTCCTTCTAGCACATTTGAAGAGATGAGTGACTGAAATATTACTTTCTGTGTTGTACATTCCCAGTAACTCATTTTCCTCGTCTCTTCTTATTAGGTTTATTTCACCAAGGTTTAATGTTAAATGATAATTATATTATATAATATACTGATGCTTATTGTTCATTGATAGGTAATGTTAGGAGTTGATCGTCTTGATATGATTAAGGGCATTCCCCAGAAGATTTTGGCATTTGAAAAATTCCTGGAAGAAAATCCTAATTGGCGTGATAAAGTAGTTTTGCTTCAAATTGCTGTGCCAACAAGGACTGACGTTCCTGAATGTATGTTCATGTATCTTTACTTTCTTCAAGTATTTGCATTTGTATAGTTAACTTACCTTCTTAAGTATTAGCAGATGGTATCTTATGGATTTCACAATTATTGACAGTTTCTCTTGCTTAAAATAATTCCCATTTGCTGACGAGTATAGTTTTTGCTAGCTAAATAATTTTCAGTGGTTCAAATACTAATGAACACAAAATGTTCGAAATTTTTACTAGTGATTTTAGCCTTTTACCGGTGGTGGGGATTTGAAGTTTAATTACTTTGTAATAAAATGTTACTATACTTAATGTCCATTGGCTTTGATAGATCAAAAGCTTGCATGCCAAGTTCATGAAATTGTTGGACGCATCAATGGGAGATTCGGAACTCTTTCTGCTGTTCCCATTCATCACTTGGTTTGTCTCTTTATCCATCTGAGTTTTATTCCCGTGAAGTGAGTTCAATACTTAATATTTAAATAATATCAGTTAACAAGTAAAATTCTGCACACCATTGCTTTTATTGAGTCGGTAATTGAGATTGATCTCCTATCCAGCTTGGTCTCTTCTCTTCTATTCAGCTTGGTCTCTTCTCTTCTATTCAGTTTGGACTCTTCTCTCCAAGATAGCTTGGGCTCTTCTACTTAATTTGAAATTCCTACAAAGTTGGGTTGTTATGTGTAACAAATAGATGTCTATAATCTAATATAATTTGTATTTCAAATTTATAGTTATCTTGTAATTGATGTAATCACTCTTATCCTATATATACAACATTGAACGGCAGCACTCATTGAGTGAATTGATTCTGCCATAATTATTCCATTATATACAGCTCTAGTAGTCTAGTTGCTAAGGGTTATCATCAAGCAGAGGGTTTAGACTACTCTGAAACTTTCAGTCCAGTTGTTAAGCCTACTACCATTCGGGTGAAAGTTTCAGAGTAGTCTAGTTGCTTTTGAGGGTTCCAGATATACTCAAAACTGACAGGAGTGTCCTTCAATTTGTTACCTTGGAATTCTATCATTACTGCCTCCATATGGCTAAGAGTTTTTCTAATGTCCAAATTCCTATAAATATGACAAGTTTCTTAATTGTCTAGTGTGTTTTTATATAAAAAAACTCTCCCATGAGAAATTTTCATGTTTCTTGAAATTCTACATAAGCAATTAACATTGCGCAGCTTAAAATGGTCAGCTATCCTTCCAAGAACTGTGCTTTATCTAATGTGTACAATCTAAATAGTCATAACTTTTATTCTCAACATTCTTATGTTGAAAGCCTGAAAATATCCATGATATCTAATATCGAAAAGATTTCTGAAGTTCTTTCTTGTTTATTTACAGGATAGATCTATTGACTTTCACGCATTATGTGCACTTTACGCTGTTACTGGTACTGAAAATTTTTCTCTTTATGCATCAAATTTGTAATAAGTCATTATTATATTTTTATTTATTGTTTATTTAATGAGATCAGTAGTGAACAGTTTAGCACTAAACTGACTTTTGTGTTTATGGTGTTGTTAAATTAAGAAATAAAATGGATTTGAAGTGTAGAGGAAATAAGTGGAAATGGGGAACAACGCTGATGGCATATGAACATATGAGTATATTGATGGTTGACAACTTGACATTAAGTATGTCTGGATTCTGGAATTTGATGCCAAATGTTGTGTCTTGACATAGTAATGGTCATGTATAGAAAATATGCACCGGTAATTGGTCATTTATAATACTATCAACTAGAATTAATCTATAGTCAGTCGTTTTAAAGGAAATGCACTTCAAACACACCCTCTTACACCTGGCAAAAGTTTATACAGGGTTATGGTTGGTATGAGTTCAGATTTTTTTTGGTATTGTTATTTGTAAACATTCATGCCATTTGATTTGTCTCTGCTCTTGGTAGATAGATCAATGCTATCTATCACATTTACATGCTCTTTAAATAATTGAATATAATTCCAGGTTGAATTCTTACACTGTTGTTTTCCTTACTGCTTCCATTTTTATATTTCTCGTCCAGATGTAGCGCTTGTTACATCTTTGAGGGATGGAATGAATCTTGTTAGCTATGAGTTTGTAGCCTGCCAAGCCTTAAAGAAAGGTGTTCTCATTCTAAGTGAGGTAACTTAAGAGTTTCTCTCTTTAAGAATAAAATGTCAAATGTTTTTCTATTTTTTGCAGGTATTAGTTACTATTAGTTTACTCTTTTATGTTGAATATGAGCCTGATGAACATAACTCAGTATTGTTGTGCCCTAGATTGATTTTGTGAAGACTATGCAGCGCTCCAACAAGTAGCACCCCCTAATGACTTCTCTATTCTATACCCAATTCTGCGTCATATTTTTGTAATTTTAATGATCATTGATACTGGATAAATGCTGTTTATAGTAAAAATTGTCTGATTATGTTTCTTCAAGGGGAAGTGTTTCTTGTTTCTTGTCTCCATAAAAAAGTATGATACAAACTGTAATAGCATGCCAAATTTTGTCAGTCTTTGATAATTTAATTTTTATATGCATTTTATTTTTGTAGTTTGCAGGTGCAGCACAGTCTCTTGGTGCTGGAGCGATTTTGGTAAACCCATGGAATGTCACTGAAGTTGCTGCTTCAATTGGGTATGCTTTAAATATGCCAGCTGATGAAAGGGAAAAACGACACCACCATAACTTCATGCATGTGACTACTCACACATCCCAAGAATGGGCCGAAACCTTTGTAAGGTACATTTTCTTCATCTATGGTGCTGCATCATGGAAATTTTTGTTCTTTTGTATGTTCTAGTTACGATTACCAAGTCTGAATAATGTTCTTGTTGTATTGCTGTGAAAGCTTAAAATGATAAAAATTCTCTTAGTTATTCATCTTCTCTAAGAAGAAGCTGTAACTGGAGGTTTCACAGTTAATATTTGACTAATTAATATACAATAAAATAAAAAAAGGTTCAGTGAGGAATTGTTTCACTATTTTCAGTTTCTAGGTTCACTTTCTCAATATACTCTATTAGTTTCATATCAATGCCACTCTTCTGCTTCCACTACTAGACATCAGTGATCTACAACAATTAAATCTGTCTTTTCAGTAACATATCAAGGTTCTATCTAACTTCCCAGGTTCAGTTTCATACTATATCTTTTGTTTAGATAATAGAAGAAGATTTTATTAGAGATGAAGAAAGCGGATACAATGTAAAGGTGGACAAGTAGTACACCATTAGGAAATAAAACGGTTAAATAAGGTGGAAACAACCCCAACATCCTCAATTAATAATAGCCGTCCAATCTCTATGGAAATCAGACAGATAAAGACGCCTCATGGAAAAGCCCCCATAGATGAGGCTCACAATGAACATAAAAGAAACTTCATCTCAAAGCATGTGGATATTTGTAGAACAGCCGATGAAGATACTAGCATTCTGATCTATCCATATACTCCATAAAATTGTAATGCACATGCATCTTCACAAGATCTTATGATCCTTATTGCCACCAAACCCCCAAAATATGCAAAGATGGAGGCTCTCCACACTAGAAGGAGAAACCCAACACTTTCCCAACAAACCAAATAAGAAACACCGAAGCTGTCTAGCCACTGGGCAACAGAAAAAGGTAAGAAAAAGCTATCAGTCAATCATGATCGTTTAAAATGCTTAGTTATAATCAGTTTAAAGCATTATGATTGACTGACTATCAACCTTGAGATAAAAGGATGATCCTGGCGTGTCTATCTGTTTGCAGTGCCTTTACACCCTTAAAATATTGTTCGCTGCATAGATATTTGTTATTTCTGTAGACAACTCACATGGCGCTATTGTACAAAGGTATCTGAGACACAACTAAGGTCATTTAAGCCACAAACTTTATCTATAGATATATAACCGAGGCTCAAACATGAGGATATAGCGCTTAGTAGTTTAAAAAGAAAAAGAAAGCATGATGAGAAATAGTAGGTTTTATTTTAGAATTTCAGTTTTTTTAATGTAAAATATCATCTCAGTTTGAAAGGAAAACTAGGTTAATTTGTTTATTTTATGTCAGGCCGTATCTTCTTTTCGTAGAATTCGACGTTTGTTAATGATATATTACTATTGAAGTTATCAAGAGAATTTATACATTTTTCTATACATATGCTTCTTCTTTTTTTCTTTTTTGTTTTTGCTAAATATACATATGCTTCTTTCCTTTGCACTAGCATTTTGACAATCTCCTTATATGTTCGTACAAGGTGTGCCTTAACTCAATTGTTCTTCTATTTAGTGAACTCAACGATACTATTGTTGAAGCACAACTGAGGACCAAACAAATTCCACCTTTACTTCGTACCAATGATGCACTTGAAAGTTATTCGCAATCCAATAATCGATTACTAATACTGGTACCCACTTTTCCTTGTTTTAAATTAAGAATTATGCCTTTTTTGCTATACATGTTTCAAATTTAAATTAAATTATTCATTGTGCTTTCTGTACAGGGATTTAATGCAACTCTTACTGAACCAATAGATGCTCCAGGTAGAAGGGTTGATCAGTTCAAAGAAATGCAGCTTAAATTGCACCCAGATCTAAAAGAACCCTTGAAGAAGCTTTGTGATGACCCAAGGACTACGATTGTTGTCCTTAGTGGAAGTGACAGGAGAGTCTTGGACGAGGTAATCTCAATGATGTCTTCTACGCTAACTGCTAAGAAATTGCAAATTCCACCTTACAGACTGACACCTGCTGCAGAACTTTGGGGAATTTGATATGTGGTTGGCAGCAGAACATGGTATGTTTCTACGTTTTACACGGGGAGAATGGATGACAACAATGCCAGAAAATCTACACATGGATTGGGTTGACAGTGTAAAGGTGCATATAGTAAATTTGTAATATGATATTGAATACCTGTTCTTCTTTATGTAAGTTCTGCAAAAGCCGGAGTCATGATTCTTCTAAGTCATTTTAGCATGTTTTTGAGTATTTCACTGAGAGGACACCCCGGTCTCATTTTGAGCTTCGTGAGACTTCACTCGTGTGGAATTACAAGTATGCAGGTGCCTGATTTCTTTTTCTTTTTTCTTTTTTATTTTTTTTTATTTCAATTCAGTCTGAACTTTGAATTCATCAAACTGGTTATGTCTAATAATTTCTTTGATGTTCTACTAATCCTCTCTCTTGTATTCTCTCAATATTGTGACGTCTATTGTAGATATTGAGTTTGGAAGGTTTCAGTCAAAGGATATGTTGCAGCATTTGTGGACAGGTCCAATCTCAAATGCTTCAGTTGAAGTTGTCCAAGGTGGCCGTTCTGTTGAGGTCCGAGCAGTTGGTGTCACTAAGGTGCATGCATTTCCGTTACCATTGAAATTTGTTTTCCTGTTGTGTATGTGGTATAATTGCATGTTTATGCTTCTTTATTTTCATCTCTAATCAGGGTGCAGCAATTGATCGTATATTGGGAGAAATAGTTCATAACAACAACGCCAATGCACCCATTGACTACGTATTGTGTATAGGTCACTTTCTGCCGAAGGTATGTGATCTTTTCTGCATAGTAAGCAGCTTTCTGTCCATTGCAAATCTTCTCAAGACATATGCTCTTGTTTTTTTTTGTGTTGCTAATTTGACACACACACCCTCCTTGGCCACTGCCAAGGATTGAATGGGGTTGGGTCATACCACTCGGGCCGAAGGCCTTCGTTATATATGCTCTTGTTTGAGGATATTATGATATTATCCTATAATGCTAGTAATAATCGTGATATCGCAAGTTTATGTTGGTTGATAGATAGACGCACACAAAGTTTCATATCCTCTTCCGTCTCTTTTTTTTTTTTTTTTTTTTTTTCCCATTATAGGACATCTTATATTAAATTCATATAAAATAATTTTATTTCTTAAATATGTATTTGCATATCCTACCTACCTTGACATAGATTAATCTGACACTTCAAAAGAGTCGCAATCCATACCCAACGTTCCTTGCATTTGAGTAAAATATTGGTAATTATCTTTTTTAAAAGGTCAATAATCACATACTAAGGGTTTTTATTTTATTTTTTTGGATTCAGGATGAAGACATCTATACCTTTTTCGAGCCAGAGCTTCCTACTACAACAGCAACTATACCAAGAGCCAACTCAACCAGTCCTGCCAACGGACTGGTTTCAAATTTATATCCAAATAAAAGTGGATGTAAGGTATCTTGCAGCAACTCAACACAAGCCTCTTCAGCCTCGGAGAAGAAAACATGTAATAATGGAAATGGAACTGGTTGGTGGTCTGCAATGCATGACAAAATGACAGTGCACGAGGGTTCATCTGTACTCGATCTTAAAAGTGAAAATTATTTCTCTTATGCGGTTGGGCGGAAGCGTTCGAGTGCCAGATATCTTCTTGGTTCATCAGCAGAGGTTGTATCTCTGTTGGAGGAGCTGGCAGAGATTTCACCACCAAACTAGTTATAATTTCTTTGGCCTATCCTAATGCTGCTAATCCAAAGAGAGGATCTCCATTAAAAACCTGGTGTACAGGTAATTTTGACCTATTCCTTTGAGACAACGTTGGATCTTCCTCTCCATGCAAATTTTGCCAGAAAAGCGACTTATGTTGAGTAGAAACTAGAAGCCATGAGTACGAACAGGAAAATTAAATGAAAGGCAGATTTTCTCAAATTAGCTTGTCTTGTCTTGTGTTGTCTTGTGATAATTTCTTTAAAATTCTTTGTTCTTCCATTTGCTATTATCGTAATTTTAATTTTTCTCGAGACAAGTCAAATCTCAGACTTTTGGTAGTTAACCACGTTTCTTGTTTTGTGTGCATCTGGGGGGTGGGGGGATGCAATGCAGAATATATGATCGTCAGTTAAAGTTTAATTCTGTGCAAAGTGGGCGATGGACAAGTCGGAGAAATTGTTATGTTTTCAACCTATTAAAAGCTTTTAGAAAACCATGCTTTGATCTAGTGGTGCACAAAAGGCCCGAGGCCTACGGCCTGGCCTTGATCCGGTCTGGGCCCGGCCTGGTCAAAGCCCGGCCCGATCAGGCCTGGCCTGAAAGGCTTGAAAATACCGATATTTTTAGATAAAAATCTGGCCTGGCCTGCAAAAAAGTCTGGCCTGGCCTGGCGAGACCTGGCCTGGCCTGAGGCCTTACATGATTTTTTATCCAATTAATTATTTATAATTTTTGAACTTTAAATTCATAATTATTCATCAATAAACAATAAATTTTAACTTATTTATTATTGTAATTTATAAATTATAATACATTAGTTTTAATTAATACTTCAATAAAGTTTAGAATTTTAATTATTCATTCTTGATTTCTTGCAAGTACATTTAATTAACATTAATATATGAGTTAGTTTATTAATATTAATAAGTTAGTTGATTAAATATTAATATACTACTTAGTTGATTTCTTGTAGGTACATTTAATTAATATACATCTTCAATGAATATAACTAGTTAGTATATTTAATATTAATAATAAGTTAGTTACTTAGTTGATAGTAAACAACTATACATAGTTGATAGTTAATATTAATAATAAGTTAGCTACTTAGTTCTTAGTTACTTCAATGAAACTAATTTTATATTCAAAAAATAAAAGTGTAATCTACAGTGTTTTCTATGAAGTGCATAGTAAACAACTATACATATATGAGTTAGTTTGTTAATATTAATAAGTTGGTTGATATTCATAAGTTAGTTAATATTGCATAGCATATTACTAATATAACAGGTACATAATATTAAGATTAATAATGGTTATTATTAATGTTATTATTAATATTATTAATATAAGTTAGTTAGTTATTTATTATTAGTTAGTTAGTTTATTCATAATATTAATATTATTAATATTATTAAGTTAGTTAGTTATTAATATTATTGCATATTATTATAGTTAGTTAGTAATTATTAAGTTAGTTAGTTATTATTAAGTTAGTTTATTTAAGTTAGTTATTAGAATGTTTTAAAAAAAAAGTTAGTTAGGCTTATTATTACTAAGCAGTAGCGTGTAGGCAGCAGGACTGCAGGAGGAGCAGCCCACCCCCAGGCCCCATCCCCCAGGCCCCCGCCCCCAGCCCCCTGCGCCAAGGAGCCCCAGCCCCCAGTCCCCAGCCCCCCGCCCCTAGCCCCCAGTGGCCCAGCCCCTAGCCCGGACCACCCCCAAGAGCCCACATACATATTTTTTTTTAGTGCTGAACCAGACCAGCCTGGGTCTGGCCCAAGGCCTGGCCTACAGGCCTTATCAGGCCATAGTTCGGGGGGTCGAGGCATGGCCTGGCCTGGCCTGAAGGCCCAAAAGTCAAGGCCTGGCCTGGCCTGGTCAACGGCCAAAGCCTGGCAAGCCGGACCAGACCAGGCCGGCCTGTTGTGCACCACTACTTTAATCCTTGCAAATGATGAGAGACGCCCCAAATGAAAAGGGTTCTTTATTCAGAAAATAGTGCATGACTAAAAAATAAGATTAATTAATTTTCTACATTTTTTATTTAGAAATGTTTTAACTCATTAGTCAAAACTAAAATATTCAAGAGTAATGCTACGGCTGGATTATAATTAGTTGATGTTACAAAGCTAATAACCAATCATTACCATCCACACCATTTTGTATAAAATTTAAGTGTGTTACAACCTAGCCACATGAAATCTCTACTTTCTCCTTTAATAAATATCAGATGGATGATAAGTGTGTATAAATCTCCACAAAAGAATTAACTTATATATATATGGACAGTTGTTTGGCATGATCATGACCACTGGTGATACTAACGAATATTCTTGGCCCGTAATGTATGGATATTTCGTTAATTTGAAATATTTATTGAATGATGTTACAGAGATAAAATATTGATAGTGGACTTTTAAATCATAGAAGATAGTAGATATCATGCTCTACTTGACTCTTCTAATGAATTGTTATTTCCGCTGCAGTTGTACTCTAAAACTTGTTACCTATTGTATTCTATCAGATTTTTCCCTGTTGAGGACTAAGGATAATTTGTTTTATATTATCGTAGTCATAATATTCTTTACTAGGCTAGTTGAGCTCACCCTTTTTCTTTTGGTTCCATTGTTCTTATCAGGAAGCGAGAATATAGCTGGGACTAGTCGGGGACTGGAGTAAGAATTTAAGATGGTTATTATAGCAGTCCTCACTATTTCGTAAAATAGTGTAACAATAATTGTAATGAGATTTGAGTTTGGATATTGTCTACAAGATAATATTTGTATTAAAACTCACAGCGTATGTGTTGTCGTATTTTACACGACAGATGTATTAATAAAATTTATATTTGGTTTCTGTACCATGTATTTGGCGACTCAGAATAGGTTTTGTGGACCTATTTTGGAGGCGTCACAGTTGGTATCAGAGCTTAGGGATATGATCTCTGATAGAGATATGGGATTAGAACTAGGAGGGGAGAGACGAGTAAAACCTTCGCTAGTGTGTCCTACCTAAGCTTATTTGTTATTGGTCGGTCAGAATATAGGGAAAATATGTGGCATGTGAATTTCTTTAATTAACCATTGTTTTGTGGCAGTGTTTGAAAATGACATCTGAAAATTTTGAGATGAGCAATGGGGCACATGAGACCGTTGAGACACTGCTAATCAATAACCAGGATAATGTGCATCAAGAAAGAAATAATCCTCATGTAAACAACAATATCGACCAAATGATGAACGATTAGATGTTTAGGAGCTTTTTACAATTCATACAACACCAAACGAGAGAAACTCCTGTTCAAAATGTAGGTGGAAACAATGGCAACTCACTGCTGGTCACTGCTAAGCAATTCAAAGAGTTGGGATCACCAGAGTTTTTAGGAAAGCCAGAGTCACTAAAGGCAGACGCATGGATTAAGCAGATTACCAAGATATTTGATGTCTTGGGATACACTGAAGAGCAAAAGGTTCCATTCACCACTTTTATGTTGCGCGGAGAGGCAGAATACTAGTGAAAATCTGTAAAACGTACTCATCCGTCTGCACTTATGATGTCTTGGGAGAAGTTCCAAGAATTGTTCAACGACAAGCACTTTCTAGAAAGTATTCGACACATGAAGGAGGTGAAATTCATTAAACTGGAACAGAACAACATGATTGTATCACAATACGAGGTAAAGTTTGCGGAGTTATTCTGGTTTGCATCTCATTTGGTAGATAATGAGGAGCGAATGACGTGAATGTTTCTGAGAGGGCTGAAACCCAAAATTTGCCAACATCTCATCTCTCATAAACTCTGTTTGTATTCAGATGTGGTGAATAAAGCTCAATTATTGGAGCGGGATTATGAGTCAGCTCAACCAAAAGACAGCAACTGGCAGCACGATAATAGTCATACCAATGGCAACAGTTATCAAAGCAGTGATAACCAACGTGCCAGAAATTGTAACCACTTCGGTGGTAATCATGGCCAAGATAATAGAATAAATGAGTCAAGTAAAAATTTCAAGAAGAAAAGATTCAACAATAACGGGAAGACATCGGCAGCAGCACCAGCAATAACAACAGTTTCTAGGGGAGGAGAACAACCGCCAGCTAAATGTTACAGATGCAGAGAGGAGGGACACATAAGTCCAAACTATTCACTGCCTTCTAAGGTGTGTTTCAGTTGTGGAAAGGACGGTCACATAGCTCGATTTTATCCTATAGCAAAGTCAAGTTTAGCTGGAACGGTGACACTAAAAGCGGCTACGGACAAAACAAAGTCGGTGGTTCAAGGGAGAGCGTTTGTCGTGACGTCTCAAAAGACGAAGAACCCGAACGAAGTTATCACGGGTAAGCTAATCATAAACTCTTGCGAAGTCTATACCTTATTAGATACCGGTTCTACCCATTCTTTTATTTCATATGCTTGTGCTCAACGTTTGAACTTGATCCCTGAGGAATTAGACTTTGACTTATCTGTTGAAATTTTGTTAGGAGAAACCTTCATTACATCCACTATTTATAAATCTTGATTGATTCAAATCGGCACCCTCGCATTACCTGTTGATCTTATCTCTTTGAAAATACTTGCATTTGATGTGATTTTAGGAATTGATTGGTTAACTACTCATCATGTTAAAATTGATTGTTTTCGTAAGGTTGTTAGTTTTCATATTCCTAACCAACTTGTTATGCGAATTCAAGCAACCAAACCACTAAAGTTAATCACTGTCATATCAAGTTATAAAGTCATTCGTTTATTGAAAAACGGGTGTCAAGCTTTCTTAGCCCATGTCATGGATTTAAACAAAAATACGTCAGATTTGAATGGTATTTCTGTTGTTAATGAATTTCCTGAAGAACTTCCTGGCCTACCCCCAGAGCGTGAAATCAAATTTTGTATTGACCTTGAACCCGGTACAAAATCCATTTCCAAAACCCCATATTGAATGGCTCTTATTGAACTTCAGGAGTTAAAAACCCAACTACAAGAGTTGTTAGACATTAGTTTCATTCGTCCTAGTACATCTCCTTGGGGTGCTCCTATTTTATTCGTAAAGAAGAAAGATGGGAGTATGCGAATTTGCATTGACTATTGGGAGTTGAACCATGTCACCATCAAAAATAAGTACCCACTACTTAGCATTGATGACCTGTTTGACCAGTTGTAAGGTGTTAAATACTTCTCAAAGATCGATCTTTGTTCCATATATTATCAGCTAAAGATTAAAATTGATGACATTCCAAAGACTGCTTTCATTCCTGGTCATGTCTTTTGGATTGACTAATGCTCTTACGGCTTTCATGGATATAATGAACCGAGTATTCAAGGAATATTTGGATCATTTTGTAGTTGTTTTTATTGATGACATCCTCATCTATTCCAAAAGTCATGAAAATCATGAGCAACACTTGAAGCTGATACTCCAAAAGCTTCGTGAAAACAAGTTATACGCCAAGTTAAAGAAATGCGAGTTTTGGCTTGAGAAAGTAGCATTAATCATTGGGCACGTGATATCAAAGTATGAAATATCAGTTGACCCGACAAAGATTGAAGCAATACAAAGTTGGGAGCAACCTAAGTCAGTAACCGAAGTACATAGCTTTCTGGGCTTAGCAGGTTATTATTGGAGATTCGTGGAAGGATTTTCTCGAATCGCTACTCCATTAAATCAGTTGACTCGAAAAGATACAAAATTCAGATAGAGCGAGGAATGTGAGAAGATCTTCCAAGAACTCAAGAGCAGACTCATTTCAGCACTTGTTCTGACAATACCATCAGGTTTGGAGGAATTTGTCATTTACAGCGATGCTTCAGACAGAGGTTTAGGATGTGTTCTCATGCAACATGGGAAAGTCATAGCCTATGCCTCACGACAACTCAAAAAATATGAGAGAAATTATTCTACTCATGATCTAGAGTTGGCAGCAGTCGTTTTCACATTAAAGATCTAGAGGCACTACCTGTATGGGGAGAAAGTGGAGATCTATATAGATCATAAAAGCCTCAAATATTTCTTCACCCAAAAGGAACTCAACATACGACAACGACGTTAGCTCGGGCTGTTGAAAGATTACGACCATACCATTCAATATCATCTTGGAAAAGTGAACGTGGTAGCTGACGCGTTGAGTAAAAGATCATATACGGGTACGAGTGCGATATTGTCAACACAAATGCCCATTTTTATATGACTTAAAAAGGATGGAGATAGAGTTGAAGACTCCAGGGACCCACGTAATGATGTCAAATATACGAGTAGAATCGACTTTAATCGATAAAGTTAAAGCTGCTCAAGCAATGGACCTGGAGCTGATGAATATAAAGAAGAAAGTACAAGAATGTGTTATTCTAGAAGTAAGAATCGACGAAGAGGGAATACTTCGAATCAACTCCAGACTTTGTGTTCCTAACGACTCTTAATTGAAGTAAAAAATCATGATGGAGGTACACAACACACCGTATGCAATCCATCCTGGAAGTACTAAAATGTATCATGATCTTCGACATACATTTTGGTGGAGCAATATGAAGAGAGAGATCGCATAGTTTGTCTCAAGGTGTTTAACCTGTCAACGTGTCAAGGCGGAGCATCAAGTACCAAAAGGTCTATTTCAACTACTTGAAATTCTAGAATGGAAGTGGGAGCACATCAACATGGATTTCGTTACTGGTCTTCAAAAGGTTTCTCAAGGCATAGATGCAATTTAGGTCATTATCGATAAATTTACCAAGTCTGCCCATTTCTTGCCTATACGAGAAACTTATTCACTTGAACGTCTTGCTCGTATGTACATAAATGAGATTGTGAGATTGCATGGTATGCCAGTATCCATAGTTTTTTATCGAGACCCAAGATTCACTTCATGATTTTGGGTCAGTTTATAGAAAACTATGTGCACGAATTTACGATTCAGTTCTGCATATCATCCTCAGACGGACGGGTAGTCGAAGAGGACTATTTAAACTCTTGAAGATCTATTAAGACTCTGTATCCTAGACTTCAAAGGAAGTTGGGACAAGTACTTGTCATTAGTGAAATTCTCCTACAAAAATAGTTATCAAACAAGTATAGGCATGGCTTCATTCGAGGCGTTGTATGGACGAAAGTGTCGTTTTCCAGTATGTTGGGATGAGGTGGGAGAAGCAACGTTGTTGGGACCAGAATTGGTACGTATGACTATGGAAAAGATTCAAATGATCCGGCAATGTATACAAATCTCACAAGATCGACAAAAAAGTTATGCTGATCTTCATTGAAGGGACGTGAAATTCAATGTTGAAGATCATGTATTGTTGCGTGTTGCTCCATGGAAAGGAGTTACAAGATTCAAAAATAGAGGAAAGCTCATCCCTCGATTCATTGGTCCATTTGAAATTCTCGATCGAGTAGGAACTGTGGCCTATGCACTTGCCTTACTACCAAGTATGTCTCGTGTTCATAACGTTTTTCACATATCCATGCTACATAAATATGTGAAAGATCCGAACCATATTATTGAATTAGAACCAGAAGAGATAGTAGAGGATTTAACGTATGAAGAGGTACCTGTTAAAATCTTGGATAAGAAAGAACATATTTTACGCTCAAAGGTTATACCTCAAGTCAAAATTTTATGAAGAAACCACGAGATTGAGGAAATGATATGGGAGTTAGAATCTGATATGAAAAAAAGGTATCCTCACCTCTTTGACATACCAGGTACGTACATCAATTTCAAAGACGAAATTTCATAAGAAGGGGAGGTTATAAGACCCCAACTTTTTATGAATAAAGATTTAATTTCTCTAATTATTATTTTGAATAATAAGGTGTTGATTTGATATAATACTTTAGTTATGGGTGATATGTGTAAATTTTTTAAAATAAGCTAGTTGTCATATAATATTCCTTTTGTCTGGGAATATCCGTACGACGGCGCAATCATTGGTGGACCATATAACGAAATAACTGTCGGATATAGAAAGCGACTTAAATAACTTTTTTATAAAAATAACGGCAAAACTTTTACCGTTAACTGTTGGAATACCCGGTGAGTACAGTAATACGCGTGGTTGCACAGTAGCACACGGTATTGCACAGTATTTTTGATTATTGATTTTTACGTAAGAAGTCACTCAGTTTTATTCAATAATTGCCACAGTAATTGTTGCATATTATCACATATTATTGATTCAATTATCGTTACAGTATTATCTGCATAATATTTTATATTATTAAATCAATAATTGACACGATACAATTATTCATATTATTAGTTAGTATTATTGGCAATGTCTAAAAAGTTCTGTCGAGAAAAGGGGTTAGGTTATATAATTGCGCGCCAATAAGGATAAATCCTTATCGGAAAGCCTCCAATTTCCTGGGAATGAGCTAGTTGTTAATATTGTGAACTTATAATATTATTTATGAATAATTATTATGTGATGAATATTAGTTCAATTTTGATATAAATGAAGGAATTTAGCATGAAATATTTGTTGAAAGTTTGGCAATTATCTTCTTCGATAAAATATTCATTCAAATATATTATTATAATTTTATAATTTTTTTATAATTTAAATGTTAATATTATTACAATAATATATAATTTTTAGCATGTGAATAAAAGTGGAGTGAAGGTTGTTATTTTGGTTTTGAAATTTTTCCAAAACAATTACGTGCAATTCTCTTGCAAAGCTTTTAATTGTTGCAAAAGAGTGGGGTCCCTCAACTATCGTAAAATGAGTGGCTAGAGATGAGTCATTTGTGGGGGTGTAAGTGGTGCAGGAAAGGTTTGGCAAAAGAAGAAAATGAGAAGTTAGGCAAAGTTAGGCCTGGAGAAAAAAAAAAGAAATGTTAGGCAGAGTGCTTTGTTTTTCCTCTGAGGTTACACTATAAATAAGGGGATATTATTTCATTTCATATTCCTAAATTTAAACTTACCATGGTAAGTATTGCTTCTATAATTCCTGAAATGATTAAAAATTTCTTAAGTTTTGCGCTTCATCTAATATCATTTCACTGGAATATTGATCTGAACTTTCTTATTAAATTTTAAACTTTTCATGTATGGGTATTATTCATACGGTACTATTCATGGGCATTATTCATACGGTATTATTCATACATACGGTACTATTCACAACAAAATTTAATTTTCTTTTTTCTGTCCAAATTATTTTTCATACATGAATATCATTCTTGAATTTTACTTCACAAATAGTTATCATGTTGACAATTTGGAAATTTTTGAACTCTGAATAAATTGAATTATAAATATTCAATATTTATCCTTTATCTCACTTGATTGAATCTTTATATCATTATCATCATCCTTGTGCTTATATTGTGTTGAAAGTCATCTTTGGTCCGTAGTGCAAAGATGGATTGTTGATTAATATGATTATGACCAGAAATTTGTGATTTGGTATAATCATAACCTTTAATGTTACACTTAAGGTTTGTGGTGAAAGTCTTATTTGGCCCGTAGTGCATAGATGGACAGGTGTTTGGCATGATCATGACCACGGGTGATACTAACGAATATCCTTGACCCGTAGTACATGGATAATTCGTTGATTTGAAATATTTATTGAATGATGTTACAGGGATAAAATATTGATGATGAATTTTTAAATCATAGAAGATAGTAGATATCATGCTCTACTTGACTCTTCTAATGTATTGTTGTTTCCGTTGCAGTTGTACTCTAAAACTTGTTATCTATTATATTCTATCAGATCTTTCCCTGTTGAGGACTATTGATAGTTTTTTCTATATTATCTTAGTCATAATATTTCTTACTGGGCTAGTTGAGCTCACCCTTTTTCTTTTGGTTCCATTGTTCTTCTCAGGAGGCGAGAATATAGCTGGGACTAGTCGGGGAGTGGAGTAAGGATTCAAGATGGTTATTATAGCAGTCCTCACTATTTCGTAAAATAGTGTAACAATAATTGTAAAGAGGACATTGTTTGAGTTTGGATATTGTCTATAAGACAATATTTGTATTAAAACTCACAGTGTATGTGTTGTCGTATTTTGCACGACAGTTGTATTAATGAAGTTTGTATTTGGTTTCTGTATCATGTATTTGGCGACTCAGAATGGGTTGTGTGGACCTATTTTGGGGGCTTCATAATAGACAACAAGTTTTAGATCAACAACTGCAGCAGAAACAACAATCTATTAGAAGAGTTAAGTAGAGCATAATGTCTACTATCTCCTCCAAATTAAAAGTCTATCATTAATATTTCATTCTTGTAATACCCATCAACAGTTCTTTGTTGTACCCAAGACAAAGAGAACTTTCATCACCTGTCTTCACCTGAACCACCAAAGATTATAGTTAAATTCACAATTCAAATTTATAATCATGCCATTAAATTCATCTTTGCACTCCGGGCCAAAGATATTCAATTGTAATACCAATAGTCATGCCAATTAACAGTCCATTTTTGCACTACGGGCCAAAGACATACAACTGTAAAACCAATAATCAACAGTTCATCTTTGCTCTACGGGCCAAAGACATACAACTATAAAACCAATAATCAACAATCCATCTTTGCACTACGGGTAAAAGACATAATCAACAGTCTATCTTTGCACTACGGGCAAAAGACATACAACTATAAAACCAATAATCAACTGTCCATCTTTGCACTACGGGCCAAAGACATACAACTGTAAAACCAATAATCAACAGTCGATCTTTGCACTACGGGCTAAAGACATACAACTGTAACACCAATGATCATGATTATATCAATACACAATTTCGATCATGATTATACCAATACACAATTCCTAGTCATAATCATACCAATCAACAATTCATCTTTTCACTACGGGCCAAAGATAACTTTCCAACATAAATTTAAGTCTGAGGATTATAACAATGGTATAAAGAATGAATCAAGTGAGATCAAGGATAAATATTAGAGATTTATAATTCAATTTATCCAGAGTTTAAAAATGTCCAAATTATCAACATAAAGATCAAAACATGGATTCAATTTCAAGAATAAGATTCATAAAAGATAACTTAGACAAAGAAAAGAAAATTAAATTCTATTGTGAATAGTACTCATGAATAGTACCATATAAATAGTACCCTGACATGTAAAGTACCTCGAATGAATAGTACTCCGGTATGAATAGTACCCATAAATGGAGAATACGAAAGAAAACAATATCCCTTGACGAGTACAAAAAAAATGATATCTCATACAAGTATAAAATAATATACGAAACTGCAAATGGATTTTCACCCGTCATGCGGTAATCCGCGTAGACAGATCATTTCCACAATTTAATAAAGAATGAATACAAAGGGTTATTCACCATGCATGCGGTAATCCGCGTAGACAGGTTACTCCCGCAGATTAATACAGAATGAATACGAAGAGTTATTCACCAGGCATGCGGTAATCCGCGTAGACAGGTTATACCCACAGATTAATACATAATGAATACGAAGGATTATTCACCAGACATACGGTAATCCGCGTAGACAGGTTACTCTCGCAGATTAATAAAGAATGAATACGAAAGGTTATTCACCATGTATGCGGTAATCCGCGTAGACAGGTTACTCCCGTAGATTAATACAGAATGAATACGAAGAGTTATTCACCAGGCATGCGGTTATCCGCGTAGACAGGTTATACCCACAAATTAATACAGAATGAATACAAAGGATTATTCACCAGACATACAGTAATCCGCGTAAACATGTTATTCCCGCAGATTAATAAAGAATGAATACGAAGGATTATTCACCATGAATGTCGTAATCCGCGTAGACAGGTTATTCCCACAGATTAATAAGGAATGGAATGACAACCCTTATGAGTATAAAGAAAATAACATCCTTTACGAATACGAAAGAAATAATACCCCTTACGAATACGAAAAATAATATCCCTTACCTTAGTAGATTGGATACTGCAATAGTGTAGCAGCAGAATACTCTTCTTCTTTCTCTTTTATTCTTTCTATAGTTTCTTTCACTATAACATGTGATTATAACTTTGCTCTTCAAAAAAATGGTAAGTAATAATGAATGGATGAAGGAGTATTTATAGGCTAGGAAAATATGGTAAATTACAAGGTTAATGATACTTTAGTACCTTCATCTTTGCCTCTATTTTTAAATTAGTCCCTTAAGTATTATCAATCTTGCATAAACTCTCCTAATAGTACTTGCATATGAACCAATAGTTCCGCGCATGTGAACCAATAGTTCCTTGCATGTGAAATAATAGCAATTAATTGCTCATTTTTTCGATTAATTACCGTTTCGTCAATTTAACATCTAGAAATTAACTATTATCAAATGAAATGTCGATTTCCACTAACATTAATATTCCAAACACAATGGAAATATTTTTTTTATCAACAATTTCATATTTGAATTTTCAAAATTTGACTATTTCTGAAAAAGTCAACTATTGACTTTTTAACCAAAAAAAGTCAATTCCAACAAATTTTGTGTTTAGAGTCTATTTTGACTAATTTCATCGCCCCGGACTCAAATATCTCGTTCGTGTCTCAAAATTCAACTCTGAACTCAAATTTAATTTTTAATTTCATTTTCTTGTGTTTTATACACAATTTTACTTTCTTAGTTAATTCAAACTATTTAATTAGTCTTGACTAACTATTAAATTAAATCTCATCATTTATTACTAATATATATATATATATATATATATATATATATATATATATATATAAAACATATTTTTAATCTTTCAATAATTATTCATCATTAATATTATAACTTACAATATTGACAACCAAATACTTCTCAGGAAAGAAGGGGCTTTTCGATAAGGATTTCTCCTTACTGGCGCTCAATTAAATAATCAAACCCCTTTTCTCGACAAAACTTTCTAGATATTGTCTGTGACGCCCCTAAATTAGGTCCACGCGACCCATTCTGAGCCGCCAGATACATGGTACAGAAACCAAATATAAATTTCATTTATAAAACAGTCGTGCAAAATACGACAACACATAAGCTGTGAGTTTCAATATAAATATTGTACTAAATATAATATGACATTATACACACCCAAATTATTACAATGCCATATAAAATACAGCAACATATATTTCAAGTTTTTAAAGGAACACGAGAAGATTTCTGTCTTCCTCATACTAATGGGGTGTATTTTTGACAATTTCAAAGTCGTGTTTTCATCACCCTATTATTGTTCACCAAAATCAATTATTAAGTGACGTATAAAATACGACACACCCATCTTAAGTCCTCAATACAATTATATATTGCATGTAATGATATTTTATAATGTATTGAGAAACTTTCATAGTCTCAGACGATCACACTATTCCCCTATTATCCCAGCTAAACCCAGATACACTCTTAGTACCTGAAAGGAATTGTGAAGTAAAAGGGTGAGCACAAATAGCCCAGTAAAGATTATTATGACTAAAGATAATTAATTTATCAATAGCCTTCATTAGTAATAAATCAAATAATTATAACATATGGTAGATGATAAAAGTTTTTAACCTTAATTGCAGCGGAATCAACAATCCATTAGAAGAGTCAAGTAGAACATAATATCTATTATTTACTCCAAATTAAAAGTCCATCATCAATATTTTATTTTTGTAACACTAATCAGCAGTTCTTCGTTGTACCCAAAACAAAGAGAACTCTCATCACCAGTCTTCACCTGAACCACCAAAGAATATAGTTAAATTCATAATTCATATTTATAATCATGTAAATCAACATTTTGTCTTTGTCACCAAGTCTTAATAGAACTTTCACTAATGTCCCTACCCCAAAGGCCAAAGACATTCAAATGTAATAATAATGATCATTCCAATCAATTATCTATCTTTGCACTACGGGCCAAAGATATTCAATTATAAAACCAATGGTCAAGATTATGCCAACCAATTGTCTGTCAGTGCACTACAACCAAAGACATTCAGCTGTTAAACCAGTGGTCATGATCCTGCCAAATAATAGTCTATTTTTGCACTATGGGCCAAAAATATTTATTTGTATCATCAGTGGTCATGATCATGTCATACATTTGTCCATCTTTGCACTATGGGCCAAAGTTATCAATCAACAGTTCATCTTTTCACTACGACCAAAGATATAAATCAACAGTTCTTCTTTGCACTACGGGCCAAAGATATACAACTGTAAAACCAATAATCGACAGTCCATCTTTGCACTACGGGCCAAAGACATACAACTGTAAGATCAATAATCATCAGTCCATCTTTTCACTACAGGCCAAAGATGACTTTCAACATAATATAAGCATGAGAATGATGACTATGAAATAAAGAATCAATCAAGTGAGATCAAGGATAAATATTAAAGATTTATAATTTAATTTATTCAGAGTTCAAGAATGTTCAAATTGTCAACATGATAACTAATTGTGGAGTAAAATTCAAGATTTATATTTATGTATCAAAAATAATTTGGACAGAAAAAAAATCAATGTTTACTGTGAATAGTTCCCCGTGAATAGTACCATATATATTAATAGTACCGTATGTATGAATAGTGCCCATGAATAGTACCACGTGAATAGTAATCTATGAATAGTAACTCGTGAATAGTACTCTATGAATAGTACCCCATGAATAGTACTCTGACTGAAAACATTAAAATTTCATAAGAAAGTTAAGACCAATATTTCAATAAAACGATACTAGATGAAGTGCAAAAATAAAAAATATTCTACTAATTTCAGAAATTATAGAAGCAATACGTATCAAAGTAAGTGTAGATTTAGGAATATGAAACGAAATAATATCACTTACATATTATAGAGTATGGAAGAAAATAATATTTCTTACGAATATTGAGCGAAAATAATATCACTTACGAATTTTGAACGAAAATAATATTCCTTACGAATATTGAACGAAGATAATATCTCATACGAATATTGAACAAAAATAATATTCCTTACAAATATTGAACGAAAATAATATTCCTTACGAATACGAAAAATAATATCTCTTACGAATACGAAATAAATAATACCCCTTTGTTGGGGTTTCGATACAGAAACGCACAGCGGAAATTAAAATTTAAAGCAATTTCGAAACCCTAAAACAGGATCCATGCGAAAAAACAATTAATTCAGTGGTAAGAAATTATACCGATTGTAAAAGCTAGAATCGATGCGGTCGAATCTCCAACGCAATTCGAACGGACTGCGTCTCTACGGTATCCACACGAACGCTCCACACGAATCGTCCTACGATCTGTAGAAGAAGGAAAATGCGGTACTAGCCACCAAGGATGAGGATTTTAAACTATTTTTCTCTAGTCTCTCTCTAAGAGCGGCTAGGGTTTTTTTTGTTTTGACGTAAAACCTAAAGTCTGATATACATCATATATATAGCAGTTAGGAGGAATTAATCAAAATCTAATGTTATTAAAATCTGAATTTATATATATCTTAATTAAGTCTTACTTAATTAATATACCTATATATAAATTATCCTATTAATTTAAATTCGTAATTTAAAATTATATCAATCATAATGACATATTTAAATCTTTACAATTTAAATTAATTTTCTTTTAATTACGTTCTTTGTGTGTGACCATATAGGTTATTATTACGTTGACAATAACCTTAAAATCATATTATAAAGTTATAAACGATGAGCGACATCTAGTAATGCATCACTGCTACCCAAGTAATAATAAGATCGATGATTCGATGCAACCTTTTCGTGATCAATGTTTCAATGTAATTTAATCCTTTTAACCTTAATATCCTAGATTAAACTCGAGTCATGGAATGTGTCATACTCTTCATAATTTAATCTGAGTTTTCTTGATCAATGAGTAGACTATATGAAACAAATCACTATTTGAGCATGGCCATGCATTTCATAGTCCTACTCAATCAAGAGGCCTATGGATATCACCTATAAAATATAGGATGGTTAAATTCCATCTAGATCACTCATATTTCTCACACGATTCACAATGAACCCAATAATTACCTTTTTAGTCCACCCTATTAAAAGTGACATATGATGATATCAAAGTACATAAATTCTCGTGTAGTAATATAGCGGTTTCAGGTCGGAGGACCATTACATCATTGTCACTATGAGAATTGCTAATGACACTTCGTATAATGCTCCATATAGAATTCTCATGGTGGTTGTAAGACCCCAATTTTTATAAATAAAGATGAATTTTCTATAAATATCATTTTTGAATATTATGGAGTTAATTTGATATAATGTTATAGTTGTGGGTAATATTTATAAATTTTACAAAGTAAGCAAGTTGTTATAAAATATTCGTTTGGTCGGGGAATATTCTTTTTGTCGGGGAATATTCGTACGACGGCACAATCATTGGTGGACCCCCCAATGGAATTATTGTCGGATTGAGAAAACGACAAAATTATCTTTCTATAAAAATAACAGCTGAGGTATTACGTTAAAATCGTTAAAACTGTTAAACTACTTGGTAGTAAAAGTACAGTAATACGCGTGGTTGCATAGTAGCACACGGTATTGATTATTGATGCTTACGTGAGAAGTCACTCAGCTATACTCAATTATTGCTACAGTAATTGCTGCATCATATCTCTTAAATTATTGTCATAGTATCATCTGTATAATATGTTATATTATTAAATCAATAATTGAGACGTTGTGGTAAGTTTGATTATTTTATGGGGGGCCATATGTCATCATCTAAGAGTCTCTTCGTCAATAGTAATTACCGTCGTCAATAGTAATTACCTTCGTCAATAGTATTTACCTTGGTCAATAGTAATTACCTTCGTCAATAGTATTCACCTTGGTCAATAGTAATTACTTTCGTCAATAGTAGTTGTCCCTTCAATATTACCAAGAGTCATTTGACCCTTCGTTAAGACCAAGAGTCATTTGACCCTTCGTTAAGACCAAGAGCCACCCTCAGTTTTTCTATAAATAGAGGCCTAGGGCTTCATTATTTTTCACGAATTCATTCAAGCTATAGAGAGAGAAAATATAGAGAGAATAAGAGAGAGAGAATAAAAGTATTCTGCTACATCACTTTTCCAATATCCAGTTCTTTTAAGGTAGGGAATATTACTTCTTTTATATTCATGAAGAGAACTTCTGTTATTCCATTCGTTATTATTCTGTTGGAATAACCAGTATACGCGGTCTACCCTATACTTGGTGACATTCTTCTATTATTCTGTTGGAACATCCTGTCTGTGTGTTTTACACCGGACCTGGTTCCGTTTATTATTCTGTTGGAACATCCTGTCTGTGTGTTTTACACCGGACCTTGTTCCGTTTTATTATTATTCTGTTGGAATATCCTGTCTGTGTGTTTTACACCGGACCTGGTTCCATTATTTATTATTCTGTCGGAATATCCTGTCTGTGCGTTTACGCCGGACCTGGTTCCATTATTTATTATTCTATTGGAATAACCTGTCTGTGCGGTCTATCGCATGCATGGTGATTTCTTTTGTTATTCCATTCTTTATTGTACTCAGTTGGTTAAGTTTTGACTTCTATACTCCATAAAATTTGTGGAATATCCTTGATAGTTGCGTTTCATCCAGTATCTTTTCAAGAAAATATTCTTCTAAGCATTCTTGAATTTTACTCCACAATGCAGTATCATGTTGACAATTTGGACGTTGTTAATTCCTGGATAAATTAATTCTTGAACTTGTTTTATTGAATTCTTATATCATTGTCATCATCCTCATGTTTATAAAATGTTGAAAGTCATCTGTGGCCTGTAGTGCATAGATGGACTTGGTATGATTATGACCAGGGATTATTCGGTATAATCATGACCGTAATGTTACAAATGATGTGGTAAAAGTCCTCATTGGCCCGTAGTGCATTGATGGACAGTTGTTGGCATGATCATGACCATTAATGAATACACGAATATCCTTGGCCGTAGTGCAGGGGTGATTCGATGATGTGGATTATTTTATTAAGCTGAGTCTCAGCGATTACAGTGTTGAAAAACTTTTTAAATCATAAAAGATAGTAGAGTTTATTTTCTACTTGACTCTTTTAATGGATTGCTTGTTCCGCTACAGTTAAACTTGATGTCTATTATATTTTATCAGTTTAACATTGTTGAAGGCTAATGATAATTTATTCTGCATTATCTTAGTCATAATATTTCTTACTGGGCTAGTTGAGCTCACCCTTTCTTTCACTGTTCTCTTCAGGAAATGAGAACGTAGCTGGGACAAGTCGGGGTACGGAGTGATGGTCCGAATGATAGTATTAGTTAGTAGTCCTCACTATTCTATGTAATGGTGTGTTAATAAATGTAATGAGGACTCCTTTTGAGTATGAATACTCTCTAGAAGATAATATTTGTATTCAAACTCACAGTTTATGTTTTGTCGTATTGTACACGACAGATGTATTAATCAGTTGTATTTGTATTCTGTACTATGTATCTGACGACCCAAGATGGGTGATGTATACCTAATTTTGGGGGCGTCACAGTTGGTATCAGAGCTTAGGGATATGATCCCTGGCTAAGATGTGAGAATAGAACTAGGAGGGGAGAGACGGGGATTTCCTTCGCTAGTATGACATACCTAAGTTTATTTGCATGGTATTTAATTGGTCGGTCATAATATAAGGATAATATATGACATATCAATTAATTTTTATTTTGTGGCAGTATCTGAAAATGGCATCTGAGAACGTTGAGAATAGCAATGGAGCACAGACGACTGTTGATTCACCACATATCAATAATCAGGATAATGTGCATCAGGAAGGTGTCAATCCTCATGCAAACAACAACACTGACCAAATGATGAATGATCAAATGTTCAGAGGCTTTATGCAATTCATGCAACAACAGGTGAAAGCGGCTCCTGTCCACAACGTAGGTGGAAATACTGGAAACTCTCAGGCGGTCACCGCTAAACAGTTTAAGGAGCTGGGACCACCGGAGTTTAAGGGAGAACCCAAACCACTTGTAGCTGAAACATGGATAAAGCAGATCACCAAGATATTTGATGTCTTGGGTTGCTCCGAGGAGCAAAAGGTTCCCTTTGCCGCCTTTATGTTGCGAGGAGAGGCAGATTACTGGTGGGAATCGATAAAGCGTACTCAACCTGCCGCACTGAAGATGTCCTGGGAGAAGTTCCAAGAGCTGTTTAACGACAAATACTTTCCCGAGAGTATTCGTCACATGAAGGAGGTGGAGTTCATCAAATTGGAGCAGAATAATATGACCGTGTCGCAGTACGAGGCAAAATTTGCGGAGTTATCCCGGTTTGCGTCCCACCTGGTGGATAATGAAGAAAGAATGACGCGGATGTTTTTAAGAGGTTTGAAGCCGGAGATACGTCAACATCTTGTTTCTCATAAACTGTGTTTGTATTCAGATGTTGTAAATAGGGCTCAGTTGGTGGAGCGCGATAACGAGACAACGCAACCAAAAGAGAGCAGCCGGCAAAATGATAATACCAGTGAGAGCAGTCATCGAAGCGGTGACAACAAGCGTGGAGGGAATCAACAGGCCAGAAATGGTAACCACTTCGGTGGTAATCAGGGCCAAAACAATAAGAATGGACATTTCAAGAAGAGGAGATTCAACAATGATGGAAAGACGTCAGCACCAGCACCTGTCGTTAAGGAAGGAGAACGACCACCTATCATATGTTTCAAATGCGGAGGGGAGGGGCACATCAGTCCAAACTGCGCGATGCCGTCCAAAGCATGTTATAATTGTGGAAGAGAAGGTCATTTAGCCCGATTTTGTCGTTTACCGAAGACAAATTCAGCTAGGATGGAGGCACCAAAAGCCGTCCCAGAAAAGTCAAAACCGGTTGTGCAAGGGAGAGCGTTTGTTGTGAACTCCCAGAGAGCAAGGAACCCGAATGAGGTCATCACGGGTAAGCTTATTATAAACTCTAAAGAAGTTTATACTTTATTTGATACCGGTTCAACCCATTCTTTTATTTCTCCTACTTGCGCTCATCGATTAAATTTGATTCCGGAGAAATTAGACTTTGACTTATCTGTGGAAACTCCGTTGGGAGAAACCTTCATTACCTCCACTGTTTATAAGTCTTGTTTGGTTCAAGTTGGTACCCACACATTACCTATCGATCTGATTTCATTAAAAATACTTGCATTTGACGTGATTCTAGGGATTGATTGGTTAACTACTCATTATGCAAAAATTGATTGTTTTCGTAAGGTTGTTAGTTTTCATATTCCTAATCGACCTATTATGCGAATTCAAGCAACCAAACCATTAAAATCAATCGCTGTCATCTCAAGCCATAAAACTATTCGTTTATTGAAAAACGGATGTCAAGCTTTCTTAGCTCATGTCACAGATCTAAACAAAAATACGTCAGTTTTGAATGATATTTCTATTGTTAATAAATTCCCTGACGTATTCCCTGAAGAACTTCCTGGCCTACCCCCAGAGCGTGAAATTGAATTTTGTATCGATCTTGAACCCGGTACAAAACCCATTTCCAAAGCCCCATATCGAATGGCTCCTATTGAACTTCAGGAGTTAAAGATCCAACTGCAGGAATTGTTAGACATTGGCTTTATTCGTCCTAGTACTTCTCCTTGGGGAGCTCCTGTTCTATTCGTGAAGAAGAAAGATGGAAGTATGCGACTTTGTATTGATTATCGGGAGTTGAATCATGTCACCATCAAAAACAGGTACCCATTGCCACGTATTGATGACCTGTTTGACCAGTTGCAAGGAGCACAATTCTTTTCAAAGATCGATCTTCGTTCTGGATATCATCAGCTGAAGGTTAGAACTGAGGATATTCCAAAGACGGCTTTTAGAACTCGGTACGGGCATTATGAATTCCTAGTCATGTCCTTTGGATTGACTAATGCTCCTGCTGCCTTCATGGATATGATGAACCGGGTATTCAAGGAATATTTGGATCACTTTGTGGTCGTCTTTATTGATGACATCCTTATTTATTCCAAAAGCCGTGAAGATCATGAGCAACACTTGAGGCTGGTACTCCAAAAGCTTCGTGAATACAAGCTTTATGCCAAGTTGAAGAAATGCGAGTTCTGGCTGGAGGAGGTAGCATTCCTTGGGCACGTAGTATCAAGTCGTGGAATATCGGTTGACCCGGCAAAGATTGAAGCTATTCAAAGCTGGGAGCAACCTAAATCAGTGACCGAGGTACGTAGCTTTCTTGGTTTAGCTGGTTATTATCGGAGATTCGTGGAAGGATTTTCTCGAATCGCTACTCCATTAACTCAGCTGACTCGGAAAGATACAAAGTTTGGTTGGAGCGAAGAATGTGAGCAGAGTTTTCAAGAACTCAAGAGGAGACTCATTTCAGCACCTGTTCTAACAATACCATCTGGCTCGGAGGGATTTGTCATCTACAGTGATGCTTCGAGCAAAGGGTTGGGATGCGTTCTCATGCAACATGGAAAAGTCATAGCCTATGCATCAAGACAACTCAAGGAATATGAGAGGAATTATCCTACTCATGATCTAGAGTTGGCAGCTGTTGTCTTTGCACTTAAAATTTGGAGGCATTACTTGTATGGGGAGAAAGTGGAGATCTTTACGGATCATAAAAGCCTCAAATATTTCTTCACTCAAAAGGAACTCAACATGCGACAACGACGTTGGCTTGAACTGTTGAAAGATTATGATCATACCATTCAATACCATCCTGGAAAAGCGAACGTGGTAGCTGACGCATTGAGTAGAAGATCATATGCGGGTACAAGTGCAATATTAACAACGCAAAGGCCCATTTTGTGTGACTTGCAAAGGATGGAGATAGAGTTGAAGACTCCAGGGACCCATGTGATGATGGCGAATATACGAGTAGAACCGACTTTAATCGATAAAGTTAAAGCTGCTCAAGCTACAGACCTGGAGCTGATGCGTATGAGGAAGAAAGTGCAAGAAGGTGTTATGCCGGAAGCAAGAATCGATGAAGAAGGAATACTTCGAGTCAACTCCAGACTTTGTGTTCCTAACAACCCTGATTTAAAGTATGAAATCATGATGGAGGCGCACAACACACCGTTTGCAATCCATCCTGGAAGTACCAAAATGTATCATGATCTTCGTCATACATTTTGGTGGAGCAATATGAAGAGAGAGATAGCGTTGTTTATCTCAAGGTGTCTAACTTGTCAACGAGTCAAAGCGGAGCATCAAGTACCAAAAGGTCCATTGCAACCACTTGAAATTCCAGAATGGAAGTGGGAGCACATTACCATGGATTTCGTTACCGGTCTTCCTAGGGTTTCTCAAGGTATTGATGCGATTTGGGTCATTGTTGATAGATTGACCAAGTCTGCTCATTTCTTACCGATACGAGAAACTTATACACTTGAACGTCTTGCTCGTATGTACATAAACGAGATTGTAAGACTGCATGGTATGCCAGTATCCATAATTTCTGATCGAGACCCAAGATTCACTTCACGATTTTGGGTTAGTTTACAAAAAGCTATGGGCACGGAGTTACGATTTAGTTCAGCATATCATCCTCAGACGGACGGACAATCAGAGAGGACTATTCAAACTCTTGAAGATCTATTAAGACTCTGTGTCTTTGACTTCAAGGGAAGTTGGGACAAGTTCTTACCATTGGTGGAGTTTTCCTACAACAACAGTTATCAAGCAAGTATTGGCATGGCTCCATTCGAAGCATTGTATGGAAGAAAATGTCGTTCTCCAGTATGCTGGGATGAGGTGGGCGAAGCAACGTTGTTGGGACCGGAGTTGGTACGTATGACTACAGAAAAGATTCAAACGATCCGACAACGTATAAAAACCTCACAAGATCGACAAAAGAGTTATGCTGATCTTCAT
Source organism: Panax notoginseng (assembly GCA_016801055.1). Taxonomy (NCBI): domain Eukaryota; kingdom Viridiplantae; phylum Streptophyta; class Magnoliopsida; order Apiales; family Araliaceae; genus Panax; species Panax notoginseng. The sequence goes on from CM029014.1 coordinate 232,155,077, forward strand.
CGAAAGGACGTGGAATTTGATGTAGGAGATCATGTGTTCTTACGTGTTGCTCCATGGAAAGGAGTTACGAGATTTGGAAAGAGAGGAAAGCTAAATCCTCGATTCATCGGTCCATTTTTAATCCTCGATCGAGTAGGAACTGTGGCTTATAGACTCGCTTTACCGCCAAGTATGTCTCGTGTTCATAACGTTTTCCACATATCCATGTTACGCAAATATGTGGAAGACCCGAACCACATTATTGAGTTAGAACCGGACGAAATAGCGGAGGATTTGACGTATGAAGAAGTTCCTGTTCAAATCTTGGATAAGAAGGAACATATTCTACGCTCCAAGGTTATACCTCAAGTCAAAGTTTTGTGGAGAAACCACGATGTTGAGGAAATGACTTGGGAGTTAGAATCAGAAATGAAATCAAGGTATCCTTACCTCTTCGACATACCAGGTACGTACCCTAATTTCGAGGGCGAAATTTCATAAGAAGGGGAGGTTGTAAGACCCCAATTTTTATAAATAAAGATGAATTTTCTATAAATATCATTTTTGAATATTATGGAGTTAATTTGATATAATGTTATAGTTGTGGGTAATATTTATAAATTTTGCAAAGTAAGCAAGTTGTTATAAAATATTCGTTTGGTCGGGGAATATTCTTTTTGTCGGGAAATATTCGTACGACGGCACAATCATTGGTGGACCCCACAACGGAATTATTGTCGGATTGAGAAAACGACAAAATTATCTTTCTATAAAAATAACAGCTGAGGTATTACGTTAAAATCGTTAAAACTGTTGAACTACTCGGTAGTAAAAGTACAGTAATACGCGTGGTTGCATAGTAGCACACGGTATTGATTATTGATGCTTACGTGAGAAGTCACTCAGCTATACTCAATTATTGCTACAGTAATTGCTGCATCATATCTCTTAAATTATTGTCATAGTATCATCTGTATAATATGTTATATTATTAAATCAATAATTGAGACGTTGTGGTAAGTTTGGTTATTTTATGGGGGGCCATATGTCATCATCTAAGAGTCTCTTCGTCAATAGTAATTACCGTCGTCAATAGTAATTACCTTCGTCAATAGTATTTACCTTGGTCAATAGTAATTACCTTCGTCAATAGTATTTACCTTGGTCAATAGTAATTACTTTCGTCAATAGTAGTTGTCCCTTCAATATTACCAAGAGTCATTTGACCCTTCGTTAAGACCAAGAGTCATTTGACCCTTCGTTAAGACCAAGAGCCACCCTCAGTTTTTCTATAAATAGAGGCCTAGGGCTTCATTATTTTTCACGAATTCATTCAAGCTATAGAGAGAGAAAGTATAGAGAGAATAAGAGAGAGAGAATAAAAGTATTCTGCTACATCACTTTTCCAATATCCAGTTCTTTTAAGGTAGGGAATATTATTTCTTTTATATTCATGAAGAGAACTTCTGTTATTCCATTCGTTATTATTCTGTTGGAATAACCAGTATACGCGGTCTACCCTATACTTGGTGACATTCTTCTATTATTCTGTTGGAACATCCTGTCTGTGTGTTTTACACCGGACCTGGTTCCGTTTATTATTCTGTTGGAACATCCTGTCTGTGTGTTTTACACCGGACCTGGTTCCGTTTTATTATTATTCTGTTGGAATATCCTGTCTGTGTGTTTTACACCGGACCTGGTTCCATTATTTATTATTCTGTCGGAATATCCTGTCTGTGCGTTTACGCCGGACCTGGTTCCATTATTTATTATTCTATTGGAATAACCTGTCTGTGCGGTCTATCGCATGCATGGTGATTTCTTTTGTTATTCCATTCTTTATTGTACTCAGTTGGTTAAGTTTTGACTTCTATACTCCATGAAATTTGTGGAATATCCTTGATAGTTGCGTTTCATCCAGTATCTTTTCAAGAAAATATTCTTCTAAGCATTCTTGAATTTTACTCCACAATGCAGTATCATGTTGACAATTTGGACGTTGTTAATTCCTGGATAAATTAATTCTTGAACTTGTTTTATTGAATTCTTATATCATTGTCATCATCCTCATGTTTATAAAATGTTGAAAGTCATCTGTGGCATGTAGTGCATAGATGGACTTGGTATGATTATGACCAGGGATTATTCGGTATAATCATGACCGTAATGTTACAAATGATGTGGTAAAAGTCCTCATTGGCCCGTAGTGCATTGATGGACAGTTGTTGGCATGATCATGACCATTAATGAATACACGAATATCCTTGGCCGTAGTGCAGGGGTGATTCGATGATGTGGATTATTTTATTAAGCTGAGTCTCAGCGATTACAGTGTTGAAAAACTTTTTAAATCATAAAAGATAGTAGAGTTTATTTTCTACTTGACTCTTTTAATGGATTGCTTGTTCCGCTACAGTTAAACTTGATGTCTATTATATTTTATCAGTTTAACATTGTTGAAGGCTAATGATAATTTATTCTGCATTATCTTAGTCATAATATTTCTTACTGGGCTAGTTGAGCTCACCCTTTCTTTCACTGTTCTCTTCAGGAAATGAGAACGTAGCTGGGACAAGTCGGGGTACGGAGTGATGGTCCGAATGATAGTATTAGTTAGTAGTCCTCACTATTCTATGTAATGGTGTGTTAATAAATGTAATGAGGACTCCTTTTGAGTATGAATACTCTCTAGAAGATAATATTTGTATTCAAACTCACAGTTTATGTTTTGTCGTATTGTACACGACAGATGTATTAATCAGTTGTATTTGTATTCTGTACTATGTATCTGACGACCCAAGATGGGTGATGTATACCTAATTTTGGGGGCGTCACAGTGGGTCTGTCCAGTACATCGTTATCTAACATGTACCTATGCATTGACTTAATATCTCATATATTTATGACCAATGAGATTTGGTCATCGGTCAATCCACATACTAGTCTCAATGCATCATTGTTGTCCCATCAACAATGATACTCGACTAGGGACATTTAAGAACAATGATACTAATTGTAATTATATAATCTCATCTTCAAGTCACATACTTGAAACTATATAATTTATATCACTATTCTAAGGAATTTTATTATGTTAACAATTATATTACGCAGTAAATAAAACCATAATAAAATCATTTATTTATTCAATCAACAATAATATCAAATGTTAAGCAATTATATCAAATAATTGGCCTCTAGGGCATAAACTCTAACAGTCCTTACCTTAGTAGAAGAGTAAATTTGACTAGTATAGCGGAGATATTCTTGAAGAAAACTTGCATTATTTTCTACACTCAAAGTATCATCATATTAGAAAGAAAAACGCACAATATTGTAGAAGAAGAATTTTCTGATTCTGGTGTGATTTTTATTTCTTAACTGATTATCCTATTTATAGGAGAATGACAAGACACTATTTAAAATTTTCTCACGGGTGAACATAAGAAAATTTTCACGGGCGCATTTCGGTGAATTCGTCGAATTTTTTGATTTTTCACTATTCATCACTGTACAATAAAATATTCTAATAAAATAAAATTTTATATAAAATATAATATATTATATTTATAATCTAATAAAACGAACAACTTTATATATAATATAAAAAGTATTCTATTTTATATAAAAAGTTTTCTATTTTATTACTATTATAATAATAATAAAATAAAACTAAGATAACTTTCTACCGATAATTTTGAAAAATACGTAAGTGGGGGTCTATGTAATAAGCCAAACTTATAACAAATACTTCATGATAAACCCCTTTATTTATATCAAATTTTGAATAAATATTTATCACAAATCACTTATCTTTAATAAACACATTTTTATCTTTCAAAAAATATTCATCATTAATATTATAACTCACAATATTAACAACCAGATCATTCTCAGGAAAGAGGGGACTTTCTGATAAGGACTTCTTCTTATTGGCCCGCAATTAAATAACCTAACCTCTTTCATCGGCAGAACTTTCTAGACATTGTCAATAATGCAAATAATAATATGAATAATTTTTTCATCTCAATTATTGATTTAATAATATATATAAAATATTATGCAGATGATACTGTGACAATAATTGAATCAATAATATGAGATACTATGAAACAACTATTGTGGCAATTATTAACTGAACTGGGTGACTTCTTACGTAAGCATCAATAATCAGAGATACTGTACAATGCCGTGTGTTACTGTGCAACCACGCGTATTACTGTACTTTTATCACCGGGTATTTCAATAGTTTAACGGTAAAAGCCTTTCCGTTATTTTATGAAAATATTATTTCTGTCGCTTTCTATATCCGACAGTTATTCCGTTGTGGGGTCCACCAATGATTGTACCGTCGTACGGATATTTCCTGACCAAACGAATATTTTATAACAACTTGTTTACTTGGCAAATTTTTTACATATCACCCATAACTATAGCATTATATCAAAACCACACCTTATTATTCAAAATAACATTTAGAGAAAATTAAATATTTATTCATACAAAGTTGGGGTCTTACAACCTCCCCTCCTTATGAAAGTTTTCCCTCAAAATTTGTCTACGTACCTGGTATGTCGAAGAGGTGAGGATACCTTATTTTTATTTCAGATTCTAACTCTTGAGGTATAACCTTTGAGCGTAGAATATGTTTCTTCTTATCCAAGATTTTAATAGGTACCTTTTCATACGTTAAATCTTCGGGTCGTCCACATATTTACATAACATAGATATGCGAAAAACGTTATGAACACGAGACATACTTGGTGGTAAGGCGAGTTTATAGGCCACAATTCCTACTCGTATATTTGACATCATCACGTGGGTCACTAGAGTCTTTAACTATATCTCTATCATTTGTAATTTATACGAAATGGGTTTTTGTGTTTGACAATATCGCACTCGTACCCACATATGATATTCTACTCAACTCGTCAGCTACTACGTTCGCTTTTCCTGGATGGTATTGTCAGAACATGTGCTGAAATGAGTTTCCTCTTGAGTTCTTGGAAGCTCTTCTCACATTCCTCGTTCCATTCAAATTTTGTATCTTTACGAGTCAGCTGAGTTTGTGGAGTGGCAATTCGAGAAAATCCTTCCATAAATGTCCGATAATAATCAGCTAAGCCTAGAAAGCTACGTATTTCGATTATTAACTTAGGTTACTCTTAACTGTGACTCATATCCTAATCTTGGATAGCACCTCACAATGGCACCTATCAGTTTACCACCGCATAAATATTACGTCCCCTACGAAGAGTCTGACTTCGGTGCATTCCACAAAAGAAGTCATCAGATAGAGGCTCGGGTACCAACTCCTGTAGTTGGGTTTTTAACTCCTGAAATTTAATACGAGTCTTTCGATATGGATTTTTGGAAATGGGTCTTGTACTGAGTACAAGGTCAATACAGAATTCAATTTCACGTTCTAGGGGTAGGCAAGGAAGATCTTTGGGGAATACATCAAAAAATTTATTAACAATAGAAATATCATTCAAATCTGACGTATTTTTATTTAAATCCGTGACATGGGCTAAGAAAGTTTGACATCCTTTTTTTAATAAATGAATGGCTTTATGGCTTGATATGTCAGTGATTGACTTTAGTGATTTGATTGCTTAAATTCGCATAATAAGTTGGTTAGGAATATGAAAGCTAACAACCTTACGAAAATAATCAATTTTAACATCATGTGTGACGCCCCCAAAATAGGTATACAACACCCATTCTGAGTCGCCAAATACATGGTACAGAAAGCAAACTACAACTTCAATAATACAATTGTCGTGCAAAATACGACAACACATACTGTGAGTTTAAATATAAATATTGTCTTCTGGACAATATCCACACTCAAATAAATCCTCATTACAATTATTCAAACACTATTTTACAGAAATAGTGAGGACTGCTAAAACATCTTTCTAGAACCATCACTCCATACCCCGACTAGATCCTGCTATGTTCTCACCTCCTGAGAAGAAAAATGGAACAAAAAGAAAAAGGGTGAGCTCAACTAGCCCAGTAAAGAATATTATGACTAAGATGTAAGACCCCGAATTTTATGAAATAAAAGTATTCAATTTTTCTTATAATTACTATTCAGTAAATGGTTAAATTGATAAATGTTAAAGTTAAGGGTGATATATGATTTTTTTTTCAAAATACACAAGTGGTTATAAAATATTCATTGTTGTCGGGGAATATTCGTTTGGTCGTGGAATATTCTTTCTGTCGGGGAATATTCGTACGACGGCGTAGACATTTGTGGGCCCCATAACGAATAACTGTCGGGTGAAGAAAACGACAAATTTGAGTTTTTACAAATAACGGCGTAGTTGTTACCGTTAACACTGTTGGAATACCCGGTGGTTAAAATACAGTAATACGCGTTATTGAACAGTAGCACACGGTATTGCATAGTATTTTTGAAATTATTGATTCTTACGTAAGAAGGCACTACTGAATAATTATCACAGTAATTACTGTTCAATATTTTATGTTATTGATTCAATAATTGCTGCGTTGATATTTTATATTATTGTTGTTTCAAAAATTGTTGCTGCACATCATCTCCATTATCAGATCAATAATTCATATTATTTAGAATAATATTATTAGATAACATTATTGACAATGTCTAGAAAGTTCTGTCTAAGGAGAGGTTTGGTCATCTAATTGCGCGCCAGTAAGGAGAAATTCTTATCGGAAAGCCCCCTATTTCCTAGGAACGGCCTGGTTGTCATAAATGTGATTCTGTAATATTATTTGTGAATAATTAATTATTGATTCATATGATAAGGAAATATTTATTTTATGTGGATATAAACGAGGGATATATTTTTGTGGTTAAAAATGAAGGAGTTAATGTTGAGGTCTTTATCCGTATTTTTGTCGGAATGGAGGTATTAAAAATCAGGGTTTTTAAGATATTTTACGAGGGTTATAATTTTTAATCCGACCGTTGGATCGTGGTAATATTTGGATATGTTATACATATATAAGTTGAGTATATGTCCACAAATTTTGAACCGTTAAAAATGAACGTATGATTTGTTATGAATTTTACGAGATGACTGGTTCAGAAATTGTTGAATTTTCGGAGTTTATTATTTTGGTGGAAAATTCTAGAATTGGTGGGCCCCACTTGTGGTTGGTGAAGAAATGTGCTGAATTTTATTTCAAATGTGGTGGGTGGGAATAGTAGCAGGTAAAGCCATCAGGTTGCAGGTCAAGTTTGCTAAAATTTTCCTATAAATAGAGGGCTAAGTTAGAATTGAAAATCACACCAGAAACATAAGCTTTCTCTCTTTCTCTCTCTATATTATGAAGCATATTTTGTGAGTATTTAGATACTTTGAGAGTTGCTATTCAGTGCAAGTTTCCTTCGGCTTTGCATACCGATCAGAAGTACTGCTCTTTTGAGGTAAGGGATAGTAAGGGATTTTAAGGGTTGTTATATTTTCCAGTTTCATAATTTTTCTGACCTTCAAAAATTCTGGAAAAATTTGAAATGATATTTTGATGAGTTTTCTTGATTGTGTCCAAAAATAATGATTTTTGGATGTATAGATTGAGAATTATGAATTTTATGAGAAAAGACTATTTTAAAAGTAATCGCTTATAATTCCTTGTGGTTAACTCTAAAATTGATGAAATTTTTATTGGGAGTACATGTATATGATTGAAGTATACTCTGTAAATTTTAGAATTTTTGGACAAAAGTATAATTTTTGATAAATGTCTAACTATTCGGCTGTTTTGGCCATATAAAAAATAGTAAATGACTTTTAAAAATTTTGAGAAAAATATATGTTCACTATGTGACTATATTATGCTAAATCTCAGAAAAGAAATATTTTTGGAACTGATTTGGTATTTTTCATGAAAATGGTCTAGTTATGAGTAAATAAATTAAATATGTTTTGTGAAGTAAGAAAATTGAAAAATAGGATTTTATGACTTGAGAATCCTATATGAGGTATATGCAGATTTTTTATGAGGGTTTTTGGTTATTGGTGATGAAATTTTATGAGTTTGACATTTTAGGATGATTAAATGCATTATTAGTAAAGTGTAAACAATTTAAATAAATTGTTTATAAGTTTAAGAAATATTATTATTTCAATATCATTATACCGAAATATTGGTGTGAATTTTATTGTAGAATTTCTACCTTTTTGTGTCGGGTTTACTATTCACGAGTTACTATTCACGACAAAATTAGTTTCTTTTTCTAACCAAATTATAGTTGATTTATGAATATTACTCTTGAGATTAAATCTATATGTTGATCATATTGTTTTTATTATCATATATAATATTTTTATAACCCTGATGTTGAAATTCTCTTTCACTTGAGTGTAAAGATGGGTAGATTATTGGTATGATCATGACTTTGGGTTCTCTTTGGCCAGTAGTGCAAAGTTAAATTATTGACTAGTATGATCATGACCATTGAATTTATAATTGAATATCTTCAACTTAAGTGCAAAGGTGAAATGATCAACATGGTTATAATTATTGTTTATATAAATGATTATATATTTCTTTGAGATATTAATATATTTGGCCTGTAGTGCAAATATGAACTGTTGATGAATATATTTGGCTGTAGTGCAAATATGAACTGTTGAGGAATATCTTTGGCCTGTAGTGCAAAGATGAAATATTGATGAATATCTTTGGCCTGTAGTGCAAAGATGAATTGTTGATGAATATCTTTGGCCCGTAGTGCAAAGATGACATGTTGTTGAATATTTTTGGCCAGTAGTGCAAAGATGAACAGATGTTGAGATAAACATGACCAACTGGTGATACAAATGAATATCTTTGGCCGTAGTGCAAAGATGAAGTTATTAGTATGATTATGAACAGGAAATGTGATTTGGTGTAACCATGATCTTTGATGTTTCAGGTAAAGATAGGTGATGAAAATTATCTTCGTCCTGGATGAGAAGAGGAATTTAGAACTACAACTATGATTATGAGTTATTCATATGATTGTGGAAAGGAACTGTTGAGCGATGTTACAGGGATAAAACATTGTTGATGGATTTTTAACATGGAGAAGATAATAGACTTTATAGTCTATTTGACTCTTCTAATGGATTGCTCGTTCCGCTGCAACTATGGTTGAGAAGTTTTATCATTTACCATATGTTCTTAATCTCTGATTTATTATTGATGAAGGCTATTGATAATTTAATTATCTTTAGTCATGATATACTTTACTGAGCTAGTTGTGCTCACCCTTCTGTTTCACAATTCCTTTCAGGTAATAATGAGTGTAGCTGGGTCGAGCGAGGGTAACGGGGAAATAGAACGGTGGTCTCTAGCTGTGGAGTTCTCCCTAAGTAGTATAGAAAAGTTCATTTAGTAGTTATATTTGGTGAATCATCTAGGGTGAAGCGAACCCAACGTTGGAAGGGTGTTTTGCCGCTATCATACAAGATGTCTAATGACATACAACCTCGTGTCATCATAAGACAGGGATGTGCTCATCCACTTACTGAGTATATTTACGAGCACTACCTATATAATCTTGGTGTTTGTTTGAAGTATAATTCTCAATTAGAGACAGTGGAGATAATGATATGTCAAGAGAAGACTCACCATTGGGAAGAATATGATATTAATCTTCTCGTTTTTCTTTAGGGTCTATTGGGTCAACCAAGGATAATTCTGTGGCCATATGATATCTATCATAACCTAGAAGCATGGCCTCCCATGTACGAGAGTTTTCTTGAGCATTTCCCAAAGATTCTAATTTCTAAAACAGTTTTTGACTATAGCTTTATGTAAGGTGTCATTGTGAGGTGATGTCCACGGTTGGAACATGAGTCACATTTGGTATATATTTGTATCCAAACTCACAGCATATGTGTTGTTGTATTTTGCACGACAATTGTTGTAATAAAGTTACAGTTGTTTTCTGTACCATGTATTTGGCGACTCAGAATAGGTTGGATGGAATGGACCTATTTTGGGGTTGTTACATAAGATAATATACAACAAATTATCGTTAGTCTTCAACAGGGAAAAATCTGATCGAATATAATCGACAACAAGTTTTAGATCAACAACTGCAGCGGAAACTGCAAACCATTAGAAGAGTCAAGTAGAGAAAGAATTCTACTATCTTCTAAGATTTAAAAGTCCATCATCAATATTTTATCCCTGTAACATCAATTAATAATCATCTTTATCCAGATATTCATCTTTGCACTACAGGCCAAAGATATTCATTTGTATCACCTGTTAGTCATGTTCATCTCAACACATGTTCATCTTTGCACTACAGGCCAAAGATATTCATCAAGTAATCATACATCTTTGCACTACAGGCCAAAGATATTCAGTAATATCATCATTTAGGACTGAGGATGATGAAAAATATCTTAAAGAGAACGAATCCAGTGAGACAGAAGGATAAATATTAGGGATTCGTATAACAGTTTATCCAAGATCAATAATACTTCATAATAATCAATTGTGAAGCAGAATTCAAAAATAAAGATCAAAACATGGATACAATCAAAGATAGTAACCATAATAGACATCTTGGATAAAAAGGGAAAATTTTTATTTTTGTGTGAATAGTGCCGTATTCGTGAATAGTACCATATACGTGAATAGTGTCGTATACGTGAAAGTAATCCCGACATAAAAAGTTCCAAATTTGATAAAAACTCATATCAATATTTCAGCATAATGATATTGAAAAAAATAATATCATTAAGAAGAAAATAATATCCCTTACCTCAAAATATCAGTACTTCGGGTCGAAATACCGGCATAAGACTGAAAGAAACTTGCTCTGATGAATAGAAACTCTCAAAGTATTTAAATACACTCAATAATCTAGAGAGAGAAAGAGAGAAAACTTGTTTCTGGTGTGATTTTCAATTCTAACTTAGCCCTCTATTTATAAGAAAATGTTAGCACGCCGAAGCAGACTTAACCTGCAACCTGATGGCTTTACCTGCTACTATTCCCACCCACCACATTTGAATAAAAATCTCAGCACATTTCTTCACCAACCAAGAGTGGGGCCCACCAATTCTAGAATTTTTCATAAAAATGATAAACTCCGAAAATTCAACAATTTCTGAACTAGTCATCTCGTAAAATTCATAATAAATCATACGTTCATTTTTAACGGTTCAAAATTTGTGGACATATACTCAACTTATATATGTATAACATATCCAAAAATTACCACGATCCAACGGTCGGATTAAAAATTATAACCCCCGCAAAATATCTCAAAAATCCTGATTTTTAATACCTCCATTCCGACAAAAATACTGATAAAAACCTCAACATTAACTCCTTCATTTTTAACCACAAAAATATATCCCTCATTTATATCCACATAAAATAAATATTTCCTTATCATATGAATCAATAATTAATTATTCACAAATAATATTACAGAATCACATTTATGACAACCAGGCCGTTCTCAGGAAAGAGGGGGCTTTCCAATAAGAATTTATCCTTACTGACGCGCAATTAGATGACCGAACCTCTCCTTAGACAGAACTTTCTAGACATTGCCAATAATGTTATCTAATAATATTATTCAAATAATATGAATTATTGATCTGATAATGGAAAATACTGTGCAGCAACAATTATTGAAACAACAATAATATAAAATATCAACGCAACAATTATTGAATCAATAAAATAAAATATTGAACAATAACTACTGTAACAATTATTGAGTAGTGCCTTCTTACGTAAGAATCAATAATTGGTGCAATACCGTGTGCTACTGTATTTTAACCACTGGGTATTCCAACAGTATTAACGGTAACAACTACGCCGTTATTTAAAAATAACTTATACTTGTCATTTTCTTCATCCAATCGCTTTCCGTTATGGGGCCCACACAAGGCTGCGCTGTCGTACGAATATTCCCCGACAGCAAGAATATTCCACGACCAAACGAATATTCCCCGACAAAATGAATATTTTATAACCACTTGCTTATTTTGCAAAATTTACACATTTCACCCATAACCAAAGTATTATATCAAATTAACCCCTTATTATTCACAATAATATTTAGAGAAAATTTGATTTTATTCATTAATAAGTTGGGGTCTTACATCATGAGTAGTTAACCAATCAATCCCTAAAATCACATCAAATGCAAGTACTTTCAAAGAGATGAGATCAACAAGTAATGTGAAAGTGTCGATTTGAATTGAACAAGATTTATAAATAGTGGATGTAATGATGGTTTCTTCTAACGGAGTTTCAATCGATAAGTCAAAGTCTAATTTCTCAGTAGTCAAGTTCAAACGTTGAGCACAATTAGGTGAAGTAAAAGAGTGGGTAGAACAGGTATCGAATAAGGTATAGATTTCGTAAGAGTTTATTATTATCTTACCTGTGATAACTTCGTTTGGGTTTCTCGCTTTTTTGGAAGTCACAAAAAACGTTATCCCTTGAACCACCGACTTTGACTTGTCTGGGACAGCCTTTGGTGTCACCATCCCAGCTGGACTTGACTTCGTTGTACGAAAAAATTAAGCTAGGTGACCTTCCTTTCTGCAATTAAAACACACTTTGGGTTGCTGCGAACAGTTTGGACTGATGTGTCCCTCCTCTCCACATTTATAGTATACGACCGGTGGTCGTTCTCCTTCCTTAGAAATGGGTGATGGTGCTGATGCCGACGTCTTTACATTGTCATTGTTGAATATTCTCTTCTTAAAGTTGTTCCCACTTAGTTCACCTCTCTTATTATCTTGGTCATGATTACCACCGAAGTGGTTACCATTTCTGGCATGATAATTTCCTCCACGATAGTTATCATTGTTCTGATGGCCGTTACCACCGGTACGATTATTATCGTATTGTTGCTCGTTGTCTTTTGGTTGAGCCTACTCATTATCGCGCTCCAATAACTGAGCCATATTCACAACATCTAAATACAAACATAATTTATGAGAAATGAGGTATTGATGAATTTCGAGCTTCAAACCTCGCAGAAATATTCGCGTCATACGCTCCTCATTATCTACCAAATGGGATGTAAATCGGGATAACTCCACAAACTTTGCCTTGTATTACGATACGGTCATATTTTTTTGTTCCAGCTTGATGAGTTCCACCTCCTTCATGTGACGAATACTCTTTGGAAAGTACTTGTCGTTGAATAATTCTTGAAACTTCTCCCGAGACATCTTTAGTGCGGAAATATGAGTACGCTTTACAGATTCCCACCAGTAATCTGTCTTTCGTCGCAACATAAAGGTGGCGAAAGGAACCTTTTGCTCCTCTGAGCATCCCAAGACATCAAATATCTTGGTGATCTGCTTAATCCACATCTCTACCTTAAGTGACTCTGGCTTTTTCAAAAATTCTAGTGGTCCCAGCTGCTTGAATTGCTTAGCAATAACCATTCGTGAGTTGCCATTGATTCCACCTGTATTTTGAACAGGAATATCTCTCGTTTGGTATTGCATGAATTACAGAAAGCTCCTAAATATCCCATCATTCATCATTTGGTCGGTGTTGTTGTTTAAATGAGGATTATTGCTTTCCTGATACACATTATCCTAGTTATTGATTGGAGGTGTCGCAACGGTCTCATGTGCTCCATTGCTTATTTCAAAATTTTCAGATGTCATTCTCAAACACTGCCATAAAACAAGGGTTAATTGACATGCCACATACTATCCCTATATTTCGACCGACCAATTAAATAACAAATAACTTAGGTAGGACACACTAGTAAGGATTTACTTGTCTCTCCCCTCCTAGTTTTAGCCTCAAATATCCGTCATAGATCATATCCCTAAGCTCTGATACCAAATGTAACTCCCCCAAAATAGGTCCACACGACCCATTCTGAGTCGTCAGATACATGGTACAGAAACCAAATACAAATTTCATTTATACAACTGTAGTACAAAATACGACAACACATAAGCTGTGAATTTTAATACAAATATTGTACTGAATATAATACGACAATATACACACCCAAATTATTACAATATCATATAAAATACAACAACAAATATTTCAAGTTTTTAAAGGAACACGAGAAGATTTATGTCCTCCTCATTCTAATGGGGTGTATTTTTAACGCTTTCAAAGTCGGGTTTTCATCACCCTATTGTTGTTCACCAAAATTAATTATTAAGTGACGTATAAAATATGACACACCCATCTTAAGTCCTCAATACAATTAAATATTTCATGTCATGCTATTTTATAATGTATTGAGAAACTTTCACAGTCCCGGACCATCACACTATTCCCCTGTTATTCCCGCTCAACCCAGCTACACTCTTATTACCTGAAAGAAATTGTGAAGTAAAAGGATGAGCACAAATAGCCCAGTAAAGATTATTATGACTAAAGATAATTAATTTATCAATAGCCTTCATTAGTAATAAATCATATAATTAGAACATATGGTAGATGATAAAAGTTTTCAACCATAATTGCAGCGAAATCAACAATCCATTAGAAGAGTCAAGTAGAACATAATATCTACTATCTTCTCCAAATTAAAAGTCCATCATAAAATATTTTATTCTTGTAATACTAATCAACAATTCTTCATTGTATCCAAGACAAATAGAACTCTTATCACCTGTCTTCACCTGAACCACCAAAGATTATAGTTAAATTCACAATTCATATTTATAATCATGTAAATCAACAGTTTGTCCTTGCCACCAAGTCTTAATAGAACTTTTACTCAATGTCCTTACCCTAAAGGCTAAAGACATTCAAATGTAATAACAATGATCATAACAATCAATTGTCTATCTTTGCACTACGGGCCAAAGATATTCAATTATATAACCAATGGTCAAGATCATGTCAATTAATTGTCTGTCAGTGCACTACGACCAAAGATATTCAACTATTAAACCAATGGTCATGATCCTGCCAAATAATAGTCTATCTTTGCACTACGGGTCAAAGATATTTATTTGTGTCATCAGTGGTCATGATCATGTCATACATTTGTCCATCTTTGCACTATGGGCCAAAGTTATCAATCAACAGTTCATCTTTGCACTACGACCAAAGATATAAATCAACAGTTCTTGTTTGCACTACGGGCCAAAGATATACAACTGTAAAACTAATAATCGACAGTCCATCTTTGCACTACGGGCCAAAGACATATAACTGTAAGATCAATAATCATCAGTCCATCTTTGCATTACAGGCCAAAGATGACTTTCAACACAATATAAGCATGAAAATTATGATTATGATATAAAGAATCAATCAAGTGAGATCAAGGATAAATATTAAATATTTATAATTTAATTTATCCAGAGTTCAAGAATGTCCAAATTATCAACATGATAACTAATTGTGGAGTAAAATTCAAGATTTATATTCATATATCAAAAATAATTTGGGCAGAAAATAAATCAATTTTTATCGTGAATAGTACCCCGTGAATTAGGACTGAGCAAAAAATGGGTATAACCGAATTACTGAACTGAACTGAAATAATTTAACCGAAATTTTCTGATAATTCGATTATTTTTAACAATTCAGTTATATCCAATTTTTTTTTACAGTTTTCGATTAGTTAATATGGATTTTAATTTTGAATTATTTGGTTAGACTGAATAACCGAATAAAGCCTGACTTAAAATAATAATAGTCCTTACGCACAGTCCAAGGTCAGCCACAACTCTCATTTCATTTCGCAGCCCCTTCTTCTCTCGATCTCGTCATCTCGAACAGTCGAACTAGTGATCTCTCATCGAATCATCCCTCAGAATCTCAGATCTTGATATCCCATCTCTGTTTCTGCCCTAACGTATGCCCCTAACACAAAAACTAGATCTCCAGATCTTGATTTTTCATATCTGTTTCTGCCCTAATCGTACGTCGGGCCAAAATATGTAAGGAACCTCATCTCCGACTCCGAGCCTGGACGGAATCTTATCTTTACTACTTCTTGTTCCTTAAATTGTGAGTTCTAAAGTCTTTAATTTGTCTAATTTAATATAGGGTCAACTTCTTCTTTGTTCTTTGTTCTAAACTATATAGTTGTGTTGTTTAACTTGCTTATTTTCACCTTTGTACTTATTTTTCATGGGGTTTACATTCTAGTATATGTCTTGTATAGCTATGATTGTTGTGTTTGTTGTAAGGAATTGTTGTGAATTGGTGTGATGGAGATATTGCATGAGTTTGGAGTAATAAGGATGAATTTCTCTTTTGCAAGAATCATGTATAGGGGCTGAGCAAGTAACCAAATTAGAACCAAAACCGCACCAAAAACAGCATGAACCGCACCAATTAAAATCGCACCAACGGTTCTGGCGTATGTGATGGTTTTAGGTGGGTTGAATAACCAAATCTATGATTTCGGTTTGGTTACTAGCCAAAACCGCACGCATAAAATTAAAACCGCACCATGTGTGTGTATGTATGTATTATCTCTAGTAAATTCTAAAGTTACTTTTCACTTGAACACGCTTAGAGAAAACCCCAGTCTTGTATTGTCGTTTTTTCACCAATTGAAAGAATATTGTTAGAGGTTATATGTGACGCCCCCAAAATTAGGTATACATCACCCATCTTGGGTCGTCAGATACAAAGTACAGAATACAAATACAACTGATTAATACATCTGTCGTGTACAATACGACAAAACATAAACTGTGAGTTTGAATACAAATATTATCTTCTAGAGAGTATTCATACTCAAAAGGAGTCCTCATTACATTTATTAACACACCATTACATAGAATAGTGAGGACTACTAACTAATACTATCATTCGGACCATCACTCCGTACCCCGACTTGTCCCAGCTACGTTCTCATTTCCTGAAGAGAACAGTGAAAGAAAGGGTGAGCTCAACTAGCCCAGTAAGAAATATTATGACTAAGATAATGCAGAATAAATTATCATTAGCCTTCAACAATGTTAAACTGATAAAATATAATAGACATCAAGTTTAACTGCAGTGGAACAAGCAATCCATTAAAAGAGTCAAGTAGAAAATAAACTCTACTATCTTTTATGATTTAAAAGGTTTTTCAACACTGCGATCGCTGAGACTCAGCTTAATAAAATAATCCACATCATCGAATCACCCCTGCACTACGGCCAAGGATATTCGTGTATTCATTAATGGTCATGATCATGCCAACAACTGTCCATCAATGCACTACGGGCCAATGAGGACTTTTACCACATCATTTGTAACATTACGGTCATGATTATACCGAATAATCCCTGGTCATAATCATACCAAGTCCATCTATGCACTACATGCCACAGATGACTTTCAATATTTTATAAACATGAGGATGATGACAATGATATAAGAATTCAATAAAACAAGTTCAAGAATTAATTTATCCAGGAATTAACAACGTCCAAATTGTCAACATGATACTGCATTGTGGAGTAAAATTTAAGAACGCTTAGAAGAATATTTTCTTGAAAAGATACTGGATGAAACGCAACTATCAAGGATATTCCACAAATTTCATGGAGTATAGAAGTCAAAACTTAACCAACTGAGTACAATAAAGAATGGAATAACAAAAGAAATCACCATGCATGCGATAGACCGCACAGACAGGTTATTCCAATAGAATAATAAATAATGGAACCAGGTCCGGCGTAAACGCACAGACAGGATATTCCGACAGAATAATAAATAATGGAACCAGGTCCGGTGTAAAACACACAGACAGGATATTCCAACAGAATAATAATAAAACGGAACCAGGTCCGGTGTAAAACACACAGACAGGATGTTCCAACAGAATAATAAACAGAACCAGGTCCGGTGTAAAACACACAGACAGGATGTTCCAACAGAATAATAAACGGAACCAGGTCCAGTGTAAAACACACAGACAGGATGTTCCAACAGAATAATAGAAGAATGTCACCAAGTATAGGGTAGACCGCGTATACTGGTTATTCCAACAGAATAATAACAAATGGAATAACAGAAGTTCTCTTCATGAATATAAAAGAAATAATATTCCCTACCGTTTTAAAGAAGAGCTGAAGTAAGGAAGTAGTTAAGTAGCAGAATACTCTTCTTCTCTCTCTCTATAGTTTCTCTCTATAGTTTCTCTCTCTAGAGTTCAGTGAATTCGTAAGAAATAATGAAGGAATGAGCTGCTATTTATAGAAAAATAGAATGCATAGTAACTAATCCATGAACGGTCCAGATTGATTACTTTAATCTGACGGTCCATATTTAAAGAAAAATCTTTTAAATAAAATAAAATATATTCTATTTATAGAATAACTTTAATAAAGTATTTTGTTTTATATAAAAAGATGTTTCTGTTTTATTACGTTAATAATACGAATAAAACAAAACGTCATTATCGCTAAATAATTCATATTATTAACTGACAATAATAAAATCAAACTGAGTGACTTCTCACATAAGCATTAATAATCAATACCGTGTGCTACTATGCAACCACACGTATTACTGTACTTTTACTACCGAGTAGTTCAACAGTAACAATGGTAAAATTTCCGCCGTTATTTTTAATAAAATATTTTTGTCGTTTTCTCAATCCGACAATATTTCCGTTGTGGGGTCCACCAATGATTGTGTCGTTGTACGAATATTCCCTGTTAAAACGAATATTCCCCGACCAATCGAATATTATATAACAACTTGCGTACTTTGCAAAATTTATAAATATTACCCACAACTATAACATTATATCAAATTAACTCCATAATATTCAAAAATGATATTTATAAAAAAATTATCTTTATTTATAAAAGTTGGGGTCTTACAACCTCCCCTTCTTATGAAATTTCGCCCTCGAAATTAGGGTACGTACCTGGTATGTCGAAGAGGTAAGGATACCTTGATTTCATTTCTGATTCTAACTCCCAAGTCATTTCCTCAACATCGTGGTTTCTCCACAAAACTTTGACTTGAGGTATAACCTTGGAGCGTAGAATATGTTCCTTCTTATCCAAGATTTGAACAGGAACTTCTTCATACGTCAAATCCTCCGCTATTTCGTCCGGTTCTAACTCAATAATGTGGTTCGGGTCTTCCACATATTTGCGTAACATGGATATGTGGAAAACGTTATGAACACGAGACATACTTGGCGGTAAAGCGAGTCTATAAGCCACAGTTCCTACTCGATCGAGGATTAAAAATGGACCGATGAATCGAGGATTTAGCTTTCCTCTCTTTCCAAATCTCGTAACTCCTTTCCATGGAGCAACACGTAAGAACACATGATCTCCTACATCAAATTCCACGTCCTTTCGATGAAGATCAGCATAACTCTTTTGTCGATCTTGTGAGGTTTTTATACGTTGTCGGATCGTTTGAATCTTTTCTGTAGTCATACGTACCAACTCCGGTCCCAACAACGTTGCTTCGCCCACCTCATCCCAGCATACTGGAGAACGACATTTTCTTCCATACAATGCTTCGAATGGAGCCATGCCAATACTTGCTTGATAACTGTTGTTGTAGGAAAACTCCACCAATGGTAAGAACTTGTCCCAACTTCCTTGAAGTCAAAGACACAGAGTCTTAATAGATCTTCAAGAGTTTGAATAGTCCTCTCTGATTGTCCGTCCGTCTGAGGATGATATGCTGAACTAAATCGTAACTCCGTGCCCATAGCTTTTTGTAAACTAACCCAAAATCGTGAAGTGAATCTTGGGTCTCGATCAGAAACTATGGATACTGGCATACCATGCAGTCTTACAATCTCGTTTATGTACATACGAGCAAGACGTTCAAGTGTATAAGTTTCTCGTATCGGTAAGAAATGAGCAGACTTGGTCAATCTATCAACAATGACCCAAATCGCATCAATACCTTGAGAAACCCTAGGAAGACCGGTAACGAAATCCATGGTAATGTGCTCCCACTTCCATTCTGGAATTTCAAGTGGTTGCAATGGACCTTTTGGTACTTGATGCTCCGCTTTGACTCGTTGACAAGTTAGACACCTTGAGATAAACAACGCTATCTCTCTCTTCATATTGCTCCACCAAAATGTATGACGAAGATCATGATACATTTTGGTACTTCCAGGATGGATTGCAAATGGTGTGTTGTGCGCCTCCATCATGATTTCATACTTTAAATCAGGGTTGTTAGGAACACAAAGTCTGGAGTTGACTCGAAGTATTCCTTCTTCATCGATTCTTGCTTCCGGCATAGAACCTTCTTGCACTTTCTTCCTCATACGCATCAGCTCCAGGTCTGTAGCTTGAGCAGCTTTAACTTTATCGATTAAAGTCGGTTCTACTCGTATATTCGCCATCATCACATGGGTCCCTGGAGTCTTCAACTCTATCTCCATCCTTTGCAAGTCACACAAAATGGGCCTTTGCGTTGTTAATATTGCACTTGTACCCGCATATGATCTTCTACTCAATGCGTCAGCTACCACGTTCGCTTTTCCAGGATGGTATTGAATGGTATGATCATAATCTTTCAACAGTTCAAGCCAACGTCGTTGTCGCATGTTGAGTTCCTTTTGAGTGAAGAAATATTTGAGGCTTTTATGATCCGTAAAGATCTCCACTTTCTCCCCATACAAGTAATGCCTCCAAATTTTAAGTGCAAAGACAACAGCTGCCAACTCTAGATCATGAGTAGGATAATTCCTCTCATATTCCTTGAGTTGTCTTGATGCATAGGCTATGACTTTTCCATGTTGCATGAGAACGCATCCCAACCCTTTGCTCGAAGCATCACTGTAGATGACAAATCCCTCCGAGCCAGATGGTATTGTTAGAACAGGTGCTGAAATGAGTCTCCTCTTGAGTTCTTGAAAACTCTGCTCACATTCTTCGCTCCAACCAAACTTTGTATCTTTCCGAGTCAGCTGAGTTAATGGAGTAGCGATTCGAGAAAATCCTTCCACGAATCTCCGATAATAACCAGCTAAACCAAGAAAGCTACGTACCTCGGTCACTGATTTAGGTTGCTCCCAGCTTTGAATAGCTTCAATCTTTGCCGGGTCAACAGATATTCCACGACTTGATACTACGTGCCCAAGGAATGCTACCTCTTCCAGCCAGAACTCGCATTTCTTCAACTTGGCATAAAGCTTGTATTCACGAAGCTTTTGGAGTACCAGCCTCAAGTGTTGCTCATGATCTTCACGGCTTTTGGAATAAATAAGGATGTCATCAATAAAGACGACCACAAAGTGATCCAAATATTCCTTGAATACCCGGTTCATCATATCCATGAAGGCAGCAGGAGCATTAGTCAATCCAAAGGACATGACTAGGAATTCATAATGCCCGTACCGAGTTCTAAAAGCCGTCTTTGGAATATCCTCAGTTCTAACCTTCAGCTGATGATATCCAGAACGAAGATCGATCTTTGAAAAGAATTGTGCTCCTTGCAACTGGTCAAACAGGTCATCAATACGTGGCAATGGGTACCTATTTTTGATGGTGACATGATTCAACTCCCGATAATCAATACAAAGTCGCATACTCCCATCTTTCTTCTTCACGAACAGAACAGGAGCACCCCAAGGAGAAGTACTAGGACGAATAAAACCAATGTCTAACAATTCCTGCAGTTGGATCTTTAACTCCTGAAGTTCAATAGGAGCCATTCGATATGGGGCTTTGGAAATGGGTTTTGTACCGGGTTCAAGATCGATACAAAATTCAATTTCACGCTCTGGGGGTAGGCCAGGAAGTTCTTCAGGGAATACGTCAGGGAATTTATTAACAATAGAAATATCATTCAAAACTGACGTATTTTTGTTTAGATCTGTGACATGAGCTAAGAAAGCTTGACATCCGTTTTTCAATAAACGAATAGCTTTATGGCTTGAGATGACAGCGATTGATTTTAATGGTTTGGTTGCTTGAATTCGCATAATAGGTCGATTAGGAATATGAAAGCTAACAACCTTACGAAAACAATCAATTTTTGCATAATGAGTAGTTAACCAATCAATCCCTAGAATCACGTCAAATGCAAGTATTTTTAATGAAATAAGATCGACAGGTAATGTGTGGGTACCAACTTGAACCAAACAAGACTTATAAACCGTGGATGTAATGAAGGTTTCTCCCAATGGAGTTTCAACTGCTAAGTCAAAGTCTAATTTCTCCGGAATCAAATTTAATCGATGAGCGCAAGTAGGAGAAATAAAAGAATGGGTTGAACCGGTATCAAATAAAGTATAGACTTCGTTAGAGTTTATGATAAGCTTACCCGTGATGACCTCATTCGGGTTCCTTGCGTTCTGGGAGGTCACAACAAACGCTCTCCCTTGCACAACCGGTTTTGACTTTTCTGGGACGGCCTTTGGTGCCTCCATCCTAGCTGAATTTGTCTTCGGTAAACGACAAAATCGGGCTAAATGACCTTCTCTTCCACAATTATAACATGCTTTGGACGGCATCGCGCAGTTTGGACTGATGTGCCCCTCCCCTCCGCATTTGAAACATATGATAGGTGGTCGTTCTCCTTCCTTAACGACAGGTGCTGGTGCTGACATCTTTCCATCATTGTTGAATCTCCTCTTCTTAAAATGTCCATTCTTATTGTTTTGGCCCTGATTACCACCGAAGTGGTTACCATTTCTGGCCTGTTGATTCCCTCCACGCTTGTTGTCACCGCTTCGATGACTGCTCTCACTGGTATTATCATTTTGCCGGCTGCTCTCTTTTGGTTGCGTTATCTCGTTATCGCGCTCCACCAACTGAGCCCTATTTACAACATCTGAATACAAACACAGTTTATGAGAAACAAGATGTTGACGTATCTCCGGCTTCAAACCTCTTAAAAACATCCGCGTCATTCTTTCTTCATTATCCACCAGGTGGGACGCAAACCGGGATAACTCCGCAAATTTTGCCTCGTACTGCGACACGGTCATATTATTCTGCTCCAATTTGATGAACTCCACCTCCTTCATGTGACGAATACTCTCGGGAAAGTATTTGTCGTTAAACAGATCTTGAAACTTCTCCCAAGACATCTTCAGTGCGGCAGGTTGAGTACGCTTTATCGATTCCCACCAGTAATCTGCCTCTCCTCGCAACATAAAGGCGGCAAAGGGAACCTTTTGCTCCTCGGAGCAACCCAAGACATCAAATATCTTGGTGATCTGCTTTATCCATGTTTCAGCTACAAGTGGTTTGGGTTCTCCCTTAAACTCCGGTGGTCCCAGCTCCTTAAACTGTTTAGCGGTGACCGCCTGAGAGTTTCCAGTATTTCCACCTACGTTGTGGACAGGAGCCGCTTTCACCTGTTGTTGCATGAATTGCATAAAGCCTCTGAACATTTGATCATTCATCATTTGGTCAGTGTTGTTGTTTGCATGAGGATTGACACCTTCCTGATGCACATTATCATGATTATTGATGTGTGGTGAATCAACAGTCGTCTGTGCTCCATTGCTATTCTCAACATTCTCAGATGCCATTTTCAGATACTGCCACAAAATAAAAATTAATTGATATGTCATATATTATCCTTATATTATGACCGACCAATTAAATACCATGCAAATAAACTTAGGTATGTCATACTAGCGAAGGAATTCCCCGTCTCTCCCCTCCTAGTTCTATTCTCACATCTTAGCCAGGGATCATATCCCTAAGCTTTGATACCAACTGTGACGCCCCCAAAATTAGGTATACATCACCCATCTTGGGTCGTCAGATACAAAGTGCAGAATACAAATACAACTGATTAATACATCTGTCGTGTACAATACGACAAAACATAAACTGTGAGTTTGAATACAAATATTATCTTCTAGAGAGTATTCATACTCAAAAGGAGTCCTCATTACATTTATTAACACACCATTACATAGAATAGTGAGGACTACTAACTAATACTATCATTCGGACCATCACTCCGTACCCCGACTTGTCCCAGCTACGTTCTCATTTCCTGAAGAGAACAGTGAAAGAAAGGGTGAGCTCAACTAGCCCAGTAAGAAATATTATGACTAAGATAATGCAGAATAAATTATCATTAGCCTTCAACAATGTTAAACTGATAAAATATAATAGACATCAAGTTTAACTGCAGTGGAACAAGCAATCCATTAAAAGAGTCAAGTAGAAAATAAACTCTACTATCTTTTATGATTTAAAAGGTTTTTCAACACTGCGATCGCTGAGACTCAGCTTAATAAAATAATCCACATCATCGAATCACCCCTGCACTACGGCCAAGGATATTCGTGTATTCATTAATGGTCATGATCATGCCAACAACTGTCCATCAATGCACTACGGGCCAATGAGGACTTTTACCACATCATTTGTAACATTACGGTCATGATTATACCGAATAATCCCTGGTCATAATCATACCAAGTCCATCTATGCACTACATGCCACAGATGACTTTCAATATTTTATAAACATGAGGATGATGACAATGATATAAGAATTCAATAAAACAAGTTCAAGAATTAATTTATCCAGGAATTAACAACGTCCAAATTGTCAACATGATACTGCATTGTGGAGTAAAATTTAAGAACGCTTAGAAGAATATTTTCTTGAAAAGATACTGGATGAAACGCAACTATCAAGGATATTCCACAAATTTCATGGAGTATAGAAGTCAAAACTTAACCAACTGAGTACAATAAAGAATGGAATAACAAAAGAAATCACCATGCATGCGATAGACCGCACAGACAGGTTATTCCAATAGAATAATAAATAATGGAACCAGGTCCGGCGTAAACGCACAGACAGGATATTCCGATAGAATAATAAATAATGGAACCAGGTCCGGTGTAAAACACACAGACAGGATATTCCAACAGAATAATAATAAAACGGAACCAGGTCCGGTGTAAAACACACAGACAGGATGTTCCAACAGAATAATAAACAGAACCAGGTCCGGTGTAAAACACACAGACAGGATGTTCCAACAGAATAATAAACGGAACCAGGTCCAGTGTAAAACACACAGACAGGATGTTCCAACAGAATAATAGAAGAATGTCACCAAGTATAGGGTAGACCGCGTATACTGGTTATTCCAACAGAATAATAACAAATGGAATAACAGAAGTTCTCTTCATGAATATAAAAGAAATAATATTCCCTACCGTTTTAAAGAAGAGCTGAAGTAAGGAAGTAGTTAAGTAGCAGAATACTCTTCTTCTCTCTCTCTATAGTTTCTCTCTATAGTTTCTCTCTCTAGAGTTCAGTGAATTCGTAAGAAATAATGAAGGAATGAGCTGCTATTTATAGAAAAATAGAATGCATAGTAACTAATCCATGAACGGTCCAGATTGATTACTTTAATCTGACGGTCCATATTTAAAGAAAAATCTTTTAAATAAAATAAAATATATTCTATTTATAGAATAACTTTAATAAAGTATTTTGTTTTATATAAAAAGATGTTTCTGTTTTATTACGTTAATAATACGAATAAAACAAAACGTCATTATCGCTAAATAATTCATATTATTAACTGACAATAATAAAATCAAACTGAGTGACTTCTCACATAAGCATTAATAATCAATACCGTGTGCTACTATGCAACCACACGTATTACTGTACTTTTACTACCGAGTAGTTCAACAGCAACAATGGTAAAATTTCCGCCGTTATTTTTAATAAAATATTTTTGTCGTTTTCTCAATCCGACAATAATTCCGTTGTGGGGTCCACCAATGATTGTGTCGTTGTACGAATATTCCCTGTTAAAACGAATATTCCCCGACCAATCGAATATTATATAACAACTTGCGTACTTTGCAAAATTTATAAATATTACCCACAACTATAACATTATATCAAATTAACTCCATAATATTCAAAAATGATATTTATAAAAAAATTATCTTTATTTATAAAAGTTGGGGTCTTACATTATAGAGTCAAAAATTAAGCAACTGTGTTTTGAAATTTTGAATTTGTTTGATGCATTATTGGAGGGGCTTATAGTTGAAAGGCTAAATTTGTTGGTTTGAGCACTTGATGCATTGGTTAAGGTCAATTCTATTATAGTAATAGTCAAATAGATTATTTTTTAAATTAGGTATATTTAGGTTTATATTTTATAAGTCCTCCCTGCAATATATAAGATAAAATTTCATTCTATCTCCAGTATATACTTTTAATTTTTGTGGAACTAAATAAACATTCTTGCTTGTTATTAAATATATGGTCTCCGTTGTTTTATATAGCGTATGTTTTAGTTTTAAAGCATCATTCCTTTATTATAAACTAAAACCATTTTTCGTGTCACACTGTTCTATTCTCATTGCCAACTATGTCACTAAGTTAATTGCTAGATGTAAGTTCTATGTTAAATTTTATTGAAAGCTTAGACTTTTTTGTTGTTTTAATTAGTTTTAGAACCGAAAATGCACCAATTAAAATCGCACCGCACACTTTAAAACCGCACCGCACCAATCACAAGCGATTTCGTGTGCAGTTTTGAATTTTTCAAACCGCACCTAAGCGGTTTCGGGTGCGGTTTGGACTTCAAACAGCACCATGCTCACCCTTAATCATGTATATTACACATTGTCTGAGCTAATAATACCCCTTACCTTAGTAGGAGAGTAAATCTGACTGATATAGCGAAGATATTCTTAAAAAAAAAATTGCACTATTTTCTACACTCAAAGTATCCTTATACTAGAAAGAAATACGCACAATATTATAGAAGCAGAATTCTCTGATTCTGGTGTGATTTTCATTTCTTAACTGAGCATCTTATTTATAGGAGAATGGCAGGGCACTATTTAAAATTTTCTCACGGGTGAACATAAGAAAATTTTCACGGGCGCAATTCGGCCAATTCGTCGAATTTTTTGATTTTTTACTATTCATCACTGTACAATAAAATATTCTAATAAAACAAAAACTTTATATAAAATATAATATATTCTATTTATAATCTAATAAAATTAATAACTTTATATATAATATAAAAAGTATTCTGTTTTATATAAAAAGTTTTTTGTTTTATTACTATTATAATAATAATAAAACAAAACTGAGATAACTTTCTACCGGTGATTTTGAAAAATACATAAATGGGGGTCCATGTAATAAGACAAACTTACAATAAATACTTCATGATAAACCCCTTTATTTATATCAAAAATTGAATAAATATTTATCACAAATCACTTATCTTTAATAAACATATTTTTAATCTCTCAACAATTATTCATCATTAATATAATAACTCACAATGTGACGCCCCCAAAATTAGGTATACATCACCCATCTTGGGTCGTCAGATACAAAGTACAGAATACAAATACAACTGATTAATACATCTGTCGTGTACAATACGACAAAACATAAACTGTGAGTTTGAATACAAATATTATCTTCTAGAGAGTATTCATACTCAAAAGGAGTCCTCATTACATTTATTAACACACCATTACATAGAATAGTGAGGACTACTAACTAATACTATCATTCGGACCATCACTCCGTACCCCGACTTGTCCCAGCTACGTTCTCATTTCCTGAAGAGAACAGTGAAAGAAAGGGTGAGCTCAACTAGCCCAGTAAGAAATATTATGACTAAGATAATGCAGAATAAATTATCATTAGCCTTCAACAATGTTAAACTGATAAAATATAATAGACATCAAGTTTAACTGCAGTGGAACAAGCAATCCATTAAAAGAGTCAAGTAGAAAATAAACTCTACTATCTTTTATGATTTAAAAGGTTTTTCAACACTGCGATCGCTGAGACTCAGCTTAATAAAATAATCCACATCATCGAATCACCCCTGCACTACGGCCAAGGATATTCGTGTATTCATTAATGGTCATGATCATGCCAACAACTGTCCATCAATGCACTACGGGCCAATGAGGACTTTTACCACATCATTTGTAACATTACGGTCATGATTATACCGAATAATCCCTGGTCATAATCATACCAAGTCCATCTATGCACTACATGCCACAGATGACTTTCAATATTTTATAAACATGAGGATGATGACAATGATATAAGAATTCAATAAAACAAGTTCAAGAATTAATTTATCCAGGAATTAACAACGTCCAAATTGTCAACATGATACTGCATTGTGGAGTAAAATTTAAGAACGCTTAGAAGAATATTTTCTTGAAAAGATACTGGATGAAACGCAACTATCAAGGATATTCCACAAATTTCATGGAGTATAGAAGTCAAAACTTAACCAACTGAGTACAATAAAGAATGGAATAACAAAAGAAATCACCATGCATGCGATAGACCGCACAGACAGGTTATTCCAATAGAATAATAAATAATGGAACCAGGTCCGGCGTAAACGCACAGACAGGATATTCCGATAGAATAATAAATAATGGAACCAGGTCCGGTGTAAAACACACAGACAGGATATTCCAACAGAATAATAATAAAACGGAACCAGGTCCGGTGTAAAACACACAGACAGGATGTTCCAACAGAATAATAAACAGAACCAGGTCCGGTGTAAAACACACAGACAGGATGTTCCAACAGAATAATAAACGGAACCAGGTCCAGTGTAAAACACACAGACAGGATGTTCCAACAGAATAATAGAAGAATGTCACCAAGTATAGGGTAGACCGCGTATACTGGTTATTCCAACAGAATAATAACAAATGGAATAACAGAAGTTCTCTTCATGAATATAAAAGAAATAATATTCCCTACCGTTTTAAAGAAGAGCTGAAGTAAGGAAGTAGTTAAGTAGCAGAATACTCTTCTTCTCTCTCTCTATAGTTTCTCTCTATAGTTTCTCTCTCTAGAGTTCAGTGAATTCGTAAGAAATAATGAAGGAATGAGCTGCTATTTATAGAAAAATAGAATGCATAGTAACTAATCCATGAACGGTCCAGATTGATTACTTTAATCTGACGGTCCATATTTAAAGAAAAATCTTTTAAATAAAATAAAATATATTCTATTTATAGAATAACTTTAATAAAGTATTTTGTTTTATATAAAAAGATGTTTCTGTTTTATTACGTTAATAATACGAATAAAACAAAACGTCATTATCGCTAAATAATTCATATTATTAACTGACAATAATAAAATCAAACTGAGTGACTTCTCACATAAGCATTAATAATCAATACCGTGTGCTACTATGCAACCACACGTATTACTGTACTTTTACTACCGAGTAGTTCAACAGCAACAATGGTAAAATTTCCGCCGTTATTTTTAATAAAATATTTTTGTCGTTTTCTCAATCCGACAATAATTCCGTTGTGGGGTCCACCAATGATTGTGTCGTTGTACGAATATTCCCTGTTAAAACGAATATTCCCCGACCAATCGAATATTATATAACAACTTGCGTACTTTGCAAAATTTATAAATATTACCCACAACTATAACATTATATCAAATTAACTCCATAATATTCAAAAATGATATTTATAAAAAATTATCTTTATTTATAAAAGTTGGGGTCTTACACACAATATTAACAACTATATAATTCCCAGGAAAGATAGGACTTTCTGATAAGGACTTCTCCTTATTGGCGCGCAATTAAATAACCTAACTCCTTTCCTCGACAGAACTTTCTAGACATTGTCAATAATACAAATAATATTATGAATAAGTTTGTCATCTCAATTATTGATTTAATAATATAAAATATTATGCAGATGTTACTGTGATAATAATTGAATCAATAATATTAGATACTATGCAATAACTACTGTGACAATTATTAACTAAACTGAGTGACTTCTTACGTAAGCATCAATAATTAGAGATACTGTGACGCCCCCAAAATAGGTATACATCACCCATCTTGAGTCGCCCAATACATGGTACAGAATATAAATACAAACTTAATTATAAAACCGTCGTGTAATATACGACAATACATAAACTGAGAGTTTTAATAGGAATATTGTCATCTAGACAATATCTACACTCAAAGGAGTTATCATTACATTTATTGTCACACTATTTAACAGAATAGTGAGGACTACTAATGCTATCATCTGGACCGTCACTTCTTTCCCTGACTCGTCCAAGCTATATTCTCATTTCCTGAAGAGAACAGTGAAAGAAAGGGTGAGCTCAACTAGCCTAGTAAGAAATATTACGACTAAGATAATGCAGAATAAATTATCAATAGTCTTCAACAATGTTAAACTGATAAAATACATTAGACATCAAGTTTAACTGCAGCGGAATAACCAATCCATTAGAAGAGTCAAATAGAGCATGATATCTACTATCTTCTATGATTTAAAATGTTTTCATCAATTTTTATCGCTGAGACTCAGCTTAATAAATAAACCACATCATCTAATCATCCATATATTACGGGCCAAGGATATTCATTAAATCATCAACGGTCATGATTATACCAAATAATCCCTAGTCATAATCATACCAAAAACTGTCCATCAATGCATTACAGGCCACTGAGGACTTTTACCACATCATTTATAACATTACAGGTCATGATTATACCGAATGATCCCTGATCATAATCATACTAAGTCCATCTATGCACGTAAGCCAAAGATGACTTTCATTACAATATAAGCATGAGGATGATGACAATGACATAATAATTCAATAAAACAAGTTCAAGAATAAATTTTAAAGATTAATAAGTTAATTTATCCTGAACTCAATAACGTCCAAATTGTTAACATGATACTACTTTGTGGAGTAAAATTCAAGAATGCTCAAAAGAATATTTCCACGAAAAAATACTGGATGAAGCGCAAATATCCAGGATATTCCACTAATTTCAAGGAATATAGAAGCCAAAACTTTAACCAACTGAGTATAATAGAATGTATGAAACTGCAAATAAATTTTTACCCGCCATGCGGTAATCCACGTATACAGATCATTTTCACAATTTAATAAGGAATGAATACAAAGGATCATTCACCATGCATGTGGTAATCCACATAGACAGGTTATTCTAACAGAATAATAAAGAATAGAATAACAGAAGGATTCACCATGCGTGCGATAGACTGCACAGACAGGTTATTCCCAACAGAATAATAAATAATAGAACCAGGTCATGTGTAACGCACAGACAAGTTATTCTGATAAAATAATAAATAATGGAACCCGGTCGTGCGTAAACGCACATACAGGATATTCTGACAGTATAATAAATAATAGAATCAGGTCCGGCGTAAACGCACAGACAGGATATTTCGATAAAATAATAAATAATGGAACCAGGTCCGGCGTAAACGCACAGACAGGATATTCTGACAGAATAATAAAGAACGGAATAATAGAATAATTTCACCATGTATGCGGTACTTCGCATAAACAGGTTATTCCAACATAATGATAAAGAATGGAATAACAAAAGTTCTCTTCATGAAGACGAAAGAAATAATACCCCTTACGAGTACAACAAACAATATCCCTCATCTTAGAAGAACTGGATATTGGAAAAGTGAAGTAGCAGAATACTTTTCTTATTTCTCTCTATAGTTTCTCTCTCTAGAGTTTCAGTGAATTCGTAAGAAATAATGAAGGAATGAGCTTCTATTTATAGAAGAACTGAAAGTGGCTCTTGGTCTTAACGAAGGGTCAAAATGACTCTTGGTAATATTGAAGAGACAACTACTATTTGCGAAGGGGCAATTAACTCTTGAAACACCGAAGGGGAAAATAACTCTTGAAAAACGGAAGGGACAAATAACTCTTGGAAAACTGAAGGGCCAAATAACTCTTGGAAAACTGAAGGGACAAGTTACTATTAAAACTTTAAATCAACAATCCATATTGATTTACTATTATAATTTTAACCAACGGACTGAAAAATTAGCACATCTCCTCATAGAATAATATTGTACTCAAAAATGATTTGGATCGAAAAAAATATATTTTTCGAGTGAATAGTACCCCGTAAATAGTAACTCGTAAATAGTAACTTGTGAATAGTAACTTGTGAATAGTACTCTGACACGAAAAGTATTCTGAATACCCGATTGAACAATATAACCTCCAGACATCAATTATTATCGAAATAAATGTCGATTTCCACTAACACAAATAATTTTAACACAATAGAATTATCAAATTCATCTTTAATCAACACGAACTTATTCATCATTAATATTATAACTCACAATATTTAACAACCAGATCGTTCCCAGGAAAGAGGGGGCTTTCCAATAAGAATTTCTCCCTATTAGCGCGCAATTAGGTGACCAAACCTCTCCTTGACAGAACTTCTAGACATTATAAATATTGAAATTTAATAATATGAATAACTTTGTCGTCATAATTATTGATTTAATAATATAACATATTATGCAGATGATACTGTGACAATAATTGAATCAATAATATGAGAGATATGATGCAGCAATTGCTGTAGTAATAATTGAGTATTACTGAGTGACTTCTCACGTAAGCATCAATAGACAATACCGTGTGCTACTATGCAACCACGCGTATTACTGTATTTTTACTACCGGGTAGTTCAACAGTTTTAACGGTAACACTTCCGCCGTTATTTTTATAAAAAGATAATTATGTCATTTTCTTACTACGATAATACTTTCGGTGTGGGATCCACCAATGATTATGTCGTCGTACGAATATTTCCTGTTAAAACTAATATTTTCCGACCAATCGAATATCATATAACCACTTGCTTACTTTGCAAAATTTATAAATATTACCCACAACTATAACATTATATTATATCCACACCATAATATTCAAAAATATATTTTGAGAGAAATTAATCTTTATTTATAAAAGTTGGGGTCTTACAGATACTGTACTATACCGTGTGTTACTATGCAACTACGCGTATTACTGTACTTTTATCACCGGGTATTTCAATAGTTTAACGATAAAAGCCTTGCCGTTATTTTATGAAAAGATTATTTTTGTCGCTTTTTATATCTGACAGTCATTTCGTTGTGGGGTCCACCAATGATTGTGCCGTCGTACGGATATTCCCCGACCAAACAAATATTTTATAACAACTTGCTTATTTTGTAAAATTTTGCACATATCACCCATAACTATAGCATTATATCAAATCCACACCATATTATTCAAAATAACATTTAGAGAAAATTAAATTTTTATTCATAAAAAGTTAGAGTCTTACATTATCAATAATGCAAATAATAATATGAATAACTGTGTCGTCTAAATTATTGATTTAATAATATAAAATTTTGTGCAGACTGTGACAATAATTGAATCAATAATATGAGATATTATGCAGCAACTACTGTGACAATTATTGAATAAAATTGAGTGGCTTCTTACGTAAGCATCAATAATAAGAGATACTGTTCAATACTGTGTGCTACTGTGCAATAACACGTATGATTATACTTTTATCACTGGATATTTTAACAGTTTAACGGTAAAAGTCTTGCGGTTATTTTTATAAAAAGTTTATTTATGTTGCTTTCTATACCCGACAGTTATTCCGTTGTAGGGTCCACCAATGATTACGTCGTCGTACGAATATTTCCCGACTAAACGAATATTCCCCGACACAACAAATATTTTATGACAACTTACTTACTTTGTAAAATTTTCACATGTCACCCTTAACTTTAACCTTTTATCAATTCAACCATTTACTGAATAGAATAATAATTATAAGAAAAATTGAATACTTTTATTTCATAAAATTCGAGGTCTTACAACTAATAATATTATTACTGTACTTAATATTAATATTAATAATATTAATATTAAATACAGTAATAATATTATTAATAGTATCAATATTAATATTAATAGTATTAATAATAATAATATGAATATTAATAGTATTACTATCACTATTACTATTACTATTAATATTAATATTAATATTAATATTAATAAAAGGATGAAAAAACATGAAAAGCGGTGGGATCCTGTCACTACATGCTGTAGCGGCAAGGATGTTTAATGCAAATCAAATTGGGAAGGAGCAATGAAGTAATTGCAAACAGTTTTGTGTCATTTAGTGACTGTCGCTACAACTTGTAGTGGCAGTGTAGCGGCATGGCCTTTATTTAAAACAATTCATGCCATATATTATACTTGTGACGCCCCCAAAATTAGGTATACATCACCCATCTTGGGTCGCCAGATACATGGTACAGAATTCAAATACAACTTACTAATACAACTGTCGTGTACAATACGACAAAACATAAACTGTGAGTTTGAATACAAATATTATCTTCTAGAGAGTATCCATACTCAAAAGGAGTCCTCATTACAATTATTATCACACTATTATATAGAATAGTGAGGACTACTAATGCTATCATCTGGTCCATCACTCCGTTTCCCGACTCGTCCCAAGTATATTCTCATTTCCTGAAGAGAACAGTGAAAGAAAGGGTGAGCTCAACTAGCCCAGTAAGAAATATTATGACTAAGATAATGCAGAATAAATTATCATTAGTCTTCAATAATGTTAAACTGATAAAATACAATAGACATCAAGTTTAACTGCAGCGAATCAAGCAATCCATTAAAAGAGTCAAGTAGAGAATAAAATCTACTATCTTTTATGATTTAAAAGGTTTTTCATGACTTTTATCGCTGGGACCCAGCTTAATAAATAATCCACATCATCGAATCACCACTGCACTACGGCCAAGGATATTCTTTAGTATCACGACCACGAATTATCCATGCACTACGGCTAAAGATAATCATGTTTTCATCAACGGTCCTGATCATGCCATAAAATAATTCATCTCTGCACTACAGCCAAAGAGAATCCATAGCCATAATCATACCAAAAACTGTCCATCAATGCATTACGGGCCAATGAGAACTTTTTTCACATCATTTGTAATATTACGGTCATGATTACACCGATTAATCCCTGGTCATAATCATACCAAGTCCATCTATG
This sequence comes from Panax notoginseng, assembly GCA_016801055.1. NCBI lineage: Eukaryota > Viridiplantae > Streptophyta > Magnoliopsida > Apiales > Araliaceae > Panax > Panax notoginseng. Next base: position 232,189,931 of record CM029014.1, read on the forward strand.
CACTACAGGCCATAGATGACTTTCAACAAAATATAAACATGAGGATGATGACAATGATATAAGAATTCAATAAAACAAGTTCAAAAATTAATTTATCCAGGAATTAACAACGTCCAAATTGTCAATATGATACTGCTTTGTGGAGTAAAATTCAAGAATTCTTAGAAGAATATTTCCATGAAAACATACTAGATGAAGCGCAAATATCAAAGATATTCCACTAATTTCATGGAGTATAGAAGTCAAAGTTTTAACCAATTGAGTATAATAAAGAATGGAATAACAAAAGAAATCACCATGCATGCGATAGACCGCACAGACAGGTTATTCCAACAGAATAATAAATAATGGAACCAGGTCCGGCGTAAAACGCACAGACAGGATATTCCAACAGAATAATAATAAAGACGGAATCAGGTCCGGTGTAAAACACACAGACAGGATGTTCCAACAGAATAATAATAAAGACGGAACCAGGTCCGGTGTAAAACACACAGACAGGATGTTCCAACAGAATAATAGAAGAATGTCACCAAGTATAGGGTAGACCGCGTATACAGGTTATTCCAACAGAATAATAAATAATGGAATAACAGAAGTTCTCTTCATGAATACAAAAGAAATAATACCCCTTACGAGTACAACAAATAATATCCCTTACCGTTTTAAAGAAGAACTGAAATAAAGAAGTAGTTAAGTAGTATAATACTTTTCTTCTTTCTCTCTATAGTTTCTCTCTATAGTTTCTCTCTCTAGAGTTCAGTGAATTCGTAAGAAAATAATGAAGGAATGAGCTTCTATTTATAGGAAAATAGAATGCATAGTAACTAATCCATGAACGGTCCAGATTGATTTACTTTAATCTGACGGTCCATATTTAAAGAAAAATCTTTTAAATAAAATATAATATATTCTATTTATAGAATAACTTTAATGAAGTATTCTGTTTTATATAAAAAGATGTTTCTGTTTTATTACGTTAATAATACGAATAAAACAAAACTTCATTATCGCTAAATAATTCATATTATTAATTGACAATAATTGAATCAAACTGAGTGACGAATCACGTAAGCCTCAATAATCAATACCGCATGCTACTATGCAACCACACGTATTACTGTACTTTTACTACCGAGTAGTTCAACAGTATTAACGGTAAAACTTCCGTCGTTATTTTCATAAAATATTTTTGTCATTTTTTCAATCCGACAATAATTCCGTTGTGGGGTCCACCAATAATTGTGCCGTCGTACGAATATTCCCCGACAAAAATAATATTCCCCGACCAATCGAATATAATACAACAACTTGCATACTTTACAAAATTTATAAATACTACCCACAACTATAATATTATCTCAAATTCACACCATAATATTTTAAAAATATTTCGAAAAATTAAATCTTTATTAATAAAATCTGGGATTTTACAATGCTGATTAACGGTGAAAAGCTTGCTTGCTCAAATAGTGCTCATGATGACAACCGGTTATATATATATATATATATATATATATATATATATATATATATATATATATATATATATATATATATATATATATATAGCAACCAGTTGTTTTATACACTATTTCAGCAACCAATTTGTCATCCGTTGATCAATTAAATGGAAGGCTGAGATGAGAAAAAATATATTGTCATCCGCTACAAGCTGTTGCAGCCCAAACAGCACATGCACTCTAGCAGATTCTATTTTAATAAAAGTCAAATTAACTTGATAATGTGGGCCTATATTGTCAGTTAGAAAGATATAAAATGAATTTATTTTTTTTATATACCAACCGCTACAGCTTGTAGCGGCTTGGTCTTAATATATATTTTTATAACGTGGGTCCATTTTTGAGAAATAGAATGATAAAAAGGGAATTTAATTTTTTTTATATACCAACCGCTACAGCTTGTAGCGGCTTGGTCATAATTTTTTTGTGTGTCATCTGTTGTCCCACTTTGTTGGTAATAGTGTTATTACTTGCCTTTTTATTACTAATATTAATATTAATTAAATGAGAATTAAAAAGGCAAAAATAGGCAATTAATATTACAATATTATCTTTCTATCTCTCAATTTTCTTACAACGGAAGTCATTAAAAAAAAAACCAAGCCGCTACATCTTGTAGCGGTTGATAATAGTGTTATTACTTGTCTTTTTATTACTAATATTAATATTAATTAAATGATAATTAAAAAGACAATTAATATTAGTAATAGTAATAAAAAGGCAATTAATATTAGTATTAGTAATAAAAAGGCAATTAATATTAGTAATAGTAATAAAAAAACAATTAATATTAATACTAAAAAGGCAATTACTAATATTAATACGAAAAAATCAATTACTAATATTACTAAAAGGCAATTAATATTAGTATTAGTAATAAAAATGCAATTAATATTAGTAATATTAATAAAAAGTCAATTACTAATATTATTACTAAAAAGTCAATTACTAATATTACTAAAAAGGCAATTAATATTAATATTAGTAATAAAAAGGCAATTAATATTAGTAATATTAATAAAAAGGCAATTGAACTTTTCGAACAAAGATCTGAGTATCAATAAAAAATTTGCAATTTGAGAATATTCGAGTAATTTATCGAATTTTTAAATTTACTCATATTTGACTCATTTATATTTTGAATCGAACTCGAATCGAATAAATACAAATTAAACCCTAAATATTTGCTCATTTAATCATTTTGCAGCCTTACTATTAGGTCAACAAAAGAATTGAATGTTAAAAGTTTTTTTAAAAGTATATTTGTGGAGAAATATAGTATTTTTAAGTTATTATCAAAAACTCTATTACTAAAAACAGGCACCTGATGGCAATTTGGTAAATTAAGTAGGGGGTTTTGTACATAATAAAAAACATTTAATTAGGATTGAGTCTGCTCTATTTTGGCTTGGTGCCACTCCCTACTACATCTGCATGGCTTAAAGCTATATAGTGCCATTCCTACTCCCACAAAGAATCACCTGTGAGTTGTAACCCTCTTAATACTATTTTCTGTTTTTCTCTCTCTAAATTTCTTCCTTTATCTCTCTAAATTTCTCTCTCCCTATATATGGATAAATTATAAATACTCGTTATCGATGTGTAGAGATTTTTCTCCACAGCCACCCAAAATATCCAATTCTTAGCCACCTGCCACTCATTCGTCTGTATATTAACACTACCCAATTTGGTTTAAATACCTCCTCGTTTTTACAATAATAGTAGGCTTTTCTGTTCCCGGTGATGATGAAGGTCAAATCTTCTGAAGAAATCAGCATTTTGCAAAAGGATTTGGTAATATTCCCCCATTTCTTATCCTTTTAATTTCGTACCAATTTTCTTATTCTTATTCATTTTCTAGTAATTTTTAACTGCCCTTTTAATGGAGTTTTTGATGCTACAGTTCTGATTTGGTTTTTGGGTCGTTTTAGGCTCTACAATTTATTTTTGAACTTTTTATATGGTTAATTTTTCACACTTGGTGACAGAATTATTCAATGATTCTAATTTTAAATATAGTTTAGTTTTATTGTGAGTTTCAAGTTTCACTGAGGCTTAATTAATTACCGAAAAAATGGATCAGAATTCTGTTGCTGTAACTATTGTTGAAATGTAAATACTGAAGTCTCTTGGTATCTGTTTTTCCCCCTCTTAGCATATGTATACATAATACATGTATATTTATACTATTTATATGTCAGCAAGTATAAATTTTTTAATTTTTCTGGGAAGAATGATGATTTACTGGTTTTGAGTTTTTTAAAGTGAATTGTTATTCCTATAATAAAAGTTCATTTTTCATATGACGAGTGTGAGTCCCACTTGCAATTCATGAGTACCTCGCGAAACTATAAATTCCCTTTTAAAAATTATATAAGTGCAGAATGCCAGTGACTCTTTGATTAATATGTTTTGAACAGTGTTTTTCTTGATTATTGAACTTTAAGTGATTTAAGTTTGAACGATAACTCTCTTCTAAAACACGTGCAGCAAGAAACATTTTACTACATGTATGTGTACTTTTTATATGTAAATGTTTATTTTAAATAAAGTATTATTTATGTATTTTTCTGGGAAGAAAGCTGATTTACTATGGTTTTGAGTTTGAAAATTATCTGACATGCAGTTAGAATGAAACCGATGTTTTGATTAAAGAAGTTTGAATAGTATTTTTCTTTTCTTATTGAGTTTAGCTGATTTAAGTCGAATAATGCTTTAGAAAATGTTGCAGCAAGAGGCCTTTACTATATATGTAGTTACTTCGTTTGAATAATTTAGTGATATGAAATGAACTGTTTAAGACTTGCAAGCAATTGTTGCAGGAAGATATGTATTTTGAAAGAGTACATGCATTAGCATACTTAGACAATTTTCAAATTGCAGGCTGAGTTACAGACAAGAGATATGCCCGCTAACAAGTATAACTACAATTCTGCCATACTTAGGACTAAACTGGAAAGGCTTTTGCGGGACAGAGAGCTCAGGAAATCCAACAGGTCTATCCATCTGAATGAGGAGGTCAAAGACAATAAGGGAGATGTGGATACATACTGGGACGGCCTAAGCGATGGTGACAAGTGGCCTCATGATGAAGAGTTATTGGATGGGATCACTACGCCAAGAGTTCTTAATGATCAGGGACGTGATAAACAAAATGGACGGCCTCCCAAACAACGTTTATTGGTGGTTGCGAACCGGCTACCCGTATCCGCAGTTAGGAGGGGTGAAGACTCATGGGCACTAGAAATGAGTGTAGGGGGGCTAGTCACTGCCCTTTTGGGTAAGTGTTAGTTCAATTCATTTTTATTTGCTACTTTATATTAACCACGTTTTTGTACTCCACTTCCTTTGTTTCTAGCAGGGATAATATCCTTCTGCTTCTTTTATTTGCGATATAGGTTACAATAAGTTGTCAAGAACTCAAGATATTATATTATGTGTCATTTTGTGCGCATACACATAAAAACCCAATCTCTAATAGGCATGCTAAATGATGATGCATCATCTTCTTGAAGGTGTGAATGAATTTGAAACCAGATGGATTGGATGGGCTGGTGTAAATGTACCTGATGAAATTGGACAAAGAACACTCACTCAAGCACTAGCTGAGAAGGTTCATATAATTTCAGTCTCATATCACTGTTCTCATTGTCTAATAGCTTACAAAAGTGGAGTCTCTAGTGCTATTGCCAATACTTACAAATGATGATTAGTTATCTATCCTAAGACTGTCTTAATGATTGCAGGGGTGCATACCAGTCTTTCTTGATGAAGAGACTGTTCATCAATATTACAATGGCTACTGTAACAACATCTTGTGGCCTCTTTTCCATTATCTTGGTCTTCCACAAGAAGACCGCCTCGCGACAACCCGTAGTTTTCAATCCCAATTTGATGCTTATAAGAGGGCTAACCAAATGTTTGCTGATGTGATAAATGAACATTACGAGGAGGGCGATGTTGTATGGTGCCACGATTACCATCTAATGTTTCTCCCAAAATGCCTCAAAGAACATAATGACAGAATGAAAGTTGGTTGGTTTCTCCACACACCTTTTCCTTCTTCCGAAATTCACAGGACACTGCCATCTCGATCGGAGCTTCTAAGATCCGTACTTGCTGCTGATTTAGTTGGGTATGTCTCTTACTTTCTATATTAACATTCAGTTTATATACTTTTGTAGAGTCAACATGTTTCATATAATTAGAGGGTTTTAAGGTCCCTGCCTAGCTGTTTGCATTCCTAGGAAGGACATTATTGATGCTAGTAGTAAACCACAAGCTGAACTTTATTTTGCAGTAATATGTCCTAAAAAATAAAATTTAAGCCAAGGCCTCAAGCATGAATATAGCTCATCCTTCTTGCTTTACTTCTTCCTTATCCTCATCATACTAGTTTCTTTTCCCTAGTTTCTTACGAAACATAGAAACAATGGTTGGATTTACAGAAAGCACTAATCTCTGCTTTGAGACTCTGAAGTTCAAAGCTTGATATACAAGGTTGGGTCGAAGACCTATCAGCTTAAATTTTTCGGACTGGTTGAGTTCAACAGGTGCATTATGACCTTTGTTATGGTCCAAATCCCCTAACACAATCTGTGCTTTGATTTTCTGAATATGATCCCTTAAAGAGGTTGTGTAGATTTTGAATGTTACATTATTTCTATAAAGGTTGAAAATTATATAACTCCACTAATGTAGCTTTGGAGTTTATAAATGTCAGTGATCTTAGCTTTGGCCACTAAATGTGAGAATGGACTATGGATGTATACTCTTAAGCATTTTCTAGGTTTTAGAGATTCAAACTAGTAAATGTGAGAATTGAATACAGAACACTATGGTTGGCATTTAAGCATTTTCTAGGTTCTAGAGATTTAAAATATGATCATACTGATGTTGCAAACTTCCAAGAAATGAGAAGTCAAGGTTCACTTCAGTGTATAACACTCTTCCGTCGTGTTGTCTTTGTGTTTTCTGAGAAAATGGGCTTCTATCTTTCATACAGGGGTCCCAAGATATATGGCTAACAGTTGTATTGTTCAATGCTTGAAATTCTTTTTTCCTTTTTCACCTTTTTGAAAAAGAAGAAATTATGACCTTCATTAAGGAAACACTCAAAAGAGACCTAGAACCTAGAATTATTACTTACCATAACTTGAAGGTGCTTGGCATGCATAACAATGACTTGGAATCTTCATCCTTTTTTTTCCTTCTTGTATATGTACATGTGTGTGTGTGTCTGTGTGTATATATATAGACAAACACACACACACACACATAAATAATAGTATAAATAGGAACATAAAGAATGATTACATTGTTATATAACTCCTGCATTAGCCATTGTTGTCAATAACTGTGAAAGTGAAGTGCTTTATAGTAAAACAATGCGGTCAATATTTTTTTTTTGCACCGCTGAATTCTTATGTTACAAGAGTTTTAATTGTTCAATACTTTGTTCCCAGGTTCCACACATATGATTATGCTAGGCATTTTGTTAGTGCTTGTACTCGTATTCTTGGGCTTGAGGGTACCCCTGAAGGAGTGGAGGATCAAGGGAAGCTTACTCGTGTGGCTGCGGTATATGTTCTGATCAAATTTCCTTAACCTTGGCAATCAAAATCACTGACTTTTTTCTTACGTGTTTATGTTTGCATTAATTTTTTTTGTGAAGCTACAAAATTCTTTGTTGTTATGTCAAAAATTTTATATTGTTAGCTTGAAATTACAGTTTCCTATTGGGATAGATCCTGATCGATTCATTCAAGCTCTTGATCTCCCTCAAGTGAAGGACCACATTAAAGACTTAAAAGAGAGATTTTCTGGTCGCAAGGTTAGTGATGTTTCTTTTCTCTAGGACCTTTATGAATTCAGTTGAGTTAATTTCTAGTTAAAGTATTCTGTTTTTAATTTCTTATTAAAATGTATAATATATTCCAAGAGACTTAATTTAGTTTGTAATACTGTTAAATTTAGGGAACTGATATTCCCAGCACTGCAGTTACATCTCAAGTGCAAATGATCTAATGTATACTTGTACCTTGTGCAGTCAACATTGTAAATTTTTGTTGAAAATGTAATTTAATTGCTGGAAATATCATTTCCCTAACTTTATTGTATATTACTTTCTGTTTTGTACATGCTCCTCCTAGCACATTTGAAGAGATGAGTGACTGAAATATTACTTTCTGTGTTGTACATTCCCAGTAACTCATTTTCCTCGTCTCTTCTTATTAGGTTTATTTCACCAAGGTTTAATGTTAAATGATAATTATATTATATAATATACTTCATTGATAGGTAATGTTAGGAGTTGATCGTCTTGATATGATTAAGGGCATTCCCCAGAAGATTTTGGCATTTGAAAAATTCCTGGAAGAAAATCCTAATTGGCGTGATAAAGTAGTTTTGCTTCAAATTGCTGTGCCAACAAGGACTGACGTTCCTGAATGTATGTTCATGTATCTTTACTTTCTTCAAGTATTTGCATTTGTATAGATGACTTACCTTCTTAAGTATTAGCAGGTTACTTATGGATTTCACAATTATTGACAGTTTCTCTTGCTTAAAATAAGTCCCATTTGCTGACGAGTATAGTTTTTGCTAGCTAAATAATTTTCAGTGGTTCAAATACTAATGAACACAAACTGTCCGAAATTTTTACCAGTGATTTTAGCCTTTTACCGGTGGTGGGGATTTGAAGTTTAATTACTTTGTAATAAAATGTTACTATACTTAATGTCCATTGGCTTTGATAGATCAAAAGCTCACATGCCAAGTTCATGAAATTGTTGGACGCATCAATGGGAGATTCGGAACTCTTTCTGCTGTTCCCATTCATCACTTGGTTTGTCTCTTTATCCAACTGAGTTTTATTCCCGTAAAGTGAGTTCAATACTTAATATTTAGATAATATCAGTTAACACGTAAAATTCTGCACACCATTGCTTTTGAGGGTTCCAGATATCCTCAAAACAGAACAGGAGTGTCCTTCAATTTGTTACATTGGAATTCTATCATTACTGCCTACATATGGCTAAGAGTTTTTCTAATGTCCAAATTCTTATAATTATGACAAGTTTCTTAATTGTCTAGTGTGTTTTTATATAAAAAAAAACTCTCCTATGAGAAATTTTCATGTTTCTTGAAATTCTACATAAGCAATTAACATTGCGCAGCCTAAAATGGTCAGCTATCCTTCCAAGAACTGTGCTTTATCTAATGTGTACAATCTAAATAGTCATAACTTTTATTCTCAACATTCTTATATTAAAAGCCTGAAAATATCCATGATATCTAATATCGCAAAGATTTCTGAAGTTCTTGTTTATTTACAGGATAGATCTCTTGACTTTCACGCATTATGTGCACTTTATGCTGTTACTGGTACTGAAAAATTTTCTCCTTATACTTCAAATTTGTAATAAGTCATTATTATATTTTTAGTTATTGTTTATTTAATGAGATCAGTAGTGAACAGTTTAGCACTAAACTGACTTTTGTGTTCATGGTGTTGCTAAATTAAGAAATAAAATGGATTTGAAGTGTAGAGGAAATAAATGGAAATGGGGAACAACGTTGATGGCATATGAATATATGAGTATATTGATGGTTGACAACTTGACATTAAGTATGTCTGGATTCTGGAATTGGCTGCCAAATGGTGTGCCTTGACACAGTAATGGTCATGTATAGAAAATATGCATCGGTAATTGGTCATTTATAGTACTATCAACTATAATTAATCTATAGTAAGCCGTTTTCAAGGAAATGCACTTCAAACACACCCTCTTACACTTGGCAAAAGTTTATACAGGGTTATGGTTGGTATGAGTTCAGATTTTTTTTACTATTGTTATTTGTAAACAATAATGCCATTTGATTTGTCTCTGCTCTTGGTAGATAGATCAATGCTATCTATCACATTTACATGCTCTTTAAATAATTGTATATAATTTCAGGTTGAATTCTTACACTGTTGTTTTCCTTACCGCTTCCATTTTTATATTTCTCGTCCAGATGTAGCGCTTATTACATCTTTGAGGGATGGAATGAATCTTGTTAGCTATGAGTTTGTAGCCTGCCAAGCCTTAAAGAAAGGTGTTCTCATTCTAAGTGAGGTAACTTAAGAGTTTCTCTCTTTAAGAATAAAATACCAAATGTTTTTCTATTTTTGCAAGTATTACTTACTATTAGTTTACTCTTTTATGCTGAATATGAGCCTGATGAACATATTTCAGTATTGTTGTGCCCTAGATTGATTTTGTTAAAACTATTCAGCGCTCCAACATGTAGCACCCCCTAATGACTTCTCTATTCTATACCCAATTCTGCGTCATATTTTTGTAATTTTAATGATCATTGATACTGGCTAAATGTTGTTTATAGTAAAAATTGTCTGATTATGTTTCTTCAAGGGGAAGTGTTTCTTGTATCATGTCTCCATAAAAAAGTATGATACAAACTGTAATAGCATGCCGAATTTAGTCAGTCTTTGTTAATTTAATTTTTATATGCATTTTATTTTTGTAGTTTGCAGGTGCAGCTCAGTCTCTTGGTGCTGGAGCGATTTTGGTAAACCCATGGAATGTCACTGAAGTTGCTGCTTCAATTGGGTATGCTTTAAATATGCCAGCTGATGAAAGGGAAAAACGACACCACCATAACTTCATGCATGTGACTACTCACACATCCCAAGAATGGGCCGAAACCTTTGTAAGGTACATTTTCTTCATCTATGGTGCAGCATCATGGAAATTTTTGGTCTTTTGTATGTTCCATTTACGAATACCAAGTCTCTTGTTGTATTGCTGTGAAAGCTTAAAATGATGAAAATTCTCCTTGTTATTCATCTCCTCTAAGAAGAAGCTGTAACTGGAGGTTTCACAGTTAATATTTGACTCATTAATATACAATAACATAAAAAAAGATTCAGTGATGAATTGTCACTTATGGGCCAAGTGCGAGGGGCTAGGGGCGGTATTTATTAAATTATGAGATAATCCACTTCTAAAAAAAGTTTAAACTTTACTAACCAGTTGTTTGTTAAAAATGGGTCATAATTTGGAAACAAAAAGCATTTGTTTCACTATTTTCAGTTTCTAGGTTCACTTTCTCAATATACTCTATTAGTTTCATATCAATGCCACTTTTTTGCTTCCACTACTAGACATCAGTGATCTACAACAATTAAATCTGTCTTTTCTGTAACATATCAAGGTTCTATCTAACTTCCCAGGTTCAGTTTCATACTATACCTTTTGTTTAGATAATAGAAGAAGATTTTATTAGAGATGAAGAAAGCGGATACAATGTAAAGGTGGACAAGTAGTCCACCATTAGGAAATAAAACGGTTAAATAAGGTGGAAACAACCCCAACATCCTCAATCAATAATAACCCTCCAATCTCTATGAAAATCAGACAGAGATAAAGACACCTCAAGGAAAAGCCCCCATAGATGAGGCTCACAATGAGCATAAAAGAAACTTCATCTCAAAGCATGTGGATATTTGTAGAACAGCCGATGAAGATCCTAGCATTCTGATCTATCCATATACTGCATAAAATTGTAAAGCACATGCATCTTCACAAGATCTTACGATCCTTATTGCCACCAAACCCCAAAAATATGCAAAGATGGAGGCTCTTCACACTAGAAGGAGAAACCCAACACTTTCTCAACAAACCAAATAAGAAACACCGAAGCTATCTAGCCACTGGGCAACAGAAAAAGGTAGAAAAAGCTATCAGTCAATCATGATCGTTTAAACTGCTTAGTTATAATCAGTTTAAAGCATTATGATTGACTGACTATCAACCTTGAGATAAAAGGATGATCCTGGCGTGTCTATCTGTTTGCAGTGCCATTACACCCTTAAAATCCTGTTCACTGCATAGATATTTGTTATTTCTGTAGACAACTCACATGGCGCTATTGTACAGAGGTATTTGAGACACAACTAGGGTCATTTAAGCTACAAACTTTGTCTATAGATATATAACCGAGGCTCAAACATGAGGATAGAGTGCTTAGTAGTTTAAAAAGAAAAAGAAAGCATGATGAGATAGAGTAGGTTTTATTTTAGAATTTCAATTTTTCTTAATGTAAAATATCATCTCAATTGGAAAGGAAAACTAGGTTAATTTATACATTTTTCTATACATATGCTTCTTCTTTTTTTCTTTTTTGTTTTTGCTAAATATACATATGCTTCTTTCCTTTGCACTAGCATTTTGACAATCTCCTTATATGTTCGTACAAGGTGTGCCTTAACTCAATTGTTCTTCTATTTAGTGAACTCAACGATACTATTGTTGAAGCACAACTGAGGACCAAACAAATTCCACCTTTACTTCGTACCAATGATGCACTTGAAAGTTATTCGCAATCCAATAATCGATTACTAATACTGGTACCCACTTTTCCTTGTTTTAAATTAAGAATTATGCCTTTTTTGCTATACATGTTTCAAATTTAAATTAAATTATTCATTGTGCTGTCTGTACAGGGATTTAATGCAACTCTTACTGAACCAATAGATGCTCCAGGTAGAAGGGTTGATCAGTTCAAAGAAATGCAGCTTAAATTGCACCCAGATCTAAAAGAACCCTTGAAGAAGCTTTGTGATGACCCAAGGACTACGATTGTTGTCCTTAGTGGAAGTGACAGGAGAGTCTTGGACGAGGTAATCTCAATGATGTCTTCTACGCTAACTGCTAAGAAATTGCAAATTCCACCTTACAGACTGACACCTGCTGCAGAACTTTGGGGAATTTGATATGTGGTTGGCAGCAGAACATGGTATGTTTCTACGTTTTACACGGGGAGAATGGATGACAACAATGCCAGAAAATCTACACATGGATTGGGTTGACAGTGTAAAGGTGCATATAGTAAATTTGTAGTATGATATTGAATACCTATTCTTCTTTATGTAAGTTCTGCAAAAGCCAGAGCCATGATTCTTCTAAGTCATTTTAGCATGTTTTCGAGTATTTCACTGAGAGGACACCCCGGTCTCATTTTGAGCTTCGTGAAACTTCACTCGTGTGGAATTACAAGTATGCAGGTGCTTGATTTCTTTTCTTTTCTTTTTTTCATTTTTATTTTATTTCAATTCAGTCTGAACTTTGAATTCATCAAACTGGTTATGTCTAATAATTTCTTTTATGTTCTACTAATCCTCTCTCTTGTATTTTCTCAATATTGTGACGACTATTGTAGATATTGAGTTTGGAAGGCTTCAGTCAAAGGATATGTTGCAGCATTTGTGGACAGGTCCAATCTCAAATGCTTCAGTTGAAGTTGTCCAAGGTGGTCGTTCTGTTGAGGTCCGAGCAGTTGGTGTCACTAAGGTGCATGCATTTCCGTTACCATTGAAATTTGTTTTCCTGTTGTGTATGTGGTATAATTGCATGTTTATGCTTCTTTATTTTCATCTCTAATCAGGGTGCAGCAATTGATCGTATATTGGGAGAAATAGTTCATAACAACAACGCCAATGCACCCATTGATTACGTATTGTGTATAGGTCACTTTCTGCCGAAGGTATGTGATCTTTTCTGTATAGTAAGCAGCTTTCTGTCCATTGCAAATTTTCTCAAGACATATGCTCTTGTTTTTTTGTTGTTGCTAATTTGACACACACACACTCTTTGGCCACTGCCAAGGATTGAACCCCAACCTCGTGGTTAACATGGGTTGGGTCATACCACTCGGGCCAAAGGCCTTGGGTTTATATGCTCTTGTTTGAGGATATTATGATATTATCCTATAATGCTAGTAATAATCGTTATATCGCAAGTTTATGTTGGTTAATAGTAGACGCACACAAAGTTTCATATCCTCTCCCGTCTCATTTTTTTTGTTTTTTTTCCCATTGTAGGACATCTTATATTAAATTCCTATGAACAAATTTTATTTCTTAAATATGCATTTGCATATCCTACCTACCTTGAGTCCTTGACATAGATTAATCTGACACTTCAAAAGAGTCGCAATCCATAACCAACGTTCCTTGCATTTGAGTAAAATATTGGTAATTATCTTTTTAAAAATGGTTAATAATCACAAACTAAGGGTTTTTATTTTATTTTTTGGATTCAGGATGAAGACATCTATACCTTTTTTGAGCCAGAGCTTCCCACTACAACAGCAACTATAGCAAGAGCCAACTCAACCAGTCCTGCCAACGAACTGGTTTCAAATTTATATCCAAATAAAAATGGATGTAAGGTGTCTTGGAGCAACTCAACACAGGCCTCTTCAGCCTCGGAGAAGAAAACATGTAATAATGGAAATGGAACTGGTTGGTGGTCTGCAATGCGTGACAAAATGACAGTGCACGAGGGTTCATCCGTACTCGATCTTAAAAGTGACAATTATTTCTCTTGTGCGGTTGGGCGGAAGCGTTCAAGTGCCAGATATCTTCTTGGTTCATCAGCAGAGGTTGTATCTCTGCTGGAGAAGCTGGCAGAGATTTCACCACCAAACTAGTTATAATTTCCTTGGTCTATCCTAATGCTGTTAATCCAAAGAGAGGATCTCAAAACCTGGTGTACATGTAATTTTGACCTATTCCTTTGAGACAACGTTGGATCTACCTCTCCATGCAAATTTTGCCAGAAAAGTGACTTATGTTGTGTAGAAACTAGAAGCCATGCTTTGATCCTTGCAAATGATGAGAGACATCCCAAATGAAAAGGGTTCTTTATTCAGAAAATAGTGCATGACTAAAAAATAAGATTAATTAATTTTCTACATTAATTATTTAGAAATGTTTACCTCGTTAGTGAAAACTATAATATTCAAGAGTAATGCTACAGTCGGATTATAATTAGTTGATGTTCCAAAGCTAATAACCAATCATTACCATCCTCACCGTTTTGTATACAATTTAAGTGTGCAACAACCTAGCCACATGAAATCTCTACTTTCTCCTTTTATAACTATCAAATGGTCTCCACAAAAGAATGAACTTATATATATATATATATATATATATATATATATATATATATATATATATATATTTGTTGGGCCATAATACTTTATGCATTTGGGCTTGACCGATTGGGTCCTTCCCTTAGACCATGATACTTTACGCGTTGGACCAATCCGAATGGGCCCGTTCCTTGAGTTATATTTATTGTGTCTTAAATGTATTGAGCCTTTGATTTGAGGCTGATCCATTAGGCAGATAATATCTAAATACCAACTTTGTCCGGTAATGATCATAAAGATAACAGTTGACTGTTATCTCTGCCATGCATTAATGAGGATTGGACTTGATCGGCCGGCGGTGGCAAACAGTGAAAAGATGGAGCAGGTGAGTTGCCTGCATTCGGCTGAGGTGACTAGGAGTGGGAAACTGTGTTAGTGGAGAGTGTGTGGCATGAAAAACCGGACAGAGTGTATATGAGCAAAGATCACACATTAAGAAAAAGGTAACTGAATTATTTTCTCTTTCAAGCACTAGATATTTTTCCTCCATTGTTAACCTTGTGATCGCCTGTACTGATTCTCACGCCGGAGCTATCTCCCGACGGTCAAGCCGTCAAGCTTTTGGTGATTGTCGTGTTTACTGTGCAAGATAAAGACACGTCTTACGTGATTGGGACGTTAAAAAAGATCTTGGCGTTAACAATATCCCTTGTCATTATCTTCAATTAATACAGTGTATATTCCGTACTCCATGACAATACCAATTATCAACAATATTTTCTATCTGCCTTAACTACTACTTTTTCTTCTTCTTCCTCTCTTAGCCTCGTGTTGAAACACATGTATATAAATAATCATTCACATTTCTAATATACAGAAATTACATCAAGTATATATACATGTGTGTATGTATATTATCTCGAAAAAATTAATTTCTTGTAATCATTTAAACAGGTCTATATATATAGTATATTTTGGAGAACATAATGGACAGAAAGCTTTGCATGAGATTGAAGAAACTCATCACTCGTATCTCTCCGCTGTGAAGAAAACGGAGTACAAGATCATGGGAATTTTCAGGCCTAGAAGAGGCAACAGATGGGAGCTTGTTGAGGAAAGGAGACTTGTTATTGAAATCCAAATATGGGAAAGATGTCATTGTCGGGCTTTTAGATACTGGTAATTAATTAATCACAATTCCATTATTACTTAAAAAGTAAATAGTTTGCATGTAAAGATCGATGCTTGAAAGTTGAAACATGAAGAATATGTATATGATATGATCAAGAGTGTGGCCAGAGTCAAAGAGCTTCAATGATGAAGGAATGGGACCTATTCCAAAATCATGGAAAGGAGTTTGCCAAACTGGACATTCTTTTACCTCCAACAACCGTAATAAGCGAGTGAATGAGTGAGTTTATTACTCCTTATTTGTCAATATCTATTAAACAAATTTAGAAGCTTTGCATTAGATGTTATACATTGTAACTGACAAAATCCTTGATATCAAGTACTAGTGTAGGATTCGGATTCCAGACTGTCCAAAACCGCATATATAAAAGACAACTTATTTTTATAGGCTACGCAAATGAATACTTTGAATAATGTATCGCACAAAAATAGAATTTCTAAATGTTTTATCGATTCTACCTCGAAGGCTATGAGAATTACTTCGGCCCTCTAAATAAAACCATGGATTATCGATCACCGCGTAACATAAATGGTCACGGGACACACACATAATCAACCTTAGCAGGCAAGAAGGTTCATAATGTCTCGGCCCGCTGGCGGATTAGCTTACGGCACGGCCTCGGGTGGTGCACCACTTGCACATCTAGCCATCTACAGAGTTTGCTGGCAAATTCTGAATGACAAAGAAGATGGCAACGTGTGCTTTGAAGAAGACATGTCAGCAGCCATGGATGATGCCGTTGCGGATGGTGTGCATGTTCTAAGTATTTCCATCGGGGCAAGTGAACCAGTGGGTTATACTAGTGACAGTATAGCGATAGGAGCACTATATGCTGGTGTCTTGCAGTGCAGGGAATGACGGTCCTGTGACGGGAACATCGTCAAATCCAGCTCCATGGATAATTATGTTTGGTGCAAGCAGCGTGGACTGCTCTTTCTTAGCACCGCTTTAACTTGGAAATCGCATGAAAATTTAGGTAATTAACTCTACCAAAACAATTTGGCAATCTTTTCTTAATCCTGAAAAGAAATTGAATAGTATTACAAGGCATGTTGTATATCATCAACAATTTTGGACCGGCTTTCCAGACACAATAACATGTCATGTGACATAATATGATATGCAGTACAATACCTTGGTCAGTAGTAGAACAATAATATTAAACACTTGGGACATGTTTGTTTGCAGGGATTATAATCACAAGATTATAATCTCAACACTATTAATTCTATGATTAAATAATTCTATTCACGTGTTTATTTTTTTATGGGATTATTCATTGATAAATGTTTGTTTTTTTTAAGATTAATTAAAGTATTGAATTAAAAAATATCGTTTGAACTATTATACCCTACCAATAATAACATATTTTAAACTTATTTATAAATTAAAAAAAATAATATTTACTGATTTTATATACACCCCCACCCCACCCCATCCCATCCTACCCCAAAAAAATAATATTTTCTGATTATGTATACACTCTCACTCCCACCCCCACGGCCCACTCCCCAACCCTACCCCCACCGTCGCCATCACCATCACCATCACCATCAAAAAAATAATATTTAATATTTATGTGTACACCCCCACGCCCACCCACGCCCACACCCACCACCCTCCCACCCCAACCCCAACCCCAACCCCAACCCCAACCCCAATCCCAAAAATTAATATTTACTAATTATGTATACACTCCCACCCCCACCTGCCCACTGGCCCCACTCCACACCCCCCACTCCCACGCCCACATCCACACCCAAAAAAAAAATTACTGACCCCCACCCTCCCCACTCCCAAAAAAAAAATATTCAGTATTACATAGTAAGCCTGCACCTTGACTTCCTTCTCCATTAGGGGCCCTAACGTAATCTCACCTAGTATCCTCCAGGTAACTAACAAAATTATCTTTACATGATGATGTTATTGAGACTCCAAAAATCACGATTGTTCAAGGCAAAAGATTGCCAATACTTTTTGATTGAATGGCGGGGTTTTTTCTCCTTTCTGATTTTCTTGGCCCATGTGACAACTTGATATCACGGCACCAGGGCTGAATATTTTGGCAGCATGGAGCGGAGATGCTGCTAATTACAAGATTATTTTCAGGAACTTCTATGTCTTGCCCTCATGTGGCAGCTGCTGCTACCCTTCTCAAAGCCGTTCACCCTAGTTGGAGCAGTGCAGCCATAAGATCTGCTATTATAACCTCAGGTACACAAAATTTGAGAAACATTAGCAATCTCAAATCCATAATCAAGGTTCTTGATTCTTTTGGGATTTTCTACACGGGATTTCTAGTGTACAAGCATATATACTAATAATGCTTTGAGTACAGTAAATTTTGGTAAACCCTAATAAAGTTTATTCTTTTGTAATGTTTCACATTTTTAACCTGCAGCCGGACTGCGTAATAACCAGGGTAAGCTAATAACAGATTCATCAGAGAAAACCCCGGTAGATCCCTTCCAGTTTGGATCAGGTCATTTCAGGCCAGAAAAGGCAGCAGATCCTGGACTTGTGTACAATGCCTCGTACATAGATCATTTCTTTTCCTCTGCAGCAGCGGAATTCAAGCTCTCAATCCGGTTTGAATGTCCCAAAAAACAACCTTCATCAGAAAATCTCTACTACCCATCCCTTGCTCTTCCCAATCATAATGGCACGGTGACTGTCAGGAGAACAGTCACAAATGTCGGTGGCAGTAAGAGCATTTACTTTGCTAGTGTTAAACCACGCTTGGAATTCTCCGTTAAGGTCTCTCCGCCTATTTTATTCTTAAACCATGTAGGCCAGCAGAACAACTTCACCATAACAGTGAAAGCAGAAAGAAAGTTGAATAACACAACTTCTAAGCAGAAGAATAACTACTCGTTCGGATGGTATACTTGGACTGATGGGATCCACATTGTCCAAAGTCCCATGGTCGTGTCATTAGCATAATCCTCCACTGATCATGTGTCCTATTTCTTTTACATCAAATACTTAGTTATTCTTCTAAGTACAGTATAAATAGGGTTTGGGGTTTGAGATGTTGATCGAAAATAATGTTTGATGGTCCTTCAAATTACAAACTTATTCTTACTCCTGTTGTTTGTTTCCTAATTTAACAGAGGGATTCCTTTCTGGCTAGCGACTTCGAGCAGTTATTTACATCAATACGTAATTAAGCTCTGTTTCACAGTTTTAAAATGAACAGAAAAAAAAAATAAGAAATGGACGGAAAATTTAAGTTTTCTTTTCAATTTTTATGTTTTTGAGTTTTTTAATAATTGGAAAAGAAAAGAAATAAATAAAAAATTTGGCCACTTTTTTTGCCAAAGTTTTTCGTCCAAAATTGGCCTGATTTGGACGGAAAAGAAATTGGAATATTCCTATATAATTTTAAATTTTCTATCATTTTCTATTAAAAACTCAGAAACAACACAAAGGAAATTTGAAATTTTCTATTCTTTTCTATTCTAATTTAAGTTTTCTATTTTTTTCTTTTCCGTTCAAAACTCAGAAACAGAGCGTTAGGATTCCACAAGAAGTCAACTCAATACTTGCAAAATAGATAAACCAAAATAAGTCAGTAATAGATCCAAAATGAATTGATAATGCTATAAGATCTGAATTAGTTCTTCAAAAAAAATTAAACACTGAATATATGGAATATAAAACCTTTTATTATGATATTTTGATTTTTAAATAGTATCGAATCCAAAACAACAGCTAGGATCAGTTACAATTTGCCCTAAACACTAACAACTGGGACAAAAAGTTAAAAAAATAAAAATTCTAACAGCACTATTAGTTCCAGTTTTGCGGCCTTTGTCACATTCATCTTAGCAGTTTCAGATGCAATGTTTTCCGCATAGTTTATCTCACATTGTCCTCTTAGTTAAAAACTGTATAATCTCATCGTAAAGGGCCTTCAGACATCATCTCCACCCCATGGTTGAAGAAAAATCAGTGAATGAATATCTTCCTTTTAATGCAATAATAAAAATTACTCAGGATCAGCAAGTTGGTTCCTTTGACGATTTCAGTTATGACCATGACAGCCACATCTCCTCTTGTCTTCATAACCCAATTCAAAGATCTAACAATAACACCCAGATGCAAGAACAGATTACACATTTCTAATGCGAATGCATAAAAGCTATCGACATTTCGCTTGGCCAATATATAAACAGCTTTATTCATTCCATGGATCTCTTCTTACCCTAACCCTTTCACCTTTAAAGTGAATGTATTTCCATCTACCAAGGTACTTTTTAAGAACTAACTTCTGCTTGTCTTCTTGACCTAGTTTTTGGAAGGCTTCAGCAACTTTTCTGGTTGTATCTTCATCTGGTTTTACACCCAATTCCTCCATGTCAGCAAATACCTGAAATTTTGGAAGAAAAAATCATTTGAATCCATAATGATCAATCCTATGCAAACGAGCATTTTCTAATGTCCAGCATTGACTTTCAATACTACAAAAAATCAAAAAATAGAGGTAAACTACTGAAATAAATTCTTTCACATAAACCGAAGGATATGCAAGTGAGGTAGTTTTTTCAAATACCTCTATTATCTTATCCGGAAGATTATGATGATCATACAAGGAGACCATCCTAGAAAACAACCGCTTTGAGATCGAACGATTGTGTGTATGCAAAATCATGTTCCAGAATGATTCTGCTTCATCTACCCTACCATCCATATCGAATGCCAGTAGGAGGGTGTCGAAGGTTCCCATTGTCATTCCTTGACCTTTCCCAAGCATCCACTTTGCAACCTGTGCAGCACTGATGATCAGTAATAATGTATAACTCAAAAGATTCCTTTAACCTGACAATCAAAAATTCAAATTGCAGACATAAAATTGACATTAGTATTCTGATTCAAGTGAATATGTAAATCTTCACAATAGAAAGGATTAAATAGTACATAGTACAATCAATATTTTGATCTTTCTATGTGCTCAGCTAGCCACATTGACAATATAATGTCTTTACATGTTCCACATTTAGACATCATACTATATGTAGTTCACGCTTGAAGGTATTCTCAAGTCCATGTCTTAGGTTTTACGCACACCAAACAGAATCACGTCTCAACCAAAATTTTGTGTTAACATAGTTAGCCTCAATGCAAAGTCCTGCAAAAATTAGCGCTTTGTGTGGCAATCAGAAGATCACAAACATGTTTTCCTGGCCAAACTGCGGAGATATTTCAACCTATTAAATATCAAGTACCTGAAGAGCATGGTTTCAAGGAGTGCAGAGAACACAAATGAAATAAATACTCCCTCCATTCCACAAAAGTCCCATTTCAAAAAAAAATAAAAAAATTGTAAATGGGACTCTTTCTGTGGAACGTAGAGAGTATACACGATGTATTAAGATAAAGTCCATATATTACCCGCTCTAACAAGTTCATGGCAACAACTATGACCGAAAGAGTTCCTTAACATGGCTCACCATCTTTATCTCTTCTATCCAGGACTAAAACTCTGAACCTCCTCCTTATAGGTGGTAGGAGACATCACTCAAGCTAACATAACTTACAGAGGAGAAACTATAAGAGGGCCAACGTTGTTAAAAAAAAATTTAATTCAGGGTCAATATAGACACAATTGACTCAAGTGGAGGAAGGATGTTTAGGCGCCAGGTTTTATCAAACAAAGTTGCACCACCATTGAATTCCAGAGTAGATGAAATTAAGCTGAACTCCATGTCTGGAACATTAGTGGCCACTCAGAGAAGATTAAACGGAAATGTTATTGCAAACATATACGGAAATGCATGCTATCCCAAATATTAAACTGTATTTGCTCTAATTTTGAGACAAAGTTTTCAAAGTACCATACTTGAATTACTCGTATCCATTGATTCCTGTTCTTTAAGATTTGTAGAGCCTTAGCTGCTGCGATCAATGGAAACTCTGGTTCCCAAGCTGTCCATTTATCTAATTCTCCATAAACAGCCTCTTTCTCATTTGGTAGTCCAGAAACCTACGATTTAGAGGTTCACAAACAGAATGTAGTGTAATAGTTCCCAGTCCAATTTGTGAAAAATCCATTCGTGTTATCATCTAACCACATTTAAACCAGATAGTATGTCTTTATAAAGAATTGCATAAATCTTCATGAATGAAATTGTCAATAAGCAAGAAGAAATGACTGGCCATACCATCCGAACAAGGTTGAGTGCTTTTTGCCCGGACCCAGCTGAATCTCTTTTACTCCACAAGTGGTGCTCTTGCTTTCCAACCTTCTTGATCATTTTCCTTCATTCCGTGCAAAGAAAACCTCGGTGAGCCAACTATAAGAAACTAGAAACATCATTATAGTGACAGCACATTTAAGAGCTTCAGCTAACAATTTAAAAGAACTTAAATACTACCAAGGTCGAGGATATTGTCAGAGTTGAAACAGGAATTGTCATCACTGTATTGACTTACATGCTTTAAAAAGTTGATATCCCTCTGGAAATTAAATTTCATTTTCCAAGAGTACAGAGCAAGATCTTGCAAATGAACAAGTCATACAGTTCAATTGAACAAAGAACTTGAAAACTGATGATTTCCACATATATTGAACAAGAGATGTCACTTACTTTTCAACAGCATTGGGATCTCTGTGAGGTTTTCTACTTTGATTAGCAAAGCACTTCACTACAGAGTAGTCAGTATCCTATATATTGACACTGTATGTTAGAAAAGAAAGAACCTGTTGGTTCAAGGCCGAATTATTTTTAAAATATTTATAACAAATTATTCAGGAAATAGAACAGGAAAGCACTCTCATTAGTTCCAGCTCACCTTTGTAGTAAAGACAGTTAAGCGTGGAGCCATCTGCTTGAAAAATACTCTGCCTTTCCGCAATGGTAACAATAGTTCCACTTTATTGAACCCAATCTATAACGCGATTCAGAAATATTATATAGATTACATCCATAATACAAGATGGTGTTCAAGTAAAAAAAGAATACAATGGACTGGTGAAACTCAATGGTTAACCTGATTTTGTCCACATGAGACATTCTGGAAACAAATCGGATTTCTACTAACGAAAGCCATTACAATTCTATCTCAACCTCTACCAGTTACAAAATGGGGTTGCTATGAATGAGGAGTGATACAGTCAGGAAAGGCATGTGCTCCTACTTTACAGTTGGTATGTCATTGGAGAAATTCTTGCATACTGAAGACCGCTAGTAACTTCTTTACAAAACATACATATTTTGAGCTATACTGCAAAAATTGATAGCAATCAGCTATTTATTTAGGACAAGACCTTTATGTATATATTATTACCATAACAACAAAACAGTAACAAAAAGTATGTAATAATAGTAAAATATGATATGGCACATCAAGCAACACAAAAATATCAACCAAAAACAACTACAGGAACTTATTGAGAGGCTTGAACTCTAATGGTTATCCATTGTGAGTCTCAAAAGCATCGGCTTGCAGAAAATTAAGGATCAATTAGTACTGATTTTAACCTATACCTCTCTCTTTTGGTTTTAACCAAAATCAGATATCAAATTATAGACAAACCTTTAAAAAAATCCAACAAAACCCTATTCAAAATCCAAAGGGCATATCAATAAACCAGCTAAGAGAGGGTATTAAATGCTCTTACAAAATGAGTAACAAAAACAAAGACGAATTCCCATAAAACAGTTTAGCTAGCAGTACAAACAATAAAACAAGCATTCAAAAGGGCCAAAAAATACTTGTATAAAAATAACAATTATGTTGGTTCAACTTGCTAGTACAAATTCTAAAACAGAGAGAAAAGAAACAGCAATATTTAATCAAAGATCCTAACTTTATAAATTTTGAGCCAGAAAATATATGTATATAACTTTGTAACTAAAAATTCGAGCAGTTTCTTTGAAGAAGTACTTACAAGATGGAAATTCAATACCTTTGAAATCAGAATAGGCCGATCCCAAAGACTGAGATATGATAATATATAGTTCGTTGTACATAAGCAGCAGAGTTTTGCAAGGTAAAAATTAATTTGTGGATCTTACCCTTTGGTTGGAAACTTGGAATGAAGGGAAACAGACAGAACAGAGGAGAGAGGAGTGAGGAGGAGAGGGATAAATTGGAGTAGAAAAGAGATATTTTATCATTAAATTATCATTTTTAATCTAGAGAAAACAATTAAATAAATAAAAAATAGAGAGAATAAAAATTATTAGAGTTAAACAAAGGTAAAGTTAAAGTAAGATTCTTTCTATTTGTGAATTCAAAATAAAAATTAATACTTTTTTGTTCTCTACTCATGTCGGTAAATATTGACTAAAAAAAGTGTAAGTTATTACATGTATAATAAAATTTTGATGTTTATTTATTTATGACAATTTTAAAATTAAAAAATATAATCTTTTCATATAAAAAATAAGATTGTCGTAATTTTTTAGAGTTAATTTAAAATATTCTTATAAATTATAAATATTTAAATAATATTTTTGATTAAGTTTTATTATTTCAAAAATTAAATAAATTTTAGGTTTAAAATTTTCACATACTAACTTAAAAAGTCAAATTTAATACTACATTTTTAAAATAGAGGGAATATTTAATATTTTTTAATTTTGTTTGTATTATAACTTTGTCCTTAATAATATTTCTTGGTTATTTGTAATATATTAATTAAAATAAAATAAAATGACATCAAATTAAAATTTTATATTTCGTAAATGGAAGTCTTGTGAAACGGAGGAGTAATTCGGCGTCAGAGTGGCACGAACCCCATCGATTCTCCGTCTCTTTCTTCATCAGAAAGGAAAATTGTAAGGTGATCTGAATACCGTCTACCTTCTAATGTTTATGAATATGCATATTTATTTGATAAATAGTTGTATGTATATATCGAACTTTATGTTTCTGTACTTCTATGATTTATATATATGCTCTCATTTTAACCTCTATAAGAGCACTGAATAGCTAACTAACTTTTCCCCAAATTTTAATTATCATTTCACAATTAAATTATTTATTAGTTTGATCTTGTAAGTTACTACTTTCATGTTTAATTAGCCATATGAAATTAGTCCCCCCACCCATCCGCCCACACACACGTACAACACACAAAATAAAGGTTGTGTTATTTTTTATGGAAGACATATACTCCTTTGTGCCAGTGATGTACTCGTCTCTTATTTATTAGTTTGTGCTCTCAATGTATGTGTTTTCTTTCTATAGTGCCTTCAATGTATGCGTCTCCTTTCTATTGTGCCTTCGATGTTTTCGTCTTTAACACTTTGAATATTTTCTTTGTCATGTCATATCACTGTATCCACATCCATGCTTCATCTGGTACTAGTAAATTACATTGGGATACATGTTTTGGTTGTCGGCTATTGGTGGTAGTAGTAGTTGTTGTCCGCACACATGATACTTGTAACTCTGTACTAGGAGCATGACTAAGGGCCAGTGTGGTGTCAGTTCAATTGACTAATCCAATCTGGTTTTCGGAACTATGAATTCGGCAATACAGTTCAGCATACTTTTTTACTTCGAAATTTTCAGGTATTTTTTTCAGTTAGTTAGCAACATTATGAATCTTGGGGAATCGCTATGTAGAAGATTGAATCTCAAAGAGCTTGTAACAAATTTCCCTGTCTATACTACCGCATGTGGTAAAATTCTCAAGTTTTCTTGTTGAGATTATGAACCCCAACATACTTAGATGTTGGGACAAGTAACATGTGAAATTCCTGAATGTAGATGTATCTGGAGGTGGCTTGAACTTGATGTTCAAGCGTTGGGCTAGTAAAAAACAGCAGGATCCACAAAGAATGGTCGAGATTCAAAACCCTAGAGTCTTGGGGTGAAGAAGTTTGGTGGTGAGGTGAGATATATCAGTTTAGGAAGACTCATTCATCATAACAGTTGAATACTCTCATTATTTGCCAACTGATACCTGTTTTTAATTAGATACTTCAAGTCTAATGAATACAGAGTGATTCCTGAAATATCATTGTTCGTCAAAGGGGCACGTCGCTTTCATCCTGGAAATTATGTTGGAATCGGAAAATATCACACCCTTTTCGCTTTAAAAGAAGATGTGACAAGTTTGAACGCCATAAGCTAAGTGGACGCAAATGGGTGCTTATCGAGCCGAAGGAAGGGCATGTTCTTCACCCTGTCTACTCGAATGTTGCAACTCTTATTCTGAATACAACTACTTAATTTCTACTTTTTGTCATCACTTATATTATTATGTAATGGACATAACTTTCTTTTAGGAATTTGTAGAGTCAGTTATGACATAAATTTAACTGTAAGGGCAAAACTGCGACTAAATAATTGTCCTTATATAGTGTGTGTGTGTTTTTTTTTTTTTATTATTAAAGCCTTTGCCTAGGTCTTGGAGGAATGGAATGGAATGGAATTGGTTTCTGAGCCTTTGACCATTTTTACTTACTTGAAGTGTTATAAATAAGTGAGGGATTTCACTATCATCAATGGTCCCATGGTCTAGCGGTTAGGACATTAGACTCTGAATCTAGTAACCCGAGTTCAATTCTCGGTGGGACCTTTATTTTTGTTTTTTCGTTCATCTCTTGTTTGTTTCTTTCTCAAATTTTTTCCCCTTCCTTTGTCTGAATACTAGCAACATATTTTTCCATTTTAATTACAATAATTCTTAAGGTTGAATTCCCAGTCAATTGATCAGCCAGAATGAAAGTGACAAAATAAATAAATAAATAAAAAGGATTAGACAGGAGGGGAAAGTTTCTATAACCAAAAATTATTTGTAATATTTGAGGACTCAAGGAGGAGGAAATATTATACTTCTCAGTTCCATGCCCGATTTTATATGTCCTGATTGAATTTTTATGATCAAATTGACCAATTTTAAAAGTAATAATTAAATAAATGTATTAGAAATCTTGAGATTAAATAAGTTGATTTTGATAGTATATTCGATGTATTCTCTTTTGATATTAATTTTGTGCCTATATATATAATAAACTTAAGAATAAAATTTGATTCTAAATATGGTCTATTCGACCATAAAAAATCCATTAAGACAAATAAAGTTGGACAGATAGAATCCCAATGTTGCTTTTTGATCTGATCAAATTAGGAAAAAAATAATGTATACTCCTTCCCTTTCACATTACAATAAGATTTTCATTAATCAAATTATTTAATTTTAAAAAATTAATTTATTTTGATGATTTTGTAAAATGACACATTATTATCATAAATTTTATTATAGATGCATCATCGTGAAATTAAATATTCAATAAATTTATGAATAAATTTATTTAATGCATCTTAACAGTCCGCCTCTTAATCCATCTTAATAGCTCACATCTTTGTATTAAGAGATCATCTAAATAGTTAAGATACAAATATGAGTAATTTAGAAGATCTTTTAACACAAAAATGTGGGTTGTTAAGATGCATTAAGAGGAAAACTCTTACTATGGATTAAGACGCAATCAAACACCACCGACCCAAATAATATTAAGCTCTTAAGTTATAGTATTAATTTTAGGGTCCTTAACACTAATATACAACAATTAGAAAGTATTTACAAAAAAAATACATACACAAAATAATTATAAAAATAACGCAATTCACATTAATAAGGAATCATAAAATTAAGGAGAAATAACTGCCATAATTAATAATTCAAATTCAAATATCTGGGATCTAACCACAAAAACAAAAACAAAATCAAAATAATAATTCAGATTCAAATATTCAAATTCAAATCTTCATAAGAAAGACTCCACCAATTTTGTACTTCAGAGGAGGTGACAAAGGCAACTTCGGAGGAGGTGGAAGCTTCGGAGGAGGTGGCAGCTTCGGAGGAGGTGGTAGTGGTGGCTTCGGAGGCGGCGGTGAAGGCTTCGGAGGAGGTAGCAATGGCGGTGGTGGCAGTGGTGGCTCAGGTGGTAGTTACAGAGACGGTGGAGGTGGAGGTGGAGGTTGAGGCGGTTGTGGCGGGAGCAACCATTTTTCGGTAATAAAAAGAAATTTCTCGAGATACTGCAGAGGAGAAGATCATTAGTAATGTCATGGCACCAGAGAGCAATTAGAGTTCATGACATGGGCAGAGATAAAGGCATAATTGGTGTCATCATGTAATAAGCTAGCTAGTTACTTAATAATAGCACTGGAACACCTTCAGTTCTAGTTTTATAAACAAATTTTGTTTTCTGAATAGGAAAGAGAGAGATAAGAGAGTGATGTGTAATGTAATGTTGATAACCAAACCTTCGTACCAAGGTAACCAAACTTTTATACCAAGGTAACCAAACTTTTATACTAAGGTAACCTTGAGATGAAAGTTTGGTTACCAACTGCATTATGAAAAAACTGCAGGTGTGAATTGGTTACCTTAGTATGAAGGTTTGGTTACTTTAGTATGGAGGTTTGGTTACCTTGGTATAAAGGTTTGGTTACCTTGGTATAGAGGTGTAGATTGGTTACCTTGGTAACCAAACTTTTATACTAAGGTAACCAAACTTTTATACCAAGGTAACCAAACCTTTATACTAAGGTAACCTTAAGATGAAAGTTTGGTTACCAACTGCACTATGAAAAAACTGCAGGTGTGGATTGGTTACCTTGGTATGAAGGTTTGGTTACTTTGGTATGGAGGTTTGGTTACCTTGGTATGAAGTTTGGTTACCTTAGTATGGAGGTGTGGATTGGTTACCTTGGTATGACAGTTTGGTTACCTTGGTATGAAGGTTTGGTTACCAACTACACTATGAAAAAACTGCAGATGTGGAGGTGGATTGGTAAACTAGAGAATGCAATTTGTGACCTAGTAAATCTAGAAAGAGTATTTAAGGGTAACACACAATGGCATGACATGAAGAACAACAATTCTACAATATTAAAACCCAGATTGACCATTACACAGAGCACTAAATGCAACACTACCCTAAAAGAAACACACAAGCCTTTTGACTTTTAAGTATGTCCATGTCCTAGATGCAGATAATAGATGAACAAAAGCTTTACAAAGAAAATTAACCCAAATTGAGAAATAAAAGCTACGTAAGTGCAACATGTAAGGTAGAGAGCTTTTCAGGCTAAAAGCTAATAGCCTCGCCTGGATCTGCGTGTAATCCAAATTCCCCACATTTGCCCCATCAAAGAAATTAAGCAGGCTCCTAATCCTACTGTGACGCCCCCAAAATAGGTATACAACACCCATTCTGAGTCGCCAAAATACATGGTACAGAAACAACTACATCTTTATTATTACAACACAAGAACTGTGAGTTTAAATACAAATATTGTCATTTAGACAATATCCACACTCAAATAAGTCCTCATTACAATTATTGATACATTATTTCACAAAAATAGTGAGGACTACTAAAGTATCTTCTAGAACCATCATTCCATACCCCGACTAGTACTCGCTACATTCTCGCCTCCTGAGAAAAATGGAACAAAAAGGAAAAGGGTGAGCTCAACTAGCCCAGTAAAGAACATTATGTGTGACGCCCCCAAAATAGGTATACAACACCCATTCTGAGTCGCCAAAATACATGGTACAGAAACAACTACATCTTTATTATTACAACACAAGAACTGTGAGTTTAAATACAAATATTGTCATTTAGACAATATCCACACTCAAATAAGTCCTCATTACAATTATTGGTACATTATTTCACAAAAATGGTGAGGACTACTAAAGTAACTTCTAGAACCATCATTCCATACCCCGACTAGTACTCGCTACATTCTCGCCTCCTGAGAAAAATGGAACAAAAAGGAAAAGGGTGAGCTCAACTAGCCCAGTAAAGAACATTATGACTAAGATAATACAGAACAAATTATCGTTAGTCTTCAACAGGGAAAAATCTAATAGAATACAATAGACAACAAGTTTTAAATCAATAACTGCAGCGGAAACAGCAAACCATTAGAAGAGTCAAGTAGAGAATGAGTTCTACTATCTTCTAAGATTTAAAAGTCCATCATCAATATTTTATCCCTGTAACAACAATCAATAACCATCTTTAATCAAATATTCATCTTTGCACTACAGGCCAAAGATATTTATTTGTATCACCAGTCGGCCATGTTCATCTCAACACCTGTTCATCTTTGCACTACGGGCCAAAGATATTCATCAGTTAATCATTCATCTTTGCTCTACAGGCCAAAGATATTCAGTAATATCATCATTTAGGACTGAGGATGATGAAAAATATCTTAAAGAAAACGAATCCAGTGAAACAAAATAACAAATATTAAGGATTCGTATTTCGATTTATCCATGTCCAAAAATACCTTATAATTATTCATAGTGAAGTAGAATTCAAGAATGATCAAAACATGGATACAATCAAAGCTAGTACCCAGAATAGATATTTTGGACGAAAATAAGAAAATTTTATTTTTCGGTGAATAGTAACTCGTGAATAGTAACTCATGAATAGTAACCCCGACGTGAAAAGTTCCAAATTTGATAAAAATTTCTAATCAATATTTCGGCATAATGATATTGAAGAAATAATATCATTTTTGAATAAAATAACATCCCTTACCTCGTAAAGACAGTACTTCTGGTCGGAATACCAGTATAAGGCTGAAAGACACTTGTTCTGATGAATAGAAACTCTCAAAGTATCTAAATACTCACAAAATACACTCAATAATCTAGAGAGAGAAAGAGAGAAAACTTGTTTCTGGTGTGATTTTCAATTCTAACTTAGCCCTCTATTTATAGGAAAATGTTAGCACGCCGAAGCAGACTTAACCTGCAACCTGATGGCTTTACCTGCTACTATTCCCACCCACCACATTTGAATAAAAATCTCAGCACATTTCTTCACCAACCAAGAGTGGGGCCCACCAATTCTAGAATTTTCTACCACAATGATTAACTCCGAAAATTCAACAATTTCTGAACCAGTCATCTCGTAAAATTCATAATAAATCATATATTCATTTTTAACGGTTCAAAATTTGTGGACATATACTCAACTTATATATGTATAACATATCCAAAAATTACCACGATCCAACGGTCGGATTAAAAATTATAACCCCCGCAAAATATCTCAAAAATCCTGATTTTTAATACCTCCATTCCGCCAAAAATACTGATAAAAACCTCAACATTAACTCCTTCATTTTTAACCACAAAAATATATTCCTCATTTATATCCACAAAAAATAAATATTTCCTTATCATATGAATCAATAATTAATTATTCACAAATAATATTACAGAATCACATTTATGACAACCAGGCCGTTCCCAGGAAAGAGGGGGCTTTCCAATAAGGATTTCTCCTTACTGGCGCGCAATTAGATGACCAAACCTCTCCTTAGACAGAACTTTCTAGACATTGTCAATAATGTTATCTAATAATATTATTCAAATAATATGAATTATTGATCTGATAATGGGAAATACTGTGTAGTGACAATTATTGAAACAACAGTAATATAAAATATCAACGCAGCAATTATTGAATCAATAAAATAAAATACTGAACAGTAATTACTGTAACCATTATTGAGTAGTGCCTTCTTACGTAAGAATCAATAATTGGTGCAATACAGTGTGCTACTGTGTAACAACGCGTATTACTGTGTTTTAACCACCGGGTATTTCAACAGTATTAACGGTAACAACTACGCCGTTATTAATAAAAAACATATACTTGTCGTTTTCTTCATCCAATCGCTTTCCGTTATGGGGCCCACAAAAGACTGCACCGTCGTACGAATATTCCCCGACAGGAAGAATATTCCACGACCAAACGAATATTCCCCGACAACAATGAATATTTTATAACCACCTGCTTATTTGAAATATTTTCGTATTTTACCCATAACTAACCTCATTAATCAATTTAACACTTACTATTTCAAAATAATAAATAGAGGGAATTTAAATTTCATTTATTAATAATTTGGGGTCTTACAACCTCCCCTCCTTATGAAATTTCGTCCTCGAAATTGACGTACGTACCTGGCGTTTCGAAAAGATGAGGATACCTCGCTTTCATTTCCGTTTCCAACTCCCAGGTCATTTCCTCAATAGCATGGTTTCTCCACAAAACTTTAACTTGTGGTATGACCTTCGTGCGTAGGACATGCTCCTTTCTATCCAAGATCTTGACAGGTACCTCTTCGTACGTTAAGTCTTCAGCTATCTCGTCCGGTTCTAACTCAATAACGTGGTCTGGGTCTTTCACATATTTACGTAACACAGATATATGAAAAACATTATGAACACGAGACATACTTGGAGGTAACGCGAGTCTATAGGCCACATTTTCTACTCGGTCAAGAATCTGAAATGGACCAATAAATCGTGGATTGAGCTTTCCTCTCTTTCCAAATCTTGTAACTCCTTTCCATGGAGCCACACGCAACAATACATGATCCCCAATGTCAAATTCTACGTCCTTTCGATGAAGATCCGCATAACTCTTTTGTCGATCCTGTGCCGTTTGTATACGTTGTCGAATCGTTTGGATCTTCTCTGTAGTAATGCTTACCAACTCTGGTCCCAACAATGTTGCTTCACCCACCTCGTCCCAGCATACTGGAGAGCGACACTTTCGTCCATATAATGCTTCAAATGGGGCCACACCTATACTTGCCTGATAACTATTATTGTAAGAGAATTCCACCAATGGTAGGTACTTATCCCAACTCCCTTTGAAATCTAGGACACAAAGTCTTAATAAATCTTCAAGAGTTTGAATAGTCCTCTCTGATTGTCCGTCCGTTTGAGGATGGTATGCCGAACTAAATCGTAAATCTGTGCCCATAGCTTTTTGCAAGCTAACCCAAAATCTTGAAGTGAATCTTGGGTCACGATCCGAAACTATGGATACTGGCATGTCATGCAGTCTCACAATCTCATCTACGTATATACGAGCAAGACGTTCAAGGGAATAAGTCTCCCGTATCGGCAAGAAATGAGCAGACTTGGTTAATCTATCAACAATAACCCAAATAGCATTTATGCCTTGAGAAACCGTGGGAAGACCCGTAACGAAATCCATGGTAATGTGTTCCCACTTCCATTTCGGAATCTCAAGTGGTTGCAATGGACCCTTTGGTACTTGATGTTCCGCTTTTACACGTTGACAAGTTAAACACCTCGAGATAAACTTTGCAATCTCTCTCTTCATATTATTCCACCAAAATGTATGTCGTAGATCACGATACATTTTGGTACTTCCAGGATGGATTGCAAATGGTGTATTGTGTGCTTCCATCATGATCTTGTACTTCAAATCAGAATTGTTAGGAACACAGAGTCTAGAGTGGACTCGAAGTATTCCTTCTTCATCGATTCTTGCTTCTGGAATAGAACCTTCTTGCACTTTCTTCTTCATACGCATCAGCTCTATGTCCGTAGCTTGAGCAGCTTTAACTTTATCGATTAAAGTCGGTTCTACTCGTATATTTGATATCATCATGTGGGTACTTGGAGCCTTCATCTCTATCTCCATCCTTTGCAAGTCATACAAAATGGGCCTTTGTGTTAACAACATTGCACTCGTACCCGCATATGATCTTCTACTCAATGCGTCAGCTACTACGTTTGCTTTTCCAGGATGATATTGGATGGTATGATCATAATCTTTCAACAGCTCGAGCCAACGTCGCTGCCGCATGTTGAGTTCCTTTTGGGTGAAAAAATATTTGAGGCTTTTATGATCTGTATAGATCTCCACTTTCTCCCCATACAGGTAGTGTCTCCAGATCTTCAACGCGAAAACTACTGCTGCCAACTCCAAATCATGAGTAGGATAATTCCTCTCATATTCTTTGAGTTGTCGCGAGGCATAGGCTATGACTTTTCCATGTTGCATGAGAACACATCCTAACCCTTTGCCTGAAGCATCACTGTAGATAACAAATCCATCCGAACCAGATGGTATTGTCAGAACAGGTGCCGAAATGAGTCTCCTCTTAAGCTCTTGAAAACTCTTCTCGCATTCCTCGCTCCATACGAATTTGATATCTTTCCGAGTCAGCTGAGTTAACGGGGTAGCGATTCGAGAAAACCCTTCCACGAATCTTCGATAATAACCAGCTAAGCCTAGAAAGCTACGTACTTCGGTCACCGTCTTTGGTTGCTCCCAACTTTGTATTGCTTCAATCTTCGCCGGGTCAACAGATACTCCATGTTTTGACACCACGTGCCCTAGGAAAGCTACTTCCTCAAGCCAGAACTCGCATTTCTTCAACTTAGCATATAACTTGTTTTCACGCAGCCTTTGGAGTACCAGCTTCAAATGATGCTCATGATCTTCACGGCTTTTGGAATATATGAGGATGTCATCAATAAAGACAACAACGAACTGATCCAAATAATCCTTGAATACTCGGTTCATCATATCCATGAAAGCCGCAGGAGCATTAGTCAATCCAAAAGACATGACTAGGAATTCATAATGCCCGTACCGAGTTCTGAAGGCAGTTTTTGGAATATCCTCAGTTTTAACCTTCAGCTGATGATATCCAGAACGAAGATCGATCTTTGAAAAGAATTGTGCTCCTTGTAACTGGTCAAACAGGTCATCAATACGAGGTAGCGGATACCTATTCTTAATAGTGACATGGTTTAATTCCCGGTAATCAATACAAAGTCGCATACTCCCGTCTTTCTTCTTTACAAATAAAACAGGAGCAGCCCAAGGAGATGTACTAGGACGAATGAAACCGATGTCCAACAACTCTTGTAGTTGGACCTTTAACTCCTGAAGTTCAATAGGAGCCATTCGATATGGGGTTTTAGAAATGGGCTTTGTACCAGGTTCAAGATCAATAAAGAATTCAATTTCTCGTTCCGGGGGTAGACCGGGAAGTTCTTCAGGAAATACGTCAGGAAAGTCAATAACAACAGGAATATTATTCAAATTTGACGTGTCTTTATTCAAATCCATAACATGGGCTAAGAAAGCTTGACATCCGTTTTTTAATAAACGAATGGCTTTATGGCTTGATATAACAGTAATTGATTTTAATGGCTTAGTTGTTTGAATTCGTACAACAGGTTGGTTAGGAATATGAAAACTAACAACCTTACGAAAACAATCAATTTTGGCATGATGAGTAGTTAGCCAATCAATCCCTAAAATTACATCAAAAGCAAGTATCTTTAAAGAGATAAGGTCAACAGGTAAGGTGATGGTGCCAACTTGGATCACACAAGATTTATAAACAGTGGATGTGATGAAAGTTTCTCCTAACGGAGTCTCCACAGATAAATCAAAGTCTAACTTCTCCGGAGTCAAGTTTAAACGTTGAGCACAAGCAGGAGAGATAAAAGAATGGGTAGAACCGGTATCTAATAAGGTATAAACTTCACATGAATTTATGATTAGCTTACCCGTGATCACCTCGTTTGGGTTCCTCGCATGTTGACCAGTCACGACAAACGCTCTTCCAGGAACCGTTGACTTTATCTTTTCTGGGACAGCTTTTTGAGTCACCATCCCCGCTGGACTTGGTTTGGCTACAGTGCAATCTCGAGCGATATGTCCTTCCTTTCCACAATTATAACATACCTTAAACTGTTGTGGGCAGTTTGGGCTGATATGTCCTTCTTTTCCGCACTTATAGCATATAACTGATGGTCGTTCTCCTCCCTTGGAACCAGTTGTTACTGGTACTAACGTCTTCGTATTGTCATTGTTGAATCTCCTCTTTTTAAAATCTCCTCCCGACTCGCTTCTTCTATTTTCATAGCCACGATTACCACCAGAGTGGTTGCCGTTCTTGTCTGTATTTTTCTTTCTCCGCTGGTTATCATTGTTCTGATGACTGTTGTTACCGATATGATCCTGGTTGTGGTCCCTCAGTTGACCGTACTCGTTATCTCGCTCTAATAATTGAGCCCTGTTGACAACATCTGAATAGAGAGAAAATTTATGAGAAATGAGATATTGACGTATGCCGGGTTTCAAACCTCTCAGAAACATCCTCGTCATACGTTCCTCATTCTCCACCAAATGAGGTGCAAACTTGGACAACTCTGCAAACTTTGCCTCGTACTGAGATACCGTCATATTATTCTGCTCTAATCTAATAAACTCTACCTCCTTCATATGATGAATACTTTCAGGAAAGTACTTGTCATTGAACAGTTTCTGAAATGTCTCCCAAGACATGCTGAGTGCGGCTGGATGGGTACGCTTCACAGACTCCCACCAGTAGTCTGCCTCGCCACGAAACATAAAGGTGGCGAATGGAACCTTCTGTTCTTCCGTGCATCCCAAGACATCGAATATCTTGGTAATTTGCTTGACCCACGTTTTCGCCATGATCGGATCTGGCTTTCCCTTAAATTCTGGTGGTCCCAATTCTTTGAACTGTTTGGCTGTGACAAACCGTGAATTGCTATCATTTCCTCCTGTATTTTGAACACGAGTCTCCCTTGTCTGGTTTTGCATGAATTGCAAAAAACTTCTAAACATTTCATCATTCATCATCTGCTCATTGGTGTTGTTCACAGGAGGAACATTGCCAGCCTGTTGCACGTTCTCCTCGTTGGTAAGCACCGGTGTCTCCACGGTCTCATTTACTCCACTGTTAACATTATCAGTCGACATTCTCAAATACTGCCATAAAATAAGGGTTAATTAAATAAATTAACAAATCACATAATACCCCTATATTATGACTGATCAATAAATAAGCTTAGGTAGGACACACTAGCGAAGGATTTATTCGTCTCTCCCCTCCTAGTTCTATTCCCCGATCTCCGCCAGAGATCATATCCCTAAGCTCTGATACCAACTGTGACGCCCCCAAAATAGGTATACAACACCCATTCTGAGTCGCCAAAATACATGGTACAGAAACAACTACATCTTTATTATTACAACACAAGAACTGTGAGTTTAAATACAAATATTGTCATTTAGACAATATCCACACTCAAATAAGTCCTCATTACAATTATTGATACATTATTTCACAAAAATAGTGAGGACTACTAAAGTATCTTCTAGAACCATCATTCCATACCCCGACTAGTACTCGCTACATTCTCGCCTCTTGAGAAAAATGGAACAAAAAGGAAAAGGATGAGCTCAACTAGCCCAGTAAAGAACATTATGACTAAGATAATACAGAACAAATTATCGTTAGTCTTCAACAGGGAAAAATCTAATAGAATACAATAGACAACAAGTTTTAAATCAATAACTGCAGCGGAAACAGCAAACCATTAGAAGAGTCAAGTAGAAAATGAGTTCTACTATCTTCTAAGATTTAAAAGTCCATCATCAATATTTTATCCCTGTAACAACAATCAATAACCATCTTTAATCAAATATTCATCTTTGCACTACAGGCCAAAGATATTCATTTGTATAACCAGTCGGTCATGTTCATCTCAACACCTGTTCATCTTTGTACTACGGGCCAAAGATATTCATCAGTTAATCATTCATCTTTGCACTACGGGCCAAAGATATTCAGTAATATCATCATTTAGGACTGAGGATGATGAAAAATATCTTAAAGAAAACGAATCCAGTGAAACAAAATAACAAATATTAAGGATTCGTATTTCGATTTATTCATGTTCAAAAATACCTTATAATTATTCATAGTGAAGTAGAATTCAAGAATGATCAAAACATGGATACAATCAAAGCTAGTACCCAGAATAGATATTTTAGACGAAAAGAAGAAAATTTTATTTTTTGGTGAATAGTAACTCGTGAATAGTAACTCATGAATAGAAACTCATGAATAGTAACCCCGACGTGAAAAGTTCTAAATTTGATAAAAATTTCCAACCAATATTTTGGCATAATGATATTGAAAAAATAATATCATTTTTGAATAAAATAACATCCCTTACCTCGTAAAGACAGTACTTCTGGTCGGAATACCGGTATAAGGCTGAAAGACACTTGCTCTGATGAATAGAAAACTGTAAGACCCCAACTTTTATAAATAAAGATGAATTTTCTATAAATATCATTTTTGAATATTATGGAGTTAATTTGATATAATATTATAGTTGTGGGTAATATTTATAAATTTTGTCAAGTACGCAAGTTGTTATATAATATTCGATTGGTCGGAGAATATTCGTTTTAACAGGAAATATTTGTACAACGACACAATCATTGGTGGACCCCACAACGGAATTATTGTCGGATTGAGAAAATGACAAAAATATTTTATTAAAAATAACGGCGGAAATTTTACCATTGTTACTGTTGAACTACTCGGTAGTAAAAGTACAGTAATACGTGTGGTTGCATAGTAGCACACGGTATTGATTATTAATGCTTATGTGAGAAGTCACTCAGTTTGATTCAATTATGGTCAGTTAATAATATGAATTATTTAGCGATAATGACGTTTTGTTTTATTCGTATTATTAACGTAATAAAACAGAAATATTTTTTTATATAAAACAGAATACTTTATTAAAGTTATTCTATAAATAGAATATATTATATTTTATTTAAAAGATTTTTCTTTAAATATGGACCGTCAGATTAAAGTAATCAATCTGGGCCGTTCATGGATTAGTTACTATGCATTCTATTTTTCTATAAATAGCAGCTCATTCCTTCATTATTTCTTACGAATTCACTGAACTCTAGAGAGAGAAACTATAGAGAGAGAGAAGAAGAGTATTCTGCTACTTAACTACTTCCTTATTTCAGCTCGTCTTTAAAACGGTAAGGGGTGTTATTCTTTCTTATTCATGAAGAGAACTGTTGTTATTCCATTTCTTATTATTCTGTTGGAATAACCTGTATACGCGGAATACCCTATACTTGGTGACATCCTTCTATTATTCTGTTGGAACTTCCTGTCTGTGTGTTTTACACCGGACCTGGTTCCGTTGTTATTATTATTCTGTTGGAACTTTCTGTCTATGTGTTTTACACCGGACCTGGTTTCGTTGTTATTATTATTCTGTTGGAACATCCTGTCTGTGTGTTTTACACCGGACCTGGTCCCGTCTTTATTATTCCGTCTTTATTATTCTGTTGGAATATCCTGTCTGTGTGTTTTACACCAGACCTGGTTCCGTCTTCATTATTCTGTATTTATTATTCTGTCGGAACATCCTGTCGGTGTGATTTTCACCTGACCTGGTTCCATTCTCTATTATTCTATTGGAATAACCTGCTGTGCGGTCTATCGCATGCATGGTGATTTCTTCTGTTATTCCATTCTCTATTGTACTAAGTGGGTTAAAACTTTGACTTCTATACCCCATGAAATTAGTGGAATATCCTTGATATTTGTGCTTCATCTAGTATCTTTTCATGGAAATATTCTTTTGATCATTCTTGAATTTTACTCCATAATGCAGTATCATGTTGACAATTTGGATGTTGTTAATTCTTGGATAAATTAATTCTTGAACTTGTTTTATTGAATTCGTATATCATTGTCATCATCCTCATGTTTATAAAATGTTGAAAGTCATCTGTGGCCTGTAGTGCATAGATGGACTTGGTATGATTATGACCAGGGATTATTCGGTATAATCATGACCGTAATGTTACAAATGATGTGGTAAAAGTCCTCATTGGCCCGTAGTGCATTGATGGACAGTTGTTGGCATGATCATGACCATTAATGAATACACGAATATCCTTGGCCGTAGTGCAGGGGTGATTCGATGATGTGGATTATTTTATTAAGCTGAGTCACAGCGATCACAGTGTTGAAAAACCTTTTAAATCATAAAAGATAGTAGAGTTTATTTTCTACTTGACTCTTTTAATGGATTGCTTGTTCCACTGCAGTTAAACTTGATGTCTATTATATTTTATCAGTTTAACATTGTTGAAGGCTAATGATAATTTATTCTGCATTATCTTAGTCATAATATTTCTTACTGGGCTAGTTGAGCTCACCCTTTCTTTCACTGTTCTCTTCAGGAAATGAGAACGTAGCTGGGACAAGTCGGGGAACGGAGTGATGGTTCGAATGATAGTATTAGTTAGTAGTCCTCACTATTCTATGTAATAGTGTGTTAATAAATGTAATGAGGACTCCTTTTGAGTATGAATACTCTCTAGAAGATAATATTTGTATTCAAACTCACAGTTTATGTTTTGTCGTATTGTACACGACAGTGTATTAGTAAGTTGTATTTGTATTCTGTACTATGTATCTGACGACCCAAGATGGGTGATGTATACCTAATTTTGGGGGCGTCACAGTTGGTATCAGAGCTTAGGGATATGATCCCTGGCTAAGATGTGAGAATAGAACTAGGAGGGGAGAGACGGGGAATTCCTTCGCTAGTATGACCTACCTAAGTTTATTTGCATGGTATTTAATTGGTCGGTCATAATATAAGGATAATATATGACATATCAATTAACTTTTATTTTGTGGCAGTATCTGAAAATGGCATCTGAGAATGTTGAGAATAGCAATGGAGCACAGACGATTATTGATTCACCACATATCAATAATCAGGATAATGTTCATCAGGAAGGTGACAATCCTCATGCAAACAACAACACTGACCAGATGATGAATGATGGAATGTTCAGAGGTTTTATGCAATTCATGCAACAACAGGTGAAAGCGGCTCCTGTCCACAACGTAGGTGGAAATACTGGAAACTCTCAAGCGGTCACCGCTAAACAGTTTAAGGAGCTGGGACCACCGGAGTTTAAGGGAGAACCCAAACCACTTGTAGCTGAAACATGGATAAAGCAGATCACCAAGATATTTGATGTCTTGGGTTGCTCCGAGGAGCAAAAGGTTCCCTTTGCCGCCTTTATGTTGCGAGGAGAGGCAGATTATTGGTGGGAATCGATAAAGCGTACTCAACCTGCCGCACTGAAGATGTCTTGGGAGAAGTTTCAAGAGCTGTTTAACGACAAATACTTTCCCGAGAGTATTCGTCACATGAAGGAGGTGGAGTTCATCAAATTGGAGCAGAATAATATGACCGTGTCGCAGTACGAGGCAAAATTTGCGGAGTTATCCCGTTTTGCGTCCCACCTGGTGGATAATGAAGAAAGAATGACGCGAATGTTTTTAAGAGGTTTAAAGCCGGAGATACGTCAACACCTTGTTTCTCATAAATTGTGTTTGTATTCAGATGTTGTAAATAGGGCTCTGTTGGTGGAGCGCGATAACGAGACAACGCAACCAAAAGAGAGCAGCCGGTAAAATGATAATACCAGTGAAAGCAGTCATCGAAGCGGTGACAACAAGCGTGGAGGGAATCAACAGGCCAGAAATGGTAACCACTTCGGTGGTAATCAGGGCCAAAACAATAAGAATGGGCATTTCAAGAAGAGGAGATTCAACAATGATGGAAAGACGTCAGCACCAGCACCTGTCGTTAAGGAAGGAGAACGACCACCTATCATATGTTTCAAATGCGGAGGGGAGGGGCACATCAGTCCAAACTGCGCGATGCCGTCCAAAGCATGTTATAATTGTGGAAGAGAAGGTCATTTAGCCCGATTTTGTCGTTTACCGAAGACAAATTCAGCTAGGATGGAGGCACCAAAGGCCGTCCCAGAAAAGTCAAAACCGGTTGTGCAAGGGAGAGCGTTTGTTGTGAACTCCCAGAGAGCAAGGAACCCGAATGAGGTCATCACGGGTAAGCTTATCATAAACTCTAACGAAGTCTATACTTTATTTGATACCGGTTCTACCCATTCTTTTATTTCTCCTACTTGCGCTCATCGATTAAATTTGATTCCGGAGAAATTAGACTTTGACTTAGCAGTTGAAACTCCATTGGGAGAAACCTTCATTACATCCACGGTTTATAAGTCTTGTTTGGTTCAAGTTGGTACCCACACATTACCTGTCGATCTTATTTCATTAAAAATACTTGCATTTGACGTGATTCTAGGGATTGATTGGTTAACTACTCATCATGCAAAAATTGATTGTTTTCGTAAGGTTGTTAGCTTTCATATTCCTAATCGACCTATTATGCGAATTCAAGCAACCAAACCATTAAAATCAATCGCTGTCATCTCAAGCCATAAAGCTATTCGTTTATTGAAAAACGGATGTCAAGCTTTCTTAGCTCATGTCACAGATCTAAACAAAAATACGTCAGCTTTGAATGATATTTCTGTTGTTAATAAATTTCCTGACGTATTTCCCGAAGAACTTCCTGGCCTACCCCCAGAGCGTGAAATTGAATTTTGTATCGACCTTGAACCCGGTACAAAACCCATTTCCAAAGCCCCATATCGAATGGCTCCTATTGAACTTCAGGAGTTAAAGACCCAACTGCAGGAATTGTTAGACATTGGTTTTATTCGTCCTAGTACTTCTCCTTGGGGTGCTCCTGTTCTGTTCGTGAAGAAGAAAGATGGGAGTATGCGACTTTGTATTGATTATCGGGAGTT
Organism: Panax notoginseng; assembly: GCA_016801055.1. Classification (NCBI taxonomy): domain Eukaryota; kingdom Viridiplantae; phylum Streptophyta; class Magnoliopsida; order Apiales; family Araliaceae; genus Panax; species Panax notoginseng. The sequence goes on from CM029014.1 coordinate 232,231,936, forward strand.
GAATCATGTCACCATCAAAAATAGGTACCCATTGCCACGTATTGATGACCTGTTTGACCAGTTGCAAGGAGCACAATTCTTTTCAAAGATCGATCTTCGTTCTGGATATCATCAGCTGAAGGTTAGAACTGAGGATATTCCAAAGACTGCCTTCAGAACTCGGTATGGGCATTATGAATTCTTAGTTATGTCTTTTGGATTGACTAATGCTCCTGCTGCCTTCATGGATATGATGAACAGGGTATTCAAGGAATATTTGGATCACTTTGTGGTCGTCTTTATCGATGACATCCTTGTTTATTCCAAAAGCCGTGAAGATCATGAGCAACACTTGAGGTTGGTACTCCAAAAGCTTCGTGAATACAAATTTTATGCCAAGTTGAAGAAATGCGAGTTCTGGCTGGAAGAGGTAGCATTCCTTGGGCACGTAGTATCAAGTCGTGGAATATCGGTTGACCCGGCAAAGATTGAAGCTATTCAAAGCTAGGAGCAACCTAAATCAGTTACCGAAGTACGTAGCTTTCTTGGTTTGGCTGGTTATTATCGGAGATTCGTGGAAGGATTTTCTCGAATCGCTACTCCATTAACTCAGCTGACTCGGAAAGATACAAAGTTCGGTTGGAGCGAAGAATGTGAGCAGAGTTTTCAAGAACTCAAGAGGAGACTCATTTCAGCACCTGTTCTAACAATACCATCTGGCTCGGAGGGATTTGTCATCTACAGTGATGCTTCGAGCAAAGGGTTGGGATGCGTTCTCATGCAACATGGAAAAGTCATAGCCTATGCATCAAGACAACTCAAGGAATATGAGAGGAATTATCCTACTCATGATCTAGAGTTGGCAGCTGTTGTCTTTGCACTTAAAATTTGGAGGCATTACTTGTATGGGGAGAAGGTGGAGATCTTTACGGATCATAAAAGCCTCAAAAATTTCTTCACTCAAAAGGAACTCAACATGCGACAACGACGTTGGCTTGAACTGTTGAAAGATTATGATCATACCATTCAATATCATCCTGGAAAAGCGAACGTGGTAGCTGACGCATTGAGTAGAAGATCATATGCAAGTACGAGTGCGATATTGTCAACACAAAGGCCCATTTTGTGTGATTTGCAAAGGATGGAGATAGAGTTAAAGACTCCAGGGACCCATGTGATGATGGCGAATATACGAGTAGAACCGACTTTAATCGATAAAGTTAAAGCTGCTCAAGCTACAGACCTGGAGCTGATGCGTATAAGGAAGAAAGTGCAAGAAGGTGCTATGCCGGAAGCAAGAATCGATGAAGAAGGAATACTTCGAGTCAACTCCAGACTTTGTGTTCCTAACAACCCTGATTTAAAGTATGAAATCATGATGGAGGCGCACAACACACCGTTTGCAATCCATCCTGGAAGTACCAAAATGTATCATGATCTTCGTCATACATTTTGGTGGAGCAATATGAAGAGAGAGATAGCGTTGTTTATCTCAAGGTGTCTAACTTGTCAACGAGTCAAAGCGGAGCATCAAGTACCAAAAGGTCCATTGCAACCACTTGAAATTCCAGAATGGAAGTGGGAGCACATTACCATGGATTTCGTTACCGGTCTTCCTAGGGTTTCTCAAGGTATTGATGCGATTTGGGTCATTGTTGATAGATTGACCAAGTCTGCTCATTTCTTACCGATACGAGAAACTTATACACTTGAACGTCTTGCTCGTATGTACATAAACGAGATTGTAAGACTGCATGGTATGCCAGTATCCATAGTTTCTGACCGAGACCCAAGATTCACTTCACGATTTTGGGTTAGTTTACAAAAAGCTATGGGCACGGATTTACGATTTAGTTCAGCATATCATCCTCAGACGGACGGACAATCAGAGAGGACTATTCAAACTCTTGAAGATCTATTAAGACTCTGTGTCTTTGACTTCAAGGGAAGTTGGGACAAGTTCTTACCATTGGTGGAGTTTTCCTACAACAACAGTTATCAAGCAAGTATTGGCATGGCTCCATTCGAAGCATTGTATGGAAGAAAATGTCGTTCTCCAGTATGCTGGGATGAGGTGGGTGAAGCAACGTTGTTGGGACCAGAGTTGGTACGTATGACTACAGAAAAGATTCAAACGATCCGACAACGTATAAAAACCTCACAAGATCGACAAAAGAGTTATGCTGATCTTCATCGAAAGGACGTGGAATTTGATGTAGGAGATCATGTGTTCTTACGTGTTGCTCCATGGAAAGGAGTTACGAGATTTGGAAAGAGAGGAAAGCTCAATCCTCGATTCATCGGTCCATTTTTAATCCTCGATCGAGTAGGAACTGTGGCTTATAGACTCGCTTTACCGCCAAGTATGTCTCGTGTTCATAACGTTTTTCACATATCCATGTTACGCAAATATGTGGAAGACCCGAACCACATTATTGAGTTAGAACCGGACGAAATAGCGGAGGATTTGACGTATGAAGAAGTTCCTGTTCAAATCTTGGATAAGAAGGAACATATTCTACGCTCCAAGGTTATACCTCAAGTCAAAGTTTTGTGGAGAAACCACGATGTTGAGGAAATGACTTGGGAGTTAGAATCTAAAATGAAATCAAGGTATCCTTACCTCTTCGACATACCAGGTACGTACCCTAATTTCGAGGGCGAAATTTCATAAGAAGGGGAGGTTGTAAGACCCCAACTTTTATAAATAAAGATGAATTTTCTATAAATATCATTTTTGAATATTATGGAGTTAATTTGATATAATATTATAGTTGTGGGTAATATTTATAAATTTTGTCAAGTACGCAAGTTGTTATATAATATTCGATTGGTCGGAGAATATTCGTTTTAACAGGTAATATTCGTACAACGACACAATCATTGGTGGACCCCACAACGGAATTATTGTCGGATTGAGAAAACGACAAAAATATTTTATTAAAAATAACGGCGGAAATTTTACCATTGTTACTGTTGAACTACTCGGTAGTAAAAGTACAGTAATACGTGTGGTTGCATAGTAGCACACGATATTGATTATTAATGCTTATGTGAGAAGTCACTCAGTTTGATTCAATTATGGTCAGTTAATAATATGAATTATTTAGCGATAATGACGTTTTGTTTTATTCGTATTATTAACGTAATAAAACAGAAACATCTTTTTATATAAAACAGAATACTTTATTAAAGTTATTCTATAAATAGAATATATTATATTTTATTTAAAAGATTTTTCTTTAAATATGGACCGTCAGATTAAAGTAATCAATCTGGACCGTTCATGGATTAGTTACTATGCATTCTATTTTTCTATAAATAGCAGCTCATTCCTTCATTATTTCTTACGAATTCACTGAACTCTAGAGAGAGAAACTATAGAGAGAAACTATAGAGAGAGAGAAGAAGAGTATTCTGCTACTTAACTACTTCCTTATTTCAGCTCGTCTTTAAAACGGTAAGGGGTGTTATTCTTTCTTATTCATGAAGAGAACTGTTGTTATTCCATTTCTTATTATTCTGTTGGAATAACTTGTATACGCGGAATACCCTATACTTGGTGACATCCTTCTATTATTCTGTTGGAACTTCCTGTCTGTGTGTTTTACACCGGACCTGGTTCCGTTGTTATTATTATTCTGTTGGAACTTTCTGTCTGTGTGTTTTACACCGGACCTGGTTCCGTTGTTATTATTATTCTGTTGGAACATCCTGTCTGTGTGTTTTACACCGGACCTGGTCCCGTCTTTATTATTCCGTCTTTATTATTCTGTTGGAATATCCTGTCTGTGTGTTTTACACCAGACCTGGTTCCGTCTTCATTATTCTGTATTTATTATTCTGTCGGAACATTCTGTCGGTGTGATTTTCACCTGACCTGGTTCCATTCTCTATTATTCTATTGGAATAACCTGCTGTGCGGTCTATCGCATGCATGGTGATTTCTTCTGTTATTCCATTCTCTATTGTACTAAGTGGGTTAAAACTTTGACTTCTATACCCCATGAAATTAGTGGAATATCCTTGATATTTGTGCTTCATCTAGTATCTTTTCATGGAAATATTCTTTTGGTCATTCTTGAATTTTACTCCACAATGCAGTATCATGTTGACAATTTGGACGTTGTTAATTCTTGGATAAATTAATTCTTGAACTTGTTTTATTGAATTCTTATATCATTGTCATCATCCTCATGTTTATAAAATGTTGAAAGTCATCTGTGGCCTGTAGTGCATAGATGGACTTGGTATGATTATGACCAGGGATTATTCGGTATAATCATGACCGTAATGTTACAAATGGTGTGATAAAAGTCCTCATTGGCCCGTAGTGCATTGATGGACAGTTGTTGGCATGATCATGACCATTAATGAATACACGAATATCCTTGGCCGTAGTGCAGGGGTGATTCGATGATGTGGATTATTTTATTAAGCTGAGTCACAGCGATCACAGTGTTGAAAAACCTTTTAAATCATAAAAGATAGTAGAGTTTATTTTCTACTTGACTCTTTTAATGGATTACTTGTTCCACTGCAGTTAAACTTGATGTCTATTATATTTTATCAGTTTAACATTGTTGAAGGCTAATGATAATTTATTCTGCATTATCTTAGTCATAATATTTCTTACTGGGCTAGTTGAGCTCATCCTTTCTTTCACTGTTCTCTTCAGGAAATGAGAACGTAGCTGGGGCAAGTCGGGGAACGGAGTGATGGTTCGAAGGATAGTATTAGTTAGTAGTCCTCACTATTCTATGTAATAGTGTGTTAATAAATGTAATGAGGACTCCTTTGAGTATGAATACTCTCTAGAAGATAATATTTGTATTCAAACTCACAGTTTATATTTTGTCGTATTGTACACGACAGTGGTATTAGTAAGTTGTATTTGTATTCTGTACTATGTATCTGACGACCCAAGATGGGTGATGTATACCTAATTTTGGGGGCGTCACAGAAACTCTCAAAGTATCTAAATACTCACAAAATACACTCAATAATCTAGAGAGAGAAAGAGAGAAAACTTATTTCTGGTGTGATTTTCAATTCTAACTTAGCCCTCTATTTATAGGAAAATGTTAGCACGCCGAAGCAGACTTAACCTGCAACCTGATGGCTTTACCTGCTACTATTCCCACCCACCACATTTGAATAAAAATCTCAGCACATTTCTTCACCAACCAAGAGTGAGGCCCACCAATTCTAGAATTTTCTACCAAAATGATTAACTCCGAAAATTCAACAATTTCTGAACCAGTCATCTCGTAAAATTCATAATAAATCATACATTCATTTTTAACGGTTCAAAATTTGTGGACATATACTCAACTTATATATGTATAACATATCCAAAAATTACCACGATCCAACGGTCGGATTAAAAATTATAACCCCCGCAAAATATCTCAAAAACCCTGATTTTTAATACCTCCATTCCGACAAAAATACTGATAAAAACCTCAACATTAACTCCTTCATTTTTAACCACAAAAATATATCCCTCATTTATATCCACAAAAATAAATATTTCCTTATCATATGAATCAATAATTAATTATTCACAAATAATATTACAGAATCACATTTATGACAACCAGGCCGTTCCTAGGAAAGAGGGGGCTTTCCAATAAGGATTTCTCCTTACTGGCGCGCAATTAGATGACCAAACCTCTCCTTAGACAGAACTTTCTAGACATTGCCAATAATGTTATCTAATAATATTATTCAAATAATATGAATTATTGATCTGATAATGGGAAATACTGTGTAGTGATAATTATTAAAACAACAGTAATATAAAATATCAACGCAGCAATTATTGAATCAATAAAATAAAATACTGAACAGTAATTACTGTAACCATTATTGAGTAGTGTCTTCTTACGTAAGAATCAATAATTGGTGCAATACAGTGTGCTATTGTGTAACAACGCGTATTACTGTGTTTTAATCACCGGGTATTCCAACAGTATTAACGGTAACAACTACGCTGTTATTAATAAACAACATATACTTGTCGTTTTCTTCATCCAATCGCTTTCTGTTATGGGGCCCACAAAAGACTGCGCCGTCGTACGAATATTCCCCGACAAGAAGAATATTTCACGACCAAACGAATATTCTCCGACAACAATGAATATTTTATAACCACCTGCTTATTTGAAATATTTACGCATTTTACCCATAACTAACCTCATTAATCAATTTAACACTTACTATTTCAAAATAATAAATAGAGAGAATTTAAATTTCATTTAATAATAATTTGGGGTCTTACAACTAGCCTCTCTCTCCTCTTTGGTCTCTCTCAAAGCTAATAGCACGTGATCTATAGACACCGGTCCCGACTTCGTCACTGGATTATAACACCGTGAGCGCTGCTGCTCAGACGATGGCAAACCGCCACCACTTTAGTTTATAGTAGGAGAAAAGAGGATGAAGAAAAAAGAGAGAGAAACAGGAACAAAGATCAAAAATGGGTCTGCTGTGTTTGAATAAGAAAATAATAATTAACGGGAAGATAGGGAGATTTGCCATGTCAGCTCATCAATACTAATCCCCTAAATTAAGGAATCCTAATTGCATTAATATTGTAATTAAATATAAAAAAGCGTATTATTTTTGTAATTATTTTATGAATGCACCATTACTGTAATTACTTTTAAAAATATACTAAAATATTTAATTAATCCTTAATTTTATTGATGTACCGATTAGCTTCTCTATTTAACATCGATTCGTCGTTTAAGTGGTCGAGGAATTATCTAAGCCCAAGTCAGTCCAAGCCCAAGTAATTATCCGGGAATGCATTCGGCTGGTATGCATGGAGTGATGGGATTCATCTACCAATTTCTATTTCATCGCCAAATTAGTGAACTTAATTTAAGCTCATCAAATTGAGTTTTTATTTTTTACTGCTGCATAAATGTGAATATTAGTTGGTTAAAATAAAATGGATTGATTCTTAATTAATAAATATTCCTTTTGTTTTAAAATCACGAGTCCAATTTTATTTTAGAAAACTATACTTCCACATGTTAAAATGATATTTTCACTCACATAAAAATGGGACTCACTCACTATTTATGTGTGAGATCATGTAGAAATATCAATTTTTTTATGTAGAAATATCAATTCTCTATTATTTTACTATTTTACATATACTTATTAAGGTTTGTCCAAGATATATAAGAGTGCATACTTATATATATATATATATATATATATATATATATATATATATATATATATATATATGAGAATGATTCATGGCATCTATTTAAAAATGGCACGCCGTCTGCTAGTCTTACTAGCGGACGTAGTAAATGTAATTTTTAGTCGATTTTGCCCCAAGTGCCAAATATTACCAATCAGTTCAACCATGACACACGGACTCGTATTCACTAAATCAATTGGGGGAAAAGTAAGGTAAGGTAAATTGTTGTGCGAAGACGTTGTTGTGATTCCCCGATTCGATCTCATGAACCCTATAATGCAAAGATATGCAGATTGGCAACAAGTTGTATAAATTTGATGTTGCTCGTCCAGTATTCGTTTAGTATGTGGCATATTTCCATATACACTTCTTCCTTTCTCTTTGTCTGTTCAAATGCAAAACTGGTAGATGGCGAGGATCAGAGACCTCCAGCTGTGAACTATGAGTTAACTCGACAAGATTCATTCTCGAGAGGGCATTAGAAATAGGGGTATGTCAGGCAGATTATTTGAAAAATCGAGTTAGAAGGAAGAATTATTTTCACAGAATATAGACTGGAGCCTGTAGGTGCCGATGCAAAATGAGACAATTTGATTGCATCAACTGAAGGAGAAATGTCAACAGTTTTCTCTTGTATATTATTTACATCACGAGTTATGTCCTTTAGGGAAGTTAAATAACTACACATTATCACTTTTTTATTCGTAGACATTTCTCCAGTGGGAAGTAAGGCAAAAATATCAACAGAGCCTACTGAAGAGACTGAATTAGATAGGCAGCCATAGTATTTGTAAATGGAAAGTGGTACATATAGTGTGTGACGCCCCCAAAATAGGTATACATCACCCATTCTGAGTCGACAAATATATGGTACAGAAACAAAAATAACTTCATTAAAATAATTGTCGTGCAAAATACGACAACACAAATACTATGAGTTTAAATACAAATATTGTCTTCTAGACAATATCCACACCCAAATAAGTCCTCATTACAATTATTGAAATACTATTTTACAAAATAGTGAGGGCTGCTAACACAACTAACTGGAAACATCACTCCACACCTCGACTAGTTCCCGTTATATTCTCGCCTCCTGAGAAAAATAGAACATAAAGGGAAAAGGTGAGCTCAACTAGCCCAGTAAAGAATATTATGACTAAGATAATAAACAACAACTTATCATTAGTCTTCAACAGGGAAAAAATCTGATAAAATATAATAGACAACAAGTTTTAGATCAACAACTGCAGCGGAAACAGCAAACCATTAGAAGAGTCAAGTAGAGAATGAATTCTACTATCTTCTAAGATTTAAAAGTCCATCAACGATATTTTATCCCTGTAACATCAATCAATAACCATCTTTAATCAAATATTCATCTTTGCACTACAGGTCAAAAATATTCATTTGTAACACCAGTCGGTCATGTTCATCTCAACACCTGTTCATCTTTGCACTACGGGCCAAAGATATTCGTCAGTTAATCATTCATCTTTGCACTACAGGACAAACATATTCCAGTAATATCATCATTTAGGACTGAGGATGATGAAAAATTATCTTGAAGAAAATGAATCCAATGAGACAGAAGGACAAATATTAGGGATTCGTATTATAGTTTATCCAAGTGCAATAATACTCATAATAACCAATTGTGAAGGAGAATTCAAAAATAAAGATCAAAGCATGGATACAATCAAAGATAGTAACCATAATAGACATCTTGGACAATTTTTTTTTTCGGTGAAGAGTGCCGTATTCGTGAATAGTGCCGCATACGTGAATAGTGCCGTATACGTGAATAGTAATCCCGACACAAAAAGTTCCAAATTTGATAAAAAGTTCATATCAATATTTCAGCATAATAATATTGAAGAAAATAATATCATTTAAGAAGAAAATAATATCCCTTACCTCAAACGAACAGTACTTCTGATCAAAATATTGTATATGAGGCTGAATGAAACTTGTGTTGAATAGTAACTCTCAAAGTATCAAAATACTCACAAAATATGCTCGAGAATATAGAGAAAGAAAGAGAGAAAACTTATGAATTCTGGTGTGATTTTCAATTCTAACTTAGTCCTCTATTTATAGGAAAATATTAGCACGCCGAAGCAGACTTGACCTGCAACCTGATGGCTTTACCTGTTACTATTTCCACCCACCACATTTAAATAAAAATTTCAGCACATTTCTTACAAACCAAAAGTGAGGCCCACCAATTCTAGAATTTTCTATCAAAATGATAAATTCCAAAACTTCAATAATTTCTGAACCAGTCATCTCTTAAAATTCATAACAAATCATACGTTCATTTATAACGGTTCAAAATTTGTGGACATATACTCAACTTATATATGTATAACATATCCAAAAATCACAACGATCCAACGGTCGGATTAAAAATTATAACTCGCGCAATATAACTCAAAAACACTGATTTGATTTTTAATACCTCCATTCCAACAAAATTACTGATAAAATAACTCAGCATTTATTCCTTCATTTATAACCACAAAAATATATCCCTCATTTATAACTACAAAAAAAATATATTTTCTTATCAAATAAATCAATAATTAATTATTCACAAATAATATCACAGAATCACAATTATGACAACCAGACCGTTCTCAGGAAAGAGAGGGCTTTCCAATAAGGATTTCTCCTTACTGGCGCGCAATTAGATGACCAAACCTCTCCTTAGACAGAACTTTCTAGACATTGCCAATAATGCTATCTAATAATATTATTCAAATAATATGAATTATTGATTTGATAATGGAAAATACTGTGCAACGATAATTATTGAAACAACAATAATATAAAATATCAACGTAGTAATTATTAAATCAATAAAATAAAATATTGAACATTAATTACTGTAATAATTATTGAGTAGTGTCTTCTTACGTAAGAATCAATAATTGGTGCAATACCGTGTGCTACTGTGTTTTAACCACCGGGTATTCCAACAGTATTAATGGTAACAACTACGCCGTTATTTATAAACAACATATACTTGTCGTTTTCTTCATCCAATCACTTTCCGTTATGGGGCCCACACAAAGCTGCGTCGTCGTACGAATATTCCCCGACAGCAAGAATATTCCACGACCAAACGAATATTCACCGACAAAAATGAATATTTTATAATCACTTGCTTATTTTGTAAAATTTGCACATTTCACCCATAACTACAGCATTATATCAAATTAACACCTTATTATTTAAAATAATAATTAGAGAAAATTCGATTTTATTAATAATAAGATGGAGTCTTACATAGTGTATATTTTGTTGTAGCTCCACAATTTTGTATTGTTTTTATCAATTAAATGGTAAACATATTTATTTATTTATCAGAGTTTGTGTTGTGACTTTGCAGAATCTAATTTTTCTTTGACCTCCCCTTTAATGGTTTAGCTTTAAATATTGTATTGTGATTGCAGTTGATACAAGAAGGCAATTTCTTGATGTACTTAAAACCCTATGTTTTAATGGATAAATTATGCTGTAAAATATGAAGCATGATTATATAATCACATTATAGGTTACAAGATTTTGAGCATGTACTTGAATAGCAGATGCTTTTACTTTAATGGGTGTTTTCTGCTGAGGTTTCTTGTAATAATTGTTCATAAATCCCCTTCATGTGGTAAAAATTGTCATAAACTACCAATTGCAGAATAACAAATATGTATTAGAAAGAAAAATGTACCAAGCTATAAAAAGAATCAATAAGCAGATATTATATATACCCCACACAGTGGTACATAGGGAAGTAAAATATCAAAGTCACAGTAACCCATCCCAAAATAAGTAAAGTACAATCAAAGGGGAAAAATATAGTAAATCTGTATCTAAAATGAGTATAATATACATAGTAGCCAAACCCCATGTCAAAATCCCCTTGGAGACTTGCAACAATATTATTACCCCACTTGAAGTGCCCCAGTCTCCTTTGCATTTGTTTATTGGGAGACCATAGAAAACCTTCTGTTTCTAAAAATAAGTATTCCACTCAATTTGTCCTTTGCACAACTGAAACCAGAGCAATTATGCAACATCAATCTCACCAGTGTTAGATTTCTTTCCCGGAACATTTACATTTTCTATTCTTCTCTTACTGAAATGCTCCTTTTGGAATCTGGAGAGAGTGCATGGATATTTGAAGCAACTATGTCTCTGTAATCCTTCCGAATGCTCCATAGAATTTCTGAGCATCTTCTAATCCTTGGCCGGTTTTTTCTATGAGGTGCCAAACACTGCAAGGCTAGTTCAAGAATCTTTTCTAGAGCAAAAATATTTGCTGGAGATCTTTCCAGTCTTGGATCCAAGATTAAAATTGCATTTCCATCAGTAAATTTCTTCATGGCCTAAGCAAAATACAATAAACCCAATCAAAATAAGATGACAATAGACCAATCTTTCCTTTTGGCAGGAAAAGTAGTTTATTTGCAGTGGTAATATTAGTAAAAAAAAAGAGAAGTGTAGCATAAACTAGGGACTACTTGAAATGGATAGTATACTGTTTTGGACTTGCATCGAATTCAAATCCTAATTAAACATGTGAAACAATCTTGGAGCTTCTTTAGTATGAAACACTACAAAACCCCAAATTTATAAATAGAAATCATACCCATTTAGCAGTTAATCGCTCTTTGAGTTCTCGTTTTGCTTCAATAGGCCGCCTGCCTGTGACTAGTTCCACAAGTAAGTATCATACCCATTTAGCAGTTACCCTTTTCCTTGTTGTTCCATTTTCTTCTCAGGAGGTGAGAATGTAGCGAGTACTAGTCGGGGTGTGGAATGATGGTTCAAGACAGTTGTTTTAGTAGTCCTCACTATTTTGTAAAATAGTGTATCAATAAGTATAATGAGTTCTTAGTTGAGTATGAATACTGTCTAGATGACAATATTTGTATTTAAACTCACAGTATATGTGTTGTCGTATTTTGCACGACAATTGTAATAATAAAGTTGTAGTTATTTTCTGTACCATGTATTTGGCGACTCAGAATAGGTGTTGTATACCTGTTTTGGGGGCGTCACACCTGGCTTGCAGGCCTAAGCCAGGCCACAGCCCAACGACCAAGGCCTGCCCTGGCCTGCCCTGGCCTGCCCTGGCCTGACCTGGAGGCCAAAAGTCAACGGCCTGGCCTGGCCTGGTCAAAGCCCAAGGCCTGGCAGGCCCAGGCCAGACTAGACCAGGTCGGCCTGTTGTGCAAGCCTAGTACTGTCACGTTAAAAAATTGATGACATGACAACGACACGTGACTAAAAAAATACTTATATGTAACATTAAGTCTCATTTTAATATTTATTCAATTAATCATACCCATTTAGCAGTTAATCGCTCTTTGAGTTCTCGTTTTGCTTCAATAGGCCGCCTGCCTGTGACTAGTTCCACAAGTAAGTATCTAACAAGAGTAGCTACTTACAGGGTTTATAACTTGAAATTTCTTATTGGAACATACTAAAATATCTTGGATAACACATACCTGTATACATATGGAGATAAGTAAGCATGAGCCACATCTATTGCAACATCCAGCCGTGCAGCAAAATCGAGAACAGTACCATGCATACCTGTATTGGCGAACACAAATTTCTCCATAGAGCAGGCACACCCTCCCCCACGTACAACACACACAAATTAAAGAAGAATATAAATCTAACAAGAAACCAAAAAGAACTTACACTCCAAGTGTTCTCTAAGGGTTCCATTGGGGACATATTCCACCACAACAATTCTTTCATCCCCATGCTCCAGGTACCTATAACACTTAACCAAATTCAGATGCTCCACTTATGATAAAGTACTAATTTCACTCTGAAATTCCACTCCCAAATGCTTATCATATACACTCTGCATAGAAAAAACATAGGAACAAAGTAAATTACATTCCTTGCCTACTTGCAAATTTGAAATATATCCACAAATACAAATTTGTAATCATTAATCTCCTACCTTTTTACCTTTGTTCGTCCACTGAAGCAGTTCGCCCAAATCGCACTGTAAGCTTAAGCGTATTACCTCTGTAGCGTAACCCCTTTGTTCGCCCAAATCGCTACCCCTTTGTTCGCCCAAATCGCAGAGTAAGAGTAAGCGTTCGCTACCCCTTTGTTCGCCCAAAGCGTTTGCTAATCTCCCCAATATCTGTCCGCCAGTAAGACTAGCGGATGTTGGTAATTAGAAGTGCCCAACATCTGATTTGTCTTGGCTAATTGGGTAATTGGGGGCATAAGCGTCTTAAAATTTCACCAACAACGTCCGCTAGTAATACTAGCGGACAACATGTTCCCATAGCAAAATCATGGCCATTCATTTAGCAAACGGATGGTTAAGATGTTATATGTCACTTTTTGATCCATAGCAAATAGATGTTATGGATCATTCTCCATATATATATATATAATTTTTAATTTAATTTGAAATTAAGTAATTTTTCTACAATCTTGACACGAAGAAATGTGGATAACAGATGGGGAAAAACAACAGCAACAACAACTAATGTCGTTGATTAAGAGACCAAGTTTTTAATTGGAAGTTTGAAACCATCTTTTCCAATATTATTTTTTCCTATTTTTCCCCTTTCCTTTCCTTCTCAAATTCCAAATGAAACTATTGTTACCCTTTGGGAGTTCATAAAGAGGTGAGAAAATAAGGGAAATAAATAAATAAAAGATTTCAATTAAAATAAGAAGGAAGATAGTAACTTTTTAGGAACTGGTCAAAATCCTCATGCAGTTTGATTTTCCTAAGAACTGAAATGCTAAGCACGTGAACCTTTTTTTTTTTTTTTTTGCAAAAGGCAAAATATTATTTTATTCACTGAGAAAATGGTATCCATAATCCAAAAGTATTGGATCATGAAATAAATACAAAGCTGAAATCACAAACATACTAGAATTAATTCTGGGATACCATCTTCAAACTGCATGTTTAAAACCATCATAAGCATTGCTATGAATCATCTGTATTGACAACATCAACAATGGCAAATAGCACGAGAGAATCTGAACTTCAACCTGCAATGACATAAATACTTTGATGCTCAAAACTTTTAAAATTATCTGGATCCAAAATGCCAAGTAGAATTTGTATCATCCGAATGCCAAAATGCCAAAGTATATGCAACTAGATATTTAGACTGCTATGCTGCATTGCTGCGATAGAGATCAACAAACCTTGCTCTATCAGGCCATTGCAGATACATTCATCATCCTCACTACTTAATTGCTGCACCTCAGCCTACCTTTCCCCTGCAGAGCCAATTGCAGCGCATAAACCTCCAACTAGTAAAAGAGTAAATAAACAGCTCAATATAAGAACCTGCAATACTAAGCATGTAAGTAGAAGGAAGAGAAAAAGAATTTCTAAGAACAGCTCTGTATTAGTAAGCACATGAGCAATACTAAGTAATATATACCTGAGAAGTTATAAAGCAAAATCTGGGAACCAGCTTTTGTTTCTCAGCATCACAAGCAGAATAAATTATAATGAAAGGGATATGAACTACCCTCTGTACACCTCCACTTTGATGAAGAAAAACTAAAACAATCGATTCCTAGAATAGTTGTAAATTGCAGAAGAAAAAAACACATTCGGTAAGTTACACTCTTTCTGTTCCAGAAAAAGAGAATCATTTACCGATTCTTCTTTTGTTTGTTCTACAAAAGAGTCTCATTTCTTTAATGGTAGTGTAAAATTCCGCAATGTGTTCAAGTTCGCCATCAAAGTTTCATTCATCACGCCATCCCTACAAAATTAACAATTTATAGGGATAAACATGGTACAAAAATACAAACTTAATATTTGCAAAGTTTACTAGCTGGGCTCTTTTTGTGCAACGGAGGGAGTAGTATTCAGAATGTACAAGCCATTAGTAATGCAAATTTTGCATATGGCCTTTAATAAGCCCTGCTACACTTATATAGAGGAAATTACAAGAACTAAAAGTTCAATATCATCCACCATATTGACAGTATTACAGCAGCAGCAGCAGCACAACTCAGAAACCACAACTTCAGCAGCAGCTATTACTCAAGCAGTAGTTGCAACAAGAAGTGTACAACAACAGCAGCAACAACACTTCCAAGCCAAACTAGCACAAGGCCTTAAGCACACAGCACCCTCATCAGCCAGTCCACGCACCATTTGGACTTGACAGTGACATGTCAAATAAGCATGTGATAAATGTGTCAGTTAGTCAGTTAGAACTAGAGTCAATAATTAAAATATAGTTGAGTTACCTTTAGTTAAATGATAGCTTTACTTGTAAGCAGTGTAGGTCTATAAATAGCAATGTAAGATTCTTTTGTATGTAAGAGAAATACTCTCATTTTCTTATAAGAGATACATCACTTTTCCTTTCTCCTGAATTCATTTATGTTATCACACTATATCAGTTTAGGTACATAACACCACCAGTATTTCCATAATCCTTGTGGACATTTTCTTCTGTTCCTGTCTTCCTGTACAAGTAATTCAATACAAATGAATCATCTATCTGTATTACAATAAAACTTCATATGACATAAGTAAATTGGAGCTACACGAAACCAGGAATTAAAACATTAACATTTTACTATTCTGATCAAACTCTAAGCATGTTGTTGCTTCAGCTTTGTATCTAAAGATTATTGTATTGTGAAAGTGATTTGCGCACTGTCAAATGCAATGACATAAAATTTGATCTAATCTTCATGAAACATCCAGTTGCAAACGAGTTGGTAAACATCATTGACAAAAGATAACTCATACAACATAGAGAAATGAAATCCTTATTTAGCAAGCGACACTAACAAAGTTTAACATTTTTTATGGAAACCTTCAATCCTTCATATAGATATTAAGATATATGGAAAATTATGAAAACAATGAGCTTGCTCAAATGATTCAGTTAAGGATGGCATCCTTATTTCTTCTTATTTTTTTGCTTCTTTCCCTTAAGGTTGTTAAAGATAATGTTCTACGGGGTCCATTTTCTAACGACATTTAGGAAAAGCAAGAAACAAATACTGAAAGAAAGATATGAATAAAACACCTCAAATTGAAGACATAAATGGTCATTGAAGTGGGAAGAAATCCTCACAAACTTGAATGCATGTGCTTCGTACATTCGTGTGTCTGCACTGTGTGTGGGCGTGCTTGAAAGAGAGAGCCAGGGAGAGAATCAAACCTTGTGAACAAGAAAAGTTCCAGCACGCATATCCTCCGGCTAGAGTTGTAAAGCGCAAAAGCTTTTAACAATTATTATCTACAAAACATATGCAATGTGAAAAGATATAGTAGATGTGTATTAACTTATGTATACTAATACATATTCTCCCAAAAATGCATAAAATAAATAAAATGAAAGTTCAATATATTTATAATTTTGATAAGTAGTTCAAATAGACATATACCTCCATTGTCGACCTTCAGATTGCTAGCTCAGCACCAACTTATTCTGTGAAAACCCAGACATCAGTACTGTAACTGGTCGTACACTTAACTGTAAGATGGCAGGAAATCATATTGCAAGAATTGAATGAATAGGCAGAAAGAAGAATCATCTCTGCAGAAAGCTTCCATGAGTTCCATCAACATCCCTTCTCCCACAAATATTCAGTGGGTAAACTCATGGCAACTTCCACCTAACTTATCGCGAATAAACCAATATTTCAAAGCCATTAGAGACACTAGAAATATCCACAATCTTTATTAAATGCTTAAAAACATATATCCAAGTTAAAAATTAACATCCTGCCTTGTTCAAAAGTGACATAGAAAACACATCATACATAATAAAAGATTTTTTGGTTTGTATAGTGTTAAAGAAATGCCATCAAAAATTACTAGGTATGACTCATGAGAGAACCAATATGAGGATAATAGTACTTCAAATATGAGTTAAACTAATTATATCTTCTTATAAGAAAATATACTAACAATATCTAAAGCATCCAACACAAAAGTCCATATCTTCCCAAAAATGCAAGCAATAGGCAGCTCACTGTATCTACTTGCACCTAAGGCAGTAGTTGTTTTTCCAACAAGTACAATTATTATAGACAACAGCACCAAAAAGGGGAGCCATCCCAGTACATGCGGCCAAATAATAGCTAGAACACTTATGATTGCTGCCCTTACCACAAAACATCTTCCTAACAGAAAAATTGCACGACTTTCTAACATATAGCATATTACATGATATTCCAATGTACGATTAAAACGCAAATACATGGAATGCTTAAAATCTAGCATAACCATAATTGTCATACATTGCACTTGAAACATTAGATGCTAACACAATGTTGACCTACTTTTGTATAAACAGGAAGATTGAGAAAATTATAGTTTAATGTCATACATAAAGCTAAATTTGTTTGTAAAAGGCACAAAATTATGTAAAATTAGTTAATTCTGGAAAAACATCAACAAAACTCAAGCCCGTGATAAGTTTCTACATGACCCTGGGCGAACTGGTTAACACAAACACAAATGTTACCCAGCAACAAAAACAATTCAGCATGATAATATATGTAAAGCTCCAGTGGGCCATTGAGAAAACAGAGGCACATCAAGTAAAGACTAAAACTACACAAAACTAAACATAACTCCTTTGACAACAATACACGAGAGAGGGAAGTAATCGCAGGCACTAAATTTAAAACTCCATCAGTCCAGAAAAATGTTACTCTTTTCCTGGACAGAGGGAGTATTGTTTAGTGGTTATGTATATAAAAAGGCACAAAAAAATTGTGAGACAATTAGTTCAAGTTAAAATAGCAGGAAATACAAGGTTATCCTTTTTTCCATTTTCTTTTATGTACTTATTGTCCTTCCCAATAATTTCTCAGAAACCAAACAGAACCATAATACTTGTGCATATTAAAGAATGAATCCATCGCTAATCCTATAACACTAACAAGAGATGCAATTCACCTAATCAATAATATATAATTGAACTTCGAAGCAACACAAACATCAAAGAACATCGAAGATTTAATAGTCTCTTTATTATTAATTAAATTTTGAGATAGAGCTAATCTTTAAGACAATGCATCTGATTCACAATTAGATTAGAGGGAGAAGCTTCAGATATTTGTAGAATGATTGGCTACTGAACTTTTACATGATGTATGTTTTGGACGCCATTTTCCCATCTTAGATGCATATGCAACAGAAAGCAAATGAAATTATAAACGTATGCCCCCCTTTGATTATTTGGTTAACACAACAAAAGGATTTTATTAATATTCCCTGGTTTTATACAAAATTGATAATATTTCATTCCTCAAATTAATCCTGCATAATATTTCTCTTCAAGCTAGAATAGCTTTGTATACTTCCTTACAAAACCAAGAAAAGAAATGTACATAAAACTCCAAATGAAAAGAAAAAATAAACAACACAAAAGAATATGCTACATGCCAAAATTTGAGAACCCTGTCAGGATAAAAAGGATAACCATAATCACAGTTTTTGTTTTTGGAAGCTGGACCTATTCACATTAAAGCTTTCTTGAAATTTCTTTTGTTGTCCAATGAAATATTTGAACTCAGTAGGCAAAAATCCAATGGGACGATCATAAAACCTCAACTTTGTTGGACATATGGTATCAAGAACTTCTGGTCTGAGCATATCCATTTTGTCATTGGAGACAACCTCCTTCGGACTTTTTCTATGAATAAAGGTGGAATACTTAGCATTCTCATAAGTAGAACTCTCTGGTGTAGGATCCCCAATGCAGATTTTATTATAGCATGCAACTGGCTCATATAGAGACAAATGATCCCTTTTTTCAGAGCCGTAACACATGTCATCTCTGTCATCAACAAGGGAAACAACATGGTCACTGTCATCGGCAAGGGAAATGGCATGGTCAGCATGATGCTCAGACACAGAATCTGGTACAGTAACTTCATTGACCATCTGCATGACTTTACTGCACCGAAGTTCAAGATCACAGTTAGCTGATAGTCCAACTGCTTCCCCCTCCATATAAAGCTTGTTGAAAGTAACCAGAAAATGAAGAGGAGCTACTGGGCCTACAAATGCATTACTAGGCTGCAGCTTGTCTAACCACTTAGTACTACGGTGTGAAGGGTTCCGAAAGGAAAAAGGAGGCAAGTGAGGTTGGTCCGGAACATCTAAGAACTCCAAGGAAACATTCTTCTGTTTAATGAGGATACTCACTAATTCTAAGTAGGTTACAAAACTCATACGCAAGAGAACTGGTGGCAAACTCGCCCAAATATTCATTACAACGATCTCCAGTATGCTCATTGGGGATCTAATGTCTCTAAGCACATAACTAACTGCAGGAGATGATCTGAATTTACTAATCCCACATGCCTTCAACTTCTGGCATATATCTTGGTGGAAGTCTGAATTAGAAGAAGATATGTCAGGAGGACTATCAGTGGTCTCATTCTTTTTTCTAACTAAGACTTTTACTGAGATTATCATTAAGATACCCAAAAAGGTAGTCAAGCTTGACGTACTGAAATTTCTTGGGGAATTTATATTCCACATCACCAGTTGCATAGAGAATAGATTCTTCAAAAAGAAGAGATGACTCTTTGTGTGATTTTTCAGAGAAGTTTACAAATTCCCACGAGGTAAAGTATCTCTGTAATTCAAGCTTCCCTAAGGACGTTAACCTAATCAAAGTAAAGCCGCCAAAATTATCTGGCTCAGACAACTGGACAGAAAGGTCTTTATCAAGGAATCCGCCAAAACTATTTCTTTCTTTTGTTGCCAATCAATCCACTCGGGAAGAGCATCCTTTGAGAACTCTTCACTTACAAGGCAACTTCCGCAATAACATTGATGAGCTGACAGTGAGAGCTCAGAAGGGAGTTCCCATGCATAAAAGGAGTTGCAGAATTTTGAAATTTCTGAAGCAACAGATTTTCTAGTATCTGGCCCGTAGCAAAAGAGACTGAACTCACAGTTCCAAAAAGATCCCATCAAAATACAGTAACCTGATTCCGAAGCCCACATAAATTTATCATTCTTTGAATGTGACCTCAATTCAGACAATCTGACCACAGTAATATAGCGAGGGTTATCAATACCATATACCCATTGCAACACTGGCATCAGTGGCTTCCGCACATCACAGAGAAGGATCAAATGGTTGAAAGCCACAGTGAAGTGAAAATCATCAGAAACGGCCCTAGAAAGTGCAACAAAACAATCATTTTCTAATGAATTACCAATTGCCAACATATCAATTCTTAATAAACAGCTCACGTTGCATCTCTCGGACCTTGAATCAACTAAAAATACAGCACCAGAATGAGCAACAATCAAAATTCTCGGATGCCAACTAAATTCACAGCTCAACCACGAACCCTTCTCTGATACAATCAAATCATTCCACAAAACCCTCAGCTTCTTCCCTTTAAACCTCGTATCCAAACTCGGGGTCCTAGAGCAAAAATCCAAATCAAACAGGAACAAATCCCCACTTTCTAACAACACCATACATTCTTCCTCCAAATGACGACTCCAACAAGCATGAACAACAGCACTACTCTTAAACAACTTTCTACCAAGAAAATCTAACTTCTGTGTCTCCGAATCCGAACCCAACCCATTAATCCTAACACAGTACCAATAAACAGAATACATTGTGCATACCAATAAATAACCAACAGTAGTATAACAAGAATTACCTGAAACTAAAGAAGAATCAGCAACTGGGTTCACCAATAACTTAACAATCCGATGATTCAAAGCACTGCTGCCACTAGACACCTTAACACCTAAATGGGCACCTTTAACTGACAACAAAACAAACCCCACTTAATCAGAGTTTTTCCCAGTTGGGTAGAATGCAAAAACCCAACTTGAGCCGGGGCAGCGGAGTAACTGAAGGGAGTTTTGGGGCAAAGGGGTGCGAGAAATTTGTGGGCCAAATCGAGAGCCAATGGAGGAGCTGGTGGATGGGAGGATTGAGTCAGAGGATTCGAGGAATCTAGATACAGAGAGATGAGGAAAAGGGGAAGGAATTGGAGAATAGAGAGACGGGGAGATGGCGAGATGGGTTAGAGTTTCTAGAGAAGGGTTGAAGATTAGAGGTCCAATTAATTTCTTCAGATTTTATTGGGGAAGAGTCAGAACCACCGGCGGCGGCGGCGTCTGAGAGGAGGAGAGGCGCTGAGCAAACCGAGATGGGCCATAACGACTTCCATTCTTCTGAGAAATCCATACTTGTTTCGTTTCTGTGCTGCCTGCTCTTCTTGTACTAGTTTCTCTGTGGGAAGAAGTAAACAAAAACGTGAATTCGAACAAAATAAGTATTGATCTTTTAAAAATTAATTTTAAATATATACTAAACTAGTTACTAATATACTCCCTTCATATAAAAATAAAAATATAAGATAAGTATTGATCTTTTAAAAATTAATTTTAAAAATATTTAATTTCAAAATTAATATAAATCTATATGATTTTTGTTGATGCAATTATAACTATTATAAATTATCTAAAATTATACTGAGATTTAATGCTATCAAAATTTAAACGAATCATGCAAACTTTAAATTTAAAAAATTCTTAAATTAACTTTTAAAAATTATTATTATTATTATATTTTTGAACGGAGGTATTATATTATGATTAAACTAATTTAAATGTGTATATGTATGTATATATATTACTATATAATTTATTCTAAAACAAATTCAGAAAAATAGTATATTTATGTCCTTTTTAGCCGGTTAGCAACATATCAGTTGTAAACGTAGCAATTCTAGTTTAATAAGAGCTACATTTTTAATTACATAAATTGATAGTAACAATCTTATAAACTTAATGATAGTGTTACTCCTATTTGTAACAATCTTATAATCTCGTCGAATTCTATCATTAAGTTAATCGTTGAATACTTAAATTTAACATAATCAAATGCCACGATCATAACTTACCTAGATATAATGAAACTTGGTATATTAATTTGTGGAAGTGGACTATCATTTTGGTACAAAGGAAATATTAATTTTCAGATGCAAATTTTTATTTTTAGCTGGAAGGAAGAATTGCAGAAGAAAATTATACCAAAAAATTGAGTTACCAGTAAGCTGGGTCAGCCTTTCTGATTCTGGGCTGAAAGGACTAATATATCTCGGTTTTATTTATCACGTTTCTTTATGGTGGTTAAAGCCAACCATTAGAAGTATTATCTACTCGAGTTCTGATTACTCATAAGTAATTTTCTATGAATAATAAAAAAAAGAAGGAAAGATGATGCTCATGTGATGGGTACATCGAACATTAGCCACATTCCTTCCGAGTTACACACATGACTAAATCGAGATAGCCAATAGCTATTTGAAAGTGAAGGTCTTAATTTTGGTTGCTCAACCTCTAAACAAAGTACCGATTCTCGGTATATATTATGGTGCTCCTGCTTTCTCTTGGCAATGTTGGTTTTAGATGTCGATCTCTCATGGAGACTACACAAGGTGTCTGATGGTCAGAGAAGAAGAGTGCAAATATGTATGGGACTTCTAAAGCCATTGAAGGAGACTGAGTTCTAACCCATCTGTTTAAATTTGTTCTTTTGGAATTAACACTTTTACACTGTGAAATGAATGCTGATACAAGCCACTCAATTTGTTTAGGTTCTTCTTCTGGATGAGATTACAGTTGATCTAGATGTGCTTGCCAGGGCTGACCTTCTGAGCTTTCTCAAGAAGGATTGTCAACAGCGAGGTGCTAGCTACGATTATCCATGCAACACATATATTCGATGGTCTTGAGGATTGGCCATCTCATATCGTAATCATTCAATTATTCTCAAGTTTATAAGGTGGGTTATATGTCCTACAATTGTGAAAGTGATTTTTAACATTTTTCAGGTGTACGTGGCTCATGGAAAGTTGCAATTAGCAATGCCAATGGATATCAGCAAATTGTCACTAATGGTCAGTTTTCTTACTCTTAAAAAGTGAAACTCTAAATTATCTCCCTAAGCAACTTGCTGTTTGAATTTAAATACAATTGTTCTATGCAATTTACTTGTTTGATTTGATTTAATAAGGACTGGCCACTTGGGTTTCTTGCAGTTTTGTTTGTCCTTGACGAATTACTTGCAAAGTTCTTCTGTTAGATACTTGGGTATATTCTCTTTAATAATTGATGAAAATCTTGTTTGGTGATACTGAAAGAATTTCAAGGAAAATAAAATGCCAAAAAATTGTGTATATCATTGATGGAAGAGGAGATTATAGATTAGATATGGGGATAAACACGAGAATCACTCACTCGAAGAGAGGGACTCGCTCACCTCTCTGATGGTCTACTTGGGGACTCGCTCACCCAAGAGTTGCCCTTGGGACTAACTTACCAACTAGAGGAGCACCAACTCAAAATGGAAGCACTCAAAAAGCTTATACCAGAGGATTATCTCTCGTACAAAATCTGCCCTCGAGTTCACCCAACTATGATTTTCTAAGCAGCTTCGCCATCCTGTTATATTTTTACATTTGCTCCTCCCACAAAATTCTAATTGATAAACTGCTTCTTGCATTGCAACCCAGAATCAGGTATCTTTCTAATGGTATAAAAAATTGTTACCTGACTGTTGATAATAGGCAACAACTTCTTTTGTGTGTGTAACTTTTGGCAGCTAATGAAACTCACTCGGATACCACTTGATGCCAGACAGAATTTTAAGGATAAAGAAATGCCAATAATGTGTATTATATTGATGAATTAGAGGAGGATTACAGATCAAATAGGCTGGTAAACTCACTCACCTCTCTGTTGATTTGATTCACATAGAGAATCACTCACGATTCACTCACCAACTAGAGAACCACAAACTCAAAACAAAAGCACTCAAAAGCTTGAACCAATGGATTTTCAGTTCTCACAAAATCTGCTTCTTCCCTTATTTTATTAAGCTTTATATAGTATAAGAGATTACTTAGAAAGCATAAATTCATGTACTGTGTAAATACGTTCATTGTATATGCTAAATGCATAGATCTAATGTAACTTTACTACTTGAGCTTTGAATTCAATGCGTCATTCATGGGCTGCCTCATCCACTGCATTATGCCTCCATTAATTTCATCTTGCTCTCTTGCATTATTTCGTTTGTTGCTTTTTCTTGAGGCTAATTGTGATTGGAAATACAGAGAACTGTAGAGACTTGGCTGAGAAAAGAAAGAGACGAGGTTAGGAGAGCAAGGAAAGAAAGGAAGGCAAAGGGTCTTCCAGAATTTGAAAATCAAGTGGAGGGCACTCGTGTTATTGGGGATCCGGCCCGTCCATTGAACAATGGCTGGGCTGCTGGAAGACTTAATTCCACAATTGCTGGTGAAGAGAATTTTGTCTTAAGCTCAAACAGAGTTTTCAGACAGTAGGTATACAACCCAAACACAAGACACAACCCAAAATAGATTCTTACGCTTTATGGCCATACTGGTAAAACAGTCAGTTGTAGATCCTCATGGCTGATGCACTCTTTGAACTTTTATCATAATGATATAATATGATTTTCTGTTGTAACTAGCTTGTGCTCTTTGTAGTTTGTATTGTTATTGCCAATCTGGTAAACTTCTGAGTTATTGAAATTTATTAAGTTCATTTACAAACTCTATTGTAATGCAAATTCATACTCCCTCCGTCTTGCGCATATTAAGAAAGAGGATAAAATGACAAAATTGTTCATATTTAAATTCTCATTTAATTGCATAGTTTTTTGTACATTACTAGTGATGTTCCATAAATATGCATAGAGAATAGAAATATAACAATTAATAACAAGGGTATTATAGACAAATTATTGTAAAAAATAGATCCTAAGGTAAGTAGACATTTAACTTGGGATTACCTAAAATAGTAATAAAGATTTTTATGTTGGGACGGAGGGAGTATTAAATAAAACAGTTGTGTAGCATGCATGCTGTTATAGTAAAGGCCATTAGCAGAATTGCCACAAGTGTGTTGAAACTTTGTGTCTGAATTTTACAATTAATTAATTAAGGATGACTGCATTCTTTCTCTTGCAAAATGTACCAAAGAAGGTTAAGGCTAGCCTTGTTGCTGAGTAAACTACTAAACTTGCTGATGGATGTTCTGAGCTTTAAATTACCTCAACTCTGTTACCAAAACTAAAGCTTCTCCGTAAAAGCCATATATCCTTGTGAGCAGTGGCGGAGTTGGGATTTGATTTTTCATCACTGGGCGGATGTATGGATTCTTGACAAGAGTGGAGTCTTTCCACGAGTGAATCAAAAGTTGAATTATCTTCCCTATTATATTTGTTGCTGTAACATTGGCCATTAGCAATAATTTGTTTAGTTGTGTATCTCAAGAGACTGAACAACTGCCTCAAATATGGTGGAAGTAAAACATATGAATAGACAACTAAATCTCCGTAAACAAAAATCAAACAAAATAGCAATAATAAATTTTATTGTCTACATTGTGTTGTATATTGACAATATTGATTGTCATAGGGAACTGATATTTTCACATAATCCTCTCTCACATGAGCATACAATGAATCTCACTTTCACGAAGAAACCGTGTAAAAATGTGTGAAAATAGTGCTCCCCTATTGCATATATACACCGTATACACAATAACTCAACTGAAATATTGTGGAATAAGCATATACAGAGAGGGGAGAGAACTAATTATGCTGCCATTGAAGATTGCTTTAAGCTCTTCAAACAGTGGATAAAGATCCTTTCCTCCCATAGCAAACCCTACTGTGAGCAGTAGGATTTAATGTTTAAGCAGCAGTACAGAACAAGGTCCAATATCATTCAGAGTTTCAATAGAATCTTCATCACCAATGAAGGGTTATATCATACACCATCAAAGAGTGAACATTGTTGCAAGTTTTTGAGATGTGTACAAAGACCAAATTCATAACTTCATAATACTTGAGATCAAATATTATGTTGGTTCAAATGACATAATGATAGTAGAATTTTGGCGATTTTAGAAGCTGGAGATTTTTTTTCCACATTTGGGTGGAAAAAAATCTTCATTTTAACAGCATTTTCTATATAAGGAAAATGGAACAAAAGAGCTTCATTTCATTTACTAATAACAACCTCAATACAATAGCAAATGCTTAGACAAATTCATGCATTAAGCACCACTGTACTTGTCCTAACCCTATGAAGAATAAACATGAATATAAATCAACAAAAGTTGGTGCAAAACTAACAAGAACCAATAAACTGAACACGATAAAAATATCATTCACGGGAAGTAAGATGAACAAATTACAAACTGCCAAGAAACACAATAGTAACTCCATTTAGACGTAACTTCAGCTCAAAATGTCATGGAAAATCATGCCATCAAGCCTGCCACATTGGAAATTTTTTTTGAATCAGGCCTATATTCAAAAGGAAATGAAGCCATTATAATCTGTGCTTCTATAAAGCACTCAAGTATAGCCTCATACCTTGTTAGCAATATTGTTGGAGAGCCAGTCCAGCCCCTCGTACAGCCCTTCCCCAGAGGTGGCACATGTGCTCTGGATATACCTACAACAGATGAATAGGACCAGTTATTAGTTGTGATTTGGTACCCCATACAAAATATACACAGAAAAGAGAGACGGTATGTAGACAGAGAGATACCAGTGACGTTGCCTGAGGGAGTGAAGACCTAGCTTGTCAGTTATCTCAGCAGCGTTCATGGCATTTGGAAGATCTTGTTTGTTAGCAAATACAAGCAGAACAGCATCCCTCAACTCATCCTACTCGTGCATACAAGCATAAAATAAGTAAATAAAAATTGATAGGCGGAATACAAGCAAAATAGTTATTGAATAGATAGTTTATCCAAAAAAATAATTATAATGAACACCTGCATCTCATGCATATCCTTTTTAACTCATGTTCAGAGTCCAGATAGTGATTTTTTTCATAGATGCAATTGGATTAAGAATGTGCCTATGCTGATGGTAATTATGTAACTATTGTTGAATTACGTTAATGTGACCTATAACTAAGGGAATTGTTATTTCCAAAGACTTTTTAGTAGTAGACGCGGGCTCTCGCATTTGACTCGGATCCACTTACTATTAATGTGAAAGAGACCTCGTCTCCTATCAAAAAGGCTATTGGAAAAGCAACAATCTAAATAAATAAAATCAGGTGCACTACACAAGTAACACAATTATTCATATAAATGTTTCAACAATTATCAGTTTCTAGTACTCGATATTATTTTTAAATCTATTGTCCATTTTCTAGTTCTTAAAGAAGCATATCAAGTTAAATTCAATGTGGTTATTATGTGTTTCATTTCATTCCAGACAATAAACTTTGACCAAGGAAAACATTGAAACTACTATTAAGTTTGCAGTTACCTCATTCAACATCCTGTGCAACTCATCCCTAGCCTCAACCACACGCTCCCTGTCATTGCTGTCAACCACAAAGATAAGCCCTTGAGTATTCTGAAAGTAGTGTCTCCACAAGGGTCGAATCTGCATATGTTCACAATAGGTATATAAGATGAAAGAATTTCTCAGATCGACCTTCAAAACCGCAAAAAGAGCATTTCCAATCATTCTAATACACACTTGTAACTTGAGATTTTTTTATAAAAAGAACTCACATCAATTAATCACAATTCACAAATGACTTTAATAAGCCAAAATGCGGTCTGGGAAAATATCAGACTGCACGTCTACCACATATAAAGTCAAACTCCAGTAAAAAATAATTTTAATAATAAAAATAACTTATTTTGGACAGCACAAGATGAGATAAGAACTATACTTGCATCAGATTAACTAAAAGCCTGAACACCATGAACCATCAATCGAAAGAATGGCTCTGTATATAAGCAATAATGTGTATTGCTTTCTTAAAATTATAAAAAATAATAAAAGAAAAAAAATATTGGAAAACACAGCTTGGGATTTTTATCTTCTGATGACGAGGAATCAAAATTAAGGGCATTCTATTCAGCAAAAAAAACCATCAAAAGTATATTTTTTCATTGGGTCATGAAAATGAGGAATCCCGACAAGACATGGAGTACCATTAAACCCCTAGAGCAAGAAACTTGATTGTGTTTTCTGTCCAACCAGATAGCTCCACAATTCTACTAGTGTCCCCTTGGTCCTATCATCAAATAAGCTTCCAAAAAAAGTCGAAATTAATTTATCTGTCATTGGAACACTGGGAAAAGCCTAAAATACACTGTCCGGAATTAAACTGAAGTTGCTAAAATACACTGTCCGGTTCTAAGATTTACAAGCGTACACTACGAGGGTTTTGAAAAAACTGAGAATTTAAAGATTGTTATCATAATTAAATGCCAAAATCATGTTTTTGCTTTAAAAAATGCATGTGTTAAGACTGCCAATATATATGTGAAGAAGAACACCTATATGAAGGCATATGAGCATGTATTTATTGACACATTATTGAATTCTTGGCATCTTGCAATGTCAGTTTCCTATCTCAATAATTTAATATTGTGGACAACCATTTTTTAAGCCTGACATATGGGCACTCGAATCATTTTGTCACAACATAATCTATTGAGTGTAAAGTGTAGCAAGGACCTCTGCACCTCAATGACGGTAAATATTTTTTTTTGTTGTTGAATATAGAATGTTGTGTACCTTGTCTTGACCACCAACGTCCCAAACGGTGAAGCTGATGTTCTTGTATTCCACAGTCTCCACATTAAACCCTGAGCAAATATACATATAAGCTCCAATGTTCAATTTGCCAAACTAAAATAAGAAATGTGGTCCATATATACTAAATAATGGTAGTGGTAGTGTTGAATTGGGTGGAATTGAAAAGAGAAGCATAAGGAGAAAATAAATGTTAGTCAAAATGATGAAACTAAAGTAACTTCTACTTCCTTGTGTTAGAATGTCAATTTTGTCCTCCAACTACTTCCACTTTTAGCAGTAGAATTTGGACATTAATGTTGCTCATTGTATCATTGTAAGTGCTACCTAACGAGAAGGTTAACTAAAGGAGTTTTGTGAACAAAAAGGAGTTTTTCTCTCCCCAGGGGATGGGGGTGCAACAGCTCTTTGAGCTTATGTGTTTTTTGCTGAAATTGCAGGATAAGTTGGAAAGGCAACTAAGATAAGGAATAAGTGTACAGACTAAATGATCCAAAATAAATCACAAATAGGAAAAACAAAAAAACAAAAAAGACGAACAGAAAAAAAAACATCCATACCAATCGTAGGAATGGTGGTAACAATCTCTCCCAGTTTGAGCTTGTACAATATGGTGGTCTTACCAGCAGCATCAAGACCCACCATAAGTATACGCATCTCCTTCTTCGCAAACAGCCGACTAAAGAGCTTGCCGAACGACAAACCCATTTTTCCTAATGTCTGTTTGAGCCAGTAATATAAGTCAGACCCATAATCTAAACTGAATAACATTATTTATTTTTCATACATAAACATTCAGTCAAATTTTCCTATATTCAAAAATAAAATAATATGAAGAACCTAAGGTAAATTATGCAATCAAAATATTGAATTAACAAAAAATGTTGTATAAGTTTATTATTTTATAAATAATGTTGCGTAATCATTATTATACCTAAAAATTGACACAAACAAATCTACTCTCCTTCAGGAAACATAATAAGTATAAACACAAGTACAATATATATATATATATATATATATATATATATATATATATATAACAAGCATCATCCTATGAAACGCAGATATCAATTGAATTTAAAAATGAGAAAATAACATTTCCACATATCAAATCCAAATCTAAGCACATAATCAACGGCTTCAAACAAAAAGCTAAATCAGAGAATCCTTATCTAGCACAGAAAATAACAAAATATCAACAACTGAAACATAAATCCTACAAACAAATTGCTAATCAGATTAATCACCTATTCATCTTAATAACGAAATCAACAAATGAAAAAACGGAAACGGATCTGAATCCAGATAAGCAAAGCAAATAACGAGTCAGATCCAAACCCAAATACAGATCTAGAAACAACAAATTACAGATAAACAAATAATTGAATACAAAATGTGCAGAAATTGAATGGAAATCATAAATTCTTACATGATGATCAACAGATAATTTGGATGACGATGACGAGAGAGAAAGGGGCAGATCTTTTGAGACTGCCCTTACAACACCAAGTTCCAAGGAGACGATGAATATGAATCCGTTATTTATATGAGTCCTACATTTTTTTGCTGACATTCTCGCTACATTATTTTTTTATTTATTTTTTTTTGATTTTTTTTTTTTTGTAATACCTCACAGAAAATATATATTCCCTCCCTCCCAAATTATCTACTCTTTTACCAAAAAAAAATTTATCCCATAATATCTATTTTGTCAAAATTTCAATACATTTTTTCCCTTTATTTTTCAAGTTTACCCCTTTACCCTAATTAATAATAGTCATTTATGCCTATCCTCTTTTTTAAGCATTTTTTCATATTCTCACCAATAAGATTCATGCACAGAAAACAAAAAAATCAGCACATAAGGATATTTTAATATTTTTATCACATATATTAATATATGTGTGAAACTCTAAAAAAATAGATAATTTGGAACAGAGGGAGTAAGAGATAAAAATATTTCTGTAAAATAATTTATATTAAAAAAGAAAGGAGTAAGTAATTAGTTAGACGCTTTGTTTCTGTTTCTTTTTCTTATGGTTTTTCTTTCCTAGTGACAATTACTTGGCCACCAAACACCATTTATGTTCTTCACATAATAAAAAAATATACGACAATAATATACTCATTTTGTTCGAGAACTAGAGATACATATATAAAATGATAATTTTTAAAGATAATTTATATTAATTAAGAATTCAGTTGTGGTAGTTTGATATTGAAAATGATAATAATAAATAATGACAAATTAGCTAGAAATATAACTATCTATAATTTTAGAACAGATAAAAAAGAAAATATATTTTTAATTTTGAAACAGAGATAATTTATAAATTGCGTGACAAATTACATCTATCTCCTCCACTTCTTCTTTCTGTTACATAATTAGCCTCTCTCTTTCTTTCCCTAAATAATTAAAGTTTATTCTTACTCCTCCAACCTCTTGGAATATTGGTACAATATATCCTCAACCATGCTATATATATATATGGCTTAATTAATTCATGCTTGGGAGCTAGCTAGCTGGTATTTCATTTAATTTATTTTTTTCCCGACCGGAAATCGTCATTTTCAAGCTCAGGTAAATCCAATTCTACGTCGTTGATCTTGGCGACGGCGTTGTTTTTAGGGTTCATCGTCTCTTTATTTTTGCCCCATAGAACAGCATAGAGTCCCATAACTATCAAAATAGACCCTGCAACTCTATATTTATGTGTAACATACATACATAATTATATCCGTCACCTTTTTGGGTACCATTAAATTATATAAGCTTAATTAATTAAATTTTTGCACAATATATATATATATATATATATATATATATAGATAGAGAGAGAGAGAGAGAGTGTGTTCTATCATCTATGTGGTTGGTTTGCATGCAGATCACCTTTAGCGACGAACAAATTCATCGCTAAACTCGTCGCCATAGGATCAGAACCCACTACTAGAAAATCGACCTATAGCGACGGTCGGCTACCATCGCTATAGGCCTAAAAACCATCGCTATAGGATTTAGCGACGGTCGTCGACCATCGCCGTAGAAGCCGTCGGTAAACTCTATAGCGACGGTCGGCGACTGTCGCTATAGACTTTTTAGATTTTAAAAAAAAATTAATTAATAATACACATTTATTCAACAAACACAAGTACACTATAAAATAAAATATAAAAAATATTATATACATCGTTTAAAATCATTCACATTACAACTCAAGACTTAAGAATTGCTTAATCAAATTTAGAATAAATTTATTATCACAAATTTGGCCTCATGGAGACCCACATGCCACATCATCCATTAGCCTTTTTGCCGATTCAAACATCAGCAGGAGATATACGAACTGTATTACGAGAACTACTACTAAATGGCGAGCTACGTCATTTCTTAATTGATAACAAAAGATTAACAAGATAGATCCTTAAAACTGGATAAAGAAAAAAAAATCTTGGAATGGCAGTAACTTTCTTGAGGTAATCAATCAAATTAGAAAGAGTATATAAACTCACCTGAACAGTGAGACCATTGTCCAATAAAGCCTTCTTAGTACTGTAAATATATAAAAAAAAAAAAAAAGGAGACGAGAATTATCAAGTTCCAATAATTAAGAACAAGAATCCAAGGAAGTATGATAGTATGGCCTTGAGGTAACAGATATATTATCCCTCCCTCCTCCACAAAAAATTCCCATTTACAAAATTTATAAATTTAGGATACACTTTTATCCCATGTAGGAATTGATGCAGACATCGGTTTATCATCATACAGCCCAACAGTGACCGTCATATCATCTTTTCACCAAGAAATAATAAAAATAAACATGAAATTTACCAAGAAATAATTAAATTAAGCATGACCCCATAGCATGTAAACAATAAAATTAGTATTTATTAGCCAAAATCACAATGAAAGTTTCAAATATTTGAAGTGATAACACACAAAAAGCATTCCACATAATAATTCCACATTTATAAAATGAAATTTAAAAAAGACACTTCATTAAAATATAAAATACTAGAGTTTTGTTACCTTTTAAATACAAAACAGATTCTCCGAACAATGTTTTCGGCACATCCACTTGCACAAATGTCTTGGGGTTGTTTACAATTACAAAGGAAAACAATGAATTGCTTCAGTTTGTAACCATGGGGATAGGCACATCAAATAGAACATGGGGTGTATACAGAACAGGGGTTTACTCACTCCATTAGCACAACACAGTCAATTTGGCAACTGTAAAAGTAAAATCAAATACCAAATAAAAAGCATTCTCTTTAAAATACTTTAAATTTATGCACCTAGTGATCCAAATAGAGTGTATCATACCTCTTTTCCAATTTTGCACTAAAACCCTAACTACTGACGGTTCCGTGCCGACCGCCGTTTTATGTCGAATTTCTAGTAGTGATCGTCGTGATAACCCAGAACCGATTGACGATTTTATCCGTCGCTAAAGGTGGTCCGGACCACCCGCACAGAAATCGGACTGTACATATATACATAGTAAGAATTGAAATAGTTTTAGGTAAGGTAACTAAATTGAGGGATTAATAATTAGGGCATGAATGAAGTACTTACGTGCAGATGTATAATTGTTCTTGAAGCAAAGCCCAGCTGAGAATTGCAACAATAACTAGCAACAAGGGGCTGAAGACGGAGACGTAGAGAGGTCCTTTTCTTTCTATGCACCACGACATAAGGCAATAAGCTAGTGCCGTACACATAATTCCCTAAGAAAAAGAAAATCACACATATATATTTTCATTTTAATTTATTGTTTATATTAATGTTAGCAACAAATATACTCGACTACTGGCCTTTTAATACAACAGTTTAGTACAACTATTTATGCACAAAGTACAAGATTGATGATATTGTTATATATATGAGTACCTCGATCCAATTTTTTTACGGTAAGTTAGTTAAATTCTTACCGCGAAAATAGAAGAGACAGCTCTGATGCCAGGAGACAATGACCATGCCGATACGTCGTGGTCTACCCCTAATCCGATAATCACACACTGGAAACTTGCCATAACGAACACTAAAGCCGAGCTTGAGTATGCTTGAGTATGGAGCTTGTTAGTTCCTAGTTGGCACAATAGTTATCTAGAAGGAGGGGTTGAATAGATATTTAAAAATCTTTTCGTTTTAAACTTGTTCTTTGATAATGATTAAAACTTAGCGGAATTAATATTTGTTTTAATCTTCTTTACCAAGCAGTGGAGTTATGAAGGTGAGGCAGTTCTAGCAGTTATGGCAGATATAGCAGTTATATTTATGAATGTAAAAGACAGTCGTTTTTAAGTGGTTCAGAGCACTTAAAGCTCCTAGTCCACTCTTCTACTCAACGAGTAGGATATCCACTAAGGATGTCTTTTACAACTTCTGAATCACACAGATTCCTTCTAGACCAGCAGTCTAGGAACTTCTTAGTTCACTCTTGAACTCTTCAAGTCTAGCAAACTTGGCTTTCTTACAGTTCACTACGAACTCTTCAAATCCAGCAGACTTGGCACTCTTCTTCAGTTGGTTGATGATGTTGAGTTCTTGATGGTTGCTACTCAGTTGTTGTGTAAGCACTTGTTCATAAGAACTGAGTAGCTGAGCAAGCTTTGCAATATCTCAGATCGTAGAGTTGAGCTTAGAGAGTTCTTTACGTTGTTTGTTCAATGCTTGCCCTGGAACTTTCTCATCTGTCTGATCTGCATATATGTGATCTTGAAAACTATCCGTTGGATCCATCCGTTGAGGCATTAATTGTATTTGACTTTTCTGATCTTTGATGGAGACATTTCTGCACATCTTCTAAAACTGTATTCTGGCCCACTGACACAGCAGACTGCTTTCTCATCTAACACCTGAAAAGGTGTTTTGCCCCCCTTACCAATGGTACTTTCCTTAGCTTCTTCAATACGTTTCTTTGTTGCATACTAAGGATATTTCATATTACTTTGGGACTGATGAGTACTGCAACGTTTAGAATCCATTCCTCAATTGTTGGAATCTATCTTCACACAGATCATGAGGCTCGACGTTCTCTAACACACGACAGATGCTCTACGATTCATATCATGATACTCTACGATTCAGATCATAGTGTCTTATTGTGACGCCCACAAAATTAGGTATACATCACCCATCTTGAGTCGCCAGATACATGGTACAGAATTCAAATACAACTTACTAATACAACTGTCGTGTACAATACGACAAAACATAAACTGTGAGTTTGAATACAAATATTGTCTACTAGAGAGTATACAAACTCAAAAGGAGTCCTCATTACAATTATTATCACACTATTTCATAGAATAGTGAGGACTACTAATGCTATCCTCTGGACCATCACTCCGTTTCCCGACTCGTCACAGCTATATTCTCATTTCCTGAAGAGAACAGTGAAAGAAAAGGTGAGCTCAACTAGCCCAGTAAGAAATATTATGACTAAGATAATGCAGAATAAATTATCATTAGCCTTCAACAATGTTAAACTGATAAAATATAATAGACATCAAGTTTAACTGCAGCGGAACAAGCAATCTATTAAAAGAGTCAAGTAGAGAAATAAAATCTACTATCTTCTATGATTTAAAAGGTTTTTCATCACTGTTATCGCTGAGACTCAGCTTAATAAATAATCCACATCATTAAATCATCCTTGCACTACAGGCCAATGATATTCTTTAGTATCACGACCACGAATTATCCATGCACTACGGGCCAAAGATAATCGTGTATTCATTAGTATTACGACCACAAATTATCCATGCACTACGGGTCAAAGATAATCGTGTATTCATCAACAGTCCTGATCATACCATAAAACAATTCATCTTTGCACTACGGTCAAAGAGAATTCATAGCCATAATCATACCAAAAACTGTCCATCAATGCACTACGGGTCATCATCATTTGTAACATTACGGTCATGATTATACCAAATAATCCCTGGTCATAATCATACCAAGTCCATCTATGCAATACAGGCCACAGATGACTTTCAACAAAATATAAACATGAGGATGATGACAATGATATAAGAATTCAATAAAACAAGTTCAAGAATTAATTTATCCAGGAATCAATAACGTCCAAATTGTCAACATGATACTGTTTTGTGCAGTAAAATTCAAGAATGCTCAGAAGAATATTTTTACGAAAGGATACTGGATGAAGCGCAAATATCAAGGATATTCCACTAATTTCATGGAGTATAGAAGTCAAAACTTTAACCAACTGAGTATAATAAAGAATGGAATAACAAAAGAAATCACCATGCATGCGGTACTTTGCATAGACAGGTTATTCCAACAGAATAATAATAACGGAACCAGGTCAGGCAAAATTTGTACCGACAGGATGTTCCAACAGAATAATAAAGACGGAACCAGGTCCAGTGTAAAACACACAGACAGGATGTTCCAACAGAATAATAATAAAGACGGAACCAGATCCGGTAAAACACATAGACAGGATGTTCCAACAGAATAATAATAAAGACGGAACCAGGTCCGGTGTAAAACACACAGACAGGATGTTCCAACAGAATAATAATAAAGACGGAACCAGGTCTGGTGTAAAACATACAGATAGGATGTTCCAACAGAATAATAATAAAGACGGAACCAAGTCCGGTGTAAAACACACGGACAGGATGTTCCAACAGAATAATAGAAGAATGTCACCAAGTATAGGGTAGACCGCGTATACAGGTTATTCCAACAGAATAATAAGAAATGAAATAACAACAGTTCTCTTCATGAATAAGAAAGAATAACACCCCTTACCGTAAAAGAAACTGAATATAAGAGTAGTTAAGTAGCAGAAAACTTTTCTTCTTTCTCTCTATAATTTTCTCTCTCTAGAGTTTCAGTGAATTCGTAAGAAATAATGAAGGAATGAGCTTCTATTTATAGAAGAATGAAAAGGCACTGTGTAAGGATTTTTCTCACGGACTCAACAATTATGCAAATTACGGATGAAAACTTTGATAACCTAGGATGCCAACTTTCAAACCTCCAACCAATAAGACCAAAGCAAGGAATTATAATATATATATATATATATATATATAAACCACACATGTTAAAAAAACAATCAACCACCCGTAAATTCCAAAATTCAAACCCCTTTCATTTTTTTCTTTCACACGTGGGCCCCACGTGTTCCCCTCCCACCAACATATCACTTTCACTACACTCTTACACATCTCTTACACTCATCACTTTCATACACTCACACATTACTATTATCATTCAAACATCTCTGTATAATTCCACTCACACAATATTATATATATATATATATATATATATATATATATATATATATACATCCAACACACACATTAGGGGTGAGCATGGTGCGATTTGGTGCGGTTTGAAGTCTAAACCACACCCGAAATCTCTTAGGTGCGGTTTGAAAAATTTTAAACCGCACCCGAAACCGCATGTGATTGGTGCGGTTTGGTTTTAAAGTGTGCGGTGCGGTGAGGTATTAAAAATTAGGGGTTTTGAGATATTTTGTGGGGGTTATAATTTTTAATCCGACCGTTGGATCGTGGTAATTTTTGGATATGTTGTACATATATAAGTTGAGTATATGTCCACAAATTTTGAACCGTTAAAAATGAACGTATGATTTATTATGAATTTTACGAGATGACTGGTTCAGAAATTGTTGAATTTTCGGAGTTAATCATTTTGGTGGAAAATTCTAGAATTGGTGGGCCCCACTCTTGGTTGGTGAAAAAATGTGCTGAGATTTTTATTCAAATGTGGTGGGTGGGAATAGTAGCAG
This sequence comes from Panax notoginseng, assembly GCA_016801055.1. Lineage (NCBI taxonomy): Eukaryota > Viridiplantae > Streptophyta > Magnoliopsida > Apiales > Araliaceae > Panax > Panax notoginseng. The sequence continues at coordinate 232,269,588 of CM029014.1, forward strand.
GTAAAGCCATCAGGTTGCAGATTAAGTCTGCTTCGGCGTGCTAACATTTTCCTATAAATAGTGGGCTAAGTTAGAATTAAAAATCACACCAGAAACAAGTTTTCTCTCATTCTCTCTCTAGATTATTGAGTGTATTTTGTGAGTATTTAGATACTTTGAGAGTTTCTATTCATCAGAGCAAGTTTCTTTCAGCCTTATACCGGTATTCCGACCAGAAGTACTGATATTTTGAGGTAAGGGATATTATTTTCTTCTTAATGATATTATTTTCTTCAATATCATTATGCTGAAATATTGATATGAACTTTTTATCAAATTTGGAACTTTTTGTGTCGAGGTTACTATTCACGTATACGGCACTTGTAACGCCCCCAAAATAGGTCCATTCCATCCAACCTATTCTGAGTCGCCAAATACATGGTACAGAAAACAACTGTAACTTTATTACAACAATTGTTGTGCAAAATACAACAACACATATGCTGTGAGTTTGGATACAAATATATACCAAATGTGACTCATGTTCCAACCGTGGACATCACCTCACAATAACACCTTACATAAAGGTATAGTCAAAAACTATTTTAGAAATTAGAATATTTGGGAAGTGCTTAAGGAAACCTTCGTACATGGGAGGCCACGCGTCTAGGTTATGATAGATATCATATGGCCACAGAATTATCCTTGGTTGACCCAATAGACCCCAAAGAAAAACGAGAAGATTACTATCATATTCTTCCCAATGGTGAGTCTTCTCTTGACTTATCATTATCTCCACTGTCTCTAATTGAGAATTATACTTCAAACAAACACCAAGATTATATAGGTAGTGCTCATAGATATACTCAGCAAGTGGATGAGCACAATCATGTCTTATGATGACACGAGGTTGTATGTCATTAGACATCTTGTATGATAGTAACAAAACACCCTTCCAACGTTGGGTTCGCCTCACCCTATTTTCTTCACCAAATATAACTACTAAATGATGACCACCGTTCTATTCCCTTGTTACCCCCGCTCGACCCAGCTACACTCTTATTACCTGAAAGGAATTGTGAAGTTCTCTTGACTTATCATTATCTCCACTGTCTCTAATTGAGAATTATACTTCAAACAAACACCAAGATTATATAGGTAGTGCCCATAGATATACTCAACAAGTGGATGAGCACAATCATGCCTTATGATGACACGAGGTTGTATGTCATTAGACATCTTGTATGATAGTAACAAAACACCCTTCCAACGTTGGGTTCGCCTCACCCTATTTTCTTCACCAAATATAACTACTAAATGATGACCACCGTTCTATTCCCTTGTTACCCCCGCTCGACCCAGCTACACTCTTATTACCTGAAAGGAATTGTGAAGCAAAAGGGTGAGCACAACTAGCTCAGTAAAGAATATCATGACTAAAAATAATTCAATTATCAATAGCCTTCATCAACAATAAATCAGAGATTTAGAACATATGGTAAATGATAAAAATTTCAACCATAGTTGCAGCGGAACGAGCAATCCATTAGAAGAGTCAAATAGACTATAAAGTCTATTATCTTCTCCATGTTAAAAATCCACCAACAATATTTTATCCATGTAACATCACTCAACAGTTCCTTTCCACAATCATATGAATAACTTATAATCATAATTGTGACTATAAATTTTTCTTCGCACCCAGGACGAATGTAAGACCCCAACTTATTAATGAATAAAATCAAATTTTCTCTAAATATTATTGTGAATAATAAGGGGGTTAATTTGATATAATACTTTGGTTATGGGTGAAATGTGCAAATTTTGCAAAATAAGCAAGTGGTTATAAAATATTTATTTTTGGTCGGTGAATATTCGGTTGGTCGTGGAATATTCTTGCTGTCGGGGAATATTCGTACGACGACGCAGCCTTGTGTGGGCCCCATAACGGAAAGCGATTGGATGAAGAAAACGACAAGTATAAGTTGTTTATTAATAATGGCGTAGTTGTTACCGTTAACACTGTTTAGATACCCGGTGGTTAAAAATACAGTAATAACGCGTGGTTGCATAGTAGCACACGGATTGCACAGTATAGTTGAATTATTGATTCGTACGTAAGAAGGCACTACTCAATAATTATTACAGTGATTACTGTTCAATATTTTATTTTATTGGTTCAATAATTGCTGCATTGATATTTCATATTATTGTTGTTTCAATAATTGTTACTGCACTGTATTTCCCATTATCAGATCAATAATTCATATTATTTGAATAATATTATTAGATAATATTATTGACAATGTCTAGAAAGTTCTGTCTAAGGAGAGGTTTGGTCATCTAATTGCGCGCCAGTAAGGAGAAATCCTTATTGGAAAGCCCCCTCTTTCCTGGGAACGGCCTGGTTGTCATAAATGTGATTCTGTAATATTATTTATGAATAATTAATTATTGATTCATATGATAAGGAAATATTTATTTTATGTGGATATAAATGAGGGATATATTTTTGTGGTTAAAAATGAAGGAGTTAATGTTGAGGTTTTTATCCATATTTTTGTCGGAATGGAGGTATTAAAAATCAGGGTTTTTGAGATATTTTGTGGGGGTTATAATTTTTAATCCGACCGTTGGATCGTGGTAATTTTTGGATATGTTATACATATATAAGTTGAGTATATGCCCACCAATTTTGAACCGTTAAAAATGAACGTATGATTTATTATGAATTTTACAAGATGACTGGTTCAGAAATTGTTGAATTTTCGGAGTTTATCATTTTGATGGAAAATTCTAGAATTGGTGGGCCCCACTTGTGGTTGGTGAAGAAATGTGCTGAATTATATTTCAAATGTGGTAGGTGGGAATAGTAGCAGGTAAAGCCATCAGGTTGCAGGTCAAACCTACCAAAATTTTCCTATAAATAGAGGGCTAAGTTAGAATTGAAAATTACACCAGAAACAAGTTTTCTCTCTTTCTCTCTCTAGATTATTGAGTGTATTTTGTGAGTATTTAGATACTTTGAGAGTTTCTATTCATCAGAGCAAGTTTCTTTCAGCCTTATACCGGTATTCCGACCAGAAGTACTGATATTTTGAGGTAAGGGATATTATTTTCTTCTTAATGATATTATTTTCTTCAATATCATTATGCTGAAATATTGATATGAGTTTTTATCAAATTTGGAACTTTTTGTGTCGGGGGGGTTACTATTCACGTATACGGTACTATTCACGTATACGGCACTATTCACGAATACGGCACTATTCACCGAAAAATAAAATTTTTCCTTTTTGTCCAAGATATCTATTATGGTTACTATCTTTGATTGTATCCATGTTTTGATCTTTATTTTTGAATTCTGCTTCACAATTGATTATTATGAAGTATTATTGATCTTGGATAAACTGTTATACGAATCCCTACTATTTGTCCTTCTGTCTCATTGGATTCGTTCTCTTTAAGATATTTTTCATCATCCTCAGTCCTAAATGATGATATTACTGAATATCTTTGGCCTGTAGTGCAAAGATGTATAATTACTTGATGAATATCTTTGGCCTGTAGTGCAAAGATGAACAGGTGTTGAGATGAACATGACCGACTGATGATACAAATGAATATCTTTGGCCTGTAGTGCAAAGATGAATATTTGGTTAAAGATGATTATTAATTGATGTTACAGGGATAAAATATTGATGATGGACTTTTAAATCTTAGAAGATAGTAGAATTCTTTCTCTACTTGACTCTTCTAATGGTTTGTTGTTTCCGCTGCAGTTGTTGATCTAAAACTTGTTGTCGATTATATTTTATCAGATTTTTCCCTGTTGAAGACTAACGATAATTTGTTGTATATTATCTTAGTCATAATATTCTTTACTGGGCTAGTTGAGCTCACCCTTTTCCTTTTTGTTCCATTTTTCTTCTCAGGAGGTGAGAACATAGCAGGATCTAGTCGGGATATGGAGTGATGGTTCTAGAAAGATGTATTAGCAGTCCTCACTATTTCTGTAAAATAGTGTTTGAATAATTGTAATGAGGATTTATTTGAGTGTGGATATTGTCTAGAAGACAATATTTGTATTTAAACTCACAGTATGTGTTGTCGTATTTTGCACGACAATTGTATTATTGAAGTTGTAGTTTGCTTTCTGTACCATGTAAGACCCCAATTTTTATAAATAAAGATGAATAGGGCTCAGTTGGTGGAGCGCGATAACGAGACAACGCAACAAAAAGAGAGCAGCCGGCAAAATGATAATACCAGTGAGAGCAGTCATCGAAGCGGTGACAACAAACGTGGAGGGAATCAACAGGCCAGAAATGGTAACCACTTTGGTGGTAATCAGGGCCAAAACAATAAGAATGGACATTTCAAGAAGAGGAGATTCAACAATGATGGAAAGACGTCAGCACCAGCACCTGTCGTTAAGGAAGAAGAACGACCACCTATCATATGTTTCAAATGCGGAGGGGAGGGGCACATCAGTCCAAACTGCGCGTTGCCGTCCAAAGCATGTTATAATTGTGGAAGAGAAGGTCATTTAGCCCGATTTTGTCGTTTACCGAAGACAAATTCAGCTAGGATGGAGGCACCAAAGGCCGTCCCAGAAAAGTCAAAACCGGTTGTGCAAGGGAGAGCGTTTGTTGTGACCTCCCAGAACGCAAGGAACCCGAATGAGGTCATCACGGGTAAGCTTATCATAAACTCTAACGAAGTCTATACTTTATTTGATACCGGTTCAACCCATTCTTTTATTTCTCCTACTTGCGCTCATCGATTAAATTTGATTCCGGAGAAATTAGACTTTGACTTAGCAGTTGAAACTCCATTGGGAGAAACCTTCATTACATCCACGGTTTATAAGTCTTGTTTGGTTCAAGTTGGTACCCACACATTACCTATCGATCTGATTTCATTAAAAATACTTGCATTTGACGTGATTCTAGGGATTGATTGGTTAACTACTCATTATGCAAAAATTGATTGTTTTAGTAAGGTTGTTAGTTTTCATATTCCTAATCGACCTATTATGCGAATTCAAGCAACCAAACCATTAAAATCAATCGCTGTCATCTCAAGCCATAAAGCTATTCGTTTATTGAAAAACGGATGTCAAGCTTTCTTAGCTCATGTCACAGATCTAAACAAAAATACGTCAGCTTTGAATGATATTTCTGTTGTTAATAAATTTCCTGACGTATTCCCTGAAGAACTTCCTGGCCTACCCCCAGAGCGTGAAATTGAATTTTGTATCGACCTTGAACCTGGTACAAAACCCATTTCCAAAGCCCCATATCGAATGGCTCCTATTGAACTTCAGGAGTTAAAGACCCAACTGCAGGAATTGTTAGACATTGGTTTTATTCGTCCTAGTACTTCTCCTTGGGGTGCTCCTGTTCTGTTCGTGAAGAAGAAAGATGGAAGTATGCGACTTTGTATTGATTATCGGGAGTTGAATCATGTCACCATCAAAAATAGGTACCCATTGCCACGTATTGATGACCTGTTTGACCAGTTGCAAGGAGCACAATTCTTTTCAAAGATCGATCTTCGTTCTGGATATCATCAGCTGAAGGTTAGAACTGAGGATATTCCAAAGACGGCTTTTAGAACTCGGTACGGGCATTATGAATTCTTAGTTATGTCTTTTGGATTGACTAATGCTCCTGCTGCCTTCATGGATATGATGAACAGGGTATTTAAGGAATATTTGGATCACTTTGTGGTCGTCTTTATCGATGACATCCTTGTTTATTCCAAAAGCCGTGAAGATCATGAGCAACACTTGAGGCTGGTACTCCAAAAGCTTCGTGAATACAAACTTTATGCCAAGTTGAAGAAATGCGAGTTTTGGCTGGAAGAGGTAGCATTCCTTGGGCACGTAGTATCAAGTCGTGGAATATCGGTTGACCCGGCAAAGATTGAAGCTATTCAAAGCTGGGAGCAACCTAAATCAGTGACCGAGGTACGTAGCTTTCTTGGTTTAGCTGGTTATTATCGGAGATTCGTGGAAGGATTTTCTCGAATCGCTACTCCATTAACTCAGCTGACTCGGAAAGATACAAAGTTTGGTTGGAGCGAAGAATGTGAGCAGAGTTTTCAAGAACTCAAGAGGAGACTCATTTCAGCACCTGTTCTAACAATACCATCTGGCTCGGAGGGATTTGTCATCTACAGTGATGCTTCGAGCAAAGGGTTGGGATGCGTTCTCATGCAACATGGAAAAGTCATAGCCTATGCATCAAGACAACTCAAGGAATATGAGAGGAATTATCCTACTCATGATCTAGAGTTGGCAGCTGTTGTCTTTGCACTTAAAATTTGGAGGCATTACTTGTATGGGGAGAAAGTGGAGATCTTTACGGATCATAAAAGTCTCAAATATTTCTTCACTCAAAAGGAACTCAACATGCGACAACGACGTTGGCTTGAACTGTTGAAAGATTATGATCATACCATTCAATACCATCCTGGAAAAGCGAACGTGGTAGCTGACGCATTGAGTAGAAGATCATATGCGGGTACAAGTGCAATATTAACAACGCAAAGGCCCATTTTGTGTGACTTGCAAAGGATGGAGATAGAGTTGAAGACTCCAGGGACCCATGTGATGATGGCGAATATACGAGTAGAACCGACTTTAATCGATAAAGTTAAAGCTGCTCAAGCTACAGACCTGGAGCTGATGCGTATGAAGAAGAAAGTGCAAGAAGGTGCTATATTGGAAGCAAGAATCGATGAAGAAGGAATACTTCGAGTCAACTCCAGACTCTGTGTTCCTAACAACCCTGATTTAAAGTATGAAATCATGATGGAGGCGCACAACACACCATTTGCAATCCATCCTGGAAGTACCAAAATGTATCATGATCTTTGTCATACATTTTGGTGGAGCAATATGAAGAGAGAGATAGCGTTGTTTATCTCAAGGTGTCTAACTTGTCAACGAGTCAAAGCGGAGCATCAAGTACCAAAAGGTCCATTGCAACCACTTGAAATTCCAGAATGGAAGTGGGAGCACATCACCATGGATTTCGTTACCGGTCTTCCTAGGGTTTCTCAAGGTATTGATGCTATTTGGGTCATTGTTGATAGATTGACCAAGTCTGCTCATTTCTTACCGATACGAGAAACTTATACACTTGAACGTCTTGCTCGTATGTACATAAACGAGATTGTAAGACTGCATGGTATGCCAGTATCCATAATTTCTGATCGAGACCCAAGATTCACTTCACGATTTTGGGTTAGTTTACAAAAAGCTTTGGGCACGGAGTTACGATTTAGTTCAGCATATCATCCTCAGACGGACGGACAATCAGAGAGGACTATTCAAACTCTTGAAGATCTATTAAGACTCTGTGTCTTTGACTTCAAAGGAAGTTGGGACAAGTTCTTACCATTGGTGGAGTTTTCCTACAACAACAGTTATCAAGCAAGTATTGGCATGGCTCCATTCGAAGCATTGTATGGAAGAAAATGTCGTTCTCCAGTATGCTGGGATGAGGTGGGCGAAGCAACGTTGTTGGGACCGGAGTTGGTACGTATGACTACAGAAAAGATTCAAACGATCCGACAACGTATAAAAACCTCACAAGATCGACAAAAGAGTTATGCTGATCTTCATCGAAAGGACGTGGAATTTGATGTAGGAGATCATGTGTTCTTACGTGTTGCTCCATGGAAAGGAGTTACGAGATTTGGAAAGAGAGGAAAGCTAAATCCTCGATTCATCGGTCCATTTTTAATCCTCGATCGAGTAGGAACTGTGGCTTATAGACTCGCTTTACCGCCAAGTATGTCTCGTGTTCATAACGTTTTCCACATATCCATGTTACGCAAATATGTGGAAGACCCGAACCACATTATTGAGTTAGAACCGGACGAAATAGCGGAGGATTTGACGTATGAAGAAGTTCCTGTTCAAATCTTGGATAAGAAGGAACATATTCTACGCTCCAAGGTTATACCTCAAGTTAAAGTTTTGTGGAGAAACCACGATGTTGAGGAAATGACTTGGGAGTTAGAATCAGAAATGAAATCAAGGTATCCTTACCTCTTCGACATACCAGGTACGTACCCTAATTTCGAGGACGAAATTTCATAAGAAGGGGAGGTTGTAAGATCCCAATTTTTATAAATAAAGATGAATTTTCTATAAATATCATTTTTGAATATTATGGAGTTAATTTGATATAATGTTATAGTTGTGGGTAATATTTATAAATTTTGCAAAGTAAGCAAGTTGTTATAAAATATTCGTTTGGTCGGAGAATATTCTTTTTATCGGGGAATATTCGTACGACGGCACAATCATTGGTGGACACCACAACAGAATTATTGTCGGATGGAGAAAACGACAGAATTATCTTTCTATAAAAATAACGGCTGAGGTGTTACCGTTAAAACTGTTGAACTACTCGGTAGTAAAAGTACAGTAATACGCGTGGTTGCATAGTAGCACACGGTATTGATTATTGATGCTTACGTGAGAAGTCACTCAGCTATACTCAATTATTGCTACAGTAATTGCTGCATCATATCTCTTAAATTATTGTCATAGTATCATCTGTATAATATGTTATATTATTGAGACGTTGTGGTAAGTTTGGTTATTTTATGGGGGGCCATATGTCATCATCTAAGAGTCTCTTCGTCAATAGTAATTACCGTCGTCAATAGTAATTACCGTCGTCAATAGTAATTACCGTCGTCAATAGTAATTACCGTCGTCAATAGTATTTACCTTGGTCAATAGTAATTACCTTCGTCAATAGTATTTACCTTGGTCAATAGTAATTACCTTCGTCAATAGTATTTACCTTGGTCAATAGTAATTACTTTCGTCAATAGTAGTTGTCCCTTCAATATTACCAAGAGTCATTTGACCCTTCGTTAAGACCAAGAGCCACCCTCAGTTTTTCTATAAATAGAGGCCTAGGGCTTCATTATTTTTCACGAATTCATTCAAGCTATAGAGAGAGAAAGTATAGAGAGAATAAGAGAGAGAGAGACTAAAAGTATTCTGCTACATCACTTTTCCAATATCCAGTTCTTTTAAGGTAGGGAATATTATTTCTTTTATATTCATGAAGAGAACTTCTGTTATTCCATTTGTTATTATTCTGTTGGAATAACCAGTATACGCGGTCTACCCTATACTTGGTGACATTCTTCTATTATTCTGTTGGAACATCCTGTCTGTGTGTTTTACACCGGACCTGGTTCCGTTTATTATTCTGTTGGAACATCCTGTCTGTGTGTTTTACACCGGACCTGGTTCCGTTTTATTATTATTCTGTTGGAATATCCTGTCTGTGTGTTTTACACCGGACCTGGTTCCATTATTTATTATTCTGTCGGAATATCCTGTCTGTGCGTTTACGCCGGACCTGGTTCCATTATTTATTATTCTATTGGAATAACCTGTTTGTGTGGTCTATCGCATGCATGGTGATTTCTTTTGTTATTCCATTCTTTATTGTACTCAGTTGGTTAAGTTTTGACTTCTATACTCCATGAAATTTGTGGAATATCCTTGATAGTTGCGTTTCATCCAGTATCTTTTCAAGAAAATATTCTTCTAAGCGTTCTTGAATTTTACTCCACAATGCAGTATCATGTTGACAATTTGGACGTTGTTAATTCCTGGATAAATTAATTCTTGAACTTGTTTTATTGAATTCTTATATCATTGTCATCATCCTCATGTTTATAAAATGTTGAAAGTCATCTGTGGCATGTAGTGCATAGATGGACTTGGTATGATTATGACCAGGGATTATTCGGTATAATCATGACCGTAATGTTACAAATGATGTGGTAAAAGTCCTCATTGGCCCGTAGTGCATTGATGGACAGTTGTTGGCATGATCATGACCATTAATGAATATACGAATATCCTTGGCCGTAGTGCAGGGGTGATTCGATGATGTGGATTATTTTATGAAGCTGAGTCTCAGCGATCGCAGTGTTGAAAAACCTTTTAAATCATAAAAGATAGTAGAGTTTATTTTCTACTTGACTCTTTTAATGGATTGCTTGTTCCGCTGCAGTTAAACTTGATGTCTATTATATTTTATCAGTTTAACATTGTTGAAGGCTAATGATAATTTATTCTGCATTATCTTAGTCATAATATTTCTTACTGGGCTAGTTGAGTTCACCCTTTCTTTCACTGTTCTCTTCAGGAAATGAGAACGTAGCTGGGACAAGTCGGGGTACGGAGTGATGGTCCGAATGATAGTATTAGTTAGTAGTCCTCACTATTCTATGTAATGGTGTGTTAATAAATGTAATGAGGACTCCTTTTGAGTATGAATACTCTCTAGAAGATAATATTTGTATTCAAACTCACAGTTTATGTTTTGTCGTATTGTACACGACAGTTGTATTATTAAGTTGTATTTGTATTCTGTACTATGTATCTGACGACCCAAGATGGGTGATGTATACCTAATTTTGGGGTCGTCACATACCATGTATTTGGCGACTCAGAATGGGTGTTGTATACCTATTCTGGGGGCGTCACAGTTGGTATCAAAGCTTAGGGATATGATCCCTGGCTGAGATGTGAGACAAGAACTAGGAGGGGAGAGACGGGGAATTCCTTCGCTAGTATGACCTGACTAAGTTTATTTGGTGTTTATTTGGTCGGTCAGAGTATAGGGATAATATATGACATGACTATTAACCCTTGTTTTATGGCAGTATTTAAGAATGGCAGCTGAGAACGTTAATAATGGAGTAAATCAGACCGTGGAGACACCTTTGATCACTACCCAGGGGAACGTGCAACAGGAAGGCAATATTCCTCCTGTAAACAACGTTACCGAGCAAACGATGAATGATGGAATGTTTAGGAGCTTTTTGCAGTTCATGCAAAATCAGACGGGGGAGACTCGTGTGCAGAATACGGGTGGAAATGATAACAACGCGCGGTTTGTCACAGCTAAGCAGTTCAAAGAATTGGGACCACCAGAATTTAAGAGAAAGCCGGATCCGATCATGGCGGAAACGTGGGTCAAGCAAATTACCAAGATATTTGATGTCTTGGGATGCACGGAGGAACAGAAGGTTCCATTCGCCACATTTATGTTCCGCGGTGAGGCAGACTACTGGTGGGAGTCTGTGAAGCGTACCCAGCCTGACGCACTCAACATGTCCTGGGAAACATTTCAAAAACTGTTCAATGACAAGTACTTTCCTGAAAGTATTCGTCATATGAAGGAGGTTGAGTTTATTAGACTGGAACAAAACAACATGACGGTGTCCCAGTACGAGGCGAAGTTTGCAGAGTTATCCAGGTTTGCACCTCATTTGGTCGAAAATGAGGAACGAATGACGCGGATGTTTCTGAGAGGTTTAAAACCTGAGATTCGTCAATACCTTATCTCTCATAAATTTTCTCTGTATTCAGACGTTGTCAACAGGGCCCAATTATTAGAGAGAGATAATGAGTATACTCAACCGAGGGACCACAACCAGGGTCATACCGGTGACAGCAATCATCAGAGCGATGATAACCAACGAGGAGGGAAAAATACGAACAAAGGCGGTAACCACTCGGGTGGTCATCGTGGCCATGATAATAGGAGAGGTGAGTCAAGTGGAAATTTCAGAAAGAGGAGATTCAACAATGACGGGAAGACACCAGCACCAGCACCAGCACCAACAACAAATTTTAGGGGAGGAGAACGACCGCCAGTTAGATGTTACAAATGCGGGAAAGAGGGACATATCAGCCCAAACTGTCCACAACAATCCAAGGTGTGTTACAACTGTGGGAAGGAAGGCCACATCGCTCGAGATTGTACTATAGCAAAACCAAGTTCAGCGGGAGTGGTGATTCCAAGGGCTGTCCCGGATAAGGCGAAATCAGCGGTTCCTGGAAGAGCGTTTGTCGTAACTGGCCAAAACGTGAGAAACCCGAACGAGGTGATCACGGGTAAGCTAATCTTGAATTCTTGCGAAGTTTATACCTTACTAGATACCGGTTCTACCCATTCTTTTATCTCTCCTGCTTGTGCTCAACGTTTAAACTTGACTCCGGAGAAATTGGACTTTAACTTATCTGTTGAAACTCCGTTGGGTGAAACCTTCGTTACATCTACAGTTTATAAATCTTGCATGATCCAAGTTGGCACTATCACATTACCTGTTGATCTTATCTCTTTAAAGATACTTGCTTTTGATGTGATTTTAGGAATTGATTGGTTAACCACTCATCATGCTAAAATTGATTATTTTCGTAAGGTTGTTAGTTTTCATATTCCTAACCAACCTGTCATACGAATTCAAACTACTAAACCATTAAAATCAGTCACTGTCATATCAAGCCACAAAGCTATTCGTTTATTGAAAAACGGATGTCAAGCTTTCTTAGCCCATGTTATGGATTTGAACAAAGACAAGTCAGATTTGAATAATATTTCTATTGTTAGAGAATTTTCTGATGTATTTCCTGAAGAACTTCCCGGTCTACCCCCGGAACGAGAAATTGAATTCTTTATTGACCTTGAACCCGGTACAAAGCCCATTTCTAAAACCCCATATCGAATGGCTCCTATTGAACTTCAGGAGTTAAAAGTCCAACTACAGGAGTTGTTGGACATCAGTTTTATTCGTCCTAGTACGTCTCCTTGGGGTGCTCCTGTTTTATTCGTAAAGAAGAAAGACGGGAGTATGCGACTTTGTATTGACTATCGAGAATTGAACCATGTCACCATCAAGAATAGGTATCCGCTACCTCGCATTGATGACCTGTTTGACCAGTTGCAAGGAGCACAATTCTTTTCAAAGATCGATCTTCGTTCTGGATATCATCAGCTGAAGATTAAAACTGAGGATATTCCAAAGACTGCCTTCAGAACTCGGTACGGGCATTATGAATTCTTAGTAATGTCTTTTGGATTGACTAATGCTCCTGCTGCCTTCATGGATATGATGAACCGTGTATTCAAAGAATATTTGGATCAGTTCGTTGTTGTCTTTATTGATGACATCCTCATCTATTCCAAAAGCCGTGAAGATCATGAGCGCCATTTGAAGCTGGTACTGCAAAGGCTTCGTGAAAACAAGCTATATGCCAAACTGAAGAAATGCGAGTTCTGGCTTGAGGAAGTAGCATTCCTTGGGCACGTAGTGTCAAAACATGGAGTATCTGTCGACCCGGCGAAGATTGAAGCCATACAAAGTTGGGAGCAACCGAAGTCGGTAACCGAAGTACGTAGCTTTCTGGGCTTAGCTGGTTATTATCGGAGATTTGTGGAAGGATTTTCTCGAATCGCTACTCCGTTAACTCAGCTGACTCGAAAAGATACAAAATTCGTATGGAGTGAGGAATGCGAGAAGAGTTTCCAAGAACTCAAGAGGAGACTCATTTCGGCACCTGTTTTGACAATACCATCTGGTTCGGATGGATTTGTTATCTACAGCGATGCTTCAGGCAAAGGGTTAGGATGTGTTCTCATGCAACATGGGAAAGTCATAGCCTATGCCTCACGACAACTCAAAGAATATGAGAGGAATTATCCTACTCATGATTTGGAGTTGGCAGCAGTCGTTTTTGCGTTGAAGATCTGGAGACACTACCTGTATGGGGAGAAAGTGGAGATCTATACAGATCATAAAAGCCTCAAATATTTCTTCACCCAAAAGGAACTCAACATGCGGCAACGACGTTGGCTTGAGCTGTTGAAAGATTACGATCATACCATCCAATACCATCCTGGAAAAGCAAACGTAGTAGCTGACGCATTGAGTAGAAGATCATATGCGGGTACGAGTGCAATGTTTTTAACACAAAGGCCCATTTTGTATGACTTGCAAAGGATGGAGATAGAGATGAAGGCTCCAAGTACCCACATGATGATATCAAATATACGAGTAGAACCGACTTTAATCGATAAAGTTAAAGCTGCTCAAGCTACGGATATAGAGCTGATGCGTATGAAGAAGAAAGTGCAAGAAGGTGCTATTCCAGAAGCAAGAATCGATGAAGAAGGAATACTTCGAGTCAACTCCAGACTTTGTGTTCCTAACGATTTTGACTTGAAGCATAGAATAATGATGGAGGCACACAACACACCGTTTGCAATCCATCCTGGGAGTACCAAAATGTATCACGATCTTCGACATACATTTTGGTGGAGCAATATGAAAAGAGAGATCGCGGAGTTTATCTCGAGGTGTTTAACTTGTCAACGTGTAAAGGCGGAGCATCAAGTGCCAAAGGGTCCATTGCAACCACTTGAGATCCCGAAATGGAAGTGGGAACACATTACTATGGATTTTGTTACAGGTCTTCCCAAGGTTTCTCAAGGCATAGATGCGATTTGGGTTATTGTTGATAGATTAACCAAGTCCGCTCATTTCTTGCCGATACGTGAGACTTATTCCCTTGAACGTCTTGCTAGTATGTACGTGAACGAGATTGTGAGATTGCATGGCATGCCAGTATCCATAGTTTCGGATCGTGACCCAAGATTCACTTCACGATTTTGGGTTAGCTTGCAGAAAGCTATGGGCACGGATTTACGATTCAGTTCAGCATACCATCCTCAAACGGACGGACAATCAGAGAGGACTATTCAAACTCTTGAAGATCTATTAAGACTTTGTGTCTTAGATCTCAAAGGGAGTTGGGATAAGTACCTACCATTGGTGGAATTCTCCTACAACAACAGTTATCAGGCGAGCATAGGTATGGCTCCATTTGAGGCGTTGTATGGAAGAAAATGTCGTTCTCCAGTATGCTGGGACGAGGTGGGTGAAGCAACATTGTTGGGACCAGAATTGGTACGCATTACTACAGAGAAGATCCAAACGATTCGACAACGTATACAAACGGCACAGGATCGACAAAAGAGTTATGCGGATCTTCATCGGAAGGACGTGGAATTTAATATTGGGGATCATGTATTGTTACGTGTTGCACCATGGAAGGGAGTTACAAGATTTGGGAAGAGAGGAAAGCTCAATCCAAGATTTGTTGGTCCATTTGAGATTCTTGAGCGAATAGGAAATGTGGCATATAGACTCGCATTACCTCCAAGCATGTCTCGTGTTCATAATGTTTTTCACATATCTATGCTTCGTAAATATGTTAAAGACCCGAACCACATTATTGAGTTAGAACCAGACGAGATAGCTGAAGATTTAACGTACGAGGAGGTACCTGTTAAGATCTTGGATAGGAAAGAGCATGTCCTACGCACGAAGGTTATACCACAAGTTAAGGTTTTGTGGAGAAACCATGCTATTGAAGAAATGACCTGGGAGTTGGAATCAGAAATGAAAGCGAGGTATCCTCACCTTTTTGAAACATCAGGTGCGTACGTCAAT
This sequence comes from Panax notoginseng, assembly GCA_016801055.1. Classification (NCBI taxonomy): domain Eukaryota; kingdom Viridiplantae; phylum Streptophyta; class Magnoliopsida; order Apiales; family Araliaceae; genus Panax; species Panax notoginseng. Next base: position 232,284,921 of record CM029014.1, read on the forward strand.
TTCGAGGACGAAATTTTATAAGGAGGGGAGGTTGTAAGACCCCAACTTATTAATGAATAAAATCAAATTTTCTCTAAATATTATTGTGAATAATAAGGGGTTAATTTGATATAATACTTTGGTTATGGGTGAAATGTGCAAATTTTGCAAAATAAGCAAGTGGTTATAAAATATTTATTTTTGGTCGGTGAATATTCGGTTGGTCGTGGAATATTCTTGCTGTCGGGGAATATTCGTACGACGACGCAGCCTTGTGTGGGCCCCATAACGGAAAGCGATTGGATGAAGAAAACGACAAGTATAAGTTGTTTATTAATAATGGCGTAGTTGTTACCGTTAACACTGTTTAGATACCCGGTGGTTAAAAATACAGTAATAACGCGTGGTTGCATAGTAGCACACGGATTGCACAGTATAGTTGAATTATTGATTCGTACGTAAGAAGGCACTACTCAATAATTGTTACAGTGATTACTGTTCAATATTTTATTTTATTGATTCAATAATTGCTGCATTGATATTTCATATTATTGTTGTTTCAATAATTGTTACTGCACAGTATTTCCCATTATCAGATCAATAATTCATATTATTTGAATAATATTATTAGATAATATTATTGACAATGTCTAGAAAGTTCTGTCTAAGGAGAGGTTTGGTCATCTAATTGCGCGCCAGTAAGGAGAAATCCTTATTGGAAAGCCCCCTCTTTCCTGGGAACGGCCTGGTTGTCATAAATGTGATTCTGTAATATTATTTATGAATAATTAATTATTGATTCATATGATAAGGAAATATTTATTTTATGTGGATATAAATGAGGGATATATTTTTGTGGTTAAAAATGAAGGAGTTAATGTTGAGGTTTTTATCCATATTTTTGTCGGAATGGAGGTATTAAAAATCAGGGTTTTTGAGATATTTTGTGGGGGTTATAATTTTTAATCCGACCGTTGGATCGTGGTAATTTTTGGATATGTTATACATATATAAGTTGAGTATATGCCCACAAATTTTGAACCGTTAAAAATGAACGTATGATTTATTATGAATTTTACAAGATGACTGGTTCAGAAATTGTTGAATTTTCGGAGTTTATCATTTTGATGGAAAATTCTAGAATTGGTGGGCCCCACTTGTGGTTGGTGAAGAAATGTGCTGAATTATATTTCAAATGTGGTAGGTGGGAATAGTAGCAGGTAAAGCCATCAGGTTGCAGGTCAAACCTACCAAAATTTTCCTATAAATAGAGGGCTAAGTTAGAATTGAAAATTACACCAGAAACAAGTTTTCTCTCTTTCTCTCTCTAGATTATTGAGTGTATTTTGTGAGTATTTAGATACTTTGAGAGTTTCTATTCATCAGAGCAAGTTTCTTTCAGCCTTATACCGGTATTCCGACCAGAAGTACTGATATTTTGAGGTAAGGGATATTATTTTCTTCTTAATGATATTATTTTCTTCAATATCATTATGCTGAAATATTGATATGAGTTTTTATCAAATTTGGAACTTTTTGTGTCGGGGGTTACTATTCACGTATACGGTACTATTCACGTATACGGCACTATTCACGAATACGGCACTATTCACCGAAAAATAAAATTTTTCCTTTTTGTCCAAGATGTCTATTATGGTTACTATCTTTGATTGTATCCATGTTTTGATCTTTATTTTTGAATTCTGCTTCACAATTGATTATTATGAAGTATTATTGATCTTGGATAAACTGTTATACGAATCCCTACTATTTGTCCTTCTGTCTCATTGGATTCGTTCTCTTTAAGATATTTTTCATCATCCTCAGTCCTAAATGATGATATTACTGAATATCTTTGGCCTGTAGTGCAAAGATGTATAATTACTTGATGAATATCTTTGGCCTGTAGTGCAAAGATGAACAGGTGTTGAGATGAACATGACCGACTGATGATACAAATGAATATCTTTGGCCTGTAGTGCAAAGATGAATATTTGGTTAAAGATGATTATTAATTGATGTTACAGGGATAAAATATTGATGATGGACTTTTAAATCTTAGAAGATAGTAGAATTCTTTCTCTACTTGACTCTTCTAATGGTTTGTTGTTTCCGCTGCAGTTGTTGATCTAAAACTTGTTGTCGATTATATTTTATCAGATTTTTCCCTGTTGAAGACTAACGATAATTTGTTGTATATTATCTTAGTCATAATATTCTTTACTGGGCTAGTTGAGCTCACCCTTTTCCTTTTTGTTCTATTTTTCTTCTCAGGAGGTGAGAACATAGCAGGATCTAGTCGGGGTATGGAGTGATGGTTCTAGAAAGATGTATTAGCAGTCCTCACTATTTCTGTAAAATAGTGTTTGAATAATTGTAATGAGGATTTATTTGAGTGTGGATATTGTCTAGAAGACAATATTTGTATTTAAACTCACAGTATGTGTTGTCGTATTTTGCACGACAATTGTATTATTGAAGTTGTAGTTTGCTTTCTGTACCATGTATTTGGCGACTCAGAATGGGTGTTGTATACCTATTCTGGGGGCGTCACAACGAAGAATATTTTCATCACCTGTCTTTATCTGAAACATCAAAGATCATGGTTATACCAAATCACAGTTCCTGTTTATAATCATACTAACAAATCCATCTTTGCACTACGGGCCAAAGATATTCATCAACAAACCATCTTTGCACTACAGGCCAAAGATATTCAACAACAGTTCATCTTTGCACTACAGGCCAAAGATATTCATCAACAGGCCATCTTTGCACTACATGCCAAAGATATTCATCAACAATTCATATTTGCACTACAGACCAAATATATTCATATCTCAAAGAAATATATAATCACTTCAGAATTTATATAAACAATAATTATAACCATGTTGATCAATTCACCTTTGCACTTAAGCTTAAGATATTCAATTATAAATTCAATGGTCATGATCATACCAGTCACAATTCAACTTTGCATTACAGGCCAAAGAGAACCCTAGTCATGATCATACCAATAATCTACCCATCTTTACACTCCAGTGAAAGAGAATTTCAACATCAGGGTTATAAAAATGTTATATATGATGATAAAAATAATATGATTAACATATAGTTTTAATCTCAAGAGTAATATTCGTAACTCATGAATAGTAACCCCGACACAAAAGATAGAAATTCTACAATAAAATTCATACCAATATTTCGGTATAATGATATTGAAAGAATAACATTACTTAAATTTATAAATAATTTATTTTAATTGTTTACACTTTACTAATTAATGTATTTAATCATCATAAAATGCCAACTCTTACAATTTCATCATCAATAACCAAAACCCTCATCAAAAATCTGCATATACCTCATATAGGATTCTCAAGTCATAAAATCCTATTTTCCAATTTTCTTTCTTCACAAAACATATTTAATTCATTTACTCATAACTAGACTATTTTCATGAAAAATACCAAATCAGTTCCAAAAATATTTCTTTTCTGGGATTTAGCATAATATAGTCCCATAGTGAACATATATTTTTCTCAGAATTTTTAAAAGTCATTTACTATTTTTCATATGGCCAAAATAGCCGAATATTTAGACATTTATCAAAAATTGTACTTTTGTCTAAAAATTCTGAAATTTACAGAGTATACTTCTATCATATACATGTACTCCCAATAAAAATTTCATCAATTTTGGAGTTAACCACAAGGAATTATAAGCTGTTACTTTTAAAATAGTTTTTTCTCATAAAATTCATAACTCTCAATCTATACATCCAAAAATCATCATTTTTGGACACAATCAAGAAAACTCATCAAAATATCATTTCAAATTTTTCTAGAATTTTTTTGAAGATCAAAAAAATTACGAAACTGAAAATCATAACAACCCTTAAAATCCCTTAATATCCCTTACTATCCCTTACCTCAAAAGAGCAGTACTTCTGACGGAATATCGGATATGATGCTGAAAGAAACTTGCACTGATGAATAGCAACTCACCAAGTATCTAAAAACTCACAAAATATGCTTCATAATATAGAGAGAGAAAGAGAGAAAGCTTATGTTTTTGGTGTGATTTTCAATTCTAACTTAGCCCTCTATTTATAGGAAAATTTTGGTAGGTTTGACCTGCAACCTGATGGCTTTACCTGTTACTATTCCCACCCACCACATTTGAAATATAATTCAGCACATTTTTTCACCAACCACAAGTGGGGCCCACCAATTCTAGAATTTTCCACCAAAAATGATTTATAACCTGATTTCCGAATCAGCCACCTCTTAAAATTCATAACAAATCATACGTTCATTTTTAACGGTTCAAAATTTATGGACATATACTCAACTTATATATGTATAACATATCCAAAAATTACCACGATCCAACGGTCGGATTAAAAATTATAACCCCCGCAAAATATCTCAAAAACCCTGATTTTTAATACCTCCATTCCGACAAAAATACTGATAAAAACCTCAACATTAACTCCTTCATTTTTAACCACAAAAATATATCCCTCATTTATATCCACATAATATAAATATTTCCTTATCATATGAATCAATAATTAATTATTCACAAATAATATTACAGAATCACATTTATGACAACCAGGCCGTTCCCAGGAAAGAGGGGGCTTTCCAATAAGAATTTCTCCTTACTGGCGCGCAATTAAATGACCAAACCTCTCCTTAGACAGAACTTTCTAGACATTGTCAATAATGCTATCTAATAATATTATTTAAATAATATGAATTATTGATCTGATAATGGAAAATACTGTGCAGCAACAATTATTGAAACAACAATAATATAACATATCAACGCAGCAATTATTGAATCAATAAAATAAAATATTGAACAGTAATTACTGTAACAATTATTGAGTAGTGCCTTCTTACGTAAGAATCAATAATTTCAAAAATACTATGCAATACCGTGTGCTACTGTGCAATAACGCGTATTACTGTATTTTAACCATCGGGTATTTCAACAGTGTTAACGGTAACAACTACGCCGTTATTTGTAAAAACTCAAATTTGTCGTTTTCTTCACCCGACAGTTATTCGTTATGGGGCCTACAAATAGCTGTGCCGTCGTACGAATATTTCCCGAAAGAAAGAATATTCCACGACCAAACGAATATTCCCCGACAACAATGATTATTTTATAATCACTTGCTTATTTTGAAAAAAAATTCACATTTCACCCATAACTTTAAACTTTTATCAATTTAACCATTTACTGAATAGTAATTATAAGAAAAATTGAATACTTTTATTTCATAAAATTCGGGGTCTTACAGCACTATTCACCGAAAAATAAAATTTTCTCTTTTTGTCCAAGATGTCTATTATGGTTACTATTTTTGATTGTATCCATGTTTTGATCTTTATTTTTGAATTCTGCTTCACAATTGATTATTATGAAGTATTATTGATCTTGGATAAACTGTTATACGAATCTCTACTATTTGTCCTTCTGTCTCACAGGATTCGTTCTCTTTAAGATATTTTTCATCATCCTCAGTCCTAAATGATGATATTACTGGATATCTTTGGCCTGTAGTGCAAAGATGTATGATTATTTGATGAATATATTTGGCCTGTAGTGCAAAGATGAACAGGTGTTGAGATGAACATGACTGACAGGTGATACAAATGAATATCTTTGGCCTGTAGTACAAAGATGAATATTTGGATAAAGATGATTATTAATTGATATTACAGGGATAAAATATTGATGATGGACATTTAAATCTTAGAAGATAGTAGAATTCATTCTCTACTTGACTCTTCTGATGGTTTGTTGTTTCCGCTGCAGTTGTTGATCTAAAACTTGTTGTCGATTATATTCTATCAGCTTTTTCTCTGCTGAATACTAATGATAATTTGTTGTATATTATCTTAGTCATAATATTCTTTACTGGGCTAGTTGAGCTCACCCCTTTCCTTTTTGTTCAATTTTTCTTCTCAAGAGGTGAGAACATAGCAGGATCTAGTCGGGGTATAGAGTGATAGTTCTAGAAAGATGTTTTAGCAGTCCTCACTATTTTTGTAAAATAATGTTTGAATAATTATATTGAGGACTTATTTGAGTGTGGATATTGTCTAGAAGATAATATTTGTATTTAAACTCACAGTATGTGTTGTCGTATTTTGCACGACAATTGTATTATTAAAGTTGTAGTTTGCTTTCTGTACCATGTATTTGGCGATTCAGAATTGGTGTTGTATACCTATTTTGGGGGCGTCACATCAAGTGCTCGAGCCCCTCAACTATAAGCCCCTCCAATAACGTATCAAACAAATTCAAAATTTCAAAACCCAATTGCTTAATTTTTGACTCTATAACCTCTAACATCTTCTTTCAATTGGTGAAAAAATGACAATGCAAGACTGGGGTTTTTTCTGAGCGTGTTCAAGTGAAAAGTAACTTTAGAATTTACTAGAGATAATACATACATACACACACATGGTGCGGTTTCGGTTTTATGCAGTTTGGTTTTGGCTAGTAACCAAACCGGAATCATAAATTTGATTATTCAACCCACCTAAAATCGCCATATACGCCGGAACCGTTGGTGCGGTTTTAATTGGTGCGGTTCGTGCGATTTTTGGTGCGTTTTCGGTTCCAATTTGGTTACTTGCTCAGCCCTAACACACATTATATATATATATAATACACTCCACCTTTTCCACCATCCTCCACTAACATTATATAATATATATATATATATATATATATATATATATATATACACACACACACACATCACATACATATATATATAAATATATTTTACCTCTCCTTTATGTAACTTCCACTCATCCCTATTTTTAGATTTCATACATCACATGTGGGCCCCATATGTGGGTAAAATAGGGGGTCCATAAAATAAGCAAAACTGAGTGATTTCTCACGTAAGCATCAATAATCAATACCGTGTGCTACTATGCAACCACGCGTATTACTGTACTTTTACTACCGAGTAGTTCAACAGTTTTAACGGTAAAACTTTCGCCGTTATTTTCATAAAATATTTTTGTCGTTTTCTCAATCCGACAATAATTCCGTTGCGGGGTCCACCAATGATTGTACCGTCGTACGGATATTCCCCGACAAAAAGAATATTTTCCGATCAATCGAATATTATACATCAACTTGCATACTTTGCAAAAATTATAAATACTACCCACAACTATAACATTATCTCAAATCCACACCATAATATAAAAAAAAATATTTCGAGAAATTTAAATCTTTATTCATAAAATCTGGGGTCTCACACTTATCATCTTGGTGCCTTGTCTGATGCTATCAGCCGAGAGCACTACGATTCTTCTTAAACCTCTGCACACTACGATCTTTACTTGCTCGTGTTGTTGACTCTACGTTTTCGAAAGCACACTACGATCGTTGACTTGTAAACTCCATGTTTCCTTCAGCACACTATGATCGTTGAGATGACTCGGTAAACGTTGGGACCACTCTACGATTTCTGAAGAGGCCCTTTAAGGCAGGCACACTACGATCTTCGAAGCTCTACGTTTTTGCCTTGACTTCTGCAATGTTAATCAGATGATACACTACGATTTCTTCGAAGCCTGTCTATTACATCTCAAGATCAACCTAACAGTTTTGATCTTTCTATCTATACATTCTATTACAAAATGATACACGTTAAGAGCTTAGATCAACCTAACAAATTTGATCTATCACTAAGTCCTTGTACATATTTTACTTGAAGGACTTTACAAACAATCATGAGCATATATATTAAAACATCAAATCATAATATGCATTCTCCCAACAGAGCTGGATACAAATTACTCATTCTAGCCTGAAATTAATCATAATTAGATGGGATTTTTTTTAAAATAAAAAAAATTGGTAAAAATTCTTAATTTAAAATCTATATGAAAAATGTACTCGTGTAATGAGGAGTAGGGGTGATAATTATGAAATAAATCTAGAGTTCGGAATAAATTTTGGTTCAAATCTCAAGTCCGAATCGAATCAAATCCATCACAAATTCATCCAAAAAGTCATGACGGAAGATACTATTGTTAGTAACATAATTCTTTATATACAAACAAAATTTTTCTATATCTTTCGACGTAGTCGTGGGACTGAGGTGTTACAAATTAATTACCTGAATAATGAACCATACTGCCCAAGAAATAGGACTAGCTATGAGTAGAAAAGGGCCTAACATGAAGTTTCCATGGTTAGTTTGATTTGTAGGTGCAGAATTTTGTGCAATATATGTTTACCACTATGCTTACTAAAATTAATTCATGAAATGACCGATTAAGATTACAATTTTTTCTTGTAACAGAGCAATCATATAGTCGCACTGAAAGTTCTTTTTCTATTTGGATTTATAGCAAAAGATATTGTGATTGCCTATTTGTCTTTTTCTGCTTATGAGCAATACGGTATACATTAGTACCACGTAGCAACTCTATTGTCTTTGATTTTGGTATTAAGTGCCTCTGGTGACCTATTTACTTTATTTTTTTGACTTGCTATTATTTTTAAATATGTGCAGGAAGACTGCTTCTACGACCTGCCTTACAATACTGGATATCAAATTTTCGTGCTACGTTTACGGAAGACAAGAGACGAAATTATAAAGTGTACTCTCTCTATATATGTAGATATATGATTTTATTAAGTTAATAATATTTTAGTTTTTTGTATTTTTGTCATTATTTACTATGGGGACATTGAGCTAGTCAGGTATACCAAAAGAATGTCAAATTTTAATTTGGCAACAATATAATTCGTTACCAAAGCATTGAACAATTTTTAATATAGCAACAATTTTTTATACATTTAGCAACAAATTTTCGTTGCTAATGGCATTAAAAATAAAATATTTGGCAACGAAAAATTAACCTAATAACAACGGAGAGGATATTGTTGCTAATACTAAAATAAAAGGCAATATATTTTATCTTTACAAATTATATCAACTTTCGTTGCACATATAAAGAAACGACAACATATAATGTCGTTGCTAATCGACGACTTTCGTTGCTATTGAAAAATAACCAGCAACAAACATTGTCGTTGCTGATTCAGCATAACGTCGTTGTCAAATAATATAATCAACAACGAAAATTGTTGCTAAAAAATTTACATTCCGCAACGAAAGCAAGCTTAGGAAACAATTTTCATAATTTACTGCAACGAAAAATGTCGTTGCAAAATGGTGTCAATTGCAACGAAAATGCATGGTGTTGCAAAAAAAAAAGAGTTCATTTCGTTGCCAATTAGCAGGCTTTTGCAACGAAATGGGGTTTTTTAGCAACGAAATTTTAATTATTCTGCAACAATACATTTTGTTGTTAAATGATCGATGTCTCTGTAAGAAAGTCAAATTTCGTTGCAAAATGTATTACTTTTGGCAACGAAAAAAATATGTTCGTTGCGGAACAATTAGCAACGCTTATTGCGCAACGAAAGACGCAACGACAGTAAAGTCGTTGCCAAAACCCTTTTGCAACGAAATTTGGCACCTTTAGCAACGAAAATCGGTTGTTGTTGAAGCCCCATTTTTTTGTAGTGTATTCTCATTTTAGTATAATATAACCTAGAAGAGAAAATATATTAATTTTCTAATATGAGCTTCTGGCCCGATACTATTGAAGTAATATAAAGAAATTCTTCACTGCATTCGTTATTGATTTCAATATAATAACTATATTATAACGTATATCCTTAAAGCTGAGAAAATTTCTACTTGTTTCAGAAGAATATAAAGAATTATCAATACAAAATTTTGTGCCCTTTGAAAACATTATAATCGCTCTTCCAGAGACTTTAATTAAATTTGATGAATAATCGCTCTTCAAGAGTCTTCAATTATGCTTGATGAATAATCGCTCTTCTTAGCTGTACAACCCTGTTTTTGTATATATATTCAAATTATACCTAAAACACTATATTTTGTAAAAATTCTGTTAGAATAAATAGTATATATTTTTTAGAAGTCACAAACAAAAAAAATTAAAAATGTCCAATAAACCGGTTCAATAAACCGATCTGCGTGGAAGGACTATATATATATATATAGAGAGAGAGAGGGAGAGAGATGTGTGGGGAGACTTCCACGTCCCTAACTAAGTAAAAGTTGATGATAAAAATATAAGTGAGTGGTCATTTTCTGATAAAAGCATGTACGTACGGCAAGTACCTTATGAATAACACTCGTGTAAAATTCTTCTCCTACGCGTGGCTTTTCTATTGGTCTCCTCTCCCTTTCCCTTGCCCAATTCCTATATATGCTATGCAAAAATATATAGGGATTTGTTACATTTTTCAACACTAGAAACCAAATGCATATTTGTTACGTTTAAAATGAATGCATGCGTAGCTTTTCTATTTCAAATCTATGCATGGTACCATTAAACTAATAAAAGTCCTCCAACTCAAATGGGAAAAGTAGTAAAAAAATATGAAGAAAAACATGTATAGTTTCAAAATGAAATTTACGTAAATTAAAATTTATAAGCCAAATAAAAACTCATACTTTTATTAGACTTTAATGTAAGCAACCGATGGATATAATTCAAACAACATAAACTCGACAAATGCCAAAAATAATAAACAATTTAATTGGAGATGAGATTAGAATTTCTTGATAGCAAATCCTCTATCCCCAATTTTCCTGTCCCTTTTGTGTCCCCCACTTATATTTTGACACCTAATCTCTTACTTAACATTAATTAACTCTAAAATTAAATAAAAAAATAGGTGTCAAAATATAAGTAGGGGGACAGAGAAATTGAGGACAGGGGATCTGCTCTCGAATTTCTTATCATGATCACACTCAGTTGGTCGATTTATCTTCAAAACTAATAATTTCCTTTTAAAGAATATATTGACACCTCTTAACTCCTCATGTATTGTCAAGTCATTTTCTTCAAAAACCATATAATAATACATCCAATTAAGACACCTAATCCAGATAAAAGGACGAAGAGAGTATTATCTTTTTTAAGTTTGTATTAAAATGAGAAATATATTTTTTAAAATTAAACAGTAATACAATAATTTCAATTTTTTAAAATAGACATCTCTAATTTTTAAAACGGATGACGGGAAGTGTATACTATTTGCTTGCTTGAAAGAGTTATGACTTGCTGCCGCGGGGCAACGTGGCATCAAAGCAGAGAATAGCTTAGATTCGTTAACGTGTTAGCGTGTGATGACAACATTTACACGTGTTACAAGAAGATTGGTTTGTCGTTTTGGAAGAACGTGGAACTCGGGGAGTGAACGGTAAATGAGGCGGAGCAGGAGCCGTTTGATGCGCCTACTTGCATGCATAGCTGGCTTTAAACCTACGGCTCATATTTAATCATCAGATAGCCTACAGCCTATGCCTTATGGTGGTTTATCCTTTGAAGTTTGATCAAGCAAAACATACTCGGCCAAATTATTGTTATGCAAAATCTAAGTAATATCAGCTCAGCTGTGTATCATGCAGGAGTTGAGTACTAAACCATGAAGATAAATTTAAAAGAGCCGTGAGCCTTAGCCGCACGTAAGAAGGCTGTGCCTGTGCGTACAGATTTTAAGTTTAGGCAGCAGCTTATTCATTTAGTTTTAGAGAGAGAGAAAAATGATTTGTTGATTTAAAAAGGAGAAAGCCGGGACCGCACTCAACACCTTTCTAGCGACGCGCGCCATCTGACGGAACAATCGGAGTGTACTCCACTACAATTCAGATTCCCTACCTTCTCCCCCAACCCCACCCCACCCCACCCAGCCTCGCATCCCAATAAATCACCTCCTCATTCAATTCCCCTATAAATTCCCTTCTCCATTTCCCAATTCCTCCTTCCTTCCTTTCCATTTCATTTCTCTCCTCCCGAGCTAGCTCCCACTTTGTTTGTCTACTACTTAATTAATTAACCATCCTGCCCCTGCAGGCGTCAAATATCAGCTAGCTAGCATCATCGATCACTTACCTAGGTATATATATATGGCTGAAGAATTCCAGGAATCCCAAGTTATTTTCCAAGAAAATGCTGGAGATCATCATGATGACGATAATATTGAGTGTTACCACTTGACGGATAATTCCGATTCCGGGGAATTAAGAAACAACAACAATAAGATAAAGAGACAGAAGAAGAAGACGAATTCAGTTCCGATAAATGTCCCGGAAAATTTGTGTCGGAATTCTTGGTTTCAATACGATCAGGATCATTCAGATTTGTTTGACGGTGGAATAATTACACCGCCCCACGTGATTTTGGGACGGCGAATTGCCGGGAAAATGGCTTTTTCGGTGTGTACGGGAAATGGAAGAACTCTCAAAGGTAGAGACTTAAGTCAAGTCCGGAATTCAGTTCTAAGGATGACAGGATTCCTTGAAACGTAAAGCTAAATTCATTTACTTACAAAACTACAAGAAAATTAACTACTAGTTATCTTTTTCTTTTTCTTTTTTTATTAATTAATTATTATACTAATTAATTTCTTCTATATATGAGTCATCATTCATTGTTACAAATTAAAAAATATACTGAAATGTTTAAAGATACTTATCATGAAACCAAATTGATCATGGGTTAATAATTCTCACATTGGACTTTAGATTTGTTGATGCATGCATGCATGATAATTTAATTTAAATATGATGCAGGGTACCTACCTTAATTTATTATGAGCTAATAATGCATTTCACAGGGTGTATTTAATTTTCTGTGTGCCTGTTCAAATTTGTTTTTGCACTCTGAAGTTTTTGTCTTCACTCGGACAGACTCAACATGAACAGCTGGTTTTGGGACAGAAAAGAAAGGGGGGAGGGGGGCAGATATTCATATGCATATACTTATCTTAAGTAGTAATATTTAGACCCTAGCTAGATAAGTATAAAATTATATCCCCTAAAATTCGGGCAAGTAGTTGTTTGAATCAATGCTTAAGAGATTAACTAAATCTAATGTTGTTAATCTCTTTTATTTAATATGTGTATACAGTAATCATACTTTAAATTACACAAGGACTATAAATTATAAAATATATTAAGACACGAAAGCTACCTAAGTTTTTAGTGGTGATACTGAAAATCGGGAAACATCGAAAGCTACCCAAGTGTCGAAAGGTTGATTAACATGCATATATATTAGTATTATAATTAACAAAATAACATTGCTTGCTCTAGTGTGACAAATTATGTATATATTATATATATGTGTGCTATCTCATCAAATATTCTCTTAATAATTAATTAATTAATTTTAGTGTCTTAATGTATCTTTCCTCTTGGGTAAATGTTGATGAATGTGACAAAATTAAGGTGCCCTAAATTGGGGATTTTGAACTACATTGGTTAACTTATCCATTAATTCTTATGACATCATACGCTTCAAAAGAGAATTAATTAAAGAATAGTCAAGATGGAGCGAAAAATAAAATTAGCATGCCCAGATTCCATTTTATATACATACATGGTTAGGTTTAATTTCGTATGCATGTGATAGTTATGACTTTATATTATAATGGATGTAGATTATTGTGAAAACCTGCAAATTTTATATATATATATATATATATATATATATATATATATATATAGTTGCATATACCAGAATAGTTATAGGGACAGTTGAACCGTCACTATAATTTGAAAAATTGTCGTCATAGACCTAGTATATTACACAATTGTGTATAGAGAAAGTAAATACTCCACACTTAAAATTTAGAATACCTTATTTAATTCCTTCATGCAACGTGCTCCACTTAAAATTTAGAATACCTTATTTACTTTCTCTATTTTTTACTATAAGGAAATAGGAGAACAATTTCACATAACTCTTTTTGATCCCTTTAGTACTAAACTTTTACCAAATTCAACCGTACAGCAGCTAATATCAGTGCCACGTATTCAATGATGAACCGTCCTGTTTGATAAAGAAGAGACAATCCTATGGCTTACATAACGTATGACGTGAAACAATCAGAACCAGGAATTCTATTGAAGTCATCACATTCCTTATTTTAATAAGATAGAATGAGCTGTACATTATAATAAGTAGTACTCCATAAATCAGTATCCTAATTTTTTTATTTTCTGTTTGTCCATTTGTTCTCCATTTAAAGAATCAATAACTATATATAATAAAAAAAATTAAAAAATCTTATCCAATAATTTTAACAAATTATTTTAATTTGTTATGAGTCATGACTCATGAATTATACTATTAGTTAAGTCACTGAATCAAATATCAAATCATCATTTAAGAATCTAATTTTTATATTTCGTAAAATATATACGATTATCTTTAATATTATATATGTATTATGTCAATAAAATTAATAAATATATTAATATATTTGTGAAAAAAATAATATAAATTAGCATGTATCTCGCACCCACTATCAAACTTTAAAGAAGGAAAGTAACAATATTCATTTAAAATAAACTCAGAAATGATCGAGAACCTCTCAACTGTCAAATTCCATGGTGATTATAATAATTGTAACGACTTAATCAAATCCAATCAGAAACTAAATCAAAATTATGAAATTTATTAGGTAAGAATGAGTGGTGGTTGGGGTGCATAAGTATAATTAGAATATTAATTAGTATATGTTTCTCATTTGACAGGTGTAACTGAAGAAATAAAAATAACACACCCCCTACATTATGTAAATCTAGTTTCACTTGTAAGAATTTTAAACATGAAATACATTTGTATAATGTTTATTTTTAAATTTATTAACTGTTTAATTTAATACTATAATTGTGTTGATAAACTTGATGATATTGTATCATTTTATTACAGTTTAAAAAAATCAAAAAACTTTTTCACTTTCTCTCACTCATGGCTCTCTGTGTGTGTGTGTGTATATATATATATATATGTCCTCTTCTACAAAAATTTATTCATGGACTTTTTAATTAATCATAATATATGTTAACGCCAAGATTCGTTCACGGTGTGAGAATAAGTATATATTGATATAAATAATCTATTCATGTGTGTGTGGATCTATTCATGGACTTTTTAATTAATCATAATATATAACCATATCTTAATTATACTCCCTTATTAGTCCTAGCTAAAACAATTAGAGTTATATTTGTTTTTTATTTTTCTTTCTACATATATCAAGGTTAATTTGTCAGAATTTATTATTATCCAAAAAGAACATATTTTATATTTTTTTTGATAGGCAAAATTAAGTAAATTTTATTAAAACCCATAATAATACAAATGTGGCAAATTCAAAAGATTTGGTTCATGCATATATTAATTACAATAAAAATAAACAGAAAACCTTTGGAAAATAAAATCCTTAATTAATCAAATAAATCAGATGAATTGCTCATAACCATTGAATTATGGAGTATTGAACTACCTTGCTTAATATAGCTAGCTAGGTAGCCATTCATGTTGGAACAACTTTCGTTAGACAAAATATTTGAGCTTCTAAGAGTTCCCTAGCTAGTGCATGGTCTCCAAATATACATACCATGTATTTATATACCTCGATATTAATAACGCCATAAATTTATCCTTATATATCAATATTTTACAACGTAATGTAACTAAAAAGTAGTCTATTATTGTTCTTGATGTACGTTTTTTGAAATTCAGTCCAGACCGGTCGATTCAATCTGTTGAATTGAGAACGGGTTCTATGTCCAATCTGGTTTAGTCCGGTTGAATAAATTTGGTCAAAATTTGAATTGAAGCGGTTGACCACCGATCGAACCGGTAGTTCGTTCGGTAAAACGGGTTAATTTGACAGAGTGGACCGATTTAAATTATTTTTTAACATTTTTTGATACAAAAAATATTAATATTAAAATTAACCACTTTTGGTAATATTATAGTTCAACTTTATTATGTAAAGTTCATAAAAAATGAGTTTTTTTAAAAAAAATTTATTAATTACTAATAATTTATATTTATGATGTCACCGGTTCAATAATGGTGGTTGAATCAGTGACCCATCCACCCGATAACCTTTCCGGTTCGATGACCGGTCCGATTCTAAAAACATTGATTTATATGTAAAAGCAAAAAAAATACTACGAGAACAAATATATATTTAACGAAGCTCAACACTTTAGCTACATCATTATAATTTTTTTACATAGATTTTTTTTCTTCTGAATTTGACTTCATTATAGACTTTGTGGTAGCCGATTGTTTTGTTTAGGCAGTAGCCCTTAGTAGAGCCCTTAGTAGATACTAAACCATTAGATCAAGACGAAGATTTGGGTCCATCAAAGTCCTCAGCCATCTGTTCTTAAATCCTCAAATTCAAAAAGCCCAAGCCTTTTTTAGGTTGGGCAGAGTTGAGCAATACGAAAAGGTCCATGGGAGGTAGAGGTTATTAGGCTTTTATTAGTACCATGCCTACCCAATTTATAATCACTTGGATTGGGCTTTTGGCTCTGGCTTAGCATTTGGAAATACTTCGTAATCGGATCATGACAATCAGATGTGATAAAGAAATTCTAATAATCTACTCCAATCATTATCCCTTTCATGAATAGGGTTTATTATACTCCCACATGGATCACGAATTCCTTGATCTAATCCCTGGCCAGTTCATTATAATATCATAATAAAATTTAGTAAAATTATTACTACTATTTTTTTTTTTTTTATCTTGGCGGCCTTTTCTATGATTGGATATAAATAGACCAATAATGGTCAACAAATGAGTTCCATGTCCCAAACACAATAATTGGACACGAGTATTTTATAATTTTACCTATTTACATTTAACCCCCAATTATTATATTTGCTCAATTGAAAAATAAAACTATGCCGACATAAAAAGTTAACACAAAAAGTAGAACTCGTGTATTATTTATTAATTACCCATAAGATAGAAACAGCTTGGGCCCATTAGTTTTTTCTTAAACAATCAATCATAACAAGGCATAATTAGCTTATTCTAATTTAATACTCTCTCTTTCCTCAAAAGAATGTCTTAAGTAACAAATTTTCCATAGAAATTAAGGTAGTCAAATAAGAGAAATGAGAAAAAGAGATGAGCAAATTAGACTTTGCCACTTTCTGTGTGCTTGACTGAGTCTAAGCCTAAGATGGTAAAACCTTGGGCAAAAAAACAGCATGTGCCAATTTCTGTGTGCTAGTTATTATCATCATAATGTTAACGTATTCGATCATCATCATAATAAGCATAATGTTGTTGCTTATCTTCCTTCATTCCCTTTGGTTAGAAAGAAAATAAAATTTGCCTGCCTTTGGAATTAACATTTAAGAAATAAACTACTACATATTTTCACTAGATAATATATCCCTCCCTATATGTATGTAGAATAAAACTGATCGAGTTTAATTCCAAATATATATGTAAAGGAGAATTGTAATCCATAATTAAAAGGATTCCTTTAATATAATTTTGGGTCCTTAACACTAATATACAACAATTAGAAAATATTTACAAAAATAAAACATACACAAAATAATTACAAAAATAACGCAATTCATATTAATAAGAAAACCTAAAATTAAGGAGAAATATCTGCCATAACTAATCATTCAAATTTAAATATCTGGGATCTAACCACAAAAATAAATTCAAATTCAAATATTCAAATTCAAATTTTATAGGAAAGACTGCACAAATTTTGTACTTTGCAGGAGGTGGCGGAGACAATTTTCAGAGGAGGTGGAAGCTTTGGAGGAGGTAACAGCGTCGGAGGAGGTGGTAATGGTGGCTTTAGAGGCGGCGGTGATGGCTATGGAGGAGGTAACAATGGCGGTGGTGGCGGAGATGGCGGTGGTGGCTCAAGTGGTGGTTACAGAGACGGTGGAGGTGGAGGCTTGGGCGGTAGTGGCGGGAGCAACCATTTTTTGGTAGTAAAAGAAAATTCTCAAGATACTGCAGAGGAGAAGATCGTTAGTAATGTCATGGTAACCAAACTTTTATAACAAGATAACCAAAACTTTTATACTAAGGTAATCAAACTTTTATACCAAGGTAACCAACCCTTAGTAATTACTAAGGTAACCAAACTTTTATACTGAGATAACCAAACTTTTATACTAAGGTAACCAAACTTTTATACCAAGGTAACCAAAACTTTTATACTAAGGTAACCAAACTTTTATACCAAGGTAACCAAACTTTTATACCAAGGTAACCAAACCGTCATACCAAGGTAACCAAACATTTATACCAAGGTTACCTTGGTATGAAGGTTTGGTTACCTTGGTGTGAATGTTTGGTTACCAACTGCACTATGAAAAAACTGATGGTGTGGAGGTGGATTGGTTACCTTGGTATGGCAGTTTGGTTACCTTAGTATAAAAGTTTGGTTACCAAACTTTTATACTGAGGTAACCAAACTTTTATACTAAGGTAAACACCAATCAACAAAAAAAGTGATCATAAATTCATAATCAAACGCACATTTTGCATAAAATTAAGATCATAAACCCCAAATGAATGAAATTAAAGAGAAAACCTTAAAAACTGGTGCTCGAGAAAGAGAGAGAGGTAAAATAGAAGTACTTACAAAAATAGAGTACAAAAAAATATGAAGAACAATTGAAAAATGAAAGAGAGAGAAAAAATGACAGAATAAAAGAAAATGGAAAAAATGGCGTCTTCATCTTTTATACAAAAATGGCAGAAATGACGTCTTCATCTTTTGAAGAAAAAATGGCAGAATAGAAGAAAATGAGAGAGAAAATGGCAAAATGTCGTCTTCATCTTCTCTCTTCACTGGTGTCTTCATCTTCTCTCTTCAGTCTTCAGCTTTTGTCTTTAAATATGAAAATAGAAGAATAGAATTGCAGTGGCGTACATAATATGACAGTAGGAGGAGATGAGAGAGAAAATGACACCTACCAAAACTAATCTCCTAAATTAAGGAATTCTAATTACACTGATATTGTCATGTCAGTCATTACATATTAATCCCTTAATTTAAGGACATTTAATTATGTTAAGATTGAAAATAAAAATAAAAAAGTATAATACTTTTGTAATTATTTTATAGGTGTATGATTTTTATAATTATTTTTAAAAATGTACTACTATATGTAATTTATCCAATATTTTTCTAGGCACTTATAGACTTACTTCATATATCCATCCCCTATACAAATTTTAAAGATATTTTTATGTTTTATATTTACGTTTAAATTCATTCAATCTTTAATTTATTAGTAATAATTTGATAATAAATTTTTTACGAGAAATTACATAACGTATATTGATAACTTATAATTTATTTCACTATCACTCGGAAATCCGTTCATTTGCGATAATACACTTTGTACGCTACAACGTGACTAACTTTATATACCTACTTATACTACTTACGAATCCTCTTCAATTTTATATGAAATAAAACAATCTAATTGTTTTATGAATAGTTTAATATAAATGTCAAATTTTAGCATTTAATATTATATTAAGGTATAAATATTTGTGCAATTTAAGAAAAATAATCAAGAAATATCTAGATACAATAAATATAGAGTATAAATACATAAAAATATTAGTATATTTTAAGTATGCAAATATTAATTGTAAGACCCCAACTTATTAATGAATAAAATTAAATTTTCTCTAAATATTATTGTGAATAATAAGGGGTTAATTTGATATAATACTTTGGTTATGGGTGAAATGTGCAAATTTTACAAAATAAGCAAGTGGTTATGAAATATTCATTTTGTCGGGGAATATTCGTTTGGTCGTGGAATATTCTTGCTGTCAGGGAATATTCGTACGACGGCGCAGCCTTGTGTGGGCCCCATAACGGAAAGCGATTGGATGAAAAAAACGACAAGTATAAGTAATTTATAAATAACGGCGTAGTTGTTACCGTTGGAATACCCGGTGGTTAAAATACAGTAGCACACGGTATTGCACCAATTATTGATTCTTACGTAAGAAGACACTACTCAATAATTGTTACAGTAGTTATTGTTCAATATTTTATTTTATTGATTCAATAATTATTGCGTCGATATTTTATATTATTGTTGTTTCAATAATTGTTGCTGCACAGTATTTCCCATTATCAGATCAATAATTCATATTATTTGAATAATATTATTAGATAACATTATTGGCTAAGTCTAGAAAGTTCTGTCTAAGGAGAGGTTTGGTCATCTAATTGCGCGCCAGTAAAGAGAAATTCTTATTGGAAAGCCCCCTCTTTCCTAGGAACGGCCTGGTTGTCATAAATGTGATTCTGTAATATTATTTGTGAATAATTAATTATTGATTCATATGATAAGGAAATATTTATTTTATGTGAATATAAATGAGGGATATATTTTTGTGGTTAAAAATGAAGGAGTTAATGTTGAGGTTTTTATCAGTATTTTTGTCGGAATGGAGGTATTAAAAATTAGGGTTTTTGAGATATTTTGCGGGGGTTATAATTTTTAATCCGACCGTTGGATCGTGGTAATTTTTGGATATGTTATACATATATAAGTTGAGTATATGTCCACAAATTTTGAACCGTTAAAAATAAACGTATGATTTATTATGAATTTTACGAGATGACTGGTTCAAAAATTGTTGAATTTTCGGAGTTTATCATTTTGATAGAAAATTCTAGAATTGGTGGGCCCTACTATTGGTTGGTGAAGAAATGTGCTGAGATTTTTATTCAAATGTGGTGGGTGAAAATAGTAGCAGGTAAAGCCATCAGGTTGCAGGTTAAGTCTGCTTCGGCGTGCTAACATTTTCCTATAAATAGAGGGCTAACTTAGAATTGAAAATTACACCAGAAACAAATTTTCTCTCTTTCTCTCTCTAGATTATTGAGTGTATTTTGTGATTATTTAGATACTTTGAGAGTTTCTATTCATCAGAGCAAGTTTCTTTCAGCCTTATACCGGTATTCCGACCAGAAGTACTGATATTTTGAGGTAAGGGATATTATTTTCTTCTTAATGATATTATTTTCTTCAATATTATTATGCTGAAATATTGATATGAGTTTTTATCAAATTTAGAACTTTTTGTATCGGGGTTACTATTCACGTATACAGCACTATTCACGTATACGGTACTATTCACGAATACGGCACTATTCACCGAAAAATAAAAATTTTTCCTTTTTGTCCAAGATGTCTATTATGGTTACTATCTTTGATTGTATCCATGTTTTGATCTTTATTTTTGAATTCTGCTTCACAATTGATTATTATGAAGTATTATTGATCTTGGATAAACTGTTATACGAATCCCTACTATTTGTCCTTCTGTCTCACTGGATTCGTTCTCTTTAAGATATTTTTCATCATCCTCAGTCCTAAATGATGATATTACTGAATATCTTTGGCCTGTAGTGAAAAGATGTATGATTACTTGATGAATATCTTTGGCATGTAGTGCAAAGATGAACAGGTGTTGAGATGAACATGACCGACTGGTGATACAAATGAATATCTTTGGCCTATAGTGCAAAGATGAATATTTGGTTAAAGATGATTATTAATTGATGTTACAGGGATAAAATATTGATGATGGACTTTTAAATCTTAGAAGATAGTAGAATTCTTTCTCTACTTGACTCTTATAATGGTTTGCTGTTTCCGCTGCAGTTGTTGATCTAAAACTTGTTGTCGATTATATTCTATCAGATTTTTTCCTGTTGAAGACTAACGATAATTTGTTGTATATTATCTTAGTCATAATATTCTTTACTGGGCTAGTTGAGCTCACCCTTTTCTTTTTTGTTCCATTTTTCTTCTCAGGAGGTGAGAACATAGCAGGATCTAGTCGGGGTATGGAGTGATGGTTCTAGAAAGATGTTTTAGCAGTCCTCACTATTTCTATAAAATAGTATTTGAATAATTGTAATGAGGATTTATTTGAGTGTGGATATTATCCAGAAGACAATATTTGTATTTAAACTCACAGTATGTGTTGTCGTATTTTGCACGACAATTGTATTATTGAAGTTGTAGTTTGCTTTCTGTACCATGTATTTGGCGACTCAGAATGGGTGTTGTATACCTATTTTGGGGGCGTCACATTAATACACAATTTATATTATATTTGCATGTCTAGAGTTTTTGATAGCGAATATAAAGATACCAGTCTTAATGATGACAAGTCACATGACACCTGAGAAAAAAAAGACATGAACGACGGATATGCCAATTTTTGTGTGGTTGAGCAGTCTTATTCTCGCAGCTGGCCCCGAACTCCTACATCCAGCTAGTCAGCTTCATTGCTCTGTGTCAAGAAGCTGGCATATCTCCAGGTTTGGACTTCTTATTTATCCTATTTTCTATCGGCCGATCGAAGGAACCAGGCCTTCGCCCTCTAAACCGTGTATCTGGCCGTGCCACCTTCATGAAGACCCCCTCGAGCAATAAAGGTTGGCATTCACAATGGTACTTCATGAGGGGAACCGACCTCAACCTTTAACCGAACTGGGCCTGTCCCGAAGAACAGCCCTTGAAGGTAACCAGGTTCCCGAAGGGTCGTGCGGCTGCCTTCAAAAAGTTTTATGCCCTTCTGAAGCAGACCAGCTGGGGTCTGGGGATCGTATCCAACGAATCTTGGCTCTACGAACACGACTGTAAGTTGTCATATCCGAAATCATTCATCTGTATTCCCATTCCTTTGTTATCGTTTCTTTCTTATGACCTTTGTCTTATGTTGTAGTGACTATCTTCAAGCCCGATGGTGCTGAAGTGGCTCTGACCCCACTGCAGGTCATCGCCGAGCCCATCCACCCTCCTGCCGCTGATGACGACTCTCCTTCAGACGAGGCTGTCCTTATTGCCGAACTGTCGGTCGGTTCGTCAACCGGGCCTCTACCCGAATCTTCCCAGGCGGACGCTTCCACAAAAAGTGTGTTACAGATGAAGGGGACCGATAAGATGGCTTTGCTAAAGAAGTAAAAAAAAAGGTCTTCCTCTACCCGAGCTCCCCTCAAGATCATCGCTTCGGTCCCCCCGAAGCCAGCTGCAAAACCGACCCCTTCTCCTCCTACGATAACGACAATGGACGAGGAGTCGGAGGGTACTGAGGATCGGCCTCTCGAGCCTCAACCGAAGAAGTCACGTCTGATCAAAGAGCCTCCCCCGGTCGAAGAGGTAGTCTGTCCGATCCCTGCCACCACCCCGATGTCCAAAGCCAGCTCTTCTGATGGGTCACCGACCACCTGTTGGCCGAAGAGTCCTGCCGATAAATTCCCCTTCCATTTGCTGGATCAGTTTAGGCTCTCGGGTGACGATGATCGATTCAAGAACTTTTCTTTAGAGGATTTTCTGGTTACCTATCTCAGAGCCCAAACTCAGGCATTCATCCTCATTTGTATATATATTTTCCTTTACTTCTTTGTTGTCTGATCAATTCGCCTATGTATTTAGGCCAATGCCATCCTCGCTCGGGCTATCGCTCCTCTTGCCCGATCTACTAAGAGAGAGGTCCAGCTGAGAACCGATGTGGACCTTCTCCAAGCGGAGTTGCTGGGTCGGGATTTAGAGCTGAAGAGGGAGCGGGATCTTCATGCCGACACTAGGAATAAGGTGACCCAGGCTAATCGTCGGATTGCCGAACTCGAAGAACAAAATTCCCTACTTCAACAAGAGTTCGTCGGTCTCAACGATTATGCCAAGAAGCTGGTGCATGACAAGGAGCTTCTGGCCGAAGATAATAGGGCCTTGGTGGGGAATCTGGAGGCCCTCGAGGAGAAGTTCACTGGGGTTCATGCTCAGCTGAGGACTCTGATCCAGGCGAACAACACCTTAATGGCCGAACAGGTCTCCCTCAAACAAACTGCCATCAAGGAATACGAAGAATCGCCTGCTCTGACCGATAAGATCATGACCCAGTTTGCTGAAGGGGTCGAGGCCTATCGGGAAAAAGCGAGAGCGAAGCTTGTTGATGCCGGCCTGGATGCCTCGATCCTTGACTCTTCCGATGAGGAGGCCGAAGCTGATGATGACTTACCTTAGTTCTCTTTAGTATCTGTTTTTCATACTTGTAATTTTTCTTTTCTAAGTCTTATAACTCACCTGACTAGTGAAGCCGACGGTGTATGTACCCGAAGCTTGTCTGATCGAGAATTGTAAAACTTGTTGAATATAAATGAAGACAAAACCTTTCTAAGTTGTTATCTCGATCAGTTCAACTTGACTTTTATCGAACAGTTAGGTCATTTATGACAATGTGGTCGAGTTAAGTCTAAAGCGTACTGTCTCGAATTTGTAACTTTATCGATCAGTTATACTTGTGGCGTTTATCAATCAGTTAAGTTCTCTTGGACTGTCTGATCGTTTTACTCTTGAAGCTTATATGATCGGGTTCGTTGCTTTGTCAATCAGTTATACTTGTGGCGTTTATCAATCAGTTAAGTTCTTTCGGACTGTCTGATCGTTTTACGCCCGAAGTGTAAGACCCCAACTTTTATAAATAAAGATGAATTTTCTATAAATATCATTTTTGAATATTATGGAGTTAATTTGATATAATGTTATAGTTGTAGGTAATATTTATAAATTTTGCAAAGTACGCAAGTTGTTATATAATATTCGATTGGTCGGGGAATATTCGTTTTAACAGGGAATATTCGTACAACGACACAATCATTGGTGGACCCCACAACGGAATTATTGTCGGATTGAGAAAACGATAAAAATATTTTATTAAAAATAACGGCGGAAATTTTACCATTGTTACTGTTGAACTACTCGGTAGTAAAAGTACAGTAATACGTGTAGTTGCATAGTAGCACACGGTATTGATTATTAATGCTTATGTGAGAAGTCACTCAGTTTGATTCAATTATTGTCGGTTAATAATATGAATTATTTAGCGATAATGACGTTTTGTTTTATTCGTATTATTAACGTAATAAAACAGAAACATCTTTTTATATAAAACAGAATACTTTGTTAAAGTTATTCTATAAATAGAATATATTATATTTTATTTAAAAGATTTTTCTTTAAATATGGACTGTCAGATTAAAGTAATCAATCTGGACCGTTCATGGATTAGTTACTATGCATTCTATTTTTCTATAAATAGCAGCTCATTCCTTCATTATTTCTTACGAATTCACTGAACTCTAGAGAGAGAAACTATAGAGAGAAACTATAGAGAGAGAGAAGAAGAGTATTCTGCTACTTAACTACTTCCTTATTTCAGCTCGTCTTTAAAACGGTAAGGGGTGTTATTCTTTCTTATTCATGAAGAGAACTGTTGTTATTCCATTTCTTATTATTCTGTTGGAATAACCTGTATACGTGGTCTACCCTATACTTGGTGACATTCTTCTATTATTCTGTTGGAACATCCTGTCTGTGTGTTTTACACCGGACCTGGTTCCGTTTTTATTATTATTCTGTTGGAACATCCTGTCTGTGTGTTTTACACCGGACCTGGTTCCATTATTTATTATTCTGTCGGAATATCCTGTCTGTGTGTTTTACACCGGACCTGGTTCCATTATTTATTATTCTGTCGGAATATCCTGTTTGTGCGTTTACGCCGGACCTGGTTCCATTATTTATTATTCTGTTGGAATAACCTGTCTGTGCGGTCTATCACATGCATGGTGATTTCTTTTGTTATTCCATTCTTTATTATACTCAGTTGGTTAAGTTTTGACTTCTATACTCCATGAAATTTGTGGAATATCCTTGATAATTGCGTTTCATCCAGTATCTTTTCATGAAAATATTCTTCTAAACATTTTTGAATTTTACTCCACAAAGCAGTATCATGTTGACAATTTGGACGTTGTTAATTCTTGGATAAATTAATTCTTGAACTTGTTTTATTGAATTCTTATATCATTGTCATCATCCTCATGTTTATAAAATGTTGAAAGTCATCTGTGGCCTGTAGTGCATAGATGGACTTGGTATGATTATGACCAGGAATTATTCGGTATAATCATGACCGTAATGTTACAAATGATGTGGTAAAAGTCCTCATTGGCCCGTAGTGCATTGATGGACAGTTGTTGGCATGATCATGACCATTAATGAATATACGAATATCCTTGGCCGTAGTGCAGGGGTGATTCGATGATGTGGATTATTTTATTAAGCTGAGTCTCAGCGATCACAGTGTTGGAAAATCTTTTAAATCATAAAAGATAGTAGAGTTTATTTTCTACTTGACTCTTTTAATGGATTACTTGTTCCGCTGCAGTTAAACTTGATGTCTATTATATTTTATCAGTTTAACATTGTTGAAGGCTAATGATAATTTATTCTGCATTATCTTAGTCATAATATTTCTTACTGGGCTAGTTGAGCTCACCCTTTCTTTCGCTGTTCTCTTCAGGAAATGAGAACGTAGCTGGGGCAAGTCGGGGAACAGAGTGATGGCCCGAATGATAGTATTAGTTAGTAGTCCTCACTATTCTATGTAATGGTGTGTTAATAAATGTAATGAGGACTCCTTTTGAGTATGAAAACTCTCTAGAAGATAATATTTGTATTCAAACTCACAGTTTATGTTTTGTCGTATTGTACACGACAGTTGTATTAGTAAGTTGTATTTGTATTTTGTACTATGTATCTGACGACCCAAGATGGGTGATGTATACCTAATTTTTGGGGCGTCACAGTTGGTATCAGAGCTTAGGGATATGATCCTTGGCTAGGATGTGAGAATAGAACTAGGAGGGGAGAGACGGGGAATTCCTTCGCTAGTATGACCTACCTAAGTTTATTTGGTATTTAATTGGTCGGTCAAAGTATATGGATAATATGTTATATGTTAATTAACCCTTGTTTTGTTGCAGTATCTGAAAATGGCATCCGAAAATGTTGAGATAAACAATGAAGCACATGAGACCATTGAATCACCAATGATCAATAATCAGGGTAATGTGCAACCAGAGGACAATAATCCTCATGAAAATAATAACACCGATGAAATGGTGAATGATGGGATGGTCAGAGACTTTATGCGATTCATGCAACAACAAAATAACTCTCGGTTGGTCACCGCTAAGCAATTCAAAGAGCTGGGACCACCGGAGTTTTTGGGAAAGCCAGAACCACTTAAGGCGGAAACATGGATAAAGCAGATCACCAAGATATTTGATGTCTTGAGATGCTCCGAGGAGCAAAAGGTTCCCTTTGCCGCCTTTATGTTGCGAGAAGAGGCAGATTACTGGTGAGAATCGTAAAACGTACCAACCTGCCGCACTGAAGATGTCTTGGGAGAAGTTCCAAGAGCTGTTCAATGACAAATACTTTTCCGAAAGTATTCGTCACATGAAGGAGGTGGAGTTTATCAAATTGGAGCAAAATAATATGACCGTGTCGCAGTACGAAGCCAAATTTGCCGAGTTGTCCCGGTTTGCGTCCCACTTGGTGGATAATGAAGAGAGAATGACGCGGATGTTTTTAAGAGGTTTGAAACCGGAGATACGTCAACATCTTATTTCTCATAAACTGTGTTTGTATTCAGATGTTGTAAATAGGGCTCAGTTGGTGGAGCGCGATAACGAGACAACGCAACCAAAAGAGAGCAGCCGGCAAAATGATAATACCAGTGAGAGCAGTCATCGAAGCGGTGACAACAAGCGTGGAGGGAATCAACAGGCCAGAAATGGTAACCACTTCGGTGGTAATCAGGGCCAAAACAATAAGAATGGGCATTTCAAGAAGAGGAGATTCAACAATGATGGAAAGACGTCAGCACCAACACCTGTCGTTAAGGAAGGAGAACGACCACCTATCATATGTTTTAAATGCGGAGGGGAGGGGCACATCAGTCCAAACTGCGCGATGCCGTCCAAAGCATGTTATAATTGTGGAAGAGAAGGTCATTTAGCCCGATTTTGTCGTTTACCGAAGACAAATTCAGCTAGGATGGAGGCACCAAAGGCCGTCCCAGAAAAGTCAAAACCGGTTGTGCAAGGGAGAGCGTTTGTTGTGAACTCCCAGAAAGCAAGGAACCCGAATGAGGTCATCACGGGTAAGCTTATCATAAACTCTAACGAAGTCTATACTTTATTTGATACCGGTTCTACCCATTCTTTTATTTCTCCTACTTGCGCTCATCGATTAAATTTGATTCCGGAGAAATTAGACTTTGACTTAGCTGTTGAAACTCCATTGGGAGAAACCTTCATTACATCCACGGTTTATAAGTCTTGTTTGGTTCAAGTTGGTACCCACACATTACCTGTCGATCTGATTTCATTAAAAATACTTGCATTTGACGTGATTCTAGGGATTGATTGGTTAACTACTCATCATGCAAAAATTGATTGTTTTCGTAAGGTTGTTAGCTTTCATATTCCTAATCGACCTATTATGCGAATTCAAGCAACCAAACCATTAAAATCAATCGCTGTCATCTCAAGCCATAAAGCTATTCGTTTATTGAAAAACGGATGTCAAGCTTTCTTAGCTCATGTCACAGATCTAAACAAAAATACGTCAACTTTGAATGATATTTCTGTTGTTAATAAATTTCCTGACGTATTTCCCGAAGAACTTCCTGGCCTACCCCCAGAGCGTGAAATTGAATTTTGTATCGACCTTGAACCCGGTACAAAACCCATTTCCAAAGCCCCATATCGAATGGCTCCTATTGAACTTCAGGAGTTAAAGACCCAACTGCAGGAATTGTTAGACATTGGTTTTATTCGTCCTAGTACTTCTCCTTGGGGTGCTCCTGTTCTGTTCGTGAAGAAGAAAGATGGGAGTATGCGACTTTGTATTGATTATCGGGAGTTGAATCATGTCACCATCAAAAATAGGTACCCATTGCCACGTATTGATGACCTGTTTGACCAGTTGCAAGGAGCACAATTCTTTTCAAAGATCGATCTTCGTTCTGGATATCATCAGCTGAAGGTTAGAACTGAGGATATTCCAAAGACTGCCTTCAGAACTCGGTATGGGCATTATGAATTCTTAGTTATGTCTTTTGGATTGACTAATGCTCCTGCTGCCTTCATGGATATGATGAACAGGGTATTTAAGGAATATTTGGATCACTTTGTGGTCGTCTTTATCGATGACATCCTTGTTTATTCCAAAAGCCGTGAAGATCATGAGCAACACTTGAGGCTGGTACTCCAAAAGCTTCGTGAATACAAACTTTATGCCAAGTTGAAGAAATGCGAGTTCTGGCTGGAAGAGGTAGCATTCCTTGGGCACGTAGTATCAAGTCGTGGAATATCTGTTGACCCGGCAAAGATTGAAGCTATTCAAAGCTGGGAGCAACCTAAATCAGTAACCGAAGTACGTAGCTTTCTCGGTCTAGCTGGTTATTATCGGAGATTCGTGGAAGGATTTTCTCGAATCGCTACTCCATTAACTCAGCTGACTCGGAAAGATACAAAGTTCGGTTGGAGCGAAGAATGTGAGCAGAGTTTTCAAGAACTCAAGAGGAGACTCATTTCAGCACCTGTTCTAACAATACCATCTGGCTCGGAGGGATTTGTCATCTACAGTGATGCTTCGAGCAAAGGGTTGGGATGCGTTCTCATGCAACATGGAAAAGTCATAGCCTATGCATCAAGACAACTCAAGGAATATGAGAGAAATTATCCTACTCATGATCTAGAGTTGGCAGCTGTTGTCTTTGCACTTAAAATTTGGAGGCATTACTTGTATGGGGAGAAGGTGGAGATCTTTACGGATCATAAAAGCCTCAAATATTTCTTCACTCAAAAGGAACTCAACATGCGACAACGACGTTGGCTTGAACTGTTGAAAGATTATGATCATACCATTCAATATCATCCTGGAAAAGCAAACGTGGTAGCTGACGCATTGAGTAGAAGATCATATGCAAGTACGAGTGCGATATTGTCAACACAAAGACCCATTTTGTGTGATTTGCAAAGGATGGAGATAGAGTTAAAGACTCCAGGGACCCATGTGATGATGACGAATATACGAGTAGAACCGACTTTAATCGATAAAGTTAAAGCTGCTCAAGCTACAGACCTGGAGCTGATGCGTATGAGGAAGAAAGTGCAAGAAGGTGCTATGCCGGAAGCAAGAATCGATGAAGAAGGAATACTTCGAGTCAACTCCAGACTTTGTGTTCCTAACAACCCTGATTTAAAGTATGAAATCATGATGGAGGCGCACAACACACCGTTTGCAATCCATCCTGGAAGTACCAAAATGTATCATGATCTTCGTCATACATTTTGGTGGAGCAATATGAAGAGAGAGATAGCGTTGTTTATCTCAAGGTGTCTAACTTGTCAACGAGTCAAAGCGGAGCATCAAGTACCAAAAGGTCCATTGCAACCACTTGAAATTCCAGAATGGAAGTGGGAGCACATTACCATGGATTTCGTTACCGGTCTTCCAAGGGTTTCTCAAGGTATTGATGCGATTTGGGTCATTGTTGATAGATTGACCAAGTCTGCTCATTTCTTACCGATACGAGAAACTTATACACTTGAACGTCTTGCTCGTATGTACATAAACGAGATTGTAAGACTGCATGGTATGCCAGTATCCATAGTTTCTGACCGAGACCCAAGATTCACTTCACGATTTTGGGTTAGTTTACAAAAAGCTATGGGCACGGAGTTACGATTTAGTTCAGCATATCATCCTCAGACGGACGGACAATCAGAGAGGACTATTCAAACTCTTGAAGATCTATTAAGACTCTGTGTCTTTGACTTCAAGGGAAGTTGGGACAAGTTCTTACCATTGGTGGAGTTTTCCTACAACAACAGTTATCAAGCAAGTATTGGCATGGCTCCATTCGAAGCATTGTATGGAAGAAAATGTCGTTCTCCAGTATGCTGGGATGAGGTGGGTGAAGCAACGTTGTTGGGACCGGAGTTGGTACGTATGACTACAGAAAAGATTCAAACGATCCGACAACGTATAAAAACCTCACAAGATCGACAAAAGAGTTATGCTGATCTTCATCGAAAGGACGTGGAATTTGATGTAGGAGATCATGTGTTCTTACGTGTTGCTCCATGGAAAGGAGTTACGAGATTTGGAAAGAGAGGAAAGCTCAATCCTCGATTCATCGGTCCATTTTTAATCCTCGATCGAGTAGGAACTGTGGCTTATAGACTCGCTTTACCGCCAAGTATGTCTCGTGTTCATAACGTTTTTCACATATCCATGTTACGCAAATATGTGGAAGACCCGAACCACATTATTGAGTTAGAACCGGACGAAATAGCGGAAGATTTGACGTATGAAGAAGTTCCTGTTCAAATCTTGGATAAGAAGGAACATATTCTACGCTCCAAGGTTATACCTCAAGTCAAAGTTTTGTGGAGAAACCACGATGTTGAGGAAATGACTTGGGAGTTAGAATCTGAAATGAAATCAAGGTATCCTTACCTCTTCGACATACCAGGTACGTACCCTAATTTCGAGGGCGAAATTTCATAAGAAGGGGAGGTTGTAAGACCCCAACTTTTATAAATAAAGATGAATTTTCTATAAATATCATTTTTGAATATTATGGAGTTAATTTGATATAATGTTATAGTTGTGGGTAATATTTATAAATTTTGCAAAGTACGCAAGTTGTTATATAATATTCGATTGGTCGGGAAATATTCGTTTTAACAGGAAATATTCGTACAACGACACAATCATTGGTGGACCCCACAACGAAATTATTGTCGGATTGAGAAAATGACAAAAATATTTTATTAAAAATAACGGCGGAAATTTTACCATTGTTACTGTTGAACTACTCGGTAGTAAAAGTACAGTAATACGTGTGGTTGCATAGTAGCACACGGTATTGATTATTAATGCTTATGTGAGAAGTCACTCAGTTTGATTCAATTATTGTCAGTTAATAATATGAATTATTTAGCGATAATGACGTTTTGTTTTATTCGTATTATTAACGTAATAAAACAGAAATATCTTTTTATATAAAACAGAATACTTTATTAAAGTTATTCTATAAATAGAATATATTATATTTTATTTAAAAGATTTTTCTTTAACTATGGACCGTCAGATTAAAGTAATCAATCTGGACCGTTCATGGATTAGTTACTATGCATTCTATTTTTCTATAAATAGCAGCTCATTCCTTCATTATTTGTTACGAATTCACTGAACTCTAGAGAGAGAAACTATAGAGAGAAACTATAGAGAGAGAGAAGAAGAGTATTCTGCTACTTAACTACTTCCTTATTTCAGCTCGTCTTTAAAACGGTAAGGGGTGTTATTCTTTCTTATTCATGAAGAGAACTGTTGTTATTCCATTTCTTATTATTCTGTTGGAATAACCTATATACGTGGTCTACCCTATACTTGGTGACATTCTTCTATTATTCTGTTGGAACATCCTGTCTGTGTGTTTTACACCGGACCTGGTTCCGTTTTTATTATTATTCTGTTGGAACATCCTGTCTGTGTGTTTTACACCGGACCTGGTTCCATTATTTATTATTCTGTCGGAATATCCTGTCTGTGTGTTTTACACCGGACCTGGTTCCATTATTTATTATTCTGTCGGAATATCCTGTCTGTGCGTTTACGCCGGACCTGGTTCCATTATTTATTATTCTGATGGAATAACCTGTCTGTGCGGTCTATCGCATGCATGGTGATTTCTTTTGTTATTCCATTCTTTATTATACTCAGTTGGTTAAGTTTTGACTTCTATACTCCATGAAATTTGTGGAATATCCTTGATAATTGCGTTTCATCCAGTATCTTTTCATGAAAATATTCTTCTAAGCATTTTTGAATTTTACTCCACAAAGCAGTATCATGTTGACAATTTAGACGTTGTTAATTCTTGGATAAATTAATTCTTGAACTTGTTTTATTGAATTCTTATATCATTGTCATCATCCTCATGTTTATAAAATGTTGAAAGTCATCTGTGGCCTGTAGTGCATAGATGGACTTGGTATGATTATGACCAGGGATTATTCGGTATAATCATGACCGTAATGTTACAAATGATGTGGTAAAAGTCCTCATTGGCCCGTAGTGCATTGATGGACAGTTGTTGGCATGATCATGACCATTAATGAATATACGAATATCCTTGGTCGTAGTGCAGGGGTGATTCGATGATGTGGATTATTTTATTAAGCTGAGTCTCAGCGATCACAGTGTTGGAAAATCTTTTAAATCATAAAAGATAGTAGAGTTTATTTTCTACTTGACTCTTTTAATGGATTGCTTGTTCCGCTGCAGTTAAACTTGATGTCTATTATATTTTATCAGTTTAACATTGTTGAAGGCTAATGATAATTTATTCTGCATTATCTTAGTCATAATATTTCTTACTGGGCTAGTTGAGCTCACCCTTTCTTTCGCTGTTCTCTTCAGAAAATGAGAACGTAGCTGGGGCAAGTCGGGGAACGGAGTGATGGTCCGAATGATAGTATTAGTTAGTAGTCCTCACTATTCTATGTAATGGTGTGTTAATAAATGTAATGAGGACTCCTTTTGAGTATGAAAACTCTCTAGAAGATAATATTTGTATTCAAACTCACAGTTTATGTTTTGTCGTATTGTACACGACAGTTGTATTAGTAAGTTGTATTTGTATTTTGTACTATATATCTGACGACCCAAGATGGGTGATGTATACCTAATTTTGGGGGCGTCACACGAAGCGTGTCTGATCGGTAAAGCAGTGCAAGATTAAAATGAAGTACAAACGCTTCTCTGAGAGAAGTTTTCATTTCATTGATAAATTGCGTAAATTACATAATTAGAAGGAAAGAATAGGCATGTATTTACTGGTAATATCTCCAAAGTCTTTCAGCATTCTATGTATTCTTTACCTCTGACCCATCCATTGCTCGAAGCCGGTAAGTCCCCGGCTTCGGCACTTCTACTATCTCATAAGGCCCCTTCCAGTTAGGCATTAATTTTCCTGTGTTCTGGGGGGTTGATGCCTCTGCCTCCCGAAGCACCAAATCTCCTACCTCGAACCTCCTCAGCTTCACCTTCTGGTTATAGTGTCGGGCTGTCTTCTGTTGATAAATGGCCAACCTCAACACCGCGGCGTCACGAGCTTCATCTAGCAGGTCCAAATTTACTTTCAGACCTTCATCGTTGTAGAGCTCTTTGTACTGGCTGACCCGAAGGGTGGGGGAACCGATCTCTACTGGTATGAGTGCATCGGTTCCATAGGCCAGTCGGAAAGGAGAGTCTCCAGTGGTTGTCCTCAGGGTTGTTCGATATGCCCATAAAACACTGAGTAGTTCTTCGGGCCATCGACCTTTCAACTCATCCAGTCTTCTTTTTATTCCGTTGAGTAGGGTTCGATTGGTCACTTCTACTTGACCGTTTGACTGAGGGTGGGCAACCGAAGTCTTCCGGTGCTGAATTCCCAACTCTTTCAGGAAGCTTTCAAACTTTGACCCCATGAACTGTCTACCGTTATCCGAGACTACTGCCATCGGAATGCCGAACCGATAAACTACTCCTTCTTTCAAGAATTTAAGGCATTCCTGTTCGGTGATCTTCTGCAGTGGTTTGGCTTCGACCCACTTCGTCATGTAATCGATAGCCACTATTATAAAGCTGACTTGTCCCTTGGCCTTCGGTAGAGGCCCCAGGATGTCGATTCCCTATACTGCGAAAGGGTTCAGGGATAAGACCGAGTAGAGTTCTTCGGGCGGTTGATGTGGGATGTTGCTGTTTAGTTGACACTTGGGACATTTTTTGACGAGTTCCTTGGCCTCTGAGTAGATGGTTGGCCAGTAATACCCCTGTCTTAGAATTTTATGTGCCAGTGACTTGGCTCCCATGTGATCCCCACAAATCCCTTCATGTACCTCCCGAAGTGCGTAGCTCGCCTCTGACGGTGTTAAGCATTTATGTAAGGGAGAGCTGAAGGCTCTTCGGTACAAATCTCCGTCGATCAGTACAAAATTCGAACTTCGGTGCTTGATCTTCCTTGCTAGAATCCGGTCCGAAGGTAATGTTCCATCAGCCAAATAAAAGATATAAGGCGTAAGCCAACAGTTCAGCCGATCAACACATAGTACCTCTTCTTTCGGGACACTTGGCTGTTCCAATGTCTCCAGATACACCGAACCGTCGAAGGAGCTGGCTTCGGTTGACGTCAGTCGGGCCAGGGCATCTGCTACTGTGTTGTCGGATCTATTCACTCCCTGACAGCTGGCCGAGTTAAAGTATGTCAGTTTATTATTTGTCTCGGCTAAGTACTTCGTCATTCTTGCCCCCGAGCCTCATACTCTCCCGAAATCTGTTTGACGACCAGCTGCGAGTCACTATAGATGACCAAATTTTGTACTTCTAGGCTTCGGGCCAACTTTAACCCGGCTAGAATGGCCTCGTATTCTGCTTCGTTATTGGTCGTTTTGAACCGAAATCGAATAGCTTGTTGGACTTTGAATCCTTCGGGGCTCGTCAGTATGACCCCTGCACCACTGATGTCTGACGTTGATGAGCTGTCAACATATAGTGTCCATGAAGTCTTTATGTGTTGCGTTTCGGTCACCGATCCCACATCTGGCTCTGAGAACGAACATTTCACGACGAAGTCTGCTAGTGCTTGTCCTTTGATTGCTATTCGGGGTTGATACTCTAGCGCAAACTGTGTTAGCTCCATTGCCCATGCTGCCAGTCTGCCCGAAACCTCAGGTCGGTGTAGAATTTTTTTCAACGGCTGATCCGTGTATACCACCACCACCCTACCCTGGAAATAATGTCGAAGTTTTCTGCTTGCTATGATCAAAGCATAGGCGAATTTTTCCAGGTTCGGGTAACGAATTTCGGTGTCTCGAAGCACGTGGCTGACGTAGTATACGGGGAACTGATTTCCCCCTTTGTCCCGAACCAATGCCGCTCCCACAGCCATCGAACATGCTGCCAGATAGAGATATAGGGGTTCCGAAGGAATCGGTTTCATCAGCAGAGGTGCCGAAGATAGATATTGTTTGATCCCTTGGAACGCGTCCTCGCATTCTGAAGTCCACTGGAAGCTTTTCTCGTTCTTAGGCCCTTTTAAGGTATCGAAAAATTGTAGGCACCTTTCGGCCGACTTGGAGACGAACCTTCGAAGGGCTGCGATCCGACCCGTCAGTATCTGCACATCCTTATAAGAATTCAGGGATCTCATGTCTAGGATTGCCTGGATTTTCTCTGGGTTCGCTTCAATTCCTCTTTTGCTGACCAAATATCCTAGGAACTTCCCCGGTCCTAGCCCAAATGTGCATTTGGTTGGGTTCAACCTCAGTTTGCTTTTTCTGACTGTCTCGAAACAATTTTCCAGGTCTTCCAGGTGATCACGGACTGACATGCTCTTTACAATCATGTCGTCTACGTAGACCTCCATGCTCCTCCCCAATTGTTTCGTGAACACAAAGTTCATCATCCGCTGATAAGTTGCCCTAGCGTTCAATAGCCCGAAGGTCATTTTCCTGTACGCATATATTGCCCGGTGTGTGATGAAGCTGGTCTTTAGGATGTCTTCTTTGCACATCGAAATCTGGTGGTACCCCGAGAAGGCGTCCATAAAGCTCAGCATTTCGTATCCTGAAGTTGCGTCGATCAGTTGATCTATGTTGGGCAAAGGGTAGAAATCCTTTGGACACGCTCTGTTCAAGTCCGTGTAATCGATGCACATCCTCCACTTCCCATTCTGCTTTTGAACCAATACCACATTGGCCAACCACTCCGGATAATCGATCTCGAAGATGAATTCGGCCTCCAGAAGTTTGGCAATCTCCTCATCGATTATTTTTTGCCTCTCCGGGGCGAAAATTCTTCGTTTTTGTATAACTGGTTTCTTGCTTGGGTCCACGTGTAGTTTGTGTATTGCCACTGATTCACTTACCCCGGGCATATCACTCGGCTCCCATGCGAAGATGTCGACGTAGACTTGGAGTAGTTCTATCAGTCCGGTCCTAAAATGTTTTGCTAACCCTGAACCGATTTTGATTAACTTTTCTTTTTTTTGGCACTAACTCTACATCTTCAGTTTCTTCGGCCGGAAGAGCAAGTGGCTCTGTGCTCCCCTCGGTGAATGGTTCGATCTCAATGGCCATTGTCTGTTTCCGTTTGCTGACCCCGACCCCTGAAGAAATCAAGCTGTTCCGGTAACATCTTCGGGCTATATCTAAGTCTTCTTTTACCTCCCCGATCCTGTTCGGTGTTGGAAACTTGATTTTAAAATGGGGTATCGATGTTACTGCTTGCAGGGCTGCCAAGGTAGGCCTTCCGAGGATCGCGTTGTATGCCAAGTCTATTTGGACGACAAAGAATCTGACCATTATTTCGACTTGATTGGGTGTTGTGCCGAACTTAACTGGCATTTCGATGGTGCCCGACACATACACCGGATCTCCACTAAATCCGTACAAGGGTCCTTCTCCTCCCAAATCCATCTTCTTTCCTTGTAGGTCTAACCTCTGATAGGCATGAGTATATAGGATGTCGACCGAAGACCCGTTGTCTATCATCATTCTCTTCATATCCACTATCCCGACCTGAGCCGTTATTATCAACGCACCATCATGGGGCTCGATGAGATCCGTCGGGTAATCCTCGTCCGTGAATGAGATAGACGTTCCCGAATATGCCCGATCCTTTCTAGGAGTTGACCCCGTAACAGATAGCACTGCTCCCAAATGCCCACTTCTTTTTCTTCTCGATACCCGTCCAACGGAACCCCCCGAAATGACATCAACTACGCCTCGGGCTGGAGGGTTCTGTGGAGTCTGAGTATTCAGGATCTGATCTGTGGTCTCTTCTCTGGGCACCGCTGCATTTCCCCGACCCGCTACATATTGTATCAGTTGTCCGTTCTGGACATTTTTCTCGATCATATCCATCAGATTAATGCATGCTTCGGTCGAGTGTCCGGTACTCTGATGGTATTCGCAATACTTATCCCGACCTCTCCTTCCGGGTTTGGTTCGTCTGGGGCATGGTTCGTAGAATGGTTGATTCTTCATCTCTTCCAAAATCTTCGAACGATTCGTGGTAAGGGGGGTATAGACCTTGCTGACATTACGATTGGGCAGTGGGGGTCGGTTACTTCCGGGCCCGCCGTCGTTATAGCTTTTCTTCTCTGCTCGGTCTGATTTCCACTGGTTGTTATCCGAACGCTGATAATTTGATTTTTCTCTGTCCTTGGACTTCTCATAAGACTGGGAGTGTGGTCTGAAATTGCCCAAAGCTTCTTCTACAGCGATAAACCCTTCTGCCCGATGGAAAGCTTCGGTCAGATCTGTCGGAGGGTTGATCACCAAATCCTTCACCAGCTTCTTCGATCTCCCAATGTCTAGGCCGGTTGTAAAAAATCCCAGGGTTTGAGGGGAATTCAACTATGCTACCGATCCCACTGCCTCCCGAAATCTTTTCACATACTGGCCTAGGGTCTCGTCGGATCTTTGTCGGACCTGCATGAGGGACGCTGTGATCTTCCCTCGTCTTCGATTGCTTCCGAACTGAGCATTGAACTTTTCTCGAAGGTCGTTTCATGACCCTATTGATCCTGCCGCCAAGGTCCCCATCCATTCCCTGGCACTCTTCTTAAGGGTTGTAGCAAACATGTGGCATTTGGCTGCATCCGAATGCCCATAGTATGACATCAGCCGATCATACCCATCCGAATGGTCATAGGGATCTCCCAATCCATCATATGTCTCCATCGGGGGCATCTTCTTCTTTGGATCGGCTATCACCCGGTTGATTTCGGGCGAAAAGGGAGATCCTAAGCATGCCGAAGATATCCCTGTCGAGTTTTTTGCCCCTAGCAGTTTCTCTAGTTCAGCCACTCTTCGGGTAAGGGGGTCGGATCCTTCCTTATGAGGGGACGATCGGGGTTTGTCCCTCCCGTAGTCAGGAGACGCTTTCCTATCCGTTTGCCTAGACCTGCCTCGCTGTTCTGATCGGCGCTCGGCCGAATGACTTCTTCTTCTGCCCCTTCCGTCCCGAGAGCGACTCCTGTGCCTGCTCTGTTCTCTTCTTGCCTCTCCCCGTCGAGGTGATCGGGATCGACTTCGGTTCCTATGCCTTTTGGAACACGCTTCTTGGTCTTCGGCCATGTTGGCCATCTGTTTCTCCAATTCCTCCTGCTGCAGCCGGAGTGCCAATATGACATCTTTGTTCTGCTCCAGTTTCTTCTACAGGAGAAACTCTCGTTGGTCTCGGCTACTTGCTCCTCTGTCTTGCCTCACGAGGGATTGAGAGTGTCTCTCGTCGGCCTGACTCGCTTGATGTGGCGTGTGTTGACTCTCGTGGAAGAGCTTCCGCTGAAGATCATGACCCGGTATCTCTTCCACCTTCCGGACTTTAGACCCCAGTCGGTCCTTCACCGACCCCCTCACCTGCGTGGTCTGGTGAGACTGCTGGGTCTTGGCCCTTTCTGAGACAGCGATGTTATCTTTACTCGCCATGATCCGCTGCCGAAAAAGGATATTTGTGATTGCAAAGAAGCACTAAAGACCTCTCCTTCTAGCGTCAATGTTAACTCCAAGTTTCGTCTGCGCGTCCAATCACAGAATCCAAGCGCTGAAACCTGCACAATAACAGATCATACAGAAGCTTGACGGTCGTGCCGCCGGGGGATAGCTCCGGTGTGAGAATAAGTACATGCCGTTTACAAGGTTTAACAATGGAGGTTATGTGTTTAGTGCTCAAAGTAGGTATTACCTGTTAATTGTAACATTGACCTTGTATTTATAGAGCTCCCACCACCTTGGTATCCTTCTCCGAATTAGAGTAGGACTCCTAAATATGTTAGTTACTATATTTGGGTCCAACACAATCTCTTTAAAAGGTGCAAGTGAAATCCCTTTCCACCACTACCTTTGGAGTTGCCTTGTTAGCGTATGATTAGGGTTAATACCCTTAATCACGTAAACTCCTTGTCACACCAACTCTGTATGTGGGCTGCTCACATGTTCAGGCCCAAACCAATAGCCAAGCATAAACATCGGTCTGGGCCTCGGCCTAGAAGACGCAAAGACCCGATCTCGACCCTCACGATGACAACGGGGCCCCGGCCTATTAGGCTCGGATAACCGACCCCAATCTTATATATCCGAACATACGAGCTCGGCATCCTATATTCCGGTCCAGGACTTCAGTCCAACAAAAGATTGGTGAAACACTGCCGAATAGTCAGATTCAGTCAAAAAACATCATGTGCAAAACATTATCCTCCATTTTCACATCCATGGTCCCATATATGGAATTATAATATATGAATATTAATAATGTTTATATGTAGCTTATCAGTTACTACATCAGCTTCAAAGAGATAAGTGCTGACACTTACCACTGGGTCCCTGTATTCCTTATAAAACAGAAAGTTTAATCCCACTTGCAACATTAGAGTTATTCCAAAAAAGCTTCTTTTGTGTATTGAGAGAGAGAGAGAGAAAAGGAAGGATCAGAAATTGTCTGCAGGGTGAAATTTGAACAGATTGAAGAATGACTCCCACTGGGTTGTTCTCAACTTATTCAGTTTTCAGTTCTGCAGCCGGAGTTGCAGGTATTTTTTACCCCTTTCCCCTTTTCTATGTTTGCAATGCTGCTTACATTATATGTTTCAATCTTGATTGATTTATCATATATAAATTGTGGGTAGTTGCAGGATCATCATATCTTGGTGATATACCCACAAATATATATATATATATATATATATATTTTTTTTTTTTTTTTTTCTTTGCAATTTATTGTTGATGGATTCGATATATATTGGCAAAAATATTGTGGTTTGCTTTAGTTAGTTGACAATTTGGGTGTCTCTGTTATTTGCCATTCTTGTGTTTAAGTGCCCTAACTTGAAAGAGATTTTTTTGGGGTTCTTTTTTCATGTATGTTATTATTAGATGGGGAAAATGAAAGAGAGTTGACTCAGATGACATGCCTTAATGTGGCATGCTTACAGATTTACTTGTTTACAGTTATGGATTATGTACTTACTAAACAGAAGTTTCATTTTTATTCTTATATTTATTGATCAAGAATTGAGCAGAAAGTTGAAATTCTCACTTTCATCTCATATGTAACATAACAAAATCAATTGAAAGCAAAGATTGGGATTTCTGTATGTCCCCCCTCCAATATTTCCTGAGCTGCCCAGCTAACTTTTGTAAAGTTGAATTTCTTTCAGTAATCTCATCTTCTTGTTTTTCTTTTTTCTTTTTATCTTTTTTTTTTTTAATTTTTAGCTCAATATGATTAATGGGGAATTCATGTGAAAAAAAAGAGTAGACATGAAAGAAATCAAGGGAATATTCTTAAATGAACACAATTATACCAAGCTATTGCCATTGGGCATTTTCCAAACTCACCAGAATGGATTCCTAAATTTCTTCCAAATAATCTGAGTTTTTGGTTTTTTGTACACCGCAGGAAACATCTTTGCTATTGTGTTATTTGTGTCACCCATGTAAGTAGTCTAAAAGCCTTTCAAAAAATCTAGACAAGCAAATATTATTTCGTTTCTTGATATTCTCTTCTTCTTTCCCTCTTTCAGACCTACATTTAGAAGAATTATCAGAAGCCAGTCAACTGAGCAATTTTCAGGGTTGCCATATGTATATTCCCT
Organism: Panax notoginseng; assembly: GCA_016801055.1. Taxonomy (NCBI): domain Eukaryota; kingdom Viridiplantae; phylum Streptophyta; class Magnoliopsida; order Apiales; family Araliaceae; genus Panax; species Panax notoginseng. Next base: position 232,326,414 of record CM029014.1, read on the forward strand.
CTTGAATTGCTTAATTTGCCTCTGGTATGGCCTGCCTATTGTAACCCCAGGCATTATATTGGTTGCCACTGTCAATTCTATTGGAGCCATTTTCCAGTTGGTGTACATTATTGTCTTCATTTCATGTGCAGAGAAAGCCAAAAAGGTACTTTCTCTTCCTTTCAAACTTGCCTTGGTTTAATTAGTAACACATTTCTTGTATAGATTTTTTTTTGTTGCAGTTATTAATTACAATAACACATTTTTATTGAACCCTCATGTTGCTTGCAGGTGAAAATGTTAGGATTGCTACTAGCAGTCTTCACGGTATTTGCAGTCATAGTATTTGCTAGCATGAGGCTATTTGATCCTCTTACGCGGCAAGTTTTCGTTGGATATTTGAGTGTGGCTTCTCTCATATCCATGTTTGCTTCTCCATTATTCATCATTGTATGTTTGTTTAGAAACTTGTATTATTTTATTTTGTGGATGGCACATAAATTTTACCATTAAATTTTTCTCAATCTGTTTGAACTGCATGCAGAACTTGGTGATCAAAACAAAGAGCGTCGAATACATGCCATTTTATCTTTCTCTTTCAACCTTCTTAATGAGTCTCTCCTTCTTTGCTTACGGAATGTTCAAGGATGATCCATTCATTTTTGTAAGTACTCCAACATACTTTGGATTGCAGATTATCCTTTTTCAACATTTGCTTAATTGTTCCGGAAACTTATAGTTATAGCCAGCCTTGTGGAGTAAGAATCAAGAAACAAAAACAAGTCAATAAAACTCCTTTGATTACCCCCCCCCCCCCACCCCACACCACACCACACCACAAAAAAAAACACATTTGTATGCTTATATTTTCTGGTTTGGTGTAAATTCAGGTTCCTAATGGAGTTGGAAGTGTATTAGGGATTGTACAATTGGCATTGTACACCTATTACAGCAGATTCTCTGGTGAAGATTCAAGAGAATCCTTAATAGTGTCTTATGCATAAATGGATTGTCAAGTTTTTGCAAATTCTTGTATTTTTTCATGCCTCTTGATTGATTGTTTGTGGAGTGGCCAAGTTGATTTTTATACTTGGGTCATGTTAAAGAAAATAAGGTGACGGTCATAAAAAGAAATGTAAATTAAATAAAATTTATGACTGGCTAGTTGATTTTTGATTGTGGGTGGATTCAATTGTATTAGCAATTTGTTTGTGGAAAAAATTAATAAAACTTTGCCTTTCATTTCATAACTTGTGTGTATGGAGTATGAATGAGGTGAGAGACTATTTATTTGGTGTAATCTTTAAATAACATGAAAGTAACCATAGGCAAATTAGACAACTAGGCCTTAAATGTTTTAGGCATTTCTACCTCTGAATGTGATCTTGTTATTTATTCTTTTTTTTCAAAAAAAATAAAAATAAAAAATTTAATAGAAACAACAACATTTGAACTCTACTAGAAGTGAGTCGTACTAGAAGTGAGTCATAACAGCGGACCAAATAACCATCACTGAACAATGAATTCAGTATCAATAAAGCAAGTTCCACAAGTGGATAAATTCATCTTATTCTTATTTTGAAATATGTGTTTTTAGAGTGAGATTTAATAACAAATGAAGTTTTAGCTTAGTAGTTAAGATTGAGATATTGTGATATTTATGTCTTAGATTTGAAGTGATAACGTATTTAATTATAAGATTATGGTATACTCAAAATTTTGTTTGTGTGAGTGAAGCAAGTAAAGTAGAAACTTGGCTAGAAGCAAGACGAGAAAGCGAAATTGTCGTAGAAGCGATAGCTTATTCCGACCGACTAAAACGGGCTTAAAAAAAAGTGAGGTTTAGTAAGTTATTATGACAAAATAATTGCGCACATAATTTTTCCTTATAATGATTAGGAGACTAAGGTGTTTTTTTAATAAAATTGAATGAAAAATTCTGAATGTATAAGAGATTCTGAATGAACTGAATGAAGTAGAAACTTAATATATAATGAAATAATGTGTTTAATAATTGTATGCCTGAAATATTTGAATACGCGTATTTTCTTATTTTAACTTTCTAAATTATTATGAAATTATAAATAAATAATGTTTTTTAAGAAAAATTAAATATAAATTTTAATAACATTCTATTAGTCCATAAAACTAAAACAAAATAATACAATAATATTCATTAAATTGGTTATTGACCAAAGAAAAAAAATCAATAAATAATTTGTAAACAACAAAATTTGTTTACAGTAGTAAAAAAGATGGATATAAATTATAATTTTTAATTGTCTATGAGGGTAGGTAGGTAAAAATATCATTTAATACTATACTTTTTACTGATTCAACTATAATTTTCTCGATAAATCGTTCAGACACATTCAAAACTTAAAAATTATAAAACAAAAATGGCTTAATTCATACTCATTCAAATATAAACAAATAGCCCCTAAGAGTGAAAAAGAGAACAATTAAAGTTCTATAAAATGAGTATCGAATTTTTTTTATTCTTTTATTTCTATTTTTAATTTTCATAATATATGTGAAAAATATATTTTGTTAATTCTTCCGAGGACGAAGAAAGTACATTATTTCTTAATTTATTTTTTTAAAAAGTGATATTTTACAAAACACTATGTAAGACCCACACATTGATATTTTGTCACCAAGTTTTCAATTTATGAAGTCGATGTTTTCCATGAAGGCACAATTCTTAAGGCGGTTAAAAACGGCGCGACGAGAAATAAAAACCCTAACCATCTCGCTGTACCCACGCGCGCTCTCCCTTCCTCTCTCTCTCTCTCTCTATATGTATATATATATTCCTTGCTCTACACTCTCTCTATATATATTCCTTGCTCTACACTCGGCTCTATACAAAACCCTGCTTAAGCCCTGCTTTTTTGATCTGTGTCTCTCTCCTTTTTATTCTAGTGTCTGCAATTTATCGTGAAAAGCTTTGTCGATTGGTGAATTAAAGTGTTTCGCTGGTGTGATCTGGTTGGTAAGTTGAATTCTACTCCTTTACTTTATGATTTCTGATTTTCGTCGGTATAATTTGTGGAATCTTCGAGTGAATTAAGTTCTGGGTTTATCACTCTTATGTAATTGGCTACATATTTTATGGTAAATTCAAGACTGTTCTTTTATGACGATGTTCAATTAAGTATTAATCTCTTATATACAAAATTATGTTGTGGGTTCAAATTGGGATTTGGATTTCGTAATTGATTCTACTATGCGCTTTATAACTGTGTTTTTATTATGATTTGGGCTATTGTTAACTTGTATACTCTTATCCTTTTAATTATTTTGAAAATTTTATAAGTTAATACTGATCCTCCATCCTAAATAAGTGTGCAGTTTTTTCTGTTGATTTTTTCTTTTCCTATTTTGTATGGGACATACTTGCATTATATTTATTGATGATATTTTTTGAATATCAAACTGTAAAGATTTAATTATTTAGAAAAAAAAGTACTGGTTTATTTTTTTGGTTGAATTATGTCCTGTGTAGACCTTAATATTTGTAAAAAAAGGTCAACATAGTACAAGTAGTGCTCTTTATTCTTTGAATGATTTGGCTGCGCAAGTATTATTTGGAAAGAGACTGACAATAAATTGGTCTCAATAGGTGAATCTGGGTAAATTGTGTACTTGATTTCGTATAATGAAGTTTCTTAATGAACGTAAGGGTTGCAACTTAATTTTATGTGCTATAAATTTATTGTTCTTTATAGAGCAGAATGAATTGCCACATCATTGTTGGTTATAGCTTGGAAACTTCTATTTTTATTATTAAAGAGTTCGATGAATGAGTCTGTATTTCCTTAATTCTTCTGTGCAGTGCTGAATCACTTTGTTTTGCTGTATGGTAGCTTCTTATATATTGGGAGAGGGTGTGCAGACATTGCATTTAATGGGTCAATGATCATGGTTCTAAGAGGTAAATCTTAAATTCTGAACGACTCTCCTCTTTGGTGCTTGCAGTTTTCCATCATGACGTTTCTTGATAGTCTACCAAAGAAGAAGTTGAAGATTAAATTTTCCTCAAAGAAAATTGAAATTGAGCCGAGGAGTGAAGCTTGTGACATTAGCCAGCAGTTGTGGATGAATGATGAATGTGGTCATAGTATTTCTCTGAATGGAAACAAGAAATCTGCGATGAAGAAATCACACAATTTTGTTCGTCAAACTCTGGACAACCCAAAAGTCTATGATGCTGATAACCTAAAGGTCAGATCACTTTTGCAATGCTCTAGTAAGCGTGTACCGACTGCGATAATAGATTTTCAGGAGCAGAAAAGGCGAAAGATGGATTGTAGTTTAAAGCAACAGTGTGGAAGCATTCTCAGATCATTAACAAATCATCCGGCTTCAGTCGGTTTCACGAAACCAGTCGATCCTGAGGCATTGCATATCCCTGATTATTTCTTAATAATCAGCAAACCTATGGATTTGGGAACAGTACAAACCAAATTGGAGGATGATATGTACTGTAGTGTTGAGGAGTTTATTGCTGATGTTAGACTGACATTTTCCAACGCTATGAAGTATAACCCTCCCTCTAACCATTTCCATAAGATGGCAAGGAAATTAGATACTATGCTCAATACTAAATGGAAATCTCTGGAGGCAAAATGGAAGAGTGAGAGGATAAATGTTGAAGAGAGTTGGATTTTAAGTTGCAGCAAAAGAAAAAAGCAAGACACAAGGTACATTTGCTCCAGAAAATCTCCTGTGCGTGTTAGTTTAATTCCTGAGACATTGATGTCAACTGAAGAGAAGAAAGAGCTGAGTAAAGAGCTTGTGGAAGCAATGAGGGGGAAGATGACCAAACAGTTGTGGGTGCTTCTCAAAGAACTTGGTTTGAATCTCCAAAAAGCAGAAAAAAGTGAAATCAAAATTGATGGATTTAATGATGCTACTTTGCGGGAGTTGAAAAGAGTGGTGAAGGGTTCTTTAGATGCAAGAGCTTCAAAGGTAAGTGACTTTCTTGAAAGTTATGATTAGATGCACTTAAGCTTTTATTTTTATGAGCTTGCCAGCTGATTGGTATGACTCAGCTTTCTGCAGCTAGCATGCTTCTTGAGAGGAGCTGGTCTGATTCCTTTGATTATTATAAACTATGTATATATACAATCATTTTCTTAATTAATAGAAGTGCTCTTATGTGTATTAGAATTTAGACATCTATGTCAGCTGAGGTTTGCCTTGTCGTATTGAGTTGTATATTATTTGGTCACAGGTGGAGCCTGCAAAACTTATGCAAAATAGCAGGTACCCGCTAGGGAAGGTTTCTCATAAAGGTATGGAGTTGAGTCGCAGGTACTTTTCTGCTTTATGGCTCTTTATAGGAGCTAATTGGCAATGTGTCTTATTGGCACAGTTAGTGGTAACAGAAGTATTTGTGGCTCAGCCAGTACAATACCTCCGTTGAGCACGGCTGCTTCCAAATGCCATTCATGTGGTAATATGAGATGCCAATGCAGCCTTCAAAATGATTTTACCAATGCATCCTTTATGGGTAAGTTTAGAGTCTCTTATGCTGTTTTTCATCTCGCCCTCCTTCAATAGTTTAAGCAACTTATTTACTTGTTTTGGTGCAGATTTAACTTTAGAAAGATCAGTGGGACGAGATCGTGGTGCTTTTAAAATGGTAAATACAGCTGTAGCCTCATTTGTTTGATTAATTTAACTTTGATGCTTTCAATTTATCTTTATACTACATTAGTTGACCCTTTGTATGGTCCAGGATCACGAGGTAAAAAGCATGCTGACATCAACTATGTGCAAATCAGATCCAGAGTCTGATGGTGAGGATGGTATTTTATGTGTTTATCATAATATTTTGTTTGTTCATTATTCAGGCATTAACATGTTGTTGAAATGATTTGAAGTGGCTGGTGTGTTGGATGAAGAAAATATGTGTTCTAGTCCTCGACATTCAACCCTTTTGACAACTGTTACTTCTGGAGATGGTTAGTTTGTTTTTATGTGACACTTGAAAAGTACATCAGTTATTAATTCGTCTATTTGGTACATAAGTATTTAATATATTGTCCTTTCTCTTGTTGTTGGCTAATTAGCTACAGAATGTACTCCTGGTATTGACATTCAGTTGTCTCCGAAAAAGGCTCTACGTGCTGCGATGCTGAAAAGCCGTTTTGCAGACACTATACTGAAGGCAAAACAGAAGATACTCCTTAAACATGTAATGCATTTTATGTTTTTTGGGTTTCACTTTGGCGTTTAAGTTTAAGATATTCTTATCAAATATAGTTGCTGTATAAGCTGTATATAATTTGGTGTGAGATTTTGCTTATGGAGGCTATGATTTACTAATCCAGGATCATATGGTGGATCCTGTAAAATTGCAGCAGGAAAAAGAAAGACTGGAAAGGCAGCAACAAGAAGGTGAGCTGAAAAACTGCAAAACTCCACAGCATGTGTTTATGACACTCAAATGCATTCAAACCTTTCCAACTATTTTATTGCTGATCAAATTTGAAGTTTTAGCTTCTTTTTTCCCTTGAAGATTTATGGCAGTTAAGTGTATATTCAAACGAATCTTTTCCTTCTTCTGAATGAAACATATTAGATTGATTAAACAAAGAAAACGTGGGAGATATCGGCGCCGTCATTTATAGGTTCAATTAATATCTGGATAACAATTTGAATTTGGTCAGAAAAATGCAAGTCAGAGTAATCAGCTAGAACCTCCCGTGAATGATTTGTAACTATTGCTGAATGACAATAAGGGTCTTAATTAGGTGCAAAGACGGAATTTAATTATTCAAGTTGCTTAATTGTGTTTAACTTATTGAAGAGGGGGTTGACTAATCAAATAATTTCCCTTGTCCCACTTGCACAAATTTTGAACGAAATTATCCACAATTTTTGAAAAGGTTCCGACTTTAGCTAGTGTTAAAAATAACATTGATTATATTTTTCTCATTGTTTTTGTATCTAGTATTGCACATTAACTAAAGAGTTCTGTAAACTACCTCTGGTGCACCTCTCTCTCCCTTCTCAGGCAAGAAACAAGAACCTACTTTAGAATAAGTGAGAAAAAAGAAATCAGACAAGGTTGTGTTATTTTTTATTTGTTAGTTTTTTTAGTGTGTGATTATCCTTTTTAAGGTCTTTTATCTTGCTAAAGACAAAATGTTAGATCTCTGTGGTTAGTTTGTCAAAGATATTAAATAATTTTGGATAAATACTGTAATTTTTTCTTGTACTGGGATGACGCTTTATCGTGATGTAAGTTTTAAGTAACATAGTTTATTTGATGCATTTCATACATCATATCATACTATTTAGGTAACATAGTTTACTTGGTCCTCGTTTTAAGCCACCGTTGCTTCATTCCCAATTCCATTCCTACGAAAAACTGTTGAACTATCTGTTATCTTGTTTACAGAGAAGGCCAGAATAGAAGCCCAAATTAGAGCTGCTGAAGTTGCCTCAACATTGAGGGCTCAGGAGGAATTAAGAATGCGGCGGGAGAGAGAAAGAGAAGCTGCCCGAATTGCATTACAGAAGGTTTAATTGTTTTCCTTGTACTTTTAAGTTCATATTTGTTACGGGTGTTTAATCTGTTGTGTTGGTGACCGACACAATGAATGAATGTTTACACTGCTTGTTTTATCCAGATGGAGAAGACTGTTGAGATAGAGGACAATCTGAATATTCTTGAAGAACTCAAGATGTTCAGTAAGTGTATGTCCTCAGATCACCTCTTTGATGGTGCAGATGGATCTGAAGTTCTAGGAGCAAGTGAGGGTGGTTACTTTCGAAACCCTTTGGAACGGCTTGGCTTGTTTATAAAAGACGATTATACTAGTGATGAAGATATGGAAGATGAAGTAATTTTGGAGGGAGATGAAGAGGGAGAAATTTTCTTGTAGCACTGTGCTGCCTCTGTTTTCTAGCTCTCTTTCGGTGCCTCTGATTGTTCATACATGTATAGTTGTAATAGAGGTAAAGGATGCTGGGTGTTAATGCCTTGTTATACCCTTTTTTTGGGGGTGAGAGACGGGTGTTGTACTGGAAATATGGAATTTATATATATCTAGTACCATACAGATTATGATGATCTTTCTCTCTTTGGTTTTCTCCATGGCTAGTTCTTTAAATTTATTCTAGTAAAGGGCGAGTAAAGTGTAAACCCAGTAGTATTCAAATGCTGATCCAAAATTAAAATTTTCTATTATTGACTTGAATCTCTACGTTAACCACATACTTGAATCTCTACCATAACCACCAAGTAGTGTTATGACCTTCAAATTTACTTCCATATTTCCCCCTTAGCTCTTTGACCCTTTCTAGGGGTTGGCCCGAGAATAAAAAGGCAGAGCAGTATCCTGGCTACCTAGGGATAATGCGAGGGAAGGCTCTGCCTGTAAGGAGAAAACTTATTTACAGAATAGTAACTCCATCCAATTTCAGACAAAGATGGAAGACGTGAAGAAAATGACACTAATTGAGCAAGTTGTGCACAATGGACTAGCAAATCAGAAAAACCAAGCATTCCAGTACTATGAAACTTGCAGGGTGGCAATGCAGGAGACACAAAATGACACTAGATGTAATCCTAGATTCCTAATTCCTAAGAATGGTTTATAGCTTTTGCTGCATATATGCACAATATATTGCACCAGTTTCGAACTCGAACAATGTTATAGCTCATGCTGTGTATTTATTCTTGGCAGCTCTGTCGAGCTTCTTTGCATCCTCCTGAGATAGAATAGCAGTACATTTATTTAATCTAATAACTAACTTCCAAATATTTAAGGAACAGTTGTCCAAATATAGGTATATGGTTGTGTCTCACATAGAGGAAACGGATTTCCTTACATGAAATATGAAACCTGTGATGTCCTTGTAATCAAGGAACTCCTTCCACTGTTTCCCGATACTCAACTGCCAAAAAAAAAACACAAAAACCCATCAAGAAACCTGCAAATTCTGGATCAGCATGCACGAGGTAGGAACATTAACCCGAAAGGAAAAAGGCAAAAAGATAAAAGTGTCATAGCCAATATCTTTTGAAATCGGCCATAAAGACCTGGAGGACAGTAAATCGTCCATTTGTACAGATATCTGTATAACGAGAAATCATGATAAATATAACCTTAGGAGCACTTCTGATACTGAAATATACCCTTATTTCATGGACATACTGCTTAGAAGTTAGAACATGCTATATCACTAAGAGATTTGTATAGAACTACCAAATCAGCCAACAAGTAAAATGATTTGAATATTAGGTGATAAAATTGTATACACGGAACATTGCAGACAAAACATTACAGTATGCCACAACTAGCTTTTATATAAAGCTAGATTAAGAGTTAAAATAGAAGTGAATGCAGAATCAAAGAGTAAACTTTTGGGCGATAGACCCTTGAATCATGAATAAACTTATCACAATAAATCAGTAACTGTGCAACTGTAAGTCTGTAACATAGTTACTTCCACAAAACAGCAAGTCCACATTGTTGCCACTTGTTGGCTTAAATAAAAATGAAAAGTCATGCACAAAAAGTTAGCTGGTTAGCCTGAACGGAAATTTTAAGTTTTTAAAGAAACCACCTGAGCTGCTTCATTTGCAGCATTCTTGGTCCACAAAGCTATTTTTTCCTGCCTAGCTCTGACATTGACAACAGCTCCACATATTTCATCTCCATGATCAAACTGCTCTCCAATCATTGCTAGCAGCTAATAAGAAAAAGTAGAATAAAAGTTAAAAGCAACATAAGCATTCATAATCTGACGTTGAAACATATTATTATAGTCTACACATACTGTATACAGCCAAGCGGTGTCTGATTTTCCCTTTGGAAAGGTAGCAGTCCACTTCCCTCCATTAGCACAAATAGGGTCCTCCCACTTCGGCTCAATTTGATTTTTGAAACAATGGAAATCTGCCCCCAGAGTCAGCTTGCTTGGATGGTGTATATTGTTGTATAGGCTTTCACATAAAGTAAATATTAGCGACAAATTCTAACAAACAACAGCCTATGGAGAATTATCACACTATCTGACAGAAACTTAAGATTGATGTCATTGATCTCCTACTCAGCAGTAACTAAACAAAATATACTGCCTCCACATTTGTTCATAACCATTTATAATGCCTACTTGAATCTTATCTCCATAACAACATATTCGTATATAATGGAACTTAAAACATCAATTGTTCAGCTCAATGATATTAATAAATAAATCTCTTGAAAATAACTATATATAATTAGTCATCATTCATATGAATAAACTGAACACCTCATTGTCTATAGCACTAAAATCAAGCATCCCATTTCAATCTCCACCTCAAAAATTCCCCTAAAAAAACTAGAAATGATAACAGAATATAAATTCAGTAGAACAAACAACAATTACACATACATTCTTATGTATATATATACCTCCAGAAGTCTTCAATGGAGGCGAAGGTGTAAATGGGGCGAATGGAGCTGCCCCAAGCGGCTTGTCTGGACTTAACAGAGGGATTATCGAACCAAAAAGTCCATGAGTGCTCAAGTGGGTGCGTTGTTATAGCTGCCGCCGTAAGCTTCGCCGCCGATGACGTATCATCGCCGCCGACGATCTCTCCGCCCTCTAAATCTTCTCTTTTGTCGTCATCGGATCGAACCCTAGCTTTGATCTCTTCGTTAATGTTGCCATGTTTTTCAGATTTCTCCATTTCCTCCATATTTTTCTCTCCTCTTCCTCTCTTCCGTTAAAACGGTTGTGATTTTATTGCGTTTGCTTAATTGGACCCACCATTAGGGCCAGTTTTTTTATTTTTTGGCAAGCCATAAACAAGCCGAAATTTATTCATATTGGGCTATAAGCTCTTTCCAAGGTTTGGTAACAATGTTAATCTAGGGTCAATTACACTTTCTATTATATTTTTTAAAATAATTACAATAATAGTGCATACCTAAAATATTTATATAATTAATATATTTAAATATTTTATTTACAAAAATAATGTATTTATTATCCTTTTAATTTAGGTGAGTATTTTAAATATCATCTTCATTGTTGTCATCATCATCATCATCAAAATTAAACACGTCATATTTACAACTTCCACCGCCATCTCCTCTATTCCCGATCTGCTTCCCCTTCGCCATCTCCTCCCCTCTTGATCCGCTTCCCCTTCCGCCGCCACCTTCACCTCCTCCTACTCTTCCGCCGCCTCCACCGCCATCTCTTCCCCTCCCGATCCGCTTCCCCTTCGTCATCTCTTCCCCTCCCGATCCGCTTCCTCTTCTGCTGCTTCCATTTTGGTCGCCTCCTCCTCCGCCTCCACCACCTCCATTATGACCACCTCCGCCTCCATTATTGTCCCCTTCCGTCGCCGCCGCCACCTCCACCTCCTCCTCTGCCTTCACCACTTCCGTTATGACCACCTCCGCCTCCATTAACCGTCACAGTTGGTAGCCAAACCTCCGTATCAAGGTAACCTATTCAGTTTTATTAGGTTATCAATTTATTTTGAATGTGATGTAGTTGGTAGTCAAACTTTAATACCAAGGTTACCAATTTTATTTTGAATATGATACAGTTGGTAGTCAAACCTTCATGCAGTTGGTTGTCAAACCTTCAGACAAAGGTAACTAATTCAGTTTTATTAGGTTACAAATTATTTTTGAATGTGATGCAGGTAGTAGCCAAACATTCATACAAAGGTAACCATTTTAATTTTTGTGGGTAACCAAATCGTAAAAAAAAAAATTCAGAACAGTAACTCATGTATTTCTGGAGATTTGCGGCGGAGGATGATGAAGGGGAGGAGAGGGCGATGTAACGGCGGCGCAACCAAGGACTTTTGGATATTCTCATTGATTTTAAGTTTCCTTATTAATGTGAAATTGAATAATTTAAATTTGAATTATTAATTATGGCAATTATTTCTCCTTGATTTTAGGTTTCCTTATTAATGTGAAATTGAATGGTTTGAATTTGTTATACTCTTTTTGTAATTATTTTATGGATACATTAATGATATAATTATTTTCTAATTGTTATATATTTTTATAAAGAACCCTAAAGTCTAAAATGATAATTCTGGACATCAAGCCCATTACATTTTTATTTAATTAAGGGAATAATATTTTTAGCGCAATATTAATTGTTTACGTTCTAACACAAATGATGCTCTCCCTTTGACAGAGGTTAGTGTGTATTTTCAGTGCAATATAAATTTTCAAAACGAGATAATTTTAATAAAGGAGTACTCCACTATTTAAGATGAGTGTTTTAGAAGATCCGTCCTCTCTCTCTCTCTCTCTCTCTCTATATATATATATATATATATATATATATATATATATATATATATATATATATATACTAGTAAAAAATAAAAAACGTGCACATAGACTTTACCTTTGACATTTGGCACATTTAACATTATAATTATAATAATTTATGGCAATCGAAGCACTTTTTTATAATTAAAGTTAATAGTTTGGAGTCATTCAAATTTCGTCATCAGTGATGAAATATGCAGGGAAAAATAAAAAATATAAGGATAGCCAAATAAACCAATTATATATAAAAAAATGTACGTATTTTTTATTCATAATATGTTTGTTTATAATATATATATAGACATATTTTGTTTGATGATTTTTATATTTTAATATTTTTTTTCTTATAGAAAAAATTTATTATTTTAAAAATAGTGTTTTCTTTTAAAGATTACATGAAAAAAAGGTTCTTTTTATTTCCCCTCTTAATCCTATTTTTTGAAAGTTGACTACATCCTTTTAAATTAACCTATATGGTTACGGCACTCAGATTTCAGTTTTAAATCATTTAAAACGCTTGACTATTGGAGCGAAGAATATGCCATTAAATTATTATCATATACAAATTTTTTCACCTTATGAAATTACACGTTAAAATTTAAGAACGAATAATAAGCACAATAAAAAAAATAATAATACACGTTTTACAAAAAAAATTATAGCCGTCATATCTTATGATCAAATTTATGAGACCCAATATATTACTATCTTATATTATTTGAATTCACATAAATAAATATCAACCAATCTCAAGACTGAATTTGACACTATCATCATTTTAGTATTACTATTTATTTATTATGTGACTCGAGCCCCACAGCTAAGGTCAATGTTTACCTGCTAGTACATATATGTTTGCGAAAATAATTTTCTTGCACAATAAATATGTGGGCCTTAAGGAAAAAGAGAAAATGACGTTAATGCTGACCATACCGTCGTACACGACACGACAGTTGCTAGAATAATGACAAATTGATAAAAGACTAGCGCTACATATATAAATTATTTTATAAATATTTTATAAATTATTGATGTGACATATTTTATTTTGACGTATTGATTAATAAATTGTTTTAATATAATTTTCGGTTCCACACAATATGCTGAGATGGAATATGTCACATCAGCAGTTTGTAAAATATTTTTAAAATAGTTTGTGTCTCTAACATTATTCTTGATAAAATAACAGTAATTTTGCAAAAATATTGAATTTGATATCTCTCCTTGGGATCAGATTAGTTGGTCAATTGATCAATACAAACTTATATATAGAGAAAGATCACCTCTCACTTGCGTGTCGATATTATATTGATCAATCGATCAAAATTTAGTTCAGGTAACCACTCTCCTCTCCTAGACTCCTTCTACTATAAATAGGAGTGAGGCATGGGAACGGAGTTCTCATCGTGTTTAGTACTCCACTTGTTGCATTAAATATCTTGTTTACACATTTATATGGAATATTTTTTTTTATACATTTGAAAGCAACCTTGTTATATATAACCCTGCCCTGCCCTGCGATGGAGACTAAACAAGTTGTTGAAGAAGAAATTTCAAATTATGATATCCTTAAAGAAGTGAGGGAATTTGATGATTCAAAGGCAGGAGTAAAAGGTCTCGTTGATTCCGGCATTACCAAGATCCCCAAATTCTTTATCCATCCGCCCGAGAAATTGGCAAAGGCAAATGATGGTAGTGTTGTGGTAGAGTTACCTGTGATCAATCTTGAAGGGTTTGAAAGTATACGACGATCGGAGATTACGAGGGGAATTTGTGAGGCATCGGAAACATGGGGATTTTTTCGGATAATTAATCACGGAATTCCAATTGATGTCATGGATGAGGTGTTGGAAGGGGTGAAGCGATTCCATGAGCAACCCAAGGAGATGAAGATGGAGTTTTATACGCGTGATCTTACACGCAGAATCAAATATTACAGCACTTTGGATCTCCATGTTACTAAAATTGGACAGTGGAGGGACTCACTTGCTATTGATTTTGAAGACAGCATAGTTGACCCTCAAGGCTTGCCTTTAGTTTTCAGGTATACAATTTCTGGATCTGGAACTGTACGGTAAGTTGGTCATGTAACCAATACAATACTTACGCACAGGGGCAGAGTAAGATATCACCTTCTGTCTGCGTGTCGACACTGTATACTGTATTGGTTAATTGACTAAAGTTAACTTAATGCTAACCACTTTCACAATTTCTAGCTAAAATCATCAATCCAATCCAATTAATTAGTTGTATGTATCCTCATTTGATTTGGTCTTGTAGAGAAACTATGTGCAAGTATGTGGAAAGCTTAACCAAGCTCAAGAATTTACTATCCCAACTGCTATCGGAGTCACTCGGACTTAGCAGTGATCACCTTGCACGCCTAAAATGTTTAGAAACTCAAAAATTGGCATGTCACTATTACCCACCATGTCCGGAGCCTGAATTGACATTAGGCACCACCAAACACTCCGACCCTAATTTTCTAACCATTCTCCTGCAAGACAATATCGGTGCCCTCCAAGTCCTGCATCACAATCAGTGGATAAATGTGCCGCCTGCGCGAGGATCTCTTCTCGTAAATATTGGAGATTTAATGCAGGTACATCAATTGTAATTGTGTAGATATGCTAAAATGATCCGAAAACATGCTTTAAAGTTGTTTAACATTTCAATTGTGTGCAGCTAATAACAAATGACAGATTCAAGAGCGTGGAGCATAGAGTAGTGGCAGGGCAGGTCGGTCCGAGGGTGTCGATTGCAAGCTTTTTGTACCCCAGTACTAGGGATATATTAAAGCCATATGGACCGATTAAGGAGATTCTGACTGATGCTAATAAACCAAGATACAAGGAAATCAGCATTCGTGATTATGTGACTTATTACATGTCAAAAGGACTTGATGGTACTGCATTTCTACCACATTTCCAGCTTCAGTGACAAGCCTATACACCAACATTTGGTTTGTTTTTAGCAGTAAACACTACTATATTTTGGGTTCAATGCACTTTGATATTAATGATGTAATATGTTGTGGCACTTTGATTACATATTTATGTTTAGAAGTCTTTACGGATTCAACAAACCATTCAACCTATTTTACTTTTTGAGTTGTTGGTAAAAAAAGAGTAACTATCATTCCTCCCTGACCAGTTATGTGGTAAAAAAACAGAAGAAGAAAGTAACACTCGCAACCAATTACCTAATGTCGACCAATTCTTTTTAATTATTGGATTTTCAACTCTTTTAAATATAACACGGGAGGTATCAATATACATATAGTATTCATTCGGATAAGCTTAATTTTTACCATCAGATGTTTAAAATGACTAAATTTTATATTAAAATTTATCTTTATATGCTCATTAATTATAAGAAAATTACAAATAACAAAATTTTGATATATTACTGTATTAACCATGAACATTACTTTTTTTCAGCTCTAACGAAATTAATTATAATTTAATTTATGACGACAAACGAAGAACGTTTTAATGGTTTAGGCTAATTACCTGCTCAAATTTCATATTAATAATGAAAAAGTCATCGTCATTAGTTATGATATATGCACCGAGAGACAATAAACATATGAATAGTTAAACTATTTAATCAAAATTTTAAAATGCAGATTCCCTCAACACCAAATTTGCAAGATTCCATTCCATACCTTCGTTCCCTCCAAAGTTTCTAATAAAATTAAATAAATAAAAAATTCTCTCTTTTTTTTCTTCAATCTTAAAAACATAATTTTTCACCATGAAATCTCATTTTCTTAAATCTTTTAACAGTACCTTTTACTCCACACACACACACACACACACACACACACACACACACACACACACACATATATATGTATATATATATATAGGGAATTCATCCGTGGCAAACGGTTGCTAAAAGTACTGTGCAACAACCTAGTTGATGACCGTTGATCTGGACAATGGAAGACTGTGATTGAAATTAACAAAGCCCCTGTCGTTGGCAGTCAATTATTTCCAAAATGCCGGCTAATTTACCTTGCTGCCTCTGCTTTATATGAATGGAATTAAAGTATACCTGCCACATGAGCCTGTAGTGTAAGACCCCAACTTATTAATGAATAAAATCAAATTTTCTCTGAATATTATTGTGAATAATAAGGGGTTAATTTGATATAATACTTTGGTTATGGGTGAAATGTGCAAATTTTGCAAAATAAGCAAGTGGTTATAAAATATTTATTTTTGGTCGGTGAATATTCGGTTGGTCGTGGAATATTCTTGCTGTCGGGGAATATTCGTACGACGACGCAGCCTTGTGTGGGCCCCATAACGGAAAGCGATTGGATGAAGAAAACGACAAGTATAAGTTGTTTATAAATAACGGCGTAGTTGTTACCGTTAATACTGTTGGAATACCCGGTGGTTAGAATACAGTAGCACACGGTATTGCACCAATTATTGATTCTTACGTAAGAAGGCACTACTCAATAATTGTTACAGTAGTTATTATTCAATATTTTATTTTATTGATTCAATAATTGCTGCGTTGATATTTTATATTATTGTTGTTTCAATAATTGTTGCTGTACAGTATTTTCATTTATCAGATCAATAATTCATATTATTTGAATAATATTATTAGATAACATTATTGGCAATGTCTAGAAAGTTCTGTCTAAGGAGAGGTTTGGTCATCTAATTGCGCGCCAGTAAGGAGAAATCCTTATTGGAAAGCCCCCTCTTTCCTGGGAACGGCCTGGTTGTCATAAATGTGATTCTGTAATATTATTTGTGAATAATTAATTATTGATTCATATGATAAGGAAATATTTATTTTATGTGGATATAAATGAGGGATATATTTTTGTGGTTAAAAATGAAGGAGTTAATGTTGAGGTTTTTGTCAGTATTTTTGTCGGAATGGAGGTATTAAAAATCAGGGTTTTTGAGATAGTTTGCGGGGGTTATAATTTTTAATCCGACCGTTGGATCGTGGTAATTTTTGGATATGTTATACATATATAAGTTGAGTATATGTCCACAAATTTTGAACCGTTAAAAATGAACGTATGATTTATTACGAATTTTACAAGATGACTGGTTCAGAAATTGTTGAATTTTCGGAGTTTATCATTTTGGTGGAAAATTCTAGAATTGGTGGGCCCCACTTGTGGTTGGTGAAGAAATGTGCTGAATTATATTTCAAATGTGGTGGGTGGAAATAGTAGCAGGTAAAGCCATCAGGTTGCAGGTCAAACCTACCAAAATTTTCCTATAAATAGAGGGCTAAGTTAGAATTGAAAATCACACCAGAAACAAGTTTTCTCTCTTTCTCTCTCTAGATTATTGAGTGTGTTTTGTGAGTATTTAGATACTTTGAGAGTTTCTATTCATCAGAGCAAGTTTCTTTCAGCCTTATACCGGTATTCCGACCAGAAGTACTGATATTTTGAGGTAAGGGATATTATTTTCTTCTTAATGATATTATTTTCTTCAATATCATTATGCTGAAATATTGATATGAGTTTTTATCAAATTTAGAACTTTTTGTGTCGGGGGTTACTATTCACGTATACGTCACTATTCACGTATACGGTACTATTCACGAATCGGCACTATTCACCGAAAAATAAAATTTTCCCTTTTTGTCCAAGATGTCTATTATGGTTACTATCTTTGATTGTATCCATGTTTTGATCTTTATTTTTGAATTCTGCTTCACAATTGATTATTATGAAGTATTATTGATCTTGGATAAACTGTTATACGAATCCCTACTATTTGTCCTTTTGTCTCATTGGATTCGTTCTCTTTAAGATATTTTTCATCATCCTCAGTCCTAAATGATGATATTACTGAATATCTTTGGCCTGTAGTGCAAAGATGTATAATTACTTGATGAATATCTTTGGCCTGTAGTGCAAAGATGAACAGGTGTTGAGATGAACATGACCGACTGATGATACAAATGAATATCTTTGGCCTGTAGTGCAAAGATGAATATTTGGTTAAAGATGATTATTAATTGATGTTACAGGGATAAAATATTGATGATGGACTTTTAAATCTTAGAAGATAGTAGAATTCTTTCTCTACTTGACTCTTCTAATGGTTTGCTGTTTCCGCTGCAGTTGTTGATCTAAAACTTGTTGTCGATTATATTTTATCATATTTTTCCCTGTTGAAGACTAATGTGACGCCCCCAAAATTAGGTATACATCACCCATCTTGGGTCGTCAGATACATAGTACAGAATACAAATACAACTGATTAATACATCTGTCGTGTACAATACGACAAAACATAAACTGTGAGTTTGAATACAAATATTATCTTCTAGAGAGTATTCATACTCAAAAGGAGTCCTCATTACATTTATTAACACACCATTACATAGAATAGTGAGGACTACTAACTAATACTATCATTCGGACCATCACTCCGTACCCCGACTTGTCCCAGCTACGTTCTCATTTCCTGAAGAGAACAGTGAAAGAAAGGGTGAGCTCAACTAGCCCAGTAAGAAATATTATGACTAAGATAATGCAGAATAAATTATCATTAGCCTTCAACAATGTTAAACTGATAAAATATAATAGACATCAAGTTTAACTGTAGCGGAACAAGCAATCCATTAAAAAAGTCAAGTAGAAAATAAACTCTACTATCTTTTATGATTTAAAAAGTTTTTCAACACTGTAATCGCTGGGACTCAGCTTAATAAAATAATCCACATCATCGAATCACCCCTGCACTACGGCCAAGGATATTCGTCTATTCATTAATGGTCATGATCATGCCAACAACTGTCCATCAATGCACTACGGGCCAATGAGGACTTTTACCACATCATTTGTAACATTACGGTCATGATTATACCGAATAATCCCTGGTCATAATCATACCAAGTCCATCTATGCAATACAGGCCACAGATGACTTTCAACATTTTATAAACATGAGGATGATGACAATGATATAAGAATTCAATAAAACAAGTTCAAGAATTAATTTATCCAGGAATTAACAACGTCCAAATTGTCAACATGATACTGCATTGTGGAGTAAAATTCAAGAATGCTTAGAAGAATATTTTCTTGAAAAGATACTGGATGAAACGCAACTATCAAGGATATTCCACAAATTTCATGGAGTATAGAAGTCAAAACTTAACCAACTGAGTACAATAAAGAATGGAATAACAAAAGAAATCACCATGCATGCGATAGACCGCACAGACAGGTTATTCCAATAGAATAATAAATAATGGAACCAGGTCCGGCGTAAACGCACAGACAGGATATTCCGACAGAATAATAAATAATGGAACCAGGTCCGGTGTAAAACACACAGACAGGATATTCCAACAGAATAATAATAAAACGGAACCAGGTCCGGTGTAAAACACACAGACAGGATGTTCCAACAGAATAATAAACGGAACCAGGTCCGGTGTAAAACACACAGACAGGATGTTCCAACAGAATAATAGAAGAATGTCACCAAGTATAGGGTAGACCGCGTATACTGGTTATTCCAACAGAATAATAACAAATGGAATAACAGAAGTTCTCTTCATGAATATAAAAGAAATAATATTCCCTACCTTAAAAGAACTGGATATTGGAAAAGTGATGTAGCAGAATACTTTTAGTCTCTCTCTCTCTTATTCTCTCTATACTTTCTCTCTCTATAGCTTGAATGAATTCGTGAAAAATAATGAAGCCCTAGGCCTCTATTTATAGAAAAACTGAGGGTGGCTCTTGGTCTTAACGAAGGGTCAAATGACTCTTGGTCTTAACGAAGGGTCAAATGACTCTTGGTAATATTGAAGGGACAACTACTATTGACGAAAGTAATTACTATTGACCAAGGTAAATACTATTGACGAAGGTAATTACTATTGACCAAGGTAAATACTATTGACCAAGGTAAATACTATTGACGAAGGTAATTACTATTGACCAAGGTAAATACTATTGACGACGGTAATTACTATTGACGACGGTAATTACTATTGACGAAGAGACTCTTAGATGATGACATATGGCCCCCCATAAAATAACCAAACTTACCACAACGTCTCAATTATTGATTTAATAATATAACATATTATACAGATGATACTATGACAATAATTTAAGAGATATGATGCAGCAATTACTGTAGCAATAATTGAGTATAGCTGAGTGACTTCTCACGTAAGCATCAATAATCAATACCGTGTGCTACTATGCAACCACGCGTATTACTGTACTTTTACTACCGAGTAGTTCAACAGTTTTAACGGTTTTAACGGTAACACCTCAGCCGTTATTTTTATAGAAAGATAATTCTGTCGTTTTCTCAATCCGACAATAATTCCGTTGTGGGGTCCACCAATGATTGTGCCGTCGTACGAATATTCCCCGACAAAAAGAATATTCTCCGACCAAACGAATATTTTATAACAACTTGCTTACTTTGCAAAATTTATAAATATTACCCACAACTATAACATTATATCAAATTAACTCCATAATATTCAAAAATGATATTTATAGAAAATTCATCTTTATTTATAAAAGTTGGGGTCTTACAACCTCCCCTTCTTATGAAATTTCGCCCTCGAAATTAGGGTACGTACCTGGTATGTCGAAGAGGTAAGGATACCTTGATTTCATTTCTGATTCTAACTCCCAAGTCATTTCCTCAACATCGTGGTTTCTCCACAAAACTTTAACTTGAGGTATAACCTTGGAGCGTAGAATATGTTCCTTCTTATCCAAGATTTGAACAGGAACTTCTTCATACGTCAAATCCTCCGCTATTTCGTCCGGTTCTAACTCAATAATGTGGTTCGGGTCTTCCACATATTTGCGTAACATGGATATGTGGAAAACGTTATGAACACGAGACATACTTGGCGGTAAAGCGAGTCTATAAGCCACAGTTCCTACTCGATCGAGGATTAAAAATGGACCGATGAATCGAGGATTTAGCTTTCCTCTCTTTCCAAATCTCGTAACTCCTTTCCATGGAGCAACACGTAAGAACACATGATCTCCTACATCAAATTCCACGTCCTTTCGATGAAGATCAGCATAACTCTTTTGTCGATCTTGTGAGGTTTTTATACGTTGTCGGATCGTTTGAATCTTTTCTGTAGTCATACGTACCAACTCCGGTCCCAACAACGTTGCTTCGCCCACCTCATCCCAGCATACTGGAGAACGACATTTTCTTCCATACAATGCTTCGAATGGAGCCATGCCAATACTTGCTTGATAACTGTTGTTGTAGGAAAACTCCACCAATGGTAAGAACTTGTCCCAACTTCCCTTGAAGTCAAAGACACAGAGTCTTAATAGATCTTCAAGAGTTTGAATAGTCCTCTCTGATTGTCCGTCCGTCTGAGGATGATATGCTGAACTAAATCGTAACTCCGTGCCCATAGCTTTTTGTAAACTAACCCAAAATCGTGAAGTGAATCTTGGGTCTCGATCAGAAACTATGGATACTGGCATACCATGCAGTCTTACAATCTCGTTTATGTACATACGAGCAAGACGTTCAAGTGTATAAGTTTCTCGTATCGGTAAGAAATGAGCAGACTTGGTCAATCTATCAACAATGACCCAAATCGCATCAATACCTTGAGAAACCCTAGGAAGACCGGTAACGAAATCCATGGTAATGTGCTCCCACTTCCATTCTGGAATTTCAAGTGGTTGCAATGGACCTTTTGGTACTTGATGCTCCGCTTTGACTCGTTGACAAGTTAGACACCTTGAGATAAACAACGCTATCTCTCTCTTCATATTGCTCCACCAAAATGTATGACGAAGATCATGATACATTTTGGTACTTCCAGGATGGATTGCAAACGGTGTGTTGTGCGCCTCCATCATGATTTCATACTTTAAATCAGGGTTGTTAGGAACACAAAGTCTGGAGTTGACTCGAAGTATTCCTTCTTCATCGATTCTTGCTTCCGGCATAGAACCTTCTTGCACTTTCTTCCTCATACGCATCAGCTCCAGGTCTGTAGCTTGAGCAGCTTTAACTTTATCGATTAAAGTCGGTTCTACTCGTATATTCGCCATCATCACATGGGTCCCTGGAGTCTTCAACTCTATCTCCATCCTTTGCAAGTCACACAAAATGGGCCTTTGCGTTGTTAATATTGCACTTGTACCCGCATATGATCTTCTACTCAATGCGTCAGCTACCACGTTCGCTTTTCCAGGATGGTATTGAATGGTATGATCATAATCTTTCAACAGTTCAAGCCAACGTCGTTGTCGCATGTTGAGTTCCTTTTGAGTGAAGAAATATTTGAGGCTTTTATGATCCGTAAAGATCTCCACTTTCTCCCCATACAAGTAATGCCTCCAAATTTTAAGTGCAAAGACAACAGCTGCCAACTCTAGATCATGAGTAGGATAATTCCTCTCATATTCCTTGAGTTGTCTTGATGCATAGGCTATGACTTTTCCATGTTGCATGAGAACACATCCCAACCCTTTGCTCGAAGCATCACTGTAGATGACAAATCCCTCCGAGCCAGATGGTATTGTTAGAACAGGTGCTGAAATGAGTCTCCTCTTGAGTTCTTGAAAACTCTGCTCACATTCTTCGCTCCAACCGAACTTTGTATCTTTTCGAGTCAGCTGAGTTAATGGAGTAGCGATTCGAGAAAATCCTTCCACGAATCTCCGATAATAACCAGCTAAACCAAGAAAGCTACGTACTTCGGTCACTGATTTAGGTTGCTCCCAGCTTTGAATAGCTTCAATCTTTGCCGGGTCAACCGATATTCCACGACTTGATACTACGTGCCCAAGGAATGCTACCTCCTCCAGCCAGAACTCGCATTTCTTCAACTTGGCATAAAGCTTGTATTCACGAAGCTTTTGGAGTACCAGCCTCAAGTGTTGCTCATGATCTTCACGGCTTTTGGAATAAATAAGGATGTCATCAATAAAGACGACCACAAAGTGATCCAAATATTCCTTGAATACCCGGTTCATCATATCCATGAAGGCAGCAGGAGCATTAGTCAATCCAAAGGACATGACTAGGAATTCATAATGCCCGTACCGAGTTCTAAAAGCCGTCTTTGGAATATCCTCAGTTCTAACCTTCAGCTGATGATATCCAGAACGAAGATCGATCTTTGAAAAGAATTGTGCTCCTTGCAACTGGTCAAACAGGTCATCAATACGTGGCAATGGGTACCTGTTTTTGATGGTGACATGATTCAACTCCCGATAATCAATACAAAGTCGCATACTTCCATCTTTCTTCTTCACGAATAGAACAGGAGCTCCCCAAGGAGAAGTACTAGGACGAATAAAGCCAATGTCTAACAATTCCTGCAGTTGGATCTTTAACTCCTGAAGTTCAATAGGAGCCATTCGATATGGGGCTTTGGAAATGGGTTTTGTACCGGGTTCAAGATCGATACAAAATTCAATTTCACGCTCTGGGGGTAGGCCAGGAAGTTCTTCAGGGAATACGTCAGGGAATTTATTAACAATAGAAATATCATTCAAAACTGACGTATTTTTGTTTAGATCTGTGACATGAGCTAAGAAAGCTTGACATCCGTTTTTCAATAAACGAATAGTTTTATGGCTTGAGATGACAGCGATTGATTTTAATGGTTTGGTTGCTTGAATTCGCATAATAGGTCGATTAGGAATATGAAAACTAACAACCTTACGAAAACAATCAATTTTTGCATAATGAGTAGTTAACCAATCAATCCCTAGAATCACGTCAAATGCAAGTATTTTTAATGAAATCAGATCGATAGGTAATGTGTGGGTACCAACTTGAACCAAACAAGACTTATAAACAGTGGAGGTAATGAAGGTTTCTCCCAACGGAGTTTCCACAGATAAGTCAAAGTCTAATTTCTCCGGAATCAAATTTAATCGATGAGCGCAAGTAGGAGAAATAAAAGAATGGGTTGAACCGGTATCAAATAAAGTATAAACTTCTTTAGAGTTTATAATAAGCTTACCCGTGATGACCTCATTCGGGTTCCTTGCTCTCTGGGAGTTCACAACAAACGCTCTCCCTTGCACAACCGGTTTTGACTTTTCTGGGACGGCTTTTGGTGCCTCCATCCTAGCTGAATTTGTCTTCGGTAAACGACAAAATCGGGCTAAATGACCTTCTCTTCCACAATTATAACATGCTTTGGACGGCATCGCGCAGTTTGGACTGATGTGCCCCTCCCCTCCGCATTTGAAACATATGATAGGTGGTCGTTCTCCTTCCTTAACGACAGGTGCTGGTGCTGACGTCTTTCCATCATTGTTGAATCTCCTCTTCTTGAAATGTCCATTCTTATTGTTTTGGCCCTGATTACCACCGAAGTGGTTACCATTTCTGGCCTGTTGATTCCCTCCACGCTTGTTGTCACCGCTTCGATGACTGCTCTCACTGGTATTATCATTTTGCCGGCTGCTCTCTTTTGGTTGCGTTGTCTCGTTATCGCGCTCCACCAACTGAGCCCTATTTACAACATCTGAATACAAACACAGTTTATGAGAAACAAGATGTTGACGTATCTCCGGCTTCAAACCTCTTAAAAACATCCGCGTCATTCTTTCTTCATTATCCACCAGGTGGGACGCAAACCGGGATAACTCCGCAAATTTTGCCTCGTACTGCGACACGGTCATATTATTCTGCTCCAATTTGATGAACTCCACCTCCTTCATGTGACGAATACTCTCGGGAAAGTATTTGTCGTTAAACAGATCTTGAAACTTCTCCCAAGACATCTTCAGTGCGGCAGGTTGAGTACGCTTTATCGATTCCCACCAGTAATCTGCCTCTCCTCGCAACATAAAGGCGGCAAAGGGAACCTTTTGCTCCTCGGAGCAACCCAAGACATCAAATATCTTGGTGATCTGCTTTATCCATGTTTCAGCTACAAGTGGTTTGGGTTCTCCCTTAAACTCCGGTGGTCCCAGCTCCTTAAACTGTTTAGCGGTGACCGCCTGAGAGTTTCCAGTATTTCCACCTACGTTGTGGACAGGAGCCGCTTTCACCTGTTGTTGCATGAATTGCATAAAGCCTCTGAACATTTGATCATTCATCATTTGGTCAGTGTTGTTGTTTGCATGAGGATTGACACCTTCCTGATGCACATTATCCTGATTATTGATATGTGGTGAATCAACAGTCGTCTGTGCTCCATTGCTATTCTCAACATTCTCAGATGCCATTTTCAGATACTGCCACAAAATAAAAATTAATTGATATGTCATATATTATCCTTATATTATGACCGACCAATTAAATACCATGCAAATAAACTTAGGTATGTCATACTAGCGAAGGAATTCCCCGTCTCTCCCCTCCTAGTTCTATTCTCACATCTTAGCCAGGGATCATATCCCTAAGCTCTGATACCAACTGTGACGCCCCCAAAATTAGGTATACATCACCCATCTTGGGTCGTCAGATACATAGTACAGAATACAAATACAACTGATTAATACATCTGTCGTGTACAATACGACAAAACATAAACTGTGAGTTTGAATACAAATATTATCTTCTAGAGAGTATTCATACTCAAAAGGAGTCCTCATTACATTTATTAACACACCATTACATAGAATAGTGAGGACTACTAACTAATACTATCATTCGGACCATCACTCCGTACCCCGACTTGTCCCAGCTACGTTCTCATTTCCTGAAGAGAACAGTGAAAGAAAGGGTGAGCTCAACTAGCCCAGTAAGAAATATTATGACTAAGATAATGCAGAATAAATTATCATTAGCCTTCAACAATGTTAAACTGATAAAATATAATAGACATCAAGTTTAACTGTAGCGGAACAAGCAATCCATTAAAAGAGTCAAGTAGAAAATAAACTCTACTATCTTTTATGATTTAAAAAGTTTTTCAACACTGTAATCGCTGGGACTCAGCTTAATAAAATAATCCACATCATCGAATCACCCCTGCACTACGGCCAAGGATATTCGTGTATTCATTAATGGTCATGATCATGCCAACAACTGTCCATCAATGCACTACGGGCCAATGAGGACTTTTACCACATCATTTGTAACATTACGGTCATGATTATACCGAATAATCCCTGGTCATAATCATACCAAGTCCATCTATGCACTACAGGCCACAGATGACTTTCAACATTTTATAAACATGAGGATGATGACAATGATATAAGAATTCAATAAAACAAGTTCAAGAATTAATTTATCCAGGAATTAACAACGTCCAAATTGTCAACATGATACTGCATTGTGGAGTAAAATTCAAGAATGCTTAGAAGAATATTTTCTTGAAAAGATACTGGATGAAACGCAACTATCAAGGATATTCCACAAATTTCATGGAGTATAGAAGTCAAAACTTAACCAACTGAGTACAATAAAGAATGGAATAACAAAAGAAATCACCATGCATGCGATAGACCGCACAGACAGGTTATTCCAATAGAATAATAAATAATGGAACCAGGTCCGGCGTAAACGCACAGACAGGATATTCCGACAGAATAATAAATAATGGAACCAGGTCCGGTGTAAAACACACAGACAGGATATTCCAACAGAATAATAATAAAACGGAACCAGGTCCGGTGTAAAACACACAGACAGGATGTTCCAACAGAATAATAAACGGAACCAGGTCCGGTGTAAAACACACAGACAGGATGTTCCAACAGAATAATAGAAGAATGTCACCAAGTATAGGGTAGACCGCGTATACTGGTTATTCCAACAGAATAATAACAAATGGAATAACAGAAGTTCTCTTCATGAATATAAAAGAAATAATATTCCCTACCTTAAAAGAACTGGATATTGGAAAAGTGATGTAGCAGAATACTTTTAGTCTCTCTCTCTCTTATTCTCTCTATACTTTCTCTCTCTATAGCTTGAATGAATTCGTGAAAAATAATGAAGCCCTAGGCCTCTATTTATAGAAAAACTGAGGGTGGCTCTTGGTCTTAACGAAGGGTCAAATGACTCTTGGTCTTAACGAATGGTCAAATGACTCTTGGTAATATTGAAGGGACAACTACTATTGACGAAAGTAATTACTATTGACCAAGGTAAATACTATTGACGAAGGTAATTACTATTGACCAAGGTAAATACTATTGACCAAGGTAAATACTATTGACGAAGGTAATTACTATTGACCAAGGTAAATACTATTGACGACGGTAATTACTATTGACGACGGTAATTACTATTGACGAAGAGACTCTTAGATGATGACATATGACCCCCCATAAAATAACCAAACTTACCACAACGTCTCAATTATTGATTTAATAATATAACATATTATACAGATGATACTATGACAATAATTTAAGAGATATGATGCAGCAATTACTGTAGCAATAATTGAGTATAGCTGAGTGACTTCTCACGTAAGCATCAATAATCAATACCGTGTGCTACTATGCAACCACGCGTATTACTGTACTTTTACTACCGAGTAGTTCAACAGTTTTAACGGTTTTAACGGTAACACCTCAGCCGTTATTTTTATAGAAAGATAATTCTGTCGTTTTCTCAATCCGACAATAATTCCGTTGTGGGGTCCACCAATGATTGTGCCGTCGTACGAATATTCCCCGACAAAAAGAATATTCTCCGACCAAACGAATATTTTATAACAACTTGCTTACTTTGCAAAATTTATAAATATTACCCACAACTATAACATTATATCAAATTAACTTCATAATATTCAAAAATGATATTTATAGAAAATTTATCTTTATTTATAAAAGTTGGGGTCTTACAACTAACGATAATTTGTTGTATATTATCTTAGTCATAATATTCTTTACTGGGCTAGTTGAGCTCACCCTTTTCCTTTTTGTTCCATTTTTCTTCTCAGGAGGTGAGAACATAGCAGGATCTAGTCGGGGTATGGAGTGATGGTTCTAGAAAGATGTATTAGCAGTCCTCACTATTTCTGTAAAATAGTGTTTGAATAATTGTAATGAGGATTTATTTGAGTGTGGATATTGTCTAGAAGACAATATTTGTATTTAAACTCACAGTATGTGTTGTCGTATTTTGCACGACAATTGTATTATTGAAGTTGTAGTTTGCTTTCTGTACCATGTATTTGGCGACTCAGAATGGGTGTTGTATACCTATTCTGGGGGCATCACAGTTGGTATCAGAGCTTAGGGATATGATCCCTGGCTGAGATGTGAGACAAGAACTAGGAGGGGAGAGACGGGGAATTCCTTCGCTAGTATGACCTGACTAAGTTTATTTGGTGTTTATTTGGTCGGTCAGAGTATAGGGATAATATATGACATGACTATTAACCCTTGTTTTATGGCAGTATTTAAGAATGGCAGCTGAGAACGTTAATAATGGAGTAAATCAGACCGTGGAGACACCTTTGATCACTACCCAGGGGAACGTGCAACAGGAAGGCAATATTCCTCCTGTAAACAACGTTACCGAGCAAACGATGAATGATGGAATGTTTAGGAGCTTTTTGCAGTTCATGCAAAATCAGACGAGGGAGACTCGTGTGCAGAATACGGGTGGAAATGATAACAACGCGCGGTTTGTCACAGCTAAGCAGTTCAAAGAATTGGGACCACCAGAATTTAAGGGAAAGCCGGATCCGATCATGGCGGAAACGTGGGTCAAGCAAATTACCAAGATATTTGATGTCTTGGGATGCACGGAGGAACAGAAGGTTCCATTCGCCACATTTATGTTCCGCGGTGAGGCAGACTACTGGTGGGAGTCTGTGAAGCGTACCCAGCCTGACGCACTCAACATGTCCTGGGAAACATTTCAAAAACTGTTCAATGACAAGTACTTTCCTGAAAGTATTCGTCATATGAAGGAGGTTGAGTTTATTAGACTGGAACAAAACAACATGACGGTGTCCCAGTACGAGGCGAAGTTTGCAGAGTTATCCAGGTTTGCACCTCATTTGGTCGAAAATGAGGAACGAATGACAAGGATGTTTCTGAGAGGTCTAAAACCCGAGATTCGGCAATATCTTATCTCTCATAAATTTTCTTTATATTCAGATGTTGTAAACAGGGCTCAATTATTAGAGCGAGATAATGAGTATGTGCAACCGAGGGACCACAACCAGGGTCATACCGGTGGCGGCAGTCATCGAAGCAATGAAACCAGCAGGGAGGAAAACATTCAGACAAAAGCGGTAACCACTCTGGTGGTAATCGTGGTCGTGATAATAGAAGGAGCGAGTCGGGAGGAGATTTCAAGAAGAGAAGGTACAACAATGATAACGTGAAGACGTCAGCACAAACATCAACTGTTTCTAGGGGAGGAGAACGACCACCGGTCGTATGTTACAAATGTGGGAAAGAGGGACATATCAGCCCAAACTGCCCACAACAATCCAAGGTATGTTATAACTGTGGAAAGGAAGGTCATATAGCTCGAGAGTGTTCTGTAGCAAAACCAAGTTCAGCGGGGATGGTGACTCCAAAAGTTATCCCGGATAAGTCGAAATCAGCGGTTCCTGGAAGGGCGTTTGTCGTTACTGGCCAAAACGCGAGAAACCCGAACGAGGTGATCACGGGTAAGCTAATCTTGAATTCTTGCGAAGTTTATACTTTACTAGATACCGGTTCTACCCATTCTTTTATCTCTCCTGCTTGTGCTCAACGTTTAAACTTGACTCCGGAGAAATTGGACTTTAACTTATCTGTTGAAACTCCGTTGGGTGAAACCTTCGTTACATCTACAGTTTATAAATCTTGCATGATCCAAGTTGGCACTATCACATTACCTGTTGATCTTATCTCTTTAAAGATACTTGCTTTTGATGTGATTTTAGGAATTGATTGGTTAACCACTCATCATGCTAAAATTGATTGTTTTCGTAAGGTTGTTAGTTTTCATATTCCTAACCAACCTGTCATACGAATTCAAACTACTAAACCACTAAAATCAGTCACTGTCATATCAAGCCACAAAGCTATTCGTTTATTGAAAAACGGATGTCAAGCTTTCTTAGCCCATGTTATGGATTTGAACAAAGACAAGTCAGATTTGAATAATATTTCTATTGTTAGAGAATTTTCCGATGTATTTCCTGAAGAACTTCCCGGTCTACCCCCGGAACGAGAAATTGAATTCTTTATTGACCTTGAACCCGGTACAAAGCCCATTTCTAAAACCCCATATCGAATGGCTCCTATTGAACTTCAGGAGTTAAAAGTCCAACTACAGGAGTTGTTGGACATCGGTTTTATTCGTCCTAGTACGTCTCCTTGGGGTGCTCCTGTTTTATTCGTAAAGAAGAAAGACGGGAGTATGCGACTTTGTATTGACTATCGAGAATTGAACCATGTCACCATCAAGAATAGGTATCCGCTACCTCGCATTGATGACCTGTTTGACCAGTTGCAAGGAGCACAATTCTTTTCAAAGATCGATCTTCGTTCTGGATATCATCAGCTGAAGATTAAAACTGAGGATATTCCAAAGACTGCCTTCAGAACTCGGTACGGGCATTATGAATTCTTAGTAATGTCTTTTGGATTGACTAATGCTCCTGCTGCCTTCATGGATATGATGAACCGTGTATTCAAAGAATATTTGGATCAGTTCGTTGTTGTCTTTATTGATGACATCCTCATCTATTCCAAAAGCCGTGAAGATCATGAGCGCCATTTGAAGCTGGTACTGCA
Source organism: Panax notoginseng (assembly GCA_016801055.1). NCBI lineage: Eukaryota > Viridiplantae > Streptophyta > Magnoliopsida > Apiales > Araliaceae > Panax > Panax notoginseng. The sequence continues at coordinate 232,357,397 of CM029014.1, forward strand.
AAGGCTTCGTGAAAATAAGCTATATGCCAAACTGAAGAAATGCGAGTTCTGGCTTGAGGAAGTAGCATTTCTTGGGCACGTGGTGTCAAAACATGGAGTATCTGTCGACCCGGCGAAGATTGAAGCCATACAAAGTTGGGAGCAACCGAAGTCGGTAACCGAAGTACGTAGCTTTCTGGGCTTAGCTGGTTATTATCGGAGATTTGTGGAAGGATTTTCTCGAATCGCTACTCCGTTAACTCAGCTGACTCGGAAAGATACAAAATTCGTATGGAGTGAGGAATGCGAGAAGAGTTTCCAAGAACTCAAGAGGAGACTCATTTCGGCACCTGTTTTGACAATACCATCTGGTTCGGATGGATTTGTTATCTACAGCGATGCTTCAGGCAAAGGGTTAGGATGTGTTCTCATGCAACATGGGAAAGTCATAGCCTATGCCTCACGACAACTCAAAGAATATGAGAGGAATTATCCTACTCATGATTTGGAGTTGGCAGCAGTCGTTTTTGCGTTGAAGATCTGGAGACACTACCTGTATGGGGAGAAAGTGGAGATCTATACAGATCATAAAAGCCTCAAATATTTCTTCACCCAAAAGGAACTCAACATGCGGCAACGACGTTGGCTTGAGCTGTTGAAAGATTACGATCATACCATCCAATACCATCCTGGAAAAGCAAACGTAGTAGCTGACGCATTGAGTAGAAGATCATATGCGGGTACGAGTGCAATGTTTTTAACACAAAGGCCCATTTTGTATGACTTGCAAAGGATGGAGATAGAGATGAAGGCTCCAAGTACCCACATGATGATATCAAATATACGAGTAGAACCGACTTTAATCGATAAAGTTAAAGCTGCTCAAGCTACGGATATAGAGCTGATGCGTATGAAGAAGAAAGTGCAAGAAGGTGCTATTCCAGAAGCAAGAATCGATGAAGAAGGAATACTTCGAGTCAACTCCAGACTTTGTGTTCCTAACGATTTTGACTTGAAGCATAGAATAATGATGGAGGCACACAACACACCGTTTGCAATCCATCCTGGGAGTACCAAAATGTATCACGATCTTCGACATACATTTTGGTGGAGCAATATGAAAAGAGAGATCGCGGAGTTTATCTCGAGATGTTTAACTTGTCAACGTGTAAAAGCGGAGCATCAAGTACCAAAGGGTCCATTGCAACCACTTGAGATTCCGAAATGGAAGTGGGAACACATTACTATGGATTTTGTTACAGGTCTTCCCAAGGTTTCTCAAGGCATAGATGCGATTTGGGTTATTGTTGATAGATTAACCAAGTCCGCTCATTTCTTGCCGATACGTGAGACTTATTCCCTTGAACGTCTTGCTAGTATGTACGTGAACGAGATTGTGAGATTGCATGGCATGCCAGTATCCATAGTTTCGGATCGTGACCCAAGATTCACTTCACGATTTTGGGTTAGCTTGCAGAAAGCTATGGGCACGGATTTACGATTCAGTTCAGCATACCATCCTCAAACGGACGGACAATCAGAGAGGACTATTCAAACTCTTGAAGATCTATTAAGACTTTGTGTCTTAGATCTCAAAGGGAGTTGGGATAAGTACCTACCATTGGTGGAATTCTCCTACAACAACAGTTATCAGGCGAGCATAGGTATGGCTCCATTTGAGGCGTTGTATGGAAGAAAATGTCGTTCTCCAGTATGCTGGGACGAGGTGGGTGAAGCAACATTGTTGGGACCAGAATTGGTACGCATTACTACAGAGAAGATCCAAACGATTCGACAACGTATACAAACGGCACAGGATCGACAAAAGAGTTATGCGGATCTTCATCGGAAGGACGTGGAATTTAATATTGGGGATCATGTATTGTTACGTGTTGCACCATGGAAGGGAGTTACAAGATTTGGGAAGAGAGGAAAGCTCAATCCAAGATTTGTTGGTCCATTTGAGATTCTTGAGCGAATAGGAAATGTGGCATATAGACTCGCATTACCTCCAAGCATGTCTCGTGTTCATAATATTTTTCACATATCTATGCTTCGTAAATATGTTAAAGACCCGAACCACATTATTGAGTTAGAACCAGACGAGATAGCTGAAGATTTAACGTACGAGGAGGTACCTGTTAAGATCTTGGATAGGAAAGAGCATGTCCTACGCACGAAGGTTATACCACAAGTTAAGGTTTTGTGGAGAAACCATGCTATTGAAGAAATGACCTGGGAGTTGGAATCAGAAATGAAAGCGAGGTATCCTCACCTTTTTGAAACATCAGGTACGTACGTCAATTTCGAGGACGAAATTTCATAAGGAGGGGAGGTTGTAAGACCCCAACTTATTAATGAATAAAATCAAATTTTCTCTAAATATTATTGTGAATAATAAGGGGTTAATTTGATATAATACTTTGGTTATGGGTGAAATGTGCAAATTTTGCAAAATAAGCAAGTGGTTATAAAATATTTATTTTTGGTCGGTGAATATTCGGTTGGTCGTGGAATATTCTTGCTGTCGGGGAATATTCGTACGACGATGCAGCCTTGTGTGGGCCCCATAACGGAAAGCGATTGGATGAAGAAAACGACAAGTATAAGTTGTTTATAAATAACGGCGTAGTTGTTACCGTTAATACTGTTGGAATACCCGGTGGTTAAAATACAGTAGCACACGGTATTGCACCAATTATTGATTCTTACGTAAGAAGGCACTACTCAATAATTGTTACAGTAGTTATTATTCAATATTTTATTTTATTGATTCAATAATTGCTGCGTTGATATTTTATATTATTGTTGTTTCAATAATTGTTGCTGCACAGTATTTTCATTTATCAGATCAATAATTCATATTATTTGAATAATATTATTAGATAACATTATTGGCAATGTCTAGAAAGTTCTGTCTAAGGAGAGGTTTGGTCATCTAATTGCGCGCCAGTAAGGAGAAATCCTTATTGGAAAGCCCCCTCTTTCCTGGGAACGGCCTGGTTGTCATAAATGTGATTCTGTAATATTATTTGTGAATAATTAATTATTGATTCATATGATAAGGAAATATTTATTTTATGTGGATATAAATGAGGGATATATTTTTGTGGTTAAAAATGAAGGAGTTAATGTTGAGGTTTTTGTCAGTATTTTTGTCGGAATGGAGGTATTAAAAATCAGGGTTTTTGAGATAGTTTGCGGGGGTTATAATTTTTAATCCGACCGTTGGATCGTGGTAATTTTTGGATATGTTATACATATATAAGTTGAGTATATGTCCACAAATTTTGAACCGTTAAAAATGAACGTATGATTTATTACGAATTTTACAAGATGACTGGTTCAGAAATTGTTGAATTTTCGGAGTTTATCATTTTGGTGGAAAATTCTAGAATTGGTGGGCCCCACTTGTGGTTGGTGAAGAAATGTGCTGAATTATATTTCAAATGTGGTGGGTGGGAATAGTAGCAGGTAAAGCCATCAGGTTGCAGGTCAAACCTACCAAAATTTTCCTATAAATAGAGAGCTAAGTTAGAATTGAAAATCACACCAGAAACAAGTTTTCTCTCTTTCTCTCTCTAGATTATTGAGTGTGTTTTGTGAGTATTTAGATACTTTGAGAGTTTCTATTCATCAGAGCAAGTTTCTTTCAGCCTTATACCGGTATTCCGACCAGAAGTACTGATATTTTGAGGTAAGGGATATTATTTTCTTCTTAATGATATTATTTTCTTCAATATCATTATGCTGAAATATTGATATGAATTTTTATCAAATTTGGAACTTTTTGTGTCGGGGGTTACTATTCACGTATACGGCACTATTCACGTATACGGCACTATTCACGAATCGGCACTATTCACCGAAAAATAAAATTTTTCCTTTTTGTCCAAGATGTCTATTATGGTTACTATCTTTGATTGTATCCATGTTTTGATCTTTATTTTTGAATTCTGCTTCACAATTGATTATTATGAAGTATTATTGATCTTGGATAAATTGTTATACGAATCCCTACTATTTGTCCTTCAGTCTCATTGGATTCGTTCTCTTTAAGATATTTTTCATCATCCTCAGTCCTAAATGATGATATTACTGAATATCTTTGGCCTGTAGTGCAAAGATGTATAATTACTTGATGAATATCTTTGGCCTGTAGTGCAAAGATGAACAGGTGTTGAGATGAACATGACCGACTGATGATACAAATTAATATCTTTGGCCTGTAGTGCAAAGATGAATATTTGGTTAAAGATGATTATTAATTGATGTTACAGGGATAAAATATTGATGATGGACTTTTAAATCTTAGAAGATAGTAGAATTCTTTCTCTACTTGACTCTTCTAATGGTTTGCTGTTTCCGCTGCAGTTGTTGATCTAAAACTTGTTGTCGATTATATTTTATCATATTTTTCCCTGTTGAAGACTAACGATAATTTGTTGTATATTATCTTAGTCATAATATTCTTTACTGGGCTAGTTGAGCTCACCCTTTTCCTTTTTGTTCCATTTTTCTTCTCAGGAGGTGAGAACATAGCAGGATCTAGTCGGGGTATGGAGTGATGGTTCTAGAAAGATGTATTAGCAGTCCTCACTATTTCTGTAAAATAGTGTTTGAATAATTGTAATGAGGATTTATTTGAGTGTGGATATTGTCTAGAAGACAATATTTGTATTTAAACTCACAGTATGTGTTGTCGTATTTTGCACGACAATTGTATTATTGAAGTTGTAGTTTGCTTTCTGTACCATGTATTTGGCGACTCAGAATGGGTGTTGTATACCTATTCTGGGGGCGTCACATGTAGCGGCAGGGCCCCACCATTTTGAAACATTTTTGCTTTTATGACCAATCAAATCAAATCAGTTTTTCGCTTTTATGACCATTCAAATCAAATCAGCCTTTTCAACTGCTATTTGAGACCAATTAATCCGGTGTTTGGCTCTACCGCCAATGGTTGTAGCGGCAGTCTGTGTAGTGTTTTAAAAACTCATGCTTGCTTCCTCCGGTTTTGAATTATCTCTGTAACCTTTCATTTCACAAATCTTATATACATCCCCCGCTATTTCATTTCTTTTCCTTTTGATTGATGTTGTCTATTTTCACTCTCAAATTCAAGTTGAAGTTCTGATCCGATGATTCTTCCTTCTTATTTCAAAATGGCGCACAACATACCTGCTCATACAAGGTTTGTATCAAGTTCTTCAGATTCTATTGCTAGTTAAGATATTTATGGAAATGAATCTGAGTTTGTAAGTGAAGTTGAAAGTAGTAAATCTGAAATGATTCCATACGTTGGTCAATTATTTTCTAAGTTGGAAGAAGTTGAATTTTTTTATAGGACGTAAACAAAATGGTTTTTGAGATTATAATTGCAACTAGTCATAAACATGCTGATACTAATGATGTGTCGTCTAGGTTGTATGTTTGTAAAAAAGCTGGTACACCAACTTCTGTAAAGAGTTTGCCTGATGTTGAAGATGGTAGTAAGAAAATAACTAGGCCGCGAGACTCTATAGGACGCACATTATGCAAAGATAGAATATATGTTGTTCATAATAAGAAAGAAGACAATTGGCGTATTTCTACTGTTAAATTAGAGCACAATCATCACCTAGTGACCCCTACCAAGGTAGATTTGATCGAGACACATAGAAATATTACTTCGATTGCAAGAAAATTAATTGACACTTTAAATAAGTCTGGTATTAGACCTAGTAAGATGATGAATGTTTTGAGTACAATGGGTGGCGGGTTGCAAAATGTTCCTTTTTCTAATGTTAATGTTCAGAATGTGGTGAGAGATTTAAGGCGTGATTCTGCAGATAAAAATGATGCACAAGCTGCTGTAAATTATTTGAAAAAACTTGGATCCGGAAGTTTGAGTAATTTTTTTTATCGTGTCAAACCAGACGAAACAAATCGCATAACATGCATTTTGTGGGTTGACACCCGATCAAGGTTGATGTATTAACATTTCGGATATGTTGTGACATTTGACAGTACGTACATGACAAATAAGTATGGCATGCCGTTTGTTCCATTTACCGGGGTCAATCACCATTTTCAGTCTATATTGTTTGGATTTGCATTGTTAAGGGATGAGATAGAGGACACTTTCGTGTGGGTATTAGAGACATGGCTCGAAGCCATGGACTACAAGACACCTATAACCATCATCACTGACCAAGACAAAGCCATGAGTAATCCTATTGCTAAGGTACTCCCTTCTACTCATCACTTATTGTGTTCTTGGCATATTAGCAACAAATTTCATGAGAAATTGCATCATGTTTATTCTGAGCACCTATCCTTCAAAGACCATTTTAACAATTGTGTGTATAATTCATTGTCCATCGGGGAGTTTGAAGAGCGTTAGCAGATTCTGGTGAGGAATTATGAATTCTATAACAATGAGTGGATTAGAAGTTTGTATGATGTACGAGAGAAATGGATTCCCGCGTATATAAAGAGATATTTTGCCACGAGAATGACAACCACCGGAAGAAGCGAGAACATGAATCATTTTTTTGATGAGTTTGTCAATGCTTCAACGGGCATGAAAGAATTTGTAGTGCAGAGTCAGAAGGCTATAGAAAAATAATTTATCAGAGAGAGAGGTAGGCCGACTATGTGACGCCCCCAAAATAGGTATACAACACCCATTCTGAGTCGCCAAAATACATGGTACAGAAACAACTATATCTTTACTGTTACAACATAAGAACTGTGAGTTTAAATACAAATATTGTCATCTAGACAATATCCACACTCAAATAAGTCCTCATCACAATTATTGATACATTATTTCACAAAAATGGTGAGGACTACTAAAATAACTTCTAGAACCATCATTCCATACTCCGACTAGTACTCGCTACATTCTCGCCTCCTGAGAAAAATGGAACAAAAAAGAAAAGGGTGAGCTCAACTAGCCCAGTAAAGAACATTATGACTAAGATAATACAGAACAAATTATCGTTAGTCTTCAACAGGGAAAAATCTATTAGAATACAATAGACAACAAGTTTTAAATCAATAACTGCAGCGGAAACAGCAAACCATTAGAAGAGTCAAGTAGAGAATGAGTTCTACTATCTTCTAAGATTTAAAAGTCCATCATCAACATTTTATCCCTGTAACAACAATCAATAACCATCTTTAATCAAATATTCATCTTTGCACTACAGGCCAAAGATATTCATTTGTATCACCAGTCGGTCATGTTCATCTCAACACCTGTTCATCTTTGCACTACGGGCCAAAGATATTCATCAGTTAATCATTCATCTTTGCACTACAGGCCAAAGATATTCAGTAACATCATCATTTAGGACTGAGGATGATGAAAAATATCTTAAAGAAAACGAATCCAGTGAAACAAAATAAGAAATATTAAGGATTCGTATTTCGATTTATCCATGTCCAAAAATACCTTATAATTATTCATAGTGAAGTAGAATTCAAGAATGATCAAAACATGGATACAATCAAAGCTAGTACCCAGAATAGATATTTTGGACGAAAAGAAGAAAATTTCATTTTTCGGTGAATAGTAACTCGTGAATAGTAACTCGTGAATAGTAACTCATGAATAGTAACCCCGACGTGAAAAGTTCCAAATTTGATAAAAATTTCCAACCAATATTTCGGCATAATGATATTGAAGAAATAATATCATTTTCGAATAAAATAACATCCCTTACCTCGTAAAGACAGTACTTCTGGTCGAAATACCGGTATAAGGCTGAAAGAAACTTGCTCTGATGAATAGAAACTCTCAAAGTATCTAAATACTCACAAAATACACTCAATAATCTAGAGAGAGAAAGAGAGAAAACTTGTTTCTGGTGTGATTTTCAATTCTAACTTAAGCACCTATTTATAGGAAAATGCTAGAACGCTAAAGGAGACTAAATAATAAAATATTAATATTACAAAACTCATTTCTACGCATGCCTAAAGACCAATTCAACCACCAACCATCCTTGACCAAATTAGCAGCCCACATGTGTTAGAATAAAAGTGGGTCCCACCCATAATTAATAAAAATCATTTTATTTTCCAAAACTTTAATAATTCATAAAAAATAACTCTTTTATCAGAAAATTCGAATCTCGCGATTTTTTATAGGAAATTCAATTCTCTACAACTTTGCAGAAGAAAATTTTTTCAAATTCCAAACAGAAATTGACCGAAATCCATAAATGGGCGATTTTACAGGCTATAATCAAATTTCAATCAAGAAATGGGGTCCACCGACACACAAAACATGTGTTAATCATTTAATACAATAAAAAAAAATAATCTTCCTCCTCATATACTCATATATCCCATATTCATTGTAAAATTATCACCATTATTATATTATTAAATATAATAATAAATTATTTTATCAGAAAAGATAAAATATCATTTTTTAATAATTGTCACTTAAAAATTTTCTCCATCTACATCCACATAAAATTAATATTTTTCTCATCATATAAATCAATAATTAATTATTCACAAATAATATTACAGAATCACAGTACTGGCAACCAGGCCGTTCCCAGGAAAGAGGGGGCTTTCCAATAAGGATTTCTCCTTACTGGCGCGCAATTAGATGACCAAACCTCTCCTTAGACATAACTTTCTAGACATTGCCAATAATGTTATCTAATAATATTATTCAAATAATATGAATTATTAATCTGATAATGGAAAATACTGTGTAGTGACAATTATTGAAACAACAGTAATATAAAATATCAACGCAGCAATTATTGAATCAATAAAATAAAATACTGAACAGTAATTACTGTAACCATTATTGAGTAGTGCCTTCTTACGTAAGAATCAATAATTGGTGCAATACAGTGTGGTACTGTGCAACAACGCGTATTACTGTGTTTTAACCACCGGGTATTCCAACAGTATTAACGGTAACAACCACGCCGTTATTTATAAACAACTTATACTTGTCGTTTTCTTCATCCAATCGCTTTCCGTTATGGGGCCCACAAAAGACTGCGCCGTCGTACGAATATTCCCTGACAGAAAGAATATTCCACGACCAAACGAATATTTCCCGACAACAATGAATATTTTATAACCACCTGCTTATTTGAAATATTTGCGCATTTTACCCATAACTAACCTCGTTAATCAATTTAACCCTTACTATTTCAAAATAATAAATAGAGGGAATTTAAATTTTATTTATTAATAATTTGGGGTCTTACAGACTACATAGCACAACATCGAAAAAGGAATATGGTACTCGGGTCATCTTTGGAAGTGCATGCTGCGCAGGTGTACACAAAAGAGATGTTTAGTCGTTTTCAACGTCAATTCGTCGATTCTATGATGTACAATGTTAGTAAAATTAGTGAGTTGTGTGACCCTAAAACAAAGGTTTATGCAGTGTATAAGGCAGATGCAGTTGAAAAATAATCAAAGATTAAAGAGTGCATTCGAGAAAATTGTGGGTTCTAAGCCTCGTCGAAAATGTGCAATGTGGCTTTGAAACTGACCATGATAAGCGCAATCACTATCGAGTGTTAGGGATTCATGAGCCTAAAAAATAGCTCTCAGTTGTATTATGTAAGCTATATTTTTATTTATGCGAGTATTGTGACACCCCCAAATTCGGTACTTCCATTTCCACAGGATTTGGTGTTCACGATACAAATATCATCTATCTATCTACCTATAAAAAAATGCAAACCATGCAATAGATAGAAATAAAATCTTCCCCTTAAGGGTTACAACATCTGAATAATAATAATACAATCCCAGGTTAAACTAACCTTAAACATCTGTGCGGAATCATAAACAAATAAGTCTTAAACAATAACATTAACTCAAGTCTTAAACAAATACATCCTCATATAAAACAACAAGTCTTCGTCACTTGCTAAGTTTGTCCTTGCCTTTACTAGTGGAAGGTTCATCAGTTCTTTCGTTCTTAACTGCAATGTTATTATTAAGCAAGAGTGGCCACAAATGCCCACAAGTATAATAATGAAATAACAGTATAATAACATGCGAATGAATCAAAGACATCTGAAATAAAGCTCAACTTTTGAATCAAGAATGAATAACAAGAATCAAAAGATTTTTGAGAGTCATAAGACCTTGAACTATGTCCTAGGTTATCAAGGGTTATACTTGAAACCTTTAACAGTCATAAGACTATGGACCTTCTTCTCGTACTTAGGGGGATCAGCCCTTAGTACCATACTGTGCACAATATCTCAACGCTAAAGCGTAAATAATCCCCTATACAGGGTTGTTCATCTCAGTTTGACATTCGAGTCCGCACCAAAGGAAGTTTGGATTGGATAATTCATCAAGGGTTCTGAAATTTAAAACGCTCATCAACTATGGACTAGTCGAATCAAAAAGGGTTCGCTAGTCTAACAAGGTTTAACAATAATTGATAACTTAATTGAATAAAATCTCAAAAGGTATACAATAGAATAAGTATTGTATAACAGCATCATGCTTGAAAGATTTATAAACTTTAATATACAAAACAGACTTGATCAATAATAATGAGAAATTGCTCAATGTAGAAAGGTGAATTAATCAACTTATATAACGATAACAAGTAGGGTTATGAAACTTGCATCGTGCGTAGATTACACTTTAACTACACTCGTTCTTTAATTTTAATCCTACATACCATTCACATTCACAATACCCGTTAATTATAACTTAGCTAATCATCAAAACTCATCCTCTCTGTCTACTTTGATTATTAACTATATTAGTCAATTTATCATATTTACTGTCACATAATATCACTTCATGAATAATTATTTAATTATGAAGTCATTAATTCAATCTACATGTATTTATGTTATTTACATGTTAAACATCTATTTTAACATTACATTATACTTCTAACATAGTTTTATGTTCATTACATTAAGTTACTAACATATTGCTAGACTTAAATTTTTTTTTTAAAAAAAATTTCCATTTCTATACTTTCAGGAGAGTGGCGCTGCGGCGCCATTGCTACACTTGATCTTCGCGCTGCGGCGCTATGGCGCTGCGGCCGGACACTTGGCGCTGCGGCGCGGTGGCGCTGCGGCGCGGTGGCGCTGCGGCGCGGGACTTAAGTCACTGGACTGGCGCCGCGGCGCGGCGAGCCAGAAACTGTTCTGCAATTCGTGAAAATTGCAGAACACAACCCAAAAATTTCCAATTAAATTACTACTACACGAAATTAATCATATACACATGTTATAATTCATGCATAAACATAACCCAACATTTATAAAATGATTTTAACCATTTACAACACTTAATCACAGAATTAAATTATGCAAATTGTACTGTTCTTGATGTTCTTGAAGATTTTGAACAAAAACATATAATTTCACACTACGGATTCGTTATAACACCGAATCCGTTCGTTTAAGGCTTGGTCTCTTCATATCAACATGCATAATCAAATAAGAGTGTAAATTTTACGAAAATATTTATGTTTGACACCTTAAAGTTAGGTATAAGGCCATATGGCCAAAATCCAACCTCTGTATATTTTGAAATAACAAGTCATCAATAATATGACATGTTTTCATGAATTTGATGATATGGTTTACATAATATATATAATTAAACACGATTTGACGTGTCATAACACACATACAACCCATAATCATTACTCCTAATCCAATTACAGAGGTTAAACTAAAAACTTTAAAAGCCATTTTCATGAAAACTAAAATACGTAAAGTAGGAATTGGAAAGGAGAGATTACCCAGAGTGTTAATGAGTAGAGATAAAACCCTTTACAAGCTTCTTCAACACAGGGATTCTCACAATTCCTCTAAATTCTCTCTCAAATTCTCTCTGGTTAGTTTTATCAGGCTTAGAAAACAAATGAAGGAAATTAGACGCCATATTGTTAAAAAGAAAAGTCTGACGCGCGTTGGTGGTCAGTTACCCAGTCATGGGTTAACTGGCCCCAACTCCCTTTAGTGCCATGTTTGGCTAGTTAGAATAGGTTTTAAAAATCATTTAATTTAATAAAGCTTTATCATATAGCTTAATAAATGTCACACCCAATTGCACAATAATTCATATATCTTATTTAATATAAATAAAATATAATAACTTCTCATAAATTCACATAGTCATATATTTAATGTTCTCATAAATAAATAATGTCAAATTATTAATTCTCTAATTAATAATTAAATTAATTTAAATAACATTAGGCTTATTAAATATTTCTTTTAATACAATAAGCTCACATAATGACCTACTTCGAATAATAAATATTCTCTATATTAATTTAATAAATGTAACACATATAATTAAATTAAACTACCACAATTGCATCAAATAATTATTTAATCCAATAATTAAATCATTGAAAAATATTTATTTAATTCAATAAATATTAAAATTAAATTACAAAAATCTCGTTCGTCACATCTTTCCCCCTTAAAAGGATTCTGTCCCCAGAATCACGACTCAAAATTTTTGACCCGTTACATTCTCCCCCCCTCTTACAAAGATTCTGTCCCCAGATTCGCTTACACATAATTTAAGTAAATAAATGAGGGTAATTCTTCATCATATTCTCTTCGAGTTCTCACGTAGCTTCTTTAGCATTGTGGTTTCTCCAAATTACCTTAAAAGAAGGTATAACTTTATTTCTGAGAACTTGTTCTTTTTGGTCGACAATTTGGACAGGAATTTCTTCGTAAGATAAGTCTTTCTCAAAATGCAGGGGTTCGTATTCAATTACATGCTTGTAATCGGCTTTGTATGGTCGTAATACAGAAATATGGAAGACGTTGTGGACATTCTCAAGTGCTATAAGTAAGGCTACCTTGTACGCAACTTCTCCGATTCTTCTCAGTACTTCAAAGGGTCCAATGAATCTTGGGCTCAATTTCCCTTTCTTTCCGAACCTGATCTTTCCTTTTCCAGGGAGAGACCTTCAAGAAAACATAACTACCTGATTCAAACTCGATAGTTTTACGATGTGGATCAGCGTATTTTTTCTGTCGATCTTGAGCCGCTACCAGTCGTGCTCGGATTACTTTGACTATTTCTGCCGTCTACTGTACCAATTCTGGCCCTAGCAATTGTCTTTCACCAACTTCATTCCAGTAAAGCGGAGTTCTGCACTTTCTGCCGTATAAAGCTTCATAAGGTGGCATGCCAATACTAGCGTGGTAACTGTTGTTATAACCGAACTCTACGAGCGGTTGCTGCACAGTACTTTTAGCAACTGTTTGCCACAGATGAATTCCCATATATATATATATATATATATATATATATATATATATTATAGGAGAATAAATGCATTAAGAAGTTATTATTAATTATAAGTGCTTGTTTGGAGTGAAGAATATGCTATATTTAAATTTTTACACCCCATTTATGAAAGCTGGATTAATTTGTCATTATCATCATTTTATTATATTTATTATGTGACATCAGTGTTTACATGCCACTATCTTGGCGTTTTTAATGTTTAGTATTATTTTAGCACAATTATTGTGATGATTCAGTTCTACATGGATATATATATATATATATATATATATATATATATATATATATATATATATATATATATATATAAAACGTAATAAAATTTATTTTTATTTAATAGTGTGCTTCTTTAGTCCACTCCTCCACTAAGCAGACTCTTTTATACAATGCCCATACCCAATATATATTTGGAGCATGTTACAACAATAATCTTGATTTCTTATACTCTGCCATGGAAACTACTAAAAAACTTGTTGAAGAAATTCCATGTTATGATAATATCCTAAAGGAAATGAAGGAATTTGATGATTCAAAAGCAAGAGTTAAAGGGCTTGTTGATTCTGGCATTAAAAAGATACCCAGATTTTTCATCCATCCGCCGGAGAAATTTCCAAAGGCAAAGGCCGATAATGTTCACCCAGAGTTACCTGTGATCAATCTTGAGAGTTACCTGTGATCAATCTTGAAAGATATGATAATAGACGACGAGCAGAAATTGTGAGTGGAATTTTTGATGCATCAGAATCTTGGGGATTTTTTCTGATAATTAATCATGGAATTCTGATTGGTGTAACGGATGAGTTGTTAGAAGGGGTGAGGCGATTTTATGAGCAACCAAAGGAGAAGAAGATGGAGTTTTATACGCGTGATCTTACTCGTAGAGTCAAATACTACTGCACTTTTGGCCTCCATGCTACTCAAATTGGACAGTGGAGGGACACAGTTGCTTGTGATTTTGAAGATTGCATAGTTGACCCTCAAGGCCTGCCTTTAGTTTTCAGGTATACATATATATATATAGATATATATACACAATTGTTGAGCTAAAATCAATCTATTTACTTTTTAGCTAATTGTCCTGAACTCTCTGTATCTTCTTTAATTATTTTTTTCCTCTAATGGTTTGGCTACGTACAATAGGAATTTATCTTTACTTTGTTTATTTACATATTCTCCTCGCCAAGAAACCTTGTGTTTGAGTCCCTCCCATCACGGTGAGGAAGCGAGACAGGCCTTAGTCAAGTGATATGGTATGAACAAACACTTGTGTTTAGCCCATTAATTTGTGTAGCCTTTATAGGGACACCGAAAACAAAAAGAGATTCTTTGTTAAAAACTTAAAATACTAGATGCATGGCGTCTTTATCACCATGCCTGACATGCCATGGTTTTGTTTTGATTTGTCTTGTAGAGAAGCTATGGGTGAATATGTGGAATGCTTAACCAAACTGAAGAACTTACTATCTGAGCTCCTATCAGAAGCTCTCGGACTTGGCAGCGATCACCTTGCACGCTTAAAATGTTTTAAAACTCAAAAATTGGCATGTCACTTCTACCCACCATGTCCGGAGCCTGAATTAACATTAGGCACCACCAAGCAATCTGATCCTAATTTTTTAACCATTCTCCTTCAAGAAAATATTGGTGCCCTCCAAATCCTACATCAAAATCAATGGATAAATGTACCACCTGCGCCAGGTTCTCTACTCGTAAATATTGGAGACTTATTGCAGGTACAATTAATTTATGCATATATTAGAGATAATGGTTATTCTAAAAGATTCGAATATGTCTATAATTTCTTTTAACTTTATAAATTTGTGCAGCTAATAACAAATGACAGATTCAAGAGTGTGCAACATAGGGTAGTTACAAGGCACGTCGGTCCTAGGGTGTCGATTGCAAGCTTTTTGTACCCTCCTTCTAAGGATATATTAAAGCCATTTGGGCCGATAAAGGAGATTCTGTCTGATGAAAATAAACCGAGATACAAGGAAATCAGCACCCAGGAGTTTATAACTTGTTACATGTCAAATGGACTTGATGGTACTTCAGTTCTTCCTCATTTCAAGCATCAATAATAAGACTATATATATATATATATATATATATATATATATATATATATATATATATATATTGCTTTCTATGTGATTTGATAAATTTGTAATATTTTGTGGTGCTTTGATTTCATATTTCTGTTTGAAAGTCTTCAAGATTTTGCTGCCATGCATGTAGATCTAGACTAGAATGCCACTCGCCGGGTGCATGTCAATTCACATGTCCCCTCTTTGTGTGCCCAATTGCATATATATCCGTGGGCAGTCCCAATCCATCCCAGATCAAAGAAACAGAATTACATAAAAATAAAGGCAAAGATAAAATAAGAAAAATAATTTTGACATCATTTTTTCTTTTTCTTTTTTAATTTACAGTGCAATGTACTCATGGGCGGATCTACCTTAGGGCAACGGGGTCAATTGACTCCACTGAATTTTTGAGAGTTAATTTTTAATTTGATTTTAATTTTATAAAGTGTTTAGTGAAAATAAAAAATTCAAACTAAAAGACTATTAAATGTCTCAAATCTATTATATATACTAAAACACAATACATAGCACAATAAATTGACATTTGTCATTCTAAAAATTCAACACCTGTCCATCCTAATTAATGCTTTTAATTACCCTTTACAAAAATACCCTTCCCAAAAATGGCCATCTAAAATAACCACTGAAATTGTAAAAAAACCTAAATTCAATCCCATAATTTCTCCCCTAAATCTGGAATCATATATTCAAATATGTCAAATAAATTCATTACGTATTCGTTCAAATTCTTTCAAACGACGAAGAAGAATCAGCCCCAAATGATGAACATCATGAATCGGACCCAAGGAAGAAGCAGACCACGGCGAGAATTCGATCTGTAAGCACTACATTTATATCATCTTTTTGTATTGAGTCACGGATTTCAAGCAAGCCCAAGGTTTTCTCTTCTTCTTATTTCGCGTATATAATTATATATCTAATATATAATATAATTTACTCTTCTTTTTTTTATCTGTTGTTATTTTATACTTCACTAGATGATTTACAGTACGATTTGTTCCCACAAAGCGCCTCTTGCAAATGCTATTTCTTTGATAATTTGGGCAAATTGAGATTCTTTTTACAATTGCAGACAGTAATAATGAAGACGAAATGGAGCAGCTTAGGGCCTCAGTTGATTTTCTTGTGGAGCTCTGTGAAACTATTTCTTCTATTCAGGTGTATGAGTCTCTTTCTTATCTGTGTTTCCCTTTGTTGATGACACTATGTGCTCATTTAAGTAAATATATTTTCCATTTTTGTTTACATTAATTTTTTTTATTGGCAGATAGAGGAGTCTAAATTTGTGAATTGGTCACACCAAGCTGTAGACTTCATTCTAGGTATTTGATATAATTTGAGTCGTTACAACATGACTTTTCCTCTAAAGTTTATCAATTTTTATACAGTTTTCAAAATGGAATTGACTATCGCCTTCATTATTACAACATTAGTATTATCTGAATCATTATTATTTAAACTTTTAAAAAAAATCCTGCCCCATAGTCCCATTGCTTTTAGTATACTGAGAAACTAAGGAAGTAAATCACAAGTATATGTAACATAATTGTAGATAACTTCCTAAGTTTAAGACTTGCATTGTGGTGGTAAGGCTGATGTCTATATATATATATATATATATATATTATTTTGCTCGGGGAATGATGCTTATTCAAGTGCATGAAAACACCTCTAAGAGGCGGTCAGAAAGTTAATTTATCTGGTAATAATTTATCTGGTAATGATCAAAGAATGGTAAGAAATCATAGAATAATTAATAAATCTCCATTATCATATTTTACTGGAAAATGGTATATTGGTTTTTATTTGCTCCTGTTTGTAGTTGCTGTTGTTTGGTACCAGTATGAAGATAAAGAGTCATGTTAGATGATCTGGTTAATGTGACAGAATGAATGCACCTCTAATGAGGAGTGCTTTTTTTAAATCACAAAACCAATATGGACCATAAATAGGTCAAATATCATATATAAACTTGGCATATATAATTCATAATAATTAATTAATAGGTTTCTATTTTTACCTTCAAGAGAGGTTAATCTTCATATTGTTATTGTAGGGTGCAGTCGCTCTTCACATATTAATAACCTCAACTTTAATTTTATATCCAGTCTTTGTGATTCTCATGTTAGTATTATTGAATTTTTCAAAGAATTTGTATTCTTTGCCTTCTGATTTCACATCTGATGTGAGGTTGACATTTAATAATGCTATGCTTTATAATCCGAAGACGGATGAAGTTCATTTGATGGCTGCTCAGCTTTTATCCCAGTTTGAGGATATGTTTAGACCAATTCAAGATAAGTTGGAGAGCAGTATTCAAAAAGAACAGCAAGGATTTGTTAATGATGATTTACAAGGCAGTTCTTGGAATGAGATTCCTATTACAGAGAGACCCAAAAAGCCCAAAACTAATTTAATGGGTGCAATTTCGAAGAAGCCTGAGCAAACTGTTAAGCCGTTGCAGTCCAAGTAGAAGGACCACGAGAAGAATATGGGAACCTGAAAGATGCTCTTTGTTTCTCTCAAGCCTGCAGTAACCAGTGTTAAAAATATGTTCCCACTTCCCACAGTCCCAATTATCATTATATGTAATGTATATGTTAAAATGAAAAGGAGGGAGAAAAGAAGTAAAACCAAATATGAAGTTGTCAAAGCTTGTGTTTGTTTTAAAGGGTGGCGCAAGAGCACTAGGAAAAAGAAGATAGACTACCAAACAAATTTTATCCAATCAACCCCTAAATACAACACCCATTACTGAAGTTGTCACTATTACCCGATTGCCGTCAAGGGACTGTTGAGCCGTTACATAATATTTTATCCCTTGGAATTTGTAAATAGCCCCAGGGCTAAAGAATTCCTACCTTTTGTTTTATATATGAATTTTTCAACTTTCAGAAAATTTAGTTGATTAATATTAATATATAGGACTAATATGTAAGACCCCAAATTTTATGAAATGAAAGTATTCAATTTTATTATAATTATTATTTTATTTTGTAAATGGTTAAATTGATAAAATGTTAAAGTTAAGGGTGATATGTGAAATTTTTTGCAAAGTATGCAAGTTGTTATAAAATATTTGTTTGGTCGGAAAATATTCTTTTTGTCGGAGAATATCCGTACGACGACACAATCATTGGTGGACCCCACAACGGAAGTATTGTCGTAGTAAGAAAACAACAAAATTATCTTTTTATAAAAATAACGGTGAAAGTGTTACCGTTAAAACTGTTGAACTACCCGATAGTAAAAGTACAGTAATACGCGTGGTTGCATAGTAGCACACGGTATTGATTATTGATGCTTACGTAAGAAGTCACTCAGTTTTACTCAATTATTACTACAGTAATTGCTGCATCATATCTCTCATATTATTGATTCAATTATTGTCACAGTATCATCTGCATAATATGTTATAATATTAAATCAATAATTGAGACGACAAAGTTATTCATATTATTACTTGCAATATTGACAATATCTAGAAAGTTCTGTCGAGGAGAGGTTAGATAATCTAATTGCGAGCTAATAGGGAGAAATCCTTATCGGAAAGCCCCCTCTTTCCTGGGAATGACCTGGTTGTTAAATATTGTGAGTTATAATATTAATGATGAATAAGTTCGTGTTGATTAAAGAAGAAATTGATAGTTCCATTGTGTGAGAATTATTAGTGTTAGTGGAAATCGACATTTATTTCGATAATAATTAATATCTGGAGATTATATTGATCAATCGGGTAATTCACCGGATAAATAAGCAATTAATTGCTATTAATTCACATGCTTATAACTATGTATTCACATGTGTGTACTATTGATTCACATGATTTACTATTAAGGGAGTTGGTGCAAGATTGATAATACTTGCATGACTAAATTAAAAATGGAGGTATAGATGAATGTACTATACTGTAATTAGTTTTTTCACATGATTATACTATTGAGTCACATTAATGAACTATTGATTCACATGATTTACTATTAGGGGAGGTGGTGCAAGTTTGATAATACTTGCAGGACTAAATTAAAAATAAAGAAAAAGAGGAAGGTATTGTACTGTAATATTTTGAGCCCCAAAATGTACAATTATTGAAACTATATTTTCCTATAAATAGAAGCTCATTCTTCCTTCATTTCTCACCAATTCACTAAAGCTATAGAGCAATTATTATAGAGAGAAATTATAGAGAAAAAGAAGAAGAGAAGTCTGCTACTAGTCACTATTTCAGTATCTAGTTTTTTTCTAAGGTAAGGGGTATTATTCTTTCGTATTCATGAAGAGAGTTATTTTCTTTCAATACTCGTAAGGGTTGTTATTCCATTCTTTATTATTCTGTTGGAATAACCTGTCTGTGCGGTCTATCGCATGCCTGGTGAATTCTGTTGTTATTCCATTCTTTATTATTCTGTTGGAATATCCTGTCTGTGCAGATTACGCATGACCTGGTTCTATTCTTTATTATTCTGTTGGAATATCCTGTCTGTGCGGATTACGCATGACCTGGTTCCGTTATTTATTATTCTGTTGGAATAACCTGTTTGTGCGGTCTATCGCATGCCTGGTGAATTCTTCTGTTATTCCATTCTTTATTATTCTGTTGTAATAACCTGTCTACGCGGACTACCGCATGCATGGTGAATTCTTCTGTTATTCTATTATTTATTATTGTGTTGGAATAACCTGTCTACGCGGACTACTGCATACATGGTGAATGACCCTTCGTATTCATTCTTTATTAAACTATGGAAATGATCTGTCTACGTGGATTACCGCATGGCGGGTGAAAATTTATTTACAGTTTCGTATATTCTATTATACTCGTATGAGATATTATTTCTTTTGTACTCGTCATGGAGTATCATTTTCTTTGGTATTTTTCTTTTACGAGTTACTATTCATGGATTACTATTCACCTGGTTACTATTCACTCTAGTATTATTCACTCGGGTATTCGGGGCACTTTTCGTGCCGGAGTACTATTCACAAGTTACTATTTACCTAATTACTATCCACTCTAGTATCATTCACTCGAGTATTCGAAATACTTTTCGTGTCGGGATACTATTCACGGGGTACTTTTCTCGAAATACTATTCACGGGGTACTATTCACCAGAAAAATATATTTCTTTTTTGTCCAAATTATTTTTGTTACATGAATATTATTCTTGAATTTTACTCCACAAAGCAGTATCATGTTTACAATTTGGACGTTATTGATTTCTGGATAAATTAAATTATAAATCTTTAAAATTTATCTTAAACTTTTTTTATTGAATTATTATATCATTGTCATCATCCTCATACTTATATTGTGATGAAAGTTATCTTTGACTTACGTGCATAGATGGACTTGGTATGATTATGACCAGGGATTATTCGGTATAACCATGACCGTAATGTGACGAATGATGTGGTGAAAGTCCTCATTGGTCTGTAGTTTATTGATCGACAGTTGTTGATATGATTATGATCAGGGATTATTCAGTATAATCATGACCATTGATGATTACATGAATATCCTTGGCCGTGATGCAGGGATGATTCGATTTTATTTATTAAGCTGAGTCTCAACGATAAAGTTGATGAAAAACTTTTTAAATCATAGAAGATAATAGATTTTATGCTCTACTTGACTCTTCTAATGGATTGCTTATTCCGTTGCAGTTGTTGATCTAAAACTTGTTGTCTATTATATTCTATCAGTTGTTATACTGTTAAAGGCTAAGGATAATTTATTCTGCATTATCTTAGTCATAATATTTCTTACTGGGCTAGTTGAGCTCACCCTTTTGCTTTTATTATTCTCTTCAGGAAATGAGAAAGTAGCCGGGACTAGTCGGGGAACGGAGTGATTGTCCGAGATGGTGTTATAGTAGTCCTCACTATTCTATAAAATAGTGTGACAATAAATGTAATGAGGACTCTATTTGAGAGTGGATATTGTCTAAAAGACAATATTCTTGTTTAAACTCTCAGCTATGTTTTGTCATATTTTTCACGACAGTTGTATAATTAAGTTTGTATTTGAATTTTGTACCATGTATCTGACGACCCAAGATGGGTGATGTATACCTATTTTGGGGGTGTCACATAATAGCTCACAAGATGTGCAGTAGTCACAAAAGGCACATGGCTGTAAAGCACTGGGTGTGTTTATGAAGGCCAGTTAATGCAAAGAAAAGTTTCAAAAGTTCAGAAGCCAAGGATGAGAGAAAGGGTGTGAACGAGAAAGGGTGAGGATCAAAGGGAACATAGGTTCTTTTGACTGGTACGAATAGTAATATTAAAAAGAGCAAAGGCAGAATTTATACTTTCCACTATAGTAATAATATAGTGTAAATATAAATACACTTATCTTATAGTTGTTGTGACGCCCCCAAAATTAGGTATACATCACCCATCTTGGGTCGTCAGATACATGGTACAGAATACAAATACAACTTACTAATACAACTGTCGTGTACAATACGACAAAACATAACTGTGAGTTTGAATACAATTATTGTCTACTAGAGACTATACAAACTCAAAAGGAGTCCTCATTATAATTATTGTCACACTATTTAACAGAATAGTGAGGACTACTAATACTATCATTTGGTCCATCACTCCGTTCCCCGACTCGTCCCAGCTATATTCTCATTTCCTGAAGAGAACAGTGAAAAAAAGGGTGAGCTCAACTAGCCCAGTAAGAAATATTATGACTAAGATAATGCAGAATAAATTATCATTAGCTTTCAATAGTGTTAAACTGATAAAATATAACGAATATCAAGTTTAACTGCAGCGGAACAAGCAATCCATTAAAAGAGTCAAGTAGAAAATAAAATCTACTATCTTCTATGATTTAAAAGTTTTTCAACACTGTTATCGCTGTGACTCAACTTAATAAAATAATCCACATCATCGAATCACTCCTGCACTACGGCTAAGGATATTCGTGTATTCATTAATGGTCATGATCATGCCAACAACTGTCCATCAATGCACTACGGGCCAATGAGGACTTTTACCACATCATTTGTAATATTACGATCATGATTATACCGAATAATCTGTGGTCATAATCATACCAAGTCCATCTATGCACTACAGGCCACGGATGACTTTCAACATTTTATAGACATGAGGATGATGACAGTGATATAAGAATTCAATAAAACAAGTTCAAGAATTAATTTATCCAAGAATTAACAACGTCCAAATTGTCAACATGATACTGCTTTGTGGAGTAAAATTCAAGAATGTTTAGAAGAATATTTTCATGAAAAGACACTGGATGAAACACAATTATCAAGGATATTCCACAAATTTCATGGAGTATAGAAGTCAAAACTTAACCAACTGAGTATAATAAAGAATGAAATAACAAAAGAAATTACCATACATGCGATAGACCGCACAGATAGGTTATTCCAACAGAATAATAAATAATAGAACCAGGTCCGGCGTAAAACGCACAGACAGGATATTCCAACAGAATAATAATAAAAACGGAATCAGGTCCGGTGTAAAACACACAGACAGGATGTTCCAACAGAATAATAATAAAGACGGAACCAGGTCCGGTGTAAAACACACAGACAGGATGTTCCAACAGAATAATAGAAGAATGTCACCAAGTATAGGGTAGACCGCGTATACAGGTTATTCCAACAGAATAATAAGAAATGGAATAACAACAGTTCTCTTCATGAATAAGAAAGAATAACACCCCTTACCGTTTTAAAGAAGAACTGAAATAAGGAAGTAATTAAGTAGCAGAATATTTTTCTTCTCTCTCTCTATAGTTTCTCTCTCTAGAGTTCAGTGAATTCGTAAGAAATAATGAAGGAATGAGCTGCTATTTATAGAAAAATGGAATGCGTAGTAACTAATCCATGAACGGTCTAGATTGATTACTTTAATCTGACGGTCCATATTTAAAGAAAATTCTTTTAAATAAAATATAATATATTCTATTTATAGAATAATTTTAATAAAGTATTCTGTTTTATATAAAAAGATGTTTCTATTTTATTACGTTAATAATACGAATAAAACAAAACTTCATTATCGCTACATAATTCATATTATTAACTGACAATAATTGAATCAAACTGAGTAACTTCTCACATAAGCATTAATAATCAATACCGTGTGTTACTATGCAAGCACACGTATTACTGTACTTTTACTACCGAGTAGTTCAACAGTATCAATGGTAAAACTTCCGCCGTTATTTTTAATAAAATATTTTTGTCGTTTTCTCAATCCGACAATAATTCTGTTGTGGGGTCCACCAATGATTGTGTCGTTGTACCAATATTCCCTGTTAAAACAAATATTCCCCGACCAATCGAATATTATATAACAACTTGCGTACTTTGCAAAATTTATAAATATTACCCACAACTATAACATTATATCAAATTAACTCCATAATATTCAAAAATGATATTTATAGAAAATTTATCTTTATTTATAAAAGTTGGGGTCTTACAGTTGTAATGTATCTAAACAAATTCACATGAATTAGGATGCAAAAATAAAATTATTTTGTTCTTCATTAGAGTATTTTAGGCTAAACGTGGAAATCCTAGGTTCATTTGGGTTACATTAAATAAGAAACTATAACCACACAAACAAAAAAACATATCAAGTCTTATCTTTTTACAAGTAAATGCTAAAAATTTTGCTTGAGCATTAACACAGGTACACTCTTTTAATGTATTTTCTCATACAAGTGAAAAAAAATATTAAGCTAAGTTCTATTTTCACACCACATTAATTTAATAAGACACCATATATAGGGAGAAGCCTTTGAGCCAGATCCGATTTGCATTTTAGAGCCTTTTGTTAGAGAAAATAAGTCTTTCTGGGTTCGTGTTTAGCCTTTGCGGATTTTTGGGGCATGTTTACTCTAGGACCCTAATACATTAGTAACTTCATTTAATAGGGAGAGTGATGTGCTGTTGCCTGAACATATTTGTGAGCTTTTGTTTCCCTTGCTTCTTTCTATTAAACTGTGTACATTGATTTACCCCCTTTTTCGCACTTTTGATATATTTTTATTTACTTGTCAAAAAAAATTTAAATAGACCTCATATAATTGGGCCTATTGATGGATCATCTCTTTTATGGTTATGGATTGGGCCTGATTGTTCCAAAATAGTAGTTTACTTACGTGAAATATTATCCAAATATATAAGTAATCTAATTGCAAATATCAAATGGAGTGCAAAAATTGATCAATCAATCAAACTATCTTGCTATTTAGATGAAAAGCTAAGTTTTATAAGTCTGAATAATATTAACAAAGGTTTTGGCAGACTAAATTTATGTAAATGACAAAGTTGGGAAACAGTATATGTTTCATACACACATTACTCAAAATTACCTCACAATGTGGCACTGCTAATTTGAACACTGACTTTGTTTTCAGGCCATTGCAATTGAAGGCTGTTTCTTGAATGAAGGTTCTAAGCTTGTAGTTTGCCCAGTTATTTTGCTATATGATTGGGCTGAATATTTTGAGCATTGACTTCCTAATTGTATTTTTAAGAGATTTTTTTAACCTTCACATACCCTTTTATTCTCTTTTTGTTATGGATTGTAAAAAGTTAAGTTGAGGCAACCCTTTCTTTACAGTAAATAAAATACAAAAGTAGTAAAGGACGGGAAAAATAAATAAGTTGCCTACACTTTGGTCAAGAAAAATTGAAAAAAAAATATTAAAAGGGAATAGTAGAAAAAATAATTTGTCCACAAGTTGAGGTCACTTCCTTTGCCACTAGCCTAAAAACAATAGTCACATACTTAGAGTGTAATGCACATACCGGTAAACTCTCACCACTACCCCCTATAATGTATATTCATTTGTTTTTCTGTGTAAAATTTGATCATCGCACAATAATCTACCATATTTTTATTATATTTTAATTTATTAATTGTACGAACCCATTTATTATTAAAAAATTGAATAATCCCGCCGCAACGCGCGGGTTTGTATCTAGTTTCTACTAACACAAACACTCCACTCTTTTATATTGCTTAGTAACTTACATTGAACATGATATTTTTGCATCTATTGAAATGAGACTATCATTACGATAGTTTCAAACAATGAAATCTCGAAAAATGTTGTTATAAATAATATTTTAACAATATTATTTAGTTTTGTAATTTATTTTAGAGGACACAAGAAGTGTCTCTTATAAATAACAGTGTTTTAAAAAAATATAAAATATCATTTTATATATAACATAAGATCGAGGATTCGAAGTGTATTCAATTAAATAAAATAATATCAATTTTATATGATAGCTCACATAATTATTTGCAATATCCCTCGCATTCTGACGCCTTTATTTTATTGTATTTTATTTTTTTTTATAAATTTTTGTTTTAAAAAAAGTGACCCCACTGAACTAATAGACTGAATCCGCCCCTGAATGTACTACCTACTTTTATTTACTTCACTCTATTTTTGCTAAAAGTGTAAAAATTGCGCTCAAAATATCAGCTCTCTTATAATTAGACAGCCATCATATATTTACATACTCCTATTATTTCAAAATTTGAGATATATTTTTATTTTAATTTATTTTAGTTTCCTTTCTTTCTCTTTCTTTTCTGGAATGATTATATTTTATCCTCTTTCCCCGTCACTTTTATGGTTTCTTCAAACAGTAAATAAGAAAGAAAAGAGGGACTGTGTGTTGTGTACGTGCGTCAATGTAGCAAAAAAAAAAGTGGGTAATAAAATATGAGTTATGCGTTTTTTATATTTTTCACATATTTCCTTATCACATGAAGGTGTGATCAACTATATACTCATATTAATAAATACTATGTGAAAATATCAAAAATATATATGAAGATATGAGCTACCTAAAAATTAAAGAATGAAAGAGACTTCTTCTTCTTCTTTTTTAATGTAGCAACAAGTGTTTTCCTAGGACAAACAACAGTCAAATTAAGACATCATCACTTATTAAGTTGCATAGTAAATGGTTTCTTCACAAAACAGTTTAAATGAAAGAGACAATTCATTTTTTTATGTAGCAACAAGTGTTTTCCTTATGGGTGTAAACAAGTTCAGCAATCACCCTAATACTTATATTTGAATAAATTTAAAAAAATTGAGCTCAAATTAAATTCAGATTTGATTAGAGATTTCTAGTTTTGCTCCAGATTCGACTCCGATCATTATTTGAACCTACTCGGCTAGTAAGTACCTGACTCGTTTACAAAGCGTTACTCACGAGCCTTCAAATTGAGTTTCGAATATGAACTATTTCACTTAAAATTGAACAAGTACATACTAAATTGATTACTAAACTAATGTTTATACTATACTTTATACTATACTTTATACTATACTTTATAAATAATAAAGATTGATACAAATATCACATATTTAGTTTGCTATTCTGGATCAGACCAGTATTCAAATATGATCTATCGATCAGGTATCAAGTATGGTTTGAAAAAATAAAATACTTGAACTCCTAATCTGAACGAACCTGGTATGCTCGAATTCGACTAGTATATCATTAAATAAAAAATGAGTATGTATATCAAATTTGAGTCGAATCAACTTCAAATTCGAATTTTAAACCGATCTCAAATCGAGTACCAAGCTATTCAGCCTAATTTTCCTAGGACAAATAACAGTAAAATTAAGACATCGTCACTTATTAAGTTGCATAGTAAATGGTTTCTTCAAAAAACAGTTTAAAATTTCCATGATAATTCTTTAATGTACAAAGGTAGTGGAGTATATACATTTAAACCCTCTCAAAATGAGAATCTATTTTCATTTGTGAGCAATTACGTAGATAATAGTGGTGAAAAAGTGACATGAACATAACATCGAGTCTGATTAGATTTAATTTTCATTTAAATTTAACATACGTCGCAATCATAATTCAATTTAAATTTTTTATAATCTATAGCAGAACTCATTCTACAAAAAGAGTTTTATTTATTAAATTTGTAACTTGATGAATATATATTTTTTATTTCATGTTCTCAATTCTTTTAATTAACTTAATTATTGTGTGGTTAGTATAATAATAATAATATGATAATAAATTTACGATAATAAAATTGTGATAAATTTACGTGGGATGACAGTGCAATGTAAAAAAATAAAGCTTTGGCACTATAATATCTCATTTGTTTTTGAGAAAAATTCAAATTCAATTAAAAGGGTATCATACATTTTGATATCTTTGAAGCATAAATTTTTGAAAAGTCCTGCTATATATTATGATAAATTTATATTGAATTATAATTACAAAGTTTATCTTGTATAAATTATAAAAAAAATTCATCTATTACACATATCTTTAAAAAAAAATTATCAATAATACTTATTTATATAACTCACAATCAAAAGATCTATCTAAAAATTGTTGGTATATATCATTTTCCATTTTTGAAAACTCAAAAAGTTAGAAAAATGTGTTTAACGAACGAGAGGAAGAAAAGTCAAAAGTTGGAAAGATGAGTTTAATCTTTAAAAAAATGTGGGTCCACACGCTTTCAAAATGTAGAATATTTTGCAGGGGATATGATGTGTCTTTAAGGAGAATCTAGTACGCATGGCTCGGCCGGACAAATTTTTTCCCTTAATTGTCTATTTTAATAAATTAAATTATCATATATAATATATAAAATAAATATATAGTAATTTCTTTGTTTCAGAATATAAGATTATTATTAATTTTTTGAAAATTATTTGAGACATTTCAAATTTAAAATTAATAGTATGATATTACAATATATCAATCTACACCAAAAAAAAATCTTGTTGGAATAGATAATATTAGTTTTTAATATGATAAGTATATATACTTTTGTTTTCGAATAAAGTTTTAAAGTTTATTTTTATAAATAACTTAAAAAATATATTTATTTCTTGGGTCAATTCATGACTAATCAATGACAATGTATAATTTATTGAAAAAAAATATATATCCCGTTCAGAAACAGACTGAATACTCTATTGAAAATTTGAAGGGTGTTTACAATTTACATATGCTTCAGGTCCTTCAAAATTTCACACATTCTTTTGACCTTTCAGAAAATATATATATATATATATATATATATATATATATATATATATATATATATATATATATATATACACACTTTATTCACTTGTACAGTACATGTTATTAGTGAGATGGAAGTTCTATTTCTAATATTTACCTAGCTTGCTCTTTGGAAGTAATAGGGAAATAGGCGAGGAAGTACTAAGGAAGGTGAAAATTTTTTGGACAAATGTATTTCATACCACCTTTACCTGATTAATTTGCCTTAAATACATTTTAAATCTTTAAAATATTTATTTTTTACAATTTAAACCCTAATGTCTCAATTTAAGACATTAAACTTTAATATCTTTAAATTTTTATAAATTAAACTTTTTGGCCACTGAATTGAGCAATATTTTTTTTATAAAGATAAATCACGTGACTTAAAACGAAAGCACAAGTAAGCCTTTTAAGGGTATATATGGTTTATATTAGCTCCACTTTTTTCTTTTTTTTCTTTTTCATCGTGCTTATAATTTTATGTGGTTTCAAAGATATTTAAAGTTTTTTTAAATGTAAAAAATTAAGTCTTTTAAGGGTATATATATGCCGTTTACATTGGTTCCAATTTATTCTATTTATTTTTTTAATAACGCACTAATCACGTACTTATAATTTTTTATGCTTCCATAGATATTTAGGTAATTATCCAAAATATTTTCATTCGGATCAATTATTACATGCACGCCAATGGCCAAAAGGTTAATTTATAGAAAGTATAAAAATTGAAAGACGTTAAGGTTCAATTAACGTCTTAAAGTTAAAACACTAAGATTTAAAGTATAAACAGTGAAAAACTTGGATGTTTAAAGTGTATTTAAGCCAATTAATTTCAACTCTAATTTTTTAATCTTAAAAAAAGAGTACATTTTTTATGAAATTTAAAAGAGAAAGAATATACGACTCTTTTATGAGACACAAGGAGTATTAAGCAGTCCTAAGGGTTGGCCCGGTAGTCAAGAAAGTTTGTTTTTTTTTTTTGATTTCGTAAGAGAGTTTTCTTAAATGCATTAAGCCGATGTAAGGGGTGACATTTACTTTCAGTTAACGCATAAGCTGGTCTGAGAATATTTTCACCGTTGAGACCAAAAGAACGAGGAATATTAAGCAGCGAGGCTAAGATCGATGTCACTATAACATTTCCGCGATCAACAAAGTAGTTTTGAAATTGACAAACCCGTTTTTAATTTTTATCTCGAATGGAATTATTTAAGTAATTCGGTATTCTTGTTTTCCTTGTATATAAAGTGTGTGTGCGCCCTATAGAGAAGGAGTCTTGGAACATTTGATCAGAGCCAATAATGGAACCAAATTTGACAAAGCTAGGGAGCTCTCTTAAAGTACCATATGTCCAAGAGCTGGCAAAGGACAAACCGGCTGCAATTCCAATCCGATATGTACGTTCCGATCAAGATCCTCCGATCAAATCTGGTTCCTCCTCTTTGCCTGAGGTCCCTGTAATTGATTTGCAAAGTTTACTTCATGGAGATTTAATGGATTCTGAGCTTAACAAGTTGCACCATGCATGTAAAGAATGGGGTTTTTTTCAGGTATGTCATTAAAAACGTTCTCATAGCTGTTGTGTAAAGTTGTGTGACTTTTATTTTACATGCCAAAGTTAGATCTATGTGCATTAGTATATATATATATATATATATATATATATATATATATATATATATATATATATATATATATGACATTTTCTAGAAGAGAGAGTGATATATATATATCAAGCTTAAAGTAATTAAATGTTTTTGCAGTTGATAAACCATGGAGTGAGCACTTCACTAGTGGAGAAAATGAAGCTAGAGATTCAAGAATTCTTTAAACTACCACTGGAGGAAAAGAAAAAATATGGTCAAGAAGAAGGAGATATTGAGGGATATGGACAAGTCTTTGTGGTTTCTGAGGAGCAGAAGCTTGATTGGGCTGACATGTTTTTCATGGTCACCCTTCCTACAAAACTCAGAAAACCACACTTATTTCCAAAACTCCCTCGTCCATTCAGGTCACACCTCTCCCTCTGTCATGCATAATGTTTTTTTTGTTGGTTGGTAATATTAAACCTTACAACATGTCAACATTACGCTACATGGACTATATTAATAACATGTCAACATTACGCTACATGTCAATATTATGTCAACATTACGCACATTGTGTCAAAGGCATGAGTGGTTGGCAGCTCGTCTCTATGCCAACTTATTATCCTTATATTTTATTATTATATAACTAATTTGTTGAAACATCACCATCTTATAACTTTCTAGATAGATGATGTATTAAAATTATGTACTGCAAGTGTATAATATTAAATTGAAGAACTAACAAGTACAGATCGAACTCACAGATACTATATTAATTTTAATGTTCCTTAATATCTATTTTAGGCGAATTAGAAATAAAGATTGAGAATTGATTAACTAGAATATGAAAACTAATAATGAGAAAACAATCTAGGAATCTGAATCCATTAAATAATAAACATAACATATAATTTAATCTCTTCTATTTTTATAACTCAAATATGATTTTGATCTCTCTTCCCTTAAATTTAGTAATTTACAATTAATGTGGGCTAGCATAGACTATGAAAATTTAAAGATTAACTAAAACTCATCAAAACTTCTTTGAGCAAGCATGGATTATGAAAAACTCATATCTTAACATTAATAATCTATCAAAATCTCTTAATTAATTTAAAATCACATAAGAACTATAAAACAAAGCTATTTCAATAACGAAACATAAAGGCGAAATCAATTAAACATAAAAGCATAAATAATAGAAGAGATAAAAAATATTATCAAGAATAATTATTTAATTTCATATTCATCATAGATTAAAGAAATTAGCTAAACATGAAAAATAATTAAACTAACTAATTAAAATAAAAAAAAAAGAATATTAAAAATAAATAAGAAAACTCCATTTAATTAACGATCATACAACAAACGTACAATGAAGAAATAATTTAATCTACTCCTACTCCTAAGCTAAACTAATACAATACCTAATACTCCTCCCTAAAACATTATAGACTTATTTATAAGGAAAATAAATTTGTACCCTAATTTAGATTCATTGAACTTGGACACTTTTGTTCTTTTTTTCATGTAGGTTTCAAAGATATCTTCTAGACTTTCTTTTCTCTTGTTGGATTTGACTTGCACACCAAGATTATTCCACCTCTTTCATTCTGTTGTAGGATTCTTCTTGGATATTTTCTTATATAAATTAGAACATTAAATATCGCTTGATCACCAAGATTTTGACTTTATTACAACAAATATTAAATTTTACAAAATAAAATAAAGCATATTAATTAAATAAACTAATATTATTAAAAAGACAAAATTAGAATAATAAAATGTATAAATTATGTGTCTATCAATAGGAATAGAAGAAACTCTAAACCGTGATAATGTAGGTTTGACAGTGTGAGTATGCTATAATTGAAGTTATTATTATGTATAATTTATTTTTTTTTAATTGAAAAGTCAATTATACCCTGGAAAGCGTAGTGAAGATTTTTTCATCACGCAGAGACGCTGTTGAGGCATACTCAGCGGAATTGAAAAGCATTGCCATGAAGATTCTCAACTTTATGGCAAAAGCTCTAAAAATGAAGAATGAGGATATGATGATGCTGTTTGAAGAAGGGATGCAAACAATGAGGATGAACTATTATCCTCCTTGTCCTCAGCCGGAGCTGGCTATCGGCCTCACTCCTCATTCGGATGCTGTTGGCCTCACCATCCTCCTGCAAGTTAATGAAATGGAAGGCCTTCAGATTAGAAAGGATGGCATGTGGATTCCCGTTAAACCGCTCCCTAATGCTTTTATTCTCAACATTGGTGATATTTTGGAGGTATATATTAATATTATGTTCACCACGAGCCTATGACCAACCTTTTCAGATTAATTAATGCATGCATGGGGTTTTGCAGATCGTGACGAATGGAATTTACCCAAGCATTGAGCACCGGGCGACTGTTAACTCGGAGAAAGAGAGGCTATCCATTGCTACGTTTTATACTCCGAATATAGAAGGAGATTTAGGTCCTGCACCAAGCCTTCTCTCTCCTCAAACTCCGCCACACTTCAGAAGGATTAGTGTTGCCGATTACTTGAAGGGACTCTTTTCCAGTAAACTTGCTGGGAAATCTTATGTGGATGCAATAAGAATTAATTAATTAATATTATTTCTAGTGGAGAATGAAGATCGACAAATAAATTTTAAAAACATCTACTATATATATATCAGTTATAAATATCAAGAAGCTCTAGCTCAAGTAATATTGAATTTTGCCTTTAATGGGATCAGTTGTCAAGTTCATGTCTTGGTGAGTACATATCTTATACGAACGATATATGCTTGACATTATTTTCTTTGTATTGTTCAAGTTAGGTACTATAGCCTCTCGGCCCATGTATGATTATAATAAAATTTTGAGTTTTTCTTTAATATCAGTAAAATTTTATAAACTTTTTAAATGTGTTGATTGAATACAACCAAACTTTTAAAGTCTTTAAAAATCTTAAAAAGTCTTAATTGAATACACCTCCTAAATATAGGTCGTTTTGACGTTTGTGGTTATCTAGAAGAATTGATCACAGTTGTTCCCAAATTGCCCTTTATAGTTAAGGTATTTTATGGGAAGAGAGAAAGGGAAAAAAAATAAGAGTAAATAAGACCATTGAGTTTTTTTTAGGAGTAAATCATGCAAAATATTGGAGAGAGAAAAAGATGAGTGAGATAAAATGTATTATAGACAATTGATGTTATGGTTAATGTTTTTCAATCATTTCTTTAATTTTTGTACACACGTCTAAAACGGCCTATATTAAGTAACGAAAGAGAGTAACATATAAGATTTTTTTGTGAAAAGGAGAGTAATCCCTATAACATTTTAGCAGGAGGCACATAAATTAAGAAAAAATATCATTAATACTTTATTTAATTAATAAAATTGAATTTATCATCTCAATGTCACTTTTTAAATTTAACAATTAATAATGTTAAAGTAATAATTATGCTTCAAATTAATAAGTAGTGTTACTGAAAGACAAAAGTATTTTTAAAACAAGTGTGAAGTCTAACTAAATGCAAAGCTCCAACAAGAATTATCAACCACGTTTATTAAAAATATTTAAAACAAACAAACAACATTATCAACTACCCTTAATTCATTAAAAATATGAAAAAAAACAAATAAATTAGTGTTTAATGATAGAAATAATATTAACAATGTCAAAAGTTTTAAACGAACGATTGAAATTTACAGGAAAAAAAAATAGAGTTCGACTATACATGATAGACAAATTTAGGTCGATAAAAAATGTTGACTTATACATGTGGATACATAGAATAGATAATAATTAAATAGGAATCCTATACACTATTGTTCTGACTTCTCTTAGAATTCTACCTTTGCCGCAATTAAATTTTGTCGATAATAATTCAAAACTTATCAACTTAAAGCCTGAGGATATATTTTCATAAATAAAAATATTTATCAAGTATTGGCATTTGATACACCCACGTTGACAAAGGCTAATAGTATGCTTAGTACGTTTCCTTAAAAAATGGGATTAGTGATTCTGATTTTTGTTTCTATTCATAATTAGTTTTAAAAAAATAATTTGTGTTTGATAAAGAAAAAACACTTAATATACCGCTATTTATAAATTTTAACAGAGATAACTGTACTTAAATTTTTAAAAAGTAAATATATGATATATTGGGCTAGTACTTCTTAATTCATGGTCACTTTTTTGGTTTTATATTGTTTCAGAACAATTGTAAATATTAGATCCTAAAGCCATAAATTGATCTTTTTCACACCTGAGTACTGAGATATGTTGAATCTTTTTTTCCAACCTTTTAGGTTGTTTGATAAAACTGACTCAAAAGTTTTGAATGTATAAAAAAATTTAAGTGAGCTGAATGGAGTAAAAAATTTGAATACGAAATGAAATGATGTGTTTAATAATTATCTGTGTAAAACATCTGAATACTTATATTATCCTATTTTCGTTTAGTCTTTTGGACTGTTATGAACAAATTCATTATATAATTATATATAAACAATGTTATCTAAAAATATTAAATATAAACTTTTGAACAATCTTTGATGAAGTGTACTATTAAAAATTTAATTTTAGAAATAAAACACTAAAATATTAATAACAATCTATTCTATAGTACATAAAATCAAAACAAAAAACTACAACAACATTCATTAAATTTATTTACAATAGTAAACAAGATGAATATTAAATATAAATTTTAATTAATTATGAGAACATGTAAATAAAAATATCATTCAATCTTCGTACTCGTTCAATCACAAATTTTTAAATGAATCGTTTAGATACATTCAGAATTTAAAATTTATTAAATAAACGGTCTGAATAATTTATTCGTTCAAATCCTATCAAAATTGAACTCTCTAAAAGAAAAAAGAAAAATGAGGGTTTTGTGTACATTTATGTGGAACCTATATCAAAAACTAAACTCTCGAATAGAAAAAAGAAAAATGAGGGTTTAGTGTACATTTATGTGGAGGTAATGCGAAGTGCAACAAGTGAAGCATATACTCCATCAGGAATGCTCATAAGAACACTATGCTTCCCTTTCTCCGCAATCACACCATTCTTCACCACCGCAATTAGATCCGCCCCTCTAACCGTGGCTAACCGATGTGCCACCACCACCGTTGTCCTATCCACCATAACCCTATCCAGTGCGTCTTGAACCACGCGCTCTGATTCCGTATCAAGCGCACTTGTTGCTTCATCAAGCAAAAGAATTCTGGGGTTTTTAATTATAGCCCTTGCAATGGCGATTCGTTGTTTTTGTCCGCCAGATAATTGCACCCCTCTTTCTCCAACAGAAGTGTCGTAGCCTTGAGGCAATGCCGATATGAAATTATGCGCATTTGCAGTTTTTGTGGATGCAATTATCTCTTCTTCTGTGGCTGCTGATCCCGTCCTGCCATAGGCTATGTTTTCGCGGATTGTTTCGTTGAAGAGTATAGGCTCTTGACTAACTAACCCCATTTGTTGCCTCAGCCAGTTTAGCTTTAATTGCCGGATTTCGACTCCGTCGAGATATATATGGCCAGCATCAGGATCATAGAACCTCTCTATTAGACTTATTACTGTTGATTTTCCGCTTCCACTTTCTCCAACAAGAGCAGCAGTCTTCCATAGAATATTGAAAGGCTTTAGTTGAGATATCAGATAAGCTAGATTATATGCTAATTAAAAGATAATAATAAAAAAGACGGGCTTATAAGTAAGAGTTAATTTCATGACTGCTTCTGTTTTCCTGTTTTTGTTTCCATATGTTATGTTTACTTGTTTTCACTAATGAATGCAGAAATTAAAAAACACATCACGGTTTATGTTATTTTATATTATAAGAAATGAAGTTTTGAGATTCGTTGTCCATAGCATTTGATAATTAGACCTCATATTAAAGTTGACAGTATACGACTCCACATGCCGCCAAAATTGAAAACATCAATTTTTTTGTGTTTCACTTCCACTAGAAACAGTTACCAAACAGAGAAACATTTTCACACCAAATCATTAGGAAATATAAAGAGATCGAGGGGTGCTAGATTAATTACCTTTCCGGAGGGGATAGTTAAGCACAAATCTCTGAAAATTGGAATATTGGGCCGTGTTGGATACTTGAAGCTAACATGTTGGAATTCAATGTCACCTTTTACAGAAGCTATTGTTGAGCCCTCATCTTTGCTGGAATCTATTTTCGGCTTACTATCAAGAATATCAAAAATAGAAGCAGCTGAATCCTTGGCTTTGTTCAAGTCTGGAGCTAGGCCACTGGTTTGGGTTACTCCCATCGCAGTCAATGTAAGGGCAAAGAAAACCTGCAATGGGACCAATATCATAAAAATATAAATATATATAGATGGGATAAAAACAACTAAAATACAAGCAAATTGAGGATATATATATGGAAATGATATTCGTGCTCTAAATTTCTCTATTTGCGCTTCATTGTATAATAAAATTTGTATCATTTTAACTCGAGAAATTTAGGGCACAAATATCATGTTATTATATATAGAGAGAATTTAATTTACTTTGAAAATTTCTGCAAATGTAGCTATCCCATGCTTCTCAAAGATTGATCCGATGTAGAAGCAGAAAGAATTAACCAAGAAGAGAGCACAAGAACCGAAGCCAAAAGTTAGGCCGCTAACAATTCCAAGCCTAACTCCTGCTTTCATGGGGCCTTCACATTTCTTTTGATACATATCCATCACTTTCTCTTCAGCACAAAATGATGCAACAGTTCTAATGCTCCCAACTGCATCATTTGCAACTTGACTAGCTTCTTCATACATCACCTGCAAACAAATACTATAAGTACTTCAAAATTTCAAAGTCTAAGTACTTATCATTTTTATATCTCTCTTTAAATATTTGATTCAACAACAATTTTGATATGTTTTTCGTTGTTCCATCAATTTGGATAAAATTTTGCTTCCACCTTAATGTAATTGATATTTGCAGGGTAAAAATTATGCTGCCATAGCAAGCAATAACATGTCGTTCAAAATCTAAATTGTCTCTGGAATAATTACAAAAGTTTTGTTAATTGTATCTTTACTTTATAAAAATTATTTTTGCTCTGACAATATCAACAGTCCATCTTAAATATAAATAATAATAATAATAGTAGTAGTAATAGTAGTAGTTGTTGGGAAATGAACTAAGGGACCTTGGCATCAGCACTAAATCCTCTCTGAAGTTTCATCTGAAGGACTCCTTCCAGGCCAACTAAGGGCAGCACAACTAGGATTATGGTTGCCAGCGGCAAGTTAGCAGTGAAGGCTATCACGAGTCCGGCTACTATTGTTGCAATGTTTTGGACAATCAATGCCAAAGTATCACCCACAAGACTTCGTACTTTTGAAGCATCCGTTGATAACCTTGCACCAACTGCACCACTGTATTCAACAAAATTTCTTGCCAAGTTTGGTAATTGTTTTAAAGAAAATAATGCAAGAATGGAACTCTGTTGAGCATATTAAGATTTAATTAAACTTTAAACAAGATTACAACACGACATTAATGAAATTATGAAACATATGTTAGGACATAAATGCTCATTTACAAATATCATTATTAGTTTCTCTCTTATAAAGTTAGCAAGAGATTAAAAATGGTATATATAGAAAGTAGGAAATACTTTTATTTTTCTTTCTAAATTCTATTTCTTACCTCAGGTAACTAATTATCCTAGAAAGTCTAAAATTGGCAGAGTATATAGAAATTAATTGCATTTGTACAACAGAAAGTTGAATGTCAGATATAGAAATTAGTTGTATTTGTACAACGGAGAGTTGAATGTCAGATGACCTTTGTTATACAATTATATATAACTTCAACTCTCTATTATACAAATTCAATTCATTTCTATAGGACTCATACGATCAAAATCTGAAGTTATTAATATGCCTCTTAATACTAAAAAAATGTACCTTGAATTTGTAGGGTCATCAAACCAACTGATTTCCTGGTGCACAATCTTCTCAAATGTCAACGCACGAATTCTTTGTATCAATTTCCCACCTGCTATTCCAAAGAAAAAATTCTTCACCGGTATAGCTATGAAAGTAACGCAACCAAGAGCTACAAACATGAGTGCCCAAAACCTCGAATCTTTCTTTAGCTCCGGTAGAGGTTCATAAAAGATTCTAATGGCCTTTGAAAGTAATAGTCCAAACAAAGGGAACATCACACCTTCAATGCATGCTGCAACTGATCCAAGGGCCAAAACCGGGAGCTCCGGTTTGTTTAGATAAGCTAACCGTTTAATGGAAACTTCTTTTCGTTTCTTGTCAATATTTGACTCTTTTTCAATGATTCTTTTGTTGTTATTGTCGAGATTTTCTCGGATATCAATGGAACCTAGAACAGAAGATCTTCTGCTTGTGGATCTCCTTGAGGAAAATTCTCGGCTTGAATTATACCTGTTGATGTTTCTATTTAAATCCAAACTGATCATATCTTCATTTTCCATGTCTGCATTTGTTGTTTCTTGATCAGTTTGATTGTTATTCCCACCTTGCATTCGGACGAGTTGAGTGTATGCCCCTTCTGGATCTCTGATCAGTTCCTCATGAGTTCCTAATTCAACAACCAATTTTTTAAAAGTTAATATAAACAGTTTTTATAATTAGAGACTTGTAAACAAATCTTTTAATCCTTCTTTCCACACAAAAAACTCAGACTCGTAAACTTTACAGATTTTAAGGATATATTTCTGTTACATGATTACCCTCTATATTTATGGAATATTTCTTTCAGTTTAGTAGTGATCACATATAATAGGATTGTGATAATAAGTATTAAATTCGATTACATTGAGTCATTTCAGACTACAAAAAAAAAAGATGAGACGAACAAATTTTTTTGATAAATAATGCACTTTTTTAGAAACTAGAGCATTATCAAAAGCATGAGGATAAATGGATAATGGTGTTACCTTGTTCAACAAGTTTCCCGGCATGCACAACAGCTATAATGTCTGCATTTCTAATGGTTGTCAATCGATGCGCAACAACAACGGTTGTCCGGTTTGTCATAATCTTTTCAAGTGCATTTTGCACCACGTGTTCTGATTCGGCATCCAATGCACTCGTAGCTTCATCAAGAAGAAGAATTCTAGGATTTTTCAAAATAGCCCTAGCAATGGCAATTCTTTGCTTTTGTCCACCAGACATTTGAGTTCCATGCTCACCTACCATTGTATCAAATCCCTAATAACATGACAAAGAAACCCTTGAATTTATATACAATTTACTTTTTATAAAAAAGAGACTATGAATTTAAAGACAAAATTAAAATTTATGTGTACTTAAATATTGGTAGGGGCATATATACCTCAGGTAACTTGTCAATGAATTTTGCAGCATTAGCAAGCTCAATAGCTGTTCTGATCTCCTCATCAGTAGCATTTTCTTTCCCGTATGCTATATTTTCTTTTATACTAGTTCCAAACAAGATTGGTTCTTGACTCACAAGCCCCATTTTGTCCCTTATCCATTTAAGCTGCAATGTTTTCAAATTAACACCATCTATTAGTACTTGACCATCATCAGGATCATAAAATCTTTCCAGCAGACTAATCACTGTTGACTTCCCACTTCCACTTTGCCCAACCAACGCTGCAGTTACACCACTTGGAATGATTAGTGAAAAACCCGAAAATATCTGCACATCTGGCCTTGCAGGATAGCTGAAGTAGACATCTTTGAGCTCGATATCGCCCATCATTTCATCCAATATAGCCCCACTAGTATCATTTGTATCAATTTTCGGCTTGCGTTTGATTGTCTCAAGCATTTTGTAAGCGGCAGCCTGCCCTGCTGAAAACGCATTCAAAGATGGAGACGTCTGGCCTAACGACCTAATCCATAAAACATCAAAATAAAAATAAAGAATAAGTTTTAATCTCAACTTAATGAAGCAATTTTTATTTAAATTGAAAAAAATGATATTTTCAACACTGAAACTATCAATCCAACGTAATGCATGCAATATGCAGTTGTACCATGTGTATTGAATATCATTTCAGTAGATGTTTCTACTTACATCTACTTACATGCCACCATTCATGATTGCCATAATAACATTGATGTTTAGAAATATCATTTCAGTAGATGTTTCTACTTACATGCCACCATTCATGATTGCCATAATAACATTGA
This sequence comes from Panax notoginseng, assembly GCA_016801055.1. Lineage (NCBI taxonomy): Eukaryota > Viridiplantae > Streptophyta > Magnoliopsida > Apiales > Araliaceae > Panax > Panax notoginseng. Next base: position 232,397,631 of record CM029014.1, read on the forward strand.
TGACTTTTCCACCATCATAGGCACCTTTATCTATGATAAGTTTGGATCCATACCAAACGGCTAGTCCATAACTGGAGACGGTGATTAGTAGTATTGAACCAAATCCTAATCCTGTGGCCATCCCATTATGCTTTGCAGTGGCATAGGCAATTAGGAGCTTCCTATTGTATTTATCTATTGCATTTTTCTCCCCAGTGAAGGATGCAACCTAATTGAGATAATCAGGCACAAATTAAAAAAATAAAATTAAAATTAAAAAACGTTAATAGCTCAAATCAGATACTAATTTGGAGTTCAGAGCTAGAACTTCCAACGCAAATGATCAGAATGAGAATTTATTAATTTAGTAAAGTAAAAACGTGGAAAAAGTGACTGGATATTGGATGTACCGTTCTAATGGCTCCAATGGTTTGTTCAACTACATTTCCAGCTTGTGCATAAGCAACCTGTCCACGACTCGACATTTTGGCCATGACTAGTGACATGAATCCTCCAGCAATGACAAGAGCAGGAATGCAAGAAGTCAGGACTAGGGCGAGGAGCCATCCTCTTACAAAGGCTATTACAAAGCCTCCGATAAATGTTGATATTTGTTGAATAAATTTCCCAACCTATCATATATATTAATTTATAGCCAAAATTGATTTAATTAATTAATTAGGATACCAATCATTTAAGTACTCCCTCTCTTTCAAAATCAGAGAAACAATTTATTAATTTATTTTTGTTCAAAAATTAGAGATACATAACATGAAGTTCCTAACATGTTAATTTTTCTAAACAGATTGAATACAATCGTGCCAACACTCCTAAACTTTTAACACAAGGGGAATGTTAAAAATTGTCATTTTAAAAATGTATCTCTAATTTTTGGAATGGAGACTATATATTTATGTTTGTACTATGTGTGTGTGTGTATATATATATATAGTACTTCATTCACCTTTTCACCCATGGCATCTTGTATAAGAATGGTGTCACCAGACATTCTTCCAATGACCTCTCCTGTTGTTGTTTCAGTATCAAAGAATGCAATGTCTTGTCTCAGTATTGTTTTCAAGTAGAGTCCTCGAATACGTGCGGCCTGCCTTTCCCCGGATACCATCCAACATGAAACCTCTGCGATTATGGATAACATGAAATCACTATATATAAATTCAGCTTACTAAATTTCAGAAAGAACTTGAAGCTATTGCAAACTAAAGTCATTTGTTTCGTTTTCTTCCGTTAGATCCCACAATGAGATCGATAAATATAAATCAAAGCTAGCTACATGCACAAAATTCATTTTCTAAGTAATATAGACACATTAAATATAAGCATGGATTTAATAATTGTTATGTCTATATTTATTCGAGTGACCAGCAACACACAATAATAAATTTTATGCAATTATTGCCAAATTCAATATGAATCTTTTTTAATTATTTGTGTAATAGATAAATTTAGTTGGTTTAAACAATTTTGGCTAAGCGTTTAAGGGTTTGACTGTATATTCCATCACTGAAACTAGAGAATTTCTCACAAGCAATATCTAATCCATCTAAAGAATGAGTATCATTTCCTTTGTATACACAAAGGAAATGATATATTCCATCTTAAAAGGTAGAAAAGAGTTCCCTACAAGCAATATATTGATACATACGTATCCCTCCCTCCTAAAAAAATGAATGAGTGCCAAAAGTAGGATTATTAAAGTAGGATTATTGCCAAAAGTTTTATAATTTTTTTATTTATGCATTAGCTAAATTTAGGTGGTTAAAATTTTTAAGTACAATTTTGCATTGTAGTTCCTAAATGGAAAACAGGTGATTTGTACTTACGCAGAAGGGAGGCTATGCCCGCACCAATAGCCAAGTAGACATACTTAAGGCATACCTGAAAATTATATATGACAATGAGTGAGATATATATATATATATATATATATATATATATATATATATATATATATATATATATATATATATATATATATATCATGTGAAATCAATTAATAAAACCACTCAATGGGGAAAATTATTTACAGTGAACAGCAAATTTATAACTTTTAAAGTAACAAATACTCTTTCCGTTGCACAAAAGAATCACATTTAAAATACTTTTCCATGTGAATCATATATAAGATTTGAATTTTATTCCATGTTTATGAGTTGCTAATTTAGTAATAGTGACAAATTGTGGTGATAAACTTGAGAATATTGTGTCATTTTATATTTTATCACTAAAAACACTTTTTAATGGAACAAAAAATATATGTAAATAGGACTTTTTTTTAATAAAACAGAGACCAAAGCACCTTATGATCTCAAATAAAAAAAAAGATGCACTCGTTAATAAATTTGTTTAATGGGAATGTATTAATTTGTGTTAATTTATTTGGTTAGTAAATATGTTTAATGGAAATGTATTAATTGTGTTAATTGATTTGGTTATTTTTGCAAAAAGTGCACTGAAAATCAGTCATTATTTGAGGATTAAATATGACAGCTTATTTATAGCTCCATAAAGAATATTTGTTAATAAAAGAACTGATTTATTCTTTAAATCTGAATATCAAATTTTATTTCTACGTCCAAATTCTAAAAACACACCCTCTAACCAATAGGATTTGGTGAGACGAAAATAAAGATATCAAATTACAGGAAGTTCTAACTAATAAGAATCCTAATAACTCTAAAAAATAAGGATAATCCGGTAGAAATTACTATAGATTTTATTTGAAAGTGTTAATCCTATCCCATCAGCTTACGAGTCAGGTGTCCCTATCCCAATCTGAGAAATAAAAACTGACAAATCCTAAGTCAAAAGGTCGAGAAACTCAACCTACTATTCTTGAATCTTTCTTGATCTTTCTTGTTGCAATGCCATAGATAATTAATAAAATTATATGCATCACGTAGAACTAATATATATATATATATAAAGAACAAATACCCATGCATCACAAACAATTAATCAACGATGCTGAAGAAATAAAAAAAAAGGTAATGAAGAAATTTAAGAACCTTAGAAACTTCATGAGTAACATTGTGATCGCTCGTAGATTTGCCGAAAGCGTTGATTAGTTGGCCGAGAACCACCGTCATAAGCGGCTGCGTTAAGCCGTTTCCGATGGCCCCAATTGTCCCAACAATCATTAAAAACAAATCTAATCTATCTGCAAAAACAAATAGTTTAAAGAATGATACTTTCTCTTCTTTTTTCTTCTTCTTCTTTCCTTCTTTATCTATTACTCCTCCTTCCATCGAACTACTAAGGTATAACAACTAGCTAATACAACTATTTTATATATGTGTTACGTATATATATATATATATATATATATATATATATATATATATATATATAATCAGAATAATGATGAGATACAGATATATATATAGGATGATGTCTAATTAATGTAATGATAACACTTTTAGAAACAAGCAGTTAATTACCCATAAACTTTTTTCTATCTATGGTGAACCTATTTAAAATTTTGTTTATGATTTATTTAGTGTTTCACACTAAATGTTATATCCTTTATATACCCTTACACCTTAACATTTATATGTTCAAGAGGCCATATATAAATAGCAATTTATATGTTCTATGAGGTACACTAAATAGTACATATGCACAACTTGTAATGCTAAATTTTTTTTAGTTTTCTATTTTTTATTTTAAATTTTTTTATTACCTTTGTAAACTTTAATCGAGGCATGTAATTTTGGGTGATTATTATGTACTAGCAAATTATTATATACTAGCAAATTAACTATAACTCATCAAAACTTTTTTTAGCAAGCATGGATTATGGAAAACTCATATCTTAACAATAATTTATTAAAACCTCTTAATTAATTTAAAATCACATAAGAACTATAAAACGAAGCTATTTCAATAACGAAACATGAAGACAAAATCAATTAAACATAAAAGCATAAATAATAGAAGAAATAAAAAATATTATCAATAATAATTATTTAATTTCATCTTCATCCTAGATTAAAGAAATTAACTAGACAAGAAAAATAATTAAACTAACTAAAATAAAGAAAAGAAGAAGATTAAAAATAAATAAGAAAACTCCCTTTAATTAAGGATCATCCAACGAACGTACAATGGAGAAGTAATTTAATCTACTCTTACTCCTAAGCTAAACAAATACAATACCTAATACTCCTCGATCCTCTCTAAAACATTATAGACCTTATTTATAGGAAAAATAAATTTGTGCCCTAATTTAGATTCATTGAACTTGGACACTTTTGATATTTTTTCCATGTAAGTTTCAACTTCTTATTGACAATCAACTTCTCAAAGAGATCTTCTAGATAGAAAGACTTTCTTTTCTCTTGTTGGATTTGACTTGCACATCAATATTGTTCCACCTCTTTCATTCTGTTGTAGGATTCTTTTTGGATATTTTCTTATATGAATAAAAACATTAAATATCGCTTGATCACCAAGATTTTGACTTTATTGCAACAAATATTAAATCTTACTCCCTCCGTCCCTATTTAAATGACGTTTTAGAATTTTTTATTTATCTCTAATTAATTGACGTTTGTTCAAATCTAGGAGAATTAGTGATAATTTTTCTAAAATTACCCCTCATTACTCTACCTATTTTTTTGGTACTTTAAACTCTTGTGTTATGATAAATTAATGATTTAAGGGTATTTTAGACAATTGAGTACTATATTTAATGCTTTCTAATCATTATCTTAGTGTAATTCTATGTATGTGCACACCTAGAGGAGGGGTGAATAGGTGTTTAAGCTAAAAGTGACAAACGGTGAAAACTTTTTAAATTTTCTGCAACATGTATAATTCAGACAGCTACGTCTGTCTGCTTTAGTGTCTGCTTTAGCTTATGTTCTTCGTTTCTTATTATCAGACAGCTAGACCTGTCTGCTTTAGTGTCTGGATAGTGGCATGAATAACAAAAAAAATACAGAACGTGAATGACAGTTAAAGAGATAAACAGAAGTAAAAATCACACCAAGATTTTTACGTGGTTCAGCCCCTATCCTCTAATCTAGTGGCCTAATCCACGTCCAATCCCAACTAGGATTGGAGACTCTTTTTATTAAACTTAATATTCAATTAAATACAAATAAAAGAACTCCCTGTTCAAAGTAGCTTCACATTGATGGACACCACTGCCCCCCTTGCACCTCTGCAACCTTTCTCACCACTGAGACCTTTGCACCTCTGCAACCTTGAAAAATTTTCTTTGAACAGATCCTATCTACTGCTAAATAGACCAAGCCAAACAAGACTTGAACTTTGAATATAATAGAAGAAATTACAATAGACTTCTTGTTTTCCAGCCACAAAGAATTAAAGACAATACAATGAATAGCTGGAAATAAACAATGAATAGCTCTCAATAGGATTCTTCTCTGTATAGCACCGTGAATTAGCTTCTTGTATCTCTTCCACCTTAGCCGTGAAAATAAGACTATATATAAAACGATACCCAACGGCTATAAAATTAGTTAGTAACAAACTAGATGATTTAAATCTCATAGCAAGAAATCAGATGATTTAAATCCCATAATTAAAGCTACTAATATTGACCAACGGATATGAACATAAGATAGAATAGGAAACTCATATCACAGTTGGTATACCTCATGATTTTAGCATTTAAAGAGACCAACAAATTTGGTAAATCAAGGATATAATAAGAGTCCAAAAAAAATAAGTTGTCATACAAGATTAGTCCAGTTGGATCACATAATTCTAACAAACTGATTTATCCAAGATCTATATATATAACGAGAATAATATATTTAATAGCACAAATGATTAGTCTAGTTGAAAATACATGATTCCAATAAACTGATTTATCCAAGATATATATATTCCTTGACAGCTATAAAGAATCCCACAATATCAAGAGTCATAAATATAAATCTATATGAAACTTGATTAAAGGAAATTGATAAGATTTATTAAAGATTTGTTAATACCTGTTTCCTTAATAGATGGACATTTTAAACCAAAACAGATTCCTTAAAATACCAACCTTCCTTAATAAACTCCAATTCAAATCTTCCTTAATAAACTCCAATTCAAATCTTCCTTAATAACCTCCAATTCAAATTTGAAAGGATTTTAAACCATTCCAACTTACCAACTAAAGATATCAGTAATCAATATACATGCAAATATAGGTTGTTATATAAATAACCATAACTTATGCATATTATAATATTATAAAACATTTATAAGCCATAATTCATGCATATTATAATATTATAACAAACCATGCACACGTCTAATATACTTAAATTTGTCATCATTCAAAACATCATAAAATCAAAAACTAACACTTAGTTCTTGTGCTCATCTTTAAAACGTCATTTAAATAGGGACGGAGGGAATATAAAATAAAATAAAGCATATTAATTAAATAAACTAATATATATTATTAAAAGGATAAAATTAGGGATAATAAAATGTATGAATTAATTATATGTCTATTAATAGAAATAGAAGAAACTCTAAACCTCAAGTAGTAATAATGTAGGTTTTAATTTGCATTGTGGGTATGCTATAATTAAAGTTAATATTATGTATAATTTATTTTCTTTTAATTGAAAAGTCAATTAATTAATCACACTTTACATTAAATTCATAATTATTGTAAGACCACAAAAAAAATTTATAAAGATGAGTTTTCTATAAATATCATTTTTAAATATTATGGAATGAATTTGATATAATGTTATAGTTGTGAATAATATTTATAAATTTTGCAAAGTACGCAAGTTGTTGTATAATATTCGATTGGTCGGGAAATATTCGTTTTAACAGAGAATATTCGTACGATGGCACAATCATATGTGGACCCCACAACGGAATTATTCTCAGATTGAGAAAACAACAAAAATATTTTATGAAAATAACGGCGAAAGTTTTACCGTTAATACTGTTGAACTACTCGGTAGTAAAAGTACAGTAATACGTGTGGTTGCATAGTAGCACACGGTATTAATTATTGATGCTTATGTGATAAGTCACTCAGTTTTGTTTTATTAGTATTATTAATGTAATAAAATAGAAAAGCTTTTTATATAAAACAGAATACTTTTATAAAGTTATCTGTTTTATTAGACTATAAATAAAATATATTATATTCTATTATGCATAGTATTTTGTATATTAAAATCTTTTTATATAAAACAGAATACTTTTATAAAGTTATTTGTTTTATTAGATTTTAAATAGAATATATTATATTTTATTATGCATAGTATTTGCATAGTGTCTGCATAGTATTTGTATAGTAAAATCTTTTTATATAAAACAGAATACTTTTATAAAGTTATTCGTTTTAATAGATTATAAATAGAATATATTATATTTTATTTAAAAAATTTTGCTTTAAATATGGATCGTCCGATTAAAAGTAAATCAATCTAGACCGTTCATAAATTAGTTACTATGCAGTCCATTCTTCTATAAATAGAAGCTCATTCCTTCATTATTTCTTACGAATTCACTGAAACTCTAGAGAGAGAAATTATAGAGGAAGAGAAGAAAAGTATTCTGCTACTGCACTACTCATATATCCAGTACTTTTCTTCTTAAGGTAAGGGATATTATTTGTTGTACTCGTTTGGAGTATTATTTCTTTCGTATTCATGAAGAGAACTTCTGTTATTCCATTCTTATTATTCTGTTAGAATAACCTGTATACGTGGACTACCGTATATATGGTAAAAATTTTCTGTTATTCCATTCCTCATTATTATGTTAGAATAACCTATTTATGCGAAGTACCGCATACATGGTAAATTTTTTCTATTATTCCGTTATTTATTATTCTGTCGAAATATCCTGTCTGTGCGTTTACGCCGGACCTGGTTCTATTATTTATTATTCTATCGGAATATCTTGTCTGTGCGTTTATGCTAGACCTGGTTACATTATTTATTATTCTGTCGGAATATTCTGTCTGTGCGTTTACGCCGGACCTGGTTCCATTATTTATTATTCTGTTGGGAATAACCTGTCTGTGCAATCTATCGCACGCATGGTGAATTTTTTCTGTTATTCTATTCTTTATTATTCTGTTGGAATAACATGTCCATGTGGATTACCGCATGCATGGTGAATGATCATTCATATTCATTCCTTATTAAATTGTGGAAATGATCTGTCTGAGTGGATTACCGCATGGCGGACGAAAATCTATTTGCAGTTTCATATATTCTCTTATACTCAGTTGGTTAAAGCTTTGACTTCTATACTCCATGAAATTAGTGGAATATCATTGATATTTGCGCTTCATCCAGTATCTTTTCATGGAAATATTCTTCTGAGCATTCTTGAATTTTACTCTACAAAGCAGTATCATGTTGACAATTTGGACATTATTGAGTACATGATAAATTAACTTATTAATCTTTAAAACTTATTCTTGAACTTGTTTATTGAATTATTATGTCATTGTCATGATGAGTTATGTTGGTTATTATGTGAAAACATGAAAGTTTCTTAGAAATCACAAAGGGTTAAAAATCAGATTTTGGTAAAAATAGAACATGAAATTCAATTGACCATATCTCCTATTATATTTTGATTTTTTGAGTGTGGTCAAGTTCTAGAGTTAGATCTATGAGTTTTCTAACTTGTCCAAGTGGAATCACTGTAAAAGGTGTTGTATATTTTCGTGTGGACTGATTTTAGCAAAGGAGTCAAAAGCTGTAAATTACAAAAGGCTACTGCCCAAAAGTTTAAAAGGGCATTTTCGGCCACTTAAATTATGAGAAAAATTCCGACCTTTTGGGACATAGAAATATATGGTATAAAATACCTCCTGTTCAAAAATGAGCTCATTCCGACTTAAAATGAGCAAGTTATGACCATTTCAATATTTAGGTTTTTTCGACGGAAAACGCTATAATCGGAGTTCTATAACTCCGATGACCATGAAATTTAAACTGAAAGCTCACGTTAACATGTGTAAGATCCTGCCAAGATTTGGGAATTTCTGGAGTTAACCTTGAGGTAGCCAATTTTTTAAGAAATTAATTAGAAATTAATTTTTGAAAAATAGTAAATGAATTTTAAAAATTCCGAGAAAAATATATGTTCAATATGGGACTATATTCTGCTTAATCCCAGAAAAGAATAATTTTTTGTACTGATTTAGTATTTTTTATGAAAATAGTTTAGTTACGAACATATGAATTAAATATGTTATGTGAAGTTAAAAAATTGGTAAATAGGATTTTATGGCTTGAAAATCCTATATAAGGTATATACAGATTTTTCATGAGTAATTTGATTATTGGTGATGAAATCTTATGAGTATGACATTTTCGAGTGATTAAATGCATTATTTGGAAAAGTATAAACAATTAAATTAAATTATTTATAAGTTTAAGGAGTGATTAAAATATTGTTATAATATTAACAATATTAGATTATGATTTTATTAAGTGATTGATAATGTTTGGATAAATTTAAAGTCTTTAATATTTATCCTTGATTTAGTTTGACTAATGTTTATATCATTGTCATCATCCTCATGTTTATAATATATTGAAAGTCATCTGTGGCCTTTAGTGCATAGATGGACTTGGTATGATTATGACCAGAAATTATTCGGTATAATCATGACCGTAATGTTACAAATGATGTGAAAAAAGTCCACATTGGCCCGTAGTGCTTTGATGGACAGTTTTTGGTATGATTATGGCTATGGATTCTCTTCGGCCAAGGGTGCAAAGATAAATTATTTTATGGCACGATCAGGACCGTTGATGAAAACACGATTATCTTTGGCCCGTAGTGCATGGATAATTAGTGGTCGTAATACTAAAGAATATCATTGGCCTGTAGTGCAGGGATGATTCGATGATGTGGATTAATTATTGAGCTGAGTCTCAACAATGAAGTATTAATTCATGGATGTAATAATAATGAATATCTTTGGCCATAATGCAAAGATGATTTAATTGTGACGCCCTCAAAATAGGTATACAACACCCATTCTGAGTCGCCACATACATGGTACAAAAAGCAAACTACAACTTCAATAATACAATTGTCGTGCAAAATACGACAACACATACTGTGAGTTTAAATACAAATATTGTCTGCTAGACAATATTCACACTCAAATAAGTCCTCATTACAATTATTCAAATACTATTTTACAGAAATAGTGAGGACTGCTAAAACATCTTTCTAAAACCATCACTCCATACCCCGACTAGATCCTGCTATGTTCTCACCTCCTTAGAAGAAAAATGGAACAAAAAGAAAAATGGTGAGCTCAACTAGCCCAATAAAGAATATTATGACTAAGATAATATACAACAAATTATCATTAGTATTCAACAGGGAAAAATCTGATAGAATATAATCGACAACAAGTTTTAGATCAACAACTGCAGCGAAAACAGCAAACCATTAGAAGAGTCAAGTAGAGAATGAATTCGACTATCTTCTAAGATTTAAAAGTCCATCATCAATATTTTATTCCTGTAACATCAATTAATAATCATCTTTAACCAAATATCCATCTTTGCACTACATGCCAAAGATATTCATTTGTATCACCAGTCAATCATGTTCATCTCAACACCTATTCATCTTTGCACTACAAGCCAAAGATATTCATCAGGTAATCATACATCTTTGCACTACAGGCCAAAGATATTCAGTAATATCACCATTTAGGACAGAGGATGATGAAAAATATCTTAAAGAAAACGAATCCAGTGAGACAGAAGGACAAATAGCAGGGATTCGTATAACAGTTTATCCAAGATCAATAATACTTCATAATAATCAATTGTGAAGCAGAATTCAAAAATAAAGATCAAAACATGGATACAATCAAAGATAGTAACCATAATAGATATCTTGGACAAAAAGGAAAAATTTTATTTTTCTGTGAATAGTGTCGTATTCGTGAATAGTGTCGTATACGTGAATAGTGTCGTATACGTGAATAGTAACCCCGACACAAAAAGTTCCAAATTTGATAATAAAAAAAACTCATATCAATATTTTAGCATAATGATATTGAAGAAAATAATGTCATTTAAGAAGAAAATAATATCCCTTACCTCAAAATATCAGTACTTCTGACTGAATATCGGATATGAGGCTGAATAAAACTTGTGCTGAATAGCAACTCTCAAAGTATCTAAATACTCAAAAAATACACTCAATAATCTAGAGAGAGAAAGAGAGAAAACTTATGAATTCTGGTGTGATTTTCAATTCTAACTTAGCCCTCTATTTATAGGAAAATGTTAGCACGCCGAAGCAGACTTAACCTGCAACCTGATGGCTTTACCTGCTACTATTCCCACCCACCACATTTGAATAAAATTTCAGCACATTTTTTCACCAACCAAGAGTGGGGCCCACCAATTCTAGAATTTTCTACAAAATGACAAATTTCGTAACTTCTACAATTTCTGAACCAGTCATCTCGTAAAATTCATAATAAATTATATTTTCATTTTTAACGGTTCAAAATTTGTGTACATATACTCAACTTATATATGTATAACATATCCAAAAATTACCACGATCCAACGGTCGGATTAAAAATTATAACACCCGCAAAATATCTCAAAAACCCTGATTTTTAATACCTCCATTCCGACAAAAATACAGATAAAACACCTCAACATTAACTCCTTCATTTTTAACCACAAAAATATATCCCTCATTTATATCCACATAAAATAAATATTTCTTTATCATATAAATCAATAATTAATTATTCACAAATAATATTACAGAATCACATTTATGATAATCAGGCCGTTCTCAAGAAAGAGTGGGCTTTCCAATAAAGATTTCTCCTTACTAGCGCGCAATTAGATGACCAAACCTCTCCTTAGACAGAACTTTCTAGACATTACAAATAATGCATCCTAATAATATTATTTAAATAATATGAATTATTGATCTGATAATGAAAAATACTGCGCAGCAACAATTATTGAAGCAACAATAATATAAAATATCAACGCAACAATTATTGAATCAATAAAATAAAATATTGAACAGTAACTACTGTAACAATTATTGATTAGTGCCTTTCTTCGTAAGAATCAATAATTCTAAAAAACTGTGCAATCCGTGTGCTACTGTGCAACCACGCGTATTACTGTATTTTAACCACCGGGTATTCCAACAGTGTTAACGGTAACAGCTACGCCGTTAATTATAAAAACTCAATTTTTGTCGTTATCTTCATCCAATCGCTTTCTGTTATGGGGCCCACAAATAGCTGCGCCGTCGTACGAATATTCCCCGACAGAAAGAATATTTCACGACCACACGAATATTCACCGACCAAAAATGAATATTTTATAACCACTTGCTTATTTGAAATATTTGCGTATTTTACCCATAACTAACCACATTAATCAAATCAACCCTTTCTATTTCAGAATAATAAATAGAGGAAATTTAATTTCATTTATTAATACGTTGGGGTCTTACAACCTCCCCTCCTTATGAAATTTCTTCCTCGAAATTGACGTACATACCTGGTGTTTCGAAAAGGTGAGGATACCTCATTTTCATTTCTAATTCCAACTCCCAAGTCATTTCTTCAATAGCATGGTTTCTCCATAAAACCTTAACTTGTGGTATAACCTTCGTGCATAGGACATGATTTTTCCTATCCAATATCTTAATAGGTACCTCCTCGTACGTTAAATCTTCGACTATCTCGTCTGGTTCTAACGCAATAATATGATTTGGGTCGTCCACATATTTACGTAACATTGATACGTGAAAAACATTATGAACATGCGACATACTTAGCGTTAAGGCGAGTCTATAGGTCACAGTTCCTACTCGATCGAGGATTTCAAATAAATCGAAGGCTTGAGCTTTCTTCTCTTCATCGACTCTTACTTCTAGAATAACACATTCTTGCACCTTCTTCTTTATATTCATCAGCTCTAGGTCTGTAGCTTGAGCGGCTTTAACATTATCGATTAAAGTCGATTTTACTCGTATATCATCACGTGGGTCCCTAGAGTCATTAACTCTATCTCTATCATTTATAAATTATACAAAATAGGTCTTTGTGTTCAACAATATCGCACTCGTACTCGCGTACAATCTTCTACTCAACGCGTCAGCTACCACGTTCGCTTTTTCAGGATGGTATGGTCAGAATAGGTTCTGAATGAGTCGCCTCTTGAGCTATTGGAAAATCTTCTCGCATTCCTCGCTCCATACGAATTTTATATCTTTCTGAGTCAGCTAAGTTAACGGAGTAGCGATTCGAGAAAATCATTTCACGAATATCCGATAGTAACCAGTTAAGCCCAGAAAGCTACGTACTTTGGTCACCGACTTCGGTTGCTCTCAATTGTAATTCATATCCCAATCTTGGATAACACGTCACAATGGCACCTATTGTTTTACCACCACACAAATATAGAGTCCCTTACAGAGAGTCTGGCTTTGGTGCATTCCACAAAGGAAGTCACCAGATAGAGGCTCGGGTACCAACTTCTATAGTTGGGTTTTTAACTCCTGAAGTTCAATAGGAGCTATTCAATATGAGATTTTAGAAATGGATTTTGTATCGAGTTGAAGATTAATACAAAAATTTAATATCACGCTCCGGGTTAAGCCAGGAAATTCTTCAGGAAATACGTCAGGAAATTCACTAACAACAGAAATATCATTCAAATCTGACGTATTTTTGTTCAAGTCCATGACATGGCTAAGAAAACTTGACATCCGTTTTTCAATAAACGAATGGCTTTATGGCTTGGTATGACATCGATTGATTTTAGTGGTTTGGTTGCTTGAATTCAAATAACAAGTTGGTTAGGAATATGAAAACTAACAACCTTACGAAAACAATCAATTTTGGCATGATGAGTAGTTAACCAATCAATTCCTAAAATCACATCAAAAGCAAGTATCTTTAAAGGGATAAGGTCAACAGGTAATGTGATTGTGCTAACTTGGATTAAGCAAGATTTATAAACTGTAGATGTAATGAAAGTTTCTCCTAACGGAGTCTCCACAGATAGGTCAAAGTCTAATTTCTCCGGAGTCAAGTTTAAACGTTGAGCACAAGCAGGAGAGATAAAAGAATGGGTAGAACCGGTATCTAGTAAGGTATAAACTTCGCAAGAATTTATAATTAACTAACCCGTTATACCTTCGTTCAGGTTCCTCGCGTTTTGGGCAGTCACGACAAACGATCTTCTAGAAACCGCCGACTTTATTTTGTCCGTATCCGCCTTTGGTGTCACCATCCCAGCTGGACTTGGTTTTGCTATAGTACAATCTCGAGCTATATGTCATTTCTTTCCACAATTATAACATACCTTGAACTGTTGTGGGCAGTTTGGACTTATATGTCCCTCCTCTCCGCATCTGTAACATCTAACTGGCGGTCGTTCTCCTCCTCTAGAATTTGTTCCTGGTGCTGGTGCTGCTATCGACGTCTTCCTGTCATCATTAAATCTTCTCTTCTTGAAATTTCCACTTGACTCACCTCTCCTATTATCATGGCCACGATGACCACCTGAGTGGTTACCACTTTTGTCCGAATGTTTTCCTCCCTGCTGGCTTTCATTGCTTCGATGACTGCCGTCACCAGTATGACCCTGGTTGTGGTCCCTCGGTTGCACATACTCATTATCTCGCTCTAATAATTGGGCCATGTTTACAACATCTGAATATAAAGAAAATTTATGAGAGATAAGATATTGCCGAATCTCGGGTTTTAACCCTCTCAGAAACATCCTTGTCATTCGTTCCTCATTTTCGACCAAATGAGGTGCAAACCTGGATAACTTTGCAAACTTCGCCTCGTACTGGGACACCGTCATGTTGTTTTGTTCCAGTCTGATAAACTCCACCTCCTTCATATGACGAATACTTTCAAGAAAGTACTTGTCATTGAACAGTTTTTGAAATGTTTCCCAGGACATGTTGAGTGCGTCAGGCTGGGTACGCTTCACAGACTCCCACCAGTAGTCTGCCTCACCGCGGAACATAAATGTGGCGAATGGAACCTTCTGTTCCTCCGTGCATCCCAAGACATCAAATATCTTGGTAATTTGCTTGACCCACGTTTCCGCCATGATCGGATCCGGCTTTCCCTTAAATTCTGGTGGTCCCAATTCTTTGAACTGCTTAGCTGTGACAAACCGCGCGTTGTTATCATTTCCACCCGTATTCTGCACACGAGTCTCCCTCGTCTGATTTTGCATGAACTGCAAAAAGCTCCTAAACATTCCATCATTCATCGTTTGTTCGGTAACGTTGTTTACAGGAGGAATATTGTCTTCTTGTTGCACATTCCCCTGGGTGGTGATCAAAGGTGTCTCCACGGTCTGATTTACTCCATTATTAACGTTCTCAACAGTCATTCTTAAATACTGCCATAAAACAAGGGTTAATAGTCATGTCATATATTATCCCTATACTCTGACCGACCAAATAAACACCAAATAAACTTAGTCAAGTCATACTAGCGAAAGAATTCCCCGTCTCTTCCCTCCTAATTCTTGTCTCACATCTCAGCCAGGGATCATATCCCTAAGCTCTGATACCAACTGTGACGCCCCCAAAATAGGTATACAACACCCATTCTGAGTCGCCAAATACATGGTACAAAAAGCAAACTACAACTTCAATAATATAATTGTCGTGCAAAATACGACAACACGTACTGTGAGTTTAAATACAAATATTGTCTTCTAGACAATATCCACACTCAAATAAGTCCTCATTATAATTATTCAAACACAATTTTACAGAAATAGTGAGGACTGCTAAAACATCTTTCTAGAACCATCACTCCATACCCCGACTAGATCCTGCTATGTTCTCACCTCCTGAGAAGAAGAATGGAACAAAAAGGAAAAGGGTGAGCTCAACTAGCCCAGTAAAGAATATTATGACTAAGATAATATACAACAAATTATCATTAGTATTCAACAGGGAAAAATCTGATAGAATATAATCGATAACAAGTTTTAGATCAACAACTGCAGCGGAAACAGCAAACCATTAGAAGAGTCAAGTAGAGAATGAATTCTACTATCTTCTAAGATTTAAAAATCCATCATCAATATTTTATTCCTGTAACATCAATTAATAATCATCTTTAACCAAATATCCATCTTTGCACTACAGGCCAAAGATATTCATTTGTATCACCAGTCAATCATGTTCATCTCAACACCTGTTCATCTTTGCACTACAGGCCAAAGATATTCATCAGGTAATCATACATCTTTGCACTACAGGCCAAAGATATTCAGTAATATCACCATTTAGGACAGAGGATGATGAAAAATATCTTAAAGAAAACGAATCCAGTGAGACAGAAGGACAAATAGCAGGGATTCATATAACAGTTTATCCAAGATCAATAATACTTCATAATAATCAATTGTGAAGTAGAATTCAAAAATAAAGATCAAAACATGGATACAATCAAAGATAGTAACCATAATAGACATCTTGGACAAAAAGAAAAAATTTTATTTTTCGGTGAATAGTGCCGTATTCGTGAATAGTGCCGTATACGTGAATAGTAACTCCGACACAAAAAGTTCTAAATTTGATAAAAAAAACTCATATCAATATTTTAGCATAATGATATTGAAGAAAATAATATCATTTAAGAATAAAATAATATCTCTTACCTCAAAATATCAGTACTTCTGACTGAATATCGGATATGAGACTAAATAAAACTTGTGCTGAATAGCAACTCTCAAAGTATCTAAATACTCACAAAATACACTCAATAATCTAGAGAGAGAAAGAGAGAAAACTTATGAATTCTGGTGTGATTTTCAATTCTAACTTAGCCCTCTATTTATAGAAAAATGTTAGCACGCCGAAGCAGACTTAACCTCCAACCTGATGGCTTTACCTGCTACTATTCTCACCCACCATATTTGAATAAAATTTCAGCATATTTCTTCACCAACCAAGAGTGGGGCCCACCAATTCTAGAATTTTCTACTAAAATGACAAATTTCGCAACTTCTACAATTTCTAAACCAGTCATCTCGTAAAATTCATAATAAATCATACGTTCATTTTTAACGGTTCAAAATTTGTGGACATATACTCAACTTATATATGTATAACATATCCAAATATTACCACGATCAAACGGTCGGATTAAAAATTATAACCCTCGCAAAATATCTCAAAAATCCTAATTTGATTTTCAATACCTCCGATCCGACAAAAATACAGATAAAACACCTCAACATTAACTCCTTCATTTTTAACCACAAAAATATATCCCTAAATTATATCCACATAAAATAAATATTTCCTTATCATATGAATCAATAATTAATTATTCACAAATAATATTACAGAATCACATTTATGACAACCAGGCCGTTCCCAGGAAAGAGGAGGCTTTCCAATAAGGATTTTTCCTTACTAGCGCGCAATTAGATGACCAAACCTCTCCTTAGACAGAACTTTCTAGACATTGCCAATAATGCTATCTAATGATATTATTTAAATAATATGAATTATTGATCTGATAATGGAAAATACTGTGCAGCAACAATTATTGAAACAACAATAATATAAAATATCAACGAAGCAATTATTGAATCAATAAAATAAAATATTGAACAGTAACTACTGTAATAATTATTGATTAGTGCATTTCTTCGTAAGAATCAATAATTCTAAAATACTGTGCAATCCGTGTGCTACTGTGCAACCACGCGTATTATGTATTTTAACCACCGGGTATTCTAACAGTGTTAACGGTAACAACTACGCCGTTATTTATAAAAATTCATTTTTTGTCGTTATCTTCATCCAATCGCTTTTCGTTATGGGCCCACAAATAGCTGCGCCGTCGTACGAATATTCCCCGACAGAAAGAATATTCCACGACCACACGAATATTCACCGACCAAAAATGAATATTTTATAACCACTTGCTTATTTGAAATATTTGCGCATTTTACCCATAACTAACCACATTAATCAAATCAACCCTTTCTATTTCAGAATAATAAATAGAGAAAATTTAATTTAATTTATTAATAAGTTGGGGCCTTACAACCTCCCCTCCTTATGAAATTTCGTCCTCGAAATTGACTTACGTACCTGGTGTTTCGAAAAGGTGAGGATACCTCATTTTCATTTCTGATTCCATCTCCCAATTCATTTCTTCAATAGCATGGTTTCTCCACAAAATCTTAACTTGTGGTATAACCTTCGTGCATAGGACATGTTCTTTCCTATCTAATATCTTAACAGGTACCTCCTTGTACGTTAAATCTTCGGCTATCTCGTCTGATTTTAACTCAATAATATGATTCGGGTCGTCCACATATTTACGTAACATCGATACGTGAAAAATGTTATGAACACGCGACATACTTAGCGTTAAGGCGAGTCTATAAGCCACAGTTCCTACTCGATCGATGATTTCAAATAAATCGAAGGCTTGGGCTTTCTTCTCTTCATCGACTCTTACTTCTAGAATAACACATTCTTACACCTTCTTCTTTATATTCATCAGCTCCAGGTCTGTAGCTTAAGCGACTTTAACGTTATCGATTAAAGTCGATTTTACTAGTATATCATCACGTGGGTTCCTAGAGTCATTAACTCTATCTCTATCATTTATAAATTATACAAAATAGGTCTTTGTGTTCAACAATATCGCACTCGTACTCGCGTACAATCTTCTACTCAACACGTCAGCTACCACGTTCGCTTTTCTAGGATGGTATGGTCAGAACAGGTTCCGAATGAGTCGCC
Organism: Panax notoginseng; assembly: GCA_016801055.1. NCBI lineage: Eukaryota > Viridiplantae > Streptophyta > Magnoliopsida > Apiales > Araliaceae > Panax > Panax notoginseng. The sequence goes on from CM029014.1 coordinate 232,416,411, forward strand.
TCTTGAGCTATTGGAAAATCTTCTCGCATTCCTTGCTCCATACAAATTTTGTATCTTTCTGAGTCAGCGAAATTAACGGAGTAGCGATTCAAGAAAATCCTTTCATGAATCTCCGATAGTAACCAGTTAAGCCCATAAAGCTACGTACTTTGGTCACCGACTTCGGTTGCTCTCAATTGTGATTCATATCCCAATCTTGGATAGCACGTCACAATGGCACCTATTGTTTTACCACCACACAAATATAGAGTCCCTTACGGAGAGTCTGGCTTTGGTGTATTCCACAAAGGAAGTCACCAGATAGAGGCTAGGGTACCAACTTCTATAGTTAGATTTTTAACTCCTAAAGTTCAATAGGAGCTATTCAATATGAGATTTTAGAAATGGGTTTTATATCGAATTGAAGATTAATACAAAAATTCAATATCACGCTCTGGGTTAAGCCAGGAAATTCTTCAGGAAATACGTCAGGAAATTCACTAACAACAGAAATATCATTCAAATCTGACGTATTTTTGTTCAAGTCCATGACATGGGCTAAGAAAACTTGACATCCATTTTTCAATAAATGAATGGTTTTATGGCTTGTTATGACAGCAATTGATTTTAGTGGTTTGGTTGCTTGAATTCGCATAACAGGTTGGTTAGGAATATGAAAACTAACAATCTTACGAAAACAATCAATTTTGGCATGATGAGTAGTTAATCAATCAATTCCTAAAATCACATCAAAAGCAAGTATCTTTAAAGAGATAAGGTCAACTGGTAATGTGATTGTGCCAACTTGGATTAAGTAAGATTTATAAACTGTAGATGTAATGAAAGTTTCTCCTAACGGAGTCTCCACAGATAGGTCAAAGTCTAATTTCTCCGGAGTCAAGTTTAAACGTTGAGCACAAGCAGGAGAGATAAAAGAATGGGTAGAACCGGTATCTAGTAAGGTATAAACTTCGCAAGAATTTATAATTAACTAACCCATTATACCTTAGTTCGGGTTCCTCGCGTTTTGGGCAGTCACGACAAACGCTCTTCCAGAAACCGCCGACTTTATTTTGTCCGTATCCGCCTTTGGTGTCACCGTCCCAGCTGGACTTGGTTTTCCTATAGTACAATCTCGAGCTATAAGTCCTTCCTTTCCACAATTATAACATACCTTGAACTGTTGTGGGAAGTTTGGACTTATATGTCCCTCCTCTCCGCATCAGTAACATCTAACTGGCGGTCGTTCTCCTCCCCTAGAATTTGTTCCTGGTGCTGGTGCTGATGTCGACGTCTTCCTGTCATCGTTAAATCTTTTCTTCTTGAAATTTCCACTTGACTCACCTCTCCTATTATCATGGCCACGATGACCACCTGAGTGGTTACCATTTTTGTCCGAATATTTTCCTCCCTGCTGGTTTTCATTGCTTCGATGACTGCCGTCACCAGTATGACCCTGGTTGTGGTCCCTCGGTTGCACATACTCATTATCTCGCTCTAATAATTGAGCCCTGTTTACAACATCTGAATATAAAGAAAATTTATGAGAGATAAGATATTGCCGAATCTCGGGTTTTAAACCTTTCAGAAACATCCTTGTCATTCGTTCCTCATTTTCGACCAAATGAGGTGCAAACCTGGATAACTCTGCAAACTTCGCCTCGTACTGGGACACCGTCATATTGTTTTATTCCAGTCTGATAAACTCCACCTCCTTCATATGACGAATACTTTCAGGAAAGTATTTGTCATTGAACAGTTTTTGAAATGTTTCCCAGGACATGTTAAATGCGTCAGGCTGGGTATGCTTCACAGACTCCCACCAGTAGTCTGCCTCACCGCGAAACATAAAGGTTGCGAATGGAACCATCTGTTCCTCTGTGAATCCCAAGACATCAAATATCTTGGTAATTTGCTTGACCCACGTTTCCGCCATGATCGGATCTGGCTTTCCCTTAAATTCTGGTGGTCCCAATTCTTTGAACTACTTGGCTGTGACAAACCGCGCGTTGTTATCATTTCCACCCGTATTCTGCACACGAGTCTCCCTCGTCTGATTTTGCATGAACTGTAAAAAGCTCCTAAACATTCTATCATTCATCGTTTGCTCGGTAACGTTGTTTACAGGAGGAATATTGCCTTCCTGTTACACGTTCCCCTGGGTGGTGATCAAAGGTATCTCCACGGTCTGATTTACTCCATTATTAACGTTCTCAGTTGCCATTCTTAAATACTGCCATAAAACAAGGGTTAATAGTCATGTCATATATTATCCCTATACTCTGACCGACCAAATAAACACCAAATAAACTTAGTCAGGTCATACTAGCGAAGGAATTCTCCGTCTCTCCCCTCCTAGTTCTTGTCTCACATCTCAGCCAGGGATCATATCCCTAAGCTTTGATACCAACTGTGACGCCCCCAAAATAGTTATACAACACCCATTCTGAGTCGCCAAATACATAGTACAAAAAGCAAACTACAACTTCAATAAAATAATTGTCGTGCAAAATACGACAACACATACTGTGAGTTTAAATACAAATATTGTCTTCTAGACAATATCCACACTCAAATAAGTCCTCATTACAATTATTCAAAAACTATTTTACAGAAATAGTGAGGACTGCTAAAACATCTTTCTAGAACCATCACTCCATACCCCGAGTAGATCCTGCTATGTTCTCACCTCCTGAGAAGAAGAATGGAACAAAAAGGAAAAGGGTGAGCTCAACTAGCCCAGTAAAGAATATTATGACTAAGATAATATACAACAAATTATCATTAGTATTCAACAGGGAAAAATCTGATAGAATATAATCGATAACAAGTTTTAGATCAACAACTGCAGCGGAAACAGCAAACCATTAGAAGAGTCAAGTAGAGAATGAATTCTACTATCTTCTAAGATTTAAAAATCCATCATCAATATTTTATTCCTGTAACATCAATTAATAATCATCTTTAACCAAATATCCATCTTTGCACTACAGGCCAAAGATATTCATTTGTATCACCAGTCAATCATGTTCATCTCAACACCTGTTCATCTTTGCACTACAGACCAAAGATATTCATCAGGTAATCATACATCTTTGCACTACAGGCCAAAGATATTCAGTAATATCACCATTTAGGACAGAGGATAATGAAAAATATCTTAAAGAAAACGAATCCAGTGAGACAGAAGGACAAATAGCAGGGATTCATATAACAGTTTATCCAAGATCAATAATACTTCATAATAATCAATTGTGAAGTAGAATTCAAAAATAAAGATCAAAACATGGATACAATCAAAGATAGTAACCATAATAGACATCTTGGACAAAAAGAGAAAATTTTATTTTTCGGTGAATAATGCCGTATTCGTGAATAGTGCCGTATACGTGAATAGTGTCGTATACGTGAATAGTAATCCCGACACAAAAAGTTCTAAATTTGTTAAAAAAAACTCATATCAATATTTTAGCATAATGATATTGAAGAAAATAATATCATTGAAGAAGAAACTAATATCCCTTACCTCAAAATATCAGTACTTCTGACTGAATATCGGATATGAGGCTGAATAAAACTTGTGCTGAATAGCAACTCTCAAAGTATCTAAATACTCAAAAAATACACTTAATAATCTAGAGAGAGAAAGAGAGAAAACTTATGAATTCTGGTGTGATTTTTAATTCTAACTTAGCCCTCTATTTATATGAAAATGTTAGCACGCCGAAGCAGACTTAACCTGCAACCTGATGGCTTTACTTGCTACTATTCCCACCCACCACATTTGAATAAAATTTCAGCACATTTCTTCACCAACCAAGAGTGGGGCCCACCAAATCTAGAATTTTCTACCAAAATGACAAATTCCGTAACTTCTATAATTTCTGAACCAGTCATCCCGTAAAATTCATAATAAATCATACGTTCATTTTTAACGGTTCAAAATTTGTGGACATATACTCAACTTATATATGTATAACATATCCAAATATTACCACGATCCAACGGTCGGATTAAAAATTATAACCCTCGCAAAATATCTCAAAAACCCTAATTTGATTTTCAATACCTCCGATCCGATAAAAATACAGATAAAACACCTCAACATTAACTCCTTCATTTTTAACCACAAAAATATATCCCTCAATTATATCCACAATAAATAAATATTTCCTTATCATATGAATCAATAATTAATTATTCACAAATAATATTACAGAATCACATTTATGACAACCAGGTCGTTCCCAGGAAAGAGGGGGCTTTCCAATAAGGATTTCTCCTTACTAGCGCGCAATTAGATGACCAAACCTCTTCTTAGACAGAACTTTCTAGACATTGCCAATAATGCTATCTAATAATATTAATTAAATAATATGAATTATTGATCTGATAATAGAAAATATTGTGCAGCAACAATTATTGAAACAACAATAATATAAAATATCAACGAAAAAATTATTGAATCAATAAAATAAAATATTGAAAAGTAACTACTGTACTAATTATTGATTAGTGCCTTTCTTCGTAAGAATCAATAATTCTAAAATACTGTGCAATCCGTGTGCTACTGTGCAACCACGCGTATTACTGTATTTTAATCATCGGATATTCCAACAGTGTTAACGGTAACAACTACGCCGTTATTTATAAAAATTCATTTTTTGTCGTTATCTTCATCCAATCGCTTTTCGTTATGGGGCCCACAAATAGTTGCGCCGTCGTACGAATATTTCCCGACAGATTGAATATTCCACGACCACACGAATATTCACCGACCAAAAATGAATATTTTATAACAACTTGCTTATTTAAAATATTTGCGCATTTTACTCATAACTAACCACATTAATCAAATCAACCATTTCTATTTCAGAATAATAAATAGAGAAAATTTAATTTCATTTATTAATAAGTTGGGGCCTTACAACCTCCCCTCCTTATGAAATTTCGTCCTCGAAATTGACTTACGTACCTGGTGTTTCGAAAAGGTGAGGATACCTCGTTTTCATTTCTGATTCCAACTCCCAAGTCATTTCTTCAATAGCATGGTTTCTCCACAAAACCTTAACTTGTGGTATAACCTTCGTGTATAGGACATGTTCTTTCCTATCCAATATCTTAACAGGTACCTCCTCGTACGTTAAATCTTCGGCTATCTCGTCTGGTTCTAACGTAATAATATGATTCGAGTCGTCCACATATTTACGTAACATCGATACGTGAAAAATGTTATGAACACGCGACATACTTAGCGTTAAGGCGAGTCTATAGGCCACAGTTCCTACTCGATCGAGGATTTTAAATAAATCGAAGGCTTGGGCTTTCTTCTCTTCATCGACTCTTACTTCTAGAAAAACACATTCTTGCACCTTCTTCTTTATATTCATCAGCTCCAGGTCTGTAGCTTGAGCGGCTTTAACGTTATCGATTAAAGTCGATTTTACTCGTATATCATTACGTGGGTCCCTAGAGTCATTAACTCTATCTCTATCATTTATAAATTATACAAAATAGGTCTTTGTGTTCAACAATATCGCACTCGTACTCGCGTACAATCTTCTACTCAAGGCGTCAGCTACCACGTTCATTTTTCTAGGATGGTATGGTCAGAATAGGTTCCGAATGAGTCGCCTCTTGAGCTATTGGAAAATCTTCTCGCATTCCTCGCTCCATACGAATTTTGGATCTTTTTGAGTCAGCTAAGTTAACGGAGTAGCGATTCGAGAAAATCCTTTCACGACTCTCCGATAGTAACCAGTTAAGCCCAGAAAGCTACGTACTTTGGTCACCGACTTCGGTTGCCAACTTGGATTAAGTAAGATTTATAAACTGTAGATGTAATGAAAGTTTCTCCTAACGGAGTCTCCACAGATAGGTCAAAGTCTAATTTCTCCGGAGTCAAGTTTAAACGTTGAGCACAAGCAGGAGAGATAAAAGAATGGGTAGAACCGGTATCTAGTAAGGTATAAACTTCGCAAGAATTTATAATTAACTAACCCGTTATACCTTCGTTCGGGTTCCTCGTGTTTTGGGCAGTCACGACAAACGCTCTTCCAGAAACCGCCGACTTTATTTTGTCCGTATCCGCCTTTGGTGTCACCGTCCCAGCTGGACTTAGTTTTGCTATAGTACAATCTCGAGCTATATGTCCTTCCTTTCCACAATTATAACATACCTTGAACTGTTGTGGGCAGTTTGGACTTATATGTCCCTCCTCTCCGCATCTGTAACATCTAACTGGCGGTCGTTCTCCTCCCCTAGAATTTGTTCCTGGTGCTGGTGTTGTTGTCGACGTCTTCCTGTCATCGTTAAATCTTTTCTTCTTGAAATTTCCACTTGACTCACCTCTCCTATTATCATGGCCACGATGACCACCTGAGTGGTTACCACTTTTGTCCGAATATTTTCCTCCCTGCTGGTTTTCATTGCTTCGATGACTGCCGTCACCAGTATGACCCTGGTTGTGGTCCCTCGGTTGCACATACTCATTATCTCGCTCTAATAATTGAGCCATGTTTACAACATCTGAATATAAAAAAAATTTATGAGAGATAAGATATTGCCGAATCTCAGGTTTTAAACCTTTCAGAAACATCCTTGTCATTCGTTCCTCATTTTCGACCAAATGAGGTGCAAACCTGGATAACTCTGTAAACTTCGCCTCGTACTGGGACACCGTCATGTTGTTTTATTCCAGTCTGATAAACTCCACCTCCTTCATATGACGAATACTTTCAGGAAAGTATTTGTCATTGAACAGTTTTTGAATTATTTCCCAGGACATGTTGAATGCGTCAGGCTGGGTACGCTTCACAGACTCCCACCAGTAGTCTGCCTCACCGCGGAACATAAAGGTTGCGAATAGAACCATCTGTTCCTCTGTGAATTCCAAGACATCAAATATATTGGTAATTTGCTTGACCCACATTTCCGCCATGATCGGATCCGGCTTTCCCTTAAATTTTGGTGGTCCCAATTTTTTGAACTACTTGGCTGTGACAAACCGCGCGTTGTTATCATTTCCACCCGTATTCTGCACACGAGTCTCCCTCGTCTGATTTTGCATGAACTGCAAAAAGCTCCTAAACATTCCATCATTCATCGTTTGCTCGGTAACGTTGTTTACAGGAGGAATATTGCCTTCCTGTTGCACGTTCCCCTGGGTGGTGATCAAAGGTATCTCCACGGTCTGATTTACTCCATTATTAACGTTCTCAGCTGCCATTCTTAAATACTGCCATAAAACAAGGGTTAATAGTCATGTCATATATTATCCCTATACTCTGACCGACCAAATAAACACCAAATAAACTTACTCAGGTCATACTAGCGAAGGAATTCCCCGTCTCTCCCCTCCTAGTTCTTGTCTCACATCTCAGCTAGGGATCATATCCCTAAGCTCTGATACCAACTGTGACGCCCCCAAAATAGTTATACAACACCCATTCTGAGTCGCCAAATACATGGTACAAAAAGCAAACTATAACTTCAATAATATAATTGTCGTGCAAAATACGACAACACATACTGTGAGTTTAAATACAAATATTGTCTTCTAGACAATATACACACTCAAATAAGTCTTCATTACAATTATTCAAAAACTATTTTACAGAAATAGTGAGGACTGCTAAAACATCTTTCTAGAACCATCACTCCATACCCCGACTAGATCCTGCTATGTTCTCACCTCCTTAGAAGAAAAATGGAACAAAAAAAAATGGTGAGCTCAACTAGCCCAGTAAAGAATATTATGACTAAGATAATATACAACAAATTATCATTAGTATTCAACAGGGAAAAATCTGATAGAATATAATCGACAACAAGTTTTAGATCAACAACTGCAGCGAAAACAGCAAACCATTAGAAGAGTCAAGTAGAGAATGAATTCTACTATCTTCTAAGATTTAAAAGTCCATCATCAATATTTTATTCATGTAACATCAATTAATAATCATCTTTAACCAAATATCCATCTTTGCACTACATGTGACGCCCCCAGAATAGGTATACAACACCCATTCTGAGTCGCCAAATACATGGTACAGAAAGCAAACTACAACTTCAATAATACAATTGTCGTGCAAAATACGACAACACATACTGTGAGTTTAAATACAAATATTGTCTTCTAGACAATATCCACACTCAAATAAATCCTCATTACAATTATTCAAACACTATTTTACAGAAATAGTGAGGACTGCTAATACATCTTTCTAGAACCATTACTCCATACCCCGACTAGATCCTGCTATGTTCTCACCTCCTGAGAAGAAAAATGGAACAAAAAGGAAAAGGGTGAGCTCAACTAGCCCAGTAAAGAATATTATGACTAAGATAATATACAACAAATTATCGTTAGTCTTCAACAGGGAAAAATCTGATAAAATATAATCGACAACAAGTTTTAGATCAACAACTGCAGCGGAAACAACAAACCATTAGAAGAGTCAAGTAGAGAAAGAATTCTACTATCTTCTAAGATTTAAAAGTCCATCATCAATATTTTATCCCTGTAACATCAATTAATAATCATCTTTAACCAAATATTCATCTTTGCACTACAGGCCAAAGATATTCATTTGTATCATCAGTCGGTCATGTTCATCTCAACACATGTTCATCTTTGCACTACAGGCCAAAGATATTCATCAAGTAATTATACATCTTTGCACTACAGGCCAAAGATATTCAGTAATATCATCATTTAGGACTGAGGATGATGAAAAATATCTTAAAGAGAACGAATCCAATGAGACAGAAGGACAAATAGTAGGGATTCGTATAACAGTTTATCCAAGATCAATAATACTTCATAATAATCAATTGTGAAGCAGAATTCAAAAATAAAGATCAAAACATGGATACAATCAAAGATAGTAACCATAATAGACATCTTGGACAAAAAGGGAAAATTTTATTTTTCGGTGAATAGTGTCGTATTCGTGAATAGTGCCGTATACGTGAATAGTGCCGTATACGTGAATAGTAATCCCCGACACAAAAAGTTTCAAATTTGATAAAAACTCATATCAATATTTCAGCATAATGATATTGAAGAAAATAATATCATTAAGAAGAAAATAATATCCCTTACCTCAAGATATCAGTACTTCTGGTCGGAATACTGGTATAAGGCTGAAAGAAACTTGCTCTGATGAATAGAAACTCTCAAAGTATCTAAATACTCACAAAATACACTCAATAATCTAGAGAGAGAAAGAGAGAAAACTTGTTTCTGGTGTGATTTTCAATTCTAACTTAGCCCTCTATTTATAGGAAAATTTTAGTAGGTTTGACCTGCAACCTGATGGCTTTACCTGCTACTATTCCCACCCACCACATTTGAAATATAATTCAGCACATTTCTTCACCAACCACAAGTGGGGCCCACCAATTCTAGAATTTTCCACCAAAATGATAAACTCCGAAAATTCAACAATTTCTGAACCAGTCATCTTGTAAAATTCATAATAAATCATACGTTCATTTTTAACGGTTCAAAATTTGTGGACATATACTCAACTTATATATGTATAACATATCCAAAAATTACCACGATCCAACGGTCGGATTAAAAATTATAACCCCCGCAAAATATCTCAAAAACCCTGATTTTTAATACCTCCATTCCGACAAAAATATGGATAAAAACCTCAACATTAACTCCTTCATTTTTAACCACAAAAATATATCCCTCATTTATATCCACATAAAATAAATATTTCCTTATCATATGAATCAATAATTAATTATTCACAAATAATATTACAGAATCACATTTATGACAACCAGGCCGTTCCCAGGAAAGAGGGGGCTTTCCAATAAGGATTTCTCCTTACTGGCGCGCAATTAGATGACCAAACCTCTCCTTAGACAGAACTTTCTAGACATTGCCAATAATGTTATCTAATAATATTATTCAAATAATATGAATTATTGATCTGATAAATGAAAATACTGTGCAACAACAATTATTGAAACAACAATAATATAAAATATCAACGCAGCAATTATTGAATCAATAAAATAAAATATTGAATAATAACTACTGTAACAATTATTGAGTAGTGCCTTCTTACGTAAGAATCAATAATTGGTGCAATACCGTGTGCTACTGTATTTTAACCACCGGGTATTCCAACAGTATTAACGGTAACAACTACGCCGTTATTTATAAACAACTTATACTTGTCGTTTTCTTCATCCAATCGCTTTCCGTTATGGGGCCCACACAAGGCTGCGTCGTCGTACGAATATTCCCCGACAGCAAGAATATTCCACGACCAACCGAATATTCACCGACCAAAAATAAATATTTTATAACCACTTGCTTATTTTGCAAAATTTGCACATTTCACCCATAACCAAAGTATTATATCAAATTAACCCCTTATTATTCACAATAATATTTAGAGAAAATTTGATTTTATTCATTAATAAGTTGGGGTCTTACAACCTCCCCTCCTTATGAAATTTCGTCCTCGAAATTGACGTACGTACCTGATGTTTCAAAAAGGTGAGGATACCTCGCTTTCATTTCTGATTCCAACTCCCAGGTCATTTCTTCAATAGCATGGTTTCTCCACAAAACCTTAACTTGTGGTATAACCTTCGTGCGTAGGACATGCTCTTTCCTATCCAAGATCTTAACAGGTACCTCCTCGTACGTTAAATCTTCAGCTATCTCGTCTGGTTCTAACTCAATAATGTGGTTCGGGTCTTTAACATATTTACGAAGCATAGATATGTGAAAAACATTATGAACACGAGACATGCTTGGAGGTAATGCGAGTCTATATGCCACATTTCCTATTCGCTCAAGAATCTCAAATGGACCAACAAATCTTGGATTGAGCTTTCCTCTCTTCCCAAATCTTGTAACTCCCTTCCATGGTGCAACACGTAACAATACATGATCCCCAATATTAAATTCCACGTCCTTCCGATGAAGATCCGCATAACTCTTTTGTCGATCCTGTGCCGTTTGTATACGTTGTCGAATCGTTTGGATCTTCTCTGTAGTAATGCGTACCAACTCTGGTCCCAACAATGTTGCTTCACCCACCTCGTCCCAGCATACTGGAGAACGACATTTTCTTCCATACAACGCCTCAAATGGAGCCATACCTATGCTCGCCTGATAACTGTTGTTGTAGGAGAATTCCACCAATGGTAGGTACTTATCCCAACTCCCTTTGAGATCTAAGACACAAAGTCTTAATAGATCTTCAAGAGTTTGAATAGTCCTCTCTGATTGTCCGTCCGTTTGAGGATGGTATGCTGAACTGAATCGTAAATCCGTGCCCATAGCTTTCTGCAAGCTAACCCAAAATCGTGAAGTGAATCTTGGGTCACGATCCGAAACTATGGATACTGGCATGCCATGCAATCTCACAATCTCGTTCACGTACATACTAGCAAGACGTTCAAGGGAATAAGTCTCACGTATCGGCAAGAAATGAGCGGACTTGGTTAATCTATCAACAATAACCCAAATCGCATCTATGCCTTGAGAAACCTTGGGAAGACCCGTAACAAAATCCATAGTAATGTGTTCCCACTTCCATTTCGGAATCTCAAGTGGTTGCAATGGACCCTTTGGTACTTGATGCTCCGCTTTTACACGTTGACAAGTTAAACATCTCGAGATAAACTCCGCGATCTCTCTTTTCATATTGCTCCACCAAAATGTATGTCGAAGATCGTGATACATTTTGGTACTCCCAGGATGGATTGCAAACGGTGTGTTGTGTGCCTCCATCATTATTCTATGCTTCAAGTCAAAATCGTTAGGAACACAAAGTCTGGAGTTGACTCGAAGTATTCCTTCTTCATCGATTCTTGCTTCTGGAATAGCACCTTCTTGCACTTTCTTCTTCATACGCATCAGCTCTATATCCGTAGCTTGAGCAGCTTTAACTTTATCGATTAAAGTCGGTTCTACTCGTATATTTGATATCATCATGTGGGTACTTGGAGCCTTCATCTCTATCTCCATCCTTTGCAAGTCATACAAAATGGGCCTTTGTGTTAAAAACATTGCACTCGTACCCGCATATGATCTTCTACTCAATGCGTCAGCTACTACGTTTGCTTTTCCAGGATGATATTGGATGGTATGATCGTAATCTTTCAACAGCTCAAGCCAACGTCGTTGCCGCATGTTGAGTTCCTTTTGGGTGAAGAAATATTTGAGGCTTTTATGATCTGTATAGATCTCCACTTTCTCCCCATAAAGGTAGTGTCTCCAGATCTTCAACGCAAAAACGACTGCTGCCAACTCCAAATCATGAGTAGGATAATTCCTCTCATATTCTTTGAGTTGTCGTGAGGCATAGGCTATGACTTTCCCATGTTGCATGAGAACACATCCTAACCCTTTGCCTGAAGCATCGCTGTAGATAACAAATCCATCCGAACCAGATGGTATTGTCAGAACAGGTGCCGAAATGAGTCTCCTCTTGAGTTCTTGAAAACTCTTCTCGCATTCCTCACTCCATACGAATTTTGTATCTTTCCGAGTCAGCTGAGTTAACGGAGTAGCGATTCGAGAAAATCCTTCCACGAATCTTCGATAGTAACCAGCTAAGCCCAGAAAGCTACGTATTTCGATTACCGACTTAGATTGCTCTCAACTGTGACTCATATCCCAACCTTGGATAGCACGTCAAAATGACACCTATCAGTTTACTACCGCACGAATATGGCGTCCCCTACGGAGAGTTTGGCTTCAGTACATTCCGCAAAGGAAGTCACCAGATAAAGGCTCGGGTACAAACTTCTACAGTTAGGTTTTTAACTCCTGAAGTTCAATAGGAGCCATTCAATATGAGATTTTAGAAGTGAGTTTTGTACCAGATTCAAAGATGATACAAAATTCAATATCACGCGTAGGCCAAGAAATTCTTCAGGAAATACGTCAGGAAACAAACAACAGAAATATCACTCAAATCTGACGTATTTTTGTTCAAGTCCATGACATAGCTAAGAAAGCTTGACATCCGTTTTTCAATAAATGAATGACTTTACGGCTTGATATGAAAGAGTTTGACTTCAATAGTTTGGTTGCTTGAATTTGAATAACAGGTTGCTTAGGAATATGAAAACTAACAACCTTACGAAAGCAATCAATTTTGACATGATGAGTAGTTAACCAATCAATTCCTAAAATCACATCAAAAGCAAGTATCTTTAAAGAGATAAGGTCAACAGGTAATGTGATAGTGCCAACTTGGATCATGCAAGATTTATAAACTGTAGATGTAACGAAGGTTTCACCCAACGGAGTTTCAACAGATAAGTTAAAGTCCAATTTCTCCGGAGTCAAGTTTAAACGTTGAGCACAAGCAGGAGAGATAAAAGAATGGGTAGAACCGGTATCTAGTAAAGTATAAACTTCGCAAGAATTCAAGATTAGCTTACCCGTGATCACCTCGTTCGGGTTTCTCGCGTTTTGGCCAGTAACGACAAACGCCCTTCCAGGAACCGCTGATTTCGACTTATCCGGGACAGCTTTTGGAGTCACCATCCCCGCTGAACTTGGTTTTGCTACAGAACACTCTCGAGCTATATGACCTTCCTTTCCACAGTTATAACATACCTTGGATTGTTGTGGGCAGTTTGGGCTGATATGTCCCTCTTTCCCACATTTGTAACATACGACCGGTGGTCGTTCTCCTCCCCTAGAAACAGTTGATGTTTGTGCTGACGTCTTCACGTTATCATTGTTGTACCTTCTCTTCTTGAAATCTCCTCCCGACTCGCTCCTTCTATTATCACGACCACGATTACCACCAGAGTGGTTACCGCTTTTGTCCGAATGTTTTCCTCCCTGCTGGTTTTCATTGCTTCGATGACTGCCGCCACCGGTATGACCCTGGTTGTGGTCCCTCGGTTGCACATACTCATTATCTCGCTCTAATAATTGAGCCCTGTTTACAACATCTGAATATAAAGAAAATTTATGAGAGATAAGATATTGCCGAATCTCGGGTTTTAGACCTCTCAGAAACATCCTTGTCATTCGTTCCTCATTTTCGACCAAATGAGGTGCAAACCTGGATAACTCTGCAAACTTCGCCTCGTACTGGGACACCGTCATGTTGTTTTGTTCCAGTCTAATAAACTCAACCTCCTTCATATGACGAATACTTTCAGGAAAGTACTTGTCATTGAACAGTTTTTGAAATGTTTCCCAGGACATGTTGAGTGCGTCAGGCTGGGTACGCTTCACAGACTCCCACCAGTAGTCTGCCTCACCGCGGAACATAAATGTGGCGAATGGAACCTTCTGTTCCTCCGTGCATCCCAAGACATCAAATATCTTGGTAATTTGCTTGACCCACGTTTCCGCCATGATCGGATCCGGCTTTCCCTTAAATTCTGGTGGTCCCAATTCTTTGAACTGCTTAGCTGTGACAAACCGCGCGTTGTTATCATTTCCACCCGTATTCTGCACACGAGTCTCCCTCGTCTGATTTTGCATGAACTGCAAAAAGCTCCTAAACATTCCATCATTCATCGTTTGCTCGGTAACGTTGTTTACAGGAGGAATATTGCCTTCCTGTTGCACGTTCCCCTGGGTAGTGATCAAAGGTGTCTCCACGGTCTGATTTACTCCATTATTAACGTTCTCAGCTGCCATTCTTAAATACTGCCATAAAACAAGGGTTAATAGTCATGTCATATATTATCCCTATACTCTGACCGACCAAATAAACACCAAATAAACTTAGTCAGGTCATACTAGCGAAGGAATTCCCCGTCTCTCCCCTCCTAGTTCTTGTCTCACATCTCAGCCAGGGATCATATCCCTAAGCTCTGATACCAACTGTGACGCCCCCAGAATAGGTATACAACACCCATTCTGAGTCGCCAAATACATGGTACAGAAAGCAAACTACAACTTCAATAATACAATTGTCGTGCAAAATACGACAACACATACTGTGAGTTTAAATACAAATATTGTCTTCTAGACAATATCCACACTCAAATAAATCCTCATTACAATTATTCAAACACTATTTTACAGAAATAGTGAGGACTGCTAATACATCTTTCTAGAACCATCACTCCATACCCCGACTAGATCCTGCTATGTTCTCACCTCCTGAGAAGAAAAATGGAACAAAAAGGAAAAGGGTGAGCTCAACTAGCCCAGTAAAGAATATTATGACTAAGATAATATACAACAAATTATCGTTAGTCTTCAACAGGGAAAAATCTGATAAAATATAATCGACAACAAGTTTTAGATCAACAACTGCAGCGGAAACAACAAACCATTAGAAGAGTCAAGTAGAGAAAGAATTCTACTATCTTCTAAGATTTAAAAGTCCATCATCAATATTTTATCCCTGTAACATCAATTAATAATCATCTTTAACCAAATATTCATCTTTGCACTACAGGCCAAAGATATTCATTTGTATCATCAGTCGGTCATGTTCATCTCAACACCTGTTCATCTTTGCACTACAGGCCAAAGATATTCATCAAGTAATTATACATCTTTGCACTACAGGCCAAAGATATTCAGTAATATCATCATTTAGGACTGAGGATGATGAAAAATATCTTAAAGAGAACGAATCCAATGAGACAGAAGGACAAATAGTAGGGATTCGTATAACAGTTTATCCAAGATCAATAATACTTCATAATAATCAATTGTGAAGCAGAATTCAAAAATAAAGATCAAAACATGGATACAATCAAAGATAGTAACCATAATAGACATCTTGGACAAAAAGGGAAAATTTTATTTTTCGGTGAATAGTGCCGTATTCGTGAATAGTGCCGTATACGTGAATAGTGCCGTATACGTGAATAGTAACCCCCGACACAAAAAGTTCCAAATTTGATAAAAACTCATATCAATATTTCAGCATAATGATATTGAAGAAAATAATATCATTAAGAAGAAAATAATATCCCTTACCTCAAAATATCAGTACTTCTGGTCGGAATACCGGTATAAGGCTGAAAGAAACTTGCTCTGATGAATAGAAACTCTCAAAGTATCTAAATACTCACAAAATACACTCAATAATCTAGAGAGAGAAAGAGAGAAAACTTGTTTCTGGTGTGATTTTCAATTCTAACTTAGCCCTCTATTTATAGGAAAATTTTAGTAGGTTTGACCTGCAACCTGATGGCTTTACCTGCTACTATTCCCACCCACCACATTTGAAATATAATTCAGCACATTTCTTCACCAACCACAAGTGGGGCCCACCAATTCTAGAATTTTCCACCAAAATGATAAACTCCGAAAATTCAACAATTTCTGAACCAGTCATCTTGTAAAATTCATAATAAATCATACGTTCATTTTTAACGGTTCAAAATTTGTGGACATATACTCAACTTATATATGTATAACATATCCAAAAATTACCACGATCCAACGGTCGGATTAAAAATTATAACCCCCGCAAAATATCTCAAAAACCCTGATTTTTAATACCTCCATTCCGACAAAAATATGGATAAAAACCTCAACATTAACTCCTTCATTTTTAACCACAAAAATATATCCCTCATTTATATCCACATAAAATAAATATTTCCTTATCATATGAATCAATAATTAATTATTCACAAATAATATTACAGAATCACATTTATGACAACCAGGCCGTTCCCAGGAAAGAGGGGGCTTTCCAATAAGGATTTCTCCTTACTGGCGCGCAATTAGATGACCAAACCTCTCCTTAGACAGAACTTTCTAGACATTGCCAATAATGTTATCTAATAATATTATTCAAATAATATGAATTATTGATCTGATAAATGAAAATACTGTGCAACAACAATTATTGAAACAACAATAATATAAAATATCAACGCAGCAATTATTGAATCAATAAAATAAAATATTGAATAATAACTACTGTAACAATTATTGAGTAGTGCCTTCTTACGTAAGAATCAATAATTGGTGCAATACCGTGTGCTACTGTATTTTAACCACCGGGTATTCCAACAGTATTAACGGTAACAACTACCCCGTTATTTATAAACAACTTATACTTGTCGTTTTCTTCATCCAATCGCTTTCCGTTATGGGGCCCACACAAGGCTGCGTCGTCGTACGAATATTCCCCGACAGCAAGAATATTCCACGACCAACCGAATATTCACCGACCAAAAATAAATATTTTATAACCACTTGCTTATTTTGCAAAATTTGCACATTTCACCCATAACCAAAGTATTATATCAAATTAACCCCTTATTATTCACAATAATATTTAGAGAAAATTTGATTTTATTCATTAATAAGTTGGGGTCTTACACTACAGGCCAAAGATAATCATTTGTATCACCAGTCAATCATATTCATCTCAACACCTGTTCATCTTTGCACTACAGGCCAAAGATATTCATCAGGTAATCATACATCTTTGCACTACAGGCCAAAGATATTTAGTAATATCATCATTCAGGACTGAGGATGATGAAAAATATCTTAAAGAAAACGAATCCAGTGAGACAGAAGGACAAATAGCAGGGATTCGTATAACAGTTTATCCAAGATCAATAATACTTCATAATAATCAATTGTGAAGCAGAATTCAAAAATAAAGATCAAAACATGGATACAATCAAAGATAGTAACCATAATAGACATCTTGGACAAAAAGGGAAAATTTTATTTTTCGGTGAATAGTGTCGTATTCGTGAATAGTGCCGTATACGTGAATAGTATCGTATACGTGAATAGTAATCCCGACACAAAAAGTTCCAAATTTGATAAAAAAAACTCATATCAATATTTTAGCATAATGATATTGAAAAAAATAATATCATTTAAGAAGAAAATAATATCCCTTACCTCAAAATATCAGTACTTCTGACTGAATATCGGATATGAGGCTGAATAAAACTTGTGCTGAATAGCAACTCTCAAAGTATCTAAATACTCAAAAAATACACTCAATAATCTAGAGAGAGAAAGAGAGAAAACTTATGAATTCTGGTGTGATTTTTAATTCTAACTTAGCCCTCTATTTATATGAAAATGTTAGCACGCCGAAGCAGACTTAACCTGCAACCTGATGGCTTTACCTGCTACTATTTCCACCCACCACATTTGAATAAAATTTCAGCACATTTCTTCACCAACCAAGAGTGGGGCCCACCAAATCTAGAATTTTCTACCAAAATGACAAATTCCGCAACTTCTATAATTTCTGAACCAGTCATCCCGTAAAATTCATAATAAATCATACGTTCATTTTTAACGGTTCAAAATTTGTGGACATATACTCAACTTATATATGTATAACATATCCAAATATTACCACGATCCAACGGTCGGATTAAAAATTATAACCCTCGCAAAATATCTCAAAAATTCTAATTTGATTTTCAATACCTCCGATCCGACAAAAATACAGATAAAACACCTCAACATTAACTCCTTCATTTTTAACCACAAAAATATATCCCTCAATTATATCCACATAAAATAAATATTTCCTTATCATATGAATCAATAATTAATTATTCACAAATAATATTACAGAATCACATTTATGACAACCAGGCCGTTCCCAGGAAAGAGGGAGCTTTCCAATAAGGATTTTTCCTTACTAGCGCGTAATTAGATGACCAAACCTCTCCTTAGACAGAACTTTCTAGACATTGCCAATAATGCTATCTAATAATATTATTTAAATAATATGAATTATTGATCTGATAATGGAAAATACTGTGCAGCAACAATTATTGAAACAACAATAATATAAAATATCAACGAAGCAATTATTGAATCAATAAAATAAAATATTGAACAGTAACTACTGTAATAATTATTGATTAGTGCCTTTCTTCGTAAGAATCAATAATTCTAAAATACTGTGCAATCCGTGTGCTACTGTGCAACCACGCGTATTATGTATTTTAACCACCGGGTATTCTAACAGTGTTAACGGTAACAACTACGCCGTTATTTATAAAAATTTATTTTTTGTCGTTATCTTCATCCAATTGCTTTTCGTTATGGGCCCACAAATAGCTGCGCCGTCGTACGAATATTCCCCGACAGAAAGAATATTCCACGACCACACGAATATTCACCGACCAAAAATGAATATTTTATAACCACTTGCTTATTTGAAATATTTGCGCATTTTACCCATAACTAACCACATTAATCAAATCAACCCTTTCTATTTCAGAATAATAAATAGAGAAAATTTAATTTCATTTATTAATAAGTTGGGGCCTTACAACCTCCCCTCCTTATGAAATTTCGTCCCCGAAATTGACTTACGTACCTGGTGTTTCGAAAAGGTGAGGATACCTCGTTTTCATTTCTGATTCCAACTCCCAAGTCATTTCTTCAATAGCATGGTTTCTCCACAAAACCTTAACTTGTGGTATAACCTTCGTGTATAGGACATGTTCTTTCCTATCCAATATCTTAACAGGTACCTCCTCGTACGTTAAATCTTCGGCTATCTCGTCTGGTTCTAACATAATAATATGATTCGGGTCGTCCACATATTTACGTAACATCGATACGTGAAAAATGTTATGAACACGCGACATACTTAGCGTTAAGGCGAGTCTATAGGCCACAGTTCCTACTCGATCGAGGATTTCAAATAAATCGAAGGCTTGGGCTTTCTTCTCTTCATCGACTCTTACTTCTAGAATAACACATTCTTGTACCTTCTTCTTTATATTCATCAGCTCCAGGTCTGTAGCTTGAGCGGCTTTAACGTTATCGATTAAAGTCGATTTTACTCGTATATCATTACGTGGGTCCCTAGAGTCATTAACTCTATCTCTATCATTTATAAATTATACAAAATAGGTCTTTGTGTTCTACAATATCGCACTCGTACTCGTGTACAATCTTCTACTCAACGCGTCAGCTACCACGTTCGCTTTTCTAGGATGGTATGGTCAGAACAGGTTCCGAATGAGTCGCCTCTTGAGTTATTGGAAAATCTTCTCGCATTCCTCGCTCCATACGAATTTTGGATCTTTCTGAGTCAGCTAAGTTAACGGAGTAGCGATTCGAGAAAATCCTTTCACGACTCTCCGATAGTAACCAGTTAAGCCCAGAAAGCTACGTACTTTGGTCACCGACTTCGGTTGCTCTCAATTGTGATTCATATCCCAATCTTGGATAGCACGTCACAATGGCACCTATTGTTTTATCACCACACAAATATAGAGTCCCTTACGGAGAGTCTGGCTTTGGTGCATTCCACAAAGGAAGTCACCAGATAGAGGCTCGGGTACCAACTTCTATAGTTGGGTTTTTAACTCCTGAAGTTCAATAGGAGCTATTCAATATGAGATTTTAGAAATAGGTTTTGTATCGAGTTGAAGATTAATACAAAAATTCAATATCACGCTCCGGGTTAAGCCAGAAAATTCTTCAGGAAATACGTCAGGAAATTCACTAACAACAGATATATCATTCAAATCTGACGTATTTTTGTTCAAGTCCATGACATGGGCTAAGAAAACTTGGCATCCGTTTTTCAATAAACGAATGGCTTTATGGCTTGTTATGACAGCAATTGATTTTAGTGGTTTGGTTGCTTGAATTCGCATAACAGGTTGGTTAGGAATATGAAAACTAACAACCTTACGAAAACAATCAATTTTGGCATGATGAGTAGTTAACCAATCAATTCCTAAAATCACATCAAAAGCAAGTATCTTTAAAGAGATAAGGTCAACAGGAAATGTGATTGTGCCAACTTGGATTAAGCAAGATTTATAAACCGTAGATGTAATGAAAGTTTCTCCTAACGGAGTCTCCACAGATAGGTCAAAGTCTAATTTCTCCGGAGTCAAGTTTAAACGTTGAGCACAAGCAGGAGAGATAAAAGAATGGGTAGAACCGGTATCTAGTAAGGTATAAACTTCGCAAGAATTTATAATTAACTAACCCATTATACCTTCGTTCGGGTTCCTCGCGTTTTGGGCAGTCACGACAAACGCTCTTCCAGAAACCGCCGACTTTATTTTGTTCGTATCCGCCTTTGGTGTCACCGTCCCAGCTGGACTTGGTTTTGCTATAGTACAATCTCGAGCTATATGTCCTTCCTTTCCACAATTTTAACATACCTTAAACTGTTGTGGGCAGTTTGGACTTATATGTCCCTCCTCTCCGCATCTGTAACATCTAACTGGTGGTCGTTCTCCTCCCCTAGAATTTATTCCTGGTGCTGGTGCTGCTGTCAACGTCTTCCTGTCATCGTTAAATCTTATCTTCTTGAAATTTCCACTTGACTCACCTCTCCTATTATCATGGCCACGATGACCACCTGAGTGGTTACCACTTTTGTCCGAATGTTTTCCTCCCTGCTGGTTTTCATTGCTTCGATGACTGTCGTCACCAGTATGACCGTGGTTGTGGTCCCTCGGTTGCACATACTCATTATCTCGCTCTAATAATTGAGCCCTGTTTACAACATCTGAATATAAAGAAAATTTATGAGAGATAAGATATTGCCGAATCTCGGGTTTTAAACCTCTCAGAAACATCCTTGTCATTCGTTCCTCATTTTCGACCAAATGAGGTACAAACCTGGATAACTCTGCAAACTTCGCCTCGTACTCGGACACCGTCATATTATTTTTTTCCAGTCTGATAAACTCCACCTCCTTCATATGACGAATACTTTCAGGAAAGTACTTGTCATTGAACAGTTTTTTAAAATATTTCCCAAGACATGCTGAATGCGTCAGGCTGGGTACGCTTCACAGACTCCCACCAGTAGTCTGCCTCACCGCGAAACATAAAGGTGGCGAATGGAACCTTCTGTTCCTCCGTGCATCCCAAGACATCGAATATCTTGGTAATTTACTTGACCCACGTTTCCGCCATGATCGGATCCGACTTTCCCTTAAATTCTGGTGGTCCCAATTCTTTGAACTGCTTGGCTGTGACAAACCGCGCGTTGTTATCATTTCCACCAGTATTCTACACACGAGTCTCCCTCGTCTGATTTTGCATGAACTGCAAAAAGCTCCTAAACATTCCATCATTCATCGTTTTCTCGGTAACGTTGTTTACAGAAGGAATATTGCCTTCCTGTTGCACGTTCCCCTGGGTGGTGATCAAAGGTGTCTCCAATGTCTGATTTACTCCATTATTAACGTTCTCAGCTGTCATTCTTAAATACTGCCATAAAATAAGGGTTAATAGTCATGTCATATATTATCCCTATACTCTGACCGACCAAATAAACTTAGTCAGGTCATACTAGCGAAGAAATTTCCCGTCTCTCCCCTCCTAGTTCTTGTCTCACATCTCAGCCAGGGATCATATCACTAAGCTCTGATACCAACTGTGACGCCCCCAAAATAGGTATACAACACCCATTCTAAGTAGCCAAATACATGGTACAAAAAGTAAACTACAACTTCAATAATATAATTGTCGTGCAAAATACGACAACACATACTGTGAGTTTA
Organism: Panax notoginseng; assembly: GCA_016801055.1. Taxonomy (NCBI): domain Eukaryota; kingdom Viridiplantae; phylum Streptophyta; class Magnoliopsida; order Apiales; family Araliaceae; genus Panax; species Panax notoginseng. The sequence goes on from CM029014.1 coordinate 232,438,857, forward strand.
AATATAAATATTGTCTTCTAAACAATATTCACACTCAAATAAGTCCTCATTACAATTATTCAAATACTATTTTACAAAAATAGTGAGGACTGCTAAAACATCTTTCTAGAACCATCACTCCATACCCCGACTAGATCCTGCTATGTTCTCACCTCTTGAGAAGAAAAATGGAACAAAAAAGAAAAGGGTGAGCTCAACTAGCCCAGTAAAGAATATTATGACTAAGATAATATACAACAAATTATCATTATTATTCAACAGGGAAAAATCTGATAGAATATAATCGATAACAAGTTTTAGATCAACAACTGCAGCGGAAACAGCAAACCATTAAAAGAGTCAAGTAGAGAATGAATTCTACTATCTTCTAAGATTTAAAAGTCCATCATCAAAGATATTCATTTGTATCACCAGTCAATCATATTCATCTAAACACCTGTTCATCTTTGCACTACAGGCCAAAGATATTCATCAGGTAATCATACATCTTTGCACTACAGGCCAAAGATATTCAGTAATATCATCATTTAGGACAGAGGATGATGAAAAATATCTTAAAGAAAACGAATCAAGTGAGACAGAAGGACAAATAGCAGGGATTCGTATAACAGTTTATCCAAGATCAATAATACTTCATAATAATCAATTGTGAAGCAGAATTCAAAAATAAAGATCAAAACATGGATACAATCAAAGATAGTAACCATAATAGACATCTTGGACAAAAAGGAAAAATTTTATTTTTCGGTGAATAGTGCCGTATTCGTGAATAGTGCCGTATACGTGAATAGTGTCGTATACGTGAATAGTAACCCCGACACAAAAAATTCTAAATTTGATAAAAAAAACTCATATCAATATTTTAGCATAATGATATTGAAGAAAATAATATCATTTAAGAAAAAAATAATATCCCTTACCTCAAAATATCAGTACTTCTGGCAGAATTAAAATTGTGCTGAATAGCAACTCTCAGAGTATCTAAATACTCACAAAATACACTCAATAATCTAGAGAGAGAAACAGAGAAAATTTATGAATTCTGGTGTGATTTTCAATTCTAACTTAGCCCTCTATTTATAAAAAAATGTTAGCACGCCGAAGCAGATTTAACCTGCAACCTGATGGCTTTACCTGCTACTATTTCCACCCACCACATTTGAATAAAATTTCAACACATTTTTTCACCAACCAAGAGTGGGACCCACCGATTCTAGAATTTTCTACCAAAATGACAAATTTCGCAACTTCTACAATTTCTGAACCAGTCATCTCGTAAAATTCATAATAAATCATACGTTCATTTTTAACGGTTCAAAATTTGTGTACATATACTCAACTTATATATGTATAACATATCCAAATATTACTACGATCCAACGGTCGGATTAAAAATTATAACCCTCGTAAAATATCTCAAAAACCCTAATTTGATTTTCAATACCTCCGATCCGACAAAAATACAGATAAAACACCTCAACATTAACTCCTTCATTTTTTACCACAAAAATATATCCCTTAATTATATCCACATAAAATAAATATTTTCTTATCATATTAATCAATAATTAATTATTCACAAATAATATTACAGAATCACATTAATGACAACCAGGCCGTTCCCAAGAAAGAGGGAGCTTTTCAATAAGAATTTCTCCTTATTAGCGCGCAATTAGATGACCAAACCTCTCCTTAGACATAACTTTCTAGACATTACCACTAATACTATCTAATAATATTATTTAAATAATATAAATTATTGATCTGATAAAGGAAAATACTGTGCAGCAACAATTATTGAAACAACAATAATATAAAATATCAACGCAGCAATTATTGAATCAATAAAATAAAATATTGAACAGTAACTACTGTAACAATTATTGAGTAGTGTCTTCCTTCGTAAGAATCAATAATTCTAAAATACTGTGCAATCCGTGTGCTACTGTGCAACTACGCGTATTACTGTATTTTAACCACCGGGTATTCCAACAGTGTTAACGGTAACAACTACGCCGTTATTTATAAAAACTCAATTTTTGTCGTTATCTTTATCCAATCGCTTTCCGTTATGGGGCCCACAAATAGTTGCGCCGTCGAACGAATATTCCCCGACAGAAAGAATATTCCACGACCACATGAATATTCACCAACCAAAAATAAATATTTTATAACCACTTGCTTATTTGAAATATTTGCGCTTTTTACCCATAACTAACCACATTAATCAAATCAACCCTTTCTATTTCAGAATAATAAATAGAGAAAATTTAATTTCATTTATTAATAAGTTGGGATCTTACACCCGTGACCATTTCATTTCCCTCCCCCCAATTTTCTTCTAGTGGGCCCCACATGTGGTCCCTATTTTTATTATATTAAATAATTTTTTATCGATTATTTTAAAAAATGGATAAATTGGGGTCCATATAATAAGTAAATATTTACAACAAATACTTCATAAAAAAATCTCCTCAATATTTTTAACAATATTTATTCATCATTATTATAACTCGCAATATTAACAACCAGATCGTTCCCAAGAAAGAGGGGGCTTTCCAATAAGAATTTCTCTCTATTGGCGCGCAATTAGGTGACCAAACCTCTCCTCGACAGAACTTCTAGACATTGTTAATTATACAAATAACAAAATGAATAATTGTATCATCTCAAATATTGATTTAATAATATATAAAATATTGACAATAATTGAATCAAATAACGTAAGATACTATACAGCAATTACTGTAGCAATAATTAAACAAAACTGGATGACTTCTCACGTAAGCATCAATAATCAACACCGTGTGCTAGTATGCAACCACGTGTATTACTGTATTTTTACTACCGGGTAGTTCAAAAGTTTAACGGTAAAACTGCCGCCGTTATTTTCATAACAAGATATTTCTGTCGTTTTCTCATTCCGACAATAATTCTATTGTGGAGTCCACCAATGATTGTGCCGTCATACGAATATTCCCCGACCAATCGAATATTATATAACAACTTGCTTACTTTATAAAATTTATAAATATTACCCACAACTATAACATTATATCAAATTCACACTATAATATTCAAAAAAAATATTTTGAAAAAATTAAATCTTTATTCGTAAAATTTGGGGTCTTACATTGGCCTCACCATCCTCCTGCAAGTTAATGAAATGGAAGGCCTTCAGATCGTGACTAATGGAATTTACCCAAGCATTGAGCACCCGACGACTGTTAACTCGGAGAAAGAGAGGCTATCCATTGCTACGTTTTATATTCCGAATATAGAAGGAGATTTAGGTCCTGCACCAAGCCTTCTCTCTCCTCAAACTCCGCCACACTTTAGAAGGATTACCGATTACTTTAAGGGATTTTTTTCTCATAAACTTGTTAGGAAATCTATGTGGATGAAATAAGAATTTAATATATATAATTTCTAGTGGAGAATGAAAACAAATAAAATTTAAAAACATCTACTATATATATATATATATATATATATATATATAAAATAATAATTACTCCCTCCATCCCATAATAACTGTCGCTTTAGCTTGATGCACATGGATTAAGAAAGTCATTTAGTACTATCATTTATTAATTAAAATTGGTATGAAATTTCATCACTACCCCTTTATGGGAAATTGAAAACTATTAATACAAGGGAAAAATTTCTTGGGACAATGAGAGAAGGTAGGGGTGATATAGGAAAGTAAATAATTGTTTCTCGTAGAAAGTTATAAACGACAAATAAATTGGAAAAAAAATTTCTTTCTAAAACGACAGTTATTATGGGATGGAGGGTAGTAATGATTAGTACTCCCTCCATCCCATAATAACTGTCGCTTTAGCTTGATACACATGGATTAAGAAAGTCATTTAGTGCTATTATTTATTAATTAAAATTGGTATGAAATTTCATCACTACCCCTTTATGGGAAGTTGAAAACTATTAATACAAGGGAAAAATTTCTTAGGACAATGAGAGAAGGTAGGGGTGATATAGTAAAATAAATAATTGTTTCTCCTAGAAAGTTATAAACGACAAATAAATTGAGAAAAAAATTTCTTTCTAAAACGATAATTATTATGGGACGGAGGTAGTAATAAATATCAAGAAACTCTAGCTCAAGTAATATTGAATTTTGTCTTTAATGGGATCAGTTGTCAAGTTCATGTCTTTACGAACTATGCTTGACATTATTTTCTTTGTATTGTTCGAGTTAGGTACTATAGCCTCTCGGCCCATATATGATTATAATAAAATTTTGAGTTTTTCTTTAATATTCTTTTTACATTTTTTAGGAAAAAAATAAATAAAATCCATACCAGCATAACTAAAGTTTGGAAGCATAGAAGTCAAAAGAAAAAAAATAGAGTTCGCCTATAAAAAATGTTGGACGTATACATGTGGATACATAGGATAGATAATAATTAAATAGGAACCCTATACACTATTGTTCTGACTTCTCTTAGAATTCTACCTTGGCCGCAATTAAATTTTGTCGATGATAATTCAAAACTTATCAATTAAAGCCTGAGGATATATTTTCATAAATAAAAATATTTATCAAGTATTAACATTTGACACACCCACGTTGACAAAGGCTAAGAGTATGCTTAGTTTCCTTAAAAAATAGGATTAGTGATTCTGATTATTGTTTTTATTCATAATTAGTTTTAAAAAAATAATTTGTGTTTGATAAAGAAAAAGCACTTAATATACCGCTATTTATATATTTTAACAGAGATAACTGTACATAAAGTTTTTTGGGTCCTTTACATAAGTATACAACAAATAGAAAGTAATTACAAGAAAAGTACATCAACTAAATAATTATAAAAAGAGTGTAATTAAGACTCATATTACAAAAATAGTACAATTCATATTAATAAAAAAACCTAAAATCAAGGACAACTAACTACCATAATTAATAATTCAAATTCAAATCTTTTGTCTCTAACAACAATTTCAAATCTATATTTCAAAATTCAAATCAAAATGAGAAAATTAAAAATAAAAAATTATGAAGGAGTTAATGTTCATCATCCTCCTCTCTCGCCGCCACCGCTGCCGCCGTCGCCACCACCACCGGCAACAACATCACATCTAAAATAAATTAGTAACCTAATAAAACTAAATTGGTTACCTTATCGGAAGGTTTAGTAACCAACTGCATAAATTTTGGTTACCAACTGCATCACATTCAAAATAAATTAGTAAGCTAATAAAACTGAATTGGTTATCTTATCAAATGATTTGGTAACCAACTACATGAAATTTGGTTACCAACTGCATCACATCTAAAATAAATTAGTAAGCTAATAAAACTGAATTGGTTACCTTATCAAATGATTTGGTAACTAACTACATGAAATTTGGTTACCAACTGCATCACATCTAAAATAAATTAGTAACCTAATAAAATTGAATTGGTTACCTTCATACCAAGGTAACCAACCCTTCATACCAATGTAACCAAACATTCATAATAAAGTAATCAAACCTTCATAACAAGGAAACCTTTATATTAAGGTTCGGTTACCTTGTTATGAAGGTTTGGTTACCTTGGTATGCCTATTTGGTTACCAACATATTAAGGTTTGATTACCGGTAGAATTGGAGAACGGACCGGTGGTGGAGGGGAAGCAACGGGTGGTGGAGGGGCCTCCATCGCGGCCAGTGGCGGGGCCTCCACCGACAGCCACCTTGGATCGATCTGGGGGAGAAGGAGAAAGGGTGCGGGAGAATGCGGAGGAAGAGGGAGGGGAGGCGGAGGCGGAGGCGGAGGGGAGGGGGTGGGGTGGGGTGGGGTGGGGTGGGGTGGTGTTGGGAGGAGAAAGGGGGGCGGGAGGAGGAGAAAGGGGGGCGGGAGGAGGAGAAAGGGGGGCGGGAGGAGGGGGATGGCGGTGGGAGGCGGAGGGAGGTGGTGGGCGTGGACGGGGTAGGAGAAGGGAGGCGGAGGAAGGGGAAGGAGAGGGTGTGGGGCAGGGACGGGGCGCGGGAGGAGTAGTGGCAGTGGCGAAGGTGGGGCGGCTGCTGGTGGAGCAGTGGCGGGGGGCGAAGATGAGGAAGAAGACTGCGACTGCGGCAGAGGAGGAAGAAGGCGACGACCGAAGAGGAAGAAGAATGCGGTTACTCCATTGATTCATTAGATAAGAATATGGAGGTTGATGAGAGAGAGATAAAATTTAAATCCCTACAAACATGACCATTATCAATAACTCATTAAATAAGTCAACTAAATAAAATGGATAAGATTGCACTCTTTTTGTAATTAAATATTGCATATGCACTCTTTTTATAATTATTTTGTTTGTGCACTTTTTTTATAATATTTTAACAAATTGTACTATTATATGTAATTGTTCCAATTTTAAAAAGTAAATATATGCTATATTGGGCTAGTGCTTCTTAATTCATGGTCACTTTTTTGGTTTAGTATTGTTTCAGAACAATTGTAAATATTAGATCCTAAAGCCATAAATTGATCTTTTTCACCCGAGTATTGAGATATGTTGAATCTTTTTTTCCAACCTTTTAGGGTTGTTTGATAAAACTGACTCAAAAGTTTTGAATGTATAAAAAAATTCAAGTGAGCTGAATGGATTAAAAAATCTGAATACGAAATGAAATGATGTGTTTAATAATTATCTGTCTAAAACATCTGAATACTTATATTATCTTATTTTAGTTTAGTCTTTTGGATTGTTATGAACAAATTTACTATACAATTATAAATAAACAATGTTATCTAAAAAAATTAAATATAAATTTTTGAACAATCTTTGATGAAGTATACTATTAAAAATATAATTTTAGAAATAAAACACTAAAATATTAATAACATTCTATTCTATAGTACATAAAATCAAAACAAAAAACTACAACAACATTCATTAAATTAGATATCCAATTTTTTGTTAAACAAAAATAAAAAACAATTTGTACATGAAAAAATTTATTTACAATAGTAAACAAGATGAATATTGAATATAAATTTTAATTAACTATGAAAACATGTAAGTAAAAATATCACTCAATCTTCGTACTCGTTCAATCACAAATTTTTAGTTGAATCGTTCAGACATATTCAGAGTTTAAAATTTATTAAACAAACACTCTAAATGACTTATTCGTTCAAATCCAAATCGACTTATTCAGGTTGATTCAGAAATAAACAAACAAACCTTAACCTATCAAAACTAAACTCTCTAATAGAAAAAATAAAAATGAGGGTTTTGTGTACATTTATGCGTAGCCTATCAAAAACTGAACTCTCGAATAGAAAAAAGAAAAATGAGGGTTTTGTGCACATTTATGTGGAGGTAATGCGAAGTGCAACAAGTGAAGCATATACTCCGTCAGGAATGCTCATAAGAACACTATGCTTCCCTTTCTCCGCAATCACACCATTCTTCACCACCGCAATTAGATCCGCCCCTCTAACCGTGGCTAACCGATGTGCCACCACCACCGTTGTCCTATCCACCATAACCCTATCCAGTGCGTCTTGAACCACGCGCTCTGATTCCGTATCAAGCGCACTTGTTGCTTCATCAAGCAAAAGAATTCTGGGGTTTTTAATTATAGCCCTTGCAATGGCGATTCGTTGTTTTTGTCCGCCAGATAATTGCACCCCTCTTTCTCCAACAGAAGTGTCGTAGCCTTGAGGCAATGCCGATATGAAATTATGCGCATTTGCAGTTTTTGTGGATGCAATTATCTCTTCTTCTGTGGCTGCTGATCCCGTCCTGCCATAGGCTATGTTTTCGCGGATTGTTTCGTTGAAGAGTATAGGCTCTTGACTAACTAACCCCATTTGTTGCCTCAGCCAGTTTAGCTTTAATTGCCGGATTTCGACTCCGTCGAGATATATATGGCCAGCATCAGGATCATAGAACCTCTCTATTAGACTTATTACTGTTGATTTTCCGCTTCCACTTTCTCCAACAAGAGCAGCAGTCTTCCATAGAATATTGAAAGGCTTTAGTTGAGATATCAGATAAGCTAGATTATATGCTAATTAAAAGATAATAATAAAAAAGACGGGCTTATAAGTAAGAGTTAATTTCATGACTGCTTCTGTTTTCCTGTTTTTGTTTCCATATGTTATGTTTACTTGTTTTCACTAATGAATGCAGAAATTAAAAAACACATCACGGTTTATGTTATTTTATATTATAAGAAATGAAGTTTTGAGATTCGTTGTCCATAGCATTTGATAATTAGACCTCATATTAAAGTTGACAGTATACGACTCCACATGCCGCCAAAATTGAAAACATCAATTTTTTTGTGTTTCACTTCCACTAGAAACAGTTACCAAACAGAGAAACATTTTCACACCAAATCATTAGGAAATATAAAGAGATCGAGGGGTGCTAGATTAATTACCTTTCCGGAGGGGATAGTTAAGCACAAATCTCTGAAAATTGGAATATTGGGCCGTGTTGGATACTTGAAGCTAACATGTTGGAATTCAATGTCACCTTTTACAGAAGCTATTGTTGAGCCCTCATCTTTGCTGGAATCTATTTTCGGCTTACTATCAAGAATATCAAAAATAGAAGCAGCTGAATCCTTGGCTTTGTTCAAGTCTGGAGCTAGGCCACTGGTTTGGGTTACTCCCATCGCAGTCAATGTAAGGGCAAAGAAAACCTGCAATGGGACCAATATCATAAAAATATAAATATATATAGATGGGATAAAAACAACTAAAATACAAGCAAATTGAGGATATATATATGGAAATGATATTCGTGCTCTAAATTTCTCTATTTGCGCTTCATTGTATAATAAAATTTGTATCATTTTAACTCGAGAAATTTAGGGCACAAATATCATGTTATTATATATAGAGAGAATTTAATTTACTTTGAAAATTTCTGCAAATGTAGCTATCCCATGCTTCTCAAAGATTGATCCGATGTAGAAGCAGAAAGAATTAACCAAGAAGAGAGCACAAGAACCGAAGCCAAAAGTTAGGCCGCTAACAATTCCAAGCCTAACTCCTGCTTTCATGGGGCCTTCACATTTCTTTTGATACATATCCATCACTTTCTCTTCAGCACAAAATGATGCAACAGTTCTAATGCTCCCAACTGCATCATTTGCAACTTGACTAGCTTCTTCATACATCACCTGCAAACAAATACTATAAGTACTTCAAAATTTCAAAGTCTAAGTACTTATCATTTTTATCTCTCTCTTTATATATTTGATTCAACAACAATTTTGATATGTTTTTCGTTGTTCCATCAATTTGGATAAAATTTTGCTTCCACCTTAATGTAATTGATATTTGCAGGGTAAAAATTACGTTGTCATAGAAGTGTCATTTATTGTATCTTTGCTTTAGAAGAATCATTTTTGCTCTGGCAATATTAACAGTCCATCTTAAATATAATAATAATAGTAATAGTAGTAGTAGTAGTAATAATAAAAAAAATGATAAAATAATTGAGAGAATTGATGTACAAGTTGGGAAATGAATTAAGGGACCTTGGCATCAGCACTAAATCCTCTCTGAAGTTTCATCTGAAGGACTCCTTGCAGGCCAACTAAGGGCAGCACAACTAGGATTATGGCTGCCAGCGGCAAGTTAGCAGTGAAGGCTATCACAAGTCCGGCTACTATTGTTGCAATGTTTTGGACAATCAATGCCAAAGTATCACCCACAAGACTTCGTACTGTTGAAGCATCCGTTGATAACCTTGCCCCAACTGCACCACTGTATTCAACAAAATTTCTTGCCAAGTTTGGTAATTGTTTTAAAGAAAATAATGCAAGAATATTGGAACTCTGTTAAGCATATTAAGATTTAATTAAACTTCTGTACAAGATTACAACCCGACATTAATGAAATTATGAAACATATGTTAGGACAAAATGCTCTTTTACGAGTATCATTATTAGTTTCTCTCTTATAAAGTCAGCAACAGATTAAAAATGGTATATATAGAAAGTAGGAAATACTTTTATTTTTCTTGCTAAATTCTAGTTCTAACCTCAAGTAACTAATTATCCTAGAAAGTGTAAAATTGGCAGAGTATATAGAAATTAGTTGCATACTTACATTTTTACAACAGAGAGTTGAATATCAGATATAGAAATTAGTTGCATTTGTACAACAGAGAGTTGAACGTCAGATAACCTTTGTTATACAATTATATATAACTATAACTCTCTATTAATCAAATTCAATTCATTTCTATAGGACTCATACGATCAAAATCCGAAGTTATTAATATGCCTCTTAATACTCAAAAAAAATGTACCTTGAATTTGCAGGGTTATCAAACCAACTGATTTCCTGGTGCACAATCTTCTCAAATGTCAACGCACGAATTCTTTGTATCAATTTCCCACCTGCTATTCCAAAGAAAAAATTCTTCACCGGTATAGCTATGAAAGTAACGCAACCAAGAGCTACAAACATGAGTGCCCAAAACCTCGAATCTTTCTTTAGCTCCGGTAGAGGTTCATAAAAGATTCTAACGGCCTTTGAAAGTAATAGTCCAAACAAAGGGAAGATCACACCTTGAATGCATGCTGCAACTGATCCAAGGGCCAAAACCGGGAGCTCCGGTTTGTTTAGATAAGCTAACCGTTTAATGGAAACTTCTTTTGGTTTCTTGTCAATATTTGACTCTTTTTCAATGATTCTTTTGTTGTCATTGTCGAGATTTTCTCGGATATCAATGGAACCTAGAACAGAAGATCCTCTGCTTGTGGATCTCCTTGAGGAAAACTCTCGGCTTGAATTAGACCTGTTGATGTTTCTATTAAAATCCAAACTGATCATATCTTCATTTTCCATGTCTGCATTTGTTGTTTCTTGATCAGTTTGATTGTTACTCCCACCTTGCATTTGGACAAGTTGAGTGTATGCCCCTTCTGGATCTCTGATCAGTTCCTCATGAGTTCCTAATTCAACAACCAATTTTTTAAAAGTTAATGTAAATAGTTTTTATAATTAGAGACTTGTAAACAAATCTTTTAATCCTTCTTTCCACACAAAAAACTCAGACTAGCAAAATTTACAGATTTAAGGATATATTTCTGTTACATGATTACCCTCTATATTTATTGAATATTTCTTGCAGTTTAGTAGTGATGACATATAATAGGATTGTGATAATACGTATTAAATTCGATAACATTGTGTCATTTCAGACTACAAAAAAATATAAAGATGAGACAAACAAATTTTTTTGATAAATGATGCACTTTTTTTGAAACTAGATCATTATCAAAAGCATGAGGATAATGGTGATACCTTGTTCAACAAGTTTCCCGGCATGCACAACGGCTATAATGTCTGCATTTCTAATGGTTGTCAATCGATGCGCAACAACAACGGTTGTCCGGTTTATCATAATCTTTTCAAGTGCATTTTGCACTACGTGTTCTGATTCGGCATCCAATGCACTCGTAGCTTCATCAAGAAGAAGAATTCTAGGGTTTTTCAAAATAGCCCTAGCAATGGCAATTCTTTGCTTTTGTCCACCAGACATTTGAGTTCCATGCTCACCTACCATTGTATCAAGCCCCTAATAACATGACAAAGAAACCCCTGAATTTATATACAATTTACTTTTTATAAAAAGAGACTATGAATTTAAAGACAAAAGTAAAATTTATGTGTACTTAAATATTGGTAGGGACATATATACCACAGGTAACTTGTCAATGAATTTTGCAGCATTAGCAAGCTCAATAGCTGTTCTGATCTCCTCATCAGTAGCATTTTCTTTCCCGTATGCTATATTTTCTTTTATACTAGTTCCAAACAAGATTGGTTCTTGACTCACAAGCCCCATTTTGTCCCTTATCCATTTAAGCTGCAATGTCTTCAAATTAACACCATCTATTAGTACTTGACCACCATCAGGATCATAAAATCTTTCCAGCAGACTAATCACTGTTGACTTCCCACTTCCACTTTGCCCAACCAATGCTGCAGTTACACCACTTGGAATGATTAGTGAAAAACCCGAAAATATTTGCACATCTGGCCTTGCAGGATAGCTGAAGTAGACATCTTTGAGCTCGATATCGCCCATCATTTCATCCAATATAGCCCCACTAGTATCGTTTATATCAATTTTCGGCTTACGTTTGATTGTCTCAAGCATTTTGTAAGCCGCAGCCTGCCCTGCTGAAAACGCATTCAAAGATGGAGATGTCTGGCCTAACGAGCTAATCCATAAAACATCAAAATAAAAATAAACAATAAGTTTTAATCGCAACTTAATGAAGCAATTTTTATTTAAATGGAAAAAAAATGATATTTTCAGCACTGAAACTATCAATCCAACGTAATGCATAGAATATACAGTTGTACCATGTGTATTGAATATTGCACATTGTATTAGAAATATCATTTCAGTAAATGTATCTACTCACATGCCACCAGTCATGATAGCCATAATAACATTGATGACTTTTCCACCATCATAGGCACCTTTATCTATGATCAGTTTGGATCCATACCAAACTGCTAGTCCATAACTGGAGAAGACGATTAGTAGTATTGAACCGAATCCTAATCCTGTGGCCATCCCATTATGCTTTGCAGTGGCATAGGCAATTAGGAGCTTCCTATTGTATTTATCTATTGCATTTTTCTCCCCAGTGAAGGATGCAACCTAATTGAGATAATCAAGCACAAATTAAAAAACGTTAAAAACTCAAATCAGATACTAATTTGAATCTCATATTTCCAGAGCTAGAACTTCCAACACAAATGATACAATGCAAGATTGTAGCATACATATTCTATTGTACATTTGCGCTGGAATGAGACTGAGAATTTATTAATTTAGTAAAGTAAAAACGTGGAAAAAGTGACTGGATATTGGATGTACCGTTCTAATGGCTCCAATGGTTTGTTCAACTACATTTCCAGCTTGTGCATAAGCAACCTGTCCACGACTCGACATTTTGGCCATGACTAGTGACATGAATCCTCCAGCAATGACAAGAGCAGGAATGCAAGAAGTCAGGACTAGGGCGAGGAGCCATCCTCTTACAAAGGCTATTACAAAGCCTCCGATAAATGTTGATATTTGTTGAATAAATTTCCCAACCTATCATATATATTAATTTATAGCCAAAATTGATTTAATTAATTAATTAGGATACCAATCATTTAAGTACTCCCTCTCTTTCAAAATCAGAGAAACAATTTATTAATTTATTTTTGTTCAAAAATTAGAGATACATAACATGAAGTTCCTAACATGTTAATTTTTCTAAACAGATTGAATACAATCGTGCCAACACTCCTAAACTTTTAACACAAGGGGAATGTTAAAAATTGTCATTTTAAAATTGTATCTCTAATTTTTGGAATGGAGACTATATATTTATGTTTGTACTATGTGTGTGTGTGTGTATATATATATATAGTACTTCATTCACCTTTTCACCCATGGCATCTTGTATAAGAATGGTGTCACCAGACATTCTTCCAATGACCTCTCCTGTTGTTGTTTCAGTATCAAAGAATGCAATGTCTTGTCTCAGTATTGTTTTCAAGTAGAGTCCTCGAATACGTGCGGCCTGCCTTTCCCCGGATACCATCCAACATGAAACCTCTGCGATTATGGATAACATGAAATCACTATATATAAATTCAGCTTACTAAATTTCAGAAAGAACTTGAAGCTATTGCAAACTAAAGTCATTTGTTTCGTTTTCTTCCGTTAGATCCCACAATGAGATCGATAAATATAAATCAAAGCTAGCTACATGCACAAAATTCATTTTCTAAGTAATATAGACACATTAAATATAAGCATGGATTTAATAATTGTTATGTCTATATTTATTCGAGTGACCAGCAACACACAATAATAAATTTTATGCAATTATTGCCAAATTCAATATGAATCTTTTTTAATTATTTGTGTAATAGATAAATTTAGTTGGTTTAAACAATTTTGGCTAAGCGTTTAAGGGTTTGACTGTATATTCCATCACTGAAACTAGAGAATTTCTCACAAGCAATATCTAATCCATCTAAAGAATGAGTATCATTTCCTTTGTATACACAAAGGAAATGATATATTCCATCTTAAAAGGTAGAAAAGAGTTCCCTACAAGCAATATATTGATACATACGTATCCCTCCCTCCTAAAAAAATGAATGAGTGCCAAAAGTAGGATTATTAAAGTAGGATTATTGCCAAAAGTTTTATAATTTTTTTATTTATGCATTAGCTAAATTTAGGTGGTTAAAATTTTTAAGTACAATTTTGCATTGTAGTTCCTAAATGGAAAACAGGTGATTTGTACTTACGCAGAAGGGAGGCTATGCCCGCACCAATAGCCAAGTAGACATACTTAAGGCATACCTGAAAATTATATATGACAATGAGTGAGAATATATATATATATATATATATATATATATATATATATATATATCATGTGAAATCAATTAATAAAACCACTCAATGGGGAAAATTATTTACAGTGAACTGCAAATCTTTAAGTTTTTTTATTTTTTCAGTTTAGCTATTAGTAGATTGTTTAGTCATCTTATATTAAGTTAATTAATCAGCCATTAAAATGGAACTTAGACCACATTATACTAAGAATAGACTCTTCATAATCTGAAGTGGAAAAGAAAATTTATAACTTTTAAAGTAACAAATATTTTTCCGTTCCACAAAAGAATCACATTTAAAATACTTATACACGTATATAAGATTTGAATTTTATTCCATGTTTATGAGTTACTAATTTAGTAATAATGACAAATTGCGGTGATAAACTTGAGAATATTGTGTCATTTTATATTTTATCACCAAAAAAACTTTTCTAGTGGAACAAAAAATATATGTAAATAGGACTTTTTTTTTATAAAACAGAGATCAAAGCACCTATAGAATTAATTATAAACCTTATGTCTTCCACTTTTTGTCGATCATTGATCACCCTCGGTATATATTCCACGACACTAATTACCTTTTGTTTTTGACTTTCCTTTTATTAAAAATGATGCTAAAGAATTATTCTGAAACTCTGACAGAGTGACCCCGCACGTCAACTTCGGAACAAAATGACACTCAAATCAAAAAATAAGATGCACTCATTAATAAATTTGTTTAACATGTGTTAATTTATTTGGTTAGTAAATATGTTTAATGGAAATGTATTAATTTGTGTTACTCCCTCCATCCCATAATAACTGTCGCTTTAGCTTGATGCACATACATTAAGAAAGTCATTTAGTGCTATCATTTACTACCTCCATCCCATAATAACTGTCGTTTTAGAAGGAATTTTTTTTCCCAATTTATTTGTCGTTTACAACTTTCTAGGAGAATAAATTATTTACTTTCCTATATCACCCCTACCTTCTCTCATTGTCCCAAGAAATTTTTCCCTTGTATTAATAGTTTTCAACTTCCCATACAGGGGTAGTGATGAAATTTCACACCAATTTTAATTAATAAATGATAGCACTAAATGACTTTCTTAATCCATGTGCATCAAGCTAAAATAACAATTATTATGGGATGGAGGGAGTATTAATTAAAATTGGTGTGAAATTTCATCACTATCCCTTTATGGGAAGTTGAAAACTATTAATACAAGAGAAAAATTTCTTGGGACAATGAGAGAAAGTAGGGGTGATATAGGAAAGTAAATAATTTATTCTCCTAGAAAGTTGTAAACGACAAATAAATTGAGAAAAAATTTTTTTTCTATAACGACAGTTATTATGGGATGGATGTAGTAATTGATTTGGTTAGATTTTTTTGCAAAAAGTGCACTGAAAATCAGCCATGATTTGAGGATTAAATATGACTGCTTATTTATAGCTCCATAAATAATACTTTTAATAAAAGAACTGATTTATTCTTTAAATCTGAATATCAAATTTTCTTTCTACGTCCAAATTTTAAAAACACACCCTCTAACCAATAGGATTTGGTGAGACGGAAATAAAGATATCAAATTACAGGAAGTTCTAACTAATAAGAATCCTAATAACTCTAAAAAAAAAAGGATAATCCAGTAGAAATTACTATAGATTTTATTTGAAAATGTTAATTCTAGCCCATCAACGTACTTTTTCGATCTATTACGAGTCAGGTGTCCCTATCCCAATCTGAGAAATAAAAATTGACAAATCCTAAGGCAAAGGGTTGAGAAACAAAACCTACTATTCTTGAATCTTTCTTAATCTTTCTTGTTGCAATGCCATAGATAATTAATCAAATTATATGCATCACGTAGAACAAATACCCATGCATCACAAACAATTAATCAATGATACTGAAGAAATTAAAAAAAAAGGTAAAGAAGAAATTTAAGAACCTTGGAAACTTCATGAGTAACATTGTGATCACTCGTAGATTTGCCGAAAGCATTGATTAGTTGGCCGAAAACCACCGTCATAAGCGGCTGAGATAAGCCGTTTCCGATGGCCCCAATTGTCCCAACAATCATTAAAAACAAATCTAATCTATCTGCAAAAACAAATAGTTTAAAGAATGATACTTTCTCTTCTTTTTTCTTCTTCTTCTTTCCTTCTTCATCTACTCCTCCTCCTTCCATCGTACTACTAAGGTATAACAACTAGCTAATACAACTATTTTATATATGTGTTGTGTGTGTGTGTGTGTGTATATATATATATATATATATATATATATATAATCAGAATAATGATGATGAGATAAAGATATATATATATATATATATAGGATGATTTTGTAGAAGAATATATATAGACAAATCTTCTCCCGTATAATGATCGAGCTATAATGATCTTCTAGGGGTAAATTTATATTTAATCTAGCTGTGAATTTGCTTTGATATTTCCCCCTTTTTATTTTCCTTCTCCCTCTCCCCTTCTATTTGTTGATTTCACACGTGTCGTCCTTATCAGAATATTAAATCGAATTTTAATAAAAAAAGAACTTAGTGGAATTATCAATTTTATTTCTGGTTACTTAACGGTTTTAAGATTGAGTAAGCTACGTATTCAATAACTCCTATATATGTGAAATATGTTAATTTTTGTTTCGAGCCGATACAATAATATAATAATAAAAATCGATATATTATTGTTAAAATATAATTGTTTTTGTTAATTTTTGTTTCAAGTTGATACAATAATATAATAATAAAAATCGATATATTATTGTTGCAATACTCTATTTGATTTTCGATATATCTTCTTGTTAAGATTAATTTATTTAATTAATATCTGAATTTAACAAATTATCCCGTCTCAATTAAAGTTTAAGAATATAACAAATTTCACTAATAAAATTCAATGTTGTGATCTAATTCTAAATACTCGATAAATTTTTGTATAATGTTAAATATCTCAAAATTTTATTTTTTTATTTTTTGTTTTGAACAAATATTTCAAATTTATATCTCAAATGATATAGCACTACATATTTTAATGATATCTGACATAACTAATCAAAAGAGATACTCCATCCGTCACTAATTATTTGACGTTTTAGAGTTTTTATTTGTCCCTAATTATTTAATATTTATTCAAATTTAGGAAAATTAATGACAATTTTTCCAAAATTACCCCAAATTATTCTGCCTATTTTTTTTTATACTTTTAACTCTTTCTCTCTCCTTATACCAACAAAACTTTTCTGTATATTAATGAGGGAGAGAGACAGTATGTTTTTTATGGGGATGTATGGAGAGAGACCAATGAGTAAATGAAGCATGAGAGTTTTTTTAGGAGATAATTATGAAAAAGATGTGTGAGAGAGTATGAATAACTATGATAAATAATGATTTAAGGGTATTATAGACAATTGAGTACTATATTTAATATTTTTTAATCATTATCTATTGTGTCCACCTCTAAAATGTCAAATAATTAAAGAGGGATAGAGTATCTAATTAAGGTAATGATAACACTTTTTGAAACCAGCAGTTAATTACCCATAAACTTTTTTTATCTATGGTGCACGGTGCACCTATTTAAAATTATGTTTATGATTTATTTAGTGTTTCACACTGAATGTTACTACCTCCATCTCATAATAATTATCGTTTTAGAAGAAAAAATTTTTCTCAATTTATTTGTCGTTTACAACTTTCTAGGAGAATAAATTATTTATTTTCCTATATCACCCCTACCTTCTCTCATTGTCCCAAGAAATTCTCCCTTGTATTAATAGTTTTCAACTTTCCATAAAGGGGTAGTGATGAAATTTTACACCAATTTTAATTAATAAATGATAGCACTAAATGACTTTCTTAATCCATATGCATCAAGCTAAAACGACAGTTATTATGAGATGGAGGGAGTATATCCTTTATATACCCTTGCACCTTAAAATTCTTTTATGAGACCTCGAGATTCTTCAAGAGACCATACATAGCAATTTATATGTTCTACGAGGTACACTACATATGCACAAATTGTAATGCTAATTTTTTTTTTAGTTTTCTATATTTTATTTTAAATTTTTTTTTATTACCTTTGTAAACTTTAATCGAGGCATGTAATTTTGGGTGATTATTATGTACTAGCGCGCGCGCGTGCACACACACACACACATACATACATATATATATATATATATATATATATATATATATATATATATATAGAATGACGATCAAATCCGAGAGTCCGGATTTTCTTAAAATCCGGACCTTTTTTTTTTTTTTTGCTTTTTTTTTTTAAATAACTTAAAAAAAATATTTAATATTTTATGGAACTAAAATTTTTCCATAATACAATGTTTTGGACGTGTTTTGAATACCTATACCAAAAAGTGGTGGTACAGTCTGCACAGACAGTACCACCATGTTTTGTTATACGTACCCAAATCACACCCAAAACACTATATTATGAAAAAATTTCAATTCCATAAATTTTTTTTTTTTTTTAGTTGTTTCAAAAAAAAAAAACAAAAAAAAAATAAATAAATAAAAGTCCGGATTTTATAGAGTCCGGAATCCCGGACTGGATCCGGACTCTATATATATATATATATATATATATATATATATATATATATATATATATATATATATATATATCATTATAGTAGTACATTACCATTACATGCAACAAAAAATTTCTAGGACGGACCAAATTATGTATTAGCACATAATCATAGACATTGTACCACAAGGAACTAAAATACACAACACTTCCTCGTTACTTTTTTTACCATTTATGCAGCAAATACAGTGTAACAGGGGTTGATTATAATTCTTCGAAAAATGAAAGAATATGTGCACAATGAACCATAATATAGTTATATTCTCTACTCAGCGGGAGTTTTATACAAAACAGAAAATGGCAACTGAAAACAATATGTGAACTACATGCAAAACAATGTAATGAACTTAGTAAACTTCAGCAGAACCATTGGTGGTAGGAAGCCTCTCTCGTTTCTCCACGTATGCTGATGGAAACCAGCCAGCTCGACCTCTGCATTCTCCTTCTGACCATCCCGACAGGCTAACCTGAGCAAACACATCGAGGAAGCAACTCAATTCCATGACAAATACATTTCAAATTCTTTTTCTATTCAAGTCATATTTGGATCCAAGGGAGGAAAGAACTGGGAGTTGGTTTTATTAAACTTCTGCATCTTAGATGTTTTGCAACTATGCTTAATCCCATGTACAGTTGCTTAATCCCATGTACAGTTGTTCCCCATGATTACAAAAACATCCGACTTTCAGTTGATTGTATTTTACTGAGTTAACATTAGTCACTTGAAGAGATGTGACATGCAAAATCAAAGCCAAAGAAAATCATTACCGAAAACATATTTCTAAGTTTAATCCCTTTCCAACCAATCAGTTCAGTATTGAGAAACAATATCTACCCTGTAGAACGATGTATTTTTCTATTCTTCTTTCCTAGCAGCAGCAAGATAATACATCCAAAAAATGAAAATAGCAATAATAAAGTAAGAGGTTTGTTTTGAAGCAAAAATGAAAACCTTTCGCACAACAATATAGTCCCCCACAGATAAACTCATTTCCTTCTCTGATGTAGCGTCGAAGGCATGTGTTGCCTGCAAGATTCATGCTCCAATCAGTACAAGTCTTGTAGTATGCAAGGAAAGTAGTTTAAGAATAATGGCAAAGAAGAATCACTAGAATGAATTTTGTAGAGTCTTTCCATGAAGTCATACAAAAATGTGAATATTATAGATAATATGAGTACCCATTGTCAGCAAAACTCTTTACATTCGACCATCTAAAAGCTCGTCTCATTTTCCATACATAGTTGTTCGCATTTTAAGATTTAATTACAACAGCTGAAAGCCAACATTGCATTAAAACTACATGCAAAAGTTTGTGTAGACAGTCTTTTTTAAGACTTTTTTATTAGTGCTATGTTTAGGATTTTGGGAAGGGAAACCAAGTAGAATGAAATATTTACTGAATCTAATAACAAGCATATCCTCCAATGGTCTATTTAGTTTTTTTTTGAAGTGCAATGGTCAGAAATATTTGACATTAGAAGATACCTCAGCCAAAAAGTACTTCATTTTTCCAGAGGAAAGATTGGGTGCAATTAATGGAGGAGCAGACTCTTTCCGCTGTTTCTCTGATACAATCTGACACCAGTTTTTAAATAATTGCGTTAAGAAGAATCACTAGAATGTACGCACATCTCTTTTTAAGAAAACAACAAAGTCAGTCACACACCTCGGTTTCAATTTCACGAAGAATAGCAGCTACCCTCTCGTGATAAGTCAGTTCACCTTCAATCTTCAAAGTAGTAACGTTAAGAACAAAAGAACACACATATTACTCTGTGCACCAAATATTAGTTCAGTACCATCAATTGCAGACTTACCAATGCAACAAGCCTCTGGAATGTCAGCCTTTGCTGCTGTGATTCCACAGCAGCCAATGCAGCTACTGCTTCTTTACCGAGTACTGCCATGTTTGCTTTGAGTTCCTGCATTCTAGCTTCTGCAGCATGCAGTTTTGTCACATTTTCTGCTATAGGAGCTTCCCTCACTCGTGCTTGTCTTTTGGCAACCTCCGCCGCCTGTTTGCTTAAAGGTCACACAGAAAAATGACATACAAGACTCCTCATCAAGTTCTGAGATTAGGGATTCAACCACTTAAAATTACGATATAAAGGGAATGCAGCTGTCTGATTACCTGTGTCTCTGCTTCTTGTCGCATTCGACTATATCGTTGTGCAAGATGGCGAGCATCTTCCAAAGGAGCCCCAGTTATCATTGCTCTCAAGGGTTCTAAAATCTAAAAAACAATTACGAAAAAAGATGGTGTTAAATATGATAGGTCAACGGTCAACCTATGAATAGATGCTTGCTTTTCTATTTTGGTATTAAATCCATATCAATGAAAGGCCAAATACTTGTCACCTGTCTTAGACTGACATTTCTAAATGCATGAACAGCCCATGCCAGGCCCAAAACTTTGGTACAGATACAATAATATGACAAAAGCTAGTTGCAGACACTCACTATAGCATGCCAATTTATTTGATTTAATTTTTCTCTGCAAGGCTAAGTGCTATTGGGGATACTTACATCCACAGGCCCCCCACTCACAGGGTGGTGGGACCCACCCCACTTTCATGTGAGAGCCAAGATGGGACTTGTGGAAATATAAAAACACTTGCGGACACAAAACTCCCAATGCATGCGTATTTACTGCAAAGTAGAGTGATTTTTTAAATTGAGGTAGTTATTTCTTTTGAGAGGGTGACTGGGTGGCCACATTATTTTTTCTCAAGCATATATTCTTTGTTCCAAAATTTCTGATTAATAGGATTGCTACATCAAAACTAGCAGGCACACCAAACTTGGAAATTAGTTTAATAAGTACAGATAATTAGATACAAATATGGAAGAGTAAGAAAAAGTACTATAGATATATACACACAGTAGTTCTTTTACAATTAATTAAAGAGCCCATTTTGAACGTTATGCTTATCAAACTTTGCGTCATCAACATTAGTGGCAACTTTTCAAAGTATGAATATCTGTCAATCCACCTGTCGTCATACTTGGTAAAGAACGAGTTTGAAGCTTAGACAGATACCCAGACCCAAATCCCGTACCTTATCCTATGTGACATGTCCTGTGACCCGTATTTGTATAATTGTATCTCTCTTATTATTCCTGCATTTTCAACAAACTAGCCCTGATTGAACTTCTAAATGTTTTCTTCTTAAGAGAAAGGCATAAAAGTAATAACATAGGAAAATCGCATTCAAGTAATGGAATCTTAACCTATTAGACAAATGTAAGTGAGCTTTTTTTTGTACTTTTTTAGTTGCATGTTCATAGAAGAAATATGTTGTATATCTCTATACCTTTGTCCTTGGTGCCTGATTATTTTTATTTTATAGCCTCATTATGGTCGGCAACCCTTTCTGCCAATATTTTTCTTTTTTAGATAGAACCTCTGCAAAATTATAATATAAAGGATTTGGCCTAATGTATTCTAACTTTGTTATTACCTGCCCTTCGGACCCAAGCTAGAAGACTGAAAATTGAATTTGTCTAGAAAATAATGATGACCCTGCATCCATCCTCCATCCTTCATTTCAATAAAAACTAACAAGGACCCGCTAACTTCTGTTCTGCTTTCTGATGACTGTACAAAATAGTTAGAGATTACAGCAGAATCTGCAACCCAATATATAATTTACAGCTGTCATGTTTCTCTGATCGCTTCCTAAAGTATTACTGAGATATACACTGTTACACCCAGAATAATTGATAATAACATTTAAGCTATTATTAAGGTTCTCAACCCAGATAAAGCAACAAGAATTCAGTACATGCTGAAAAAGAATGATTCAATAGATACATTTAGGGGGAATAGTAGATATAATAAAGACAACCCAACCTGTGAGAATAACAGCCTATTGAAGTCTTCTTGTTCCTTTTCCACGTGTCTGCGAGCATCACCATATATAGATGCGGCCTTGGATAGAATCTCATCATTGATGTTCTCAGAACCATATCTGCAACAATCCTCAGACAACTTGGTTCCTGGGGAGCGCAATATTAGCATAAATTCAATCCCAAATGCAAAAATATCCATTACCAAGAGCAATAGCATTTTAAAAACAACTGTCTTTATAAAGAATAATATAATTTAGTTCATCGAGTTCCATAATCTATATCTTAGTACGAATTTATTGCAGACACTATCAGTTCACTTTTCACCTGCTTCTATATGTTTATAACCTACGGCTGTAAATGCTTCTGCTGCTTTGACAATATCCTTCTGAAAATCCTGGAGCAATAAGAACATAATGCATTAGGTTCATTAAAAAGTACTAGAAGAAGTTCATAAATGGAAAGAGAAACCCAATCAATAGTAGGTGATGTTATACATCCTGTTAGCAACTTATCAGCAACCAAAATATGGGCCACATTTCAGATGTGTGTGTGTGTATTCATGCATGAGAAACAGTTCTCCCATCTTTACCTTTCCTGAACGAGTAGACCTGTACAGTTTCTCCAACTCATGATGTCTGTGCATCTCAACCTCATCAATAACCATGACGTCTGAGCTTTCATAACCACTAGCGCTGAATTGCTTTATTACAGCCTGCATCCAAATATCAACATCACAAACTGAAAGATAATAAGGACTAGAATAGCAAAGCAAAATTATTTATTAAGAAAATCACTTAATAGCTTTAAATTGGTCCTATTCAATAACATTTATTGAATTTTTTTATATTCGTTAAGGATTTATTGTAAACATTATGAAATCTGCTAATAAATTACTTGTTTCCCTGCATTTGACTACTCATATAATCCATACCTAGTCTTGTCCCTCCCCTCCGTTGTTACCCAGGATGTCCCCTCCAGCACATATTTATTTTCGTTAGACCAGTTGACAGATAATGAATACAAGCATAGCACTTGTAAAAACTTATGCTCTATTAACTACATGGATTCAATCGCATTCCTTTTAAGTACCTTGCCAACTTTGAATCAAGGTCAAATTTTTATCCAATAATGCACATAACAGTTACTATATACACAGCTCATAGTAATGCAGGATTAGCTAAGCTAAAAAATCAACTAAAAAAATAATACCTCTGTTCCACAAAAAGTGTCTCATTTGCCCAAAAAAATTAACTGAAAAAGAGTGTCATTTAATATTAGATGACCCAACATCTTCAAGTTTTCTATCACAAATTTAATATCATGCCATCACTAGTAAATTAAACACTTTATAAAGTTGGGGGTACGTACCTATGGAACAAAATATAAAATTTGTAACTTTTGCAGATGGATTCTCTTTGTGGAACTAAAGGAGTGAGAATTGAAAAGTTAAATGAATAGCTACACATAAAAATTGTATAACATTATTTCTTATACTCTAAATAAACCTGGATAGCCCCAAAATACATCATACTTATTTTTCAAACTACAAATTCTTACGGCTTTAAGCAATTTACCTTAAACCAAAACTCAATTATCATTAATCAGATAATCGTCCACACTAAAACTAAAGGGATTAAAATCAAACAAATAAAATAACCAAATTAAACATAGGATGATGTAAATCAATTTGACTTGTTTCTATTCTCTGTTTTTGGTTTCCAAGAAAACTATTACTAATTAAAAAAACTTGAATATTAAGTTTGATGTTACTCTAGCTTCCATTACTGACGAGCCCAACTCATCCAATGATAAAAGATTCCAAAATCAACCTTCAATTAATTTCTTTTTTCTACAATTTGCTCAGAAACCAAGCATATTAACTAAATTAAAATGGGTGATATTGATCTACCTGTTGCTGTTTGGCGACTTGCTCTCTGAGCTTGCTGGCTTGCTTCCTTAGAGCGTCCATTAATCTTCGATTCCAACCACAATTCAAGATTTTTGCTTCTGCTTAGAGTTTTGATCAATCCCAAGTTGTCAGATCCGACAACTATTGACAGACAGAGAAGGAAGAGCTATCTATAATCTATTACTCTGTTCAGATTGAAGTCATGAAGCGTAAAAGTTGTCAATTCCAAGCTGCTGTTTCTTGACCCGGCTTTAGTGAGAATTTGGGTCAAACTCGTGCGGGATGCACGGGCCCTCATTGCTCAAACTAAGCCCATCAAACTTAGGTTTATAATTTATTGGGCTTATGTAATCTTTATTTTTTTTAATGGGCTCCAGTCAAATTGATTTGGTTCACTAGTTCACCCTCACTTCCTTTTCCTTTAAAGTTAAAGCTTTGAATCCACATTAACAATTTTTAAAGGTATTTGGAAGGTTTTTGCAAGCAAACATTCATTCTTTCAAGTATTTGGAAGGTTTTTGATTTTATTGCGTCTAAATAATAATTGTTGTTTTCTCTCATATTTAGAAGCAGAAAAAATAAAAAATTTGCTCAAATTTCTTTTCTGTCATGTGTTAGGTAGGGTTGAGCAAGAAACCAAATTTGAACTGAAATCGCACCAAAAACCACACAAACAGTATCAACGGTTTCGGCGTATGTGGCAGTTTTAGGTGAGTTGAAAAATTAAATTTACGATTTCGGTTTGGTTACTGGCCAAAACTGCACGCATAAAACTGAAACCGCACCATGTGTGTGTGTATGTATGCAAGGGTGGATGGACTACAAGGGCAGGAAGTATGCGAGAAGTCAACAACTCGTTGTCTCTCAGTGCTCTTTCATGGTTGTTTCTTACAAGTTGTATTACTTAGTTTGCAGTATGAATGCTCTGCATTTATTAATGTCATCTTTTATATAATTTCTTTTAAAGAAGCTATTATTAATATTGTCTACTGATTATACCAAAATAATTTGCTTCATAATTTTCGGAACTAATTAGCATCAACATAATTAGTCTTCCCTTGTTAACAAGTAAGATTATCTATTAGTTTGATTTGTTTATTATTATCTTTGACAATGATATTGGTAATAATTGAGCATGATTAAAAGTTGATGGGATTAGTCTTTGTTTTTATGCATTTTTCATTGTTTCCTATCATTATTTGTATAATAAATTGTATAAAATTTTGTTGTTTCAATTGGTTTTGGAACAAAAAACGCACCAAATGAAACCACACCGCACCAATCACAAACGATTTCATGTGCGGTTTTAGATTTGTCAAACCGCACCTAAGCGATTTCAGGTATGATTTGATTTTTAAACCACACTATGCTCACCCCTAACGTTAAGAAAGTTAAAATTATTGATGAAGTCTTAATTTAGTGGTTAAGACTAAGAAACAATGACTTTTAGGTCATTCTCACATAGTTGAGTTTATTTTTTTTTTCCTTATATGAAGTGTGTTTTGTCTTTTATATGAGACATGTCTTTATATTACAGTGATTGATATACTTAATTACAAGAATATATTTTACTTTTTAAAAAGTGAAACTTGAATTACATGGGGAAAAAAGGTGGGCATAAATTGGCGGAGGCAACTGTAAGCTTTTGCCTTGTCAATATGCTTTGTTGATGTTTTGTTTTATTAATTTAACTCTTTTATATTCCTTTTCTAATAATCAACTACTATTATTATACACTTCTGTTACTTTTTTGATTGATAAAATGGAGTTATAAAATGCTTAGAAAGATACTCCTGTTCCTATTTGGTAAGGGAAACTTTAACCCATAGGATCAATTATATATTCTATTATATTTTTTAAAATAATTATAAAAATAATATATTTATAAAATATTTATACAATTAATACATTTTTTATATTTATTTATAATATTAGTGTAATTAGAATTCCTTACCGTCGGTGTCTGGACAGTTGAGAAGAGAGCAAATGCATGCAACAAAAAATACATCAAGGTCACCAGTGTCTGCTGAAGAGATTGATCGCCGGCACTATTATTGTCACCTTTCGCCGCCACCTCCACCTCCTCCTCTGTCGCTTCCACCTCCTCCTCTGCCGCTTCCATTATAACCGCCTCCATTAATCGTCTCCTGAAAATTTTTTTCTCATAGTGCAGTTGGTAGCCAAACCTCCATACTGAGGTAACATATTCTGTTCTATTAGGTTGTCAATTTATTTTGAATGTAATGTAGTTGGTAGCCAAACTTTCATACCAAGGTAACCTATTCAGTTTTATTAGGTTACCAATTTTATTTTAAATGTGATGCAGTTGGTAGTCAAACCTTCATGCAGTTGGTTGTCAAACCTTCAGACAAAGGTAATCAATTCAGTTTTATTAGGTTACAAATTTATTTTGAATGTGATGCAGTTGATAATCAAACCTTCATACAAAGGTAACCATTTTTGTTTTTGTGGATAACCAAATCGTTAAAAAAAAATTCAAAACAGTAACTCAGGTATTTCTGGAGATTTGCGGCGAAAGAGAAGGATGATGAAGGGGAAGTGAGGGTGATATAAAAGCGGCGCAACCAAGGACTTCTAGAGATTCGCGGCGGAGGAGGATGATGAAGGGGAAGAGAGAGGAGGCGATGATGAAGAATTGAAGATACTGAGCGGTGAGGGATATAGATGAAGATTAGGATAAAGAAGAATTTTTTTTGTTTTTCCCTTATTTTATTTTGAATTTGAATTTGAATTTGTTTTTGTTGTTAAATCCCAAATATTTGAATTTGAATTATTAATTATGACAGTTATTTCTCCTTGATTTTAGGTTTCTTTATTATTGTGAATTATACTATTTTTGTAATATGGGTCCTAATTACACTCTTTTTGTAATTATTTTGTGCATGTACTAATGGTATAATTACTTTTTAATTATTGTATATTTCTGTAAAGAACCCTAATTTATATATCTCCTAAGTGGCCATGAATGATGGGTGGGTCTTAATGTATTTCCATAATTATATTGTTATAATTATTATATTATAAAAGTATATTATATTGTTTTCTTATAAAAGTATTATATTGTTTATATTTTTTTATATTATGCTATGATAACTAATATATTAATTACAATAATAGGGTAATATTGTGCACAATGATTTTTATAAAAAAAATATTATTTATTTCTAAAATATATTATTTAACTAATAGTATATAACTAATTATTGATGAATAAATAAATAATTTAAAATATTTACAATAATAGTTCATATATTTATATAATATAAATGTCATATTTAAATCAATGATTTATTTGTTTATTTATTCATATATTCATCTAGTTATTTAATAATTAAATCTTAATTAAACTTAAACAATTATATTTATATAATTTAATTATGAACAATTATTATATAATTAAATATTATTGTCATCAACAATATTAATTTTAAAGAAGACTAACTAAATTAAGGAATGTATGAGAATAGGAGATATATAGCGGCAAGTAGATAATTATGGTAGTAAAAATATACATAAAAAGAATTTGAAATTAAATAAAAGATGAATAAATAATTTATTTTCTTAAATATTAATTATATATATAGCTTTTTCACTCAATTTCCCACAAACTTATCATAGGCATATCAAAAAAAATATCCAATCATATTCTGCCGACTTCAAATCAATGTTTTCATACCTAGACCGGCCACTCAATCGGAAAAGTTATCAGGTATTGAACTGATGATATTATAAATATATAAAAATATATATTATTAGTAATTAATAAAATTTTAAAAAATCTCATTTTTATGAACTAAAATATAATAAAGTTGAATTACAATATTACTAAAAGTGACTAATTTTAATAATAATAAAATTTTGGTTACAAAAAAATATTAAAAATAGTTAAAACCGATTTATTGAGTCTACTTAACCGGTTTTACCAATGATCAACCGATTCAATCCGAATTTTTATCAAAATTAAATAATTAATTAAATTCAAATCGAAATGCTAATCAATTCTTATTTGAACCGATTCAACCGTGTCAGTCCGATCCAAATTTCACGACCTTGGTCAAATTATGTCGACTTGTACAATCACACTTAATACCATGAATCCACATAAGTACGATAATAATTACTACATTAAATTTCTCAGTCATTAATGCTTGATTAAAAAGTGGGCATAAATAAAGTCTAAAGAACATGGTTGGTAATTAGTTAGCTCCAAAAGGTATTATGGGGGCCTGGAAATTTCCACACCACTACTTGAGTTGTGTTTCCCCCTCAGCTCACATGCCTTGCTCTATTTATTAGTAGTATTATGATTTTAATTAATTTTTTTACCTTTATTAGTAGCACCCTTAATTCCTTTTCTCATCTCAAAATTCTTTTTACTTCATGAAAGTTCCAAAGAATCCAACCACCAACTATGCTTCATCCATAAAAAGAAAAAAAAGAAAAAAAAAGTATCCTCATACTGCATTTCTACAACTAATGCACTTTGTTGGAAAAGATCTCTAAAAATAAATATCTATAAATTTATGTGCTCTCTATCATAAAGCTTTTATATATATATATATATATATATATATATATATATATATATATATATATATATATTTGAGAACATATTTATATTTAAGATGCAAAATTTTGGGACTTGAAAGCTAAAGAAAAGTGAGCCTTTAAATTGTGTTGAGGTGAGTAATTTTTTTACTTAAGAACAAACATACTACATGTAATATGTTTATGAACTTATATCATGAGTTTTTCTTATTTTCTCATAAAATTGTAACATAGCATAGAAAAGAAAGTAATACAATTTGATTCCACTAGCATTCCTCACTAAAATACGAAAGCAATGGGCGAAATATGAAAGAAAATCAAATTTGAATCGTCCCAATCCAACATATTCAATTATGGTAAAGTATGAAAATTTCAAACTATGAATATGAAAGAAAATCAAATTTAAATTTCAAGCCATGAATATTTTGTAATTCAATAATTATCGGTCCATTTCAACGAATTAAATCTGTCAATTCGGTCTATTTTTCAAAATATTGTTAAAAAATTATTTGATCAATAAGATATCTTTTTAATGTTAATTAACTTTAGTTTACATGCTCATAATATCATAGTGATACTAAAATATTTTATCCAAAAATGTTAAATTACAAAATTCTCTCTTGTTAGAAAAAAAAATCAGAAAAATAAAAACTAAAGAAAGAGAAAAGATCCTCATCCTCCAAAAATTAACCTACGATTGGATTACCTAAAGACTGCCGAGTCTCCTCACGAATCTGTGCCCATCTTTACTCTCTTTCCACACTAGAATAGTACAGTACCACCACAGTACAACAGTAGTAGTAATATTTTGAACTTTGCTCACATGCCGCACCCCCTCGATACAGAGAGACAATAATAGTAGGGCAGGACAGACAACCCACGATCCATCTACCCCATTTCTTTCCTTTTTCTCTCTCCTCCCTACTATCTGCCATAATCAATCATGCCTTCAGGCTCTAAGAAAAGAAAAGCTGCCAAGAAGAAAAAGGTTCAGCAGACCAACATCAACCACCCCAACTCTTCACTGAACTCCCATGGTGCTTACTTTATATCTCTTCTTTACTTTTATTGGGACCAATTTACTCGTACCCATCTGTCATTCAGTCACGCTCTTATCTTTTTTTAATCTTTAATTTTGACTTGTCTCTATTATTGAATTGGTGGGTATGGCTAGATGGTTCTTGTTTGGCTTTGATTTGAGTTAAATTAGTTTAATTGATCTCTATCTCAATTATAATTGTACAAGTTTCATTTTTGACACATGGGTAAAAAAAATTATTTGTGGGTTTGTGACAGTGTCTCTTATTTTGCTTGATTTTGAGTGTGTATATATGTGAACTAGTCTAATGGGTTCTGGGCATGTGGTTTGTGTTTCTGGTACTTGGCTGATGTTTGATGTGTTTTTCATAAGCTTATAAATCAATCCACTCTAACTCAATTATTATCTTCTTTTTTTCTGAATTATTTGGCTTGATAATTGGTTGAGTATTTGTTATTTTGTGTTGTTTCACTGGATCTTGTATTGAATTCTTTGAAATTGATCGAACCATGGTAGGGGATGATGATGTCAAACACTACGATGAGAAAGAGAGTGATGGTGGGGAGGTTAGCTCTCCTGCATCTCAGGACCACCATAACACCCAGCATCCATTTGCTGAGGGAGAGGAGAAAGATGTGGAGAAGAGAGTTGATAGTTCATCTGTTCAGTTACTTGTACCAGAGAAGAATTCTGTGGAGGCAGTAAATCATGGAGAAAATATGCTAAAAGTTGGGACAGAGGAGGAGGGCGTTGTTCAGATTGAATATGAATTGAAGTCAGAAGATTCCAAAAGCAAGGATACAATTATTGAGTCCACAAATGAAATACACAATGGAGGGTCATCAGGGAGCTCTAGCAGCAGCAGCAGCAGCAGTAGCAGTTCAGATGACGAGTCTCATGCTGTTGAGGAAAAAACAGTAGTAGTTCAAACTGGCCTGGCTGTTGAATCAGTTAAGCCTGTTGAATCTTTGCTAGAAGTGGAGACTCAAGTAAATGATATCATTACAACTGGGGAAACTGATAATGGGGTTGTTGAAACTGGGTCTGCTGTTGATTCAGTTAAGCTTGTTGATTCTTTGTCAGAAGTGGTAAATCAAGTAAATAATAGCATTCCGGGTGGGGAGACAGATAATGGGGTTGTTGAAACTGGGCCTGCTGTTGATTTAGTTAAACCAGTTGATTATTTATCAGAAGTGGTAAATCGCGTAAGTGATAGCATTCTGGTTGGGGAGACCGATAATGGGGGTGTTGAAACTGCCTCTGTAGTAGAGCAGGATAAGGTTACATTGACAGAACAGGTAGTTCAAGTAATTGAGAGTGCTTCAATTGATAATCATATGGCTTCTTGTGTGGTTGAATTGGATTTGCAAGAAAATGGGGAGAAAAAGTTACCCACATTGGATAACAATACTGGACTTGCACCGGTTTTGATGGATTTAGGATCTAGGAAAAAGGAGGATGAAGTGGTTTCGACATCAGAAGAAAAAGCAGAAGTGTTTTTGGATGCAATGGATTCTGCTACTGAAGTACTTGAAGACAAACTAGTGCTGTCATACAATGCTCCTAATGTCCTTACCAGTAACGGTGCAGAGCTTGTCAAAGAGTCTGAGAACCCTGTATGTTCCGATAGCCAGGTATTGACCCTTTTATGTTCTTGTTTAAGAGTGTCATTTATTAATTGGTTGCTTCAATATGTGCCAAACCAATGTCTGGAAAGAAACAAAAAGAATTCTGGACATTTTTTAAACTGTAAATTATCTAAATATTTTTGAAATATTGTGCAGCCTCTTGTAGCTCCAGCTCCACGAATGGTGCAAAAAACTTCCTTGAAGAGTTGTTGTGGAATGTTTGAGTTGTTTTCGGGCTCTGACAGATGATTTCAGGATGGTAGCTTTACATATCTATGTACTTCTGAACCAAAGGTGTTGTTTTCGCATGTGCTCTAGTAAAGGTTCCTTATTTCAAGCTTTATAATCGTGTTTTCACATCTCATTTGCTTGGTTATATCTCAACGACTTTTATTTCAAACTAGTTGGTTATGCTGAAAATGAATCTCATAAGACTAAGAGGTGCAAGAAGAAAGGCAAGGAGAAAAATAAAAAAGATAAAACCAATAAAAATAAGAAAAGAATAAAACAAAAGAATATAAATTAAATAAAAACACATTCATATATATAAAAACCTAAGGTAAAAACATAGGGGGAAATGTGAAGTAGAAAAAAAGGGGGAGGGAAAAGAGAGAAATATAAAATAAAACAAAGGGAAAGGGGAAAAGTATAAAGAAAAAAGAAGAAGGTGAAACATCAATATTAATCCGCCTGATTGATATGAAGATGTTTTGCACTGACAAGATGTAGACAATTCCGTGAATGGTATTAACTAGGACCAGTTGTTGTCTTGTAGTAATTCTATGCTAAAAATTTTGTCACCTTTCTATGCTGTTCATATGTGCTTTTTTCTTTAAATTTCTGCTCATCCTTTATGTATTCATGTAAGAGTGGAGTTATATGTCCTTTAAGACCTGTGGACTACTGGACTGATGTTTTTTGCTGCCGATAAGAGATTGATAATTCAATGACATATTGCTGCTTTACGCCATGTCTTGTACTTGTAAGTCAGTAGTAAAGTCAGTTGTTCAACTAGTAATAATCCCATACCCGATAACTAGTTCTGTTTCTTCAACATTCATATTTCTTTTCTTCTTAACCATTTAATTTGCTCTTCCCTCATTTTTTTTCCTTTCTCACTAACTACTCTCAAGTCTTATGGTTTAAGAGCCAACATCTAAAGTTGAGCAAATCTCTCTGAGCTATTAATACATAGTGCGTTTTAAAATTGAATCTATGGTTGGGGTAGTTAGCGAAAGCTTGTAAATTAGGATTCTTAATAGTGTGGAGGAAAGACGGTAGGATTATTGATCAGAATGGATCGAAATTAGCTTCTCTTTTTTAACTTGTGTATAAAATAAAGTCAGAATATTGGTTTTGGAAACTTTGGACAACTACTAGTTCTAGTATTTATTTGCTCCATTAATGGCCAAAAGGTAGGATAATGGGTTTAGGTTTACTTAGGGCTTAACAGGGTGGGTAGAAATTGCAATGAAATGTGGGCTGTTAACTGTGGTTTAACCTTAATTGGATTGTGTTCTTGTTGTATAGATGTACACTTGAACTCTTGTTAGAGCTAAGAACAAGGTTTTCTAATTATGGATTCTGTTGTCTAATAGAAGTACGTAAAGTTAAAGTAGAAAAGACGGTAGTTACTGCCTAAGTGCCTGTATGCATTACATTTGACATGAACTTTTCTACTACAATAGATAGTCCATGCTTAACAAATTTATAGAACACAAGCCCCCTGGACTTCTATGAAGGAAACTATATTTTAGCTAGCATCTTATAAATCATATTATTTAATAATAATTTTGTGCGTAGGAGATCGACATCTAATCCGGAATTCCTATGCTTGCTCAATCGTCTTGAAATTATAGATGGTGGCAACAGCAGGACAAGAAAAATAATAGAGATTGCAAGGGTTTATTAGTAAATTATTTTGTATTGTTTTTTATACTTATCCAAAAAATAACTTGTATTGTTAATTAGCTTAAGCAGAACTATATTGGATCTTGGTATTTTAGTTAGTCACAACATATGCTCTATGTCCCTCTACTACAGCCTAGAATCCATCCAGCAAATATAGATAATACAAGTACCATAAACTATTAGAATATCGTAGAAACATGAATAAACTTATATTCCTAGCAAACAATTTCATACATCTGCCGAACTTATCTATCAAAAAAAAGAGAGGATGATGTATGGACAAGAAACCTTGTTCTTAGACTACATTTGCGACTTTTCATACGTAACATCCTTTGAAATAATTACCTCATTGATCCTTCAATCAATATTTGAGACTGTTCTTCGTCTTATCAAAACTATAAAGGGGTCTCATTTTCTGCTACTTCATGACTGGGAAAGACACCCATAACGCATAAACCCAATCTCCACTGAGACAAACAAACTTTATAATTAATATAGTAGGAAACTTATCTTCTAGGTTTACCCTCTTTACTTTTTTGACAAGGTCTCAATGTTCGACGAGGAATCTGAAATTCAGTTGACTCTGACAAAGAATGCCCACTAACTTTACACAATGAATGATCCTTGTTGGCAACAACCATGCGGATCATCCACCTGGAGCATTTATTGTTCAATAAAAAATAAATCAAGAATATGAAAAACCCTCCCTTATTTCTGTTGACCATTGGCTGTCCTGGAACATTTATGGAGGCCTAAATGTACATCTTAAAGTTAAGCTTCTGATTTGAATACTTTCCTTGATGGCCTATGCACAAACATTTGTTTGAATAGATTGCAACACTGATATTTGCTCCATGCATGTCGCTATTTTGCTACAGAAAGACAAACAAGACTGCAGACCTTTTAACTTTGTTGTCCAATCATTTCTCACTTTCTAGTGTGTATGTTGGTAGTTTCTTTAGAGACTCCATTGCCACTGAATTAAGCTTGATACTCTTCGTGGTTACCATTTGATGCAGAAACATAGCATAGAAGAGCTTCACTGGAGCACCTAAGAGTGATGAACTATAAGGAACTGGATGCAAACAGCATGCGTCTTTGTAATAGTTCTCTTTACATGCTTCCTCCTAAAAAATAATGGCCAAGGACCTGTCCATGCAAGGAACTAATTAGGTTCTAAGTAATGGTAGTGTTCTTCTGGTAGGCAGTTTGAAGTCCTCGCTATAGTGCTTTCTTTTTTCTTTTGCAGTTTAAAGTTTTTCTTTCTTTTTTTCCTTTTCTTTCCTTTTCTTTTCTTCTTACAAACTTTTTATCCAGTGTTTTGTCTGTCTCTCAAGGATGGGATTTTGAGAATGAATAGATAAAGTAGTCGTGCAGATATTTGTTTAAATTGGTTGCTGTCACTTTATGATTCTCTTCAAGTTATTATGTGATGTAGCTGTTGATGTTTGTATGCAATATGCATATTCTTATGTGCAATCTTCTCATTCATGGGTCTTTTGATGTATTGTCATTGTAATTTTAAGCAAAGGTGCTGTTAGACTAATTATCTCTCCTTTGTATCTCTTTATACTTTGAATATGTTTATAATTAATTGAAAACCTGTTTTTTTTATCATCTATCTGAAACTTTGGAACATGATCTACCCAAAAAAGATTGTGTTTTTACCATATGAATTAATAACTGGACAAATATAGTGCAATTTAGTAGGATCATGCAGATCAAAGAGCATAATAAGAAGGCCATAGATTTTGGAAACACAACAGTAAATGATATCACACACAAATACCAAACAAACAACAATCTGTAAACCACAAATAGAAGAAATAAAGAGGGAAAAAATTGAACACAATTCACAACCAAATCAGGATCATCTCCTTATCGACGCAGCGCCGTGAATAGCAGCTATGTATAGGAGTTGAGTAGCAGAAAGGATAATAATGAATGCTTCCATTGTTCTCTGCAAATAGAATTGAACTTGTTAGTCCATAATTCATATAATTTCTCAGCTTCTTTTACTATTTATGATTTTCCTAAAAAATCATTCATTATCGCGGAAGAAAACTATTATTTCTTCTACTCACTAAGCGCGCATTTCTGGCGTGTAGCTCAATTTCTTTGCTGGCAAACCTACACAAACAAACAATAATCTATATATAAATTCAGGGGAAAAGACATTAAAAGCAAATGGTACTACTCATCAATCATCATAGGGATTGAATGTAAAGTTGTGCATAGATGAGATGAATTACCCCATGGCAAGACAGGTAAGAGCCCAAGCAATGGTGGCAGCAGAAGCGGCTGATGGCAAGCTATCGTGGTTCCAGAAACGAACGTGGTTGAATCCAGAGATAACTGATGCAACACCAACAACACCAGCTATCAGAGAAAATGTTACAAAGAATCCGGTTGCAGCATTTCCCATCGGAAAGTATATAGGCGAAAAATGAGCTGGAAGATCAAATCCTGGACCTGTCAAAACCATATATATACATATACATGCAGAATTTATTAGTATCCTTCTAGTTAACCCAGTCCAAATAGGTATATATATAGTCGTGCGTGGCAACCACAGTTAACTAGAGGTTGTTTCACTAATTTCATTAATGGCACTTTTGTCATTTCACCATTTTATCAAGCTGAACTACATCATTTTGGGCTGCTTGCCACAATAATCATAACCACATTTTTTTATATAAAGTAGCCTTAGTCAAGCTTGGCTTAGGTATTAATGTTAGATAACATTTTCCCGACATAGATATATGTAGTGAGAGAGAGAGATACCGATGATGAAACCATGATCGATAGCTCGATTCATTGCCCAGCCACCAATGCCTAAAATTATGGCATACATGCAGAAGTTAAGGACTAAAAGAAGCATTGCAACCGATTTCAACTGCCCACCAGCCATTTTGTAAAAAAGTTTAGGGAACTTTCAAGATATTGTCAGGGATCTTGAAAGTTTTATAGCAGGAATTAGGGAATTAAGATGTTTGTGGATAGGAAGATACATGTGATTTGCCTTATAAATGAATTTTTTGGTTCTTTTCTTGCAAGGCTATGATTTCCAAAAGGCTTTGTGCGGTTGTAAAGAATAAAGATAATATATGTGTGATGCTTCATATACAAGGCAAGGCAACTCATATAATGGATAACTAATCAATGAATCTGATTCATCATATAATGAATCATTGCTTTGTTATCCAACAATCGACTCATTTCAAAAAATAAATAAATTTAAATGTTAAAATTTATGTTCATTAATAATTTCACTTAATATCTCTATTATAACTTTTTAATTTCTCACTCTAATTTTTTTGAACTTTCTCTCACTTATTAAAACTATCCTTCTCTCTAAAAATTTCATTTAAAATAAATACAACATATTTATATAAATCTCATGCAGACGAGACGCTAGAGTAAGGAAATCACTTTATTTCGATCATTCTTCTTAATTCTTATTATTTACTTACTTTCCTTAAATACTCTTAAAAGCTTTGTACTACTACAGGAAGTAATACATGTGTTCATACTTTTTTAGTAATACTGTCTGTGTGTTCATACATACTTAAAAATGGTGCTTTTTTATTTGGTAATATTATTGTTTTGCTTTATATCTGCTTACAGTATTATATTGCTTCATGTTGTTCCTATTATTTTTTGTTTTATTTTACACCACAAATTTACATATGAAATTAATATAGGAGTGCATCATATATATCAAATCAGTGACAATCATAGATAACGGAGTTCTTTCTCATAACATTCTTTGTTTAGGCTTTGTTATAATTCCACCACTAGTTCTTCATAGGGGAGATAGTTATATTCTTTGCCACTCGGGAAGATGTGCTAGCCTTTTGTCTTATATTTTTTTAATATATATATTTTGGACTTTGTCTTCTCATTCACTACATTCCCATTAAACTGGTCTTAGGATATAATATAGTATTCTATCATAATGTTAAAAAGATCTAGTTACCATAAAGTCAAAAAAAAAAAAAAAAAAAAAAAAAGGATAAGATACTTGAGAGGCTATCGGACTCTGTATAATCCCTTCGTTTTAACCAATAAATAAATAAAAAATCACCACCACATAATATGCTCAATATTCTCAAGATCGTCCAGTATATATTATTTTTCTAACTTGTTCCAAACTTTTATACGGGATTGGCAGTTTGGTGCGAGTGAAAATGTATTGCAGACATTATATTATACTATATTATTATAATAAAAAATTGTCAAAAACATACAGAAGTTGCCTATAGAAATGGACCCAACAGCTGTATTCATCAAATAGATATCAAAAATCAACAACATAATAATAATAATAAAATCTTTTCAAAAACATTAGAAAAACTGGCAAATGAAGTTTACTACTAAATGTAACGTAGAACTTCCTAGGAGGGCCAGAGACTCATTCATCCTCCTGGCTGCGCAACCTTGCAAGCTTGTTGGTAACCACAACATCAAGCTGGGCAGCTCTCTCCACAATCTCTTTCCTCTTTCTTGTGGATACATTATGGGCAATCTCGGCACAGTATTTCCTGCAAAACAACAAATCGCCAAAAAGTAAAGAACTGAATTAAATAAATGGGACAAGTATTGTCAACAAGTGAAAACAGGGACTGGACATGTTGATTTACCTGTTGTGCATCATCAGGATTTCAAGCTCCTTGGCATTGTGCACAACAAACTTCTTGAAACCATTGGGAAGAAAGTGACGAGTCTTCTTGTCTGAACCATAACCAATATTAGGCATCAGAGTGACTCCCTTAAACTTCCTTCTAACCCGGGAATCAATACCCTTTGGCCTGCGCCAGTTTGGCTGTTATAAACAAACAAGCTACT
The DNA here is from genome assembly GCA_016801055.1 of Panax notoginseng. Lineage (NCBI taxonomy): Eukaryota > Viridiplantae > Streptophyta > Magnoliopsida > Apiales > Araliaceae > Panax > Panax notoginseng. Next base: position 232,477,626 of record CM029014.1, read on the forward strand.
TGTAAATACTCTCGACTAAAATGAATTAGGATACTATAATTTCATGTTATGAAGGTCAATTAAATGTCTATAATGCACATGTATCTATAAAAAAGAACCATGAAATGAATATAGAACATTAACAAATATTTAAATTATTTTACAAAACTTAAAACAATTTAGCAAACAGACCCCAAAAAAACTAAACTAAGCAAAAACAATAGTGAAATACATAATAACAATATTCACTACCGTTTCATGTCTAATTAAAGCAACAAAGAAAAAAATGAACTTAAATAATTTTTATCAATGATTCTTGAAGCCGAGGGATGTCTTTAACAACTAATTCTAACAAAGGTACCATTGACCAATTATGTAATCTAATCTTATATTTGAATGAAGGGATAGCTTTAGTGTTTAAAGTATGAAGAAGAAGAAGATGCACTCGAAGTTCAATAGAAGTCAAGTTAATTAGCTAAATTTAAGCAATTAAATCAGTAATGAAACCATGCTATTAGTGAAAATATAAGCAGGGATTTAGTAACAGAGAGCTTATAAAAGATAAAGCTACTATGTCGCAAAGACCTGTTTTACTTAATTTTTGCCCTGAAAACGAGACACCCAGCAACAAATAGAGTCTGGGTATCAGATACCATAGGCAATAATCTTTTCTTCAAATAACAGTTACAAAGACAAAATACGACAAAAATATAATCTAAATATAATGGTATGTGCAATCTCAGCCGAAAGATGGTGAAATTGTACATGATAATCACTGATCAATCAGAACAAATTAACAATCTTCATCATAGATTGCACATCCAGTAGAAACTTGAGTACAATAGTAATACTAACATTAATTAATATAATTTAAAAATGTAAATTTAACAAAAATAGTTCAGCCCAAATAATGTTGGAAGACGAGCTGTGCAATGGAGATCAGATGGTAGTGCATGTTTAAATTCATCATACAAATGCAGAATAGATGGATAGGTATCCTCACATCTCCTTGCAAAATCCAATATCAAAACCTAGTTTTCTAAAATTACTAATAAAACAAATAAAGCTTTAAACAATAACAAAAACACATGTCCCATAAAGAATCAGATATAAAAAGTCAATCACCATCTTGCATCAAGTGATGCAAGTTAGACTGGGGCGACAAAACTATCATCATATTCCTCATTATTCAAGGTGAATTAATTAATCTATCAAAAGCACTATATAAAAAAATTGATAGAACACAAGGAGCTATAAATTGGTTAACAAATCAGTGTACAACAAAAAACAATATATATTTTGGCAAGGACAAAAACATTGAACTACAGCCCACAAAAATACAAAGAGATGTTTTTGAATATTTTCTAAAGAACAGTGGTTTCACAAACCATATCTACCATAATAATTTGTTTTTGGGTTGAAGAGCAAAAAAAGACTTCTTTACAGGAAAGTCTGCCAAAATGTCATATGGGAAGTATTATCAAAAGCAAATAGTTTCATTTTCAATAATTTCCAAGCTTCGATTAGATAAAATCACAACCTTAAATTGCATTAAAATATTTATTGTACATAACCAACTTTCTAACCAAAACTTACAATTAAATAAATTGTAAATCCTTGACACTTCAATAGAAATAAATGAGCGACAGGATCTCCATAAATCAAAACACAAAATAAAAACTAAACTCTCTTCCAATAACCCAATAATAATAAATATTTAAACTTAATTTTGTCATAAAATAACAAACTAAATAGATTCATCGGTGCCAACACAGAAAAACACATAAGAAACAAGCATATCACATAGCTCACTCATAAATCAAAGAAATACTATGAAAAAGTACTATTAGAACTGAAAATGGATCTATCTCAGTTATAAATCGGTACTATACCTTGACAGTAACAAGACGGTCGCTCCATGGCCTCTTGAACTTCTTGACTCTCTTCTTAACAATCTTCTTTGTCAGTATAGGCACCGCCATTTCTACAAACTTCACTCACCTTCTCCACCTGAACAATTAAGAATCAGATTATATATATATATATATATATATATATATATATAAACAGATAAATTCATATTTGAAGAAAGAGAGGCGAGAGAGACTCGCACAAACCTAAGGTTTACAGCCGCCAAGCTCCGTTCTAAAATGGTTTCTCGATAGTTTTTATAAGCACTCTCTCTCGACTAGGGTTTTGTAAGCTCAACTTTGGGCCGGGTCAAGTTTAAAGTCTCACCTCGGACCAGCCCATCTAAACAAAATGGGGTTTATCAAAAAAAAAAAAAATCATTATTGTCAGTTTGTCACTAAAATTACACAGGTTATAAATAAACGAATACTAAAATTTTTGACACAAGATACTTATTAAATCGAATGTATATATTCAAATGATTTTATCATATCCAAATTAATATCAATCCAACTCATTTCGTAAACAACATTATAGGAAGAATGAAGGAAATATCTTATCGAGATAATTTTATTTATTTCGATAAATATGCTATTCAGATACTTAAACATGCTTGGATGATAGAAACAGGTCGACAAGCAATAACATGAAATGCACGACGTGGTGAAAAAATATGAGTACATATATCTTCAAACAAACCAGTTACAGTAAGACCCGCATAAATACGTATAGGTTCTGGGGAATATTAAATCCTTTTATGAAATGCGTAGAGTAACAAAAGCGTCCTTGGAGTAATCTCGTAATTCTTACGGGATGAAGATGGTGGGGTCAGTCCATAAAATTTCTTTTTTTTTTAACATTTGGCCTAACGGGTTGAGAGGAGATAATGCATCAAGTTGTTCGCAAGGCCAACTTGATCATATTTCCCACAAATCTTAGGTTCACCTAGGAAAGTCGCCGACTCTAACTACCGTCCCTATACGATCCTTACTACATGTAACCAACTACTCATCTTGCATACTCTACATTCATGATACACGTGCACGTATTGCATTTGTAAATTATGTGAAGTAAAATAAAAAATTTATAAAATTTAAATGACTAAATAAAAAGATAAAAAAATTAATATAATTAAATTTATAAAAAGAACAAATATTGTGTAAAACAAAATCACCACTTACGTCAACGTTATAAGATAGAAGATTAACTGAATAATTTTTTTAATTCCACTATCCCACATAAAAAGGATATTATTTGTCAAAAAAAAATATTCCAACAAAAGAATTCACTACTAACATAAAGTGACGCAATAATCTCATGTTTATTATCATAATTCCATGTATAATACTAAACTAACAATTTATTTATTTCACGACATTACATAAAAACAAAATATATTTTTAATATTTACAAATCTTATACTTAAATTTGTTTAATAAACAAAGGAAGTATAATATAAATATATATTCACTTTATCGCACAATAAGTATTGTGTTTTGACTTTATGAAGCATATTAAAAAAATTATAGACTATATCACTATATACGAAGCATATTTAAATTTATCACTCATGTCTGTTTTTTCTTTTTTCTTTTTTCTTTTTTGTGGACCTGCTCTTTACATTCCTTTCATATTTTAAATTTTTTAAAAAGAAAAATGAAAACATAAAAAGAAAATTTCTCCCAAAGATGAAAATTAACATAATACACTGATATATAATGAAACTCAAAAGTTTATACACCACAGAAAATTATTATCAATGAATCAAACACTTTCACATCATGTGAAGAGAAGAGTATTCAAAGCTATAAGCCCCCACCACCCCCACCCCCACCCCCACCACCACCACCACCACCATAGTCTATACCTAAAAAAAGGAGACATACTTGTATATTCTTATGGGGTGTCCACTTTCTAATTTTAATCTTACATGTATCTAGATTTTTACTCTGTAACCTCCAGCACACAAACCTTACTTGGAGGAGAAGATTTCAAAGTACTGTAAATGGAACTATGAAGCTCATATGAATTCCAAGACGATGGTGCGACATCAACCAACTCTTTGTCCACCTTTTGAACATGTGAATTTAGCTTTGGAATGGCATGGAAATGGAGTTTATCAAGCTCTTTCGTCAACTGCTTCATAAAATCCATCGAGAAGATCATGTGAAAGTTCTCCTCCGAATTGTCCATATTTTTGAAGAATTTGATTCCAACGTCTGCTTTACTTGAATCTACTAGGCCGAGTAAGCTCTGACCTCCAACATATCTTTGATTAGCAGCGCAGACCTAGAAGCAAGAATTGTGCAAATAAGTCTATGTGAATCACATTAAGATACTAGGAAGTAAGTAGTGGATATCAAACTCGGTTCTGTCTTCCATGTACGATAGATGTAATATATTGAGTAGATGACTCGTTTTAAACTATAGCAATTATAGAAAGCACATGCAACATTTACAGTAGATGCTAAAATATTTTTCTAATCTTTATCCAAAAAATTCAGTTTCTTTTGCCATATGCCTCAAGAAGGTAGATGATCATGACGATTTTAGGAGAAATGCAACTGAGGAGTCACCTATTTTTCTATTGCATGTCAATAAAACAAGCCATACCGTGATAAGAAGAGGCAGTGAACAAAAACGTGTGGAATTTAACTAAAAAAGATTATGTGCCCATAATATGTAAACGCGCCCGCCTGATCTGTTATTCGCGACTACATCCTAATGCATGACAACATATTATCCTTAGCATTTAGGTATTTCTACTCATTTTTTCACTCCAACAGTAGATATATCAACCTTTTATACCTGCTAGAAGATCAATAACAAGCCAAGAGATAAAATAATTTGGTTAGTCATCTTAGGTTAAGATAATTTGGTCATCAACTTATAATTTTTAAATACAAATTACATAATAATAATAATAATACATGTCCAAATACAATGAATATAATTATAATTAGTTCTCTTAAACAATGTATCAATCATATTACCTTTTCATCTTCGTGTATATAACTACAATATCAATCAATTAATATATATATATATATATATTGTAAAAGCACTTCAATTTAGAGTTTCTTGATTATCAAAAAATCACATATAATATTATGATACTTATTGTGAGACGGAGGGAATATAATCAAGGAACATTCTTAGTTTCTGTCATATTCATCTATTAATTTTAACATGAGAGCATTTGATGAAACAAACTAAATAAAATAAAATAAATGATGATAATAATATCATATGTTTGCGTGTGGATATAATAATAATAATAATAATAATAATCTAAAAGACAAACCTACAATTAAATTAGTAGATAATTGTAAAACCATCGAACTTAAACTGAAATGAATTTTAATCACCAAGAACAGAGAATATATATATATATATATATATATATATATATATAGGAAATGATCCATAACAAGTATTTGTTATGGATGAAAATTGGGCAAATAGCATCTCCACCACACATTGCAAGAATCAAGGGCTGGAATTAAAAAATAACACGCATTCCGCCAGACGAAATAGCGGAGCATGAAAATATTAAAACCCTTCTACTATATAAACTAGAGGAAGATAGAAAAAAGATTTCAGTCCCCAAAAAGTATAATTACCCATAATAAAAAGTATTTTATTTATATAATAAACATATTAATATGCTTTTGAATAAAATAAAATTGAAAAGAAGAAGAGGAAAAAGGAAGCGTAGGCCAGCGGGCCACCACTGTGCTAATTACCCATATCCAAACATGCTTCGCTGCTAACCTATGAGCGCAGTCAGTCGAGCGCAGTCGATGGCTACCTTATTTGCTCAAAATTCTCTCTTCTTCTTGTCGAAGCCAACCGTGCTGAGAAATTGCTTTAGAAGCTTTGTGTTTTCCGCTTCATCTTTCTCTTTCTCTACCTCTTCGGTTCTTCCCGCTGACAATTCTCGTCGGCAAAAGTGGAGACAGCCGGTTGTTTCGGTTCTGGAGCTTGGTGGAGTTAAAATTGCTAAAGATGGTAATTATATTGAAAACCCCACCTAATAAAAGTGCGTATTTTATTGGTTATGGCTAAAGTTTGCTTCTTTTTGGTGCAATCTTGTTTGATATATATGCGTTGACGGTTAAAGCCAACTAAAATTGTTGGGTGGCTTATCCTTTGGGGGTAATTTGGGGACTGAAATCTTTTTTCTATCCTCCGCTAGTTCATCTAGCGGAAGGGCTTTAATATTTTCATGCTCCGCTACTTCGTCTGGCGGAAGGCGTGTTTTATTTTTTAATTCCAACCCTTGATTCTTGCAATGTGTGGTGGAGATGCTATTTGCCCAATTTTCATCCGTAGCAAATATTTGTTATGGATCATTTCCCTATATATATATATATAAGAGAGAGAGAGATAGCCCGTGCCTCGCACGAGTTCCATATATATAAGAAAGATAGCATGTGTCTCGCACATGTTCCAAGCTTGTATAACATAGTAATATTATAAATGAATTACTATATACTCTTTCCATTCCACAAACAAGAGTCCCATGTACAAGATTTGCAAACTTTAAGGATATATTTTCTTCCATGTTTATCCTTAAATATATCAAGTGTTTATTGTAGTACTGGCAGAATGGTAGTGAAATCATATTTTTATACTTGAGTACATTATGTCATATTATACTATTATCAATAAAACAGGAATCTTTTTTAGGAACAATTTTTTTTTTTTGACAAATTACTCTTTTTTCTCCTGGACAAGCAAAAGACGAGCACTTTTGAAGGCTGTTGTTACATACCCCCTGGGATTTACTGGAATTGGTAAATTTTTGCTCAACTTTCAAGTGCTAAGCAAAATAGAGACTTATGGGAGTTCTTTTTTAATAAGAAAATATTATCATCTTCTGCTGTCTGTTCATACCTTAATAGATATTCAATATAAGTAGTATCTGAAATAATATTAAAGCTTCTAACCTCAATATACTCCACACCAATGTCGCAAAGATTCTCTAAAATGTTGTTGGATGAAAGTGAGCTAATAACCCCACCAGATCCAATCGGTACTTGTAGTATCTCCCATGGTGACTTCATCAAAATCCTACTCTTGTTGTGCTCCAGAGAACTATTAACAACAGGTAGCTTTTCTTCTTCCAAGAACCAGACCTAAAAATAACTTGTATATAAGAGACATGTATAAAGTACGCAAAAAATAAAAATAAATAAATACAATCACATGTTTTAGATGTGATTGCTCAGAATCATTCATGATGCTTCCACGCTGCAATCACATTTAAGAAACTTTGACCATTCATAATTTTACTCATGTTAAAGTTGATCCAACTTACCAATCTGAATTGAAAGCCTCCAGGTTAAAATCCTCATATCATGATTGCTAAATTCATGACTCTGGAGGTTTTAGCTTAAGATATGAGACTATTTTGAAGTTCAAGTTCCAATAAATTCCCTTGTATGAATCTTTACTTTGGGATTCCATAAAAATGTTGTAATTTATGGCATGAGATGCTGAAAACACCAAATTAGTATCAAAATATAATTTTTTCCATCTTAGAATCCAGTCAGGTTTTATTATGAAAAGCTTTAGATTTTACTTTTCAAAAGTGCAACACTATCTGATATTCAACATTTTTTACAAATATTTTTATTTAAAAAAATATATATTTGTCTTACTGTAAGATGCAGTTGATAATTATCATTATCACGGAGAGTTTTTAACAGTTGTATTTCTCTAAAGAAAATGTCTACCATATATCTGTACTCTTTGCCTCTCTGGATCATGGTTGAGTGGATGTAACAAGGTTCACTGAAACATTACTAGATCAGACTGGACATTACTGTCACGGATCAGCTTTGATTTTGGTTACCTTATGATTGTCAACATAACAATGATGTTTATCGGGCAAGCTACAACATAGAATTGTTAAAGACATGATATAAGGGAAAAAATTAAAGGAACTGGGTATGCTACCTTGTTGGAGTTGAAAGCAAAGTGATAATTATTTGAGAACAAATTTTGAAGAGAATCAATTGCATGAGCAGGGAAAATGAAGATCAAAGGAATAGAATAACGGTCTTCTATCTGCAATGAGCAAATGGTTTGTCAGACCAAACTATTCAAATTAACTGCACAAAACAAAGGAAAATTATTCCCTTGACAAATGCATATTAGAAAGTATAATGATATTGTATGCTCAATAAAAATCAATAGCAACCCGATTGAGTTCCAGAATTAGTATTTTAGGGTGTGCAAACCTTTAAGCAACCATCAATTTTCAGGTCTTGTGGATATTCTTTATTAGCAGGAAAAAAAATACATCTTTCAATTCCATAATAATCTTGAGACCAGAAGATTTAGTGTAGATTATATTGCACGCATAGTGATTATTATCAAAATTAATAGCAAAAAAGACTGAAACTAACATCTGTTGAGATAACTTATTCTTCACTTGATAGGAATGAGATCACATAAATATTTTCTTGGGCAGCACAGTTCAAATCAAGTTTAACAAATTAACAATGTCATTGTGTTTAATAAGTTCTTAAAATAGAACTTTTCAAGTCTCAGAGATCGGAATTAACCACTAGTGTGAATATTAAAATATTGATTAATGAAAAATGTATTACAACATCACACAATAAACCATCTGGCCCCCAGAGTGAATTTAACCTTAAAGAAGCTCAGTACTTCCAGTTCAGGAATCGTATGAGAATTCAACACTAGATGACAAAAGGGGCTAATATTATTCACATTAAGTACTTCCAGTTTGCATCTCATTAAGCTCCTATTCAGTATTGTTTAAACAAGATTTCTGTCCTCAAGAACTCGTAGGGACACTTGTCAGCCCGAATCCCAAGCAATAAATCCTTCACCAATTAGTCCTGGATCCGAATTTTCACTCACTAGACCAGACCGTTTCATTATTAAGGTTCACCTATTGGTAGAAAGAAAACTGTTGCTTTCATATAAGATACTAGGCAAGTTTGGGACAAGAACTCTCGATATCTCTATTCATATAGTAACACTAGGTACACAAAGATAAAACGACAATCGCATAATCCAGAACCTAAATTCATCACAAAGAGGAAGCAGAAAACACATTGCTTAAATAGGCACCTCAAGATAGACATGAATAGCAACTATACGGGCAGAATGCAGATGCTAAAGTAAACATTCTGAGTAATACCATAGGTTTAAATACACTTCAAACCAGTTTTTTGCTTTTTACACTCAAAACCTTAATGTTTCAACTTTAAGACATTAAACCATAATGTCTCTATATTTTTATAAATAAAACCTTTGAACTACCGAATTTAGCATTTCTTACCGGAATAAGTCATCTGACCCAAAATAAAAAGGTAATTAAGTCTTTTAAGGGTATATATCTTTTATATTGGCTCCGATTTTTTCTCATTTTTTTCTTCAACACACATTAATCACATGGCTATAATTTTCAGTTGAATGTTGAAGCAAGTACCACCTTTACAAATCTATGATCGTCAGAAAGTAATGACTGTAGAAGCATGCAGGGAGAGTTCTGAGTCTTTTCCGAGTCCACAAGATTGGGTTCGGCCACACTTCCCAGCTTTCTACTGCCATCCATAACTATAACAATCGCAACTTTGCCCTTAGATGTGAGAAAGCAACTCTTTTCTAGCAATTTGGAACTTGCTTTGAGTTTCTCTCCACTTCCAGTTGTAGAAACTTCCTCAAATTTGTTAAAAGTGCTCCTCATTTGCTCAGTTATATTGGCTTCGATAAACTCCCTTAAATTCCATCTGAGCCAAAAGTTTAGACAGAGTAAAGACTTCAATATTCCATCATATTATAAAAGAAGAAACGTTGATGCAAGAACAGTAAGCTCAAGGCCTCGATGTTCTTATTTACCATGATGCAACTCTAAACAGATATGAGCTGCTCAAAAGGATTTGTTTAGTTTCTCATCATTCCAAACCAAATAGATGCTCCACGTCTAACTAGGAGAAAGAATTACGAAGATAAACACTTTGCTTCATGCCATAACCTACACCAAGCCAGTGGACAATATGCCCCAAAATAATAGGGCTCATCTTTTTATAAGTAGCCTTGCAACAAGAGTCAGTTAGTGGCGTAGACTACAAACTCCATCAGGTCATCAACCTGGTCAGGTTCCTGGTCCATGATCACCACTGACTAGGAACAGCATTTTATAGACCTCTAATAAAGCAGGAAAATATAAATAATACCCACCACAACATTATTTTCAATGAAACCAGATACTTTCGGTGTGCTATCTTCATATAAATTTGGACAATTTTACTAATGATCTTTGATAAGCATAGTCAAAATACAATGAAACCAGATACTTCCAACTAATTCATCATGAGAATGATAACTTCTATTGTCCCCAGGACAGCCAGAATTATTTTATTTACAAAACCACAATTTAGTGGGTAACAGTATCATCAAATATAAGGACAACTTGATGAATATATATATTGGAGTCTTATAAAACAGTTATATTCCTTCGGTGATGCGGCCATGAATTGAATGAGCAAAATATAGCAGAAAGCCCCCAAGGTAAGGAACGTCACCTCTTAGATGATATTTCAGTAATCTGCAATGCCAATTGAAGTAATTTGGAGTTGACACCTACAATCTGATTTGCAAGTAAGGTCCCTTGGGTTTTTGCTCCATGCCTGAACCCATGAAAAACATGTTGCTGCTCCATGTCGCACAGCTTCTTCTTTGCTGCTATGAGGCGTTTCTGAAACTTCTTCCTCTCTTTCCATTCCTGAAATGCCAAAAAGTATTTATCAGAACAGGCATATAACCACAAACTAGTTATAAAACCATAACATCAATTAGATATACTTAACACATAGACTATAGCTCGCCTTTTATTACGCAAGAAAAGACACCATTAAAAGTACTTGACCCAACTAGAGGTAATGTACCACATTGTTTCCACTTTGAAGCACAAGCTTAAAATAAACTGGTGTTCAGATTCGAGTTCAAAACATCTTAAAACAGACAAACAGTAAGAATCTTCTACTGGAACCTGTTTCTGAGAAAATACTAAAAGCTGGTGAAAAGACAGGACTTGTAAGCATGTAACACTGAAAAACTAACAAATGCAAGGCACATTTATTGACCGACAGTACATAATAAAGTATTGAACATGTATATTCTTCCTGTGCCTATTCCCCGAGGAGATGGAAGTTTCTTTTGTTTTCTAATTGATGGATGCTGCTTCTTCAGGAGCCATGTCATTGTGCCTCCCTCTTGGGCTGCAAGAGCTCTGTTCTTTTGCTTAGGGTAGGCTTCTGTTCTAATCCTTAAGGTGTGCGGGTAGCCCTTCAGGGGTAGTATCCTTAGCTCCTTTGTGTTGTGATCTATATTTAAGTACAAACTTACTGCTAAAGGGAAAATATTTAGTAGACATATGGAGACAAGAAATCAAAAGAAGAGGAGTCAAAAGTCTACAACGAGGAAATCAAAAGTTTAAACTGAAATCTAATCAACTCTAACTAGTTAAGATAAAAACTGGAAAAGGTTCAATACCTGGAACTTACATAAAGAATTAAAATCTAAGTTTGTGGTACAAGGACAAGTAAGACATGGAGCACATGTTGACATAGAAGTTTAGAATCTTTAAAGATTACGCGGCGTTTGCAAGACAATACAATGATTAAAAACAAATGTACAATGAAATTAACTCCCAAACATACAAAGTAACAAAATCTGTTGCTAAACGAAGTTGATCCACTTATAAATCTTATTAGCACAATAAAAAAAACAACTGCAAAAAATTAATAAAAGAGAGATAAATGTTCTTCATCAATAAAGTAAATAAGAAATTTACTTGACCAAAGTATGGCAGCAAAGTGGTATATTAATGTCATACACATGGAAAGCCAATAAAGTAAACATGTTCTTCATGTACTCAATAAGGAAGTTGGAGTTATTGGAATCTTAAAATCATATTCTGAACAAATTGATTTGACCACAGATTATATAATTAAGGAACAAGTAATAAAGTAGAAAAGAGTATGCCTCACAGTTTGGCGCCTTTCTTTCTTTGACCTCTCATCAGATCGTACGTTTAACTCTAGGAGCCCTTTTGGAGGTGTAATCAGCATTTCTCTTTTATTCATATCAACATTAGGAACAATTGCTTCAACAAATGGAACCCACACAAGTGGACCAGAAGCACTTATATCTGATTTTGGTTTTCCAGTTCCATCAGACAACTCGAGGGATTTATTAAGCATGACTTGTAAAAGATCACCTGCTCCACTGTCAAAAACATTAACAACCGTTCCCACGACTTCACCTGTTTCCTGCAACAAAAGAAGAATAATCAGTACAGTGTAGCGCCAACCAATGCTTGCATTCCCAATCTTAATTCCTAATAAACAAGTCAAATAATCCCCTATAATAAAATGATAAAAGAAGGAAGTGTAAGAAAAAGTCAGCTTTGAATAATTTTTTAATGTAGTCATAAACTCTTTCCTAGAGTAAAATTACAAGACGATGGTGCAAAAATAAACAATCAAAAATGATTGATGTAATAGTTTGAAAATCACCACAACTACCACATATATATAACTTAGACAATCATCTTCCTGTCCTTCATTATTACATTGGATACCCCGTCTGGAGATTAAGGACTCCAAATGAAGAGAAGTTTCTGGTAGTATTGATTCAGAACCACTTCAAAACATGTCCTCGCATACATATTGATACAACTAAAATATGCAACCATCAAAGATAACTACAAAATTATCCTTTATGAAACTAATTTAGATTCTTAAGTAAACAAATGGATATACTGCCATGAGTACAGACCTTAAGAATAACTCTCATGCCAACAAGATCACGAGTGTAAAACTCGCCTTCTTCCAAGTCTGGTCTATCTTCTTCTGTGACGAGTAGAGTTGACCCAACAAGTTGCTGAGCCTGAGATAATATAGGAAAAGAAACACAATTAATCACATCTACACATTTTAAGTTCACTGCTCCAAACCGTACTCACCAATAGTTTCAGTTGTAACCCATACAGACGCTAAGGTGAAAAATCTACCGCGTCTAATACCAAGTTATTGAAATGAAGATTTGCAATAAAGCACAAGATTAGCTTCAGAATCTTTAGGCTACTTGGATTTGATTACAGCGTACAATAATATACTTATATCACATGCACCAATATATTGGTAAGCGTCTTTGAAGTCAATATTAAAACAGCAATGGTTTTACAATGCAGTGCCCAGATTATTATTTTTTTTGATAATTAGACTTGATCCCAACCCCAACTTTTCCTAAACTGGTAAAAGTTGCAAAGATCCATCCATTTTACTCAAGCAGCCATGAAAGTTAATTTATAAAGTTGTTCTTCTACCATTACTTTAATATCTTTTGGTTCTGGTGATATAGCATTATTTGGTCTGAAAAGACGCACCTAGCCTTGGATAATGACCTGGCTATAGTTTTTGTAGTGCAGTCTATGCACATGGTTGCATAGGCGCCAGAGAAGTACAAGGGGGCAATTAAGCCCAAGAATTTAATATTTTAATAGTTGAAACTTATTCTGACGGAAAAACATCTATCAGACAATCCATCAAACTTGGACTGAAACTGAACCAAATTATCATACAGTTAAGGGATGGGACAATTTTTTAGTAACGTGATCTGACAAGCAGTGAAATGGATAAGAATATAGGGTTGTCAAGAGATATTCCCCAGCCACCCCCCCTCCTCCAAAAAAAAAAACTAATAATTACTTTTGTTAAAAGATGATGTAATGCAAATGTAATTTAATGACGCAAACTCATCAAACTTCAAAGGAGACAAACTTGAAACCTCAAAATATAACAAATCATCTACTGTTTTATAAGCTACCCATTTCTCAAAAAACAAGTACTCTTAAAATATGGAACTACAAATCTGTAACATGATTACAAGGTTGAAGTCCGACCAAATTTGAGGTTGAAGTTACAGTTATCAAGAGCAGACCACTGTTTCTTCTTCTTATTCTTCTTTCTTTTTTTGGGGGGTGGGGGCAAGAGTGGATTAGAGTAAAGACCATTATGTTTATTCAAAAAAGCCTTATAATAAGACAATTCAATTTCTGTAGAAGGAACCTGCAATATGTAGCACATGAACTACAGCAAGAATGCTAAATAAGCAAATTAGAAACTTCAATTAACCACACCTGCTCTACTGTGTCGACTTCACTTAATCTAAGTATCCAACTCTTCTGTCCTTTATGTCCTCCTCTTCCCTCCACCAATGTAACTTCTTGAATTGTCTCTCTCCCTGAAACTTGTTGTCTCAACCATCTTCTTCCTGGCTAAAGAGAACAGAAAGTTTCTCTTAAGGAATCTCAGGTTTAAAGGATAGAAACCCCAATAAGAGCATAGAGGCAATATTTGTGGACATTCACCTTGGAAAACCGCAATTCAGGAAAATCAGTGCTGGGATTCACGCGCACCTCTCCTTGAAGCCCGTGAACACTGGATATGTACCCAATTTCGACAAAGTCTGATCCGGTCTGGTTGGTTTCGACAATATCCTGAGTAGCTGATATAGAATCAAAAGAAAAATGAAAACAGGATAAAAAATTAACCCATTAGTCACTGCCTTTAGTAATAAACCACAGGCACAATAACTGCTCATATCAGTAGAACATGAATTGCACTAGCTTTCAGCAAGCTATATGGATACAATTTACAACATATTCTTAAATAGTGCTACACTGATTACTTGCAAAGTCCTTGAGCATATTAAACAAGCAATTCCAAAAATCACCATGTAGTTGTTCCATAGTATTTCCTTCAACAAATGACTTGGTATAAAAGAAGTATCAAGTGGCTAAAACAAACAACGGAGTATATATTTCAGCACTAAAATTAACACAAGTGAAATATACATAAACTGGATTTACAGTTCTTATAAAAATCAAAAGCATTAATACAATTCTTTTTGCTGAAAGTAGAAAGTATAGTTCAAAAGAAATACAAGTTTATATTACATTTATTAACTATAAATAAGAAGTTTCCACATATTTAAGAAAAAAAATGCAGAAGAATTGTTCGTTATAAATAAACGTCATTACTTTGCAACAATTAGACAAATTATTCAAAAAATAAATTAACTCCGAATACAATATAATTCCACCTTATAACATGAAACAACTATCAAACAATAACCACAGCAAATTCTGTTTCATACATGATACATGTGTGCATACACAGTTATAAGATATTCACTTCTGTAAATTAAACCATACGAAAAACAAGCACGAAACTTCACATATAAATGATATACACAAAAAGCTCCCACAGAAAGATGCAAATATCTTTTTAATCAAATAAACATGTTAAAAACAAAAACCCAACACATGAGAAGCAGGAATTTTGCCGTATGATTCTGGTTGCCTCATGGTTCCATGAGTTCAAGGGTTCGATTCTTTGGGTGTCTGTGCTCGCGGAAATTAGAAAAAAGGAGGAAAAAAGAACAGGAATTTTGAACACCCATCAAATGATATTCATACAAAATCAGAAATGCCTTCAATTACAATTTGAATTTTGATTTATTAAACTAACAGAAACCAATAACAATACAATCAAAAATAAAGCAAACCCGTTAAAAAAAACTTGGAGATAGAATTACCTGTACAGTGCAGAGAAGAAGAATAATTACGACGGTCAATTTGAGAACAAATCAAGGGTAGTTGACCAACCCATGAGAATTTAAAATGTCGACTTCTTAATGGCGCTATGAATTGATGAGGAGTACATAGATAAAGTGAAGGAGAAAGAGAATTTGAAGAACAGAGAAGTGAAGAACTCTGCATCCTTCAGGCTTTCACTGAGAATGAGAGAGCACACTCCAAACGCAAAAACGTAGCTAGTATTTTTTAGAACTACTAATACTAAAAGTCTAAAATATTGGCCATTTTATTTTGGATAAGGGGAAAATGACAATTTTAAGTTAAATTTCTTTTTTTATGAATTTATTTTGAAAATCTATATGAAAAAAAAAAGGAAAAGGAAAAGCAAAAACTTTATGGCACGTGCTTCATCCGTGCATGTCACTGAGAGTACACTAAATATGTGAGTCTATGACTCTCGCCCATGTTTAATTTAATGGAAGTTGGTAATAGATAATTAATTTTGGTAAATTAATTAATAAAGTGTCGACACGCAAACGGGAGGTGATCCCTCTGTGTGTTAATATTGTATTGGTTAATTGACCAACTTATTATGAATTTAACTTCATGGTAACCAGATTCTAATTTACAGTAATAAATAAAATAATGATAAATGTGTTGTAGTGTGATTTCTTTATACTCCATCCGTTCCTTAATATATGTCGTTTTCGGGTTATGCACAAGCATTAAGGTAATGATTGTATAGCATTAACTATAATATCAATTGTTTATATTACCCTTGTTTTGAAATATTGTTATTTATTGGATAGAAAATAGTGAGAGAACCAAAGTTGCATTTGATATTTAGGGTAATATTAAAAACTAAGCAATTAATGTTTACTTGAAATTCTAAAACGACTTATATTAAAGAACAAAAATATTTTTCTAAAACGACCTATATTAAGGAACGGAGGGAGTATTAAACATACAAAACTTCAAGAATGAGGTAATGGACAACAAATATTGGAAATCACTTTAATCCAACAAGCATAATCTTTCAAGAAAGGGCTTATATTGGCTGTCAAGTAATCAAGTCCAAAGCTTTTAAGCTATCCTTTTAGTGGAGTATATTCTTAGTTTAGCAATAAAATTTTGTTCTTCAAGTATGAAGGTAAGGAGTTGCTCATGTTCAGATTATTTTCTCCAGTAATTTTAACTGTACATACTGAAATTACAAGTCATATTTATAACATATTTAAATACATGTATAAATGGAACTGAGCCATTCATGTCGACTTAGATGCACTAATCTTTATATTTTTGATGTATTGTTTGGTTTACTAATCATTTAGTAAAATCATATTTGTAGTTCCAAAGTAATGATTCTATTCATTAAACCATAATTAATTACGTTGGTCGGTTAAAATGTCTTGGCTCAATTGTTATTCTTATTCCTTATGTAATAAGAGGGTAAAAGCTCAAATCTTATTACTCCCTCTGTTCTAAAAATATTATCGTTTAAAATTAATGCACACAGATTAAGGAATATAGTTAATACCTAGCGAAAATACGTTAATTGTCTCAACTCTCAACCAATTATTTCCTTCCTAATATTTCTTATTCAATTCAACCAATTACTTATTATTCAACCAATTATTACTTGGATTATAGCATTGAATTGAATAAGAATCATTGGAAAGGGAAGAAAGTTTAAATAAAGGTAAAGTAGGAAAAAATACCTAATGTGTATTGATAAACTCAAAACGACAATCTTTTTGGAACATAAATTACTTCCTAAAATAACAATCTTTTAAAAAAGGAGGGAGTAGTAATTAAGAAAGGGTGTGTGTATTTAAATTAGCAAAATAAAAAATAAACTCGATTAAAATGTGCAATGTTATACCCTTGATGGATAGGTGTGTGGTTAAATTTGTGTCAAATAAATCTTACCAACAATAGCCATGAAAGGTTTAAATATAATGTGTTGTTTTTCAGAGGTACAAAAGAGAGTTTAAGTAGAGAATAAAATCTACTATCATCTATGAATTTAAAAGTTCATCATCAATATTTTATTCCTGTAACATCAATCAATATACATCTTGAATCAAATATTCATCTTTAAACTACGGGCTTTTGCACTACAGGCCAAATATATTCATTTGTATAATCAGTTGGTCATGCTCATCTCAACACCTGTTCATCTTTACACTACGGACCAAATATATTCATCAGGTAATCATTCATCTTTGCACTACAGGTCAAAGATATTCAGTTATATCATCATTTAAAACCGAGGATGATGAAAATATTTTAAAGAAAACGAATCCAATGAGATAATGGACAAAGATTAGATGTGACGCCCCCAAAATAGGTATACAACACCCATTCTGAGTCGCCAAATACATGGTACAGAAAGCAAACTACAACTTCAATAATACAATTGTCGTGCAAAATACGACAACACATACTGTGAGTTTAAATACAAATATTGTCTTCTGGACAATATCCACACTCAAATAAATCCTCATTACAATTATTCAAACACTATTTTACAGAAATAGTGAGGACTGCTAAAACATCTTTCTAGAACCATCACTCCATACTCCGACTAGATCCTGCTATGTTCTCACCTCCTGAGAAGAAAAATGGAACAAAAAGGAAAAGGGTGAGCTCAACTAGCCCAGTAAAGAATATTATGACTAAGATAATATACAAACAAATTATCGTTAGTCTTCAACAGGGAAAAATCTGATAGAATATAATCGACAACAAGTTTTAGATCAACAACTGCAGCGGAAACAGCAAACCATTAGAAGAGTCAAGTAGAGAATGAATTCTACTATCTTCTAAGATTTAAAAGTTCATCATCAATATTTTATCCATGTAACATCATTTAATAATCATCTTTAACCAAATATTCATCTTTGCACTACAGGCCAAAGATATTCATTTGTATCACAAGTCGGTCATGTTCATCTCAACACCTGTTCATCTTTGCACTACGGGCCAAAGATATTCATCAGTTAATCATTCATCTTTGCACTACAGGCCAAAGATATTCAGTAATATCATCATTTAGGACTGAGGATGATGAAAAATATCTTAAAAAAAACGAATCCAGTGAGACAGAAGGACAAATAGTAGAGATTCGTATAACAGTTTATCCAAGATCAATAATACTTCATAATAATCAATTGTGAAGCAGAATTCAAAAATAAAGATCAAAACATGGATACAATCAAAGATATTAACCATAATAGACATCTTGGACAAAAAGTGAAAATTTTATTTTTCGGTGAATAGTGCCGTATTCGTGAATAGTGTCGTATACGTGAATAGTAACGTATACGTGAATAGTAACCCCGACACAAAAAGTTTTAAATTTGATAAAAAGTTCATATCAATATTTCGGCATAATGATATTGAAGAAAATATCATTTAAAAAAAATAATATCTCTTACCTCAAAATATCAGTACTTCTGGTCGAAATACCGGTATAAGGCTGAAAGAAACTTGCTCTGATGAATAGAAACTCTCAAAGTATCTAAATACTCATAAAATACACTCAATAATCTAGAGAGAGAAAGAGAGAAAACTTATTTCTGGTGTGATTTTCAATTCTAACTTAGCCCTCTATTTATAGGAAAATGTTAGCACGCCGAAGCAGACTTAACCTGCAACCTGATGGCTTTACCTGCTACTATTCAAGCCTACCACATTTGAATAAAAATCTCAGCATATTTTTTTACCAACCAAGAGTGGGGCCCACCAATTCTAGAATTTTTCACCAAAATGATAAACTCCGAAAATTCAATAATTTTTAAACCAGTCATCTCGTAAAATTCATAATAAATCATACGTTCATTTTTAACGGTTCAAAATTTGTGGACATATACTCAACTTATATATGTATAACATATCCAAAAATTACCACAATTCAACGGTCGGATTAAAAATTATAAGCCCCGTAAAATATCTCAAAAATCCTGATTTTTAATACCTCCATTCCGACAAAAATACTGATAAAAACCTCAACATTAACTCCTTCATTTTTAACCACAAAAATATATCCCTCATTTATATCCACATAAAATAAGTATTTCCTTATCATATGAATCAATAATTAATTATTCACAAATAATATTACAGAATCACATTTATGACAACCAGGCCATTCCCAGGAAAGAGGAGGCTTTCCAATAAGAATTTCTCCTTATTGGCGTGCAATTATATGACCAAACCTCTCCTTAGACAGAACTTTCTAGACATTGTTAATAATGTTATCTAATAATATTATTCAAATAATATGAATTATTGATCTGATAATGGAAAATACTGTGCAGTGACAATTATTGAAACAACAATAATATAAAATATCAATACAGCAATTATTGAATCAACAAAATAAAATATTGAACAGTAACTGCTGTAACAATTATTGAGTAGTGCCTTCCTTCGTAAGAATAAATAATTGGTGCAATATCGTGTGCTACTATATTTTAATCACCAGGTATTCCAACAGTATTAACGGTAACAACTACGCCGTTAATTATAAACAACTTATACTTGTCGTTTTCTTCATCCAATCGCTTTTCGTTATGGGGCCCACACAAGGCTGCGCCGTCGTACGAATATTCCCCGACAGTAAGAATATTCCACGACCAAACGAATATTCACCGACCAAAAATGAATATTTTATAACCACTTGCTTATTTAAAATATTTGCGCATTTTACTCATAACTAACCACATTAATCAAATAAACCCTTTCTATTCCAAAATAATAAATAGAGAAAATTTAATTTCATTTATTAATAAGTTGGGGTCTTACAACCTCCCCTCCTTATGAAATTTCGTCCTCGAAATTGACGTACGTACCTGGTGTTTCGAAAAGGTGAGGATACCTCGCTTTCATTTCTGATTCCAACTCCCAAGTCATTTCTTCAATAGCGTGGTTTTTCCACAAAACCTTAACTTGTGGTATAACCTTCGTGCGTAGAACATGCTATTTCCTATCCAAGATCTTAACAGGTACCTCCTCGTACGTTAAATCTTCGGCTATCTCGTCTGGTTCTAACTCAATTATGTGGTTTGGGTCTTTCATATATTTACGAAGCACAGATATGTGAAAAACATTATGAACACGAGACATGCTTGGAGGTAATGCGAGTCTATAGGCCACATTTCCTATTCGGTCAAGAATCTCAAATGGACCGACAAATCGTGGATTAAGCTTTTCTCTCTTCCCAAATCTTGTAACTCTTTTCCATGGTGCAACACGTAACAATACATGATCCCCAATATTGAATTCTACATCCTTTCGATGAAGATCCGCATAACTCTTTTGTCGATCCTGTGCTGTTTGTATACGTTGTCGAATTGTTTGGATCTTCTCTGTAGTTATGCGTACGAATTCTGGTCCCAACAATGTTGCTTCACCCACCTCGTCCTAGCATACTGGAGAACGATACTTTCGTCCATATAAGGCTTCAAATGGAGCCATACCTATACTTGCCTGATAACTGTTATTGTAGGAGAATTCCACCAGTGGCAAGTACTTATCCCAACTTCCTTTGAAATCTAGAACACAGAGTCTTAATAGATCTTCAAGGGTTTGAATAGTCCTCTCTGATTGCCCATCCGTTTGAGGATGGTATGCTGAACTAAATCGTAAATCCGTGCTCATAGCTTTCTGCAAGCTAACCCAAAATTATAAAGTGAATCTTGGGTCACGATCCGAAACTATGGATACTGGCATGCCATGCAATCTCACAATCTCATTCACGTATATACTAGCGAGACGTTCAAGGGAATAAGTCTCACGTATAGGCAAGAAATGGACAGACTTGGTTAATCTATCAACAATGACCCAAATCGCATCTATGCCTTGAAAAACCTTGGGAAGACCTGTAACGAAATTCATGGTAATGTGTTTCCACTTCCATTTTGGAATTTCAAGTGGTTGCAATAGACCCTTTGGCACTTAATGCTCCGCCTTTACACGCTGACAAGTTAAACACCTCGAGATAAACTGTAAGACCCCGAATTTTATGAAATAAAAGTATTCAATTTTTCTTATAATTACTATTCAGTAAATGGTTAAATTGATAAATGTTAAAGTTAAGGATGATATATGAATTTTTTTTTTCAAAATACACAAGTAGCTATAAAATATTCATTGTTGTCGGGGAATATTCGTTTGGTCGTGAAATATTCTTTCTGTCGGGAAATGGTGTGTTGTGTGCCTCCATCATTATTCTATGCTTCAAGTAAACTGGGATAATTTGTTGAAGGCTAACGATAAACTGGGATAATTTGTTGTTCATTATCCCAACTTATGTAGTTTGCTTTTTGTACCATGTATTTGGCGACTCAGAATGAGTGTTGTATACATATTTTGGGGCGTCACAGTTGGTATCAAAGCTTAGGGATATGATCCCTGGCTGAGATGTGAGACAAGAACTAGGAGGGGAGAGACGGGGAATTCCTTCGCTAGTATGACCTGACTAAGTTTATTTGGTGTTTATTTGGTCGGTCAGAGTATAGGGATAATATATGACATGACTATTAACCCTTGTTTTATGGCAGTATTTAAGAATGGCAGCTGAGAACGTTAATAATGGAGTAAATCAGACCGTGGAGACACATTTGATCACCACCCAGGGGAACGTGCAACAGGAAGGCAATATTCCTCCTGTAAACAACGTTACCGAGCAAACTATGAATGATGGAATGTTTAGGAGCTTTTTGCAGTTCATACAAAATCAGACGAGGGAGACTCGTGTGCAGAATACAGGTGGAAATGATAACAATGCGCGGTTTATCACAGCCAAGCAGTTCAAAGAATTGGGACCACCAGAATTTAAGGGAAAGCCGGATCCGATCATGGCGGAAACGTGGGTCAAGCAAATTACCAAGATATTCGATGTCTTGGGATGCACGGAGGAACAGAAGGTTCTATTTGCCACCTTTATGTTCTGCGGTGAGGCAGACTACTGGTGGGAGTCTGTGAAGTGTACCCAGCCTGACGCACT
The DNA here is from genome assembly GCA_016801055.1 of Panax notoginseng. NCBI lineage: Eukaryota > Viridiplantae > Streptophyta > Magnoliopsida > Apiales > Araliaceae > Panax > Panax notoginseng. The sequence continues at coordinate 232,500,176 of CM029014.1, forward strand.
CAATATGTCCTGGGAAACATTTCAGAAACTGTTCAATGACAAGTACTTTTCTGAAAGTATTCGTCATATGAAGGAGGTGGAGTTTATCATACTGGAACAAAACAACATGACGGTGTCCCAGTACAAGGCGAAATTTGCAGAGTTATCCAGGTTTGCACCTCATTTGGTCGAAAATGAGGAACGAATGACAAAGATGTTTCTAAGAGGTCTAAAACTCGAGATTCGACAATATCTTATCTCTCATAAATTTTCTTTATATTCAGATGTTGTAAACAGGGCTCAATTATTAGAGCCAGATAATGAGTATGTGCAACCGAGGGACCACAACCAGGGTCATACCGGTGACAGCAGTCATCAGAGCGATGATAACCAACGAGGGAGGAAAAATACGAACAAAGGCGGTAACCACTCGGGTGGTCATCGTGGCCATGATAATAGAAGAGGTGAGTCAAGTGGAAATTTTAAAAAGAGAAAATTCAACAATGACGGGAAGACATCAGCAGCTGCACCAGCACCAACAACAAATTCTAGGGGAGGAGAACGATCGCCAGTTAGATGTTACAGATGCAGGAAAGAGGGACATATCAGCCCAAACTGTCCACAACAATCCAAGGTATGTTACAACTGTGGAAAGGAAGGCCACATAGCTCGGGATTGTTCTGTAGCAAAACCAAGTTCAACGGGGATGGTGACTCCAAGGGCTATCCAGGATAAGTCGAAATCAGCGGTTCCTAGAAGAGCGTTTGTCGTGACTGGCCAAAACGCGAGGAACCCGAACGAGGTGATCACGGGTAAGCTAATCATAAACTCTTGCGAAGTTTATACCTTATTAGATACCGGTTCTACCCATTCTTTTATCTCTCCTACTTGTGCTCAACGTTTAAACTTGACTCCGGAGAAATTGGACTTTGACTTATCTGTTGAAACTCCGTTAGGTGAAACCTTCGTTACATCTACAGTTTATAAATCTTGCATGATCTAAGTTGGCACTATCACATTACCTGTTGATTTTATCTCTTTAAAGATAATTGCTTTTGATGTGATTTTAGGAATTGATTGGTTAACCACTCATCATGCTAAAATTGATTATTTTCGTAAGGTTGTTAGTTTTCATATTCCTAACCAACTTGTCATACGAATTCAAACTACTAAACCACTAAAATCAGTCACTGTCATATCAAGCCACAAAGCTATTCGTTTATTGAAAAACGGATGTCAAGCTTTCTTAGCCTATGTTATGGATTTGAACAAAGACAAGTTAGATTTGAATAATATTTCTATTGTTAGAGAATTTCCCGATGTATTTCCTGAAGAACTTCCTAGTCTACTCCCAGAACGTGAAGTTGAATTCTTTATTGACCTTGAACCCGGTACAAAGTCCATTTCTAAAACCTCATATCGAATGGCTCCTATTGAACTTCAGGAGTTAAAAGTCTAATTACAGGAGTTATTAGACATCGGTTTTATTCGTCCTAGTACATCTCCTTGGGGTGCTCCTGTTTTATTCGTAAAGAAGAAAGACGGGAGTATGCGACTTTGTATCGACTATAGAAAATTGAACCATGTCACCATCAAGAATAGGTATCCGCTACCTCGCATTGATGACCTGTTTGACCAGTTGCAAGGAACACAATTCTTTTCAAAGATCGATCTTCGTTCTGGATTGACTAATGCTCCTACTGCTTTCATGGATATGATGAACCGTGTATTCAAAGAATATTTAGATCAGTTCGTTGTTGTCTTTATTGATGGCATCCTCATCTATTCCAAAAGCCGTGAAGATCATGAGCGCCATTTGAAGCTGATACTGCAAAGGCTTCGTGAAAACAAGCGATATGCCAAATTGAAGAAATGCGAGTTCTGGCTTGAGGAAGTAGCATTCCTTGGGCACGTGGTGTCAAAACATGGAGTATCTGTCGACCCGGCGAAGATTGAAGCCATACAAAGTTGGGAGCAACCGAAGTCGGTGACCGAAATACGTAGCTTTCTGGGCTTAGCTGGGTATTATCGGAGATTCGTGGAAGGATTTTCTAGAATCGCTACTCCGCTAACTCAGCTGACTCGGAAGGATACAAAATTCGGTTGGAGCGAGGATTGTGAGAAGAGTTTTCAAGAACTTAAGAGGAGACTCATTTCGGCACCTGTTCTGACAATACCATCTGGTTCAGATGGATTTGTTATCTACAGCGATGCTTCAGGCAAAGGGTTAGAATGTGTTCTCATGCAACATGGGAAAGTCATAGCCTATGCTTCGCGACAACTCAAAGAATATGAGAGGAATTATCCTACTCATGATTTGGAGTTGGCAGCAGTCGTTTTTGCGTTGAAGATTTGGAGACACTACCTGTATGGGGAGAAAGTGGAGATCTATACGGATCATAAAAGTCTCAAATATTTCTTCACCCAAAAGGAACTCAACATGCGGCAACGACGTTGGCTTGAGCTGTTGAAAGATTACGATCATACCATCAAATATCATCCTGGAAAAGCGAACGTAGTAGCTGACGCATTGAGTAGAAGATCATACGCGGGTACGAGTGCAATGGTTTTAACACAAAGGCCCATTTTGTATGATTTGCAAAGGATGGAGATAGAGATGAAGGCTCCAAGTACCCACATGATGATATCAAATATACGAGTAGAACCGACTTTAATTGATAAAGTTAAAGCCGCTCAAGCTACGGACATAGAGCTGATGCGTATAAAGAAGAAAGTGCAAGAAGGTGCTATTCCAGAAGCAAGAATCGATGAAGAAGGAATACTTCGAGTCAACTCCAGACTTTGTGTTCCTAACGATTTTGACTTGAAGCATAGAATAATGATGGAGGCACACAACACACCATTTGCAATCCATCTTGGGAGTACCAAAATGTATCAAGATCTTCGACTTACATTTTGGTGGAGCAATATGAAAAGAGAGATTGCGGAGTTTATCTCAAGGTGTTTAACTTGTCAACGTGTAAAGGCGGAGCATCAAGTGCCAAAGGGTCCATTGCAACCACTTGAGATCCCAAAATGGAAGTGGGAACACATTACCATGGATTTCGTTACAGGTCTTCCCAAGGTTTCTCAAGGCATAGATGCGATTTGGGTCATTGTTGATAGATTAACCAAGTCTGCCCATTTCTTTCCTATACGTGAGACTTGTTCCCTTGAACGTCTTGCTAGTATGTACGTGAATGAGATTGTGAGATTGCATGGCATGCCAGTATCCATAGTTTCGGATCGTGACCCAAGATTCACTTCACGATTTTGGGTTAGCTTGCAAAAAGCTATGGGCACGGATTTACGATTTAGTTCAGCATACCATCCTCAAACGGACGGGCAATCAGAGAGGACTATTCAAACCCTTGAAGATCTATTAAGACTCTGTGTTCTAGATTTCAAAGGAAGTTGGGATAAGTACTTGCCACTGGTAAAATTCTCCTACAATAACAGTTATCAGGCAAGTATAGGTATAGCTCCATTTGAAGCCTTATATAGACGAAAGTGTCGTTCTCCAGTATGCTGGAACGAGGTGGGTGAAGCAGCATTGTTGGGACCAGAATTGGTACGTATAACTACAGAGAAGATCCAAACAATTAGACAACGTATACAAACGGCACAGGATCGACAAAAGAGTTATGCAGATCTTCATCGAAAGGATGTAGAATTTAATATTGGTGATCATGTATTGTTACGTGTTGCACCATGGAAAGGAGTTACAAGATTTGGGAAGAGAGGAAAGCTCAATTCACGATTTGTCGGCCCATTTGAGATTCTTGACCGAATAGAAAATGTGGCCTATAGACTCGCATTACCTCCAAGCATGTCTCGTGTTCATAATGTTTTTCACATATCTGTGCTTCGTAAATATGTGAAAGACCCGAACCACATAATTGAGTTAGAACCAGACGAGATAGCCGAAGATTTAACGTACGAGGAGGTACCTGCTAATATCTTGGATAGAAAAGAGAATGTTCTACGCACGAAGGTTATACCACAAGTTAAGGTTTTGTGGAGAAATCATGCTATTAAAGAAATGACTTGGGAGTTGGAATCAAAAGTGAAAGCGAGGTATCCTCACCTTTTCGAAACACCAGGTACGTACGTCAATTTCGAGGACGAAATTTCATAAGGAGGGGAGGTTGTAAGACCCCAACTTAATAATAAATGAAATTAAATTTTCTCTATTTATTATTTTGGAATAGAAAGGGTTTATTTGATTAATGTGGTTAGTTATGAGTAAAATGCGCAAATATTTTAAATAAGCAAGTGGTTATAAAATATTCATTTTTGGTCGGTGAATATTCGTTTGGTCGTGGAATATTCTTACTGTCGGGGAATATTCGTACGACGGCGCAGCCTTGTCTGGGCCCCATAACGGAAAGCGATTGGATGAAGAAAACGACAAGTATAAGTTGTTTATAATTAACGGCGTAGTTGTTACCGTTAATACCGTTGGAATACCTGGTGGTTAAAATATAGTAGCACACGGTATTGCACCAATTATTTATTCTTACGAAGGAAGGCACTACTCAATAATTGTTACAGCAGTTACTGTTTAATATTTTATTTTGTTGATTCAATAATTGCTTTATTGATATTTTATATTATTGTTGTTTCAATAATTGTCACTGCACAGTATTTCCCATTATCAGATCAATAATTCATATTATTTGAATAATATTATTAGATAACATTATTGATAATGTCTAGAAATTTCTATCTAAGGAGAGGTTTGGTCATATAATTGCCCGCCAGTAAGGAAAAATTCTTATTGAAAAACCCCCTCTTTCCTGGGAACGGCCTGGTTGTCATAAATGTGATTCTGTAATATTATTTGTGAATAATTAATTATTGATTCATATGATAAGGAAATATTTATTTTATGTGGATATAAATGAGGGATATATTTTTGTGGTTAAAAATGAAGGAGTTAATGTTGAGGTTTTTAACAGTATTTTTGTCGGAATTGAGGTATAAAAAATCAGGGTTTTTGAGATATTTTGCGGAGGTTATAATTTTTAATCCGACCGTTGGATCGTGGTAATTTTTGGATATGTTATACATATATAAGTTGAGTATATGTCCACAAATTTTGAACCATTAAAAATGAACGTATGATTTATTATGAATTTTACGAGATGACTGGTTCAGAAATTGTTGAATTTTTGGAGTTTATCATTTTGGTAGAAAATTCTAGAATTGGTGGGCCCCACTCTTAGTTGGTGAAGAAATGTGTTGAGATTTTTATTCAAATGTGGTAGGCTTGAATAGTAGCAGGTAAAGCCATCAGGTTGTAGGTTAAGTCTGCTTCGGCGTGCTAACATTTTTCTATAAATAGAGGGCTAAGTTAGAATTGAAAATCACACCAGAAATAAGTTTTCTCTCTTTCTCTCTTTCTCTCTTTCTCTCTAGATTATTGAGTGTATTTTAAGAGTATTTAGATACTTTGAGAGTTTCTATTCATCAGATCAAGTTTCTTTCAGTCTTATACCGGTATTCCGACCAGAAGTACTGATATTTTGAGGTAAGGGATATTATTTTCTTCTTAAATGATATTTTCTTCAATATCATTATTCCAAAATATTGATATGAACTTTTTATCAAATTTGAAACTTTTTGTGTCGGGGTTACTATTCACGTATACGTTACTATTCACGTATACGGCACTATTCACCAAAAAATAATTTTTTTTTCTTTTTTGTCCAAGATGTCTATTATGGTTACTATCTTTGATTGTATCCATGTTTTGATCTTTATTTTGAATTCTGCTTCACAATTGATTATTATGAAGTATTATTGATCTTGGATAAACTGTTATACGAATCCCTACTATTTGTCCTTCTGTCTCACTAGATTCATTTTTTTAAAGATATTTTTCATCATCCTCAGTCCTAAATGATGATATTACTGAATATCTTTGGCCTGTAGTACAAAGATGAAAGATTAACTAATGAATATCTTTGGCCCGTAGTGCAAAGATGAACAGGTGTTAAAATGAACATGACCGACTGGTGATACAAATGAATATCTTTGGCCTGTAGTGCAAAGATGAATATTTGGTTAAAGATGATTATTAATTGATGTTACAGGGATAAAATATTGATAATGGACTTTTAAATCTTAGAAGATAGTAGAATTCATTCTCTACTTGACTCTTCTAATGGTTTGCTGTTTCCGCTGCAGTTGTTGATCTAAAACTTGTTGTCGATTATATTCTATCAGATTTTTCCGTGTTGAATACTAATGATAATTTGTTGTATATTATCTTAGTCATAATATTCTTTACTGGGCTAGTTGAGCTCGCCCTTTTCCTTTTTGTTCTATTTTTTCTTCTCAGGAGGTGAGAACATAGCAGGATCTAGTCGGGGTATGGAGTGATGGTTCTAGAAAGATGTTTTAGCAGTCCTCACTATTTCTGTAAAATACTGTTTGAATAATTGTAATGAGGACTTATTTGAGTGTGGATATTGTCTAGAAGATAATATTTGTATTTAAACTCACAGTATGTGTTGTCGTATTTTGCACGTCAATTGTATTATTGAAGTTGTAGTTTGCTTTTTGTACCATGTATTTGGCGACTTAGAATGGGTGTTGTATACCTATTTTGGGGGCGTCACAAGTTTTCCTACAACAACAGTTATCAAGCAAGTATTGGCATGGCTCCATTCGAGGCGTTGTATGGAAAAAAGTGTCGTTCTCCAGTATGCTGGGATGAGGTGGGTGAAGCAACGTTGTTGGGACCAGAGTTGGTACATATGACTAGAGAAAAGATTCAAACGATCCGACAACGTATAAAAACCTCACAAGATCGACAAAAGAGTTATGCTGATCTTCATCGAAAGGATGTGGAATTCGGTATTGGAGATCATGTGTTCTTACGTGTTGCTCCATGGAAAGGAGTTACGAGATTTGGAAAGAGAGAAAAGCTCAATCCTCGATTCATTGGCCCATTTTTAATCCTCGATCGAGTAGGAACTGTGGCGTATAGACTCGTTTTACCGCCAAGTATGTCTCGTGTTCATAATGTTTTTCACATATCCATGTTACGTAAATATGTGGAAGACCCGAACCACATTATTTAGTTAGAACCGAACGAAATAGCAGAAGATTTGACGTATGAAGCAGTTCCTGTTCAAATCTTGGATAGGAAGGAACATATTCTACGCTCCAAGGTTATATCTCAAGTCAAAGTTTTGTGGAGAAACCACGATGTTGAGGAAATGACTTGAGAGTTAGATTCTGAAATGAAATTAAGGTATCCTTACCTCATCGACATATCAGGTACGTACCCTAATTTCGAGGGTGAAATTTCATAAGAAGGGGAGGTTGTAAGACCCCAACTTTTATAAATAAAAATAAATTTTTTTTATTTTTATAAATATTATTTTTGAATATTATAGAGTAAATTTGATATAATGCTATAGTTGTGGGTAATATTTATAAATTTTGCAAAGTACGCAAGTTGTTATATAATATTCGATTGGTCGGGGAATATTCGTTTTAACAGAAAATATTCGTACGATGACACAATCATTGGTGGACCCCACAACAGAATTATTGTCGAATTGAGAAAACGATAAAAATATTTTATTGAAAATAACGGCGAAAGTTTTACCGTTAATACTGTTGAAATACTCGGTAGTAAAAGTACAGTAATACGCGTGGTTGCATAGTAGCACACAGTATTGATTATTGATGCTTACGTGAGACATCACTCAGTTTTGTTCAATTATTGTTACAGTAATTACTGCATAGTATCTCACGTTATTTGATTCAAGTATTGTCAATATTTTATATATTATTAAATCAATAATTGAGATGACAAGGTTATTAATATTATTATTTATAATATTAACGATGTCTAGAAGTTCTGTCAAGGAGAGGTTTGGTCACCTAATTGCGCGCCAATAGAGAGAAATCCTTATTGAAAAGCCCCCTCTTTCCTGTGAATGACCTGATCGATTAATATTGTGAATTATAATAATGATGATATATGTTATTAAAATTATTAAGGTGATTTTTATGAAGTTTTGCTTATTTTATGGATCCCTATTTACCCATTTTTCAAGATAATCGATAAAAAATTATTTAAAGGTGGGGCCCACATGTGGGGCCCATGTAAGACCCCAACTTTTATAAATAAAGATGAATTTTTTATAAATATTATTTTTGAATATTATGGAGTTAATTTGATATGATATAATAGTTGTGGGTAATATTTATAAATTTTGTAAAGTACGCAAGTTATTATATAATATTCGATTGGTCAGGAAATATTCGTCTTAACAGGGAATATTTGTACAACGGCACAATCATTAGTGGACCCCACAACGAAATTATTGTCGGATTGAGAAAACGACAAAAATATTTTATTAAAAATAACGGCGGAAGTTTTACCATTGATACTGTTGAACTACTCGGTAGTAAAAGTACAGTAATACGTGTGGTTACATAGTAGCACACGGTATTGATTATTAATGCTTATGTGAGAAGTCACTCAGTTTGATTCAATTATTGTCAGTTAATAATATGAATTATTTAGCGATAATGACGTTTTGTTTTATTCATATTATTAACGTAATAAAACAGAAACATCTTTTTATATAAAACAGAATACTTTATTAAAGTTATTTTATAAATAGAATATATTATATTTTATTTAAAAGATTTTTCTTTAAATATGGACCGTCAGATTAAAGTAATCAATCTGGACCGTTCATGGATTAGTTACTATGCTACTTAACTACTTCCTTATTTCAGCTCTTCTTTAAAACGGTAAGGGGTGTTATTCTTTATTATTCATGAAGAGAACTTTTGTTATTCCATTTCTTATTATTCTGTTGGAATAACTTGTATACGCGGTCTACCCTTTACTTGGTGACATTCTTCCATTATTCTGTTGGAATATCCTGTCTGTGTGTTTTACACCGGACCTGGTTCCGTCTTTGTTATTATTCTGTTAGAACATCATGTCTGTGTGTTTTACACCGGACCTGGTTCCGTCTTTATCATTATTCTGTTGGAATATCCTGTCTGTGTGTTTTACACCAGACCTGGTTCCGTCTTTATTATTATTCTGTTGGAACATCCTGTCTGTGTGTTTTACACCGGATCTGGTTCCGTCTTTATTATTATTCTGTTGGAATATCCTATCTGTGCGTTTTACGCCGGACCTGGTTCCATTATTTATTATTCTGTTGGAATAACCTGTCTGTGCGGTCTATCGCATGCATGGTGATTTCTTTTGTTATTCCATTCTTTATTATACTCAGTTGGTTAAGTTTTGACTTCTATACTCCATGAAATTTATGGAATATCCTTGATAATTGCGTTTTATCCAGTATCTTTTCATGAAAATATTTTTCTAAGCATTCTTGAATTTTACTCCACAAAGCAGTATCATGTTGACAATTTGGACGTTGTTAATTATTGGATAAATTAATTCTTGAACTTGTTTTATTGAATTATTATATCATTGTCATCATCCTCATGTTTGTAAAATGTTAAAAGTCATCTGTGGCCTGTAGTGCATAGATGGACTTGGTATGATTATGACCAGGGATTATTCGGTATAATCATGACCGTAATGTTACAAATGATGTGGTAAAAGTCCTCATTGGCCCGTAGTGCGTTGATGGACAGTTGTTGGCATGATCATGACCATTAATGAATACACGAATATCCTTGGTCGTAGTGCAGGGGTGATTCGATGATGTGGATTATTTTATTAAGCTGAGTCCCAGCGATCACAGTGTTGAAAAACCTTTTAAATCATAAAAGATAGTAGAGTTTATTTTCTACTTGACTCTTTTAATGGATTGCTTGTTCCGCTGCAGTTAAACTTGATGTCTATTATATTTTATCAGTTTAACATTGTTGAAGGCTAATGATAATTTATTCTGCATTATCTTAGTCATAATATTTCTTACTGGGCTAGTTGAGCTCAACCTTTCGCTGTTCTCTTCAGGAAATGAGAACGTAGCTGGGCCAAGTCGGGGAACGGAGTGATGGTCCGAATGATAGTAATAGTTAGTAGTCCTCACTATTTTATGTAATAGTGTGATAATAAATGTAATGAGGACTCCTTTTGAGTATGAATACTCTCTAGAAGATAATATTTATATTCAAACTCACAGTTTATATTTTGTCGTATTGTACACGACAGTTGTATTAATAAGTTGTATTTGTATTCTGTATAATGTATCTGACGACCCAAGATGGGTGATGTATACCTAATTTTTGGGGGCGTCACAGCCCATATGTGTTGAAAATAATTTTGAAAATAGAGGGAGAAAGAGTATACATATGGAAGATATATATATATATATATATATATATATATATATATACATATATATATATATATATATGTATGTAATGAGTATATTGTAAGATCCCAACTTAATAATAAATGAAATTAAATTTTCTCTATTTATTATTTTGGAATAGAAAAGGTTGATTTGATTAATGTGGTTAGTTATGGGTAAAATGCGCAAATATTTCAAATAAGCAAGTGGTTATAAAATATTCATTTTTGGTCGGTGAATATTCGTTTGGTCGTGGAATATTCTTGCTGTCGGGGAATATTCGTACGACGGCGCAACCTTGTGTGGGCCCCATAACGGAAAGCGATTGGATGAAAAAAACGACAAGTATAAGTTATTTATAATTAACGGCGTAGTTGTTACCGTTAATACTGTTGGAATACCTGGTGGTTAAAATACAGTAGCACACGGTATTGCACCAATTATTTATTCTTACGAAGGAAGGCACTACTCAATAATTGTTACAGCAGTTACTGTTCAATATTTTATTTTGTTGATTCAATAATTGCTGCATTGATATTTTATATTATTGTTGTTTCAATAATTGTCACTGCACAGTATTTTTCATTATCAGATCAATAATTCATATTATTTGAATAATATTATTAGATAACATTATTGACAATGTCTAGAAAATTTTGTCTAAGGAGAGGTTTGGTCATATAATTACGCGCCAGTAAGGAGAAATTCTTATTGGAAAGCCCCCTCTTTCCTGGGAACGGCCTGGTTGTCATAAATGTGATTCTGTAATATTATTTGTGAATAATTAATTATTGATTCATATGATAAGGAAATATTTATTTTATGTGGATATAAATGAGGGATATATTTTTGTGGTTAAAAATGAAAGAGCTAATGTTGAGGTTTTTATCAGTATTTTTGTCGGAATGGAGGTATTAAAAATCAAGGTTTTTGAGATATTTTGCGGAGGTTATAATTTTTAATCCGACCGTTGGATCGTGGTAATTTTTGGATATGTTATACATATATAAGTTGAGTATATGTCCATAAATTTTGAACCGTTAAAAATGAACATATGATTTATTATGAATTTTACGAGATGATTGGTTCAGAAATTATTGAATTTTCGGAGTTTATCATTTTGGTAGAAAATTCTAGAATTGGTGGGCCCCACTATTCACTTATAGGTTACTATTCACGTATACAGCACTATTTACGAATACGGCATTATTCACCAAAAAATAAAATTTATTTTTTGTCCAAGATGTGTATTATGGTTACTATCTTTGATTGTATCCATGTTTTGATCTTTATTTTTGAATTCTGCTTTACAATTGATTATTATGAAGTATTATTGATCTTGGATAAACTGTTATACGAAACCCTACTATTTGTCCTTATGTCTCACTGGATTCATTTTTTTAAAGATATTTTTCATCATTCTCAATCGTAAATGATGATATTACTGAATATCTTTGGCCTGTAGTGCAAAGATGAATGATTAACTGATGAATATTGTGACGCCCCCAAAATTAGGTATACATCACCCACCTTGGGTCGTCAGATACAAAGTACAGAATACAAATACAACTTACTAATACAACTATCGTGTACAATACGACAAAACATAAACTGCGAGTTTAAATATAAATATTATCTTCTAGAGAGTATTCATACTCAAAAGGAGTCCTCATTACATTTATAAACACACTATTACATAGAATAGTGAGGACTACTAACTAATACTATCATTCGAACCATCACTCCGTTTCCCGACTTGCCCCAGCTACGTTCTCATTTCCTGAAGAGAACAGTGAAAGAAAGAGTGAGCTCAACTAGCCTAGTAAGAAATATTATGACTAAGATAATGCAGAATAAATTATCATTAGCCTTCAACAATGTTAAACTGATAAAATATAATAGACATCAAGTTTAACTGCAGCGGAACAAGCAATCCATTAAAAGAGTCAAGTAGAAAATAAACTCTACTATCTTTTATGATTTAAAAGGTTTTTCAACATTGTTATCGCTGGGACTCAGCTTAATAAAATAATCCACATCATCGAATCACCCCTGCACTACGGCCAAGGATATTCGTGTATTCATTAATGGTCATGATCATGCCAACAACTGTCCATCAACGCACTAGGGCCAATGATGACTTTTACCACATCATTTGTAACATTACGGTCATGATTATACCGAATAATCCCTGGTCATAATCATACCAAGTCCATCTATGCACTACAGGCCACAGATGACTTTTAACATTTTATAAACATGAGGATGATGACAATGATATAAGAATTCAATAAAACAAGTTCAAGAATTAATTTATCCAAGAATTAACAACGTCCAAATTGTAAACATGATACTGCTTTGTGGAGTAAAATTCAAGAATGCTTAGAAGAATATTTTCATGAAAAGATACTGGATGAAACGCAATTATCAAGGATATTCCACAAATTTTATGGAGTATAGAAGTCAAAACTTAACCAACTGAGTACAATAAAGAATGGAATAATAAAAGAAATCACCATGCATGCGATAGACCGCACAGACAGGTTATTTCAACAGAATAGTAAATAATGGAACCAGGTCTGGCGTAAACGCACAGACATGATATTCCGACAGAATAATAAATAATAGAACCAGGTCCGGCGTAAACGCACAGACAGGGTATTCCGACAGAATAATAAATAATGAAACCAGGTCCAGTGCAAAACACACAGACAGGATGTTCCAACAGAATAATAACAAGACGGAACCAGGTCCGGTGTAAAATACACAGACAGGATGTTCCAACAGAATAATAATAAAAACGGAACCAGGTCCGGTGTAAAACACACAGACAGGATGTTCCAACAGAATAATAGAAGAATGTCACCAAGTATAGGGTAGACCGCGTATACAGGTTATTCCAACAGAATAATAAGAAATGGAATAACAACAGTTCTCTTCATGAATAAGAAAGAATAACACCCCTTACCGTTTTAAAGAAGAGCTGAAGTAAGGAAGTAGTTAAGTAGCAGAATACTCTTCTTCTCTCTCTCTATAGTTTCTCTCTATAGTTTCTCTCTCTAGAGTTCAGTGAATTCGTAAGAAATAATGAAGGAATGAGCTGCTATTTATAGAAAAATAGAATGCATAGTAACTAATCCATGAGCGGTCCAGATTGATTACTTTAATCTGACAGTCCATATTTAAAGAAAAATCTTTTAAATAAAATATAATATATTCTATTTATAGAATAACTTTAATAAAGTATTCTGTTTTATATAAAAAGATGTTTCTGTTTTATTACGTTAATAATACGAATAAAACAAAACGTCATTATCGCTATATAATTCATATTATTAACTGACAATAATTGAATCAAACTGAGTGACTTCTCACATAAGTATTAATAATCAATACCGTGTGCTACTATGCAACCATACGTATTACTGTACTTTTACTACCGAGTAGTTCAACAGTAACAATGGTAAAACTTCCGCCGTTATTTTTAATAAAATATTTTTATCGTTTTCTCAATCCGACAATAATTCCGTTGTGGGGTCCACCAATAATTGTGTCGTTGTGCGCATATTCCCTGTTAAAATGAATATTCTCCGACCAATCGAATATTATATAACAACTTGCGTACTTTGCAAAATTTATAAATATTACCCACAACTCTAACATTATATCAAATTAACTCCATAATATTCAAAAATGATATTTATAGAAAATTCATCTTTATTTATAAAAGTTGGGGTCTTACAAATATCTTTGGCCTGTAGTGCAAAGATGAACAGGTGCTGAGATGAACATAACCGACTGGTGATACAAATGAATATCTTTGGCCTGTAGTGCAAAGATGAATATTTGGTTAAAGATGATTATTAATTGATGTTATAGGGATATAATATTGATGATGGACTTTTAAATCTTAGAAGATAGTAGAATTCATTCTCTACTTGACTCTTCTAATGGTTTGTTGTTTCCGCTGCAGTTGTTGATCTAAAACTTGTTGTCGATTATATTCTATCAAATTTTTTTCTGTTGAATACTAATGATAATTTGTTGTATATTATCTTAGTCATAATATTCTTTACTGGGCTAGTTGAGCTCACCCTTTTCCTTTTTGTTCCATTTTTCTTCTCAGGAGGTGAGAACATAGCAGGATCTAGTCGGGGTATGGAGTGATGGTTCTAGAAAGATATTTTAGTAGTCCTCACTATTTCTGTAAAATAGTGTTTGAATAATTGTACTGAGGACAACTACGCCGTTATTTGTAAAAACTTAAATTTGTCGTTTTCTTCATCCGACAGTTATTCTGTTATGGGGTCCACAAATAACTGCGCCGTCGTACGAATATTCCCCGACAGAAAGAATATTCCACGACCAAACGAATATTCCCCGACAACAATGGATATTTTATAACCACTTGTGTATTTTGAAAAAAATTCATATATCACCCTTAACTTTAACATTTATCAATTTAACCATTTACTGAATAGTAATTATAAGAAAAATTGAATACTTTTATTTCATAAAATTTGGGGTCTTATAATCTCCTTTCCTTATGAAATTTCGTCCCCGAAATTTACGTACCTGGTAATTCAAAGAGTTGAGAATACCTTGCTTTCATTTCAGATTCCATCTTTCCTGTCATCATGATTTCTCCATTGCTCATCTCCTGTATTTCAGATATCATTCTAGAATACAGCTTCAAAACAAGGGTTAATTGAACAAATTAACATATCACATAATATCCCGATATTATGACTGGCCAACAAATAAGCTTAGATAGGACACACTAGCGAAGAATTTACTCATCTCTCCCCTCCTAGTTATATTTTCCGATCTCCGTCAGAGACCATTTCCCTAAGCTCTAATACCAAAATATAACGACCCCAAAATAGGTTCATTCCATCCAACCTATTCTGAGTTGCCAAATACATGGTACAGAAAACAACTACAACTTTATTACAACAATTGTCGTGCAAAATATAACAACACATATGCTGTGAGTTTGGATACAAATATATACCAAATGTGACTCATATCCCAACCGTGGACAGCACCTCACAATGACACCTTACATAAAGGTATAGTCAAAAATTGTTTTAGAAATTAGAATATTTGGAAAGTGCTCAAGGAAACCTTTGTACATGGGAGGCCATGCTTCTAGGTTGTGATAGATATCATATGGCCACAGAATTATCCTTGGTTGACCCAATATACCACAAAAAAAACGAGAAGATTACTATCATATTTTTTCCAATGGTGAGTCTTCTCTTGACTTATCATTATCTCCACTGTCTCTAATTGAGAATTATACTTCAAACAAATACCAAGATTATATAGGTAGTGCTCGTAAATATACTCAGCAAGTGGATGAGCACAATCCTGTCTTGTGATGACACGAGGTTGTATGTCATTAGACATCTTGTATGATAGTGGCAAAACACCCTTCCAACGTTGGGTTCGCTTCACCCTAGATGATTCACCAAATATAACTACTAAATGATGACCACCGTTCTATTCCCCTGTTACCCCGCTCGACCCAGCTACACTCTTATTACCTGAAAGGAATTGTGAAACAGAAGGGTGAGCACAACTAGCCCAGTAAAGAATATCATGACTAAAGATAAATAAGTTATCAATAGCCTTCAACATAATTAAATCAGAGATTAGAACATATGGTAGATGATAAAAATTTCAACCATAGTTGCAGCGGAACGAGCAATCCATTAGAAGAGTCAAATAGACTATAAAGTCTATTATCTTCTCCATGTTAAAAATTCACCAACAATATTTTATTCCTGTAACATCAATCAACAATTCTGGTCCACAATCATATGAATAACTCATAATCATAACTGTAGTTCTAAATTCCTCTTCTCATCCAGGACGAAGATAATTTTCATCACCTATCTTTACTTGAAACATCAAAGATTATGGTTACACCAAATCACATTTCCTGTTCATAATCATACTAATAACTTCATCTTTGCACTACGACCAAAGATATTCATTTGTATCACCAGTTGGTCATGTTCATCTCAACATCTGTTCATCTTTGCACTACTGGCCAAAGATATTCAACAACATGTCATCTTTGCACTACGGGCCAAAGATATTCATCAACAATTCATCTTTGCACTATAGGCCAAAGATATTCATCAACAATTCATCTTTGCACTACAGGCCAAAGATATACCTCAACAGTTCATATTTGTACTACGGCCAAATATATTCATCAACAGTTCATATTTGCACTACAGGCCAAATATATTAATATCTCAAAGAAATATATAATCATTTCAGAATTTATATAAACAATAATAATAACCATGTTGATCAATTCACCCTTGCACTTAAGCTAAAGATATTCACTTATAAATTCAATGGTCATGATCATACCAGTCAACAATTCAACTTTGCACTACTGGCCAAAGAGAACCCATAGTCATTATCATACCAAAAATTTACCCATCTTTTGTAACGCCCCCAAAATAGGTCTATTCCATCCAACCTATTCTGAGTCGCCAAATACATGGTACAGAAAATAACTACAACTTTATTACAATAATTGTCGTGCAAAATACAACAACACATATGCTGTGAGTTTGGATACAAATATATACCAAATGTGACTCATGTCCCAACCGTGGACAGCACCTCACAATGACACCTTACATAAAGGTATAGTCAAAAACTATTTTAGAAATTAGAACCTTTAAAAAATGCTCAAGGAAACCTTCATATATGGGAGACCATGCATCTAGGTTATGATAGATATCATATGCCCACAAAATTATCCTCGGTTGATCCAATAGACCCCAAAAAAAAATGAGAAGATTACTATCATATTCTTTTCAATGGCGAGTCTTCTCTTGACATATCATTATCTCCACCGTCTCTAATTGAGAATTATACTTCAACCAACTCCAAGATCATATAGGTAGTGCTTGTAGATATACTCAACAAGTGGATGTGCACAACCTTGTCTTATGATAACACGAGGTTGTATGTCATTAGATATCTTGTATGATAGTGGGAAAACACCCTTTCAACGTTGGGTTCGCCTCACCCTAGTTGATTCACCAAATATAACTACTAAATGATGATCACCGTTCTATTTCGCTGTTACCCCCGCTCGACCCAGCTACACTCTTATTACCTGAAAGGAATTGTGAAACAGAAGGGTGAGCACAACTAGCTCAGTAAAAAATATCATGACTAAAGATAATTAAATTATCAATAGCCTTCATCAATAATAAATCAGAGATTTAGAACATATGGTAAATGATAAAAATTTTAACCATAGTTGCAGCGGAACGAGCAATCCATTAGAAGAGTCAAATAGACCATAAAATCTATTATCTTCTCCATGTTAAAAGTCCATCAACAATGTTTTATCCCTGTAACATAAATCAACAATTCCTGTCCACAATCACATGTATAACTCATAATCGTAATTGTAGTTCTAAATTCTTTTCCTCATCCAGGACAAAGTTAATTTTCATCACCTGAAACATCAACGATCATGGTCATACCAAATCACAGTTCCTGTTCATAATCATACTAATAATTTTATTTTTGCACTACGGGCCAAAGATATTCATCAACAACTCATCTTTGCACTACAGGCCAAAGATATTCCTCAACAGCTCATATTTGCACTACAAGCCAAATATATTATTATCTCAAAGAAATATATAATCATTTCAGAATTTATATAACCAATAATTATATCCACGTTGATCATTTCACCTTTGCACTTAAGCTAAAGATATTCAATTATAAATTAAATGGTCATGATCATACCAGTCAACAATTCAACTTTGCACTACTGGCCAAAGAGAACTCTAGTCATGATCATACCAATAATCTACCCATCTTTACACTCTAGTGAAAGAGAATTTCAACATCAGGATTATAAAAATGTTATATATGATAATAAAATCAATATAATCAATACATAGTTTTAATCTCCAAAGTAATATTCATAAATCTACTATAATTTGGTTAGAAAAAAAATCAATTTTGTAGTGAATAGTACCCGTGAATAGTAACTCGTGAATAGTAACTCGTGAATAGTAACTCATGAATAATAACTCATGAATAGTAACTCGTGAATACTAACTCATGAATAATAACTCATGAATAGTAACTCATGAATAGTAGCTCATGAATAGTAACTCATGAATAGTAACTCGTAAATACTAACTCATGAATAACAACTCGTAAATAGTAACTCATGAATAGTAACTCATGAATAGTAGCTCGTGAATAGTAACTTATGAATTGTAACCCCGACATGAAAAGATAAGAATTTTACTAGAGAAATACTACCAATATTCCGGTATAATGATATTGAAAGAAATAATATCATTGATAAAAAAATAACATCCCTTACGACAATATCCCTTACGACAATATCTCTTACTATCCTTTACCTCAAAAGGGCAGCACTTCAGACTGGATATCAGATATGACGCTGAAGAAAACTCGCACTGATGAATAGCAACTCACCAAGTATCTAAATACTCATAAAATACACTCAATAATCTAGAGAGAGAAAGAGAGAAAACTTCAGTTTCTGGTGTGATTTTCAATTCTAACCTAAGCACCCTATTTATAGGAAATTGCTTAGAACACCAAAGCAGAAAATTTAATAAAATAATAATATAATTATAAATTTTCCTTAGCCCACCTTTAAAAATCTGTATTCAGCCATCAACATGTGTAAGTGGGGCCCACCAAAGTGTAAAAAACATTTTTGTTAATAAAAATAAATAAAACTTCTAAAAATCAATTATTTCGGAAATTCGGAACTTCAATAATTCATAATAAATAGCCATTTTATCAGAAAATTCGAATCTCGCGATTTTTTATAGAAAATTCAATTCTTTACAACTTTGCAGAATAAAGTTTTTCTAAATTCCAAACAAAAATTGACCGAAATCCACAAACGGACGATTTTACAGGCTATAATCAAATTTCGGTCAAGAATTGTGGTCCACCGACACACAAAACATGTGTTAATCATTTAATGCCACAAAAATACTCTTCTTCCTCATATACTCATATATCCCACATTCATTGTAAAAATATCACCATCAATATATTATTAAAATAATATATTTAAATGAGTTATTTTATTAGAAAAAGATAAAATATTAATTTTCTACAATTGTCACATTAAAAATTTTCTCCATCTATATCCACATAAAATCAATATTTTCCTCATCATATAAATTAATAATTAATTATTCACAAATAATATTACAGAATCACATTACTGACAACCAGACAGTTCCCAGGAAAGAGGGGGCTTTCCAATAAAGATCTATCCTTACTGGCGCACAATTAGATGACAAAACCTCTCCTTAGACAGAACTTTCTAGACATTGCCAATAATGTTATCTAATAATATTATTCAGATAATATGAATTATTGCTCCGATAATGGAAATTACTGTGTAGTGATAATTATTGAAACAACAGTAATATAAAATATCAACGTAGCAATTATTGAGTAATGTCTTCTTACGTAAAAATCAATAATTGAAAAAAATACTGTGCAATACCGTGTGCAACTGTGCAACTATGCGTATTACTGTATTTTAACCACCGGGTATTCCAACAGTATTAACGGTAACAACTACGCCGTTATTTGTAACCAACTTATTCTTGTCATTTTTTTCATCCAATCGCATTCCGCTATGGGGCCCACACAAGGCTGCACCGTCGTACGAATATTCCCCGACAGCAAGAATATTCCACGATCAAACGAATATTCTCCGACAACAATGAGTATTTTATAACCACTTGCTTATTTGAAATATTTACGCATTTTGCCCATAACTAACCACATTAATCAAATCAACCCTTACTATTTCAAAATAATAAATAGAGGAATTAAATTTTATTTATTAATAATTTGGGGTCTTACATCTTTACACTTAAGTCAAAGAGAAATATCATCATTAGGGTTATAAAAATGTTATATATGATAATAAAATCAATATAATCAACATATAGATTTAATCTCAAGAGTAATATTCATAAATCAACTATAATTTGGTTAGAAAAAGAAACCAATTTATCGTGAATAGTAACTCGTGAATAGTAACTCATAAATAGTAACTCGTGAATAGTAACTTGTGAATAGTAACTCATGAATAGTAACTCAACATGAAAAATATAAAAATTCTATAATAAAATCCATACCAATATTTCGGTATAATGATATAGAAAGAATAATATTTCTTAAGCTTATAATCAATTTATTTAAATTGTTTACACTTTACTAATTAATGCATTTAATCATCATAAAATATCAACTCTTAAGATTTCATCATCAATAACCAAAATCCTCATCAAAAATCTGCATCTAACTCATATATGATTCTCAAGCCATAAAATCATATTTTCTAATTTTCTTACTTCACATAACATATTTAATTCATTTACTCATAACTAGACTATTTTCATGAAAAATACCAAATCAGTTCCAAAAATATTTTTTTTCTGGGATTTAGAAGAATATAGTCCCATATTGAACATATATTTTTCTCAGAATTTTTAAAACTTATTTACTATTTTTTATATGGCCAAAACAGCCGAATATTTAGACATTTATCATAAATTGTACTTTTATCAAAAAATTCCAAAATTCACATAGTATACTGATATTATGTAGATATACTTCCAATAAAAATTTCATCAATTTTGGAGTTAACCACAAGGAGTTATAAGCGGTTACTTTTAAAATAGTCTTTTCCCGTAAAATTCATAACTCTTAATATATATATCCAAAAATCACCATTTTTGGATACAAATCAATAAAACTCATCAAAATATTATTTCAAATTTTTCTAGAATTTTCTGAAGGTCAGAAGAATTACGAACTGAAAAATATAATAACCCTTAAAATCCCTTACCTCAAAAGTGCAATATTTCTGACTGGAATGCAAAGCCGAAGGAAACTTGCACTGAATAGTAACTCTCAAAGTATCTAAATACTCACAAAATACACTCGATAATCTAGAGAGAAAAAGAGAGAAAACTTATAAATTCTGGTGTGATTTTCAATTCTAACTTAGCCATCTATTTATAGGAAAATGTTAGCACGTCGAAGCAGACTTAACCTGCAACCTGATGGCTTTACCTGCTACTATTTTCACCCACCATATTTAAATAAAAATCTCAACACATTTTGTTACCAACCAAGAGTGGGGCCCATCAATTCTAGAATTTTCTACCAAAATGATAAATTCTGAAATTTCAACAATTTCTGAACCAGTCATCTCATAAAATTCATAATAAATCATACGTTCATTTTTAACAGTTCAAAATTTGTGGACATATACTCAACTTATATATGTATAACATATCCAAAAATTATCACGATCCAACGGTCGGATTAAAAATTATAACTCCCGTAAAATATCTCAAAAATCCTAATTTTTAATACCTCCATTCCGACAAAAATACTGATAAAAATCTCAACATTAACTCTTTCATTTTTAGCCACAAAAATATATCCCTCATTTATATCCATATAAAATAAATATTTCCTTATCATATGAATCAATAATTAATTATTCACAAATAATATTACAGAATTACATTTATGACAACCAGGTCGTTCCCAAGAAAGAGGGGGCTTTTCAATAAGAATTTCTCCTTACTGACGCGCAATTAGGTGACCAAACCTTACCTTAGACAGAACTTTCTAGACATTACCAATAATGTTATCTAATAATATTATTCAAATAATATGAATTATTGATCTGATAATGAAAAATACTGTGTAGTGACAATTATTGAACAACAATAATATAAAATTTCAACGTAGCAATTATTGAATCAATAAAATAAAATATTGAACAGTAATTACTGCAATAATTATTGAGTAGTGCCTTCTTACGGAAAAATCAATAATTTCAAAAATACTGTGCAATATCGTGTGCTTCTGTACAATAACGCGTATTACTGTATTTTAACCACCAGGTATTCCAACAGTGTTAACGGTAACAACTACGCCGTTATTTATAAAAACTCAAATTTGTCGTTTTTTTCATCCGACAGTTATTCTGTTATGGGACCCACAAATGGCTGCGCCGTCCCCGACAGAAAGAATATTCCACGACCAAACGAATATTCTCCGACAACAATGAATATTTTATAACCACTTGTGTATTTAGAAAAAAATTCATATATCACCCTTAACTTTAATATTTATCAATTTAACCATTTACTGAATAGTAATTATAAAAAAAATTAAATACTTTTATTTCATAAAATTTGGGGTCTTACAACACATATTTTGTGTGTCGGTGGACCCTAATAATTGACTGAAATTTGATTATAGCTTGTAAAATCGTCCGTTTATGGATTTCGGTCAATTTCTGTTTAGAATTTAGAAAAACTTTCTTCTGCAAAGTTGTGGATAATGGAATTTCCTATGAAAAGTCGTGAGTTTCGAATTTTTCTGACAAAAGGGCTATTTATTATGAATTATTGAAGTTTCGAAGTTCCGCAATAATTAATTTTTGAAAGTTTAAAATATTTTAAATAACAAAAACGTTTTTGTCTAGAAGGTGGGCATGTAGGAAATGTTAGAAACTGATTTCAAAGGATGCGTATGAATTTTATTATTAATAATATATTTTATTAAATTTTCTGCTTTGGTGTTCTAAGCATTTTCCTATAAATAGGATGCTTAGGTTAGAATTGAAAAACACACCAGAAACTAAAAACTTCTCTCTCTTTCTCTCTCGATATATTGAGCGTATTTTTGTGAGTTTACGAGGTAAGGGATGTTATAGCCTATATCCGATTTTTTAACTAGAAGTACTGTCTTTACGAGGTAAGGGATGTTATTTTATTCAAAAATGATATTATTTCTTCAATATCATTTTCCCGAAATATTGGTTGAAAATTTTTATCAAATTTAAAACTTTTCATGTCGGGGTTACTATTCATGAGTTACTATTCACGACTTACTATTCACCGAAAAATAAAATTTTCTTCTTTTTGTCCAAAATATCTATTATGGATACTAGCTTTGATTGTATCCATATTTTAATCAATCTTGAATTTTACTCCACTATGATTATTTATGAGGTATTTTTGGACATGGATAAACTGTAATACGAATCCCTAATATTTGTTCTTTTGCTTCACTGGATTCGTTTTCTTTAAAATATTTTTTATCATCCTCAGTCCTAAATGATGATATTAATGAATATCTTTGGCCTGTAGTGCAAAGATGAATGATTTTTGATGAATATCTTTGGCCCGTAGTGCAAAGATAAACATGTGTTGAGATGAACATGACCAACTGATGAATATCTTTAGCTTGTAGTGCAAAGATGATTATTAATTGATGTTACAGGGATAAAATATTGATGATGGATTTTTAAATTCATAGATAATAGTAGATTTCATTATCTACGTAACTCTTCTATGAATTATTATTTTTCGCTGCGAATATTGATTTAAAACTTGTTGTCTATTGTATTCTATTAGATTTTTCCCTGTTGAAGACTAACGATAATTTGTTCTGTGTTATCTTAGTCATAATATTCTTTACTGGGCTAGTTGAGCTCACCCTTTTTCTTTTTGTTCCATTTTTCTCAGGAGGCGAGAATGTAGCGAGTACTAGTCGGGGTATGGAATGATGGTTCTAGAAGTTATTTTAGTAGTCCTCACCATTTTTGTGAAATAATATATCAATAATTGTAATGAAGACTTATTTGAGTGTGGATATTGTCTAGATGACAATATTTGTATTTAAACTCACAGTTCTTGTGTTGTAATAATAAAGATATAGTTGTTTCTGTACCATGTATTTTGGCGACTCAAAATGGGTGTTGTATACCTATTTTGGGGGCGTCACAGTTGGTATCAGAGCTTAGGGATATGATCTCTGGCGGAGATCGGGGAATAGAACTAGGAGGGGAGAGACGAGTAAATCCTTCGCTAGTGTGTCCTACCTAAGCTTATTTGTTGGTCGATCATAATATAGGGATATTATATGATATGTTAATTTGTTAAATTAACCCTTGTTTTATGGCAGTATTTGAGAATGTCGACTGAGAATGTTAATAGTGGAGTAAATGAGATGGTGGAGATGCCTATACTCACCAACGAGGAGAACGTGCAACAGGCTGGCAATGTTCCTCCTGTGAACAACACCACTGAGCAGACGATGAATGATGAGATGTTTAGAAGCTTTTTGCGATTCATGCAAAACCAGACGAAGGAGATTTCTGTTCAAAATATAGGAAGAAACAATGGCAACGCACAGCTGGTTACAGCCAAGCAGTTCAAACAGTTGGGACCACCAGAATTCTGGGGAAAGCCAGATCCGATTAAGGCTGAGACATGGGTCAAGCAAATTACCAAGATATTCGATGTATTGGGATGCACGGAGGAACAGAATGTTCCATTCGCCACCTTTATGTTCCGTGGCGAGGCAGACTACTGATGGGAGTCTGTGAAGCGTACCCATCTAGCCCCACTCAGCATGTCTTGGGAGACATTTCAGAAACTTTTCAATGACAAGTACTTCCCTGAAAGTATTCTTCATATGAAGGAGGTAGAGTTTATTAGACTGGAGCAGAATTGTAAGACCCCGAATTTTATGAAATAAAAGTATTCAATTTTTCTTATAATTACTATTTAGTAATTGGTTAAATTGATAAATGTTAAAGTTAAGGGTGATATATGTTTTTTTTTTCGAAATACACAAGTGGTTATAAAATATTCATTGTTGTCGGGGAATATTCGTTTGATCGTGGAATATTCTTACTATCGGGGAATATTCATACGACGGCGCAGCCTTTTTTGGGCCCCAAAACGGAAAGCGATTGGATGAAGAAAACGACAAGAGTAAGTTGTTTATAAATAACGACGTAGTGGTTACCGTTAATACTGTTGGAATACCCGGTGGTTAAAACACAGTAATACGCGTTGTTGCACAGTAGCACACGGTATTACACCAATTATTAATTTTTACGTAAGAAGGCATTACTCAATAATTGTTACAGTAATTACTGTTCAGTATTTTATTTTATTGATTCAATAATTGCTACGTTGATATTTTATATTACTGTTGTTTTAATAATTGTCACTACACAGTATTTTCTATTATCGGAGCAATAATTCATATTATCTGAATAATATTATTAGATAACATTATTGACAATGTCTAGAAAGTTCTGTCTAAGGAGAGGTTTGGTCATCTAATTGCGCGTCAGTAAGGAAGAGATCCTTATTGGAAAGCCCCCTCTTTCCTGGGAACGGCCTGGTTGTCAGTACTGTGATTCTGTAATATTATTTGTGAATAATTAATTATTGATTTATATGATGAGGAAAATATTGATTTTATGTGGATATAGATGGAGAAATATTTTAAATGTGACAATTGTTAAAAATTAATATTTTATCTTTTTTTGATAAAATAATTCATTTAAATATATTATTTTAATAATATATTAATGGTGATATTTTTATAATGAATGTGGGATATATGAATAAATGAGGAGGAAGAATATTTTTGTTGGATTAAATGTTTAACACATGTTTTGTGTGTTGGTGGACACAATTCTTGACCGAAAATTTATTATAGACTGTAAAATTATCCGTTTGTGGATTTCGGTCAATTTTTGTTTGAAATTTGGAAAAACTTTCTTCTGCAAAGTTGTAGAGAATTGAATTTCCTATAAAAACTCGCGAGATTCAAATTTTCTGATGAAAGGGCTATTTATTATGAATTATTGAAGTTCCGAAATTCTGAAATAATTGATTTTTGGAAGTTTTAATTATTTTTGTTTAGAAAAACGTTTTTTTTTTGTATTTTATGGACATCATTAACATGTGTTATGGCTGAATTCAGATGGTCAAGGTGGGCTAAGAAAAATTTGTTAAATATATTATTATTATATTCAATTTTCTGCTTTGATGTTCTAAGCATTTTCCTATAAATAGGGTGCTTAGGTTAGAATTGAAAATCACACCAGAAACTGAAGTTTTCTCTCTATTTCTCTCTCGATATATTGAGCGTATTCTTATGAGTATTTTGATACTTTGAGTGTTGCTATACGGTGCAAGTTCGTTCAGCGTTATTCCAGTCAGAAGTACTGCTCTTTTGAGGTAAGGGATAGTAAGGGATTTTAAGGGTTGTTATGTTTTTCAATTTCGTAATTTTTTGGACCTTCAAAAATTCTAGAAAAATTTAAGATGATATTTTGATGAGTTTTATTGATTGTGTCCAAAAATGGCAATTTTTGGATGTATGGATTAAGAGTTGTGGATTTTATGAGAAAATACTATTTTAAAAGTAACCGCTTATAATTCCTTGTGGTTAACTCCAAAATTGATGAAATTTTTATTGGGAGTACATGTATATGATAGAAGTATACTCTGTAAATTTCAGAATTTTTGGATAAAAGTATAATTTTTGATAAATATCTAAATATTCGGCGGTTTTGGCCATATGAAAAATAGTAAATGAATTTTAAAAATTCTGAGAAAAATATATGTTCAATATGGAACTATATTCTGCTAAATCCCAGAAAAGAAATATTTTTGGAACTGATTTGGTATTTTTCATGAAAATAGTCTAATTATGAGCAAATGAATTAAATATGTTATGTGAAATAAGAAAATTAGGAAATATGATTTTATGGCTTGAATATCATATATGAGGTATATGCAGATTTTTTATGAGGGTTTTGGTTATTGGTAATGAAATCTTATGAGTTTGGCATTTTATGATGATTAAATGCATTAATTAGTAAAGTGTAAACACTTTAAATAAATTGTTTATAAGTTTAAGAAATGTTATTTCAATATCATTATACCGAAATATTGGTATGGATGTTATTGTAGAATTTTTACCTTTTTATGTCGGGTTTACTATTCACGAGTTACTATTCACGAGTTACTATTCATGAGTTACTATTCACGAGTTACTATTCACGAGTACTATTCACGATAAAATTGGTTTCTTTTTCTAACCAAATTATAGTTGATTTATGAATATTACTCTTGAGATTAAAACTATATATTGATTATATTGTTTTTATTATCATATATAACATTTTTATAACCCTGATGTTGAATTTCTCTTTTACTTGAGTGTAAAGATGAACAGTTATTGAATATCTTTGGCCTATAGTGCAAAGATGAATTGTTGATGAATATCTTTGGCCGTAGTGCAAAGATGAACAGTTATTGAATATCTTTGGCCTATAGTGCAAAGATGAATTGTTATTGAATATCTTTAGCTTAAGTGCAAAGCTGAATTGATTAACATGATTATAATTATTGTTTATATAAATTCTAAAATGATTATATTTCTTTGAGATATGAATATATTTGGCCTGTAGTGCAAATATGAACTGTTGAGGAATATATTTGGCCTGTAGTGCAAATATGAACTGTTGATGAATATCTTTGGCCTGTAGTGCAAAGATGAATTAGTGATGAATATCTTTGGCCTGTAGTGCGAAGATGAACTGATATTGAATATCTTTGGCCCGTAGTGCAAAGATGGTTTGTTGATGAATATCTTTGGCCTGTAGTGCAAAGATGAATTTATTAGTATGATTATGAACAGGAACTGTGATTTGGTATAATCATGATCTTTGATGTTTCAGGTAAAGACAGGTGATGAAAATTATCTTCGTCCTGAATGCGAAGAGAAATTTAGAACTACAATTATGATTATGAGTTATTTATATGATTGTGGACAGGAACTGTTGATTGATGTTATAGGGATAAAATATTGTTGGTGGACTTTTAACATGGAGAAGATAATAGACTTTATGGTCTATGTGACTCTTCTAATGGATTGCTCGTTCCGCTGCAACTATGGTTGAAAAGTTTTATCATCTACCATATGTTCTAAATCTCTGATTTATTACTGTTGAAGACTATTGATAATTTATCTTTAGTCATGATATTCTTTACTGAGCTAGTTGTGCTCACCCTTTTGCTTCACAATTCCTTTCAGGTAATAAGAGTGTAGCTGGGTCGAGCAAGGGTAACAGGAAAATAGAACGATGGTCTTTAGCTGTGGAGATTCTCCCGAAGCAGTATAGAAAAGTTCATTTAGTAGTTTTATTTGGTGAATCCAATAGGGTAAGGTGTACCCAACGTTGGAAGGGTGTTTTGCCACTGTCATACAAGATGTCTAACGACATACAACCCCGTGTCATCATAAGACATGGTTGTGCACATCCACTTGCTGAGTATATCTACGAGCACTACCTATATAATCTTGGTGTTTCTTTGAAGTATAATTCTCAATTAGAGACAGTTGAGATAACGATAAGTCGAGAGAAGACTCACCATTGGGAAGAATATGATAGTAATTTTCTCATTTTTCTTTGGGGTCTATTGGGTCAACCAAGGATAATTCTGTGGTCATATGATATCTATCATAACCTAGACGCATGGCCTCCCATGTACGAGGGTTTCCTTGAGCACTTCCCAAAGATTCTAATTTCTAAAACAGTTTTTGACTATACCTTTATGTAAGGTGTCATTGTGACGTGCTATCTAAGGTTGGGACATGAGTCACAGTTGGTATATATTTGTTTGTTGTATTTTGCACGACAATTGTTGTAATAAAGTTGTAGTTGTTATCTGTACCATGTATTTGGCGACTCAGAATAGGTTGGATGGAATGGACCTGTTTTGGGGTCGTTACAAGAATAACATGACGGTGTCTCAGTACGAGGCGAAGTTTGCAGAGTTGTCCAGGTTTGCACCTCATTTGGTAGAGAATGAGGAACGTATGACGCGGATATTTCTTAGAGGTTTGAAGCCTGACATACGTCAATATCTCATTTCTCATAAATTTTCTCTCTATTCAGATGTTGTCAACAGGGCTCAATTATTAGAGCGAGATAACTAGTACGATCAACCGAGGGACCACAACCAGGATCATATCGGTGACATCAGTCATCAGAACAATGATAACCAGCGGAGAAAGAAAAATACAGACAAGAACGACAACCACTCTGGTGGTAATCGTGGCTACGAAAATAGAAGAAGCGAGTCGGGAGGAGATTTTAAAAATAGGAGATTCAACAATGACAATACGAAGACGTTAGCACCAGCAGCAACTGGTTCCAAGGGAGGAGAACGACCACCGGTTATATGCTATAAGTACGGAATAGAAGGACATATCAGCCCAAACTGTCCACAACAGTTTAAGGTATGTTATAATTGTGGAAAGGAAGGACATATCGCTCGAGATTGCACTGTAGCGAAACCAAGTCCAGCGGGGATGGTGACTCAAAAAGTTGTCCCAGAAAAGACAGTCAACGGTTCCTGGAAGAGCGTTTGTCGTGACTGGTCAACATGCGAGAAACCCAAACGAGGTGATCACGGGTAAGCTAATCATAAATTCATGCGAAGTTTACCCATTCATTTATTTCTCCTGCTTGTGCTCAACGTTTAAACTTGACTCCGGAGAAGTTAGATTTTGATTTATCTGTGGAGACTCCGTTAGGAGAAACTTTCATCACATCCACTGTTTATAAATCTTGTGTGATCTAAGTTGGCACCATCACCTTACCTGTTGACCTTATCTCTTTAAAGATACTTGCTTTTGATGTGATTTTAGGGATTGATTGGTTAACTACTCATCATGCCAAAATTGATTATTTTCGTAAGGTTGTTAGTTTTCATATTCCTAACCAACCTGTTGTACGAATTCAAGCAACTAAGCCATTAAAATCAATCACTGTTATATCAAGTCATAAAGCCATTCGTTTATTAAAAAATGGATGTCAAGCTTTCTTAGCTCATGTTATGGATTTGAATAAAGACACGTCAAATTTGAATAATATTCCTGTTGTTATTGACTTTCCTGACGTATTTCCTGAAGAACTTTCCGGTCTACCCCCGAAACGTGAAAATGAATTCTTTATTGATCTTGAACCTGGTACAAAGCCCATTTCTAAAACCCCATATCGAATGGCTCCTATTGAACTTCAGGAGTTAAAGGTCCAACTACAAAAGTTGTTGGACATCGGTTTCATTCGTCCTAGTACATCTCCTTGGGGTGTTCCTGTTTTATTTGTAAAGAAGAAAGACGGGAGTATGCGACTTTGTATTGATTATCGAGAATTAAACCATGTCACTATCAAGAATAGGTATCCGCTATCTCGTATTGATGACCTGTTTGACCAGTTACAAGGAGCACAATTCTTTTCAAAGATCGATCTTCGTTCTGGATATCATCAGCTGAAGGTTAAAACTGAGGATATTCCGAAGACTGCCTTCAGAACTCGGTACGGGCATTATGAATTCCTAGTCATGTCTTTTGGATTGACTAATGCTCCTGCGGCTTTCATGGATATGATGAACCGAGTATTCAAGGATTATTTGGATCAATTCGTTGTTGTCTTTATTGATGGCATCCTCATATATTCCAAAAGCCGTGAAGATCATGAGCACCATTTGAAGCTGGTACTGCAAAGGCTTCGTGATAGCAAACTATATGCTAAGTTGAAGAAATGCGAGTTCTGGCTTGAGGAAGTAGCATTCCTAGGGCACATGGTGTCAAAACATGGAGTATCTGTTGACCCGGCGAAGATTGAAGCAATACAAAGTTGGGAGCAACCAAATACGGTGACCGAAGTACGTAGCTTTCTGGGCTTAGCTGGTTATTATCGGAGATTCGTGGAAGGGTTTTCTCGAATCGCTACCCCGTTAACTCAGCTGACTCGGAAAGATATCAAATTCGTATGGAGCGAGGAATGCGAGAAGAGTTTTCAAGAGCTTAAGAGAAGACTCATTTCGGCACCTGTTTTGACCATACCATCTGGTTCGGATGGATTTGTTATCTACAACGATGCTTCAGGCAAAGGGCTAGGATGTGTTCTTATGCAACGTGAGAAAGTTATAGCCTATGCCTCGCGACAACTTAAAGAATATGAGAGGAATTATCCTACTCGTGATCTAGAGTTGGCAGCAGTCGTTTTCGCGCTAAAGATCTGGAGGCATTATCTATATGGGGAAAAAGTGGAGATATATTCAGACCATAAAAGCCTCAAATATTTCTTCACTCAAAAAGAACTCAACATGCGGCAACGACGTTGGCTCGAGCTGTTGAAAGATTACGACCACACTATTCAATACCATCCTGAAAAAGCAAACGTGGTAGCTGACACATTGAGTAGAAGATCATATGCAGGAATAAGTGCGATGATGTCAAGTATACGCATAGAATAGGTGTTGTATACCTATTTTGGGGGCGTCACAGTTGTAAAGCTATACTATTCGATATATAAAGAATATCGAAGTGAGATGTAAATTTTATAATGTAACTCTGATGAATCGAATCATAATATAAATTTGATTTAAATATATGTAAAAGGTGAAGGTTGTGATTCAGGAAAATGAATAAAGAATTCATAAAAATTTTAATTATTCCGCATCTTATTAAATATGATGTAAAGACAAGAAGGATTAATGATCATGATTGAAAATTTTCTTATCAAGGTTTTGGGATCGATTCATAAATCATATAAATGAAAAGTAGTTAATATATTAATCGGTGTCAAAATTAAGTTGTATTCATTAAATTATGAATAAAAATTATAAGTAATCAGATGAAGATAATACCGTAGCGCACTAGGTCCGAGGTAATAAATACCCGAATTTAGGGACGTTATACCAATCACATAGGCATATATTGTAAATTAATTATTGACACATTATATGCAACTTACATAAATAAATATCTTATCCGTCCATTATATATGATAAATATTATCCCTTTCTTTTGATTTCTTAAAATATATTTTATAAATAAATGTATTAATTAATGTACACTAAAAACAAGAATTACACGTCAACTTCTCTCTCCAGATATTCGGTATTAATTAATCTACTATCTTTATAGTATGAAAGATAATAGTTATTATATTTCATACTATAAAGTTTTTAGTAGATTAGATAATTTTTGTGTCATATTTTTTTTCTTTACAATTTAAATATATTATTATTATTTATTTAATTTTTTTTTATCATTTTAATTAATTCTCAAAATTTTATAAAATTTTAATTTTATCATAATTACATATAAAAATCAATATTTTCACTAACATAATATTTTTTTTATGAATCTCTTCATGAAAAGTGAGAGTCACTATTAATCAATTTTTTATGTGTCCATGGGTGGTAGTGTATATATATATAAACAAATGATTGCAAGGGAGAGAGAGAAATCGAGTGAACTGTGAAAGAAAGCAAGACAATTCTCTCTCATCACGTCTCTACTAACAACTCTATCTCTCATCCGATCATGGCGATGTTTCTGTCGAATCTGTTAGTATAAGATTCACCTTTGTTCGTGTAATCTTTTCGTGTTTTCATTTTTTTATGTCAGGACACCTTTTTGCTTCTGCTCTGTTCTAGGGTTTTCTCAAGTTTTGACCTTTATCAGGTATTTCTTTTCTTCCTCCATCATTATGTCCTGTTATGTCAGTGTACATCACTTGTATGTCTAATTTCTTTAAGCTTGTTGTAATGTGAAATTTTAGTTCATTTTTTGAATTGGTTACTTGGGGGTCTGAATTTGGTTCATTTATGTTTTCTGGTTTGACTGAAGGTTTTGATTTTTTTTTTTGGTGGTGTGGAATTTGATTGAAGTGTACGAGTTGATTAATTTGGGTTTTGTCGGAATTTTGATTGAGCTGTTCTTTTATTTAAAAATTGTGATCTGATTTTAGTTTTATGCTTGTAATTTTTAAGTCTATAATTTTACTTAATATTTTATTCAAAAATTTAATTTTATACTAGATATTTATCAGATTACTACCCTCTCCTCTGAAGCGATACTTTTTAATTCCCTTAAAACTCTTTTTTTTTTGTGTGTTGACTTTTAAGGCTTTATTCTCTTTTGGATGTGTGATTATTTTTTCCCCTCCATTTTGGTTTGTTTAGCATATGTATTTGTTTTTTGTTTCTGACCACAAAATTTTTAGCGACATTGCTGAATGCTGAGAATTCTGCTGTAGTATTGATCTGTACGATATAATTTTTTTTGTTCTGTTGTTGGGGGACATTCAAAATGCATGCTTAATTATATGTTTAGAGTGAATTTGTAGGGGTTGAAGGTGTGTCTAAGCTTCTTTAATGTGAAGAAGAATTGTATTCTATTAGAATATTTCGTAAAATGCGACAATGGACTTACTCCAAAGTCCAACATGTTTATGATTATCTTGAAAATTTCTTTATTGAAATTGCAATAATTGAACCTTAAATGTAGTTTGTCGATATCGTTGAAGCTTGAAGGTGATTCATATACGTTTCCAGTTTGTCTTTATGCACAAGAGTATTTATTCAACTTTGTTGCGTGTTTATCCTTTTGTTTTCTTATGTTCCTGTATGAGTTATTTCTTTTAAATATTGTGCATAGGCATATAACATTACTTAACATATGGATTAGTTCTCTAGTTTAACTTAAGATGTCATTGATCTCTTTTCTTGAGTCGGGAAGTATAATTCCCTGTTCTTGAAACAAAGTCGAGACTTCCAGCTTCTCTGCGTTTTCCTGTTTACAAATACTTAAACAGGGTATATTACCTTTGCAAGTGTAAAAATTCATCCACACATATACCATCTTGTTTGATTGGGTTCTTAGCGGAATTTAATAATTTGGCTTCTATAATTTAATATTTGACAGAAAGGTAATGCAATGCAGCAGTCTTCGGGCCATTTTATTTCCGGTAATTACTGAATCCTCACTATTATTGTTTTGGAACAGTATCAGAAATGTTTATAACTACTGCAATACAATTGAAATATGTTCTGGCAGGTCCTTCAAAGCTAACATCAATAAATGGCTCTAAGGAAATGGGGTGCGGAGCAATGGGATTCCGATCTGGAACTGATGCCTATCATGCCTCGAGTGATGCCACTCTTTTCTCAAGCTCATTACCTGTTCTTCCCCATGAAAAGTGTATGCACCATTTCTTGCATCTGGACCACATTCCTAGGTTCATTTGGAAAGATATTTAGCTTACATTTTCCCCCTGTGCAACGTGCAGTAAAACTAATTCATACAGATGATGGTTGTCAATCAGTTGATGATTTATCTTCCACCTCGAACAAACTCCAGACTGGTGGGGAAGGAAATGACTTGCTTGAAGTTGTTGAAGATCATGCAATTGGAAGCTTGCTTCCTGATGATGAGGATGATCTTTTAGCTGGTATAATGGATGGTTTTGACCTAACTGGGTTACCTAATCGCATGGATGATTCGGAAGAGTATGATTTTTTCAGTAGCGGAGGAGGTCTAGAATTGGATGTTGATCAGCTGGATAGTCTGAGTCTGGGAATATCAAAAGTAAGTTTGTCTGATGGTTTTGTTGGCAATGGGGTGGCTCAATACAGTCTTCCGAATGGTGCGGGAGCTGTTGCTGGAGAGCATCCTTACGGAGAGCACCCTTCCAGAACTTTATTTGTTCGCAACATTAATAGTAATGTTGAGGATTCAGAGTTGAGAACAATGTTTGAGGTAATTCTAGTCATTCAGAGTTCGCAAAGAGAATTTAACTAGTTTATTGTGTAAAATTTTACATTAAAACATTGTTTGTGATTATTTTTACTTCTTTCATCATATTTTTCTACTGTTTCAGTTTATCTGTTTGTGCACTTTACACATTTGTAGTTATGTGCGTAGTAGAGTTGACTATTGAACATTTTACTTTCTTATCATTTCTCCCTTTAGTTAGCATGAAATGAATTTGTTTCACCTTCTACTCAAGAGAACTCGAGTCTGTGTGTAATTGAGTATATGAATTTAGAATACTTACCAGGAGAAAGAGGGTTCTCTAGGATTATGTGCCTTTGGACTGACCTTTACTTACCAATAAAGAAAATTCTCTAGTTTTAGATACCCTAGAAGAAAAGCAATCCTAGTTGATTGTGACAGTAATGAGGTGTATAATCTTTCCATTTTTGTCATCCTTTGTTTTTCTTGTTAGTATGTAATTATACCTGCGATGTCTCCGCATAATAATTCTGCCTAGGTTGTAGTTTCGAATTTGAACTTTTTAGCAGTTCTTTTATTCCATTATTCTAATTGTAAAATCTGTAAGATAAGATTCATGATTTAAATCACTCTTTGACTAAGATTAACTTAGTAGTTCCACGACTTATACTGGAAAGGTGCAACAAAGTCGATGACTACAGGACCTAATTCTAATGTTACCCTTTCAAAGGTCAAAAACTATACAGTTAAGATTACAAATGTACCCTTACAAAACAAAACAGAAAGGTCATGAAGTGACGTGTGAAGTGCAAGGAAAAAAAGGCTTTTGATTGACACTTTAGCACAAGTAGATTTTGTCTCTTTAATATGTTTGTTATTGTTGAAAACTGCTTCATAAACTTTGATGTTCTTTGCTTGGACATTTATAGTTTTGAAATCCATACATAATTATGAATTACCATTTGTTTTGAAAACTATTATTATTTCCTTCATTATCTAAAAAGCAATTACTAATAAAACTTATTATCTGCAATTTTAGCAATATGGTGATATCAGGACTCTATACACTGCCTGTAAACATAGGGGTTTTGTGATGATATCTTACTACGATATACGTGCTGCTCGTACTGCTATGCGGGCATTACAAAACAAGCCGCTACGGCGGAGGAAGCTGGACATCCATTTCTCGATTCCAAAGGTTTGGAAAAGTTCTTCCTTTTGAGGGATGATATACCATATACTCATATATTGACTCTCTCTCTCCCCCTCCATATCAGGATAACCCATCGGACAAGGATATTAATCAGGGAACTTTGGTAGTGTTTAATCTGGATCCTTCAGTTTCAAACGATGACCTTCTTCAGATATTTGGGGCATATGGCGAGGTTAAAGAGGTGATAAGTTTTTCCCTCCCCATCTCCAGTCTCCACACATCCCCACGTATTTTCTGGTTGTTGTTTGCTTCAAGCATTCTCTTGTAAGATTTTTGGTTTTATCTGATGCATGTACATTCATATGACAATAACAGATAAGGGAAACACCACACAAGAGGCACCATAAGTTCGTTGAATATTATGATGTTAGAGCCTCTGAAGCAGCTCTTAGGTCCTTAAACAGGAGTGATATAGCTGGGAAACGGATAAAGCTCGAACCTAGTCGGCCAGGGGGAGCACGTCGAAAGTGCGTGTAATTCTGACTTGTTATGCATTATTTCCAACTCTATTAGTGATGGCTGACTTTCTCCCTTGTTTCGTCCACGTAAATATAGTCTCTTTCCTAGTTCCATGAGATTGTAAACACCACACTTACCCATAAAATAGGTGAGGAACAAATGGTTAAAATCACAGATAATCTTTTGGTTGAGAGTGAAACAGATTGTCGACATCACAGATTGTGGGGTTTGTCACGGGTGAAATGCAAATAACTATTATCTTGGAGAATTTCCAAGTTCAAAAAAGGATGAAATAGATTAATTTCTCTCTTAAAAAGAAAACTCATTGGTGAAATGATGGGTTTAATGCTTTGAAGGAGAGGTGGGGTATAAAGAATCTTGAAGGGTCATTTGTTAACATTGTAGTATCATTTAAATATTTCATTGTCTGTTGTCATTTAAAGTTTGTGTGCATATTTGTTCTTTCCTTGAAAGGCACAGCTATTTGCATACTATCAGTCTAGCTGGATGGGAAATTTTGTTTTGATAAGGAGGGTGTATGTTCTGCGAGCTCGTTCAGTATGTCTAGTCTTCATCTTACTTTATAAACGGTTTACTTATTCTTAAAATTATTTAGACACTGAACACAAGCAATTTAAACTGCAAAACTAGAATACCAGGTTTTGAAATAAGGCTAATCTTACATCTATTAGAATTCCATATTCTCAGATCGAACCAACTTTCCATTAAAAGCATTCTCCTATTCCAGCTTCTGGTACATTATAAGTTTTTCCTTTCCCCCTGATTTTGTTGCTGCTATATGTAGGCTTTATAGAATTCTCTAATCACAGAATGAACATTATTGTATAGGTACTGTTGGTTTTCATTACCAAACACCATTTCTATCTTGCATCCATCCCAAATTTGTTATATAACTGTACAACTATCTTTATGCTTCAGTTTATTTTCTGTGATGTATCTCATTTAAATTTTTGACTTCGTCCAGCACAACTGATTTGTATAAATGTTACTTTGTTTATGTCTTGTTCCTTAGCCTAATGCTGCAAATTAATCAAGATCTTGAACAAGATGATTCTCAGAGTTTTCGACTTCAAGTGGGCTCATCACTAGCCAACTCTCCTCCAGGTAACTCCTCTACTTTCCTTCTTAAAAATATCTAAGTCATTTAACTGCTGTAACTGCAGTTAGCCTTACGAGGGCCCATCTTTTAACAGGTAACTGGCCACAGTATGGCAGCCCTGTAGAACATAGTTCTCTGCAAAGTCTTAGCAAATCGCCTGTACTCAGCTCTATGAGCCCTACACTTGGCAATAATCTACCTGGATTAGCCTCCATTCTGCATCCTCAATTATCAAACTCAGGAAAGATTGCACCAATTGGCAAGGATCATGGAAGGGGTATTCACGTGGAACATACATTAACGAATGGAAATCTAAATCATGGAGTTACCTTTGAACAGTCTCATTCACTTCCAGAACAAAAATTGAGTCCATTTTCTGGAACCATGTCTACTTTTGGTGCTTCAACTTCAAATGGTTCTGGTATTGAAACATTATCAGGTCCACAATTTCTTTGGGGAAGTCCGAAACTACAAGCAGATCATACTAATTCATCTGCCTGGCGGATACCATCAATAAGACAACCATTTACTTCCAATGGACAGTACCATGGCTTCCCATACACTGGTCGCCATGGATCGATCATTAATTCACCTCAGCCTCCTAATCATCATCACGTAGGATCTGCTCCATCGGGTATTCCTTTTGAACGGCACTTTGTTCATTACCAGCAGTCCCTAGACACGTTACTCAGGAGTCCTGCTTTCGGACCCATGGGTTTAGGTCACAATGACAGGAGTTTTATGGGTCCTCGTGGTTGTG
This sequence comes from Panax notoginseng, assembly GCA_016801055.1. Taxonomy (NCBI): domain Eukaryota; kingdom Viridiplantae; phylum Streptophyta; class Magnoliopsida; order Apiales; family Araliaceae; genus Panax; species Panax notoginseng. The sequence goes on from CM029014.1 coordinate 232,538,527, forward strand.
TGAATGCCGGCTTACCAGAAAATGGTTCCCCGAGTTTCAGCATGATGTCCTCTCCAAGGCTGAGTCCTATGTTCCTGGGAAATGGCCGTTACCCAGGACTGGCACCTATTAACATGGAAGGTTTGACAGAGCGTGGGAGGAACCGACGTGTTGAGAATAGTGCAAGCCAAATAGATAACAAGAAGCAGTTTCAGCTCGATCTGGACAAGATTTTAAATGGGGAGGATACTAGGACTACTTTAATGATTAAAAATATCCCTAATAAGTAAGAACTCAGTACCCGTAATTTGTGAATTAACATCTTCTATATAGAGGATAGGGAATATTGAAATCATCATATTTACTCATTGACTTATTCCAGGTACACCTCAAAGATGTTGCTAGCTGCCATTGATGAAAATCACAGGGGTACTTATGATTTTCTCTACCTGCCCATTGATTTTAAGGTAAGCTTTTCTCGAGCCAGTCATTGTAATTCTTGCTAACCTTTGAGTTCACTGGAAGTTACCAATTTGTTTCTTCATCTGGGTGCAGAATAAATGCAATGTTGGCTATGCGTTTATCAACATGCTGTCTCCGTCGCATATTATCCCATTCTACCAGGTTTATAATATGTGCATTTGTTAGTCATGAAGAGTTATCTATAATAATCATTGTCTTAATTTAATTACTGTGGTGCTTATATAGTTGCAATATTTACCTGATGCATTTCGGCTTCAAATTATTTACTTTATTTTCTTCTTGTCAAGTAAAAAAAGAAAACATAGATGAGAGAGAGAGTAATTCTTTGTTATTAGTGTGTTTCACACACTTATGTGCGTGCATATTCTCTATGTTAGAAATAGTTGGAGGAAATTAGGAGTAATGGGACAAGTAGTGGTTTTTAGTGGGATACTAGTCGTTCCTATATTTTTAAATTTAGAGGGGAATCTTGTCGGTGACAGAGCTTCACAAGAATGGGTTAAAAACACCAACCCCCTTCTTCTTGATTAATTAATTTTATAATTAGATGTAGTGTCAAAAGATATTTTTTATAATTTACTTTTGTTCATTCCTAACTGCAGGCATTTAATGGGAAGAAGTGGGAGAAGTTCAACAGTGAGAAAGTTGCTTCCTTGGCATATGCTCGAATCCAGGGAAAGTTGGCCCTTGTCACCCACTTCCAGAATTCAAGTTTGATGAATGAAGATAAGCGCTGCAGGCCTATTCTGTTTCATTCAGAGGGCTCAGAGGCTGGTGATCAGGTATTGAAAGTACATTAAAATTAATAACCCTTGTTTTCTCTGTTGTGTCGTCCTAATTTATTGTTCGCGTGTTTTTTCAAGTATCGTGGCTTTAAAATGTTGTCTTGATTATTTGAAAAAAAAATTCCCTCCGCTCCACAAAAAGAATCCCATTTCTAAATTTTGTAAACATTAAGGATGTATTGTTGTTCCATGTTTAGAATAAGTTGTTAGTTCAATGGTCAATGCATGATGATGAAATTTGAGGACATTACGTCATTTTATATTATTATCAATAAAAAGTACTCTTTTTTGTGGAACAAATCCTCCCCACCCTCCCCCCCAAAAAAATAAAATAAGTAGGACTCTTTTTTGGAACAAAAGAAGTATGTAACTATTGATTCTATTAATTTGGATGGCAGCACAGTCCTTTATGTATGTGTTAGCAAAATAGTTGCTAACATGGCCATATGTATGCAGGTCAACCAGGAACCTCTTCCTTCAAATAGTTTGAACATCCAAACCAGTCAGTCAAATAGGCCAGGGTCAGACTTGGGAGATTCTCTTGGAAGCACTACAAAGGATAGTGCAGGTGAGGTTAGTTCTTCTCTACTAGAGAAGAGCTAACAGTGGCACGGAGGCAGTTAGCATATAGCCCTCATTGGTTTTCTGCAGCTGCTATCCGTATGTATATCTATGTATAAAATAGGAGGTGCACCAGGTACTGGCTGCAGATTTTGTATATGAAAAGCCTTGAAAGAGAAAACAAGAACGTCTTTTTGATTGATGCGCGGATGATGATTTTGGATTGACATAAAGGGGAATTAACTTGAAGATCACCCATACATGGATTATGGTCTCCAACCCTCAAGCTCTGGAGTCTCGACATTGTGGATTATGGTCTCCAACCCTCAAGCTCTGGAGTCTCGACATTGAAGTCAATACTTTTTTGATAGTTGAGATTGGGTCGTTAAGTATGTTGTTTATATAGTATCTAGGTAAATGTGTTTGAAATGTTGAAATTTTGGGTTGGTGATTTAGAATTGGGGCTGTTTACAAATTGTATATTTGTATTGTGGGGAAGACTGACCTGACTGGCTCTTGTGAATCTTATTCAGTACTTCTAACTTAAATTGACATGTTTATCTGAGTGTTCTATCCAACACATAAATATAACCTGTTTATTTAGTGTTCTATCCCTACATGAATAAATATTAGCATTACACAGCAATTCTAGATGTACATGATTTGAAATTATATAAAGATTGTTCTAAGAGTATAACATCATTCCAAGGCTTTCTCATTAACAAGAACATATTTCTTAGCTTCTGTGCTGGGCGAGTGACCCAAGGTTATTGTAGGGACGGGACACCCCGGCCTGAGGCCGGTTGGGCGGAATAGACCTGGTAAAATATGGTTATGGGTTGGTTTTGGTTTTTAAAATATGGTTAACCAACCATTTAAGAATTAAGACCATATTACTATTTTTAATATGGATTATGTGGGTTGGAACCATATGGTTATGGTTAAAAATCATATTAACCATTTTAAGATGTTTTGAATTTTAAACAAAATTTTTTAAAAATAAAATTAATATATAATATAGATAGAGAGACGAATATAAGGGGTGGGTGGGTGGGTGGGTAGGTGGGGTGGGGGTGAACTGGGGGTGGGGTGGGTAGGGGTAGGGGTAGGGGTAGAGGATGTGTGATGTATACATAATCGCTTAATATTAATTTTTTTTGGGAGTGGTGGGGGTGGGGGGGTGGGTGGGGTGTATGGGGGTAGGGGTGGAGTAGGGGGTGGGGGTAGGTGGGGTGGGTGGAGTGGGTGGGTGGGTGTGTGGGTGAGTGGGGGTGGGGTGGGGTGGGGTAGGGTGAGGGTAAGGGGTGTATACATAATCACATAATATTTTTTTTTGGTGGGATTGGGGGTGCGTGGAGGTGGGGGTTGGGTGGGTGGAGGTGGGTGTGGGGTGGGCGTGGGGGGTGGGTTGGGTGGGCGTGGTGGTGGGGGTAAGGGGTGTATACATAATCACATAATATAATTTTTTAGTGGGGTAGGGGTGAGTGGGGGTGGGGTGGGGTGGGGTGGGGGTAGGGGTAGGTGAGGGGTGGGTGCGTGGGGTGTGGATAAGGGGTATATATATAATCACATAATATTTTTTTTTGGTGGGGGTGGGTGGGGGTGGGGTGGGTGAGGGTAAGGGGTATATACATAATCACATAATATAATTTTTAGGTGGGGTGGGGGTAGGGGGTGGTGTGGGGGGTAGGGGCGTGGGTGGGTAGGTGGAGGTGGGTAGGGGGTGGAGTAGGGGTAAGGATGGGGGTAAGGGGTGGGTGTGAATGAGGGAAGGGGTGGTTGAGCTTCTTCAATATATAAATATGGGTGGAAAAAACTTTTGATTTGGATTTGGAATAAAATATGGGTCGAAAAATAGTTAACCGGGTTGGAACTATATTTCATTTTAAAAATATGGTTCCAAACTTTAACCAACCCAAATAAATAAATATAGTTAACCAACCTATTTGGTTTCAGTTAATATGGGTTGATCCGACAGTTAACCAACTATATTGTCAGGTCTAGGGCGGAAGAAGCGTCACAATTGCCCTATAGTCCGGTTAGTTGGTCTAGGCAATATTGTCCGGTTAGTCTAGGCTAGACCTGTCAATATAGTTGGTTAACTGCCGGGTCAACCCATATTAACTGGAATCAAATGGGTTGGTTAACTATATTTATTTATTTGGGTTGGTTAAAGTTTGGAACCATATTTTTAAAATGAAATATAGTTCCAACCCGGTTAACCATTTTTCTACCCAGATTTTATTCCAAATCCAAATTAAACGTTTTTTCCACCCATATTTACATATTGAAGAAGCTCAACCACCTACCCCCACCCTCACTCACACCCACCCCCTACCCCACCTCTACCTCTACCCCACCCCCTACCCACCCACGCCCCTACCCCCCACCACCCACCCCCACCCCTACCCCCACCCCCACCCACCCTACCCACCACCCCTACCTCCACCCACCCCTCACCCCACCAAAAAATTATATTATGTGATTATGTATACACCCTTTAACCCCACCCAACTCACCCCCCACCCCCACCCCCACCCACCCTACCACACTCCCATCAAAAAAAAATATTATATGATTATGTATACACCACTTACCCCCACCTCACCCACCCATCCACCCCCACCCATCCACCCACCCACCCACTCCCCACCCCCCACCCCCACCCCCACCCACTCCACCCCTACACACCCCACCCTCTACCCCCACCCTTACCCCACCCACTCCCACCCACGCCTAAACCCACCCTACCAAAAAATTATATTATGTGATTATGTATACACCCCTTACCCCCACCCCTACCTTCACCCACCCCACAAAAAAAAAATATTCTGTGATTATGTATACACTCCACCCACCAACTCACCCCCACCTCCACAAAAAAATAATATTATCTGATTATGTATACACCCCACCCCCACCACCCCACCTACCCACACCCCCTACTCCACCCCTTACCCCCATACACCCCACCCACCCCCCACCCCCACCACTCCAAAAAAAAAATTAATATTAAGCGATTATGTATACATTACTCACCCTCTACCCCTACCCCTACCCCTACCCTACCCACCCCACGCATCCACCCCCACCCACCTCCACCCACCCACCCACCCCCCTTTATATTCGTCTCTCTATCTATATTATATATTAATTTTATTTTTAAAAAATTTTGTTTAAAAGTCAAAACATCTTAAAATAGTTAATATGGTTAATATGATTTTTAACCATAACCATATGTTCTAACCCACATTATCCATATTAAAAATGGTTAATATGATTTTAGTTCTTAAATGGTTGGTTAACCATATTTTAAAAATCAAAACCAACCCATAACCATATTTTGCCAGGTCTAATCTAGGCAATATGTTTCGGTTAGTTGGTGGTTAATTGATTAAATGGTGTTGGAGAAATCGATGGTTTAGAGTTATCAAGGAATGAGGATTTGAATAAGATGACATTGTGTCGTAGGGAAGAGAAACAACAACCATAGGTAGAGAATAAGAGGAATATTAGGAAACGAGAGATACACTTATCGACGAACTGAGTTCGAATAAGGAATCAATTCATTCGTTGGTGTCAGTGGACAGAGGGTTAAAGCTTAGAGGGGCTGACATTTTATGAAAATGAAAATGTGGAAGAGAATTTTATGAAAAATAAATTTAGATAAATATAGCACAAGTATTTATAGAAGATAAAGAAACTTGGCGCGCACAAAATTGTCAGAAAATAACAATTTGGCAGTCAAATTGTAAGGTTTGCAGGGTAAATTGAAAATACCTAGAACTCAAGGGACATAGGCAAAATTAGTAAGAAACGATAAGGGATCAAATTGATATTTAACAATATTAAATCCAGTTAAAAGACAATTGAATCACAATGCTTGCTAAAATAGCTAGGGGTGAGCATTCGGTTAATAACCGAACCGAACATACATTTCGGTTATAACCGAAAATCGAATTTACACTGTTTATAATATCCGAATAACTAACCGAATTACATGATAACCGAATAACCGAAAAACCGAACTAATTATTCGGATATTCGGTTAATAACCGAATTTAACATTTTACTCTTACTTTGCTTAACTTAACAGAACAACAGTACATGATCCAACATCAATAAAAAAATAACATGAATCTGATTCAACATCAATAAAAAACAACACGACTGATCAACAGCAATCAACAAGACATATTATAAAAACATGAATGATCAAACAAGACATTACAAAAATATGAATGATCCAACACCAACTGAGACATGAGACAACCGAGACAACAGCAACAAGTCAACAACAGTCAATATAGTGGCCGACCTTACACCAGAGGCCAATACGTCTACCTGACTACCTGGCCAAACACGTCGAGCAAGCCCAAGCCGAGCCCTACGAAGAGATGGTGAGCTTCGTGGAAAAGCTCGTCATCGGCTCCACTTCCGTCCGTCGCTGCCGGCGAGCTCACCGTCAAGGAGCAGAACCTCCTCTCCGTCGCCTACAAGATCATATCGTCGATTGAGCATAAGGAGGAGGGTCGGAGAAGAACGAAGAGCACGTGGCGCTCGGAGTACAGATCGAAGGTGGACTTGAAAGACTCTTGAGAGATCTGAGTACAGATCTGACTTCTGAGAAGGAGGGTCGGCCATCGGAGTCTCGGAGAATAATTTAGTAGAGTAGTATAGATCTGCAGACTTGAGAGACTTGATTTTGAAAGACTTTTTCGGTAGTAATGAGTAATGACTTTGAAGTACTAATGACTTGACGTTTTGACTAATGGGTTATGGGCCGAGTAAAATTAAGTGTTCTGCAATTGCAATTTTGAAAGCCTTTTTCGATTATTCGGTTAAACCGAATAACTCAAAAATAAAATCCGAACAACCTAACCGAAAATCGTAAAAAAATTCGGATATAACCGAAATATTAAAAATAACCGAAATTTCAGAAAAATTCGGTTAAATTATTTTGGTTCGGTTCGGTAATTCGGTTATACCCGTTTTTTACTCAGTCCTAGATACAATTATCCGAACTGCAAGTACAGATTATAATCAGAAGGTGAGTGATTGAACGAGCAACTTTTCGATACCTCCCAAACTCTGATGTCAATTGACGCAATAAAATATAACGTGATTTGAAAATTTAAATATACCAGCAAGAATACAAAATAAACCCTTAAATCCACAAGTAATATAGTGAACAAACAAAGAGAACAAATATAATAATATTGATTGATAAACATTCCCCGTAAATAAACCCTAGACAATACATTTATAATACTAAAATAATTTCTTATGACTAATTGGAAAAGAAAAGTAATTAAATCATAAACTAAATAAAATTTAAAAACTAAATCCCAAAACATAAACGGGCTAAATATAAATTAAACTACTTAATTCTCCTAACGAATAAATAAAAATACACAAAATATATTAAATCTCCACACATACTAAAATATATAGAAATCCTTATCTTCATTGATATTTTCCACCATATTATAGTAGCAGGCTAGAAAAGTACACACAATCTCAAATATTACCTTCCCAACTAGCTCAATGACCAGTGAACCCAAACACAAAAATATTGCATCTATATCAATAGTGGTACAATGGACATAAATAAACATATTTCACTCAATATCAGAAAGGTATACAGTATATAAAAGTTACACCAGAAATGATAAAATTTTGGCAAATGAGTTATCTATAGATAGTTAGCCTTACTACAAAGCAGATTTTGCTGGGAACAAGTGGTAGGGAGACTTGATGCTCTTGAATAACACTTAAAAAACCAGAAAAGTTGATAGTTACGCCATTTAGCTTGCATCAACTTTCCTTGGTTTAAGTTCGATGTCAATAAGGAAGTAGCATGTACCATGGTCTCTGACATATTTGACATGGCCATTCATCATACTGAGTAGTTTCCGGGCTGAGTATAAAGCAATCCCTTCACTTGTAGACTGCAGTTTTCTGTCTCCAAACATATCTTCGATAAGAGCAGAAGGAATTCCCTGACCGGGGTGAGTCATTCTACAATGACAATAAAGGAAGACATAAAGAAAAACTGCGTTAATCATCTTCAACATTCTACCAAAGCGTGCATAATCTACCAGAAAATGTATTGCGCATAGTTGAAGGAAAAAGTGGTATACAACTGCTAATAAGTGGTCTATTGAAGTGTAGAAGGAAATGCTTAGGTCAAAAACAAATGAACATTGGTAAAAGCTGCTTTTTTTTGAAACATTGTTCTGCTTCGTTGTAGAGTAAATGTTAAAGGGTCTTTGTTTTTGGTTTTCGAAAAAGGTAGTTCTGCTTGGTTCTGGGAGTAAATGTTCATAATGTTGGATGCTTTTGTATAAACCATTTGAAAGATGAATTGTAATCATAAAATCGAAACATGATCCCAACAAGGGAAAGAGGATGAGAAGTTTACTAGGATTTGCAGGTATACTGTTAATAGAGTTCATTCCTAGATTTCATCATGCACAAACTTTAGCATCAAAGAAAATATGGCACTGATGTTATAAAAAAGGCAAAGCTGCAGATAACCAGTAAATTATATGGTATTCATTACAACTCACAAGATAAGCTTAGAATTTCTATGGTCATAATACCTGAATTCCAAATGGATATATTCATTTTCATCTTTTACCAGCTTCATCCCAGATGAGACCTTGATTTCCACCCATCCATTTGGAGACGATGCGTACTGCACTATGTTAAGTAAGAGATCTGACAAGACCAGCTGAAGCCTAATTTGATCGCCATAAAGTGATAGCAGTTTGATTTGGTCTGGAATCTCGTGAATAAGCTGTAAATTCTTTTCCTTCAGCACAATCATAGCTTGACTAACAATGGCATCTATAAGATTTTCCAATAGAAATCCTTCCACATTTAGTTCCATTCTTCTGATGAAATCATGACAAAGAAAGATATTGAGTAAGTGGAAACAAAAGCATTTATGAATTAACATGAAGTCGTCTCCTACATACTGATGATGTTATAATGATAATGAAGAAATGGACAACTTTATGCACAATAAGTTAAGTCATTATCATTTACTCTAAATGATAAAAAAATCAAGGCAACAAAAAGCATAGACTTTACACTTCTAGAATAACAAATATGAACCCAGATAAGCAATTGAAGAGATTAATTGACCTGCACACTTCCACTTAAAGAAAATTCAAGATAATTAGTTTATTTTTAATGAAATAGAGTAAAAATTTAGGCTTTTCCATCCTGATTCCCATTCCATTTATCATTTTCAAATACATCGTTGGTATTCCCGCACAAATATGGTAAGGTCTGTACTAGATCTCTGATAGACTGATCAGACACAGTGAGAACTTAACTCCATAAAATACTTACACTGGAAAAGTCCACAACTTGAGATGCTGATGGATAAGGCATGTCGAAAAATTGACAGTTTTAATATGTAGAAGGCATTTCAAAAAAAAAATGACAACTTATTTCCTAGAAGAAATTCATCAACAAAAACTCAACCTTTGTCATTGTCGATAAGAAATTTAAGATTTTTACTTGAATAAGGTTGTAGCATTAACTTGGAAGTTTGAGTTATGCAAGCAAGTGATCACAAATAAGACTTACCCCTCTTCTATGCTTCTTAAATCTGTATCTTTGATAATTGACATAATTTGTCTTTCACATGCATCACTAGTTTCAAGGATTTGCTTCTGAATATCTGAGATCGATGTACCTTCTAGTAGTTTGTGGGTGAAACGAATTCCATTTAATGGATTTTTAATCTCTTGTCGAATGTAAGCCAACTCTTTAAATTTTGAATCACCCCCATTGTTGTCTTGCCCGTCTCCTAAGGATAGTTGCACATCAGATTCACTTGTTCGCAAGAAGCAGAAACATCCAGCTATATTCCCTCTCCCATCAATTTTTTTATTTGCTGTTAAGAGAACCTCTACAAATTTTCCTTTCCTATCATAGAACCCTAAATGCAACTTCTCAGTATCATGGCCACTGATTGCACGGTACAGAAGAATCATTAGTTTAGTGAGTGTATCTTGACCTTTCAATTGACATAAGGTTCCAAAAATATCACCAGGAAGCATTTTTCCAACAATCTCATGTCTCATCCAACCAGTGAGTTTCTCCATGGCTGCATTCCATTCAGAACAGCAGGCATTCTCATCAGAAGCAAATATAGGTGGAATCAAGGGATTGGGGTTGTCTATGATAGCTTTATAATCCCCTTGCAACCGAATGAATTTATCCGCGACAACTTTCTCAAGTGTGACATCTTGACCCACAAAGCACACCCCAATCACATTTTGTGTAGAATCCCTACTAGTGCAAGTATTAGCCACAACATGTACAACTGAATTTTGTTGATCTACCCCAAACTTCTGTAGTTTTATTTCAACGTTTTTGTCCTCCTCACCTGATTAAGTAAATAAAGAACTGAATTATACGTGGGTAATAAAGTATATACAGATTGTACATCATTGCGAAATTCCAAGTGTATAAATAATTTTACAAGAAACGTAAATAGTGAACAAAAATGACATCCAAAAGAAAATTCATATATTATTATATTCTTCAAAATTCTTTTGACCTAAAGGCAATTTCTTCATGTATCAAAAATGAGATTTAAGTTTATATTCACTTTATCAAGTCCACAAAATTCTACAGTCATCACTATTAGATTTCCTTTTACATAGCAACCTCAATCAGAGTATAGGAAAAAGAACACCAAATTAGTTCTAGGCATGTGACAAAAACTAAAATACAAGCATTCATCAGGAACTAGACAACAATTATTGGACACGAACAAATATGTGAGTGAAAAACCTTACTCTAATCCAATTGCACTATATGAAAATGGGAGGGACAACCACGAAGGTGTAAAAGGCACAATATTGCGCAATTCAATATGACCATGGGTCCAAGGTATAACTAAACAGATATATATATATATAATTTGTTCAAACTGCCAAACAGTTACCTGATAAAGCTATGATCTTTAAATCATTTTCACATGAAACTACAGTTACTAGAATGTTAGTATTTGTAATATATTAATTCCGAACAATCCATGAAAAATATATTATGTCGTTTATATTGAACACAATATGCAACAAGGCTTCCGAAAATTGATTTGCAAGGCAGGGTACAAAGTTTAGACTATCTTAAATGAAAATTTGAATGCAAATAAACTTAGAACATAGAAGTACAGATTATTAAGCCATCGAGATTGTATAGCATGTTTAAGGTCTTAACCATCACTAACAATAATGCACCAAAATATTACCTAGTAATCCTCTGGATAGAACTCTTTGAACTACGTCGCACGACTTCTCATGAACAACTTCAGTAACTAGGGACTTTCCCATAGCCTCACTAGCTTGTAATCCTGTCAACTGGGCTACCTTCTCATTCCATCCATTGATTAGACCTGATTCATCAACGCCAAAAATTGGAGCTGTTGCTGTCTGAATCAATCTGACCATCTCACATGCCACTGAACTAAGTTCACCCAATTCGTGCACCTCAACATGACTCTGTTGGGTATATATCCCCTCTGAACCACTATCTTTAATATCTTGAATTGAATCTCTCATTATAAGTTGCAAAGAGTGAATAGCATTAATTTCTGCAACTTCCCAAGGCAAACTTTTACTTTTAGTCACTTCAAGAAAAGCTCTGAAAGACGCTCTTGGGTGCAATTTTGCGTCATCATCTTTGTCTGCTGGGTGATGTTTTGCCCCTCCCCATTTGATTTCCTTTGCTGTGTGTGATCTGAACCAAAACAAGAAGTCCTTAGAACAGATTCTTGCAGTAGCCATGCCACAAACTTCATCACCAAGTAGAGCTGCATCAGGGTAACCAGCATTGGCCAAACTATCAGTACTTAATCCTGTGGAATCATTATGGTCATTTAACAACCACTCTACAATTTTTTTAACTTGTGATTCAGTTGGTGTAACACCCAACAACCAACATTTTTCACCATAATATAATGCAGCACCATCACATTTCACGAGATCCATGATATTGGGAGACTGAGCGATAATGCCAAGGGGAGCATCCCGAAGGAGCATGTCGCATAATAATGTTTGCATTCGAAGAATCTTCTTCTCTGCCAACTGTGATGCCAACTGAAGCTCCATGTAGAGTTGCAAACCAAATGCCTGCATCAGAAACTCACACGCATAACGAAGTGGGAAAGGAATGTAACGTGGTGAAGTGTGGTGGCACACTACCAAACCCCAAAGCTTCGTTGAATCACTACCATTGATAACAATTGCCAGGACCAACGAGGCAGTAGATCCCATATTGGCCATGTACTTTGAATGGCAGCCATGAGGAGCACGAAGGGTAGAATTAACCAAGCAAAGAGGCTGCTTTAAATTTTCACTTTGAATGATTTTAACTGGAATTGTATTGCAGTCACAAATCATCCTAACACGATTCTGCTTGAACAAGAAACGAGCAGCTTGTGGAACATCAGTAGCAGGATAATGCAATCCCAAATAAGGCTCCAAATCAGACCTTCTAATTTCCGACAAAACTTCTCCATGCTCATCATCATGAAACTTATAAACCATAACCCTGTCATACCCTGTAAGCTTCTGAACATCTTCCACAACAGTATCACACAAAACACCAATATCTCCCCCAGGAAGCGATTGCAACCTAGAAATTGCCCGAACCGCGAGTTTTTGTGACTGGACTGCACCAGCATGCAATAATGCAGGATCACTAGAGTGAGCAGGTTCCAAATCAATTACCACTCCTACATCAATCCTATGAAGTATAGCATAAAAGGGTTTATTGCAACTCTTCGAACGAACCCAAATTGGGTTTAGCATTGAAATATCACTAGTAGCAACAGCTCTCACTAATGAAGCCATTGAAGAAGGGGTAAAAAGGGTTCTAGCATCAATTCCAAAAAGACCCGTTAACTCTTGAGACCCAAAAAGATTATCCAAACCCAACAAATGAAAGCAATTCTCACTATAACTAATGATTTTAAAAGTGGGTTCTTCAATTGCAAGCATACAACCAATAGGTTGAATTAAACCACCCCTTTGAATTCTTGATAAATAAGCAGTGATTTCTTGTTCAGATGCAGTTTCAAGTGCATTAATAACTGATTTTGAGTAATTAAAAGAGGCACCAGACTCACCAGAGTGTTCAAAATCAGCCATAATCTTAGCATCTGCATTGTACTGAGCCAAAGTTGGGATCTTTTTGATGCCGCTGTTGTTCATGTTGCTTGAAGCTGATGATGTGAAAGTATTTGTCATATTGTTGACGGGTATCTTCTCTCTCCCTTCTTTGGTTTCGACCTCCATTTTATGCTGCTGCTCAAAAACTGAAATTGTAATAGCAGCTGGATATGTGTCGTGCCTGTATTTGTTTCTGTTGCCTCTTGATCCTGTTTGCAGCTTCCATTCATTCTTTTTCTTTTCCTGCTAATTCTGCTATTACTTTTCTTTAATCTTGTCTTATACTCCCAAAATGCCATAATAATTGTGTTTTTAACTTTATACACATAATTATTTAATATTAGTATCATTTACGCTCTGTTTCTAAATTTTAAAATGGACAGAAAAAAAAAGAAATAGACGGAAAATTTAAGTTTTCTTTCTAATTCTTATGTTTCTGAGTTTTTTAATAAACCGAAAAGAAAAGAAATGGATAGAAAACTTGGCCACTTTTCCTGCCAAAGTTTTCCGTCCAAAATTGACATGATTTAGACGGAAAAAAAATTAAAATAAGTAATATTTTTATAATTCTCATATTATCCTTAACTTTTAATATAATAAATTTTAAATTACAACCCATGTCCTCAATTTTAAATTTTCTATCATTTTCTATTAAAAACTTAGAAACAACACAAAGGAAAATTTTAAATTTTCTATTATTTTCTTTTCTGTTCTAATTTAAGTTTTTTTTTCTTTTCTTTTCTGTTCAAAACTCAGAAACAGAGCGTTAGGAATTAAAATTTATATAAAATTTTATTATTACCTCTTTATAAAAAGTTAAAAATTATTAATATATAAGAGAAAATTTTTTAGGAGAATAAAAAAAATTAGGAGTAATATAATAAAATAAATAATTTATTTTTTTGAAAAATTATAAATAATAAATAAATTAAAATAAAATTTTTTTTAAAGACAATTATTATAGAATCGAGGGAATATCTAATTTTGTTCTCTCTCTTTTACTTTTTCAGCGTGTGTTTTTGTGGTGGACGATGAGTCCAGCATTCCAAGTGTGTTCGTCCGCTCACTAGGCCCAGGAATCGAGGTGTACCTGCGTAAGCTTTCTTTTTGTGGCTGAGATGTGTTGTCTGCATATTGAGTTTTTCTAGGGGATATAAAAATTGGATACTCCCTTCATTTTTATACCGAGGTCGTTTTAGATTTTTTTTTATTATTCTTAATTATTTGTTATTTATGGTTATTTAGGAGAATTAATCATTATTTTTTTTAAATTATTCTTTATTAGTCTATCTAATTTTTTGATCTATATTTATCATTATCTTATATTACTCCTCTACTCTTAAGTCTTTCTCCCCTTCTCCCAATAAAACTCTTTTATCTACTCTTCTATATTTATATGTGAAGTGAAGGGTATTACAGATAGGGGTGATCATTCGGTTAATAACCGAACCGAATAAGCATTTCGGGTATAACCGAAAATCGGAATTCAACTGTTTTAAGTATCCGAATTACTAACCGAAATATACAATAACCGAATACCCAAATACCCGAATAAGTTATACGGTTAATCGGTTAATAACCGAATATGATGGTTTGCAACTTTGCATAAAATCAGAGCAGCAAAGATAAAACAATATATCAAATCTGAAAGAAGACCACAACTCCACAAGGTAACAAACAGATCTGAGAAATTTTATATATATGAATAGCTTTACATTTGCATTCAGTCATGGTGGTAGAAAAAGAGGGGGGAAATGGCTGAGATCTTGGACGACTCCGCCACCGCCGATGACATCAAGTACGCTGCCAGTCACCCCAGTCGCTCCTACATACTCGACGCCAAGCTAGGCCACGGCTGTGACAACCCCAAAATAGGTCCATTCCATCCAACCCATTCTGAGTCGTCAAATACATGGTACAGAAAATAACTACAACTTTATTACAACAATTGTCGTGCAAAATACAACAACACATATGCTGTGGGTTTGGATACAAATATATACCAAATGTGACTCATGTTCCAACCGTGGACATCACCTCACAATAACACCTTACATAAAGGTATAGTCAAAAACTGTTTTAGAAATTAGAATCTTTGGGAAGTGCTCAAGGAAACCTTCGTACATGGGAGGTCACGCGTCTAGGTTATGATAGATATCATATGGCCACAGAATTATTCTTGGTTGACCCAATAGACCCCAAAGAAAAACGAGAAGATTACTATCATATTCTTCCCAATGGTGAGTCTTCTCTTGACTTATCATTATCTCCACTGTCTCAAATTGAGAATTATACTTCAAACAAACACCAAGATTATATAGGTAGTGCCCATAGATATACTCAGCAAGTGGATGAGCACAACCCTGTCTTATGATGACACGAGGTTGTATGTCATTAGACATCTTGTATGATAGTGACAAAACACCCTTCCAACGTTGGGTTCGCCTCACCCTATTTTCTTCACCAAATATAACTACTAAATGATGACCACCGTTCTATTCCCTTGTTACCCCCGCTCGACCCAGCTACACTCTTATTACCTGAAAGGAATTGTGAAGCAAAAGGGTGAGCACAACTAGCTCAGTAAAGAATATCATGACTAAAGATAATTCAATTATCAATAGCCTTCATCAACAATAAATCAGAGATTTAGAACATATGGTAAATGATAAAAATTTCAACCATAGTTGCAGCGGAACGAGCAATCCATTAGAAGAGTCAAATAGACTATAAAGTCTATTATCTTCTCCATGTTAAAAATCCACCAACAATGTTTTATCCATGTAACATCACTCAACAGTTCCTTTCCACAATCATATGAATAACTCATAATCATAATTGTGACTATAAATTTTTCTTCGCACCCAGGACGAAGAATATTTTCATCACCTATCTTTACCTGAAACATCAAAGATCATGGTTATACCAAATCACAATTCCTGTTTATAATCATACTAACAAATCCATCTTTGCACTACGGGCCAAAGATATTCATCAACAAACCATCTTTGCACTACGGGCCAAAGATATTCAACAACAGTTCATCTTTGCACTACAGGCCAAAGATATTCAACAACAGTTCATCTTTGCACTACAGGCCAAAGATATTCATCAACAAACCATCTTTGCACTACGGGCCAAAGATATTCAACAACAGTTCATCTTTGCACTACAGGCCAAAGATATTCATCAACAATTCATATTTGCACTACAGGCCAAATATATTCATATCTCAAAGAAATATATAATCATTTCAGAATTTATATAAACAATAATTATAACCATGTTGATCAATTCACCTTTGCACTTAAGCTTAAGATATTCAATTATAAATTCAATGGTCATGATCATACCAGTCACAATTCAACTTTGCACTACAGGCCAAAGAGAACCCTAGTCATGATCATACCAATAATCTACCCATCTTTACACTCCAGTGAAAGAGAATTTCAACATCAGGGTTATAAAAATGTTATATATGATGATAAAAATAATATGATCAACATATAGTTTTAATCTCAAGAGTAATATTCGTAACTCATGAATAGTAAATCGTGAATAGTAACTCATGAATAGTAACCCCGACACAAAAGATAAAAATTCCACAATAAAATCCATACCAATATTTCGGTATAATGATATTGAAAGAATAACATTACTTAAATTTATAAACAATTTATTTTAATTGTTTACACTTTACTAATTAATGCATTTAATCATCATAAAATGCCAACTCTTACAATTTCATCATCAATAACCAAAACCCTCATCAAAAATCTGCATATACCTCATATAGGATTCTCAAGCCATAAAATCCTATTTTCTAATTTTCTTTCTTCACAAAACATATTTAATTCATTTACTCATAACTAGACTATTTTCATGAAAAATACCAAATCAGTTCCAAAAATATTTCTTTTCTGGGATTTAGCATAATATAGTCCCATAGTGAACATATATTTTTCTCAGAATTTTTAAAAGTTATTTACTATTTTTCATATGGCCAAAATAGCCGAATATTTAGACATTTATCAAAAATTGTACTTTTGTCTAAAAATTCTGAAATTTACAGAGTATACTTCTATCATATACATGTACTCCCAATAAAAATTTCATCAATTTTGGAGTTAATCACAAGGAATTATAAGCGGTTACTTTTAAAATAGTCTTTTCTCATAAAATTCATAACTCTCAATCTATACATCCAAAAATCACCATTTTTGGACACAATCAAGAAAACTCATCAAAATATCATTTCAAATTTTTCCAGAATTTTTGAAGATCAGAAAAATTACGAAACTGAAAATCATAACAACCCTTAAAATCCCTTAATATCCCTTACTATCCCTTACTATCCCTTACTATCCCTTACCTCAAAAGAGCAGTACTTCTGGCTGGATATCGGATATGATGCTGAAGGAAACTTGCACTGATGAATAGAAACTCACCAAGTATCTAAAAACTCACAAAATATGCTTCATAATATAGAGAGAGAAAGAGAGAAAGCTTATGTTTCTGGTGTGATTTTCAATTCTAACTTAGCCCTCTATTTATAGGAAAATTTTGGTAGGTTTGACCTGCAACCTGATGGCTTTACCTGCTACTATTCCCACCCACCACATTTGAAATATAATTCAGCACATTTCTTCACCAACCACAAGTGGGGCCCACCAATTCTAGAATTTTCCACCAAAAATGATTTATAACCTGATTTCCGAATCAGCCACCTCTTAAAATTCATAACAAATCATACGTTCATTTTTAACGGTTCAAAATTTGTGGACATATACTCAACTTATATATGTATAACATATCCAAAAATTACCACGATCCAACGGTCGGATTAAAAATTATAACCCCCGCAAAATATCTCAAAAACCCTGATTTTTAATACCTCCATTCCGACAAAAATACGGATAAAAACCTCAACATTAACTCCTTCATTTTTAACCACAAAAATATATCCCTCGTTTATATCCACATAAAATAAATATTTCCTTATCATATGAATCAATAATTAATTATTCACAAATAATATTACAGAATCACATTTATGACAACCAGGCCGTTCCCAGGAAAGAGGGGGCTTTCCAATAAGAATTTCTCCTTACTGGCGCGCAATTAGATGACCAAACCTCTCCTTAGACAGAACTTTCTAGACATTGACAATAATGTTATCTAATAATATTATTCAAATAATATGAATTATTGATCTGATAAAGGAAAATACTGTGCAGCAACAATTATTGAAACAATAATAATATAAAATATCAACGCAACAATTATTGAATCAATAAAATAAAATATTGAACAGTAATTACTGTAACAATTATTGAGTAGTGCCTTCTTACGTAAGAATCAATAATTTCAAAAATACTATGCAATACCGTGTGCTACTGTACAATAACGCGTATTACTGTATTTTAACCACCGGGTATTTCAACAGTGTTAACGGTAACAACTACGACGTTATTTGTAAAAACTTAAATTTGTCGTTTTCTTCACCCGACAGTTATTCGTTATGGGGCCCACAAATAGCTGTGCCGTCGTACGAATATTCCCCGACAGAAAGAATATTCCACGACCAAACGAATATTCCCCGACAACAATGATTATTTTATAACCACTTGTGTATTTTGAAAAAAAATCATATATCACCCTTAACTTTAACATTTATCAATTTAACCATTTACTGAATAGTAATTATAAGAAAAATTGAATACTTTTATTTCATAAAATTCGGGGTCTTACAATCTCCCCTCCTTATGAAATTTCGTCCTCGAAATTTACGTACCTGGTATTTCAAAGAGTTGAGAATACCTTCCTTTCATTTCAAATTCCATCTTTCCTGTCATCATAATTTCTCCATTGCTCATCTCCTGTATTTCAAATATCATTCTAGAATACAGCTTCAAAACAAGGGTTAATTTAACAAATTAACATATCACATAATATCCCGATATTATGACTGTCTAACAAATAAGCTTAGGTAGGACACACTAGCGAAGGATTTACTCATCTCTCCCCTCCTAGTTATATTTTCCGATCTCCGCCAGAGATCATATCCCTAAGCTCTGATACCACCTGTGACAACCCCAAAATAGGTCCATTCCATCCAACCCATTCTGAGTCGTCAAATACATGGTACAGAAAATAACTACAACTTTATTACAACAATTGTCGTGCAAAATACAACAACACATATGCTGTGGGTTTGGATACAAATATATACCAAATGTGACTCATGTTCCAACCGTGGACATCACCTCACAATAACACCTTACATAAAGGTATAGTCAAAAACTGTTTTAGAAATTAGAATCTTTGGGAAGTGCTCAAGGAAACCTTCGTACATGGGAGGCCACGCGTCTAGGTTATGATAGATATCATATGGCCACAGAATTATTCTTGGTTGACCCAATAGACCCCAAAGAAAAACGAGAAGATTACTATCATATTCTTCCCAATGGTGAGTCTTCTCTTGACTTATCATTATCTTCACTGTCTCAAATTGAGAATTATACTTCAAACAAACACCAAGATTATATAGGTAGTGCCCATAGATATACTCAGCAAGTGGATGAGCACAACCCTGTCTTATGATGACACGAGGTTGTATGTCATTAGACATCTTGTATGATAGTGACAAAACACCCTTCCAACGTTGGGTTCGCCTCACCCTATTTTCTTCACCAAATATAACTACTAAATGATGACCACCGTTCTATTCCCTTGTTACCCCCGCTCGACCCAGCTACACTCTTATTACCTGAAAGGAATTGTGAAGCAAAAGGGTGAGCACAACTAGCTCAGTAAAGAATATCATGACTAAAGATAATTCAATTATCAATAGCCTTCATCAACAATAAATCAGAGATTTAGAACATATGGTAAATGATAAAAATTTCAACCATAGTTGCAGCGGAACGAGCAATCCATTAGAAGAGTCAAATAGACTATAAAGTCTATTATCTTCTCCATGTTAAAAATCCACCAACAATGTTTTATCCATGTAACATCACTCAACAGTTCCTTTCCACAATCATATGAATAACTCATAATCATAATTGTGACTATAAATTTTTCTTCGCACCCAGGACGAAGAATATTTTCATCACCTATCTTTACCTGAAACATCAAAGATCATGGTTATACCAAATCACAATTCCTGTTTATAATCATACTAACAAATCCATCTTTGCACTACGGGCCAAAGATATTCATCAACAAACCATCTTTGCACTACGGGCCAAAGATATTCAACAACAGTTCATCTTTGCACTACAGGCCAAAGATATTCAACAACAGTTCATCTTTGCACTACAGGCCAAAGATATTCATCAACAAACCATCTTTGCACTACGGGCCAAAGATATTCAACAACAGTTCATCTTTGCACTACAGGCCAAAGATATTCAACAACAGTTCATCTTTACACTACAGGCCAAAGATATTCATCAACAATTCATATTTGCACTACAGGCCAAATATATTCATATCTCAAAGAAATATATAATCATTTCAGAATTTATATAAACAATAATTATAACCATGTTGATCAATTCACCTTTGCACTTAAGCTTAAGATATTCAATTATAAATTCAATGGTCATGATCATACCAGTCACAATTCAACTTTGCACTACAGGCCAAAGAGAACCCTAGTCATGATCATACCAATAATCTACCCATCTTTACACTCCAGTGAAAGAGAATTTCAACATCAGGGTTATAAAAATGTTATATATGATGATAAAAATAATATGATCAACATATAGTTTTAATCTCAAGAGTAATATTCGTAACTCATGAATAGTAAATCGTGAATAGTAACTCATGAATAGTAACCCCGACACAAAAGATAAAAATTCCACAATAAAATCCATACCAATATTTCGGTATAATGATATTGAAAGAATAACATTACTTAAATTTATAAACAATTTATTTTAATTGTTTACACTTTACTAATTAATGCATTTAATCATCATAAAATGCCAACTCTTACAATTTCATCATCAATAACCAAAACCCTCATCAAAAATCTGCATATACCTCATATAGGATTCTCAAGCCATAAAATCCTATTTTCTAATTTTCTTTCTTCACAAAACATATTTAATTCATTTACTCATAACTAGACTATTTTCATGAAAAATACCAAATCAGTTCCAAAAATATTTCTTTTCTGGGATTTAGCATAATATAGTCCCATAGTGAACATATATTTTTCTCAGAATTTTTAAAAGTTATTTACTATTTTTCATATGGCCAAAATAGCCGAATATTTAGACATTTATCAAAAATTGTACTTTTGTCTAAAAATTCTGAAATTTACAGAGTATACTTCTATCATATACATGTACTCCCAATAAAAATTTCATCAATTTTGGAGTTAACCACAAGGAATTATAAGCGGTTACTTTTAAAATAGTCTTTTCTCATAAAATTCATAACTCTCAATCTATACATCCAAAAATCACCATTTTTGGACACAATCAAGAAAACTCATCAAAATATCATTTCAAATTTTTCCAGAATTTTTGAAGATCAGAAAAATTACGAAACTGAAAATCATAACAACCCTTAAAATCCCTTAATATCCCTTACTATCCCTTACTATCCCTTACTATCCCTTACCTCAAAAGAGCAGTACTTCTGGCTGGATATCGGATATGATGCTGAAGGAAACTTGCACTGATGAATAGAAACTCACCAAGTATCTAAAAACTCACAAAATATGCTTCATAATATAGAGAGAGAAAGAGAGAAAGCTTATGTTTCTGGTGTGATTTTCAATTCTAACTTAGCCCTCTATTTATAGGAAAATTTTGGTAGGTTTGACCTGCAACCTGATGGCTTTACCTGCTACTATTCCCACCCACCACATTTGAAATATAATTCAGCACATTTCTTCACCAACCACAAGTGGGGCCCACCAATTCTAGAATTTTCCACCAAAAATGATTTATAACCTGATTTCCGAATCAGCCACCTCTTAAAATTCATAACAAATCATACGTTCATTTTTAACGGTTCAAAATTTGTGGACATATACTCAACTTATATATGTATAACATATCCAAAAATTATCACGATCCAACGGTCGGATTAAAAATTATAACCACCGCAAAATATCTCAAAAACCCTGATTTTTAATACCTCCATTCCGACAAAAATACGGATAAAAACCTCAACATTAACTCCTTCATTTTTAACCACAAAAATATATCCCTCGTTTATATCCACATAAAATAAATATTTCCTTATCATATGAATCAATAATTAATTATTCACAAATAATATTACAGAATCACATTTATGACAACCAGGCCGTTCCCAGGAAAGAGGGGGCTTTCCAATAAGAATTTCTCCTTACTGGCGCGCAATTAGATGACCAAACCTCTCCTTAGACAGAACTTTCTAGACATTGACAATAATGTTATCTAATAATATTATTCAAATAATATGAATTATTGATCTGATAAAGGAAAATACTGTGCAGCAACAATTATTGAAACAACAATAATATAAAATATCAACGCAACAATTATTGAATCAATAAAATAAAATATTGAACAGTAATTACTGTAACAATTATTGAGTAGTGCCTTCTTACGTAAGAATCAATAATTTCAAAAATACTATGCAATACCGTGTGCTACTGTACAATAACGCGTATTACTGTATTTTAACCACCGGGTATTTCAACAGTGTTAACGGTAACAACTACGCCGTTATTTGTAAAAACTTAAATTTGTCGTTTTCTTCACCCGACAGTTATTCGTTATGGGGCCCACAAATAGCTGTGCCGTCGTACGAATATTCCCCGACAGAAAGAATATTCCACGACCAAACGAATATTCCCCGACAACAATGATTATTTTATAACCACTTGTGTATTTTGAAAAAAAATCATATATCACCCTTAACTTTAACATTTATCAATTTAACCATTTACTGAATAGTAATTATAAGAAAAATTGAATACTTTTATTTCATAAAATTCGGGGTCTTACAACGGCGGTGACACCCGCTGACGTCAAGCTAGGAATACCCCAACTCATGCGCCTTCTGCATTCAATCTTCATCATTGGCTGGTCTGAAATAGATTAGTGGAGAGATTACAACAAGCAGTCAAGCACAGATTAGTGGAAGAGGACAACAAGCACATATTAGTGGAGAGAGAAGGCAGGAGGAAGAGAAGGAAGGGGGCAAAGTTCATGAATCGTGAGAATAGAAATAGATCTGAAAATCCGAAATAGATCTGAGATACTTAAGACTTAATCTGCATAGTCTCCCCTGTGTATACCTAGAAGAGGGAGGAGAAGAGTAGCTCTCTCTTTCTCTATCAATTGATAGATAGAGAAATTAGGGTTTTGTTGATGGGTCGAAGAGATAGTGATGACTGAGAAAAGCGAGAAATGAAAATTTGAGATGTGAAGTTATTATTTCAAGTAGCAAGGCTTATCAGTTATTTACTTATCAAGGCTTATTCGGTTATTCGGTTTACCCGAATAACCCAAAAGTAATACACGTACAACCTAACCGAAAACCGTAATAAATTTCGGATATAATCGAAATATTAAAAAAAATCGAATTATTAGAAAATTTCGGTTAAATTATTTCGGTTCGGTTCGATTCGGTAATTCGGTTATACCCGCTTTTTGCTCAGTCCTAATTACAGCCAATTGATAGTATAATAATTTTCAATTGTTTTTTTAATTCTTGTGCACATATCTAAAACGACCTATATTAAGGAATGGAGAGAGTATAAGTATTTTAATTTCATTAATTTGTATTTTTATTTATTATTGTGGTCAAAATATAAATAAGTAAAATTCAAACACACTCGTGTTTAATTTTCATATCCACATAAAATTTTTGCTGCATATTTCCAATTTTATTTTCAAAAACTCTATGTGGACATGAAAATTAGACATGATTGTATTTGAACTTCACATATTTATATTTTGACACCTAATGATAGGTAAAATATACTTCCTCCGTGTGACGCCCCCAAAATAGGTATACATCGCCCATTCTGAGTCGTCAAATACATGGTACAGAAACAAATACAACTTTATTAAAACACTTGTCGCGCAAAATACGTCAACACAATACTTTGAGTTTAAATATAAATATTATCTTCTAGACAATATTCACACTCAAATAAGTCCTCATTACAATTATTGAAATACTATTTAATAAAATAGTGAGGACTGCTAACACCACTGACTAGAAACATTACTCCACACCCCGACTAGTTCCCGTTATATTCTCGCCTCCTGAGAAAAATGGAACAAAAAGAAAAAGGGTGAGCTCAACTAGCCTAGTAAAGAATATTATGACTAAGATAATATAGAACAACTTATCATTAGTCTTCAACAAGAAAAAATCTGATAAAATATAATAGACAACAAGTTTTAGATCAACAACTGCAGCGAAAACAACAAACCATTAGAAGAGTCAAGTAGAGAATGAGTTCTACTTTCTTTTAAGATTTAAAAGTCCATCATCAATATTTTATCCCTGTAATAATAATCAATAACCATCTTTAATCAAATATTCATCTTTGCACTACAGGCCAAAGATAATCATTTGTATCATCAGTCGGTCATGTTCATCTCAACACCTGTTCATCTTTGCACTACGGGCCAAAGATATTCATCAGTTAATCATTCACCTTTGCACTACAGGCCAAAAATATTCAGTAATTTTATCATTTAGGACTGAGGATGATGAAAAATATTTTAAAGAAAACGAACCTAGTGAGACAGAAGGACAAATATAAGGGATTCGTATTACAGTTTATGTGCAATAATACTCCATAACAACCAATTATGAAGTAGAATTCAAAAATAAATCAAAACATGGATACAATCAAAGATAGTAATCATAATAGGCATCTTGGACAAATTTTTTTTTTATTTTTCGGTGAATAGTGTCGTATTCGTGAATAGTGCCGTATTCGTGAATAGTAATCCCGACACAAAAAGTTCTAAATTTGATAAAATATTCAAACCAATATTTTGGCATAATGATATTGAAAAAAATAATATCATTTAAGAAGAAAATAACATCCCTTACCTCAAGATAACAGTACTTTTATTCGGAAAATTGGTATAAGGCTGAAGGAAACTTGTACTGATAAATAAAAACTCACAAAGTATCTAAATACTCACAAAATACGCTCGATAATATAGAGAGAAAAAGAGAGAAAATTTATGAATTCTGGTGTGATTTTCAATTTTAACTTAGCTCTCTATTTATAGGAAAATGTTAACACGCCGAAGCAGACTTGACCTGCAACCTGATGACTTTACCTGCTACTATTCCCACCCACCATATTTGAATAAAAATTCTAGCACATTTCTCACCAACCAAAAGTGGGACCCACTCAATTCTAGAATTTTCTACCAAAATTATTTATAAACTTAATTTTCGAATTATTCATCTCTTAAAATTTATAACAAATTATACGTTCATTTTTAACGGTTCAAAATTTGTGGACATATACTCAACTTATATATGTATAACATATCTAAAAATCACAACGATCCAACGGTCAGATTAAAAATTATAACTCACGCAATATATCTCAAAAACAATGATTTAATTTTTAATACCTCCATTCCGACAAAAACACCTCAACATTAATTCCTTCACATAAAATAAATATATCCATCAATTATATCCACATAAAATAAATATTTCCTTATCATATAAATCAATAATTAATTATTCACAAATAATATTACAGAATCACAATTATGACAACCAGGCCGTTCTCAGGAAAGAGGGGGCTTTTCAATAAGGATTTTTTCTTACTGGCGCGCAATTAGATGACCAAACATCTCCTTAGATAGAACTTTCTAGACATTGCCAATAATGCTATCTAATAATATTATTCAAATAATATGAATTATTGATCTGATAATGGAAAATACTGTGCAGCAACAATTATTGAAACAATAATAATATAAAATATCAACGCAGCAATTATTGAATCAATAAAATAAAATATTGAACAGTAACTACTGTAACAATTATTGAGTAGTGCCTTCTTACGTAAGAATCAATAATTGGTGCAATACCGTGTGCTACTGTATTTTAACCACCGGGTATTCCAACAGTATTAACGGTAACAACTACGCCGTCATTTATAAATAACTTATACTTGTCGTTTTCTTCATCCAATTGCTTTCCATTATGGGGCCCACACAAGGCTGCGCCGTCGTACGAATATTCCCCGACAGAAAGAATATTCCACGACCAAACGAATATTCCCTAACAACAAATGAATATTTTATAACCACTTGCTTATTTTGCAAAATTTGAACATTTCACCCATAACCAAAGCATTATATCAAATTAACACCTTATTATTCACAATAATATTTAGAGAAAATTTGATTTTATTCATTAATAAGTTGGAGTCTTACACTCCGTCCCTATTTAAATGATATTTTAGAATTTTTTATTTGTCCATAATTAATTGATATTTATTTAAATCTAAGAGAATTAATGATAATTTTTTTAAAATTATCCCTCATTACTATACCTATTTTTTTGGTACTTTAAACTCTTGTGCTATGATAAATTAATGATTTAAGGGTATTATAGACAATTGAGTACTATATTTAATGCTTTTCAATCATTATCTTAATTCTTGTGCCCATCTCTAAAACGTCATTTAAATAGGAACGGAGGGAATAAATTGGTAAAATTCATATACACTCGTGTCCAATTTTTACTTACACCTAAAAAAGTTCTTTCATTTTGGGTTTTCTTTTTCTTTTGGATATTCATGGACGAGCTAAACTCAGGGTACAGCTGCGGTAGTATGTCATCAAGCCATTTGGCTGCTCAAATTCTAGCTTCGGTACTCGTGCTTCCACCAAAATTCTAGCTTCGGTACTAGTGCTTCTGCTTCGACCTTGGTTCCAAGACTTTGTTAAATTTATTTTATGTGAATAAGAATTTGTGAAAATATAAAAATAATTTTCCTTATTTATTGAAGTTCCAGTTTAACCCATATATATATATATATATATATATATATATATATATATATATATATATATATATATATATATATATATTGTGACACCCCCAAAATAGGTATACATCACCCATTCTGAGTCGCCAAATACATTGTACAGAAATAAATACAACTTCAGTAATATAATTATTGTGCAAAATACGATAACACATATACTGTGAGTTTGAATACAAATATAGTCTAATAGAGATTATACAAACTCAAAAGGAGTCCTCATTACAATTATTGATACACTATTTTACAAAATAGTGAGGACTACTAATACATCTATCCTGAACCATCACTCCATACTCCGGCTAGTTCCTGCTATGTTGTCACCTCCTGGGAAGAAAAATGGAACAAAAAGGAAAAGGGTGAGCTCAACTAACCCAGTAAAGAATATTATGACTAAGATAATATACAACAATTTATCATTAGTCTTCAACAGGAAAAAATCTGATAGAATATAATAGACAACAAGTTTTAGATCATCAAATACAACGGAAACATCAATCCATTAGAAGAGTCACGTAGAGAATGAGTTCTACTATCTTCTAATATTTAAAAGTCCATCATCAATATTTTATCCCTGTAACAACAATCAATATTCATCTTTGCACTACAGGCCAAAGATATTCATTTATATCACCAGTCAGTTATGTTCATCTCAACACCTGCTCATCTTTGCACTACGGGCCAAAGATATTCATCAGTTAATCATTCATCTTTGCACTACAGGCCAAAGATATTCATTTATATCACCATTTAGGACTGAGGATGATGAAAAATCAAAACATGAATTAAACTTTAAGAATAAGGGTCACAACATATAATTTGAATTTTTTTTCCTTTTGTGAACAGTACCCATGAACAGTACCCGTGAACAGTAACTGTGAACAGTACCCGTGAATAGTACCCGTGAACAGTAACTATGAACAGTACTCGTGAACAGTACCCGTGAATAGTACCCGGTCATGAAAAGTTCTAAATTTGATAAAAAGTTCAAACCAATATTCCTATGAAATGATATTAGATGAAACGAAATTTCTAACCATTTCAGGAATTATAGAAGCAATACTTACCATAGTAAGTTCAAATTTAGAGAATATGAAATGAAATAATATCCCTTCCATACTATGGAGTATGAAAGAAAATAATATTTTTTACGAGTATTGAAATAAAATAATATCCTTTACCTTGGTAGAAACTGGATTTGACTGGAATATCAGATATTATTTTGAGAAAATCTTGCAAAAAAACTACGCTCAAAATATTCTTATACTCAAGAAAAATACTCACAATACTTTTAGAATAAGAATTTCTAAATTTTAAGGTGTGATTGAGGAAGGAGGGGTTACCCCCTATTTATAGTGCAATTCGGAGGAAGAGTTAAAGCAACTGCCTAACTTTCCTATAACGCCCCCAAAATAGGTCCATTCCATCCAACCTATTCTGAGTCGTCAAATACATGGTACAGAAAATAACTATAACTTTATTACAACAATTGTCATGCAAAATACAACAACACATATGCTGTGAGTTTGGATACAAATATATACCAAATGTGACTCATGTTCCAACCGTGGACATCACCTCACAATGACACCTTACATAAAGGTATAGTCAAAAACTGTTTTAGAAATTAGAATCTTTGGGAAGTGCTCAAGGAAGCCTTCGTACATGGGAGGCCATGCGTCTAGGTTATGATAGATATCATATGGCCACAGAATTATTCTTGGTTGACCCAATAGACCCCAAAGAAAAACGAGAAGATTACTATCATATTCTTCCCAATGGTGAGTCTTCTCTTGACATATCATTATCTCTACTGTCTCTAATTGAGAATTATACTTCAACCAAATACCAAGATTATATAGGTAGTGCTCGTAAATATACTTAGCAAGTGGATGAGCACATCCCTGTCTTATGATGACACGAGGTTGTATGTCGTTAGACATCTTATATGATAGTGGCAAATCACCCTTCCAACGTTGGGTACACCTTACCCTATTGGATTCACCAAATAAAACTACTAAATGAACTTTTCTATACTGCTTCGGGAGAACATCCACAGCTAGAGACCACCGTTCTATTTCCCCGTTACCCTCGCTCGACCCAGCTACACTTTTATTACCTGAAAGGAATTGTGAAGCAAAAGGGTGAGCACAACTAGCTCAGTAAAGAATATCATGACTAAAGATAAATTATCAATAGTCTTCAACAGTAATAAATCAGAGATTTAGAACATATGGTAGATGATAAAACTTTTCAACCATAGTTGCAGTGGAACGAGCAATCCATTAGAAGAGTCAAATAGACTATAAAGTCTATTATCTTCTCCACGTTAAAAGTCCACCAACAATGTTTTATCCCTGTAACATCAATCAATAGTTCCTTTCCACAATCATATGAATAATTCATAATCATAATTGTGATTCTAAATTTCGTATCCAAGACGAAGATAATTTTCATCACCTGTCTTTACCTGAAACATCAAAGATCATGGTTATACCAAATCACAGTTCCTGTTCATAATCATACTAATAAATTCATCTTCACGGGCCAAAGATATTCATCAACAGTTCATCTTTACACTACATGCCAAAGATATTCAACAACAAGTCATCTTTGCACTACGGGCCAAAGATATTCATCAACAACTCATCTTTGCACTACAGGCCAAAGATATTCCTCAATAGTTCATATTTGCACTACAGGCCAAATATATTATTATCTCAAAGAAATATATAATCATTTCAGAATTTATATAACCAATAATTATAACCATGTTGATCATTTCACCTTTGCACTTAAGCTAAAGATATTCAATTATAAATTCAATGGTCATGATCATACCAGTCACAATTCAACTTTTCACTACTGGACAAAGAGAACCCTAGTCATGATCATATCAATAATCTACTCATCTTTACACTCAAGTCAAAGAGAAATATCATCATTAGGGTTATAAAAATGTTATATATGATAAAAAAATAATATGATCAACATATAGTTTTAATCTCAAGAGTAATATTCATAAATCAACTATAATTTGGTTAGAAAAAGAAACCAATTTTGTCATGAATAGTAACCCGTGAATAGTAACTCATGAATAGTAACTCGTGAATAGTAACTCATGAATAGTAACTCGTGAATAGTAACTCATGAATAATAACTCGTAAATAGTAACTCGTGAATAGTAACTCATGAATAGTAACTCATGAATAGTAACCCCGACATGAAAAGTTCCAAATTTGATAAAAAGTTCAGATCAATACTTCGGCATAATGATATTGAAGAAAATAATATCATTTAAGAAGAAATAACATCCCTTACTATCCCTTACCTCAAAAGAGCAGTACTTCTGACTGGAATAACGCTGAACGAACTTGCACCGTATATCAACACTCAAGATATCAAAAAAAACTCACAAGAATACACTCGATAATATAGAGAGAGAAATAGAGAGAAAACTTCAGTTTCTGCTGTGATTTTCAATTCTAACCTAAGCACCCTATTTATAGGAAAATGCTTAGAACACCAAAGCAGAAAATTTAATATAATAAT
The DNA here is from genome assembly GCA_016801055.1 of Panax notoginseng. Taxonomy (NCBI): domain Eukaryota; kingdom Viridiplantae; phylum Streptophyta; class Magnoliopsida; order Apiales; family Araliaceae; genus Panax; species Panax notoginseng. Next base: position 232,569,144 of record CM029014.1, read on the forward strand.
AATATATTTAACAAATTTTTCTTAGCCCACCTTGACCATCTGAATTCAGCCATAACACATGTTAATGATGTCCACAAAATACAAAAAAAAACATTTTTCTAAACAAAAATAATTAAAACATCCAAAAATCAATTATTTCAGAACTTCAGAACTTTAATAATTCATAATAAATAGCCCTTTTATCAGAAAATTCAAATCTCGCGAGTTTTTATAGGAAATTCAATTCTCTACAACTTTGTAGAAGAAAGTTTTTCCAAATTCCAAACAGAAATTGACCGAAATTCACAAACGGACGATTTTACAGTCAATAATAAATTTTCGGTCAAGAATTGTGTTCACCAACACACAAAACATGTGTTAATCATTTAATGCCACAAAAATACTCTTCCTCCTCATATACTCATATATTCCACATTCATTGTAAAAATATCACCATCAATATATTATTAAAATAATATATTTAAATGAATTATTTTATCAGAAAAAGATAAAATATTAATTTTCAACAATTGTCACATTAAAAGTTTTCTCCATCTATATCCACATAAAATCAATATTTTCCTCATCATATAAATCAATAATTAATTATACACAAATAATATTACAGAATCACAGTACTGGCAACCAGGCCGTTCCCAGGAAAGAGGGGGCTTTCCAATAAGGATCTCTTCCTTACTGGCGCGCAATTAGATGACCAAACCTCTCCTTAGACAGAACTTTCTAGACATTGCCAATAATGTTATCTAATAATATTATTCAGATAATATGAATTATTGCTCCGATAATAGAAAATACTATGTAGTGACAATTATTAAAACAACAGTAATATAAAATATCAACGCAGCAATTATTGAATCAATAAAATAAAATACTGAACAGTAATTACTGTAACAATTATTGAGTAATGCCTTCTTACGTAAAAATCAATAATTAGTGCAATACCGTGTGCTACTGTGCAACAACGCGTATTACTGTGTTTTAACCACCGGGTATTCCAACAGTGTTAACGGTAACAACTACGCCGTTAATTATAAACAACTTACTCTTGTCGTTTTCTTCATCCAATCGCTTTCCGTTATGGGGCCCACAAAAGACTGCGCCGTCGTATGAATATTCCCCGACAGTAAGAGTATTCCACGATCAAACGAATATTCACCGATAACAATGAATATTTTATAACCACTTGTGTATTTCCAAAAAAAATTCATATATCACCCTTAACTTTAATATTTATCAATTTAACCATTTACTGAATAGTAATTATAAAAAAAATTGAATACTTTTATTTCATAAAATTCGGGGTCTTACATTTCCTATCTTTTTTCCTTGCCTAACCTGCCTAACTCATTATCTCAATCAATGCCTAACTCATTTGACCCACAATTTGGAAAACACAATACTCAGCATGCAATTCTCTTCACCAACCAAATGAGTGGTCCCATGGGAGGAATAAATTACATTCCAACATGTGATTTTTGAAAATGAAGTACACCGAATTTGAAAAACAAAGAAAACAAAGGAAAGTTTCTCACCCCCTTACATAATCGCATGTTTATATATATATATATATATATATATATATATATATATATATATTATTTAAATAATTATAATATATTATAAAAATATATTTGAATGAATAATTTATCGGAGAAATAATTATAATTCCACAAAAATATGCCAACTTTCAACAATTATTTCATGCTAAAATTCCTTCATTTATAACCACATAAAATAAATCCATCATTTATATCCGCATAAAATAAATATTTCATTATCATATAAATCAATAATTAATTATTAACAAATAATATTACAGAATCACAATAATGGCAACCAGGCCGTTCCCAGGAAAGAGGGGGCTTTCCAATAAAGATTTCTCCTTACTGGCGCGCAATTAGGTGACCAAACCTCTCCTTGACATAATTTTCTAGACATTGCCAATAATGTTATCTAATAATATTATTCAAATAATATGAATTATTGATCTGATAATGGAAAATACTGTGCAATGATAATTATTGAAACAACAATAATATAAAATATCAACGCGGTAATTATTAAATCAATAAAACAAAATATTGAACAGTAATTACTGTAATAATTATTGAGTAGTGGCTTCTTACGTACGAATCAATAATTCAATAATATTGTGCAATACCGTGTGCTACTATGCAACTACGCGTATTACTGTATTTTAACCACCGGATATTTCAACAGTGTTAACGGTAACAACTACGCCGTTATTTATAAAAACTCAAGCTTGTCATTTTCTTCATCCGATAGTTATTCCGTTATGGGGCCCACAAATGACTGCGCCGTCGCACGGATAGTCCCGACAAAAAGAATATTCCACGACCAAAATAATATTCCCCGACAGCAATGATTATTTTATAACCCCTTGCTTATTTTACAAAATTTGCACATTTCACCCATAACCAAAGTATTATATCAATTAGCACCTTATTATTCACAATAATAAAATAGAGGAAATTCGATTTTATTTATAATAATTGGGGTCTTACATATATATATATATATATATATATATATATATATATATATATATATATATATAGTCTCCTTTTAATACGGGTGGTCCTTATGTGTATAATCTTTAACGACGAACAAAATTTTTGCTAAATCCATTTCCATAATGTCTGAATCGGGCTATAGTGAAATTCTGGGCTATCGCAACGATTCAGACCTTATGTCGACGAATTTAGCGACGATTTTGTCCGTTGTTAAAGGTGGTCCGCATGCCAACCACCTACATAGGAAGCTCTCTGCACATATATATTACAAATGTTAAGGTTATTTTTTATTATTAATTAGTTATGTTAATAAGTATTAATAGTAATTCTTGATGTTTAATATGACAAATACTCTTATAATTTTATCTAGGTTTATATATCCATATGTTTCAAAATTATAATTTCACATAAATTTGTGATGATACACAACACGATGTGTAATTTATTTAATAAATTAAGAGTCATGTTATACATAACCAAAATATAGATATGTTTGTTATGTTCATATATAGGATGAGAATAAGTTATTTTAGAATTGTATGTAAAACTAGGGCTAGTAGATCAAGGAATTTGAAATGAATTATAATGTTTAATTAATATTTATCATGGTAAAATTGTTTAATCAAATGTAAATTCTTGATATTCTCCTAAATTCTATACGTGGCATGTTATTATAATTGGATGATGTAAAATACTAATTTTATAAGTCATCCTTATATAGTTTATTTTATCTTCTCCTAAATTATTTAAGTGAAATATTATTATTAAATGGTGTTTATTAGTTTTATAGGTTATTTTTATATAATTTATTATCATATAGGATAAGTAGGATTTAACATCACTTTAACTTATTTTATCTGATTTTTACGTTAGTCGTAATCTTATTTCGTTATAAATTTATCGACATCAAATATTTTCTCATAAATTAATGTGAATTTAAACATCATCGATATTATCACAGGTCTACAAATTGACATTAATTTTTATGCGTCAAATGCCTTACTTATGATGCATTAACTTGCTCAACCAAATCAGTCAACAACAATCTCATGCAAGCACAGTTTATAATTTAAGCCACACACACAAGTCAACACAGTTTACAGAACAAGATCCCAACTTTTTTTATTGCTTTCTCAATAATAATGAATACAATATGACTAGGGCTTGCAGACTCACACTTGTTCAGTGATCTCTGCTTGCCAACTGTTGGGTCCTGATGTTTCACATATTGGGCCAGGTGGATTGGACCTATTTATTTAATTAGTCCATTGGATCTTCATTATTAAGGCCCAAAGTTATTTGGGTTTAATCCTCACATTATCTTTATTACATCCTTACAATATCGGACCGGGTCAATGGGCTAACCCATCATACATTTAAATATACCCATCTTTGACTTGTAATGATAAAAAAAGGTAATGTTTGACTGTTTTGACTGCAAATTATTAATGTGGATGGGATGATTTTCGGCCGGCGGTAGAAAACAGTGAACAAAGGTGATGGAGTGACAGGTGAGTCATCGGACGTGGGGATGAGTGGTGTCAGTAGGTAGTGGGTGGCACGGTAAACCAGACAAGAGAGCATAACCTAGCAAGGGAGTCTTAAAGAAAAAGGTACGTATACACATGACTAAGATTTTTCATATCTCTCAATACACTAGATATTTTGTCCTCCATTTGTTAACCTTGTGAACACCGATACTGACTCTCACGCCTGAGCTATCCCCCGACGGGCGAAGCCGTCAAGCTTGTGGTGTTGATCATGTTTACTGTGCAGGATCAGGACGTCTTACGTGATTGGGACGTGGCAAGGATCTTGGCGTTAACACCAACCCTTACATGCATATAAATATACAAAACTAGGCAGTTGACCCCCTAACTGTTAGGATATTCAGCCAATAGAAAATCAACATTTCTAATTTGTAGCTGTCCACTAGCAAATATGCATGCCCATGTTATGCATTTTAGCTCGAGACATGTCAGTCATGTGCATGGAGGTTGGCTGAGTCAGCAACCGCTCATAACTGCTTGTCAGTTTGGTCTTACTCCAATTAGCCCACATCGTCAGCCCACAAACTTGCCCAACATATGTCACAATATGTTTTGTCTATTCAGCCCACACAAATATCCAACTAGCCACACACTTATCCAAGGTGCGACCCAAAACTGTTGTGCACATCCAGCCCATCCGTCTTTCCACACGCTTCAACTTTGTTGCATGTTGGGCACCAACCCATGCCATGCTTGCATGTTGGGCGCCAGCCCATGCCATGAATTCACATGCTAAGCGCAACGCCTATGCAATGCCCAAATGTCCAGCAATGTTTTTACTCGATCATGCCCAACCCGTGAACGACTCTTTGATTCGATCCAAAGTCACTTATTCGATGTTTGCCATTGTTGTAGAGGAGCCCAACAATACCTCAATACTCTACACGCTTTGCCCATAACAACCTGCCCATGGTCCGGGTGGACTTCACGGACCACCCCCTATAATAGCACTTATGAACATTTTTAATGTGCCACCAACAAACATCAATTGTGTTTGAGGAGTCATAACGCAAACTCCTAGATCTACTAGTTTTAGTCAGCGTCCAAAATCTGTCGCACGCTACTTCTAGGGCGCATAGTTGTGCACACTGCGCGAATCTGCCACATAATTTGAGTGTCAACCTGCCTTGTCTCATATTTCGTTGAGTGTCAAGGTTAATCTTGATATGCTGTTTGACCATCCCGTATGTCAAGTGTGTGTCAACTCACTGATGGGCTAACAGATATCCATAATTATATTATATATAATTTTCAAAATTAATAATCACATCTACAATCCTACATGTTTGCTGATACGCATTATTATGTCAAGTGCAAGGTGTAGTGTGTTGTGAAAGAGGAAAATAATTTATTATTCTAATTTTTTAATTAGTCGACATAATAGTATAAATTAACCTAAATGTTTAACATTTTAAATAACTAATTCATAAATACAACACATTAAAGTAAAAGGCAACTTCATTTTTATTTTATTTTTTTGCATAAGAAAACAACCAAAAGACAACTAATAATCTTTTCACAAATTTTAAAAATAAATAGTCCTAAGAAAGTATCTACCAAAAGAAAAAGGCTCTCGGCTTCATTTGCAAATTGTTTGAGATTGAGAGAAAAAATAATAATTTAATTTTACTTAGAATGTCAATTGCCACATGTGTGAAAAATGAGAATTTTAATTAATTAATTAAAATATTTAGTAAGTTAATTTATTAGCAAGTTATAAAGTTGTTAATAGTTTATTAAATAATATTTTTTTATAAAGTTGAATATAATATATAATTTAATAGAATATATACTTATATATATATATAAAAGTATGATACAAACGATTTTTTTGGTGTGATTTTAAGGTGAAATCTGCATCTACACCACAATATGTGTTTTTTATAATCAAATCATTGTTAAATTTTGAAAGTTCATTTATATATTTTCAAAATCATAATTGAGATGATTTATTACAAAATATAAAATAATAAATCTTAAATTGAGTAATACTTTTTATATAGTCAACAATATTCATCATTATATTGATTAAAATAAAAAAAATTAATATCAACTTTAAGTTTATCTTAAATTTACTTCAAAAAATCAATGATTTTATATTTTAATACTAATGAATTAACTGAAAATATATTAAGTATAACATACTCGTTTTCCTAATTTGTTTTTCTTTATGAATACTAAAATTACATAAGAAATTGAAATATAGTTTTTTTAATTTTTTTTTTGTTACTTTTTCTATTGCAAATAACTTTTTTAATTTAGAAAAAAGTCACTAGACAGAGAAAGATTTTTTGGGTTGAGTATAAAATAACACAATACATCAATTTTATCATAGTTTTCTAATTACTTTATTAATAACTTATTAATTTCAGTGATTTAGTATAGAATAAAATAAAAACTTTATTCAACTTAATAAAATTATTCAATATTTTTTGTGTGTGTGACAAAGAAAGCGACAATGGAAAAAGAAAATTGAAAAGAAAAAAAGACTGAACGGAGAAAAAGAATAAATAAACTTTAAAAAAATTAGTCTCTTAATTAATTATATTTGAGTGTAGAGTCAACTAGTTATATCAACGCCACAAAAATTTAAACACGCGATATGAAGGCGCGTAAAGCAGTCATTCGCGAACTAAGCCTTGAAAAAGTCAAACGCCACGGTGACCTTGGTTCAAAATCCACATGGCACGATATCAACGGTGAACTGACTTAATAAAGATTCGATCGCAACCGTTAATTTCATTGATCTGGCATTCTCGTTACCATTTTTATCTGCTGACCGACCGTATTAGTAATTTAGAGGAAGGAGAGGGGAAGACTTGGTGCTACAGAGGGAGGTATGTTTCTGTGTATTTCGATATCAAAATTCACTGTATATAAAAATTATCAGCTCATAATCAACGGTTATATATATATATATTCAATAACTTTATTGTTGTAGAATTATGTAAGTTTTTCGGAATGCAAGTTCTAACTGTAGGAGCGATAATTCAACTATACAGAGTGTTTAGTTTCTGGATTGGTGTTTCTAGGGTCTGTTTTTCGCTGGTAAAAAGTAAGGGTTTTTGTTGGGTCTTGTGTTTTTTTTTTTGTTTTGAGCATTGATTATTAGTTATTCTGTCGGTCTGGATTGACTTCGTTTTTGGAGGGTTAAATTTATTTACTTTTGTGTTTTGTGATCAGGGTTTGAGATTATTTGCCTTTAGATGAACTGGGTTAGTTGTTTCACAGTTGGATTTCTCTCTCCTGTCTATGAAATTGAGGCAGCCATTTCTGGAGTTTTCTGTGCGGACTTGTGGTCCGATTTCACAATCAACAATTACTTGCTTAGTATACACGATGAATAAGTAATAAAGTGATAAAGAAATAGTGTCGTACACACGAGGAATCCTATTATAACAAATCCCAACTACTTTATATGAATCCAATTTTATTTAAACAATTGAATTTTGTGTTTTTTCAATTAAAACTAAATTAAATTAACTAAAATTAATTTTAACACAAGATGATAAAGGCTTAATAATACTATAATATCCCCAATAATATAATATAAATCAATTACCTAATTTATTCAATTATTAAATCTACATTAGTTGTTAACAGGAATTCAATTTATTTATAAGCTCTTTCCAAGTGATCAAATAAAATTATTCAATTCAATTAATTATGCGATATTCCTACGCAAAATTGTTACATGTAGTGAAAAGAGATGTCTCTATTCAATTCACAATCCTAATTATTCATCTCATGCAAATAATTAAGAATACATGCTATCACATTTAGTTCTAACCCTAGATTTCATCTCTCGAATTCATCTAGTCTAACAAGGTAATTGTTGATCAGACAATTAATCATTAAACACAAAATATGATAGACAACTCAATTTGAATAAATAATTGGATTAATTTAAGTAATCAATTCATAAGCATTAAAGGTTCAATTGTAGCCTTAATTAGAAAATTAGTTCATGCTGGAATTAAAAACTGAAAATCTTAAATTAAACATCATCTTAGAATTGCAAAACTGAGAAGAGAAAGAATAAAGAAAAAACTCAATAGAATTTTCTCCCGTCTTCAAATCTCCGTTTTGATCTCCTTGAGTGCTCCTTTAAATCTCCAATCTCTAATCTCCAAATCTGTCTCCAAGTCTCTATCTCAAATTATGTAAATGCTCTATGTCAAAACCCTTCTTCCTTATATTAGCTTTTGGTCCCTTCAAGTCAACCTTCAATTAAACTCCTTTTTTTATTAGAAATTCGCTTTCCTTTTTTTTCCTTTTCTTTCCTTTTTTTGCACCAAAAGTCGAGCAACAAAAACTGCCTCCCAACGCCGGGGTGCTGGGATTCCCTTACAATTGAGCGCCTCGGCGCTGGGCTGCTCCCATAAATTACCAGTTTGCCAGTAAAGCTATCAAAATGCCTCTTTTGCCTCTACTTTGCCCTAACCTGCAAAATAACAAATAAACCAATAAAAATGTCCTAAAATTCTCAAAAAAAACAATATGTTAAATCTAAAAATATCTAATTCATGGGTATATTATCCACTCATCAGGACTCCCTCATGCTTGAAATAAATCAAAATTGACTTTTTTAAAGTCAATTTGAAATATTTTCAAACTTGAAATTGATGTGATTCATTTAACTATTGGAAGACATGGTTCAACGTATTGGTTGTTATGCATAAATATTTTTGAAATCGTAACCTTAACACGAATCGCAAAATTAGGAATTATTTATGTAAAAGGTAAGTTTTGGCAAAATTTCGGTAACTTACGTAGTGGTGTCGGACAAAGTAGAAATCACGACGTAAAAGGGAGAAATCACGGAGTATAAGGAATTGTTCATGTAAAGGGCAAGTTTCGACAACTCGGTATAACGTAGTGATTTTAGACCAAATAAAGGAGAAATCACGACGTAAAGGGGAGAAAGGCCACAAAAAAAATTTGAATATATTGAAAGCTACAAAAGAGAGATGACAAAAGAGAACGAACCTTTCTCTATAAATTATATTTAAATGTACCTATATAGTAACTAGTTAAGTATAACTTAGAAAAAGTAAAAAATATTGTACTTCAAATGTATTTCATTAAATTAAATTGTACTTAAAATATACTTATATAGCACCTATTTAAGTATAACTAAAAAAAATATACTTAATATACAATTAATTAAGCTAAATTGTACTTAAATTATAACTAAATTGTACCTATATAGTACATAGTTAAGTACAACTTGAATATTTTTGAAAAAATTGCACTTAAATATGATTAAGAAAAAAATTGAAAAAATTTCACTTAAAATATACTTGGTTATGTTAAATTGTACTTAAATTCTGTAGAACATGTGTGCTCGACCATTTGAACTAATTTATTCAGACGTAAAAGTGATTAAACATAACTGCGAGATGTTTGTTTTATCATTTGAACAATGTTATGTTCAGTAGATAGTGTTTTTTGTGAACTTAATTAATTCATCTTCTTGTTCTTATTATTTAGAATTTTTTTGCATAATTTTTTTACTTTTTTTGAAGCTCCTAACTAGTTAACGGAGCGTATCACCCGAACCGATACCGAGTCAAAAAATGACGTTCCGAAACATACCGCTACTGCATCTTTGAACCAAAGGAATGTACTTTTTACATAGTTTATAATTGGCATAATTGTATACAACTAAATGTTTTCGTATCAAATAGTAGCTAGGTGGACTCTAGTGTCTTTTTTCCAGCGCACTCACACATTTGCTTACATTCGGTATTTATGCAATTTTTATCATCTTGCAATTGATTCACGACCCTCCCAAGTATTTCTAGTAGCTACTACATATTTGGCCATTTTAAGTAATGTTTCTTATTGTGATTGTTCTGATGACAGCTCTTCTGTTGTTGAGTTCATTGCCTTAAAGGGTCTTGCTTCCTTACTAATGTTCTCAAGTGGAGATTGTTATACATGTTCCAGGTACAGATCAAATGCCATCGTTGAAAATGAAGACCAAGTCAACTGCAGGATGTATAAGAGAAAAAAATGGTCTATGCATTTGTCAGACGTCTATGATATCAAAAAATTCTCCCTCTCATGTCCGCATATCTCAACAAGAAGCAGATTTGGAGACTTGTAATCAGAATAAAGGTGAGTGATTTAGCTTCTCAATGAAATTTGAGAGAATCTCTTAAAGGGAATAAATTTGTTTGTGTGAGAAAGAAATGGTTTTTCTTCCCAATAAATGTTTATGTATCTGTTTTCTTGACTTCTTAAACTCGATATGGAATGGAAGTATTAAACTGTACTTCTTGGTGTTTCCAGAATTTGGTTCTTTTGCATAGAAGAACACTATCAATATCATCTAAAGCTCCTGAAAGCATTTCTTTTTCTGAATTAGTAGTAATTACACATGCTTTTACTATGAATAGTTGCATAACCTTTTTTGGAAAAAACATTTCAAATCTGGGAAAAAGCAGAAACTATTTACCTCTGTATCAAAAAAATTCCCCAATTATGCATTTCTTGCAACCTAAACACCTAATCAGATTTATTCTTATTGCCATATGACGTGTTGCTGCTTATTTAGTATGTGTACTGGAAGTGGAGGTTATATCTGTGATATTCTTAATGCTTGAACAATATTTGTGAGAAATGGACTAGTGTCAGGAATTTCTGCACATTCTTTTGGGAGGCTGACTAATGAAATAAATGTTACTTCGTATGAGTTATAATTGTTGTTTTGTAATATTTTTGTATCTTCATTTCAAGTTATGTTCAGTGCTTAAGAGTGAGAGTTTATCTTCTTCTCTGAAGAAGCAATATGGAATTTAGTATTCATTCTTAATTTAAACAAGCTGAAGTGACTTGAAATTTCTCCAACCCCTTACCTCTCCTTCCCCTCTGCAGGGAATAAAGAAGATCTTTACGTTTCATCACCAAGAATTGATGACAGTGATGAAAATGACAGAAGTTCATGTGAATATCAAACTTCCAATGAATCAGATTTCATTTCTGATATGATCTTTTCAGAAATACCTATTAAAAGTCACTATGTATATGATTTCAACGAGATTACTTCCTTTCTTGATTACGAATGTTATGATGAGCCAAGTACATGTTTAGATGAGGAAATCATGTTTCTGCCTTTCCTTGAGGATACCTTGGCTGTGATAGCAGATTGTGTGAAGATACTGTCATTGATTCGGTTGATTCAAGCTTATTTATATCAATTCATCAATTGAAATCCTACAACCAGGAGTCTGATGTTAATACCTACCAAAACTGTAATCAGGCAGAATGCGTGGATCTAGACTTGTTCATCACAGACGTGGCTCCAAATCCTTGGCACACCAAAGTAATGCCGATGGGAACACGCCAAAAGAAGTCTACGACTTTAGTACTTGATTTGGATGGTATGAAAATTGAGCTCTTTGAATCTATTTACTGATTCAAATTTAACCCCATTATGCATTAGTGTGTGTTTATATTCTTATATTTACATCATTTACTTATCGACATCATTATTTCTCTTATTCTTCCAAGAACTTTTTTCAAGTACTGCTTTTTTCTTTTTCTTTTCTTCTTTTTTTTCCTTTTTTTTTCTAGATGACAAGTCTTTCAGAAATCATTTATGGAATATTAATGTGGGTTAGTCAATGTTTGATTATTGTGACTCTTATTTGTAAACCCTTGTCCACTCTACATTGGTTCATCGTGTTGATGCAGATTTCACGTTCCCAGTTTTTATCAACATGGAACAGCACACTGTTTATGTGAAACAGAGGCCTTACCTCCACACATTCCTAGAGAGAGCTGCAGATATGTTCGAAATTATAGTCTTTACAGCTAGTCAAAGCATATATGCAAAACAACTTCTTGATATACTGGACCCAGAGCAAAAGATTATTTCTCGCCGAGCTTATCGTGAGTCATGCATTTTTGCAGATGGAAGTTACACCAAAGATTTGACAGTCTTGGGTGTTGATCTTGCAAAAATTGCCATAATTGATAATTCTCCACAGGTAAATTACTTTCCTACCAGGCGTTGATGGTTGTCCTTCGTCAGCTCCCTTTTTTTTTCTCCTCGTCTTCGCCTTTGTTGATCTCTGGCTTTATTGGTGTTTTTTATTTCGCATTGTCTGGAAAGCTATTACCTTGGTTCAATTTTTTTATTTTATTTTATTTTATTGTAGAAGCTGTATATTTGTATTTCTTTTTAGCTACAATTAGATGTGGTTAGTATTTTTTAGGTTGTACCTTACTTATTTCTTTTAGTGGGTTAATTCTAGATTCTAATGATTCATTTGAGATCTGTTGTTAAATATTATGAGGATCAGAGCTATTGGCTCAGCATGTGTAAGCCATTTTTTTGACATTTGTATCATATATGAAAGTCATGCTGTCCATATCAAGGGGCAAAACATTAAATTGGTCTCTCCAGTTTGGTTAGTGCAGTAGAGCTGCTTTGATAAAACTTGTGAAGGCACTTGATGGACAATCACTGTTCAAAACCAGAGATTCTCAATTCACTGCTTAAATAGCTTTGCCTATATTGTAGGTATAACTTTTTTAGTAGAAATTTATTGACTTGCTAAAAAAAATATGATCATTATAGCTTCTTGTGATGATTTCAGGTTTTCCGTTTGCAAGTGAATAATGGAATCCCAATTAAGAGTTGGTTTGATGACCCTTCAGACTCTTCACTAATTACATTACTTCCCTTCCTAAAGATCCTGGTTGATGTTGAAGATGTCCGGCCCATTATTGCTAAGAAATTTGGTAACACGGAATAAGAGTCCCGGGCTCATTCCTCTTTCATTTCAACTTAACTGCTCCTTGCCTTGCCATCTTGTTCTAAGGAAAAAAAATATCCTCCCCTTAGATGATCATCATTCACTCCTCTTTGAGCTCTTAAATAATTATCTATACAGTAAAAATATTGTTGGTGAAGTCTTCGAGTCAGTTTTAGGAACTCTTCTTTTCCTTTAGTTTTCTATATAGATTAGCAATCTCGTTAGGCTTTGAATCTAATTTGTGTAGAACAATATATCAAAAGAATTTTTATACTTCATTGTACAGTTATAGTCTTATAGACGCTTGTTAATTCATGAGGATGTTTATACGAATATAATTGCTTTTGTGATAAGATTTCCTTTTCAAATAAATTTGATTAAATCTTGCTTGCAAATATATGCATTGTTCCCAATTTGCATTCATAATTTGACTGTTCTTACTGTCTATTTAACTTTGTTTAAAAGATTGTTATATGAATACTTTTAAACTTCCGAAATTATTAGTTCTTGAATAAATAAACTTGGGTCAACTTATAGATCTTACATTTGCTATCAATCTTCTACTTTGGCTGTGGTGTTAGAGGGCATCAAGCTTAGATTCTCTATGTCGTACTATAAGGTTATAATAGTGATGGTCCTAAATAGCATAAATCTCTAGTTTTCTTATTATCAGATGGTTGCTTTTGAGTGGTTCTTCATGTTTACCCAAGAACACTTTGAGATTTTGGGTAGATAAGAACAGTATAGATTCTCTAACAATCAAACTAGTTGCTAGCAATCCTTTTAAGAAACCAGTTGTAGTTTGTCCTACTGAAAGTTGCTACGATGCAACAGTTGGAGGTATACTTTATTAATGTCATTTGAAACGCTAAGTAGGTGAAAAGTATTTATTGGTGGGAAAGGCCTGCCGTGATTAGCTAGCTCCTTGAGTTCTTTAGTGAGGGTAATGTGAACTATGCCTAGACTTGGATTCCTTATTACATGTACAAGATATTGTGGAAGATGAAGATGATAGTTCGTGGAATGCTCAAACGAGCTGATAGTGGTTGCTTTTCGCACAAACATCTGTTGGACTACAATATCTCTAACTAATACTATTACTCTTTGAATTGCCTTACCTGCAGGTCATGTGAAGCTTAAAGGAAATTGCTAAGAATTGTGGAGTATTACTTACTGGTAGAGCTTTTTATCTTTCTTAAAACTTTTTTGTATGGGTAAACAACTAGCCACCTAGCATTATTTTTTTTTTTTTTTGGTTCTGTCCGACTTTGTTTATTAACAAAGTGTAATTATGCAAGTCATAACATACTATGTACATCTCTGCAAGATTTGATTGATATTTAAAATAAAATTTGATTGTCTGATACATACATATTCTGCTGCTGAATGCATCATTTTAATTAGCGCCATCATGCATTATTATCATTACTGGTTGCTTCTGTATCCTTAGTAACAGGGTCGGTCCAAACTTTTTGGGGGCTTCAAGTCAAATCTTAAATTGAGATATCTTTTTTAACCATTCAATATTAATTTAAATTAGTATCTATGAAATGAAGTTCTATTTCACATTACTTTTACAAATAGTAATTCATCAAGTGATATTTCAAATTGAATTAGTAATCACAGTATGGACTTGACCACACCCCACGGCACAGACTTCCTGCGTGGCACAAATAGTGGTCGCCCCATTATAAACTCCCCACTTGATCCCAACCACGGTGGAAATCCTTAAACCCTAACAGCTCCCAAACTGATTTCTCCTTAAACCCTAACTTCCGACCACAGTAATTGAAAATCTTTAAACCCTAATTAAGAGTGAGCATTCGGTTATTATCCGAATCGAATAAACATTTCGGTTATAACCAAAAATTGAAATTGCAATGTTTTGAACATCCGAACAACTAACCGAAATACATGATAACCGAATAACCGAATTAATTATTTGGTTATTCGGTTAATAACCGAATTTAATAGTTTACAACTCTGCCTAACTTAACAGTACACAGTGATATTAACATCAGTGTTTACAAAACATATATTTACCAAACATATATTACAAAAAAATTAACAGCAGGTCAGCAGCAACAATCAACAAGTCTCAATGTCTCAACGGTTCTTGCATTATTTGCCAAATTGCAATGAATAAAAAAAAAGAAATTACATCAGTTGCAATTCCACATAATACCTCAATAAAACTTTCTGACCCCAGGACCAGGTTATCATCGCCATAATCCAACTCAAGATTTTGACCCCAATTAAAAAAAAGGTTAGAATTGGACATTTGATTTGGAAAATGATATAATCATTAGAACTTTACATTTTATGCATCTTTTTTTTGCTTTTCCCTCCATGAGATGAGATGGGAAGGATGAGAGAACTGAGCTGGCCCAAGCTCTGTGCATTGTGTATGATCTTTATGGCCTTTATTAATCTCAAGAAAGTCAACCAAATCCAAACATTTGTTCTCCTTAAGTTTAGATTATGGTAGAACAACATAAGCTGAGTTTTAGTACATGCTTAGCACTTGCAGTTGCAGAGTGAAAGGAAAATCTACAGCATCCATATACCCAAACTACTGAATAGCCATGACAAGAAGTAAAACCAAAAAGAAAGAAAATTCAATATAATGCAAATTCTTACTTTAAGCCCAACAGAAATTGGAGCCTTGATATCATGTACAGATGAAGAGCTTATAAGTTTAGAACAAAAAAGTTCTCCCGTTGGTTTGGTTGTTTCCATTTTCCAAAGTAAAATGTTATTCATTAGAAATTCAAACAAATATTATTGCAAATAGGTATAATACTGCCATAATAAGAAATGGTACAGCATCTATTTCTATCATGGAGTTAAAAGCTACTATATTAGGAAGGAGCAAAAATTCAGTTATGTACATATCGAAGAAGCTCACAGATGGAAAACTGACCTGTGCTTTCTGCAGAGGCGAAACATGGCACCAAACTACTGCGCTACAATTCAAGCTCAAATTCAGTAGCATTGATCGCAAACTTGGGTCTAAGGCATACATCAGACATTTTCCATCAATCAGAAGAGCTAATTTTGGTCCAGACGCTGTATGAAGGTAGTGTTTGGCCTCATCGTGGAATTTTTTCAGATAATTTTTAACTGCATCTCTGATAAAACGTGCAATCTCCACTTGGTCACCCTGACAGTATAAAGTGTACAGGTAAACAGATAATCAGAAGCCTAAAAAATTGATTCTACATGGAAACAAAATACTTTATCTAAAGTCCTGCTTACTTTGCTCTCAATTTCTCTGATCGCGTCAGTTTCTGAACTGATTACAAACTGTTTCATGTCGTCATTAATCAACTTGCATGCTGAAACAAGTAGAACACAGATACAAGATTTAAGAATTTGCAGAAATTATCACATGAATAAAGAAGTTTTAGCAAAAGGAAGCATCGGATTACATATAAATTAACCATAAGCTATATTTATTGATGTTTCCATCTTGTCCCCAGTTAGTAGGGGTGCTCAAAAAATTCGGTTTTTTACCGAACCGGTTGAAACCGGTACCGGTTCTTTTCGGTTTCGGTTTTTTCGGTACCGGTTTTTCGGTTTTTTATACTTTTCAGTACCGGTAATGAAAATTTTGAATTCGGTAAATACCCAAAAACAGAAAAAAAACGAAAAGTTTGAAAAAAAACTGAAAACTTATCATTAACATTGATACTGTGATACATTCTGCCAAGAAAAAGAACACTAATGTAGCTAGCACATGGGGATATGTAAACACTACTCATACACAACCATACAAAATCACATGGAATACAGAACAGATCATGCAAGTAATGGATATCTTGTAAGATGTGGTCTACAAATAAGGCACAACTATTGCAATTTCCATAATTTATTAAAACAAACCATAATATTAAGTGGTTCCTAGTAAATAAATATTATTATTACACAAATTTTAATTTTAATTTAATATTTATAGAGGTTGGGGTCCTTGGGGACATGCATTTTAACTTGTCCTCACAATCCACAAAACTACAAAACTTGCCAACAAAGTACACAAATATTTAAAAAGTGACCTTTTATGAAGAAACATAAATAAGTTGCAGTATAACAACTTATTAGACTAACAATTGTAATTAGTATTTATAAGAATGTAATTTACTTGTCTCATTTCTTAATTTTAAAAAATTTGTAAATATAAAAAAAATTATTTAATTATTGCGGTATAACCGAAAACCGAACCGAAAAAATCAGTACCAACTTTGTACTGAACCGGTACCAAAACCGGTTATTCGGTACCAGTTTTTGATTTTTCGAGTTTTTTGGTTCGGTACCGGTTCGGTTTTTTACCGATAAGCACCCCTACCAGTTAGTACCCAAATCTTGATTCCAGCCTTAGAAAGAGTTTCTATACAAGAAGGTACTCCTTCTTGAAGCTTGTCTTCTATTGCAGAGCATCCAATCAAAATGAGATTTTTTTCAATAATTTCCCTCACCTGCATAAGTTTACCATGTTTTAAAGTTACTAACCAGATAAACCACACTACAGCCAGTTATTTCAAAAGGTAAATTAGTAAAGAAGCTTTCTTTCCTAGAATATCTGTTATACTACATAACAAATTAGTTTGACATATAAGACTACGAAGTCTATCAACCTTCCAGATCTAAATAGGCCGCAATCTACAGGTCAAATCTTCAAAAACAAGTACTTGTTAAAATAACAATTGAGGAACAAGAACTCACAATTTAAGAAACAAGAACTCACAATTTTAAGGACAAGAACTCGCAATCTGGGTTAGGGCAGAAACAGATTCTGACTTCTGAGGGATGACCGGATGAGACTTGAGAGATCGAGATGAGAGATGTCAGATGAGCGATCGAGAGTTCGAGATAAAGGGCCGATGAAGAATTAAAGATGTCAGACCGGATGAGAGATCGAGAGTTCGAGATTGACTGATGATGACAGTTGACCGTTGACCGTTGACCGTTGACCGTTGAAGGGCCGAAGCCGATGAGAGATCTCTGGGTTTGGGGTTCTGGGGCTGACTGGGTGACGGCTGAGTTATCTGTGTTATAAGTGTTACTGTGTTATAAGGGCTGTACAGCTGCAAGGCTTTATTCGGTTAAACCGAATAACCCAAAAAAAGTGAAATCTGTATAAACTAATCGAAAATCGTAAATAATTTTGGATATAATTGAAATGTTAAAAATAATTGAATTATCAGGAAATTTTGTTTAAATTATATCGGTTCGATAATTCGGTTATATTCGTTTTTTGCTCAGTCCTAACCCTAACAGCCCCCCCATCAAATTTCTCCTCATTAGTAGGCTACATTCGTGGTATAACATTTCATATTTTCACTATCCAAAAAGTTTTAAAATGAAGTTCTATTTAACATACTTTTACAAGATTCACCAAATGATATTTTAAATTGAATTGGTAATCACAGTACTGACCTGACCAAGCTCCATCCTACCCATCCCAACTTTCAACGCGCACCATCACATTTGCCAAATCCCTCTTTAAACCCTAACCCTAACTTTAACTTCCAAACATAAACCCTAACCATTTTTGGTTCCGCGTTAGTTTTCGATTTTTATTTCAACCATTTGAACCAAATTTAGATCCACATCCTAATAAATTTTTAAATTTAGGAAATAATTTTTTCAATCCAGCAAGGGGTGAGCCTGTCAACGACCGGAGAATTAAGGATAATTTTCTGTTCAATACGACTAGCCCAAGTGATTACCAACTCTTTTTAGAGTTTGGCAGATCCGACAAACTCTAAGAAAGGTTGGTAATAACTTGGGCTAGTCATATTGAACAGAAAATTGTGCTTAATTCTCGTGTCGTTGACAGGCTCACCCGGATCCAAAAAATTATTTTCCAAATTTAAAAACCTGTTAGGATCGGGATCCAAATTTGGGTCTGATTTGGCACAAATGGTTGAAATAAAAATCGAAAACTAACATCTAGTTGGGAACCAAAAAAGTTAGGGTTTAAGTTTGAAAGTTAGGGTTAGGGTTTAAGGAGGGATTTGACAGATGTGATGGTGCGTGATAGATGTTGGGCCTTGCATTTTTATCGGGGAACCAAAATTTTTCAGGATATATAGCCGAGCACCTCACACTACCTACATCATGAACCTCCTTCAAACCCGTTCCAGTTAGCCTGATTTTAGGATTCAGGCTGCAGCATCCACACACTTTAAATGAGTAATTTCGCAAACACATGATAAATTTTAAGAACATCAAAAGTCATTAAATGAAAGCTTATGAATTTGTAATGCCCGTCCTAGATGTTTCCTTATGCTTTACAAAATTGTCCTCATTAGTGGCTACATTCGTTGTATAAAATTTCATATTTTCACTCCCATAAAGTTTTAAAATGAAGTTCTATTTCACATACTTTACAAGACAGTAATTCATCAAGTGATATTTCAAATTGATTTAGTAATCACAGTACGACCTGACCAAGCTCCACCCTACCCATCCAACTCTCAACCTATCATCTAAATTTTGATCCAGATCCTAATAGATTTTTAAATATGAAAAATAATTTTTCCGATCCAGCAAGGGGTGAGCCTGTCAACGACCTGAGAATTAAGGACAATTTTCTGTTCTATATGAATAGCCCAAATGATTACGAACCCTTCTTAGAGTTTGGCAAAGAAGGGTTGGTAATAACTTGGGATAGTCATATTGAACAAAAAATTGAACTTAATTCTCGGTTCATTGACAGGCTCACCCGGATCTAAAAAATTATATTCCAAATTGAAAAACCTATTAGGATCCTGATCCAAATTTGGGTCTGATTTGGCACAAATGGTTGAAATAAAAATCGAAAACTAATGTCGAGGAGTTGGGAACGGGTTTAAGTTTGGAAGTTAGGGTTTAAGGAGGGATTTCACAGATGTGATGATGTTGGGCCTTGCATTTTCATCGGGGAACCAAAATTTTTCAGGATATATAGTCGAGCACCTCACACTACCTACATCATGAACCTCCTTCAAACCCGTGTCAGTTGGCCTGATTTTAGGGTTCAGGCTGCAGCATCCACACTTTAAATGAGTAATTTCGCAAACACATGATAAATTTTAAGAGCATCAAAAGTCATTAAATGAAAGCTTACGAATTTGTAATGCACGTCCTAGATGTTTCCATATGCTTTCCAAAATTGTCCTCATTAGTGGCTACATTCGTTGTATAACATTTCATATTTTCAATCTCCATAAAGTTTTAAAATAAAGTTCTATTTCACATACTTTTACAAGATAGTAATTTATCAAGTGATATTTCAAATTGAATTAGTAATCAGAGTACTGACCTGACCAAGCTCCACCCTACCCATCCCAACTCTCAAACCATCACATCTGCTAAATCCCTCCTTAAAACTCAACCCTAACTTCCAAACTTAAACCCTAACCTTTTTTGGTTCCGCGTTAGTTTTTGATTTTTATTTCAACCATTTTGGCCAAATTTGGATCCAGAAATTTGAGAAATAATTTTTTCGATCCAGCAAAGGGTGAGCCTGTCAACGACAATATGACTAGCTTGATTACGAACCATTCTTAGAGTTTGGAAGATCCGACAAACTCTAAGAAGGGTTGGTAATAACTTGGGCTAGTCATATTGAACAGAAAATTGTGCTTAATTCTCGGGTCGTTGACAAGCTCACCTGAATCCATAAAATTATATTCCAAATTTAAAAACATGTTAGGATCCGGATCCAAATTTGAGTCTGATTTGGCCAAAATGGTTGAAATAAAAATTAGTCTGATTTGGCCAAAATGGTTAAAATAAAAATCGAAAACTAACGTCGAGGAGTTGGGAACGGGTTTCAGTTTGGGAATTAGGATTAGGATTTAAAGAGGGATTTGACAGATGTGATGATGTTGGGCCTTGCATTTTCATCAGGGAACCAAAATTTTTCAGGATATATAGTCGAGCACCTCACACTACCTACATCATGAACCTCCTTCAAACCCGTGTCAGTTGGCTTGATTTTAGGGTTCAGGCTGTAGCATCCACACACTTTAAATGAGTAATTTTGAGAACACATGATAAATTTTAAGAACAAATGAAAGCTTACCAATTTGTAATGCCCGTCCTGGATGTTTCCATATGCTTTCCAAAATTGTCATCATTATGGCTACATTCGTTGTACATCATTTCATATTTTCACTCTCCATTAAGTTTTAAAATGGAGTTTTATTTCACATACTTTTACAAGATAGTAATTCATCAAGTTATACTTCAAATTGAATTAGTAATCACAGTACGACCTGACCAATCTCCACCGTACCCATCCCAACTCTCAACCCATCACCTAACGAATTAGTTTTCAACCATTATTTAAATTATTGAATTATTTTAAATTGAATTAGTTTTCGATTATTATTTCAACCATTTGGGCCAAATTTGGATAAAGATCCTAATAGATTTTTAAATTTAAGAAATAATTTTTTCGATCCAGCAAGGGGTGAGCCTGTCAACGACCCGAGAATTAAGGACAATTTCTGTTCAATATGACTAGCCCAAGTGATTACGAAACCCGTTTGGCAAATCCGACAAACTCTAAGAAGGGTTGGTAATAACTTGGGCTAGTCATATTGAACAAAAAATTGTGCTTAATTCTCGGGTTGTTGACAGGCTCACCCGGATCCAAAAAATTATTTTCTAAATTTAAAAACCTGCTAGGATCCGGATCCAAATTTGGGTCTGATTTGGCCCAAATGGTTGAAATAAAAATCAAAAAATTAAGGAGTTAGGAACGGATATAAGTTTGAAAGTTAGGATTTAAGGAAGGATTTGGCAGATGTGATGATGTTGGCCTTTGCATTTTCATCAGGGAACCAAAATTTTTCAGAATATATAGCCGAGCACCTCACACTACCTACATCATGAACCTCCTTCAAACCCGAGTCAGTTGGCATGATTTTAGGGTTCAGGCTGCAGCATCCACACACTTTAAATGAGTAATTTCGCAAACACATGATAAATTTTAAGAACATCAAAAGTCATTAAATGAAAGCTTACGAATTTGTAATGCCCGTCCTAGATGTTTCCATATGCTTTCCAAAATTGTCCTTATTAGTGGCTACATTCGTTGTATAACATTTCATATTTTCACTCTCCATAAAAATTTTAAAATGAAGTTCTATTTCACATACTTTTACAAGATAGTAATTCATCAAGTGATATTTCAAATTGAATTAGTAATACAGTACTGACCTGACCAAGTTCCACCCTACCCATCTGAACTCTCAACTCATCCCTCCTTAAAACTAACTCTAACTTCCAAACTTAAACCCTAACCTTTTTTGGTTGAGGGTTAGTTTTCAATTTTTATTTCAACCATTTGGGCCAAATTTGGATCCAGATCCTAATAGATTTCTAAATTTGAGAAATAATTTTTTCGATCCAGCAAAGGGTGAGCCTGTCAACGAACCGAGAATTAAGGACAATTTTCTGATCAATATGCCTAGCCCAAGTGATTATGAATCATTCTTAGAGTTTGGCAGATCCAACAAACTCTAAGAAGGTTGGTAATAACTTGGGCTAGTCATATTGAACAAAAAATTGTGCATAATTCTCGGGTCATTGACAGGCTCACCCGGATCCAAAAAATTATATTCCAAATTTAAAAACCTGTTAAGATCCGGATCCAAATTTGGGTCTGATTTGACCCAAATGGTTGAAATAAAAATCGAAAACTAACATTGAGAAGTTGGGAACGGGTTTAAGTTTGGAAGTTAGAGTTAGGGTTTAAGGAGGGATTTGACAGATGTGATAATGTTGGGCCTTGCATTTTCATCGGAGAACCAAAATTTTTCAAGATATATAGCCGAGCACCTCACACTACCTACATCATGAACCTCCTTAAAACCCGCAGTTGGCCTGATTTTAGGGTTCAGGCTACAGCATCCACACACTTTAAATGAGTAATTTCGCAAACACATGATAAATTTTAAGAACATCAAAAGTTTTGTAATGCCCGTCCTGGATGTTTCCATATGCTTTCCCCATTAGTGGTTGTTGTATAACATTTCATATTTTCACCCTCCATAAAGTTTTAAAATGAAGTTCTATTTCACATACATTTACAAGATAGTAATTCTTCAAGTGATATTTCAAATTGAATTAGTAATCACAGTACCACCTGACCAAGCTCCACCTTACCCATCCCAACTCTCAACCCGCACCAAAACATCTTCCAAATCTCTCCTTAAAACCTAACCCTAACTTCCAAACTTAAACCCTAACACCCTAACTTCCAAACTTAAACCCTAACCTTTTTTGGTTCCGCGTTAGTTTTCGATTTTTATTTCAACCATTTGAGCCAAATTTGGGTCCAAATCCTTACGAACCCTTCTTAGAGTTTGGCAGATCCGACAAATTCTAGATCTGCCAAACTCTAAGAACGGTTGGTAATAACTCGGACTAGTTATATTGAACAAAAAATTATGCTTAATTCTAGGGTCGTTGATAGGTTCACCCGGATCCAAAAAATTATTTTCCAAATTTAAAAACCTGTTAGAATCCGAATCCAAATTTGGGTCTGATAAATATCAAAAACTAACGTCGAGGAGTTGGGAACGGGTTTAAGTTTGGAAGTTAGGGTTGAAGGAGAGATTTGACAGATGTGACGATGTTAGGCCTTGCATTTTCATCGGGGAGCAAAAAATTTTCAGGATATATAGCCGAGCACCTCACATTACCTACATCATGAACCTCCTTCAAAACCGTGTCAGTTGGCCTGATTTTAGGGTTCAGGCTACAACATCCACACTTTAAATGAGTAATTTCGCAAACACGTGATAAATTTTAAGAATATCAAAAGTCATTAAATGAAAGCTTACGAATTTGTAATGCCCGTCCTAGATGTTTCCATATGCTTTCCAAAATTGTCCTCATTAGTGGCTACATTCGTTGTATAACCTTTCATATTTTCACTCTCCATAAAGTTTTAAAATGAAGCTCTATTTCACATACTCATCAAGTGATTTTTCAAATTGAATTAGTAATCACAGTACGACTTGACCAAGCTCCACCCTACCCATCCCAACTCTCAACCCATCATCTATCGCACACCATCACATCTGTCAAACTCCTCCTTAAAACCTAAACCTAACTTCCAAACTTAAACCCTAACCTTTTTTGGTTCCGCGTTAGTTTTTGATTTTTATTTCAACCATTTGGACCAAATTTGGATCCAGATCCTAATAGATTTTTAAATTTGAGAAATAATTTTTTCGATACATGAGAATTAAAGACAATTTCCTGATCAATATGACTAGCCCAAGTGATTACAAACCATTCTTAGAGTTTGGCACATCCGACAAACTCTAAGAAGGGTTGGTAATAACTTAGTATAGTCATATTGAACAGAAAATTGTGCTTAATTCTCGGGTCGTTTACAAGCTCACCCGGATCCAAAAAATTATATTCCAAATTTAAAAATCTGTTAGGATCTGAATCCAAATTTGAGTCTGATTTGGCCCAAATGATTGAAATAAAAATCAAAAACTAACGTCAAGGAGTTGGGAACAGGTTTAAGTTTGGAAGTTAGGGTTAGGATTTAAGGAGGGATTTGACAGATGTGATGATGTTGGGCCTTGCATTTTTATTGGGGAACCAAAATTTTTCAGGATATATAGCCGAGCACCACACTACCTACATCATGAACCTCCTTCAAACCCGTGTCAGTTGGCCTGATTTTAGGGTTTCAGGCTGCAGCATCCGCACACTTTAAATGAGTAATTTCACAAACACATGATAAATTTTAAGAACATCAAAAGTCATTAAATAATATCATACGAATTTGTAATGCCCGTCCTGGATGTTTCCATATGCTTTCCAAAATTGTCCTCATTAGTAGGCTACATTCGTTGTATAACATTTCATATTTTCACCCTCCATAAAGTTTTAAAATGAAGTTCTATTTTACATACTTTTACAAGATAGTAATTTATCAAGTGATATTTTAAATTGAATTAATAATCACAGTACTGACCTGACCAAGCTCCACCCTAGCCATCCCAACTCTCAACCCATCATCTATCGCGCACCATCATATCTGTCAAATCCCTCCTTAAACCTTAAACTTTAAACCTTAAACCTAACCTCCACACTTAACCCCTTCACACTTAATCCACACTTAACCTTAGTTTTCGATTTTTATTTCAAACATTTGGGCCAAAGATCAGACCCAAATTTGGATCCAGATCCTAATAGATTTTTAAATTTGAGAAATAATTTTTTCGATCCAGCAATGGGTGAGCCTGTCAACGACCCGAGAATTAAGGATAATTTTTTGTTCAATATGACGAGCCCAAGTGATTACGAACACTTCTTAGAGTTTGGCATATTCGACAAATAATAACTTGGCCTAGTCATATTGAATAGAAAATTGTGCTTAATTCTCGGGTCGTTGAGAGGTGTCAACCCCTTGTTGGATCCAAAAAATTATTTTCAAAATTGAAAAACCTGTTAGGATCCGAATCCAAATTTGGGTTTGATTTGGCCCAAATAGTTGAAATAAAAATCGAAAACTAACGCCAAGTTGAGTTTGGAAGTTAGGGTTTAAGGAGGGATTTGGCCAATGTGATGATGCGCGATAGATGTTGGGCCTTGCATTTTCATCGGGGAACCAAAAATTTTCAGTATATATAGCCGAGCAGCTCACACTACCTACATCATGAACCTCCTTCAAACCCGTGCTAGTTGGCCTGATTTTAGGGTTCAGGCTGCAGCATCCACACACTTTAAATGAGTAATTTGCTTACGAATTTGTAATGCCCGTCCTAGATGTTTCTATATGCTTTCCAAAATTGTCTTGTTGATTGCAAGAATGCTAAGATTTACACAAGAAATCCGAAGGTAAAGATATGGATTTGAAATTTTGAGAATTGTATACAGACCAGAACTTAAGTGCGATCCTGATATTCTCCAGTAACAAAAGGATGCTGCAGATAATGAGCAAATACGAGAATACATCAGTAATATTAAAACAAACTTTTGCATTTGAAATGCTGCAAAAGAATGAAGCATCCTAACATAGAGCTTACCAAGTATCTACCAAACACAGCAAACATTGTTGCTTAGTATGTGAAAACATCATGGAACTCGGAAGTACCTGCAACAAATCTGATGCAGTTGGCCTGAAGTCTGGTTCCCTAAACCACAATGTTTAAAGAAAGTGTTATAAATCAATTATAGAGCATCTCTTCATAACTTTATATATGATTCAAGTCCCAGCACATCTCAAACCAACCTTGGTAACTATTCTAATGGGGAAAAAAAGAATGAAGGCATAACAATGAACTAGATGACAGCCATTAGCTACAAACATGTTAGTCACTATATCTTTTTTCAGTACTTTCAAATAAACAGATCCTTGTAGAGACACATTTTCTTTAAAGGAAAACAGACCCCTGTAAGTAATTATTTCAAGACTTATATTCTTAAAAGGCAAACAAACCCTGTGTAAGTAATTATTTCAAGAATTTTTTTGTTTGAAGGCAAATAGACCTCTAAAACTAATTCTTAGAAAAGGAAAAGAAGGTTGCATGACTTAATTTTATTTTCAAAAGGCAGATAGAAAATAAAGAAAGAAAGAAAACCTTTGAAAAGTTTTGAGTTAAGGAATTTGGTCCAACATTCACATCCATTCAGATGTTTATTAAATTTAATAAAATGTGTAACACTAGTAGAAAATAAAAAATTGTGAATATACTTGTGTAGACATTTTAACAGAAAATCATTGGCCTCAGCAGAAAAAAGATGATCTGGGATGGGGGGATGAGATTTAGTTGTCCCTATATGGCAACCTGAAAGGAAAAATAATACTTGGTTCACTAGCAAGTGGGATGGTATAATACGAATTCCTAAAATTCATGTCAATCAGACAAGAAATGCATTATCAAGGCTATAATCTGTATAGAGAAGGTGTTTCCTGCATGTACTTCTTGATACTGCTGGCTCCAAGGAGGCTTTCTAGTAGCCATCTCAATAACAGTACATCCAACACTCCATATGTCAGCAGAGTTGGAATATGTATCGAAAGTAATGAGATCGATTGATCACAAAACATGGAGCACGACAATACATTAAATCCATGAGATGATGACACAGCCCACACTAAGATAATACAAAGAAAGCGTATAATGTACTAGAAAGTAACCAAATATGCTGAAGTGGTCAAAAGAGTGTCTTGAAGCACTTTTTTGAGTTGCCTAGAGATGAATCATGCATGGTAGAAATACATTAGTCATAGGTCTACTTCAACAACAACAGATGATATTTTCTGCACTACAGCACTTCAGTGTTCATTTTTTTACAATAAAAAAACATAATGCAAAATATTTGCATATAATACACACACACAAATATCTATTTACTTTAGTTATAGTTTCTTATTTGGGAAGAATTGCAAGGATCTGCAGTGGATAATTCGGTTAATGGTTGCTTAAACATAGTACAAAACATAAAGTGGAAATAAGTATCTCAACAGACAATACTTAAAGCCACATCGCATTTTGTGACTTTGTCACAGTGTTTGTTTCTGTTTTTATTACACTGAATTATTGGGTAAAAAAAAGACTTGTTTATTTAATGTTTCTATATAAAAATATTTTCAGATTTGGCTCCAGAAGAATTAAGAATGTTTTCTCTTTTACTTTAATCAAAGCATTACCCAAGAAAAAGGTACTAACAAGTTACAATATATGTGCAAGTATCACGTTAGGAAAGAAAATATAATTAGTCAGCTACAAGAATTGAGCTGTGTAAAAATAGTAAAGTACTAACAAGCTATGCCCAGTTTGGAGAAAAACTTCAGGAGACATCCAATATGGAGTACCCTTCATTGATTTGGCACCGGTCATTGTAGCCTGTAGCAACATATAAACCATGGTCGTGATGCAATTTCAACAGTAAATGATATCGCACATGAAACTAAGGAAAATCTTGTAAAGAAATATAAGATGAAAAGAAACTTTAACAAACAAGTTCATACTAGTTCGACAACTTTCTTAGATGCGCCCCTTATTATCAACAAGAATATTTGCCCCCTGAATAAAGCATATGCATTATAGATAGAAACATATATATGACATATAGAGAGGATCAACATGGTGAAACCTTTTGCCTGATAATTACAAATTGCAGAAAGCCAAAAGTACCTTGATATCTCTGTGCATGATACCATTTTTGTGAAGGTATTCCAAGCCCAGCAACAACTGTTTTGTGTACATTTTCAAAACCTGCTCACCATACAGTTACAAGGAAACTGTCAAGAGTTCCTGGCGAATGAAATAAAGGTGGGAGTAATAGCATAGAGATATAATGCATAATGTTAATGTATAATATTAGAAGTCTAGGTTTAGGACAACTGCTATTTCATGGATATCATGATCTTCATATCAGACTCAGCAACGCACTCAAAATTTATCAACCAACAAACAAAGACGTATGCAGCCAAACAAACGCCAATTCACCAATATTCTTTAACTTCTACAAATTCACTACTTAAATACTTAATTTCAATATATTGAACAAATTGCATCACTTACATGCTCGGGGAAAGACCCAAATTTCCCAAGGAGTGACGATATTTATCCTCCCGGAACAAACTCCAACAAAATATTCAATGATTCCTCCTCTCTTGCAGTTCCCAAATATCTCTAGAAAATAAAAAGGTTCTCAGGTACATAATATTGCTTCCACACAATTAAAAAAAATAACAACACATATAGTCATATACTCACGACAATGTTTGGACGTGAGAGATTCTTTAGTAGCTTCACTTCCTCCTCAAGCTCTCGAATGTGGTCCTATCTAAAGACCAACATGTTAATTGAGTCAAATTTTCTTACTATGAGAATAAGTTAAAAACAAAAGGTTAAAAAATTATTAATACCATGCACTAAAACTTTATCTAACTGATCTATGTAAAAGTATGATAAAATGAACCAGCATGCCAAGCAAGTTCAAATTGGCTAGAATATCAACAGGCAACCAATTCCAATTACATAGTATGGTTTAGGTGCAACCAAATAAAACTCCTTTTCCAAAAAGATTCCTTTTTTTAATCATTCAAAAGTTTAAATGTCATGCATAGTGAATTGAGAACACAGAGGGTAGCAGAAACTAACAAAAATCCCTACCTTTGTTTTCTCCTTAGAAGCAGTATTTGCAGCAATTGAAACCTGCACAACCAAACAACATCAAAATCAAAGCTTTAACACAATTAACACAACCCAAAACGAAAATAAGCTAAAGAAACTCCCAATTACAAAAATTAACCTGTTTTACAGCAAGGAGCTATACAGAATCAAGATTCATCCCCATATAAACCCGGCCAAAAGCACCGGAACCAATCAATTCCCCTTTCCGCCATCGGATCGCTGGTGCGTCGTCTCTTTTGGCCGTGCCGGAACCTGACTTCGCAACTGGAGGAGGCAGTGCTGGAACCGTAAGCTTAGCAAAAGCCCGATTCTCGATTTCCGGATGCTGGAGCCGATCTTATCGACGAATCCTCCAAAACTACTGCCATCGTGACATCGTCATTATTATAAGGTTTGAAGACCAGAGACCGGCGGAATGAGCCGATGAAGTCTTGCATTTTGATCGTATGGGAGTGAGTGTAATTGGGTGTAAATTTTGGCCTGATTGAGGAAAAGAAAATCTACATTAGAAACTAGAACAGAACAGAACAGAACGAGAAGGGTGGAGAGAGAAGGGGCGTAAGAGCCCCGTCTTCGTTGGTCGCAGGGCTAGAGATAAGGTTTTGGAAGGACTGATACGGTAGCGAGTGTAAAGCCAACACGAATTTCTTATGTATGCTTTGCTAGTAGAAACCCTTATAATTTGGGGGAAATTAGGAAATGTTATCAATATGTTTTTCACTTGTATATAACACTTCTAATTTACTCTGATTTTTTATATATAAAAAAATAATAATATATTTATATTATATTGTAAGTTACTTAAAAAGTATTATTAAAAATAATTTTATTACTATAAAAAAATTAATATACTTATATTACAATTTATATTCACCATAATTAATTTGAAAAAAAATATTTAGAACAAAATAGTGACTAATTTTATATTTCGTAAAAAATTACTGAACAATAATATATAGTAAATAATAATTCTTTCATTAATATTTTTTTTCGCAAATTTTATCATAAATTGGCACAAAAAATCATTCTATCACCTCAATTTTACAAAGAAAAAAAATATAAATTATAAATAATATTTCTTTTGTTAATAATTATATTATCACTATATTTTTTTTCGTTCACTATTCCTTCCTTCACAAATTTTCTTTCATTCCATCCCTATTTTCTTGTAGCGGTAATCAAGTGGCAATCGAAGTATTTGATGACAAGCCAAGGCTAGGCTTTGTTTGCTGTAGTTTTTCAGACTGATTTCATAAGCTAAAAGTAGTACTATCGAGAACAGTGATATATTAAATTTTAAAATAAGTAAGGGTAATAAAAATTTAGAATAAAATAAATTTTATAATTAATAATTTTTTTAATATATTATATATTTATAATAATTATATTAATTAAAATTAAATAAATTTATATAAATTTAAAATTTAACATGTCGTCGTTTAATTTTAAAAATTAAATTATTTCTCTGATTTTTAAACAGACGAAATAATAATTTATAAAAATGGATCTATCTTTGGAGTTGTGAATCAATAATATCTAGTAGGATCCGATTTTGGGGATTGGGAATCACATTCTCGAGCTCAAAAACCAAAAATAAAGGAATGCAAAATCATGTGAATTCCTTCAAGAATTTTGAAGTAGGAACAAAATTCTCAATCACTCTCACTAAAAGACTTCACTTTATACTGATCTTAATATACAAGGACATAGTATTCTTAAATTTAATATCATAATTTAGGGGTAAATATTATAAGAAGAAAATTAATTTTGTCCCAACAAATTGATATTTAACTATACTTTTATATTTTTTGATTAAAATAAAAATAAATACATTCTTGATATTTATAAATTTTACAAATTTCAAATTTTTTTTTCATTATATGGACTATGGAGTGAGTATTTCATATGGGAAAATGATATATTATAAATGTTTATGTTGATTTTTTTTTTGAAACTGATATTTTCATAACAAAGAATAATATTTTTACATGAAATGTGTAACGACCCCAAAACAGGTCCATTCCATCCAACCCATTCTGAGTCGTCAAATACATGGTACAGAAAACAACTACAACTCTATTACAACAATTGTCGTACAAAATACAACAACACATATGCTGTGAGTTTGAATACAAATATATACCAAATGTGACACATGTCCCAACCGTGGACAGCACCTCACAGTAACACCTTACATAAGGGTATAGTCAAAAACTGTTTTAGAAACTAGAATATTTGGGAAGTGCTCAAGGAAACCTTCGTACATGGGAGGCCATGCTTCTAGGTTATGATAGATATCATATGGCCACAGAATTATCCTTGGTTGACCCAATAGACCCCAAAGAAAAATGAGAAGATTACTATCATATTCTTCCCAATGGTGAGTCTTCTCTTGACTTATCATTATCTCCACTGTCTCTAATTGAGAATTATACTTCAAACAAACACCAAGATTATATAGGTAGTGCCCATAGATATACTCAGCAAGTGGATGAGCACAACCCTGTCCTATGATGACACGAGGTTGTATGTCATTAGACATCTTGTATGATAGTGACAAAACACCCTTCCAACGTTGGGTTCGCTTCACCCTAGATGATTCACCAAATATAACTACTAAATGATGACCAACGTTCTATTCCCTTGTTACCCCCACTCGACCCAGCTACACTCTTATTACCTGAAAGGAATTGTGAAGCAAAAGGGTGAGCACAACTAGCTCAGTAAAGAATATCATGACTAAAGATAATTCAATTATCAATAGCCTTCATCAACAATAAATCAGAGATTTAGAACATATGGTAAATGATAAAAATTTCAACCATAGTTGCATCGGAACGAGCAATCCATTAGAAGAGTCAAATAGACTATAAAGTCTATTATCTTCTCCATGTTAAAATTCCACCAACAATGTTTTATCCATGTAACATCACTCAATAGTTCCTTTCCACAATCATATGAATAACTCATAATCATTATTGTGACTATAAATTTTTCTTCGCACCCAGGACGAAGAATATTTTCATCACCTGTCTTTACCTGAAACATCAAAGATCATGGTTATACCAAATCACAATTCCTGTTTATAATCATACTAACAAATCCATCTTTGCACTACGGGCCAAAGATATTCATCAACAAACCATCTTTGCACTACGGGCCAAAGATATTCAACAACAGTTCATCTTTGCACTACAGGCCAAAGATATTCAACAACAGTTCATCTTTGCACTACAGGCCAAAGATATTCATCAACAGGCCATCTTTGCACTACATGCCAAAGATATTCATCAACAATTCATATTTGCACTACAGGCCAAATATATTCATATCTCAAAGAAATATATAATCATTTCAGAATTTATATAAACAATAATTATAACCATGTTGATCAATTCACCTTTGCACTTAAGCTTAAGATATTCAATTATAAATTCAATGGTCATGATCATACCAGTCACAATTCAACTTTGCACTACAGGCCAAAGAGAACCCTAGTCATGATCATACCAATAATCTACCCATCTTTACACTCCAGTGAAAGAGAATTTCAACATCAGGGTTATAAAAATGTTATATATGATGATAAAAATAATATGATCAACATATAGTTTTAATCTCAAGAGTAATATTCGTAACTCATGAATAGTAAATCGTGAATAGTAACTCATGAATAGTAACCCCGACACAAAAGATAGAAATTCCATAATAAAATCCATACCAATATTTCGGTATAATGATATTGAAAGAATAACATTTCTTAAGCTTATAAACAATTTATTTAAATTGTTTACACTTACTAAATAATGCATTTAATCATTCAAAAATACCAAACTCATAAGATTTCATTACCAATAACCAAAACCCTCATCAAAAATCTGCATATACCTCATATAGGATTCTCAAGCCATAAAATTCTATTTTCCAATTTTCTTACTTCACATAACATATTTAATTCATTTTCTCATAACTAGACTATTTTCATGAAAAATACCAAATCCATTCCAAAAATATTTCTTTTCTGGAATTTAGCATAATATAGTCCCATAATGAACATATATTTTTCTCAGAATTTTTAAAAGTCATTTACTATTTTTCATATGGCCAAAATAGCCGAATATTTAGACATTTATCAAAAATTATACTTTTGTCCAAAAATTCTGAAATTTACAGAGTATACTTCTATCATATACATGTACTCCCAATAAAAATTTCATCAATTTTGGAGTTAACCACAAGGAATTATAAGCTGTTACTTTTAAAATAGTCTTTTCTCATAAAATTCACAACTCTCAATCTATACATCCAAAAATCACCATTTTTGGACGCAATCAAGAAAACTCATCAAAATATCATTTCAAATTTTTCCAGAATTTTTGAAGATCAGAAAAATTACGAAACTGAAAATCATAACAACCCTTAAAATCCCTTAATATCCCTTACAATCCCTTACTATCCCTTACTATCCTTTACTATCCTTTACCTCAAAAGAGCAGTACTTCTGACTGGAATGCAAAGCCGAAAAAAACTTGCACTGAATAGCAACTCTCAAAGTATCTAAATACTCACAAAATATGCTTCATAATATAGAGAGAGAAAGAGAGAAAGCTTATGTTTCTGGTGTGATTTTCAATTCTAACTTAGCCCTCTATTTATAGGAAAATTTTGGTAGGTTTGACCTGCAACCTGATGGCTTTACCTGCTACTATTCCCACCCACCACATTTGAAATATAATTCAGCACATTTCTTCACCAACCACAAGTGGGGCCCACCAATTCTAGAATTTTCCACCAAAATGATAAACTCCAAAAATTCAACAATTTCTGAACCAGTCATCTCGTAAAATTCATAATAAATCATACGTTCATTTTTAACGGTTCAAAATTTGTGGGCATATACTCAACTTATATATGTATAATATATCCAAAAATTACCACGATCCAACGGTCGGATTAAAAATTATAACCCCCGCAAAATATCTCAAAAACCCTGATTTTTAATACCTCCATTCCGACAAAAATACTGATAAAAACCTCAACATTAACTCCTTTATTTTTAACCACAAAAATATATTCCTCATTTATATCCACATAAAATAAATATTTCCTTATCATATGAATCAATAATTAATTATTCACAAATAATATTACAGAATCACATTTATGACAACCAGGCCGTTCCCAGGAAAGAGGGGGCTTTCCAATAAGAATTTCTCTTTACTGGCGCGCAATTAGGTGACCAAACCTCTCCTTAGACAGAACTTTCTAGACATTGTCAATAATGCTATCTAATAATACTATTCAAATAATATGAATTATTGATCTGATAATGGAAAATACTGTGCAGCAACAATTATTGAACAACAATAATACAAAATTTCAACGTAGCAATTATTGAATCAATAAAATAAAATATTGAACAGTAATTACTGTAACAATTATTGAGTATTTACGTAAGAATCAATAATTTCAAAAATACTATGCAATACCGTGTGCTACTGTGCAATAACGCGTATTACTGTATTTTAACCACCGGGTATTCCAACAGTGTTAACGGTAACAACTACGCCGTTATTTGTAAAAACTCAAATTTATCGTTTTCTTCACCCGACAGTTATTCTGTTATGGGGCCCACAAATGGCTGCGCCGTCGTACGAATATTCCCCGACAAAAAGAATATTCCACGACCAAACGAATATTCCCCGACAACAATGATTATTTTATAACCACTTGCTTATTTTGAAAAAAAATCATATTTCACTCATAACTTTAAACTTTTATCAATTTAACCATTTACTGAATAGTAATTATAAGAAAAATTGAATACTTTTATTTCATTAAATTCGGGGTCTTATAAAATGTGTCGCTATAAATTTTATAGCAATGATTTTCCCTGTCGCTATACATCTATAACGACACTTTTCATGTGAAAATATCAATTTCCTATTTTTTTTTTTTATTATTAGTTACGTGAATAAGTCTTACTGATAATAGGAACCAACGACCAATATTAAAATTGAAAAATTCACTTTCGCTACTAATAGTAGCGGACGATATACTATTTTTAGCGACATCCACTAGTAAAGACGTCCACTATTATTAGTAACGGACGTATTATTAGTACCGTTAATTATTGTATTGAACTTGTTTCCCATATATATACATATATATATATATAGCCAGGATCAAGTCCGGGAGTTCGGACCTGAGTAAAATACGGACCAAAATTTATTTTATTTTATTGTTTTTTTTAAAAACAATTAAAAAAATAAAAAAATTTCAGTTTCATAAAATATTAATTTTTTTTTTAATTATTTAAAAAAAAAAGTAAAAACAAAAAATAAATCCCCATTTTAACAAAATACGGGAACTATATATATATATATACGGTCCGTCTCTAAAGCGAACCTTAAAGAGCGAATCAAAGACCAACCGTTGTCTTTGGTGTCTATGGCGACTGTTAGATCCGTCGTCATAGCCATGTAGTCTTTGGCGACGGGTCGAACCGTCGCCATAGAGACCAAAGACGACGATTCGTTTTTGATTCGCTCTTTAAAGTTCGCTTTAGAGCCTCTCCGTATATATATATATATATATATATATATATATATATATATTATATTGACAAATCACATACTGCTCCGGTAGAGTTGTGTGTTTGTGCCTTGTATTAATAGCTACTAGTAGCTACTACTAATGACATTCAGACAACACATTTTCCAATCACTCATTTTCTCAATTTGATTCTCTCTCTGTGTTTCTCTTCGCCGGCGAAATTCGAGAGACACTAAAACCATATATAAAAAACAAAGCAAAGCAAAGAAAGACGAGATGCTGACGACGTTTTCTCTCTGCTCTTACCCCCAAACTTTCTTTATCTACAATAAACACTATCTCTCCCTAAAAACTAATAACCCGCCTCATCACTTGAATAAGCAGCAGCTCCTTACCTCTACACACTCCTCAACGTACTTTGGGTTCAATCCTTTGAGGTGAGTTTGACTGAATTCCCAGCGAAATTTGGGGATAAAAGTTTTACACGAGTAGAAAGTTTCTTTTTTTATACAAGTTTCTGTACGTGGTTTTGCAGGGTAGGTTCAATTGAATATAGAGGAGTGATGAATATAAATAAGCAGCGAGGATTTGGCGCTGTTTGTTACTCTGCGCCTCTTTCCCCTCCTAATCTCCAGTGGATTTCTACAATCGCGTTCGCGTATTATTCTTTCCCTATAACTACTTCTTGAGTGTATGTGAACATTATGCGAGCGGATAGTAGCATGACTCTTCTTGTTTTATCCGATTTAGGTATTTGTTTGAGATAAATTAAAATTTACCTCTTTTTCTTTTGAGGTGAGAAAATTAAAACTTCAATAATAAAAAATTTGAGGTGAGAAAAATTAAAACTTTAATAATAAAAAGAGGGCCCAACCGGTGACCTGATCTGAGGTCAAATGCTCTACCACTGAGCTGGACACATTATGTTTGTATGTTTTTACTAATCTGAACTTAAATTTATTTTGCTTACTTTCTGTAATATCCCTTTCTTGTTTTGGTTGGTACAATAGAAATGAGCTTTGAACTTTGGGTAGTAGCATTTAAATTTTGGATAATGTCAGCGGTCTCAATTCTTTTTTGTTTCAAATGAATCTCAAATGATGTGCCATTCAATACTATATAATGATACTTTATTGCATAATTAATCACAATAGATGCACTCAACCCATGTGAAAATGACACATCATTTGAGACCTCTAGCATTATTCTTAAATTTTTGTTAGGCTAGAGAGATTATAAATTTTGGCAGTGATTTTCTTATTATGAAAATTATTTGAAAATTGGAAGTTTAATTATCCTATTTATAGTAGATTTGACTCGTGTAAAAATTGATGGTAACATTATTACACATACAAAAAAAGTTGTCTTGGTTTATCAATCATCTTTCCCAATGGATTGAGAAGTGAAACATGAGGGTGAAGGAAGGATGGAGTCAATCTTGACTGCAGATAAGCATTTTCTTCATGTTGTTCCTACTAGTCAGCCCATTGGTTTTTAGCAAGGGACTTTAAGCTTCATGATACTAGTCCTTGAGTATGAAGAAGTTAATTAAATAGTATTTACTTGTTTTCACATTTAGACATTGCTTTGAAATTTGATATGAAGGGCCATGCGTCAAACTCAAACCAGAATGTTGTTTCCATTATCCAGTTAAATTGACAATGTGCTCTAACAAATAATTAATTTACTTTATAGGGTATTGATGTTTGCAAGAAGTACTGGAATCCAGAAATCTTTTCTTGTTCCTATATTTGCTCTACAAGCACCTGCTAGCATCATCTCATGGATCAAGTATGCCTTTCAGTTTCTTTCTCTAATATTTTGTTTTTATATTCATATTTGGCAATGAGGATGTCTATGTAGTCTTCTTCGTCATCCTCGTCATTGTATCAATTAGTTCAGTTTTTTTTTTTAATTTTACATTTTATTAACTTGTTAATTTGATATTTTGCTGTTGTATACTAAATTATAATTTGTAGGGGAGAGTATGGAATTTGGACTGCTTTCTTGGCACTTCTTTTACGTCTCTTCTTCCGTTTCCCTGGTACATTCTTTATTGCCTTATCAAATACTTTTTTGTATTTGAATTAAAAATGATGCAACCACTGCCTGGAATTAGATATGAACTGTGAACTTATTTTCTGTTCCTATTTGGTTTAGTTTTAAGTGCCTTATTTTAATATCTCCCAAGTGACTACCTTATATGCTTTACTTACTGGATTTATCCTTTGTATATTTGTTGTTGTCTTTATGAAGCTTACAATTTTTTAAATTAAGACTACAAGAGAAATGAAAGGACCATTTTATCCCTCGTTACAGAATGTGTTGTTATTGCTGATAAGATTAGTCTACCTTTTCCTCATTGGAATCAGAGTTTAGCAACTCAGGGTTTAGAAAGGTCAATGCTATCTGATAACTTACGATGTGGCTTCTGTCAGTTTTCCTGTTGTACCTCCAAACTATCATTAGTGCATGAGAGGTGCTGGAAGTAAAACTGAACTTTCATTTACCTTTTGTATGCGCACAGCTTTGTTCTGTCTATTGTTTCTCCAATGAAATATTACATTGCCTGAGATCTTATCCTAGCTCCTTTTTGCGCCTAGGTGAACTGGAGTTGCCATTTATGGCATTGCTAATAGTATTAGTGACTCCTTATCAAGTTATGAACCTAAGGTAATCAATGCAATTTACTGGATAATTGACATCCTTTTACTTTTTTCAAAACTTGCATGTTGCTTACCATTTTTCATGGCAGGGGAAAGCAAGAAAGTGTTATCCTTTCCTTGACTATTGCTGGATATTTGGCTTTCCAGCATTTTTCACGAGCAGGCAGCTTAAGGAAGGCATTTGATCAAGGTTCAATAATTGCCACCATAGCCATCGTTTGTGTCCTTGTTGTTCCATGCTTGCTCTTGATCCGAATTTAATGTAAATCTAGCAGTCTGTATGTCGTTGAACTCATGTGAAGAATAACCATAAAAGATGAAGCCTTCTGCTTCATATGAAGAATTAGAATAATGTATATTCTGACGGAATGATATAATACATGGAATTTGTTTATGCATCATTGAATTTCAAGATATTTAATTAAAATGCTTGCTCTCGCCACTAACTCCTGTTTGCAATTTCGCTAACTTGGGTTAATAGCCAAATGACATCGGTTCCTAAGTGGCAGTGTGTATCTCTATTTCATAACTTGTGCTAGCTATTCCGTTAGAGAATCGACTTGCTTAAGCTTTTGAATTGTTTAAGGTGATAGTTGAGTCAGTAGTATTTACCAGAGTCAGTTGCTAATGCAGCATGCTGCATATATAACTAGCCTGTGCCTAACCTTAATGAAATTGTCAGAAATCAAAGTAAAAAATTGCTCAGTAGTACATAACAATTGTAACTTCTTTACTATTTGTGGAAATTAAGCTACATAATGCCATCTTTATTCTGATATGACAAATTACCCTGGAATGTTTGAATTATTGTTACATTTGATAAATTGACTCCTCAAGGTATGTATATTAGTTTGGGGATATTCAAAGAGCAATAGGAATTAAATGGTTGCAATTAAGCAATTATTGATCTTCCTTTTTTGTGAGTAAGGAATGTGGTTGGACCCCGTTCTAAAATATTATTCAGTTTAGCTATTGTGTCCACTGTCCATAGTATTTTTTCTCTGTTGTTTGCTTAGCAAAGTTATTAAAGTGACCATGGGAGATTTCTTAGATGCTCAGCTGACCTTTTGGATATCCGTGGTTAAACAATATTCTATGTCAAGAAAAAGGAGTACTACTTTTTTATTAAGTATTTTGTGTGAGTATTAAGTTTGCATAATACAAATTTAGACTATTTTTTGCAGTATCAAATTTCAATGACTAAATTATTATTGAGAAAAAAAAATCATTGAAAAAAATTATGTCAAAGATTGTCCTATGTAAACCTAAGTATGTATTTTTTTTTGTATTTTATAAAAAAAAATTAGTACTCTTTTTCCACTCGAAGGTTACTAGAATGGTGGTCTAACATTGAATTCAGTAGTTTCTTACTATTCTAGTCATTGAGTCAGTTGATGGCTGTTACATGTTATGCTCTACTACCGGCCTAACACCAGATGAGCTTGTCTAAGATATTTATTGTGTTAATTGCAGAAAGAGTAGCTATCAAGAACCACTAGATTACTGATGCTCTTTTTCATTTTATCTGGTTTCCTAATCTGACTAAAAGGCATTACATATATGAAAATAACAACAATGATTTTATGGTGAGGAAAAGGGCTCGAGATGGACATCTCATTGGTAATTCATCGATGCCCCCTTGGAACTTTGTAAAGTGCTGCAAGGCGGCAGGGTGAAATGCCGTCAAATAGTGGAGAGTAACCAAACTTTATCTTCTTCTGCTTAGAAATAATTTGCTGCAACAAGTGACAGTATGACACTGGTGGTTGTGAATAGCAGCATTAGGTTGAACGACATGGAGTCTGCTGAGTTGGGAGTTGCTGTTGGTTCTCCACCATAGCCCGTTGGTTCTGTACCATCAAATGTTGGTGGGCTAGGCATGGAACCATATCCTGTGGGTGCACTAGGAGAGGTAGGATAAGGATTGATAGGTGTTGGATTGACTGGTGGACTTGTGCTGCAATTACATACATGCATATGCTTGTTAATTGCTTTCCCTTCTGGCAGATGAACTGAAATTAGAAATGATTCAAGAATTTACCTTGGGGTGGTCTTAGGTGTTGAAAACCGACAACTTCCAGAACCTGCAATAAGGTTGACATTAGTTGGAAAGTCGGTTAAATTTCTTTATTTCAGTTTAAAGTATATTTCTTTTACCCCTGGAGGGGATGGGATTATATTCAGACTTTTGAGATCAATTTGGAAAATGTGATGCAAATTAGTAAGAGAACAGGATTTTGTAAGAAAAAAAATTAGTGAAGATATTTGTGAATGTATCTTACTTGGATCATTATAAGTAAGCTGTGCCGTTCCTCCAAAAACGCAGCTAGTGGGAACTGGGTTCTTCTGGTAGTAGTCATTGAATGCATACGAAGCATGATCACGAAGGGTGTTTGGATTATAACAAGTTGCACCTGGTTGCAGTGCAGAACAATCTGCACCTCCATAGCCACAAGCATAGTCAAGAGCTACCTGTAATGCAGTCTCTGAAGCTGTTGGGCTTGCAATGCACCAAGACCCGCCAGATGATGCTGGGGTAGTTGTTGTTGGAGTTGGCATTGGATTTGTGGTCGGAATTGGGGTTGGATTTGTGGTCGGAGTTGGGTTTGGATTTGTGGTTGCTGGTGGTGGTATGGGGTTGAACGTAGGAGTCGTGGTGGTTGGTGATGGTGGATTTGTTGGGTTTATTATAGGCGTTGTCGTTGTGGGACTTGGGTTGATGATGGGAATTGTATCGAGTTGGGAAGTGAACTTTGAAGAAGATGATACTATTTGGTTTTCCTGACTAACCGGCTCTTCATGTTGCCAGATTGCTTCTGAAGGAGGTTTCTCTACAATGCTTGAATCTGAAGAAAGCATATATTAAGGTAAGTTATTCTTCCTTCTGTTTCTCTTTATCAAAAAAGAATATGAACTATTCCAATATCCTATGATAAAATCACTTCTTTTTTCCTTGTTTTGTTACGAGAAAAAACTTTATTTATGGTTTCTAGAATTTGTCTAATCCAACAAAGAATGATAACATAGAAAATGAAACTAGCTTCATATAATAAAATTTATTTATGGTTTTATAATCACTATCGACAATATGAAAACATGGCTTAATGTATATGACAAGAATAACAATCAGTAATTAAAGCTACATCTGAAATCTGGTATTTCCAGTCTGGGATGTGATTTTCAAGTTTTAGCCTACAAGAGTGTCACTTGCAGTTGCACATTATGCTTTATAGCAAGTTGATTTTAATGTTTTTGTTTTGGTAATATGTTGCTATATGCAGCATGGATATGAAAAACATTCAAACTAGAAGCCAGTAAAATTGGAAATTGAAGTTGTTAATTATATTTTGTGGTCAATAATGATGCATATAATGTAGTTAAAATCAAAAAAACTCACCTGAAATGAGGAAATGAGAAATGAGTAAGAACATTGAACAACAAAGAACTCTAGCACCCATCTCTCCTCCACCGAGTTACTTTTTACAATCGGGATCTGAATTTTCTGTCAATGGCACAAAATTTGTTATTTCTAGAACTGGAGAAGAAGCACTAACAATGTCAATGTAAAGAAGAAGATTTCTTTCTTGCCTTGTTGGTTTCATTTAGTGTGTGTATATATATAAAGTTTGAAGAATCAGAGCTTTCTTGTAATGGAGAAGGAAGGAGGTTACAGGGGATAGGGAATATCAGAATTACTTGAGAAATGAGGCATTGGGGTAGTTGGATATTGCAAGCAAGAGGAGGTGCCAAAGGGAAGAAGGAAAAAGGTTAAAAAGAGTGATCTGCTAATGTTTGATGCTCCTGCTTGATTTAGATATAAACATGACAGTGATGTTGTGGCATTTTCTTTTCTACTTTTTGGCATGTCTTTCAACTGTTTCATGGTACTGAAAAATGGGGGAGGGATTTTATTCTTGGAACATTCACATGTCTGAATCCAAAACTCAAAAAGTTTTGTCTCTGTGTCTTGCAGTGGGATGATCGTCACTCTTGATAGATTTCATATTTATGAATGAAATGGCTTAAAGGGGTTTAATGAATGGAAATTATGATATTTTATTACTCACTGTAAAGTTTTTTGCTAAGGAAAATAAATATTCTTGGATATATCAAGTTAAGAGTTATCAACAAGTTATTGTGTCTTAATCGGTAAGATAGAGATATAAATCTAAATCATTAAAAATTATCTCTTAATGAAAATTTTAAATGTATGAAACCTCTGTACGCCCTCTATTTCAAATTTTAAGATCATTACAATTTTTAAAAAGTCAATTTGAGATATTTTAAATTTAAAAGTCATTAGGGTGTTTTATACTTTTTAGTTATCAACAGTTTTTGAAGTTCAAATAGTGAAAAATTTCACTGAGACGATCTAATTAATATACTAACCATTCAGATATTAATTAATCAATTTTATCAAACTCCATCTAAAACTTTTAATGATTATATATATCATGTCTTACAATATAAGAATCTGAATACGAAAATGACAACCAGCTAGTTGTAATATTCTACCACAATAAAAGCTCAAAGAAAGCCAAGTTGGGCCACTTTTCACAAATTCTCAAGTGGAATTCTTTTTATTTACAAGAAAACAGCAAGAAGAATCACATTATATACCAA
Organism: Panax notoginseng; assembly: GCA_016801055.1. NCBI lineage: Eukaryota > Viridiplantae > Streptophyta > Magnoliopsida > Apiales > Araliaceae > Panax > Panax notoginseng. The sequence continues at coordinate 232,612,009 of CM029014.1, forward strand.
CACTAGACAACAACAATATTGACCCGTAATGTGTCTACACAAATTCCTCTAAATTAAAAGGGCGGGAGGGGGGGTGTCACATTCATTTCTTGAAGGCTGCTATAATGAAATCTTTTGCTAGTTGATGGTGCTTGACGAACTTTAAAAATTTATTTGATTTCTTCGTAATTTCCTGAGCTGAAGCTGCGTTAAGAATGGAACTAAAGGCGAATACAGAAGTATATGCATCAGGTCATCTTATGAAATTGCATGAATTCCCCTGCAGAGCAAGTATCTGAAACTTAAAATCATGAACTCGTTCATATCCATTGCTTTATCCTTCGTGTAGTTTATGGCATCGAGTTAGGTGTTCGGTGACTTCATTCCAACCTAGATAGGGATACAACATTTTTAGGAGAGTATACTTTCATGGAAATGAAATGAAAATTCAATACTTGGCCCTTAGAGTACTACAGAATGAAGATACCTGGGAATTTGTGAAAATCAGGTTCTATTCCATTGCCGTTTATGTCCATGTGATTTGGTGTGACATACTTCCCAATAGTGACAACCACTCCGGATCCGTCACGAAGTTCAAAAACAGATTGAATTAAGCCCTGCCAATCAAATACAAATTAAATCAAGCCCTGTCAACAGAGCTTATCCTGATATTACATTAATTAATAAAAAGAACAAGGGCCAGCATTTCTACCATCCTCATTCTTCAAAACAACCCAACCCCGACTTCCCCGTCTTAAAAATCAAGATTCCATTTTATGATGGAAATCTAGTGACTCATGGAGAAAGAAGGATGTAAAATTGAGAATCTGTTGAAAACTATTATATAAAAAAAAGAATTAAAGAATTGGAAAACACAATGCTTCAAGATGGGATAATCAAATGGCCAAAGAAATATGATTAGATTTTATCATCAACTATTGAACACTAGATCTCCAGAGTATGCAACTAGAGAAATCCAAAACAAATGCATAATTGTGAGAAATGATAGTAAATGAGGAACTAACATTTGAGATGGACTCTGGTTTATCAAATAACTCCAAACATAAATAAGACAGAATACAAAAATACAACAGAATAATTTGCAACTGCCGTAAGAATTTATACCTTGCCAAAAGTCCTTTCACCAACAAGAGCAGCTCTACAATTATCATGAAGAGCACTAGCTACCTGAAATGAAATAGATATATTTACCACCCCGCACTGCTGAACAGATATATTATGACATTATATGGCAATCCGAGCAACTCACAATTTCACTTGCACTAGCAGTATTTTTGTTCACCAAAACCTGTACAGTAAGTAATAAAATCAGTTGTATCTTACGAAGACTAGCACAATGCCATAAATAAGAACATCATTTAAAAAGGTTCACTGGCCAAGAGGATGAGTCTCAAACCCACACTGCTTGAAAATGGAATGGTTATAGTGCTAGTTACTAAACCAACCCTTAGACTTAGTAATAAAGGCCCACACATTTGAGGATTACATGCACACAATTTTATATGTTTATTAATTTAATAATTCAATAGTCCAAAATGCATAAACTTCACGAAATCCATCCAACTTTAAGAAATCAGTCTCCCATATTGTGATATTATATATGAGTCATTTTCGTCCATTTTGAGCATATCTCAACACAAGTTATATCATTATGAGCTACTTCCATCAGTCTCGACTTCTACTTTGACATTCATTTTAGACTATTATTCAGAGAGCAAGGCTCAACTACGAGAGTTGTTTATCAAATCACCCCAGGGTGCACCATCTCTTCCACAAAGGCATCAGATCTTAATCAATTCATATCACCTCCGTAAGTGGAAACTTCTTGCTTTTACCATCTTTTTCTTCTGTGAGTGTTTCATGGAAAGATTTTTAAAAGAAAGCAACAAAAGAAAAAAAAAAAAAAAGTTTACTTCCGCCTCTTCCAAATGTTGAGCAATAATGCACATCTTGTTCTGCATTCTCGCTGATATTTCACGACTATATCATTATTTCAAGCAATATCATTGTTCACAAAGGTTACGAGTTGAGTTGAAATATAAAAGTTAATCTACTAGCGTAAGAGTCCCATAGATTTCTGCAGAGCAAGGCCTAGAATGTGTTTCTCCAAAAAAGTTGGTCAAAGTGTAGGCATTTATGAGCAAGATACCATACAATGACAGGTGCTGTAAATAGAGGGGTAGAGTCTGCAATAATATTCTTCTGGTACTGGGGCTCCCTTCCAGCTGTATAAATCACCTGCCCAGAAGATGATCAATAAAAATGAGTTTATTGAAATGTAAGCAATCAGGAATCCGAAGGCATTGTAAATAGTGTAGGGCAGCTGAAAGTTATAGAATTATATTACTGATGAAGAGAACAAGAAAGCAATTCAGAAATGACATGGCCTTACCGTCTCCCCTTCATTTAGAAATAGCTTAGCAATTTCAATTCCAGCCTGAAGTAAATAAAACAGTAAAATCAGATTCACAATAGCAAAGTTACCTGAGACAAAATCCAAAAGCAAATGCAGAAAACATGTGCATCCAAGGGGAAGCTCTAATGACCCTATCTTACTTTCTCCTAGCCCTGGCACCTCAAGCACTAGGTTCCCTTCCTTCCACTAATTCTAAGTCCACTGTTTTCTTCCCAGCTTGTGCTGAAAATGAAGAGGAATTTAAGGGAACCTATGTGTTACACTGTACACCCCAAACACACGGCTATGCCCCCCCCCTACACACCAAAAAAACACACACCCAAACAACATATATCTATTCGTTAATATGTGACAATATGATGGAAGGGGGATCATCCTTTCTCTTTCCTTCAACCTCAACCCAATAGAAGAAGGGCATACCAGCAGCCTTACCTGTCAAATCTTATTATTTTCATTGCCTCTACTAAACATAGTCAATAAAAATGTTCAAAAGACAAAAAACTAACAATCTGCTATATTGAGAATGACAAACTTAAACCCACAAAAGGAACTACAAGATTGTTAAACACATACACTGGCAAATGTAGAGCATAAGTTTATTCCAGCAGGCAAACCTGTACTAGTCCACCAAGATTATCTCTAAGATCAAGAATGAAAAATGATGCACCCATATCTTGAAGTCGCTGCATTGCTGAAAACAATAATATATCAAAATATTCAAAATTAAACTAAGGCTAGAAACTTTGTATCTAAAAAGAAGAGAAATAGGTATAATACAAATAAATATATTACAGATTTAGAACTTATTACGTAAATATATAAAATATATAACAAGAAATATATTAAAGAAGATGATTTTCAGCTCGGCTAGAGACAAGCTTGAGCTCGATTATAAGAGGCTAGGCTCGTTCCGAGCTCGAGCAATGTTCATTACCTAACTAGACAAACTTTAAAAAAAACAAGCTTGGCTCGATTACAGCCCTAATGATGTGTGAATATACATAATACTTTCATAAAGATATTGAGAAGGAAAAAAATAGAGATATATAATCAACCAAAAATTCTTTGCCAAAGAGGTTTTCAAGGATGAGGGTCTCTCCGCTCACAATTTCCAGCCTTGTATACCAACACCATCTCCAACTTATAAGCAGAAGTAGGCAGGATGCAGGGCTTACTTCTTTGAAAATTATATATAGAACTAAAATGCATTTTCTAGAAAGTTCAAGATAATAGCAATGAAGAAACACAATGTGTATTTCTGCATGGCCAATTCAAATTCCAAAGTCTAAAACTAGCCCCATCTGCAAAATTAAGTTATCAGAGCCTTCAATGACTTTCATGTTATTAAAAACTCAATGCATTAAATTGAAAAATCGTTATCAGGTCACAGATTCAGACTGCTAGAACAGAGTGGAATACTGAAACTGAAACATATTTGGGTGAGAAAATAAAGTGAAACACCAAAATTCCTTCAATATCTTATATAGTGATATTCTGCATCCAGAACATATATATAGAAGGCAAGTTGGTAAAACATTTCACAATTACAAAGGATTATGTCAAAGAAATGCATTATGAAGTTAGCAATAAGTAGTCCTCCAAAAAGAAATAACTTTGTAATAAAACGAAGACGCACCAGTAACTATATCTTTTCTAGCCAATGCATTGAACTCTTTCAAGCGCACATAACCAACAGAAGTGGCAGCATTTTCAATCTGTTCCAACCTATAAAAAACTGGGGTCCTAGCAACAAGTTGCCTCTGGACATCAATGGATCGTACAGGCGCGCAGTTTCCATGCCTGACCTACTGATCAATAATGTTAAGAACCAAAGTATAAAGCATCATGAAAAATAGTTCAGCATATCAACAATTGAACTTCATGTTTTATTCAGAGTTACAACCATGATGTTCACCAATGTTTCACTGGGACCTTGTAACAGAGATGATGCTTCAAAAGCAGTTCTCCCCCTCACATCCACTCCATTAACAGACAACAATTCATCTCCCTATAGAAAATATTCAATGCAAGTCACGTTAAATTTTCAAAGGATAAATCTAATCTATCAGCATAGATAATATGTAATATACTATTTTGTATGAGCTTAAGCAGACAATGTAATTATTGAACAACACCGTCTTGAAGAAACAACATTAGGTTGTGTGCTTTGGCAGACTAATCAACACAAAGCAATAGTTGGGAGTTAGTTTTGCTAATTGCTATCATTTTCTGTTTCTGGTACCATGGAATGTTTGTGATAACGTGTGTGTGATTGTGTAGGCAGTTATGATCAGGCCGGACTAGGTTCCGTGAAAGTCTTCATCCATATTCAATCAATCTTCGAAATTGGACTAACTGTAGCCCACTTACAAGCTAAGATAGAAATTTCAATAGCAATTAAAAGTGATTAAAGTATTTTAGACACACTGTATGAGCACCATAATGCCTTCTAGAAGAAATTTCCATCCACATAAATAATCATGACTGGTAAAGAACTCTAGGATGAAAGTAAATCAACAAATGGATGGTGCATCAATCTGAGAACTTTCATGGAAAAAAATGCTAAAGGTCAAAATCACAGAAGTGATGTATTAATTGCTTCACATTCTAGTTGCTAGATGCTATAAATAGGCACACAAGGAAGAAAGAAAAATAGGTAAGAGGGGAGTTGTAGCATTATATCAATTTAAGCACAAGTTCAGCATTGTAATACCTGTCGCACCCCTGCTGTATGTGCGGGACCATCCAAAATGAGCCCTAAAACCTTCAGCTTCACACCTCCAACGTCATCAGGAACTTCCCTGAGGTTAATTCCAATCCCGGTCATATCATACCTCGCCATCTTGGAGAACTTTTAATAATGATGAAAGTAACAAATGCCATGAAATAAGAACACTGAAATGTTTGTAAGTAAAAACAACATTGATATAAGGCATCAAAGCCGGGTGAAAAGAAAAACACAAAGATCAACACGACCATGACAAACACTAATGCAAACAGTAAAAACTACCTATTTATAACACGTACTTGATGGAAAAAGTGTTAAATAATGGAGATATATGTGAAATGCAGTGGTAGATGCCGTATGGTTCTTGGCCCAGTGGAAACTCTTGCTTTATGGTTTCCATGAGGTCAAGGGTTCGATTCTTTCAATTCTTGGGTGTGTGAGTGTGGTGTTGGCGTGTGTGGAAATTAGCAAAAAAAAAAATGTAGTGGTAGATTAAAAATTAGTGCATTACAAATAAAAGGGGAATGTGACAAAAAAACATTGACAATTCTAAAAAAAATATACAAGTAATTCCACTAAATCATTGTGGAAATGATAGCACGATCACAATGGCAACAGTCAGCTAAAGAATTCATTCGGAAGAAAAAGTTACTAATTAGACTTTGGAAACAAAGCTTCAAGCATCTCTTGGCTAAAGCCTAATTGTCTTCTGCAATCATTCAGTTGCCATAGAGATATTATTAAAAACATCAAAGGGCAAAGGACAAAGAAAATTAACTTCGAATATGAAAAAATAGACAAATTGAGGAATGGTTACCTCTGGGGGAGGTAGAAAACGAGTGTAAGGGTCACCCAAACTGGCCAACATTCGTCTGATGATATCATGTGCTTTTGTCCTAGTCTGAATAAATGTTCCAATCAAATCTTCTTTCTTTTGCTGGGAATCAGAAAAGGCTAAATACGTCATTAATAGTCCAACGTCAAATCAAATGACAAAAATTGAAAAACATAGACAGATAGAACAACAAAATGGCAACATCTACATACAGATGGGGACTAGAGCTGATGATGCTAATTGGAATTAAACCAGCATATATAATAGTACTTACATGACAAGAGAAGAAAATCAAAAATATGTGAACTAAAAATGCACAAAAAAGTAAACTAAAAAAAACTTTATCATTAAGACACTCATGCCCCATGCCTTTCAAGAACCAAACACCTTGCAAGAAAAATCTTGAGTCTAAACTCTAATCTCATACACATTGAAAAAAAAATCTTGAGTCTAAACTCTAATCTCATACACATTAGGATGCAAGAAGAGAGCTGCATGTTCACGTTATACAATTCTGAACATAGACCTAACTAATAAGTATTTTATCATGCTTGAAGTACATAACCATTTTACATTAACTTTATCTAAAATGCTGCTCTAAGTCATTGCAAGAGGTTTTGTTCAGACTTCAGACTGTTTAGTTGTATTCTGTATTTTTACATATAATACAACAATGTATCATACATTAAAGCATATGTGGCCTTAGTTTTCAATGAACATTTTTATTTTATTTATATATTGGATAAGTAATGACCATTTATTACAGAAAGATTTATGTTAGTTAACCTTCCATTATCTTTTCCTTTCCCTCCCACTTTCCTATTTCCACATCGTAATGTTTGCATACCCTCCAACCCTTAGTTGTAATACTCTAGCCTATAAATAAGTGTTTTTTGCTTAAATATAAATGCTATTGTATATAGATAAATGGAAAAAGGAGGCCAACAGTAAATAAATTTGAACAAAAATTTAAAAGGAACGAGCCACTTACATTTAACAATGCTATATCAATTCTGGTCATCTTTCACGATAACAGTTGCAGGAAAGAGGAAAAAACATTTACATATACACAGTTGCATTACAAACTTATGCAAATACATATATAGAGAGAGAGGAGGAGGAGGAGGAGAAAGAGAGTTACAAGCCAAGTTTGAGGGGACCATCGATGGCGATCGGTGGCATCGAGAAAACTATCATTAACAATTTCCCAAGCTTCCTCCACAATTCCTTCATTAGTCACCAATTCCGGAGCTGTCGTCTCAAACCTATCTTCTCTCTCTTCTTCGCGACAAAACTCACCGGAAGAAGGCGAGGTTTGAAGTGAAGGGGATGATGATTCCAATGCAATAGAAGCATGAGGCGAAGAAATGATTAGGCCGACTGAGAGTGTACCGGTGAGAGCGTGAATTAGGGCTTTATGTGACCAAATACTGATCGGAGTACAAATTTTCTTTGTGGCGGTGGCCGTGGTGAAGAGAGTTGCCTTGGTCGGGGAGAGAGTGAGTGAAGCTGAGTTACAGAGGAAGATGCTCATCATCATCTTCACATTCCATACAGTATTTTCAGTTACGGGATAATAATAACTATCAATATCTTTTCTTTTTTCCTTTCTTCCTTTTTTCTAACTAATATTTTTGCTTAAAAAAATAGTGAGCGGATCCGATGTTATAAATAGGAATGTTGAAATATTATTTTAACATATGATATCAATTTTCTTATTTTTTTCTTTTTGATTAAATATAATTAAAAATATTTTATATGTAGATTAATTTATATGAAATGTGGACTGACTAACATAAATGATAAACAATAAAACAAATCATTTATCTCCTATTTAAGTGTCACACACTAGATTAAGAAAAAAATTAAAATATATAAATAAAATTTCAAAAATATGAATTAAAAAAATAGGAGATAAAACAGGGATAAAAAGTGGGATTTTTTTTTTCATAAATGGCAATTTAAACCCCGTCCTCTTTATATATATACTAATCTATGTTATTAATAAAAAAATTAAAATATTTGAATAAAATATGGATGAGAGAAAATAGGAATAGAAATTGGAAGAACTAAAATAATCTAATTATAAATTGTGGGTCGGGTGAAGTTGTTATGAATTTATTATTTAACTAAAATATAACAAATTATAAATTTTATTATAAAACAAATCAACGTAAGGTGAGATATATATATATATATATATATATATATGTGTGTGTGTGTGTGTGTTTGTATCTGACAATCGTTTGTTAGGAAAACTATTTCAGTAATTATTATCTTCATCGTTGATCAATATAATTAATGATTAAAATTGGGGAAAAAAAAAAACTATTCTATTGTTACATGCTATAGCAGCAGTAATATTGGCTTTAACGGCTCCATATTTACTACACTTCCCCTCCCTCCTTAATCATTAATTATTTAATTTGTCCATACCACTACAAGTTATAACGGCAAGTCCTCGTACCCATTTAAAGTTGCAAAACTAAGAATCTATCAACAAAAAGTGTTGTTAAAATTCTATTTAACTTTTTTCTTTTTTATTACTATTAATATTAGATATGGGGTATATAATATTAACATTAAATATTTCATATTTAATATTACATACTCCATGTTTAATATTATAATTAATATTACTCCATATTTAATATTAATATTAATATTATATACTCCATATTTATTATTTGATATTAAATATGGAGTATGTAATATTAATATATAATATTAATATTAAATATGAAGTATGTAATATATATTAATATTAAATATTAGAAAGAAAGAAACTTAAAAGTTGAATAGAATTTTAACAACACCCTTTTTTGATAGATTCATAGTTTTGCAACTTTAAATGGGTATGAAGACTTGTCACTACAACGTGTAGCGGCATGGACAAATTAAATAATTAATAATTAAGGATAAAGGGGTAGTGTAGTAAGATGGTGGTTGATTGCATCTTAATATATTTTAACCGTCTATATTTTACGTATAGAGAGATCCTCTAAATTGTTAATATACAAATATGAGTCTCAATTATTTATAGGGGCTCTTGATACAAAAATATGAGTTGTTAAAGTATATTAAGAGGTGTACTCTTAAAATATATTAAAATACAATCAAACATTAATGATGGTTACTGAAATAGTTGCCCTATTTCTGAATAAAGAGATCCGTTAAAGCAAATGTTAGTGCCGCTACAGCTTGTAGCGACATGGTAATTTTTTTTTCCCAATCTCAACCATTAATTATATTGATCAATGATAAAAATGATGGTTGCTGAAATAGTTGTCCTTTCAAACAGTTGTCACGGATGTGAACCTGAAAATCCAATAATAATCTAGAAGGGGAGTTGAATAGATTACTATCGTCTTAAAAAATTTATCTTTGGCCATTTTGAATTTTTAGTAAATTAATTTGAAAATAATACACAGGTTAGTAAAGATTCAATCACACAGTGCACAAATATTTATCTGATTCACAACATACAGCTAGTGTAAGACCCCAAATTATTAATAAATAAAATTTAAATTCTTCTATTTATTATTTTGAAATAGGAAGGGTTGAATTGATTAACGAGGTTAGTTATGGGTAAAATGCACAAATATTTTAAATAAGTAAGTGGTTATAAAATATTCATTGTTGTCGGGGAATATTCGTTTGGTCGTGGAATATTCTTCCTGTCGGGGAATATTCGTACGACGGCGCAGTCTTTTGTGGGCCCAATAACAGAAAGCGATTGGTTGAAGAAAACGACAAGTATAAGCTGTTTATAAATAACGGCATAGTTGTTACCGATAATACTGTTGGAATACTCGTTGGTTAAAACACAGTAATACGCGTGGTTGCACAGTAGTACACGGTATTGCACCAATTATTGATTCTTACATAAGAAGGCACTACTCAATAATTGTTACAGTAATTACTGTTCAATATTTTATTGATTCAATAATTGCTGCGTCGATATTTTATATTACTGTTGTTTTAATAATTGTCACTGCATAGTATTTTCTATTATCGGAGCAATAATTCATATTATCTGAATAATATTATTAGATAACATTATTGGCAATGTCTAGAAAGTTCTGTCTAAGGAGAGGTTTGGTCATCTAATTGCGCGCCAATAAGGAGAGATTCTTATTGAAAAGCCCCCTCTTTCTTGGGAACTACCTGGTTGTCAGTAATGTGATTCTGTAATATTATTTGTGAATAATTAATTATTAACTTATATGATGAGAAAAATATTAATTTTATGTGGATATAGATGGAGAAATTTTTTAATGTGACAATTGTTGAAAATTAATATTTTATCATTTTTCTGATAAAATAATTCATTTAAATATATTATTTTAATAGTATATTGATGGTGATATTTTTACAATGAATATGGGATACATGAGTATATGAGGAGTAAGAGTATTTTTGTGGCATTAAATGATTAACACGTGTTTTGTGTGTCGGTAGACCTCAATTATTGATCGAAATTTGATTATAGCCTGTAAAATCACCCGTTTGTGGATTTTGGTCAATTATTGTTTAGAATTTGGAAAAATTTTCTTCTGCAAAGTTGTAGAGAATGAAATTTTCTATAAAAAGGACATGTAGTTCGAATTTTTCTAATAAATGGCTATTTATTGTGAATTATTGAAGTTCCGAAATAATTGATTCTTGAAAGTTTTAATTATTTTTAATTACAAAATCGTTTTTTTTTGCTTGGTGGGCTGCATTAAACATGTGCAAGGTGGCTGAATTCAGATTCAAGAGGTGGGCTTAACAATTTTGTAAATATAATTATATTATATTAAATTTTTTGTTTTGGTGTTCTAAGCATTTTCCTATAAATAGGATGCTTAGGTTAGAATTGAAAATCACACCAGAAACTGAAGTTTTATCTATCTTTCTCTTTCAATATATTGAGCGTATTCTTGTGAGTATTTTAATACTTTGAGTGTTGCTATACGGTGCAAGTTCAAGTCATAGCCTATATCTGGTGTTTCAATTAGAAGTACTGTCTTTACAAGGTAAAGGATGTTATTTTCTTCTTAACTGATATTATTTTCTTCAATATCATTATGCCGAAATACTGATTTGAATTTTTTATCAAATTTAGAACTTTTTGTGTCAGAGTTACTATTCACGTATACGGTACTATTCACGTATACGGCACTATTCATGAATACGGCACTATTCACCGAAAAAAATAAAATTTTTTTATTTTTGTCCAAAATATCTATTATGGATACTAGTTTTGATTGTATCCATGTTTTGATCATTCTTGAATTTTACTCCACTATGATTATTTATGAGGTATTTTTGGGCATGGAATAGCTTAAATACGAATCCTTAATATTTATTCTTTTATTTCACTAGATTCGTTTTCTTTAAAATATTTTTCATCATCCTCAGTCCTAAATGATGACACAAATGAATATCTTTGGTGTGACGCCCCCAAAATTAGGTATACATCACCCATCTTGGGTCGTCAGACACATAGTACAGAATACAAATACAACTTATTAATACAACTGTTGTGTACAATACGACAAAACATAAACTGTGAGTTTGAATACAAATATTATCTTCTAGAGAGTATTCATACTCAAAAGGAGTCCTCATTACATTTATTAACACACTATTACATAGAATAGTGTGGACTACTAACTAATACTATCATTCGAACCATCACTCCGTTCCCCGATTTGCCCCAGCTACGTTCTCATTTCCTGAAGAGAACAGTGAAAGAAAGGGTGAGCTCAACTAGCCCAGTAAGAAATATTATGACTAAGATAATGCAGAATAAATTATCATTAGCCTTCAATAATGTTAAACTGATAAAATATAATAGACCTCAAGTTCAACTGCAGCGGAACAAGCAATCCATTAAAAGAGTCAAGTAGAAAATAAACTCTACTATCTTTTATGATTTAAAATATTTTTCAACACTGTTATCACTGGGACTCAGCTTAATAAAATAATCCACATCATCGAATCACCCCTGCACTATGGCCAAGGATATTCGGGTATTCATTAATGGTCATGATCAGGCCAACAACTGTCCCTCAATGCACTACTGGCCAATGAGGACTTTTACCACATCATTTGTAACATTACGGTCATGATTATACCGAAAATCCCTGGTCATAATCATACCAAGTCCATCTATGTACTACAGGCCACAGATGACTTTCAACATTTTATAAACATGAGGATGATGACAATGATATAAGAATTCAATAAAACAAGTTCAAGAATTAATTTATCAAAGAATTAACAACGTCCAAATTGTCAACATGATACTACTTTGTGGAGTAAAATTTAAGAATGCTTAGAAGATTATTTTCATGAAAAGATACTGGATGAGCCGCAATTATCAAGGATATTCCATAAATTTCATGGTGTATAGAAGTCAAAACTTAACCAACTGAGTATAATAAAGAATGGAATAACAAAAGAAATCACCATGCATGCGATAGACCGTACAGACAGGTTATTCCAACAGAATAATAAATAATGGAACCAGGTCCGGCGTAAACGCACAGACATGATATTCCGACAGAATAATAAATAATGGAACCAGGTCCGGTGTAAAACACACAGACAGGATATTCTGACAGAATAATAAATAATGGAACCAGGTCCGATGTAAAACACACAGACAGGATGTTCCAACAGAATAATAACAAAGACGGAACCAGGTCCGGTGTAAAACACACAGACAGGATGTTCCAACAGAATAATAATAAAAACGGAACCAGGTCCGGTGTAAAACACACAGACAAGATGTTCCAACAGAATAATAGAAGAATGTCACCAAGTATAGGGTAGACCGCGTATACAGGTTATTCCAACAGAATAATAAGAAATGGAATAACAACAGTTCTCTTCATGAATAAGAAAGAATAACACCCCTTACCGTTTTAAAGAAGAGCTGAAATAAGGAAGTTGTTAAGTAGCAGAATACTCTTCTTCTTTCTCTCTATAGTTTCTCTCTATAGTTTCTCTCTCTAGAGTTCAGTGAATTCGTAAGAAATAATGAAGGTTTGAGCTGCTATTTATAGAAAAATAGAATGTATAGTAACTAATCCATGAACGGTCCAGATTGATTACTTTAATCTGACGGTCCATATTTAAAGAAAAATATTTTAAATAAAATATAATATATTCTATTTATAGAATAACTTTAATAAAGTATTCTGTTTTATATAAAAAGATGTTTCTGTTTTATTATGTTAATAATACGAATAAAACAAAACGTCATTATTGCTAAATAATTCATATTATTAACTGACAATAATTGAATCAAACTGAGTGACTTCTCACATAAACATTAATAATCAATACCGTGTGCTACTATGCAACCACACGTATTACTGTACTTTTACTACCGAGTAGTTCAACAGTAGCAATGGTAAAACTTCCGCCGTTATTTTTAATAAAATATTTTTGTCGTTTTCTCAATCCGACAATAATTCCGTTGCGGGGTCCACCAATAATTGTGTCGTTGTACGAATATTCCTTGTTAAAACGAATATTCCCCGACCAATCGAATATTATATAACAACTTTCGTATTTTGCAAAATGTATAAATATTACCCACAACTATAACATTATATCAAATTAACTCCACAATATTCAAAAATGATATTTATAGAAAATTCATCTTTATTTATAAAAGTTGGGGTCTTACATTTGGCCTGTAGTGCAAAGATGGATGATTTTCTAATGAATATCTTTGGCCCGTAGTGCAAAGATGAACAGGTGTTTAGATGAACATGACCAACTGATGAATATCTTTGGCCTGTAGTGCAAAGATGAATATTTAATTCCAGATATATATTGATTGATGTTACAGGGATAAAATATTGACGAGGGACTTTTAAATTCATATATAGAATATAGTAGATTTTATTCTCTACTTAACTCTTCTAATGAATTATTATTTCGGCTGCGAATATTGATTTAAAATTTATTGTCTATTGTATTCTATTAGATTTTTCCCTGTTAAAGACTAACGATAATTTGTTTTATGTTATCTTAGTCATAATATTCTTTACTGGGCTAGTTGAGCTCACCATTTTTCTTTTTGTTCCATTTTTCTTCTCAGTAGGCGAGAATGTAGCTAGTACTAGTCGGGGTATGGAATGAAGGTTTTAGGAAGTTGTTTTAGTAGTTCTCACTATTTTTGTAAAATATTATACCAATAATTGTAATGAGGACTTATTTGAGTGTGAATATTGTCTAGATGACAATATTTATATTTACACTCACAGTTTTTATGTTGTATTAATAAAGTTGTAGTTGTTTCTGTACCATGTTTGTAAGACCCCGAATTTTATGAAATAAAAGTATTCAATTTTTCTTATAATTACTATTCAGTAAATGGTTAAATTGATAAATATTAAAGTTAAGGGTGATATGTGATTTTTTTTTAAAAATAAGCAAGTGGTTATAAAATAATCATTGTTGTCGGGGAATATTCGTTTGGTCGTGGAATATTCTTTCTGTCGGGGAATATTCGTACGACGGCGCAGCTATTTGTGGGCCCCATAACGAATAACTGTCGGGTGAAGAAAACGACAAATTTGAGTTTTTACAAATAACGACGTAGTCGTTACCGTTAACACTGTTGAAATACCCGGGTGGTTAAAATACAGTAATACGCGTTATTGCACAGTCGCACACGGTATTGCATAGTATTTTTGAAATTATTGATTCTTACGTAAGAAGGCACTAGTCAATAATTGTTACAGTAATTACTGTTCAATATTTTATTTTATTGATTCAATAATTGCTACGTTGAAATTTTATATTATTGTTGTTCAATAATTGTCATTGCACAGTATTTCCCATTATCAGATCAATAATTCATATTATTTGAATAATATTATTAGATAACATTATTGGCAATGTCTAGAAAGTTCTGTCTAAGAAGAGGTTTGGTCACCTAATTGCGCGCCAGTAAGGAAAAATTCTTATTGGAAAGCCCCCTCTTTCCTGGGAACGGCCTGGTTGTCATAAATGTGATTCTGTAATATTATTTGTGAATAATTAATTATTGATTCATATGATAAGGAAATATTTATTTTATGTGGATATAAACGAGGGATATATTTTTGTGGTTAAAAATGAAGGAGTTAATGTTGAGGTTTTTATCCGTATTTTTATCGGAATGGAGGTATTAAAAATCAAGATTTTTGAGATATTTTGCGAGGGTTATAATTTTTAATCCGACCGTTGGATCGTGGTAATTTTTGGATATGTTATACATATATAAGTTGAGTATATGCCCACAAATTTTGAACCGTTAAAGATGAACGTATGATTTATTATGAATTTTACAAGATAACTGGTTCAGAAATTGTTGAATTTTCGGAGTTTATCATTTTGGTGAAAAATTCTAGAATTGGTGGGCCCCACTTGTGGTTGGTGAAGAAATGTACTGAATTATATTTCAAATGTGGTGGGTGGGAATAGTAGCAGGTAAAGCCATCAGGTGTCAGGTCAAACCTACTAAAATTTTCCTATAAATAGAGGGCTAAGTTAGAATTGAAAATCATACCAGAAACATAAGTTTTCTCTCTTTCTCTCTCTAGATTATTGAGTATATTTTGTGGGTATTTAGATACTCTGTGAGTTTCTATTCATCAGTGCAAGTTTCCTTCAGCCTTATACCGATCAGAAGTACTGCTCTTTTGAGGTAAGAGATAGTAAGGGATAGTAAGGGATTTTAAGAGTTGTTATGTTTTTCAGTTTCGTAATTTTTCTGACCTTCAAAAATTCTGGAAAAATTTGAAATGATATTTTGATGAGTTTTCTTGATTTTGTCCAAAAATGGTGATTTTTGGATGTATAGATTGAGAGTTATGAATTTTATGAAAAAAGACTATTTTAAAAGTAACCGCTTATAATTCCTTGTGGTTAACTCCAAAATTGATGAAATTTTTATTCGGAGTACATGTATATGATAGAAGTATACTCTGTAAATTTCAGAATTTTTGGACAAAAGTATAATTTTTGATAAATGTCTAAATATTCGGCTGTTTTGGCCATATGAAAAATAGTAAATAACTTTTAAAAATTCTAAGAAAAATATATGTTCACTATGGGACTATATTATGCTAAATTCCAGAAAAGAAATATTTTTAGAATTGATTTGGTATTTTTCATGAAAATAGTCTAGTTATGAGTAAATGAATTAAATATGTTTTGTGAAGTAAGAAAATTAGAAAATATAATTTTATGACATGAGAATCCTATATGAGGTATATGCAGATTTTTGATGAGGGTTTTGGTTATTGGTGATAAAATCTTATGAGTTTGACATTTTAGAATGATTAAATGCATTATTTAGTAAAATGTAAATAATTAAAATAAATTGTTTATAAGCTTAAGAAATATTATTCTTTCAATATCATTATACCGAAATATTGGTATGTATTTTATTGTAGAATTTCTATCTTTTTGTGTCGGGTTTACTATTCACGAGTTACTATTCATGAGTTACTATTCACGAGTTACTATTCACGGTAAAATTGGTCTCTTTTTTTAACCAAATTATAGTTAATTTATGAATATTACTCTTGAGATTAAATCTAGATGTTTTGATTATATTGATTTTACTATTATATATAACATTTTTATAACCTTGATGTTGAAATTCTCTTTCACTGGAGTATAAAGATGGGTAGATTATTGGTATGATCATGACTAGGATTCTCTTTGGCCTGTAGTGTAAAGTTGAATTGTGACTGGTATGATCATGACCATTGAATTTATAAGTGAATATCTTTAGCTTAAGTGCAAATGTGAAATGATCAACATAGTTATAATTTTTGTTTATATAAATGATTATATATTTCTTTAAGATATTAATATATTTGGCCTGTAATGCAAATATGAACTGTTGATGAATATATTTGGCCGTAGTGCAAATATGAACTGTTGAGGAATATCTTTGGCCTGTAGTGCAAAGATGAAATATTGATGAATATCTTTGTCTATTGTATTCTATTAAATTTTTCCCTGTTGAAGACTAACGATAATTTGTTGTATATTATCTTAGTCATAATATTCTTTACTGGGCTAGTTGAGCTCACCCTTTTCCTTGTTGTTCTATTTTCTTTTCAGGAGGCGAGAATGTAGCAGGTACTAGTCGGAGTATGGAATGAAGGTTCTAGGAAGTTGTTTTAGTAGTCCTCACCATTTTTTTTGTAAAATATTGTTCCAATAATTGTAATGAGGACTTATTTGAGTGTGGATATTGTCTAGATGACAATATTTGTATTTACACTCACAGTTTTTATGTTGTATTAATAAAGTTGTAGTTGTTTCTGTACCATGTTATTGACGACTCAGAATAGGTGTTGTATATCTGTTTTGGGGGCGTCACAATTTGAATAATATTATTAGATAACATTATTGACAATGTCTAGAAAGTTCTGTCTAAGGAGAGGTTTGGTCACCTAATTGCGCGCCAGTAAGGAGAAATTCTTATTGAAAAGCCCCCTCTTTCCTGGGAACGGCCTGGTTGTCATAAATGTGATTCTGTAATATTATTTGTGAATAATTAATTATTGATTCATATGATAAGGAAATATTTATTTTATGTGGATATAAACGAGGGATATATTTTTGTGGTTAAAAATGAAGGAGTTAATGTTGAAGTTTTTATCCGTATTTTTGTCGGAATGGAGGTATTAAAAATCAGGGTTTTTGAGATATTTTGCGAGGGTTATAATTTTTAATCCGACCGTTGGATCGTGGTAATTTTTGGATATGTTATACATATATAAGTTGAGTATATGCCCACAAATTTTGAACCGTTAAAGATGAACTTATGATTTATTATGAATTTTACAAGACGAGTGGTTTAGAAATTGTTGAATTTTCGGAGTTTATCATTTTGGTAGAAAATTCTAGAATTGGTGGGCCCCATTTGTGGTTGGTGAAGAAATGTGCTGAATTATATTTCAAATGTGGTGGGTGGGGATAGTAGCAGGTAAAGCCATCAGGTTACAGGTCAAGCCTACTAAAATTTTCCTATAAATACAGGGCTAAGTTAGAATTGAAAATCACACCAGAAACATAAGTTTTTTCTCTTTCTCTCTCTAGATTATTGAGTGTATTTTGTGGGTACTTAGATACTCTGTGAGTTTCTATTCATCAGTGCAAGTTTCGTTCAGCCATATACCGATCAGAAGCACTGCTCTTTTGAGGTAAGGGATTTTAAGGGTTGTTATGTTTTTCAGTTTCGTAATTTTTCTGACCTTTAAAAATTCTGGAAAAATTTGAAATGATATTTTGATGAGTTTTCTTGATTGTGTCCAAAAATAGTGATTTTTGGATGTATAGATTGAGAGTTATGAATTTTATGAGAAAAGACTATTTTAAAAGTAACCGCTTATAATTCGTTGTGGTTAACTCCAAAATTGATGAAATTTTTATTGGGAGTACATGTATATGATAGAAGTATACTCTGTAAATTTCAGAATTTTTGGACAAAAGTATAATTTTTGATAAATGTCTAAATATTCGGCTGTTTTGGCCATATGAAAAATAGTAAATGACTTTTAAAAATTCTGAGAAAAATATATGTTCACTATGGGACTATATTATGCTAAATCCCAAAAATGAAATATTTTTAGAATTAATTTGGTATTTTTCATGAAAATAGTCTAGTTATGAGTAAATGAATTAAATATGTTTTGTGAAGTAAGAAAATTGGAAAATAGGATTTTATGACTTGAGAATCCTATATGAGGTATATGCAGATTTTTGATGAGGGTTTTGGTTATTGGTGATAAAATCTTATGAGTTTGGCATTTTAGAATGATTAAATGTATTATTTAGTAAAATGTAAACAATTAAAATAAATTGTTTATAAGCTTAAGAAATATTATTCTTTCAATATCATTATACCAAAATATTGGTATGTATTTTATTGTGGAATTTCTACCTTTTTGTGTCGAGTTTACTATTCATGAGTTACTATTCACGAGTTACTATTCATGAGTTACTATTCACGAGTTACTATTCACGGCAAAATTGGTTTCTTTTTTTAACCAAATTATAGTTAATTTATGAATATTACTCTTGAGATTAAATCTAGATGTTTTGATTATATTTATTTTACTATTATATATAACATTTTTATAACCTTGATGTTGAAATTCTCTTTCACTGGAG
Source organism: Panax notoginseng (assembly GCA_016801055.1). NCBI lineage: Eukaryota > Viridiplantae > Streptophyta > Magnoliopsida > Apiales > Araliaceae > Panax > Panax notoginseng. The sequence goes on from CM029014.1 coordinate 232,631,170, forward strand.
TGTAAAGATGGGTAAATTATTGGTATAATCATGACTAGGGTTCTCTTTGGCCTGTAGTGTAAAGTTGAATTGTGACTGGTATGATCATGACCATTGAATTTATAAGTGAATATCTTTAGCTTAAGTGCAAATGTGAAATGATCAACATGGTTATAATTATTGTTTATATAAATGATTATATATTTCTTTAAGATATTAATATATTTGGCCTGTAATGCAAATATGAACTGTTGATGAATATATTTGGCCGTAGTGCAAATATGAACTGTTGAGGAATATTTTTGGCCTGTAGTGCAAAGATGAAATATTGATGAATATCTTTGGCCGTAGTGCAAAGATGACATGTTGTTGAATATATTTGGCCAGTAGTGCAAAGATGAACAGATGTTGAGATAAACATGACCAACTGGTGATATAAATGAATATCTTTAGCCGTAGTGCAAAGATGAAGTTATTAGTATGATTATGAACAGGAAATGTGATTTGGTGTAACCATGATCTTTGATGTTTCAGGTAAAGATAGGTGATGAAAATTATCTTCGTCCTGGATGAGAAGAGAAATTTAGAACTACAGTTATGATTATGAGTTATTCATATGATTGTGGACCAGAATTGTTGATTGATGTTACAGGGATAAAACATTGTTGATGGATTTTTAACATGGAGAAAATAATAGACTTTATTGTCTATTTGACTCTTCTAATGGATTGCTCGTTCCGCTGCAACTATAGTTGAAATTTTTATCATTTACCATATGTTCTAAATCTCTGATTTATTATTGATGAAGGCTATTGATAATTTAATTATCTTTAGTCATGATATTCTTTACTGAGCTAGTTGTGCTCACCCTTTTGCTTCACAATTCCTTTCAGGTAATAAGAGTGTAGCTGGGTCGAGAGAGGGTAACGGGGAAATAGAACGGTGGTCTCTAGCTGTGGATGTTCTCCCGAAGCAGTATAGAAAAGTTCATTCAGTAGTTTTATTTGGTGAATCCAATTGGGTAATGTGTACCCAACGTTGGAAGGGTGGTTTGTCACTATCATACAAGATGTCTAACGACATACAACCTCGTGTCATCATAAGACAGGGATGTGCTCATCCACTTGCTGAGTGTATATACGAGCACTACCTATATAATCTTGGTGTTTGTTTGAAGTATAATTCTCAATTAGAGACAGTAGAGATAATGATATGTCAAGAGAAGACTCACCATTGGGAAGAATATGATAGTAATCTTCTCGTCTTTCTTTGGGGTCTATTAGGTCAACCAAGAATAATTCTGTGGTCATATGATATCTATCATAACCTAGACGCATGGCCTCCCATGTACGAAGGTTTCCTTGAGCACTTCCCAAATATTCTAATTTCTAAAACAGTTTTTGACTATACCTTTATGTAAGGTGTAATTGTGAGGTGATGTCCACGGTTGGAACATGAGTCACATTTGGTATATATTTGTATCCAAACTCACAGTATATGTGTTGTTGTATTTTGCACGACAATTGTTGTAATAAAGTTACAGTTATTTTCTGTACCATGTATTTGGCGACTCAGAATAGGTTGGATGGAATGGACCTATTTTGGGGTTGTCACAGTTGGTATCAGAGCTATAAGTAAAGAGCCCCGAGCCTCTCGCTGGTGACATTCTGTAGATGGGGGATGCACCGAAGCCAGACTCTCCGTAGGGGACGCCGTTCTGCGGTGGCAAACTGATAGGTATCAATGCAAGGTGCTGACACAAGTTGGTGTCCAGAGTTACAGGTGGTATCAGAGCTTAGGGATATGATCTCTGGTGGAGATCGGGGAATAAAACTAGGAAGGGAGAGATGAGTAAATCCTTCGCTAGTGTGTCCTACATAAGCTTATTTGATGGTCAGTCATAATATCGGGATATTATGTGATATGTTAATTTGTTCAAATTAACCGTTGTTTTGAAGCTGTATTCTAGAATGATATCTGAAATACAGGAGATGAGCAATGAAGAAATTATGATGACAAGGAAGATAGAATTTGAAATGAGAGTAAGGTATTCTCAACTTTTCGAAATACCAGGTACGTAAATTTCGGGGACGAAATTTCATAAGGAGGGGAGATTGTAAGACCCCGAATTTTATGAAATAAAAGTATTCAATTTTTCTTATAATTACTATTCAGTAAATGGTTAAATTGATAAATATTAAAGTTAAGGGTGATATGTGAATTTTTTTTCAAAATAAGCAAGTGGTTATAAAATAATCAATGTTGTCGGGGAATATTCGTTTGGTCGTGGAATATTCTTTCTGTCGGAGAATATTCGTACGACGGCGCAACTTTTTGTGGGCCCCATAACGAATAACTGTCGGGTGAAGAAAACGACAAATTTGAGTTTTTACAAATAACGGCGTAGTTGTTACCGTTAACACTGTTGGAATACCCGGTGGTTAAAATACAGTAATACGCGTTATTACACAGTAGCACACAGTATTGCATAGTATTTTTAAAATTATTGATTCTTACTTAAGAAGGTGCTAGTCAATAATTGTTACAGTAATTACTGTTCAATATTTTATTTTATTGATTCAATAACTGCTACGTTGAAATTTTATATTATTGTTGTTCAATAATTGTCATTGCACAGTATTTCCCATTACAGATCAATAATTCATATTATTTGTGTAAGACCCCAAATTATTAATAAATGAAATGTAATTTCCTCTATTTATTATTCTGAAATAGTAAGAGTTGATTTGATTAATGTGGTTAGTTATGGGTAAAATGCGCAAATATTTTAAATAAGCAAGTGATTATAAAATATTCATTGTTGTCGGGAAATATTTGTTTGGTCGTGAAATATTCTTGTTGTTAGGGAATATTCGTACGACGGCGCAGCCTTGTGTGGGCCCCATAACAGAAAGCGATTGGATGAAGAAAACGACAAAAATAAGTTGTTTATAAATAACGGCGTAGTTGTTACCGTTAATACTGTTGGAATACCCGGTGGTTAAAACACGGTAATACGCGTAGCACACGGTATTGTACCAATTATTGATTCTTACGTAAGAAGGCACTACTCAATAATTGTTACAGTAATTACTGTTCAATATTGTATTTTATTGATTCAATAATTGCTGCGTTGATATTTTATATTACTGTTATTTTAATAATTGTCACTACGCAGTATTTTTCATTATCGGAGTAATAATTCATATTATCTGAATAATATTATTAGATAACATTATTGGCAATGTCTAGAAAATTCTGTCTAAGGAGAGGTTTGGTCATCTAATTGCGCGCCAGTAAGTAGAAATCCTTATTAGAAAGCCCCCTCTTTCCTGAGAACTGCCTGGTTGCCAGTACTGTGGTTCTGTAATATTATTTGTGTATAATTAATTATTGATTTATATGAGTAGGAAAATAGTGATTTTATGTGGATATAGATAGAGAAAAATTTTAATGTGACAATTGTTGAAAATTAATATTTTATCTTTTTCTGATAAAATAATTCATTTAAATATATTATTTTAATAATATATTGATGGTGGTATTTTTACAATGAATATGGAATATATGAGTATATGAGGAGGAAGAGTATTTTTGTGGCATTAAATGATTAACACATGTTTTGTGTGTTGGTGGACATAATTCTTGACCGAAAATTTATTATTGACTGTAAAATCGCCCGTTTATGAATTTCGGTCAATTTCTGTTTAGAATTTGGAAAAACTTTCTTCTGCAAAGTTGTAGAGAATTGAATTTCCTATAAAAACTTGCGAGATTTGAATTTTCTGATAAAAGGGCTATTTATTATGAATTATTGAAGTTCTGAAGTTCCGAAATAATTGATTTTTGGAAGTTTTATTTATTATTTTGAAGAAAAACGTTTTTTGGCATTTAAGTGGGCTAACATGTGATATAAATGGGCTGAAATCAGATGTCTAGAGGTGGGCTAATGAAAATTTGATAAATATATTATTATTATATTAAATTTTCTGCTTTGGTGTTCTAAGCATTTTTCTATAAATAGGGTGCTTAGGTTTGAATTGAAAATCACACCAGAAACACAAGTTTCTCTATATTTCTCTCTCTATATCTAGCGTATTCTTGTGAGTATTTGATACTTTGAGTGTTGCTATACGGTGCAAGTTTTCTTCAGCACTATATCTAGTATTCCAGTCAGAAGTACCGTCTTTCCGAGGTAAGGGATGTTATTTCTTCTTAAATGATATTATTTTCTTAAATATCATTATGCCGAAGTATTGATCTGAACTTTTTATCAAATTTGGAACTTTTCATGTCGGGGTTACTATTCACGAGTTACTATTCACCGAAAAATTAAATTTTCTTCTTTTTGTCCAAATATCTATTCTGGATACTAGCTTTGATTGTATCCATGTTTTGATCATTCCTGAATTTTACTTCACTATGATTATTTATAAGGTATTTTTGGGCATGGATAAATCGAAATACGAATCCTTAATATTTGTTATTTTGTTTCACTGTATTCGTTTTCTTTAAATTATTTTTTATCATCCTCAGTCTTAAATGATGATATAACTGAATATCTTTGGCCTGTAGTGCAAAGTTGAATAATTTCTGATGAATATCTTTGGCCCGTAGTACAAAGATGAACAGGTGTTGAGGTGAACATGACCAACTGATAGATATCTTTGGCCTGTAGTGCAAAGATGACTATTTGATTCAAGATATTTATTGATTGATGTTACAGGGATAAAATGTTGATGATGGGCTTTTAAATTCATAGATAATTGTAGATTTCATTCTCTACGTAACTTCTCTATGAATTATTATTTTCCGCTGCGAATTTTGAATTAAAACTTGTTGTCTATTGTATTCTATTAAATTTTTCCCTGTTGAAGACTAACGATAATTTGTTGTATATTATCTTAGTCATAATATTCTTTACTGGGTTAGTTGAGCTCACCCTTTTCCTTGTTGTTCCATTTTCTTCTCAGGAGGCGAGAATGTAGCAGGTACTAGTCGGGGTATGGAATGAAGGTTCTAGGAAGTTGTTTTAGTAGTCCTCACCATTTTTTTTGTAAAATATTGTTCCAATAATTGTAATGAGAACTTATTTGAGTGTGGATATTGTCTAGATGACAATATTTGTATTTACACTCACAGTTTTTATGTTGTATTAATAAAGTTGTAGTTGTTTCTGTACCATGTTATTGACGACTCAGAATAGGTGTTGTATACCTGTTTTGGGGGCGTCACAATTTGAATAATATTATTAGATAACATTATTGGCAATGTCTAGAAAGTTCTGTCTAAGGAGAGGTTTGGTCACCTAATTGCGCGCCAGTAAGGAGAAATTTTTATTGGAAAGCCCCCTCTTTCCTGGGAACGGCCTGGTTGTCATAAATGTGATTCTGTAATATTATTTGTGAATAATTAATTATTGATTCATATGATAAGGAAATATTTATTTTATGTGGATATAAACGAGGGATAGTAGCAGGTAAAGCCATCAGGTTACAGGTCAAGCCTACTAAAATTTTCCTATAAATACAGGGCTAAGTTAGAATTGAAAATCACACCAGAAACATAAGTTTTTTCTCTTTCTCTCTCTAAATTATTGAGTGTATTTTGTGGGTATTTAGATACTCTGTGAGTTTCTATTCATCAGTGCAAGTTTTGTTCAGCCTTATACCAATCAGAAGCACTGCTCTTTTGAGGTAAGGGATAGTAAGGGATAGTAAGGGATTTTAAGGGTTGTTATGTTTTTCAGTTTCTTAATTTTTCTGACCTTTAAAAATTCTGGAAAAATTTGAAATGATATTTTGATGAGTTTTCTTGATTGTGTCCAAAAATAGTGATTTTTTGATGTATAGATTGAGAGTTATGAATTTTATGAGAAAAGACTATTTTAAAAGTAACCGCTTATAATTCGTTGTTGTTAACTCCAAAATTGATGAAATTTTTATTGGGAGTACATGTATATGATAGAAGTATACTCTGTAAATTTCAGAATTTTTGGACAAAAGTATAATTTTTGATAAATGTCTAAATATTCGGCTGTTTTGGCCATATGAAAAATAGTAAATGACTTTTAAAATTCTGAGAAAAATATATGTTCACTATGGGACTATATTATGCTAAATCCCAAAAATGAAATATTTTTAGAATTGATTTGGTATTTTTCATGAAAATAGTCTAGTTATGAGTAAATGAATTAAATATGTTTTGTGAAGTAAGAAAATTGAAAAATAGGATTTTATGACTTGAGAATCCTATATGAGGTATATGCAGATTTTTGATGAGGGTTTTGGTTATTGGTGATAAAATCTTATGAGTTTGGCATTTTAGAATGATTAAATGTATTATTTAGTAAAATGTAAACAATTAAAATAAATTGTTTATAAGCTTAAGAAATATTATTATTTCAATATCATTATACCGAAATATTGGTATGTATTTTATTGTGGAATTTCTACCTTTTTGTGTCGGGTTTATTATTCATGAGTTACTATTCACGAGTTACTATTCACGAGTTACTATTCACGAGTTACTATTCACGGCAAAATTGGTTTCTTTTTTTAACCAAATTATAGTTGATTTATGAATATTACTCTTGAGATTAAATCTAGATGTTTTGATTATATTGATTTTACTATTATATATAACATTTTTATAACCTTGATGTTGAAATTCTCTTTCACTGGAGTGTAAAGATGGGTAAATTATTGGTATGATCATGACTAGGGTTCTCTTTGGCCTGTAGTGTAAAGTTGAATTGTGACTGGTATGATCATGACCATTGAATTTATAAGTGAATATATCTTTAGCTTAAGTGCAAAGGTGAAATGATCAACATAATTATAATTATTGTTTATATAAATGATTATATATTTCTTTAAGATATTAATATATTTGGCCTGTAATGCAAATATGAACTGTTGATGAATATATTTGGTCGTAGTGCAAATATGAACTGTTGAGGAATATCTTTGGCCTGTAGTGCAAATATGAAATATTGATGAATATCTTTGGCCGTAGTGCAAAGATGACATGTTGTTGAATATCTTTGGCCAGTAGTGCAAAGATGAACAGATGTTGAGATAAACATGACCAACTGGTGATATAAATGAATATCTTTAGCCGTAGTGCAAAGATAAAGTTATTAGTATGATTATGAACAGGAAATGTGATTTGGTGTAACCATGATCTTTGATGTTTCAGGTAAAGATATGTGATGAAAATTATCTTCGTCCTAGATGAGAAGAGAAATTTAGAACTACAGTTATGATTATGAGTTATTCATATGATTGTGGACCAGAATTGTTGATTGATGTTACAGGAATAAAACATTGTTGATGGATTTTTAACATGGAGAAAATAATAGACTTTATAGTCTATTTGACTCTTCTAATGGATTGCTCGTTCCGCTGCAACTATGGTTAAAAATTTTATCATTTACCATATGTTCTAAATCTCTGATTTATTATTGATGAAGGCTATTGATAATTTAATTATCTTTAGTCATGATATTCTTTACTGAGCTAGTTGTGCTCACCCTTTTGCTTCACAATTCCTTTCAGGTAATAAGAGTGTAGCTGGGTCGAGAGAGGGTAACGGGGAAATAGAACGGTGGTCTCTAGCTGTGGATGTTCTCCCGAAGCAGTATATAAAAGTTCATTTAGTAGTTTTATTTGGTGAATCCAATTGGGTAATGTGTACCCAACGTTGGAAGGGTGGTTTGCCACTATCATACAAGATGTCTAACGACATACAACCTCGTGTCATCATAAGACAGGGATGTGCTCATCCACTTGCTGAGTATATATACGAGCACTACCTATATAATCTTGGTGTTTGTTTGAAGTATAATTCTCAATTAGAGACAGTAGAGATAATGATATGTCAAGAGAAGACTCACCATTGGGAAGAATGTGATAGTAATCTTCTCGTCTTTCTTTGGGGTCTATTAGGTCAACCAAGAATAATTCTGTGGTCATATGATATCGATCATAACCTAGACGCATGGCCTCCCATGTACGAAGGTTTCCTTGAGCACTTCCCAAATATTCTAATTTCTAAAACAGTTTTTGACTATACCTTTATGTAAGGTGTAATTGTGAGGTGATGTCCACGGTTGGAACATGAGTCACATTTGGTATATATTTGTATCCAAACTCACAGTATATGTGTTGTTGTATTTTGCACGACAATTGTTGTAATAAAGTTACAGTTATTTTGTAACGACCCCAAAATAGGTCCATTCCACCCAACCCATTCTGAGAGTCTCAAATACATGGTACAGAAAATAACTACAACTTTATTACAACAATTGTCGTGCAAAATACAACAACACATATGCTGTGAGTTTGGATACAAATATATACCAAATGTGACTCATGTTCCAACCGTGGACATCACCTCACAAAAACACCTTACATAAAGGTATAGTCAAAAACTGTTTTAGAAATTAGAATCTTTGGGAAGTGCTCAAGGAAACCTTCGTACATGGGAGGCCACGCGTCTAGGTTATGATAGATATCATATGGCCACAGAATTATCCTTGGTTGACCCAATAGACCCCAAAGAAAACGAGAAGATTACTATCATATTCTTCCCAATGGTGAGTCTTCTCTTGACATATCATTATCTCTACTGTCTCTAATTGAGAATTATACTTTAAACAAACACCAAGATTATATAGGTAGTGCTCGTATATATACTCAGCAAGTGGATGAGCACATCCCTGTCTTATGATGACAAGAGGTTGTATGTCGTTAGACATCTTGTATGATAGTGACAAAACACCCTTCCAACGTTGGGTTCGCCTCACCCTATTTTCTTCACCAAATATAACTACTAAATGATGACCACCGTTCTATTCCCTTGTTACCCCCGCTCGACCCAGCTACACTCTTATTACCTGAAAGGAATTGTGAAATAGAAGGGTGAGCACAACTAGCCCAGTAAAGAATATCATGACTAAAGATAATTCAATTATCAATAGCCTTCATCAACAATAAATCAGAGATTTAGAACATATGGTAAATGATAAAAATTTTAACCATAGTTGCAGCGGAACATGCAATCCATTAGAAGAGTCAAATAGACTATAAAGTCTATTATCTTCTCCATGTTAAAAATCCACCAATAATATTTTATCCATGTAACATCACTCAACAGTTCCTTTCCACAATCATATGAATAACTCATAATCATAATTGTGACTATAAATTTTTCTTCGCACCCAGGACGAAGAATATTTTCATCACCTGTCTTTACCTGAAACATCAAAGATCATGGTTATACCAAATCACAGTTCCTGTTTATAATCATACTAACAAATCCATCTTTGCACTACGGGCCAAAGATATTCATCAACAAACCATCTTTGCACTACGGGCCAAAGATATTCAACAACAGTTCATCTTTGCACTACAGGCCAAAGATATTCATCAACAGGCCATCTTTGCACTACATGCCAAAGATATTCATCAACAATTCATATTTGCACTACAGCCAAATATATTCATATCTCAAAGAAATATATAATCATTTCAGAATTTATATAAACAATAATTATAACCATGTTGATCAATTCACCTTTGCACTTAAGCTTAAGATATTCAATTATAAATTCAATGGTCATGATCATACCAGTCACAATTCAACTTTGCACTACAGGCCAAAGAGAACCCTAGTCATGATCATACCAATAATCTACCCATCTTTACACTCCAGTGAAAGAGAATTTCAACATCAGGGTTATAAAAATGTTATATAAGATGATAAAAATAATATGATCAACATATAGTTTTAATCTCAAGAGTAATATTCGTAACATGAATAGTAAATCGTGAATAGTAACTCATGAATAGTAACCCGACACAAAAAGATAAAAATTCCACAATAAAATCCATTACTATCCCTTACTATCCCTCACAATCCCATACAATCCCTTACAATCCCTTACTATCCCTTACAATCCCTTACCTCAAAAGAGCAGTACTTCTGATCGGTATAAGGCTGAAGGAAACTTGCACTGATGAATAGCAACTCACCAAGTATCTAAATACTCACAAAATACACTCAATAATCTAGAGAGAGAAAGAGAGAAAGCTTATGTTTCTGGTGTGATTTTCAATTCTAACTTAGCCCTCTATTTATAGGAAAATTTTGGTAGGTTTGACCTGCAACCTGATGGCTTTACCTGCTACTATTCCCACCCACCACATTTGAAATATAATTCAGCACATTTCTTCACCAACCACAAGTGGGGCCCACCAATTCTAGAATTTTCCACCAAAAATGATTTATAACCTGATTTCCGAATCAGCCACCTCTTAAAATTCATAACAAATCATACGTTCATTTTTAACGGTTCAAAATTTGTGGACATATACTCAACTTATATATAAACATATCCAAAAATTACCCACGATCCAACGGTCGGATTAAAAATTATAACCCCCGCAAAATATCTCAAAAACCCTAATTTTTAATACCTCCATTCCGACAAAAATACGGATAAAAATCTCAACATTAACTCCTTCATTTTTTTAAACCACAAAAATATATCCCTCATTTATATCCACATAAAATAAATATTTTCTTATCATATGAATCAATAATTAATTATTCAGAAATAATATTATAGAATCACATTTATGACAACCAGGCCGTTCCCAGGAAAGAGGGGGCTTTCCAATAAGGATTTCTCCTTACTAGCGCGCAATTAGATGACCAAACCTCTCCTTAGACAGAACTTTCTAGACATTGCCAATAATGCTATCTAATAATACTATTCAAATAATATGAATTATTGATCTGATAATGGAAAATACTGTGCAGCAACAATTATTGAACAACAATAATATAAAATTTTAACGTAGCAATTATTGAATCAATAAAATAAAATATTGAACAGTAATTGCTGTAACAATTATTGAGTAGTGCCTTCTTACGTAAGAATCAATAATTTTAAAAATACTGTGCAATACCGTGTGCTACTGTGCAATAACGCGTATTACTGTATTTTAATCACCGGGTATTCCAACAGTGTTAACAATAACAACTACGTCGTTATTTGTAAAAACTCAAATTTGTCGTTTTCTTCACCCGACAGTTATTCGTTATGGGGCCCACAAATAGCTGCGCCGTCGTACGAATATTCCCCGACAGAAAGAATATTCCACGACCAAGCGAATATTCCCCGACAACAATGATTATTTTATAACCACTTGCTTATTTTGAAAAAAAAATTCATATTTCACCCACACCCATAACTTTAACTTTTATCAATTTAACCATTTACTGAATAGTAATTATAAGAAAAATTGAATACTTTTATTTCATAAAATTCGGGGTCTTACATATTTTCTGTACCATGTATTTGGCGACTCAGAATACGTTGGATGGAATGGACCTATTTTGGGGTTGTCACAATGTTATTGTAAGACCCCGGCTTATTAATGAATAAAATTAATTTTTTTCTAAATATTATTGTGAATAATAGGGGGTTAATTTGATATAATACTTTGGTTATGAGTGAAATGTGCAAATTCTACAAAATAAGCAAGTGGTTATAAAATATTCATTTTGTCGGGGAATATTCGTTTGGTCGTGGAATATTCTTGCTGTCGGGGAATATTCGTACGACGGCACAGCCTTGTGTGGGCCCCATAACGGAAAGCGATTGGATGAAGAAAACGACAAGTATAAGTTGTTTATAAATAACGGCGTAGTTGTTACCGTTAATACTGTTGGAATACCCGGTGGTTAAAATACAGTAGCACACGGTATTGCACCAATTATTGATTCTTATGTAAGAAGGCACTACTCAATAATTGTTACAGTAGTTATTGTTCAATATTTTATTTTATTGATTCAATAATTGCTGCGTTGATATTTTATATTATTGTTGTTTCAATAATTGTTGCTGCACAGTATTTTTCTTTATCAGATCAATAATTCATATTATTTGAATAATATTATTAGATAACATTATTGGCAATGTCTAGAAAGTTGTGTCTACGGAGAGGTTTGGTCATCCAATTGCGCGCTAGTAAGAAAAAATCATTATTGGAAAGCCCCCTCTTTCCTGTGAACGGCCTGGTTGTCATAAATGTGATTATGTAATTTTATTTGTGAATAATTAATTATTGATTCATATGATAAGGAAATATTTATTTTATGTGGATATAAATGAGGGATATATTTGTGTGGTTAAAAATGAAGGAGTTAATGTTGAGGTTTTTATCAGTATTTTTATCGGAATGGAGGTATTAAAAATCAGGGTTTTTGAGATATTTTGCGGGGGTTATAATTTTTAATCCGACCGTTGGACGTGGAAATTTTTGGATATGTTATACATATATAAGTTGAGTATATGTCCACAAATTTTGAACCGTTAAAAATGAACGTATGATTTATTATGAATTTTACGAGATGACTGGTTCATAAATTGTTGAATTTTCAGAGTTAATCATTTTGGTGGTAAATTCTAGAATTGGTGGGCCCCACTCTTGGTTGGTGAAGAAATGTGCTGAGATTTTTATTCAAATCTGGTGGGTGGAAATAGTAACAGGTAAAATATCAAATTTGTCGTTTTCTTCACCCGACAGTTATTCGTTATGGGGCCCACAAATAGCTGCGCCGTCGTACGAATATTCCCCGACAGAAAGAATATTCCACGACCAAACGAATATTCTCCGACAACAATGATTATTTTATAACCACTTGCTTATTTTGAAAAAAATTCATATTTCACCCATAACTTTAAACTTTTATCAATTTAACCATTTACTGAATAGTAATTATAAGAAAAATTGAATACTTTTATTTCATAAAATTCGGGGTCTTACAATCTCCCCTCCTTATGAAATTTCGTCCCCGAAATTTACGTACCTGGTATTTCAAAGAGTTGAGAATACCTTCCTTTCATTTCAAATTCCATCTTCTCTGTCATCATAATTTCTCCATTGCTCATCTCCTGTATTTCAAATAACTTTCTAGAATACAGCTTCAAAACAAGGGTTAATTTAACAAATTAACATATCACATAATATCCCGATATTATGACTGACCAACAAATAAGCTTAGGTAGGACACACTAGCGAAGGATTTACTCATCTCTCCCCTCCTAGTTATATTCCCCGATCTCCGCCAGAGATCATATCCCTAAGCTCTGATACCACCTGTGACGACCCCAAAATAGGTCCATTCCATCCAACCCATTCTGAGACGTCAAATACATGGTACAGAAAACAACTACAACTTTATTACAACAATTGTCGTGCAAAATACAACAACACATATGCTGTGAGTTTGGATACAAATATATACCAAATGTGACTCATGTTCCAACCGTGGACATCACCTCACAATAACACCTTACATAAAGTTATAGTCAAAAACTGTTTTACAAATTAGAATCTTTGGGAAGTGCTCAAGGAAACCTTCGTACATGGGAGGCCACGCATCTAGGTTATGATAGATATCATATGGTCACAGAATTATCCTTGGTTGACCCAATAGACCCCAAAGAAAAACGAGAAGATTACTATCATATTCTTCCCAATGGTGAGTCTTCTCTTGACTTATCATTATCTCCACTGTCTCTAATTGAGAATTATACTTCAAACAAACACCAAGATTATATAGGTAGTGCCCATAGATATACTCAGCAAGTGGATGAGCACAACTCTGTCCTATGATGACACGAGGTTGTATGTCATTAGACATCTTGTATGATAGTGACAAAACACCCTTCCAACGTTGGGTTCGCCTCACCCTATTTTCTTCACCAAATATAACTACTAAATGATGACCACCGTTCTATTCCCTTGTTACCCCCGCTCGACCCAGCTACACTCTTATTACCTGGAAGGAATTTGTGAAGCAAAAGGGTGAGCACAACTAGCTCAGTAAAGAATATCATGACTAAAGATAATTCAATTATCAATAGCCTTCATCAACAATAATAAATCAGAGATTTAGAACATATGGTAAATGATAAAAATTTCAACCATAGTTGCAGCGGAACGAGCAATCCATTAGAAGAGTCAAATAGACTATAAAGTCTATTATCTTCTCCATGTTAAAAATCCACCAACAATGTTTTATCCATGCAACATCACTCAACAGTTCCTTTCCACAATCATATGAATAACTCATAATCATAATTGTGACTATAAATTTTTCTCGCACCCAGGACGAAGAATATTTTCATCACCTGTCTTTACCTGAAACATCAAAGATCATGGTTATACCAAATCACAGTTCATGTTTATAATCATACTAACAAATCCATCTTTGTACTACGGGCCAAAGATATTCATCAACAAACCATCTTTGCACTACGGGCCAAAGATATTCAACAACAGTTCATCTTTGCACTACAGGCCAAAGATATTCATCAACATGCCATCTTTGCACTACATGCCAAAGATATTCATCAACAATTCATATTTGCACTACAGGCCAAATATATTCATATCTCAAAGAAATATATAATCATTTCAGAATTTATATAAACAATAATTATAACCATGTTGATCAATTCACCTTTGCACTTAAGCTTAAGATATTCAATTATAAATTCAATGGTCATGATCATACCAGTCACAATTCAACTTTGCACTACAGGCCAAAGAGAACCCTAGTCATGATCATACCAATAATCTACCCATCTTTACACTCTAGTGAAAGAGAATTTTAACATCAGGGTTATAAAAATGTTATATATGATGATAAAAATAATATGATCAACATATAGTTTTAATCTCAAGAGTAATATTCGTAACTCATGAATAGTAAATCGTGAATAGTAACTCATGAATAGTAATCCTGACACAAAAGATAGAAATTCTACAATAAAATCCATACCAATATTTCGGTATAATGATATTGAAAGAATAACATTACTTAAATTTATAAACAATTTATTTTAATTGTTTACACTTTACTAATTAATGCATTTAATCATCATAAAATGCCAACTCTTACAATTTCATCATCAATAACCAAAACCCTCATAAAAAATCTGCATATACCTCATATAGGATTCTCAAGCCATAAAATTCTATTTTCCAATTTTCTTTCTTCACAAAACATATTTAATTCATTTACTCATAACTAGACTATTTTTATGAAAAATACCAAATCAGTTCCAAAAATATTTCTTTTCTGGGATTTAGCATAATATAGTCCCATAGTGAACATATATTTTTCTCAGAATTTTTAAAAGTCATTTACTATTTTTCATATGGCCAAAATAGCCGAATATTTAGACATTTATCAAAAATTGTACTTTTGTCTAAAAATTCTGAAATTTACAGAGTATACTTCTATCATATACATGTACTCCCAATAAAAATTTCATCAATTTTGGAGTTAACCACAAGGAATTATAAGCTGTTACTTTTAAAATAGTCTTTTCTCATAAAATTCATAGCTCTCAATCTATACATCCAAAAATCACCATTTTTGGACACAATCAAGAAAACTCATCAAAATATCATTTCAAATTTTTCCAGAATTTTTGAAGATCAAAAAAATTACGAAACTGAAAATCATAACAACTCTTAAAATCCCTTAATATCCCTTACTATCCCTTACTATCCCTTACCTCAAAAGAGCAGTACTTCTGATCGGTATAAGGCTGAAGGAAACTTGCACTGATGAATAGCAACTCACCAAGTATCTAAATACTCACAAAATACACTCAATAATCTAGAGAGAGAAAGAGAGAAAGCTTATGTTTCTGGTGTGATTTTCAATTCTAACTTAGCCCTCTATTTATAGGAAAATTTTGGTAGGTTTGACCTGCAACCTGATGGCTTTACCTGCTACTATTCCCACCCACCACATTTGAAATATAATTCAGCACATTTCTTCACCAACCACAAGTGGGGCCCACCAATTCTAGAATTTTCCACCAAAATGATAAACTCCAAAAATTCAACAATTTCTGAACCAGTCATCTCGTAAAATTCATAACAAATCATACATTCATTTTTAACGGTTCAAAATTTGTGGACATATACTCAACTTATATATGTATAACATATCCAAATATTACTACGATCCAACGGTCGGATTAAAAATTATAACCCCCGCAAAATATCTCAAAAACCCTGATTTTTAATACCTCCATTCCGACAAAAATACTGATAAAAACCTCAACATTAACTCCTTCATTTTAACCACAAAAATATATCCCTCATTTATATCCACATAAAATAAATATTTTCTTATCATATAAATCAATAATTAATTATTCACAAATAATATTACAGAATCACATTTATGACAACCAGGCCGTTCCCAGGAAAGAGGGGGCTTTCCAATAAGAATTTCTCCTTACTGGCGCGCAATTAGATGACCAAACCTCTCCTTAGACAGAACTTTCTAGACATTGCCAATAATGTTATCTAATAATATTATTCAAATAATATGAATTATTGATCTGATAAAAGAAAATACTGTGCAGCAACAATTATTGAAACAACAATAATATAAAATATCAACGCAACAATTATTGAATCAATAAAATAAAATATTGAACAGTAACTACTGTAACAATTATTGAGTAGTGCCTTCTTACGTAAGAATCAATAATTTCAAAAATACTATGCAATACCGTGTGCTACTGTGCAATAACGCGTATTACTGTATTTTAACCACCGGATATTCCAACAGTGTTAACGGTAACAACTACGCCGTTATTTATAAAAACTCAAATTTGTCGTTTTCTTCACCCGACAGTTATTCGTTATGGGGCCCACAAATAGCTGCGCCGTCGTACGAATATTCCCCGACAGAAAGAATATTCCACGACCAAACGAATATTCTCCGACAACAATGATTATTTTATAACCACTTGCTTATTTTGAAAAAAATTCATATTTCACCCATAACTTTAAACTTTTATCAATTTAACCATTTACTGAATAGTAATTATAAGAAAAATTGAATACTTTTATTTCATAAAATTCGGGGTCTTACAGGGCTAGTTGAGCTCACCCTTTTTCTTTTTTTTCCATTTTTCTTCTCAGGAGGTGAGAACATAGCAGGATCTAGTCAGGGTATGGAGTGATGGTTCTAAAAAGATGTTTTAGCAGACCTCACTATTTCTATAAAATAGTGTTTGAATAATTATATTGAGGACTTATTTGAGTGTGGATATTGTCTAGAAGACAATATTTGTATTTAAACTCACAGTACGTGTTGTCGTATTTTGCACGACAATTGTATTATTGAAGTTGTAGTTTACTTTCTATACCATGTATTTAGCGACTCAGAATGTGTGTTGTATACCTATTTTGGGGGTGTCACAGTTATTGACGACTCAAAATGGGTGATGTATACCTATTTTGGGGGCGTCATAACAAATATTTCCTGTTAAAACGAATATTCCCCGACCAATCGAATATTATATAACAACTTGCGTACTTTATAAAATTTATAAATATTACCCACAACTATAACATTATATCAAATTCATTCCATAATATTTAAAAATGATATTTATAGAAAAATCATATTTATTAAAAAAAATTGAGGTCTTACAGTATACCTAAGCTATAACCACCTGCGGGGGTACCAAATTTATGTCGTCTTGGCACAAAAGGTATGACACTTTCTGTGGCAGTGTGATTAGTCCACGACATCTCCGTTTGGGCTCCAGAGATAGTGGGCCATTTGGTATTTTGTTGTGGGAGGTGTATTATTTAACCCTAGTTTTCTGTTCTGTGGATTGGTAATGTTGTGCCCAACACACCTACCCTATTTGCATACATTTAGATTCGCGGTTCAATGTGTGACTTACCTGTGTGACATTATTTTGACTTGCCTGTGTGTGACAACGTATGTAAGACCCCGAATTTTATGAAATAAAAGTATTAAATTTTTCTTATAATTACAATTCAGTAAATGGTTAAATTGATAAAAAGTTAAAGTTATGGGTGAAATGTAAAAAAATTTCAAAATAAACAAGTTATAAAATAATCAATGTTGTCGGGGAATATTCGTTGGTCGTGAAATATTCTTTCTGTCGGAGAATATTCGTACGACGACGCAGCTATTTGTGGGCCCCATAACGGAAAATGGTCAGATGAAGATAACGACAAAAATTGAATTTTTATAATTAACGGCGTAGTTATTACCGTTAATACTGTTGGAATACCCGGTGGTTAAAATACAATAATACACGTTATTGCACAGTAGCACACGGTATTGTATAGTATTTTTAAAATTATTGATTCTTACGTAAGAATGCACTACTGAATAATTGTCAATATTATATTTTATTGATTCAATAATTGCTGCGTTGATATTTTATATTATTGTTGTTTCAATAATTGTTGCTACACATCATCTACATTATCATATCAATAATTCATATTATTTGAATAATATTATTAGATAGCATTATTGACAATGTCTAGAAAGTTCTGTCTAAGGAGAGGTTTGGTCATCTAATTGCGCGCCAATAAGGAGAAATCCTTATTAGAAAGCCCCCTCTTTCCAGGGAACGGTCTGGTTGTCAATACTGTGATTCTGTAAAATTATTTGTGAATAATTAATTATTGATTTATATGATGAGAAAAATATTAATTTTATGTGGATATAAATAGAGAAAATTTTTAAAGTGACAATTGTTGAAAAATGATATTTTATCTTTTTCTGATAAAATAATTTATTATTATATTTAATAATATAATAATGGTGATAGTTTTACAATGAATGTGGGATATATGAGTATATGAGGAGGAAGAGTATTTTTGTTGTATTAAATGATTAACACATGTTTTGTGTGTCGGTGGACCCCATTTCTTGACTGAAATTTGATTATAGCATGTAAAATTGCCCGTTTATGGATTTCAGTCAATTTCTGTTTGGAATTTGGAAAAACTTTCTTCTGCAAAGTTGTAGAGAATTGAATTTCCTATAAAAAATCACGATATTCGAATTTTCTGATAAAAGGGTTATTTTCTATGAATTATTGAAGTTTCAGAAAATAAAATGATTTTTATTAATTTATGGGTGGGACCCACTTTGGTTGTTGAACACGTGTGGGTTGCTAGGATTTTTTTTCAGCCTTGGCATGCTTTGATTACTGATGGTTGGTGTGTAGAAAATAGAGAATAAATAATATTAATTTATTATTTTAGTCTCCTTTGGCGTTCTAGCATTTTCTTATAAATCAGTGCTTAAGTTAGAATTAAAAATCACACCAGAAATAAGTTTTCTTTCTCTCTATATTATCAAGCATATTTTTATGAGTATTTAGATATCTTGAGTGCTGTTCAGCGTTATATCCAATATTCAAGTCAGAAATACTGCTCTTTTGAGGTAAGTGATTTTAAGGGTTATTATGTTTTTCAGTTCGTACTTCTTTCGACCTTCAGAAAATTCTGAAAAATTTGAAATGATATTTTGATGAGTTTTATTGATTGTGTCCAAAAATGGTGATTTTTGGATGTATAGATTAAGAGTTATGAATTTTATGAGAAAATACTATTTTAAAAGTAACCGCTTATAACTCCTTGTGGTTAACTCCAAAATTGATAAAATTTTTATTGGAAGTATATCTATATAATATTAGTGTACGCTGTAAATTTCGGAATTTTAGAATAAAAGTACAATTTATGATAAATGTCTAAATATTCGGCGGTTTTGGCCATATGAAAAATAGTAAATGAGTTTTAAAAATTCTGAGAAAAATATATGTTCAATATTTATGGGACTATATTCGGCTAAATCCCAGAAAATAAATATTTTTGAAACTAATTTGATATTTTTCATGGAAATGGACTAGTTATGGGTAAATGAATTAAATATGTTATGTAAAGTAAAGAAATTGGAAAATAGAATTTTATGGCTTGAGAATCCTATATGAGGTATATGCAGATTTTTGATGAGAGTTTTGGTTATTGGTAATAAAATATTATTAGTTTGGCATTTTAGGATGATTAAATGCATTATTTAGTAAAGTCTAAACAATTAAAATAAATTGTTTATAAACTTAAGAAATATTATTCTTTCAATATCATTATACATAAATATTAGTATGTATTTTATTGTGAAATTTCTACTTTTTTGTGTCGGGTTTACTATTCACGAATTACTATTCACGAGTTATTATTCACGAGTTACTATTCACGACAAAATTGGTTTCTTTTTCTAACCAAATTATAGTTGATTTATGAATATTACTCTTAAGATTAAATCTAGATATTTTGATTATATTAATGTTACTATTATATATTACATTTTTATAATCCTGATTAATAAATTTCTCTTTGACTTAAGTGTAAAGATGAGTAGATTTTTGGTATGATCATGACTATGGGTTCCCTTTGGCCAATAGTGCAAAGTTGAATTATTGACTGGTATGATCATGACCATTGAATTTATAATTGAATATCTTTAGCTTACGTGCAAAAGTGAAATGATCAACATGGTTATAATTATTGTTTATATAAATTCTGAAATGATTATATATTTCTTTGAGATATTAATATCTTTGGCCTGTAGTGCAAAGATGAATTATTGATGAATATCTTTGGCCTGTAGTACGAAAATGAACTGTTGTTGAATATCTTTGGCCTGTAGTGCAAAAATGGTTTGTTGATGAATATCTTTGGTCGTAGTGCAAAGATGGATTTATTAGCATGATTATGAACAGGAACTGTGATTTGGTATAACCATGATCTTTGATGTTTCAGGTAAAGATAGGTGATGAAAATATTATTCGTCATGGATGCGAAGAAAAATTTAGAATCACAATTATGATTATGAGTTATTCATATGATTGTGAAAATGAACTGTTGAGTGATGTTACATGGATAAAACATTGTTGATGGATTTTTAATATGGAGAAGATAATAGACTTTATGGTCTATTTGACTCTTCTAATGGATTGCTCGTTCCGCTGCAACTATGGTTGAAAATTTTTATCATCAACCATATGTTCTAAATCTCTGATTTATTACTGTTAAAGGCTATTGATAAATTATTTATCTTTAGTCATGATATTCTTTACCGGGCTAGTTGTGCTCACCATTTTGTTTCACAATTTCTTTCAGGTAATAAGAGTGTAGCTGGGTCGAGCGAGGGTAACGGAAAAATAAAACGATGGTCTCTAGCTGTGGAGGTTCCCCCTAAGCAGTATAGAAAAGTGTTGTATACACCATTTAGTAGTTATATTTGGTAAATCAAATAGGGTAAGGCAAACCCAACATTGGAAGGGTGTTTTACCACTATCATACAAGATGTCTAATGATATACAACCTCGTGTCATTATAAGACATGAATGTGCTCATCCACTTACTGAGTATATTTACGAGCACTACCTATATAATCTTGGTGTTTGTTTGAAGTATAATTCTCAATTAGAGACAGTGGAGATAATGATATGTCAAGAGAAGACTCCCCATTGGGAAGAATATGATTGTAATCTTCTCGTTTTCTTTAAGCACTTCCCAAAGATTCTAATTTCTAAAACAGTTTTTGACTATACCTTTATGTAAGGTGTCATTGTGAGGTACTGTCCACGGTTGAGACATGAGTCACATTTGGTATATATTTGTATCCAAACTCACAGCATATGTGTTGTTATATTTTGCACGACAATTGTTGTAATAAAGTTGTAATTATTTTATGTACCATGTATTTGGCGACTCAGAATATGTTGGATGAAATGGACCTATTTTGGGCTTGTCACAATGTATATTTGTGAGTTCAATCGGTATGAAATAGCACCCAACCATTTGATTCAACATATTATTTCATTGTATTAGTTTTGGTTGTTTCTGTTTAGTTTAATTAATTGAGTTAGTTACTTCAGTTCGTTATTTACTCTTTTGTTTATTTTCGTTAATTGTGTTGATTCAGATATATTTTATTCAGACCTTGGAGATTATATTTTCATCAGTATTTAAGCTTGAAGCTCTGTTCAGTATTTTTTACTCGGCTGATTTCATAATTTAGTTGTGCATCTTCGTATATCTATATCCGTATTGGCAATTGGCTCATGCTGTATTTTTCTTCCGACAGATTTGCAGGGGTGATATAGGACTAGCGTGATAAAGAGAGTTTTCTTTCATCATCTAGGTTGATTTGATTTTTGGTATTGAATATTTTGACTCTAATTGGAGAATTGTATGTAGTACTTCCTTGATGGATATCATTATTAAATATTTGACGTTATTTGTGCGCTGTTTACTTATTTTGAGGTTTATCGTGTTTTGCACGTGGCCTCCTTTTCCTTTCCAGGAAGGGGGTGTTACATTAAGTCAAATGGTGCTTTTGAGTAAGAAGATACAAGTTTAATTCGGATTTATAAAGATCTTACTTTTCTTTATAAATAAAGAGTATTTTTCTATGTTAAACAGATTTAGAAATGATGTTTTTTTTATATAAATAAAGAATGTGTTTCTATAATAAATAGATCAAACTTTGAGTTCATATGTATAAATAACTTATAAAATATAACAAGTGTTTTATAAATAAATAATATTGTGTGCAAAATACTTGTAATGTCAATTATCAAATATAACGATTTGATCAATTAAACAATACTTGATATAACAAATAAATATTTTTCACTCAAGTATATATTATATTATATTTGATCTATATTGTGAAAATTTAGCCACTTAGGATTTCAAAGAACGTTCACATAATTTTTTTTGTAAAAAAATATCTCGAAATATCGATATCTAAGTACTGACTAAATTTGCTTTCACAATTTGATATTTATATAAATGTTTTCTACAGATTACTTCGAACTTCAGACATCGTATGAATAATATTTGTGTTAAATAATATTTTAAACTATATGTGTCTAAAATTGATCTATTTTATGTTTTTTTTAATAAATAAATTATATCAATAAATGATCACTTAGAACTTTAAACATTGTTCATATAATATTCATGTTACAGAATATCTCTAAATATCGATATCTAAATTGATCTATTAATTGTTAAGAATATATATATATATATATATATATATATATATATATATAAATGTGTATAACAATTTATATTTATATATCTATAACAATTTATGAGATTAAATAAATAAAACAATTCAATAACTTATCTCAAATACTTGACCAATTGTTATCTTTTTCAAAATATTAGAACTATGAGTAGAAGATACAGAGAAAGCCTTTGCAGAGAAAAATTATGTAGGCATGGAGATAAAACTTTTCTTTGTGAATTGGTAAAAAATGAAGTAAAAAACTTCCTATTTATAAGAGATTTTGAGCCGAGGGTTGACTCGTTTAATATTTAAACTATTCGAATTATTGATTGTTGTGATTCGATACATACTCGATAATACATATTAAATTAGATACTTTATATATATAAAATCAAATTAAATCAAATTCAGATAATTAATTATTCTTATTTTATTTTATATTTTTATTTGAACTGTGATTTTATATTTATAAAATATAATAGTAAACATATTTTCTTATTTATAAGTAAAATAATAAATTTAATTTATAATTATATTTATTATTATTATAAAATTAGTTATTACTTGGTCTTAAATTCGAAGTTTGCAAATAATTTTAATATAATTTAATTTAAGTCGATCGAATTCGAGTAATACTCGGATAGAATATGAATATATAATTTTTTAAACACAATTTAAATTCGAATAGAATTTGATTATAAATTTAATATTTCGACTTAATGTTCGGTTAGACTCGTTTACCTCTTAACATAATACTCCTATTTTTTAGAGAGAGACAAATAAAGGGTTTTCGAAATAGAAAGAGAAAACTTCCATATCTTCTCGTCGCCGCGGATTCAATTGCAGAGCCTCCGTAGATAGAAATCTAAGTCAGTCAGAGAGAGAAAGGGACATACATACTGTAGTGGCTTTTTGATAGATCTGAAACCCTAGAGAGAGAAAGCGATTAGACAGAGAGTATGAGTAGCAGAGGAAGCAACAATAGCGGCGTTGGGGTACAATCAATCCCGCCGGCTTCCAGAAAGATGGTTCAGAGCTTAAAGGAGATTGTCAACTGTCCTGAAGCAGAGATCTACGCTACTCTTAAAGAGTGTAATATGGACCCTAACGAAGCCGTCAACAGGCTTCTCTCTCAAGGTTTATAATCCACCCCCTCTCAAGGTCACTCTATTTAAATTAATTAGTAAAACGTATTAATTTTTGTGCTGCTAGGGTATTCCGAAACTGAAAAAGAGAGGAAATTTTGAAACTTTATTCATGATTTCGTTCATGAAACTTTATACATGTTGAAACAATTAATGTTTCCAGTTAGATGTTGGAGTTTTTATAATTATCTGCTATTAGATTAGATATTTTTTTCTTATTCTTCTTATTTCTTCCAGTTTCTCTAGTATGATGGGGAGGAAGTCGAAATATCCATTGTAGTACTACATTTATGATTTAAAGTTTTTTGAAACCATTTTTGTTTATACTTTAGTTAAAAACTGAAATAGTAGTGAACTACTTTTAAATTCACATAAGCTTAATTACCTTGTGTGTTATTTTGAGAAGTTTTATTTTATACATTTTGACAAGCTGTGCCTTCAAGATTTGATTTTTATGGCAAGTTTGTTTGCCATTTACCGACAAGCTTGTTGTACCTAACAAAATTTGCTTGCTCTTGTTTAATCATACTGTGATAGTGTTAGGTCAGGCAGACAGAAAGGAGAGGAAAACAATTAGAATTATTGAACCTGAAAGTTTATATAGGTGCTATGATTTAGAGATCTTTCGACATGTATATAGACTAGAGTATGTCACCTTAAGTTTTGAAATAGAAGATTATAGCTTATTTTAGGTACTTGAATAGTTGGGAGTGGGACTCCCTTTGGATGATAGTGGCCATTCTTCTCATTTGGAAATTGAATAAGGTGATGTTTTTAATGATTTCCCCATGGATCATGACATTGCTGAATGAATGATATTTTACTTGGCTTTTGTCAATACCATAATTGTTCTTTACACCCTTTCCTAGACCATTGAAAGCAGGATTGTTCTGGTTTCAAAATATTTAACACTGTAGTGAGTTTAGTCCCATGTTGATTAGCTATTACAGAGCACACATATTTTATTTTCTACATTTCATTTTTCAAATGGTTAGACTTGATTCTATGAAGTACTGTACATTTTATTTTCAGATGTGCATCATTAATTATACAAGTAGATATTCTAGATAGAAGTCTCCTTTGTTTTATAATTAATTATTTGAGATGATGTTTACACTGTTATGTCCACATTTTTATTTTTGTTTTGCGTCTAGCTCTGTTATAAGCATTATTACCTTATAGCATTCTATTGATATCTGTTCCATCCGCCCCTGCTTAGAAGATATACTACTAAATTCCCTTTTATATTTTTGTATGAGTTTTAACTTGTTTCTAATACAAAGTTTATCAATTGTCTAGATCCTTTCCACGAGGTGAAGAGCAAAAGAGATAAGAAAAAAGAGGTGCGTTGATGTGGAATATGCACAAAATTTATAGTTTTTCATTGTTAATACCTTAATTTCCCTTTCGTATCAAGTGAACATTACAAGGCTAAATTAAAATCATCTCCACTTATTGAGTTTTTATCTTTTAGGCATAAAATCACCATTTTTTCTCCTTTCATGCCTTTGGCAATATGAGATATATACATATTTGTACATTTAATAGTTATTTACTTAAATTATTCAGCATTAATTTTTGCAGTCAAAATATATGATATGTAAAGACATGCACTATATGAAAATAATGGAGATTATGACCCTTTATAGAGCAGAGTGGAGGAAAAAAAATAATCTGGCCGAACCCAACTAGATTGGTTTTGAAGGCATAGTTGGGTTTAGGAACATAGCTGATCAGTAGTCCATTTTGCATCACGAGCTTCTATTTTATTCCATTTCTTACTGCATATTATGTCAGAATTATGCTAGAGTACTCAAAGCTTTGTTCAGCTGTTGTTGATTCATGTCAAATTTTCATCCCTGTTATCCTCTTTATTTGAATTCGTTGTATGTTCAGACTAAGGATTCAACAGAAACAAGGTCTCGAGGTGGTGGTAACACTTCAAATCGTGGTGCTAGAAGTGGTACAGACCGCTACGTTGGACGTGGGGGCTCAACTCAACTCAACTCTTCTGGTAAGTAGATGTAGAAATCCGTCATAGACAGTTATTTCTCTTCAAACTTACCGTATGGTGTTGACAACTATATTCTTCTCATTTTTCTTTATTAGACTCTAGTGTTTTGCAAGGCAAACTTTCATACAAAAAGGAAAATGGAACAAACCCTTATGCAAGTTCTTCATATTCTGCTCCTGGAATGACAGGGAATAATGCATATCGGCGTCCTCCAGCAACCAGGTAAGTAAATTGGGGATCTATTCAGTATTTGTTTTGTAAGACGTTCGATTGGCATGTTATTTTCTTAAAACTTAGTACTCCCTCCGTCCTCTAAAGAATGGCCTAAGGTACAATTTTTTTTTTGTCCTCAAAAGGATGGCAATAAGCATATAAACTAAAGGGAAAATATATCATTTAGTGGGGTCCACTAGTATAAAAAATACATTATTCTTTGTAATTTTGTGGGGCCACTAAGGATAATCTTTGAATTTTTTTACTCTTTCGTCTATTTTATTTTTCTTAATTTGTGTAAAAAATGTACTTTGGGCATCCTTTGTAGGACTGAGGTAGTATTAATTATTGAGTAGTAGAGCTATTTATTATGGGATGAGTCTGGTTTTACCAATTTATTATTTACTAGAGACTATTAGGAGGCATTGAAAATCAATTGCTACGGTGACTATAATTTTTTTATGTAAAATGTCAAAATAAAGGGTGCAAGACTTAGTAGTGACAACAATTTTCAATTTTGGTATGTGCATCAAGAGTTCGGACATTTATAATGTTTATTATTTTGTACAACTTAATGCCATGCATTTATGTTATACGAACTCCAATACAAGTGTTGGTGCAGCATATGCCCAAGTATAGGACTCATCCAGGTTTAAAAAATATAAAACATGTCTAGTGGGATATATTCCTATATTTTAAATACTTTAGTTAGTAAATTAACAACCGTGTAACTAGAGGAACATATCAAGTGATTTTTTTTAACAGTTTGGTGATAAAACTGAGTTGTTGGAATGTTTGCTAGTGGTGTACTGGCATTATCCGCTTGAAGTGTCAAAACGCAGTATTGATTCCTATATCTAGGTGTCCTGCATTTCTGACACTGGTTTGTAACGTGTCTTGTTTCAAATTTCCTTTCCATATCGTTCTTTCCTTAAATATTTTTTCTGAGTTGGTTTTTAATTCGAATTGAATGATAAGAAAACGGTTAAAATTGAAGTAATAAAGAGTTTCAGCATATTTTAGGTGTCCTTTATGGGTTTATCTAAGGAAGCACATGAAGTATTTCCTCACTGGCCAAGCTTGCACAATGTCAAGACTCATGGTCATGTGTGCTATTTGGTCACCATGACTACAATGTCTTACCCTTGTAATTTAATGATAATAATTTTACTTGTATGTCTGCAACAGTGATTCTATGACAATTTAATGATAATAATTTAACATGTATGTCTGCAACAGTGATTCTATGACCAATGAAAATAAAACTTCGACAATAATCGCAGTTGATGGTAATGTATTAGCATCACAATCTTCTTCTGGATATCAACCTGTCTGGGGGGCGGTACCTGGTAAAAAATCATTGGCTGACATTGTTAAGATGGGTAGGCCACAGAGCAAGGCTTCCAGCTCATCAAAGTCATCTCATAACAGTGTTAATCACCACCTTGTTCACTCATCTCCATCCACCGAGTTAAATCATGGTTTTTCTTCTTCCGAGGATCATGGTCCCAAGGTTTCAGATTTATATACTGAGCCAGTGGCTGCTCCTGATGAGTGGCCTTTAATTGAGCCGCCACAAGGTGCTAGCTTATCCTCGGTTTTGGAGTCTTATGCAGATTCTCAGTTGCATCCAGATCAATCTAACTTGCCATATGATAGAATTGATCAACATCCACTCTCTGAGACTGATGACGTTGAGGCAGAAGAGGATGGCTCTATTGAAAATTTTAATGCAAACCATGTTAGTTCTGCTACCGTTGCCATTAGAAAGACGGAGGATAATTCTGGAGATGCATCTCTATTTGACAATGACATGTATACCAACGTGGGATCCTACCGGTCTTCTCACAGTCATGTCTTCCAGAATGAGGAAGGTGAGTAATTCGTTCCATTTTTCATTTATTCCTGAAACAATTTATTAGACATACATGTCTGAATGTTGGTGTAAATAAAAGTAGTTGTTGATAAATATATTGTTCTTGCTAGTTTCTTTTGTTTTATTCTGACTATTAAAAGGTATTTAACTTCTGCTGGTGCTTGGCAGAGAGAGTTCAGTTAAAATTAGTGGAGATGTATGTTGTGTTTGCTATCTTAATGATAATGGTACTTGGGCTTTTTCGGGTGTCCATAGACCAAGATATGGAGTTCATTATTGACTGTGGTTTATTAATTTTAATATTATTTTCCTTTTGCAAACTCAAAAGTTTTTGAATATAGTATTAGGCTCCCCCAGAGTGGCTTCTACATGGCCTAATTTAGTAAAAAATTATCCTCTGTTAGATAACCTGTATCCTTTACACCATAATCTTTCTAATATTTTCATTGAACCTTGTACCTAGAATGCCTTTTGAGTGTATCATTTATGTTTATGGGAGCAGATGTTTTAAAATCCATATCTAAGTAGAATTGACATAATTTTGCCGGCATTACAATTTGGGGTTTATTGCAAGTCTGTATGTGCTAAGTTTACAAGGTTTCATGGAAGAAATATTATACTGACAGCATAACAGAAAGACAAGAAACATAGACTAATCTAGCAGGCAGACTTTGGAATTGTACTTGAATATCTTTACAGTGGAAGTTGAAATGTGATTATGTTCAACTACCTTGTGCTTTTTACATGCCCCCCTAGGCCCTAGGTAAACTAATTATATCAAAAGAGGCTTCTGTTACTGATGAATAAACAGATTAGTCATGTATTTAGGTTGCAGGCTTAGTTTGAACTCTTAAAAGTTGTTGCGAGTGTCATTGTGCAATTGATGTTTCTTCAGCCTGCTGGGGTTGGGGCTTCAACATTTACTAGTGTAATTGCATTTATTGTATAAAATTAGTAGTAAAATCGCTATAAGAAGCAAGGTAATATGGAAAAAGACAGAAAACATAATTAAATTATTTCTGGCTTTATCAGATAATCTTAACTCAAGCTGTGTATAGGTGTTTTTCTTCTTTTTATGGTGGAATTCGTCTTCCTTTTTTGTTTCTTTTATGGGCTGGAGGCATGATAATTGAGACACTGAAAGATGTTTTTTGAGGAGTATATTGGCAATGTGTCAAAGTGGGGGACGCTGCTCAAGTGCACAGGCATATACAAGCATCCACTATAGATATATAATTACATAGGGAAAGGATAGTATTGTCATATTTCCTTGGTTTTGCTTTCTAATTTATATATTTGTGTTTGAATAGAAATTGAACTTGTGTTTCCCAGAAGATTAATTGGGGCTGAATAAGTTAGCAATCTTAGTAACCATTACACATCTCTTCCCGGTTCAATTAGTGTTTGTTTATCTTGGGAGTAACTAGCTTACTATATGTTATTTACTTGTTTCTGAATGAAAATCGTGACAATTTAACTCTTTCTCAGTAGAAGATGTTGGTGCCTCAGTATCATCCGAGACTGAAAATTTGCAGCAACTAAGTATACGGGAGAAGGATCATGAGGCATCTTATGGAGATGATGGCCCTTCTGTGGTAATTCCAAATCACCTGCAAGTCCAGACTGCTGACTTCTCACACTTAAGTTTTGGTAGCTTTGGATCTGGTCTCGGTACTGTTGTTTCTGAGCCTTTTGCATCTAGGTCCTCTAGAAGTAACATGGAAGAGGCACCTATAGAGGCCGATGCTCCAGTGATTGGGCACACAGATACTAGGTATTTACTATTTCTAGGATTAGTTGTCCATTTATTTTACAATTTTTTTGTCGTCTCCGTTACTGAACTTTGTTCTGCAGAAACCCGGAGTACTATGGAGACGAGACTATTGTAACTGCTACAGACGGAAGTTTAGTTCATAGAAGTAGTGCAGGTGCCGGGAGTTTTGATTCTCAAGAAGCTTCACAATCAGAGGTGTTGAAGCAGGAAAACCCTGAATTGGTGCATGGAAATCAATACGCTTTTCCTTCGTCTTCACCTGGTTATACATTTGAAAATGCCCAACAGTTAAACACTGCATTCAATTATTCTCAGACGAGCTCCCAGATGCAAAATCTTGCTACATTCTCAAGTGCAATGGTAAAAATATTGATAAAATTTCTTGTAATTTTAGGTTTCACATCTGTTTCCCGCTGTGTTTGAAGGACAAACTATAAAAGCACATACATATTTTCATGAGGCAAAAACATTCAGTAATATAATATTTGAATATGAAGATTTTTCATCAAAGGTCTACTCAAGTTGAGAAGGTTCAAACTTTATTGTTAGAACTAATATAATGTCTATTCATTGTTAGAACTAAACCAATACCGAAAGTACAAAATAGTCCTTAATACTGTGATGATATTTTATTTCAGAGTTCGATTCAAAATCTTCCAAATTTTAGGGAGAAAACCTTGAAATGAGTACTTTTAAGCAAAACACCGGTAGTTCTAAAAAGAATTCATAAAAGCCAAAAAGGCAATAATTACATTATATAATCAAAAGTCCCTTACAAAACTGCCAATAATACTATTTATTAGAAAACAAGACACTAAACACTAACATTATTAAATCCTAACTAATAGTAACATTATCCATTGTCTCTAATCTTACTGTGTATTAACTATTAAACTCAGAAAGAGAGCAAAAACACCCTAATTATTAAAAACTACTGTGTGAAGTGTGAACTGTAGGTTGCTATAATACCCGGTACTGTAGGTTGTTATTAGTGAAGGTTATTTACTACAACACTAATTAGCAAGTGTTATATGGTGGTACAGTGACCACTCAAAGGGTTATTATTCACATCATCAATGACTTGCTACGATTCTCTCTAGGTTACGAACAGAAAATTGTCTGGTGAAATAAAATTCTGTCTCAATATAAAGCATGATTTCATCCCTCCAATATTGGTTTAGTTCTATCAATGAATAGACTGGATATTAAGTTAACGGGAAACACATCTACAGAAACTGAGATTGAGAAATTTTGATCCAAAAAGTCATTCATGACAAAAAACCAAAGTGATAAAGAAATAATTATTCTTTGTTAATTCTTGTTTTACTTTTATTCTTCTTGTTATACTTAAAAAAACTGTGTTTTACCACCTTTTTTTTGTTTGCAACAGCATGCATATACAAATTCATTACCAAGTACTCTGTTAGCAGCAAATGCTCATCCTGCAAGAGAATCTGAACTTCCGTACTCACCTTTCCCTATGACGCAATCAATGCCTACAAAGTATGGCAGCACCGTATCTTCTATCAGTGGTTCATCCATTTCCGTGGCAGAGGTACCCACTCTGGAGTACTATTTTCCCTAGATCAACATTTTTTTACGGGTTTTCCATTTTATTTTTTATATATACTATCAACTTGCATCATTTTCAATTTTACTTCCCTGAAACACATGAAGACTTAGAACCAAAACCTCAAATCTTACTTAATCTTTTTAGTTGAAATTCACGAGTACCAGTAGATTCAAAATTAGAATTACAATTTAAAAGGATAATTTGAAAAAAAAAAGCCAAGAATAAAGGACAGATAATTTGGGAAAAAAGAAGAGGAAATATAATTTGAAAAAGATGATATCTTGAGAACAGAAGTGTTGACATAGAGGAGGTAAGATGTGAGATCGTGGGTTATTAGGGTAGTTAAATAAAAGTAGATATATACCATGGCTTTTGCTTTTATTTCAATTGGCATTGCAGACGTATCACTGGGCATTTAGGATCATGTATATGACACTTTCTCAAGTAATGCTATACCAGTTATGTCTAGAATGGAAAGAGAATGAGTTATATAATTTTTTGGTACCTCCTAGTCCATCCTGAAATTATTGGCATATTAGGAGTCTCTTTCATTTTTCTTTAACTAGGTCCATTCTAGCTAATGCTTACTTGGAAAATTTGGCATTTCAGGCTGATATGCTGGTGATAATAGTTTGAGTATGATGGATTTATTCACGACTTTTTGGAGTTTTTATTTTTTTTATGGTAGTCATGCCATGTGCATAGTTCTCTACAAGCATTATATATATATATATATATATATATATATATATATTTCAAAATAATTAATGGAACCATATTTTTATCTCATGTTCTGATAGTTTTATTATCTATGTGCAGGCTTTGAAGACTGGTTTTCAATTAGCTCAGCCTACACAACAGAACCTTTCTGGAACCAGCGTTTCCATGGGACCCACTCTACCCCAACACCTAGCTGTGCACCCTTATTCCCAACCCGCTCTTCCATTGGGACCTTTTGCCAACATGATTGGCTACCCTTTCTTGCCTCAGAGCTACACATATATGCCATCTGGTTTCCAGCAAGCATTTGCTGGTAACAGCACATACCATCAATCTCTGGCTGCAGTTCTCCCTCAGTATAAAAATAGTGTATCTGTCAGTAGCTTGCCTCAGTCTGCTGCTGTCCCTTCTGGGTATGGTGCATTTGGGAGTTCGTCTGCTATTCCTGGAAACTATGCCATGAATCCACCAGCCGCCCCTACAGGATCAACCATAGGCTATGAGGATGTTTTAAGTTCTCAGTACAAGGACAGCAATCATCTGATCTCCCTTCAGCAGGTATGCTATTTAAGCAATTGGCGTATAAAAATATGATCTTTACGGAGTTGTAGAACTATTTTGATTGTTTTTCCCCCCATAGAAAAGTATGTTGATCTGGCCATTTAAGAAAATTAAATTGATAGTCTCCTACAGAAGGCTGTTAATACAACCATACCATGATATCGTGTGTCCGAATTGTCATTGCACCAAATATTTGAACATATGCTACATGTTTACTACATGAATTAAGACCAGTGAGAAGATTAAACATGGACATATCTGAATTCTGAAACGTCATGACCAAAAAACAAAAAAACAAAGAACTAATTTTAATTTGAAAACAAGCTAATGATCTCTAAGTTTGATGGTAGATTTTGGATCGAAAGGAAATGGTAGAATTCTTTGCAGTTGGGCAGTGAATATTGATTTACTTTGCAATATATTGTTTTATTGCTATGTCTCTCCCCCGCTCATTTTATTCGGTTCATGCATTTTTGAGGAGTCTCTTTGTGGTCTTTTTTCTATGTTGACAGAGAAGAAAAAAGTTATATATTGTTTAACGCCCATTCTCTTTTCTATATGTTAGAATGAGAACTCAGCTATGTGGCTCCATGGCTCTGGTTCTGGTTCAAGAACAATGTCGGCTGTTCCAGCAAGTACATATTACGGCTTCCAGGGGCAGAATCAGCAACCTGGTGGATTTCGGCAAGGTCAACAGCCTTCACAGAATTATGGAGGTCTTGGGTACCCAAATTTCTACCATTCTCAAACTGGGGTGTCATTGGAGCATCAGCCGCAAAACCCTCGAGATGGGTCACAAAGTGGATCTCAAGGCCAACCAAAGCAGTCTCAACAGATATGGCAAAACAGCTACTAACCTAACCTCCAGGTTTTTTCAGGGTCTTGTAACGAGTTTGAAAGTTGCCAATCAAGCATTTCCCTGTGCCATAGAAGTTGTATTCCACGTATTTACCGTCAGTTAAATGTAACATAGGAACCATCGTGCTAATTTGAGTTAACATTTTACTTTAATGTTCTTTTTGCTTTTTAAAAAATAATTATAATTCCCTCTTTATATAGTGTTGTCATGATAAATTTAAAGATAATTATGTCAGTCTAATATTATCCTCAAAATAACTACTGTTTCCTTCTGTATAACAATTTAAAATTCAAATATTAACTATCATTTAAAATTTTTTAATTTAAAAATACATAACTACTAGTCTACTTCCATCAGCCTATAAACTCCTTCAACCACTTGTAGCTTCCCAACATTTATCGCCACATTTTTCAGTACCTATAATAAAATAATTATAATAATAATAATTCTACGTGCACATTTTTCATTACCCAACATTTTTTTTTCATTGCACACACTTCTAATCCAAAATTTAGTAAAATATAATAATAATAATAATATGTTTTCTGTTTTAAAACTAGAGATACAATTTGATTTTTGAAATAAAATAACGGCAAATTAAACTTTAAATTGATGTAAATTTATTTGATTTTAGTTGATACAATTATTATAATTGTATGATATATAATAAAAATTATTAATTATAAAATATATTTTATTTTAAATTTTTACGAGTTATAATCATTTTAAAATTTAATATAAGTTAAATTATATTTTTAATTTTAGAAGATATGAAGTATTTTATACATAAACCGTAGTAGTCAAACTACTGAAATAAAACACACCGAGCACACTAGAAAAGAAACACATGCACAACCCAACTTAAAGCGCGGCTCAAACACGTCACTACTCTGGCTTCATATATATATATATATATATATATATATATATATATATATATATATATATATATATATATATATATATAATAGGGAGCGGATTAGGTCCGGACTCCCGTATTTTGTTAAAATACGTTTTTTTTAAATAATTAGAAAAAAAAGTTTAATATTTTATGGAACTGAAATTTTTCCGTAATACAGTGTTTTGTGTGTGATTTGGATACATATAACAAAACAGGGACTGAATCCTAGTCCTATATATATATATATATATATATATATATATATATATATATATATATAATATTTATCTCAATTAAATTATTTTGGGTAATATGGCCATACACAAGTTG
This sequence comes from Panax notoginseng, assembly GCA_016801055.1. Taxonomy (NCBI): domain Eukaryota; kingdom Viridiplantae; phylum Streptophyta; class Magnoliopsida; order Apiales; family Araliaceae; genus Panax; species Panax notoginseng. The sequence continues at coordinate 232,666,089 of CM029014.1, forward strand.
TGTATGTTTTATTTGTGCATAATCTATCAAAACTACGTCGTTTTGGCATATTTGTTTAAAAAAAACAGATTCTCTCCTCCCAAATCAGAAATTAAAAATAAATTTGTTAAAACGACATAATTTTGATAGACTATGCATAAATAAAATATACACGTCTGTGTATGACCACTATTCCCAATTATTTTTAAAATTTCGATTCACAACAATTTTAAATTCGAAGTTAGTGTTATATTTTTGAATAAAAGAAAGAAAAATACTCTTATACTCTCAAATTGATTCATTTAAAAAAAAGAAATTAAAATAATTATTATTTTCAAGGAAAAAATTAGAATTTTTTTTATTTATTTAAAAAATGTGTAAAGTTTTATAAAATATAGATTAAAAAAAATAAACTTTATTTTTGGAAAAAAATAGGAAATTTTATTTTTGTAAAAATGAGTAAAGTTTCATTATATATATACATATATATGGAAAGTGGTGTGAACCTGGATTGGGTCGGGTCAAAATTTGGTCAAAATATGTCTAATTGTGGTTAAATTGATTAAAAGGAACGGAAACGCAAAAAAGTGTAAGTTTAAGAATTTAATTGTCAAAAAATGAATTTTAATGGCGATTTTAAAAGTAGATTATAATTTGGAGGGATATAAATCCCATTCAGCCAATTAAAAGGCTCCATTGATATATCTTTAATTTTAAAATCACCCACATAAAAAATAAAAATAAAAATAAAAAATAAGTATCAGGGATGGGATACAAGTATCTTTGGGTTGGGTTGATCGTTAAAGTACTGAAAAATCAGTCCCCAGAATAAAACTTTTTTGCATTTTGGTCCCGTCATTCTTTGCTAGTCTCATTATGCCTTTCACCAACACAAGCAACAACAGAACAGAAATGAGATTTGAAATTTTCTTCTTACAAATTCTTAGCTGCCATATCTTTCTTCCATTTGCTTGCAATTTGAGCTTTCTAATTCCCGGTATTTTCATCAGTTTAGTAAGTGAAGCTAAAGTTTCAATTTTTGAAGGTTATTTGCTTTATCTACTGATGATTTTGTTAATTTTTTTTATTACATTTATGGTGTGAGTGTGTTTAGCTGCTATTTTCTGAAAGCATTAGAATTTAATTTATCTAAGTGATATCCATTTAAACATGTGCTATGCGCTGTCCATTTAACCTATCTGGGTTTTGAGTATTAATTTTGCTTTTGGGAATTCGTAAATGTTGTACTTGTGGGGGTCCATATATGGATAAAGTCATACTTGAAATTGTTAAACCTATTACTTATATAGACACTTTAGACATATATAGTAGGAGCTGCTGAAGAATTGGCTAGCTTTTGAAGAATGTACTAGTGTTGAGGTAGGGGTTTAGGGCATATGTACATATATATCATTGCATTGGTTCAATTCAAGAACAAATTGACAAGAAAAGCAGATGGATATTGTTGAGTAGAATCCCAAATTCCCCCCCCCCCCCCGAAATCATGCCCTTCATTGCGATTCCCTATCTTATCTAACACACTAATTAAGCATGCAGATGCGTCAGAGCGACATCAACTTCTCTTTGTGTTGAAGAAGTGGTTGATCCTAATCTTAAATTCTTGGGGTTATTTTACACTTACTTTTTGCGTTAATAGACTTATGTGAAACGTGAAAGTTTAGACCTACCAGAGTAGATAATTGTAGAGGTGTAGGTTCTGTGCACGTTTTATGTCCTTTAAAATCTTTGAATGTGTGTCGTAAAATAATGTGTAGTTGGTATCCACGGCATCACTTAGCCCTGGATGCTATGTTTCTTTGATACCTTCCCTTCAAATTGCTTAATTTGCAAGATAGACCAGCACTCGAATCTTCTAATGTTGTCCCTGGAAATAAACATGCATGATCCATTTGACATATGTTGTCAAATGGGCAGAATGCTTACTTTCTTAATTGTGTTGTGGTACAGCATTGCAGCATGAACGCGGGAAGACCTGAGTGCAACTTTCTTGCTTGCTGTTGGTTGAGATCCTGAAGAAATTTGTTTATTACCATTCTTCCTTCTGTGCTATATGATTGACATGGCTGAGGACAACTTGAGATCCCAGAATAAGAGAATGAAGAAGCCAGAAAATCATAAAAACCAATATGCCAAGAATGTCATGCCCGGGAGTGAACTTTGGACAGATGGACTTATATGTGCTTTTGAATTGGTAAAAGGACATAAAAAATCAGTTAGGCCGAAGTCACATTTGAAGATTCAGTCAGCTCATCGCGTAAATGGAGAAAGGTTAAAGAAACAAGTGCCTACTAATGGGCGGGTTGAGGCTTCTGTTAAAGATATTAATGGTAAGAATTTATTGGAATCCACATCTCTTATCGAGTTGGGATCTCAACAAGTTGGTTCTGTGAATGATGGCACAGATAGCCATGACTCTCAATCAGACCATTCCCATACCGTGGGAAGAACTGAAGGAACTCACTGGGTTCCAATTGGATGGGCTAGAATTTCCGAACTAGTTCAAACAGTGGAAATTGATTCTGGATGGGTCTCACAGCAGTTTGACTTCATGGATGAGGAAGATGATCGTACTGTTGCAGATTTAGCTGCTCCTTACTGGGAGCGGGCAGCTGGCCCCATATGGTGGTGCCATGTGGCTGCAGGTCATCACTTTGTTGATGTGTGGCTCAATACTGCTCAGTGGTTACATCCTGCTATTAGTATTGCTTTGAGAGATGAAAGTCGACTGATAAGCGAGCGAATGAAACACCTTTTATACGAGGTACATTTCCAGCTTAATTTCTGAATTTCTTGTTTCATGTTTGGATGTTTCATGATATATCAGTAAGTTTACGTATTATGTTGTGAAGATAATATTAATTCAGATGTACAATACCAGAACACATATCAGGTTCTGTTTGTGCCTTTGCGGACTACAAAAGTCTCGTTTTCTCATTGGTCCCTATTAAATGGTTCTCATCTGCAATGTTTTAAAGGTATAAATTGCATTATAAACCAAATGGGATAATATGAACAGAACTGTATGCTTCTAGGCTAGATTATATAATCTGAAGCCTTAAATAGTTCAATGTATTTGACTTGCACATTAACTTAAAGTTCATAGAAAGTAGGAATTTCGTATTTCAGATTTTCGGACTGAGGAAAAGTTTGCAGTTAGTGTAGGATAGATTTTTGAATTTGAAATAAGATTTAAATAGTATAAGTTTATTTGACTGCACCTTGACTAAAAGTTTATAGAAATTTGGATTTCTAAGTTGTATGTTTTTAGACCGAGGAAATTACAGGATGCTGAATTATTGCGACACTTTATAGGGAGCGTAACAGGGTATGTTTTGAGTGAAATGAAGTTTCCTTCTTTAAATTTTATCACTGATGCCTAGTCTTATTTTCTTTTGGACTAGTAAGTTTTATCCAGCGACTGTATATCCTTTTTTGGACTTTTATAGATGAGTTTATGCTTGGATAGGATAGTTTCCAAATGTGAGGAGGTTTGTATAATTTCCGTAAGGGCTGGTCCTTCGTTAAGAGGGGGGGGGGGTTTGGGTTGGCTTTATATTTTTATATTTTTCTCTCAGGGACAAAGGCCCCTTTTCCATCTCTGTTTGGATTTCTAGTTGGGTTCTGCTCCTTCAGACAGGTTTGTAATTAATATTGTATATAAACACAAAAAGTTTAGTAGTACTTCCTACACACTTGAGAAGTTGATATTCTTGACTTTATAGTTTCTGTTTCCTCATGTTATAACTTTCATCATGCATAACCATTTTGTTTTTAAATTCCTGTAATCACAAAAAAGTTGTTACAAGTTACAAGTTAGACTACTTCTAACATGACCCATATTACCCTCATTGCATCTGTGATCTAATGCTTATAGATATTTTGAAGCAAGTTAGTATTTTACTCAAAAAATGAAAATTACAATTGTTTCAAAGCTGTGTCCCAAAAGAAATATCTGAATTAAAATTATATGACTCAAGGTTGACAGAAAAGCAAGAATGGAGACCTGGAATTCTAATTGTGTGGCCTAAGGAGCGATATCTTTTGGTCTTTAATTTTTTTTTGGGTTACGGAAGGAGAGAGGGGGGTGGGCATTGTTCATTGTGATAATGTGGAATATTCACGCGTGGTATGAGATCACACATGGAAACCAATATACCTGGTTTTCTTCGGATTCTACGGTGTCTATTGAGAAGGTTGAGGTAGATGGGATAAATGGAAGCATTTAAGTATTATCATTCTAATCCTGCCAAGTATGATAACTTGTAAGATATGGGAAGAGGAGATGATTCATACCTGAAGCCTCCACAGGCATATGTTATAATTTTGATTTTCTTTTTCTGTCTTCTTTTTACTTTATTGCTTCTATCTCTGATCTAAAGAGAATGATATTCAGCTGATTATTACTAATAACATCTGTTTCTCTTATGGCTTGGATGTGATCCCTGCACTGCAAAATAAATTATTTATTACAAAGCAAACAAAGAGAAGATGGAATGATTTTTAGATTTTAAAATTCACGCCATGGTAGATGATGGATATGCTGGTTACCTTAATGTATCATACAGGTCCCTGTTAGGGTTGCTGGAGGTCTGTTGTTTGAGCTATTGGGACAATCAGCTGGTGATCCTTATGTTGATGAAGATGATATCCCAGTTGTGCTTCGTTCTTGGCAAGCACAAAACTTCTTAATAACTGCGATGCACATGAAAGGATCTGCTTCAAGCATAAACGTGTTGGGCATCACAGAAGTTCAGGTTTGTTCGTACCTGAATAGAATTCTTTCTACTGTGTCAATTCTAGTGATAAGTTAGTTAATTATTCAAGAATGATTAAGTTTCTGCTTATGCTTGATTCCCAATTATTGGTGTTCTTCTATGATCTAGGAACTTCTTTTGGCTGGTGGTAATAATGTACCAAGAACAGCACATGGAGTTATTGCACAACTAGCTTCCCGTCTTGCTCGATGGGATGATAGGTGAACTCAATATCTTCATGTCACTAGTTTGAACTCTTTAGCTGTGAGAATCAGTTGGTCTAGATCCATCCATGCAGGTTCTTAGAGGCCAACTTTCATACTTTCTTTAGAAAGCTAGTCGTTGCTATTTGCAGACTATAGATTATGATGTTTTTGAGTGAGTTGGCATATGTGAAAAATTATTTTTAACTGAAAACTAAAAATATTAAGCTTTGATACCTTAAAGACTTCATTGCCGAACAAGTGAGAATTACTGGGATTGACAACTTCAAATTTAAATGCTTCCTTCAATTTAACAAAATGCCAATAAATTCAAAATGTTCTTGGACATGGAATATAAAAGCTGACTTATAAGTTTTTCTTTAAGGGCTATTGCCTTCGCTTCTTTCACTTATTAGTAAAGGAAATTTTGTTAGGGAGTCTTATATTAGTTTGGGATATATAGCACTGCGCACTTATTGTACATTTGATTGTGTTCTGTTTGTATCCTTAATATTTTTCTGAAAATTCCTGTCCTTTAGCCAGCAAAACATATTACTTGATTAACAAAGAATGTGGGCATGTGCTGGCTAGATTAAAAAGGGAAATATCATTTTGGTATTGCCATCTAACGATATATTGGATCCACAAGAGGAGAAAATGTTGGAAATGTCATTTTGGTGATTTGGTGTGATGAATATAGAAGAGCTTTGGAAAATGAGATTCCATATGTTAAGGTTGAAGGCTTCATCGCTCAATTTGTTATGTTTCTTTTTGAATAGAAAATTCCTTTGATTCTTACCAGTTATTTGCTAATTTTCCAAAACGATACGGTAGTAGATGATTAGTTAGCCATCAGATATGTTTTATGTATGTGGATTGGCCCTGTGGTTTTGGTGATTCTCTTTTCCATTAAAAGGGAAAAAGATCAATGATCACGCTGGAGGAAACTTGAGTTTATCTTGTAAGAAATATGCTATTTGCAAGGATAAGTTCTGATGGAATGGCTGATATCTTGACACTAGGCTTTGAAGATTAAAATTTAGGATGTAGATGAATGTATCCAATTAAAGAAGATAGTGGTATAGCATGGTAGACTAATTATATTCTCATATTTTCCTAAAAGAATTATATATAAGTATCCTAGTATAAAGTGGGCATAGAGCCTAACCTCAAACCATCCATGGAAGAAAAGGCCACAATGGCTCTACGATGGTGCCTCAACAGATGCTAAAAATAAGGCCATAAAGACTATAAATAGTGCCTCCACCACTTTAATATACGAGAGGGTATGATTCCAGTTGAACTAGTGCTCGTTGGTAATAATTATTTGCTCATTGCTTTTCTGTTTTATTCCAATTATCTAATCTGTAATTTATGATATTGAAGTTGATATTCTAACAGCTGGCATCTCTTGTACATTCACATCAGCCAAACTATTCATTTCTTGCTGAAGCTTTAATATGGTTTATGCTTATCAATGTACTTAATTACACTTGATATGGCTTCCCACTAATGGCCAAGGCTTTTTTGGATTGTGTTAATAAATATGACTTTCCACTAAACAGCTTTTCTTCCTTTTATTTTCTGAGAAATTGTTCTTATTTTAAGTGTTTCTTATTCTAAGATTATTTCGGAAATCTATTTTTGGGACAGCTGATGAAGTCGAATTAAAGTTTATAAACAGGTAATTGGTCTTTTTGTGCATTGTATGTTTCTTAGTATGTTTTTTTCCTCTTTAGACTCTAGTCTCTATATGTAACAGTACTCTTATTTCTTAATAGGAGGAGTCATGAAGATTTAAATCTTTTCAGTATAATTCTTAATCAAGAAATTAGGAGGTTATCAAGACAGGTAACATCCTTCACCCTCATGTAGTTTTATTGTATCAATTGCATAAAGCCACTATCAGCGTTCAAACCAAAAAAAGAACTATATAACTGAAATAACATGTTAGCCAGATTGATGTATAATGCATCAAGCTTCTATGCCTTGCATTTTCCCTAATGCTACCTCTATTCTTCGTTTATCTTGGTTTATACAAATATGTGCAAGTCCTTGTGTGGATGTCATTAAGAATAAATTTTAGAATGAAGCATACCAAGTGACCTACAACTTAAAGTTAAAATATACAGTTCTCTGCATTCGTTATTAGGTTACAACAAGGCTTCTTTTAAAATACTGAGATTCTTAATACTACTTGCTAATCAAGATTTGCAAGGCATAAAACAACTGCAAGTAAGAACTTGCAGTGATAACTGAAACCATTATTACTTCAGCGGTTGAACAGCCCAATTGTAAGATATCCTTGTTGAAAGAGTGAGTCAAGGTTTCTCTTAATCTCAATGATAGTTGGTCTGGCTCTTTTGAATGATTTCTACTTGTGCCATTTTTGTCAGCTTTGTTAATCTTCTTATTTCATATACATCTTTTCCCTTTTAGCCTGTGAATTGGTTTTCGAAGTAATCTTCCAGGTCATGTGTGTGTATGTGTATATATGTATGAATGTGTATATATATATTAATAATGTAGCAAAATTAGGTTTCCCCCCCATATCTTCTGTTCAACAGACCTAAACAAAATAAAACATTTCTTCTCTTCAGAATTTAAAACTCAACAAACAAACTTCTGCAGTAAGTTGTTTGCGTATTTGATTGGACTTGACGTATCCATTCTTTAACATTTCTTCTTGCAGGTTATCAGAGTGAAGTGGTCACTCCATGCGAGGGAGGAGATAGTTTTTGAGCTTCTCCAACACTTGAAGGGAATCGCGACTAGAAGCGTGCTGGAGGGAGTAAGAAAGAGTACTCGGGAAATGATTGAGGAGCAAGAAGCAGTTCGTGGCCGATTATTTACCATTCAAGATGTTATGCAGAGTACTATGCGTGCATGGTTGCAGGTTAGTTTAGAACATAGAAGTCGTTATTATAATTATTTTTGAGTATTGCAATGTTATTGATCATTCATTAAAATTTTGATTCTTTAAAGTCTTGTGACACCATATTAGATGAAGAATGAGTCTGACATAATATAAGCATTTCACAATTTATTGAATAAATATTGCAATGTCCTCTTGGAAAAAAAATGACTAGAACTCATGAATTTGTTAGATTTAGGTTAATTGCCCATATATTGCTTGCGTAATTCTTGTTTTCTTACAGCCTGAGAATAGGAGAATGAACTCTTTGTTTAGTGGCTGCTAAACTTCACAATTTTCTATGGAAAAGTTCAGTCAGTTCACACTTACTTGTAGACTGAGGTGTTACCCAGCGAGAAAAGACCCACCATATATTGTAGTGGAGAAGACATTCCAAGTCTCGTCACCTCCTCCCCCTAGCCTTAAAGTATGCGAGAAAAAGGTTACATAAACTCAAGTATTATTTGGTGTTACTATTTCAATTACATCTTTTGCCTCTTTTTGTGTGTTCATTTTTCTAATTTGAATTAAGCTGGTGTCGATCTAGCTACTTTTGAAGGAATTAAAAATGGTACTCGTGTAATGGAAAAAGTGGTTCACTATTAAAAAAAATGCTATATTTTCAGTGGTTACAAATTTGTTGCATTTAGTTACCTGATTGTCGTAAAAGTTTTATGAGAAAGTGCAATTGCTTGTGTTTGTGCTTGTGCTTGTGCTTGTGCATGAACAACCTTGAGGTTTATTGTGTGCATGTGTTTAGCTTAAACATCTGAACAAAGTTTGAGACTGTTTCTCTCATGATTGAAGGACAGAAGTCTCAGAGTCACCCATAATTTGGCCGTCTTTGGTGGATGTGGCCTTGTCCTTTCCATCATCACCGGGCTGTTTGGAATCAATGTTGATGGGATCCCTGGAGCCAGCAACACACCATATGCATTTGGTCTGTTTGCAGCCATCCTTTTCTTTATTGGTGTTGTGCTAATTGCATTAGGGTTGCTCTACCTTGGTTTGAAAAGGCCCATCACTGAGGAGCAGGTTGAAGTTAGGAAGTTGGAGCTGAAAGAGATGGTGAAAATGTTCCAGCATGAGGCAGAGACGCATGCACAGGTTCACAAGAATGTTTCTAGGCATAATTTGCCGCCAACTGCTGGTGATAGGTTCCTAGATGAGGCAGAATATGTTCTAATCCGTTAAATACCTATCAAAAGAGTATTTGGTCTAGGGAGAAAGGGATACTCTTTTGTTTTCTTTGCTCTATTTTTTCCTATACTGGACAAAAGGAGAGGAGACGAGGGGTTCATCCTAACACGGTAGTCCAAGAGAGAAGCAGTTGCAATGAAAAGGTACAAGATACTTTAAGATAGATTACATCCCTCCTAATCAAGGCTACTTATCACATCTTTGCACTGATTATAAGCCAAAATAAGCTATAAACTTTTCTAATTATTATTCTGATCGTAGTTGTAGTTGCTGTTATATACTTGTAGTTGTAGGAGTGGAACATTTAAGAAATGCTAGATGTTTATCAATACTCTAGTTGTACTTTGGATGCTAATATAGTTAGGATTACTAAAATTTCAAGAATTTTTTTATCTTCATATAATTGTTGGATTCTCCTACCATTTCATGACTAAGGACTCATCTTGTTGGCTGTGCCACATGCACTCTGAGATTGTTCCAAGTGCTTTCTGGGTTTGTTTGAACAAATGGTTTTAGGTTCTCAACACTAATCTAGCAAGTTGCATTTGGTTCTAGGGTCTATTTTATAGTTCCTCCTTCTCCTTGAGAGTGTCCCATCTTATGAAGATCGTCACTTTTCTCTTGTTCAAATCATATTCGTAAATAAAGGTTACTATATTTGAATAGTTTCTGAGTATAGTAAAAATAAGAGTTGTGTATTGTGATAAATTTGTGTCGAATTACAATTATTAAAAATTTCAATACATGAGATTTGATCTAAAAGACAACTACATGAGATTTGATAAGAGTTTCACTTCTGTATTTGATCTTATATCCAAACTTTTTGGATATAAAAGTTCTGCAATCCAAAATATGTTTATTTTTTTCACTTCATCATCACCATTTCTTTTCATTTCCACATTCCAGGTTGCTGAGAAATAAATTATTTTTTCTCATAAAAATTAAACCCAATCCAAGTCTGCAACTGACTCGGTCTAGATTAGTTTGTATATATTAATGGTAATTATCATTATTTTTAACTGCTAAATGCACCTAGAGAAATTAAGGGTGTCTCTAATAATTCAAACTAAAAGATGAAATCATCACAAAAGTACAAATTGAAAGGGAATTGCATTCCTCTAAGAAAGAAATTGGCACAACAATACTTTTAAGAAACTGATATTTCCACGTGTTAACGAGTATTTCTTACATAGAGTTGAGACCCACTAATTATTCATGTGAGAAAGATCATGTCAAAATAACAATTTTTTTACCTTTCCAGTAAAATTAAGTAGACAAAGAACATTTGCTAAGAAATTAAATAAGTAAAATTAAGTACCTTAATTTCCAGTCGAGCGTTGGTGTCACCTGTGTGTATGTAATACGTTAAGTCTATCCTTGAGTTCCTTTAATTTCAAATATGTTGTTGCATATATCTTCTGATATTTTTCCAGCTGTGCCTTATGTTCCACTAATTCTGCAGATACTGCAACAATTTGGTTACGTATGTGTTCAGAACCTTCATCCATTATATCTTGATTATCACCTTGTTCCATTCCATCCTTATTTCCAGCTGCAGCATAAATACTATCTATTGCCTTGGCCTCCCCGCCTATTACAATAACTTTTGTATTGCAGAGTTCCTCAACCTTGGCCGATTTTCCTTGGAAATCATCCATTACCTAAAGAGTAAACATTTAATTAATTTATATTTGAAGTCAAGCATATATATACAAATATATAAATGTGTGTGTTTAAGTATGAATTCAAATATGAGAATATAGATAATACCTCCAACATAACACAACGAACATGAGAAATCAAGTGACATTCTGCACAATAATAAGTTGGATGTTTCAAATCTCGTTTTCCCTCGCAGCAGTCACAGTAAAAAAAGGCTTTCTCGTCTTCATCAGGGTCGTCTTTGATAGGATCATAGGTGAGAGTGAGGGGATGTCGGTGCCATTTAGTTTTTACAGTAGGCGGTAATAGAGGGAGACAATGGTCATGGATATAAAATTTGCACTGCAAGCAACGGAAGCCCGCAGAGGTAAATGCAGCATCACTACATGATTTGCTACTACATCTAGAAGGGTAGGGTACCTTATCAACATAAGTGAGAGGGTGGTGGTGGAGTTCAGACATATAAATCATGGGATATAAAAGTGGTGAAGCACATTTGAGGTGTAAGTAAAACTTACACAAATCACATCGGTAGGAGAATTCATTTGAACCATAGCCATATTTCCAACATGAGTTGCAGTAAAATTCTTTACCCCGAAGATGATCAAGTGAGTCTGAGAGAGTGAGAGAGTGTTGCGGGTGCAAGGGGTGTCGGATCTGATGAGGCAAATCGGCACATGATTTGTGCAAGAAACTTTTGCAAGTAACGCAATAACAAACATTATTTTCCACTGGTTGTGTGCACCCAATGCAATATCTCACACCATAATGATTTACATGACTGTTGCAATGAATCACGGGATGGGGGTGGCCTCTATTCTCTTCAATGTTTATGTTGTTGTGTTTAGAGCTTTGGTTGGTCGGAAAGGTCAGCAAGGCACAACGAAAATCCATTTTTTTGGAACAATCCGAACACTTGAAATGTAATCCACAGAAATGGCCACAAAAATGGCAGTGAGTATAGGGTTTTCCCTCATCAGGGGTGTTGTCAAGGGTAAAAGTGCAATCTGGGTGAAAGGGATGATGAGTTATGCGTTGTGTCAGATCACCACATGATTCATGAAATAAACCATTGCATTCAAGGCAAACATATACGCGCAAGTAATCATCATCAGCCTCACAATTGGCCTGCGTACGACAACCACGGCAAAAGAAATTAAAATCCCCTTTACAAAGAAATAGAGGATGTGGGTGGCAGAGTTGTTGGTGATTTGTAGATGTTCTTCTAATTAGAATCAACGCTGAACACTTGATGTGTAGGTAAAATTTACAGGTGGAACACGCGTAAAAGAAATTTCTAATAATTAGACCACAAGCGCTGCAACGACAGTCATCATTTTCAGCATCTGTGGTCCAAGGTGGTTCACTAAGAAGAAGGGTCAGTTTGTGGGGATGAAAGGGGTGTTTTAGCTCTCGAGTCATTTCTGCACATACTTTGTGCAAGAAGATATTAGGACATCTCGGGCAAGAAATATAGACTTCATACCTCGAGAAGCGTTCTCCACATGCGTTACAAGGAGGCCACCAATCGTCACTAGCAACGCGATAAAAGAACAATGGATGTTGTTTGTGGCTGAAATGACTAGTACACTCCTCTCCCTCCCTCTCCCTCTCCAGCCTCTCCCTCATTACTCTAAACCTGTGCATCTCTCTCCATTTGTTGTACGTGTTACTAATAATAAGTATTATAAGTAGTACGTAGTAGGCACATACCTTATCCTCATTTTGTGGGGATCGATAACTTTGTCATCAAACAAAAGTCATGCTAGTAGTATCTTTCTCCTGTGAGCACATACCTTATCCTCATTTTGTGGGGATAACTTGGTCATCAAACAAAAGTCATGCTAGTACGTAGTATCTTTCTTAATTTAAATAAAGACGAGCATTGCGGATCAATCACTGCTTATTTTGTGCTGCATAATTTACCAATTTTGATTATTTTTTTTCTCCAGAATGCTTGTCATCTAGTTATCTTATCGTGTACTCTCTCCAAAATGCATTATGCATGCATGGAATTTATCTTATCCCAACTTATTTTTATTATCTTATTATACTCCATCCTTCCACACAAATATATTAGGTATCCTCATTTTGTGGGGATAACTTTGCCATCAAACGAAAGCCATGCATGCTAGTAGTATCTTTCTTTAAATAAAGAAGCATTGCGGATCAATCAGTCCACACAATTAATCATTCTGTAAATCGTACTATCAAATCATTGATTGTGCTTTTTTCTTTTTTGTGCAATCCCATTAGTGAAGTTTGTTCTGACAATAATATATTAATAAGGACAACCAGGTCCACTAGATCAGTAGCAACAATAATAATAGCAAAAAGCCTTCTGCTTTATTCTGTGCTGCATGCATAATTTACTCTTTTTTCTTTTTCTTTTTTTAATTTGAACCCTCCAGAATGTAGTGGTGCACAAAAGGCCCGAGGCTGGCCTGGGTCCGGCCTGGTCAAAGCCCGGCCTAGTCAAAACCCGGCCCGATCAGGCCTGGCCTGGAAGGCTTGAAAAGGCCGATATTTTTAGGCAAAAATCTGGTCTGGCCTGGCCTGGCCTACAAAAAAGTCTGGCCTGGCCTGGCCTAGCCTGGTGAGGCCTGGCCTGGGGTCTGGCCTGGCTTGGCGAGGCCTGGCCTGGCCTGAGGCCTTACATGATTTTTTATCCAATTAATTATTTATAATTTTTGAACTTTAAATTTATAATTATTCATCAATAAATAATAAATTTTAACTTATTTATTATTGTAATTTATAAATTATAATACATTAATTTTAATTAATACATCAATAAAGTTTAGAATTTTAATTATTCATTCTTAATTTCTTGCAAGTACATTTAATTAACATTAATATATGAGTTAGTTTATTAATATTAATAAGTTAGTTGATTAAATATTAATATACTACTTAGTTGATTTCTTGTAGGTACATTTAATTAATATACATCTTCAATGAATATAACTAGTTAGTATATTTAATATTAATAATAAGTTAGTTACTTAGTTGATAGTAAACAACTATACGTAGTTTATAGTTAATATTAATAATAAGTTAGTTACTTAGTTCTTAGTTACTTCAATGAAACTAATTTTATATTCAAAAAATAAAAGTGTAATCTATATTATTTTCTATGAAGTGCATAGTAAACAACTATACATATATGAGTTAGTTTATTAATATTAATAAGTTGGTTGATATTCATAAGTTAGTTAATATTGCATAGCATATTATTAATATAACAGGTACATAATATTAAGATTAATAATGGTTATTATTAATGTTATTATTAATATTATTAATATAAGTTAGTTAGTTATTTATTATTAGTTAGTTAGTTTATTCATAATATTAATATTATTAATATTATTAAGTTAGTTAGTTATTAATATTATTGCATATTATTATAGTTAGTTAGTAATTATTAAGTTAGTTAGTTAGTTATTAATATTATTGCATATTATTATAGTTAGTTAGTAATTATTAAGTTAGTTAGTTGTTATTAAGTTAGTTATTAGAATGTTTTAAAAAAAAAAGTTAGTTAGGCTTATTATTACTAAGCAGTAGCGTGTAGGCAGCAGGACTGCAGGAGGAGCAGCCCACCCCCAGGCCCCAGCCCCCAGGCCCCCGCCCCAGCCCCCAGCCCCCAGCCCCCAGCCCCGACCCCCAAGAGCCCACATACAGATTTTTTTTTAGTGCTGAACCAGACCAGCCTGGGTCTGGCCCAAGGCCTACAGGCCTTATCAGGCCAGGGGTCGAGGCCTGGCCTGGCCTGAAGGCCCAAAAGTCAAGGCCTGGCCTGGCCTGGTCAACGGCCAAAGCCTGGCAGGCCCAGGCCGGACCAGACCAGGCCGGCCTGTTGTGCACCACTGCCAGAATGCATGTCATTTATATATGCTTTTGGTTGCGTCGCAAAAGCTATATATAGCTATGGTCCTATTGAGCTTCTGCGACAGTATTATTGAGCTTTAGCGACAGAATGAAGCACATAGTTTATCAGTGGGGAATTAATGGACAATAATTATATTACACGCATAAAGAATTAATTGATTTCTGGAGAGCAATACAATATCAAATTATCAAAATAAAAAGAATGATAGACAGAACCTTATCAATATTCAATATTATCATTTACTCCACCATACTTATTAAGATCACAAGTATCATTTACATGATTTCTCTTTATCTTCCGACATTTCCAGCCCTATTGTTCTTTTCTACCTGCAACATATTAATGATTGCAAAGGTGAGCATCAAATATGGTCAACAAGTATGGAACTGAAATAAATAATTTAAAGAAAAACTTTGAATCAATAATTTAGAACGGAAACATAATTATTAGCTTTACGTTTTCTTAGATGATCATAAAAGACCAAGAGTCCTTTAGAGTCGTACTACACAGGTGATCAACTCAACAGTACTTCTGCATGTAACATGTTACTTCACTGTAGTACACAGTCATGAAAAAATATTTTTGAAACAAATGAATACTCTTCAAAGAAATTTCATCACATTTTCACTTGCAAGAATCTCATTATTTTAGAGAGATAACTGATGGGTCGTAAGGACCACGAACTTTTCGCCACAAATTTTACAGTCACGGACTGTAAAACATGCACATAACATTCTTCATGCTTAAAGCGTTAAGTTGGCACATAAATGTTTAACAACCACAAAGACTTAAAAACTCTCTATAATGTTTAACAATCACACAGAATGAAAAACTCTCCATAATAATTCCCCTACAATATAGGGTTGTTCATCCTTAACCTGAATCATTTTCACAGCGGAGCAGCCGAAACAATTGGCATACTCTACAGTTCAATAAATTTAGGAATATTAAGAACGTGCAAATTTAGAAATATCTGTTCAATGAACTTATCATATATTATGAGTTAATAAAATGAGTTTAGGAACTCGTCATAATAATATGAGTTCAAGAATTCATAGGAGCTTACTACAATACTATGGGTTCAAGAACCTACCGTACTAATTATAAATTCAAGAACATACCATAATAATATATAGCAGTTAAAGAACTCGCATATATTTCCAAAACTTACCACTTAGCTAAATCATAAGAATTTGCATAATAAATTGTTTAATGAATAATAGTTTTAACAACTGAGTTTAGGCGTATACAAATGGCATCAATTCTTAAAATGATCTTCATGATGATCAACATATTGAGTAATTTGATACTCCCTCAATTCCTAAATAAGTGTCGTTTAAGGTTTTTGCACATGGATTAAGGAAGTTATTAATATGAATAAAAAGTTATTGCACAAGACTAAAATACCCTTATTTAATAAATACTCTCTCCTCTCTCACACTAATCCATACCTTTCTTTTATGTCCAGCTGTCCATGTTGAAAATTTTCTTATGCCAAAAATTGATTTCCCAACAAAATTATTTTTCAATCTAAAATTATGAATATTTTGATTTCCCACCAAAAATTGATTTATAAAATGAATACTGATCTTTGAAGGTTAAAATATGGCTACAAGTCAAAAAAATCAAATGCCTTTAACTGAAATAGATCTAAATGTGGATGTAGCTAGCATATCAAGAGCTTTAACTGAAACAGATCTAAATGTGGATGTAGCTAGCATATCAAGAGGAAGCACAAAAAACATTTTTGCCAGATCTTAATGAGCCATGCCTAGAAGATGATATACAAGTGGAGGGATTGCATAATCTCACAAGAAACAAACTTGAATACTGGTATCAAAATTTTATTTTATTTTCCAGTCAAATTTTATTGTCTTTTTATTTGAGTTTTCTGGAGTACCTTTTTGGCTTTTTTCTTCCTTTTTCTTTCTTTTTTTGTAAGCTTCTCTGAAATTCCAGTCAAAACTTTTTTCTTTTTAGAGAGATGTAAAAGCATTTGCAATATCACATATGTATTGATTAGAATATGTATCGGGAAGGAAAAGGAATACGAAAGGGTAGCCTACAACTAATCTAATACAATTAAAAATTGAAAAAACTAATTATTGTGTGCATTAATTACACACTTATTGAAAAAGAGGGATAAGGGTAAATTTGGAAGAAAAAATATTAATTATGCTTTGATTTCATTAAACGTCAAATATTTTCAAATAACTCAAAGGGTGTAAAACGTCGGCTAATCTGGAATGGAGGGAGTATTAAATAACAACAAACATAATTTAAGTTAATAAAAATCATTCAAATGCACGTAGTGGTGTGAAAACTTGCACAATTATTAAAATTTTGCGTAAATTTAGAACTTGCGACAATTATATAAGCTCAAAAATAAGATATTTCATAATTTAAGGAATTTGCAATAGTTCAGAGAACTTGTTCAAAGTGAGGGAACTTGCAACAATTAAGCAACTGACAATAAGATCAAAAATAAAAAATTGCGAAACTTGCAATAATATAGGGAACTTAATTGCATGTAGTATCACAACATCCGGCTTAACTTCTAATTTCTGAATTAGGTAAAATTTCAGCTCGTTCTGATCTAAAATCTTAATTCAAAATCCACAACCACATTTTCGTGATATATTAACACTAAAGACTAGTATCATATTATAAAAATATACTCAAATTCTCTCGGTTAATTCTCAACTCTCGTGTAAAAAGACTATTATGTCCATTGACCAATCATTCACATGATCTAAACGTCCCGAAACCTCATGAGTCTACTAAAACTTTTAAAGTATTTAGAAATTAGAATATTACTCCCTCCGTTCCTTAATATAGGTGAATTATTTTTGTTCCTAAATATAAGTCGTTTGAGAATTTCAAGTAAGCATTAATTGCTTAGTTTCCAATATTACCCCAAGTAATAAATATAACTTTGATTCTCTCACTATTTTTTACCCAATAAATAACACTCTCTTTTTTCAATATAAGGACAATATAGACAATTGATAGTATATTTAATATTTTACAATCATTTCCTTAATACTTGTGCACAACTCTAAAACGACCCATATTAAGGAACGGAGGGAGTATTTTAGATTTTTCAACCAATATCCGACAATTTTATATAATTATTATAAAACTATTGTTTAATCACTTGAAAATAGAAATAATATCTCCACATATTTTTTCTATCCTTGAAACACCACAAATATTTATCTTATATTATTATTAGATTTTTTTTATCAAGTTTCATAATTTTCCACCATTCACAACAATTTCTATGAATTTTCACTATTTTTAAACTAACTTTAAATGGCTTGTAAAATACAATAAATACTTATGCTTTTCAATAATTCACCAAAAATATTCTGTAATTCTTATAAGATTACTGTAAAAATATTTCAGCTCAAAACAATTTTCTAATAATTAATTATAATTTTCCAAAGTGCTGAAATTTCAAAAATTCATAATAATTAATCCTCTTATCCGAAAATTACGAATTCTATGTCCATTCCACATGAAATTTAATTCTCTACAACTTTCTAATACAATGTTTCTCCAAATTCTGCCCAGAAATGGCCGAAACCGCTTATAGGAAAGTTGGCCGAAAAATATTTTTTTGATCATCTTATCCGGCTATCCAAAAAGTTTTTTGGAGAGTTTTTTTCTTAGATTTTCTTGTCCAGATTTGTTCTACTATATCTCACAATGTCACAAGTATGATTAGAATTAAAAATGGAATTCTTTTGGTCCTCCAAACTACAGTCTGCATTTCACTCGCCGACAATATTTTCTTTACCATTTACCACTGATTTCATTACTGTTTTCATTCATTTTTATCTAGTTTTCTTTCTGGGATATCAAGCAGTGTTTTAAAACCAGTTTCATCGCTTAGAGTTTTTATTTTGCAAATTGCAAACCCATAATTTCCACCGTGGCCACTGTCGGCCATGGTTACTAACCATTATAATAGGTTGTTTAACCCACCATTAATTAACCTCTTAAAAACTCTTCAAAGCCACTAAAATTACCAACATAAAGAAACAAGAGCTTAAATAAAAGAATGAAGAATCTTACCTTTGAAACTCAAGGTTTATTTCCTTTCTCTTTCGGCAACTCTCGTTCTCTCATCTCTCAAATTTCTAACTTCTCTCTTTTTATTCTTCAAGTATGGCGGGGATGTGTATATATATAACTTACCTACTCAACTAGTTTTTTCCTCAACCCCTCCCTTTTCTCTCCCATCAGTAGGCGTAACATATAGCGACGGACATATAGTGACGGACCGAAACTAGCGACGGACCGAACGTCGCCCGGTTCGTCGCTAAAAGAGGTATGCAAGGTATGTTAGATAAGGGGTGGGCTTAAGATCCAGACCGTATATATATATATATATATGGATTATATGTATATACACTGTGTTCATAGTCTCGCCTACGGCGACAGTTTTTTTGGGCTAGCGACGGTTCATCCGTCGCCATAGACCAGAATAGCTATAGCGACAGATGAACCATTGCTATAGTCCAAAAAAATCGTCGTCATAGACCACTGTGTACTACACAGTTGTATATATATATTTTTCTATATATATATATATATATATATATATATTCTACCAGACTATATTAGAAATGAGGTGAAAGATTATATTTAATTTTATAATTAAGAATTAGAATTCGAACTTATGCATTTTTATTGTGAAACAAATATAAGGTAAATGTAGGTACATAAATGTCATAATAATATGAGTATAGAATGAGTCAAAATGTAAATAAATATTTCCAAGTATATTTATATCTAATTAATGAGTACCTTATTATTATATATATATAGGCAAGCAAGTTATGAATATATCAACAATAACATGATAAAAGATTGAAGATGATAAATTATCCTCTCTCCGGCCTAAACCCATTTCTCCTAGGTTAGAATATATTATTATAATAGATTAGAATATTAAAAAAAAATAAAAAAAATTGATGAAGTGTCACAGCTCATCACCACGAATTCATAGAACACCATTATCCTGCTTACGCTGCCACGTGGCGCAGTACTTTCATTCATCATCCTCATTCCCGGGATTTTCTTGGACCATAGTCTCTGACGATTGACGGTGGCTACTAATTAAACTGTAAAATTGCTTCAATAGTATCGGCAAAGTCCCATAACAAGAGACCAAATCAAAAGGGCTACAAAAAGGTTTGAATTTTGAATCTCAAACTCCCTTCTTACACCGTTTTTCTTCATGCTGTATTTGTCAGTTGAATGTGTTTTTCTAATCGGTTAGTTGTTGATTTAGGAATTTAACAACAAAAAATATAGTTCTTTTATATAGTGAGAAATTTTTTATTCGATTTTGTTGGCAAAATTGGTTGATCAGTGAAAAAAGTTTCAACCTTTGCCCATACACAAAAACAGAGCAGACCCACATCGGGGAAACTTACCCACCTGGTTTCTGGTATTCAGGTTGCTGCAAAGCTGTTTTGCGGCAATACCCGGATGGAGAAAGAGCCACTTCTTCCCTATATCAGCCCGAGATGGCCAAAACCTTCACCGCCGCCGCCACTCTACCCTGTCCCTGAAGATGATGCTATCTCTCTCCCTCCTCTCTCTCCTCTCCCTCTTACTCCATCAGAACTCAAAGACCGACTCATCTTTGGATCTTCCCCCAATGACCCATCTTCTTCAAGCCTTGTTGATGCCCTAACTCTAACCCTAAACTCCCCTAGACCCGCCCCATCTTCCTCTGCAGAACCCATATCCATTTCCGACCCGCAAACCCAACATTGGTTAATTGATCCCAATTACCCGTGGCATAAAAGCAACCTTCACCGGTCCAAAACCGCCCCAGCCATGGCTGCAATCAATGATGTTGAGCACCCATCTGTACCGAAACCGCCCCAATTTGGTTCTTCTTCTGCTATTGTTCGCCAGGCTGTTGTTTTGTTGATTCTGTACTTGACTCTTGGTGTGATTATATATTGGTCAAATAAAGATCATTTTAAGGCAATTGAAACACATCCGGTTGTTGATGCTTTGTATTTTTGCATCGTGACAATGTGTACAATTGGATATGGTGATATTACTCCTGATAGTACTGCTACAAAACTGTTTTCGATTATGTTTGTGTTGGTTGGTTTTGGATTTATTGATATTTTGCTAAGTGGGATGGTTAGTTATGTTCTTGATTTGCAAGAGAACTATCTTTTGAGAACTATTAAACTTGGGAGACAACATGATGGTAGATCTTATATAATCGATTTTAAGAAGGGGAGAATGAGGATTAGAATGAAGGTAGCGTTAGCTTTGGGGGTTGTGGTGCTTTGTATTGGAGTTGGGGTGACTGTTATGCATTTTGTTGAGAACCTTGGTTGGTTGGATTCATTTTATCTTTCGGTTATGTCGGTTACTACAGTTGGGTATGGTGACAGTGCATTTTCTTCCATGGCTGGTCGAGTTTTCGCATCAATTTGGTTGCTTGTGTCTACTCTTACCGTTGCCCGAGCCTTTCTTTACTTGGCTGAGGCTAGAGTGGATAAGCGTCATAGGAGAATGGCAAAATGGGTGCTTGGTCAGGATATGACAGTTGCTCAGTTTCTTGCTGCCGACATTGACAATAACGGTTTTGTGAGGTATGAACCTTGCCTTCCTTGTAATCATATGTGAGATTTAGGTTGTCATCTTCTAAGCACAATTTAAGCATGAAAATGCACATTATATGTCTTATTTTCTATAGTTGAAGTCAATTAGATGTTGTTTCTGCTGATAAGATGAGGGCACCACCTAATAACAAAGTTTTATTAAACAAATTAAGCATGAGACTTATGGATGTTTCACTACTGAAACATTTAATATGTATTAACAACTCCTTTCATATCCCGCAAAGTATATCACAATTTATTTTTATTTTTGTCCAAAATAATGGTCAGTCATTCACAATTCAAGAAAATATTAATGCAAAAATACTAGTTTAGGGGAAAAGCTTTTGGACCTACTGTAGTACAAGCATTTTAATCTTTATGTTATCTTGAGAGTATTGTTGGAAATTGCTTCATAAGGTAGAAAATGTTATATCAAAAGTTAACATGCACGTTGCAACCACAAAATATGACACTATTGGTGCGATAGGGAGTCTTAGTTTGTAGAAAAGATCAAAACAAAAGTTTGTGGTATGTGTATTGAACTCAGAAGGCTACATTGACTGATCAACCCATGAAATTCTGGTTTGGAGCGAATGAGACAAAGAATTACCCAAAATGAAAATTTAGAATTTAGGAAACGGGTTGTGCTTGTTATAAAACTCTGATCTGAGAAGGCCTATTCGAGTTTTTGCTTAAAATTTGGTATTTAGTTAAACCTCATGCTTTAAAATTGTTACAATTATCTTTTTCTCAATAGATAGCTCTTGGGTGATATATCGTCTAGGTTATAAGAGTGCCAAGCTAATAATATTTAGTCATGAAAATTTTGGCTAATATCATTAACACATGAGGGAGATTGAAGCTACTATTGTAACTTTGAGATTGTTGAAGTGGGTGCTTTTCCATGTTCAACTTCTTTTTCCTTTTGGATATTTGAAGTGCGCGTTTATCTTCTTTTTCCTTCTGAATATTGGACGTGTACAACATTTTCTATTTTTGGGGAATTTTTAATGAACGTTATGTTTGAAGCTATTTATCTGTCACTTACTATGACATGGGACCATTTATCTTACTTTTCTGTTGGTTTTTGGTGTGGGTGCCTTTAGGTTAGGGGCACCTCTTTGTTGGAGAGATGCACTTTCTTGAGAGTTTTTTGTTTTTCAAAATTATTATTTTCGTTTGTTACATGGAGAGTAGACTCCTTGTTCTTTCTCTTTCTTCTATAATTATTTTCAATATTCTTTCACAAAATATATGTAGTTACAATAATTTTTATAAATAAAAGGAATTTATATAACTATAAGAACTATTTAATTGTGAAGAATGAAACTTTGTGTCTGCTAATTGTTAGATGATTAGTGTCAGAACTCTTATGGAAATTATCTTAGAAAGGTCCAAAACTACTTGCACAAACACAATAGTATTGAAACAAGTCAAATTGGTTATTGGGACTTACAGTCTGTTAGTTGATTGAATGGGATTTTGAGAGGCAACCAGCGAAATGGTTTTCGTTGAAGACAATTTGAAGAACGTTGACCAGACCTACTTTTTTTGTGAGACTGCAGCTCAGGAGTTCTATTCTTACTAATGATAATAGACAAAAGAGGGCAAATTTTGGTAGGGTGGTGTTGCTTTTGCAAAGAGGCAGGGGAAAGTATTGATCAAGTGCTTATCCATTGCTCGTGTCAGTGTTGTCCATTTTTGAACTTACGCGGGTTATGTCGCAGACTTTTGCTGAAGTGATAGTAGTTGGAGCAGGTTTAGAGTGGGGAGGTAGTGGAGGAGGAGGTGGGAAATGGTGCCTCGTTGCATTATGTGGTCAATTTGGAGGGAGAGAAATGTTAGAGTATAACAACGTAGCAAAAACAATAGCAAAGAAAAATCGAAAGAAAAACAGTCACACAAGACACAAGATTTACGAGGTTCATCCAAAACAGTTGGTATAGTTCACGGTCGGTTGACAATTTCACCATCTCTTTGAAAATTCATTAGTACATCATACAATTGCAGGATTCTCTCCTTATATAATGAACATAAGCAACCCTAATTCATCTGAAAATACAAAACTATCCCTCCAGATTTGGGCCGGGGGCGCCCGCAAAATTATTCGTAGTGACAATCAAACGATGATTACGCCTGTTAGGGGTCCGGAGCGGAAGGAACGATCCCAGTTACCTTTTGGATAGCTTTATAATCACCTCTGAATTAAAGTTTGGATTAGAATTCACCAATAATAAGAAATAGGGCTCGTTTTGAGGTGTAGAAGAAACATTTTAAACTTAGATCCGTTATGCTCTGTTTGCTGTTCTTTTGGTCGAACAGAGGATGGACAGTGGTTCTTTTATTAAATTTATGAGGAATTTTTGTTGGGATAATTTTTGTCTCTTAGCGTTCATTGACTGTATAGTTTTTTTTTGGCCCCTATGGTGGGTTTTTGGCGGTTCAGCCTGTTGCTTTCACCCCTTCTGCCTTCTTTTTAAGACATTACTTACAAATAAAAAATATACGCATTTCTAATACCAATGAACCAAGTTGATGCAGCGAAAAGCTTAGGTCTTCAATCATGTAATTGGGATCAGAGTCCAAGAGCACCCTCCTTGGGTAAACACTAGTGAAGGTTAGGCCCTGATCCAGTGGAGTCCTTTGAAAACCTTGCATTGTCAGGACCTTAATCCAAGTAGTTGAGTGGAGGATGCAAAATATGTCAGGACCTTAGTATTAGATATTATTAGAGAAATCAGGGGAACCCAATAGTCGGATTATTACTAATTCTAGACTACATTAGTTGGGTATGAACAATGTGAATAGAAAGGGAGAAAAACAATAGTACAAGAGTTATTTAAATTTTATTCCCTGTTTGCTCTCATATTATATAATAGGAGGGAAGATCACACCCAAAAAAAAAAGAAGCAGCTTGGACGGTCCGAATTTTAATGCTCCTAAGCTTGCGAATCGGACTTAAATGGCTTGGGATTAGTTGCATGATTGGACTTAAATGGCTTGGGATTAGTTGCATGATTATCTCTTGCTGTACAACAGATGCTCTAATTGCTCATTGCTGTCACATATAAGTTGATATGAGCACAAAAGTTAGGTAAGATGATACTTGTGGACACACAATAATGGCTCAAGACCAAATTACAGGTATTATTGTCGGTAAGATGGTCTGTTTGACTTGCTATTCTGATGATATCATCAGTTGATAACTGCACTTGTTTATAATATTGAAATACTCCCACCACTCCAATATATAAGATCTACTTACTAAAAGTGTAAAAATTAATTAGAGAGAAATATCCTCTTGAGAAATAAGGATTTCAATTGAATATTTATACTTCCAAAAGCCATTTATCATATATATTAGAACAAAACAAGAATTCATGTTGATCTTATATTTTGGAACTGTAATAGTATTGGAGGGAGTGTTATAGATGAACTGCAGTTGAACTTTTATCATTGTTAGTATTACAATAATTGTTATCATAACATGCAACAATTGAGTAACTTTTGGGCCCCAACTACTGATATCTAACGCTATTTATACACGATATGTGCAGTAAATCAGAATATGTTATATACAAGCTCAAGGAGATGGGAAAAGTTTCTGAGAAAGACATCTCTCAAATCTGCAAAAATTTTGATCGGCTAGACACTGGCAACTGTGGAAAGATTACTCTTGCTGATCTTATGGAAAGCCATCATTGATGAGAAATCTAAATGGGTTCCCTCTAACGGAACAAGAACTAAGGGCATGGCATCATACACCTTGGCCATGATAAACCTATTATCCTAGATTAAGCAGAGTGGCAATTAGAAAATTCTTTTTGGAAAGACCAGAGTTTGATGTTCAAATTGGATACAAAGGTTGCAGTATCAACTCAACTGCCTTGAGTTGATCATGGAATACTTGGCCTGCATCATCCATAGGGTTACACTCTCCTGGGTACAAAAGCATGAAATCACATCAGTTAAGAATATGAATGAAATGTATACCAGACGGCTAGAGTGCGTCTGTTGTGGTCGGTCCAACAGCCCGATTTGATCATGCATCGAACAAAATTATTGGTCCGTTAGAGAAATTTGTTGTATATATTCTACATATGCGATTAATATGCATGCAAGTAAAATATGTCGAGACTTTGTTTTGTTAAAGCCATGTTTATGTTAGTAGGTGGAGTTGATTTTCTGCTGTCCTTGAAACTATATATACAGGATTCAGTTTCATGGTAAGTTGATCAATATAACGTTGACAGGCACGCAGAGAGATCATCTCTTGTATTGGTCAATCAATTAAAGTTAATTTTATACTGACCAATCTCTTATATACACGTGTCTATATGTTGCACATGTTATATATATATATATATATATATATATATATATATATATATATGTATATGTGTGTGTGTGTGTGTGTGGCTAGATACATTTTTACCGTACATATTTCTAGACAAAAATCCGACATTTAAAAGGTGCAGTATGGGCTGAAAAATTAGATAGCTAAAACCCTCACATTTTCACATGAAAGGAAGGCTATCACATCAAATCAATATATGCTTCCTATTGGATGATTATTGTAGACTATGAGTTGGCTAGTCTTCCTCAAAGTTCAAAGGAAACAAAGATTCAACTATCCAATTATCGTGTGATGCGACTAGAATTAGGCAATGCTTGGGATCTCTATTATTTCTTTTGTAAAATATTTATCTCGAAAATGTTTGTAACAATTATTATAAACTAATTATTCATAAGAGGCCTGCAATCAATAGCAAGATTGGAAAAGGGGGACATTCCCTATATTAGTTTAGGATTGTAATTAGCTGCTCGCCGACATGACATTGAACATAATAATAATATCAACAGAGTTTGAACATATTATTATGTTTTGATTATTAGAGACTTGTTCTTTTTTCTCCGACTGATGGTCAGAACTTTATCAGTCGAGTCGAGTATTGTCTTGCTCAGATTTAGTTCATAAAATTTATCGAGTATAAAATAAAATTTGATTGAGACTCGTTTAATTATCGAGTCGAATACGATCTCGAATCGAGCCCGAACAATTTGAACTTTTCGAACGAATATGATCAGAGTATCAATAGAAATTACAATTTGAGAAGGTTCGAGTAAATTTCTAAACTTTAAAATTTTCTCATATTTGAATCATTTATATTTTGAGCTGAACTCGAATCGAATTTTTAGTTGAGCAAGTACAAATCGAGCCTAAACTGTTTACTCATTTTACAATCTTATTACTGAGAGGTCCACTAGAGATCAATTGTTGAAGAAACAACAAGATCGTTCTTTTGTTATTAATTATGTGAATAAATATTAATGATATTTTTTTAAATAAATATATAAAATACGGTAATGATATCTCTTTTAAATAAATATATAAAATACGATGAGTCATTTTTATATATAATATTATTCAATCTCATGTATCAATATCCCAATTATAATTTAACAGAAAACTAATTATTAACAAAAGTTTATATGCAAAGCATTTGCAAACTGTATATGACTTACTTGTACACGCAATATATCAAACAAACACCATCAACTTAACTCATTAGCTAGACAACCCGTGGTTGAACACACTACCTTAAGCATTACTTGGATTCATTTGTCAAAAAATATAAAAACCTTAACGATCCAATTTCAAAAATAAATTATTTTTATTGTTCTACAAAAAGAATCTAATTTGTAAAATTTACAAATATTATTATTTTATTTTTATTCCGTGTTTATTTTGATATATATATATATATATATATATATATATATATATATATATATATATATATATACATGAAAATTGAATTTTGAATTTGATGAGGTTGATAGGATTCTTTTTGTAAAACAAAGACTTGACTTGACAAATATAAGCTTAACTCTAATTTAATTCCACTGAGCAAACTACAAAAAATTCAACTGTTATGATGAAACTAAATCAATATATAAATGGATGGGTTGAAATCCATATAATGATGAAATTTGTAGAAAAGATTAATTTGTCTATAAAGATTGAAATGGTCGTAATCTTGTTGTTGATCAAAGTCTAATGGTACCATGCTCTTGGATAATTTCTAAAATTAGAGATACAATTTGACTTTCGATGTCAAACAACGGCATATTAAACTTCAAAATCAGTACGGCTCATGAAAGTTTATAATAAAATAAATTTTGTGATTAATAGTTTTTGTTATATATATTATTAATTTCTTGATTTTCGATCGAGTCTACAAATGACTGTACGTACGTAGAATATAGTAAACTAGTAATTAATTTTATGCGTGTACGTAGTTTGAAACAATTTATTAATTATCTCTTTATTTATCGCACTAATTATTTCATTAAGCTAGCCAGCCAATCTATAACAAATTCAACTGCACCCAAATCTATATCTCTCTCTGGAATATTGATGAAGTAAATGGTCTTAAGTGATCTTGACTGATGAGCAAAGATGAGGGTGAGGTAAAGGGTATTTTAGCAGTGAGGATTTTAAGGTACGTACGTCTGTGTCAAAAGGTCCAATTAATTAATTAATTTTTTTTAAAAAAAAATCAAGATAGTTGATGGTTGAATTAACCCCATATATATATATATCATGTGGAAAATACTGATGACTTATTTCTGAAATGGTGGGGCATAATATTGATAGGATTCCATTATGAGTTATAAAAATTACATTAAATTTAAAAAATAGAGCAAACAGAATGCTAATTCATCTGTCAGAATTGGTCAAATATATTTAAGATTAGAGAATCTAATCAAGCCAAGACCATTCACATCTGAAGCTCAATTTAGCTTGAAAATGAAGGGAGAAAAGAGACGGATATATATATATATATATATATATATATATATATATATATATATATATATATATATATATATATATATATATGCTTAGTTATTTTCCCTAAATTAGTAATTTTAGTTATAGTTTACAAATTAATTTATTTATTTTAAGGAACCATGGCTAGTTAAAAATAAAATTGTTGACGAAGTTGGAACATTCCAAGTGGAGTTGATGCCAAATGGTGATTGAGGTCTTTGACTTTCAGCTTATAGATAAATTAAAATTTGCTAAAATTAATTAATTGAAAACCAAAGAGGTTGGGGATGGTTAACATATAATATAACACATCACCCCACCCCAAAAAAATAAAAATAAAATATTTAAGGTACAAACTTTAATTTTTATCCCAAAAAAATGAGATAAAATACATAAAGTAAAGTGTAAATATATTATTTTGTGGGATCTATTAGTATAAAAAATATAAAAGTACTCGTGAATTTATATAATCTTGTGGGGTTATTAAGGATAAATTTAAAATTTATTTACTTTTTTAACTTTTTTTTAATATGTATATAAATTCAGTGGCGGAATCAGAACATATTTTAAGGGGGGCAAAATACATCAATAAAAAAAATTTATTTATTGACGCTTGAAGAGCTTCTTTCAGTTGTACGAGTGAGGCTTTCTTAATTTAAGGTATTAAACCATCTTAATTTTTTTAATTAAAAATAAAATCCATTATTTTTATAGAATAATTTTCTAAGATAGTTTATTGAGCAATTTTTTAGGGTTTAAAAAAATCATTTTAGTTAATATCTTTTTCCTTGGGAAATATTGCTTTATGAGCTTATTTCTTAACACGACATAAATTATCAAGACTACTAGAAATTTACTCAATAATTTTGTAAAGAAATTTTTGGACTATTTTTTAGATAAGAAAAAGAAATAAAGAAAATTCTATAGAAATAATTCTATATTTATTTTTATTCTTTTTCTTATATTCCTAAATTTATTTGTCATCATCAAAATTACATAAAAAGTGGAGACCTAATTAATAGAAAACATTTATAGTATGCATATTTAGACTAAATTAAAATTAATAGTACCAAATTCGAAAGACATTTAGGCTAAATTAAAGTTAAAAATTAGTTAAATTACTTACCAAAGTCCAAAGCAGACAAGCAGTGGAGGCTGGAGCAGACAGTGGCGGCGGGCGGAGTAGTGGCGACAGAGGCAGCTGGCACTCGGCAGCAGGAGGCAGACGCAGTGGAGCTGCGGTCTGTGGAGGCGAAGAGGGAAGAGATGAAGAGAGGGAACTGGGAAGTCTGTAAAGACTAAAGAGAGAGAGGCGGAAGAGTTGAAGACCTACTGACCTAATAAATTTATTTTTATTTTTTTTAAATTTTTTTTTAATGAAACGACGTCGTTTCATGTTATTTTAAAAAAAAAAAAATTCATCAAAACAGATCGCCTGTGTTGGTGTTGGTGTTGCAGTCGGAGTCTCGAAGAAGAAGATGTTGTCGAGTGCCGCCTGCCTGTCGGCTGCCGCCCCGCCCCGCCCCTGCTCCTCCTAGCTCCGCCTGGACCGTCATCCTATCGGGGTCAGCTGCCCCCCGTCTCCGCCTAGTTTTGCCTCTGTATAAATTATATTTTGTTCATGCTCTTGAGAACGAAGGAAGTAATATATTAGGAAAGCAGATTAATTTAGTATGGAGTACTAATTTGTTTTGATCGTCATGAGTATTGTTAAACATTAATTAAGCCCAGGTTAGTTTGACTTTTTAGTATAGTTGTAGTGTTTGCAATGAGTAGCGAAAGTAATAGTGCGATTGTGGTAATATTAGGAGGTGTATAATATTGTTATTTATTTGTTGTTTGACCAAGGTTTTAGTTTAGAGTTAAATTTAATCTGGTTTTTAATCAACTTGATGCCATCATATAATCCAAATGTAACAGTAATGTAATCGGTCATTCTCAATAGTATATATATATATATATATATATATATATATATATATATATATATATATATATATATATATATAGGAAAATGATCCATAAAAAACATTAGTTCTGGATATTGTTTCAAGTAACTGTTATCTAGCCGTCCAAAATTAGAGTGAATGGCTGAGATGAAGATCCAGCCGCTACTCCCTCTAGCGGCTCTCTCTAGCGATCAGTCAAAATACGGTCGTTTTGACTGGTCGCTAGAGGGAGTAGCGGCCAATATAAAAGAATTTGGCTTAATTACTGATTATCCTTATACATATTACTTATTAATCAGTAAAATAAAATAATAAATAATTATAAGAATAATTATAAGAATAATCAGTAATTATCTGTATACTTAAGTATGTATAAGAATAATTATTGATTATCGTTTTATGATTTTTAATTATAAATAGGAAATATAAATAAGAAATAGTGATTGAGTTTATATATTTGAGTAGGAATATAATATAAATTCAATCACTATTTCCTATTTATAATTAAAAATTATAAGACGATAATCAGTAATTATCTTTATACATACTTATTTTATTAATAATTATAAGGATAATTATTGATTATCCTTATAATTTTATATTATTTTATTTTACTAATTAATAAGTAGTATGTATGAGGATAATCAGTAATAAAGTCAAATTCTTATATGTTGGCTAGCGGCTGGGCCTCATCTCGACCATTCACTTTAATTTTAGACGGCTGAATAATAATTAATTAAAATAGTATTCAGAACTAACGTTTTCCATGAATTATTTTCACACACACACACATATATATATATATATATATATATATATAGAGAGAGAGAGAGAGAGAGAGAGAGAGAGGGAGAGGTCTCAGCATGGATGAGCATAAAATATAATGCATGGTCGTCTTAGGGGGTGTTTGATAAAAATTGAATAAATCTGAATCTGAATTAGCTGAATCTGAATCTGAATTAGCTGAATCTGAATCTGAATGAAAAAAACTGTTTGATAATTGACATGTCTAAAACATGTGAATGATAAAATTTTATTATTTTACTTCCTCTAAAAAAATTTAAAATTGTTGTAAATTTATTTAATATTACTTAATATAATAGTTAATATTTTTTTTTAAATTTTTAATTTTTTTTTACTTCATTCAGCTATTCAACTCAAAAAATTTGCCTTAGCCATTCAGCTCGTCTATCTTACCGATTCAGCCATTCAGACCAAAATAAATGCATTGACCGATTAAGCCATTCAGATTCAGCTCCATTCAGCTCTAAACAAACACCCCCTTAATGATCAGTAAGTTGTTGACTATTTCCTCCCTCCCTTAACAGATGACTTAACTGATAAAATATTTTTTTTCTTACAAATATAAGTAAAATAAATAAGTTAATTAAATAATTTTTTTGCATAAATTAATTTATCATTTGTTATACATCATATTTTTTTATTAAAATTAAATATATTAAAGAAGAGGAAAGATACTAAATTAATGAGACATACACCATACAATGACCACCCCATCTTACTTAGCTAAATAGTAAATATTCACTCACATCATAAATAAATAGTTCACATTAATTGTCTCTCCAAACTCAAAATCTAAATATAATTTAGGAAGAAAAATTATCCTTAAATCATTCTTTTTAGTACAGGAGTAAATACCATGCAATTCTTTATTAAAGTGTATATATATATACAGTCCGCTTTTTCAACGAACTAAGAACGAACCGGCTATATCGACAATTTTTTCCAGTCACTATAGTATAGAAAGCCGATTTTTTCTTTTTATGCTATAGCGACAGAAAAAACCGTCACTATAGTCGGTTCGTTCTTAGTTCGCTCACTCCAATTCGATGGTGAAAGTCGAGCTATATATATATATATATATATATATATATATATATATATATATATATATATATATATATATATGGGAACTTTTCTTCAAAGTCTAAAAGTTTAGCAACTAATAACTTAACCAAGTCTTGTCTGAAATCTTTATTGCTATATTTTTTACTCATATAAAGTGAAGCATTGAACAAGTCTCGGGCTCAATAGAATTCTCACCACAATTAATTGCCAGTCCAAAAACATTATAACCACCAGATCAGGCAGTTTTTCTGGCTAATCACTGACCTACTTTCAGCACTAAAAGTGAATTCAAGCCTTTGAATGAGTCTTTGTCTCGCTAATCCTCACACAACCAAATACATTAAGTCATCCTTACTTTTCACGATTAGAGTTACCGAAGTAAATATATAGTGATCGAAAAATTCGAATTCATAAATATATTAGACAGATAACAGATATTCAGTATTCAATATTCATATTCGTGTTTGAAATTCGTATCAGAATAACTTGTATATATATATATATTAATAATTTAATTATCAATTATTATATATTAAGTGAACATAATTTTTCAAATAACCTTCCTTACGTATATAATAATTAATTTTTACTATCATACAAAAATTATTTTTAAAATATGTCATTTCAATTTTAAAAAATAGAAAATAACACTTTTAAATATTATATTAATAAACTGAAATGAATTCATTTAATTTTAATTAATGTATTTTTACTATTGTGAAGTGTGAAATATCTAAAATGTATCATTTAACCAGAAAATTATATACTATAAGAACAAAATTATAGTTATCAAATATTTTATTTTCAAAACTTATGTGCGAGAAAAAGTGTGTGGATGATAAATTAGTATTTTCATTGAAAGTGTTGTTAATTTGATTCTTTCACTATGATATTTAAATTCTGATCGATTTTTATGATCAATGATGGATGATGACGTGCTTGACATTTTTATTCCCTTTATAATTAGGATATTTAATTAATATGTATTGTTTGAGCATTAAATGATGAGTAATTATTTAATTTTTTATTTTTTATTTTTCTAAATATTTTGAATGAATTGTTTATTAGGTAACTAATAAACGAATTCAGATACCCGAATATTCGGATAATTTGTTCATTCGAATAAAATAAACGGAAACAGATATTATCTGTATTCGGATATTATTTCGAATACCGAATATGAATAATATTTTTAAAATTCACCGAATACTGGATACGAATACGGATAAAGTATTAATTTTTTAAATACGGATACCACTATATTCGAATCCGTATATATCTGTTTACAACCCTAATTAAAGTCTCAATTTGTTTTTATATGATTTGAAAATTGAAATCTTCTTTTCATAATAATTTACTTAAAAGTAACACTTATTTGAAATTTAATCAAAATGAAAAGTGATTAAGTTAAATTTTATTTAATATTATTCATATTTCTATTTAAATTAAATAAGAAGATTATAGACCAAAATTATAAACCAGTAACTTTTCTGTTTTATTATAAAATGTGTCACGGTTAAGATGACACTCTTATTATGGGAGGAGAAAAAATATATATATTTATTACATTCATTGTGAACTTGGAAAGGTACTTCTGAGCCTTGCATGGGTTGAATATTATTATTATTATTATTATTTGCTTGTGCATGAGTTTTAAATTAATTTCTTTTTTATTTTTAATTTAAAAAAAAAATTTAGATGAACATAAAAATTAAAAACGTATGTATTTACTTTTTCTTATTTATATTTTGATCGTATCAGAGAGTAAAAATTTGTTTTCGGGGTGGGTCATGCATGGTGGGGGCTGGTGAGTTAATTTTGAAAGGTGTCAACGTCTAAGAGATTCTTTTTTAAGTGCACACACCAAACAAAAAACCTGCCCATGACCTCTTTTGTATATTTTGATTAGGACATAAAGTTTATTATAAAAATGTGTACCCATTTATATATATATACAATTATGTAATATATAGTCATTATAGGGACGATTTTTTTGATCTATAGCGACAGTTCAACCGTCACCATAAATATTCTGGTCTATTAGCGACGGTTGAACCGTCGCTATAGCCTAAAATAATCGTTGTCATAACAAGACTATGTACTACACAGTTGTATATATACATATAACCATATATATATATATATATATATATATATATATATATATATATATATATATAGAACAGATCTAAAGTATATCTCTCTTAAATATCATACATTTATTAAAACTACGTCATTTTAATGATTTTTTTTAAAACAAGTGGAACCACGGGTGACATTTTTATAAATAAAAAAAAAAAAAGTTGGACTACTCTCTTTTAATATTATTTTATTTTTTAAAAGAATCATCAAAACAACGTAATTTTAATAAAAATATATTATTTAAGAATGATATATTATTTAAGAAATATACTTTAGATCCCTCCAATATATTTATATACTTTATGTCACATATAATGGACACAACTTCGGTCAACAATCTCATGCAGAGTCCCACTCTTCTTCTACTTCTTCCCCTTAATTATTCTTCCCCTTCCCCTTCTCCTTCCCCTTAATTATATATTTATACATGTTTGTATAGTTTATGCTCCCTCGGCTTTAAAATATAAAA
Organism: Panax notoginseng; assembly: GCA_016801055.1. Lineage (NCBI taxonomy): Eukaryota > Viridiplantae > Streptophyta > Magnoliopsida > Apiales > Araliaceae > Panax > Panax notoginseng. The sequence goes on from CM029014.1 coordinate 232,700,628, forward strand.
TAATTAAATTTACATTATTTAAAAATTAAAATTTAATTTAAATTAAATTTTTTCAAAGAAATATTATTATTATATATAATATATTCGTCTTTCATAATTAAATTGACCAATTTCAAGATTAATAATTAAGCAAATATATTAAAAATTTTGAAATCAAACAATTTGACTTTGATCTTATGACATTAATTTCTTGCCTATATATAATAAATTTAAAAATAAATTTTTATTCTAAATATGATTAATTTGATCATAAAAAATCAATTAATATAAATAAAATTGAATGAAGGGAGTATATTAATTCATAGAAACCATCTAGTGTGAAGTTCGTCAATTGTTTTGTTTCAAATGACATGACATCTTCCATATATTAAATATATTTTTATCTTATTTAATATCACATCATCTGAAAGATTGAAATACATTTAATATTTAAAAAAAAATAACTAACTTTAGTAATCTAAATTCTCTTTCATACTACACAAATTCATAAAATCATCATAAGGCACAAACGATGCATTTTATGTGTTTGCCTCACATTGACTTCTACACATTACATGACATATATTTGTCTCCACCTTACATATAGCTCTCTCTCTCTCTCTTAAAAAATAAAAATAAAAATAAAAAAAACTATAATATTAAATAATATTCAAATATTGTTTATAGTAATATTTTTTGAGACTTCATTACTTAAAATTGTTGTATGATAAAAATTCACAAGTAATTATAAAAAATCTCAAAACAATTGCTAAATTTGTGAAATTATAAAAAAAATACAACATTATCGAATTTTCTCTAAAGTTGAATTAGTGGGAAGAATTAGGTCAAGCCGCTAGACGAGAAACAGAGAAACAAAGGCTATTGAAGGGACTAAGGTAGTATAGGATATGAACTTTGTAGAATTTAATACTACCTCTATTCCAAGATTAGATATACATTTTGATTTTTTAAAGTCAATTCGCGAAATCATAAAACTCAAATTGATAAAAGTTTGTTCAAATTTTAAAAACAACAAAGATAATAATAATAATAATTAGTAGTATTTTATAGTTAGTTTACAATTATTATATTTGTTGTATTAAAACTAAATAACTTTATATCAATTTTGAATTTTAAAATTTCGTGAATTGCCTTTAAAAAATAAAAATGTATATCTAATTTTGGAACGGAGATAATATTTCAAATCTAAATTTTAAATTTTTTATTAAACACCCAAAAATTTTATTCTCTTACTGTTTGACCCTTGAAAATTCAGTGAGATCAATTGACCCCACTGCCCCAAGCTAGATCCGCCCATGATAGAATAGCAAAATTGTATAAAAGAGAATAAAAAAAAAAGAAAAAAAAGGTGCATATATTTCATTTGGTTTTATAAGAATCGGAAGGGGATATAGTTAAGAAATTTTTTTAATTGATGGTAAATGTTTTTTAAAGTGTTATATACTTAGAAAATTGATATTTTAATTTGAATCTTTCTTACATGAAAGTGTAACCCTCTTACTATTAATGTGAAAGAGATCGTATGAAAATATCAATTTTTTATATAAAAATATCAGAGAAACCTGTATTTATCACATAGTCTAATAATTTTGAACAGTGCAACGTTTTTACAATAATTAATATATAGTGTAAAGTAGTGGCTCTTGTTTGTGTTTGAAGTAAACTTTTTTCTCTTTTTGTGGGAATATTTATAGATATCATGTCATGAATCGTTTGTTTGGTAAGTTGGCTAAAATTTGGTGAGTGTCTATTCATAATTATGGGACCTTCTAACCAGCCTAGCTAGGTAGCTAATTAATTATCTTTTCCAAAAAAAGTTAATTTGGAGACAAGACACACACTTGATTGCCAAATTATATGCCTAATCAACAAATTAAGTAGCTAGGATCAATCCAATCTCATATATATACTAGTACTATATAATACAATATGTTCAAGGGGACTGATCGATAAACAAACCCATACGATTTCAGATTAATTAGAAGCTTGTTTTGATCATTTTTAAAAAAATATAATTAACCTACCTCCTTCCCAGAATTACTGTCTCAATATTTCTCAATAATGGACTAAAAAATTACAATCATTTATCTACTATTTATACGTTGACACGTCATTTTTAAATTATTTTTATAAGATTTTTTTTGTAAATGCATGTAGCAATACATATTAATTTTAGGAGAGAATATTGGTCATAAATTAACATTGAAAAAAATTGGTGAATTTTCTGGAAAAACCTTATCAATAGGAAAGAAATGTTAAATTTTTCCATATCTGGACTACTTGATTAATATATGGCGGATGCATGATCACCAAATATTTACTATATATTTATATCATTTGCCGACGTCAATATATCTCACGTTTAAAAAACTTGTGCTGATTTACCATTTCAATATTATGGGTTTGACTAATTAAAGTACTCATTTTTGGCCAAGTTTTTTCTTTGCTACGTACGTGCATTAGATTTTAATTAAAGTTTGTGTTAGGGTTCGACTAATGACCATTACAATAGGATAATCGAGAGTCTTGTTCTCCAGTGAGTTGGGATTGCACGGGGCAACACCCTGAAAACCAAGCGTAAAGTGCAATTAGGCATTAGGATTTATTATTAGCTCGGTATTAAGTTTTACTAATGTATTAGGTATATCATGGATTTGAACCCATATTATAGCTACTAGAGTTTTTTAGTTTTTATAAAACATTGTTGGGTGTGTAGACCATTGTAGAGCGTGTGAGATATGCATCTAATGAATATATCAAACAAGTAGTACTAACAGTCAAATTGGTGAACTTATTAGATAGATATATTAGACATATCGTGAGTTCGTATTTTTACATACTTTATATAATTTTTGTGTGATTGTAATATTATTCGTTCTTAAATTCTAACAGCTTGCTATTGTAACGTTTAGTACATTTAAACTTCTAAATGCACCATATTATATTTGGTTTTGGTTTTGGTTTTGGTTATGGTTAGTAGGGTTTGAGCCTCTACTGCTGTATTTTTGAGTTGAATACATTACGTTTAAAATAAAAATTTTAAGTACGTTTCAAAAATACTAAGCACTCCAAATTTAGTTTGTGTAACTAGATAGTTGATCATATATACGTTTGGATTGGATTCTTGATATTTAGTCACTATATATATAAAATATCAATAAGAATGAGAGAGATGAAGTTCGGTCATGGTGACAGTGGTTATGATCATATATCAGTTAATAAATAAAAAGTTAAATGAGACTCTACTCAAGAGGGCATATATATAACCTTTCTTTCCATACAAGTCTAACAAAGTATGAGAAGAAAACAAACCAGAAGCTCATAATAGTCTTTGAGACCCTAACCTGGTAAAAGGGATCGAAAGAAAGGTAGAGAGAAACAAATTAAGCAGCATACAACGTAGCTCAAGCTGCTATATATTAATTATAATTTAATATAATTATATAACCCTTGTTTTTTATTAATATATATATAGTTAGCTTTGACCAAATTTTACAAGTAATTAATTAAAAGTTGATTTTTCCATCTCTCTTATTTTTCTACTGCCCAAACACAATCTCTCTCTCTCTCTCTCTCTCACACACACACACACACACACATACTGATCATGGATATCAAATTTAATTATATGGAACTGGCTTAATTTCTTCCAACTGTTCTTTTTTATAAAAAAAAATTAATTTTATTTTTATGTAGAAGATGGTGGGGAAGATTCTTCTGGGGTAATTTTCCTCAACCTCTTTTTTACAACTCCTGTACCCAACTGGATACAAATTTAAATTGCTATTTTATTTTTAATAAGAAATAAATATTATTCTACAAATAGTGTTTCCTTGGCAAAATTTACAATTTTTAAAGATATGTTTTTGTTTCATATCATCTCCTAAAATATAACAGAATGCTATTATATATATATATATATATATATATATATATATATATATATATATATATATATATATATATATATATCTTGGTCTCCAACTCGATCTCCCTGGCTCCATTTTTTCTATGTAGAAATGGTAAATGTGCCTAACTTAGGCAAGAGACTAAATTATATTATGATCAACATGCATATGTCACGTGGTCAAACAATTGCACGGCAAGACTACAAAACAATTAAATACTACACCAAATTATATATCATCATGAGCTGAACTATATATAGGAATTGCGTTCATATATATATATATATATATATATATATATATATATATATATATATATATATATATATATATATGAACGCAATTTAATTAAGTACATTGAGAATTTATACAGGATGTTATCATTCCCGCAAAGAAAATTAAGAGTTATTAATTATATCATGAGATAAAGGCCTTAATTAATTATTAATTGCTAATTTCAGTCTTCACATTACGTGTTAAACACTTAATTAAATTATAAACAGACGCGGCCGGAATCTTAGAGCCGCTTTTAACTTTCTCAAAGCAATTAAAAATATACGTACGTGATCATATATATACACATTGCCAGTATAACCATATAATTAATTTATATCATTAAATAAGAATTAGGAGAAAATCAAAAAGTTTAGATATCAGAAATGCATCTTATTCATTTAGTTAAATGATTCTTATCTACATAAGTACACCGTCTTTTCATATTATCTAGTAGTACTTAATTTCTTGTAAAATACTTTATACCAAGTACCGATGGCACACGCGCTACGTGCGTAAATTATATAAGATAAAATAAAAAATTTATAAAATTTAGAGAACTAAATAAAGAGATAGAAAAAATTAATATAAATGGAACAAAATACTAGTACAATTAAAGTTATAAGAGTAAAAGAGCGGGAAAATATGTGACACAAAATCACCACCTATTTGAGCGGCTCCCGGAGCCGCTCTATAAAATAGAATTAATAAAAGTTGACATGATATGAATTTGCATATGGTAAAAGATAAAAGTGTGCTTCTAATTAAGGGTCATGTAAATGATTCGAGTTGACTCGAGTATTGAGTTGTTCAGATTTGATTATTTATCGAGTATAAAATAAAATTTAATTGAGGCTCATTTAGCTATCGAGTCGAACACGATCTCGAATCGAGTCCGAGCAGTTTGAACTTTTCGAACGAATATGATCTGAGTTTCAATAGGAAATTATAATTTGAGGATTTATCGAGTAATTTATCAAATTTTAAAATTTGCTCATATTTGAATCATTTATGTTTCGAGTCGAGCTCAAATCAAACTTTTAGTTGAGCAATTACGAATCGGACCTGAATTATTTACTCAGTATTACTTGTAATGAATAAGATTAAGAACCAATTAAGCTAGGTCCATTAGCTTGATACTAAATGTTATGGCTGAGCACGGAATCAAATTGGAACCAAAATCGTATCAAAAATCGTACAAATTAAAACCGCACCAACGGTTCCGACGTATGTGACGGTTTTATGTGGGTTGAAAAATCAAATTTACGGTTTCGGTTTGGTTACTAGTCAAAACCACACGCATAAAACCGAAACCAAACAGCATCATAAAAATTAATTAATTATACAATTCTATTACAAGAGAGATGTTTTAATAATTCACCTTGTGTAATGAACCTCTCGTGAAAATTAAGCTACTAATTCTGAATTTGGATGGTATCGATCTACATGATCACTATCACCATACAAATCTCATACAATTATCTCTTTTACAACTTTAATATTGTGTGATGCTAAATTATTAATTTAAATTGCATAAATTTTTGTTGTTTCAATTGGATTTGGAACCGAAACTGCACCAAATGGAACCGCACCGCACGATTCAAAATCAAACTGCACCACTTATAAACGGTTTTATGTGCGATTTTAAATTTGTCAAACAGTACTTAAGTGGTTTCGTATGCAGTTTGGACACCAAACCGTACCGTGCTCATCCCTACTAAATGCTAGCGCATTTCTAAACCACTCACGTGCGGTGCACGTGACCAGAAAATGACGAAGGCTCCTCATCAGCAGGACAGCAACGGAGTGAAACAGCTACATTATACCCATTATACCGCAGCGCATCTCCCACGTGCCAAGTCAAATTGTCGGCTACGGTCAAAAGCCGGTGGCAAGTTGGGACACGTGTATGAGGGGAGCCACCACAGTTGTTAGACTTATGCGAAACAATATATTTGACCATTCTTTTATTTTCTCTCTCATTTAAAGGACTGACTGGATTCCTACTAACCACAATAATAGTCATCGCTGACTTATCACCCCCCATAAACACTGACATTCCCAATCCCATATAATTACGGCTTAACTTTATTCTTTTTTATACTCCTGCCCCACAAAACAAATAATAAATTCTTGTTAATTAATTAGGTTTTTAATTCATTTTTACTGTTTTATTTTTATTTTGTATTTAATTTTATCGCCGATCAAAAGGTTAAGATTATAAAAGAAATTTCTTGAGCTCATCTCTTTAAATTCATCCTAATAAAGTACGTAGCAAATAGTAACATTAATTTAGACCGAGAAATTAATAAAATCGTACAAAATCATCAAAAAAGTGATGAAAAAAAGAGTTAAAAAATAATATCACATATAAATTTTTTAATAAGAATTTTAAATGGTTGAACAAAAGTTTTTACACATTTGTTACTTTTGGAACAAAAGAAAATATACGTATTATATAGAAAATGATGATGATGAAAGTTGCATAGAGCATAGTAGGGTAGTTTATGGAGTTGACATATAAGGTATTTATAATTGAAACCATATGCATGTGAGCTCAAATCTTATTTGTAACATATATATTAATAAAAGAATATATGCAACATAACCAATATTTTTTTTTAAGGATGATATTAAATATCTACAGCTTTTATAATTATTGTTACTACGCAGATCGAGGCAATACAATATTTATATGCGATAAAAGATTTTAATTGAAAATTTTTGTACTCTAGACATAAAATTATAGTTAAAATGCATGTGACACGTGACATAATTGTATGTATATATTCCTTTTCTTCAATTAATCAAGCAAAAATAATTAATTGATCTCCTAGCCAGCTTATTGGCTTTATGAATAATTAGGAATATATATATATATGAAATAGCAATAACAAGCAATTATGCGTGAAATTAAAATATACTCAAATTTAAGAGGGAAATGAATTGAATGTATAAAAAAAATGAAAAATTGTGGTCACCAATAATACAAACAATGTAAGACTTAGCTTTTGTCAAACAACCTTTATAAAGTGGGGCTACAAGTTGTCATTCAAAGCTCTACATAACCTACCATCTCTCTCTTTCTCTCCCACAAAACAAAAGGAAGAAAGGAAAAAAAAAAAAAGAGTAATACCATAACCAAATTTCCTTGTCAAAGCTTAAAAAAGACTCCTTAATCAAAGCTCGTCAAACTCTTTCTCTCTTCATTTTCTCCTTCCTTCCTGGCTTCTTCTCCATATGTCTGATCAACAACCTGCAAGAGATCTCTACTACCATGATCCATTCCATGATCCTTCTTCACTCATGACCTTCACCGAATGTTTACATGGATCTACTGATTATGACACTCTTGCCACTGCTTTTGGCTTGTCATCTTCTTCTTCAGAACCCTTTTCTACTCCAAAAGATGATCAGAAGCCGAAAATGGAGACCGGAGAAACCCCGGTTACACCAAACTCTTCGGTCTTTTCGTCGTCCACCGAGGCCGGTGATGATGAAGAAGGCAACAATATTAGCAAGAAAGACAAGCAACCGAAAGTGACCGGAGAAGATGGAGGAGAGAGTTCAAAGAAAGTGTAAGTAATTATTTGCACCAATATTTATATATAAATAGTTCTTTTACAAATTTTTTTTATTTTTAGAATTTTGATAATTAATAGTCAAGTGAACTGAATTGCTTTGAATTTATAGGAGCAAGGCGAAGAAGAAGGGAGAGAAAAAGGAAAAGGAGCCAAGATTTGCTTTCATGACAAAGAGTGAGGTTGATCATCTTGAAGATGGATATAGATGGAGAAAATATGGACAGAAGGCTGTCAAGAATAGCCCTTATCCAAGGTTTCTGTTTAATTTTTGTGCTTTTTACATGAAACCCTCTTTTTACTTTGATTTGGATTATATTAATTTGGATCTTGGTTATGCTAAAATTTATTAACATTTTCTTGGGATCAAATCTTCAACTTTCTTAGTTTGATTAGTAAAAGGGGAATCTTTTGCATATATATATATTGAGTTAAAATCCAAAACTTTCTTGGTCTAACCTTTGAAAAGACTTCCAAAAGAGAAACTAGGACTTGTGTTCACACAACATTAGGGTTTTTGAGTAGTGGGTACATATTACTTATAAGAATACACAAAACTCACTCTCACACACACATGACTCAATTCTTGGACAAGTCTTTGGATATGAGATGGAAAATAATTCTACATTATTGATTAACTTATAGTACGTAATATCCATAAAATATAACGTTTCCTTTATACTAGCTATCTTGTTTAATTTTTCTTTAATATTTGAACATTAATTGTTTTTCTAAAAAAGAAAAAATAGTCAATCAACAACTAAATTTGATTTAATTTGACATTGCAGAAGCTACTACCGGTGCACTACACAAAAGTGCACGGTGAAGAAGCGCGTTGAGAGGTCGTTTGAAGATCCCTCGACTGTGATTACAACATATGAAGGAACACATAACCATCACTTACCGGCAACTCTTAGGGGAAATGTTGCCGGAATGTTTCCTCATTCTATGCTAAATCCGGCACTGGCGGGTGGACCGAGCTTTCCTCATCAAGAATTTTTAGTTCAAATGCCTCCAGCTATGATGAATAATCATCCCATTTACAACTATGGCAGTGGAAGTGGAATTACAAGCTCTTCTATTTATCATCATCATCAGCAGCAGCAGAATAATACTCTCACTCCATTTCAGCAGCTCCAACTTTCTGACTATGGCCTTTTACAAGACATTGTTCCCTCCATGGGTTTTAAACAAGAGCCATAACTAATTAAAGCTCCAACAAACTCTAACTCTGGCCAAGGGTTTTTTCTATATATATATAGTAGGTATAATATATGTATCTCTCTCTTGGTCGTGTACTTAGTAGTATAATTATATATGCATCTTTAATTTATGCTTGGTTATGAAACTATTATTATCTCTTGAGCTAATTTCAGAACCTTCTTCATTTTATTAGAACTGGATCTTTATATATTAATTGTTGTTTCTTTATTCATATTGTTTCATATATATAAATTAAAGCATTATTCTACACTGATCAACCCTAGGGTTCAAATACATAAACATATGTATATATATATATATATATATATATATATATATGCATGTATATCAGGAATTGATCTAGTGCATGAACTTTAGCTTGACCGTCTGTTAATCAACCATAACATAGAATTATTATGAGATTACTATATACAAATGTCTGAGCATAGCTTATATTTGAAGGAATATATATGTTGCCTAGAGCATATTAGATTATTATTATTCATTTTACATGGAAAATCATGCATGAGATTACACCAAATCGAATGAGTTATGTACTTATGTTGAAGTAATTAATTGTAGTTTAAGTTGATTTGTAAATTAAAATGTTGCCAAATCATATTTATGCAGTATTGAGTCTTATATTGTGTTGAAATGTATGTACTTAGTAAGCCAGGAACAACTAGAAAGGGCTTTGAATTTATATGATGTTCATGCCTAGATTTCCATTGAGAGATTAAGACATGTAAGAAACTAGTTTGAGTCCTACACGCGGAACAAAATGTCCAATTTTTCTGTTTGTGTATACTTATTTTTTTAGTTTATATAGTCTTTTTTTCAAATTGCTAATGTTTTTTCATCAGAACCAATCATTATATATCTACAATAGTTAAGCCAATACATTTTTTAGCTATTTGTCTTATTGTCTAAACATCCAACTCAAATCGATTGCCCATGAGTGAAGTAGCCCACTAGGTGTGGTGTATATGTTGTTGGTTTATTATGAGATCGACTTAATTTGTATTTTGAGTTAAGTATGCAAACATTATATATATTGGGTGCATGACATTGATTACTTTAGCCTTTAGGTGTTGCGGGGTGATTATTGCATGCTTAATTTAGCCTAATGTTTATGGAGGTTTACTTGCATTGACAATTTCAAGTTTGAAGATGAGCAATCCAAACGATCAGAAAGTTTTTTCGTTATGAAGAACACGATGAAGAGGAACACAACTTAACTACACCCTTCTTAATTACATTAACAATCAATTGAATTTATTAAAGATACGTGCATGCATCTTTTCGTTATGCATGCATGCTAACTAAGATCGATAGTTTAAATTTTTTTTTTCCCCCTTTAATTTTAAAATTATTTTTGTTTTTATGCAAATCATAAAGTGTGAAGATCTAGTTGAACAATTGAGAAAAGCTGGATCCTTAATATGGTGGGAAATTTGGGTGAGGTCGTCACATACATATATATATATATATATATATATATATATATATATATATATATATATATATATATATATATATAGCATTACTCTACTCTATTAAGCTATTCATAGCAAAATCTCATGCTAAGGTTTAACCAAATTAATCACACCAGCCAGCCCTTGACGGATCTCGATCAGCTTCTAGATCGATCTACTGCACTACTCACTAAATAATTTAGGGTTTAATTTTATCGAGAAATACTTGGGCTCAGAGGATGTTCCCCTGCCCTTAATTTCTCGCCTAAAAGTAATCATAATTCGAACATCATCGATCCATGCACGCACAGTGAAAGACAAACAAACAAACACTATTTCTAATTATTGATGCCATATTTTTACTCATGTCAGTTAATCATAGCCCTTGCAATCCTTGATGGAGCCAGCCAGCCAGCCGGCCACAAGTTTTAGTCAATGTGCATGTGCCTAATTTTAATTTGCTATAGGTAATTACATGTGGTGTCTGTAATTGGTTAAGTATCTGAATATATATATATATATATATATATATATATATATATATATATATATATATATATATATATATGAGAAAAATATATGTATACAGCTGTGTAGTACACAGTCAATTATGACGACGGTATTTTAGGCTATAACGACGCCACGACGGTTTCACCTGTTACCCGTTATCATTTGTTAAATCTTTAAATAAATGTCATCACAATCAGTTTGGACAATAATTAACATCTCAAAAAAAGTTACCAAACATGATTTCAATTTTCTTCCCTAAAACTAACTACCTAACAAGACACTCTCCTACCATTATTTGGCATTTTCCCTCCTTTTCTAAAAGATATGCATGTTCTCTTTTCCTTTGATCGATCACAATAAGATTGGATTATATATAAACAATTAAAATTAAATACTTTCTTTTCAAATCAAATGTATATACCAAAGGTAGGTTTCTCCCATTATAATATAATAATTAATTAGAAAATAACACTAAAACCTTGTCTTAGACACTTTAATCAAATTTTATAAACGAGTACTTTTATCAAAAACAAATAAGTTCAAATTAAAATTTTTAAACTCAATTTGTAAAATCTTTTAAAGTATACATGATTATGTCTATTAAAGTAAAATTAATTCATCAATCCAAAAATCCTAGTAAAAATGAGTTTTTGTTTTTTATGGAATGAAAGTGGTATTTTCATGTCTCTTATTAGTTGGACAAAAATACCATGTTCAGAAATTTTTGAGTTTAAATTCTTGTCTAGATACACAAATTAATGAAATACTCCCTCTCCCCAAAAAAGAAGTAGACTTAAATGGTAAAAAATCTTACCCTTAAAAAGATGACAAAAATATTATACAAATTTTTATTTTTACAAAATTATCCTTGACTTACTATCATATTTTACTTACCTCAATAATCAACCAATTATCACATCACTAATATTCAAAACCCAATATAATTAAAAATATTAACTCATACAATTATCAACTTATCACACTTCTTGAGCACGAAGGTAGATTGAAATAATATATATATATATATATATATATATATATATATATATATATATACTCCTAATTTTTTTTATTACTTTAATATGTATAAAAATTGTATTTCCGTCATCCGAGATCGTTATCATTTTTAAATAATAAGAAATCAACAGATTATTAATAAAAATATTATTTTCACAATAAAAATATTATATAGCGGCGGTGAAAACAATACTTCCTCCGTCCCAAATTAACTGCTCAGTTTTGACTTTTTAAAGTCAAATTGACCATTTTTAAAACTAATATTTTTACTATTTTTGCTAAAATATAGGTGAAGTGATTATAACCAAAAGAAAGTATATATAATTTATTACTAATCCCAATTTTTATAATTTTAGAAATATATGTATATATGCTTAATTATTAATTCTAAAAATAGTTAATTTAACTTAAAAAAGTCAAAACTGAGCAATTAATTTGGGACGGAGGGAGTAATAATTTGTGTTGTGGATCTAAGGAACACGAAAGCAATAGAGCAACAAAAACAAAACCACAACCACCGTTAACGGTTGGTTTGATAAAAGTTCAGACGCACGTATATAATACATAGACACAATTATACATATTCATATACATATACATATATATATAGAGAGAAAGTGGAACGAGAGAGGGACATCACTTCCGAAGTAGGTGTATTGTCAATTCTTGAAGCAAACGATCGACGTCAAATTGACACCTCGTTGCTTCAGATCTCTCCATTCTCGACCGACTGCCTTCCTGTTTGTTAGGGTTTCAATTTCTTCATTTCATATATAAGTAATTTCAATCCTCGTATATACATACAGTTTTCACATTTTCTCATACAGGTGCGCTCTCGATTCGACACTATAATTTCAATTTCTCAATTTGAGTAAATGTTGCCTGAATTAATTTATAAGTTTTTGAAATTCTCAGTTTTGAATCGCGACAGAAATGGTGGTTCCTGGCCCTGTTACAGCTGGACAGGTACAATGCTGTTCTGTAAATTTACTGTCATCAGTTAAGAGTTAGTACTGACATTTCTATGCGGATGAGTATTAGCTTGGATTTAGTCGGTTATTTGGCTATAGATCTTTGTCGTGTATTGGAACTGCTAAATTACAACTACATTGGTTTGATTTCGTGAAAGTTTATAACTTTGTGAAGTTCAATATATATACACATGATTAGTTTCAAAAGATGTTGGAGGAATTCGCTTGACATGCTTCATAATTGTTGCATTCCATATTGTTGCAAAATATGTGCATTTCTGAATATAATATAATATATATATATATATAGTCCGGATCTTAAGCTCACCACTTATCTAACTCACCCAAGCTCACCCCCCTTTAGCAACGGACCCGGCGACGGTTCGGTCATACAACCTTCGTCTATACTTTTAGCGACGGACAACATATAGCGTCGCTAAAAGTATAGACGACGGTTGTATGACCGAACCGTCGCCGGGTTGTCGCTAAAGGGGGGTGAGCTTGGGTGAGTTGAATAAGGGGTGAGCTTAAGATCCGGACCGTATATATATATATATATATATATATATGTTTATATTAATATTATTTTCAGTTAAATTATCTAACAGAAGCTGTACTAGTGGTTCAAATTCAAAATCTAAATTTATGTTTGTCTGTAGGAGTGCAGATTGAATTTTAGTGATATCTGTTTATATGACCAAATCCAAAAAAGTGAATTATCTGTGTGATTGAATAACTGACTGTCTTTGATCTGGATGAGTCAAAACTTATAAACTAATAGTGAAGTTTCCACAAAAGTTAAGATGTTGGAAGTTTAATTAGTTGAATGGTCAATTCCATGTCATCCAGGAATTTCCAGATGAAGATGCATGCGTGCTAGGACTGATAATTTATGTGTCTGAACTGCCAAAAAAAAAATAGTAATATCATTGATGAATACAGTTTTATTATTTTAGTTTGTAAGTTGGGAATTGTCTTTACACACTAAGTAGAAAGAAAAGAAATTTGTTTATTTTGGACTACTTTGTAAGAGAAACATGTTTTTATGGTGGATATGCTCATTAACTTCAGCTGCAATATGTTTAGCGATGCACTCAGTTTATTGTATATTTGGTTCTCATTATTTTGTTAGTATTAAGTTGCTTAATAGCTCTATCTTAGTTATCTTGGTTTTTTACTATTTAGTATTTTTACACGTCTTAGTTTAATGAAACCTTTACTATCATGGTTCAGGTGTCATTCTTGCTGGGAATTATCCCAATTTTTGTCGCATGGATACATTCTGAGTGGTTGGAGTACAGGAGGTCTTCATCCTTATCCAAAGTGTAAGTTTCTTTCTGAAACATGCAAGTTGTTTACTAGAAATTTCTTTTACATTCTCCTATTCCATAATTTATTAGTAGATAAAATGTATGAGTTCCTGGTTAACTGATACTTTTCTCAGGTTATTCAATGTATATAGCCATATTAATAATGTGTCTAATTACAGAAGGATTATTTAGTACTTGTGAGTTGCAGTTCCTAGAGTGGGAACCTTCCTCTCAAAGGTATATTATATGAGGTTACACTACTAAAAATGCATAGTAGAAGTTCCGTCATTGAACTTACATATAAATAAATAAATTAAGTCATGTCATTGAATCAAGAGACCTTAACTTTTAAGATACGGAGGGATGTTAAAAGGAGCCATAAAGAAGACGAGAAAATAAACTTTAATTGCATTGGACTCGCCATCTGACTTTCACTTATGTCTTGTCCAACTTTTCGGTTGTAGATACCATATGATACCATGCGATATCTGTAAGTTATTGCGATACAATTGTATTAAAATACTGGATACTTGTCAATTAAATTTGTAATGCTGAGTTGAATATTAATTCGATTTGTAAGATTGAAGACTCTAGTATTAGCACATATAGTACCGTCGTACATCAAACATATTTCTTCTTTTCAGATTTGCTAAGATTGAAACACTTGTGCAAGTATGGAATTGGGAATAGAGTATTTAAGTTGGTTTAGTAGTTTATAAGAAGTTTACCATATATTTTCTGGAAGCATTTTGATCATGCTAGTTTATCTAACTGTTTGATTCACATTTAAAGAGTTGACATATATATTTTGATTTATATCACTACTTTAATAAGGACTGAAATGATCTTTCTGTGCTAATATCTTCTCAAACTGACTATTTGACTGTTTTGGGCAGCAGTCATTCAGACACCAATCTGGTTGATTTGGGAAATGAAACGATTAAGGAAGATGATAGGGTTGTTTTACTGGAAGGAGGGCTCACAAAGTCAGCATCTGCAAAGCAGTCTACTTCATCAATTAAATCAAACTTAATTAGGTGCATTTGCATTTGATTATGTAGCATTTTGATGGAGCCTTTTTCCCCCATTATCTTCATACTAGCGTTGCTTACCTTATGCAACTGTGAAAATTTCAGATTTCTAACAATGGATGACTCGTTTTTGCTAGAACATCGAGCAACTTTGAGATCAATGTAGGTCATATCATTGTGTTGATGATGGTTGCATACAAATATAACTGATCATTCTTTCTTATATTTATCGTTGCAATTTCTTGTAGGTCTGAATTTGGGGGAATTCTTTTCTATTTCTACATATGTGACCGTACGGATATATTTTCACAGTCTGCCAAGGTGCTTCTGTCCTTGCTATGACTTTATTATACACTATTACAATTGACTTTTTTCTGGCATGTGTACGATTATGTAAATCTGCTGAATTCAGTGTTCATGGAGCATCTGGTTGGAAGAAAATCTTCTATATTATTTTCATTTATATACTCATCATTGTGATTTCTGACAAAATGCATGAACTTAGGATTCAAATACTTCTTCACAAGCATGGCTCCTTCAAAGAATTTAGTGTTTTGCGTAAATTTGTCCTGATCAATGTCTTTTAATGTACTTTTTACTTTTGTACTTCACAATATTAAATATAGGGAACTGATATTTCCACATAGAAAATTGATATTTGCACATGATTCCTCTCACGTAAATAATAAGTGGGTCTCACATCCATGTGAAAGAGACTCATGTGGAAATATCATTTTTTTCATGTGGAAATATCAGTTTCCTAAATATATGCTGAAAACTAATTTTTGATTGTTTAATATCAATCACTGCTGCATCAAAAAGGACATTAGTAATTCAAGTTGGAATTTTATACAAGATTTAGCTTCTTTGTCCAAGTCTGAATTAATGAACTTCGTTTGGGTAAGGAAATAGGTCACTGATGGACTACCAATATTAGTTTATACCATCTCAAATGAATCTAGATAATTTTTTGCTTTTCGTGTTTGATTATAGTCTGTCAGGGGCTTGAACCTGCTCTCCTTTTGGAGAGAGATGCAATACTACCTTGAGCTTTTAGGGTTGGTGTGGTATTACTATAGGAAAAAGTTCATAATTTATGGGAAAATATCTGCATCTTTTAATTCTCATGAGTTTTGGATTTTAATGTTTCTATTAGAAATATGGTTCTTTAGGTTTATCAAACTCTGGGAAGTTCTGTGTTATAAATGCATATTGATGAAACAGTAGGCTATATCATATATTGTTTTAGTCTGATGAATATTTAATTCGATTTTCCTTGAACAGAGCTACAGTCGCGATCTTTTCCTCTTCCTGTTTATTCTTCTTATCATAGTTTCAGCAATAACTTCGCTCAGAAAACATAACGACAAGTCGTCTTTTTCTGGGAAAGCTTTACTTTACCTGAATCGGCATCAGACAGAAGAGTGGAAAGGATGGATGCAGGCAAGCTTTTATTTTTTTCCCTGTGTATCCAAAATGTAATCTTTAAGTTCTTTAGCTTAGTTAAAGAACAATTTACTCTCTTCATTTTTTCAAGTCGTGGTAGCATTTGTTCTTACTCAAGTTGACCAAAACCTTTCATAGTGGTTCCTCGCTTTTGTTCTTTACTTTTCCAGATTGATCATCTTGGTATCTTCAATTCTTTTACCATTCATTTCTCTGGTGAAGTCTATATATATATATATATATATATATATATATATATATATATATATATATATATATTAAGAAATACAGTTGTCTTTTTTTACTAGATTGAAAGTTGCAATAAAAAAGTGGGTCCTTTTCCGTTTCTGTTTGGATATTTTCACATTTCAGCTGAATATTAGAGACTGCTTCTGTGGCTTCCATCTTCTATCTTTGTAACACCCATATACATGGTGCGTGTAGATTTATACAATTTTTAAGAGTATGTTTTAACAATTGCTGATTTTAAACAGGTCCTCTTTTTGATGTATCATTACTTCGCTGCAACGGAGATATACAATGCAATACGTATATTTATTGCTGCATATGTCTGGATGACTGGTTTTGGAAACTTCTCCTATTATTACATCAGAAAGGATTTTAGCGTTGCACGGTTTGCTCAGGTGACATTATTGTTCTGTTTCATCTTATTACTCTAGAAAAATGATGTTCTGTGAAGTACTATTTACATCCTGGTATGGATGTCTCTAAACTTATATTCTTCTGTGCAGATGATGTGGAGGCTCAATTTTTGTGTGGCATTTGCATGTATTATTCTTAACAATGATTATATGCTGTACTATATCTGCCCAATGCACACACTTTTTACTCTTATGGTGTATGGGGCCCTTGGTATTGGCAGCAATTATAATGAGATTAAATCAGTCATGGTTATGAAAATATGTGCCTGCTTTCTTCTTGTTATCTTGGTTTGGGAAGTACCTGGAGTTTTTGATCTTCTTTGGCGTCCTTTGGCATTCCTTCTAGGTTAGTAGCAAATCTCTTCTTTATCTCTACTTGTTTATTGTATTGTATTCTTTCGTTCCTAACATATTTGGAAAGCTAATTTAGACTCCATTCAGTATCAAATTTGGGCTTCGAGCTTATAAAATTTTCTGCTGGTTTCCTTTTTTTTGTTGAGATTTTTTCCTGCAGTAAAACGAGTTTATAAATGTATACATGTATATGTTAAGTACATTACAAGTTTGTGGGGTGTCATAAAGTTGTGAACTTATTACTAATATAGTTATTTCAAGCTGAAGAAGAGAAAGTTTCAATTTTCTTTGAATTGCTTAAGCATAAATACCACTTTTCATGTACAGGGTACACTGATCCAGCAAAACCAGATCTCCCTCGTTTGCATGAGTGGTATTTCAGGTCTGGGCTTGATCGCTATATATGGATCATCGGCATGATATATGCATATTGTCACCCCAATGTAATATCTGGAGTTCTTTTAAAAAGAAATTTTTTTTAATTTAAAGAAGTTACTTTCTGGGTGTGCAAACTGCTAAAGCAATAAGTAATTAATTATATTAGGTTGAGAAGTGGATGGAGAAACTGGAGGAGTCTGAAATCAAGCGGAGACGTTCAATCAAAACATGTATACTTGTAGTTGCTGTATCTGTAAGTTGCATTTGCTGTCTCATGTGAAAGCGTCTTTCTCCGTCGTCCCAATTGTATGGGCTGATTCTTAAACTAATCATTTGTTTAGGTCGGGTATCTTTGGTATGAATATATTTACAAGCTGGATAAAGTTACATACAACAAATTCCACCCTTACACATCATGGATTCCAATAAGGTGTGTACTTTATCTGATTTTTAATTTGAAAAACCATCTCTAGGAGTGTTAACTGTTTGTCATGTTGAGCATTGTAAATTTTGTATATTAGTTTGCAGTATCCTTACTCTCGTCTCTACCTTCTGCTCATTCCAGTGTGTACATTTGCTTGAGAAATTTCACCCAGGAGATTCGGAATTTTTCATTAACTCTCTTTGCGTAAGTTCTATACTACTTGCTTCATTAAACCATTCAACCATGAACCGGTCCTTTACATGGTTCATAAAATGGTTTACTTTGAACTTCTATTATTCTTAGTGGAACATTTTCTGCTCTTTCTAATTTGGACAATTGCTTTTGATGTGCTAATAGTTGGCTTGGAAAGATCACTTTGGAGACATATATCTCTCAGTTCCATATCTGGCTGAGGTGTGTAAAATTCATTGTTTCCCATATTACTCGTTAATTAGTGTGCAGTTTATGTAACCAGAATTACTAAATATTGGATGGGTGATGTTTTTTTCTAATTTGCTCGATTTTAGTAACTTTCTCTCATTTTTGATTGGATTTTTCCCCAATCACACAAGTTGCTTTGTTTAATTAGATGAGTGAATAAAACCTTTGTATTATTATATATGTTTACATATACGGTCTTGCACTCTTGCCATGATAAAGTTTCTTTAATATTTTTAATTACTTCCATACTAGACTTCAATTTTCTCAGCTTTTTCAAGGTTCTTGTTTTTACCAAAACATATACTTTCAGAAAATGTGTGAAGAGGAAAGAAATCTTTTCTGATCTAGTTAGTGTTTAAGAACAAGGTATTTACTTTTGAAGCTAAGAGAGCAAGTTTTGTTTCTTAACATGTTTGTGCAGATCAAATATACCAAATGGACAGCCTAAATGGCTTCTCTGTCTCATACCAGATTACCCTATGCTCAACTTCATGCTTTCAACTGCCATTTATGTCTTGGTGAGCAAATTATTTGACCCCTCTGAATATAGAGAGACCAGAAGGTGGTAACTAAACTTGAACTTTTGCATGGTGTTATTTTGCTTGCTTGTGCAGATATCGTATCGGCTTTTTGAACTGACCAACACTCTTAAGTCACTCTTTATACCCACGAGAGACAATCGGCAGCTGCTGTATAACTTTCTTGCTGGAGCTGCAATTTCTGTGTGTCTGTATTTCATTGCATTTATTCTCGTGCAGATTCCTCACTAAACCTGTAAGTCCTTTTTTACTCTTAGTGAGTTACTGCATAAGAGTTCTGGGTCAAGGCATGTCCTCGATCTGTGCAAGTTTTACGACAATTCATCCTTGCATGTTTTCGATATACTAAAGAATCTATAGACCACTTTGTTGGTCAAATATTGTATAAATTATAGACCAGTAATGCTAGGGTCTCAAATTTGTGAGTGGCCATCTAATAAATTAATACTACCATTAAAAAATGGTAATCTTTATCTGGAACAAGATTTTTTTTTTTTAGGGCAAATGAGACTCTTAAATTATTCATTTGATATCCCTAGCTTTACACTTGTATAGATATCCAATTGTGTCAATAGATTACTTTTGAGTTTTATAAACAAAATTTCTATATTCTTGATATACACTTCACCCAAATTCTAACCACCCTGCCAAATCAATAGGTCTAATTTCTTTTAGAAGAGATCTTCTTTGCACATACAACTGGTACAGATGGAGTGGAATAATTCAGCTTTGAAGGTGTTGCTTTCAAACATAACCCCTGAAGGCTGAAGCCAAGCATTTCCAGAGAGTTGAGGAAAATCCCCGTCATGGCAGTGTTTGCAAATACATGTGCAGTTTGCCAAGTGAATTTTGGCAGAGAGAAGAAGAAGATGGTCAGAGTAAATGGACTTTTTTTGGGTGTAAAATTGTATTCCTTCCCAGCATATTCTTTTTTCTTTTCTTGTTCCAAATATATCTCCCATTGTTCAATCATTGATTAGAAAAGTGCAGGCGTTGTGATGTAGAGTACTTGTTGTCTAGCATTAAAAAATGATTCATTATAAAAAAAAAACATGCAAGTTTTGTTATTAGAGATTCATGTAATGTGTAATTTGCAAGCCTTTCATTGTATCATTGATGCTGTGTTACAAGCCTTATTATTATTTTTATTTTTTGCAAGTAAAAATTGATATTTTTATAATGTCTCTCGCACGAGTTTGAGATTCTTTTACTTGTAGAAATATCAATTACCCTTTATGTTACATTGATGTTTGACACACAAAGTGAGATTCTTAATCGGAGGATAACACACCAAGAAGCTAAATTTAAGGTGGTGATAACGTCATCGTCTGTTAAAAAAATATATTTAGCGACACTTTTGTATTTTTTTCTAGCTATGCTTATCCTTAAAAAGTTTAGACAACAATAATTGTTTTTTCTTCGTGTTCCTCTCTATCCTTACTTCCCCTGAATTTGTTTTTATGCGTCATTTTTTAAGTTGAATATTATGGTGGTTGTATCGTTTTTGTATTCGACTATTGTGCTAGAATACAAAAAAGTCTTGTAGCTAGTTATTGAAATTTAATTACCAGAAGAGAATAAAAGACCTTGTATAGGCCATCATGACATTGGTTTAACTGCCAACTACTATCCATATTATGCCCATCAGTATGAAGCAAGGACAAGATAATTAATATACCTGCGGCCTGCCTATTAAATGACACTACAAGTAAAAGAAAATTAAAGTAGGCAACCATCTCATTGTTATGATCAATCTTGAGTGATTTTAAAAATGGCAGCCGATTAAAGGCTTGAACTAACTGGTGTTTACTGGACAAGCTGCCTGAATTTTTTTGTTAATGTTATGCAAGAAGTTGAGCTGAAAACATTCTAAATCTTTGGCATGGGGGAAGTTCAAGAACATCCGGTAAACATCATGGGTAAGTGAGAAGTTGTTTTTATTTATTGAACAAATTAAGGGAAAGAAAAATAAAGCATTTTTACCTTTTACTTTTATAGTAATTAACAAGGGTTGGTAAAGTTTCAGGCACCGGAAGAAATCCCCAAAAAATAAAATGAATGCAAATTTTTAATAGGTATATGTTCCATTTGTTGAAACTAACAACTTCAGAAAAAGTTGTATCTGTGATTTTTTTTCCCCGGATTTTTCATCCGGTGCCCCTATTATTATTAGACAGATGTCCCTGATGATTTTTTTTTTTTTTTTATAGATATAGGGACAGGGCAAATATATAAATTAATAAATTTAAAGGAGCAGATTAATAAAAGAGTTAAATTTGGAGGGGGCCAAAAAAAATTTCATAAACCAATTCTAGATACAAGTACGAAAATCTTCTTAATTTTAAAGCTTGGTGAAATCTTAAAAGTATTTTTTATATAATTTTTGGTTTTGAATGTTCATTAGCGTGTGAACTGTGAATGATTGTTTGATTCAAGTTTGAATTTTTTTTGTTATTGATTTGATTGACTGTTTGTTTGGTCCGATTGAGTTTTTTTTTTTGAATTGTTTGATCTTCAATTAAAAATGAGATCATTTTAGTTGAGTAGCTTTTGTCTTTTATTGTGATAGCTTACAACGATTTTGCCTTATTTTATAATGAAAAATGGAAAATAACTATGAGTTTTTTTTAACAACCATTCATTTCTAGTTGTTATAATTACTTTTTTAATTAATGGATTCTGTATAATTTTCGGTGTTCTGTATAAATTTTGGAAGATTTGTTATTTTTATTTCAAGTAAAACTTATTTGAAAATTTATAAAAAGATAATAAAATTAGTTTATGTTTTGACATTAATTCATACTTCCCATATGCTATTATAGCAGCTCATGAAGCAAAGCCAGCAGCTGAAAATGCAAAAATCAACCACAAAACCCAAGCCTCTTTGCTAAAGCATTACAGGTGGTGGTTCCAAATGGTCATATTTTCAATCTTTGTCCTCTCCGGCCAGTCGGTGGCCACGCTCTTGGGGAGACTCTACTATGACAAAGGCGGAAACAGCAAATGGATGGCAACACTCGTTCTAAACGCAGGCTTTCCAATCCTCCTACCTTTCCTCTTTTTCTCGTCAACCAAAAACAATCCAAACGCAGATAATAATAAAAAACAACCACCACCTTCTCTATTACTCCTCTCTGCGCTTTACCTTTGCCTTGGCATATTCCTAGCAGCAGACAGCTTGTTATATTCAATTGGACTTAAATACCTACCGCTTTCAACCTACACTCTAATATGTGCAAGCCAATTAGGCTTCAATGCATTCTTTTCCTATTTCCTTAACTCCCAAAAGCTAACTCCATTCATAATAAACTCTCTAGTCCTCCTCACTATCTCCTCCATACTCCTTGTATTTGCACCAGACACTTCAGACTCCAACACCTCTAAAGGAAAATACGCTGTCGGGTTTCTATGCACTCTTGGTGCATCAGCTGGTTACGGGCTAATGCTCTCGCTAACGCAGCTTGCCTTCCGGAAGTTTCTAAAAAGGGAAACTTTTCGGGTGGTGTTGGATATGATCATATATCAGTCTGCAGTTGCAACTTGTGTTGTTGTCATGGGACTTTTCGCTAGTGGGGAGTGGAGGACTTTAAGCACAGAAATGAAGGAGTATAAATTAGGAAGTGTATCATATGTGATGACTTTGTTATGGATTTCAGTGTCTTGGCAAGTTTTCGCTGTTGGTGCTGTTGGGTTGATTTTTCAGGTCTCTTCTTTATTCTCGAATGTGATTAGTACTTTGGGTTTGCCGATTGTTCCTGTTCTCTCTGTGTTCATTTTTAATGACAAGATGAATGGAGTTAAGGTGATTTCAATGGTGTTGGCCGTTTGGGGTTTCGTTTCGTATATTTATCAGCATTATCTAGATGATTTGAAGGCCAAGGATCAAAGTGAAAGAAATGGTCACCTCATAGATTAGTGTTGAAGTGGATCAATACAGCTTCCAGTTTTCTTCTCAGGGATAATAATGTATTTAATGCAAAAGCAGAATGTACCTAGAGAATTATTATTATTATTATTATTATTTAACTTAATTGCTCTAAAAGTTTAGCTTGCTAAACTTATATAATTTGATAATGTGATGCTAGTGGGAGTGTTTTCAATCATATTCTACAAGAGTTGGCTTCTGAGTCAAATAAACATAGTGGAGGCACCAAAAGACAGAAACAAACTTGGAATCTCTTCTAGGTGCTGGACATGGATGTTCCTCTGTCCATAGTAAAGTAAATGAGAGTCGCATTTGACTTTTTGACTTTACTATCGCACGCACGCATGCACGTGTTTCTTTGCAATGTGATAAAACCACAAAGACAACTACACACTTCCAAGTTACTCAAATATTTACCCTTTACAGTTGAAAAACCTCATCATATCTACTTCTGTTTCACATGTACTTCTGTTACAATATAACTAATTTATCAATCCATACATGGGTAATATATATATATATATATATATATATGTTGACACGTATTAAGTCCATTGAATGTAGAATCAAGTGTCATCAAAATTTATAAGATTCTACACAAAGTGGCAGCTTTCATCACTCAAAATACAAACAATTGAGTTTGTGCTTATCGCATAATCAATGTATTAGTGCTGCCACGGGGACTGAACCAAAACAAAAGCATGAAGTGAATGATTTAAATAAGTATAATTCTTTCTTTTTCTAAAAAAGTTTTGTAGGCAACTCACATTGTTGAAAAAAGGTCGAAGGAGAGGCAAGTGGGTGATTATATATGGTAGTATAATCACAATATTTTAGGTGTAATATATCCACTAATCAGGAAATGACAAGGCACAAATAGATCAAAACTCGAAGTTAGCAGAGGGCCAAACCACCACAAGGGTAAAACTGCTCATGTTAATGTATCACCAATCCTAATCCAAACTGAATCCTGGTTAGAAACATTAATCAGGTAAAATGATATTTCTAGCGCATGGTAGTATGGTACTACGCATGCATAGGACACGGTTTTCTCTGACAATTTCTTTTTCAATACAAACTTTAATATGCATTAAAAATGCTCATTTTCAAAGGAATGATTAATCTTATATATCCAAGTTCAACTTTGGAGTTTTGAGTTTGAATCACTCAAGAATTACCAGGTATATATTACTGCATTTTTCTCAGAGGACTAATTTCATAGGATAATTGACTTGACATTAAATCATAGAGGGTATCAGAATCAGCAACCCTATGGTAGCTTTAATTTTATTAACCTTTTCAAGACCTTTAAGCACTTTGGTAGCATTATATCCAAAAAAAAAAAAAGAACTTGGTAGCATTTTCCACAAGCACCCCACGTGGTATATTTTTGTCTTGTGCAATCATTAGTCATGCAAGAAATTTCTCTTTTTCCCTTCTTAGAAGCTTAATCTTCTTGGAATATCTTCAACATTTATTGACATGGAGGAAGCTCAGGAGAAGCAACTAAATATAATGGGTAAGCACACACATACAAAATCTTTGTTCTTAATATGTTCTCTCTTCTTTATCCATTCTTATTTTATCAATTCAACTGGAAAATGAGATGATTTTGTTCCTTAATTGTGATATATTACATCTCAAAACCTGAAATTATCAAGAGCTAACAACAGGTCCTTCAGTAGCTGTTACTATGATGTCCCAAAATTAGCCTTGTGTTTGAAGAGTCTTGTGTTCTTCCTTTCATAACTCTTCTTTTATAATATTATCAGCTAATTATGTAGTATCTGCAAATGAATATATATATATATATATATATATAGGGAGTCGATCCATAAAAAATGGTGATTATAACTGACCACCAGATTTTTTACCATCCATCGCAAGATCTGACGGCCCAGATTTTAAATAAGATGGGAGCTTCCGCAACACTGTTGTGGAACAACTTAACTACAGCAACACTGTTGCAGAAGGGATTATGGGCAGTCAGATCTTGCAATGGATGGTGCAAGCAGCATAGCAGCATAGTACACACACACACACTGCATAGCAGCATAGTACAAACAGGAACTGCAAAACATGCATCTACTAACAACAGTGAACATATTGGTACTGTCTTTATTATGTTCTTGAATTTCCTGTGACATATCACCTAACATATGTTCCCTCAGCTTAGTTTGGGGCCATCCTTGCTTAAATACTAATAGTCTAATGTGTATTCTCCTTTTGGGTTATATCATAGCCAGTGCCATATATTGCTGCAATATCTCATAGAGATTTTTGTAGCTCTAAAGAACTTTAACATCAACAAAGCAACTGGAATACATAATTCTGTAATATGTCAAGAAACTAGAGAATCCATTAAGTTTAGCATTCCGGAGCTTTTTGTCTTCTTCTTCTTCTTCTTTTCTTTTATTTTTTTTGTATATTTTTTATTTATTTTTATTATGAGGATTCAGAGGGAAATAAGTAAAACTCACTAGTGTATATGATATTTTAGCAGAAAACTTTCTTGAAGATGAAAATGCCAACCGCAAAATAACAGTCCCTCAGCATAGAGAATACAAGTGGTGGTTTCCAATGGCCATCTGTACACTCTTTGTTCTTTCCGGCCAGTCAGCTGCTACACTCTTAGGTAGACTCTACTATGAAAAAGGTGGGAAAAGCAAATGGACGGTCACACTCATTCAACCTGGAGGCTTCATAATCCTCCTCCCCTTCCTTTTCCTGTCTCCAACTGAAAAACGCACTGCAGAAAGAACTCGTACAAAACCACCATCAACATTAATCATTTCATCAATTTATATCTTTCTAGGCCTAGCTCTAGCAGGCGATGCCATGTTATATTCAATTGGCCTAATGTACCTTCCTGTCTCTACTTTCTCTCTAATCTGCGCGACTCAGTTAGGCTTTAGCGCGTTATTTTCATATTTCCTCAATTCAGAGAAGTTCACTCCTTTCATAATTAACTCTGTGGTGCTTCTCACTACTTCCTCTGCACTCCTTGTATTCCAAACAACTGATTCTTCAAATTCCAATATCCCAAAAGGGAAGTTTGCAATCGGCTTTATATGCAGTCTTGGTGCAGCTGCTGGCTATGCATTGATATTATCCCTCTCACAGCTCTTCTTCAGGAAGATTTTGAAAAAGCAGACTTTTAGACAGGTCTTGAATTTGATAATCTACGAGTCACTAATTTCAACATGTGCCATCCTGGTAGGGCTTTTCGCTAGTGGAGAGTGGAAGAGTTTGAAGACAGAGATGGAGGAGTTTGAGCTTGGAAAATTATCCTACGTGACGATTTTAGTAAGTACAGCTTTGGCATGGCAAGTTTTTACTATTGGCCTTGTGGGGTTGATTTTCAAGGTTTCATCTCTCTTTGCCAATGCCATTAGTACTTTGAGCTTGCCAATTATTCCGGTTCTAGCAGTCATTGTTTTCAACGACAAGATGAATGGAGTGAAGGTGGTTTCCATGTTGTTAGCCATTTGGGGATTTGTATCTTATACCTATCAGCATTATGTTGATGATTTGAAGTTCAAAGCTGAAATCGAAAAGGTTGATAATGTGTCCAAAATTTCTTTTGTTCAAAGAGGTGAACTGGAGAATTAAGACCTCTGCAGCTCTTTTGATTTGCGGACTTCAATTTGGCACAAGAGCAAGGAGGGAAGACTACTATTTTTGTTTAAAGATTTCTGTCCTTTTTTGTTTTTGGGTACCATCTCTGAAAGTTCAGCATTCAAACCTAAGTTTACAATTGTGAAATTGTGATAATATAAATTAATGAAGCACAATGTATTAGTATCTTCATTATATGTAAAGATTAGGCAAAGGCTAGATGTGCACTCAAAGAGAAGGAGTCATGACAAAAAAAGTGAGACGTCCGCAGAACAGGGAAATTGAGTTACAAGAACACAGGAAGGCCAATAAGGTATGGCTTGAGGTGTTGATCGGAAAAAGAAACACATAACACACACAAACCAATCGATAGGTCGGCAGTATGGTTCCACTCACAAACCAAAAGGACCACCAAAAATCATGGTGGCCGCTGCACCTGATAGGTCGGCAGTATGGTTCCACTTGCAAACCTCGTCATTTGTTGAGTAGTCTTCAAAAAGTCTATCCTCACTCTTATTGTACAGTTATGAAACTCAGAACCTAAGTAGCAGAAATCATAACACATTAATGTCTAGTTATTATTTCTTTAAATGCCTCGGATAATATATATATATATATATATATATATATATATATATATATATATATATATATATATATATATGAAATCTCAACCTTCATTCACTTACTATTAAGTTTACATTTTAACAACTTTGTAGCAATGGTTAATCATCCCTTTACAACAAATGGGCACTGCAGAACATAGATGGTACTTTCTTCCAGTGATAACCACACTTTGGCTCAAAAACTTGTGCTTGGATGATTAGCCACAAGATAGATGCAGACCAGACAACAAAAACTTCAAAGGTTGTGGTAATTAAAACATACCTGCTGAAATCCATCAATTACATGAGACAGCCCACATAAAGAGGTCGAGGATACTTTTTTTTTGTAGTTGTGGCCATTGCACAAATAACTGATCAGACATGCATAACTTGTAAAGAAGTAAGCCACTTAGAGATAACCTCTTCACTCGCGCTATTCTGTCCACATAGAAAATAGATGACCGTCTAATTCCCAGAACCTGTAGGCAACATTTTAAAGTTGTATACTGAACTTTAGTACCCTCTTGAAATATCAATACTACTCGAGAAATTTTAGTTTCAGCTAAAATTCTAAAATTCAAACCTTAAAAAAGAAAGCAATTACACATAGTGCTATACAGGTCCCAGGGCAATTGCATAGAATATGTTCAACATATTCAATGAATTCAACACGAGTAGACCAACATGGTAAAAATGAAAAATATAAGCTGGGGTGATTCAAAGAAAAAGATACAATTTTATGGAAGTACCACTTGGGGCTTTATTTTCATCATCAGCCATAAAGCATGAGCTATAGCAAAAAAGGTAGTCCCAATGGAGGTTACATACGATTGACATACTTCACGGCTTCGATATATCTGCATAAACTGAGCAGTTTCACCTGCCTACAACACAGATAACCATCTTGAGGAATGCATTATTCAGGAGAAAACCTCCTATAATTATCGGGACAATAAATTCAACATCTAACTTATTTCTTTCTCAGTTGTCAATTGTCATTATGATAAAATCTCATTTTCAAAGACAGAACATCACCTTATCAGCCAAACAGTCCTCAAACACGTGTGCTTTCTGAAGACTCGTATTATCAGTGGCAGCAGCAATGTAATATCTGGGATTGAATTGGTCTGCTTGCAGCACCGATAAGAGATTTAGCATCTCTGCCCCTAATCAGAATCAAGCAATAACGAGGACGGAAGTATTGGCTAAAATATAATAACACGATTAGAAGCAGTCTCAAGAGCACACCTGCACCCAGAATGACAAGTGTACTGACAAGTGCACACCTTAATCCAATAATATTTTGTTAAATAAAAATATATTTAATAAATACTACTCCCTCCGTTCCTTAATATAGGTCCTTTTAGAGTTGTGCATAAATATTAAGAAAATAATTATAAAACATTAAATATACTATCAATTGTCTATATTGCCCTTGTATTAGAAAAAAAGAGTGTTATTTATTGGATAAAAAATAGTGAGAGAACCAAAGTTATATTTATTACTTAGGGTAATATTGGAAACTAAACAATTAATACTTACTTGAAATTCTCAAACGACTTATATTTAGGAACAAAAATATTTCTTTAAAACGACCTATATTAAGTAAAGGTGGGAGTAATAACCCTCAAATAAAATATTACTCCCTCCGTCCCAAATTAATTGCTCAGTTTTGACTTTTTAAAGTCAAATTGACCATTTTTAAAACTATTTTTTTTACTATTTTTGCTAAAATATATGTGAAGAGATTATAACCAAAAGAAAGTATATATAATTTATTACTAATCCTAATTTTTATAATTTTAAAAATATATTTATATATGCTTAATTATTAATTTTAAAAATAGTCAATTTGACTTTAAAAAGTCAAAATTGAGCAGTTAATTTGGGACGGAGGAAGTAATACAAAAAGATCTATTAAATACTAGTAATAAAAAGAGAATGGATGACCGGATGTAGGCCTATTTTGAGATTGAAGAATAAGTTCCGAGATTCGAGAATCACTTCACATGGCTTGGCTTGGCTTGGCTTGCTCCAGTTTCTCCACATCCCATCGCCGTCCGATTAAAATCCAGTAGCTATCTATCAAATCACTCCACGTGTACAAAGTAATAAAGTCGACAAACACTCGCCCGTATTTTACAAAACCCCCTCTCTATGAAATATTCGAAGCTTTCACGAGAGAGATTAGTGCCACTGTGCCACCCCACTTTTATTTAACAACACTCAAACTCTCTCTCGTATAGTCGTTGCAATTTGCAAGCCAATAATGAAAACGGTTTTCTTTCTCTAGCAAAAACACACACAACCACACACAGTGAGGGTGAGGGTAAAGGAGCTCCAATGGCGACGGAGCTATCCACGAGCTTTCTGAGCAAAGGATGGATGGGAGAAATGGAGTATAAGAATTTCAATGGTCGAATTTACCCTCTGCGTTCTCTTCGTTTGCCTCCGGCTTCCGGCAAGATGCGTCAACCCAATTCAGGGTAATTTTGTTTTCTTTAATGTCGATGGATTTTTAATTTGAATGTTTATGAAATATTGTTGGGTTCTGTTCTTTTGCGTAGTTTTGGATTATTGATATTTTGATTATATAATTGCTTTGGAGTAATTGAATTGGATTCAACACTTAAAATTTTTGTTTCAACTAAGCTTGGATTGATTCAAGGGACAAATTTTACGAGGAAAAAAAAAACTTTCCACTATTTTGGATGTTTGGTACAATGGAAAAATTGTCTGGAAATGGTCCGCAAGTCATTTTCCAGAAATGAGCACTAGTGAATTTCCTGTAAAAGGTTTTCTGAAAAATATTTCCGTCGAAATAACTTGAGCCTTATTCTCTTGTTGCAAACACTCCTCTCCTTGGAGAGACAAACCATGGTACATCATAATGCACAAATTTGTGTGCATAAAAAAAGAGTGCAGCTTCAATAACAACATAATTATAAAATGCAACTAAGAAGAGTAGAACCCAAGAGCTTATTTTATTATCAATATATTTTGCCTTTTAGAATATACTGGGGATCTATTCATTCACAGAGGACCAACATTGATTCACATTACATATGAATTTTTTGCAGTTCTCCACAAAAGAGACAACTGACTAAGAAAATATTTCCTACAAAGCCTCCGAGAAATGCGAATTTTGAGCCAACTGTTACTGAAGAGAGTGATTCAGAAAACTCCAACACCGATAGCATCTCAATCATGAACCCAGAGATTGCAATTAGTGATAATACTGGAGCAATTGTAGCAGCTGAGCATCCAAATGACAGCAATTCTAACAAGCTAATTTTTCTGAGGGGGACTCGATCTGCAGTATGCTCCAATTATTACTATTTTGCAATGAGTTTAGTATATGCATTCATGTTTGGTTTTTGTTGTTTAACCTTTCTAAGTATATAATGTACATTCATGAAAATGTCAAATCAACTCAAGTGACAATCATAATTATATAGCAATAATCTATGACCCAATAAGATATTATTGAGACCGTGGATTGGGCCTTGGTTCACTATGATTGATTCAAACTCTAGGATTTGACCCGGATTGTTACAGTACGATAGTACATGTCTCATTTGATGCAATAATTATTTTTTTAGATGAAAGAAGGAATTAGTAGAATAGAGAAAGAGTATAAAAGTAAAGGAGGTGCATAAATCCTTTAATATAGAAACAGTGAGCCATTTAAGCAGAACGACCTGCGAATCCCTATGTAACTAAGTCCGAAATAGAAGCCCCCCCCCCCCCCCGAAGCACCCATTGTGGAAGCCCACGAACTTGGAAGGAAAGCATGTATGTCCCAAAGAAGATGAAAGGACAAAGACTGAGCACAATAAAAGGACAAGGACTAAGCACGATGAAAGGACTGAGCACTGAGTATACGAGCATTCTAATTGGAAAGCATCTACAATGGGATGCTGCCATATTTTCCTCCGTATCACTTTGCCAAGTATATGGTAGCATTTGAAATATCTTTTTATTGTTGTTTTGTGTACTGCAAAGAATGTATAGCTCTTAAAGGAATCTTAAATGTTAGGTTTGGTTGCTGAATGACACATGTTGTTCTTTTATTACATATTTCAGAAAAAAACATAAAATGAAGTTCAGATTAGTACCATTTCCTTCCTAATATATTCCACGGAAAGAAAATTTTCCATTCTGTAGGATCTGTACTTTAGTTGATAATTTACACTATAAATTCTTCTGTATTTCCCTCCATTAAATTTGAAGAAATAAGAAGAAGAAAATTATTGGAATGTAATCAAGTCATTTTCTGTTTAACAGTCCATGGATGCAGATGGCAGAGAGCAGATTTCAGACGTTCAGCTTCAGGATTTGATAGCGATGATAAGGCATGCAGAGAAAAGTAGGACATTTCCCCCATTAAGTGTTAAATTCACTGGTGTCTTTGTTTTAGAATAATCTTTACTAACGTGTTTAACTGTATTTTCACTTTTCTAATCATATGATAGATGTACATCTTCTCAACCAAGCTCGAATTTGTGCACTTGAGGATCTTGAAAAGATTCTTGGTGAGAAGAAGGCTTTGCAAAGTGAACTTAACTCTTTGGAAATGAGATTAGCAGAAACTGATGCGCGGATCAGGGTTGCTTCACAAGAAAAGATACATGTTGAACTCTTAGAAGATCAATTGGAAAAGCTGCATAAAGAACTTTCTAGTAGGGGTGGTACTCTAGGGAATGTCCAAGATGTTTATGATATAGTTCCTCTTTCTCATAATACTAGCATTCAATCTCTTAGTGAGGAACTTAATCTGTTGAGGAATGAAAATATTTCCTTGAAGGATGATTTGCAAGCCCTGAAAGCGGAGCTTGCTAATGTCAAGGGAACTGGTGAACGAGTTGTAATGATGGAGAAAGAACACTCCTTTTTTGAATCTTCTGTAAAAGAGCTGGAGCGTAAGTTTGATGTTTCGCAGGAAGATGTTTCAAAGCTTTCCACTTTGAAATCCGAATGCAACAGTCTATGGGAAAAGGTAGAACATCTACAAACTTTGTTGGACAAGGCAACCAAACAGGCCGATCAAGCTATTTTAGTGTTACAGGAAAACCAAGAGCTTCGGAAGAAGGTTGAACGGATGGAAGAATCTCTTGAAGAGGCAAACATCTATAAACTATCATCAGAAAAATTGCAACGGTACAATGAACTAATGCAACAAAAGATAAAATATCTAGATGTGCGACTTCAAAGGTCTGATGAGGAGATACATTCTTATCTTCAGTTATATCAAGAATCTGTGAAGGAATTTCAGGATACACTTAATATCTTACGAGAAGAAAGTAAGAGAAGAGCACTAGATGAACCAGCAGATGATATGCCTCGGGAATTTTGGAGTCATTTGTTGCTTATGATTGATGCTTGGTTTCTTGAGAAGAAAATTGAGAATGACGATGCAAACCTATTGAGAGAGATGACATGGAAGAGGGATGGACGTATTCGTGATGCATATATGGAATGCAAGGAGAAGAGTGAACGCGAAACTATAGCTGCATTTCTCAGACTAATATCATCGCCAACACGGTATATATTATCTTATAGTGTGTCATTTTAAACATTCTAATACTTGTTTAACTTCTGCTGTGGTTGATGTTTAGTTCTGGATTGCATGTTATTCATATTGCAGCTGAGTTGGCACCAGTTGCTAAGGTGAACTTTAAGCTCCATGATACTACCTTTTTCTTTTCCCCGATTTATATAATTATATATATATATATATATATATATATGCTGAGTGGAGTTCCCTTACTTTTGGTATACTGTAAGATTGCTTAACAAAATGCTGAAGTGTCACTTTTATATATGTTGTATGGTGAGAACTTTCTAATTTATCCACTCTATCCTGGCAACAATTCTTTCATATCTTAACCCTCTGTCAAGATTAGATAAGGTAGACTAGCAGCTATCTTTAGATTTATTAGTTAGGTTAAAGATTTCTCTTGTGGTATAAATTTGGTTATACAAATGGGAAATTAGTTACACCAGAATCTTCAAATTACCTTTAGGAGCGTAGTCCTCGATTCTGGTTATGTAGTCCCCTTAGTGAAACTTCTTCCATGTTAAGCTGTCTTTCTTTTTGACTTCACCAACCACTAGAACCTTTCTTTATGTTAAAAAGTCATCACTTTTTTTTTTTTTTAATTTCTGTCTCAATATTGATATCACTTAGTTGCGCGATCAACAAAAGCTGAAAAATTACCTATAAAATAATGAATGTGTTTTTGAGGGGATTAAATGAAAGTTGTTATGAAGCATGGTTCTAGACCTATGTTACACGAACTTTTTACTTTGCCCTTAAGTATTTGTGTCCGACAATCAACACTCGGATAAGGGTATGGATACTGAACACTTAAATTTTGTGTCAAAAATTTGCAAAATTTAGTGTACCCGTGTCAAACTCTTCAAAATACTGTGTCCAAAACTAGACACTCCATTTGAGTCCGTTTTACATTGCTCTAGACGTGATAATCACGTTATAACCTCTTTGAGATTTTCTGTCTTTACTTCAGTTGATCCTCTGAAACACAGAAACTAAATGGGTTAAATCTATTTTTCATCACTAAACTGGTGTCTGATTTATATTTACATCATTGAACTCATTTTTTTTATATTTACGTCATTAAACTGAATTTTTTTTTACAAAACGTTACAAAAATCGTCAAGTAAATTTGACTTTTAACAGAAAGTTGAGTAAGCATGTGATGAGGAGAAAGAAGATTAGTTGTATATCTTAACCTTAATTGTTTAAATTGACCGGCCTGAGCTGGTATAAGCAAGAGGAGAGAAAATTATTACTTTTCATCATACTTTGAATTTGTCATTCTCTATCTTCTACATCACCAAACAGGTTAACTCCATCATTTCCGTTTTACCACCTTTGACCGGAATCATCTCACCACCACCATCTACATGACCTACTGGCCCCACAAAAAAAATCACCATTAATTTGAACCCCATCTCCCCAAATTCATCAAAAACCCCACTGAAACCCCTTTTACTCAAATTCCTCAAAACCCCCCAATAATTGAAACTCCATTTCTTACTTTGTTTATACAATAAAAATTCCTCAAACCCAATCCCAAGTTCTCAATATCATCATCATCACAATCATATTTCATTTATGATTTTCTCTTTAAGAAATATAAAACCTAGAATGCCCATTTCTCTAAAATCCTCAAGAACCCACCGTTAATTCATCCTGAAAAGTATTGATGGACGAGATTTAAAATATGTTCCAAATTTAACTAATTATACTGATTTGAAAATAGAAAGTAATTAGAGAATTATTTGAAGAAGAAACCATTATCAAAGCCAACACAAGAGCTACCTGGTAATACTCACTGGATTTTATGCCAGTGTAGTATCATTGTACTCCGATCAACGATTTTCCCCCATTTTCATGATTTATTGTAACACTCCCGTACTCTCTCACACAAGATCTGTAGTTAATTGACTCATGATTGGTACAAAAAGTATAAATAGAAGTTTGGGTCATCAATGGCGGAGGAGAAACCTAGATCTTGGGGATCACACAGAGTGGTTGTTTGGTTCAACAAGCAGAAGGGTTATGGATTCACTCGATCCAACAATGGTGGCAATCTCTTCGTTATCAGTCTAAAGATTGAATCTGGTTGTTCAGTGGTGGTGTTACGTAGTGGAGGAGGAAACAAATTCATCTTTGATTTAAATTAATTATATTAGTTTTTTCTATTCACTTTTCTCTCTCATCCACATCACAAATATTCCAAGTAAGCAGGACCACATGGCTCTACCGTTAAAATTTTAACAGACTTGACGATTTTTTACTTTTTTGTAAAAAAGATAGAGTTTGATGGGATGACTGGGAAAGAATCATGTTCAGTGATGCAAATGTAAAATGGCACTCAGTTCAGTGGGCAAAAATATATTTAACCCGAAACTAAATGGTGGTTTAATGTCGCCTGTAGGTTCCGAAATAACTCTCCCTCATGCATGTATAACAACTGTATACCATTGGGTTATAATAATGTTCTTTAAAAAGTTAATTTGTCATGCTCATTTATCATGTATGACAATTGGGATGTTCCTCAACAATGATCACATTGACTTATCTCTGCAAGTCACATATATAGTAAACCATCTAACTATCTGTCTTCTCCATAAAGACACTATCGTTCCATCATAATAGTTGACATATATTATCTTATCAGTTATGAAAATAGGTTCTATTTTATTCTTTTAATATTTTATTATTCAAAAATTAATATAAAAAATTGTGTATCCTTTTTGCTGTGAACGTTTTGTAATTAGCCGAGATAAATAAAATGATTATTTTTATAATTATTGAAGGTTATTTCATGTTTGTATTGAAGGTTGGAGGTC
This sequence comes from Panax notoginseng, assembly GCA_016801055.1. Taxonomy (NCBI): domain Eukaryota; kingdom Viridiplantae; phylum Streptophyta; class Magnoliopsida; order Apiales; family Araliaceae; genus Panax; species Panax notoginseng. Next base: position 232,736,681 of record CM029014.1, read on the forward strand.
TGGGGGATGTCTTGACGGGTCTTAGCAAAGCACTACAGCGTAGAGGACACCTTGTGGAAATTATTCTTCCTAAATATGATTGCATGCAATATGAACATGTTCGTGACTTGAGGGTAAGTTCATTATTTAGATCCCAATCATCATATCTTGAACGAACCTCAATTCATGTAGCTTTTCTGCTTTTGTTTCTAACACAGTGTCCTATCCTATGAAGGTCTTAGATGTGGTTTTAGAATCATACTTTGATGGCCAGTTGTTCAAAAATAAAGTCTGGGTTGGCACTGTCGAAGGTTAAGAGCATTTCAGTTACTCTTCGTATGGCATATCTTAGTCTTTCCTTTAATTTATCTATTACTTTGTAGGCCTTCCTGTCTATTTTATTGAACCTCATCATCCGGGTAATTTCTTCTGGAGAGGACAGTTGTATGGTGAACATGATGACTTCAAGCGTTTCTCATACTTTAGCAGGGCAGCACTTGAGTTACTGTTTCAAGCTGGCAAGAAACCAGACATTATTCATTGCCATGATTGGCAGACAGCTTTTGTTGTACGAATGATTAGACCGCAGTTTTTACCTTTTCTTTCTATATTTCCTGAATTTATTAGTCTTATGTTCTGACCGGATGATTTCTCTTGTTTTATAAGGCACCACTGTACTGGGATCTATATGCACCGAAAGGTCTGAATTCAGCTAGAGTCTGTTTTACATGTCACAATTTCGAGTATCAAGGGACTGCACCTGCTTCAGAATTAGCATCTTGTGGTCTTGATGTTAGCCAATTAAATAGGCCAGATAGGATGCAGGACCACTCATCTCATGACAGGGTCAATCCTGTTAAGGTAGTGGGACTTTTATTCAGCTATGACCTACTTGGAGTGATTTTATCAAGTTAAGGTAGTGTATATTAACATGTTCCTGTCTTTTTCAGGGTGCCATCGTGTTCTCTAACATTGTAACAACAGTATCACCAACCTATGCACAAGAGGTGCGGACTGCGGAGGTATGGATACTATAGTGACTCGCTCTATGATGCCATTCTTTTTTTATTACAAGGAAAGAGCCTAATGATGCCATGTAAATTGCTGTAATATGTTTAGGGACAGGTCGCTGGACTGGGGAAAGCAAACTCTGATATATGTATATGTGTGTGTGTTACATTTTTGACTCATTACATGCACTTAGAGTCCCTAAGAAACTACCAAGTATAGTTCCTAGATGCCTAGGCTCCTTGGCAGAAGTCTACTAAATCTTGTTGACTAGATCAAGTGATCAACTACGCATCACATTAATAAAGGATGAGATCAGAGATCATAAACTGACAAGATTCACTAATAAGCCTTTGGGAACAGAATCTACACATTCTGACTCTTAATTCCAGATTAACCCTTTATTCTTCATGAGTTGTTTGCTTAGGTTAGTACTGCTTTGATTTATGTCAAATTGCTTGATTCCTCATGAGGGCTTTGTATACTATACATTGAACAGGGAGGAAAAGGCCTGCATGCAACCCTTAATTCACACTCTAAAAAGTTTGTTGGAATTCTGAATGGAATTGATACTGATGCATGGAATCCGGCAACTGATACTTATCTCAAAGTCCAGTACAGTGCCAATGATCTTCGTGGTAAAGCAGAAAATAAAGAAGCTTTAAGAAGACATCTTAGGCTTTCTTCTGCTGGTGTCAGGCGACCGTTGGTAATGTTTACCTATTAATATTTACTGCTTTTGTGAATATGATGCAAAAAATACAATACCTCAACTTTCCACATTGTATGCAATTTCTTTTACTTGAAAATGGCAAAAGTAATTTTTTTGTCTACCTCCTTTGATTTCTTTGTTACATATCATATCAAGCGTGATACATCTAATCCTGAAGTGAGCTTGCATATTTGGAGATCTATATTAATATTCTTAAATAAACTGAATCACTGAACTTGCAAAAGAATTTTAGACATGAAAATGTAAAAAATGTAATGCTGTCTGTAATATATTATGGCATAATGATTATTACTCAGTTTAGGTTGTTGAGTTTGGAATGCATCAATCATGGAATGATTCTTACTCAGTTAACTGAGACTGTTTAGTTTGGAAGCTTTATATTGTCTGAATCTGCTTTTTATTAGAAGCTATACTCTGGAAATACTAGATTGTGTCATATCTTCACTCTGTATATTCATATTGTTTTCTGCTAATTTGAAAATTGCCTGATCTTTGATGGAGTAGCATATGGACATTGTGACGGTTAAAGAGTTCGCAAGTTGTTTAGATAGATTTTTTCTTACCTTTACTTTTCTTTCTCTTTTCTCCCCCCCCCCCCCCAAAATCCATTTGTTGCAAGGAGGATCGGTGTAGAGAAGTTGATAACTTGTATCTCAGAGTTTTGTTCTCCTCATGAAGCTAGTAAAAGGGGAAAATAGTTAAGAATTTTCAACAAACTTGTTGACGAATTTGAACTATAATAGAAAATTTACTGAATTTGGAAGTATGGAGGACAAACTGTTGGCTTTCATTTTTTCCTTATTTGGTGCTGTAAATATTATATATAAATGGGTTATATTATATGTATGAGCATCAGTTTGTCAGTTGAATTGATTATTCTATTACTGGGTAGGTTGGTTGTATAACAAGATTGGTTCCACAAAAGGGTGTGCATCTTATACGACACGCAATATATCGGACAGTTGAGCTGGGAGGGCAGTTTGTACTTCTTGGTTCAAGCCCAGTGCCTCATATTCAGGTATATTTCTACTCTTCTTTCCTGTATCAAGATGTTCAGTTTTAATTTTCTTCTCTACTGATAACTCTGTTTTTTTGTAGAGAGAGTTTGAGGATATTGCAAACCATTTTCAGAGTCACGAACATGCGCGGTTGATATTAAAGTATGATGAAGCTCTATCTCATTCAATTTATGCAGCATCAGACATGTTCATCATCCCATCCATCTTTGAGCCTTGTGGCCTTACACAGGTAATGCTCATGCAAAATTTCCTCACCAGTAACTCTTGAGCAGCAAACATTTTGACGAAAATATTATATAATTTATCTTGATTTATTTATTTTTTATGAGAGTTATTACTTATTTGCAGATGATAGCAATGAAATATGGGTCGGTGCCCATAGTAAGAAAAACAGGAGGTCTAAATGACAGGTGAGTACTGTCTTGACTTTCATATTAAGCGCCCCTTGATTTGAGGTAATCTGTGTTTGAAAATTTATTGGCTAATTTTATTTTATTTTTAATTTCCCATGTAGTGTTTTCGACATTGACGACGATACAATACCAGTTCAGTTCAGAAATGGATATACATTTTTGACACCTGATGAAAAGGTAATTTTGTGGTAGGCTAACACCACTGTCAACTTCAAATATAACTTGTTAATTATTCTTCGGCCTCTTGTCTGTCTGCTTTGCATAGCAATAGAAAATTTAAAAGTGGCTTGTGATGGCATTCATTGAAAAGGATCATTTTGATGCTGCTAAATGTTATAAAAAATTTCAGGGATTCAACAGCGCTTTGGACCGTGCATTTAACTACTACTACAAGAACAATAGTGACAGTTGGCGACAACTTGTGCAGAAGAACATGAGCATAGACTTCAGTTGGGAGTCATCAGCATTACAATACGAGGAACTCTATGAGAAGTCTGTAGCCAGGGCAAGGATGGGAAATTTTCGTCAATTTTCTGCTTGATATTTGCCACTGATTCTCTCACTCCTCTGGCCAAAGCAAAGCTGGTTGAACCGATAAGAATGGCTTTCTTGGGAAATGATGTTGAACCGCTTGATCTTTCATGTGATTCAAATTTGAAGGAAATCTGGGTCTAATTGAGGTTGAAGCTGATTTGAGCTTCTGCTTGGGCCTTGTTGATTTTTCACAAACTTGCATCAATTTTTTTTTATATATATGTGTGTACTTGTTGTTTTACAGCTGATGTATAACGTTCGAAGTGATTTTGATAAAACTTCGAACAAGTGATACAAGATTCATAGTTGTAAGTTGTAACTACATGTAAAGATTATATGATATGCTGAAAGGAAATTATAAATATGACCAAGCAACAATTATACTACATCAAGGATTTATGTTTCATGCTTTACTTCTAACCAGATTTTCAGTGCATTCTTAGAGAGAGAGAAAGAGACTGCATTGTGATCTCCAAAACAGTTTAATGCCACCTGCTACTGCTAGGGTATATATGGAATTTAAAGCTCACATGATGATGTGTTGAATTCTTTTGGTGCTAGTGACTGAAGCACCCTCCTTTGGTGTACCAGGACCAAAAATGAAAACGATGACTTTTTGCAAAATAGTTTTACCAAAAAAATAAATAAATAATACAAGTTGTATAAAAAAAAGTGTATTTCCAAAACTTAAAACATAACAGTTCATCTATATCAAAATATATAAAAACTTCGATTACAACAAATTATACGAGAAATTCGACTAAATAGTTCTGAGTACAACAAAATATTTGAGAATACATTCATTAAAGATACTTCTCCTAGTATTTCTAGAACTAAAATCTTCAATCAAATATACAAAATCTTATATATATATATATATATATATATATATATATAACATACTTTGCTCACCCCCCCTTTAGCGACGGACTTGACGACGATTCGGTCCGTCGCTATATGTTGGGTCCGTCGTTATATATTGTCCGTCGCTATAAGCTAAGACGACGGTTCTATATATAGCGACGGACCGAATCGTCGCCCGGTCCGTCGCTAAAAGGGGTGAGCAAAGTATGTTAGATAAGGGGTGAGCTTAAGATCCGAACCATATATATATATATATATATATATATATATATATATATATATATATATATAATTAGGATCAGGTCCGGACTCTGACCAAAATCCGGACCATTTTTTTATTTTTTTTTTAAACAATTAAAAAAAAGTTTAATATTTTATGAAACTAGAATTTTTACGTAATACAGTATTTTGGGTGTGATTTGGATACATATAACAAAACATGTTTGTACAGACCCAAAATATTATGTAAAAATTATAGTTTCATAAAATATTAAACTTTTTTTTAGTTGTTTAAAAAAAAAAGGTCCGTATTTTTATAAAGTCCGGGATCGGATCCGGATATATATATATATATATATATATATATATATATATATATATATATATATATATATATACGGAGAGGATCTAAAGCGAACCAAAAAAGCGGACCAAAGAACGGACAAAGGTAAAAACACGCGGGTTTCAGGGTTAATCCGCGGGTTGGTCCGACCCGGACCCTGAAATCCGCGTGTTTTTGCCTTGGTCCGTTCTTTAGTCCACTTATTTGGTCCGCTTTAGATCCTCCCCGTATATATATATATATATATATATATATATATATATATATATATATATATATATATATATATAGGGCTATATGTATATACACAGCTGTGTATTATACAGTAGAACTATGGCAACCGATTTTTTGGGCTATAGCGATGGTTTACCCGTCGCCATACCCCAAAATAGCTATGGCGACGGGTGAACGGTTTCACCCGTCGCTATAGCCCAAAAAACCGTCGCTATAGTTCGACTGTATAATACACAGCTGTGTACATACATTTTTCCATATATATATATTACACAGTCGGGTTATGGCGACAGTTTTTTTGGCTATGATGACGGTTCACCCTAGCCCAGAATATCTATGGACGGTTTCACATCGCTATAGCCCAAAAAACCGTCGTCATAGCCGATTGTGTGTTACACAACTGTGTACATACATTTTTTCCATATATATAATTAAGACCATCTGATCTGATCAGGGCCCCGGAAGCACCTTAAACAAATTACCAGAATCAGCTAACATTTACATAGTCGGATAAAAGTAAAAGTACGTTTGTGACTCCGACCGAGTTTTGGTTGCCAATTTGCCATGCCAGAAGGCCCAAATAAAAACCAAGTTAATGCATTGAAATCACATTATATTATCCATTAATTAATTCACAAACAATTACATCATCATCATTTAACAATGAATTTCACTTTCCAGGGACAAAGTTTGTTGCATAAGCCCATGCATTGTTGTTGACCGGATCGGCAAGGTGGTCTGCAAGATTCTCCAATGGACCTTTCCCAGTTACAATAGCTTGAACAAAAAACCCAAACATTGAGAACATGGCAAGTCTCCCATTCTTCAGCTCCTTCACCTTAAGCTCAGCAAATGCTTCTGGATCATCTGCAAGCCCCAATGGATCGAAGCTACCACCGGGGTAAAGTGGGTCTTCAACCTCCCCAAGCGGCCCTCCGGCAACACGGTAACCTTCCACGGCACCCATTAAGATAACTTGGCTAGCCCATATGGCCAAGATGCTTTGGGCATGGACCAAGCTTGGGTTGCCCAAGTAGTCAAGCCCACCTTCGCTAAAAATTTGGGATCCTGCCTTGAACCACACAGCTTCGCCAAACTTAACACCGTTACGGGCCAATAGCTCGGGGAAAACGCATCCGAGGGCTCCAAGCATGGCCCATCTGGAATGAATCACCTCAAGTTCGCGGTTCTTGGCGAAGGTCTCGGGATCAGCTGAAAGCCCAGCAGTATCCCAACCATAGTCACCGGGGAATTCACCGGTGAGATAAGATGGGGCTTCACCGGAGAATGGGCCCAAGTACTTAACTCTATCTGGGCCGTACCATGGGCTTCCTGATGAGACGGACTTGCCCGTTTTCCTCATGGAAATTCTTCCATTTCCAAAAAGCTCGGATGAAGATGGAGCAACTTTGACTGCCATTCCGGCCAAAGATGGGGAGGAGAGGGCCATTGTTGAAGCAGCCATTGCAGTGTAGTGAGAAGGAAGAAAAGCTTTGTTGATGAATGAATGGAGAAGTTGGTGGTGCTAACTGGTAGTTTATATACGGGCTGAGAGTTATCTCATGAGATCCATCTCTCTCTTTTGATTGGGTGTCAATATTTCTCTCCTTACTCCACCACCAGTTTTGAGAAGGGAATCAATAATTGGGGTGGTCCCACTTGTGGAATAGGTGGATTAGGTTAACAGAATATTTTTGGCTCAATTTCAATTAGTATTTGTATACTCCCGTTCCTTAATATAGGTCATTTTAGATACGTGCACAAGAATTAAGAAAATGATTGAAAAGTATTAACTATAGTATCAATTGTCTATAATACCCTTTACCTAACTTATCTCATAAATATGGATCAAAAGATTAGGTGGAGTAATAAGGGGCAATTTGGGAAAAATAGTAATCAATTCTCCTAGATTTACATACGACAAATAATTAGGAATAAAAAAAAAAGTCTAAAACGACCTACATATAGGAATAGAGGGAGTAATAAATATTATTTTTGACAACAAATTCACAGTAACATTTATTAGTTCACTTTTATTCTTTTAGCAGTGTGATGAATAGGAATAGCAACACCAAGCTCCTAGTTCTTAATTTATCCATGTTTGCATAATATCATTCTAAGTGAATGTCAAAGTTTGGCTACAATAATATTATCACCATCCAATTTTATATATATATATGAAGCCTTTAGATCTTTACCCTAGCTAGCTCACTGAACTAAATCAGTTAGTTTGCAGTTGGTGAGATTCAAAATACATACGTTCTCTGATAGATTTATCTTCTTGAAATAAATTTTTTAAAAAAAAATTCAAAATCTCTTTTGAAAATACATCAACCACTAGAATTTATTGAATTTCATTTCACCTCATATTTAAGATATTTTATTATTGTTATATATACTCAAGAATTTGCCACCATCAGTTGAGGTGCATGGTCCTAAACCTCTGACAAAAATGATAGTCAAGTTTCCAAAACTTCATAAGCTATCTATATATCATATTCATATTCATCATATTCATATTCATATACATGCATGTTGAAATGCTACTAAAATTGTGGATTCAAATATATATATATATATATATATATATATATATATATATATATATGTGGACTAGACTCATCTCAACAAAATATGCATGAATTTTCAAGACTACAGAACGTACGTACTATAATCAAAATCCATATATATTTAGATCGATAAAATAAGTCCTATCCTATTCTTCTTGCATGTGACACAGAAATAATGATACACACACTATCCGATTTCATGCGTGGCAACCGTGGATTGCATGGTTGATACAAACATTATTATTATATTTGTTTGTTTAGTTGTTTAGAAATTGCCAATTGGATATGAAATCTCAAGTTCTGGTCATAAACCAATGAAAATAGAGTATAGGATCTCCACATATAAGGAAGGACCCTTGAATATATATATATATATATATATATATATACACACATAGAAATAAATCCACAACCATCTCTCTGCAATTAATACTTGTTAATACTAATACTACTCTCTTTCCGATACTTCTTAGTTCAGTTCGCTTCTCCGGTGAAGCCTCGTCTTATCTCTTTTTTCCAATACTACTCTTTTATTTTTATTATGATTTCATGACTTATTGAATTAGAATAATGCTAGAGACACAAACTATTCTACAAATATTTTACAAACTGCTGATGTGGCATACTCCACTTCAGCCTATTGTGTGGGGCCGAAAACTATATTAAAATAATTTGTTGATAAATATGCTAAGGTGAAGTATACCGCATCAGCAGCTTGTAAAATATTTATAAAATAGTTTGTGTTTGTAGCACTATTCATTGAATTAACTTCACCTGATACATCAACAAAAACTTACTAAAAAATAGGAACAGAAAGTGCTGCAACAACTTCCCTAAGACTAGCTAGCTAGGACAATTCCTGACTTATTAAAACAAAATTGACTTGTTCAACACATCCTCACAGTCACATGCTGATGCTGATGCTGATGTTGATAACTCTAACACTCTCCCCCGACATCAGCTTTCAAACTCTTTACCATTCCAAGCTGATGACAAAAGCTTTCAAACTCGCTGCCACTCAAACCTTTTGTGAATAAGTCTGCGACTTGGTCTTCACTTCCTTTTGTGAACAAGGAAGTGAATATATATAACATTTAAATAAGAAAGCTACCACTTACAAGGAGTATTAGCAATTGCAAGAGTTTGGAATTTGGTTAATACAAATGACCCTTCTATCCACATAGCCACCAAATATATGTCTTTGAACAGTATGGCATTAACAGAGGCAGGATTTAGATATCTACCACTACCACTACCAGAAGCACTGAGCAACATACATCCTAACTATCCAAAAGCCAAAGCAGATTCAGAGAGTATATATCCTTAAGGGGCTTGAGGTATCTTACAGCTTCATCAAGAAGAGTGGCGGTATTCACAAATATAAAGGTCACAATCAAAAACAGTTAATTCTCAACAAGCTAGCTACCAATTAACTTTTCATGGAAAGAACACAGAAACATAATAACAAACCAATCATATGTTCAACAATAACTAACCAAGGCAAGAATTAATGAAACTTTTTCATAGCTTAATTAAGCAATTGGATAATAGTAATTCTATCTACCATACATAACATAAACATTAAATGATGGTAAATAAATGAGCTAAAATCTGAACAGATCGATATATAACAAGAAAGAAGTACAAATAGATTAATAAGAAATGAAATTATTACCAAAATTAAAGGCTTTCTGAGAAAGATCAAAACTTGAAGATGACCTTTTTTTATTAACAAGAAAGCTTGAAGATTTCTAGTTTTATTTTTGATTTGATTCTTAAAAACTTATTATAAAAGGAAATGCATGCATGCATGAAGAATTAATTACTATTATTAATTAATGTCTTTGTTTTATTTTAAAAAAAAATTCTTATCATTCAACTTACTCTACATAAATTTGAATATTTTTAAATGTTGCAAAGATAGAATTTACTTTAAAAAAAAAGTAGCCTTCGTATATATCACTTGATTTCATCATAGGAAATTACAAAAGCAATATCATATATTATTCACACACCAAAACTTAATTAAATTCTCATCTACTTACTAGCTATTATTATTATTCTAAAGCTAACAGTACTCCTGAACTAACAACATCCATCCGTTCCACATTCTACAATATTTTTATTTAATATTCAAGATTAACTCGAATAGGGAATGATGTTACACCGTCTCCAAGCATAATTGTGTGTTCACCGGAGGGCAAAAGTTGATACGCATTGTAGTCAACAAGTTGCAAACTCTTGCAAACATTTAAAACAAATTTTATTGATTGACTTTCTCCTGCCGGCACCGAAACTCTTTTGAATGCAATCAATTGCTTGAGCGGAGCCCCTTTGATACCTTTTGGTGGTATCTCGTAAACCAATACAACTTCATTGCCAACTCTAGTCCCAATATTCTGAACTTGAATGTCAAATTCAAACTGGTCGTCGCATTTTAAGTCGTCGATCAAGACGGAAGGACATGGTGGTTTATAAGCGGGATCGGTGTAGTTCAAGCTTCGGCAATGTTGAAATTTGTCTAGTTTGATATCGAGGGACCTGCCTGAAGATTTTAAGGTGTGGTTGAATGTTGTGTAGCTGAGTCCATATCCAAATGGGTACACCGTCGAACCGTTGAAGAATTTATAGGTTCTCCCTGGATAACCTAAGGTATCGTCCGGCCTTAGTTGCATTGATGTCATAGGTAACATATCCACATAACTATTTTCATGCCATGTAAGAGGTAATCTCCCTCCTGCATGCATGCCAAACATATGTATTTAAATTTATGAAACCAAGGGAAATTAATGATCGTTTTTAAAAAAAAGAAAATAATGATAATTAATTAGTTCGTACTACCTGGATTATAATTTCCAAAAACAACATCTGCAATAGCACGACCCCCTTCTTCTCCAGGATATCCGGCCCATAAAATTGCTTTAATATTCGGGTCATTTTTGGCGAAGGAAATATCAACCCCTCCGGCAGACATTACAACAACAATAACTGGCCCTTTAGAAACCATGGAAACTTGTTGAACCAGTTGTTTTTGGTAACCGGGAAGAAGCAAATCTACTCTATCCCTACTCTCAGCCTCAACAGACAAATCTAAGCCTATATTAATAATTGTAGCATCTGCTTTTTTCGCAGCTTCCATAGCTTGAAATATGAAGCTATCATTCACGCATAAAACATCAGCACAACCCATTGCATAATCTACTTTTCCATAATTTGAGAAACCTTTCATGGGGGAAGTATATTGACATGGGATACCTAAAATATAATAAATTTAAAAAAACACAAGTTCAGGTCAATAAATTATATAAAGAATATTAAAATTGACATGTTTTTTTATAAAAAAATTCAATGTACGTACCTGCATAATTTCCAATCATTGCTGTTGTGGCATTAGCGTGTGGTCCAACCACTGCAAGGTCTTTAATTTTTCCAGAATCCAAAGGCAAAGTTTCATTATCATTCTTTAGTAGAACAATTCCTTCTCTAGCTGCCTCAGTTGCCAATTCAATGTTTTCACTTGAACATATATGTTTCTTGTCAAGAGAGTCAAATAAAGGGGACCCGTCAAATAATCCAAGTCTCATAAGCACAGTATAAAGATATTTGAGTGCCTTATCAACCTCTTTCTCCCCTACTTTTCCTTGAACTACAGCATTACCAACAAACTTGGGATATGTATCTCCACAATCCAAATCCAAACCTGCTTTTAATGTTTGTGAAACAGCATCCTCAGGTTCGTCATTGAGCCAATGTTGATTATCTACCATAACTCCAACTGAATCGCAGTCCGAAACTATGTACCTATATACATATATATATATATATATATATATATATATAAAATTAATTATCCTAATAATTAACAACTATAAATTTTATGAATTCAAAGTTTATGACTACCTAAAAGTAATTAATTTTATATAGTAAATAAATACCCGTGAAGATCCCATTCGCCTCTAATAGTATTTTTTAAAAGTTGTGGATCAGCGCAAGTAGGAATTCCATTAACTTTGTTGTAAGAGCACATAACGCTTACAACATCGCCATCTTTCACACACATCTCAAAAGGTCGAAGGAAAGTCTCCACCATATCTTGTTCATGTACCTTAATTCACATAACAAACATAGAAAGAATTTTATTATATATAAGCAAGTAAATAAATGTATCTAAAATATATAGTTGAATTTTATAATAGAATGATAAATTTTAATAAATAAATAGGTCCATGCATTCAAGAAATTAATTAAGTAGTAGTAGTACCCTAGCATCAAAGTCTAATCGATCAACTCCAAGCCAGTGATCAACATCATATGCTGCATAGTGCTTGCAACATGCACCAACTTTGAGAGACCTAGAATTTTTATCTATGGTGTCGTTTTTATTTCCTTCGACATCTTGTAAGCCTCTAACATAGTTAGAAGCATAAGTTCCCACAACAAAAGGGTCTTCACCAGGTGTTTCAAGGGCCCTTCCCCATCTAGGATCCCTTACTACATTAATATTTGGGCTCCAAAATGTTAGTCCAGCATGCCCCAAGTTATACATAGCTCTTGCTTCTGTTGAGACAGCCTGCAAAATTTACAAATTTAGTTTTACATATCACATCAAATTATAATGTCTTCAAATTATAAAACATGGTATTTATGCACCAAATTTTCAACAAAGAAATGGCAAAAGACAAGAACTCGTATTAACCCCCTGAAGTACTCTAGCTAGCATCCATATATAGCCATAGGGAATTAATGGAATTGTTGAGTTACCTGGCCAATAATTTTCCATAGGGACTCATTAAAAGATGCGGCAGTGCAAATAGGTGTTGGAAAGCTTGTTGCACCGGGAACAATGTCGTCGAAGAAGGTAGCGTGTTGTCCAACGTCGGAAACTCCATGCAATGCCTCCGACCACCACTCGTACATTGGCAGACCTAGCCTAGGCACCCCCGAGTTCCTATCCCCGAGTTGTTGCACCTTTTCTTCTAGTGTCATTTGATCTACCAAGTCCTTCACCCGAACATTGAATGGAAGGGATTTGTTGCAAAATGTCAATGTATTCATGTCTATTCCGAGATTGGAATATCTTGATCCATCACATATATGGCCGCTGAAATTACCAGTACTTGCCTTTGGAGTGGAAGTGAAAGGATTTGAATGGATGTTATTTCTTGAACTACTTGAAATGACAAAGAAAGCAAGTGTGATTGAAAGGAAGAACCAAAAGTTGGCCATGTTTAAGTTGGAATTAATCATGGAAAAATGGAAATAGGGTGGGGCATTTTATAAGCATCTCACGTAACAAATTCCCTAATGGGTTACATTATCCTATCTCATTTTGTTTAAATGATTTGATTTGGTTTTTTTAAGATTTGATGATCGGTTGAAAGGATTTGATTTTTTTAATTTAGGCTGGTGAGTTGTCGTAGATATAACTGATAAACCTTTTACCATAGTTGACTTGTTAAAAACAGTATTTATCTTCTCTCTCTTCCTCTATTAGGACTTAAATATTAAGCTCATTATCAGCATAAACTTATAATATTAATTATGCAGTAGCAAATATTAAAAAAGATTAGAAAACTAAAAATTAAGATACAAATACTCCCTCCATGCAATACCCAACAAAAGAAAAGTATAGTAACGTATAGTTCTTTATATATATATATATATATATATATATATATATATATATATATATATATATATATATATATCTATGGTTTTGAAATAAGTATGAATCAATATTTGATTGTGAAATAAGTATGAATCAATATGATATCTCAAATTTAATAGAAAATATAAACATCTCCAAAATAAGCTAGTCAAATTTGTTAAAAACAACTTCATCCTAAATAATGATTTGAATTATTAAATTATGTTGAGATCGATGTACTTGTCATATATGCAATGAATCTTTAATTTAAAATGGTTGACTAAGTAACAGTTGTTATCGATCTTTTCTCCCACTTCCTCCCACTTTCACTAGGTTTTGGGAAAGGTTGGAGAAAGAGTGACTTAGATATTAAACCTTTATTAGAAAACAAAAAAGTTATTATATACTTAAGAAAAAGGGAAAATATATTTTAAGGAATATACAAATATTGAGTAAGGATCAAGTGCATACCCCTTATCTTACTCACCCATGCTCACTCCCTTTAGGCGACGGTTTCAGTCATACAACCGTCGTCTATACTTTTAGCGACGGACAACATATAGCGTCGATAAAAGTATAGACGACGGTTGTATGACCGAAACCATCGCCTAAGGGGGGGTGAGCACGGGTGAGTAAGATAAGGGGTATGCACTTGATCCGGACCGTACAAATACTTCCTCCATCACAAAAGGAAGTATTCCTTCGGTTTCAAATTATTTGATCATTGTTGACTTTTAAAAGTCAATTTGTGACATTTTCAAACTCAAAATTAAGACGGCACATTAAAAATTATGAAATAATAAAACTTACAATGAATAATATTTTTTAGATAGTTTATAACATTCATCGTTGTATTGATTAAAATTGATTAAAAGAATCTATATCAATTTTAGATTTAAAAATTTATTAAGTTGACTTTAAAAAGTCAATAATGATTAAATAATATGAACCGGAGAGAGTATAATAAAGGAGTTCAAAATAAAATAAAATAAAGGAGTACAATTTTTAAAATAATTTTTGTTGAAAAAATTTTTAAAAAAATAATTTGGCTTCAAGGCATTAGTATAATTTTGTTCTTTTTTCCAAATTGTGTGAACTATCAAGGATGAGAAAATGATACATTGGGGCGAATTTTAAGAGACTTAGGTAGTGTTTGATAAAATTGAGTAATTAAGATATGCATGATTAATATATATTAATAAATTAGATCAGTGAAATAGCATATGAACTTAAAAAGTATAAAATATTTGAATGACTTTTAAATTTAAAATTATCTAAAATTGACTTTTCAAAAATTAATAATGATCTTAAATTAATTTGGAATGGAGTGAGTACAATATTTATAGAGCCTCCATAAATTTAAATTTTTTATTAAGAGGCAACTTTGAATGATTTGAATTTATATTTTTCTCTTACCAATTAAGAGACGATAAGATGCAAATAAAATTTTACCAAATAATTTTATCATCTTATCGAATCAAATGTAGAGTTGTTAAGAGGTATTAAAAGCTAAACAAACACCACCTTAATCATTCGTGGCACAAAATAAAAATCATTTATCTTCTCGTTGACTTAATTATTCATGGCACAAAATAAATTTTAAGTTTGAAAATATTTGATATTATTCAACCATTTTCCTGTTAATAAAGGGTTTAATAATTAACTTTCGTTTTTCTCTATAACTAAAATATTTCCCCCGTATAATATGGTGAGCTTTTATTGTTTTCAAACTGAGTCCTTCTACGGCGACATTGAAGTGGCGACATTATAGCGACATTATTATTTTTATTTTTTTTTGGTTTTTTTTTTGTAGTAACTCTCAAAAAATATATAGTATTTATTTCAACTGAAATTTTTATAAAAAATAGTGTTTTAAGTATAATTTGGAAACATACAAGAAACAGGGCATGTACAGTCTGTACAACCCTGTTTCTTGTATGTATCCAAATTACGCCTAAAACACTATTTTTTACAAAAATTTCAGTTGGAATAAATACTATACATTTTTTGGGAGGTACTACAAAAAAAAATTAAAAAAAATGTCACTAGAAATGTCACTAAAAAATGTCCCCCTAGACTTATTGTTTCAAACTTGATGAAAAAGATAAAGAATAATGCTAAAGACACAAACTATTTTACAAATTGCTGATGTGGCATACTCCACCTCATCATATTGTGTGGGGCCGAAAACTATATTGAAATAATTTGTTGATCAATATGCTGAGGTGGAGTATACCACATCAGCAATTTATAAAATATTTATAAAATAGTTTGTGTCTGTAACACTACTCAAAGATAAATGTTTTTAAAATTAGTCTAATATTGTTAAATGATTTGATGTGAAATTTATGTTGGTAGTTGGTACTAATGAAAATTTTACAATTATTGGCCAAGTAAAAACGTTTAATTATTTGCCTCTTCCTTTTTCGTTCTAATTTTTTTGGTTTTATAACAAGAAAATGGTTGAATAATTATTAAACCCTTTATTAGTACACAAACTAGTTAATACTAATTTTAAAAGAAAAACTCAATCAAAACGTTATAGGATTTATAGTATTATTTTTAGGTTTTATAAAATTCTAACCTTATATATGCAAAAAAAAATATGTAAAAATATGATGAGATATAAATTTTGATATGATTTGGTTATTGTATGCCTACACTTTTTTTTAAAAATAATAAATAGATTTGGACAGTCGAAAAACATTTATTTTTTTACATAGTTATATTAACTATGCTCCACAACTTAAATCACATTAAAAATATATAAAGTATTATTTTCTCTATTCTAAAATTGGATATATATTTTATTTTTTAATCGATTCCAAAATTAAAAATATATTTATATTTTATGATAATAAAGTACACCATATTTCTAATTTATCGTTATTTTTTAATTATTATTTTTAATATCAAATTATAATAATAGTTAAAATCCTAGCTAATTACTTAAATTTTATTTGAGAATATAAAATTATCTTAAAAAATAGCCATCATACAAATGTATGTGGAACGAAAGGTTCTATTAGATTCGGATTCTGCGCGCGCCTCTCCCACGAAATCGTTTTCTGCGCGCGCCTCCCACCAACTCGGTCGCTGTGTGACTCCCACCCCAACTCGTTTGCTGTGTGCCTCCCACCAACTCCTTAGCTGCGAGCCTCCGTCCAAATCGTTCTCTGCGCCTCCGAGTAAATCTTTGTGACTTCCATTCTTCTGTAAACCAAATCACTGTTGGGTGACAACCAAATCGCTCTGACCTCCGTCTCTGTCATAATATCCCAGCCCAGGTTCATACCAAATCCATTATGTGAAATAGCTAGTTCATTTAAACTGATTAATGCCTATACTATCCCAGGTTTTAACTGTTTTGTTAATTTGACACTCCATGAGGCTGTGATGGTTTTGAGACAAATTGATGCTATGTGCAGTATTGTAGTCGTTAATGGGTAATTCTAGCTGAATGATATGATTTATGTGTTGTGACTCGTTGATTTTTCCGCTAGTTATTCTAGCTGATGGCAAAGGCTGATTTTTTAATCAAAACCCTTTATAATTGTTGTAATTGTAAAAATGGTATTTACCAATTTTTAATTCATAGCATCTAATGGATTATTATTATTATTATTATTATTATAGGAAGATGAATTTGAAGGTATGGAGTAGCATAGTGAAGGAAGTATTTGAAGCTGGCTCGTCCGTAGGCAAATTTTTTTTGTGCCCTTCATGTCACAAACACCTACCTTTTAACCACTGCTCTTGTAATTTTCTCAAATCTTTCAGAATTTTCTTTTGATTTTTGTGTGTGTGATGTAATCCTTCCTCTTCAAAAGAAAATAAATCAGTAATTGGGGCTTTGCAGGTTCATGGTCCTAGTATGTTCCCAACCTTTGATATCACCGGCGATCTTGTCTTGGCCGAGAGAATCTCGACCCGGTTCGAGAAATTGAGTCGAGGCCACGTCGTTTTGATCCGTTCACCTGAAAATCCCAGAAAGGTTGTCACCAAACGACTTACAGGCATCGAAGGTGATAGTATTACATACACTGTGGATCCCAAGAGTGACAAACACGAGACTGTTGTTGTATGATCATTTTCAACTAATATTTTTACTTCATTTTTAACCCATTTTTGTTGGTTTATTTTGTTTTTTTGGGTTTTCTATATAGAGTCATAACTCATTTAATTTTTGTAGGTTCCTAAAGGGCATGTTTGGATCGAGGGAGATAACAAGTATGTTTCCAATGATTCGAGGAAGTTTGGCCCTGTTCCTTATGGACTTATACAAGGCAGAATATTTTGGAAAGTGAGTGTTTTTAACTTCGTATATTTGTCTTCTAAATAATGACATTTTATCTCTATGTCTAAATAATAGTACTACTTCATTTTTCGATATATGTTTGTATAAAAATTAAGCAGTAATTGGATAAAAAAAATTATATTCATTAAATGTTAAAAGAAATGATTTTTTCCCCAAAATATTATTATTTCATGTGTTGGCTTGTTGCTTGTTTTTCAATTAGCTGGGCTTCAATGAAATCTTGTCATTAGGATCTTTGCGAGTTAGTTATTATGTTAATATACTAATGTATGTGAAATTTGGAAAATATTTCTGATTAAGCTTGTCAACATATTTGTATCTTCTTGTCTCTGTGTTAATGCCTCTACTACATTGTTGGGGGGAGTCATTCAACAAGTAACTCTAATATAGTTCTTCAATTTTAGTTCCCCATCCCTAACCTTACTAAGATGAGATATACTTTCTGATTCCAAAGTGTAAAGTTTGTTTTGCTGGTAATTGGTTCCTGCTAAATAGACTTTATCTTTATTTTGGTCATAAAAGATGATTGTTTTACAATGATGAGCACCAACTATTTGATCATATTTTTTTAAATAAACATTGTGGCAATCAAACCAAGAATTTCGTAGCCTAACTCAAAACAATTAATATGATAAAGTTGAGTGCATGTCTGAAAATGTTTTGGCTGTAGGACTTCACTCGACGCTCATGGATGATTACCGGACATTATACTTATTGTAACTTTAAAGTTTGAATTTTTTGAGTTTACCTAGCTGTAGTTTTAGAGATTCAGCAATTTTGTTTATATTTGCGCATGTTTTGCAACATCTTGCTGAAAACACCTTCATTTTTTCAATTAACTTTGATTTCTAAACTCAGTATTCATTGTACAGATATGGCCTTTTGAAACTTTTGGATCAGTGGCAAAGAGAACATAGTAGAGTGATGCTTTCTTTCATGGTACACGCTTGGCATTTCATGGGGTTATTTCTACTTTGAGTACTGGTCAGTTTCTTTACTTTTGAACTTTTAATATCTATTCTATGCAGGTATTGTCTTAAGACTATGTTCATATAGTATACCATTTGGGGGGTGGGGAAGAAGAAAATATGATAGGATGCGTGATCTGTAAATTGTTTTTCCTTCTCATAACCATATTAATCAGGGATAGGAGACAGGATATAAGTTGGGGGTCAAAGCGAACGTTTTAATGTTGAGGCCTTAATATATGTCAAAAAATTCAAGGGTTTTGAAAGGTAATCTAAATTGGGGGGATCATGCTCCAGTTACACAGAAATATTTAGGTCCTACGCCCCTTGGGATCGGCGAATCAAGTGATATTTCTGCTCCAATTTTATAAAGGGAAAAGAATTTCCACTGAAAATTCAAGGGCTAGTCACGAAACCATTGAAATAATCCTAATTAAGTATAGTAGCAGATGTGCAAATCGACCAAGATTTCCCCAATGCAATGTAATTGAAGATATTTTGTCAACTAGCTTTAAGTAATAGTATGTTTCCTATAGTACTGGTAAATGACAAGTTGACAACTTACAATGAGCATACTTTTTTCAGTTATGTTCACATGCTACACTACTCTTAACTGTGCTCCAAAATGATCAAATAAATGTTGTTTGATTTGAATTGATTTTCAAGTCATTTGTAACTGTTTGGTCAAAACAAGTGTAGTTGTCATACCAAAGTAATCTATCCCGCTTGATCTAACCACCTGGATACCACCATTATATGCTTGAGAAATTTCTGGCTCACCTGATATAACATTGGTTTTTGTGGTTTAATTGTACATTTTATTGTCTCTATGTACCTTGAGAGTTTCTTCTGGTCGAACAGAAATCCAGCATGTGGGAGCAAACAAATAGATTGACATGAAGAGTGAAAGGAATTGCTAATTCAAGAAGTCCGGAAGAGCATATAAAGCAAGGATGAAATCAATTCCAGTTCAGTCGTCTGTTTTTTTGTCGTAGGCATAGTCTTGTAACGAAGTTAATCCTTAGTGCTAAGCTCATTATTAGAAAACTGAGGCATTCAGTCTCGCCCCTTTTTTCGGTTTTTTTTTATAAAAAAAATGCTTATAAATTTTTTTTGATATTTAACTTTACTTTTTCTACATTCTCCTAAAGGTGTTAAATGGAGCGCGACGTATTGATAGACTTTTCCATATTCTTGGGAAATTGTTATGACTTGCACATTTTTATTAAATGGTTACTCTTTCTTGTTCTTGTATTTGATATGATGGAAGTACTTTTATAAGCTTTTGCCTGGATTGATCCTACTCACTGAGTTATGGTAACTCCAAAATTGATGCACTCACTGATTAATTAGCAAAATGCTTATATTACGTTTGGATCGAAGGAATGGAACGAAGAGTGGAATGATTTATTCCATTCTAATTGGAATGGATTATTTCATATGTTCTCCTTCTTCCAGGGAACTAAACACGATTTTTTTTATTTCAATTGCAACTAAACATAATTTTTTTCATTCCATATGAATGAGTTATTCTATTCTCACCTTCGTTACACCAATCTAAACGTAGCATTAGTATGTAATTGACAAGTCTTGGGAGGTTTAACCTAACATGGTAACATTAGTAACAATCTATATGTATCAACTAGCTGCAATTTTATTTTCATTTTTTCTTTTGTACATTTTTATCTTCAGTTTTGTTTTTTTTAACCCATTAGGTAAGATTATAAAATGAACAAACAGTTCGGACTAGATTCATACTCGTTCGACTAAAAATTCGATTATATATAAATTTTAAAATTCGATAAATTACTTAAACCTTTTCAAATTACAATTTTCTATTGATATTTAAATCGTTCGAAAAGTTCAAATTGTTTGATCTCGATTTCAATTTTCTATTGATACTTGAATCGTTCGAAAAGTTCAAACTGTTTAGACTCAATTCGAGACTCGATTCGAGATAAGGCTCGATTCAGTAACTATAGTTACTAGTCTCAATTAAATCTTATTTTATACTCGATAAATTTTATAAACAAAATATAAACAACTCAATACTCGGCACAACTAAATCTATTTACACTCTCACCATTTAATGTAATTGTTTCATGAATATGGCTCATATGAATGAGACCATGTTTTAAGCAATTAACCAAAAAGGAGATGACATGGAAGGTATTTTGAGTGCCCGAGTACTTAAAAAACAGTTAATATGGGAATTCATCTGAACAAACCATAATATGGCAATGTATTAGCCAGCATAAAGGTAAATCATGTTTGTTTGTTTGTTGTTTTTTCTATATACAAGAACCTAAATTGTCAAATCAAAGCAACGGCAGTCTTACGGCTGTACTCCGAATGCCTTGTTGAAGATGGTTTCATCAGCCTTTGGTTCATCTCATAAATCAACACTCTTCTCCCCCAATTCTTTTTTCTAAAATTACAGGCCATCACTCCATGATTTTGGCAGTGTATCATAATCCGTCAACAATATGCAATCATATAGGGCTTGCTCTTGACACCTGCATTCATAAACCTCAGTTAATAATCTGAATGACAATCCGTAGAGTAAAAAAGAAACACAGCAAGTTAGAAGCTAAATAAAAAAACTAGCTATACACAAGAAAAAGTGTAAGAAAACAGACTGAAGAATCCACACAGCTCCATTGAATCCACTAGGTCACAAATTTTTGTTTTCCATATCCTCACACATTGACATGCTTCATGTATATACATACGAACAAGTACACGTATATTTACATATACGCATGCATATACGCTCAATATATAAGCACAGCTCAAGAAAAGGTTTGTGCTATCCGCAAATCATATTATATAAGAAATCATCTATGATACATACAAGAACTTCCGAAGACCAAATTATACAAACAAGCACATTTTTTTCATCAACGTATCCCACTACAATACTACATTTTAAGACGTATAATTACAGTGTGCTCGTCAAGCAAATTGAAATAAAATAGAGAACTGCAGGAGATGCAGAACTATGTTCGAGAGAATGGAACTGTAGGAACAATATTAAAGAACATTTTGTATATGAAATCAATGATTAAATGGCAGACCTCTAATAGACTTTGAATCCAAGTAGAGCGCCAAAGAAATCTAAGAGAGAGAGAGATGAAAAGATGAAGGCAGACACTAGATATTGTGAGCTCGGGTAGCTGCACAAACAGAAAGAAAGAATTGTTCTTCAAGGTGGGTAATTAATGAAGTGATACTAGAATAATGTATGGAGATGAACATATATTTTTATATCAAGGGAATGTAGCTGGCACGTGTCAAGCACAAGGTGATATGAATCCTGTTGAATCCATTTTTTGACATTTCAATTTTTCCTAGGGCTGAGAATGTAGTCGTCCTTTGTGCTTTCTGCAGGCATGACACGGTATGCTAAGTACCGCACATGTTTCCAGGTTATACCAGTTTTCTGAGATACCTAAACTTATCACAAATCGTTTAGTGACTCATTAATAAAGATCAGAAATTTTATTTAAAGATAATGAAAGGTTCATATAGTTTTATGCATCTCCTGTCCTACATACTTTTACCTCCATTCAGGTCTTCTACTTCTATTTCTTTTATATAGATGTATATCCAGTACCATTCTGCAGTTTGTTATCCTGAATAGCAATCCAAAGTATATCAACTTTAAAAAGTGCATCATGTTTCAGCGTAATTAAGCAATCAAACGATAGTTCCCATGTAAGAAATTCCAGATCAAGATATGTTAACGACTATAAATTCTAGATCAAGGTAAAAGAATTTGAATAACAAAAGGATATATTTAAGCATTGGAACCTGATTCTGCAAGCTTGTGGCTGCAGTCCAACGCTGAGGATTTACTGTTACTGAATTATCACTGATAAAGGCTATGATTCTTGGTTCTTCTTGTATACTCACCACAGATGCCGGTGGCAATTCTCTCATTACCCATAATACAAATGCCGAGGGTACTGAGGAACCTGGAAAAAATAAATCTACCATCAAAAGGTTTACAGTTTTATAGATTCATCACTTACCTCATTAATACAGCGGTGACAACGCAAGAAGAAGAAGCAGCTCATGTTCGATTACATTATAAAAATAGATAATATGTCCCCCTTTCCCCTGTTTGCCGGGTCGATTACATGGGAAGGAATTCTTAAGCCCACTATGCCACATGGAGTGGTGGCTTACTAGCAAACTATTTTCTTCCAAGAAACTTGTAAGAGATTAAGCTATTCAGCCAAGGAGAAACCAAGAAAATTCCTTCCTAGATGCAAGCTCGTCTGGTCAAACAATTATATACCACAAAATTTTTTTCCTGGCAACATCATCTATGTACTCCCTTCGTCCCACTTTCTTTGTCCTAATTGACTTTTTAAGGTCAGATTGACCAATTTTAATATTAACAATTAAACAAATGTATTAGAAATTTTGAAGTCAAATAAGCTAACTTTGTTCGTATATTCGATGTACTTTCTTATGATAATAATTTTGTGTCTATATCTATTAAATTTAAGAATAACAATTTGACTCGAAAAAGTCAATTAGGGCAAATAAAGCTGAACGGAGGGAGTAAATATATATGTGTGTGTGTGTGTGTGTGTGTGTATATATATATATATATATATATATATATATATATATATATATATCTTGATTAAGTTTTATGTAGGTTACTAGTTTTGATTCTTCAAAGCTTAAGGCGGCCTATACAGAGAGGATCAGATTCCAAATATTAGACTTAATAAATTAGTCTTCAAATTTTACTATCGATGACATGACCATTTAGAACTGCTCATCAACAATGATGGGAAGTAGCTAACACTATTTTCAGCTGTTTTATTAGAATTTGAAATTTTGAAAGGGATAAATAGAATCAAATACCTATAAAATAATATAAAATTAGCAGAAGAGAGGTATAAACACCATTAACGCTCTGTCCATGCCAGTGATAAAACAACTGCAATAACAATAGTAGTGTAGTTTTAGACATAAATAGAGCCATTGAAGTATGGAAACAAAAAACAACAAAATTTAGGACCTGATGGGTACATACAGGTATATCTGTAAAAAGTTCCAGAAAAGCGCTTGACATAAAACAAAGTACAGAAACAATGGCCAAACCCGCAACCTGCACATAGCACATTACATAGTTAAATTTGATGACTCTACGGACAATGGGGCTGTAAAATTACTGAAAGTTAGAGCACAGCAGCCTTATCCCAGGATCAGATAAGAGGAAATGACCAAAAACATCTAAAGTGAAACCATGTATTGACTGACTTTCAAAATGAATTGTACTAAACTGCAGAAAGCGAAAGATCCAAAAACGTGCTTGTAAAAGAAGACATGTAAATGTCACAAACTATACTAGTTTTTCATGAAAACTATGAAATAGCATAACTAATGACATAAAAAAACAATTGAAGGATACTCTACGACATACCTTCCAAATCTCAGAAGAAGCCCTCTCTGATCTTACTTTCCTCATTTTCAAGGATAATACAAGTCCTGAATGAAAGTTTTCAGTAAATAAGAACAAAAACAAAAACTAGTTCACTGAAATCAGACTTATTTGATGCACTAATATTTAACAAATGAATAACAGTGTAATTATATCCAGCTACAATGACCGCAATTATCGCACAATGACCCTCACCATCTGCGCCATGCAAAACGTCTATCTCCGGTTAACAATTATCAACTGATAACTGTCAACGGCTGGTCATAACAATTATCACAAATCTTTCCTTCATCTTCAAGCAATCTTAGTAATTATCCAAAGAGTTCTCATATATTTCAAAATCCAAATATTTGATTCCCCTAGTATCAAAATATTGGACCATGAGCACTTCTGCATACAATCCCTAGTTTGTCTGGTAAACAACGCAAAATTAATTAAAAAATCACAATTTTTATTTTGTTTCCAATAAGTTAAGAAATAATATAATTATCGTGCCTCGAGATTCATATAGCAAGACTTTCTGGGGTTTTCATCAAAGTTTAATTGGAAAAATAAAATTTATTGATAGAAGAGAGTACATACAAAAACAAAACCAAAAAGAGGGAGAGGTCAACAAAAGGTCCACCTAACAGGAAATGAGTGGAATCAAAAACACAAAGCGCTTAAGAAAATTAGCCTTCCAATCTCTACATAAATCTGAAATAAGGATGCCTCAAAAAGCACCGTTATAGAGTCCCAAACTGACCTACAGAAGCTTGTATTTTTCGTGCATCCCAAATATTCCTCAGAACTGAGAAACCACTTCGCATCCTTTAGTGCCCTTGCTTCCTCCCAAACCCTGGGAACCTAAAATCTAAGTATCTTATTCTGTTCATCTTGAACAAGGATATTTATTGGAAAAATCACCGGGCTTGTACAAATAAAATCTAGATAAAGTGAGGAAGAATGCTATAAAATTTAAAATGGATTCCAACATAAACTTGCTAATTTACTGAGATTGAAAGAAAAAAACAACTTTTGAGATGATAAGTGTTCACCATAACATGCTAATGCTCCTCCAAGAAAAAGAACTGCTATTCCAAAAACATCTACATAAACCTGCATGATGATCATAGTTAATTCCACCTTCATCACAACCTTGATATCCAATAATTAATTAGAAAAATGAGAAGATAAAATAAAATTACAGAGACTTCCTAATTATTTAGAATGTTTATAATATTATAGGAAAGGCAAGTAACAGGTTTTTCCTGTGCAGGAAAAAATTTCTGCTGATAAACAAATTATGTGATTATAACCAAACATTGATTAGATATTACTTTAATGTTGAAGATGACCTCTTTCTATCAAAGTTGACGTGGCTGTGCCTGCTTCAGTGCACAATACTATTAATTCTTTTTAGAGGGTTTGGAAGTAATCGAGATGCAAACGTACTGCGCAAATAGGTTTTCTTCACAGTTCTTCATGATGAGCATAATACTAGACTGTTTTGAGAAAGTTAGTTATCTTTTAATCTGCTCAGAGATAAGATTCTTCTAGTGGGCTTCTGTTATGGGGGTCCATTAAGGAAACATCTGTGACTGATTTATCTAGAGAATGATGAGCTGCATTTTTAAGTAATCTCTGTCTTGTTTTTCACAGGTCCAGTGAAGGCGGCCTTATTGTCTCTTGTATCCCCTACATTCTGTTAATAAAACTTATTTTTTATAAATAAAAATGCACAACCAGTTATAATGCTTTCTAGCATAGGATATTTGAATTATAAAGAATATTAGTTCCCAATACACCTTTGCACCTGTTGGTGTTGAGATGTATAAATTTTTTTTAGAAATTGAACTTTTTATCGAAAAAAGAAATATCATTGCTCTTTATTTTATTTTTATTTTCATGATAAGCAAAAAATATTGTTCTTTCCCTTCATCACTTCAACCCACTATTAAAGGAGTCATATTTGTATGTTGACAAATACAATTGAAAAGTAGTATCAATGCAAAAGCTGACAACACAAGTCAAAGAGAAATTAAAAACTAAACACTATATTAAGTCCATACCCGTGCCACAACCAATGAATCAATAGGATTCTTTCCCATTCCAATCCAGATTAGGACAGCTGATGCCATCATTAACGCAAAAACGAACACTGTAACCTGGTAAAAAGTCCCGAGTTAACATTTTTAGCGTCATTTCTTTGTGCAACATCTGCAGAATAAGATCTCTAACGAGATAAAGGCAAGACAGAAAACGAAATATACATTAGATTACAAAAGGTAAGTTTGTACTGCCTCCGTACCAAGATTACAACTTTTTGGCGGCTCCCAACATGATTAAGTCGGAAGGAGCAACAATTTCTGCGTCTATCGCCACTGGATTTCGGTTTTTTCATCTTTTCCAGCAAAGCTTCCTGAGGACTAGATCCTTCTTCATCATCATCGTCATTATTTGTCTGATGGCAAAGGTCCACCCTATAAAAGCATCCTCAGAAGACGTATATTTTGTATCTCAGAAAAGATTACACCTAAATTTGAATGTGCAAGTTCATCAATTTATGAAAAACAACAGTAAGATAACTTGTTAGCTGTTCTAGAATCTAGATGACAATATCAACTTACAAATACGAGATTTTCCCCTTTAAAATACAGTTAAGACAGCCCAAACCATGATTATGTGTCAGTCTGCGCACTTGGCGCGCTTATACATTTATCGGTTTATTGTCAGTATAAATCCTCTAAGTTTCTATAAATAGAGTGGGCACATACCAGAAAGACAGAAGCAAGAGAAATGCTGCAAGAAACAGAATTTTGGGACAAGCTGCAAAACAAGATCTTCGCCATTTAACTTCCTATCAATTGAACGATAATCAGAGAATCTTGCAATCAATTACAGAGAAAGGGGCATACCCATGACGAGAAAGCCACAATATTGTGACCAGCATAGCCAACCCTTACAAGCAGCAATAAGAGTTAACACAAAATAAAGAAAGTAACCTGTCATTAAAAAAGTAATTGAATGAGCTACTTCTAAGCAAAGAAGAAAAAACAGCTAATAGGGGACAATTTAAAGGAAAAGTACCACAGGCAACCACCAGAAACAAGACATTTAAGAACAATCATGAATACAAGTGTATGTCTGAACTTAGTATCAGAGACTAATTTGTTTAGACTCACTGCTTATTCTATTCTTGCAGAAAAGCATCATCCAAATTAATAATGTTGTAATTCTTATAAAAAAAATAGCATCTTGTACAAGAAAGCAAAAATTGCTATCATGAGAGTAAGGACCCAAATAGAAAAAAAAATTTAATATGATAAGTAAAGACCTACTTGAAAATATGGAAGGCCGAATAATACATTTCTAACATACCAACACATGAAGGCACATGTCTTTATGTTGCATTTTACACGCCTTTATTGCACACTTCCATAAATGATGCTCCTATTTCAAACTATGTCCCCAAAGAAATCTTCTATTCTCCAAACTTTAACGGATTTTAGGAATTTGAATAAGAGAGAAGCAATACTTTCGGGATATTAAAAAAATAGGTAGATAGGAGTTCAAATTTGAAAAAGAGTACAAGGACCTCCTTGTAAGTTGGGGTACACGTCATTCAGTTAAGACTTAGTACTCAGTTAAGCAGGTGGAAGTGAGTCATGTCCATAACAGATTTCCTGTGGGAGGTGTGTGTGTGAGGGTTGGGGGCGCTGAAATGTGGGCTCTGCTAATATTGAATTTATTGAAGAAATTGAATACAAAATCTTTTGCTGCTATTAAGCTTCCAAGCACAAGAAATAAATGTTTTATTGCGCTACAGTTATTTTCCGTCTCTCAAAAATTTACACTTTGCAGTTAGCAGAGAATTTGATACACAGTATTATACTCTGTGTCCTTAAATATGTCCTATTAGCTTTGAGCCTAAAGGGAAATCGATCATCAAGAAGGCACATCTTGTTGCCAGGTGCAACAGATTTCAGTGCAACGATAAGAGTAGGTTCAAAGCAATAAAAGCTGGCACAAAATAAGAATTGTTTAGCAAGTTGAAAATCTTCCTACCCACATTGGAAGACCCAATTAATAGATGAAACACCTGCAATTTCACAATCAATGTATCAAGAGCAAATTAGTATGATCTAAATGGGAACACACAAAATCTAAAATAAAAAAAAAATTAACAATATTATAAGCCAGATGTATCATAAACAAATAATTTACCTATACTTGCTATCAACAATGTAGCATTTTGAAACTAAATAAAGAAGATGACCACGTAAAGACATAATATTATTAGTAAAAGTTCAGGGATTATCGCTTCAGAGATGTTAAATTTTGAAAAAACCATAAGTTTCAAATCTACCCTATCAAAATGTATGCCCATATACTGCAGCTCATGTCTTATACACTTGAAATCTGAATATAATTTGTTTAAAATTACATCTAGAAATTAACAAGCACAAAAGGAAAATATAAAATGCAGCATTCTTTTACATGAGAAACTCGAAGGTCAAATATATTTTATCCAGGCCTAACATTGAAGATTTTCTTTCAATGTCAGAGATCTCAAACAATGGCAATTGATTGCACATGATCAAATTAAACATTAAATGCATCTCAGTAATGATGCTTTACCAGTGTACTAGTCAAACATAGAGCAATATCTGAATGAACATAGCATACAAAGTCAAAAGTGTCAGGCATCATTAAGGCAGCAAACTGCAACACAAATTATGAAGTTGTGTGGTTGGATTTTCATGGCAAACCTCAATGAGCATCTTGATTTTAGAAAAACACAAATTCTAGATAATTATACTATAGTACATATTAGATAGCATCTAAAGTATAAGTAAACAGAAAATGATTTGCCGGGAATTTAAAAGGGAATCTTAGTATAGAGTAAATAACCTTGATTCCATATAATTTTAGTGGAATGTCTATGACATGATTGTCCTTTAAATTTACTGAACTGGCCCGTTTCTAACCGGTTCACAGGCGAACCAACCCAGAACCAAACCAATTTTCATCCCTAGGATAGACTCAAATCCCAAAGCTTTCAGGGTAAAGGGAGAGGTCATACTACTACTAGGCTATCACCTTTGATCTTAAGAAAAGAGAAAGTTAACATTTCCTTCTCAAACAAAACAAGAAATACAATGATATTGTGCCCATATCAAAATGCCATATATATGTAACTATAATCTTACACACACACACACACACACACACACACACACACACACACACACATATATATATATGTATATCAGAAAAGATAGCAAGAGAGAAATAAAAACTTAAGTGTTGATACAAGTATTAGATTCTCAAGCAAAGAACTTGATGGTGTAAAAAAAATACATTTTTCATTGAGTTTTATATTTGAACGTTTGTATTCGTTCTAAGATTCTTCTCCTAACTGTTAAGTAAAAAAACAATGAAATCAACAGTCGAGGAGAAAAATAATAAAGCATCTCTTACTTTCTGGCGAGTCAAGCCGATTTGCGAATTCCTCGAATGAATCCTCATCAACTAGTACAGAAATGGCATTAGAAATCAAAATTAGAATAATATAATAAATTCACAAGTTCAAACAATTTTGTATCAAAATTACACTTCTTGAGAGCAGACATTTTGACAACCATAATTAAGCACCAGATATATAAAACAATAAGCACAAATTATGTGCTTTGTGCACACCTCGAGGCATCTCAACAATTATGCTACTAGTTGATTCAGATACAGTAAAATCATACAACGATACAATGATATGATACGAAATGTTTAAATTTCCCGAAAACCTCTCAATCAGTTCATACGACAAAGGAATCAGAGAAACCATAATCAATGTACAAAGATGATTGCTTTAGGGGAGTTTCCTGGGTGCAATTTCAGATCTTCATGGCAGCCTACCTTTCAATGAAGACCTTGCTTTATTCTGTCTCTTGGTTTCTTTATATTGCGGACTCCTTGTCCTCTGCTATTGTACTCTCCCTTCTTTCTAATAATCTTTTTATGTAATTAAACAATCAATGTACAATGGAAAATTCCCTTTCCTATTCCAAGTAATTCTAATATCCAATGCTTGTTTTAACTACAACCTGGTTTTTTCAGATAACAACACTTCATCTTGATTTTATAGTAAAGTGCCTCACTGAAATTGATAAATTCTCGTCAACACGTGCATAAAAATCATCTTGAAAATTATCACAATAAAATCACAAGCAGCAACTAATTTGAAAATAACAGCGCAGCAGAGCGGGCATCATTAGTTACAACCATTTTGTTTACTGGACTAGCTGTAGAAAACAATAACATAAGCTTCTAAACATATAAGTATTCAAATAAATATTCAAGCTTCCTTATAAGACCAGATTCTAAAGTATATTCATTTCTCCAAATAACAAAAAAATAAAAATTATAATTCAAATAAAGATTCAGACTTTCTCTCAGAAGGCAAGATTCTACAGCAAAACAGTGCCTCAAATACCCCTTTTAGCTAAAATTACAATTACATTGCTATCGAACAGACAGTAACTAAAAATTACAAAATTGAAGTAAATAAAATTATCCCTTCTATCCACTCCATTACTACCCTAAAATAGTAAAAACTTAATCCAATCACCAGTCTAGAAAATGAGATGGGCTACTCCCTTCAAAACCCACAAACAATTTTCAAAATTAAAAACACAACCATGTATGGCTATATGTATATGTATATATATATATATATAAGGGGGTGAAAGGAAAAAATAAAAATAAAACAGACCTGGTAGAATGCAAGAACAGCAATAACCCCATCAACACAAGCAAGAAACACATTGACACCGACCAAAGCCTTTGGATAACAACTTCCATCTCTCAATTCCAACATTATTCTCCCTCTAAAAAATGCGGCTTTCCTATATGTGGATAAATTTACATATACAGATATATAAACTATATATATAAATGTTGCCTCTCTCTCTCTCTCTCAAAGAAGTGAGAGAAAACAAACAAGGCAGCTGGGTGTGGAATTACAAGTATGAAGTGTACGGAATCGAAAATGATATCGTTTTAGAAGGTTTCTTTCAATGACAGATCTGCTCGTCGATTCAATTGATACACTTTCTCTCACTAGACATATATACACTCATATATATATATATATATATATATATATATATATATATATATATCTGTGGTTATATTCGTAGATATTTGACAGGTGCAATATAAAACCCAGAACCGTGGACTTGACCCAGTTAAGTCTTGTCAGTTGTTTATAGTTTTGTTTTTGGACGTTTTTTTTTTTTTTTTTTTTTTTTGAAAAGAATTACATAACATTAAATCAAATCATACGCAAGTACATCAGAGATAATCAAAGGAGGACTATCTATCCACTCTACTTGACCAGACACAGAACATGACGCCCTTGCCAAAGCATGAGCAACACAATTCGCTGATCGCGGAACATAAGAGAATAGACAACAGCTAAATTCTCTTTGAAGAACTTTACAGTCATTAATGACGACGCCAAGACCCGAATCATCCGGTTCGTCATTATTAAGTGCATTAATCACCCCTAAAGCATCAGATTCTATGACCACTTGATCTATTCCAGAATGTTTTAACCAACTAAGAGCTTCTCTTATACCAATGGCTTCAGCAACTGCAGGAGAGAAGAAGCCTATCATCGAACCATGCAAACCCGCAACAAAGCTTCCAACATCATCCCTAACCACACAGCCATAACCCACTTTACCATTTTCAGGAAATAGCCCTGCATCAACATTACACTTCTTAAACCCAATGGCCGGTTTTTGCCACCTAGAATTATGTGAAGGTGATCGGGCCTGGGGCAGTAAAACTTGATGTCGAGCCACTTTCCATAGCTGAAAGTTGCGTTCCGCCTCCTGAACCACTACTCCACTCGGTTGCAGCTTCTTCTTCCACACGCAATTGTTACGATTGAGCCAAATACACCATAATAACATCGCTGCCAAATCTAGCTGATCGTTTGTGCACTGTCTTCGGAGCTTGTTCCACCAATTTACAATAGACGTTGTACCCTCCGAATGATCTCCAACTATGGACGCGGCCCAAATGGACTTTGCTATCGAACATTTAACAAGCACATGAACATCAGTCTCCTCCGCATTACTACACATTGGGCATAGAGTTTCAACTTCAATTTGTCGAGATCGAAGGAGATAAAGGCACGGTAAGCAACCAGAGAGACTCCGCCACAAGAAATTTATCACTTTCGGTGGCACGGATCGTTTCCAAACCTCTGCCCAGTTTGTACAAGGAGGAGATGACACAATGTCCCCACCAGTTTGGAGAACCCTATATCCAGATTTTACCGAATAACGTCCCTTTTGATCCCAGTTCCAAATACGCTTGTCTACACAGGTTAATTTAGGAAGAGGGATTGACAAGATGAGCTGGGCATCTCTTCCAGAAAATAGAGTGCGAATAACATCAGACTTCCATATAGCCAAGTCTGGATTAATAAGTGAATCTACTGTAGCCTGGGACAGATTCTCGGATGTACTCTCATCAATGTAAGGATTCAAAGCATCTGGCAACCACGGGTCCCTAAATATTCGGATAGAGGAACCATCACCAACTCTCCAACGACTCCCACTTTTGATCAACTCTTGTGTCGCCATTAAACTGCGCCAAATGAAGCTTGGATTATGCCCCATCCTGGCATCCAAAAAAGATCCCGTTTTGAAATATCGTGCTTTGAAAACTCGAGCCATCAGCAACGTTGGGTTATTGATTAGTCTCCAGCTCTGCTTTGCTAACATAGCTAGATTAAAATTATGTAAATTTCGAAAACCCATACCCCCATACTCTTTCCGAATACATAATTTCTCCCATCGCTTCCAACGAATCCCAGAACCCTTCTTTCCTCCCGAGCCCCACCAAAAACTATTCATCATTTTTTCCAATTCATCACAAAGATTGACCGGAAGTAAAAAAGTACACATGATGTAGCTTGGAATCGCTTGAATAACAGATTTCAATAAAACCTCCTTACCCGCTCGAGAGAGAAAATTAGACTTCCAACTATGAAACCGTTTCCAAGCCTTCTCTTTAACATAAGCAAAAACTGAGGCTTTATTTCGACCAATAAGAGAGGGAGCTCCAAGATACTGCCCATGATTAGTACATATCTGAACATTCAAAAGGTTTGCAATAGTTTGGCCTAATTCTTGCTCAACATTCGGGCTAAAAAAAATTGAGGATTTGTTAAAATTAACTTTCTGGCCAGAAGCTTCCTCATATAAACGCAGACAAGTTTTGATAGCAGTACATTCTTCTACAGTTGCCCGAAAAAACAGGAGGCTGTCATCGGCAAAAAATAAATGAGAAATACTCGGGGCATTCTTAGCTACCTTACCTCCATGAATTTTCCCATCCAACACATATCGGGTAAGAATAGAAGAGAGTCCTTCTGCACAAATTAAAAATAAATACGGTGACATTGGATCCCCTTGCCTGAGACCCCGATATGGAATAATATCATTGATAACATGACCCGAACTTACCACCGAATATCTAACTGTGGTAACAAAGAGCATCACAAGTTTAACCCACTGTGGAGCAAAACCAAGCTTTAACATAATTTTCTCAAGAAAACTCCATTCCACCCTATCATATGCTTTGGCCATGTCAATTTTCAGAGATGCATACCCATATTTTCCCTGACGTTTCCTTTTCAAAAAATGCCCTACTTCAAATGCAATCATCACATTATCTGTTATCAATCTCCCCGGGATAAACGCACTCTGGGATTCCGAAACCACTGCCTTTAAAACATTCTTCAATCTATTTGCCAGAACTTTCGTCATAATTTTAACAATCACATTACAAAGCGAAATCGGTCTCAACTCAGTCATCTTCGTTGGCTTCTTAACTTTTGGAATAAGAACTATATTAGTATCATTTAAACCATCCGGGAGGAAACAACCATTCAAACAATTTAAGCAAGCCTCCGTTACTTGTACTCCCACCTCACCCCAATATGTTTGATAAAAACATGGGTTGAACCCATCAGGTCCCGGGCTCTTGTCCGGGTGCATGGAATTGATAGCTTCATTTACTTCTATAGCAGTAAAAGGGCGAGTTAAGGAGACATTTTGTTCCGGCGTCACCTTAGTACTTACTGCTGCTAAAATTTCGTTATCCACTACCCCTCCTGATTGAAACAAGGTGTGAAAATAATCAAACATTAATTCCGATAGCCCCCTGCCCCAGTATTGCTGATTACCTTCCTCATCCACTAAATTAGTAATAGTATTCTTCCGTTTACGCGCAGATGCATATAGATGAAAAAGCTTGCTATTCACATCCCCATTCTTAAGCCAGAATAACTTGGATCTTTGCTTCCAAAAATCTGCTCTTTGTTGTAGAAGCCGGTTAAGTAGAGTTTGTTCCTCCAGAACCATTGATTGGTGAATTTCATCACGATACTGTTTTAAGGATAAAATTCTATTCCTACTTCTCTTGATATCAGCCTTAAAACGAGCCCTCAATTTTTCACCCCAAGAGAACAACTCCGACCCACACATGCTAATGCGCGATCGAATATCGAGCGTAATCCTTGATTGCCACCCTCGCTGAACCACTTCCTTGCAGCCTGCTTCAAGGCACCAACTATTTTCGAACTTGAATTTTCTGCTCCCCTGTACTGCTTGTTCTTCAAACGTCAACAGAATTGCTGAGTGGTCTGACGATACCACTGCTAAATTAGATAATTCTGCACCTGGAAATAACTGGATCCAAGATTGAGAGCACACAGCCCTGTCCAGTCGTTCTTCAATGAAATGTGTCGTACCTCTACCTTTCTCCCAAGTGAAGGGATATCCCTTCATACCAATATCATGCAAGCCACAATCCGCAAGAGCTAATCGGAAACCATTAATCAAATTAGGTGGGTGAAGAAATTTACCTATTTTTTCTGATTGAGCAAGAAGGTCGTTAAAGTCTCCAGCGCAACACCATGGTAGCGTAGAGCGAGAAGCCAATGACCGGAGAAGATCCCATGAGTCTTTACGCCTTACTCGTTCTGGAAAACCATAATAACCGGTGAATCTCCACTCGGGCATAGCCTCTGAAGTAATTATAACATCTATAAAATTGGCCGAGAGTCCCAATAAACGAACTGAAGATTTGTCCTTCCACATTAATGCTAGCCCACCACCATTATTTACTCCTTGAATAAAACACAACCTGGTAAAATTAACTTTGGCCCGAACCACATCCACCTTATCTCTACTAATTTTAACTTCTGAAAGAAAAATAAAAGTGGGCCTTACTCTAGACACAAGGTCCATTAAATCTCGAACCGTCTTGGTATTGCCCAGACCCCGACAGTTCCAACATAGGATCGTCATAATGCCTGGCGGGCCTGCACAGCAGAACCCGCCTCCACATAAGAAATTATCCCTTGCCCATTTTTTGAAGGACCCACATCTCTCTCGTTCAACCTCTCATCCAGCAATTCATTTTCCGGAAGGCCCAACTCTTTCTCGAGCCCATTTGTCATTCTCCTCCTCTTCGAGTCCAGCACGTCTAAGATATCCACATCAGTGCAATCATCCTCATTTAAATACCTTCCTTCCCGAGTAGGACCAGCTGTACCTAATAAATGTAATGAATTTCCCCCTACATACCTATCATTACGGAAAACAGTTTGTTGTGATTTGGTCTGATTGCCATATTGCCCTGAATTAGTGGTACTTGTGACGCCCCCAGAATAGGTATACAACACCTATTCTGAGTCGCCAAATACATGGTACAGAAAGCAAACTACAACTTCAATAATACAATTGTCGTGCAAAATACGACAACACATACTGTGAGTTTAAATATAAATATTGTCTTCTAGACAATATCCACACTCAAATAAATCCTCATTACAATTATTCAAACACTATTTTACAGAAATAGTGAGGACTGCTAATACATCTTTCTAGAACCATCACTCCATACCCCGACTAGATCCTGCTATGTTCTCACCTCCTGAGAAGAAAAATGGAACAAAAAGGAAAAGGGTGAGCTCAACTAGCCCAGTAAAGAATATTATGACTAAGATAATATACAACAAATTATCGTTAGTCTTCAACAGGGAAAAATCTGATAAAATATAATCGACAACAAGTTTTAGATCAACAACTGCAGCGGAAACAACAAACCATTAGAAGAGTCAAGTAGAGAAAGAATTCTACTATCTTCTAAGATTTAAAAGTCCATCATCAATATTTTATCCCTGTAACATCAATTAATAATCATCTTTAACCAAATATTCATCTTTGCACTACAGGCCAAAGATATTCATTTGTATCATCAGTCGGTCATGTTCATCTCAACACCTGTTCATCTTTGCACTACAGGCCAAAGATATTCATCAAGTAATTATACATCTTTGCACTACAGGCCAAAGATATTCAGTAATATCATCATTTAGGACTGAGGATGATGAAAAATATCTTAAAGAGAACGAATCCAATGAGACAGAAGGACAAATAGTAGGGATTCGTATAACAGTTTATCCAAGATCAATAATACTTCATAATAATCAATTGTGAAGCAGAATTCAAAATAAAGATCAAAACATGGATACAATCAAAGATAGTAACCATAATAGACATCTTGGACAAAAAGAAAAAATTTTATTTTTCGGTGAATAGTGCCGTATTCGTGAATAGTACCGTATACGTGAATAGTGCCGTATACATGAATAGTAACTCCGACACAAAAAGTTCCAAATTTGATAAAAACTCATATCAATATTTCAGCATAATGATATTGAAGAAAATAATATCATTTAAGAAGAAAATAATATCCCTTACCTCAAAATATCAGTACTTCTGGTCGGAATACCGGTATAAGGCTGAAAGAAACTTGCTCTGATGAATAGAAACTCTCAAAGTATCTAAATACTCACAAAATACACTCAATAATCTAGAGAGAGAAAGAGAGAAAACTTGTTTCTGGTGTGATTTTCAATTCTAACTTAGCCCTCTATTTATAGGAAAATTTTGGTAGGTTTGACCTGCAACCTGATGGCTTTACCTGCTACTATTCCCACCTACCACATTTGAAATATAATTCAGCACATTTCTTCACCAACCACAAGTGGGGCCCACCAATTCTAGAATTTTCCATCAAAATGATAAACTCCGAAAATTCAACAATTTCTGAACCAGTCATCTCGTAAAATTCATAATAAATCATACGTTCATTTTTAACGGTTCAAAATTTGTGGACATATACTCAACTTATATATGTATAACATATCCAAAAATTACCACGATCCAACGGTCGGATTAAAAATTATAACACCCGCAATATTTCTCAAAAACCCTGATTTGATTTTTAATACCTCCATTCCGATAAAAATACTGATAAAACACCTCAACATTAACTCCTTCATTTTTAACCACAAAAATATATCCCTCATTTATATCCACATAAAATAAATATTTCCTTATCATATGAATCAATAATTAATTATTCACAAATAATATTACAGAATCACATTTATGACAACCAGGCCGTTCCCAGGAAAGAGGGGGCTTTCCAATAAGGATTTCTCCTTACTGGCGCGCAATTAGATGACCAAACCTCTCCTTAGACAGAACTTTCTAGACATTGTCAATAATGTTATCTAATAATATTATTCAAATAATATGAATTATTGATCTGATAATGGGAAATACTGTGCAGTAACAATTATTGAAACAACAATAATATAAAATATCAATGCAGCAATTATTGAATCAATAAAATAAAATATTGAACAGTAATCACTGTAACAATTATTGAGTAGTGCCTTCTTACGTACGAATCAATAATTCAACTATACTGTGCAATCCGTGTGCTACTGTGCAACCACGCGTTATTACTGTATTTTTAACCACCAGGTATTTCAACAGTGTTAACGGTAACAACTACGCCGTTATTAATAAACAACTTGTCGTTTTCTTCATCCAATCGCTTTCCGTTATGGGGCCCACACAAGGCTGCGCCGTCGTACGAATATTCCCCGACAGCAAGAATATTCCACGACCAAACGAATATTCCCCGACAAAATGAATATTTTATAACCACTTGCTTATTTTGTAAAATTTGCACATTTCACCCATAACCAAAGTATTATATCAAATTAACCCCTTATTATTCACAATAATATTTAGAGAAAATTTGATTTTATTCATTAATAAGTTGGGGTCTTACAACCTCCCCTCCTTATGAAATTTCGTCCTCGAAATTGACGTACGTACCTGATGTTTCAAAAAGGTGAGGATACCTCGCTTTCATTTCTGATTCCAACTCCCAGGTCATTTCTTCAATAGCATGGTTTCTCCACAAAACCTTAACTTGTGGTATAACCTTCGTGCGTAGGACATGCTCTTTCCTATCCAAGATCTTAACAGGTACCTCCTCGTACGTTAAATCTTCAGCTATCTCGTCTGGTTCTAACTCAATAATGTGGTTCGGGTCTTTAACATATTTACGAAGCATAGATATGTGAAAAACATTATGAACACGAGACATGCTTGGAGGTAATGCGAGTCTATATGCCACATTTCCTATTCGCTCAAGAATCTCAAATGGACCAACAAATCTTGGATTGAGCTTTCCTCTCTTCCCAAATCTTGTAACTCCCTTCCATGGTGCAACACGTAACAATACATGATCCCCAATATTAAATTCCACGTCCTTCCGATGAAGATCCGCATAACTCTTTTGTCGATCCTGTGCCGTTTGTATACGTTGTCGAATCGTTTGGATCTTCTCTGTAGTAATGCGTACCAATTCTGGTCCCAACAATGTTGCTTCACCCACCTCGTCCCAGCATACTGGAGAACGACATTTTCTTCCATACAACGCCTCAAATGGAGCCATACCTATGCTCGCCTGATAACTGTTGTTGTAGGAGAATTCCACCAATGGTAGGTACTTATCCCAACTCCCTTTGAGATCTAAGACACAAAGTCTTAATAGATCTTCAAGAGTTTGAATAGTCCTCTCTGATTGTCCGTCCGTTTGAGGATGGTATGCTGAACTGAATCGTAAATCCGTGCCCATAGCTTTCTGCAAGCTAACCCAAAATCGTGAAGTGAATCTTGGGTCACGATCCGAAACTATGGATACTGGCATGCCATGCAATCTCACAATCTCGTTCACGTACATACTAGCAAGACGTTCAAGGGAATAAGTCTCACGTATCGGCAAGAAATGAGCGGACTTGGTTAATCTATCAACAATAACCCAAATCGCATCTATGCCTTGAGAAACCTTGGGAAGACCCGTAACAAAATCCATAGTAATGTGTTCCCACTTCCATTTCGGAATCTCAAGTGGTTGCAATGGACCCTTTGGTACTTGATGCTCCGCTTTTACACGTTGACAAGTTAAACATCTCGAGATAAACTCCGCGATCTCTCTTTTCATATTGCTCCACCAAAATGTATGTCGAAGATCGTGATACATTTTGGTACTCCCAGGATGGATTGCAAACGGTGTGTTGTGTGCCTCCATCATTATTCTATGCTTCAAGTCAAAATCGTTAGGAACACAAAGTCTGGAGTTGACTCGAAGTATTCCTTCTTCATCGATTCTTGCTTCTGGAATAGCACCTTCTTGCACTTTCTTCTTCATACGCATCAGCTCTATATCCGTAGCTTGAGCAGCTTTAACTTTATCGATTAAAGTCGGTTCTACTCGTATATTTGATATCATCATGTGGGTACTTGGAGCCTTCATCTCTATCTCCATCCTTTGCAAGTCATACAAAATGGGCCTTTGTGTTAAAAACATTGCACTCGTACCCGCATATGATCTTCTACTCAATGCGTCAGCTACTACGTTTGCTTTTCCAGGATGATATTGGATGGTATGATCGTAATCTTTCAACAGCTCGAGCCAACGTCGCTGCCGCATGTTGAGTTCCTTTTGGGTGAAGAAATATTTGAGGCTTTTATGATCTGTATAGATCTCCACTTTCTCCCCATAAAGGTAGTGTCTCCAGATCTTCAACGCAAAAACGACTGCTGCCAACTCCAAATCATGAGTAGGATAATTCCTCTCATATTCTTTGAGTTGTCGTGAGGCATAGGCTATGACTTTCCCATGTTGCATGAGAACACATCCTAACCCTTTGCCTGAAGCATCGCTGTAGATAACAAATCCATCCGAACCAGATGGTATTGTCAAAACAGGTGCCGAAATGAGTCTCCTCTTGAGTTCTTGGAAACTCTTCTCGCATTCCTCACTCCATACGAATTTTGTATCTTTCCGAGTCAGCTGAGTTAACGGAGTAGCGATTCGAGAAAATCCTTCCACAAATCTCCGATAATAACCAGCTAAGCCCAGAAAGCTACGTACTTCGGTTACCGACTTCGGTTGCTCCCAACTTTGTATGGCTTCAATCTTCGCCGGGTCGACAGATACTCCATGTTTTGACACCACGTGCCCAAGGAATGCTACTTCCTCAAGCCAGAACTCGCATTTCTTCAGTTTGGCATATAGCTTGTTTTCACGAAGCCTTTGCAGTACCAGCTTCAAATGGCGCTCATGATCTTCACGGCTTTTGGAATAGATGAGGATGTCATCAATAAAGACAACAACGAACTGATCCAAATATTCTTTGAATACACGGTTCATCATATCCATGAAGGCAGCAGGAGCATTAGTCAATCCAAAAGACATTACTAAGAATTCATAATGCCCGTACCGAGTTCTGAAGGCAGTCTTTGGAATATCCTCAGTTTTAATCTTCAGCTGATGATATCCAGAACGAAGATCGATCTTTGAAAAGAATTGTGCTCCTTGCAACTGGTCAAACAGGTCATCAATGCGAGGTAGCGGATACCTATTCTTGATGGTGACATGGTTCAATTCTCGATAGTCAATACAAAGTCGCATACTCCCGTCTTTCTTCTTTACGAATAAAACAGGAGCACCCCAAGGAGACGTACTAGGACGAATAAAACCGATGTCCAACAACTCCTGTAGTTGGACTTTTAACTCCTGAAGTTCAATAGGAGCCATTCGATATGGGGTTTTAGAAATGGGCTTTGTACCGGGTTCAAGGTCAATAAAGAATTCAATTTCTCGTTCCGGGGGTAGACCGGGAAGTTCTTCAGGAAATACATCGGAAAATTCTCTAACAATAGAAATATTATTCAAATCTGACTTGTCTTTGTTCAAATCCATAACATGGGCTAAGAAAGCTTGACATCCGTTTTTCAATAAACGAATAGCTTTGTGGCTTGATATGACAGTGACTGATTTTAGTGGTTTAGTAGTTTGAATTCGTATGACAGGTTGGTTAGGAATATGAAAACTAACAACCTTACGAAAACAATCAATTTTAGCATGATGAGTGGTTAACCAATCAATTCCTAAAATCACATCAAAAGCAAGTATCTTTAAAGAGATAAGATCAACAGGTAATGTGATAGTGCCAACTTGGATCATGCAAGATTTATAAACTGTAGATGTAACGAAGGTTTCACCCAACGGAGTTTCAACAGATAAGTTAAAGTCCAATTTCTCCGGAGTCAAGTTTAAACGTTGAGCACAAGCAGGAGAGATAAAAGAATGGGTAGAACCGGTATCTAGTAAAGTATAAACTTCGCAAGAATTCAAGATTAGCTTACCCGTGATCACCTCGTTCGGGTTTCTCGCGTTTTGGCCAGTAACGACAAACGCTCTTCCAGGAACCGCTGATTTCGCCTTATCCGGGACAGCCCTTGGAATCACCACTCCCGCTGAACTTGGTTTCGCTATAGTACAATCTCGAGCGATGTGGCCTTCCTTCCCACAGTTGTAACACACCTTGGATTGTTGTGGACAGTTTGGGCTGATATGTCCCTCTTTCCCGCATTTGTAACATCTAACTGGCGGTCGTTCTCCTCCCCTAAAATTTGTTGTTGGTGCTGGTGCTGGTGCTGATGTCTTCCCGTCATTGTTGAATCTCCTCTTTCTGAAATTTCCACTTGACTCACCTCTCCTATTATCATGGCCACGATGACCACTCGAGTGGTTACCGCCTTTGTTCGTATTTTTCCCTCCTCGTTGGTTATCATCGCTCTGATGATTGCTGTCACCGGTATGACCCTGGTTGTGGTCCCTCGGTTGAGTATACTCATTATCTCTCTCTAATAATTGGGCCCTGTTGACAACGTCTGAATACAGAGAAAATTTATGAGAGATAAGGTATTGACGAATCTCAGGTTTTAAACCTCTCAGAAACATCCGCGTCATTCGTTCCTCATTTTCGACCAAATGAGGTGCAAACCTGGATAACTCTGCAAACTTCGCCTCGTACTGGGACACCGTCATGTTGTTTTGTTCCAGTCTAATAAACTCAACCTCCTTCATATGACGAATACTTTCAGGAAAGTACTTGTCATTGAACAGTTTTTGAAATGTTTCCCAGGACATGTTGAGTGCGTCAGGCTGGGTACGCTTCACAGACTCCCACCAGTAGTCTGCCTCACCGCGGAACATAAATGTGGCAAATGGAACCTTCTGTTCCTCCGTGCATCCCAAGACATCAAATATCTTGGTAATTTGCTTGACCCACGTTTCCGCCATGATCGGATCCGGCTTTCCCTTAAATTCTGGTGG
This sequence comes from Panax notoginseng, assembly GCA_016801055.1. Lineage (NCBI taxonomy): Eukaryota > Viridiplantae > Streptophyta > Magnoliopsida > Apiales > Araliaceae > Panax > Panax notoginseng. The sequence goes on from CM029014.1 coordinate 232,779,612, forward strand.
TCCCAATTCTTTGAACTGCTTAGCTGTGACAAACCGCGCGTTGTTATCATTTCCACCCGTATTCTGCACACGAGTCTCCCTCGTCTGATTTTGCATGAACTGCAAAAAGCTCCTAAACATTCCATCATTCATCGTTTGCTCGGTAACGTTGTTTACAGGAGGAATATTGCCTTCCTGTTGCACGTTCCTCTGGGTAGTGATCAAAGGTGTCTCCATGGTCTGATTTACTCCATTATTAACGTTCTCAGCTGCCATTCTTAAATACTGCCATAAAACAAGGGTTAATAGTCATGTCATATATTATCCCTATACTCTGACCGACCAAATAAACACCAAATAAACTTAGTCAGGTCATACTAGCGAAGGAATTCCCCGTCTCTCCCCTCCTAGTTCTTGTCTCACATCTCAGCCAGGGATCATATCCCTAAGCTCTGATACCAACTGTGACGCCCCCAGAATAGGTATACAACACCTATTCTGAGTCGCCAAATACATGGTACAGAAAGCAAACTACAACTTCAATAATACAATTGTCGTGCAAAATACGACAACACATACTGTGAGTTTAAATACAAATATTGTCTTCTAGACAATATCCACACTCAAATAAATCCTCATTACAATTATTCAAACACTATTTTACAGAAATAGTGAGGACTGCTAATACATCTTTCTAGAACCATCACTCCATACCCCGACTAGATCCTGCTATGTTCTCACCTCCTGAGAAGAAAAATGGAACAAAAAGGAAAAGGGTGAGCTCAACTAGCCCAGTAAAGAATATTATGACTAAGATAATATACAACAAATTATCGTTAGTCTTCAACAGGGAAAAATCTGATAAAATATAATCGACAACAAGTTTTAGATCAACAACTGCAGCGGAAACAACAAACCATTAGAAGAGTCAAGTAGAGAAAGAATTCTACTATCTTCTAAGATTTAAAAGTCCATCATCAATATTTTATCCCTGTAACATCAATTAATAATCATCTTTAACCAAATATTCATCTTTGCACTACAGGCCAAAGATATTCATTTGTATCATCAGTCGGTCATGTTCATCTCAACACCTGTTCATCTTTGCACTACAGGCCAAAGATATTCATCAAGTAATTATACATCTTTGCACTACAGGCCAAAGATATTCAGTAATATCATCATTTAGGACTGAGGATGATGAAAAATATCTTAAAGAGAACGAATCCAATGAGACAGAAGGACAAATAGTAGGGATTCGTATAACAGTTTATCCAAGATCAATAATACTTCATAATAATCAATTGTGAAGCAGAATTCAAAATAAAGATCAAAACATGGATACAATCAAAGATAGTAACCATAATAGACATCTTGGACAAAAAGAAAAAAATTTTATTTTTCGGTGAATAGTGCCGTATTCGTGAATAGTACCGTATACGTGAATAGTGCCGTATACATGAATAGTAACTCCGACACAAAAAGTTCCAAATTTGATAAAAACTCATATCAATATTTCAGCATAATGATATTGAAGAAAATAATATCATTTAAGAAGAAAATAATATCCCTTACCTCAAAATATCAGTACTTCTGGTCGGAATACCGGTATAAGGCTGAAAGAAACTTGCTCTGATGAATAGAAACTCTCAAAGTATCTAAATACTCACAAAATACACTCAATAATCTAGAGAGAGAAAGAGAGAAAGCTTATGTTTCTGGTGTGATTTTCAATTCTAACTTAGCCCTCTATTTATAGGAAAATTTTGGTAGGTTTGACCTGCAACCTGATGGCTTTACCTGCTACTATTCCCACCTACCACATTTGAAATATAATTCAGCACATTTCTTCACCAACCACAAGTGGGGCCCACCAATTCTAGAATTTTCCATCAAAATGATAAACTCCGAAAATTCAACAATTTCTGAACCAGTTATCTCGTAAAATTCATAATAAATCATACGTTCATTTTTAACGGTTCAAAATTTGTGGACATATACTCAACTTATATATGTATAACATATCCAAAAATTACCACGATCCAACGGTCGGATTAAAAATTATAACACCCGCAATATTTCTCAAAAACCCTGATTTGATTTTTAATACCTCCATTCCGATAAAAATACTGATAAAACACCTCAACATTAACTCCTTCATTTTTAACCACAAAAATATATCCCTCATTTATATCCACATAAAATAAATATTTCCTTATCATATGAATCAATAATTAATTATTCACAAATAATATTACAGAATCACATTTATGACAACCAGGCCGTTCCCAGGAAAGAGGGGGCTTTCCAATAAGGATTTCTCCTTACTGGCGCGCAATTAGATGACCAAACCTCTCCTTAGACAGAACTTTCTAGACATTGTCAATAATGTTATCTAATAATATTATTCAAATAATATGAATTATTGATCTGATAATGGGAAATACTGTGCAGTAACAATTATTGAAACAACAATATTATGAAATATCAATGCAGCAATTATTGAACCAATAAAATAAAATATTGAACAGTAATCACTGTAACAATTATTGAGTAGTGCCTTCTTACGTACGAATCAATAATTCAACTATACTGTGCAATCCGTGTGCTACTGTGCAACCACGCGTTATTACTGTATTTTTAACCACCGGGTATTTCAACAGTGTTAACGGTAACAACTACGCCGTTATTAATAAACAACTTGTCGTTTTCTTCATCCAATCGCTTTCCGTTATGGGGCCCACACAAGGCTGCGCCGTCGTACGAATATTCCCCGACAGCAAGAATATTCCACGACCAAACGAATATTCCCCGACAAAATGAATATTTTATAACCACTTGTTTATTTTGTAAAATTTGCACATTTCACCCATAACCAAAGTATTATATCAAATTAACCCCTTATTATTCACAATAATATTTAGAGAAAATTTGATTTTATTCATTAATAAGTTGGGGTCTTACAGTACTTACCTTATCCACTGCCATTTTTACTCCACTTTTTTCTCCACCACCATCCGCCAATGCTGGTTCCGTTCGCAACCACTTTTCTCCACCGGAATAATTATTCCTCCGGTTAGAAGCTCGCATCCATATTCCAAACAATTTTTCAATATTTTTATCCGGAAAGTCGAAGAAGATCTCACAGAAACGATCAGAATGTCCGATAACTCCACAAAAGAAGCAGAACGTTGGTAGACGCTCGTATTTGAAATTCGCCCAGTGTAAAACATCGCCTTGCTTCCTAATCTTCATCCTCCTCTTTAATTGGTTGCGTACATCCATCCGCACCCTTATGCGCATATACGATTTCCACATACCCAAGAAGTTATTAGCATCGGCCTCTATAAATTTCCCCACATAGTTACCGATGTCTCGTGCTATTCTTTCTGACATATAGCCTACTGGTAAGTCGTGTACCTGAACCCAAAAATCAACTTCAAACAGATCAACCTGCATCGGATTCATACCACTTTCTATCTTGGAGAATATTAGAAGATGTTGTTCAAAAATCCAAGGACCTCCAGTGATGACTCTCTCCAGGTCTAGTTCATGAAAAAATTGAAAAATAAACAAATTTGGCCCCAAATCTTTAATCCATACTCCTTTCACTGGCCTCCATACTGCCGCCAATGTATTCTTCATTGCTAATACATTTATCGGGCGATCTGTAAGGAACCGTCCTATAGCACTCCATTTCAGTTCTTCTCTACCACATGATTCGTTTGTATCTGGAAGGGTAAGACCACCCCCCTCATCGTCTTCTACATTCATTCTAGCATACATCTCCTCTACCCTCTTCTGAAGGTCCTCCATGGAATTTCACTCAAGGGAAAACTCACAAACTAATTCAAAAGTCTAACCCCTGTAATCAACATGACATTCTTAAACCTGTCATTAGACAGGAATAGACCGCTATTTGCAGAGAGAAAGTGTTGAGTTTTAATCGCTTAGGAGTATTGACTTGTTGTTGTTTTTGGACGTTTAATTAGGCTATTTTGCGCATTTCTAAGTAAATTACTAATTAATCCAATTTGCTAAACCGATGTAATTTTTTATATTCCCCATTTTCGAGAATAACTATATTCTATGTGGTTTATAGTTCCACTTTAAAATATGACACATCTATAGCTTATAGTGGCACTTAAAATGTGATCTAATTTCTCAATGTTATATATGATAAATAAAATTTTTATTAATTATTAAATTAATAAATTCATACCATAAAATAAAATAATATTTTTATATAAAAATCGTCGTTATAGATTTTATAACGACGATTTTCACCATCGCTATACATCTATAGCGATACTTTTCATCTGAAAATATAAAAAAAAATATTGTAAAAATATCAATTTCTCATCATATATTATTACTTCATCATACATTTGTGAGAACGAAAGAATTATAATCAAGGTAAATATATTTTTATTTTTGAAATTTACATTTGAGCTCAAATTATATTCTTAACATAACAGTTTTTATTATGACATTATTTAAGGAGACAAGTACATGAATAGAAGGTTTTAGATAAATAAATGTTTATATTTTAATTATTTTTGTCTTAAAATCAAATTGTAACTTTTAAAAAAAAAATCTTTGTTCATAAAAAGTCAATTAGGTCAAAATAAAATAGGATTGAGGGAGAAGCACCTTAGTATTGGAGGATTATAAACAAAATTGACACTAATAAAATGGTTTTAAAAATATGGATAGTGGTTGGTTAGTAAATAGGAAAAAAACAATGCTATTACATGTTTTAGAGGTTGAGAATATTCAAGGGTGGGCCCATAGGGGATGCTTTCAACTTTTCGAGAGTAGTTGAGAAAATAATACTACTAATATAAATTGACTTGAAAAGCACCATAAAGTTAGAATGGTCTGCCTGCGTAAAATAATTGTACTAATAAAGTAGTGAGTGCAAAAGAAGACCATAGGGGAAAATCGGGTCGGTGTATAAATGGGTTCGGTAATTTGGATTGTTTGACCCGACACTTTTATCAAAGACCACTTAGGACTTGATGGTTCTAGTCTAACCCATACGATTGATACGAGTTGTTTTTATTTTATGGTAAGATCAAACCTAACTTGAGTTGAGGGTTCTAGTCCAACCCATACGATTGATACGAGTTGTTTTTATTTTTGGGAACAACTGTTTTGTAAAACTAAATAGTTTTTTTAATAATTTAGGATATCTTATTATTTTTAGGACATTTGAATAATACGAATAATTTTAGGATATTTGAATAAAATAAATGATTTAGAATATTTAGATGATATGAATGATTTAGGATATCCAAATGATATGAATAAAATAGATCTTCCCTTTGAAACTTAAACAATGAATGAAAAATGTGTTATAATTATGTATAAAGTAAATCTTGTGTTTATAAAACCTAAATATTTGAGTGTAAAATGTGTGTTGACAATTAATCAGTCTAAAAGATTTTAAAGACTAATTTTCTCATTTTAACACTAGAAATGAACCCAAAAAACATTTCAAAGACAAATTTTCTCATTTTTTCTTGATAATATTGATTTATTCCAAATTTCACATATCATCGGTCATTTAGACACTCTTTTCAAGTTATTTAGTACTTTTTCTGTTTTCAAAAAGATGATCAAAGTACTATAAATATATAATAAAATACAACTGATTTTGAATTTTTCACTCACCCTAATAAATCATTTGGGTCGTCTAAAGTTTAGGATAAATCCTACAGTCCATGTAGTGCCGAAGGCACAAAATATGTACAGCTAGTGTATATATATTAAGGAAAAAAAAATAGAGAAAATATACAACGATCGTTAAGGAACTATTCCAACAACTAAAAAAAAAACGTCAGTATACTTTTTTTTTTTGGCCTCATTTGAACACTTTTGTTTTGTGATATTTTGGAGCAAGGAATCCTAATCATTTTAAATTCAGACTGAATACCAGAAAAGAAAAAGAATACTAGTGATACAAATTTTAATATATTAAGTATGATAAAAAGATTACGAGAAAATATAAATGAAATTCCTTCATACTAATAATATAAAATAAATCAAGAAAATGGACCAATCTCAGCTAAAAGCTAGTGGACACAACCATAATTATTGCATTACAAACATCAAAAATAAAATAAATATGTATATGTATAGAAAGATTTGATCAAAATATTCAACGTTAGAACGCTTGAAAACAACCGTCACATTAAATTTGAACATATCTACTGTTAACAAATAATACATTAAATATTTGAGAAAATTAAAATCTTTAGGTTCAATTATACACTTATAAGTAATATTCAATATTTAAGCATTAAAAAGACTTATAAATAATAATCAATAATTAATAATATGATCAAAATATGAGCACAAAAAATAATTCAAATAAAAATACGAGTAGAATATGAGTAAAGTTACGATTGACTCGCTTAGGATTCAAACTACTCGAATTCTCGTTCGTGATTCGATAGATATATACTCAACTAGATATTGAATACATTATCTTATAATATGTACAAAGTTAAATAAAATTAGAATAATTACTTATTATTTTGTTTTTAATTTTTATTGTGATTTTATGTTTGTAAAATGTAATTATAATAATAAGTTCAATTTATAATTACATGTATTATAAATCTAGTCACTATGTGGAGACTCAAATTTGAACTTGAATTCGAATCTCGTGAATAATTTGATCAAATTCGAGTCGAGTCGGATATGAGTAAAGCTTTTTCAAATACAATTCAAATCTGAGTCGAATTTGAATATGAATTTAATTTTTCGAATCGAATCCGAACAGCTATCTGTTTGGCTCAATTCAACTCATTTATATCCTTAGTTACAACAACAACAGAGCTAACTATTAATCACTATTGTCCAAGGGGAGCTTGTCCATTTTGAGGTATCATGTAGTAACGCGGGATGACAAAGTTTGGATCATGTTATCATAAAGTTAATTTTGTAATTAATACAATATTCAGACGTAAATATATATCACTTCAATCTTTACGTCAACAGTGTATAGATCAATCGACTAAAATTAAGTTTAGTCTAATCATTCGTTCTCACAAAATCTACATAAACACTAGTAGTACAAAAGAAAACACAGCCGCTGCCCAATACAAACACAACGTTATTATTTAGGGGGAAAAAAAAGACACAACTTTATTGACCGCCCTTCCATAAGAAACATTATTTTTTATAAATATGACCAAAAGAATACATATTAAGTCAAACATTACAATACTTTTCTACAGTATATATTATAGTAGTTGAAAATTGGCTAAAATGCATAATCTTATATTAAAAAATGAAAAATGAAAAGAATTTACATGTGACCCACTCTATGTATGCTTTAGAGAAATGTGTAAAAATATATATAAAAAAAAATAGTTGTCAAGAATTTATAATTTCTTTATAAATTTAAATATAATTTTTTTGGAAAAAATTAAGGAAACGTTTCTTTACTGCTGGAGTGGAGTCTATGTCAACTTTGTCATGCCAGTGACAAAAACACCCCCTCTCCGTCGACAATCATCGTCGGAGTAATCTCAACAAGAAAACCCAAAAAATTAATAGATCTCCCCGGAAAAAGGACAAAACTTTTATCCCCTCACTTTCATCTCCACTCAAAATCTATCAGGTAAGCATTTAAATCGCTTCATTCCTTTGAATTATGAATTCCTTGTTACAATTTTTTTTTAATTTTTTTTCGTACTGTTGAATATTATAGGATCCTGCTAGATGGCATGGCTTATGATAATTGTTTCAGTGATTGTAATCTGGATAGCTTCTCTCTGCAAGATTCTCCTAGCATCCTCGTCCCCTACCAAGTCTAATTTCTTAATTAATGCTGGTATGTAATGTAACCCCTTGCGGTATTTAGTTTTGTAGTTGAACTATTGTTATATTAAAATGCTTGTTCTGTTAATATTAGGTGGAGCTCTTCGTAAGCGAAATGTTCTGCTGGTTATTGCCCATCCTGATGATGAGTCCATGTATGCTTACACTATTTAAATTTTGTTGAATTTTTCTACTGGTTTTAATTAATTATTTTTTTTTTCTATTTTTTTGTATGCAATTTTGTTTTTGTGAAAGTTCAAACTGAAATTCTGTTGGAGGTAGTTTAAAGATTAAATCTTGAATGTTAAATGGATGTAGCTGTATAGTATTTCGTAAATGATTATATTTTTCTGTTCATTTCTTAAACTAATTGAATTCAGCAGTCTTTCATATCTAGAGGACGGGGTCAGTTTTCATTTTTAGGTCCGTGCATTTGTTTGGACAAACCCTAGTCTGTCTTGACTTAATTCAGACTCCAGCTGATCAACCAACTAACTAATGACTTAGTTAATCGATTTGATGAAATAATAATAGTGATTAGAGCTGATTCGGGGATGAAAATTGGTGTTTGTGAGCTGAATTAGTGATGCAATTATGAAGAATAGTGGTGAACAAGTGTAACAGTAGTCTAACACACAGATTGAGATAAATCTAATCTTTATCAGTTATGAATTGAGTAGAATATTGGATGATTTTAGGAATGAATTCGGAAGAGACTTGGAGAGATAGATAGAGAGCAAAGCTACGCTATGTTACATGGACTCGGCAACTCCCAGAAGGATCCTTAAAAGGACACAACACGGATGCGCCTAGTTTAGAACATTTTGGTTCATTTCCCACAAATTGCCTTGTTCGACACCATATCAGGTACTTCTGGATTTTAGAAGAATCCATGTAACATGGAAGCTAGGATGGACAAAACCATTTTCAGTTCTGAAGTTAGTTCACATATTACATGCTTTTGATTTATTTTATTGGAGTTCTAAAACAAGGCCCTAAGCTAACATCAACCACCAGCATATTTAAGCTATCTTCTATCAAACTTGGGAAAGTAGAAAAATTGTACCAAAATATCTAACTCATGTGCCCACATTTGCTAGAATCCTCTACATTAACAAAGTAGTCCTTACGTTTCATTTATATTGAGTATCGCGATTTGATTATTAACTTAAAAACATGTGAGTTGATGTTATTGTTTGAAAGCCTTATTGTGTTTTTCTGCAGGTTCTTTACTCCAACAATTAATTACCTGACTTCACGTGGGCATAATATATACATATTGTGCATGTCAACTGGTAATATGCTGTAATTGATTTCAGTTGTAGCAATATGCTCGCTGATCTGTATACATGTTTATGAATCATTTTGGCTGTTGTTGAATTGAGTTTGCATCACTTAAAAAATTGAACAATAAGTAGTACTGCATTCATCCCAATGAGTGAGTTTGTTTGACTGACACATAATTTTGGGATTGGTGTACTAACTACTTTACTTTTTCTTTAAAAACCACTGACAGAGATATTATAATCATTAAATAAGAGATGAATGATTCGGATTGAAAGGGCTCACTCGTTTTGGGACATTCCAAAATGTAGCTCACTTAAATTGGGATTTGGGACACACAGATTTTAATAAATAAACCAATAATTTAAAACAAGTATATTCTCAGAATTGGATGTATCAAGCAATTTCCCTGCTAACAGCCCCATGGACTTGGGTTTTTTTTTTGGTGCACCATGGACTGTAGGTTCATTCCAACTATGTTATGCTAATCTAGTTTGTCTACAATGCTTTCCATTGTCTTACTGTGGCAGGAGGTTTTACTATTTATATTTTTCTGTACACGAGTTCTTCATCCATACTTACCTAAGAAAAAAAAGGAGAAATAGGGTGAAGTTCTCTGCACAGTAGGTTGTGTTAAATATGTGATGTTCTAAATCACTATTGCATAATTGCACAGCTTCCAATGAGGGTTAAAGTGTTTCTTTAACACAGGCCACAAATATGGAGTATACAGTTTGGTGTAGCAAGTATATATACAGTAAAGTTTAAATAGAAGCAATAGGGTCTCAGAGTGAAATTAACTTATCTGCAACTCTGCATCAGTTATCCATCGACTAAACTTGTCTTTTCATTTTTGTTTTTGTATCTTTGGATCTTGTAGTAGAATGTACATGCAATACAAGCATATTCACTCCCTTATTTTATTATATATCTTCAACCGGTAAGAGAGTTTGTATATTGTTATTATTTTTCCGTTGAAGGAATAACCTTATGGTTGCTGGCTTTATTATCCACTCTGTGGCCAAGATTACCTATTCAAAAAAGAAAAAAGATGTCATGTATTACTGGGAAACTAGAGGAGCTAGGTGATTCTTGGAAAATACAGTGATACCACAGGTGTAGATATTAGTTGCGATTTTTGCACGATGCAGTTTTCCAAGTTTCAGTCGGTCAGTTTGTAGCCTTGATCAATTTAAGGTTTCCAGTATTCCTTATTCATATACCATTATATTTTTGCAGGTAATGCTGATGGCATTGGGAATATCAGAAAAGAAGAGCTCTATCAGGCTTCTGCAATCCTTAAGGTGATTCATGATTTGATATAACTATAAGATTTTGTAATCTGTCTGATATAGTCAAAAACTTGTAACCCAACCTCTTTTTCCATGTCTTTCTCCATTGTTATAATGGATTTATTAGCCTGGTTTCAGAAACTCGAAAGAAATATTTGTGCTACTGTCTTCTTGACTTGGTCCAGGGGCTAACCATAGAAAGGAATTTCACTTGGATATATGTGTTTGTTTGGTGACATTCCAATCTATTCATGCAGATTCCACTGCAACAAGTAAAGATCCTGGACCATCCATATTTTCAGGTTACTTTCTTAAGTTTCTCTTAAAGAACTACTTATCTTTGTTAACAATGCAGTATAATTGAAGCAAATGCCCCATATTGTTATCACTAGGATGGTTTTGGCAAAGTATGGGACTGTGATTTACTGGCTAGGATTGTTGGAGAGGAAATTGATGCTCATGCAATAGATGTGGTATGATCTAATTTCTACAATCGTTTACTTATTGTTTCTCCTTAGATTTTTGTCCTTTCTTCTTTTGAGTTCAATTGGCCTTCCATGGGCTTTCATGTTTGCTTCCAGAACCTCTAGTGAATTTACCAGCCTATTGTGGCATCTTGTATAACTACCTTTGATGTTTCACTAATCCCTTTTTCTCCCTTTTCTGTGTAGATTATTACTTTTGATAGATATGGCGTTTCTGGTCATTGTAATCATTGCGATGTAAATCGAGGTGTGCGGTAAGTCAATGTAGGTAACCTTAATACTCTTCATCAATACTAGCTTCTATGTTACATGAGTTCTTTATTCAATGAATAAACATATCAGATATACAAATCGGTAATGTCTGTGTGTCTAATACTCCCTATGTACTACATGAAGTGTACTACTTTTTTTGTTGCGTACTTTTCTTTTTTCCTTTTAGAAAATTAATTCTTACATAGACACACTTGAACGCAATATTTTTCGACAATAAATCTTAGTCTGTAGAGTATACTGAAGAAAGATGGTCCAAAAAACAATATATCTAAATATGTGCAAACCTTGGTATTTGAGGAGAAACAATCAACAAAAAAATGTAGTTTTTTTCCTTTATGTTTAAAAATAGTGGGAGTCTATATTTTCTTAGGCATGATCAGGTTAGGAAGAGACGAACATAATTCAATTCAATATAACATTTTCTTACTTTCTTCCTTAAGGGTATGCTTGGAACTTGAAAAACATGGAGGAAAAGAAAGAAAACAGAAAAACAAAAGGAAATGTAAAGAAGGAAAATACTATCGTAATGAACATTATTCTAATTATCTGTACCTCTAAAAAATCTATTGTAAAAGACAATATTAAAATGTAGTGTAATGTGTGGTTAATAAAACTCCAATAAGTTTTTAGTTTGTCATTTCCTTTTCTTTTTCGTGCTGTTCCAAACATACCTCTAGTAACTTTTCTTTTGCATTTAAAGAGATAGAGAGTGAATTATCTCTTTGCTAACCCATCCATAGGCAGCATGACAGAAAGACGATCACACTGTTTCACTTGTGCATCACATGGTATATAGAAAATAAATTTTACACTTGGCACAAAATGGGGATGATACATCTGGAAATATATTGTATATGAACACCTACACAGAAATCTAAAGCCTACGATGTAAGTCAGCTGCACGAGAAATGATAATAGGTGAAACACGTTATTACAAGCTACACTTCTCCAATCTTTCCCCTCCTTAACTACTAGCCATGCCTCATGAAGCTCCTCATCATGTACTATAATTTCTGTATGACAGTGTGTGCGTTCTTATAAGTGTTGTATTCCTATATCATGAGTTGAGGCTGGTTGGTTATTAAAGCATGGACACTTATTTGGTGTTTCTTTTCTTTGTAAGCAGTAAGCTCATGCGTGATGCTTCACAAAGAAAAATTGAAGCTTGGGAGCTTGTATGCTTTCCTTTCCTCCTATCTTTTTTTATTTATTTATATATTTTTTTTGTTTTAATGTGTTTTACTGTTATTTATGTTCTCTCTTGTTTCACTCTTAATGTCATGGGTGGAAATTACTTTTCTGGCACAGAGTTTAAGACTTACCACTGACATATTAGGTATAATATTTTTTATATATTATCTAAAATTTTAACTTCAGTTGTCATACAATGAAAAAAATTATACATAATATTGTTTTTAAATGTGTTTTTGAATGTCTTAAAATCTATGCCAGAAGCATGGTTTTGAACCACGACATTCAAAATGGAACAAAGGGAGATAGGACTTTATGAATGCACATCATTCATTACATAACGAGGAGGTTAAGACTCCTTATTGGTCTCCAAATGTTAAAAAGTATGCTACCGTTGTTTGTTTTGAATTGCTTGTAATAGTGTCGCTAGCAAGTTACGAGCATGGATTTAAGTTTTCTTGTTAAATCAATATAAATAAAGCTCTAGGCTTGGTTAGTTGGTTTAGAATTTCTGTACTCAGTTTCCAAATGATAGGTGAAGAATCTGATGGAGAAATTTAAGTTCGCTGGTCCTTGAAAGACGCTCTTTAATTTGATATTATATATTTAATTACACGTGGATTGATTTTGTACTTACTATTCTCAGGTCAGTACAAACATATTGCGCAAGTATAGTGGACCAGTTGATATCTGGTTGTCCATCTTATATGCCATGAGTTTTTCGGATGGACTGCATTGCTTGCTAAATGAGAAGCCCCGTAAAAGCTATGTTGCAATGGCGCAACACGTGAGCCAATGGGTTTGGTATGTACTGTTACGCTTGCACATTTACTTTTGATAAACAAAGCATAAAAGGAGAATTTACCACTTCTTTTGTCTACTTCATTTCAATTTTATTGTAACTTTATTGCTTTTGCTCGTCTTATAAATTCGTGGCAGCAACAAGATCAAGATATTTGTCCTATTTCTGTGGAACACGTGCACATCTCCAATTATTTGATTCACAACACGGTCTGTTTTCTTAACTGAAGTTGGCTTTATTCTGCAGGTTCCGGAAGCTTTTCGTATCATTTTCCAGTTATACTTTTGTGAACACACTTAAGGAGATCAACAAGTAGGATATGTTAAGTTGGGGAACAAACTGAAATACTTTTGGCATGCAGTCTTGCTTGTGTTTTAGCTGCAATAGTTCTCCAACTTGAGTTTTCTTGGCATTCAATCTGTTTCAGCAACTTGACATATATTGAATCAAATGGAAGTGCAGTAAATCTAGCAATGGTGTAATCAACAAGATCTTGATGGTTGTGATAGGCAGTTACACTGATTATCTGACAAAGTTTAGGGGCGAATACTATTTTTTAACGTTTTTTTCATTACTAAGACTTGGTTACATTTGTTGTGAGCCTGTTATGTTGGCCTATGTGTTAGAATTCAGTTTCATGAATATGAATTTATTGAATTAGATTTTACTTTGAGTTCTCTCTTTTTTCCTTACCTTCTCTGTACCTGGTTCTTGCTGCTTTGGTGAAATATTTAAAACTTACACATTAAATGGATACTGTTGGACTGCAATAGGAAAAGACTTTTCCGTTTTGGAGGAAATTGTTATGCCATGACATTGAAAAAATAATGCCCCTTTAATTTTCCGTATTGATTTTTTTTTTTTTAAATTTTAAGTGGGTTACAGGCAATTTTTTAGTATGTGTAAAGAAAACTCCAAAAAACAAATAAGACTCATTCCTAGTGGGGAGAGTAGTAAATTAAATATATATTCAAACAAGCATAATTAGTCATTCAAAACCTCCTAGTATATAGATTCTCATTTTGAGAAACGCTTGGTAACAATTCAACCTTATTTATCAAAATTTTCATTATGAAAGAGTATAGTGAATTCTATATTCTGTTGTAGGAGAATGAGATGAGAGCAGAGAGGCTTAAAGTTGATAACAGTTTTTCTTTTATATGTTCTATTGAATTTTTATGTGAAGAGTATCATAATATCATGCAATTAGAATGTATTTACTTCAACTCGTGGCATTAATTTTCTGTATGAATTTTTCTCTCCTTTTATCACTGTGAGTATGAAAAATACAAGCACACAGTTTGTGTGTGTGTGTTATATATATATATATATATATATATATATATATATACACACACACATATTTTCACACATGCATACACCCACCCCTTTCATATTGTTGCAGCCAAAGGGTGAAAGTATGTTTCAATAAGTTGGTGTGGCAAAACCATAATAATCATCTCTCAAGGATTAAGATCCATGTCTCTATGGCTAAAGGATCCAAATGCATCATCATTTTCTGCATTTGATTGTCTCCAGTTCAGCTGTCCTGATTCTTGTCCCACCAATGATTCCGCGGATATCTCTGAACCCTCTCTACTTGCTGCTGATCTAACATACTGCTGCATCACCAGCACTGAAAATGAAGATGAAAATTCAGAAGTTGCGAAAAGGTCTCCGATGGGACCGAGCTCAGGGCAGTCACACCAGTCAGCTAACCCAGCTGTAAGAGGTGATACCACTCCTCGTCCTTTACCTACAACAAAAAGATCATAATCGTTGTCCATTGCTTTTATAGCCCTTATAGTTTCTTCTTCATCATTTAGCACTAATTCCTTATATAATACTGAGTTGTCATTCGCTGTAGCAATCTTGAACTTGTTCAAGAAATCATCATCAAGCATTTTCTCTTTCTCAGCATCGATTGGCACATTCACAGTCCCGTGGGCTGCACCAATGAAATCCATTGGATCTGTCTGCAAAACATCCTTCCCTGGAATGAACCGAACAACTTTTAAGCTCACATTTTCATGTTCAGACATCCTCCACGCATAAGCCAGTGCTTCTCTATCATCAGGCCCGCCAAAGAATAACGCAGCGACACGACGAGGAAACTCACTGGTTTCAGCCATTCGACGGTCAATGAGTACTCCTACGGAACAAGGTGCGTTTGCCAAGACACTCTCGTTTACGTTACGTATGGCAGGGTTGATGTCTTCCATTTCCCCATCAATGGCTTGTTGTTTGTGAAATGGCAAGATAATGACGGCCGCACGCTTGCCTTTCGCAATACCGCAAATATCTTCATCCATGGAGGAGAATGCTGACCTCGCAGTGAGTGCCTGGACCATGACACCATCACACCGGAGCTCATAATTGTCAAAAGCACTGATGATTTGTTCTGTTTGTGCTTCTACATGGGTAGGATTCCTGGAGCCGGTTTTACGTGTGGTGTGGACAACTAGCATGGCAGAGGCCCTGCCAATGAGTTCTACAAGGTGAAGGGCGTATACACTTATTGGGGATCGTTGGCTGGCATTAGAGGCCTCAAGGAGGTTGATGATGGAAGGAACATTACGCATTCCATAGATACAGGCAAGTACTCGGAGCTCTTCCTCTGTTTTTGATTTCTGGATCGTCTTCCGTTTGTAGGGCATCACATTATCATTGGGGTGGTAAATTATTGCAGTGGGCGGGACAATCATAGTCATCAATAAAACAGAAACCACCATGACAGTATACTCTTGGGTGGTTAAAACCTGAAAACACATGATGAACAATTAGTTTTCGTCTATGATAGATACATAGGAGTGCATATATATATATATATATATATATATATATATATATATATATATATATATATTATACTCGTGTGTGAAAATGATCCATTGCCACAGTTGGATATGGAGCAATTCTTAGACAACACATTCCCACCGTTAAAGTGGGGATTGAGCCGTTGCGATTCATAGGTACATACATTAAATCGTCCGTCAAACAATTTCAGTTTGATGGACTATTTAATGTATCCCTAATCCGCATGATTTGCACTGAACAGTGTTAATGGGGTCGCTTGGGTAGGGAGAGAGAAAGCGTGAGAGTACCCCGTGCTCTTGAGCAACTTCAAGAATGATCAAGGCCAGGACACTCTTGGTGCTTGTCAGTAGTCCAACAGTAGCCGCTTCTTTAATTGTCAAGTTACTGACAAAAGAGGCAAGCGTGGTGCTGATAATCTTAGTTCCACTCAAAAGAACTATGAGCAACGCCACCACTATCCATGAAGTACCATTATTGGTCAAAGAATCTAAATTCGTCCGAATCCCAGAAACTGCAAAGAAGGCAGGCATAAAAATCCCCATCACAAAGTCCTCAAGCCTCTCAACCAAGGTAGACTGAAGCACCTCATTCGGTATGATTAGTCCAAACATAAATGCCCCGAGCATGGGGTGTGTACCTATAGCATCAGTGATAACGCCGCTCAACGCAACCCCACTAAGGACAAAACAAAGATAGAACTCACTGTAGCCCTGCCCTTCCGGGGTTTGACGAATGATCCACGACATAGCCGGACGAACGAGGTGAATGCAGACAAGCACAAACACGACGGCCAATATAATGGCGTACATAAAGGAGGTCGTACTGTTGGCTATGGCTAATCCTATGGCAAGAAGACCCCATGAAATGATTTCACTGACTTGAGCTGAAGCCATGGCTAATTTTCCAATCTCCGTGTGGATGAGAGCTTGCTTTTCAAGAATCTGAGAAAGGGCCGTGAACCCGGAGACAGTAAGGGCAAAGCCCCAAAATATGCAGCCATATAACTTTGTTTTGTCACTCAAGATCATGAAAAATAAGCTAGCCCCTATACAACAAGGGATGACGGTTCCTGTTATGGTAATTCCCACGGCCTTGGTTCCAGTTCTGCGTATGGTTTGGATGTCTAGCATTAATCCCATGAGGAATGCATAGTAAATCAGAGCAAAGTGTGCCATTGGCTCTAGCACCGTGAAACCATAGGGAGGAAAAACCCATCTGTAAAGGGTTGGCGTAATTTTTCCAAATAGAGTTGGTCCCATTAATATACCTCCCTGAAAGAATAATGATTTAGCAAAGAATGATGGTCATTTATTATAATTAAGGGCTTATTATTTTTAGAGGTAAACATAGAACAATATTATTCCACATTTAATATTCACAAATTGAAATTAAAAAAATGAAAATATAAACTTATACATATATTCAATTTTCTAAAAGGCGGGCGGCTGGGGGCTTAGCACCCAGGGGGCCTGGGCGGTATTTTTTATTTTAAGTTAATTTTAATATTTTATCTTACATTTGTTCAAACAAAACAATAATATAAAGCAAAACAATCTATAATAAAGATAATAAAGAACTTTGCTTAAAATTCAAACACATATCCATATTTCTAATGTGAAAGTTCAAACACAAACATGCAATTGTTCAAAATTCAAACATATTTTTAACGTATTAGTTTTATTCATAAATAAAATTGTTATTAAATAATAAAATTTAAAAATTCAAGAATTTAATTCAATATTAAAACTTAAGAAACTAAACATAAATTTAAGAATTATATTGAATTAAACTAAATATTATAAATGTATCATCATTTATATAATTTGAAGTTAGTACAAGTTCAAAAAATTACAACTATAATAAATTTATTCATTTTGACTTGATATTGTTCACTTCTGGTTGTGATTTGATATGCTACAACATGTAATATGAATATGGTAAATCATTAAAAAAATAAATATATCAAGATCTGGTTTAGTTAATTAAAATAAAATAAAAAACCTCTCCGCCTAGGCCCCGCCTAATTTTCTAATAGAATTTTTTTGATACCTTGAACGTAGGTGAGACGTCAGGGGGTCTAGTGCCTAGATGAGGCGCCCAAAGAGAGCCTAGCACCTAGACCTAGACCAGAATTTGAGAATTTTTAAAACACATACATATTTTACCTTGATCAAACTCTCACACTATATGTGATGCGGCTTGTGTGGGGAAGTCAAGAATGTGACGGAAATTTAACAGATAGGCTTGTTCAGTCCCTAAGGCAACTTTTATTGTCATTTCCAAATCTTTTATATATATATATATATCTGTATCATGTTGGTCCAATAATATATACTTTTACAGTACTAGGGACAGACATCAAATCAAGATATTTAATTCATTGACAGCCATTAGCAAGTTGCAACAATTGAATCCACCAAATCTATATATATATATATATATATATATATATATATATATATATATATATATATTCCATATTAGCCTCAAGCCTAGTGTTTATTTCCAAATTCTTTTTGACCCAAGATAAATCAAAAGAAAAGGCAAACTAAGAAAATACAACCCCATACATATTTTACCTTAATCAAATGCATTTCAGTTTCATCAATTCAACTTTTACTACTTAATGATTATAGTTGTAAGTTATTTGTCACAAAGAATTTCTTTTTAAAATTGCTATATGTTTGACAATGAATATAGTTGAAGCCATTTATCACAAATAAAAATTTCTATTTAAAATTGAGATGTTGGAGTAAATTAAAAAACTATTTGTCATGCAAAAGTTGTATTTATTATTATTTTTTTCCTGAAGAAAACAAAACATATACATACATGTTAGCCGATGAACAGAATAAAAAGAAGAGAGAAAGAGATGGAAATTACAATGAGTTCTCCAACGAAGGGCGGCATGTTGAAAGGTTTCAACAAGAGGAGGACAACACGGGTGACGAATATACAAAGAGGCAACTGAAAGATGAAGATTGGGAGGATAGGAGACAAGGGGTTAGGGCCTTCCCAAACACCATTAGTCCTGTAAATTGTTTCCGAAAAACATATAATTGTCCTGTTCACATCATCAAAAGCTGGAATCATCGCAGTCTCCGCCGCCGCCATTATTACGCCTTAATTGTTACCTCCTCTGGTGGATTAGGCCGTCTCCTCCGGTTTCCCCCGGCCACCACCAACCCTTGACTTTTACCACTCCGCTTGCAACAATATGGGGATTTACGCATACATTGTTTTGTTTTGGAGAGGTAATGATTTTTAAGACACAGTGAATAATAAATGAGGAAAATATGTTGATTAGTTTTGACCATGTCATATCTGGTTGGTTATCCCACTACAAATGAATGGTGCTCCGGTTCATATGGGTGGTAAACAAAAAATTCTCCAAACAAAAATCAAATTCTCCTAATGCATATCCACTTTTTTAAGAGTCAATATTTTTGAACTTACACGTATAAATTATTCTATAAATATTTTATAAGTAGGTGATATGTCATACTCCACTTCAATATATTGTCTGGGACTGAAGAATATATTGAAATAATTTATTGATCAATATGCTGAGGTAGAGTATGTCACATCAACAATTTATAAAATAGTTTGAAATTGTATTTCCTTAATAGATATATTATTGAAATCTTTAATTGGTCAATGTCCTATTTTTTTTACTTTTTATCTTTCTTTATTTTTTTCCTCTTATACTTGAGAGAGATGATGAACGAAGAAGTTCTTAACGTTTAGAAAAACATGAGCAAGCTTCTTTTTATCATTTCTATCCTATATATACTTAATTGCATGCGAATTATTATGTTTATAAGCTTTTTAAAATTCAAGGAAAGAATCCTACAACTACTAAATAACATTTGGATCGATTTGTTAATGGAAGTAAAAATGAATACTCACTCTATTATAAAATTATTGATACAATTTGACTTTTGAACTTTAATAAAGACGTATTAAGTTTCAAAATTAGTATAACTCATAAAAGTTATATTGAATTAAATAAATTTTGTGATTAATGTTATTCAAATAGTAATTATATACTAATTATATAAACAGAAGTAGAAGATAAACAATGTTATAATAAAGAGTTACTAGATGAAATTGATAAATTTTTTAAAACAAAGTCAATTGTTGGACAGTTTCTCCCCGCTATCGGTGCTTACGGATGAAACAATGTACGTCTACTTCTCGGGATAAAATAGTCATCAACTCTCACAAGAAGTACTTCAATGGAAGAGTTTCACCAACCAATAATATTTGAATACTCTCAATGACTTTTAATGGAGTGAATAATGAATTTAGTTTTTTTTTCTTAAGAACTTGAGAAGGATTGAAGTTGATGTATTTGTTTTCGGTAAATTTGGAACCTATTTATAGGTTTCCAAATACTTCTTTGAAGATGTACATCCCTTTGAAAAGATATCTCCTTTTGAAAAGATATAAACCAAAGGTCACACAGACAGTGATTTTTTTTAGATAAAATTCTCATTCATTAATATATATTTATATCCGAGAATTAATTATTTTTGTTACGTACTATATAATTAAAATAATTGTATAAATTAAAATTAAATAAATTCACATTAATTTAAAATTTAATATATAATTTGATCTTAAAAATTAAATTATACGTTAGAACAGAGAGTACATATTGAGGGTTAGTTAACTAACCTAGCATTTTAGTAGTAGTTTTTTTAATGGGAGAATTAAGGTGACATAATTATTGGCACGTCATAGAGTTGACGTAGTCATGAGCTAAGCTAGCTAGCTAATCACCAAGTATAATTAATCAGAAAACAATTTTTTTCCTTTAGAGCTTACCCTCTTCCAATTTATATTCATAAAGTTTAGAATGGCCTCCAGGCTCCATCTTTTCTTGTTGTGATGTTTTGGTTGTGCATTAATTAGCAGAAGGTTGGAGGAGATGAGGCACTAAAGAGACTGACAGAAGAAGAAAGCCACCCCACCACGACGGCTGACGACGGAGGAGGAGCTCACCGGGTGCGGGGGTTGCCTAGCATGCTGCACGGGCGGTGCCACTGTGTATTCCCTGTGAAGTGTGAACTAATAGGTAAATATGTTAATGACGCATTTTGAAAACATAAATTGTATATCAAATTTGAATATTTAGAACGTCTTAAATTAGTAGGACAATTCTTTTTTCTATTTTTTGTATGTGAGGCCGTTAATTCCAATTAGGAGTGTACAAAAGACTTGAGGTCCAGCCTAGCCTAGTCAAGGCCTTCTCTGACTAAGCTCCAGCCTTAAGCCTCGCAATGGGCCATCATTTTTGTCATTAAAGCTGTCAAGTTTTCTTATCTCTTCCCATTATCCCTCCAACTTCACACACACACACACAGAGTGAATCAATTGGTGATGAGTTCCTGGATCTGTACACCCATTTCTCCAACTTCTCACTCTTTTTTGAAACCCAATTATAGCAATTCTTCCCTCATATTACCTGCTAAATCACTTCAAATTCCCAAAAGTGTTTCTTTTACTAGAAGAAGAGTTTCTTTAACCACAAGGGCTCTGCTTTCAACAACCAAAGAAGCTGTCTTGAAGGTTTTCCATGAAAGAAGAGCTCTCAAGGTGACTGTTTGGTTTTAAGAGGAAGAAACTAGAGTAAATAAGTGGAATTAAGTCTTCAAATCTTGGAATCCTTTTTACCTCCTTTGGTTTTTGTTTTGTTGAGCTTTACATGTTCCCTTGAATTCTTTTGCTACAAAAATTTGTGCCCACTTTGTTTTCTGCATGAACCACAGTAAATATTTGTATGAATTTTGATGTTTCAGATTTTTATTTATTATTATTATTTTCCAGATCATTTCAGGCTTGCAGAATTTAGATAGGGACAATGTTGCTTCTGTTGTCACTGCTGCAGATAAGGTTGGTCTTTCTAATTGCTATAATATATCCTATAAATCATATAGTGAGGAAATATAAAGTAGTTCAATTAGCATAACAAATTTGTTTAGTACAGATGAGGATAAACTAGTATAAATTTATTCAATCTCCACATCATGTACAAGGTTTCAGATTTTCTACAATAAATTCTTGTTAATATTTTTGTCTGGCTTTAAAACAGGGAGGAGCAACTCATGTGGACATTGCCTGTGACCCTGATTTGGTGAAGCTTGCAACAAGCTTGACTACTCTTCCGGTAAATAGTACTACTTCTTGCCCATTATTCTCTAAATAGTTTCTGACATTTAGAGGGTATTGGTAATTTTCTTGTCAATTTGTGGTGTACTTACACTCTACAACAAAGTAACTAGATAATATGTTAGAGTAATATAATATCAACTTTGTTCGTTTTCAGTGAATTGAAGCAAGAGAGACCGTAACACCCTCTTAACCACCTTTGTTCTTTAAAGGGGAATATATAACTTATTTATTCTAAGAAATTGTCCTTCACAGATTTGTGTTTCTTCCGTGGATCCAAAAGCGTTTCCAGCTGCTGTTGAAGCAGGAGCTTTGATGGTTAGACCACTTACTTGTGATTGCTTTACATTTCAGTCTCTCAGTTTCAAATTCAAATGTGTGACCTTTCAGTTATTCATTAATAGTTGATGAAATGGGGGTTGTAGTAACCAGATTATTTTTATGTAGGTGGAAATTGGGAATTATGATTCTTTCTATGAGATGGGCATAATTTTTTCTCCAGAGGAGGTAACATTCTTCCTATACGGTTCGATCGACTTGAGCTTGTATATGACTTCTTAATTTTATTTTTATTTTTTACGTTGTCTCGTTCTTGCTTTGTTTGCAGATACTAAACCTAACAAAGGAGACTAAAAGAATTCTTCCTTCTGTTACACTGTCTGTCACGGTGCCTCACACTTTAAGCCTCCCTGATCAGGTTTTTAAGGCAGCATTCTTTTAACTAAAGACCTTAAACATATATAGTTGAGTAATTCTTTTAATTTAGATTAGTTATGTTATTTCCATCCATCACAAATAGGTCAAGTTGGCAGAGCGGTTAGAACAAGAAGGTGTTGACATTATCCAGACAGAAGGAGGAAAATGCTCGAGTCCGTCAAAGGCTGGTGTTCTTGGACTGATAGAGAAGGTATATGATTATATTGGGAGCATCTAGTTGGCGAACCCATCTCCTAATGATCCAACGGTGGTGAGATTAAACAGGTCAATTAACAGTTCACGGTGAACTGTTTGGCGGACGATTGTTTTCATCATTTGTATCGTCATCCGCCCAACTGTTTGCACCATCTGCCAAATAGTTGAGCAGACGGTTAAGTGAGCTGTTTAATGTCAACCATTCGATCACCACATGTACACTAGGAGATAGGTTGGTTTGCTAAATGATCCCGGACAACAATAGCAAGGGTTCATTAATTCCCAACATTTTTTGTTAGTTTCACAACAAAAGTGTCGCTATAGATCCTATAGCGACGGTTTTCACTGTCGCTATACGTCTACAGCGACACTTTTGTTATGGAAATAACAAAAGGTGTTGTGGATTTAACAGCTGCTAGTCTACAACTAGCAAACTGCTCGTCTTTGATAACATGAACTTCTATATTGAAGTATGTCTCTTCTTGTTTGTTTTTCTCAGGCCACACCAACCCTGGCAGCTGCGTATTCCATTTCACGTGCTGTCAAGATCCCTGTCATGTGTTCATCCGGCCTAAGTGCAGTTACAGCACCAATGGCCATCGCAGTCGGGGCTGCTGGTGTGGTATGTATTTCGCCTACTTCTCCTGTATATTAATTTCCCGAGAAGTTTCATTGTTCTACCTTCATAATTTTGATAATATATTCCATTTCCCTGATTATTTTGTTTGTCCACCACCCTTCATAATTTTGATAATATTACCCTAGCAAGTAGCAGCCGCGTATTCCATTTCCCCTGATTATTTTGTTTCCTGCGCAAACAGGGCGTGGGTTCTGCAATTAACAAGCTCAATGATGTGGTTGCAATGATTGCAGAGGTCAAAAGCATTGCCAATTCATTAGAAGTGTCAAGTGATAAGCCAAGTTTATTAGAAGAAATTAAGTCTTTGAGATTGTAATCATACTAATCTAGGCCATATTAGGATAAACATGGCTGGTGATGATCTTGGATTTTATTTTATTGGAACGCGTGTAAAATTTCCAAAGAAATGCCTACACTGAAAAATCATAGATTTGTTATGGTCTTGAATAAGCCTGTAAACGAGTCAAATAAATAGTTAGGGATCGATCGACTCGAAAAAATATGAGTGAGACTTGAATTTGTTAATAATATGATCCAAATCTGAGCATTAAAAATAGTTCGAATAAAAATATAAGTATAATCTGAGTAAGGTTATATTCGACTCGTTTAAGATTCAAACTATTCGAATTTTTTATTGTGATTCGATACGTATTCGATCGATACATTCTCTTATAATTATACAAATTTAAATCAAATTAGGATAATTAATTATTTTTTTATTTTATTTTATTTTAATTGTGATTTTATATTAGTAAAGTGTAATAGTAAATATATTTTCTCATTTCTAAGCAAAATAACAAATTCAATTTATAATTGTATTTATTATAAAACTATTTATTATATAAAAACTCGATTTCGAGCTTGAATTTGAAACTCGCGAATAGTTTAAATATAATTCGATCCGAGTCGAATCGAATTCGAGTCGAATCTAAATAAAATTTTTCAAATACAATTTGAATTCGAGTTCGAATTTATCATTTCGAGCCGAATTTGAACAGCTCTCTATTCACTTCGGTTCGACTCGTTTACACACTTAGTCTTGAAGATTTATAATATTTCTAATTGTATTGTCTAAAATATACTAAATTTATATAATTTTAAATTTAAAAATTTTCACGTATTGAGCCTAAAGAGTCAAAACCATTTCTCTTTTTTTTTTTCTCTCTCTTTTTTTCAGTAACAAAGGGAGTAGTAAAAGTAGTAGCAACAAGGTCTGCACAGAAGCACCATTGTCTCAAACAGAACAAGCTCACCGATGAATTACATTTCTCAAGAAGTATTGTAAACAATAAATTATACACACATGATGGTTCAATGGTCAAGGCACTCGCCATGTCCCATAAATTAATTTACAACTGATGACCAAAGTTCCTTACTCTCCTAAGATCGTTTTCTCCTTTCTTTTTTCCTCGGACTTTATTTCCTCCCTGCTTTCCTGCAATACGTTTTTATTCATTGGGAAGAGAATTATTGATGTTTACATACCACTTATCGCATGGATGGGTACAAAAGTACGTAAGTACAAAAAATAATGCTAAGCGAACCTTCCTCTTGATATAGTCTACCATTGCTCTATCAAACTCTGCACGTTTCTCTGTAGCTACATCATAGTAATGAACCTTTTCCTATACCAAAGCAGATGCAAATGTTAGTACGGCCTTGTAGTCTCTCTAAATCATTTTTGGCCTCAAGTTTTTCTATTAAGCAGTGAAATGTAAAGCACTTCCTTATCAATAGATCTGTGTTTGAGGCACTTGTGAAGAGCACATGCATGATTACTCATGCATTTTGATATCCGCATTTAGTCACCTAAATTATATTGATAAAGAGCACGTATAACTTAATCTCGACGGTGCATAAAATGTGAATCTAAATGATGAAATAAAGCTGGTGAATAGTACAGAGAACTTAATTTTAAATAGGACAAACCTCGTATGTCATTGTTTTCCACTTTTCTCCACAAGCCTTGCCAATCTGCAGCATGAAAGGATGACAAAATTTCATGTCCACAAAGAAAGGAGAAGAGAGGGGGGGGGGGATAAAGACTTAGGTAAGATCTGAGAAAGAGAAAACAAAGAATAGACTAAACATGAAGTGCATAGAGTACATACGTGACGCATTGACTTGACATCTGGATTCTGTTCTTGGAAATCCTTACGAAAATCCTCCCTTGGAAAATAGATGTAGTATTAGGAAAGAAACAATCACAATAACATATGGTCCTGTATTATGAAGATAATACTCCCTCTGTCCCGCAAAGACCAGATTAGTTTGACTTTTGTGGTCAAATTGATCAATTTTAAAATTGATATTATATTTTTGAACTTCCAAAAATTGGATGTTGTAGTAAATTAAACGTAGTTTTTTATGGTTATAATCTTTTTACCTATATTCTAAAAAAATGGGATAAATTTTAATTCTAAAATTGGTCATTTTGTCTTCAAAATGCAAACTAAGCAAGTCTTTGCGGGACAGAGGGAGTAGTAATTAACATATTTATATCACCAATATAATGCTTCAACATAGGCAATACTTGTTCAAATTCTAGAAAATCCAATTTCAAATAAAAATATGAAATTCACGGCAAAAAAATATTGATCCTGGTGAAGCATAAACTTTACCTTTAATAAATGACCACAATTTAAATAATAACCATTATGATGATGTTCATGCTCCATAAAAGAATTAACTATAACTCCTCACACTTGGGGACTAATAAAGTTTAAGGATTTTGTAACAGCAAGAACTGAGCCAGGATAAAGGCTTAATCTTAACCCCACATGTTTTGATGTGAGCCTGTGGTATTACACTCTGTCTCACATCCCTCCACACGGTCGTAGTATTGTGTCGGCTCTGTACCATTTGAAACACTCTGAACCAAAATCAAGGCTGAATTTATTTTCCCAAAAATATGAGTCGTCACAAAAGCCCACCTGAAGTCATTACTTTGGGTAGTAGAGTTGAGATCTTCTAAAAACAGTTTAGCTCATCCCAAATATTTCAATGTTGGACTGGTGTATTACAACTTCAAAGGATCCACAATGAAGCATTGGAGTGTATGATAGACATCCAATAGATTGGCAAAGGTTAATTGAAGTTGAGATGGAAGTACAAGGAAACAACACATGTCATTCTTTTGAGTTTTATATTGCCAAGCATTGCTTAGAGAATATGGAGGAATATATGCTTCAAAGAACATGCACAAGTAGAAGTAGCCTAATTAGTAATTACAACAACATATCTAATAGTGCACACCTCAATTATATGATAGGGAGAGTCTGGTCTAGGAAACTAGTGCAGGTATTTTTTGGCAGGTTCTTTGTATGGGGAGGATGTTTTGGTTTAATTTGGGGAACTTGTGTCCATTTTATTCCACTATATTTGGTATGATGATTGTGTACTTGGTTTGCCTCCTTTTAGGCACTTTAATTTATACAGTATATATTAATTAACAACATAAAATATAAATTTTGAGCTACTACTCTGAAATCTTTTGGGCATTTCTTCATCTCATCGCCAGGACCAAAGAGAAAGTGTTTTACCAGGAGTAGTAGAGTGATCATATCAGGCCAGTTATTGCAAAAGATATGGATAATAAAATAGCACAAAAAGGTTAAACCAAATTTTAAATTAGAGAATTAGCAGTATAGCAGGACAAATATGCCTCAAGAAATACAGAAAATTCAATCTCAACTCAACAGAAGTAGTAGAGAAGTTTGGCTTAACAGGACAAAATCTTATCTTGATATTACCAGAATTAGCAACTATCAAGAAGTACCAAAAATATCCAAATTTTTTTTATGAAAATCAGCAAAACCCAATAACACGACAAACCCAATTACTCGTTTAAATTTATCAAATATAAAAAATAAAAACCTATTTCAATTTTCAACAGCACCCAAATTTTTTCAACTACAATGATCAAACTGAAACCACCACATATATAGATAGATATATGTATATACATACAAGTAGAAGAAGAAAGCAGTGGGTGGTTTCTTGGGCTTATTGGAGTCAATTTTGGCAGTCGCCTTCTTTGCCGCCGTTTTGGGCTTCTTTGCTGAGTTGGGTTTGGTCAGCTTTGTACCTTTTTGCTTCATCTTCTGAGTTGATCTTGTTCTCAATACCATTTTACTGGGAATAATTAACAAATTCACTTTTATTGGGGAAAAGGGTATTGCAGAAA
This sequence comes from Panax notoginseng, assembly GCA_016801055.1. Classification (NCBI taxonomy): domain Eukaryota; kingdom Viridiplantae; phylum Streptophyta; class Magnoliopsida; order Apiales; family Araliaceae; genus Panax; species Panax notoginseng. Next base: position 232,807,480 of record CM029014.1, read on the forward strand.
ATGTAAGAGAATGAAGGTAAAATTTAGTAAAAAATAAGTTGGAAAGAGGTTTTACCCATCTGTCATAGGGATATTAGTAGCAGAAGCTGAAGGTAAAGCTGGTGATTTCCGAGACTTTGAAGTTCTTTTCGCCATGTTCGGCGCCGTTTTGCTAAGATACGAAGGATAAATCTAGACTGCCTTCGTCCAGTTTGAGTTCGCGGTTGAAATTCTGATATACACCCTGACCTATCGGCTTAGGGCTGAAAATGAAAATGAATCAAGTGGTTCGAAACCGGTTCAATATAGGCTCAAAAAATTTAAGTGAAACTCGGATTTAATATTTAAATAAGTTGAATTTTATATTTATTTTAATACTCAAAAAGTTATACTAGTCGAATATGAGAGTCGCTTATTGTTTGTTCATTTAAATTCAGAGGCGAAACTAAGGGGGCGAGGGAGATCTGACTCTGATAGGCTGGTATTCTAACGACTCTCCCTGGAGGCTAGAGTACTTGCTGCTGTGATGCTGCCCCTGCCCGGCCGGTGCCCGTTGCGGCTTTCAGCGGCTCAGTCTTCTTCGTCTGCAACACACCAACAACCAAGTTGGTTTTCTTTTTAACTAACATGAAACGACGTCGTTTCATTAAATATATATATATATATATATATATATATATATATATATATATATATATATATTATCATCTTTTCAAGCATTAGGATTTAGGCATAAACAAATTTTCTTTTCCTATTTTGCTTTTTCCTCTTCGGTTCTTCCGTCGCTCATTCCTCAACCGCTCCTCTCCGCCTTTGGCCATCTGTGCTGCTACTTCCTTGCTTCGTCAGACTGCCACTGCCTCCAATCCTCCTGCTTGGGCCTTCTGCCTTCGATTGCTCAAGATTATTTATTTAATTTCCTTGGATAATTTCTAAATTCTAATTCAAATTATGTCTTTCAAATTATATTATTTCATGTTCAAGATTATGTCTTTAATTTTTTCGATTGTTATAGACTTGTAGTTTTTCTTTTCTTTTACCTTTGTTTGACTTCTGAGAATTCTAAGAGAAAGAATTTTGATGAATTTTAATAATTTAATGTTTACATCTTTAATCTTTTAGTAATTTAGTTTTCAGAATTTTCTGGAGATATACTTGTATTGTTACTGTTGGAGTGTTGGTACTTAATTTATTTTCCATAATCTCATTAGGTTAATTGAAATTATTAAATTAGGTTAATTGATGAAATTATGATGAAATGTTTGAATAATTAAATTGATGAATGATGAAATTATTATAAAATGTTTAAATTGATGAAATTATTGATTAGCAATTGATGTTTTTTTTATACTAGATTATGGACAAATATTTGATTAAGCGACAAATAACTGTTGATTCTTCTAATAATCAATTACCAAGTTCCGAAGTAAGTGGTTGTGAAACCCCAGATTTTATGAATAAATATTTAATTTTTCTCGAAATAATTTTTTTTATATTAATGTGTGGATTTGATATAATAGTTATGGGTAGTATTTATAAATTTTGCAAAGTATGCAAGTTGTCATATTATATTCAATTGGTCGGAGAATATTCTTTTTGTCGGGGAATATCCGTACGACGGTACAATTATTGGTGGACCCCACAACGGAATTATTGTCGGATTGAGAAAACGACAAAAATACTTTATGAAAATAACGGCGGAAGTTTTACCGTTGATACTGTTGAACTACTCGGTAGTAAAAGTACAGTAATACGTGTGGTTGCATAGTAGCACACGGTATTAATTATTAATGCTTATGTGAGAAGTCACTCAGTTTGATTCCATTATTGTCAGTTAATAATATGAATTATTTAGCGATAATGACGTTTTGTTTTATTCGTATTATTAACGTAATAAAACAGAAACATCTTTTTATATAAAACAGAATACTTTATTAAAGTTATTCTATAAATAGAATATATTATATTTTATTTAAAAGATTTTTCTTTAAATATGGACCATCAGATTAAAGTAATCAATCTGGACCGTTCATGGATTAGTTACTATGCATTCCATTTTCCTATAAATAGAAGCTCATTCCTTCATTATTTCTTACGAATTCACTGAACTCTAGAGAGAGAAACTATAGAGAGAAACTATAGAGAGAGAGAAGAAGAGTATTCTGCTACTTAACTACTTCCTTACTTCAGCTCTTCTTTAAAACGGTAGGGAATATTATTTCTTTTCTATTCATGAAGAGAACTTCTGTTATTCCATTTGTTATTATTCTGTTGGAATAACCAGTATACGCGGTCTACCCTATACTTGGTGACATTCTTCTATTATTCTGTTGGAACATCCTGTCTGTGTGTTTTACACCGGACCTGGTTCCGTTTATTATTCTGTTGGAACATCCTGTCTGTGTGTTTTACACCGGACCTGGTTCCGTTTTATTATTATTCTGTTGGAATATCCTGTCTGTGTGTTTTACACCGGACCTGGTTCCATTATTTATTATTCTGTCGGAATATCCTGTCTGTGCGTTTACGCCGGACCTGGTTCCATTATTTATTATTCTATTGGAATAACCTGTCTGTGCGGTCTATCGCATGCATGGTGATTTCTTTTGTTATTCCATTCTTTATTGTACTCAGTTGGTTAAGTTTTGATTTCTATACTCCATGAAATTTGTGGAATATCCTTGATAGTTGCGTTTCATCCAGTATCTTTTCAAGAAAATATTCTTCTAAGCGTTCTTGAATTTTACTCCACAATGCAGTATCATGTTGACAATTTGGACGTTGTTAATTCCTGGATAAATTAATTCTTGAACTTGTTTTATTGAATTCTTATATCATTGTCATCATCCTCATGTTTATAAAATGTTGAAAGTCATCTGTGGCATGTAGTGCATAGATGGACTTGGTATGATTATGACCAGGGATTATTCGGTATAATCATGACCGTAATGTTACAAATGATGTGGTAAAAGTCCTCATTGGCCCGTAGTGCATTGATGGACAGTTGTTGGCATGATCATGACCATTAATGAATACACGAATATCCTTGGCCGTAGTGCAGGGGTGATTCGATGATGTGGATTATTTTATTAAGCTGAGTCTCAGCGATCGCAGTGTTGAAAAACCTTTTAAATCATAAAAGATAGTAGAGTTTATTTTCTACTTGACTCTTTTAATGGATTGCTTGTTCCGCTGCAGTTAAACTTGATGTCTATTATATTTTATCAGTTTAACATTGTTGAAGGCTAATGATAATTTATTCTGCATTATCTTAGTCATAATATTTCTTACTGGGCTAGTTGAGCTCACCCTTTCTTTCACTGTTCTCTTCAGGAAATGAGAACGTAGCTGGGACAAGTCGGGGTACGGAGTGATGGTCCGAATGATAGTATTAGTTAGTAGTCCTCACTATTCTATGTAATGGTGTGTTAATAAATGTAATGAGGACTCCTTTTGAGTATGAATACTCTCTAGAAGATAATATTTGTATTCAAACTCACAGTTTATGTTTTGTCGTATTGTACACGACAGATGTATTAATCAGTTGTATTTGTATTCTGTACTATGTATCTGACGACCCAAGATGGGTGATGTATACCTAATTTTGGGGGCGTCACAGTGGTGATATTAATAATTTACGTGTGGATTTCAATCCGAATGATATTGTTAGTGATCCAGTGTTACGTAAATCAATTGAAGACTTTGATATTGTGATTAAAGATCAAGTTCAAAGAGAGTATTTGACTAGAGGTCCATGGCAACCAATTGCCCATAATTATCCCCAAATATACTTTTTTAATGTGAAGAGAAGCTTTTGGCCCTCTTAGTTTAAAAATTTTAAATGGTTGGAGTATAGCATTTCAAAAGATGCGGCCTTTTGTTTTTGCTGCTATCTATTTAGCAATTCAAACAGAGTAGATGCTTTTACAAAAAAAAGGTTCAACAACTGAAAAAAAGGCAATTGAAAATTTTCAATAACATGTGGGTGCTTCGAATAGTGCTCATAATGATGCTAGAATACAACTTCAAGGTTTTAAAAATCAAAGACAGATTGTGTCACATATACTACTAGCACAAGGGCAAGAGATGGAGGTTGCTTATCGCACCCGTTTAACGGCAACTTTAAATGTCCCACGCCTTTTTTAAAGCAAGGTTTTCTTTTTCGTGGATATGATGAGTCATCGACTTGGTATCATATTTTATGACAATACATCGTACATATAATTTTCCTTTCATTCTTACATAAATTACAAAAACGTTATTGGAAAAATTATGTAGATTTTACGGGTTTAGTGTAATGCAAAAGATATTTTAAGCATTCCATCCAATTTTATCCAATAATACTATATAGATATGAATAGGTGAAATTGATACGAGCTAGTAAACTAATTTAATATATTGAATAATATAATTGTTTAAAAAATAAAAATAATTCGACATTTTTGTATCATTTAATGAATATGTAGATTTGTAATCAAAATTTAAGGAAAAAAATATTTTAGATTTTTAACGGTGAAAATATTTTTTATAATTATAACTTTTTGTAGGATCTATCCTAATATTTTCAACTTTCTGATAACATATTTTGATAATTATTAATAAAATTATTAAAATCAAATAATTAGTGCATTAGATAAAAATTAAAAAAATGTGTAACAGAGGAGAGCGAAATCTGGTCTAACCAAACAACTTGATAAAAATATATTTATAACAATCACCGTACTTTTATCACTTCATGCGTTCGAAAGGATAAAAAAATAATAACATTCTCCTCAACAATCAAAAAAATTCTTAATTTTATGTCTCGTTTCGAAAGGATACTTTTATTGATCGCGGAGGGGAGACATAGTCTAATCGTAAAACTGGAAAACTCTTCTTTATATATACAAAAAAAGAATTTATCTAATGTGCCTGTGATTTATAATGACTTACTCAGGAGTGGAGCTAATTAACTACTAGAGCACAGCAAGCAGTGATGCACCTACAAGGACACAAAACTAAACCTATAGCACAATCCAACGCTGCCTGAATCAAACATGCAGCGCACTCCAACGCCGCACAAGGCAGACACACCACACACAACGACGATAAGCAGCAGCATGCCATGCAACTCTCGCAACAATCGTGGTCGCCTGAAGCCGAAATCATGTGTTCTTCTATTATCTCCGGCTTTTCGTCCGTCGACGCCATGGTTAATGATTTTTTTTCTTTCTTTATTTATCGAAAAAAGATAATAATAATATAATGCAAATTAATTCATCCAGTAGTGCTAGTGCTAGTGCTAGTGCTAGGACTAGGAGATTATCTATTTATAATTGGATATCGAGGAGGGTGTATATGGTGGTGTTAACAATCCCTATCCTTTTCATAATTGGAATTCCCAAGCTAGATAGATATTTGGAAAGGAGAATCCTAGCTGCTACTTTTTTTTTTGTTAACTTCTTTTACTAATTTAACAATTAAAAACTGATTATTAAAAATAGAAAAATAATATTTTCTTTTTTTTGTTGCTAATTCAGGGGTGGAGGTTAAACTCAGTATCTCTTGCTTAATTTGTAAGAAGTCTGGGTATCAACTAAGTCAAGACTAGTTGGTTAAAAGTCAAAAAATTTATATTTTCACATGTTAAATCCATATTTCTGCAAGAGTTTTGGCTATATATATATATATATATATATATATATATATATATATATATATATATATATATGACCATGTCTATAATAAATAAGTATACATGAGATATTTGTAATTTTTCTTCTTATAATCCCTTCATTTTTCATTTGTTACTTTTCAAAGTATTGCAAGTAACACCATGTGTAAGAAAAAAGTTTGATATATTCTAATATCAATGTTTGGACAAACAATAAAACTTAAAATGTCTTATTAACAAATATTTATTCCTTCAAGTCTTATTATTATTATTATTTATTTTTTGAATATTAGTTAAGATTTTGCATTTGAATAATATTATTTCAATACTAAACTTTAAAGAATAATTTCTTAAGGTTTATTGAAAAAAATGATTATCAAATAAAAACTTCATTTTTTTAAAAAAAATTTAGGTTTAAAACTCAAAAACATCTATTTCCATTAATTTTATCATACCCAATATTTTCACAAGACACAATCCGAGAATCAGCCATGCCTGGTTGGAATAACTTTGTCACAGCGTCCAAACACGCGTTCTTTCCCGCCAAACTGAAGCCCCAAACTATCTAATTCCCGCCAAAAACCGAACGCTAGGTTGAAAAAGGGTTCTCCATTTTCCTCATCTTCAAGCTCTCTCTTCGTCAGTTCATCTCCTTCTCTCTCTCTCTGCAATCTCCGTAACTCGACAGATATGGATATCAGCGAGCAAGATAGGGCTGACCGCAAGAAAGATTTCCTCAGCTTCTTCGACCTATATGTATATAGCCCCTCTCTCTATATATTATATATTATAAATGTATATTTGTATCTGGTTTTTCTTTCTGTATCTAACTTTTCTGTCAATTGATCAGGAGCTGAAGGAAACTTTAATGGAGGAGATTAGAACCATGATTCACCACAAACGCCACCGTTTAATCATCAATTTTGCTCACATCTTCCATCACCGGGTACAGAAAGGACCCGACGGATACGACTTGTCTCGCAGGTATCTCAGTTTTACTAATTTTCCCTTTCAATTTCGTAGGATACTCCAAAATCTGAGTAAATGTACACGCAAATACATATTTTCACTTTTCCTAATTTGCACTGTGAATTTTTAGGACTACTAAATCACCAAGCTAATGTATTGAATTAGTCACCTCATACATATAAAAATAGATACAGTATTACACACTAATACACATAATAATTATATATACGTATATATAAATGTCATGTAAGATATATTGTTTTGTACTTTGCATTCTCAGGCTACTCCAAAATCCAAGTGATTATATGCAATCATTGAGCGACGCGGTCACAGAATTAACACGCCAAGTTGATCATAAGTACTTGAAGGAAGGAGAGCAAGTTTTGGTTGGTTTCGAGGGTCCTTTTGTTTCGCGTCGTGTTACCCCTAGAGATCTCCTCTCCAGCTTTATAGGTTCCATGGTCTGCGTTGAGGGAATTGTTACCAAATGTACATTCTTTTCCAGCTCTAAGCTTTCTTCCCTAATTCCTCCTTTTTGTTCTTGGCTTCTTGCTATAGTTCATATGTAAATTCTTATGTTTGGTTTTTGATTTATTTCTACTAACATCAAAATTATTGTATATTGCTATTAGCATCCAAAAAACTATAGTCATTGCTAGTAACAATCCAAGTAAATGTGGTTGAAAAGTGATTTTAATAGAAACAAGGATGACATGTAGTAATTTGGTGTGCACTGCTATTCTAATTATTGACTTTGTTCATATGATTTTATTGGGTGAGGTTTTTTTTATGTCATCAGTTATGTTGTCAGTTTTCTCTGTTTATTGATTTAAGAGATAGTATGAAGATATTCTCCATGATCATTTATGTGTGTATATTTATATCTAATCTATAAGTTTTTCCATGTCTAGGTTCCCTTGTGAGGCCTAAGGTTGTCAAAAGTGTTCACTTTTGCCCATCAACTGGGAACTTTACATCCCGTGAATATCGAGATATTACATCTAATATGGGTTTGCCAACAGGATCTGTTTATCCCACTAGGGTAAGTTTGTGTTTGTTTTAATATTATGGTACATTTTGATTGATAACCAAACGAAAGTCTTTGAGGAATTGAGTATGTTCCAGGATGAAAATGGAAATTTGTTGGTGACTGAGTACGGGTTGTGCAAATATAAAGATCATCAAACATTATCAATGCAAGAAGTGCCTGAGAATTCTGCTCCTGGACAACTTCCACGAACTGTTGATATTATTGTAGAGGACGACCTGGTAGATTCATGCAAGCCTGGTGATCGTGTGGCTATTGTTGGGATATATAAAGCACTTCCTGGAAAAAGCAAGGGCAGTGTAAATGGAGTGTTCAGGTTAATATAGTTGTGACTGTTTTCTCGTTTCTCCTTGTATCATGCAAATCTCTAGATAGAAGCTTGATTTAGTTTCCTTGTCATGTAGGACTGTCCTAATAGCTAACAATGTATTTCTACTCAACAAAGAGGCAAATGCACCAATTTACACTCCTGAAGACATAAACATGATTAAGAAGATATCTGAGAGAGAGGACACATTTGAACTACTTGGTAATTCACTTGCACCATCTATATATGGGCACTCATGGATAAAGAAAGCTGTGATTCTATTGATGCTTGGTGGAACAGAGAAGAACCTGAAAAATGGGACCCACTTGAGAGGGTGAGTTATACTATGTTTGTTCAAAAAGATTTGATTTCTTGTCAAACTCACTTGAGATTTAAAGTAGTCCAACACCAAATTTCTTGCTATTGTAAATCTGTCTCCAATATTTTTTTAAATTAAAAGCTCTATAATCCAAGTTGTTATAATCTGCAGTGACATCAACATGATGATGGTTGGTGATCCTTCTGTTGCCAAGTCACAGCTGCTTAGAGCAATTATGCATATTGCTCCTTTGGCCATATCGACAACCGGTAGAGGTTCTTCTGGTGTTGGCTTAACAGCTGCAGTCACATCTGACCCAGAAACAGGTATTGCATCTCAACGTGATATAGCATCTTGTCATTCTGTATGTAATATTCATGAAAGTTGTGGTATTGTTGTGGTAGGAGAGAGGAGGCTAGAAGCTGGTGCAATGGTTCTTGCTGACCGAGGTGTTATTTGTATTGATGAGTTTGATAAGATGAATGATCAAGATCGTGTAGCTATACATGAAGTCATGGAGCAACAGACTGTAACGATTGCCAAAGCTGGAATTCATGCATCGCTAAATGCTCGATGCAGCGTCGTGGCAGCTGCAAATCCCATATATGGAACTGTAAGTTGCTCAGCGCATGCAGACAATGGGTAACTGAATAAATCTGTCACATTCTCAAATTTTCTATTTTGGTTGTTGAATTGTTGCACAGTATGACCGTTCATTAACTCCAACAAAGAACATTGGCCTCCCGGACTCTTTGCTTTCCCGTTTTGATTTATTGTTTATTGTATTGGACCAAATGGATCCTGGTATTGACCGTCAAATCTCGGATCATGTCTTGCGTATGCATCGATTTCGTTCGGCAACAGATGGAGGTAGGTGACATCTACTCTATAATGAAATTTTGTTGGGTTTTCTAAATTATTTTAAAGTTCTCAAGTGAAGTAACTTGTCTTTAGGAGTGGCAACGTTGGATGGTAGTTCAAGATATGGGATGGATGAAGAAGCTGATACAGGTTCATCCATATATGTTAAGTATAACCGAATGTTACATGGGAGAAAATCAAATAGGGGTCAGAAGCGTGACACTCTCACCATCAAGTTCCTTAAAAAGTATATTCATTATGCAAAGCACAGGATTCAGCCAGACCTGACTGATGAGGTGCAGATGCGTGTCTTTGATTTTACATGAATAACATACATATTGTGATGTATATCTATGTATCAATAATATGGTCATTCCCTTGAATTGTCAAAATTTTGATTAATAATTCTTGTATGAGTTGATTACTTGTAGCCCACTATTTTACTGGGTATCACACAATCCTCGATATAATCTTGTGTGTGCACCTTATATGTATGAAATTTCCATTTTACTGAATTTGGAAAATTGCAGGCATCCGATAACATCGCAACAGCATATGCAGAGCTCAGAAATGCCAGTTCGAATGCAAAGGTTGGTACATCTGTAGTCATTTGATAATCATATTTATCACTAAATGCTACTGTTGCTATTGAGCAATCTTTTGAATGTTTCCTTTTCTATAGACTGGTGGAGGTACACTCCCAATTACTGCCAGAACCTTGGAAACAATAATAAGGCTCTCTACTGCCCATGCCAAACTGAAGTTAAGCAGACAGGTACTATTTTGATGCATACAGTATTTGAATTCTGCATATCTTATGACTTTTTTACAAGTCCAGTGGCATGTTAATTAGGGAATTCCTTGTAGACTATGAAGGAGTTATAGATTAGTGATAAATATATGATCATAGTTTTTTATTTATATTTACCTATGGTCCTAATTTTTTTATTGTCAAGTTACAAATGTTTGACGAGTGTTGCATTTGGTTATTAACACTACATTCACAATGCTTATTTTCTTATAAAGGTTCTGAAATCTGATGTTGAGGCTGCACTCAAAGTTCTAAACTTTGCCATATACCATAAAGAGCTGACTGAGATGGAAGAGCGTGAGCAGGAAAGGGAATTTGAGAGTAAACGCAGAGCTGACCATGATGCTGGCAACGATAATAGGGATGGCCATCAAGGCGGAGGAAATGATACAGCTGACCATGGCAGTGCCTCTGCTGGAAGGGGGTGAGCTGACCATCACTTCTTTTGTTCATTTAATACAACACCATATTGATAAAATGAAACAGGTGACCACTTTAAGGGGGTCAACTTTTGACTTGTCAACTTTGAGGGTGATCGACCTCCTAGAAAACCTTGGGAGTTATGTTTTTAATCCATGGAATGACATGCATTCAGTTTATAATCTATGACCCTCTACATCCTTATAAATCCACAGATCCCCCATGATTTAATCGTAATATATCCCCAGTTCAATCTGATTCTTTCAAACATTTATCATGATACAATGCATTCAATTTAGCTGAATATTACTTCCCAATTAAACCAGGTACTGCATTGGACTAGTTGGGTTGTTATGGGCAAAGATGTTATTACAGGCATGTTTGGTTCTGTATATTTAGAATATGAAACAATTTGTTCTCGCTTCACTAGGATAAAAGACTCAATAGGCAAATAATTTACTGTACTTCAAATTGTCCTGATCTGTGAGTAGCACTATAAAGAAGTCTGGAAGAAAGATGGTATGCAACCAATGAAACCTGATCTTCCCACTCTGATTTTAGAACCAAATGCTGGTCTTTGCCATATATTATATTTAGAAATTTCCTTAAATATTCTCTACACACCCTGCCATGCAGGCATGTGGAAGATGCATTTTTAGTGACTTGTCCCAAATTTAGGATTGGTCAAACTCAAATATATGAAGATTTTCACCATTTTTGTAGTTTCTTTGCTGTTTTACTTGGCACGGTTTCCAAAGTTTTGCTATAGTTCTGTCGACATTATATATCTATTTTCTATTGCATTAGTGACACGGAAGCAATGGAGATAGATGACCCTCCTCCAGTCCAACATGCTACTGATATCTCTGTGGAGAGGTTTGTATTCTGCCAAAATTCTTTTCAGCAGACGTTATTCCTCGTATGAATGCCATATTTCTTTATACCGAGTCGAAGGGATCTAGTGGCTTTTACTGTAGTTGTGAATTTTTGTTCTGTTGCTTGTTTGCAGGATAGAAGCATTTAAATCTGCATTGGGGAGACATATGCATGCACAGCACCTGGAGCATATATCTATTGGAGATGTTGTAGGGGTTGTCAACAATCAGGCAGCTGTACCTTACTCAAGGGCAGAGGTTATGCTCCTATTGGAGGTAATGCTGATGTTTGGAAACATCATCACAGAGTTGTGTAAGACTTGAGAACAATTATTTTTCAGATTAGGCCTGTAAGAAAAGGTGTTCCTTAATCCCTAGTTTCAGCAAATAATTCTTCATAACTAACGGCTTAAAATTCTCAATTTCTGCAGAAAATGCAGGATGAAGGGAAGCTAATGATAGCTGGAGATTTAGCGTACTATGTACCCTAAGGAAGCATATTAATGGAGCACCTCAGGTTACTGAGTTATAATGGTATCTATTTGCTTAACACTATCAATTTTTGAATTGCAAATATTACTGGTGTTTTGTATTCACCACATATAAAATATAAATGCACGTGTTTCTTATGTGTTCTTGTGTGTAAGAGTAGATCTTATATAGCCTGTTTGTTGGCCTCTCATGCTGTGACCTGACTACCTGTTCTCAGCTGGGATAATAGATAAACCCAAATCTGCATTGGTTTAATTTCTTTCAGCCAGTTTGTGTGCTGCCCATGTCAAATTTGATAAACATCATTAATTTCATTCCTCATTTGTCTAAGCTCTGTACGCTTATTTTGTGAGTATAATATGCAGTCTTTCAGTCTTAGTAGTGAATTGACAGAAGAGCATTGAATTTCAGGAAATTCTGCAGCAGCACTGAAGCAGCCTGAATTCTGAAGAAAATATGACATGTAAAACCTTTATTCTACTACATGTCTGTAAGATACTGAGTAAATCCAGCCGCAATTTGAAACTGAATTTATCTGAACAAATGCAATGAACCAAGTAGAATGAATATTTGCTGCGGCACTTATTCTTCAACATCACAATTAATGTCAAAATTAAAAGACATTTCGATACTTGATTGATATAATAGGAGAACTTGGCAGGCAGTTATCTAAAAAGTATTTGGTCCGTATCATTTATTCATTAGGTTTTGAAAATTTAGAAACATTTGATATTATTCTACTCAACTTTAATCAAGTTTCGATGTGTTTTGTTTGCTTATTATACCTCCTATTATTTACAGTATTAACTTATAAAATGCAGTGGGGTGGCTGAAATATGCGAGGTTATCATCTCTGTATGGCCGGCTTAAATTTTTTGAATAACTCTCATTTTAATTGTCATGACCACAAATTTATTGTTGATAAAGAGCTATTTATAAAGAAATTTAATTACTTCATCCATTTACTAGCCTTTATTTCGATCTTATATTTTGCAAAAGAGACCTATGATTATATGTTTTATATTTTTTTATTAGTAAATGATACACGAGTCTCAGGGGTGTTTGATAAAAAAAAATTGTTTAATAATTGACATGCCTGTAATACGTGATTAACATATTTTTATTATTTTATCTCTTTAAAAAAATTTAAAATTATTATAAATTTATTTAATATTACTTAATTTAATAATAGTTAATATTGTAAAAAAAATAAAAAATCATTCGGCCCATTCAATAAAAAAAAATGATATTAAACTATTCAATTCAAATTGTACCAGTTGTACACAAAATTGTGCACCATGAGTAATAAAATGATAAATCTTACCCCTTACTAATTTTTTTTTTTATATTATGACTTTTTGAACGCAAAAACAGTATAGTTGATGTCCTGATGACATTACTTTTATTTATAAGAAAGATGCTACTAGCAATCTATCATGGCTTTCGGCAAAGTTATCCCGTAAAATGAGGAACTTTTATTTAAAAAAAAAGAAAGATACTACTAGCATGGCTTTTGCTTGACGGCAAAGTTATCCCCGTAAAATGAGGATAAGGTATAATGATCTGTTGTCTCATTAGTATTTCTGTGCATTGTTGAAAATTAATTCTCTTTAATTTATGTATAATTGTTTTGTAACTAAACAAAAATGACCGAAGAACAATATATATACAAAATGAAACAACATACAATAAAACTAACATATTTAATTGAAACTGAAACAACAGATTTAAATTTAATATAAATTAATCATATTTTAGAAAGCACATATTGTATTTGTTGGAGAGAGTGGGAATCATATATATGAAGATTTGGTGTATGGTGGGTTTACCTAGCTATCTAGGAAGATTCATACATACTTCAAAGGAGATAATAAGAACACACGGGGAACAAAAATATAGATGTTGTGGGAGTGTTTAGACAATGATCGACAGAGTAGAGAATATATAGATGATGAAGATAGATAGGAATTAATGGAGACAATGGACTTCTCTCCCTGTCTCTGTTTTCCTATTAGGGAATTATATATTAAGTCACCCTCTATATATATAACAGAGTAGAGAATATATAGATGATGAAGATAGATAGATAGATAGATAGGGATGACTAATTTTCGACGGAAACAGAGACAGGGAGAGAAGTCCATTCATCATTTCAGCCACAAACATGAATTGTTCTTTTATTATTATGTCGGTGGCTTCAACCATCCGTCATGTGTCGTGTGTGATTCAACTATCTCGACCAATGAAGAGTATTTGTCTTGCGGGAGTTCATCATGTACATTCCACATGCACAAATCGTGTGCAGAATTACCTCAAAAGCTGAAACACCCGTTCCATCCGCGACACTCCCTCACCTTGCTTGATGAAGCACCACAAAGTAATAGTGAGAGTAAATGTTATTGCTGTGCTTGCGGGGAGTTGTGCACTGACTTCCTGTACGAGTGTTCCGAGTGTGAATTTTACATAGATACTAAATGTGCCATGCTATTTCCAACCACAAGATTACCTGCCAAACACCAAAAACTCCGCCACCCACATCCCTTATTTGTTTGCGAAACAAAAATAGTTAAACCCCACATACTCGATCATTTTACTTGTGGTGGTTGTTTTGCATCATCCGACGATGACGAGGGGGAAATCGATTATTCCACTCTCATCTATGTTTGCCTTGAATGCCATGTATTACTCCACCAATCCTGTGCTGATCTCCCACAAAACATAACCCATCACCCCCTTCACCCAGATTGCACTCTAGCCTTTCATACGTCGACTTACAATTACAGTGATCGTATCATCTGTGATTTCTGTCAATATGATTGTCGTCGTTTTTATTTTCAATGTTCGGATTGTTCGATAAAAATGGACATTCCTTGTGCTTTGTTGACCCCTTGCACTACCTCAAACGTGGAACGTCCACCCGTTGTTGAGGAGGCCGACACTGGCCATGGACATGGCCACCCCCATCCCTTGATTCATTGCAACATCCAAGTAAATCATTATGGTTGGAGAAATTGCTCTGGATGCGAGCAACCGTTGGAAAAGTCTGTCTATTGTTGCATTAGTTGCAAACTGTGGTTGCACGAATCGTGTGCTCATTTGCCTCATCAAATCCAACATCCCTTCCACCCGCATCACCCATTGACCCTCTCCGATTCAACTGATGATTTTCGGGGTAAAGAGTTTACTTGCAACTCATATCGGTACAAAAATAAGAGATTCGCCTACCTGTGTCTACCTTGTAACTTCTACCTAGACTTGCGAAATTTTTCGCCACCTTTGTATCCCATGATTTATATGCCTAAACTTCACCAACACCCTCTTGCTTTTTCAGATATAATATTCAATACATCTTGTCGTATCTGTGATTCTTATAATGATGGTCCACCTTATGATGATCGGCCTGCCTTTCGATGCATGCAGTGCGAATTTGATATCCACATCTCTTGTTTCCCGCTATTACCGCCTACCGTAAAAGCTCCATGTCACCGACATCCCCTTACACTCACTCGTGATCCTATCGGAGACCCAGACGGTTGTGTAAATTACAACAACGAGGATTACTACTGCGACATCTGCGAGAGCGAACGATCTCTGATATCGATTCTGAAAGATCCGTCTTATTACTGTGCAGAATGTCACTTGGTCTCTGATGTTCATTGCGTTATATCGGAGGTATATATTATTGATCCATCTATTTTTTATTCCTTTAATCATATCCCTCCCTTTAATAATTAATTTTGACACCCAAAACAGAATGCAGCTGATATATATATATATATATATATATATATATATATATATATATATATATAATTGGTTGGTTACTGCATGTCTAAATTTTAGGTAATGAATTATTTGCAAGAAAAATCGACTTCGGTTGAGGAATTACCTGGGGATACAAAGCTTCTTGTATTTGATGAGACCATTTCTGATGCGGATATGAAAGATGAAGATTTTGACAATCTCCTTTCTGGAGTAGGTAAGGAGATTGAAACAGTGAATACTAAATTAAAAGAACATAGGGAGGAATGTGCAGAATTATCTGCAAAACTGAAACAGGAGGAAGAGATAAGATCTGAAGTATCTCGCAAATTACGAGATCTCAAGGGGAAACGTCGTCAACTCATCAAGGAAAGACGTGATCACATATTTCATCTAAAAATTCAACTGTGGTCGAAAGATCAGTAAAAGTGGAATTAAACTGAGGTCACATATTTCTTCTTCTGCGAGTTTGCTTTCTCCAAATGTGATTTTTTTTCAGTGCATTAATGGTTAAATATATGATTGTTTATTTTAGGTTTGGTGTTATATATATATATATATGGTGTCCACTGGTTGGGGATAAATGTTTTCCAGATTATTGTAATTTATGTCAACTTATAAATGGGTTATTGAACTTTTTTTTAACAGTCAACTCACTTAACCTTAATTTTCTAACAAAATATTTGCAATTCTGTTGACTTTTAACGGAAAATTTGCGACTTTTCACATTGGAGGATTATATTCTACAAGTCCTCACATAAATTTTTTTCTTCTTTACAAATTTTGAAAATTAAGTAAAAAAAGTTTCAGATTTAAGAAATTAAGTACATGAAACGAAATTGTTGTTTCTGATCTCAGCAGAAGAAAAAAAAATAAAACGTCATGTTGGGGTTTTTTGAAACCAATGAAAAGCACAGCATCCCAAGTCTCAACCCCGCCAGCCAAAACATTAAATCCATATATCTACAATAGGTACTTGGTACTCCCCTCCATTCCAAATTGAGTGGCAGCACAAAGAATGTATAACACCTGATGATATTCAAAAATTATTTTAAAATATATTGCAGTTTGGATCGATGCTGAAGAATGATTTCAGAAAAATTACGTTTACAGATGCTTCCTCTAATGCACATGAAAACCAGCGTGTCAACAGCTCAATGTCAAAATTTGGGATGAAGGAAGTAGAGGAATGAATGAAGTTCCCGAAAAGAATATTAAATTACAGCAGGATGAATGAATATACTTTGCATGATTCACTTAATTCTAAGACAGAAGAGATAATGGGTGTTAATTCCCTCAAAAATCTCAATCCTGTTCTCTGTACTGCTTTATGCCAAAACATCAGCAAACACTGTTAACTTCCCTAAAAGTGAAAGGCATCTCAGCTACATTCACACCATTTTCATTTCTAAATTATGTACTACCATTATACCCTTTTTTTTTCTTTTTTTTGCAGACTTCAGTTATCTCCAGCTCTAACCTATACCCCCCCAACCCTAACCCGGATTAGTCTACAAGTGATTTCATCAGTTCCAATACTTCATCATCAAAACCAACTCGGAACCAAATTAGGATGTAAATAACAGAATATAACTGAAACAAGATTTAAAACAAAAAGTACATTCTAGTAAAAATAAATTATACAACAATTTAAAGCTAAAGTTCCAAACCAAAAGTAGTATATTGTTACCACATAAATTTGAACATAAAAATCCGACTCAAAACAATTAATTCAAAGGAAATAACAAAACTAGGCCTTATCGGCTTTCGATGCAGTAGCAGCAGCTTGTCCACGTAGACGACCAGTCCTCCTGGCCGCAATGAGACCAACCTTTTGACCAGGGGGAGCATCACGGCGAACAGTGCTGGCATGACCAATATGTTGGTGATTACCACCACCATGAGGATGCTCAACAGGATTCATAGCAACACCACGAACCTTGGGCCAGCAGTTACGTTTAACCCTATATTTGTGATAAGCATTCCCAGCCTTGAGCATAGGCTTCTCAGTTCTTCCCCCTCCAGCTACCTGACCAATCATAGCACGACAACCACTAGGCACAATTTTTTTAGCACCAGACGGGAGCTTGATCCTTTCAAAAACACAAGAATAGTAAGTAGTCATCAGGTTTGTTGAATCATATATGATATACCAAAACTTAATTGAAATTCAGTAACACAAGCATACCAGCAGTAGCCATAATACAAAAATATTTCCTTATAATGGCATAAAAGAAAAGTAGCAACTCAAAATATTGTTTTCAAAAGGTAAACAGAAGTACAATTTTGAATTACCGAGAAGCAGAGGCTGATGAATTTAGAACAAAATTATATCACAAGTTAAGAACAGATCAACACATGATCAAAGAACCCATTATTATCCCAGGTAAAACTACGAACCTCATGGGCTTGTGCATATAATTGCTTTGAGCAATGAACATGATTTAGACATACAGTTGAATACATTTCTGAACCTTGGCAATCTTTGATCTTTGGTTCCAATACCATTGATTTCTAATAATGAAATCTCCCAACTAATGTCCAAACTTAGAACTCAGGTGAATGAAACAAATCCTTTGTAAAATAGTTACCTAACACACAGCAATGCTAAGAATTACATTTCAAACAAAAGTTAAATAAGTTACCTCATTTGTTTATTCAATAATATTTTTAATTACAGTTTAGCTCAAGACAACTACAATAATAGCTAAAATAAACCCTATATTTGTCAGCCAAAAACAAACTAAAATCATATGAAACTAAAAATGGTATTGTATTGTATAACACTAAGCAACATTGTCTATAATTAGTAAAGCAGCCAAAACAATTTAGATCAATAAAACAAAATTTAGTAGGTACAAGTAAAATGGAATCCCGATAGAATCTCATCAACCCAAAAATCATCAACTTAAATAATCAAAAAACAAACAACAACTTCTAAACACCCAAAATCATAAATGACCTAATGTTAGGCTATCTAGAATCATATAAAAATAAAATAAACTGAAGTTAATTAAATAATCACGCAAGGCTAGTGGCATCAAAACAAACATATACGAGGGAGAAAAGAGAAGGATTAATACCTAGAGGTGCCATTATCAGGATTGTGACTGATGACAATGGCGTAGTCACCAGAAGCCCTAGCCAAAGTACCACGATCACCGACATGGTGTTCCACGTTACAAACAACGGCTCCTTCAGGGATAGCTCTGAGAGGCAGAACATTTCCTACCATAAGATTTGCCTTCTTTCCGCAGAAAATGAACTGACCGGTGTACATTCCCTCAGCGGCCACGAACAGCTCCTTCTGATGCTTGTAACGGAAGGGGTGGCGAAAGGTGACGCGGGCCAGTGGGGCACCACGTCCAGGATCATGGACGATCTCGGTGACAACGCCCTTCAGGTAACCGTTGCGCTCGCCGAAGTCGAGACTCCGGAACCTTGCGGGGCCTTTACGGTGGTGGGTGTGGGACTTGAAGACGCTTCCCGCACCCTTACGCTGTGCTCTGATCACACGACCCATCTCTCTCCACTATCTTTCTCTGGTTAGGGTTTGGGGACGGCAGGGAAATGAGAGAATGAGATTTTATATTCGATTTTAGGGTAACTTTTAAGTGTTGGGGCTTCGTTGGACTGATCTTTATACTGGGTTTTGGTGGGCTGGGAGTACTTCTAAATTAATCCTATAAACTATTCTACCCGAAGGTTGAACATAATTGGGTTCTTAACACTAATATACAACAATTAATTAGAAAGTATTTACAAAAATAAAACATTCACAAAATAATTACAAAAATAACGCAATAACACAATATTAGGTTGCTAAAATTACGGTCATTAACACCCTACACGTCAGTTACCGACTTTTATATTTTCAACCAACCGATCAACAATTCACGCTAATGAAGAAAACAAGCAACTTTCAGATCCGAAAAAATAGAGCAACGACAGATCGGAGAAGACGACTTCTCCAACGACGATGCAACTCTGAGATCGGATAATATCGAAGAAGATCAACAACAACTTCAGATCAACAACAACTTCAATATCAACAACAACTTCAAGATTAGTAACCAGCTTCGATCTGTAACAAATTTGATTGTTGATTGTTGATTGATTCTTTACATAACCAAACTGAAACCTTTTCTTATTCGACCCAAACTGAAACCCTTTCTTCTTCACATCGACGATAAAAAAAGAAGAAGGAAGCTTTGAGGCTATCTCTTTGTCACATTCACTCTGAACTCAGGCATCGGCTGCCTAATGAACTCAAGCATCGGCTGCCTGATCAATTTAGCTACTCCTAATGAGCTAATATTGGTTTGCTGAAGGTTAATACTCTACTTTTGCTTCATGTCTAATCTAAATTTGGTTACTGTATAATGTTGTCAAATTTGGAGTGTCGAATTTTGACGTTTTCGGAGCCTAATTTTATTAGAAACGGGGCAACGATCAAAAATCACTAGCTTTGCTGGTGAACTGCATGATTTTTTGGTCAAATTCCATCATTTAGGCCTTCAAAATTGTATGTAAAAATTTGGTTTATTTTCTGGTTACTAAGATTATGTAGTTTGGTTACTGTTTAATATTGATTTGGTTACTTTATAATGTTTATTCAGTTGTCAGACAATGGAGACCGACAGTAACCAATACAACAAATTTAATTGTTTACATGAATATATAATTATTTAATGTTAGTAACCATTAACCACATGGTTGGTAACATTTTTTATGGTGTACAGTAACCAAAATTGATGTCGATTAACAAAGGCAGTATACTGACTGTTTTGATAGCAAAATGCATGAAAAAATCTGTTTTATATTCTGGTTACTAAGTACATATAAGTTGGTTACTGTTTATTATTGATTTGATTACTGTATAATGTTTATTTGGTTACCCCGTGGTTACTATATACTCGTATATTGGTTACCTTTCTTAAGTTTTTCACTCTTTAATTGGTCACAAAGTCAGTATACTAACTGTTTTGATTGCAAAATACATGTAAAAATATGTTTTATATTCTGGTTACTAAGTACATAGAAATTGGTTACTGTTTATTATTGATTTGGTTACTGTATAATGCTTATTTGGTTGCTGTGTAAAATTATAATGGTTAGTGCATATTATTACTTACTAATGCTGACTTGGTTATTAAAAAATGATGACTTGGTTACTGACTAATGCTGACTTGGTTACTGTTTAATATTATATTGGTTACTGGCTAATGCTGACATGGTTACTATGTAAAATTATAATAGTTACTCATTAGTGCTGACCTGGTTACTGTATTAATCTAATTATACTTATACTTATGTGTTTTATATTAATGGTTACTTGTTAGCTACATTGGTTACATTCTTACAATATTTAGCCTTTAGTTGGTAACAATCAAGTTATACTGGTTGGTTTTTACTATAAAAATGCAATGGAGAATGTGTTTATCTTGTGGCTACTAAATAAATATGTGTTGGTTACTGTTTAAATTGGATTTGATTACTGTATATGTTGTTATGATTATTACTATATAATATTACGGTGTTTTATATTTGTTTGTTTTATTATGATGGTTACTTATTGGCTACATTTGTTACCTTCATACAACTGTTATAGTTTAATTGGTAATAAATATCAATATACTGATTATTTCTATTGTAAAATGAATGTACAAATGTATTTTATGTACTGGTTACTAACATTATGTAGTTTGGTTACTGGCTAACATTGATTTGGTTACTTTACAGTTCTTATTCTGTTATCAGACAATGGAATTGATTCCTGTTGTACTTTATTTCAACGGTACATGGACTGATAGTAACCAATACACCAAATTTGAAGTTACCGGCATACTAGTTCCATCAACTTGTTCGCTTGGAGAAATGCAAAACATGATATGCATTGTTCTATCAAATTTGGAGTGCCGAATTTTGGCGTTTCCATAGCCTAGTTTCATTAGAAACGGGTCAACGATCAAAAGTCACGAGCGTTGCTGGTGAACTGCAGGGTTTTTTGGTCAAATTCCATCATTTAGACCTTCAAAATTGCATGTAAAAATGTAGTTTATATTCTGGTTACTAAGATTATGTAATTTGGTTACTGTCTAATATTAATTTGGTTACTTTACAATGTTTATTCAGTTGTTACATCTCAAACTACTTTTATTTTAATATGAGATCTATAAATGACTACCATATATATAAATGGAAACTCTTAATTGGAGTTTCTTATTCCATCATGATAACAGGGTATAAATAAAATATATACATTTAACACTTTATAACAGTCCTCATACGAACTTATAATTATAATAAAACAGTAACCACATAATTATATGATAGTAACCAGAACAGGTTTTAATGGTAACCAAAACATAAACATCATGTAATGAAACCCAATTTAGGCAATTCATGTATACTAAACAATTACATATTAACCAGAATAAAAAATAAAAATAACCAAAATCCCACACTGGGGAAACAATGATAGTAGCCAAACCATAATATAACAGTAACCAAAACATAATAAAGAAGTAACCAAATAGTTATATAAAAGTATCCAGAACATGTTTTAATAGTAAACAAAACAGAAACAACCTGTATATCAAACCCAATTTAGGCAACCTAAATTTAGGCAACCTATGTATACTCTCACATGTACATTTTAACATTTGATATATGTCATGATACGAGCTTGTAACTATCTGGTTACTACCAAAAAATAAAATGGTTACCCTTCTATGCATGTTTGGTTACCAATTGCACCTTTCAAACAATATATCAGACACAACTTAGAAGTAACAAATACGAACCAACAAACAATGTCAAATAATTGATAATATAATCAAATATGTAATCCCATTTACATAAGCTCCAATAAACATTACATATTTACTAACCATAACAAATGGTTATGAATATCCAACAAAAACCAAGGTATGAACAACCGAACTAATCAAAATCTGTTACAAATCTTCCTGAGACTTTAGTTTTTTGGCTGCTGTTACTTTTTCTTCATGACTTCTCTCATTCTCTAGAAAAGACTTCTGCATTATGTATGAACCTGTGGGAGGAAGAGAAATACCTTGGGATTAGTGAATAGAGAACCCATTAATCATAGGTATCATATCATAATATAACATTAACCATACCATAATAAAGCAGTGACAAAAAAATTATATTATATAAACTAATTGTAACCAAAATATAAACAACATGTAGTACAAACCATTTTATGTAATAAACAAACAGTTATATATAATATTAACCAAAACATAATTTAAAGGTCACCAAAACAAAAATATGTATACCAAAAAATATACTAAAAAAGTAACCAAACATTTATATGATAGTAACCAAACCATGTTTTAATGGTAACCAACACATAAACAACATGTAGACCAAGTCCAGTTTAGTCAACCAATGTATACTAAGCAAATACATTGTAACCAAAATAACATATAAAAGTAACCAAAAACCCAATTAAAGAAAAAAGAATGGTATCCAAATCATAAGCTAAAAGTAACAAAAAATATACTCATGAAGTAACCAAACAGTTATATGCTGGTAACCAAAACATATATTAATGGTAACCAATACATAAACAACATATAGACCAAACACAGTTTAGTCAACCCATATATATTAAGCAAATACATGGTAACCAGAACAACAAAAAATAGTAACCAGAATCCCAACTCAAGGAAACAAAAATGGAATCCAAATTAGAAACTAACAGTAACCAAAAATATACTAAAGAAGTAACCAAATATTTATATGATAGTAACCAAAATATGTAAAAATGGTAACCAATACATAAACAACATGTACACCAAAATCAGTTTAGTCAACCATGTATACTAAGCAAATAAATGGTAACCATAACAACATAAAAAAGTAACCAAAATACCAAATCAAGGTAACAAAAATGGTATCCGAATCACAATCTAACAATAACCAAAATATAATACAGAAGTAACCAAACAGTTATATGATAGTATCTATTTTTTATTGCTTGACGTAGCTACAACGTAAGCATTACATCAAGCCCCCAAAAATTGGTCTTGTGTCAGTATATGATGCAGAAGTAAAATGGCAAAATGGAGATGAGACAATCATGATCATTCAAAAGCAGACTATATATGTTAAGAGCCTAAACAATTTGAAAATAATTATCCACTTTAGCAAATATTATGTTGTTAAATGATGTCTATCACAAATAACCCAGTCATGGAGATAAAGAAAAATTCATTCAATAAAAAAATTAACATAAACAGAATGTGGCCAGAAGTACAGACTAATAGTATGACAACATCACTTCAACCATGTACATACCAAAGCAATAACTCCATCGTCTGAAGAAATAGATTCAGTCCGCTGACGACGAGTGGCTTCAAGAGGAGAGAGAGAAGTATTAAGGGCGGAGAGAGAAGTAGATTCAGTCCGCTGTCGACGAGTTCAAGAGGAGAGAGAGAAGTAGTAAGGGCGGAGAGAGAGAAACCGAACGAAGAGTTAAGGGCGGAGAGAGAGAGACCGAACGAAAATGGAATGTTTGAGGAAGATGGAAACTAAATTACCATGTCAACCTATTAATACTAATCCCTTAATTTAAGGACTCCTAATTGTATTAGAATTGTAAATAAATATGATGCAATGTCATATTTTTGTAATTATTTTATAGATGTATGATTATTGTAATTATTTTTAAAAATGTACTATAATATGTAATTAACCCAACATAATTTAGGGCTCAGGCCTGTAAGCAAACTTAATGGTTCAATAGTTCACATTCACCAAGGTAATGTGAAGCATCTTACAAAAAAGAAAATTAATAAATTTACAACAGTAAATAAATTTTTTACATAAAAATAGATTCTATAATGACGATTTCCGTCATCGTTATACATGTACAGTAACACTTTTCATGTAAAATGTGACAACCCCAAAACAGGTCCATTCCACCCAACTCATTCTGAGTCGTCAAATACATGGTACAGAAAACAACTACAACTTTATTACAATAATTATCATGCAAAATACAACAACACATATGCTGTGAGTTTGGATACAAATATATACCAAATGTGACTCATGTTCCAACCGTGGATATCACCTCACAATAACACCTTACATAAAGGTATAGTCAAAAACTGTTTTAGAAATTAGAATCTTTGGGAAGTGCTCAAGGAAACCTTCGTACATGGGAGGCCACGCGTCTAGGTTATGATAGATATCATATGGCCACAGAATTATCCTTGGTTGACCCAATAGACCCCAAAGAAAAACGAGAAGATTACTATCATATTCTTCCCAATGGTGAGACTTCTCTTGACTTATCATTATCTCCACTGTCTCTAATTGAGAATTATACTTCAAACAAACACCAAGATTATATAGGTAGTGCCCATAGATATACTCAGCAAGTGGATGAGCACAACCCTGTCCTATGATGACACGAGGTTGTATGTCATTAGACATCTTGTATGATAGTGACAAAATACCCTTCCAACGTTGGGTTCGCCTCACCCTATTTTCTTCACCAAATATAACTACTAAATGATGACCACCGTTCTATTCCCTTGTTACCCCCGCTCGACCCAGCTACACTCTTATTACCTGAAAGGAATTGTGAAGCAAAAGGGTGAGCATAACTAGCTCAGTAAAGAATATCATGACTAAAGATAATTCAATTATCAATAGCCTTCATCAACAATAAATCAGAGATTTAGAACATATGGTAAATGATAAAAATTTCAACCATAGTTGCAGCGGAACGAGCAATCCATTAGAAGAGTCAAATAGACTATAAAGTCTATTATCTTCTCCATGTTAAAAATCCACCAACAATGTTTTATCCATGTAACATCACTCAACAGTTCCTTTCCACAATCATATGAATAACTCATAATCATAATTGTGACTATAAATTTTTCTTCGCACCCAGGACGAAGAATATTTTCATCACCTGTCTTTACCTGAAACATCAAAGATCACGGTTATACCAAATCACAATTCCTGTTTATAATCATACTAACAAATCTATCTTTGCACTACGGGCCAAAGATATTCATCAACAAACCATCTTTGCACTACGGGCCAAAGATATTCATCAACAAACCATCTTTGCACTACAGGCCAAAGATATTCAACAACAGTTCATCTTTGCACTACAGGCCAAAGATATTCATCAACAGGCCATCTTTGCACTACATGCCAAAGATATTCATCAACAATTCATATTTGCACTACAGGCCAAATATATTCACATCTCAAAGAAATATATAATCATTTCAGAATTTATATAAACAATAATTATAACCATATTGATCAATTCACCTTTGCACTTAAGCTTAAGATATTCAATTATAAATTCAATGGTCATGATCATACCAGTCACAATTCAACTTTGCACTACAGGCCAAAGAGAACCCTAGTCATGATCATACCAATAATCTACCCATCTTTACACTCCAGTGAAAGAGAATTTTAACATCAAGGTTATAAAAATGTTATATATGATGATAAAAATAATATGATCAACATATAGTTTTAATCTCAAGAGTAATATTCGTAACTCATGAATAGTAACCCCGACACAAAAGATAGAAATTCTACAATAAAATTCATACCAATATTTCGGTATAATGATATTGAAAGAATAACATTACTTAAATTTATAAATAATTTATTTTAATTGTTTACACTTTACTAATTAATGCATTTAATCATCATAAAATGTCAACTCTTACAATTTCATCATCAATAACAAAAATCCTCATCAAAAATCTGCATATACCTCATATAGGATTCTCAAGCCATAAAATCCTATTTTCCAATTTTCTTTCTTCACAAAACATATTTAACTCATTTACTCATAACTAGACCATTTTCATGAAAAATACCAAATCAGTTCCAAAAATATTTCTTTTCTGGAATTTAGCATAATATAGTCCCATAGTGAACATATATTTTTCTCAGAATTTTTAAAAGTCATTTACTATTTTTCATATGGCCAAAATAGCCGAATATTTAGACATTTATCAAAAATTGTACTTTTGTCTAAAAATTCTGAAATTCATAGAGTATACTTCTATCATATACATGTACTCCCAATAAAAATTTCATCAATTTTGGAGTTAACCACAAGGAATTATAAGCGGTTACTTTTAAAATAGTCTTTTCTCATAAAATTTATAACTCTCAATCTATACATCCAAAAATCACCATTTTTGGACACAATCAATAAAACTCATCAAAATATCATTTCAAATTTTTCCAGAATTTTTGAAGTTCAGAAAAATTACGAAACTGAAAATCATAACAACCCTTAAAATCCATTACTATCCCTTACTATCCCTTACCTCAAAAGAGCAATATTTCTGACTGGATATCGGATATGATGCTGAAGGAAACTTGCACTGATGAATAGTAACTCACCAAGTATCTAAAAACTCACAAAATATGCTTCATAATATAGAGAGAGAAAGAGAGAAAACTTATGTTTCTGGTGTGTTTTTCAATTCTAACTTAGCCCTCTATTTATAGGAAAATTTTGGTAGGTTTGACCTGCAACCTGATGGCTTTACCTGCTACTATTCCCACCCACCACATTTGAAATATAATTCAGCACATTTCTTCACCAACCACAAGTGGGGCCCATCAATTCTAGAATTTTCCACCAAAATGATAAACTCCGAAAATTCAACAATTTCTGAACCAGTCATCTCGTAAAATTCATAACAAATCATACGTTCATTTTTAACGGTTCAAAATTTGTGGACATATACTCAACTTATATATGTATAACATATCCAAAAATTACCACGATCCAACGGTCGGATTAAAAATTATAACCCCCACAAAATATCTCAAAAACCCTGATTTTTAATACCTCCATTCCGACAAAAATACTGATAAAAACCTCAACATTAACTCCTTCATTTTTAACCACAAAAATATATCCCTCATTTATATCCACATAAAATAAATATTTTCTTATCATATAAATCAATAATTAATTATTCACAAATAATATTACAGAATCACATTTATGACAACCAGGCCGTTCCCAGGAAAGAGGGGGCTTTCCAATAAGGATTTCTCCTTACTGGCGCGCAATTAGATGACCAAACCTCTCCTTAGACAGAACTTTTTAGACATTGCCAATAATGCTATCTAATAATACTATTCAAATAATATGAATTATTGATCTGATAATGGGAAATACTGTGCAGCAACAATTATTGAACAACAATAATACAAAATTTCAACGTAGCAATTATTGAATCAATAAAATAAAATATTGAACAGTAATTACTGTAACAATTATTGAGTAGTGCCTTCTTACGTAAGAATCAATAATTTCAAAAATACTGTGCAATACCGTGTGCTACTGTGCAATAACGCGTATTACTGTATTTTAATCACCGGGTATTCCAACAGTGTTAACGGTAACAACTACGCCGTTATTTGTAAAAACTTAAATTTGTCGTTTTCTTCACCCGACAGTTATTCTGTTATGGGGCCCACAAATAGCTGCGCCGTCGTACGAATATTCCCCGACAGAAAGAATATTCCACGACCAAACGAATATTCCCCGACAACAATGATTATTTTATAACCACTTGTGTATTTTGAAAAATTTTTACATTTCACCCATAACTTTAACTTTTTATCAATTTAACCATTTACTGAATTGTAATTATAAGAAAAATTGAATACTTTTATTTCATAAAATTCGGGGTCTTACAATCTCCCCTCCTTATGAAATTTCGTCCTCGAAATTTACGTACCTGGTATTTCAAAGAATTGAGAATACATTCCTTTCATTTCAGATTCCATCTTCCCTGTCATCATAATTTCTCCATTGCTCATCTCCTGTATTTCATATATCATTCTAGAATACAGCTTCAAAACAAGAATTAATTTAACAAATTAACATATCACATAATATCCCGATATTATGACTGACCAACAAATAAGCTTAGGTAGGACACACTAGCGAAGGATTTACTCATCTCTCCCCTCCTAGTTATATTCCCCGATCTCCGCCAGAGATCATATCCCTAAGCTCTGATACCACCTGTAACTCTCATGGTGCTTCAACCACAGCACCTCACAGTGGTACCTATCAGTTTGCCACCGCAGAACGGCGTCCCCTACGGAGAGTCTGGCTTCGGTGCATCCCCCATCAACAGGAAGTCACCAGCGAGAGGCTCGGGACTCTTTACTTATAGCTCTGATACCAACTGTGACAACCCCAAAACAGGTCCATTCCACCCAACTCATTCTGAGTCGTCAAATACATGGTACAGAAAACAACTACAACTTTATTACAATAATTATCGTGCAAAATACAACAACACATATGCTGTGAGTTTGGATACAAATATATACCAAATGTGACTCATGTTCCAACCGTGGATATCACCTCACAATAACACCTTACATAAAGGTATAGTCAAAAACTGTTTTAGAAATTAGAATCTTTGGGAAGTGCTCAAGGAAACCTTCGTACATGGGAGGCCACGCGTCTAGGTTATGATAGATATCATATGGCCACAGAATTATCCTTGGTTGACCCAATAGACCCCAAAGAAAAACGAGAAGATTACTATCATATTCTTCCCAATGGTGAGACTTCTCTTGACTTATCATTATCTCCACTGTCTCTAATTGAGAATTATACTTCAAACAAACACCAAGATTATATAGGTAGTGCCCATAGATATACTCAGCAAGTGGATGAGCACAACCCTGTCCTATGATGACACGAGGTTGTATGTCATTAGACATCTTGTATGATAGTGACAAAATACCCTTCCAACGTTGGGTTCGCCTCACCCTATTTTCTTCACCAAATATAACTACTAAATGATGACCACCGTTCTATTCCCTTGTTACCCCCGCTCGACCCAGCTACACTCTTATTACCTGAAAGGAATTGTGAAGCAAAAGGGTGAGCACAACTAGCTCAGTAAAGAATATCATGACTAAAGATAATTCAATTATCAATAGCCTTCATCAACAATAAATCAGAGATTTAGAACATATGGTAAATGATAAAAATTTCAACCATAGTTGCAGCGGAACGAGCAATCCATTAGAAGAGTCAAATAGACTATAAAGTCTATTATCTTCTCCATGTTAAAAATCCACCAACAATGTTTTATCCATGTAACATCACTCAACAGTTCCTTTCCACAATCATATGAATAACTCATAATCATAATTGTGACTATAAATTTTTCTTCGCACCCAGGACGAAGAATATTTTCATCACCTGTCTTTACCTGAAACATCAAAGATCACGGTTATACCAAATCACAATTCCTGTTTATAATCATACTAACAAATCCATCTTTGCACTACGGGCCAAAGATATTCATCAACAAACCATCTTTGCACTACGGGCCAAAGATATTCATCAACAAACCATCTTTGCACTACAGGCCAAAGATATTCAACAACAGTTCATCTTTGCACTACAGGCCAAAGATATTCATCAACAGGCCATCTTTGCACTACATGCCAAAGATATTCATCAACAATTCATATTTGCACTACAGGCCAAATATATTCATATCTCAAAGAAATATATAATCATTTCAGAATTTATATAAACAATAATTATAACCATATTGATCAATTCACCTTTGCACTTAAGCTTAAGATATTCAATTATAAATTCAATGGTCATGATCATACCAGTCACAATTCAACTTTGCACTACAGGCCAAAGAGAACCCTAGTCATGATCATACCAATAATCTACCCATCTTTACACTCCAGTGAAAGAGAATTTTAACATCAAGGTTATAAAAATGTTATATATGATGATAAAAATAATATGATCAACATATAGTTTTAATCTCAAGAGTAATATTCGTAACTCATGAATAGTAACCCCGACACAAAAGATAGAAATTCTACAATAAAATTCATACCAATATTTCGGTATAATGATATTGAAAGAATAACATTACTTAAATTTATAAATAATTTATTTTAATTGTTTACACTTTACTAATTAATGCATTTAATCATCATAAAATGCCAACTCTTACAATTTCATCATCAATAACAAAAATCCTCATCAAAAATCTGCATATACCTCATATAGGATTCTCAAGCCATAAAATCCTATTTTCCAATTTTCTTTCTTCACAAAACATATTTAATTCATTTACTCATAACTAGACCATTTTCATGAAAAATACCAAATCAGTTCCAAAAATATTTCTTTTCTGGGATTTAGCATAATATAGTCCCATAGTGAACATATATTTTTCTCAGAATTTTTAAAAGTCATTTACTATTTTTCATATGGCCAAAATAGCCGAATATTTAGACATTTATCAAAAATTGTACTTTTGTCTAAAAATTCTGAAATTTATAGAGCATACTTCTATCATATACATGTACTCCCAATAAAAATTTCACCAATTTTGGAGTTAACCACAAGGAATTATAAGCGGTTACTTTTAAAATAGTCTTTTCTCATAAAATTCATAACTCTCAATCTATACATCCAAAAATCACCATTTTTGGACACAATCAATAAAACTCATCAAAATATCATTTCAAATTTTTCCAGAATTTTTGAAGTTCAGAAAAATTACGAAACTGAAAATCATAACAACCCTTAAAATCCATTACTATCCCTTACTATCCCTTACCTCAAAAGAGCAGTACTTCTGACTGGATATCGGATATGATGCTGAAGGAAACTTGTACTGATGAATAGTAACTCACCAAGTATCTAAAAACTCACAAAATATGCTTCATAATATAGAGAGAGAAAGAGAGAAAACTTATGTTTCTGGTGTGTTTTTCAATTCTAACTTAGCCCTCTATTTATAGGAAAATTTTGGTAGGTTTGACCTGCAACCTGATGGCTTTACCTGCTACTATTCCCACCCACCACATTTGAAATATAATTCAGCACATTTCTTCACCAACCACAAGTGGGGCCCATCAATTCTAGAATTTTCCACCAAAATGATAAACTCCGAAAATTCAACAATTTCTGAACCAGTCATCTCGTAAAATTCATAACAAATCATACGTTCATTTTTAACGGTTCAAAATTTGTGGACATATACTCAACTTATATATGTATAACATATCCAAAAATTACCACGATCCAACGGTCGGATTAAAAATTATAACCCCCACAAAATATCTCAAAAACCCTGATTTTTAATACCTCCATTCCGATAAAAATACTGATAAAAACCTCAACATTAACTCCTTCATTTTTAACCACAAAAATATATCCCTCATTTATATCCACATAAAATAAATATTTTCTTATCATATAAATCAATAATTAATTATTCACAAATAATATTACAGAATCACATTTATGACAACCAGGCCGTTCCCAGGAAAGAGGGGGCTTTCCAATAAGGATTTCTCCTTACTGGCGCGCAATTAGATGACCAAACCTCTCCTTAGACAGAACTTTTTAGACATTGCCAATAATGCTATCTAATAATACTATTCAAATAATATGAATTATTGATCTGATAATGGGAAATACTGTGCAGCAACAATTATTGAACAACAATAATACAAAATTTCAACGTAGCAATTATTGAATCAATAAAATAAAATATTGAACAGTAATTACTGTAACAATTATTGAGTAGTGCCTTCTTACGTAAGAATCAATAATTTCAAAAATACTGTGCAATACCGTGTGCTACTGTGCAATAACGCGTATTACTGTATTTTAATCACCGGGTATTCCAACAGTGTTAACGGTAACAACTACGCCGTTATTTGTAAAAACTTAAATTTGTCGTTTTCTTCACCCGACAGTTATTCTGTTATGGGGCCCACAAATAGCTGCGCCGTCGTACGAATATTCCCCGACAGAAAGAATATTCCACGACCAAACGAATATTCCCCGACAACAATGATTATTTTATAACCACTTGTGTATTTTGAAAAATTTTTACATTTCACCCACAACTTTAACTTTTTATCAATTTAACCATTTACTGAATTGTAATTATAAGAAAAATTGAATACTTTTATTTCATAAAATTCGGGGTCTTACATAAAATATCAAAAAAAATATTGTGAAAATATTAATTTTTTTTAAAAAAAAATTACTTAAAAAGAAATGAAGGCACTAGGCTATTGAAGGGGCCCATAATATTTTTTGTCTATATCTATTTATATTATTAAGAGAAAGCAACTAGGACAGTTATTTTTTGGAGGTTTGGTTTCTACCCTCATTATCCATCACCTCTAATAATTCTCTTCCACTATTTTTTTATTTCTTAATTTTACACACAATTGTGTGTGCCAATAACTAGTTATTTGTTTTCATCCCTATTTTCTCTTAAATCTTACATACTCTCTTATCCATTTTAGTCTCCTACTCTCTCCCACTTCCCTATCTATTTTGCATTAAATCACACACATAATGTGTGCTAAAATATTAATAATTATTATGTGTATTTTGTTACTTGTATAATTTAACATAATAAAACATTTTATTGTTTGCAACCCATAGAGCAATTCAATTGTGGTGGGGGCAATAAAGACTTTAAGGACATTAATCACCCGTGTCATGTCTTTTACTATGATTTTGATTATATGAAACTACAGTTATAACATATATTAATAGGGGATGTAAACGAACTTAAGCTCAAATTTTAGCTCGGCTTGAACTCGAGCTCGGCTTATTTTTTGAGCCGAGTTCGTACACAAAATTTTAAACTCGTTTAAAATTTGACCCAACTTGACTCGTTTAACTTTTATACGGGTTCAAACTAGGCAAATCGAAACCCGGCCCTGCTCGGTTCAGCTTGTTTACAACCCTAATATATATAATAAGTTTTCTTATAAAAATGTTTAAACTATTCAAAACAATGTAGAATATTAAATTAGTAAAATATTATTATTAAGATATTTTAAAAAAAATTAGTTATCAAATAATTTTTTCATTTTGTCTCTGTTATAAACAGAGACTCTATTTTACATAAAGTTGTAAATTATACTTATCTTAATTATACAGTTTTATCATAACATAAGATAGATACCGTGCATGCATGCATGCATTTTGGGGAGAGAATTAAACACGATAAGGTATATAAAGATGACAAGCATGCTGGGACTGCATTCGGAGAAATAGAAAAAGAAAAAAAAAACAATAAAAGATTTGATATATAAAACTGTTTATAGAATGCTTGCGTGGAACAGCAATGCTTCTTAATTTATTGTTTAAAGAAAGATACTACTAGATAATGGTCGAAATTTATTTGATTATGAATATATACTGGCAAAAGTAAAAGGTAAAAGTTAATTGGGAAAAGTAAAAGCAAAAGCAAAAGCAAAAGCACAAAGGTTTGTCGTCCGTGCCTACCCAAATACATATATTCGGTTACTGTCCCAGCAAAGCACGCAATTAGTTTTTGACTAAAATGCAAAATTGTACGTTATACTTGTGTTCGGTTGATGTCTTTGTTTTAAAATTTAACAAATATTTTCCTTAAATTATAAATATAATTACTCTAAAAACATACATTTAAAGGTTCCAATAAGTATGTTTGATTATTTTTTTAGTGTATAGACTGACCCAATAAACATGTTGGACCACATTCTTATTTAAAAGATGTTAAAATTCTACCATACTTATTAACTCATCTACACTCTTGAATTTATCCAATATGAATAGTAACGAACTCAACCAAAAAAATATATGAAGTTTTTGTTTATTTACATACCTATATACTAAGGCGCTCTACTATATAGAACAGAGTACGTAGATAGTAATGGATCAAGATAGATAGAGATGGCTAAGACTCCACGGAAACAGGGAGAGGAGTCCATTCATCATTTCAGCCACAAACATGAATTGTTCTTTTATTATTATGAATATGAATACCACCCTATATCATGTGTCGTGTGTGGTTCTAAAATCTCGACCAATGAAGAGTATTTGTCTTGCGAGAGATGCAATATTAATCTTAATGAAGCCGGCCGCATGCAAATGCACAAATCGTGCGCAGAACTACCTCGAAAGCTGAAACACCCCTTCCATCAGCAACACTCCCTCACCTTGCTTGATGAATTGCCACCCCGGAGGAGGAATGAGAAAGATGGTGTTTGCCGTGTTTGTGGGAAGTTGTGCTATTGCTTCGTCTACGAGTGTTCCGAGTGTGAATTTTATATAGATACTAAATGTGCCATGCTATTTCCAACCACAAGATTACCTGCCAAACACAAAAATCTCCACCACCCACATCCCCTTTTTGTTTGCGAAAGAAAAATAGTTGAACCCCACATACTTGATCATTTTACTTGTGGTGGTTGTTTTGCATCATTCGACGATGACGAGGGGGAAATCGATTATTCCACACTCATCTGTGTTTGCCTTGAATGCAATGTATTACTCCACGAATCCTGTGCTGATATCCCAGAAAACATAACCCATCATCCCCTTCACCCAGATTGCACTCTAGCCTTTCATACGTCGACTTATAATTACACTAGTCGTATCATCTGTGATTTCTGTGAACATAAATGTAGTTTATATTTTCAGTGTTCGGATTGTTCGATAAAAATGGACATTCGTTGTGCTTTGTTGACCCCTTGCACTACCTCAAACTTTGAACCTGTTGTTGAGAAGGCCGACATTGGCCATGGCCACCCCCATCCCTTGATTCATTGCAACATCCATGTAAATCATTATGGTTTGAGAAATTGCGCTGGATGCGAGCAACCGTTGGAAAAGTCTGCCTATTATTGCATTAGTTGCAAACTGTGGTTGCACGAATCATGTGCTCATTTGCGTCGTCAAATCCAACATCCCTTCCACCCGCACCACCCGCTCACCCTCTCCGATTCGACTGATGATTTTCGGGGTAAAGAGTTTACTTGCAACTTATGTCGGGACAAAAGCAAGAGATTCGCCTACCTGTGTCATCCTTGTAAATTCTACCTAGACATGCGATGTTCTTCGCCACCTTTGTATCCCGTGATTTATATACCTATACTTCACCAGCACCCTCTTGTTTTTTCAGATATCATGTCACTTGTTCCCCACTATTACCGTTCATCTTGTCGTATCTGTGGTACTTATAAGGATGGTCCTACCTTCGGATGCATTCTGTGCAAATTTGCTATCCACGTCTCTTGTTTCCCGCTATTACCGCCTACCCTAAAAGCTCTATGTCACCGACATCCCCTTACACTCACTCGTGATCCTATCGGAGACCCAGACGGTTCTGTAAATTACAACAATGAGGTTTACTACTGCGACATCTGCGAGAATGAACGGTCTCTGAAAGATCCGTCTTATTACTGTGCAGAATGTCACTTGGTCTCTCATGTTCATTGCGTTATATCGGAGGTATTATTGATCTGTCTAGCTATACTCGTGAATTTTTTCTCATACTTTATGTTTCGAGCTTCTGATCGATCATTATCTTCTTCCTTAATAATTTTGAATGCTGATATATAATTGGTTACTGCATGTCTAAATTTGTTAGGTAATGAATTATTTGCAAGAAAAATCGGCTTCGGTTGAGGAATTACTTGGAGATACAAAGATTCTTGTATTTGATGAGACCATTTCTGATGCAGATTTTGACAATCTCCTTTCTGAAGTAGGTAAGGAGATTGAAACAGTAAATGCAGAATTAAAAGAACATGAGGAAAAATGTGCAGAATTATCTGCAAATCTGAAAGAGAAGGAAGAGATGTGTGCAGAAGTATCTCGGAATTTAGGAGAACTGGAGGAGAAACGTGATCAACTTATCAAGAAAAGAAGTGATGACATATTTCGTCTACAAATTAAACTGTGGTCAAGAGATGGATAAAAGCGGAATTAACTATTTGTCGACTATGTACAATTTGTGAAATGAGTTTTTCAAATTATTACGTAGTTTCCCCAAAGACAATTCCAAGCACATTTGGGACTCTATTATGAAGAAGAAATATGCAGGGAATGTGAAGGTCAAAACGTGCAACAATTTCAATCACTTCGCACCGAGTTTGAGACATTGCGGATGAAAGTCGGGGAGTCAATTTCAGATTTCTTTTCAAGAACGATGACAATAGCAAATAAGATGCGGATTAATGGCGAAAAGACGGATGATGTGACGATCGTGGAGAAAATTGTTCGGTCAATGACGCCAAAATTCAATTATGTTGTTTGCTCCATATACCTTATTAGACTTACAACATGCATTAAATCAGGTCGTACGTGTTGCTGTTAAATACATTAAACTTTCAACCATTTGCTTGTAAATAGTGTTGTCAACCTTTTTTCCTACTGAATCCTTCACAAGTTTCGATCATGTCTCTTTCGGAGTGGTGGCTGGGTTGCAATAAGAAACTAATGCTTCAAAAGAAAAGGCTTTTTTAGAAGTTATTTCATCATTCGTATTTAACTTTTCTCTTAATAACATAGAATTTTGTATATTAATATTGAACTTTATACAATTTCAAGAAATTCAGATTTAGTTAGTGTATAGAGTAATGATACTATCACATAAAATCGCTCACATATACTCACATACATATTAGTATGATCCACATGACTTGCTCTGCATGTGGGTCATACCAATATGTATGCGAGCAGTATGTGAGCAATTTTTATGTGAAAGTAGACTCATGGTATAGTGTATAACAATGGAAGGGGGGAGGGGCATCATAATAGCAATTCAGTATTTTGCACGCAAAAAGTTTATATTTTGCATACAGAAGATTTTCCTTTAAGATAATGGTTAGAATGGATTAAAAATAAATAATCCAAAGGTTCATAACCTCCAAACATTTAAATCCTATACTAATTTAATTTTTTTCTATGAACGCAAAATCCTGTTTAACTTTTGTTGGCCAATTTCTTATAAGAAAAAAAATATATTAACGTTTGCCCAGAGATATCAGATGCCCAAACTTAAACTTGATTTTTAAATAACTTTCTCTTAAATATTAATTATTATGACCATCAATTTACTGTCGATAAAAAGGTATTTATAGAGTAATTTTATTGAAATATATGCTAAATAAAGCTTAATATTGTATCTATTACTAGCCTTAATTTATTGTGATCTTATATTTTGCAAGATAATGTAATATTGAAATATACTACAAAAATAACAAATTATACAACTAACTACGTAGTAAATAGGAATTGGAACCCAACAAAAAAAAAGAAATTAAAGACAATTGTACTTCATGTCAAGTATCAACAAAACAAGTTTAACAAGTACAAAGTAGGGCAGCCTTAAAAATGACTTATTAAATAAAATTTTTATATAATATTTTTTGATTTCGAGTTAAATAAGTAACTCAAATTTAATGACTTGATAGTCAATGAGTTTTTTCTTTATTTTCTTTATCTTTAATAATAAATATGTATTAAAATTTTATGAAAAAACATAACTTTTGAGATGACTTTAAAAAATACCAATATTTATATTCAAGATGAAAATTAAAAAAAACTTTTGAGCTGTCAAGTTATTAAAGTTGGTTTATTGAGTTGACTTAAAATGACTATTTGTTTCTGTATTTACATTGTTATATATTTATATTAAGAGTAATGTTACAGACACAAACTATTCTATAAATATTTTATAAATTGATGATATAACATACTCCATCTCAATATATTAATCAACAAATTGCTTCAATATAGTCTTCGATCCCACATAAAAAATTAAAATGAAATATATCACATAACAATTTATAAAATATTTATAAAATAATTTATACCTGTATCGTTATTCTTATATTAATATTAGGAATTGACAGTGGTATAAATAGATACGTTAGTATAGATACACATAAAAGATGGATAGATTGGTATAGATAATCTTTCAAAAAATAAAAATCCATAACAAACAAATTTAAGAAATTACATGCGACTCTGTTATGCCACGATGCGACGTGATAACCACATTTGTGGCGGGTAATCTATCATAATTCCAAGCAGCAAACTAACTTATGGCCACCACTCTTCTTCTCCGACCCTCTCTCTTTCACACACTCTCTCTCACCTCTAAACCCTTCTCCTCCGCTCTCTTTTTCAGCAAAACCCACCCTTTTAACCTCAAAGCAACACGGGTGAGAAATTTTTAGATTTTAATTTCATTTTAATGATTACCCAGAAACTGAAACTCCAAGGTTTATTAAATTTTTTGTGCACAAATGCTAATGTTGTGTGTGTGTGTGTGTTTGTGTTTTTTTTTTCAGATGGAGAAAAGTGAAATTACAGAGGAAGAGGAAGTGGGTGTTAGCAAAAAGAAGAAAATATTTGTTGCTGGTGCCACTGGAGGCACTGGAAAGAGGATCGTTGAGCAGCTGCTAGCTAGGGGTTTTGCTGTGAAGGCCGGTGTTCGAGATGTGGATAAGGCCAAATCTAGCTTTTCGGTGAACAATCAAGATCTTCAATTTGTGAGTATTGAAGCTTGTTAAGGGTTTTTGAAATTTGGGAATGGATTTTTATTAATTTGGTTTTAGTTCATTGGTTAATTTTGTTTTGCTAGTACAAATATTGATAATTGCAGTTAGGGTATTTGTTGAATGACAGGAAGGGAATGTCAGCTTGAGATCTTTGAGTGCATAAGATTTAAATTTTGCACTAAGATTGAGAATTAATTAATGAATTGCTAATTTTACAGCAGCTTTTGATACTGCTGAAGCAGATTACTGGATTGTAGTACACTATGGAGTAAAAGTAGTACCTTGTGTTGGCATTAGCAACACTGTGGTGACATTATCATTTCGATTCACGAAGTTCCTAAATTAAGGCTCAATGGTGCAATAACGCTCCTTGAGTGGTTCATGGATGCAGCCTCTCATGCGTGCACCACATACCTAATGGTGGAACTATGTTAGGATTTAACAAAGCCAATAGCACAACTAGAATTCTGATCATGCCTTCCTTACTGTGAGATTTCAATATATCTAGAAATTCATTTTCCTTTTCTTCATGTCCACTGAAAATTATGATGCTGATAACATATGTTGGCATTGCATTGCTTCTTAGGTTTGATTGTTAATGTATTTATCTTGGTAAGTAAACTTGAGCCATAGAAGGCACTTAATTACATTCCCCTTCTACTATTGTTTTGTAGTTTTCTTCCGGTTAAGGGATCCCTAGACCCTCAAGGCAAGGACACCAAAGTAGACCTATCTTTTAAAAGGTGTAGGGGGTTTAGACAGCCAAATGTTATTTATCATGGTTATATGAGGTTATTATGATCCCGTTAATATCAATATGAAAACTTGCGAACCAAAAAGAAACACCCATTGGAATTATGTTTTGTAAATGCAACGAAAAGGTTCTTTTTCGGACCACACAATAGTTTCGGTTATAAGTCTCTGTGTATTTCACTTGCAGGTGAAAGCAGATGTAACTGAGGGTTCAACGAAACTAGCCGAAGCCATTGGTGATGATGCAGATGCTGTAATATGTGCTACAGGTTTTCGTCGTTCATGGGACTTGTTGGCACCATGGAAGGTTAGTCACTAGAACTCATCCTCTTAAGATCTTGCACACTTCTTTTAATATTATTCTTAAAGTCTCCGCTGTTCAACTAACACATCATTATGCTTCTGTTATCTACTTCTTAGTTCTCTCTACAAGAGTTATATTAAGAAATCGGGATACGCTCAAACCTATAATAATCTACAGCTAAAGCAGTGTTAGATGCAGAGTCTTTTCAAAAAAAATTAATCACCTTCAGATTGGTATATTCCTCTCTCATGCGGCAGGGGAGAGGGATGGAATGGGGTGGTTTGAGGGATTTCTTGATAGTAGATCACTCTGAAGCATTACTCATCACTAGATTATCATTCACAATCCTTTACACATGGTGATCAAATGAGTTTATGTGACGCCCCCAAAATTAGGTATACATCACCCATCTTGAGTCGTCAGATACATAGTACAGAATACAAATACAACTGTCGTGTACAATACGACAAAACATAAACTGTGAGTTTGAATACAAATATTATCTTCTAGAGAGTATTCATACTCAAAAGGAGTCCTCATTACATTTATTAACACACCATTACATAGAATAGTGAGGACTACTAACTAATACTATTCTTCGGACCATCACTCCGTTTCCCGACTTGCCCCAGCTACGTTCTCATTTCCTGAAGAGAACAGTGAAAGAAAGGGTGAGCTCAACTAGCCCAGTAAGAAATATTATGACTAAGATAATGCAGAATAAATTATCATTAGCCTTCAACAATGTTAAACAGATAAAATATAATAGACATCAAGTTTAACTGCAGCGGAACAAGCAATCCATTA
This sequence comes from Panax notoginseng, assembly GCA_016801055.1. NCBI lineage: Eukaryota > Viridiplantae > Streptophyta > Magnoliopsida > Apiales > Araliaceae > Panax > Panax notoginseng. The sequence continues at coordinate 232,848,261 of CM029014.1, forward strand.
AAAGAGTCAAGTAGAAAATAAACTCTACTATCTTTTATGATTTAAAAGGTTTTTCAACACTGTTATCGCTGTGACTCAGCTTAATAAAATAATCCACATCATCGAATCACCCCTGCACTACGGCCAAGGATATTCGTATATTCATTAATGGTCATGATCATGCCAACAACTGTCCATCAATGCACTACGGGCCAATGAGGACTTTTACCACATCATTTGTAACATTACGGTCATGATTATACCGAATAATTCCTGGTCATAATCATACCAAGTCCATCTATGCACTACAGGCCACAGATGACTTTTAACATTTTATAAACATGAGGATGATGACAATGATATAAGAATTCAATAAAATAAGTTCAAGAATTAATTTATCCAAGAATTAACAACGTCCAAATTGTCAACATGATACTGCTTTGTGGAGTAAAATTCAAGAATGCTTAGAAGAATATTTTCATGTAAAGATACTGGATGAAACGCAATTATCAAGGATATTCCACAAATTTCATGGAGTATAGAAGTCAAAACTTAACCAACTGAGTATAATAAAGAATGGAATAACAAAAGAAATCACCATGCATGCGATAGACCGCACAGACAGGTTATTCCAACAGAATAATAAATAATGAAATCAGGTCCGGCGTAAACGCACAGACAGGATATTCCGACAGAATAATAAATAATGGAACCAGGTCCGGTGTAAAACACACAGACAGGATGTTCCAACAGAATAATAACAAGACGGAACCAGGTCCGGTATAAAACACACAGACAGGATGTTCCAACAAAATAATAGAAGAATATCACCAAGTATAGGGTAGACCGCGTATACTGGTTATTCCAACAGAATAATAAAGAATGAAATAACAGAAGTTCTCTTCATGAATATAAAAGAAATAATATTCCCTACCTTAAAAGAACTGGATATTGAAAAAGTGATGTAGCAGAATACTTTTATTCTCTCTCTCTTATTCTCTCTATACTTTCTCTCTCTATAGCTTGAATGAATTCGTGAAAAATAATGAAGCCCTAGGCCTCTATTTATAGAAAAACTGAGGGTGGCTCTTGGTCTTAACGAAGGGTCAAATGACTCTTGGTCTTAACGAAGGGTCAAATGACTCTTGGTAATATTGAAGGGACAACTACTATTGACGAAAGTAATTACTATTGACCAAGGTAAATATTATTGACGAAGGTAATTACTATTGACCAAGGTAAATACTATTGACGAAGGTAATTACTATTGACCAAGGTAAATACTATTGACGACGGTAATTACTATTGACGAAGAGACTCTTAGATGATGACATATGGCCCCCCATAAAATAACCAAACTTACCACAACGTCTCAATTATTGATTTAATAATATAGCATATTATACAGATGATACTATGACAATAATTTAAGAGATATGATGCAGCAATTACTGTAGCAATAATTGAGTATAGCTGAGTGACTTCTCACGTAAGCATTAATAATCAATACCGTGTGCTACTATGCAACCACGCGTATTACTGTACTTTTACTACCGAGTAGTTCAACAGTTTTAACGGTTTTAACGGTAACACCTCAGCCGTTATTTTTATAGAAAGATAATTCTGTCGTTTTCTCAATCCGACAATAATTCCGTTGTGGGGTCCACCAATGATTGTGCCGTCGTACGAATATTCCCCGACAAAAAGAATATTCTCCGACCAAACGAATATTTTATAACAACTTGCTTACTTTGCAAAATTTATAAATATTACCCACAACTATAACATTATATCAAATTAACTCCATAATATTCAAAAATGATATTTATAGAAAATTCATCTTTATTTATAAAAATTGGGGTCTTACAGTTTATGTTGGTATTGTATTTTATCTTAAAGCATGTCAGATTGTCATTCTGTTAAAAACATTAAACATGGGTTTCTGAACTCAGGGCTCTTAATACAATCAGTTTTGGTTTGCAAAATTAACATAGAATCTAAATAGAAGAGAATGGTTTTGATTCTGTCTTACTTAAGAAGGAAGATGTCATTGAGGAAAAAGTTAAACCTATGGTTTGTCCTTTGCTTATATTATTGTTACAAGTCTCGCTCATTTTGGTAATTTTAACACTTTCTACTTCGCATAGTGATTAACTAGGTGTCTCCACCTTTGTCGAGTCTATCAGAGGCACTGCCTAAGTTGTAAACGTAATTGTAAGCATATTTTCATTACCTGCTAGCATTTCTTACTAGGACTAGCAATATTCTTTCTAAATTGAAGCAGCAGGGCTCTCCTTTATTATTTATGAGAAGGTAGGATTGGTTTTTTCTATTGCATTATACTTTCTGGCGGATCCATCAGGAGTCCAAGCAGTCATTTGCTTATAGAGACAAGGAAAAACTCTTCTAAATAGAATAAAATAAAACAGTGATGTTCTAATCTCTGGCACACAAGGTTTGGCCAACACGGAGCAGACCGTTTATGATGCTGTGCAGCCCCACTTTCCTTCAGGAAAAAGAAAAGAAAACAAAACAAAAGAAAAAAAGTTAAAGTCCTAATAAATAATGTTCCACGAATCAAGTAAACTTGTTAGGAGTTTGATGTCTGTTTCAAAGTCTTCTTTGAACACCAAAACAAACCTCCTTTATAATCAACATAATTTTTTAAACTAGTGTATATACTATCAAAGCACCAAGTTGATTTCCTTAATTCTCATGGTTAAGGATGTTCACAAACTTTGTAAACATTCTCATAGAAAGATCAACACTCTGCTAGATATGTATAAGGCTTCTAATAGGTGCCAATTGGATAGAACTCAAAAGACCCTTGGTTCTGGTGTGCTAAAAGGCCCAAGATTTCAGTGAAAGCTAAAGAGTATATTTCCTCAATCTCTGTTGCATTACAACTTTTTATTTGGTTGCACTAATGAGTTGTAATCTCTGTTGTCTTTGATAAGCTTAGTGATGTAATCTTCTCCGCTGTAGTCTTTATTAGTTTGTATTATAAATATTGCAGGTTGATAATTTTGGAACAGTTAACCTTGTTGACGCTTGCAGCAAACGCGGTGTTAACAGATTCATCCTTATTAGTTCCATTTTGGTCAATGGTGCTGCAATGGGACAATATCTTAATCCTGCTTACATAATTCTGAATGTGCTTGGACTCACATTAATAGCAAAACTTCAAGCAGAGCAATATATCCGAAAATCTGGAATCAACTACACAATTGTAAGACCTGGTGGTTTAAGAAATGACCCTCCAAAAGGAAATATAGTTATGGAACCAGAGGTAATGTCTTAATGACATTTCATTTGACACTTTCCGGTTTTAGTTTTCAAGTTCTTTTATATGACATGTACTAATGTTGTCTAATTATTCATGTCCCTCTTGTGTAGGATACGCTGTATGAAGGATCTATATCTAGAGATCAGGTTGCTGAGGTTGCTGTTGAAGCATTGCTCCATCCAGAATCTTCTTACAAAGTAGTGGAGATAGTTGCTCGTACTGAAGCTTCTAAACGTTCATTTGAGGAACTCTTTGGTTCTATTAAGCAACGGTGATGTATATCATAGCATTCAATGAATGGTAGCTAAAACTTGGTGTTTGTTCTTTGCCGAGGCATTTTTCGTATACCTGTGTTAAATATGTTCTGATTACTTCAGAAGGATTAATAAATTTGACTTCTCCTAAGACTAGGCCCTATTCATGTTTTTTAGAACCAAACCTGTTTTGCTGGGACCTTAGACGACCCAATGCTCTTGCTGTTACTTTAAAACTGTCCACGGATCACCAGGACTTTATTATGAAGAAATACAGCTTATAGAAAATATAACGAGTAAGAAGATAAATTTACACTCTACTCACTTATCCCAATTTCTATTTATTTCTAGAAATGAAGCCTAGTCTGCTAAAAACGCACATTTATTTTAATCTGCTAGTCTGGTACCGATTATCAGTGTGGAATATATGTGCTACAGATACTTATATAGCCTTTAGTTAGATCCTTTAGAAAGAATTTGCATGTCAACAACTGACAACAAGCTTCCATATATCTTGAAACAAATTGTTCTCTTTCAAGTTAGGGTTGGTTTAGTAACTTCCTTGAAAATTTTATATTCTCATTAGTTTGTCCTTGAATATGGCACTCAGCACATGCTGTCCATTTTTAATCATTAAAATGTTACTAGAGTCGAGTGATTAGGCTTGATTATTGGTAATAGAGAGACTTCAAATGATCCTATAATGAATCGTTTCTCTGCCTGTATACTAGTGTTATTTATTCTTTTTAGTCTTGTACAGACATCAACAACTAATTGCATGTTGATTGCTTAAACTAAGCCTTGATTGTTAAAGTATGAATAATAATGCATGCCAATATCATATTATGATGTATGAAATTAATTGAAATATAACGTTCTTGGGTGTCACAGAAACTACTTATTCAAATTGCATACTAGGACTATTTCCCTCTTTTGTAGGACCTGTTGATACCTTAGTTTGAGACTCTCTCTAGTATACTTTTGAGATTTTTTTTTCTCTGCCAAGTTTTTTTATTTAATTTATCAGTATTGTGATATGAAAAAAGGGTATTGTGAGAACAGCTTAATAATGAGTTTAAGTTCAGGAAATGACAACAAACTATATTATTAAATGCTTAAACTGAAAACACAAACTGATGACAAGAAAAAAAAAAGTATTTATTGTGTGAAAACCCCAAAGAGGAATTCACAAGAACGAAGATCGAAATGTAACGGAATTTAGAAGAGCCAAGCGAAGAGAGAGGCCATGGCTGCGAGTACAGCAGGAACATAAAGTGTTGCAGCGCCGCTGGCTGGTGCAGGTGCTGGTGCTCCAACATCTTGTGCTATCGTCGCTCCAAAACTGGCTAAAACCGTAACAACCATCATTGAGATTGTGAGAGCAGCAGCAAACATAGAGCCTTCCATTCCTCTGTAAGTTCTTAAAACTGCACAAATGTGTGTTTTTGTGTGTGAGAGAGAAAGAGAGAAATGGATACTTTTGAGGATTGTTGCTGAAGTGAGTTTGTAGAGTTTATGCTAGAGAGAATGGTGAGAATGGTTTTATAGGGGGATTTTTGTAGTTGGAACAGAATCTGCCAGCTTTTTGAATATTTGTTAGTCCATGAAATCATTTGAGTTTGGCTGATTGGTTTTGTTTTGTCTCTAAATTAATTGTTAAATTCCACTCCACTAACAGGCTGGAAAAAAATGTGCACCAGGGACTCAAAATATGTTGTTGAATGATTTTGATGCTCTTTCCAGAAGTGTTTAAGCTTGTTTATTGGATTTTAATCTTGTAGCATGTGATGATCATAATATTATAAAATGTGGTGTGTTTGGCCGGTGTTCTAAAAGCAATCAGTTTATTTTTATTTATTTTTGTTTAGCTAAATGGAGCTTAGTTTACAGTAGTAGACAATCTCATGCATTCCCATTACACTCAAATCCCCCACTAAATGCATTATTTGATTTATTCTTGGTGGATTCATTATTTTTTAGGCCAATAGAGTTTGAGATATATGTTGGAGTAATAAACAATAAATTTAGAAAATAATCCCTCCATTCCATTTTATTTGATGATTGTAAGTTTTATTATTACAATAATAAATATTTATGTGCGTATATAATAAATTAATTATGAGAGTTAAGTTGGTAAACATGGTCAAGCTAAAGACATCAATGAAGGATAATCATGAGTTGAAATCATTCCAAAAGGCTAGGGGAGAGAGAGGGAGAGAGAGAGAGTTTGTAGAATTATTGTTTCTCCCTTGCTGAAATTAATTCAACCAATTTTGGGTTGAATGAAAAGACCCTTCAGAAATAAATTTACTTTCCCATTCATTTTCCACATACGCCCACTCTCTCTCTCTCTCTCTCTCCTTTTATATCTCTTTCATCTATTTAATCAGAATCATTTATTTCTTGTTTTCTTAGTTGATTTGACCCTTCTTGCATCAATTTTGAAAAATACTTCCTCTCTCCTCAAAATAATAATTAAATGTATAAATTAAATCTATTTAATCAGAAAAAATGATTTCACTATTAGATATTTTAACAATTTAATCTCTCGTATGAATGTGAAATATATTTAATATTGGTATAAATAAGGTATAGTAAAAATATCATGTTTTAGGATAAAATTCATATTATTATTTTATTATTAAACTCAATGTAATGAGATGGGTAAAAAATTTTGATGTGACTGGGCCGACATTTAAAAAAAGAAAATAATGATATATATTTTTATTTTATATGTTAATTTTTTTATTACGAATTACGTAAATAAATTTAATTATTAATACTTTTACAGGTATACGGGTTAATTTTATAATTCTATCTAATTTCATATATATATAGTCTGCTTCTCCAGCGAACTGGAATGAACGAACTAAGAATGAACTGGCTATAAAGATGGTTTTTTCCGTCGCTATAGCATAGAAAATCAATTTTTTATACTATAGTGATGGAAAAAACTGTCGCTATAGCCGGTTCGTTCCCTCTAATTTGTTAGAGAGAGCCATCCGATATATATATATATATATATATATATATATATATATATATATATATATATATATATATATAATTCGACAGATAAGGGGACTTTCTTGTAACATATTATCACAGATGTATTTTGCTAGAGGGCCACTAGTCTAGGACTTGGGTAGTCCATTTTGAGCCCACAACCATTGACTAATGTTAATACCTTAGTGGACTTATTCTGAAGAATATTCCAAATTCAACAATGTACCAAACTTAAATCACACAATATTCAGTAGTTTGGCAATTTTTATTGCAATATTGAATTGGGTCCTTTACAATAATATACAATATTTAATAAATAATTACACTATTAGTGCATCACCAAAATAATTACAAAAATAATAATCTTCTCATATTTATTTACAATATTAATGTCCTTAATTTAGGGAAACACTCATCCGCTCATTCTCTTTCTCTCCCTTACCGCCTTCTCTCTCCTCCCTTTCGTCCTCCTCCTTCGTCGCCGCCGTCGCCGCCGCCTCAACACCTTGAAGATGTAGATCTTGTAAGTCGTCTTCTTCTTCTTCTTCCTCCTCCTTCGGCAGCGGTCTTCTTCCTTCGCCGCCGCCGCCGCAACACCTTGAAGTTGTAGATCTATAGATCTTGAAGATGTAGCCGTCATGGACGTCGATCTCCTCATTTTAGTTATTAGTTTATTGCTTCAACACCTCCGCTTCTTCTTCTTTTTCGTCCTCCTCCTTCGCCGTCGCCGCCATGGACGTCGATCTCCTCATCCATTACCGCCACAACAGTCCAAAAATTAAAAGGAGAATAAGATAAATTTTAGTGCAGTTGGTAGCCAAACATTTATACAAAGGTAACCATTTTAGTTTTTGTGAGTAACCAAGAGAAATTTCAGTGTTGTTGGTAACCATTTTTATTTTTGTTTGTTTGTATTAAGGTTTGGCTACTAACTGCACTATGAAAAAAAAATCTATAATAGATTTTTTATAATTAAATGGCAACCCAATAAAACTGAATTGGTTACCTTTGTATTAAGGTTTGGCTACCAATTGCATTATGAAAAAAAAATCTACAATATTTTTTTTAATTAATTGGTAACCCAATAAAACTGAATTGGTTACATTTGTATAAAGTGTTGGCTACCAATTTCACTATTAAATAAAAAAATCTATAGTAGATTTTTTAAAAATAAATTAGTAACCTAATAACACTGTATTGGTTACTTTGGTTTGAATGTTTGACTACCAATTGTACTATGAAAAAATCGTAATGTTCATATTGTACTACCAATCCTTCTTTTCAGATTTAAGCAAACTTTGTATATACTTTAAATTAAAGCAAAAGAAATAAGGTCTATGAATTTCATTCAAACTTCAGATCTCAAATTCAAACCACCCATTTCATTCAAACTTCAGATCTCAAAATCAAATTCCTCACGTAAAAAGGAATCAACTCAATTACCAGACAATATGTAAGACCCCAACTTTTATAAATAAAGATGAATTTTCTATAAATATCATTTTTAAATATTATGGAGTTAATTTGATATAATGTTATAGTTGTGGGTAATATTTATAAATTTTGCAAAGTACGCAAGTTGTTATATAATATTCGATTGATCGGGGAATATTCGTTTTAACAGGGAATATTCGTACAACGGCACAATCATTGGTGGACCCCACAACGGAATTATTGTCGGATTGAGAAAACGACAAAAATATTTTATTAAAAATAACGGCGGAAGTTTTACCATTATTACTGTTGAACTACTCGGTTGTAAAAGTACAGTAATACGTGTGGTTGCATAGTAGTACACGGTATTGATTATTAATGCTTATGTGAGAAGTCACTAAGTTTGATTCAATTATTGTCAGTTAATAATATGAATTATTTAGCGATAATGACGTTTTGTTTTATTCGTATTATTAACGTAATAAAACAGAAACATCTTTTTATATAAAACATGATACTTTATTAAAGTTATTCTATAAATAGAATATATTAAATTTTATTTAAAAGATTTTTCTTTAAATATGGACCGTCAGATTAAAATAATCAATCTGGACCGTTCATGGATTAGTTACTATGCATTCTATTTCTCTATAAATAGTAGTTCATTCCTTCATTATTTCTTACGAATTCACTGAACTCTAGAGAGAGAAACTATAGAGAGAAACTATAGAGAGAGAGAGAAGAAGAGTATTCTGCTACTTAACTACTTCCTTATTTCAGCTCTTCTTTAAAACGGTAAGGGGTGTTATTCTTTCTTATTCATGAAGAGAACTGTTGTTATTCCATTTCTTATTATTCTGTTGGAATAACTTGTATACGCGGTCTACCCTATACTTGGTGACATTCTTCTATTATTCTGTTGGAACATCCTGTCTGTGTATTTTACACCGGACCTGGTTCCGTTTTTATTATTATTCTGTTAGAACATCCTGTCTGTGTGTTTTACACCGGACCTGGTTCCGTTTTTATTATTATTCTGTTGGAACATCATGTCTGTGTGTTTTACATCGGACCTGGTTCCATTATTTATTATTCTGTCGGAATATCATGTCTGTGCATTTACGCCGGACCTGGTTTCATTATTTATTATTCTGTCAGAATATCATGTCTGTGCGTTTACGCCGGACCTGGTTCTATTATTTATTATTCTGTTGGAATAACCTGTCTGTGCGGTCTATCACATGCATGGTGATTTCTTTTGTTATTCCATTCTTTATTGTACTCAGTTGGTTAAGTTTTGACTTCTATACTCCATGAAATTTGTGGAATATCCTTGATAATTGCGGTTCATCCAGTATCTTTTCATGAAAATATTCTTCTAAGCATTCTTGAATTTTACTCCACAAAGCAGTATCATGTTGACAATTTGGACGTTGTTAATTCTTGGATAAATTAATTCTTGAACTTGTTTTATTGAATTCTTATATCATTGTCATCATCCTCATGTTTATAAAATGTTAAAAGTCATCTGTGGCCTGTAGTGCATAGATGAACTTGGTATGATTATGACCAGGGATTATTCGGTATAATCATGACCTTAATGTTATAAATAATGTGGTAAAAGTCCTCATTGGCCCGTAGTGCATTGATGGACAGTTGTTGCCATGATCATGACCATTAATGAATACACGAATATCCTTGGCCGTAGTGCAGGGGTGATTCAATGATGTGGATTATTTTATTAAGATGAGTCCCAGCGATAACAGTGTTGAAAAACCTTTTAAATCATAAAAGATAGTAAAATTTATTTTCTACTTGACTCTTTTAATGGATTGCTTATTCCGCTGCAGTTAAACTTGATGTCTATTATATTTTATCAGTTTAACATTGTTGAAGGCTAATGATAATTTATTCTGCATTATCTTAGTCATAATATTTCTTACTGGGCTAGTTGAGCTCACCCTTTCTTTCACTGTTCTCTTCAAGAAATGAGAACGTAGCTGGGGCAAGTCGGGAAACGGAGTGATGGTTCGAATGATAGTATTAGTTAGTAGTCCTCACTATTCTATGTAATAGTGTGTTAATAAATGTAATGAGGACTCCTTTTGAGTATGAATATTCTCTAGAAGATAATATTTGTATTCAAACTCGCAGTTTATGTTTTGTCGTATTATACACGACAGTTGTATTAGTAAGTTGTATTTGTATTCTGTACTTTGTATCTGATGTGACGCCCCCAAAATTAGGTATACATCACTCATCTTGGGTCGTCAGATACAAAGTATAGAATACAAATACAACTTACTAATACAACTGTCGTGTACAATACGACAAAACATAAACTGCGAGTTTGAATACAAATATTATCTTCTAGAGAGTATTCATACTCAAAAGGAGTCTTCATTACATTTATTAACACACTATTACATAGAATAGTGAGGACTACTAACTAATACTATCATTCAAACCATCACTCCGTTCCCCGACTTGCCCCAGCTACGTTCTCATTTCCTGAAGAGAACAGTGAAAGAAAGGGTGAGCTCAACTAGCCCAGTAAGAAATATTATGACTAAGATAATGCAGAATAAATTATCATTAGCCTTCAATAATGTTAAACTGATAAAATATAATAGACATCAAGTTTAACTGCAACGGAACAAGCAATCCATTAAAAGAGTCAAGTAAAAAATAAACTCTACTATCTTTTATGATTTAAAATGTTTTTCAACACTATTATCGCTAGGACTCATCTTAATAAAATAATCCACATCATCGAATCACCCTTGCACTACGGCCAATGATATTCGTGTATTCATTAATAGTCATAATCATGCCAACAACTGTCCATCAACGCACTACGGGCCAATGAGGACTTTTACCACATCATTTGTAACATTACGGTCATGATTATACCGAATAATCCCTAGTCATAATCATACCAAGTCCATCTATGCACTACATGCCACAGATGACTTTTAACATTTTATAAACATGAGGATGATAACAATGATACAAGAATTCAATAAAACAAGTTCAAGAATTAATTTATCCAAGAATTAACAACGTCCAAATTGTCAACATGATACTGCTTTGTGGAGAAAAATTCAAGAATGCTTAGAAGAATATTTTCATGAAAAGATACTGGATGAAACGCAATTATCAAGGATATTCCACAAATTTCATGGAGTATAGAAGTCAAAACTTAACCAACTGAGTACAATAAAGAATGAAATAACAAAAGAAATCACCATGCATGCGATAGGCCGCACAGACAGGTTATTTTAACAGAATAATAAATAATGGAACCAGGTCCGGCGTAAACGCACAGATAGGATATTCCGACAGAATAATAAATAATGGAATCAGGTCCGGTGTAAAACACACAGACAGGATGTTCCAACAGAATAATAACAAAGACGGAACCATGTAAGACCCCGAATTTTATGAAATAAAAGTATTCAATTTTTCTTATAATTACTATTCAGTAAATGGTTAAATTGATAAAAGTTTAAAGTTATGAGTGAAATATGATTTTTTTTCAAAATAAGCAAGTGGTTATAAAATAATCATTGTTGTCGGGGAATATTCGTTTGGTCGTGGAATATTCTTTCTGTCGGGGAATATTCGTACGACGGCGCAGCCATTTGTGGGCCCCATAACAGAATAACTGTCGGGTGAAGAAAACGACAAATTTGAGTTTTTACAAATAACGACGTAGTTGTTACCGTTAACACTGTTGGAATACCCGGTGGTTAAAATACAGTAATACGCGTTATTGCACAGTAGCACACGGTATTGCATAGTATTTTTGAAATTATTGATTCTTACGTAAGAAGGCACTACTCAATAATTGTTACAGTAATTACTGTTCAATATTTTATTTTATTGATTCAATAATTGCTACGTTGGAATTTTGTATTATTGTTGTTCAATAATTGTTGCTGCACAGTATTTTCTATTATCAGATCAATAATTCATATTATTTGAATAATATTATTAGATAGCATTATTGGCAATGTCTAGAAAGTTCTGTCTAAGGAGAGGTTTGGTCACCTAATTGCGTGCCAATAAGGATAAATCCTTATTGGAAAGCCCCCTCTTTCCTGGGAACGGCCTGGTTGTCATAAATATAATTCTGTAATATTATTTGTGAATAATTAATTTTTGATTCATATGATAAGGAAATATTTATATTATGTGGATATAAATGAGGGATATATTTTTGTGGTTAAAAATGAAGGAGTTAATGTTGATGTTTTTATCAATATTTTTGTCGGAATGGAGGTATTAAAAATTAGGGTTTTTGAGATATTTTGCGGGGGTTATAATTTTTAATCCGACCGTTGGATCGTGGTAATTTTTGGATATGTTATACATATATAAGTTGAGTATATGCCCACAAATTTTGAACCGTTAAAAATGAACGTATGATTTGTTATGAATTTTAAGAGGTGGCTGATTCTGAAATCAGGTTATAAATCATTTTTGGTGGAAAATTCTAGAATTGGTGGGCCCCACTTGTGGTTGGTGAAGAAATGTGCTTAATTATATTTCAAATGTGGTGGGTGGGAATAGTAGCAGGTAAAGCCATCAGGTTGCAGGTCAAACCTACCAAAATTTTCCTATAAATAGAGGGCTAAGTTAGAATTGAAAATCACACCAGAAACATAAGCTTTCTCTCTTTCTCTCTCTAGATTATTGAGTGTATTTTGTGAGTATTTAGATACTTGGTGAGTTGCTATTCATCAGTGCGAGTTTCCTTCAGCGTCATATCCGATATCCAATCTGAAGTGCTGCTCTTTGAGGTAAGGGATAGTAAGGGATATTATTTTCTTCTTAATGATATTATTTTCTTCAATATCATTATGCTGAAATATTGATATGAGTTTTTATCAAATTTGGAACTTTTGTGTCGGGGGTTACTATTCACGTATACGGCACTATTCACGTATACGGCACTATTCACGAATACGGCACTATTCACCGAAAAATAAAATTTTTCCTTTTTGTCCAAGATGTCTATTATGGTTACTATCTTTGATTGTATCCATGTTTTGATCTTTATTTTTGAATTCTGCTTCACAATTGATTATTATGAAGTATTATTGATCTTGGATAAACTGTTATACGAATCCCTACTATTTGTCCTTCTGTCTCATTGGATTCGTTCTCTTTAAGATATTTTTCATCATCCTCAGTCCTAAATGATGATATTACTGAATATCTTTGGCCTGTAGTGCAAAGATGTATAATTACTTGATGAATATCTTTGGCCTGTAGTGCAAAGATGAACAGGTGTTGAGATGAACATGACCGACTGATGATACAAATGAATATCTTTGGCCTGTAGTGCAAAGATGTATGATTACTTGATGAATATCTTTGGCCTATAGTGCAAAGATGAACAGGTGTTGAGATGAACATGACTGACAGGTGATACAAATGAATATCTTTGGCCTGTAGTGCAAAGATGAATATTTGGATAAAGATGATTATTAATTGATGTTACAGGGATAAAATATTGATGATGGACTTTTAAATCTTAGAAGATAGTAGAATTCTTTCTCTACTTGACTCTTCTAATGGTTTGCTGTTTCCGCTGCAGTTGCTGATCTAAAACTTGTTGTCGATTATATTCTATCAGATTTTTCCCTGTTGAAGACTAACGATAATTTGTTTGTATATTATCTTAGTCATAATATTCTTTACTGGGCTAGTTGAGCTCACCCTTTTCTTTTTTGTTCCATTTTTCTTCTCAGGAGGTGAGAACATAGCAGGATCTAGTCGGGGTATGGAGTGATGGTTCTAGAAAGATGTTTTAGCAGTCCTCACTATTTCTGTAAAATAGTGTTTGAATAATTGTAATGAGGATGTATTTGAGTGTAGATATTGTCTAGAAGACAATATTTGTATTTAAACTCACAGTATGTGTTGTCGTATTTTGCACGACAATTGTATTATTGAAGTTGTAGTTTGCTTTCTGTACCATGTATTTGGCGACTCAGAATGGGTTGGATGGAATGGACCTATTTTGGGGTTGTCACAGGTGGTATCAGAGCCATAAGTAAAGAGCCCCGAGCCTCTCGCTGGTGACTTCCTGTTGATGGGGGATGCACCGAAGCCAGACTCTCCGTAGGGGACGCCGTTCTGCGGTGGCAAACTGATAGGTACCATTGTGAGGTGCTGTGGTTGAAGCACCATGAGAGTCACAGGTGGTATCAGAGCTTGGGGATATGATCTCTGGCGGAGATCGGGGAATATAACTAGGAGGGGAGAGATGAGTAAATCCTTCGCTAGTGTGTCCTACCTAAGCTTATTTGTTGGTCAGTCATAATATCGGGATATTATGTGATATGTTAATTTGTTAAATTAACCCTTGTTTTGAAGCTGTATTCTAGAATGATATATGAAATACAGGAGATGAGCAATGGAGAAATTATGATGACAGGGAAGATGGAATCTGAAATGAAAGCAAGGTATTCTCAACTCTTTGAAATACCAGGTACGTAAATTTCGGGGACGAAATTTCATAAGGAGGGGAGATTGTAAGACCCCGAATTTTATGAAATAAAAGTATTCAATTTTTCTTATAATTACTATTCAGTAAATGGTTAAATTGATAAAAGTTTAAAGTTATGAGTGAAATATGATTTTTTTTCAAAATAAGCAAGTGGTTATAAAATAATCATTGTTGTCGGGGAATATTCGTTTGGTCGTGGAATATTCTTTCTGTAAGACCCCGAATTTTATGAAATAAAAGTATTCAATTTTTCTTATAATTACTATTCAGTAAATGGTTAAATTGATAAAAGTTTAAAGTTATGGGTGAAATATGAATTTTTTTTCAAAATAAGCAAGTGGTTATAAAATAATCATTGTTGTCGGGGAATATTCGTTTGGTCGTGGAATATTCTTTCTGTCGGAGAATATTCGTACGACGGCGCAGCTATTTGTGGGCCCCATAACGAATAACTGTCGGGTGAAGAAAAACGACAAATTTGAGTTTTTACAAATAACGGCGTAGTTGTTATCGTTAATACTGTTAAAATACCCGGTGGTTAAAATACAGTAATACGCGTTATTGCACAGTAGCACACGGTATTGCACAGTATTTTTGAAATTATTGATTCTTACGTAAGAAGGCACTACTCAATAATTGTTACAGTAATTACTGTTCAATATTTTATTTTATTGATTCAATAATTGCTACGTTGAAATTTTATATTATTGTTGTTCAATAATTGTTGCTGCACAGTATTTTCCATTATCAGATCAATAATTCATATTATTTGAATAGTATTATTAGATAGCATTATTGGCAATGTCTAGAAAGTTCTGTCTAAGGAGAGGTTTGGTCATCTAATTGCGCGCTAGTAAGGAGAAATCCTTATTGGAAAGCCCCCTCTTTCCTGGGAACGGCCTGGTTGTCATAAATGTGATTCTGTAATATTATTTGTGAATAATTAATTATTGATTTATATGATAAGAAAATATTTATTTTATGTGGATATAAATGAGGGATATATTTTTGTGGATAAAATGAAGGAGTTAATGTTGAGGTTTTTATCAGTATTTTTGTCGGAATGGAGGTATTAAAAATCAGGGTTTTTGAGATATTTTGCGGGGGTTATAATTTTTAATCTGACCGTTGGATCGTAGTAATATTTGGATATGTTATACATATATAAGTTGAGTATATGTCCACAAATTTTGAACCGTTAAAAATGAATGTATGATTTGTTATGAATTTTACGAGATGACTGGTTCAGAAATTGTTGAATTTTCGGAGTTTATCATTTTGGTGGAAAATTCTAGAATTGGTGGGCCCCACTTGTGGTTGGTGAAGAAATGTGCTGAATTATATTTCAAATGTGGTGGGTGGGAATAGTAGCAGGTAAAGCCATCAGGTTGCAGGTCAAACCTACCAAAATTTTCCTATAAATAGAGGGCTAAGTTAGAATTGAAAATCACACCAGAAACATAAGCTTTCTCTCTTTCTCTCTCTAGATTATTGAGTGTATTTTGTGAGTATTTAAATACTTGGTGAGTTGCTATTCATCAGTGCAAGTTTCCTTCAGCCTTATACCGATCAGAAGTACTGCTCTTTTGAGGTAAGGGATTGTAAGGGATAGTAATGGATTTTAAGGGTTGTTATGATTTTCAGTTTCGTAATTTTTCTGATCTTCAAAAATTATGGAAAAATTTGAAATGATATTTTGATGAGTTTTCTTGATTGTGTCCAAAAATGGTGATTTTTGGATGTATAGATTGAGAGTTATGAATTTTATGAGAAAAGACTATTTTAAAAGTAACAGCTTATAATTCCTTGTGGTTAACTCCAAAATTGATGAAATTTTTATTGGGAGTACATGTATATGATAGAAGTATACTCTGTAAATTTCAGAATTTTTAGACAAAAGTACAATTTTTGATAAATGTCTAAATATTCGGCTATTTTGGCCATATGAAAAATAGTAAATGACTTTTAAAAATTCTGAGAAAAATATATGTTCACTATGGGACTATATTATGCTAAATCCCAGAAAAGAAATATTTTTGGAACTGATTTGGTATTTTTTATGAAAATGGTCTAGTTATGAGTAAATGAATTAAATATGTTTTGTGAGGAAAGAAAATTGGAAAATAGGATTTTATGGCTTGAGAATCCTATATGAGGTATATGCAGATTTTTGATGAGGGTTTTGGCTATTGATGATGAAATCTTAAGAGTTGACATTTTATGATGATTAAATGCATTAATTAGTAAAGTGTAAACAATTTAAATAAATTGTTTATAAGCTTAAGAAATGTTATTCTTTCAATATCATTATACCGAAATATTGGTATAGATTTTATTGTTGAATTTCTACCTTTTTGAGTCGAGGTTACTATTCATGAGTTACTATTCATGACAAAATTGATTTCTTTTTCTAACCAAATTATAGTTGATTTATGAATATTGCTCTTGAAATTAAATCCATGTTTTGACCATATTATTTTTATAATCATATATAACATTTTTATAACCTTGATGTTGAAATTCTCTTTCGCTTGAGTGTAAAGATGGGTAAATTATTGGTATGATCATGACTATTGGTTCTCTTTGGCCAGTAGTGCAAAGTTGAATTGTTGACTGGTATGATCATGACCATTGAATTTGTAATTGAATATCTTTAGCTTAAGTGCAAAGGTGAAATGATCAACATGGTTATAATTATTGTTTATATAAATTCTTAAATGATTATATATTCTTTGAGGTATTAATATATTTGGCATGTAGTGCAAATATGAATTGTTGAGGAATATCTTTGGCCTGTAGTGCAAAGATGAATTGTAGATGAATATCTTTGGCCCGTAGTGCAAAGATGACCTGTTGTTGAATATCTTTGGCCAGTAATGCAAAGATGAACGGTTGAGGAATATCTTTGGCCTGTAGTGCAAAGATGAATTGTAGATGAATATCTTTGGCCTGTAGTGCAAAGATGGTCTGTTGATGAATATCTTTGGCCCGTAGTGCAAAGATAAACTGTTGTTGAATATCTTTGGTCGTAGTGCAAAGATGGATTTATTAGTATGATTATGAACAAGAACTGTGATTTGGTATAACCATGATCTTTGATGTTTCAGGTAAAGACATGTGATGAAAATATTCTTCGTCCTGGGTGCGAAGAAAAATTTAGAATCACAATTATGATTATGAGTTATTCATATGATTGTGGAAAGGAACTGTTGATTGATGTTACAGGGATAAAACATTGTTGATGGATTTTTAACATGGAGAAGATAATAGACTTTATAGTCTATTTGACTCTTCTAATGGATTGCTCGTTCCGCTGCAACTATGGTTGAAATTTTTATCATTTACCATATGTTCTAAATCTCTGATTTATTATTGATGAAGGCTACTGATAATTTAATTATCTTTAGTCATGATATTCTTTACTGGGCTAGTTGTGCTCACCCTTTTGCTTCACAATTCCTTTCAGGTAATAAGAGTGTAGCTGGGTCGAGCGAGGGTAACGGAAAAATAGAACAGTGGTCTCTAGCTGTGGATGTTCTCCCGAAGCAGTATAGAAAAGTTCATTTAGTTGTTATATTTGGTGAATCTAATAGGGTAAGGTGTACCCAACGTTGGAAGGGTGGTTTGCCACTATCATACAAGATGTCTAACGACATACAACCTCGTGTCATCATAAGACAGGGATGTGCTCATCCACTTGCTGAGTATATATACGAACACTACCTATATAATCTTGGTGTTTGTTTAAAGTATAATTCTCAATTAGAGACAGTAGAGATAATGATATGTCAAGAGAAGACTCACCATTGGGAAGAATATGATAGTAATCTTCTCGTTTTTCTTTGGGGTCTATTGGGTCAACCAAGGATAATTCTGTGGCCATATGATATCTATCATAACCTAGACGCGTGGCCTCCCATGTACGAAGGTTTCCTTGAGCACTTCCCAAAGATTCTAATTTCTAAAATAGTTTTTGACTATACCTTTATGTAAGGTGTTATTGTGAGGTGATGTCCACGGTTGGAACATGAGTCACATTTGGTATATATTTGTATCCAAACTCACAGCATATGTGTTGTTGTATTTTGCACGACAATTGTTGTAATAAAGTTATAGTTGTTTTCTGTACCATGTATTTGACGACTCAGAATGGGTTGGGTGGAATGAACCTATTTTGGGGTCGTTACAGTTGGTATCAGAGCTTAGGGATATGATCTCTGGTGGAGATCGGGGAATATAACTAGGAGGGGAGAGATGCGTAAATCCTTCGCTAGTGTGTCCTACCTAAGCTTATTTGTTGGTTAGTCATAATATTGGGATATTATGTGATATGTTAATTTGTTTAATTAACCCTTATTTTATGGCAGTATTTGAGAATGGCAGCTGAGAATGCTAACAATGGAGTGAATGAGACTGTGGGGATACCTCTAATAACTAACCATGATAATGTGATGTCAGACGAAGAAGGAATTAGAGATATCTATGTGGTGAGTGAAGAATTGATAGTTGCACCCGAGATAGTCGCAGAGGTAACAGCTGAGACTGAGGAAGAA
The DNA here is from genome assembly GCA_016801055.1 of Panax notoginseng. Taxonomy (NCBI): domain Eukaryota; kingdom Viridiplantae; phylum Streptophyta; class Magnoliopsida; order Apiales; family Araliaceae; genus Panax; species Panax notoginseng. Next base: position 232,867,293 of record CM029014.1, read on the forward strand.
GAGGAAGAAGAAGTACCAGAGGAGAGTTTATTAGAGGTATTATATGATCAAAATGTAGAATTTCAAAATCGTATTCATGAGTTAGAAGAGCAGGCAGAAGAACGACAGGCCGTCGTGGAACAAAAGGATGCAACAATTCAAGCTTGTGTTACCCGATATGTGATGCTTGAACAGAAGCATTCTTTGGCAGAGTATAAGATGATAAAAATGGAATCTGAGCTGAAAGAAGAAAAAATTGAACGAGTGAGAATAAGTGATGCATGGGCAAAAGCCGCACGACACGTGGATATTGTGGAAAGAGATGTTCGATCTAAGAAGGCTAAAATAGATGATATGAATTTCTCTTTTTGGAAAGCAATTGGGAGAACCCAACATCGAGTTTTGAATTACCCTGTATATAGCGGTCAACCTGAATCCAATATGGATCGAAGATTGATGATTCAGATCATGAATGAGGAGTACGAAGAGGCAGTTGAGGGAGGAATATGTCCTATAGAAAGGTATATTCCAACAGTAATGATGACGCCAAATGCTGCTCCAGACAAGTCAAAGCCGAGTAGTTCGAGGGATGGCGGTTGTCATGACTTCCCAACAAATGAGGAACCCAAATGAAGTTATCATGGGAGATGAGCAATGGAGAAATCATGATGATCTGAGAGATAGAATCTGAAATGGAAGCAAGGTATTCTCAACTCTTCGAAATACCAGGTACGTAAATTTCGGGGACGAAATTTCATAAGGAGGGGAGATTGTAAGACCCCGAATTTTATGAAATAAAAGTATTCAATTTTTCTTATAATTACTATTCAGTAAATGGTTAAATTGATAAAAGTTTAAAGTTATGGGTGAAATATGAAATTTTTTTCAAAATAAGCAAGTGGTTATAAAATAATCATTGTTGTCGGGGAATATTCGTTTGGTCGTGGAATATTCTTTCTGTCGGAGAATATTCGTACGACGGCGCAGCTATTTGTGGGCCCCATAACGAATAACTGTCGGGTGAAGAAAAATGACAAATTTGAGTTTTTACAAATAACGGCGTAGTTGTTATCGTTAATACTGTTGAAATACCCGGTGGTTAAAATACAGTAATACGCGTTATTGCACAGTAGCACACGATATTGCACAGTATTTTTGAAATTATTGATTCTTACGTAAGAAGGCACTACTCAATAATTGTTACAGTAATTACTGTTCAATATTTTATTTTATTGATTCAATAATTGCTACGTTGAAATTTTATATTATTGTTGTTCAATAATTGTTGCTGCACAGTATTTTCCATTATCAGATCAATAATTCATATTATTTGAATAGTATTATTAGATAGCATTATTGGCAATGTCTAGAAAGTTCTGTCTAAGGAGAGGTTTGGTCATCTAATTGCGCGCTAGTAAGGAAAAATCCTTATTGGAAAGCCCCCTCTTTCCTGGGAACGGCCTGGTTGTCATAAATGTGATTCTGTAATATTATTTGTGAATAATTAATTATTGATTTATATGATAAGAAAATATTTATTTTATGTGGATATAAATGAGGGATATATTTTTGTGGATAAAATGAAGGAGTTAATGTTGAGGTTTTTATCAGTATTTTTGTCAGAATGGAGGTATTAAAAATCAGGGTTTTTGAGATATTTTGCGGGGGTTATAATTTTTAATCTGACCGTTGGATCGTAGTAATATTTGGATATGTTATACATATATAAGTTGAGTATATGTCCACAAATTTTGAACCGTTAAAAATGAATGTATGATTTGTTATGAATTTTACGAGATGACTGGTTCAGAAATTGTTGAATTTTCGGAGTTTATCATTTTGGTGGAAAATTCTAGAATTGGTGGGCCCCACTTGTGGTTGGTGAAGAAATGTGCTGAATTATATTTCAAATGTGGTGGGTGGGAATAGTAGCAGGTAAAGCCATCAGGTTGCAGGTCAAACCTACCAAAATTTTCCTATAAATAGAGGGCTAAGTTAGAATTGAAAATCACACCAGAAACATAAGCTTTCTCTCTTTCTCTCTCTAGATTATTGAGTGTATTTTGTGAGTATTTAGATACTTGGTGAGTTGCTATTCATCAGTGCAAGTTTCCTTCAGCCTTATACCGATCAGAAGTACTGCTCTTTTGAGGTAAGGGATTGTAAGGGATAGTAATGGATTTTAAGGGTTGTTATGATTTTCAGTTTCGTAATTTTTCTGATCTTCAAAAATTATGGAAAAATTTGAAATGATATTTTGATGAGTTTTCTTGATTGTGTCCAAAAATGGTGATTTTTGGATGTATAGATTGAGAGTTATGAATTTTATGAGAAAAGACTATTTTAAAAGTAACAGCTTATAATTCCTTGTGGTTAACTCCAAAATTGATGAAATTTTTATTGGGAGTACATGTATATGATAGAAGTATACTCTGTAAATTTCAGAATTTTTAGACAAAAGTACAATTTTTGATAAATGTCTAAATATTCGGCTATTTTGGCCATATGAAAAATAGTAAATGACTTTTAAAAATTCTGAGAAAAATATATGTTCACTATGGGACTATATTATGCTAAATCCAAGAAAAGAAATATTTTTGGAACTGATTTGGTATTTTTTATGAAAATGGTCTAGTTATGAGTAAATGAATTAAATATGTTTTGTGAGGAAAGAAAATTGGAAAATAGGATTTTATGGCTTGAGAATCCTATATGAGGTATATGCAGATTTTTGATGAGGGTTTTGGCTATTGATGATGAAATCTTAAGAGTTGACATTTTATGATGATTAAATGCATTAATTAGTAAAGTGTAAACAATTTAAATAAATTGTTTATAAGCTTAAGAAATGTTATTCTTTCAATATCATTATACCGAAATATTGGTATAGATTTTATTGTTGAATTTCTACCTTTTTGAGTCGAGGTTACTATTCATGAGTTACTATTCATGACAAAATTGATTTCTTTTTCTAACCAAATTATAGTTGATTTATGAATATTGCTCTTGAAATTAAATCCATGTTTTGACCATATTATTTTTATAATCATATATAACATTTTTATAACCTTGATGTTGAAATTCTCTTTCGCTTGAGTGTAAAGATGGGTAAATTATTGGTATGATCATGACTATGGGTTCTCTTTGGCCAGTAGTGCAAAGTTGAATTGTTGACTGGTATGATCATGACCATTGAATTTGTAATTGAATATCTTTAGCTTAAGTGCAAAGGTGAAATGATCAACATGGTTATAATTATTGTTTATATAAATTCTTAAATGATTATATATTCTTTGAGGTATTAATATATTTGGCATGTAGTGCAAATATGAATTGTTGAGGAATATCTTTGGCCTGTAGTGCAAAGATGAATTGTAGATGAATATCTTTGGCCCGTAGTGCAAAGATGACCTGTTGTTGAATATCTTTGGCCAGTAATGCAAAGATGAACGGTTGAGGAATATCTTTGGCCTGTAGTGCAAAGATGAATTGTAGATGAATATCTTTGGCCTGTAGTGCAAAGATGGTCTGTTGATGAATATCTTTGGCCCGTAGTGCAAAGATAAACTGTTGTTGAATATCTTTGGTCGTAGTGCAAAGATGGATTTATTAGTATGATTATGAACAGGAACTGTGATTTGGTATAACCATGATCTTTGATGTTTCAGGTAAAGACATGTGATGAAAATATTCTTCGTCCTGGGTGCGAAGAAAAATTTAGAATCACAATTATGATTATGAGTTATTCATATGATTGTGGAAAGGAACTGTTGATTGATGTTACAGGGATAAAACATTGTTGATGGATTTTTAACATGGAGAAGATAATAGACTTTATAGTCTATTTGACTCTTCTAATGGATTGCTCGTTCCGCTGCAACTATGGTTGAAATTTTTATCATTTACCATATGTTCTAAATCTCTGATTTATTATTGATGAAGGCTACTGATAATTTAATTATCTTTAGTCATGATATTCTTTACTGGGCTAGTTGTGCTCACCCTTTTGCTTCACAATTCCTTTCAGGTAATAAGAGTGTAGCTGGGTCGAGCGAGGGTAACGGAAAAATAGAACAGTGGTCTCTAGCTGTGGATGTTCTCCCGAAGCAGTATAGAAAAGTTCATTTAGTTGTTATATTTGGTGAATCTAATAGGGTAAGGTGTACCCAACGTTGGAAGGGTGGTTTGCCACTATCATACAAGATGTCTAACGACATACAACCTCGTGTCATCATAAGACAGGGATGTGCTCATCCACTTGCTGAGTATATATACGAACACTACCTATATAATCTTGGTGTTTGTTTAAAGTATAATTCTCAATTAGAGACAGTAGAGATAATGATATGTCAAGAGAAGACTCACCATTGGGAAGAATATGATAGTAATCTTCTCGTTTTTCTTTGGGGTCTATTGGGTCAACCAAGGATAATTCTGTGGCCATATGATATCTATCATAACCTAGACGCGTGGCCTCCCATGTACGAAGGTTTCCTTGAGCACTTCCCAAAGATTCTAATTTCTAAAATAGTTTTTGACTATACCTTTATGTAAGGTGTTATTGTGAGGTGATGTCCACGGTTGGAACATGAGTCACATTTGGTATATATTTGTATCCAAACTCACAGCATATGTGTTGTTGTATTTTGCACGACAATTGTTGTAATAAAGTTGTAGTTATTTTCTGTACCATGTATTTGACGACTCAGAATGGGTTGGGTGGAATGAACCTATTTTGGGGTCGTTACACTTTCTGTCGGGGAATATTCGTACGACGGCGCAGCCATTTGTGGGCCCCATAACAGAATAACTGTCGGGTGAAGAAAACGACAAATTTGAGTTTTTACAAATAACGGCGTAGTTGTTACCGTTAACACTGTTGGAATACCCGGTGGTTAAAATACAGTAATACGCGTTATTGCACAGTAGCACACGGTATTGCATAGTATTTTTGAAATTATTGATTCTTACGTAAGAAGGCACTACTCAATAATTGTTACAGTAATTACTGTTCAATATTTTATTTTATTGATTCAATAATTGCTACGTTGGAATTTTGTATTATTGTTGTTCAATAATTGTTGCTGCACAGTATTTTCTATTATCAGATCAATAATTCATATTATTTGAATAATATTATTAGATAGCATTATTGGCAATGTCTAGAAAGTTCTGTCTAAGGAGAGGTTTGGTCACCTAATTGCGCGCCAATAAGGATAAATCCTTATTGGAAAGCCCCCTCTTTCCTGGGAACGGCCTGGTTGTCATAAATATAATTCTGTAATATTATTTGTGAATAATTAATTTTTGATTCATATGATAAGGAAATATTTATATTATGTGGATATAAATGAGGGATATATTTTTGTGGTTAAAAATGAAGGAGTTAATGTTGATGTTTTTATCAATATTTTTGTCGGAATGGAGGTATTAAAAATCAGGGTTTTTGAGATATTTTGCGGGGGTTATAATTTTTAATCCGACCGTTGGATCGTGGTAATTTTTGGATATGTTATACATATATAAGTTGAGTATATGCCCACAAATTTTGAACCGTTAAAAATGAACGTATGATTTGTTATGAATTTTAAGAGGTGGCTGATTCTGAAATCAGGTTATAAATCATTTTTGGTGGAAAATTCTAGAATTGGTGGGCCCCACTTGTGGTTGGTGAAGAAATGTGCTTAATTATATTTCAAATGTGGTGGGTGGGAATAGTAGCAGGTAAAGCCATCAGGTTGCAGGTCAAACCTACCAAAATTTTCCTATAAATAGAGGGCTAAGTTAGAATTGAAAATCACACCAGAAACATAAGCTTTCTCTCTTTCTCTCTCTAGATTATTGAGTGTATTTTGTGAGTATTTAGATACTTGGTGAGTTGCTATTCATCAGTGCGAGTTTCCTTCAGCGTCATATCCGATATCCAATCTGAAGTGCTGCTCTTTGAGGTAAGGGATAGTAAGGGATATTATTTTCTTCTTAATGATATTATTTTCTTCAATATCATTATGCTGAAATATTGATATGAGTTTTTATCAAATTTGGAACTTTTGTGTCGGGGGTTACTATTCACGTATACGGCACTATTCACGTATACGGCACTATTCACGAATACGGCACTATTCACCGAAAAATAAAATTTTTCCTTTTTGTCCAAAATGTCTATTATGGTTACTATCTTTGATTGTATCCATGTTTTGATCTTTATTTTTGAATTCTGCTTCACAATTGATTATTATGAAGTATTATTGATCTTGGATAAACTGTTATACGAATCCCTACTATTTGTCCTTCTGTCTCATTGGATTCGTTCTCTTTAAGATATTTTTCATCATCCTCAGTCCTAAATGATGATATTACTGAATATCTTTGGCCTGTAGTGCAAAGATGTATAATTACTTGATGAATATCTTTGGCCTGTAGTGCAAAGATGAACAGGTGTTGAGATGAACATGACCGACTGATGATACAAATGAATATCTTTGGCCTGTAGTGCAAAGATGTATGATTACTTGATGAATATCTTTGGCCTGTAGTGCAAAGATGAACAGGTGTTGAGATGAACATGACTGACAGGTGATACAAATGAATATCTTTGGCCTGTAGTGCAAAGATGAATATTTGGATAAAGATGATTATTAATTGATGTTACAGGGATAAAATATTGATGATGGACTTTTAAATCTTAGAAGATAGTAGAATTCTTTCTCTACTTGACTCTTCTAATGGTTTGCTGTTTCCGCTGCAGTTGTTGATCTAAAACTTGTTGTCGATTATATTCTATCAGATTTTTCCCTGTTGAAGACTAACGATAATTTGTTTGTATATTATCTTAGTCATAATATTCTTTACTGGGCTAGTTGAGCTCACCCTTTTCCTTTTTGTTCTATTTTTCTTCTCAGGAGGTGAGAACATAGCAGGATCTAGTCGGGGTATGGAGTGATGGTTCTAGAAAGATGTTTTAGCAGTCCTCACTATTTCTGTAAAATAGTGTTTGAATAATTGTAATGAGGATGTATTTGAGTGTGGATATTGTCTAGAAGACAATATTTGTATTTAAACTCACAGTATGTGTTGTCGTATTTTGCACGACAATTGTATTATTGAAGTTGTAGTTTGCTTTCTGTACCATGTATTTGGCGACTCAGAATGGGTGTTGTATACCTATTTTGGGGGCGTCACAAACCAGGTCCGGTGTAAAACACACAGACAGGATGTTCCAACAGAATAATAATAAAAATAGAACCAGGTCCGGTGTAAAACACACAGACAGGATATTTCAACAGAATAATAATAAAAACGGAACCAGGTCCGGTGTAAAACACACAGACAGGATGTTCCAACAGAATAATAGAAGAATGTCACCAAGTATAGGGTAGACCGCGTATACAGGTTATTCCAACAGAATAATAAGAAATGGAATAACAACAGTTCTCTTCATGAATAAGAAAGAATAACACCCCTTACCGTTTTAAAGAAGAGCTGAAATAAGGAAGTAGTTAAGTAGCAGAATACTCTTCTTCTTTCTCTCTATAGTTTCTCTCTATAGTTTCTCTCTCTAGAGTTCAGTGAATTCGTAAGAAATAATGAAGGAATGAGCTGCTATTTATAGAAAAATAGAATGCATAGTAACTAATCCATGAACGGTCCAGATTGATTACTTTAATCTGACGGTCCATATTTAAAGAAAAATCTTTTAAATAAAATATAATATATTCTATTTATAGAATAACTTTAATAAAGTATTCTGTTTTATATAAAAAGATGTTTCTGTTTTATTACGTTAATAATACAAATAAAACAAAACGTCATTATCGCTCAATAATTCATATTATTAACTGACAATAATTGAATCAAACTGAGTGACTTCTCACATGAATATTAATAATCAGTACCGTGTGCTACTATACAACCATACGTATTACTGTACTTTTACTACCGAGTAGTTCAACAGTAATAATGGTAAAACTTCCGCCGTTATTTTTAATAAAATATTTTTGTCGTTTTCTCAATCCGACAATAATTCCGTTGTGGAGTCCACCAATGATTATGTCGTTGTACGAATATTCCCTGTTAAAACGAATATTCCCCGACCAATCGAATATTATATAACAACTTGCGTACTTTGTAAAATTTATAAATATTACCCACAACTATAACATTATATCAAATAAACTCCATAATATTCAAAAATGATATTTATAAATTCATCTTTATTTATAAAAGTTGGGGTCTTACAACCTCCCCTTCTTATGAAATTTCGCCCTCGAAATTAAGGTACGTACCTGGTATGTCGAAGAGGTAAGGATACCTTGATTTCATTTCAGATTCTAACTCCCAAGTCATTTCCTCAACATCGTGGTTTTTTCACAAAACTTTGACTTGAGGTATAACCTTGGAGCGTAGAATATGTTCCTTCTTATCCAAGATTTGAACATGAGCTTCTTCATACGTCAAATTCTCCGCTATTTCGTCCTGTTCTAACTCAATACTGTGGTTCGGGTCTTCCACATATTTGCGTAACATGGATATGTGAAAAACGTTATGAACACGAGACATACTTGTTGGTAAAGCGAGTCTATAAGCTACAGTTCCTACTCGATCGAGGATAAAAAATGGACCGATGAATCGAGGATTGAGCTTTCCTCTCTTTTCAAATCTCGTAACTCCTTTCCATGGAGCAACACTTAAGAACACATGATCTCCTACATCAAATTCCACGTCCTCTCGATGAAGATCAGCATAACTCTTTTGTCGATCTTGTGAGGATTTTATACGTTGTCGGATCGTTTGAATCTTTTCTGTAGTCACACGTACCAACTCTGGTCCCAACAACGTTGCTTCACCCACCTCATCCCAGCATACTGGAGAACGATATTTTCTTCCATACAATGATTCGAATGGAGCCATGCCAATACTTGCTTGATAACTGTTGTTGTAGAAAAACTCCACCAATGGTAAGAACTTGTCCCAACTTCCCTTGAAGTCAAAGACACAGAGTCTTAATAGATCTTCAAGAGTTTGAATAGTCCTCTCTGATTGTCCGTCCGTCTGAGGATGATATGCTGAACTAAATCGTAAATCCGTGCCCATAGCTTTTTGTAAACTAACCCAAAAACGTGAAGTGAATCTTGGGTCTCGGTCAGAAACTATGGATACTGGCATACCATGCAGTCTTACAATCTCGTTTATGTACATACAAGCAAGACGTTCAAGTGTATAAGTTTCTCGTATCGGTAAGAAATGAGCAGACTTGGTCAATCTATCAACAATGACCCAAATCGCATCAATACCTTGAGAAACCCTAGGAAGACCGGTAACGAAATCCATGGTAATGTGCTCCCACTTCCATTCTGGAATTTCAAGTGGTTGCAATGGACCTTTTGGTACTTGATGCTCCGCTTTGACTCGTTGACAAGTTAGACACCTTGAGATAAACAACGCTATCTCTCTCTTCATATTGCTCCACCAAAATGTATGACGAAGATCATGATACATTTTGGTACTTCCAGGATGGATTGCAAACGGTGTGTTGTTCGCCTCCATCATGATTTCATACTTTAAATCAGGGTTGTTAGGAACACAAAGTCTGGAGTTGACTCGAAGTATTCCTTCTTCATCGATTCTTGCTTCCGGCATAGCACCTTCTTGCACTTTCTTCCTCATACGCATCAGCTCCAGGTCTGTAGCTTGAGCAGCTTTAACTTTATCGATTAAAGTCGGTTCTACTCGTATATTCGCCATCATCACATGGGTCCCTGGAGTCTTTAACTCTATCTCCATCCTTTGCAAGTCACACAAAATGGGCCTTTGTGTTGACAATATCGCACTCGTACTTGCATATGATCTTCTACTCAATGCGTTAGCTACCACGTTCGCTTTTTCAAGATGGTATTGAATGGTATTATCATAATCTTTCAACAGTTCAAGCCAACGTCGTTGTCGCATGTTGAGTTCCTTTTGAGTGAAGAAATATTTAAGGCTTTTATGATCCGTAAAGATCTCCACCTTCTCCCCATACAAGTAATGCTTCCAAATTTTAAGTGCAAAGACAACAGCTGCCAACTCTAGATCATGAGTAGGATAATTCCTCTCATATTCCTTGAGTTGTCTTGATGCATAGGCTATGACTTTTCCATGTTGCATGAGAACGCATCCCAACCCTTTGCTCGAAGCATCACTGTAGATGACAAATCCCTCCGAGCCAGATGGTATTGTTAGAACATGTGCTGAAATGAGTCTCCTCTTGAGTTCTTGAAAACTCTGCTCACATTCTTCGCTCCAACCGAACTTTGTATCTTTCCGAGTCAGCTGAGTTAATGGAGTAGCGATTCGAAAAAATCCTTCCACGAATCTCCGATAATAACCAGCTAAACCAAGAAAGCTACGTACTTCGGTCATTGATTTAGGTTGCTCCCAGCTTTGAATAGCTTCAATCTTTGCCGGGTCAACCGATATTCCACGACTTGATACTACGTGCCCAAGGAATGCTACCTCCTCCAGCCAGAATTCGAATTTCTTCAACTTGGCATAAAGCTTGTATTCACGAAGCTTTTGGAGTACCAGCCTCAAGTGTTGCTCATGATCTTCACGGCTTTTGGAATAAATAAGGATGTCATCAATAAAGACGACCACAAAGTGATCCAAATATTTCTTGAATACCCTGTTCATCATATCCATGAAGGCAGCAGGAGCATTAGTCAATCCAAAGGACATGACTAGGAATTCATAATGCCCGTACCGAGTTCTAAAAGCCGTCTTTGGAATATCTTCAGTTCTAACCTTCAGCTGATGATATCCAGAACGAAGATCGATCTTTGAAAAGAATTGTGCTCCTTGCAACTGGTCAAACAGGTCATCAATACGTGGCAATGGGTACCTGTTTTTGATGGTGACATGATTCAACTCCCGATAATCAATACAAAGTCGCATACTTCCATCTTTCTTCTTCACGAATAGCACAGGAGCACCCCAAGGAGAAGTACTAGGACGAATAAAGCCAATGTCTAATAATTCCTGCAGTTGGATCTTTAACTCCTGAAGTTCAATAGGAGCCATTCGATATGGGGCTTTGGAAATGGGTTTTGTACCGGGTTCAAGGTCGATACAAAATTCAATTTCACGCTGTGGGGGTAGGCCAGGAAGTTCTTCAGGGAATACGTCAGGGAATTTATTAACAATAGAAATATCATTCAAAACTGACGTATTTTTATTTAGATCCGTGACATGAGCTAAGAAAGCTTGACATCTGTTTTTCAATAAACGAATAGCTTTATGGCTTGAGATGACAGTGATTGATTTTAATGGTTTGGTTGCTTGAATTCGCATAATAGGTCGATTAAGAATATGAAAGCTAACAACCTTACAAAAATAATCAATTTTTGCATGATGAGTAGTTAACCAATCAATCCCTAGAATCACGTCAAATGCAAGTATTTTTAATGAAATCAGATCGACAGGTAATGTGTGGGTACCAACTTGAACCAAACAAGACTTATAAACCGTGGATGTAATGAAGGTTTCTCCCAATGGAGTTTCAACAGATATATCAAAGTCTAATTTCTCCGGAATCAAATTTAATCGATGAGCGCAAGTAGGAGAAATAAAAGAATGGGTAGAACCGGTATCAAATAAAGTATAGACTTCGTTAGAGTTTATGATAAGCTTACCCGTGATGACCTCATTCGGGTTCCTTGCTTTCTGGGAGGTCACAACAAACGCTCTCCCTTGCACTATCGGTTTTGACTTTTCTGGGACGGCCTTTGGTGTCGCCATCTTGGCTGAACTTGTTTTTGGTAAACGACAAAATCGAGCTAAATGACCTTCTCTTCCACAATTATAACATGCTTTAGACGGTATCGCGCAGTTTGGACTGATGTGCCCCTCCCCTCCGCATTTGAAACATATGATAGGTGGTCGTTCTTCTTCCTTAACAACGGGTGCTGGTGCCGACGTCTTTCCATCATTGTTGAATCTCCTCTTCTTGAAATGACCATTCTTATTGTTTTGGCCCTGATTACCACCGAAGTGGTTACCATTTCTGGCCTGTTGATTCCCTCCACGCTTGTTGTCACCGCTTCGATGACCGCTCTCACTAGTATTATCATTTTGTCGACTGCTCTCTTTTGGTTGCGTTGACTCGTTATCGCGCTCCACTAACTGAGTCCTATTCACAATATCTGAATACAAACACAGTTTATGAGAAATAAGATGTTGACGTATCTCAGGTTTCAAACCTCGCAAAAACATTCGCGTCATTCGCTCTTCATTATCCACCAAGTGGGACGCAAACCGGGACAACTCAGCAAACTTGGCTTCGTACTACGACACGGTCATGTTGTTTTGCTCCAACTTGATAAATTCCACCTCCTTCATGTGACGAATACTTTCAGGAAAGTATTTGTCGTTGAACAACTCTTGGAACTTCTCCCAAGACATCTTCAGCGCGGCAGGTTGAGTACGCTTAATCGATTCCCACCAGTAATCTGCCTCTCCTCGCAACATAAAGGCGGCAAAGGGAACCTTTTGCTCCTCGGAGTATCCCAAGACATCAAATATCTTGGTAATCTACTTTATCCATGTTTCCGCTATAAGTGGTTTTGGCTCTCCCTTAAACTCTGGTGGTCCCAGCTCCTTGAACTGTTTAGCGGTGACCGTCCGAGAGTTTTCAGTGTTTCCACCTATATTTTGGACAGGAGCCGCTCTCGCCTGCTGTTGCATGAACTGCATAAAGTTTCTGAACATTCCATCATTCATCATCTGGTCAGTGTTGTTGTTTGCATGAGGATTGTCACTTTCCTGATGCACATTATCCTGATTATTGATATGTGGTGACAGTCGCCTGTGCTCCATTGCTATTCTCAACATTCTCAGATGTCATTTTCAGATACTGCCACAAAATAAAAGTTAATTGATATGTCATATATTATCCTTATATTATGACCGACCAATTAAATACCATGCAAATAAACTTAGGTAGGTCATACTAGCGAAGAAATTCCCCGTCTCTCCCCTCCTAGTTCTATTCTCACATCTTAGCCAGGGATCATATCCCTAAGCTCTGATACCAACTGTGACGCCCCCAAAATTAGGTATACATCACCCATCTTGGGTCGTCAGATACAAAGTACAGAATACAAATACAACTGTCGTGTACAATACGACAAAACATAAATTGCGAGTTTGAATACAAATATTATCTTCTAGAGAGTATTCATACTCAAAAGGAGTCCTCATTACATTTATTAACACACTATTACATAGAATAGTGAGGACTACTAACTAATACTATCATTCGAACCATCACTCCGTTCCCCGACTTGTCCCAGCTATGTTCTCATTTCCTGAAGAGAACAGTGAAAGAAAGGGTGAGCTCAACTAGCCCAGTAAGAAATATTATGACTAAGATAATGCAGAATAAATTATCATTAGCCTTCAATAATACTAAACTGAAAAAATATAATAGACATCAAGTTTAACTGCAGCGGAACAAGCAATCTATTAAAAGAGTCAAGTAGAAAATAAACTCTACTATCTTTTATGATTTAAAATGTTTTTCAACACTGTTATCGCTGGGACTCATCTTAATAAAATAATCCACATCATCGAATCACCCCTGCACTACGGTCAATGATATTCGTGTATTCATTAATGGTCATGATCATGCCAACAACTGTCCATCAACGCACTACGGGCCAATGAGGACTTTTACCACATCATTTGTAATATTACGGTCATGATTATACCGAATAATCCCTGGTCATAATCATACTAAGTCCATCTATGCACTACAGGCCACAGATGACTTTTAACATTTTATAAACATGAGGATGATGACAATGATATAAGAATTCAATAAAACAAGTTCAAGAATTAATTTATCCAAGAATTAACAACGTCCAAATTGTCAACATGATACTGCTTTGTGGAGTAAAATTCAAGAATGCTTAGAAGAATATTTTCATGAAAAGATACTGGATGAAATGTAATTATCAAGGACATTCCACAAATTTCATGGAGTATAGAAGTCAAAACTTAACTAACTGAGTACAATAAAGAATGGAATAACAAAAGAAATCACCATGCATGCGATAGACCGCACAGACAGGTTATTCTAACAGAATAATAAACAATGGAACCAGGTCCGGCGTAAACGCACAGACAGGATATTCCGACAGAATAATAAATAATGGAACCAGGTCCGGTGTAAAACACACAAACAGGATGTTCCAACAGAATAATAACAAAGACGGAACCAGGTCCGGTGTAAAACACACGGACAGGATGTTCCAACAGAATAATAATAAAAATGGAACCAGGTCCGATGTAAAACACACAGACAGGATGTTCCAACAGAATAATAATAAAAACGGAACCAGGTCCGGTGTAAAACACGCAGACAGGATGTTCCAACAGAATAATAGAAGAATGTCACCAAGTATAGGGTAGACCGCGTATACAGGTTATTCCAACAGAATAATAAGAAATGGAATAACAACAGTTCTCTTCATGAATAAGAAAGAATAACACCCCTTACCGTTTTAAAGAAGAGCTGAAATAAGGAAGTAGTTAAGTAGCAGAATACTCTTCTTCTTTCTCTCTATAGTTTCTCTCTCTAGAGTTCAGTGAATTTGTAAGAAATAATGAAGGAATGAGCTGCTATTTATAGAAAAATAGAATGCATAGTAACTAATCCATGAACGGTCCAGATTGATTACTTTAATCTGACGGTCCATATTTAAAGAAAAATCTTTTAAATAAAATAAAATATTTTATTTATAGAATAACTTTAATAAGGTATTCTGTTTTATATAAAAAGGTGTTTCTGTTTTATTACGTTAATAATACGAATAAAACAAAACGTCATTATCGCTCAATAATTCATATTATTAACTGACAATAATTGAATCAAACTGAGTGACTTCTCACATGAACATTAATAATCAATACCGTGTGCTACTATGCAACCATACGTATTACTGTACTTTTACTACCGATTAGTTCAACAGTAACAATGGTAAAACTTCCGCCGTTATTTTTAATAAAATATTTTTGTCGTTTTCTCAATCCGACAATAATTCCGTTGTGGGGTCCACCAATAATTGTGTCGTTGTACGAATATTCCCTGTTAAAACGAATATTTCCCGACCAATCGAATATTATATAACAACTTGCGTACTTTATAAAATTTATAAATATTACCCACAAGTATAACATTATATCAAATAAACTCCATAATATTCAAAAATGATATTTATAAAAAATTCATCTTTATTTATAAAAGTTGGGGTCTTACATCTGACGACCCAAGATGGGTGATGTATACCTAATTTTGGGGCGTCACACAATATATGAAAAAATCAAAAATAAAATTTGAGCATTAATTTGTCATTATTAATCTCGGCGAATTTCTTGTTAGCCTCCTCATTTTCTTGGTTCTTATCAGGATGATACTTCAATGCAAGCTTCACGTAGGCTGTCGGGGGATAGAAGGGAGGAGAGAGAAAGTGTTAAATTAAAACACTCAACTAAATTAAAGGGAAGAGCATGCACTAATTTTGTAAATAAAACTTAAAATACATTAATTGTGTAAATATTTTATGAGTGCACTATTATTATAATAATTTTTAAAAATATAATAGAAAATGTAATTGTTCCTATTGAATTAGTGATATTGACATTATACAAATTACAATTGAACACCCCATAATTCATCATAAAAGTAAAGTATCTTTTCAGAAAGATATATAATATCAGAAATGTAGGTATTTAATAGAAAAAATAAAATATATTTGTCTTTGTATTAAAATGTGAAATGCTAATGCAACTAATAATTCATGAGTAATTACTCGCAACGTGACCTTAAAGCAACTTGAACTTATGGTATCAAGTTTAATTTTTGGTTAGCCTTCGCATGTTAAAAACTTCATTTTAACCTTTTTTTTTAAGTAAGAATATTTAAAATTTAAAATTTAAAATTAATTTGATGTATACAATCATAATTATAATTAAATATTTAAATAGTAGTACTATTAAAAAAATTGTTCTTTTTAAAATTTACAACTATCAAATCAATTTTTAATTTTAAAAATTCATAAATTGATTTCAATTTGGGAAACCAAATTAAAACAAAAGTTAGGCCATCATTTTTATATTCTTGAAGACATACCATATGGAAGTGGAGAAGAAAAAAACAAAATGAATTGAAAAGTAGAAACTAGCCTTTTCTAATGAATTTAACTTTTCTTATACTGTATTGTTTGTTATTAAAGGCATAGACATTTTTATTTAAATCTATATTTTTATTCTAAAGCTATTAAATATATTATCCTTTAGTGCATCTAGAGACTTAATACATGCTTTAAAAAAACATAATAAAATAAAATAACTGCCAAAAAGTGAAGTGACTAATTGTCTAGTCTATTCTAGTGTAGACTATGGACTAGCAAACTAGCATTTTGACTTTTCATATTAAGTTAATGTTTTTATACACCAATTATTAATCAATCAAAAATCATAAAACAAGCCAAAATTTCAACAAACATCACCTATCCATGAACAATAAGTCTACGCCGACCGCTTTCTTCCCGGTCGGTTAGTGACCGGTCCAAATTTTTATTTTTATTTTATTTTTTGCTTTTGACTCCTAAATAAGGAATAGTGCTACAGACACATATTATTTTATAAATATTTTATAAATTATTGATGTGACATACTCCATCTTAGCGTTTTGATCAACAAATTATTTTAATGTAATTTTCGATCCCGCACAATATGCTGAGGTGGAGTATGTTATATCAACAGTTTGTAAAATAGTTTATGTATCTAGCATTATTCCTAAATAATTAATGTGATTTATTGAAACTGAAAATTTTACAACATGTAATGATTTAAGTGTCATTTGAATACATGTAAAAAACAGGATTGTACCGTCTGTACAATCTTGTCTTTTACGTGTATCCAAATGATATCTAAATCACTGTATTTTATAAAAATTTCAATTCCAATAAATCACATTAATTATTTAGTAGACAAAAATAAAAAAAATTAAAAAAAAAATAAAAATTTCGACCGGTCAGTAATCCGATCGGAGTAGAAGGACTCATCCATGAAAAAAAGACTTCAAATAAAAGTACAATAAAAAGTCAAAAAAGAAATAAAGAAAGAGGAATTGAAAAAAATTCATTTTGTTGTTACATTCTTTACTTGATACATATACAGTGTAATATTAAACACTTGATGACCCAAAACAATAACACCAAATTAATAGGGTCTCAATTTATATATATATATATATATATATATATATATATATATATATATGAAAAAAATATATATATACAGTATAGTACATAATTGTTTATGGTGACGATTTTTTTTAGACTATGATGACGGTTGGCGACAGTTGGTAACCGTTGCTATAGTCCAAAAAAAGGGTCACCATAGCACAATTGTGTACTAAACAGTTGTGTATATACATATAGTCCGTGTGTGTTGTTACTTTTAAATCTTTGTCATTACAAGTTGATACAATTAGAGGTGAGGGATTCAAACCATCAGATTATTACCATGCAAAGTCTGAGTAATACCATCTCAACTCTCGGCAAACAAAAAAAAAAAAATCCCAAAACAGGTTCAACATTCAACATTGTTTCTCTTTCTAAGTTAAACAAACAAGAAATAGTTGACAGATTCTTCTTGCTAACCCCACAAAATCCACCCTATAAAATCATTAATTTCCATTATCCTCTCCACTCATAAAACTAAGAAAAACAATCCGATCTCTTTCTTCTAGCTTTTCTCAAGCACTAAAGAACAACTTACAGAGTTATGGAAGGTTCCAAGCTAGCCACATTTGTCGCCATCTTCATTATGGTTCTTATTGCCTTCTCCAGTTTTGAAGTCACGGCTGCAGCTACGCTTGAAGATAATGGAGCACCTGCACCATCACCAACAATACAAAATACTGGGGTAGCATTAATTATGTGTATGGGCTGTACTTGCTGCAATGGCTTCTCTGGTTGCACTTTTCTTTTAAATTTTGTTTAATATCGTTCTCGGGTACTCAAGAATTAATCTATCTTTTTTCTTGAACTTGTAATAGTCGAAGCATTGGAAGAGTGCAAGGTGTGTGAGAGATTATTTCGGAAGTTCAGCATTTCATTCAAGGTTCAGTCCATATATGTGTTTCTGGATGAGAAATTAAAGAAATACTAAGAGCTACCCTCTAAGATATAGACAACATAAAATATCAGCTATGGAACTATAGCATAATAGCAAGCCGTAGTGAAACCTGCCCTGATATTCTTTGAATATTTAGACATGCAAATCTCCAGAACTAGACGAGCACTCTTTTACCTTTTGTCTACCTGGCTGGATAAGTTGAGATGGGGAACTCAGGAAGACGGCAAAAAGAGGAAGGGGGAAAAAGAAACAAAAACAAAAGAGTAGGCAAGAACTGTACGTTATAACATATATTTGTACCAGAAAACTAAAAATCTGGACTTCCTGCATGTACTCTTTCTCATTCTCTTTCTTATAATGTTTATCCATGTTTAGAGTTAGACAAAATTCAGTGTTGCTGAAAATCAGAAATGGACTAAAGAAAGAAGCTCATGCTCAGCTAAAAGGATAGATACACTTGCAATTTTAAAGAATTTCCACCACAGAAGTATGTCCGTGGACATACCTTTGTCCTTCCTAAATTTAATTACCAAGTCGGTCTCTGGCCAAAGTTATACAGAATTGGGATTAGTCAGCCAATATTGGACAACAATATCCAAAATTGCTTATACGGAATTGGGATCGGTATGCCAATACCAACATCTTATGCAACCACTCCTCAATATGCTTTAAACAACTAAAAATAGAGACCAAGAGTTAAACCAAGTAAAGCATATTAGAAGTCCAAATAAATCTCATGAAATCGCAGAATTGAATTGTTTGAAATACCCCTATAATCTAGTACATTTCATAAGTCCTCCAATTTTAAAGAATTTCCACCACAGAAGTATTCCTCTGACATATCTTCACCCTTCCTAAATCTACTTACTAAGTCTGCTCCTACCAGATGTTATACACTGCAGAATTGGGATCACCCAACCAATAACCGACACCTTGAGCAACCATTTTAAAAATTAGAAGTGCAGGAAATTTCTTTAGAAACACTTGTTTAAAAAAAGAGAGGAGCATAAAAATTATGAAAAACGTTGTCTATCAATGAAGTCGAAATACAGCCAACTAAATATAGCCAATTAATTCATAAGAATCCAGTAAATGATGAAACAAATTCTAAGTTTAATCCAATCGTAGGATTTTTAGGTAACATTATCATACAGAGCAGTGCAGTTTGCTGGCTGGCTATAATTTACAATAGGAACTTATAGTACTTAAAAACTTTTTGAAATCATCACATGCTATATATAAAGATGAAATACATCGGAAGAAACTAAAACTTGCCTTGATAGAACCTTTCAATTATTCACTTCTCATCTGGTGCCATTGCCAATTAGTCCAGCCTGGTACAGATTGTAATGGAGTGAGACATAAAAAACTAAATTGACAGCCAACTACCCTTAAATTAGTTTTCTTATTGTCAAACAGACAAGAAATAGTTGGCAGATTATTATTCTTAATCCACTAAGCCCACCCTATAAAACCATATTTCCACTCACACACGCTCAAAATACATATCAACAATCACCTTAAGCAAACATCAATTCTTTTCTGACTTTCATCAAGCACTTGAGAGCTTACTGAGTAATGGAGGGATTGAAGCTCACCGCAGCTCTCACCATCTCCCTCATGGTTCTTATGGCTTTCTCCAGTTTTAGAGCCATGGCTGCGCTTGAACATGTTGTAGCACCTGTACCATCTCCTACAATGGAGAATGCTGGTGTAACACTGAGATTGCCAACTATACTTGCTGTTATGGCTTATCTGATTGCCTGTTTCTATTAACTTTAATTTAATGTTCTGGAGTACTTTTGAATTCTATATCTAAGTATTACAATATTTTTTAATGCAAATCAGGCTCCATTTTCACTTTGAGCTTTGTTTTAGCATGTATACATATACGGACAGAGAAACTGTGCGTGTGAGAATTATGTTATACAAAATCTATGCATAATTTGCAACGTTGCAAGTCATTATCTACAAACCTGAACCATGAATGATCAGAATGACAAGACACATTATGAAATTTTCTTTAAACAAACCAAAGGAAAGCCTAGCTAAATAAGAGTTGTATCGATGATGTTTTTAGTTAACGACTGATAATAAAGGCAGAAGACTATGCCGAGGAATACTGCAGTACAAAACACGTGTTCAACATGAATTATGCTTTGAAATAAGCTACAGTGCATCAACCTCGCGGGCCAAACACAAATAGTTAAAATAAGGGATTATAGTTGAGTGATTACAGATTAATTATTTTAGGACTAAAATTTAATCAGGAAAATGACTAGATAATATCAAAGAGTACATTATTTTAAGGATTAACCAGAAATGAAAATAAAGAGGTAAAGAACAAAAAAAATATGCAGCAGAAATAAATGCAGGTTTGTTGGTATCCCTAGATCAGAACATGGTTGCAGTTAAGAACATCACAGTATTTCTTTTAATTTGACCCATATGATTCTGCCAGAAAATATGGATTTTTATAATATGAAAATTGCCCTAACACAACCACTCCCTTAAATAGTTTTCAAACTATAATGGCAAAAATCAGTTCATAAATTTCTAATTGTATATTGAGATAGGGAAAATTGACTGTAAGAATCAATGAAATCAACATGCAGTATGCTGCAAGCTAATATCACAAGTTCAACTTCCTATTGTTAACACCCCAAATATAGGTGGATATTGCATTTGTAAAAATATTATTTGCTTAGTTCAATTAAGCAGTAAGCCAGTAACAGCAAGAGATGGAGCCTTTGATTGCACCCATGATACTATATCTTCTCTTGTAGCCACAAAAAGACCAGCTTTCTCTTCGCTCTGTGTAAAAGGAGCAGCAAGCTTCTGCACATGCAAACTGAAGGAACTAGCCAGTCCTTGAGAGAACTTATGTGTTCCGGCACCAGTGTTGGCAGATAGCAATTCTGGTAATGCCTCCTGGCGTTCGACAATTTTAGTAAGAGTTTCCACCCATTCTTCAAATGCAGTGTGTGCTGCACCTACTGATAGTGAGCGAACATTTAAACGCCACTCATCTGAAGTCTTAGTGTGTAATCCAGGGTACAACCCATAAACAGTTCCCATATAAAGTAACTCATGTGCTCTTTCTTGGAGATTTTTCTTTCTACATATATCAATCAAGCAATTGCAAAAGGGTCTTCGAGCCTCAACTGCGGTGCCATTGAGTATGGACTTGAACGTTTCTTTTACGGCCTCAAAGTCGGTATTTTCTTCTTCAAGCAACTTGATAAAGGCAACCAATTTCGGGTTAGCTTGTTTTAAACAATTAAAGACCTTATCTAGATCCTCTCCCTCGCAATAAGACGCAACAGAGAGTAAGCATCCACATAGCCTATCATCTGGCTTTACCCCTCTGGCGATTGAAAATTCAAAAACACGGACCAGATCATTAATTCTCTTGCTCCTTCCCAAGCATTGAATCAAACAAGTGCAACCCATAACATTGAGCTGCACGTCCAACTTGGACATTTCTTCAAACAACTTCATTGCCTTGTCAACATTTCCCCCACTTCCATATATATTCAGCATAGCAGTGTAACTCCAACTATCAGGTCTACAATGCCTTGATCCCTTCATGTCCTCGAAGAGACTCTCAGCTTCCTCCTCCAAACCAATATCAGCACACATATTCAACAATGTGTTATAGAGTATGAAATCCATTGGCCATGCATTTGACCTCATTCGCTCCCAAAGCTGCAGTGCATCACGAGCCCACCTCGCCTTTCCATAAATCTTAACAAGTGCAGTTAGAGTTTTTGCATCCGGAGCAATGCCTGAATCAACCATTTCTTCAAATAAACTCCTAGCCAAACCAGGCTTCCCAGCCCTACCCATTGCTTCCAACAATGTATTATATACAACCAAATTGGGTTGAACCCCAAGAGATTTCATCTCTTGCAACACAAACCTAATACCGTCATAATCCCCAGCCTCACCAAACATTTTCCCAAGCACCGCAAAAGCAATAGGGTCAGGTTTCCACCCACCAGCCCTCCCTCTGTCATACAAACTCATCACCTCCTCAACCTTCCCCAATTTCGCATAAACATCCAAAACAGCAGAATAAGTCACCTCATCAGGCATCAACCCAGTCTTGTACATCCTCTCAAACCACTCCACAGCCTTGTCAAAAAGGTTACACCTTTTAGCACAAGTAATGATAGTAGAATAAGTAATGTTATCAAGCTCAACCTCATTATTAATCATCTCATAAGCAAGATCCTCTATGACCTGAAACTGCCTACCAAACCTCAAAGACTTCATTACAACATTGTAAAAGATTGTTTCAATGGGAAACAAATTCTGGGTCTTCAGCCAGTTGAAGAAAAGAAGGGCCTTTTGCCAAGGTTTCAAGCTGTTGAGTACCAAAAGTGCATTTTCCCTGGTGGGTGAATGTGGGATTTCTTCAAGAACTGCAATAAAGACAGCCTCCGAAGAATCACTTTCATTAAGCTTCTTAGCAAAGAGCTTGAGGTCTCTAATCTGAGGATTATATGAGTAAGAAGACCGTTTGTGGCGCTGAAGGTTAAGCACAGAGGGCTTGGCCTTGGTGGGGTTGACCCAAGTTGATTTTGGCTTGGTGAGCAGTTGGGTTTCTTTATTAGGAGTATCAGACAGAATTGTGGTGGAAAGAGGCTTCAACTGTTCAGCTAGAGATGGGTTTTGCTTCTGGGTATCTGCTAACTTCGGAGGGGACTTGGATGAATTACAAGAAATGAAGAATCTTTTGGTGTGTAATCTTCTTGGAGAGGAAAACCCAACTTGGTAATTTGTGTGAAAGGAATGTGGGATGCTATAATGGACATCTAGAGCAGAAAAGGAAGTTGCAGCCATATGTAACATATATATATATATATAGAGAGAGAGAGAGAGAGAGAGGAGGAGAGATGTGGATTTTGAACTTACAGTTTTCGATTGCCAATCTTTGTACTCATCAAAACATAGCACGCGGCTTGTGTACGGATTTCTTGCAAAGAACTGCAATTTCTGGGAGAGAGGGAGAGAGTTTTGGTCTGAATGATAAAACTCACTCTTCCTGCTCTAAAACCCTTTGGGATATTTTTGAAACCTTATCTCAACCCAAATGATACGAGTGTATGACAGTCAAGGTTCAGTAGTACTACAATAACAATTTTGTTGGCAACTTCCTAAATTTTTACCATGTTTGAAATTACTTTATGATAATTTGTAGTAATTACTCTTTTAAGTTTTTTTTCTTAATAAGACTTGTTGTAAAGTAATAAACTTGCCAAATAAATAATTTCCCCCCAAAATACTCCATCAGTCATTAAAGTTTTGAAAGTGAGGTAATTATTATTAGTAATTTGTTAGTCTATAATAATGATAATTATTTGTACTAAAATTAAACAATTTTGTATTGATTTTTAGTTTTAAGATTTGGCAATAGATTTAGAAGGTTAAAAACAAAAAGAGTATGATATTATATCCAATCAGTTGAATAAATTAGTCGTATAATAAAAAAATCCAGCCAATTCTCCATTCTCAAGATTTTTAATTTTGTTCAAAATTTGCAAGAAAATATTGTTTGATTGTCACCTCCTCGACTATTACTTATTAGATGACTCCTTTTCTTTTTTTGCCAAAAAAAATAATAATCTAGAAAACCTTATTAACTAATTGAAAATAATAATGTAGCGGCTTTTAGCAAAATGTAATTCACTCTTGGAAGCAAAATGTAAACACTACCATAAACACATTAAAAATTAAGGTTTAAGGGGATCAATTTGCCACCCTTGTACAACAATTTTAGTCCCCACCATCCATAACTATACAGAAGAAATGATTATAACCATCTATGAATCATGTCTACTATGTTTTGGATGCAGCTTTCAATTTCTCCAGCTGCTTTCTGAGATAGGCCTGCCTTAGTTTCTCTCTACGAGCCGTGGCCTGTTCTTGCCTGCGCAGTTTGAGATCAGATACTTTTTCCCTGGCTTGGTTCACTTCGTCATGGACCTCCCTGAGAACAACAATCATAATTATAATTTTAATCATAAAATGAACAAGAAAGTTGACACCGTCTTGTAATTTATAATTCCTCCTGAAAATCAGAGTCTACCAAACTAAGGTTTGCATAGGATACATGTGCACATAATCTTTTTTAGTAACATTTTTTCTATGGATAATTTTTTTCCTTTAAAGTTTATGTTAAAAAAATTATCCAAGAAAATGCACTCAACAGATACTGCTGATTTCTTGAACTAGTCAACCACTGTACACATTCATGTCCAAAAAAAATAAAAAAATACTGTACACATTACTTAGATCTCAAGTATCTACAATTTTCACTGCAGAAAGTAGAAACAACTCAACTAAATGTTAAAAGATGCTAAAATTACTTCAAGATAAAAAGATCACAAGACTTGCCTTATCATACGCTTGTGCTCATTATTATCTACGATGCCAGCTGCCCTGCCCAGCCCCATAGAATTAGAGTTAGGCAGCACAAAAGCTTCATTTTCGCCGTCTTCATACCCTGATGGTTCTGCGGCAGAAGTATCACGGCCGTGCGGCTGCTGTGGCTCATCCTGCATGAGGCTCTTATTGGAGAAATCAACACAATATTTCTCTTTGTCTTCCTCGTCCGAGAGCTCTCCCCTTGCCAGTTTATCATACAACTCAGCTTTCTTCTCTAGAGCAGCATAGCTTGCTGATCCATCTTTGACTGCTTTCAGCTCAAGCTTGTCCCTGTAATTAATTACAAAAAAAAAATTATAAAAATAAAAAAGACCAACTCTGTTATTGAAGGCCTAACATTCTACAAGACGAACAACATTTCAGAAACAAAAAAGATATATAAGCATTCAAGGGATCATGATGTGTCAAGGCCGAATCTACCAACAAACACCCATGGTCTAACTATCACAGATTCTGCTAAAGTTAAGTTGATAAACTCATTAATGCTTTCAACATTGTACAGGAATGAAAGTACAGCCATAAATTATTTTACTTTTTCATCAAAACATTCTGATGAAAAAGTGTCTAAAGTTCAGTGCATATAATAAAAAAAATAGGAATCTGACATTTCCACATGACTTTTTGATATTTCAACATGAAAACCGTCGCTATAGACCCTATAGCGACGGTTTTTTCATATTGAAATAGAAGGCAAAATTGGATTAGATTGCTAGATGACCTGCACAATTTCTATATTGTACTGGAATATGTAAATAGTAGACAGATTAAATTTGACTCAAGAAGGAAGCATCAAGCAACACTTCCACTTCAACCATTATCTTTATATCTAGATTCTCTTTAGTTCCTTCCCCAATGTAAGCAGTTTTGTAAGAAAATTTTGTATACCGACTCATACATCAGCATCCTTGAGACTCCTGATAAATCCAACAACAATAAATGGTGCCATAATCTGAAGAATGCAATCAGCTTAGATATGACCTACATAATAATACACTGGGGGAACAGGAAGACAATTATGACCTACATAATAATAACTCTACAAACTAGAGTTCTAGTTAAAAGACAACCTGATGTGAATAGGGAAAAAAGGAACAATTTGAGAATGCAGCATTTTACAGAGAAACACTAAATTACAAGTTAGCACTTTCCAAACAAAGGTTTTAAGGAAAAAATTTGTCCTGGAGTTGAACAGAAAATTTGCATTCATGAGAGTTCAGATAAAACTTAAACCACACCCCAACCTTGAGTGGAACATGCAATATACAATAACTATATCCGTCCTACATTAACTATTGTTATTTCATTTGCTATCTGTTCCTCTTCTTTCCAATCATGCAATCCCTTCCCCCTCTAACTTAGTATGATTCACAGACCACCAATTCTTTTCCCTTTTAACACCAAGTTATACAAATGGAGCAGTTACAAACAACAAGTGGATAACTATAACAATAGCTCTAATTTAGGACATATCTAGAAAAGGTTTAGAATATAGATTAAGAATGAGAAAGAAGGAACCTATCTATGCAGGGAATCGGTAGAAGCGCACACAAGAAGATCAAAGCTTTAATCTCAAATAAATAATAATTGAACTCCTACTATTATAATTAAACTTCAAGAATAATCTACCTAATATAAAAAGAATATAATTACTAACTACAATAGTTTTATCTCTAAATACTATATAAAATAATTAATTAAAAATCCTTTAATTCTCTTGTATTGCTACGTCAGTCTCCATTTCAAGCAGACTCCTACAACACTTGAGGGAATGTCTTCTCAAACCATAGCTGGCAAAAACAATCAATCACCACCAAATTATAAAATTACAAGTACCTGATAAATTCTACAGTCCGTTAAACATAATACTTCATAAGAAACAAAATTGATTATCGTAACTGATCCAGATATAAAAAGTTAATTCCCCTCTCTGCTTAAATAACTCCACATTTGGGTATTAGCAAAGTGCCCATAATATTTCTTGACAAGTAAACAAAGTGTCCATGACTCCCCCCTTCCTCTCAATGCCGAGTTTTTCCATCAAATATCAAAACCAACTAGTACCAATGCCAAATACCAAAAGAACAGTCTTTTGCCTAATTCTTAATTTTTCGTTATCAAATTCTCAAAACCCTAGTTGATGCAAAATTGAATTCAATATAAAACAATTGACCCAAAAAAATCAAAAACAGAACCCAGAACGGAGGAGTTAAATTAGAAGCGTATAATCAAAAAATAGTAATTACTTGATAGCACGAGATTCGACGCCGGAGTTCTTGGCGGAGAAGGGATCGTTGGCGGTGATCTTCTTCTTGGCACGGTGGAGTTCGAGATGATCCAGGCCGTGAGTTTCTTTATTGGAATGTTTGGTTTCTTCCTGAAATTTGTATAGTTGGGCTTTGAGCTCGAGAATGGAGGAGGCGCCGACGCCGGCGATGGCACGGTGCTTCTTCGGCATGATGGTGGATTCCGTTAGCCATCCCAGCGATTCTACCACCACTCTCTTTTTCTTCCCCTCCTCTTCGCCACCCATTTTATACTATACGTTCTGGTGCACCTTGCAATACTATCTATCTTCTCTCTGTATCCGTCTCCCCTTGCAAAACCCCACGATAAGCTGTAAAATTAATCATCTACGAATTGCACCCTCGGTTGGGCCTTAGGGGAAAAAACTGAAATGAAAATAATAATAATAATAATAATAATAATAAGGGCTATATGTATATATATTACACAGTAGGTTGCGATCGGTTTTTAGGAATATGGCAAGGGTAAATAGTCTAAAAAATCGGTTTTCATAATCGACTGTATAATATAAAGTTGTGTACATATTTTTTAATAATAATAAATGATCCTAAAAACTAATAAACTTATACTTATTTTTTGTTTTAAACCACTAAGGTCATATATTATATTACGATGAATTATAATCTCAAAATTATTAATTTATTTAAATAATTTTAATTGCATATTTGTTTTTCATGAGATAATTTAAAATAATTTCATGTAATATTTATTTTGTTCAGAATTATTTAAAGAATTGAATAAAAACATATCATTTAAACTATTATACTCTTATCAATAACAAATATATCATATTCTTATTATTTGAATATAAATAGATAGTATAAATCGGTTTTTTTAAACAAAGTTAAAAATTAATTTTGTTCAAAGTGATAGAAATTATAATGTCTAATTGAACATGATATTAAATAATTCTACTTTTCAAGTCATATTCTACTTATTAATATCGAATTAAGTTGTAACTTAAAATAACTTATAAACCAATTTATATTTGAACTTAGAAGTCATTTTCCTGATCAAGCGGCAATTTAAAAGGGAGAAAATAATCGTGGTATACCCTCTTGCATCTCCTACTCATCTTCTCCCATCTCCAACAACATCCTCTCAACTCCATCTCCGGAAGCCATTAATGCAATTTATCTCAAACAAAGATAGAGAATATGCTTTTTATCTCAAACAACTGAATTCTCAAAGCACCATTTCAATTTCGTAAACCCTAACCTTGAATCTCCAATTCGTTCTTTAGAAACCCAAATTCATTCTTATATTGTATATTTTTTAGTAGGATAAAATGAAGTGAGTTAACATCCAACATCAAACTAAGTTGCATATGAAATAGAAATGGATGCTTTATTGATCAAAACAGTATGTCATCAAACCATGATCAGAATGTTCTTGTTTGATTGTATTTTTGCAGCCAATTTCCTAAGATACAAAGTAAGTAGCATTGCCAAACCTTGTTTTGAGCATTATAGTTTACATTGTGTACAAAAACTGTGTGATCGCCTAGAAAGATCGATGGATCAGTGGCGCTTCTTCCCAGTTGTCCCTTCCCAAGACTGTAAAACGTGGTTCACTATTTCTTCTACACCAAGTCCATGCTTCACCTGCATGCATAAAATTTACATACATCATTGACAAGAAAGAAGCTCATGTATTGAAGATCCCTTGTGCAGAACTTCTCTCTCTTCAACATAACGGACCACTAGATGCATGGCCATAAGAAAATGATGGGGCCACAGTGACTAACGCAAGATTGGAATTATGGCCATGTTTCTTATTCAGCCGAGGCAAGTGTAAGGAAGAGGTTACTGCAGGCACATGTACATGAGAGCAGATTCTCTGTCTCCATTTTCCCTGTCTCCCTTGTGTCTCCCCACTTAAATTTTGACACCTACCCTTTTACTTAACACCAATTAACTCTAAAATTAAATAAGAGGTTAAGTGTCAAAATTTAGGGGGGGCAGAGAATCTGCTCTCCATGTACAGGGTATTTGCATTCACCAACACCTTTTTTCTAGGTTATAACCTTATGGTGTGATTCAGTGTCTTGATACCCACCCCCAAAAAAAAAAAAAATTCATTTCCAACGAATAAGATTTTTACGTAGCCTCATCAATGAATCTTGACCATTACTTTAGCATTAATGCATAAATGATGTTCGGATTTGTTTTCATAATTTTGTAAAATATTAGAGGTTACCAATGGGTAAAAGTACTTGTGAATATCCTAAGGATACTAAATCAGACGCAACAAGATACGTGAAAAAGGTTGGCATCCAATCTACAGTGAACTGCTGCGACAATCCAACACTATCACATTTATTTAGCTTCCTTCTTCAAATTACAATTCACGGAAAAGGAACTGAAAACAGCTTTCTTGCTATTGAATATATAAATTTCCTAGGAACTTTGTTAGTATAAGATTTTATGCAGCTTTTGAGTGAGTAGTAACCTACCACGAAAAGAATATGAAATTTCAGAAAAAGAATGTCAAGCTTGTATCAAACTAGTCTAATGCATCAGAAAAATAAAAACATGGTCATTAAACAAACCTGAGCAAAAACAAATGGTCCACCGTCCCGCATCCTTAGTGCATCACGTTCCATAACTGCCAAATCAGCTCCAACAGCTGCTGCAAGGTCAGTCTTGTTTATTACCTACAAGTATGCAATAACAAGATATTAAGCCTTTTGAAAGTTTTTTTTTTTTAATAAATAAAAATATGATGGGTTCAACAACAGCAGCTGGTACGAAAACAACAAATCACATACAAGGAGGTCAGCCTGTGTAATGCCCGGGCCTCCCTTTCGAGGAATTTTGTCACCGCCAGATACATCTATTATATAGATTATATAGTCGGCCAGTTCCCTACTGAAGTTAGCAGCTAAATTGTCTGCACCCACATAAATGAAACATGATAGATTAGCAATCAAGGCCAGTTCAGTACCTTATGACAATCACTAAATGTCTATCTTCAACCCAATTTTTTCATGGTTTTCTTATTATCATATAATAATCTAGTTTACTGTCAGCTATTTACATGTACAATAAATATTACTGGTAGCTCCACAATGTTTTTCTGAATAATCTTTCATCTAGTACAATCATTAAAAAGCTTCAAATCTGCACACAACCCTTTTGATAACTTTTGTAAGTTCAAAAAGCTAAGATTTGCTTTTAAGTGAAAGGTTCTGATCAGCACATGGTTGCTAGCCTGCCATAATTGTTTTATTCTGTATCAGCTTAGGTTTAAAACATCCAGCTATTAAGAAATTTTACAGCTGTGTAAAGTAGGCAAGCTATCTATAACCAAGTTACCTCCCCCAGATTCACAAAGAAGCATATCAGCTTTGTATAAGTTAGAGAGCTCCTCAAGGGGGCCAAGATTAATGCTGATGTCTTCCCGAATAGCAGCATGAGGGCAACCTCCTGTCTCAACAGCACGTATCCTTTCCTCAGGAAGTGCTCCATTCTTCACCAAGAATTCACCATCCTCTTTTGTAAATATATCATTTGTCACCTAAAAAGCATTTTCGTGATAAATTATTAGGTAAAAAAGTTCACAGAATTTGAATAGGAAAATATAACAGAAGTTGTAGACATGCAAAAGGCCAGCTACACAAATTGCAATCAAGTTTTAAGATTTAAAGATTGCTAGTCAGTGTTCACAAAAAATCTGGCAGTCATTAACAGTGAAGGACAAATTGTTAGGAGTGGTAGGCCCATTTATAGAATATATGCAAAGTCAACCTGTGCATTGCAGGACTAGCCCCCAGTAGAACCATTTCTTTATATATGATCACTCAATGTCTACAGAAAGCATAAAAACCCAATTCCCAACTCTTGCACATTGCATCTTTAAGATAGATACAAACCAAGTTGAAAGATAGTTGACCACAAAGAATCATCAACTGATCAAGTACACAAGAAAGTAGATATATAGAAACGAACAATGCTCAATATAGTTACAGAATAAAGTTGAACCCAAAAAGTACCTGAAAGTATACAAATATGCTGACCATAACAATCTAACGCATGCACAAAAAATCATCACAACTTTCAGTATCCAATTTATCTTTGATGTTTTCATATTTCCACAAATCCCCTCGTACATGAGTGTGTACCTAATTACATTGATGTGAAAGAGACTTGTGGAAATAACAATTCCCTTTATCTATATCTTTCAGCAGTAACTATTATTTTGTTTTGTGACATCTAAATATTGGTTTTAGGGTGTTTATGTAAAATACATATATGCACCACTAGCCAGTAACATAAATTCTCAGAGAAAAATACTCGTGACAAGCATATGAAGCAGCTTGGACATTAATACTCAATTTGAAAAGTACTTTTTGGCTTTGGCAATGTTTACATCAAAACTAGAAGTTTCATATACTATTGAAAAGAATTCCAAATAGTTTAGTTGATCTCTGAAGATCTTATAATGCACAACTTCAAAATGAGTTAATCACAAATAAAAGAACGTCAGAGTTGAAAATTGATGGAACCAATGAATTGGTTTAAAAGCGGACACATGATTAATGAGCAAAAGGATAAAAAGAAATACAAAAAAATAAAAATTCAGACACATACCGCAGCAAGACTGTACTTGTCCCTTAAGAATTTACATAAAGCAAGCATTAAAGCTGTTTTCCTGCAACAAGAAAAAAGTTTCAATTGTAAGTCTCTAAATCACTCAGTTCATGTATATTATCGAATGAAAATAAGATTGAATGAAAATAAGATAAAAAAGGTAAAATTAAGCTAGTAGTAGTTATAACAATGAAAAAAACTTCTCCTTCCCCATCAATTCTAGATTCTGATAGTAGTCTAAAATGAGAGCACACTGAAGGTTACAACTTACAACCAGCGAATAAAACATTGTGATACAGAAATTAAAAAAAAAATGACTTTCTAGCAATTGACTGGGTAAATACTATCAAAGATAACTAGGAAATAAATACAAAAATAGGCATGTTCCAAGAGCATATGTGATTCTAAGGTTTGAGTTTGGAACTTGGAAAGAACTGGAAAGGAAAGGAAGGAAAAGGAAGTGGAGATGAAATCTTAAAAAGTATAAGAGCTTTATCAACAATCTATTACCCTACGTTTTAAAATTATACTTAGGAGTATTAGATTTTCTAAAAGTATATATAATTGGACTTATGTTCCATATGATTTCCTTTTTATTTTAGTTTGCTCTCCATTTCCTTAACCTTGGTTTTTCCCAATTACAAATATAGTGTAAAACCAAATTTCACTATTGGGGTTGGTACAATATATTATGATCTAATGACAAAAAAATATAAACACAAATAAACAGTATGAGATACAAACACACAGTATAACAAAGTCTTGGTAAATAATATTCTCTCCAATCCGAAATATGGGAACACTATTGACTTTTTGGAGTCAATTTGACATTATTTCAAACTCAAAATTGATATAAATTTAGACAATACAACTACAAAATTTTAAGCTATCTAATTCGTAATATATATTTTTCAAAAGTCAAATGAATCACATCAGTAAAAGTCCAACTTGAACTTGTACTTTGGAGGGGGAGTATAAAGGGAATCACAGTCCAGCTACTTAAGAAATCAAATGTGAATAAATTAATAGACATGATGGTGATTGAAAATGAAAAAATTGAGGTGAAATAAGAGATACCCAGTTCCAACAGGGCCACCAATACCAATTGTGAAAGCTCTTTCATTGAAATCCCTGGTGAGAAGTGGGGGTGCCCTTCTTGTAAAAAACCCAGGTGAGTAAATGGGCTCATGTGAATGTGGTGCCAGACCATCATGGCTATGGTACACCTTCCCATCTTGGCCCACCCATGATGTTGTTGAGTTCCCCTCAGATTTCCTGTTACATAAAAAACCATATTTCTAAAATAGAAAACAAGATTTAAATGAAATGAGAAAATTTGTGCTGAAAATGTAAAACTTAAGGAAGATTACTCATGGGTATGATGATGGTCATGGTCATGGTCATGGTCATGGAGATGACGATCGTAGTCATGATGATGATCTTCTGAAGCCATTTGACTCTGGTCTATGAGGTTTTCAGTGAAGAAGTGAGGCAGAGAGAGTAATCAGTCTACTCAAAACATGAACTATTATTGAGGAGGATGATGATGCATTTACAGAAATACCCTTGATTATGGATCCCATCTTGATGATGTAGTTCTGACTTTTCTATTTAATTCTTTTTTCATTTCATTTCCTTTCTGTTTAATGTCCAGATTGACTTTAATAATAACTAAAATGGTATTTGTTATTTTATCAAGTCATTTTTTTTAAAAAAATAAAAAAATAATATTATGATAAGTCAAATCAGTATATTAGACACAAAATTTGAAAAAGAAAGCGACTGTTTTTTGTTAGCCATTTGACCTTTGTCACTAACCTCACAATATTAAATTGGAAAACAGATATTTTCGTATTAAAAATTAATATATTTATATATGTCTCTCACAAAGCTAAGATTTATTCATTTTTTAAATATTTGTATGAAAAAAATTATATAAAAATATTAATTTTTTATATAAAAATATTAATTGTCGTGTATAAATCTTCAAATGCAGGCAAATACTTAGATGGGTAAATTCACTGGCTCACATGAATAGATGATCTTTACTTATTTTATTGTTTTAATGAAAGGGAAGACTTGCTTTCAAAAACACAGAAAAAGAAAAGGAAGAGCAATAATGGACAAAAAAGGAACACAAGCCAGCATTTATAGCCACAATTAATTATTTATAACAGCCAGAATAAATGAGACTTTTATGAATTGTTCCAAGAAATTATAATATGATTTCACAGCACAAAAATGACAATTTTCAGTCTAATTCCTATTACAGCTCAATATAAAATCCAACATATAAGAAGGGTACCTACTAGTTAAATCCACATTTTGATGCATGCACTTAAATGGGGTAAGAATACACAATAATGTACAATCATTTGCATAGATTATAAAGTGCAAGCATCAAAAGGTACATTACCCAATGCAAGTTATTTTTTGATATGAGATAAAATTATTTCATGTCAGTTGAAATAGTTTCCTCAAGGCATTGCTTGTGGCAAAATAATTCCCTAGGGAATTGCTTTTCCTGATTGCAGACTCAGTCAAGACCTCCTTCTGGTTGTTTTGAGGAAGCTCTTGATCAGAGGGTGAGACTGGTGCATTGCCTAATATGACTCCTTGCTTTTTCATATAACCCCATTTGTCTTGAAAGAGATATATGAGAGCCATGATAGAGATTTCTGATGTGAAAAGAATAGTCCAAAGCCTTGTACTTCTTGATGTTCTTTTATGGTAGGCTTGTAAGCCTGTGTAGATGTTGATTATTCCCACCACAGAAATTGTTGTTCCAAGTATCCAATGGAGAAAGTACCATAAACTTCGGCCTTTCTTTCCCCTGGAAAAATGAAACAAGTGAAGGGAAATAATGAATGAACTAAATATAGAAACTAACTAAATGTCATACTTTTGCATATTCAGAAACATGTATAAAATGACTTCGAGTTATGAGTTCCTCACAGTTGTGTGCAATTCAAATGATAATGATTACCTCCTTGGCCTGCGAAATCCAATCAAAGCTTGAAACCAAATGACACCATAAAGAGCTAGGCCTATTCTTTGGTGACTATTGTTGAAAGAATTATCAAAGTTTCTGATAGATAGGATTGCCCCTGCAGTGGCAAGAAGCACCACAACCACCTTCTCCATCATAAAACTAGTTAGATAGCTAAGCGTAAACAGAAGATTAGATACACACACACATATGTGTGTGAAAGTATATTCGTACATACAAATGTGCACAACTAACTGTAAAACATGACCTTCGTACCTCGTAAATACATACATGGAAGTTCCATGGGGAAATGCCAATTGTGAGTACAAGAATATATAACATGTATACGTGAGAAACAAAAATTTCTTTACTGGCTAAAGACTAGACATTGTATTATCATTAGTTATGGTTAGGATCACATAATCACACTCTTTTTCCTTTGAGCAATGTTTATGGTTAAATTTGACATGATTTATTAAACTACCACCTAATTGTGGGCTCACTTAAAGAAGAGTAGAGTTGTGGCTCGAATGATTAGTCACTTTAGTTCCTGTCGTAATTATTAAAGTGAGCTAAGATGGTGTATCAGGCATTATCAAAATTTTGATTATAATATTACCAAACTTTAAACAAGCACCACTCACTTGTAACATAGAAATCGATTATATTACAACTCTTATATCATCTTTTTATTAACGACAAAGGAGAAAAAAAAGTTTCACATGAACAAGAAATTGCAGGTACAAGAGATTACCTGTACTGAAGCATGGAAGTAGAAAAGAATTTTGAGTCTTGTTTGGCAATATTCCTCTTTTTTAGACGATCTAATTGCAAGTATCCCAACTGGCATCAAGAATCCCATAGAAGCCCATAAAAGAATTCCATGAATTGTAATATCAGATATCAGTTCAGGGCTCACCTGCTGAAGTACAAAAATTTAGTTGGATTCAGTTCCCAAAAGATTGTATAAAGTTCCATAATGTATTCAGAAAAAGAGTACGAGAGAAAAGAGCGATAAATATACCTTATCAGCATTATGTTTGATGCTATTGTGAGTTATGGCTCGGCTTCTTTCAAGGTATGAGCTTCCGACAAAAGGCATGAAGCCAAGAACAAAACTGGCAGGTATGATTGTAAGAAGTAGCTTCTGAATCCAGTACATTCTTCTGTTTCCAAGAAGAAATTGATGTCAAGAGAAACTCTTTTTTCACAAGTTCTCAACAGAAGTTGATCTTAAATATGTAGTAAAAAAGTTATAATACATATACTATAATATATATATATATATGTCATAATGGTTGAATTTTCACCCTGATTTTGCCATAACAGCATGATGAAGTCAAGAAAAACAATGTCTGGTGCTCCTTTTAGACTTTAAAGTAGGAGTATTTCAGAGAAAGTGAGTCAACTAGTGCATAAAATACCTTTCCGGTGGACCATGTCTCTTAGACATTCACCAACCAACTCACCTTTGTCCAAACACATTATTACTAGGAGCTCTTTAACACTGTCATGCCCAATGGTTCAACTGATTTTCTTAAGACGCCCCTAGTATAGTTACACCATGCAAAAAAGGATAAAGAAATAGCAGAAATCTATCTTCTTATTTTTGGCCTGTTTCTAGTTGATTATAGTTAGCTTCTTAATTAAGATGCCTTCATAATCATACATATATGCAAAAATGTATGCATTGTTTCCTTTAAACTCCAATCTGGAAGTTGAGATTACTTGATTGAGGCAAAAAGGGAGTGTTCTTTTATCACCGAGGAACGGATCATTACATACATTTCCATTGTCAAAGTATTAATCATAACAGTTTTACTTTTCAAAAAGCTAATTAAGTGGGTTTGTCTGTTTGATAAATTGCCAATTTCATATATATATATATATATATATATATATATATATATATATATATATATATGTGTGTGTGTGTGATTTGTTTTCATTTTCAGGCATAGTTAAGTTGACTTGTATATCTCTGTATGTGATTTGGCTGGTTAGAAAGTGATACTGGCTGCTATTTGCTTTACTGCTAGCTAATATATTTCACAGTGTTCTATCCAAAAACAAATAATATACAGACTGTTTTATCAAAACAATAATAATATATACACACACATTACAGAGTTCCATCTCAATGTACATACCGTCCATGTTTATCAGAACTTAACAATGATTATCCTGAAATGCATTTTTTTTTGTATATTCCTCCCATCATTGTAAGTGTAATCTTCAATTGCATCCTAATTTAGTTACTTTTTTAATAACTCTCATTAGTCATTTGAGATAAAAGTATATACTACATAATATTTCATATAGCTCATCATTTATGCTAAAGGCTAGCTGATTTGGTAGAAAAAAAAAAGAGAATAGAAAAAAAACACAGCTAAAAGCTAACTATACATAATTCCTGTTTAATCAAGAGACCAATACTTTCTTATTTTTTTCCCACCACTCCCACACCTTTCTCCCCACGTTACAGCATTAGCCAACAAAGTCATCCTCTTTCCAAACATCACATTCCGTGGTTCCTTTTGTTTCCTTCTGGGATTTGGCAATTATGGTTGAATAGGAATACCATTGTGTTTAAAGAACAGGGCAGTACCATCCCCACCCTACTTAGAGCTACTTACCACAATAATACTATTTCCATTGCTTTCCTAGGTAGGTCCACCTCTCTCAAATATCCGTCAGCCTTTTCTTGTGTTCTAAAACGTTCCTCCTCCGTGGATGTTGTTTGACTGCTAGGGATAGTACCATCAATAAGGGGGTGCAGGGGCTGATGATCAGGGGGGTTGGATTGCTGCTTCTTCGCGCTGCCTGTTGGGTGTTTCTTCTGCCGCTGCTGAATTTTGGGCTGGATCGACTTTGGCTTGGAACCTTGGTATAAAATTTCTTCTTGAAATCAGATGCAACTTGGACGGTGCAGGTCCGTCACACTCTCAGGGAAGGTAATCCGGTTGCTGACTACATAGCCAAGCAGCCGCTGTGCAAGAATCTCCTTTTGTTTTGCTTAGTAATCCACGACCTTTTGTTGCTAATCTTTTGGAAGCTGATATGCTTCATGGGGGTGTGCCCCCGTTGTAAAGGCTATATATAGCCTATTTTCTGCTTTGGTTTGTACTGCATGTTTTAATGTGAACGAATATTTCCTTTCTTTCTTTCTTTCTTTCTTTCTAAAAAAAAAACAACAATACATTAAATATCCATCACCAGACTTTGAAATTTCAGGTCTAGCAACTATAGTAAAGAATCTATTCTAGTCACTTCGTATTTCTACAAAATAACAATTCTAAATATGCTTGTCTAAATGCAAAACATTACCCTCATTTATAATGGTTTGGCGAGAACAAACAATATTGCTCCCTCCTGTTCCACAAAATGACTTGCATTTGCAAATTGCACTGGCTAATTCCAGAATACGAAATATACAACAAGTGACGGCTACCAATAACTTAACCAAGCTCCGTCAAACTCAGATTTACATCAGAGATTAATTATATCTTAATTAACAATTATAATCGTAAAAACATTATATGCTATTGAGAAAACCCGACCCAATCCAAAATTTTAACCAATAATTTAGGGTTATAAATGTCAATTGCCAAATTTTAAAACAAAGCTGGCAAAAGAGCATATAATAACTATCTGAAATGAAGTCAAAAAGACGAACTATTACTACATCCCATCAACATCAAGCATCAGACATTAAGATATCTTAGACAGTAAGTAATGCAACTTCCAACACTTGAATAGAACAACAGTGCTCAAAAAAAAATAAAAAGATAATATTTTGTCCAATCCTAGACTTCCAAAACATAATATCAAATTTATAAAAAACATCCAACAGCAAGTAAATGATAATGCTATGTTTCACTTGAGCAACAAAATTGCATAACCTCACTCCAACAAGAATTACACAAACAAGTTGGGCCTAGATGCCTTGTATGTTGTCTTCAGCTTTCTAGTTGGTGGCCTAACCTTCTTAAACACCAATGGGAACTTTATTTTGGAGTTATGGAACTGTTTGGTGCTCTCCCTCTTGCAAAGCTTGGCAGGGATGGTAGCTGTCTTAATGATCTGGATGCAGTGATGGCGGACTCTGTGGCGAGAAGCCATCTCAGTGTACATCTGCTCAACAGCACCATTCAAAGTGGTGTCACGGTACTCCTTGTACATGTTGTGATATCCAGTCCTACTCTGGTATCGCAGCCAAATGCCGTAGTTCTTGATTGTGGTAGGGTTCTTCTCAAAAATCTGCAACAAAAGCAAAAAGTTGTCCTTGTTAGAAAAGCATGCAACTAGAAAAGCACAATTGTGGTGAATTCTTTTGACAAGTCATATAGAAATAAATAGCAACAGCAATTACAATAACTGTACAAGGAACTGAGAAAACAAGTGTTAAGCCATAAAAATTAAGTTCTCTGCTCAAAAGTAACACCTTGTGCTTCATAACTGATCAATCCAACTAGTGCAGATATAGCACTCGAAACTTCAAGATCAACATACAACAGATCATGTTGCAATTTACATATAAATTTCCTTTGGTCGACGAAAATAATATAACATATACAAGTATACAATTGTCGGTACTATTAAACAAAATTTTAACCTTATTGAAAAGGTAAAATTTATTTATAATCAAGAACTGCACAAGAAAAAGGACTAAAATGTAATCCTAGTTGATACCACTCTTACTGCTTTATATTAACAGAATACATGACATTTTATAACATAGGAATAAAACACAATCCTAGTTGATCAATCCCTCAACTTAAAACCTAATTTCACAGCCTAAAACCTTGCACTTAAATCCCCTCTAATGAATCAAAAAGTACCATTTTTAAAAAAATGAAATAAAATATTAAATTATTGCTTGGCACTTGCAAAAAGAATCACATAGTTAAATTAGTTTGTGATCCTACAGGTCACACTACCTAAATAATATACAGTTTCTATAAACAAGAATCTCACCCTATCTTTTCCAAACCAATCTACGAGCCTGCCTAAACCAAGCAACAACCAAGCAACCCAATAAGCATGTTGAATACTATAGACACAATACATAAATCAGTCAATATTAAATAATTAGTATTTTGGATCCCTAACTAAACATAAAACTGTGTAATCTAGCAAAAAAATTATTTAGCATGCACAATCCTGCACCTAAATTCCTCAAACATGTACACAAAAAACTAATAATAAATGTTACCAACAATAAAGCTATGAACAGCATCAACAACAGTTTACCTCATTGATAGCAAGCATTTGCCCATTGCTTTTCTTCACCTTCTTTAGCTTCCTCAGAAAGTACCTTCACAACAAATCAAAAATTCAAATAACAGATTAAAATCATTGTTAAACATCTACAACAAATTGAACACATCTCAATTAATAATTACACAAAAGCACATGAAATAATGTTACTTTTAAATGATTATAAAGTAATGTAAGTACCAGAACTTCGATTTGGCGCGGACTTCGTTGGTGGCCCAAAGTTTCATCCGGTAGATCTTAGGATGCTCATCGGTCTCCGTCGGGAGAGCTCTTCCAACAACCTGGAACTGATGGAACTGCACAGAATCCCAACAGAAAAGAAAATTTCAGTTCCATAACTCAAAAACGCTAATTATACGCATAAAATCAAATCAAATCAAATCAAAATTAGATTTTGTTTCAAGAGCGTTTGAAACCCTAACAGCTGAAGAAGAAGCTAATCTTACCTTGTAAGTCACCATTTCCGAAGTGCTCCCTCCCTCCCTCTGTCTCTCACCGCGAGTATGTGTGCAAATGTAAAATGAGGCGTTTAAGAAAAACTTAAGGGTTTTGTTTCGAGTTATATAGGAGCTGAAGCAGAAACCCTAGATGAAAGTATTTGAAATGGGCTCGGTTCGTTTAGATTTGGGCTGGATAACCAAACCCAACTCATTTATTTGCAAAGTCAAGATATAACCCGAACCCAATTTACAACGTGAAGTTATACCCGAACCAAAATAAGAAGAAAAGTTATGTGGGAGCTTAAGACCGTACAAAAATTAATTAACATATTTTGATGTATTGACATTTATTTATATTATTTTGTGGCAAAAAAAGAAGTGAGAAAGCGTAAGTTAACCTTCAAAATGACGTCGTTTTGCATAATTAAATATTCTCTCCACAAAAAAATATTTTTATAATTTTCCAAAATAATATTATTATAAAAAAATACTGGATATAAGAGCGTGAAATAACTCTCACCTTCCGTGCCCCTCTTATTTTATATATATTTTTTACAATCATATGTGAATAAATTATGAGATATTTAATTATTCTTTTGTTTGGAACTATAGAGCTCCCTTTTTTAAAAAATAAAATAAAAACATAAGCATTTTTTGAATTTTTAAGGACCTAAAAGAGGAAAAATCAAAATTTTAATAATAATCCTTCATAAGCGATAAAACAAAATTCGTTAAAAAAATTGTCGCAAACAATTATAATGCTAAAAGTGTTGTTAAATGTAACATTTGTCACTAAATTTGTGTTGGGAGAAATTAAATGATAAATGTAATGAAAAGTATGATAATCTGGTATTAAGAAAATTATATAAGGCAGTTTATATAACTAAATATACGTGTAAAACTCTATCTAATATAAATTAGTATTTAATGTAAACATATTATGTGCATGAATATGAATACCATCAGCTTCATGACTACTTTCACAGCTTCAAACAAAAAATTAAAAAATTCAACCAAACAATGTTTTTGTGGAATCTTGACCAGGAAATAACCGAAATATACATGGGTTTTACAGCCTCTATGAACCTCACCACCTCACCAGCCGTGGGTTACCTTTGTCACACCAAGCATAATGGCAATCATTGCGAGCATAGCCTGCGTACAATTGAAATACAGATCAATGCAAAAGCACAGAGAAGACGCACCGCACACGCTTGAATATAAAAATAACAGCGAGCACAAAGAAAACACAGTCATCCACTTCTCAGTGACGGGAAAAGAAGAAAAAGTGCAAGCTTCAATTTCAATATGCAACTAGTTGAGAACTTATTCCATAAGAACTTCACAATCAGTAATGACTGTGTTTCGGTGATTACATAGATCTTTGCAGCTAGCCATCACTCACTGGAAAGATATGAAATGCACACACCATACTACTTGAAATTTTATTTAATTAATTTCAGTTGCAGGGTCTGGAAAAGTAAAGAACAAAACCGAATGCAATGGTAAAAAATAAAATGTGTGTATTAACTGAGAAGTGCGGATACAACATTTAAAATCTATATCACGCCGAAGGTCAGGTTTGCTTTTTTCTTTTAGGTCCCTGCATTTCTGGAATGAACAGAACAACTATAATATTTCTGATAAGAACTTCCACTTAAGTCACATTCTTTCCTTCTACACACGCTTTAAGAAAGTTCAAACACTGTGTAAAGTTTATCTCTACTTCTGATATTAACTTCCTTAATGGACCCCATTTTAGTTAATTAATTCTATGTAATATGGGGTAAATAGGTAAAATGGATATAAGACAAAAGCTAGAGAACCGAACTCTATGTTATATTCACTATTAAGCTCTTTTGTTGGGGGGCTAAAAGACTAACTCTCAAACAGCCATCATGCTCACTTGAGGATTTCCTCTTGCAAATACAATAAGAACTGATACATACTATATCTTTAAACTAAAATCATAGTTGAATTTTTTTGAACATGACGCTTGGCAAAGACCAATATAATTTACACAAATCCTTCAACAAGTATATACTAGGTTAGTAAATAATGAACAAGAACTGATAGATAAATACACTTACAGCTAATGTGCATGCAATGAGTCCAGGTTTTTCTCTGTAGTCCACCCTAACACAGAGAAGAACAAAAGCTCCGATATACCACGGAATGGCACCAAAAAAGAAACCAAAGATAAATCTATCATAAAAAGTAAAATAAATACAGTCAGTTACATCCACTAGGCAAAAAATGCACAAAATATCTCAAAATTAATAGGTCAACTTTGTAATCATCTATTCATCTTACAGACCATTTTGTAGTAGTCACGTCTATTAGTAAACATATTCATACCTTGCAAGAGGTTCAAAAAAGATACTATAAATAAATTAATTATCAAAGAAAAACCGAAACAAATTGTTAATCCTTCTTGAATATGTCTGTGTTCGGTACATATTGGTTAGAGCCATGAGAAGTCCTAGGACCAATGTCAGCATTTAAATTTGCTTAGCTGAAGTTTGCGGGTTAGCTTAGGCACTTCAAAGGTTCTGATATAACAGTATGTATTCGTGTAGGTATGATTGCACCCAAAAACACTTGCAAAAGTTAGTTAAGGCACAATACATCAGTATGTTCGCCATGAAATAGAGCAGGTCATGGGAGCTTATGAAACCTTGTAACCCCAATGACTGCGTTTGAGTGTCATAACCCAAAACTATGTTTGTGGCATGAATGATAAGTTATTGATAAAAACACATTTAGAAATAATTGTTTGTATAAAGTTCTTTTTAATCTAACTTGTTCTTTAGCATCTAAGGAACAATTTTAGAAGACAGTCACAGAATTATGAACTTTTCCCTCCTTCCTCTAAAATTTCCTTCTTTCCTCTACATTTCTCTTCAACTCATTTAACATTCTTCCGCTCTTTTCTTTGCTTGAGTAATACATATATATGGAAAGACTGACTGAGATCATAGATTATAGATTGAGCAAGAAAAATGATTAATATCTTAATGACTTGAACCAATTTTTCAAGTTCTTAGTCGGTGGCGCTTCTACACTGGTGAAGCTGTTTTTTCATGTGTATGTACGGATTTTGTAGATACTTTGAATAATCAGTTATTTGTTTTAATACAGGAAATGTTTTATATATGACATAAATATAACAATGTATTCCATGTACAAGTTTAACCCTCCGTTTGGTATTATAAGTAATATCACTAATCAACAACAAAAAAAAAGGATTCTTATGTGACTTACAAGAACCAACCAAGCCCAATACCACAGCAAGGAAGTCGATGCTCTAAATAAGGTCTCCCATGAGGAACAGCATAACCTATAGCAACTCAAACACTGCCAAACATAAGCAAAATCCAATGCAAAAATTGTATAGAAGGATACATAAACAATGCAAATTCAGGCTATGCAAATAAAAAATTCACATTTCATGGTACTGTTCATTAATATTCAACAACACCAATAGATACCCAAAACCAATATTCAATTGTCTAACATATTTTTATAACATCCACATAGAATGGTCCAATGCAATTAAACCACCAGCGCCAAACACCCCCCCCCCCCCCGCGGCACGCACAAATGGTAAAAATATAGAGCATTTCTCGATTTGAGCATTTCATCCATGTGCAGGAGCCACCCAAGTATTATTTGAATCTATCCATTCCAATTTGGTTGATGCCCAAATAAGGTTCCACCAATTTATTTATTTATTTATTTTTCATAAGTATGGGGATCTGAAGTAGCAAGCTTGAGGTTATTCCTCAAGGCCTTAGCCACTTCTTTCACACCTCGGATTACAACAATTATTTAGGCCCAAATAAGGTCCCACATGTATTATGACCCGACCAAACAATACAAAACTATTTGTTTAAGACTTCCGCATATCTATATAACATGTTTCACGACTCAAAAGTAAACCAAGATTGAATTCAATCTTGGTTTATGACTATACCTTACATCCAAGGCCCCTTACCTCAAAATGCTCAAGCAAAACATACCTCTTTTATATTCCTTCTACTGTAAGTTAACATGAGTTCAATTGTTTGCATTACATTCTTGTTGATTAGTTTTAAGATACCAACAATTATCTTGTATATTACTTTTGAGCTCTTGTTTTCAAATTCTTTTGGTTCTCATGACTTCAGTTTTCAAAGCAGTTTTGACAGTCTTAAGTTGCAACTCTTTGCTTACAATCACCGCTAACAATTCACTTCCATAGTTCATAACAATTGCCAGAACCACTTTGCCAATTTGCCAATTTTCCATGCTTACTGGCACGCACTTGGAACATTTTTTTTCCAAAACAACACCAAATTTAACTTTTTGTTAATAATATTCCCATAAATAATTAAATATCATTAGATTGTACTCATGAATATCTTATATCTGATTCAAGAATCATAATTAGAGAGAGTATATACAAATCTAATCAAGCTTTTAGTGGTATAGAAGTATAGAACATAT
Organism: Panax notoginseng; assembly: GCA_016801055.1. Classification (NCBI taxonomy): domain Eukaryota; kingdom Viridiplantae; phylum Streptophyta; class Magnoliopsida; order Apiales; family Araliaceae; genus Panax; species Panax notoginseng. Next base: position 232,912,001 of record CM029014.1, read on the forward strand.
ATATATATATATATATATATATATATATATATTACCTGGAACAGTTTGATAACCATGAGAATAGTAATGGGCATTTCCAGGTACACCTGGAGGAGGCATTGGCTGTGGAAAACCAATTACCGGCTGAGGCGGTGGCGGATATTGAGAGTTGATCACCCCCTGAAACGTCCCGTAGTAATACGGCGGCGGCGGCGGCGGAGCCGACGGCTGCTCACTGGGTCCGCCGTACGACGCGACGCCTCTGTTCTTCCCTTCTTCGCTCATCTCTCCGATCGAGGGATTAGGGTTTCGGATCAACGTCGTTGAGTTCGGATTCTCCTCCGTTTCTTCCTCGTAACCGATTTGGGATTTGGTTTTTAAAATGTTGTCTGTTTGATTTTGTTTCGATAAATGGTTATGGCGGTGTCTCCGCGGGTTTTGCTCATTTGACCCGTACGGCAACTGGATATGGGATTCACAATTTAAATTTTCTTTTAATTAATTATTAAGGAATTAATATTTGTAAATATCAATTTCTAAAAGAAAACTTGTCATTGCCATAACAGAGAAATTCCCAAGAAAGCATATACTAATTCAGTTTTAAAATAAGTTGATTTCTTTATTCTCTTTAAAAAATGTAGATAATTAATTTGATATCTTTAAAATATTGAAATTATGTTATCATTTACTCTTAAAACTTATATATAAAATCCATCCATATATATATATATATTTACAATTGCATGTATTATTTGGCTAATCGTCAACACCAGAACACTAGTCTTTTTTTGTTTAGAATGATTATCACTTTATTTCATCTCATCTCCAAACATATAATCAATTTAAATTTGTATAATTTTTTCTCCAAGGTTAAACTAGTAGTATAATATGATGACAACATTCTCAAATGTCAATCAAATATTCTATCCGTTTTAAAATTAAATTAAATATATAATTTAATTTTTGAGGTAGTTTAGAATAAAAATAAATAAATAAATAAATTAAAATTAATAGGCAGATTGTCTCGCATTGAATTACAATAAAGAACATTGGATTGGATTGGATTGGATTGGATTGAACTCAACAGCTAAGCACAATTAGACGATACTCGGAACTGGGAATCATATTGGGTTGTTTTGACATTCCTTGATACTCAAATATTATTATAAAGAAAAATATTTAAACAACAAACATACACTGTTAGTTCCATCAACTCCAGATTCATCCTAAATAAATACAACCCATAGGCTAAATATATGAAATAGAAAATGCTCCAATATCAAATTCACACCCAATCATAATACTACTCTAGTTATTCAGTTCTGCCTCATGCCATGTTTATAATTATTTAAGCATCGCCTAGCCTAGCCTAGCCTAGCCTGTAAAACTAATATTTTACATTACACCATCCAATAATAACACGCCACGTAAGAAATATAAGAGGAGATCAAGGAATTTGAAAAAAATTACCATATCATTTAATTTCTACTCCATTTATGATGGTAAAACTGTTTAATCAATCATATTGCATTTTAAATCTCTTGATCTCTCCTAAATTTCCTACCTGACATGCTATTTTTGGATGATGTATTATAGGCCATCCTTGTATCCCTGGTGCCATATTTTCGTGCTCTTCAATCTTTCATGTCATACTTTCTAAAACCTGGAGCAACATCAAAAGAAGCAAGTCAAAGACCTAAAAATCAAAACGCAGATCAACCTCAAGCAAAAATATGAAACTCCCCTAAAGTTAAAAATAAATAAACAATAATATGGAAAAAAGATTAAGTTAAAAGTGACGTCGCCTTGGTACTTACTGGTATCATCTTCCATTCTACCAATCTTCACTTGCAGACCTGCAGTGTGGCCGCTTTGTAAGTAAACTCTCACTTTAATGCTAAATTTTGTAAATGGGTGTAGACCAATGTTTTCTCACACCATTGGTTGGTGTATATTCTCTTAGTATTTTCGTAGTATTTAAATCCGTTTCACTCTGAATTATCTCATTTCAAAACTCTCCCCCATTAATCATTTCCATGTACAAGGAATTCAAGGTCAAAAAGATAAAAAAAAATATCAAATAAAGATATAGATATCAGCCTATACTTCATACCTCTAAAATTCATAACATTTGTCATTATAACTAATATTTCATATGCAATCATGGGCATGCTAAACTTAGGATGCATTTATTTAAATGCTTTTAAAAATTAGGTGAAATTACCTATATATATATATAAAAGCTCAAAAAGTAATGTATATGAAAAAGTATCATATGCTGACCAGGAAAGCTTCATTATATATTAAAAACAATTATTCTTTCCTCTTCCAAAATTATTATTATTGATTACATTCTTGGCATGCCAAATGCCAATGTAAGACAAACAAATTTACCCTCGTATTTCATATAAATCCAGTTTTCAAATCTATTCAAAATTTAAAATATTTCCATACACAATAAAATTTGAAGGAGACAATTCAATAATAATTTCTCATAAAAGGTTTCCAGCAATAATAAGGATTAAGGAAATTTATTGAACCATATATTGAAAAAACAATCCATTTATTGAAAGTAAATACAACATCTGCGTGTGGGGTGACGTAATACTTTAAACAACATAGGGGATGTTTGTTTTTTACTGATTGGCTAACCGATTTTGTTTTATGCTGAATAGCTGATCGATTCAGCCATTCAATGCGCTTGTTTTTTTGAAAAAATCGTCTGAATGGCTGAACCGGTCAAACATTCAAACAATTTTAGCTGAATGATTTAGTCTCATGTTTTTTGACTGAATGGGCTGAATGAGCTGTTGAATGATTTTTTTTTTTACAATATTAACTATTATATTAAGTAATATTAAATAAATTTACACCAATTTTTTTAATTTTTTTAGAGGGGTAAAATAATAAAAATCTGTTATTCAGAAGTTTTAAACATGTCAATTATCAAACAACTTTTTTCATTCAGATTCAGAAACACCCCCTTAATTTTGCAATGAAGCTTTGCGAAATGTATCTTTTACACTTCCACTGCCTTAAAATTCTAACCTTCTTTGTATGATTATAATAATTTGTGGTAGTTGACCTTTTCATAACTAAAAAGAAAATGTCTCGCAAGGTAACTCGCGATCATGATAAAATAAATTATACGATAACTCTCTGTCTGTCTATCTCTCTCTCTATATATAATTTGTTTTCTTTCTAGGGACAAACATAGCTCTTCCCTTATCCTAATGCTCATGTCTACAGATACGAAAAAAGTTAAAATTTTCAAATAGCTAAAATAATAAGAGGAATATTCATAGAAAGGTCAACATAACTAGAGGATTTAACTTAACAAGAAAAGTTGAGCTTAACTACTACCCTTTTCCTTTTTTCTATTCTTTTGGACTTTGTTATTTTATTTATGGATGTAATGCTATTTAACGAATTCCATTTTCGTCTTAAATAAGCATTTACAATGTGTGATTTAATAGTGTTATTCAATGCTTCTTGAATTTTACTAAATACATATGATCATGTTTTCTATAGTTTCATAATTCCATTTCTTTATTATGTAGTACAACCAATTGATCCAGGAGGCTCAAGGGAAGGAGTAAAGCATAAGATATATTACGGAGATAGGCCACAATGGCATAAAACAAATGTAAAATTAATCAATATATAAAAGTTCGAAAATAATAGAGATTACATTAGTTTACAGACTATAGGTAATCCTAATTCTACTTTAAATTAATTTAACCTAATTTAATAAGGAAACAATCCTAATACAAATAAAAAAAAGCTACTACTATAATTAAAAGATATATAACAAAATACCATATATTTATTTCTAAATAACAATACTAACTAATAGATAATCTCTTAATTTGCTGTTTCACAACACCAATATAATGGTTTCAACAGTAAAAACACAATCAACTCTAACCAACTTGAGCTTTTAGTCTAATGATCAGCATTGCATAAATATATCCTAGCAGATAGGCATGAAAATAAAACATCAAGTTACTAACCAAAGTTGGACAGAGAATCCAGTAGAAACTCTAGGGGTATATCAAAGCACATAATTCAGTTAAGTCTTGGGAAAACTAGTAGTGTATGGAACCATTGCATTTCATAAGAATAACATCACAAATACCTGTTTTACTTTCTTGTTTAGCATTTACTGGATCTGCTAGTTCAATTTAATTAGACTCTCGATATAGTTGTAAACTCCAAATGTGCGCATTTGAACTTGAGTTTGCTTAGTCCCTTTGCTCACAGGGTCATATAAGAACAGCTCTCTCCCATTCCTTTTCTCTGCAACAATTTGACCATTTTTCAAACACCCCACTAGCCTATCCATCCCTGGAACCGGTCCAACAGTGAACTTCTTAGTCCAAGAACTCTTCCTACCACAATCATCATCCATTGCCCAAAGGCTAACCTTCAAGTTCCTACCTTCATCCCAGTTACAGGCAATTATGGCAAACGATTCCTCAAACTCCACCATGGAATAATAGGACCTTTCTTTGTCCAGAATATCGACATCAGGCCGTGGAATCGTCCGAAACACCTCATTGTGCACATCGAACGAAACGAAAAAAGTCCCTTGATTCTCCCACCTATGTTTTAATGCTACCCAGTAAGGATTTCCCTTCACAATCGAGCCGCAGCTGCCCTGCATCAATTCAAAATCCAACTCCACCACAATCTCTCTCCAAGAACCATCATTTACTGAATACACCTCGACTTGACCCGGAGAATTAATGGACCGACTAGGCCATACAATCCTCACAACCTTGTAATCGTTGACAATATGATCAAAACCAAACCCAAAAGAAACTTCACCAGTAGTATCAAGCACTTCAATAGTGAAATTAGAAATATCCTTGACCCGTTTTGTTGCCGGGTTCCAAAGGCAAATATGGTCTAACTGGTTAGTGAGACAGAGTAAGCCATTACAGGAGCCAATGATTTCCAGTTCCAATGGACCGGCAGAGTTGGGAAATGGGTGTTTGAGATTGATGGGGTTTTCGATGGAATTGAGGCGAAGAAGAGAGGTTATGTGATTTGGGAAGAACAAGGGTTGAAAACTGTGGGCGATAAAGGATTGGCTGTTTGGGTTCATGGAATTGCGATTGAGGTGGATTGTGATGAAATTAGGGTTTGAGATTAGGGATAACCAGGGTTTACAGACAGCCCTGAATCGGAGAAGAGATTCAACAGGGAGTCTTGCGAGTATTTCGACTACCAATTCTTCTGGCAGATTAAAGCTCGACATTCCGAATCGGGTAAAGGTTTTTCATGAAAGTGTGAATTTGAAGAGAAATGGAGTTGCAGAGAGCTGACTCGGGAAGACTTTGAAAGGGCCGATCCAGTTATTGTGATTGGTAAAGAAGCCGTATTACTCAAGTTATAAAATATCTCTAATGATATTAGTGGTCTAAATAACTTCAACGTAAAATGAAGTCGTACAAATACAAATTCCAGAAAAGAAATACTAATAATAAATATGCTCTTTCATTCAAAATACATTTCAAAAATAAAGATATATTTCGATTTTTATCCCGTAAAATGACATGATATTCCTAATATGTTAGTTCTTAAATTCTTATTCTCAGTTGATTATGGTCATTACAACTACATTTCTGGTTAATATTAAGATTAACTTTATAAAAATAAAGTTTCTTAAACATTTGATTTTACAAATGTTTCTCTAATTTATAACCGGTACGGGACGGGAGAGAGGATAGATTGTTTGAACCATATTAATAAACTAGTTGTGACCTGTGCCTCCGACATTACATGAACAGTAGAATTTATCTCAAACTTTAGACGGCCCAGATGATTTATTAAGGTGAGCAGAAAATTCAAAATTAATTATTTTGTTAGATAGATATATAGAGCTAAACTTCCTAAAACTTGATTGCTCCTTCAGAAATCAACCCACATTGAAACACAGGAGCTAATGGTGATGAAGGTATATCCAACTCCAAGTCACTTGATTCATTGGTTCACATCAGTGGCAGCTATTCATATAAATAAGAATATTAAATCACTTGATGCATTGGTTCACATCAATGGAAGGATATAATTTAGGTAGCACAACGGCAATATAGATTGTGTATTTGTCCTTAATGTTGTGCAAGGAACAGCTCACTCGAAGGTTTGAAACCTTAAGCAGGATTCCTAGTGCCCAATGTCTGGTATTTAATCTCTGCTACCAGGTTCCAGGGATATGGCATTTGCAGTTAGTACACTGTCTTATATTAACCTACTATCCAGAAACTCTATTCATAACCATTGGGCAAATAAATCAACAAATAAACCGAGCAATATGAAAACCGAACTGCATAATCTTAAACTAGAACAAATCATACATCATTTATAACTTTTCCCATAAATTGTAATCACCTCAAATATTTGAGCTCAAAGAGAAGATCCAATGAAAATATAGTGAAAGGAAAAGAGAATACAAATCAAGAAACAAATCAAATGGTTCGTATATTCCGCCATATATATCCCATCATAGAAGGGAATTTTATTCAATTGGATTCCGAGAAATTTAACATACATATGGTGAATTGCAGGTAAACTCTCTTTCTCCAGGCTGATTTTAATGTATTGTCTGCAAAACTGGGCAGATCTCTCCCTTATCAATCATGCCTATCCAAAAACTTCTCTATTACAACTGAAAATGCTGCGAAGCCCGCACAGCCAACACAAGCGGCTTTTGGGCCACCTAAAAAAACAAAAAAGTATGTCGTTAGCAGTAATACATAAATACATAACTTTTTGTTTATGGACAAATGTGTGTATGGCAGCTGCCAGATGGCACAATTTTAGAACAAATAATGTTTGCATGTAAGCACGCAAGATTTTGTGTAGTAGTACCTGTTTATAGTTTTTCCTTCGCATATTTTTCTCAGCAATCATAAAATTTATATCATACTCCCTCTGTTCCTAAAAGATTATCGTTTTAGGAAGTAATTTTTGTTCCAAAAAGATTGTCGTTTTGAGTTTATCAATATACATTAGCTATTTTTTCCCTACTTTACCCTTATTTAAAGCTTCTCCTATTTAAAGATTTCTTCCCTTCCCAATGATTCTTATCCAATTCAATGTTATAATCCAAGTAATAATTGGTTGAATAAGAAGTAATTTGTTGAATTGAATAAGAAACATTGAGAAAGGAATAATTGGTTGAGACAATTAATAAGGGTAGTATAGTATTTTCGCTAGGTATTAATTATATTTCTTAATCTGTGTGCATTAACCTTAAACGACAATCTTTTAGGAACAGAGGGAGTAATATGTAAGAGTAGAACATAGAAAAAATATTGAAAATTAATGAATAAGATCTTCAAAGAGAACTGCAGAATCTAATCCCAAAGCCAGAACTAGTTTTCTGGTCCAAGACCAGAGAAATATGGTGTAAGCTGTCCAGCCAATAGTACTGCTGACTAAACTTATTCATTAATTTTCATTTACCATCTATGAGTTAGGCAAATAATTAGATGTGTACCCAAACCTTAAATTTGGTAGGATTAGGACACCAATGGATAAATGGTTATGGTAACTTATCATCTTTGACAAAAAAATAAACTAAAATACAAAGACCTTATAGCAGAACCTGGAGCACAAAGTCAGCACTTCTTTGCAGGTCCAATAGTTTCTGGCAATTGTTTATTATTGTTGAGGTGGCAATCCTAGGGGATATAACAAGAGCATAGTTCCAATCCAACCTAAACTTCACAATGTTTCAGTATATTTAACACCCTTTATTTAAATGAACTTTAGCAGAATGCTTTATACTACAAAAAAGTCTCAATATATGGTCGTAAAAATGTGAGAGATCTTTTTGAACCATCCTCAATACAAACAAGGAACACAATAACTTCAAAGCATCATCATGAAACAAGTCATACAATCTTGCAAGGGAAAAAGGAACAATTGTTAACTGAACACACTTTTAATGCTCAGATGCATTTATGTGAAGATAATGAGTCAAAAAAATGGCCAGAGACAAAAGAAAATTTACCCTTTGCCGATAATGTGCCTCCAGTTACACATCCCGCAACAACTGTGTTTGTCATGTCATGCTTTGCACGGACCTTCAAAACAACATAGAATATTAAACACCTGGATCCAATTCTAATATCTTTTACCCAAAAATTCTCAAGAGATTCAATAGAGAGAATAAAACATAAACTAGTAAAGTTTATAATTGCAGACGTACAAAGTTCCAACCCCCCCCCCCCCCTCTTTCTTCCTTTCAAAAAGTGGTTTCAGCATAATACCTTCTCAACGATACATTCAGCAGCTGAGAAAATGAAGCCCATTACAGCAAAAGTCTTGCATGAACCCCAACTCCTCCTACCCATTTGCTTTGCACCATAAATAAATTGCTGCCTACCAGTCATTTCATCCTGCGTTATAGGATTGTCTAATGCTCCTAGAAACAATCCCATGGCTAACCCAAGCCCACCACCTGCAAATACTCATCATGCATAGCAATAAATAAACCAATTCATCAACACTTAATTTTACTCGACTCGAAACTAGCCAAAACCTATTACAAGCCAATGAAGATAATAAAATACCATTTGTTTTCTAACAAAGATGAAAAAAAGAAAAGAAAAAGGAATTTTGAATTGACTAAAAAAGATTGCAACTAGTTAGGCCTACACAAGGAAAGGAAATCCATCCACCTGAATGGACTAAAATCCATATATCCTGTAATTGACACATAAATTTTTTCAGAAACGTAGTAAAACCACCACCACCAAATATTTAAAGATTTTTCAATATGCATGGTGTTTAAATGCAAATGACGGTAACATGGCATTTGAAACTAAGTTTGTGTGACTAAATTTTGCCTTTAGAGAATGTTAAGAATTTGGAAGCCTTCTATTTCAGAGAAACACAAAACAACTACACTATAGAACATAATCCTAATTCACTCAGTGATCCGGATTTAATTAGTTAGTTTTCAGTCAAAATTTCTCATTAAAAATTCACCTTGGAGCTATCAAATTCAAGGGTACATCAAACACACCCTATTTGTTTCTCTTGCTCCTCAGCAATGCAATCATACAAAACTTAAGAATTGAAACTTATATCCGGGAACACAAAATCCATAATAATTTAGTCAAAACCAACAATGGAAGAAACATGAAACATGGAATCAGAAAATTTAGTACAGACCCATTACTCCACTTGTGACACTACGAACAGCGCAATTGTTCCAAATGTCTTGGCCTCGAACTTCTTCAATCGTAGGCAATCGCATTGGCTCCACCATTACTGGTTCACTTGAGCTGTTCGGTGAGTTGTTTGTATCATTTTCTGGACTGGAACTACTCATTCTGGCTTGAACTTTGAAGAAATGTGTAGACTAACCTCAAGAAAAAGAAGAAGTTCAAATTGAGGATAAGACAGAACTACTGGTATAACTACCTTAAATCAATATATCAAAAAGAACCATGAACTAATATTATTAAGCAGTGGTCAAGAAAAACTTTTGTAAACATTATTCATACAGAGTTTTGATGGAACAGAAAGTACAAGTCAACTTAATGCTCAACCCATTTTCAGAGTACCTCTGAATTTCTCTGAGGAAATTCTTCAAACACTTGATAGGCGTCACCCAACCCAAAAGTAAAAGGACTATAAGGCAACTGGGAAATGATCTCTGCCTAGAAGGATGGTAGCAGGCTTAACAAGCTGAAACTTGGAAATTCGTCGTTTCTGTTTCCTTAAAATCTTTTCGGCTTTCTTCTTTCTGTATATATCGTTAGGCTGGGTCTCGAAGAACATCATACATAGGACCACTCGTTTGGTTTTACCATTTTTTTGGCCCAAAGTTTTATTTTATAATTACTTTTTCTTTCGTCAAGGTTGGCAACTTTGCAAGTCCATTTTGGTGCAGGGCCGCAAGTTTATATTCATGGATTGAAGTGCAAATCTAAACCTTCAATTTGTACTTTTCATCTTTTTTTTGGTAAAACTCTCTTAGAGATATATTAATGAAAAATATATGTACACAGCTGTGCAGTACACTCGGTTATAACGACAATTTTTTGGATTATAACGACGACTTCACCCGTCACCATTGTTATTCTGAGGTACGGACCGTCGCCATAGCCCAAAAAAACAGTCGCAATAGGCCGGCTGTATAATACACAACTGTGTATAGGCTTCACAAAATATGGTTATGAGTTAGTTTTGATTTTCAAAATATGATTATGGTTCCATTTAAGAACTAAAACCATATTATCCATTTTTAATATGAGTTGTATAGGTTGGAACTATATGGTTATGGTTCAAAACCATATTAACCATTTTAAGATTTTTTAACTTTTAAATAGAACTTTTAAAAAATAAAATTTGACTTTTTATATGAATATTGTTGATTGACCGAAAAAGTTTGTGTCTATTGTATGAATGTTATAACAAAAGTTCAAGAATATGTGGATTATATATATAAATTTTTGAATGAAAATTAGTAATTATTAATTTATATTTTTCGTTGGGCCTTAAGAATTCAAAAAAAAATTATTACTTAATACATTTTGCGAGGTTATTTTTTTATTACACACGTCTAAGTTAGGACTGAAAAAAATTATTATTTAAACGGCATTATTACTTTATCAAATATTTATTTATTGAAATTTTACTGTATCCCTACTGACAGAGAGAGTTAAGGTAAGGAGCTCTCAAAATTGATGGTCCCATATTCGTAATTAACGAGTCAACTTTCCCTATTAAAACTCTGAACGTCATAGTGTACAATTATTAACAATCAAATACGTACGTTTAGGCATGGTCATCACAATTCAATTAAATATCCACAAATCTAAATTGAATAGTACTTTCCAGATTACAATATATTAATTGAAGGCATATATATATATATATATATATTAGTTAGATGGAGTGCACGGGCTAGTTTGAACAACGAATTGCACATTTATCTAAAATCAAGATATTATAATGACGGCTAAATATACAAATTGTCTGCACTATAACTAAAACACATACAAACACACACAAGGTCATTCAACATGTAAATACATATATCAATCTTAATTGAAGTTATATATCGGGTACCCATCTTTAGTGAAATATTGCCAAATCAGTAAATCAAAGTAGGATTAAAGGGAGATTCTACGAATTTAATAACTTGTATTCATTCAAATTAAACAATATATGACCATCCAACATGTATACATATATACACATATATTGCAGTTTTGAGAATAACCAAACACTTTTTGAAGAAAATCATATCTGGTCATCAATTAAGCTGAATGGAGAGCGAGGATGATGTATCCCTTTTTAGCGCATAGCCTACGGGTGAACATATAGTAAGGGTATTTAGTATAAGATTAATAAAAATTAAAATTGACAATATCAGGAGAAAAAATAGTACATTCAGTCCTCTGCTCTATCTTGGGTATTAAGAATGATAAAGGACTAAAATCAGCAGTAAACTCAGAGCCAACCTTGTGACGCCCCCCAAAATTAGGTATACATCACCCATCTTGGGTCGTCAGATACATAGTACAGAATACAAATACAACTTACTAATACAATTGTCGTGTACAATACGACAAAACATAAACTGTGAGTTTGAATACAAATATTATCTTCTAGAGAGTATTCATACTCAAAAGGAGTCCTCGTTACATTTATTAACACACCATTACATAGAATAGTGAGGACTACTAACTAATACTATCATTCGGACCATCACTCCGTTCCCCGACTTGCCCCAGCTACGTTCTCATTTCCTGAAGAGAACAGTGAAAGAAAGGGTGAGTTCAACTAGCCCAGTAAGAAATATTATGACTAAGATAATGCAGAATAAATTATCATTAGCCTTCAACAATGTTAAACTGATAAAATACAATAGACATCAAGTTTAACTGTAGCGGAATAAGCAATCCATTAAAAGAGTCAAGTAGAAAATAAATTCTACTATCTTTTATGATTTAAAAGATTTTCCAACACTGTGATCGCTGAGACTCAGCTTAATAAAATAATCCACATCATCGAATCACCCCTGCACTACGGCCAAGGATATTCGTATATTCATTAATGGTCATGATCATGCCAACAACTGTCCATCAATGCACTACGGGCCAATGAGGACTTTTACCACATCATTTGTAACATTACAGTCATGATTACACCGAATAATCCCTGGTCATAATCATACCAAGTCCATCTATGCACTACAGGCCACAAATGACTTTCAACAGAATATAAACATGAGGATGATGACAATGATATAAGAATTCAATAAAACAAGTTCAAGAATTAATTTATCCAAGAATTAACAACGTCCAAATTGTCAACATGATACTACTTTGTGGAGTAAAATTCAAGAATGATCAGGAGAATATTTTCATGAATAGATATTAGATGAAGCGCAAATGTCAAGGATATTCCACAAATTTTATGGAGTATAGAAGTCAAAACTTAACCAACTGAGTATAATAAAGAATGAAATAACAAAAGAAATCACCATGCATGCGATAGACCGCACAGACAGGTTATTCTTAACAGAATAATAATAATGGAACCAGGTCCGGCGTAAACGCACAGACAGGATATTCCGACAGAATAATAATAATGGAACCAGGTCCGGTGTAAAACACACAGACAGGATATTTCGACAGAATAATAATAAAGACGGAACCAGGTCCGGTGTAAAACACACAGACAGGATGTTCCAACAGAATAATAATAAAAACGGAACCAGGTCCGGTGTAAAACACACGGACAGGATGTTCCAACAGAATAATAATAAAAACGGAACCAGGTCCGGTGTAAAACACACAGACATGATGTTCCAACAGAATAATAGGAGAATGTCACCAAGTATAGGGTAGACCGCGTATACAGGTTATTCCAACAGAATAATAAGAAATGGAATAACAACAGTTCTCTTTATGAATAAGAAAGAATAACACCCCTTACCGTTTTAAAGAAGAGCTAAAGTAAGGAAGTAGTTAAGTAGCAGAATACTCTTCTTCTCTCTCTCTATAATTTCTCTCTATAGTTTCTCTCTCTAGAGTTCAGTGAATTCGTAAGAAATAATGAAGGAATGAGCTGCTATTTATAGAAAAATAGAATGCATAGTAACTAATCCATGAACGGTCCAGATTGATTACTTTAATCTGACGGTCCATATTTAAAGAAAAATCTTTTAAATAAAATATAATATATTCTATTTATAGAATAACTTTAATAAAGTATTTTGTTTTATATAAAAAGATATTTCTGTTTTATTACGTTAATAATACGAATAAAACAAAACGTCATTATCGCTAAATAATTTATATTATTAACTGACAATAATGGAATCAAACTGAGTGACTTCTCACATAAGCATTAATAATCAATACCGTGTGCTACTATGCAACCACACGTATTACTGTACTTTTACTACCGAGTAGTTCAACAGTAACAATGGTAAAACTTCCGCCGTTATTATTAATAAAATATTTTTGTCGTTTTCTCAATCCGACAATAATTCTGTTGTGGGGTCCACCAATGATTGTGTCGTTGTACGAATATTCCCTGTTAAAACGAATATTCCCCGACCAATCGAATATTATATAACAACTTGCGTACTTTGTAAAATTTATAAATATTACCCACAACTATAACATTATATCAAATTAACTCCATAATATTCAAAAATGATATTTATAGAAAATTCATCTTTATTTATAAAAGTTGGGGTCTTACAACCTCCCCTTCTTATGAAATTTCGCCCTCGAAATTAGGGTACATACCTGGTATGTCGAAGAGATAAGGATACCTTGATTTCATTTCAGATTCTAACTCCCAAGTCATTTCCTCAACATCGTGGTTTCTCCACAAAACTTTGACTTGAGGTATAACCTTGGAGCGTAGAATATGTTCCTTCTTATCCAAGATTTGAACAGGAACTTCTTCATACGTCAAATCTTCCGCTATTTCGTCTGGTTCTAACTCAATAATGTGGTTCGGGTCTTCCACATATTTGCGTAACATGGATATGTGAAAAACGTTATGAACACGAGACATACTTGGCGGTAAAGCGAGTCTATAAGCCACAGTTCCTACTCGATCGAGGATTAAAAATGGACCGATGAATCGAGGATTGAGCTTTCCTCTCTTTCCAAATCTCGTAACTCCTTTCCATGGAGCAACACGTAAGAACACATGATCTCCTACATCAAATTCCACGTCTTTTCGATGAAGATCAGCATAACTCTTTTGTCGATCTTGTAAGGCTTTTATACGTTGTCGGATCGTTTGAATCTTTTCTGTAGTCATACGTACCAACTCCGGTCCCAACAACGTTGCTTCACCCACCTCATCCCAGCATACTGGAGAACGACATTTTCTTCCATACAATGCTTCGAATGGAGCCATGCCAATACTTGCTTGATAACTGTTGTTGTAGGAAAACTCCACCAATGGTAAGAACTTGTCCCAACTTCCCCTGAAGTCAAAGACACAGAGTCTTAATAGATCTTCAAGAGTTTGAATAGTCCTCTCTGATTGTCCGTCCGTCTGAGGATGATATGCTGAACTAAATCGTAAATCCGTGCCCATAGCTTTTTGTAAACTAACCCAAAATCGTGAAGTGAATCTTGGGTCTCGATCAGAAACTATGGATACTGGCATACCATGCAGTCTTACAATCTCGTTTATGTACATACGAGTAATACGTTCAAGTGTATAAGTTTCTCGTATCGGTAAGAAATGAGCAGACTTGGTCAATCTATCAACAATGACCCAAATCGCATCTATACCTTGAGAAACCTTAGGAAGACCGGTAACGAAATCCATGGTAATGTGCTCCCACTTCCATTCTGGAATTTCAAGTGGTTGCAATGGACCTTTTGGTACTTGATGCTCCGCTTTGACTCGTTGACAAGTTAGACACCTTGAGATAAACAGCGCTATCTCTCTCTTCATATTACTCCACCAAAATGTATGACGAAGATCATGATACATTTTGGTACTTCCAGGATGGATTGTAAACGGTGTGTTGTGCACCTCCATCATGATTTCATACTTTAAATCAGGGTTGTTAGGAACACAAAGTCTGGAGTTGACACGAAGTATTCTTTCTTCATCGATTCTTGCTTTCGGCATAGTACCTTCTTGCACTTTCTTCCTTATACGCATCAGCTTCAGGTCTGTAGCTTGAGCAGCTTTAACTTTATCGATTAAAGTCGGTTCTACTCGTATATTCGCCATCATCACATGGGTCCCTGGAGTCTTTAACTCTATCTCCATCCTTTGCAAATCACACAAAATGGGCCTTTGTGTTGACAATATCGCACTCGTACTTGCATATGGTCTTCTACTTAATGCGTCAGCTACCACGTTCGCTTTTCCAGGATGGTATTGAATGGTATGATCATAATCTTTCAACAGTTCAAGCCAACGTCGTTGTCGCATGTTGAGTTCCTTTTGAGTGAAGAAATATTTAAGGCTTTTATGATCCGTAAAGATCTCCACCTTCTCCCCATACAAGTAATGCCTCCAAATTTTAAGTGCAAAGACAACAACTGCCAACTCTAGATCATGAGTAGGATAATTCCTCTCATATTCCTTGAGTTGTCTTGATGCATAGGCTATGACTTTTCCATGTTGCATGAGAACGCTTCCCAACCCTTTGCTCGAAGCATCACTGTAGATGACAAATCCCTCCGAGCCAGATGGTATTGTTAGAACAGGTGCTGAAATGAGTCTCCTCTTGAGTTCTTGAAAACTCTGCTCACACTCTTCGCTCCAACCGAACTTTGTATCTTTCTGAGTCAGCTGAGTTAATAGAGTAGCGATTCGAGAAAATCCCTCCACGAATCTCCGATAATAACCAGCTAGACCGAGAAAGCTACGTACTTCGGTTACTGATTTAGGTTGCTCCCAGCTTTGAATTGCTTCAATCTTTGCCGGGTCAACAGATATTCCACGACTTGATACTACGTGCCCAAGGAATGCTACCTCTTCTAGCCAGAACTCGCATTTCTTCAACTTGGCATAAAGTTTGTATTCACGAAGCTTTTGGAGTACCAACCTCAAGTGTTGCTCATGATCTTCACGGCTTTTGGAATAAACAAGGATGTCATCGATAAAGACGACCACAAAGTGATCTAAATATTCCTTGAATACCCTGTTTATCATATCCATGAAGGCAACAGGAGCATTAGTCAATCCAAAAGACATAACTAAGAATTCATAATGCCCATACCGAGTTCTGAATGCAGTCTTTGGAATATCCTCAATTCTAACCTTCAGCTGATGATATTCAGAACGAAGATCGATCTTTGAAAAGAATTGTGCTCCTTGCAACTGGTCAAACAGGTCATCAATACGTGGCAATGGGTACCTATTTTTGATGGTGACATGATTCAACTCCCGATAATCAATACAAAGTCGCATACTCCCATCTTTCTTCTTCACGAACAGAACAGGAGCACCTCAAGGAGAAGTACTAGGACGAATAAAACCAATGTCTAACAATTCCTGCAGTTGAGTTTTTAACTCCTGAAGTTCAATAGGAGCCATTCGATATGGGGCTTTAGAAATGGGTTTTGTACCATGTTCAAGGTCGATACAAAATTCAATTTCACGCTCTGGGGGTAGGCCAGGAAGTTCTTCGGGAAATACGTCAGGAAATTTATTAACAACATAAATATCATTCAAAGCTGACGTATTTTTGTTTAGATCTGTGACATGAGCTAAGAAAGCTTGACATCCATTTTTTAATAAACGAATAGCTTTATGGCTTGAGATAACAACGATTGATTTTAATGGTTTGGTTGCTTGAATTTGCATAATAGGTCGATTAGGAATATGAAAGCTAACAACCTTACGAAAACAATCAATTTTTGCATGATGAGTAGTTAACCAATCAATCCCTAGAATCACGTCAAATGCAAGTATTTTTAATGAAATAAGATCGACAGGTAATGTGTGGGTACCAACTTGAACCAAACAAGACTTATAAACCGTGGATGTAATGAAGGTTTCTCCCAATGGAGTTTCAACTGCTAAGTCAAAGTCTAATTTCTCCGGAATCAAATTTAATCGATGAGCGCAAGTAGGAGAAATAAAAGAATGGGTAGAACCGGTATCAAATAAAGTATAGACTTCGTTAGAGTTTATGATAAGCTTACCCGTGATGACCTCATTCGGGTTCCTTGCTTTCTGGGAGTTCACAACAAACGCTCTCCCTTGCACAACCGGTTTTGACTTTTTTGGGACGGCCTTTGGTGCCTCCATCCTAGCTGAATTTGTCTTCGGTAAACGATAAAATCGGGCTAAATGACCTTCTCTTCCACAATTATAACATGCTTTGGAAGGCATCGCGCAGTTTGGACTGATGTGCCCCTCCCCTCCGCATTTGAAACATATGATAGGTGATCGTTCTCCTTCCTTAACGACAGGTGCTGGTGCTGACGTCTTTCCATCATTATTGAATCTCCTCTTCTTGAAATGCCCATTTTTATTGTTTTGCCCTGATTACCACCGAAGTGGTTACCATTTCTGGCCTGTTGATTCCCTCCACGCTTGTTGTCACCGCTTCGATGACTGCTCTCACTGGTATTATCATTTTGTCGACTGCTCTCTTTTGGTTGCGTTGACTCGTTATCGCGCTCCACTAACTGAGCCCTATTCACAACATCTGAATACAAACACAGTTTATGAGAAACAAGATGTTGACGTATCTCCGGCTTCAAACCTCTTAAAAATATTCGCGTCATTCTTTCTTCATTATCCACCAGGTGGGATGCAAACCGGGATAACTCCGTAAATTTTGCCTCGTATTGCGACACGGTCATATTATTCTGCTCTAATTTGATGAACTCCACCTCCTTCATGTGACGAATACTCTCGGGAAAGTATTTGTCGTTAAACAGCTCTTGGAACTTCTCCCAAGACATCTTCAGTGCGGCAGGTTGAGTACGTTTCATCGATTCCCACCAGTAATCTGCCTCTCCTCGCAACATAAAGGCGGCAAAGGGAACCTTTTGCTCCTCGGAGCAACCCAAGACATCAAATATCTTGGTGATCTGCTTTATCCATGTTTCAGCTACAAGTGGTTTGGGTTCTCCCTTAAACTCCGGTGGTCCCAGCTCCTTAAACTGTTTAGCGGTGACCGCCTGAGAGTTTCCAGTATTTCCACCTACGTTGTGGACAGGAGCCGCTTTCACCTGTTGTTGCATGAATTGCATAAAACCTCTGAACATTCCATCATTCATCATCTGGTCAGTGTTGTTGTATGCATAAGGATTGTCACCTTCCTGATGAACATTATCCTGATTATTGATATGTGGTGAATCAATAATCGCCTGTGCTCCATTGCTATTCTCAACATTCTCAGATGCCATTTTCAGATATTGCCACAAAATAAAAGTTAATTGATATGTCATATATTATCCTTATATTATGACCGACCAATTAAATACCATGCAAATAAACTTAGGTAGGTCATACTAGCGAAGGAATTCCCCGTCTCTCCCCTCCTAGTTCTATTCTCACATCTTAGCCATGAATCATATCCCTAAGCTCTGATACCAACTGTGACGCCCCCCAAAATTAGATATACATCACCCATCTTGGGTCGTCAGATACATAGTACAGAATACAAATACAACTTACTAATACAACTGTCGTGTACAATACGACAAAATATAAACTGTGAGTTTGAATACAAATATTATCTTCTAGAGAGTATTCATACTCAAAAGGAGTCCTCGTTACATTTATTAACACACCATTACATAGAATAGTGAGGACTACTAACTAATACTATCATTCGGACCATCACTCCGTTCCCCGACTTGCCCCAGCTACGTTCTCATTTCCTGAAGAGAACAGTGAAAGAAAGGGTGAGTTCAACTAGCCCAGTAAGAAATATTATGACTAAGATAATGCAGAATAAATTATCATTAGCCTTCAACAATATTAAACTGATAAAATACAATAGACATCAAGTTTAACTGTAGCGGAATAAGCAATCCATTAAAAGAGTCAAGTAGAAAATAAATTCTACTATCTTTTATGATTTAAAAGATTTTCCAACACTGTGATCGCTGAGACTCAGCTTAATAAAATAATCCACATCATCGAATCACCCCTGCACTACGGCCAAGGATATTCGTATATTCATTAATGGTCATGATCATGCCAACAACTGTCCATCAATGCACTACGGGCCAATGAGGACTTTTATCACATCATTTGTAACATTACGGTCATGATTATACCGAATAATCCCTGATCATAATCATACCAAGTCCATCTATGCACTACAGGCCACAGATGACTTTCAACAGAATATAAACATGAGGATGATGACAATAATATAAGAATTCAATAAAACAAGTTCAAGAATTAATTTATCCAAGAATTAACAACGTCCACATTGTCAACATGATACTACTTTGTGGAGTAAAATTCAAGAATGATCAGGAGAATATTTTCATGAATAGATACTAGATGAAGCGCAAATGTCAAGGATATTCCACAAATTTTATGGAGTATAGAAGTCAAAACTTAACCAACTGAGTATAATAAAGAATGGAATAACAAAAAAAATCACCATGCATGCGATAGACCGCACAGACAGGTTTTTCTTAACAGAATAATAATAATGGAACTAGGTCTGGCGTAAACGCACAGACAGGATATTCCGACAGAATAATAATAATGGAACCAGGTCCGGTGTAAAACACACAGACAGGATATTCTGACAGAATAATAATAAAGACGGAACCAGGTCCGGTGTAAAACACACAGACAGGATGTTCCAACAGAATAATAATAAAAACGGAACCAGGTCCGGTGTAAAACACACAGATAGGATGTTCCAACAGAATAATAATAAAAACGGAACCAGGTCCGGTGTAAAACACACAGACATGATGTTCCAACAGAATAATAGGAGAATGTCACCAAGTATAGGGTAGACCGCGTATACAGGTTATTCCAACAGAATAATAAGAAATGGAATAACAACAGTTCTCTTCATGAATAAGAAAGAATAACACCCCTTACCGTTTTAAAGAAGAGCTGAAGTAAGGAAGTAGTTAAGTAGCAGAATACTCTTCTTCTCTCTCTATATAGTTTCTCTCTATAGAGTTCAGTGAATTCGTAAGAAATAATGAAGGAATGAGCTGCTATTTATAGAAAAATAGAATACATAGTAACTAATCCATGAACGGTCCAGATTGATTACTTTAATCTGACGGTCCATATTTAAAGAAAAATCTTTTAAATAAAATATAATATATTCTATTTATAGAATAACTTTAATAAAGTATTTTGTTTTATATAAAAAGATGTTTCTGTTTTATTACGTTAATAATACGAATAAAACAAAACGTCATTATCGCTAAATAATTCATATTATTAACTGACAATAATGGAATCAAACTGAGTGACTTCTCACATAAGCATTAATAATCAATACCGTGTGCTACTATGCAACCACACATATTACTGTACTTTTACTACCGAGTAGTTCAACAGTAACAATGGTAAAACTTCCGCCGTTATTTTTTATAAAATATTTTTGTCGTTTTCTCAATCCGACAATAATTCCGTTGTGGGGTCCACCAATGATTGTGTCGTTGTACGAATATTCCCTGTTAAAACGAATATTCCCCGACCAATCGAATATTATATAACAACTTGCGTACTTTGCAAAATTTATAAATATTACCCACAACTATAACATTATATCAAATTAACTCCATAATATTCAAAAATGATATTTATAGAAAATTCATCTTTATTTATAAAAGTTGGGGTCTTACAAACCTTATATAAGGACATGGAAAAGATTTGGATATCTGGAAAGTAGACGTGTGCACGAATAGTTAATCCACTAAAATAGAATCAAAAGGAAGGGTGCCAAGTGATTGTATACCAATTTCATTTGAAGTCGAGCACCGCCCTTCCTTCTAGAAATGACAGCAGCCCTGCATACCAACAATTCAAATAAAACAATTAAGCAGACCAATTACTGTA
Organism: Panax notoginseng; assembly: GCA_016801055.1. Taxonomy (NCBI): domain Eukaryota; kingdom Viridiplantae; phylum Streptophyta; class Magnoliopsida; order Apiales; family Araliaceae; genus Panax; species Panax notoginseng. The sequence goes on from CM029014.1 coordinate 232,933,013, forward strand.
GCATTTACCCACATTTTAAAGCAATCACACCTTTAAACAAAAGATTAGATTACATAACCTTCTTAAACATATCCACATTTAATGAACAATTAGAACAAACTCTATTAGCCCCTTAGCTCTTGAGCTCTTACTGAGTTTCATCAATTGAAATTTAGTTTTCAGTTCATGCTAAACTCTCAGGCTTTGTTAAAATCAACCATTAGTTTTTTGGCTTTTTATTTAAAAAAAAGAAGAGGGTGCGAGGGAACTTATGCTCCTATTTCCCTAACAGCAAGGTAGCTAAAAAACAGTACACACACTTAACTTAAATTTAAATTTTTATCACACTCACACACTGATATTCCTTTTGTAAGAACCTTTAAAATTGAATTAAATGGGTGTCTCTCTCTCTCTATATATATATATATATATATATATATATATATATATATATATATATATATATATATATATAAGCTTCAAGCTATAAACCTCTAAAATTGAAAAATCATCATCAATTCAAAACTGAACCGGATCCAATTATCATAAACTTAATTAGTATAATTCTAGTAGGCAAACAATAGAAAAAATATGTTAATTAACCACTGCAAATAGACTAATGAAGAAATTTGGGGTAGTGAAGTAAAAAGAAGGGAGGAATTAAAAATAAATAATAATGTTCTTACCTTTTTGTAGCATTTCAACAAACAGGTCATGTGTGTCTTCCCACACCAGCTTCAAGTATCCAAAAACCATGCATAAAAATTATGAATTCACATTCATCATCTAATATGATGAATGTGAATTCAGATTCATTTTATTTCTATTCGTTATAGGAGAACTTGTTTGTCTATATTAATTTTGAACTTTTTATTAATTTGTACGATAGGGTGAGAATGGATGCATTGGAGAATAGCTTATATAATTCGCTGTGTGCTGATTCAAAATTTTCATGCACCTAAAACACATATGTATATATAAACCATGGTAAAACTTTAAATCAGTCTCATGTGAAAATTTACATCATGAATATAGAAGAGAATAGCATATATAGTGCTAGAGCATGATTTCAATATATAAAGCTTATATATAGAGTTGCCTCCAAGAGATGGAATTAGAGTAAAACTTTCTTATATATACAAATTCATACCATTACCATTCTGCACGTACGTCTTTTTGCCAAATAACATACAAAACTAAACAAACGTTCTGGTTTTTATGAGATTGAAGGTTGAAAGCATGCATACCATATATAGCAGACACGTAGTCTTCTTATCATGCCAGTCATCCTCCCATGTAATTATTCATCACGCTGGGGCATATTTGAAACAAACCGGGTCAAATCTCGAGTCCGAAACAAATCTCGGGTCAAATCTCAAGTCCGAATCGAATCAAATCCATCAAAATAAGGCCTCAAACTACTGGCCCAATAGTATCTTTTTGGGTCATCTAGCCCACCACAGGTTCACCCAAAAGGTCATTGTGACAACCCCAAAATAGGTCCATTCCATCCAACCCATTCTGAGTCGCCAAATACATGGTACAGAAAATAACTACAACTTTATTACAACAATTGTCGTGCAAAATACAACAACACATATGCTGTGAGTTTGGATACAAATATATACCAACTGTGACTCGTGTCCCAACCGTAATGTGACAAATGTCCCATCAATGGATAGCACCTCACAGTGATACCTACATAAAGGTATAGTCAAAAACTGTTTTAGAAATTAGAATCTTTGGGAAGTGCTCAAGGAAACCTTCGTACATGGGAGGCCATGCGTCTAGGTTATGATAGATATCATATGCCCACAAAATTATTCTTGGTTGACCCAATAGACCCCAAAGAAAAACGAAAAGATTACTATCATATTCTTTCCAATGGTAGGTCTTTTCTTGACATATCATTATCTCCACTGTCTCCAATTGAGAATTATACTTCAAACAAACACCAAGATTATATAGGTAGTGCTCGTAGATATACTCAGCAAGTAGCTGTGCACAACCCTGTCTTATAATGACACGAGGTTGTATGACATTAGACATCTTGTATGATAGTGGCAAAACACCCTTCCAACGTTGGGCTCGCCTCACCCTATTAGATTCATCAAATATAACTACTAAATGATGACCACCGTTCTATTCTCCTATTGCCCCAGCTCGACCCAGCTACACTCGTATTACCTGAAAGGAATTTTTGAAACAGAAGGGTGAGCATAACTAGCTCAGTAAAGAATATCATTATCTAAAGGTAAATAAATTATCAATAGCCTTCAACAGTAATAAATCAGAGATTTAGAACATATGGTAGATGATAAAAATTTTCAACCATAGTTGCAGCGGAACGAGAAATCCATTAGAAGAGTCAAATAGATCATAAAGTCTATTATCTTCTCTATGTTAAAAATCCACCAACAATAATTTATCCCTGTAACATCAATCAACAGTTCTGGTCCACAATCATATGAATAACTCATAATCATAATTGTAATTCTTCGCACCCAGGACGAAGATAATTTTCATCACATGTCTTTACCTGAAACATCAAAGATCATGGTTATACCAAAGCACAGTTCCTGTTCATAATCATACTAATACCTTCATCTTTGCACTATGGGCCAAAGATATTCGTCACCAGTTCATCTTTGCACTACTGGCTAAAGATATTCAACCACAGATCATCTTTGCACTACATGCCAAAGATATTCAACAACAAATCATCTTTGCACTACAGACCAAAGATATTCAACAACAGATCATCTTTGCACTACAGGCCAAAGATATTAATATCTTAAAGAAATATATAATCATTTCAGAATCTATATAAACAATAATTATAACCATGTTGATCAATTCACCTTTACACTTAAGCTAAATATATTCAATTATAAATTCAATGATCATGATCATACCAATTAACAATTCATCTTTGCACTACAGGCCAAAGATATTCCTAAGTCACGATCATACCAATAATTTATCCATCTTTACACTCAAGTGAAAGAGAAATTCAACATCAGGGTTATAGAAATATTATATATGATAATAAAAATAATATGATCAAAACATGGATTTAATTTCAAGAGAAATATTCAGAAATTAATTTTGTCGTGAATAGTACCCGTGAATAGTAACTCGTGAATAGTTACTCATGAATAGTAACTCATAATAGTAACTCATAAATAGTAACTCGTGAATAGTAACTCGTGAATAATATTCCGTATTCGTACATAGTACCGTATACGTAAATAGTGCCATATGCATGAATAATGCTGTATACGTGAATAGTGTCGTATACGTTAATAGTAACCCCGACTCAAAAAGGTAAAAATTCCATAATAAAATCCATACCAATATTTCAGTATAATGATATTGAAAGAATAACATCATTATGAAGAATATAGCATCCCTTAATATCCCGTACTATCCCTTACCTCAAAATAGCAGCACTTCTGATTGGATATCGGATATGACGCTGAAGGAAACTTGCACTGATGAATAGAAACTCACCAAGTATCTAAATACTTACAAAATACACTCGATAATCTAGAGAGAAAAAGAGAGAAAACTTATGAATTCTGGTGTGATTATCAATTCTAACTTAGCCCTCTATTTATAGGAAAATGTTAGCACGCCGAAGCAGACTTGACCTGCAACTTGATGGCTTTACCTGCTACTATTCCACCCACCAAAAATCAGCCACCATCCCCAACAACCAAAAGTGGGGCCCACCTATTTCTAGAATTTTCCACCAAAATAATTTATAAACCTAATTTCTGAATCAGTCACCTCTTAAAATTCATAACAAATCATTCGTTCATTTTTAACGGTTCAAAATTTGTGAACATATACTCAACTTATATATGTATAACATATCCAAAAATCACAACGATCCAACGGTCGGATCAAAAATTATAGCTCACGCAATATATCTCAAGAACACTGATTATCAGATTATAAATTCTTTGGACCAGTTTCATTCAAAAATTCACCACGAAATATTCACAAAGAATTTTTAGGTGATTCCAAATTCTACGGTTAGCTTACTTCCAGGGCTTTCTTTTGATATATGGCTTATCTCCTAACTCATTACACACAAAGAGTTATGAATTTTATAAAATCAAGTAATAAACTAATTTTTCTGAAAATCCCATATTTTGTTCTCCATTTCGATAAAATACTGATAAAACACCTCATCATTAATTCCTTCATTTATAACCACATAAATAAATTCATCATTTATATCCACATCAAATAAATATTTCCTTATCAGATAAATCAATAATTAATTATTCACAAATAATATTATAGAATCACAATTATGACAACCAGGCCGTTCCTAGGAAAGAGGGGGCTTTCCAATAAGGATTTCTCCTTATTGGCGCGCAATTAGATGACCAAACCTCTCCTTAGACAGAACTTTCTAGACATTGCCAATAATGCTATCTAATAATATTATTCAAATAATATGAATTATTGATCTGATAATGGAAAATACTGTACAACAACAATTATTGAACAACAATAATATAAAATTTCAACATAACAATTATTGAATCAATAAAATAAAATATTAAATAGTAATTACTGTAACAATTATTGAGTAGTGCCTTCTTACGTAAGAATCAATAATTGAAAAAAAATACTGTTCAATACCGTGTGCTACTGTGCAACAACGCGTATTACTTTACTTTACCCACCGGGTATTCCAACAGTGTTAACGGTAACAACTACGCCGTTATTTATAAAAACTCAAATTTGTCATTTTCTTCATCCGACAGTTATTCTGTTATGGGGCCCACAATGACTGCGCCGTCGTACGGATATTTTCGACAAAAAGAATATTTCACGACCAAACGAATATTCCCCGACAAAAATGATTATTTTTATAGCCACTTGCTTATTTTATAAAATTTGCACATTTCACCCATAACCAAAGTATTATATCAAATTAACACCTTATTATTTCAAAATAATAATTGGAGGAAAATTCTATATTATTTATAAAAAAAACTGGGGTCTTACAACCTCCCCTCCTTATGAAATTTTGTCCCCAAAATTTACGTACCTGGTATTTTAAAAAGTTGAGAATACCTTGCTTTCATTTCAGATTCCATCTTCCCTGTCATCATGATTTCTCCAATGCCCATCTCCTGTATTTCAGATATCATTCTAGAATACAGTTTCAAAACAAGGGTTAATTGCATAAATTAACATATCACATAATATCCCGATATTATGACTGACCAACAAATAAGCATAGGTAGCATACACTAGCGAAAGATTTACTCATCACACCCCTCCTAGTTATATTTCCCAATCCCTGCCAGAGATCATATCCCTAAGCTCTGATACTAATAGTGACACATGTCCCAACCGTGGACAGCACCTCACAGTGATACCTATCAGTTTGCCACCGCAGAACGGCGTCCCCTACGGAGAGTCTGGCTTCGGTGCATCCCCCATCGATAGGAAGTCACCAGCGAGAGGCTCGGGGCTCTTTACTTATAGCTCTGATACCAAATGTGACAAATGTCCCATCAGTGGATAGCACGTCACAGTGATACCTACATAAATGTATAATCAAAAACTGTTTTAGAAATTAGAATATTTGGGAAGTGCTCAAGGAAACCTTCGTACATGGAGGCCATGCGTCTAGGTTATGATAGATATCATATGCCCACAACATTATCCTTGGTTGACCCAATAGACCCCAAAGAAAAATGAGAAGATTACTATCATATTCTTTCTAATGGTAGGTCTTTTCTTGACATATTATTATCTCCACTGTCTCCAATTGAGAATTATACTTCAAACAAATATCAAGATTATATAGGTAGTGCTCGTAGATATACTCAGCAAGTGGATGTGCACAACCCTGTCATATAATGACACGAGGTTGTATGACATTAGACATCTTGTATGATAGTGGAAAAACACCCTTCCAACATTGGGTTCGCCTCACCCTATTGGATTCATCAAATATAACTACTAAATGATGACCACCGTTCTATTCTCCTGTTACCCCCGCTCGACCCAGCTACACTCGTATTACCTGAAAGGAATTTTTGAAACAGAAGGGTGAGCACAACTAGTTCAGTAAAGAATATCATGACTAAAGATAAATAAATTATCAATAGCCTTCAACAGTAATAAATCAGAGATTTAGAACATATGGTAGATGATAAAAAATTTCAACTATAGTTGCAGCGGAACGAGCAATCCATTAGAAGAGTCAAATAGACCATAAAGTCTATTATCTTCTCCATGTTAAAAATCCACCAACAATAATTTATCCCTATAACATCAATCAACAGTTCTGGTCCACAATCATATGAATAACTCATAATCATAATTGTGATTCTTCTCACCCAGGACGAAGATAATTTTCATCACATGTCTTTACCTGAAACATCAAAGATCATGGTTATACCAAAGCACAGTTCCTGTTCATAAGCATATTAATACCTTCATCTTTGCACTACGGGCCAAAGATATTCGTCACCAGTTCATCTTTGCACTACTGGCCAAAGATATTCATCCACAGATCATCATTGCACTACAAGCCAAAGATATTCAACAACAGATCATCTTTGCACTACAGGCCAAAGATATTAATATCTCAAAGAAATATATAATCATTTCAGAATCTATATAAACAATAATTATAACCATGTTGATCAATTCACCTTTACACTTAAGCTAAAAATATTCAATTATAAATTCAATGGTCATGATCATACCAATTAACAATTCATCTTTGCACTACAGGCTAAAGATATTCCTAAGTCACGATCATACCAATAATTTACCCATCTTTACACTCAAGTGAAAGAGAAATTCAACATCAGGGTTATAGAAATATTATATATGATAATAAAAATAATATGATCAAAACATGGATTTAATTTCAAGAGCAATATTCAGAAACCAATTTTGTCGTGAATAGTACACGTGAATAGTTACTCATTAATAGTAACTCGTGAATAGTAACTCATGAATAGTTACTCATGAATAGTAACTCATGAATAGTAACTCGTGAATAGTAACTCATGAATAGTAACTCGTGAATAGTACTCTGTATTCGTACATAGTACCGTATACGTAAATAATGTCATATACATAAATAGTGTCATATGCATGAATAATGCTGTAAACGTGAATAGTGTCATATACGTGAATAGTAATCCCGACTCAAAAAGGTAAAAATTTCACAACAAAATTCATACCAATATTTCAGTATAATGATATTGAAAGAATAACATCATTATGAATAATATAGCATCCCTTAATATCCCGTACTATCTCTTACCTCAAAAGAACAGCATTTCTGACTGGATATCGGATATGACGCTGAAGAAAACTTGCACTGATGAATAGAAACTCACCAAGTATCTAAATACTTACAAAATACACTCGATAATCTAGAGAGAAAAAGAGAGAAAACTTATGAATTCTGGTGTGATTTTCAATTCTAACTTAGCCCTCTATTTATAGAAAAATGTTAGCACGCCGAAGCAGACTTGACCTGCAACCTGATGGCTTTACCTGCTACTATTCCACCCACCAAAAATCAGTCACCATCCCCAACAACCAAAAGTGAGGCCCACCCATTTCTAGAATTTTCCACCAAAATCATTTATAAACCTAATTTTCGAATCAGTCACCTCTTAAAATTCATAACAAATCATTCGTTCATTTTTAACGGTTCAAAATTTGTGAACATATACTCAACTTATATATGTATAACATATCCAAAAATCACAACGATCCAACGGTCAGATCAAAAATTATAACTCACGCAATATATCTCAAGAACACTGATTATCGGATTATAAATCCTTCAGACCAGTTTCATTTAAAAATTCACCACGAAATATTCACAAAGAATTTTTGGGTGATTCCAAATTATGCGGTTAGCTTACTTCCAGGGCTTTCTTTTGATATATGGCTCATGTCCTAACTCATTATACACAAAGAGTTATGGATTTTACAAAATCAAGTAATAAACTAATTTTTCTGAAAATCCCATATTTTGTTCTCCATTTCGATAAAATACTGATAAAACACCTCATAATTAATTCCTTCATTTATAACCACATAAATAAATCCATCATTTATATCCACATCAAATAAATATTTTCTTATCATATAAATCAATAATTAATTATTCACAAATAATATTATAGAATCACAATTATGATAACCAGGTCGTTCCTAGGAAAGAGGGGGCTTTCCAATAAGAATTTTTCCTTACTGGCACGCAATTAGATGACCAAACCTCTCCTTAGACAGAACTTTCTTGATATTGCCAATAATGCTATCTAATAATATTATTCAAATAATATGAATTATTGATCTGATAATGGAAAATACTGTGCAATAATAATTATTGAACAACAATAATATAAAATTTCAACGTAGCAATTATTGAATCAATAAAATAAAATATTGAACAGTAATTACTGTAATAATTATTGAGTAGTGCATTCTTACGTAAGAATCAATAATTGAAAAAAATACTGTTTTATACCGTGTGCTACTGTGCAACAAAGCGTATTACTTTACTTTACCCACCGAGTATTCCAACAGTGTTAACGGTAACAACTACGTCGTTATTTATAAAAACTCAAATTTATCGTTTTCTTCATCCGACAGTTATTCTGTTATGGGGCCCACAATAATTGCGCCGTCGTACGAATATTCCCGACAAAAAGAATATTCCACGACCAAACGAATATTCCTCGACAAAAATGATTATTTTTATAACCACTTGCTTATTTTAAAAAAATTACACAGTTCACCCATAACCAAAGTATTATATCAAATTAACACCTTATTATTTCAAAATAATAATTGGAGGAAAATTCAATATTATTAATAAAAAAAACTGGGGTCTTACAGTCATGACTTGAGGGTACTATTGGTAGTAATTTATTTTCTTATATGTAGTGTGACGCCGCCAAAATTAGGTATACATCACCCATCTTGGGTTGTCAGATACATAGTACAGAAAACAAATACAACTTACTAATACGACTGTCGTGTACAATACGACAAAATATAAACTGTGAGTTTGAATATAAATATTATCTTCTAGAGAGTATTCATACTCAAAAGGAGTCCTCATTACATTTATTAACACACCATTACATAGAATAGTGAGGACTACTAACTAATACTATCATTCGGACCATCACTTCGTTCCCCGACTTGCCCCAGCTACGTTCTCATTTCCTGAAGAGAACAGTGAAAGAAAGGGTGAGCTCAACTAGCCCAGTAAGAAATATTATGACTAAGATAATGCAGAATAAATTATCATTAGCCTTCAACAATGTTAAACTGATAAAATATAATAGACATCAAGTTTAACTGCAGCGGAACAAGCAATCCATTAAAAGAGTCAAGTAGAAAATAAACTCCACTATCTTTTATGATTTAAAAGATTTTCCAACACTGTGATCGCTGAGACTCAGCTTAATAAAATAATCCACATCATCGAATCACCCCTGCACTACGGCCAAGGATATTCGTATATTCATTAATGGTCATGATCATGCCAACAACTGTCCATCAATGCACTACGGGCCAATGAGGACTTTTACCACATCATTTGTAACATTACGGTCATGATTACACCGAATAATCCCTGGTCATAATCATACCAAGTCCATCTATGCACTACAGGCCACAGATGACTTTCAACAGAATATAAACATGAGGATGATGACAATGATATAAGAATTCAATAAAACAAGTTCAAGAATTAATTTATCCAAGAATTAACAACGTCCAAATTGTCAACATGATACTACTTTGTGGAGTAAAATTCAAGAATGATCAGGAGAATATTTTCATGAATAGATACTAGATGAAGTGCAAATGTCAAGGATATTCCACAAATTTCATGGAGTATAGAAGTCAAAACTTAACCAACTGAGTATAATAAAGAATGGAATAACAAAAGAAATCACCATGCATGCGATAGACCGCACAGACAGGTTATTCCTAACAGAATAATGATAATGGAACCAGGTCCGGCGTAAACGCACAGACAGGATATTCCGACAGAATAATAATAATGGAACCAGGTCCGGTGTAAAACACACAGACAGGATATTCTGACAGAATAATAATAAAGACGGAACCAGGTCCGGTGTAAAACACACAGACAGGATGTTCCAACAGAATAATAATAAAAACGGAACCAGGTCCGGTGTAAAACACACAGACAGGATGTTCCAACAGAATAATAATAAAAACAGAACCAGGTCCGGTGTAAAACACACAGACAGGATGTTCCAACAGAATAATAATAAAAACGGAACCAGGTCCGGTGTAAAACACACAGACAGGATGTTCCAACAGAATAATAATAAAAATGGAACTAGGTCCGGTGTAAAATACACAGACAGGATGTTCTAACAGAATAATAGGAGAATGTCACCAAGTATAGGGCAGACCGCGTATACAGGTTATTCCCACAGAATAATAAGAAATAGAATAACAACAGTTCTCTTCATGAATAAGAAAGAATAACACCCCTTACCGTTTTAAAGAAGAGCTGAAATAAGGAAGTAGTTAAGTAGCTGAATATTCTTCTTCTCTCTCTCTATAGTTTCTCTCTATAGTTTCTCTCTCTAGAGTTCAGTGAATTCGTAAGAAATAATGAAGGAATGAGCTGCTATTTATAGAAAAATAGAATGCATAGTAACTAATCCATGAACGGTCCAGATTGATTACTTTAATCTGACGGTCCATATTTAGAGAAAAATCTTTTAAATAAAATATAATATATTCTATTTATAGAATAACTTTAATAAAGTATTCTGTTTTATATAAAAAGATATTTCTGTTTTATTACATTAATAATACGAATAAAACAAAACGTCATTATCGCTAAATAATTCATATTATTAACTGACAATAATTGAATCAAACTGAGTGACTTCTCACATAAGCATTAATACTCAATACCGTGTGCTACTATGCAACCACACGTATTACTGTACTTTTACTACCGAGTAGTTCAACAGTAACAATGGTAAAACTTCCGCCGTTATTTTTAATAAAATATTTTTATCGTTTTCTCAATCCGACAATAGTTCTGTTGTGGGGTCCATCAATGATTGTGTCGTTATACGAATATTCCCTGTTAAAACGAATATTCCCCGACCAATCGAATATTATATAACAACTTGCGTATTTTGCAAAATTTATAAATATTACCCACAACTATAACATTATATCAAATTAACTCCATAATATTCAAAAATGATATTTATAAAAAATTCATCTTTATTTATAAAAGTTGGGGTCTTACAACCTCCCCTTCTTATGAAATTTCGCCCTCGAAATTAGGGTACATACCTGGTATGTCGAAGAGGTAAGGATACCTTGATTTCATTTCAGATTCTAACTCCCAAGTCATTTCCTCAACATCGTGGTTTCTCCACAAAACTTTGACTTGAGGTATAACCTTGGAGCGTAGAATATGTTCCTTCTTATCCAAGATTTGAACAGGAACTTCTTCATACGTCAAATCTTCCGCTATTTCGTCTGGTTCTAACTCAATAATGTGGTTCGGGTCTTCCACATATTTGCGTAACATGGATATGTGAAAAACGTTATGAACACGAGACATACTTGGCGGTAAAGCGAGTCTATAAGCCACAGTTCCTACTCGATCGAGGATTAAAAATGGACCGATGAATCGAGGATTGAGCTTTCCTCTCTTTCCAAATCTCGTAACTCCTTTCCATGGAGCAACACGTAAGAACACATGATCTCCTACATCAAATTCCACGTCTTTTCGATGAAGATCAGCATAACTCTTTTGTCGATCTTGTGAGGCTTTTATACGTTGTCGGATCGTTTGAATCTTTTCTGTAGTCATACGTACCAACTCCGGCTTCACCCACCTCATCCCAGCATACTGGAGAACGACATTTTCTTCCATACAATGCTTCGAATGGAGCCATGCCAATACTTGCTTGATAACTGTTGTTGTAGGAAAACTCCACCAATGGTAAGAACTTGTCCCAACTTCCCCTGAAGTCAAAGACACAGAGTCTTAATAGATCTTCAAGAGTTTGAATAGTCCTCTCTGATTGTCCGTCCGTCTGAGGATGATATGCTGAACTAAATCGTAAATCCGTGCCCATAGCTTTTTGTAAACTAACCCAAAATCGTGAAGTGAATCTTGGGTCTCGATCAGAAACTATGGATACTGGCATACCATGCAGTCTTACAATCTCGTTTATGTACATACGAGCAAGACGTTCAAGTGTATAAGTTTCTCGTATCGGTAAGAAATGAGCAGACTTGGTCAATCTATCAACAATGACCCAAATCGCATCTATACCTTGAGAAACCTTAGGAAGACCGGTAACGAAATCCATGGTAATGTGCTCCCACTTCCATTCTGGAATTTCAAGTGGTTGCAATGGACCTTTTGGTACTTGATGCTCCGCTTTGACTCGTTGACAAGTTAGACACCTTGAGATAAACAACGCTATCTCTCTCTTCATATTGCTCCACCAAAATGTATGACGAAGATCATGATACATTTTGGTACTTCCAGGATGGATTGCAAACGGTGTGTTGTGCGCCTCCATCATGATTTCATACTTTAAATCAGGGTTGTTAGGAACACAAAGTCTGGAGTTGACTCGAAGTATTCCTTCTTCATCGATTCTTGCTTTCGGCATAGTACCTTCTTGCACTTTCTTCTTCATACGCATCAGCTCCAGGTCTGTAGCTTGAGCAGCTTTAACTTTATCGATTAAAGTCGGTTCTACTCGTATATTCGCCATCATCACATGGGTCCCTGGAGTCTTTAACTCTATCTCCATCCTTTGCAAATCACACAAAATGGGCCTTTGTGTTGACAATATCGCACTCGTACTTGCATATGATCTTCTACTCAATGCGTCAGCTACCACGTTCGCTTTTCCAGGATGGTATTGAATGGTATGATCATAATCTTTCAACAGTTCAAGCCAACGTCGTTGTCGCATGTTGAGTTCCTTTTGAGTGAAGAAATATTTAAGGCTTTTATGATCCGTAAAGATCTCCACCTTCTCCCCATACAAGTAATGCCTCCAAATTTTAAGTGCAAAGACAACAGCTGCCAACTCTAGATCATGAGTAGGATAATTCCTCTCATATTCCTTGAGTTGTCTTGATGCATAGGCTATGACTTTTCCATGTTGCATGAGAACGCATCCCAACCCTTTGCTCGAAGCATCACTGTAGATGACAAATCCCTCCGAGCCAGATGGTATTGTTAGAACAGGTGCTGAAATGAGTCTCCTCTTGAGTTCTTGAAAACTCTGCTCACATTCTTCGCTCCAACCGAACTTTGTATCTTTCCGAGTCAGCTGAGTTAATGGAGTAGCGATTCGAGAAAATCCTTCCACGAATCTCCGATAATAACCAGCTAGACCGAGAAAGCTACGTACTTCGGTTACTGATTTAGGTTGCTCCCAGCTTTGAATTGCTTCAATCTTTGCCGGGTCAACAGATATTCCACGACTTGATACTACGTGCCCAAGGAATGCTACCTCTTCCAGCCAGAACTCGCATTTCTTCAACTTGGCATAAAGTTTGTATTCACGAAGCTTTTGGAGTACCAACCTCAAGTGTTGCTCATGATCTTCACGGCTTTTGGAATAAACAAGGATGTCATCGATAAAGACGACCACAAAGTGATCCAAATATTCCTTGAATACCCTGTTCATCATATCCATGAAGGCAGCAGGAGCATTAGTCAATCCAAAAGACATAACTAAGAATTCATAATGCCCATACCGAGTTCTGAATGCAGTCTTTGGAATATCCTCAGTTCTAACCTTCAGCTGATGATATCCAGAACGAAGATCGATCTTTGAAAAGAATTGTGCTCCTTGCAACTGGTCAAACAGGTCATCAATACGTGGCAATGGGTACCTATTTTTGATGGTGACATGATTCAACTCCCGATAATCAATACAAAGTCGCATACTCCCATCTTTCTTCTTCACGAACAGAACAGGAGCACCCCAAGGAGAAGTACTAGGACGAATAAAACCAATGTCTAACAATTCCTGCAGTTGAGTCTTTAACTCCTGAAGTTCAATAGGAGCCATTCGATATGGGGCTTTGGAAATGGGTTTTGTACCGGGTTCAAGGTCGATACAAAATTCAATTTCACGCTCTGGGGGTAGGCCAGGAAGTTCTTCGGGAAATACGTCAGGAAATTTATTAACAACAGAAATATCATTCAAAGCTGACGTATTTTTGTTTAGATCTGTGACATGAGCTAAGAAAGCTTGACATCCATTTTTTAATAAACGAATAGCTTTATGGCTTGAGATGACAGCGATTGATTTTAATGGTTTGGTTGCTTGAATTCGCATAATAGGTCGATTAGGAATATGAAAGCTAACAACCTTACGAAAACAATCAATTTTTGCATGATGAGTAGTTAACCAATCAATCCCTAGAATCACGTCAAATGCAAGTATTTTTAATGAAATAAGATCGACAGGTAATGTGTGGGTACCAACTTGAACCAAACAAGACTTATAAACCGTGGATGTAATGAAGGTTTCTCCCAATAGAGTTTCAACTGATAAGTCAAAGTCTAATTTCTCCGGAATCAAATTTAATCGATGAGCGCAAGTAGGAGAAATAAAAGAATGGGTAGAACCGGTATCAAATAAAGTATAGACTTCGTTAGAGTTTATGATAAGCTTACCCGTGATGACCTCATTCAGGTTCCTTGCTCTCTGAGAGTTCACAACAAACGCTCTCCCTTGCACAACCGGTTTTGACTTTTTTGGGACGGCCTTTGGTGCCTCCATCTTAGCTGAATTTGTCTTCGGTAAACGACAAAATCGGGCTAAATGACCTTCTCTTCCACAATTATAACATGCTTTGGAAGGCATCGCGCAGTTTGGACTGATGTGCCCCTCCCCTCCGCATTTGAAACATATGATAGGTGGTCGTTCTCCTTCCTTAACGACAGGTGCTGGTGCTGACGTCTTTCCATCATTGTTGAATCTCCTCTTCTTGAAATGCCCATTTTTATTGTTTTGCCCTGATTACCACCGAAGTAGTTACCATTTCTGGCCTGTTGATTCCCTCCACGCTTGTTGTCACCGCTTCGATGACTGCTCTCACTGGTATTATCATTTTGTCGACTGCTCTCTTTTGGTTGCGTTGACTCGTTATCGCGCTCCACTAACTGAGCCCTATTCACAACATCTGAATACAAACACAGTTTATGAGAAACAAGGTGTTGACGTATCTCCGGCTTCAAACCTCTTAAAAACATTCGCGTCATTCTTTCTTCATTATCCACCAGGTGGGACGCAAACCGGGATAACTCCGCAAATTTTGTCTCGTACTGCGACACGGTCATATTATTCTGCTCTAATTTGATGAACTCCACCTCCTTTATGTGACGAATACTCTCGGGAAAGTATTTGTTGTTAAACAGCTCTTGGAACTTCTTCCAAGACATCTTCAGTGCGGCAGGTTGAGTACGCTTTATCGATTCCCACCAGTAATCTGCCTCTCCTCGCAACATAAAGGCGGCAAAGGGAACATTTTGCTCCTCGGAGCAACCCAAGACATCAAATATCTTGGTGATCTGCTTTATCCATGTTTCAGCTACAAGTGGTTTGGGTTCTCCCTTAAACTTCGGTGGTCCCAGCTCCTTAAACTGTTTAGCGGTGACTGCCTGAGAGTTTCCAGTATTTCCACCTACGTTGTGGACAGGAGCCGCTTTCACCTGTTGTTGCATGAATTGCATAAAACCTCTGAACATTCCATCATTCATCATCTGGTCAGTATTGTTGTTTGCATGAGGATTGTCACCTTCCTGATGAACATTATCCTGATTATTGATATGTGGTGAATCAATAATCGCCTGTGCTCCATTGCTATTCTCAATATTCTCAGATGCCATTTTCAGATACTGCCACAAAATAAAAGTTAATTGATATTTCATATATTATCCTTATATTATGACCGACCAATTAAATACCATGCAAATAAACTTAGGTAGGTCATACTAGCGAAGGAATTTCTCGTCTCTCCCCTCCTAGTTCTATTCTCACATCTTAGCCAGGGATCATATCCCTAAGCTCTGATACCAACTGTGACGCCCCCAAAATTAGGTATACATCACCCATCTTGGGTTGTCAGATACATAGTACAGAAAATAAATACAACTTACTAATACGACTGTCGTGTACAATACGACAAAACATAAACTGTGAGTTTGAATACAAATATTATCTTCTAGAGAGTATTCATACTCAAAAGGAGTCCTCATTACATTTATTAACACACCATTACATAGAATAGTGAGGACTACTAACTAATACTATCATTCGGACCATCACTCCGTTCCCCGACTTGCCCCAGCTACGTTCTCATTTCCTGAAGAGAACAGTGAAAGAAAGGGTGAGTTCAACTAGCCCAGTAAGAAATATTATGACTAAGATAATGCAGAATAAATTATCATTAGCCTTCAACAATGTTAAACTGATAAAATACAATAGACATCAAGTTTAACTGTAGCGGAATAAGCAATCCATTAAAAGAGTCAAGTAGAAAATAAATTCTACTATCTTTTATGATTTAAAAGATTTTCCAACACTGTGATCGCTGAGACTCAGCTTAATAAAATAATCCACATCATCGAATCACCCCTGCACTACGGCCAAGGATATTCGTATATTCATTAATGGTCATGATCATGCCAACAACTGTCCATCAATGCACTACGGGCCAATGAGGACTTTTATCACATCATTTGTAACATTACGGTCATGATTATACCGAATAATCCCTGATCATAATCATACCAAGTCCATCTATGCACTACAGGCCACAGATGACTTTCAACAGAATATAAACATGAGGATGATGACAATAATATAAGAATTCAATAAAATAAGTTCAAGAATTAATTTATCCAAGAATTAACAACGTCCACATTGTCAACATGATACTACTTTGTGGAGTAAAATTCAAGAATGATCAGGAGAATATTTTCATGAATAGATACTAGATGAAGCGCAAATGTCAAGGATATTCCACAAATTTCATGGAGTATAGAAGTCAAAACTTAACCAACTGAGTATAATAAAGAATGGAATAACAAAAGAAATCACCATGCATGCGATAGACCGCACAGACAGGTTATTCTTAACAGAATAATGATAATGGAACCAGGTCCGGCGTAAACGCACAAACAGGATATTCCGACAGAATAATAATAATGGAACCAGGTCCGGTGTAAAACACACAGACAGGATATTCCGACAGAATAATAATAAAGACGGAACCAGGTCCGGTGTAAAACACACAGACAGGATGTTCCAACAGAATAATAATAAAAACGGAACCAGGTCCGGTGTAAAACACACAGACAGGATGTTCCAACAGAATAATAATAAAAACGGAACCAGGTCCGGTGTAAAACACACAGACAGGATGTTCCAACAGAATAATAATAGAAACGGAACCAGGTCCGGTGTAAAATACACAGACAGGATGTTCCAACAGAATAATAGGAGAATGTCACCAAGTATAGGGTAGACCGCGTATACAGGTTATTCCAACAGAATAATAAGAAATAGAATAACAGCAGTTCTCTTCATGAATAAGAAAGAATAACACCCCTTACCGTTTTAAAGAAGAGCTGAAATAAGGAAGTAGTTAAGTAGCTGAATATTCTTCTTCTCTCTCTCTATATTTTCTCTCTCTAGAGTTCAGTGAATTCGTAAGAAATAATGAAGGAATGAGCTGCTATTTATAGAAAAATAGAATGCATAGTAACTAATCCATGAACGGTCCAGATTGATTATTTTAATCTGACGGTCCATATTTAAAGAAAAATCTTTTAAATAAAATATAATATATTCTATTTATAGAATAACTTTAATAAAGTATTTTGTTTTATATAAAAAGATGTTTCTGTTTTATAACATTAATAATACGAATAAAACAAAACGTCATTATCGCTACATAATTCATATTATTAACTGACAATAATGGAATCAAACTGAGTGACTTCTCATATAAGCATTAATAATCAATACCGTGTGCTACTATGCAACCACACGTATTACTGTACTTTTACTACCGAGTAGTTCAACAGTAACAATGGTAAAACTTCCGCCGTTATTTTTAATAAAATATTTTTGTCATTTTCTCAATCTGATAATAATTCTGTTGTGGGGTCCATCAATGATTGTGTCGTTGTACGAATATTCCCTGTTAAAACGAATATTCCCCGACCAATCGAATATTATATAACAACTTGCGTATTTTGCAAAATTTATAAATATTACCCACAACTATAACATTATATCAAATTAACTCCATAATATTCAAAAATGATATTTATAGAAAATTCATCTTTATTTATAAAAGTTGGGGTCTTACATGTAGATAAATTTTTCCTCTATCTTTCGATGTGGGACTAGAGTGCTACAAACTACCCCACTTAAATTTCTGACGTCCCCGTCAGAATCGATCACACACACGACCCAATGATCTTTGCCTCTCTAGCCATTGTGGGATAATACCGGCTGATTTCGTGTCTCCACCTCCAGACCTTCATCTCTCCATTGTGAGATAATTCCACCAGCCTTCATGTTCCCACATTCAACAACCCGATCGGATGACCTGACCCGAGCTTTCGAGAGTCGACTTTGATACTATATGAAACAATTCGGGTCAAATTCCGAGTCTTAAACAAATCTTGGGTCAAATTCTAAGTCCGAATCGAATCAAATCCATCAAAATAAGGCCTCAAACCACTGGTCTAATAGTATCTTCTTGGGTCATCTAGCCCACCGCAGGCTCACCCAAAAGGTCATGACTTGAAGGTACTATTAGTAGTAATTTATTTCCTTATATGCAGATAAATTTTTTTTCTATCTTTCGATGTGGGACTGGGGTGTTACAATATTGCTGCTGCTGCTGCTGATGTCGCCGTTGTTATTGGATCAGTTTGGTACCTGTAAATTCAGCTAGCAATTCAATTAATACGAAATCAACTTTACGCTTTTATTCTCGTTTTCTCTTCTAATTCTCTCACCAATGTTACTATCTGAACAACTAATGTGTATAGACTAAAGGAATTAAGAAATATTGTTGGATGTTGTCTACATCAACAAACCCAATTAAAATAAAACGATTTCAAATTTTTATTAGCAAGCCTTTTTTATATTAATGTGTAGCATACTTAACATCAGCTCATTTTAGTATTCTAGTTTCACTTTGAAAAATATGTCATTTGCTTACTTGGATCATCTACATATTCTATGCTCATACATATATATACATACTCTGAATTGTATAACATCTTTTTCCAATTCCCAAGGGAAAAAATCACTCGTATATAATACCAGTTCAGAGGATAATTAACAGGTAATTAATAATTAATATATTCGTCCTGAAAACGTTTTAGGGAGCTAACTTACTTGATTTGTAATGTGGGTTCAAAGTGACCAAAGGAGGTTAGAAGCCATCACCCTGAGGAATATGAGATTGTCGGCCATACCCCATATCTTCTGTATTTACAACTCCAACTTTTATAAATAAAGATAAATTTTCTATAAATATCATTTTTGAATATTATGGAGTGAATTTGATATAATGTTATAGTTGTGGGTAATATTTATAAATTTTATAAAGTACGCAAATTGTTATATTATATTCGATTGGTCGGGGAATATTCATTTTAACAGAGAAAATTCGTACGACGGCACAATCATTGGTGGACCCCACAACGAAATTATTATTGGATTGAGAAAACGATAAAAATATTTTTTTTTATAAAATAACGGCATAAGTTTTACCGTTAACTGTTAAAATACCAGGCGATAAAAATACAGTAATACGTGTGGTTGCATAGTAGCACACGGTATTGATTATTGATACTTACGTAAGAAGACACTCAGTTATACTCAATTATTGCTACAGTAATTGCTGCATATTATCTCATATTATTGATTCAATTATTGTCACAGTATCATCTGCATAATATTTTATATTATTAAATCAATAATTGAGACGACAAAGTTATTCATATTATTATTTGTAATATTGATGATGTCTAGAAAGTTCTGTCGAGGAGAGGTTTGGTCACCCTAATTGCGCGCCAATAGGGAGAAATCCTTATCGGAAAGCCCCCTCTTTCCTGAAAATAATCTGGTTGTTAAATATTGTGAGTTATAATATTAATGATGAATAAATGTTGAAAGTTTAAAAATATGTTGATTGAAGATAAAATAATTTGTGATAATATTTATTCAATCTTTGATATAAATAAGAAGTCTGTTATGAGACGTTTGTGGTAAGTTTGGTTTATTCTATGGGGGCCCATATGTCATCATCTAAGAGTCATTTTCGCCAATAGTAATTGCCTTTACCAGACGTCAAACCACTTGCCGTTTCATATTACAAGCGTCGAACCAATTGTCATTTCACATTACAGGCGTCGACCAATTGTCGTTTCACA
This sequence comes from Panax notoginseng, assembly GCA_016801055.1. Taxonomy (NCBI): domain Eukaryota; kingdom Viridiplantae; phylum Streptophyta; class Magnoliopsida; order Apiales; family Araliaceae; genus Panax; species Panax notoginseng. Next base: position 232,953,522 of record CM029014.1, read on the forward strand.
TTACAGGCGTCGACCAATTATCGCTTCACATTACAAGCGTCAAACCACTTTTCTTTTCACATCACCAGTCGTCAAGCCACTTGCCTCTTCACATTGCAAGGGCTAAGCTAGAAATCTTCTATAAATAGAAGCTTATTTCTTCTTTCATTCTCACCAATTCACTACGACTTTCAAGAGAATTCTATAAAGAGAGAATCAAGTAGAAAGAAGAAGAGTATTCTGTTACTACACTATTTTAGTATCTAATCTCCTACTAAGGTAAGGGGTATTATTTCTTTCGTATTCGTAAGGGATGTTATTTTTGCTTCTTGCACTTTCTTCTTCATACGTATCAGCTCTGGGTCTGTGGCTTGAGCAACTTTAACTTTATCGATTAAAGTTGGTTTTATGCGTATACTTGACATCATCGCATGGGTCCCTAGAGTCTTGAATTCTATCTTCATCTTTTGTAAATCACACAAAATAGGCCATTGTGTTGACAACATCGCACTCGTTCCCGCATATGATCTTCTACTCAATGCGTCAGCTACCACGTTTGCTTTTTTAGGATGGTATTGAATGGTATGGTCATAATCTTTCAACAGCTCGAGCCAACGTCATTGCCGCATGTTGGGTTCCTTTTGGGTGAAGAAATATTTGAGGCTTTTATGGTCTGAATATATCTCCACTTTCTCTTCATATAAATAGTGCCTCCAGATTTTCAACGCGAAAACGACTGCTGCCAACTCTAAATCATGAGTAGGGTAATTTCTCTCATATTCTTTGAGTTGTCGCGAAGAATAGGCTATGACTTTCCCATGTTGCATGAGAACACATCCTAACCCTTTGCCTGAAGCATCGCTGTAGATAACAAATCCATCCGAACTAGATGGTATTGTCAGAACAGGTGCCAAAATGAGTCTCCTCTTAAGCTCTTGGAAACTCTTCTCGCATTCCTCGCTTCATACAAATTTTGTATCCTTCCGAGTCAGCTGAGTTAACGGAGTAGCGATTCGAGAAAATCCTTCCACGAATCTCTGATAATAACCAGCTAAACCCATACAGCTACGCACTTCGGTCACTGACTTCGGTTGCTCCCAACTTTGTATTACTTCAATCTTTGCCTGGTCAACAGATACTCCATGTTTTGACACCACGTGCCCAAGAAATGCTACTTCCTCAAGTCAGAACTCGCATTTCTTCAACTTGGCATATAGCTTATTTTCACGAAGCCTTTGGAGTACTAGCTTCAAATGGTGCTCATGATCTTCACGACTTTTGGAATATATGAGGATGTCATCAATTAAGACTACAACGAACTTATCCAAATATACTTTGAATACTCGGTTCATCATATCCATGAAAGCCGCAGGAGCATTATTCAATCCAAAAGACATGACTAGGAATTCATAATGCCCATACCGAGTTCTGAAGGCAGTCTTTGAAATATCCTCAGTTCTAATCTTCAACTAATGATATCCAGAACGAAGATCGATCTTTGAAAAGAATTGTGCTCCTTGCAACTGGTCAAACAGGTCATCAATGCGAGGTAGCGGATACCTATTCTTGATGGTGACATGGTTCAATTCTCGGTAATCAATACAAAGTTACATACTCCCATCTTTCTTCTTTAAGAATAAAACAGGAGCACCCCAAGGAAATGTACTAGGACGAATGAAATCGATGTCCAACAACTCCTGTAGTTGAACTTTTAACTCCTAAAGTTTAATAGGAGCCATTCGATATGGGATTTTAGAAATGAGTTTTGTACTAGGTTCAAGGTCAATAAAGAATTCAACTTCACGTTCTGGGGGTAGACCGGAAAGTTCTTCAGGAAATACATCAGGAAATTCACTAACAATAGAAATATCACTCAAATTTGACGTGTCTTTATTCAAATCCATAACATGGGCTAAGAAAGATTGACATCCATTTTTTAATAAACGAATGGCTTTATGGCTTGATATAACAGTGATTGATTTTAGTGGTTTAGTTGTTTGAATTCGCATAGCAGGTTGGTTAGGAATATGAAAATTAACAACCTTACGTAAACAATCAATTCTGGCATGATGAGTAGTTAACCAATCAATCCCTAAAATCACGTCAAGTGCAAGTATCTTTAAAGAGATAAGGTCAACAGGTAATGTGATGGTGCCAACTTGGATCAAACAAGATTTATAAACAGTAGATGTAATAAAAGTTTCTCCTAATGGAGTCTCCACAGATAAATCAAAGTCTAATTTCTCCGAAGTCAAGTTTAAACGTTGAGCACAAGCAGGAGAGATAAAAGAATGGGTAGAACCGGTATCTAGTAAGGTATAAACTTCGCAAGAATTTATGATTAGCTTACCTATGATCACCTCGTTTGGGTTTCTCGTATTTTGATCAGTCACGACAAAAGCTCTTCCAGGAACCGCTGACTTTGACTTTTCTGGGACAACCTTTTGATTCACCATCCCCGCTAGACTTGGTTTCGCTATAGTACAATCTCGAGCGATATGTCTTTCCTTTCCACAATTATAACATACCTTGAACTGTTGTGGACAATTTGGGCTGATGTGTCCCTCTTTTCCACATTTATAGCATACGACCGGTGGTCGTTCTCCTCCCTCAGAAACAGTTAATACTGGCGCTGACGTCTTCACATTTTTATTGTTGAATCTCCTCTTTTTAAAATTTTCACTTGACTCGCCTCTCCTATTATCATGACCATGATTACCACCAGAGTGGTTACCGCTTTTGTCTGAATTTTTCCTTCTCCGCTGGTTATCATTGCTTCGATGATTGCTGTCACCGGTATGACCCTGGTTGTGATCCCTCGGTTGAACATACTCATTATCTCGCTCTAATAATTGAGCTCTGTTGACAACATCCGAATATAGAGAAAATTTATGAGAGATAAGATATTGCTGAATCTCGGGTTTTAGACCTCTCAGAAACATCCGTGTCATTAGTTCCTCATTCTCTAACAAATGAGGTGCAAACCTGGATAACTCTGCGAACTTCGCCTCATACTGGGACACCGTCATGTTGTTCTGTTCCAGTCTAATAAACTCTACCTCCTTCGTATGACGAATACTTTCAAGAAAATACTTGTCATTGAACAGTTTCTGAAATGTCTCCCAAGACATGCTGAGTTCGGCTGGATGGGTACGCTTCACAGATTCCCACCAGTAATCTGCTTCATTATGAAACATAAAGGTGGCGAATGGAACCTTCTGTTCCTCCGTGCATCCCAAGACATTGAATATCTTGGTAATTTGCTTGACCCACGTTTCTGCCTTAATCGGATCCTGCTTTTCCCAGAATTCTGGTGGTCCCAACTCTTTGAACTGTTTGGCTGTAACCAGCTGTGCGTTGCCATTGTTTCTACCTGTATTTTGAACAGGAGTTTCCCTCGTCTGGTTTTGCATGAACCGCAAAAAGCTTTTAAACATCTCATCGTTCATCGTCCGCCTAGTGGTGTTATTTACAGGAGGAACATTGCCGGCCTGTTGCACATTCTCCTCATTGGTGATTAATGGTGTCTCCACGGTCTCATTTACTCCATCGTTAATATTTTCAACTGTCATTCTTAAATACTTCCACAAAATAAGGGTTAATTAAAGAAATTGACATGCAACATAATAAACCTATACTTTGACCGACTAACAAATAAGCTTAGGTAGGATATACTAGCAAAGGATTTACTTATCTCTCCCTTCCTAGTTCTATTCCCAATCTCCGCCAGAGACCATATCCCTAAGCTCTGATACCAAGTGTGACGCCCCCAAAATGGTATACATCACCCATTCTGAGTCGCCAAATACATGATACAGAAATAACTACAACTTTATTAATATTATTGTCATGCAAAATATGACAACACATAAACTGTGAGTTTAAAAACAAATATTATCTTCTAGACAATATCCACACTCAAATAAGTCCTCATTATAATTATTGATACACTATTTATAAAATAGTGAGGACTACTATAACAACTGCCTTGGAATATCACTCCACACCCCGACTACTTTCCGCTATATTCTCGCTTACTGAGAAGAAAAATGGAATAAAAAGGAAAAGGGTGAGCTCAACTAGCCCAGTAAAGAATATTATGACTAAAATAATATAGAACAAATTATCGTTAGTCTTCAACAGGGAAAAATCTAATAGAATATAATAGACAACAAATTTTGGATCAACAACTGCAGGGGAAACAACAATCCATTAGAAGAGTTAAATAGAGAATGAATTCTACTATCTTCTAAGATTTAAAAGTCCATCATCAATATTTTATCCCTGTAACATCAATCAATATACATCTTGATTCAAATATTCATCTTTGCACTACAGGCCAAATATATTCATTTGTATTACTAGTTAGTCATGTTCATCTAAACACCTGTTCATCTTTGCACTACGGGCCAAAGATATTCATCAGTTAATCATTCATCTTTGTACTACAAACCAAAGATATTCAATAATATCATCATTTAGGACTGAGGATGATGAAAAATATTTTAAAGAAAACGAATCCAGTGAGACAAAAGAACAAATATCAGGGATTCGTACTTCGATTTATCCATGTTCAAAAATACCCCATAATATATCATAGTGGAGTAAAACTCAAGAATAAAGATCAAAACATGGATACAATCAAAGCTAGTAACAAAAATAGACATCCGGGACAAAGAAGAGAAAATTTTATTTTTCTGTGAATAGTGCCGTATTTGTGAATAATGTCTTATACGTGAATAATATCGTATACGTGAATAGTAACTCCGACATAAAAAGACAAAAATTTCACAAGAAAAATCTTATCAATATTTCGGCATAATGATATTGAAAGAAATAATATCATTAAAAAAAAATAACATCCCTTACCTCCAAAAACACAGTACTTCTGACTGGAATACTTGATATAGTGCTGAAAGAACTTACACCGTATAACAACACTCAAAGTATCAAAATACTCACAAGAATACGCTCGATAATATAGAGAGAGAAAATTATAGTTTCTGGTGTGATTTTTAATTCTAACCTAAGCACCCTATTTATAGGAAAATGCTTAGAACACCAAAGCAAAAAATTTAATAAAATATTAATATATATTAAAATTTTTCCTTCACACACCAAAGAAACTGAATTCAGCATGCTTTCAATACTAGTAGGGCCCACCAACATAATAAAAACGTTTTTCTAAAAAAAAATAATTAAAACTTCAAAAATTAATTATTCCGGAACTTCAATAATTCATAATAAATGGCCCTTTTATTAGAAAAATTCGAATCTTATGTCCATTCCATAGAAAATTTAATTTTCTACAACTTTGTAAGTTTAAGTTTTTTCAAATTCCAAACAGAAATTGACCAAAATCCACATACGGACGATTTTACAGGCTATAATCAAATTTCATTCAAAAATGGGGCCCACCAACATGTTTAACATGCTTTAAATATTTTTTTGTAACAAAAATACTCTTCCTCCTCATATATTAATATATCACATATTCATTGTAAAAATATCACTATTATTATATTATTATAATATAATAATATATTTAAATGAATTATTTTATCAGACAAGATAAAATATCAATTTTTAACAATTGTCACATTAAAATTTTTTTCTATCTATATCCTCATAAAATGAATATTTTCCTTATCATATAAATCAATAATTAATTATTCACAAATAATATTACAGAATCACAATACTGACAACCAGGCCGTTCCCAAGAAAGAAGGGGCTTTCTAATAAGGATTTCTCCTTACTGGCGCGTAATTAGATGACTAAACCTCTCCTTAGACAAAACTTTCTAGACATTGCCAATAATGCTATCTAATAATATTATTCAAATAATATAAATTATTGATCTGATAATGAAAAATACTGTGTAGTGACAATTATTGAAATAACAATAATATAAAATATCAACGTAGCAATTATTGAATCAATAAATTAAAATATTGAACAGTAATTACTGTAACAATTATTGAGTAGTGCCTTCTTACGTAAGAATCAGTAATTGGTGCAATACCGTGTGCTACTGTGTTTTAACCACCAGGTATTCCAACAGTGCTAACGGTAACAACTACGCCGTTATTTATAAAAACTCATACTTGTCGTTTTCCTCATCCAATCGCTTTTCGTTATGGGGTCCACACAAGGCTGCGCTATGACGCCCCCAAAATTAGGTATACATCACCCATCTTGGGTCGTCAGATACATAGTACAGAATACAAATACAACTGATTAATACATCTGTCGTGTACAATACGACAAAACATAAACTGTGAGTTTGAATACAAATATTATCTTCTAGAGAGTATTCATACTCAAAAGGAGTCCTCATTACATTTATTAACACACCATTACATAGAATAGTGAGGACTACTAACTAATTCTATCATTCGGACCATCACTCCGTACCCCGACTTGTCCCAGCTACGTTCTCATTTCCTGAAGAGAACAGTGAAAGAAAGGGTGAGCTCAACTAGCCCAGTAAGAAATATTATGACTAAGATAATGCAGAATAAATTATCATTAGCCTTCAACAATGTTAAACTGATAAAATATAATAGACATCAAGTTTAACTGCAGCGGAACAAGCAATCCATTAAAAGAGTCAAGTAGAAAATAAACTCCACTATCTTTTATGATTTAAAAGATTTTCCAACACTGTGATCGCTGAGACTCAGCTTAATAAAATAATCCACATCATCGAATCACCCCTGCACTACGGCCAAGGATATTCGTATATTCATTAATGGTCATGATCATGCCAACAACTGTCCATCAATGCACTACGGGCCAATGAGGACTTTTACCACATCATTCGTAACATTACGGTCATGATTATACCTAATAACCCCTGGTCATAATCATACCAAGTCCATCTATGCACTACAGGCCACAGATGACTTTCAACATTTTATAAACATGAGGATGATGACAATGATATAAGAATTCAATAAAACAAGTTCAAGAATTAATTTATCCAGGAATTAACAACGTCCAAATTGTCAACATGATACTGCATTGTGGAGTAAAATTCAAGAATGCTTAGGAGAATATTTTCTTAAAAAGATACTGGATGAAACGCAACTATCAAGGATATTCCACAAATTTCATGGAGTATAGAAGTCAAAACTTAACCAACTGAGTATAATAAAGAATGGAATAACAAAAGAAATCACCATGCATACGATAGACCGCACAGACAGGTTATTCCAACAGAATAATAAATAATGGAACCAGGTCCGGCGTAAACGCACAGACAGGATATTCCGACAGAATAATAAATAATGGAACCAGGTCCGGCGTAAAACACACAGACAGGATGTTCCAACAGAATAATAATAAAAACGGAACCAGGTCCGGTGTAAAACACACAGACAGGATGTTCCAACAGAATAATAAACGGAACCAGGTCCGGCGTAAACGCACAGACAGGATATTCCGACAGAATAATAAATAATGGAACCAGGTCCGGCGTAAAACACACAGACAGGATGTTCCAACAGAATAATAATAAAAACGGAACCAGGTCCGGTGTAAAACACACAGACAGGATGTTCCAACAGAATAATAAACGGAACCAGGTCCGGTGTAAAACACACAGACAGGATGTTCCAACAGAATAATAGAAGAATGTCACCAAGTATAGGGTAGACCGCGTATACTGGTTATTCCAACAGAATAATAACGAATAGAATAACAGAAGTTCTCTTCATGAATATAAAAGAAATAATATTCCCTACCTTAAAAGAACTGGATATTGGAAAAGTGATGTAGCGGAATACTTTTATTCTCTCTCTCTCTTATTCTCTCTATACTTTCTCTCTCTATAGCTTGAATGAATTCGTGAAAAATAATGAAGCCCTAGGCCTCTATTTATAGAAAAACTGAGGGTGGCTCTTGGTCTTAACGAAGGGTCAAATGACTCTTGGTCTTAACGAAGGGTCAAATGACTCTTGGTAATATTGAAGGGACAACTACTATTGACGAAAGTAATTACTATTGACCAAGGTAAATACTATTGACGAAGGTAATTACTATTGACCAAGGTAAATACTATTGACCAAGGTAAATACTATTGACGAAGGTAATTACTATTGACCAAGGTAAATACTATTGACCAAGGTAAATACTATTGACGAAGAGACTCTTAGATTATGACATATGGCCCCCCATAAAATAACCAAACTTACCACAACGTCTCAATAATATAACATATTATACAGATGATACTATGACAATAATTTAAGAGATATGATGCAGCAATTACTGTAGTAATAATTGAGTATAGCTGAGTGACTTCTCACGTAAGCATCAATAATCAATACCGTGTGCTACTATGCAACCACGCGTATTACTGTACTTTTACTACCAAGTAGTTCAACAGTTTTAACGATTTTAACGGTAACACCTCGGCTGTTATTTTTATAGAAAGATAATTCTGTCGTTTTCTCAATCCGACAATAATTTCGTTATGGGGTCCACCAATGATTGTGCCGTCGTACGAATATTCCCCGACAAAAAGAATATTCCCCGACCAAACGAATATTTTATAACAACTTGCTTACTTTGTAAAATTTATAAATATTACCCACAACTATAACATTATATCAAATTAACTTCATAATATTCAAAAATGATATTTATAGAAAATTCATCTTTATTTATAAAAGTTGGGGTCTTACATGCGCCGTCGTACAAATATTCTCCAACAATAAGAATATTCCCCGACCAAACGAATATTCACTAACAAAAATGAATATTTTATAATCACTTGCTTATTTGAAATATTTGTGCATTTTACCCATAACTAACCACATTAATCAAATCAACCCTTACTATTTCAAAATAATAAATAGAGAAAATTCAATTTTATTTATAAAAAGTTAGGGTCTTACATTCATCACGATGTTAAATGTAACGACCCCAAAATAGGTCCATTCCATCCAACCTATTCTGAGTCGCCAAATACATGGTACAGAAAATAACTGTAACTTTATTACAACAATTGTCGTGCAAAATACAACAACACATATACTGTGAGTTTGGATACAAATATATACCAAATGTGATTCATGTTCCAACCGTGGACATCACCTCACAATGACACCTTACATAAAGGTATAGTCAAAAATTGTTTTAGAAATTAGAATCTTTAGGAAGTGCTCAAGGAAACCTTCGTACATGGGAGCCCATGCGTCTAGGTTATGATAGATATCATATGGCCACAGAATTATTCTTGGTTGACCCAATAGACCCCAAAGAAAAACGAGAAGTTTACTATTATATTCTTCCCAATGGTGAATCTTCTCTTGACATATCATTATCTCCACTGTCTCTAATTGAGAATTATACTTCAAACAAATACCAAGATTATATAGGTAGTGCTCGTAAAGATACTCAGCAAGTGGATGAGCACAACCCTGTCTTATGATGACACGAGGTTGTATGTCATTAGACATCTTGTATGATAGTGACAAAACACCCTTCCAACGTTGGGTTCGCCTCACCCTATTTTTTTCACCAAATATAACTACTAAATGATGACCACCGTTCTATTTCCTTGTTACCCCCGCTCGACCCAGCTACACTCTTATTACTTGAAAGGAATTGTGAAGCAAAAGGGTGAGCACAACTAGCTCAGTAAAGAATATCATGACTAAAGATAATTAAACTATCAATAGCCTTCATCAATAATAAATCAGAGATTTAGAACATATGGTAAATGATAAAAATTTCAACTATAATTGCAGCGGAACGAGCAATCCATTAGAAGAGTCAAATAGACTATAAAGTCTATTATCTTCTCCATGTTAAAAATCCACCAACAATGTTTTATCCCTGTAACATCAATCAACAGTTCTGGTCCACAATCATATAAATAACTCATAATCGTAATTATGATTCTAAATTTTTCTTCGTACCCACGACGAAGAATATTTTCATCACCTGTCTTTACCTGAAACATCAAAGATCATGGTTATACCAAATCACAGTTCCTGTTCATAATCATACTAATAAATCCATCTTTGCACTACGGCCAAAGATATTCAACAACAGTTCATCTTTGCACTACAGGCCAAAGATATTCATCAACAGACCATCTTTAAACTACAGGCCAAAGATATTCAACAACAGTTCATCTTTGCACTACGGGCCAAAGATATTCATCAACAATTCATATTTGCACTACAGGCCAAATATATTCATATCTCAAAGAAATATATAATCATTTCAAAATTTATATAAACAATAATTATAACCATGTTGATCAATTCACCTTTGCACTTAAGCTTAAGATATTCAATTATAAATTCAATGGTCATGATCATACCAGTCACAATTCAACTTTGCACTACAGGCCAAAGAGAATCCTAGTCATGATCATACCAATAATCTACCCATCTTTACACTCCAGTGAAAGAGAATTTTAACATCAGGGTTATAAAATGTTATATATGATAATAAAAATAATATGATCAACATATAGTTTTAATCTCAAGAGTAATATTCGTAACTCATGAATAGTAAATCGTGAATAGTAACTCATGAATAGTAACCCCGACACAAAATATAGAAATTCTACAATAAAATCCATACCAATATTTCGGTATAATGATATTGAAAGAATAACATTTCTTAAATTTATAAATAATTTGTTTTAATTGTTTACACCTTACTAAAATAATGTATTTAATCATTCTAAAATGTCAAACTCATAAGATTTCATCACCAATAACCAAAACCCTCATAAAAAATCTGCATATACCTCATATAGGATTCTCAAGTCATAAAATCCTATTTTCCAATCTTCTTACTTCATATAACATATTTAATTCATTTACGCATAACTAGACCATTTTCATGAAAAATACCGAATCAGTTACAAAAATATTTCTTTTCTGGGATTTAGTATAATATAGTCCCATAGTGAACGTATATTTTTCTCGGAATTTTTAAAAGTCATTTACTATTTTTCATATGGCCAAATCAGCCGAATATTTAGACATTTATCAAAAATTGTACTTTTATCTAAAAATTTTGAAATTCGCAGAGTATACTCCTATCATATACATGTACTCCCAATAAAAATTTCATCAATTTTGGAGTTAACCACAAGGAATTATAAGCGGTTACTTTTAAAATAGTCTTTTCTCATAAAATTCATAACTCTCAATCTATACATCTAAAAATCACCATTTTTGGACACAATCAAGAAAACTCATCAAAATATCATTTCAAAATTTTTCAGAATTTTCTGAACCAGTCATCTCGTAAAATTCATAATAAATCATACGTTCATTTTTAACGGTTCAAAATTTGTAGATATATACTCAACTTATATATGTATAACATATCCAAATATTACCACGATCCAACGGTCGAATTAAAAATTATAACCCTCGCAAAATATCTCAAAAACCCTAATTTGATTTTCAATACCTCCGTTTCGACAAAAATACAGATAAAATACCTCAACATTAACTCCTTCATTTTTAACCACAAAAATATATCTCTTATTTATATCCACATAAAATAAATATTTTCTTATCATATGAATCAATAATTAATTATTCACAGATAATATTACAGAATCACATTTATGACAACCAGGCCGTTCCCAGGAAAGAGGGGGCTTTCTAATAAGAATTTCTCCTTACTGGCGCTCAATTAGGTGACCAAACCTCTCCTTAGACAAAACTTTCTAGACATTACCAATAATGTTATCTAATAATATTATTCAAATAATATGAATTATTGATCTGATAATAGAAAATACTGTGCAGTGACAATTATTGAACAACAATAATATAAAATTTCAACGTAGCAATTATTGAATCAATAAAATAAAATATTGAACAGTAATTACTGTAACAATTATTGAGTAGTGCCTTCTTACGTAAGAATTAATAATTTCAAAAATACTACGCAATACCGTGTGCTACTGTGCAATAACGCGTATTACTGTATTTTAACCACCGGGTATTCCAACAGTGTTAACGATAACAACTACGTCATTATTTATAAAAACTCAATTTTTATCGTTATCTTCATCCGACCGTTTTTCGTTATGGGACCCACAAATAGCTGCGCCGTCGTACGAATATTCCCCGACAGAAAGAATATTCCACGACCAACGAATATTCCCCGACAACAATGATTATTTTATAACCACTTGTTTATTTTGAAAAAAATTTCATATATCACCCTTAACTTTAACATTTATCAATTTAACCATTTACTGAATAGTAATTATTGAATAATTTTATTTCATAAAATTCGGGGTCTTACATTAAACACACTATCGAACACATTCTTCTCAATATGCATCACATCTAGATTATGACGAATCAAATTTGTAGACCAATAAGGTAGTTCCCAAAAGATGCTTCTCCGAACCCAGTTATGAGATTCGCCAAATCCATTGATTATGTTTGTGGCATCAATTTTACTAAATGGGATGACCGACAATCTCATCACACGATCTCGCATCTCCGTTCCTGATAATCGCGGTGCAAGTATATCATTGTTTAGTTTCCCTTTCCTGAAGTGTTCTCTATTTTTTCGAAACGGGTGATCTACCGGCAAGAACCGATGATGACAGTCAAACCAACAAGGATTTCGACCTTTTGATAGATTGAAAGACTTTGTATGCTCCATACAATACGAACAAGCCAACTTCCCGTGTGTACTCCATCCAGCTAACATACCATAAGCTGGGAAGTCACTTATAGTCCACATAACCGCTGCCCTAAGGTTGAAATTTGTTTTCGTTGCAACATCCCATGTCTGTACTACATCCTCCCACAATACCTTCAACTCATCTATAAGAGGTCTCAAGTAAACATCTAATTTTTTTCCAAGACTCTTAGGATCAGGAACCACGAGTGAAAAAATAAGTATGGTTGTTTCATACACATCCAAGGAGGCAAGTTATATGGAGTAATAATCACAGGCCAACATGAGTACAGAATAACTAAGTGGCTAAACGGATTGAAACCATCGGTGGACAATCAAAGCCTCACATTTCTAGGTTCCAATGCAAACCCAGGATGACTAAATTGAAATCTTTCCAAGCTTGCCCATCTGCGGGATGATTTAGTTCTCCATCTTTAGCTGGAGATTTCGCATGCCAACTCATATGTTCAACTGTTCTTGAAGACATGTACAATCTTTTTAGCCAATGTGTTATTGGAAAATACCTTAGAATCTTAAACAGTATACTTATTTTTTTTGTAGTCACACCCTCTTTATTAGGCCTAAACCAATCATGACTGCAAAACGTGCACCTTGTCATATGTTCATTTTTCTTATAAAACAATATGCAATCGTTGGGACATGTATCGATCTTTTGGTATCCAAGACCCAACTTCTTCACCATTTTCTTACAAAAGTAATAGTTACCAGGTAATTTCTCACCGTCAGGTAACATACTCTTAATGGCCTTCAAGAGAGACTCAAAACACTCATGGCTCATGTTGTGATCAGCCTTGATGTTAAGTAATTGCGCCACTGCAGACAATGTAGTGTGTTTGGTGCAACCATGCCACAATGGCTCGCTACCCTTGTCTAATAACTTAAAGAAGTCTTTCGCATCAGAATTCATAGGTTGCTGTCTACCTTGTTCCCAATCAAAATCTGGCCCTGCAATATCATGAACCATTTCATTCATACGATGAGTACTACTGCCAAAATTGTGTACTTCTGTGATGCCACCATCTCTTCTCTGCCCATGTGCCCACCAGTATTCTTCATAATTTTTCATGAACCCAGAAACAAGTAAATGATAGTTTACCACGTCTCTATTCATATAATTTACATTCTTACACTTCAAGCATGGACATCGTATCTGCGACTGACCATTCATACATTCCGGGTGACTATACGCATACTCCAAAAACACTTGGCAACCAGCTCTAAATTCAGCTGTAGCACTATCTGCGTGGGCACTTGACTTTCGTCGTGCCATCCAACTACTGTCTGAATAGAGGTCCATGATACCAAGGTACCTACTACAGATAACATTATAAATGTTAACATATGACTTGAGCATACTTGTAAGCATATGATTAACATTTAAGCATACTTGTAAGCATATGACTTGAGCATACTTGTAACCATATGACTTGAGCATACTTGTAACCATATATGTAAGACCCCGAATTTTATGAAATAAAAGTATTCAATTTTTCTTATAATTACTATTCAGTAAATGGTTAAATTGATAAAAGTTTAAAGTTATGGGTGAAATATGAATTTTTTTCAAAATAAGCAAGTGGTTATAAAATAATCATTGTTGTCGGGGAATATTCGTTTGGTCGTGGAATATTCTTTCTGTCGGAGAATATTCGTACGACGGCGCAGCTATTTGTGGGCCCCATAACGAATAACTGTCGGGTGAAGGAAAACGACAAAAATTGAGGTTTTATAATTAACGGCGTAGTTGTTACCGTTAACACTGTTGGAATACCCGGTGGTTAAAATACAGTAATACGAGTGTTTGCACAGTAGCACACGGTTTTACACAGTATTTTTGAATTATTGATCCTTACGTAAGAAGACACTACTCAATAATTGTTACAGTAATTACTGTTCAATATTTTATTTTATTGATTCAATAATTGCTACGTTGAAATTTTATATTATTGTTGTTCAATAATTGTCACTGCACAGTATTTCCCATTATCAGATCAATAATTCATATTATTTGAATAATATTATTAGATAACATTATTGGCAATGTCTAGAAAGTTCTGTCTAAGGAGAGGTTTGGTTATCTGATTGCGCGCCAGTAAGGAGAAATTCTTATTAGAAAGCCCCCTCTTTCCTGGGAACGACCTGGTTGTCATAAATGTGATTCTGTAATATTATTTGTGAATAATTAATTATTGATTCATATGATAAGAAAATATTTATTGTATGTAGATATAAACGAGGGATATATTTTTGTGGTTAAAAATGAAGGAGATAATGTTGAGGTTTTTATCCGTATTTTTGTCGGAATGGAAGTATTAAAAATTAGGGTTTTTGAGATATTTTGCGGGGGTTATAATTTTTAATCCGACCGTTGGATCGTGGTAATTTTTGGATATGTTATACATATATAAGTTAAGTATATGTCCATAAATTTTGAACCGTTAAAAACTAACGTATGCTTTGTTATGAATTTTAAGAGGTGACTGATTCGGAAATCAGGTTATAAATCATTTTTGGTGGAAAATTCTAGAATTGGTGGGCCCCACTTATGGTTGGTGAAGAAATGTGCTGAATTATATTTCAAATGTGGTGGATGGGAATAGTAGCAGGTAAAGCCATCAGGTTGCAGGTCAAACCTACCAAAATTTTCCTATAAATAGAGAGCTAAGTTAGAATTGAAAATCACACCAGAAACATAAGCTTTCTCTCTTTCTCTCTCTAGATTATTGAGTGTATTTTGTGAGTATTTAGATACTTGGTGAGTTGCTATTCATCAGTGCAAGTTTCCTTCAGCCTTATACCGATCAGAAGTACTGCTCTTTTGAGGTAAGGGATAGTAAGGGATAGTAAGGGATTTTAAGGGTTTCCGCTGCAACTATGGTTGAAATTTTTATCATTTACCATATGTTCTAAATCTCTGATTTATTATTGATGAAGGCTATTGATAATTTAATTATCTTTAGTCATGATATTCTTTACTGAGCTAGTTGTGCTCACCCTTTTGCTTCACAATTCCTTTCAGGTAATAAGACTGTAGCTGGGTCGAGCGAGGGTAACAAGGTAATAGAACGGTGGTCATCATTTAGTAGTTATATTTGGTGAAGAAAATAGGGTGAGGCGAACCCAACGTTGGAAGGGTGTTTTGCCACTATAATACAAGATGTCTAACGACATACAACCTCGTGTCATCATAAGACATGATTGTGCACATTCGCTTGCCGAGTATATCTACAAGCACTACCTATATAATCTTAGTGTTTGTTTGAAGTATAATTCTCAGTTAGATACAGTGGAGATAATGATAAGTCAAGAGAAGACTCATCATTGGGAAGAATATGATAGTAATCTTCTCGTTTTTCTTTGGGGTCTATTGGGTCAACCAAGGATAATTCTGTGGCCATATGATATCTATCATAACCTAGACGCATGGCCTCCCATGTACGAAGGTTTCCTTGAGCACTTCCCAAAGATTCTAGTTTCTAAAACAGTTTTTGACTGTACCTTTTTGTAAGGTACCTTTGTGAGGTGCTGATACATGATGGTGTCCAATGTCACATTTGGTATATATTTGTATCCAAACTCACAGCATATGTGTTGTTGTATTTTGCACGATAATTGTTGTAATAAAGTTGTAGTTATTTTTTGTACCATGTATTTGACGACTCAGAATGGGTTGGGTGGAATGAACCTATTTTGGGATTGTCACAATATAATTAACATTTAAGCATACTTGTAAGCATATGACTTGAGAGCATACTTGTAATCATATGACTTGAGCATACTAGCTAGTAAGCATATAAATTGCGCATACTTGTAAGCATATGATTAGCTCGTTAATATTATAAATGTTCGCAACTATCCGACAAAAAAAAAATTCGCCAGAGTCTCCCCTATAATATGGACTAGCCGCATGCACGAAGGCATGCATACATGGTCATTTCTAGGCACCCAATACACAAACCTAGAGAAATATACAAATTCTCAATATAATAAGACCAAAACAACTTGGGATTTTAAGATTATACCCAAAACAGTCCCTTTTTATAATCTTTTATGTTTTTGGATATTCACAACTTGGTTGAGCAATTTATAGTTTCTATAACATATTGTAGCTTTATTCTTGTATACATAAGTTTGTGAAATAAATTGTGCAATTTCACTACAATGATCTCCATCAGTCACATAGAGATAAACAATGAATAACAGGTCAGAAACTAGCTAGTTTCTTTTTTGGTCTTCCATGTGTTGCACCCAAATTCCAGGAGCTATAATATATATATATATATATATATATATAGAGAGAGAGAGAGAGAGATAAATATTTTATAGTTATACAAGTTCAGTTGGGGTTTCGCGGGGCAAAAGACACATGAGGGAAAACTGGCAAGCCTCTCAATCCGTTATCGATATACGCAAGTCAGTGCCGGCCTGACACATGTTACTAGGACATAGTAATATTATTGAGTCAATAACGATTCGACAACCGGTTAAACTAGCCTTTTTGAGTTAGATGGCGAGTTCGGGTATGAAAACATTGATCAATCCTATAAAATGAAATACATTAGCTTAGCTTAGCTTAATTGGTGGGCTACCAATTTGGTTTGAGTTGGTTGGATATGCATGTTAATATTGTAATTTGAACCAACTAGCTTAAAAAGTAATTTCTCTTAGATTTCATGATTTGGATATGCATGTTCGAAGATCTTTTGATTTAGGCAGTCAATATGAGGAATCTATTGAAGTATATATATCCCACCTAAAGAATCACAATAGTGAGCCAAAAATGAAAATTAGGAGGAGAAAGACACAAGTATATATTTCAGAGCTCAACCACTGGAGAGTCCTGAAGATATATCAAAGATCTATACCAACAATGTCCTTGCTGTAAAAAAAGTTCAATATCTGTCTACAGTCACTTTAACCAAATAAAAATAGACTCGAGCCAAAACTAAAATTAAGAAAACATTAGAAGTAGAATTAGGAAAAAAAGAAGAAAATGCAATTAATAAGTGCACATCTAACATCGGGTCCAACAGCCAGCATGTAAATTGCTTCAGAACAAGCACCAATTCTAATCTACATGATCATTTTAATTCCTAAAAACCATAAAGCAATAAATAAACCTATATGATTTAACTATTTGTGCCATTTAAAATGTAAGATTTACGATTTATTATAAGAAGATGATATAGGTTTACTTCCACATGACCCAATCAGAAAGTTGAAACCTATTGCAATTAAATTAAAGTAACACCCAATCTATATCAAATTCAGAAAAAAGAGAAGTTAGGGTTACCTGTGGCGGTCCCGATGGCAGTGGACAGTGGCGGCAGTGATGGCAGTGAGCGAGCTCCTTCTTCTCCCCCTTTCTCCCTCTTCTCTCTATTTTGAGCTACCTCTTTTCTTTTCCTTCCGTCTGCTGTGTCAAGCGAATAACTGGTACTGATAACATTAAGTTTGATCAGCGACCGCTATCTGGCTATTTTTTAATGACATGGACTTATTAGCGACCGCATGCGGTCGCTAATTTTAAATGGTCGCTCAAAACCTACATGCCAACATTTTCTACCAAATTTTGGGAGGCAAAATTATGATAGCGACACAATAGCGACTGGATTAACTAACGGTCGCCGATGTTGGTCGCTAATACCAATATCAGCGACCGCATATGCGGTCGCTGATAGTATTGGTCACTGTTAGGCCTTTTTCTTGTAGTGTTATATATATTAAGATTATGTACTCTTATTATATGGATAATAAAATATGTATCAACAATTATCAGACTTATTATGGTATCATAGTAGGCACCTTTCATGTGTAGGCCCAACGACCCACATGCTCCATGTTTGGAGGTTACTCCACTCATTGCCAATTAATTTTGAGTTTTATTATGGTATCAAAGCCACTGTGGCTAACAGCCCTTTTGATCCTTTTTTTTTCGCTACACGTGACCTGTGCAAGCCACATCCTAACAACACTATTTTACAATCTTGGCGCAATTACACACCTAACACCTACCAAATTATCCATGCCCCAATTCTAATTACAAATTCTCAAAGCGACACTCAACATTTTCTACAGCCAAAAAATCATTGAATTTGTACAACGTTGCTTAATCACTACTAAAAAATGGTCATTTGTGATGGCCAAAATCCATCACAAAAAGTAGGAAAACCATCACGAAAGGTTTACGTGATGGCTTTAAGCATCACAATGGTCGTCTTGTATACGTCCATCATGAAAGATTTTACGTAATAGTTTTGGCAATCACGCAAACGTTTAGTGTTTTTGTGATGATTAATACAATCACATTAATTAGCACGTAATCTATTATGATTGTCAAAGTCATCACAAAAAAACAAGACTTTAGGGATCAAATGTAAGAACGTGAATATTTATTTATGTATAATTTATTTCATTGTATTAATTATATCTATGTTAATTGTATCAAATGATACTTATAAGATTAGAACCCTCCCCCCATTTGCAAATTAAATAACAAGTATTATCATTACACCAAAGCCCATATCATGATTATAATTTTAAAATAAAATATAAAAAGAAACATATGTGAGTTGACTTATTAAACAAAATTACTTTCACATAAGATTTGGTGATTGTAGTGGTAGTCACAAATACTCTATAATGACGGTAAAATTAGTCATCACTGAGAGCCATTATATATTTTATTATTTGTGATGACCAGAAAATTCCATCACAAAATACATTTTTTTTGTAATTGCAAATAAAAGTCGTCACAAAAATCTATATTTTTAATGATTGTCACGACCGTCATAAAATATTGTTTTGATTATTTCTTATATTAAAATATTAGTGATAGCTTAAATGCAATCACGAAAATAGTATATCTATAAGTGATGACTTAGTGCGTCACAAAAAGAAAATTTATTTTGCGTGAAAAAATTGGTGTGATTGACATAGCCATCACAATTATAATATATTGATGGCAAGATTAGTCATCACTAAGAGCCATCATATATACTATTATTTTGTGATTGCTTAAAAAGTCCATCACAAATTACTTTTTTTTGTGATTATTTTTAAAAACTATCACAAAGTTCAGTCACGTATTCTTATTTTTCTAGTAGTGAATTACTTGTCATCTTACGAAATTTCAAACGGCTAATCCTTATGTTGTCGACGCTATTTACACAACCTTTTGTCACTATCATCAATCATACAATTTTTCATCCTTGTGGATTTTTTCACAAACAAATCCTATCTCCATGGCTGATCAAATATACGGTCCATTTCGATCAATTTTGACGACGACTCTTTGGTCCATGAAAATGATGATTGCAAATTCCTAGATGATGCGACATCATGGTATATGAATGATCTCTTCGATAAAAAATTTTTTACAAAAGTTTTCTACTCAGTCTGTCAAAAGTTATCTTGTAGAAGCGATATCGCTTCTTTATGCGCTTGAAAGTTGAAGAGGTTCTTTGAGTAAGTTGGAGTTTACCAATTTTTTAGTTCAAGGCCTTGATGATACTCTTTTCAAAAGAGTTTATGCTTATTATTATTTGATGAATCCTTCCTTTAATGACTTCCACACTTTTATTTGGTCATGAAAAACTATTACAAAAATTCACTTCAATTGATACTACTAAAATTGAGCCTATTATTGTTGACCCTAATGATATTCATTTTTCTGTGGTTACACATCCTGAGGATACGACAAGTTCGATTGGTTCTTCTTCATTGTTGACTGATAATCTTATATTAACAGTTCCCACAAGTTGTACTACCATCAAATTCGAGTTATTACACTCATTTTTCCATGCAATTAATGGTTATTCTCATTTTCACTTGGATGTCTTTAAAGATTCATTTTTGGTTTTTTTACCATCTCCACTTTCGCTCAAAGATAGGAAAATTGTATCTTTGGATACATACCGCATTTCATTTCTTAATGGATTTAAGGTGCTTTGTAAAGAAGTTTGTGGAGGTCTAGTGCAAGAAAGGCAAGGTTCCTTTTTGTTGCCAATGTAACAACCAAAATAAGTTCACTACTTATTCTTTATATTTTACTACTGTCGACCATGTTATATTCTCGTTACCTCTCTCATAGAAATTTTTCGTGTTCTTTATGCTTCGAGGCATTATTATTTCACTAGTTTTACAGTCGCATTACTATTTTCCCAAGTTCAAGCTCAAGCTCCGCTTACCTCCATTTCGCTTGAGGGGCTGTATTAGAGAATATAACTATAATTAGTTAATTCTAGATAATTGTAATTTTATCTTATTGTTACATTAAGATTATGATAGTGTAGACTTTAAATTATGTGATAATTATTCAAGTATTTGTATTACTTAAGAACTCTGAAAACTCATGTATATATATTAGGATGATGTACTCTTATTTTACGGATAATAAAATATCAATAATTATCAGACTTGTTAAATACTCCCTCCATTCCTATATATAGGTCATTTTAGACTTTTTTTTGTTATTCTTAATTATTTGTCGTTTGTGGTTATCTAAGAGAATTGATTACTATTTTTTTCAAATTGCCCCTTATTACTCCACCTAATTTTTTGATCCATATTTATCATTATCCTATACTACTCTTCTACTCTTAAGTCTTTCTCTCATTCTCCCAATAAAACTCTTTCATCTACTCCTCTATTCTTATATGATGTGAGGTGAATGGTATTATAGACAATTGATAGTATAGTTAATGCTTTTTAATAATTTTCTTAATTCTTGTGCACATATTTAAAACGACATATATTAAGAAATGGAGGGAGTATAAGCTAGGTTGCACAAATACAATTATTATTTATTATTTATTTACCCATACATGCTTAGGTTTTACTTACACAACAAGAACTAACACATTAGTTCCAAAATAGTACATCATTAATGTAGCGGAATTGTACGATCCATCCCACTTCAATTCATCACCATGCAGCGCACACCTGTGTAGATCGGCCCAATAAGCATGTTAGACCACCTCCTTACCTAAAAAGTTAACCTATTAGGTTGAGACTCTAACATACTTATTAATTCATCTACACTCTTGAATTTATTCAATGTGGGATTCATGTGAAATATCCCAACAATCTCCACCTTTCACTTGAATACCCATCACAAGTATCATACTAGAATATTCACCATTTTTAAGCAAACCTTCTTTGAATCCTTCAAGAGCTTTGCTCGACTCTAATACTAATCCACCACACCAGCAGCAAACGTGTCTCAGCAGTTTTCCTAGAGCCATCCTGAGCCCTGCTCCACCCGATTCAAATACTTCACCTTTGATTCCTTCAAGAGCTTTGCTTGACTCTAATACTACTCCACCATGCCCGGGACAAACGTGTCTCAACAACTTCCCTAGAGCCATCCTAAGCCTGCTCCACCCGACTCAAATCATCATGTGCTCCACCTAATTCAACTCTAGTTACTCCACCCACGAGACCTGCGAATTCACCCTCACACCCTGAAGTTGATACTTGGACTCCCACGAGGCCTGCGAATTTTACCCTTGCACTCCCCTCGCACCTTGGAGTTGTTACTTGGGCCCATCGAACCATGAGCTCTGATACCATTTTGTAGCGGAATTGTACGATCCATCCCACATCAATTCATCATCATGCAGCGCACACCTGTGTAGATCGGCCCAATAAACATGTTAACCTATTAGGTTGAGACTCTAACATACTTATTAATTCATCTACACTCTTGAATTTATCCAATGTGAGATTCATGTGAAATATCCCAACAATTAATTATTTATTTAACTAATACAATAATATTTATTGATCTTCCTTGTTTGCCTTGCCCTTTCCCTTATTCTTTATACTCGACCCCTCGAGTTCCTCTATCTTAGCTATAACCATAAAGCTTATGCAAGTAAGTATAGTAGTTTAAAATAAAATAGAAATAACTGGAAATGAATAAATATTCAAAGATTTAGAAATAATTAATATTATGACATCAATGAAAATCTATTTACAGGATAAGGAACATCAAATTTCCAAATAAGATTAAATTTTGGAATCTCAAAGCTTGTTATACGTTCACTAGGAAATATTTTGAAGGTCACTGAGTTGTCGTAGGGACCATGAACTCTATACACAAAGTTCAATAGTCACAAAGATTGTGAACCCTTTCCCCATAATATCATTAGGCGATCAGCCTAATAATACCCTATGTTATGCATAACATTTTACTCACGCTGTGTTTTTACAACGTATGTCGATTACCCGATCATAACATAATATCACCTATTTTTAGGGTTGTTCAGACTCAATCATAACATAAAAATCTACACCAAAACAATTTGGATTATTGGATAACATATCTCCAACAAATCATAAACAATTTAATAAATTAATAGAAACATAACAACAGAGTTTAGTCGAACAAATGACATAAACTCTTTTTATAGACGGTCCAAGAAGTATTACGGAAAAAATTATAGTTCAATAATGAACGAATTTCAAATGCACAGAAGTGCGGAAAATTACTTGTTTTGGGCGCACTTTAGGATATTTTTCGTCTCCAAACAGTAGTAACCTACACCATCCATAATAATTTATTTAATTAATTCATCTAATATTTATTAATAGTTCCTGTAGGTAAATACTTATAATCTTCGCTTCGATAGTTTCGGTTACCATAAATTTATTGTCGAGTATATTCTTACACCATTAAAATCTCATTACAGTGTTTATTTATCACTCACGTAGCCTCATACGTTCCTTTTAACAGATTTTAGCTCGTAAAATATATTACCTATTTTTTGACTTTTCTTTAATTAACTTTTCATAACTTATTATACTTTATTTTATCCATTCAACCACTTTAACTATTTTATTATTTTTCCTCCTTCTGGCCCTACCTAGGTAATTATATTTTAGATCATTTCTAATTTTTCTCAGTATTATTAATGTTTATTTTAAACACGTTTCTATTCAAATTTAATAAAATTCTATAATATTAGAAATTAAGCCCCAAAACTATGAATTTTGGATAGGATCTTCCTTGCACCAAAATATACATTTAACCAAAATTTCATCTCTAACTAAGTTGTAAAACTTAATTTATGATTGTTTTAATTTTAAAAACCCTAATTTTATTTTGGTCATAACTCCTTCATTACAAGTCTTTTATGTTCGTTCTTGGGCCAAAATACACCTTATACTTTCAGGTTTCATACCTCAGAAGCCTCGATTTTATTTCCTTTTAACTGTCCAGAACTTCCTTTTTAAAAATTAGTTCAAGAAGTTTCCTAGTCTGTCTGGTTTTACTAGAAAATTCACCAAAAATAATTTACAAGGAATTTAGACTCAAATCAGTGCATGATTTTAGTTAACTTGTAGATCTACCCATCCCAACAAACTTTATGGAAAAATTCAAAATACACTAAAAATTTTAATTGTCACAAAGCATAATCTATTTTAGGGTTTTTACCATTCTTGCTGAAAATTTCAACAACTTCGTTTAATTTTTTTCTTTTCTTGTTTCTTGTAGATCTTTGGCTTCTTTTGTCATAGTTCATCATGTTATCACACTCTAACATGTTATTATCTACTCTGAACATGAACAAATTCATATACACATATTTACTCCATAAACTATTTATAGGAACTAGTTTAGGGTTTTCCTTAACTAGCTAGTTTATGTTTCTTTCTTGTTTTTCTTTGTTTTTTCAACTTTTCCTTCATGATCCATGGTATTAAAACATCTATATTTTCAACATAAACTTAAGTATACATAAAGTGAACACCCCCTTCCCGAAAAGGAAAGGGACGTCACGTGCAAAGCACAACAAACCTCAAAATAAATAAACAGAGCATTAACAACCTCAAAATATTAATAGTGGTGATCCATTAATAAAGTAAAAAGTACAATTCTTCAAACTGAGTCAAAATAATCAAAACCTAAAATTTAATCCACCTAGATGGTCAAGGGCAAAAATCTCATCACACAAGCCCTGAATCACCCCTGCAAACCTGCCGGAAGAAAAACACAGCATGACCCAATTGCCCAGTACGGATATCGATATACAAAAGATATACAACTGATATACGAAAATAACTGAGACAAAATACTGAACAAAGCCTCAAGTGCAAATACGAACGAAAATATAATATCCAAAGATTTGAATGGAATATATTTGAATCAACGTAATGAATATATCTGAATCAATATAATTGACGAAACCAATAAAAGAATAAAGAAATAACGAACTGAAGTAACTAACTCAATGACTTGAACTGAACAGAAACAAACAAAACTAATACAATAAAATAATAGGCTGCAACAAATGGCTGGGGTTATTTCATACCGAGTGAGCTCAAAAATATATCTTGCCACACAGGCAAGTCAAACTAATGCCACACAGGCAAGTCAAACTAATGCTACACAGGCAAATCAAATGATGCCACACAGGCAACCAAAATAATGCCATACAGGCAAATCACACATTGGACCGCGAATCCAAATGTATGCAAATCGGATAGTGTGTTTGGCACAACATCACTAATCCGTAGAACAGAAAACTAGGGTTAACCCATACGCCTCCCACAACAAAACACCAAATGGCCCATTTACTTCGGAGTCCAAAATGGAGACGTCGTGGACTAATCACACCGCCACGGAAAGTGTCATGTCTCTCGTGCCAAGACGACATGCTTGTGGTACCCCTACAGGTGGTTATAGCTCAAGTATACCCTACGGTATATTCTAACAAAAAAATTATGTCACAACACATGCGACAAAATATCAACAAAAGGGTTCTATATGTACATGTTGAACCAAATCAAATTATAGTCACAAGGTCTTAAAAAGAAGGTAGCAACATGTACCGCTCTACAATTATCAAAATAAATATTAGACATGATAACCTCATTCAAAGAGTACAAGTACGAGTCCAAAGTGTCAACTCCAAAATGAAATAAATATATCAATTTCACAAGAAACAATTATGTGAAATAATAACAAAAATTCGAAACGAGGAACAAAACGAACAAATCAAATTTAACAAAGGTATCGCTGAAAGAGTACGGAATTCGTACCTGATACTTTCAAACCATTTGTAGCACACTCCACAAAATTTTACCCTCAAATGCCAACGATATCAAATGCGGGTCTTATTCGCAACCTAAACATATTCACCTCAAATTAAAAATAATTCAAACTAATAATTTCAAGATAATTCATAATCTGTTTAATATGCCTTTAATTATCGCCTTATATCAATTATTAATACTCCAAAATTTATATTCCAAATATAACTCTTTAAATTCCCTCCGTCCGAACTAATAAAAAAAAATGAATAAAAGTATAATTACCGAATTATAATTACTGTTGTTGTTATTAAATAGTACACATATATTTCCTTCATGAGACTAATTATGCAACAGATTCACCCACTTCTCTCCGTTTCAAATATAATGTATAATCCATTTTCAAATTACATAAAGTATCATCACATTCAGACTTAAATTAAATATTATTTAGCTATAAGTGAGTCTTGTAATTTGGTATAGGATTAGAGGTGACATCCTAGAAGTATTACTGTAATACCACTTTAAAAAAATCTGCATGCATATATACAATATAGCTTATTCAAATTAGTACTTCATGAAAAAAAATACCAACAGGCGAATGAATCATTTTTAATAAATAAATTTTATATTATTTATGATTGCACTAATATATATATTAATTGTTATGCCAATCCTTTTCCATACAGCTTATCAATGCTCTTCAGAAAGCATGAACACATGATTTCTTAACATCATTATATATATAAAAAAAACAAATAACAAATAAATGGTACATACCTAATTAATGTTATCTTGAATTTTCTATCACTTCTTATTCTCACTTCTTATTCTCCAATGAACGGACCAAGAAGTTCTTGAATGGCGGCTCCCTTCTTTCTTTCTCTTTTCTCTCCACCAATTCGTAACAAAATGTAAGACCCCAACTTTTATAAATAAAGATGAATTTTCTATAAATATCATTTTTGAATATTATGGAGTTAATTTGATATAATGTTATAGTTGTGGGTAATATTTATAAATTTTGCAAAGTACGCAAGTTGTTATATAATATTCGATTGGTCGGGGAATATTCGTTTTAACAGGGAATATTCGTACAACGGCACAATCATTGGTGGACCCCACAACGGAATTATTGTCGGATTGGGAAAACGACAAAAATATTTTATTAAAAATAACGGCGGAAGTTTTACTATTGTTACTGTTGAACTACTCGGTAGTAAAAGTACAGTAATACGTGTGGTTGCATAGTAGCACACGGTATTGATTATTAATGCTTATGTGAGAAGTCACTCAGTTTGATTCAATTATTGTCAGTTAATAATATGAATTATTTAGCGATAATGACGTTTTGTTTTATTCGTATTATTAACGTAATAAAACAGAAACATCTTTTTATATAAAATAAAATACTTTATTAAAGTTATTCTATAAATAGAATATATTATATTTTATTTAAAAGATTTTTTTTTAAATATGGACCGTCAGATTAAAGTAATCAATCTGGACCGTTCATGGATTAGTTACTATGCATTCTATTTTTCTATAAATAGCAGCCCATTCCTTCATTATTTCTTACGAATTCACTGAACTCTAGAGAGAGAAACTATAGAGAGAAACTATAGAGAGAGAGAGAGAAGAAAAGTATTCTGCTACTTAACTACTTCCTTACTTCAGCTCTTCTTTAAAACGGTAAGGGGTGTTATTCTTTCTTATTCATGAAGAGAACTGTTGTTATTCCATTTCTTATTATTCTGTTGGAATAACCTGTATACGCGGTCTACCCTATACTTGGTGACATTCTTCTATTATTCTGTTGGAACATCATGTCTGTGTGTTTTACACCGGACCTGGTTCCGTTTTTATTATTATTCTGTTGGAACATCATGTCTGTGTGTTTTACACCGGACCTGGTTCTATTTTTATTATTATTCTGTTGAAACATCCTGTCTATGTGTTTTACACCGGACCTGGTTCCGTCTTGTTATTATTCTGTTGGAACATCCTGTCTGTGTATTTTACACCGGACCTGGTTCCATTATTTATTATTCTGTCGGAATATCCTGTCTGTGCGTTTACGCCGGACCTGGTTCCATTATTTATTATTCTGTCGGAATATCCTGTCTGTGCGTTTACGCCGGACCTAGTTCCATTATTTATTATTCTGTTGGAATAACCTGTCTGTGCGGTCTATCGCATGCATGGTGATTTCTTTTGTTATTCCATTCTTTATTGTACTCAGTTGGTTAAGTTTTGACTTCTATACTCCATGAAATTTGTGGAATATCCTTGATAATTGCGTTTCATCCAGTATCTTTTCATGAAAATATTCTTCTAAGCATTCTTGAATTTTACTCCACAAAGCAGTATCATGTTGACAATTTGGACGTTATTAATTCTTGGATAAATTAATTCTTGAACTTGTTTTATTGAATTCTTATATCATTGCCATCATCCTCATGTTTATAAAATGTGGAAAGTCATCTGTGGCATGTAGTGCATAGATGGACTTGGTATGATTATGACCAGGGATTATTCGGTATAACCATGACCGTAATGTTACAAATGATGTGGTAAAAGTCCTCATTGACCCGTAGTGCATTGATGGACAGTTGTTGGCATGATCATGACCATTAATGAATATACGAATATCCTTGGCCGTAGTGCAGGGGTGATTCGATGATGTGGATTATTTTATTAAGCTGAGTCTCAGCGATCACAGTGTTGGAAAATCTTTTAAATCATAAAAGATAGTAGAGTTTATTTTCTACTTGACTCTTTTAATGGATTGTTTGTTCCGCTGCAGTTAAACTTGATGTCCATTATATTTTATCAGTTTAACAGGCTAATGATAATTTATTCTGCATTATCTTAGTCATAATATTTCTTACTGGCTAGTTGAGTTCACTCTTTCTTTCACTGTTCTCTTCAGGAAATGAGAACGTAGCTGGGGCAAGTCGGGGAACGGAGTGATGGTCCGAATGATAGTATTAGTTAGTAGTCCTCACTATTCTATATAATGGTGTGTTAATAAATGTAATGAGGACTCCTTTTGAGTATGAATACTCTCTAGAAGATAATATTTGTATTCAAACTCACAGTTTATGTTTTGTCGTATTGTACACGACAGTTGTATTAGTAAGTTGTATTTGTATTCTGTACGATGTATCTGACGACCCAAGATGGGTGATGTATACCTAATTTTGGGGGCGTCACAACGAATATTCCCCGACAGAAAGAATATTCCATGACCAAACGAATATTCCCCGACAACAATGATAATTTTATAACCACTTGCTTATTTTGAAAAAAATTCATATATCACCTTTAACTTTAACTTTTTATCAATTTAACCATTTACTGAATCGTAATTATAAGAAAAATTGAATACTTTTATTTCATAAAATTCGGGGTCTTACAATCTCCCCTCCTTATGAAATTTCGTCCTCGAAATTTGCGTACCTGGTATTTCGAAGAGTTGAGAATACCTTGCTTTCATTTCAGATTCCATCTTTCCTGTCATCATGATTTCTCCATTGCTCATCTCCTGTATTTTAGATATCATTCTAGAATACAGCTTCAAAAACACAGGTTAATTTTACAAATTAACATATCACATCATATCCTGATAGTATGATTGACCAATAAATAAGCTTAGGTAGGACACACTAGCGAATGATTTACTCGTCTCTTCCCTCCTAGTTGTATTCCCCGATCTCCGCCAGAGATCATATCCCTAAGCTCTGATACCAAATGTGACAACCCCAAAACAGGTCCATTCCATCCAACCCATTCTGAGTCGTCAAATACATGGTACAGAAAATAACTACAACAATTGTCGTATAAGATACAACAACACATATGCTGTGAGTTTGAATACAAATATATATATACCAAATATAACACATGTCCGAACCGTGGACAGCACCTCACAGTAACACCTTACATAAAGGTATAGTCAAAAACTGTTTTAGAAATTAGAATCTTAGGGAAGTGCTCAAGGAAACCTTCGTACATGGGAGGCCATGCTTCTAGGTTATGATAGATATCATATGGCCACAGAATTATCCTTGATTGACCCAATAGACCCCAAAGAAAAACGAGAAGATTACTATCATATTCTTCCCAATGGTGAGTCTTCTCTTGACTTATCATTATCTCCACTGTATCTAACTGAGAATTATACTTCAAACAAACACCAAGATTATATAGGTAGTGCTTGTAGATATACTCGGCAAGCGGATGTGCACAATCTTGTTTTATGATGACACGAGGTTGTATGTCGTTAGACATCTTGTATGATAGTGGAAAAAACACGCTTCCAACGTTGGATACACCTTACCCTATTGGATTCACCAAATAAAACTACTAAATGAACTTTTCTATACTGCTTCGGGAGAACCTCCACAGCTAGAGACCACCGTTCTATTTCTCCGTTACCCTCGCTCGACCCAGCTACACTCTTATTACCTGAAAGGAATTGTGAAACAGAAGGGTGAGCACAACTAGCCTAGTAAAGAATATCATGACTAAAGATAAATAAATTATCAATAGCCTTCAACAGAATTAAATCAGAGATTTAGAACATATGGTAGATGATAAAAATTTTCAACCATAGTTACAGCGGAACGAGCAAACCATTAGAAGAGTCAAATAGACCATAAAGTCTATTATCTTCTCCACATTAAAAGTCCACCAATAATGTTTTATCCCTGTAATATTAATCAACAGTTTCTTTTCACAATTATATGAATAACTCATAATTATAATTGTAATTCTAAATTCCTCTTCGCAACCAGGACGAAGATAATTTTTCTCACATGTCTTTACCTGAAACATCAAAGATCATGGTTATACCAAATCACAGTTTCTGTTCATAATCATATTAATAAATTCATCTTTTCACTACAGGCCAACGATATTCGTCAACAGTTCATCTTTGCACTACTGGCCAAAGATATTCAACAACAGGTCATCTTTGCACTACGGGCCAAAGATATTCATCAACAATTCATCTTTGCACTACAGGCCAAAGATATTCCTCAACAGTTCATATTTGCACTACAGGCCAAATATATTCATATCTCAAAGAAATATATAATCATTTCAAAATTTATATAAACAATAATTATAACCATGTTGATCATTTCACATTTGCACTTAAGCTAAATATATTCATTTATAAATTCAATGGTCATGATCATACCAATCAACAATTTAACTTTGCACTACTGGCCAAAGGGAACCCATAGTCATGATCATACCAAAAATCTACTCATCTTTACACTCAAGTCAAAGAGAAATATCATCACTAGGGTTATAAAAATGTTATATATGATAATGAAATCAATATAATCAACATATAGATTTAATCTCAAGAGTAATATTCATAACTCAACTATAATATTTATACCAATATTTCGATATAATGATATTGAAAGAATAACATTTCTTAAATTTATAAACAATTTATTTTAATTGTTTACACTTTACTAAATAATGCATTTAATCATCCTAAAATGCCAAACTCATAAGAATTCATTACCAATAACCAAAACCCTCATCAAAAATCTGCACATATCTCATATAGGATTCTCAAGCCATAAAATCCTATTTTCTAATTTTCTTACTTCACATAACATATTTAATTTATTTTCTCATAACTAGTCTATTTTTATGAAAAATACCAAATCAGTTCTAAAAATATTTCTTTTCTAGGATTTAGCAGAATATAGTCCCATATTGAATATATATTTTTCTCAAAATTTTTAAAACTCATTTACTATTTTTCATATGGCCAAAACCGCCGAATATTTAGACATTTATCATAAATTGTACTTTTATCCAAAAATTCCGAAATTCACAGAGTACACTGATATTATATAGATACACCTCCAATAAAATTTTTATCAATTTTGGAGTTAACCACAAGGAGTTATAAGCGGTTACTTTTAAAATAGTATTTTCCCGTAAAATTCATAACTCTTAATCTATACATCCAAAAATCACCATTTTTGGACGCAATCAATAAAACTCATCAAAATATCATTTCAAATTTTTCCAGAATTTTCTGAAGTTCAGAAAAATTACGAAACTGAAAATCATAACAACTCTTAAAATCCCTTACTATCCCTTACCTCAAAAAAGCAGTACTTCTGATCGGTATAAGGCTGAAGGAAACTTGCACTGATGAATAAAAACTCTCAAATTATCTAAATACTCACAAAATATGCTTCATAATATAGAGAGAGAAAGAGAGAAAGCTTATGTTTCTGGTGTGATTTTCAATTCTAGCTTAGCCCTCTATTTATAGGAAAATGTTAGCACGCCGAAGCAGACTTAACCCGCAACCTGATGGCTTTACATGCTACTATTACCACCCACCACATTTGAATAAAAATCTCAGCACATTTTTTCACCAACCAAGAGTGGGGCCCACCAATTCTAGAATTTTCCACCAAAATGGTAAAGTCCGAAAATTCAACAATTTCTGAACCAGTCATCTCGTAAAATTCGTAACAAAGCATTCGTTCATTTTTAACGGTTCAAAATTTGTGGACATATACTTAACTTATATATGTATAACATATCCAAAAATTACTACGATCCAACGGTCGGATTAAAAATTATAACCCCCGCAAAATAACTCAAAAATCCTAATTTGATTTTTAATCCTCCATTCCGACAAAAAATACTGATAAAACACTTCAACATTAACTCCTTCATTTTTAACCACAAAAATATATCCCTCATTTATATTCACATAAAATAAATATTTCCTTATCATATAAATCAATAATTAATTATTCACAAATAATATTACAGAATCACAATTATGACAACCAGACCGTTCCCAGGAAAGAGGGGGCTTTCTAATAAAGATTTATCCTTATTGGCGCGCAATTAGGTGATCAAACCTCTCCTTAGACAGAACTTTCTAGACATTGCCAATAATGTTATCTAATAATATTATTCAAATAATATAAATTATTAATCTGATAATGGGAAATACTGTGCAGTAACAATTATTGAAACAACAATAATTTAAAATATCAATGCAGCAATTATTGAATCAATAAAATTAAATATTGAACAGTAACTACTGTAACAATTATTGAGTAGTGCCTTCCTTCGTAATAATCACTAATTCAAAAACACTGTGCAATCAGTGTGTTACTGTGTAACAATGCGTATTACTGTATTTTAACCACCGGGTATTCCAACAATATTAACGGTAACAACTACGCCGTTAATTATAAAAACTCAATTTTTGTCGTTATCTTCATTCGACAGTTATTCGTTATGGGGCCCACAAATAGCTGCGCCGTCGTACGAATATTTCCCGACAGAAAGAATATTCCACGACCAAATGAATATTCCCCGACAACAATGATAATTTTATAACCACTTGCTTATTTTGAAAAAAATTCATATATCACCTTTAACTTTAACTTTTTATCAATTTAACCATTTACTGAATCGTAATTATAAGAAAAATTGAATACTTTTATTTCATAAAATTCGGGGTCTTACAAAACGAATAGCTGAGACATGACTCATAAACAGTTCATGAATAAAAGAACTTTAAAGTTATTTCACAGTTCAAATAATAGAACAGAAAATCAAATGCACTAATACCTTACTCTAAATATTATAGATTTGCATAACCAACAATAAATATTATCCACTAATCATGCTTTAAAATTAATAACTCAAGTTGAGTTAGGAAACTTGCCTCGATTGTCGATTACTTTTATGCAATTTAATTTAACTTCTTTTAAAAGACCTATCATTAATAATATTGATATTTCAATTAGCATAACATATTATAACACATAATACCGCTATTCTTATAATAAATTATCTAACATGTAATCAAGCATTCAATAATACCTTACTCATTAGGAATATTATCATTCTTTGATAATTTTATTATCATATAACCATTTTCTTAAACTCTTGTCTAATAATATTAATTATTTAATAATATTTTATTCACTTTCTAATATTATTAACCATTTAATAATATTTTAATCCCTTATTAATATTATTTATCATTTAATAATATTTTTGTCACTTAATAATATTATTAATCACTTAATAATACTCCATATATTAATCACATCTTAACCAATTTAATATTATTAATCAATTAATAATATTTTAATTAATATTTAATATCTTAACCATTTATAAATATTATTAACTATTTTATAATATTTTAATCAATTAATAATATTATTAATCATTTAATAATATTTTAATTTAACTTTAATTTGATATTATTAATCATTTAATAATATTTTAAATTATTATCTAATATTATTAATTATTTAATAATATTTTAATATAACTTTAATTTTAAATCACTATCTAAAATTATTAATTATTTAAAAATATTTTAATTTAACTTTAATCTAATATTATTAATCATTTAATAATATTTCAATCCATTTGTAAATCTTAAACTAATATTATTAAGCTCTTAATAATATTTTAATCAATTATTAAACTTATAAACAATTAATTCTAATTGTTTACCCTTTACTAATGCATTCATTTAATAAACCTAAAATGCTATAAATATAACATTTTATCAAAAATGACCAAAATACCTTCTAAATATCCTATTACCTTATATCAAAGGTCTTTGGTAAAAAAATTACATTTTTACCCTTTATAACATCACATTACTTGCATTATTCATTTATCCAACTCAATCATTTACATGAAAAATACCAAATCAACTCCACAAATATTTATTTTCTGAAAAATATCAGTATATGGCATCATGATGAATATATAGTTTTTTGGAAATTTTTGGATTTAATTTACTATTTTTAAAATGACCAAAACAGCCGGATCTCGCTACATTTTTTAGAAATTGAAACTTTGTCCAACAATTTTGAAATTTTCAGAGTATGCTCCCGCCATGATACTCTACTTCCCGTAAAAATTTCTCAATTGTTGAAGTTACACACAAATAGTTATTTAAGTTCTCTTTTAAAATAATCCTTTCTTGTAAAATCCATAATTCTCATTCTACACATCCAAAAAATTTCATCTTTGGACTGCATCTAGATAACTTATCATACTATCTTATCAAAAAAATTTAGAAATTTTAAAGAAACTTAAATGGATGAAACTGTCCCTGGAAGCAGCTGGACAGAAATTGTTTTTCCCCTATTTTTATTCTAGCTGGACAATTTACACCAAAACAGATCCTATGGCTTGTAAAATCAACAGTTTTGAGTGCTACAACTTGGGTTTAATAGTTAACTTACATATCTAGCACTCTACTTTGACGGATCACAAAAAGAAAGTGTAGATCTTAAATGGTAGATTTTCAAAGTGAAGAAAGATTAGGGTTTTCTAAACTAGAAAACCTATTTTTCTTATCTTCCTTTTGATCTAACTTTTAACACCCTAAATGGTTAGATCTAAATATAAAATACTTATTAACATGTAGATCTAAGGTTTTTGGGTTTGAAAAATATTAGATCCTCATTTCATCAAAAATTAAAGAAATAAAAGTAATAAACTAATTTATATATAGTTGAATGTTATACCTTTTTCTTTTGGATGTTCTTTCTTCTAAAGTGAGAGTTAAAGTTATGTGGAAAACTTCTCTTCTCCTTTCTTCTTGTAGTAGCCGACCACTACCCTCTCTTTCTCTATTTCTATTTTGTTTCTTTCGTTAGCTTTCGGAAGAAGATAAAATAACCTTTATTAGCTCTTGTGGCGGAAGTGTATATAGTTGGAAAAATATAGATATATAACATATGTATGCATATGTTTATCTCCCAACTCCTCTCTCTCTCTTATCATCATAAAGTTACTTTGGAAGCTTGGCTAAAGAGTGTGTTTAATCTTTAAAGTGACACATAAGGAGTAGTTGGTGACCAAATGAATAAAAAAAAATAATTCACATGCTCCTTTTTGCTCCAATATGGTCGGATACATCCTTCCCCAAATTGCCCAATTTTTTGTTTACTTTTAATTGCTAAATTTCCTACTAAAATGACTAAAATATTTTTTAACAAATGGGCAAAAAATTGGGCCACTTAATTTAATGTTTGGTGGGCTTTTAAATTAATTAGCTTGGGCCATGTGAATAACCATGGGTCCAACACTTTAATTTTATCTTACCCTAATTTTTTAATTAGGATTTCCATTCCACTTATTTTAAAATTTAAATGATTACTCATGCACATTTAATTATTTAACTCAATTAGACTAACTTTAATTAGGTTTAAAATAAATAATAAATTGAGATAATAAAATTAATCTCTTAGGTTAGTATAAATTTTAAATACTAATATTCTTCAATACCATAACCCTTAGGTTATTTAATTTTTATACCCAATGTATAATTAGATTATGTAGCTCTCTTTTTAATTTTTTTTATATAACAAATAAATATATATACATATATTTATAATATATATATTTATTTAGTCTCATACATACTTCACATATGACATAACATATTTATCATCATTGATAAATAATTATTATTTTTATTTAATCACAAATTCAATATATGACACAAAGTGTTTAATATATTGTTAAATAATTTAATATACTTATTTTTTGGCTTTCCTTTTTGTTCCATTAACTCATTAACTTAATTGGCCCTAATTGGCTTGATAAGTTATTACACATTCATATAATCACTTTATATAAGTAATACTAATTAATCATTTAAAGATTATAAATCTTTTCATTTACCATTCAAGCTATGTTAATTTTTAACATAAGTTTATCTTACATTTCCTTAATCAAATTGTTTAAGTATTCATCTTAATTAACTTAAAATAAAGAAATTAATTATCTTTCTTAATTCGCATATTCACATATATGGTCCAAGTAAATTTTTTACATATAAAAAAAATTATTCGTAAAAATATACATATATAATCATGTAAAATTCTCGGTCCTTACAACCACCACCCAAGCTACCACAGTAATCACCACGACCAGCTCTGCCCCCCAAGCGTCGGGCCAATCAAAGGTAGAGTTGGAAAACCAGAAAATGATTATAGAATACTCCAAACAAATCACAATTCCCTCATGTTAATGCCAAATCCACCATCAAGGACGAGAATATCGCCGAAATCCGGAAGCAATTCCATATCCCCGACACCTATGATCTCAAAGCTCCTTCTGAAGCTGACCACATATACCTCTGTACTGACGGTTGGACTAGCATGCCCCTTAATTAACTTACTGGAAAAAGGGGTTCGCCTACCCCTTCATGCCTTCATCATAACACTGCTAGTATTTATTGGCATGGGTTGTTCTCAACTGGTGCCAAATTTCTACATCAACATTGTTGCCTTCATCGCCATTTTCCATGAGCTCAATGTTTCCCCATCCATAGATTTCTTCTTATCCCTTTTCTTTGTAAGCCGATCCCGAGAACCAGGGTTTTGGCAAATAAGCAAACAACAAAGCAAAACAAACCTACCCAAACACCTTGAAAAGCGATCATTAATTAATGGGTTCTTTACAGAAATAAACAACAATTAAAAAGTAATTACACCATTAGTGCATACACAAAATAATTACAAAAAGAGTGTAATTAGGACCAATATTACAAAAATAGTACAATTCACATTAATAAAAAAACCTAAAATCAAAGAGAAATAATTGCCATAATTAATAATTCAAATTCAAATATTTAGGATCTAACAACAAAAATAAATTCAAATTCAAAAATAAAATGAGGGAAAAACAAAAAAATATCTTCTTCATCCTAATCTTCATCTCCCTGACCGCTCATTATCTTCATCACCGCCTCCTCTCTCTTCCCCTTCATCATCCTCCTCCGCCGCGAATATCTAGAAATCATTGGTTGTGCTGCCGTTACATCGCCATCTCTTCCCATTCATCATCCTCCTCTTCTGCTGCACATCTCCGGAAGTACCTGAGTTACTGTTCTGATTTATTTTTTACGATTTGGTTACCCACAAAAACTAAAATGGTTACCTTTGTATGAAGGTTTGACTACCAACTGTGTGACGCCCCCAAAATAGGTATACAACACTCATTCTGAGTCGCCAAAATACATGGTACAGAAACAACTACATCTTTATTATTACAACATAAGAACTGTGAGTTTAAATATAAATATTGTCATCTAGACAATATCCACACTCAAATAAGTCCTCATTACAATTATTGATACATTATTTCACAAAAATGGTGATGACTACTAAAATAACTTCTAGAACCATCATTCCATACCTCAACTAGTACTCGCTACATTCTCGCCTCCTGAGAAAAATGGAACAAAAAAGAAAAGGGTGAGCTCAACTAGCCCAGTAAAGAATATTATGACTAAGATAATACAGAACAAATTATCGTTAGTCTTCAAGAGGGAAAAATCTAATAGAATACAATAGACAACAAGTTTTAAATCAACATTCGCAGCGAAAAATAATAATTCATAGAAGAGTTACGTAGAGAATGAAATCTACTATTATCTATGAATTTAAAAGTCCATCATCAATATTTTATCCCTGTAACATCAATCAATATTCATCTTTGCACTACAAGCTAAAGATATTCATCAGTTGGTCATGTTCATCTAAATAACATATAACTTATGGAAAATGCTACTTCCACAAGCCAGAACTCGCATTTCTTCAACTTAGCATATAACTTATTTTCCCGCAGCCTTTGGAGTACCAGCTTCAAATGGTGCTCATGATCTTCACGGCTTTTGAAATATATGAGGATGTCATCAATAAAGACAACAACGAACTGATCCAAATAATCCTTGAATACTCGGTTCATCATATCCATGAAAGCCGCAGGAGCATTAGTCAATCCAAAAGACATGACTAGGAATTCATAATGCCCGTACCGAGTTCTGAAGGCAGTCTTCGGAATATCCTCAGTTTTAACCTTCAGCTGATGATATCCAGAACGAAGATCGATTTTTGAAAAGAATTGTGCTCCTTGTAACTGGTCAAACAGGTCATCAATACGAGGTAGCGGATACCTATTCTTGATAGTGACATGGTTTAATTCCCGGTAATCAATACAAAGTCGCATACTCCCGTCTTTCTTCTTTACAAATAAAACAGGAGCACCCCAAGGAGATGTACTAGGACGAATGAAACCGATATCCAACAACTCCTGTAGTTGGACCTTTAACTCCTAAACTTCAATAGGAGCCATTCGATATGGGGTTTTAGAAATGGGCTTTGTACCAGGTTCAAGATCAATAAAGAATTCAACTTCACGTTCCGGGGGTAGACCGGGAAGTTCTTCAGGAAATACGTCAGGAAAGTCAATAACAACAGGAATATTATTCAAATATGACTTGTCTTTATTCAAATCCATAACATGTGATAAGAAATCTTGACATCCATTTTTTAATAAACGAATAGCTTTATGACTTGATATAACAGTGATTGATTTTAATGGCTTAGTTTCTTGAATTCGCACAACAGGTTGGTTAGGAATATGAAAGCTAACAACCTTACGAAAACAATCAATTTTGGCATGATGAGTAGTTAACTAATCAATCCCTAAAATCACGTCAAATGCAAGTATCTTTAAAGAGATAAGGTCAACAGGTAAGGTGATGGTGCCAACTTGGATCAAACAAGATTTATAAATAGTGGATG
This sequence comes from Panax notoginseng, assembly GCA_016801055.1. Lineage (NCBI taxonomy): Eukaryota > Viridiplantae > Streptophyta > Magnoliopsida > Apiales > Araliaceae > Panax > Panax notoginseng. The sequence continues at coordinate 232,992,884 of CM029014.1, forward strand.
TGATTAAAGTTTCTCCTAACGGAGTCTCCACAGATAAATCAAAGTCTAACTTCTCCGGAGTCAAGTTTAAACGTTGAGAACAAGCAGGAGAAATAAATGAATGGGAAGCACCGGTATCTAGTAAGGTATAAACTTCGCATGAATTTATGATTAGCTTACCCGTGATCACCTCGTTTGGGTTCCTCGCATGTTGACCAGTCACGACAAACGCTCTACCAGGAACAGTTGACTTTGACTTTTCTGGGACAGCTTTTTGAGTCACCATCCCCGCTGGACTTGGTTTCGCTACAGTGCAATCTCGAGTGATATGTCCTTCCTTTCCACAATTAAAATAATACTTAAACTGTTGTGGGCAGTTTGGGCTGATATGTCCTTCTTTTCTGCACTTATAGCATATGACCGGTGGTCGTTCTCCTCCCTTGAAACCAGTTGTTGCTGGTGCTGACGTCTTCGTATTGTCATTGTTGAATCTCCTCTTTTTAAAATCTCCTCCCGACTCGCTTCTTCTATTTTCATGGCCACGATTACCACCAGAGTGGTTGTCGTTCTTGTCTGTATTTTTCTTTCTCCGCTAGTTATCATTGTTCTGATGACTGCTGTCCCGGTATGATCCTGGTTGTGGTCCCTCAGTTGACCGTACTCGTTATCTCGCTCTAATAATTGAGTCATGTTAACAACATCTGAATAGAGAGAAAATTTATGAGAAATGACATATTGACGTATGTCGGGTTTCAAACCTATCAAAAACATCCGCGTCATACGTTCCTCATTCTCCACCAAATGAGGTACAAATCTGGACAACTATGCAAACTTCGCCTCGTAGTGGGACACCGTCATGTTATTCTGCTCCAGTCTAATAAATTCTACCGCTTTCATATGACGAATACTTTCAGGAAAGTACTTATCATTGAACAGTTTCTGAAATGTCTCCCAAGACATGCTGAGTGCGGCAGGCTGAGTACGTTTCACAGACTCCCACCAGTAGTCTGCCTCGCCACGGAACATAAAGGTGGCGAATGGAACCTTCTGTTCCTCCGTGCATCCCAAGACATCGAATATCTTAGTAATTTGCTTGACCCACGTTTCTGCCATGATCGGATCTGGCTTTCCCTTAAATTCTGGTGGTCCCAATTCTTTGAACTGCTTGGCTGTGACAAATCGTGAATTGCTATCATTTCCTCCTGTATTTTGAACACGAGTCTCCCTCGTTTGGTTTTGCATGAATTGTAAAAAGCTTCTAAACATCCCATCGTTCATCATCTGCTCATTGGTGTTGTTCACAGGAGGAACATTGCCAGCCTGTTGCACGTTCTCCTCGTTGGTAAGCACAGGTGTCTCCACGTTCTCATTTACTCCACTGTTAACATTCTCTGTCGACATTCTCAAATACTGCCATAAAACAAAGGTTAATTTAAGCAATTAACATATCACATAATATCCCTATATTATGACCGACCAACAAATAAGCTTAGGTAGGACACACTAGCGAAGGATTTACTCGTCTCTCCCCTCCAAGTTCTATTCCCCGATCTCCGCCAGAGATCATATCCCTAAGCACTGATACCAACTGTGACGCCCCAAAAATAGGTATACAATACTCATTCTGAGTCGCCAAAATATACGGTACAGAAACAACTATATCTTTAATATTACAACATAAGAACTGTGAGTTTAAATACAAATATTGTCATCTAGACAATATCCACACTCAAATAAGTCCTCATTACAATTATTGATATACTATTTCATAAAAATGGTGAGGACTACTAAAATAACTTCTAGAACCATCATTCCATACCCCGACTAGTACTCGCTACATTCTCGCCTCCTGAGAAAAATAGAACAAAAAGGAAAAGGGTGAGCTCAACTAGCCCAGTAAAGAATATTATGACTAAGATAATACAGAACAAATTATCGTTAGTCTTCAACAGGGAAAAATCTAATAGAATACAATAGACAACAAGTTTTAAATCAATATTCGCAGTGGAAAATAATAATTCATAGAAGAGTTACGTAGAGAATAAAATCTACTATTATCTATGAATTTAAAAGTCCATCATCAATATTTTATCCCTGTAACATCAATCAATATTCATCTTTGCACTACAAGCCAAAGATATTCATCAGTTGGTCATGTTCATCTAAACACATGTTCATCTTTGCACTACGGACCAAAGATATTCATCAGAAATCATTCATCTTTGCACTACAGGTCAAAGATATTCAGTTATATCATCATTTAGGACTGAGGATGATGAAAAATATTTTAAAGAAAACGAATCCAGTGAAACAAAAGAACAAGTTCTAAGGATTCGTACTTTAAATAATCCAAGTTCAAAAATACTTCATAAATAACCAGAGTGGAGTAAAATTCAAGACTGAAGACCAAAACATAGATCCAATCAAAGATATGAATCATAACAGACAATCTTGGACACAGAAAAAAAATTTTAATTTTTCTATGAATAGTGTCGTATTCGTAAATAATGTCGTATACGTGAATAATGTCGTATACGTGAATAGTAACTTCGACACTAAAAGGTAAAAATTCCACAAGAAAAATTATCATGCTTCGTGAATAGTACTCATGAATAGTAAGTCATGAATATTAACTCATGAATAGTAACTCGTGAATAGTAACTTATGAATAGTAACTCGTGAATAGTAACTCATGAATAGTAACTCGTGAATAGTAACTCCGACATGAAAAAGTTCCAAATTTGATAAAAAGTTCTAACCAATATTTCGGCATAATGATATTGAAGAAATAGTATCACTTACGAAGAAAATAACATCCCTTATCTCTGCAAGAATAGTTCTTCTGGTTGGAATATCAGATATAGTGCTGAAGGAACTTGCACCGTATAGCAACACTCACAGTATTAAAATACTCACAAGAATACGCTCAAAATATCGAGAGAGAGAAAGAGAGAGAGAAAACTTATTTCTGATTTGATTTTCAATTCTAACCTAAGCACCCTATTTATAGGAAAATGCTTAGAACACCAAAGCAAAAAATTGAATATAATAATATATTTATAACCAAATTTTCCTTAGCCCGCCACATTAAAAACACATTTAACACACAAAAATGAAAAACATGTTTAAAACAATTTTTGTTACAAAATCAATTCAGACTCAATAATCCGGAACTTCAATAATTCATAATAAATAGTCCTTTTATCAGAAAATTCGAATCTCACGATTTTTTATAGGAAATTCAATTCTCTACAACTTTACAGAAGAAAGTTTTTCCAAATTCCAAACCGAGATTGACCGAAATCCATAAACGGACGATTTTATAGGCTATAATCAAATTTCAGTCAAGAAATGGGGTCCACCGACACACAAAGCATGTGTTAATCATTTAATGCAACAAAAATACTCTTCCTCCTCATATACTCATATATCCCACATTCATTATAAAACTATCACCATTATTATATTATTAAAATATAATAATAAATTATTTTATCAGAAAAGATAAAATATCGATTTTCAACAATTGTCACTTTAAAAATTTTCTCCATCTATATCCACATAAAATGAATATTTTACTCATCATATAAATCAATAATTAATTATTCACAAATAATATTACAGAATCACAGTACTGGCAACCAGGCCGTTCTCAGGAAAGAGGGGACTTTCCAATAAGAATTTCTCCTTACTGGCGCCCAATTAGGTGACCAAACCTCTCCTTAGACAGAACTTTCTAGACATTACCAATAATGTTATCTAATAATATTATTCAGATAATATGAATTATTGCTCCGATAATAGAAAATACTGTGTAGTGACAATTATTGAAACAACAGTAATATAAAATATCAACGTAGCAATTATTGAATCAATAAAATAAAATACTGAACAGTAATTACTGTAACAGTTATTGAGTAGTGCCTTCTTACGTAAGAATCAATAATTGGTGCAATACCGTGTACTACTGTGCAACAACGCGTATTACTGTGTTTTAACCACCGGGTATTCTAACAATATTAATGGTAACAACTACGCCGTTATTTATAAACAACTTATACATGTCGTTTTCTTCATCCAATCACTTTTCGTTATGTGGCCCACAAAAGACTGCGCCGTCGTAAGAATATTCCCCGACAGCAAGAATATTCCACGACCAAACGAATATTCCCCGACAACAATGAATATTTTATAACCACTTGCTTATTTGAAATATTTGCGCATTTTACCCATAACTAACCACATTAATCAAATCAACCCTTACTATTTCAAAATAATAAATAGAGGAAATTAAATTTTATTTATTAATAATTTGGGGTCTTACAAACTGCATCACATTCAAAATAAATTTGTAACCTAATAAAACTTAATTGATTACCATTGTCTGAAGGTTTGGCAACCAACTGCATGAAGGTTTGACTACCAACTTCATCACATTCAAAATAAAATTGGTAACCTAATAAAACTGAATAGGTTACCTTGATATGAAAGGGTTGATTTGATTAATGTGGTTAGTTATGGGTAAAATGCGCAAATATTTCAAATAAGCAAGTGGTTATAAAATAATCATTGTTGTCGAGGAATATTCGTTTGGTCGTGGAATATTCTTTCTGTCGGAGAATATTCGTACGACGGCGCAGCTATTTGTGGGCCCCATAACGAATAACTGTCGGGTGAAGAAAACGACAAATTTGAGTTTTTACAAATAACGGCGTAGTTGTTACCGTTAACACTGTTGGAATACCCGGTGGTTAAAATACAGTAATACGCGTTATTGCACAGTAGCACACGGTATTGCATAGTATTTTTGAAATTAATGATTCTTACGTAAGAAGGCACTACTCAATAATTGTTACAGTAATTACTTTTCAATATTTTATTTTATTGATTCAATAATTGATACGTTGAAATTTTATATTATTGTTGTTCAATAATTGTCACTGCACAGTATTTTCCATTATCAGATCAATAATTCATATTATTTGAATAATATTATTAGATAACATTATTGGTAATGTCTAGAAAGTTCTGTCTAAGGAGAGGTTTGGTCACCTAATTGCGCGCCAGTAAGAAAAAATTCTTATTGGAAAGCCCTCTCTTTCCTGAGAACGGCCTGATTGTCATAAATGTGATTCTGTAATATTATTTGTGAATAATTAATTATTGATTCATATGATAAGGAAATATTTATTTTATGTGGATATAAACGAGGGATATATTTTTGTGGTTAAAAATGAAGGAGTTAATGTTGAGGTTTTATCCGTATTTTTGTCGGAATGGAGGTATTAAAAATTAGGGTTTTTGAGATATTTTGCGGGGTTATAATTTTTAATCTGACCGTTGGATCGTGGTAATTTTTGGATATGTTATACATATATAAGTTGAGTATATGCCCACAAATTTTGAACCGTTAAAAATGAACGTATGATTTATTATGAATTTTACAAGATGACTGGTTCAGAAATTGTTGAATTTTCGGAGTTTATCATTTTGATGGAAAATTCTAGAATTGGTGGGCCCCACTTATGGTTGGTGAAGAAATGTGCTGAATTATATTTTAAATGTGGTGGGTGGGAATACTAGCAGGTAAAGCCATCAGGTTGCAGGTCAAGCCTACTAAAATTTTTCTATAAATAGAGGGCTAAGTTAGAATTGAAAATCACACCAGAAACAAGTTTTCTCTCTTTCTCTCTCTATAATATGAAGCATATTTTGTGAGTATTTAGATACTTTGAGAGTTGCTATTCAGTGCAAGTTTCCTTCGACTTTGCATACCGATTAGAAGTACTACTCTTTTGAGGTAAGGGATAGTAAGGGATAGTAAGAAATTTTAAGGGTTGTTATGTTTTTCAGTTTCGTAATTTTTCTGACCTTCAAAAATTTTGAAAAAATTTAAAATGATATTTTGATGAGTTTTCTTGATTGTGTCCACAAATTGTGATTTTTGGATGTATAGATTGAGAGTTATGAATTTTATGAGAAAAGACTATTTTAAAAGTAACCGCTTATAATTCCTTGTGGTTAACTCCAAAATTGATGAAATTTTTATTGAGAGTACATGTATATGATAGAAGTAGACTCTGTAAATTTTAGAATTTTTGGACAAAAATATAATTTTTGATAAATGTCTAAATATTCGGCTGTTTTGGCCATATGAAAAATAGTAAATGACTTTTAAAAAATTCTGAGAAAAATATATGTTCACTATGGGACTATATTATGCTAAATCTCAGAAAAGAAATATTTTTGGAACTGATTTGGTATTTTTCATGAAAATAGTCTAGTTATGAGTAAATGAATTAAATATGTTTTGTGAAGTAAGAAAATTGGAAAATAGGATTCTATGACTTTGAGAATCCTATATGAGGTATATGCAGATTTTTGATGAGGGTTTTGATTATTGGTGATAAAATCTTATGAGTTTAGTATTTTAGAATGATTAAATGCATTATTTAGTAAAGTGTAAACAATTTAAATAAATTGTTTATAAACTTAAGAAATATTATTCTTTCAATTTCATTATACCGAAATACTGGTATGGATTTTATTGTGAAATTTCTACCTTTTTATGTCGGGTTTACTATTTATGAGTTACTATTCACGAGTTACTATTCACGATAAAAATTAGTTTCTTTTTCTAACCAAATTATAGTTGATTTACGAATATTACTCTTGAGATTAAAACTAGATGTTGATCATATTATTTTTATTATTATATATAACATTTTTATAACCCTAATGATGATATTTCTCTTTGACTTGAGTGTAAAGATGGGTAGATTTTTGGTATGATCATGACTATGGGTTATCTTTGGCCAGTAGTGCAAAGTTGAATCGTTGATTGGTATGATCATGACCATTGAATTTATAAGTGAATATCTTTAGCTTAAGTGCAAAGGTGAATTGATCAACATTGTTATAATTATTGTTTATATAAATTCTGAAATGATTATATATTTCTTTGAGATATTAATATCTTTGGCCTGTAGTGCAAAGATGAAATATTGATAAATATCTTTGGCCTGTAGTGTAAAGATGAATTGTTGATGAATATCTTTGGCCTGTAGTGCAAAGATGACACGTTGTTGAATATCTTTGGCCAGTAGTGCAAAGATGAACAGATGTTGAGATAAACATGACCAACTGGTGATACAAATAAATATCTTTGGTCGTAGTGCAAAGATGAAGTTATTAGTATGATTATGAACAGGAAATGTGATTTGGTGTAACCATGATCTTTGATGTTTCAGGTAAAGATAGGTGATGAAAATTATCTTCGTCCTGGATGAGAAGAGGAATTTAGAACTACAGTTATGATTATGAGTTATTCATATGATTGTGGACCAGAATTGTTGATTGATGTTACAGGGACAAAACATTGTTGATGGATTTTTAACATGGAGAAGATAATAGACGTTATAGTCTATTTGACTCTTCTAATGGATTGCTTGTTCCGCTGCAACTATGGTTGAAATTTTTATCATTTACTATATGTTCTAAATCTCTGATTTATTATTGATGAAGGCTATTGATAATTTAATTATCTTTAGTCATGATATTCTTTACTGAGCTAGTTGTGCTCACCCTTTTGCTTCACAATTCCTTTCAGGTAATAAGAGTGTAGCTGGGTCGAACGACGGTAACGGAGAAATAGAACGGTGGTCTCTAGCTGTGGATGTTCTCCCGAAGCAGTATAGAAAAGTTCATTTAGTAGTTTTATTTGGTGAATCCAATAGAGTAAGGTGTACACAACGTTGGAAGGGTGGTTTGCCACTATCATACAAGATGTCTAACGACATACAACCTCGTGTCATCATAAGACAGGGATGTGCTCATCCACTTGCTGAGTATATATACGAGCACTACCTATATAATCTTGGTGTTTGTTTGAAGTATAATTCTCAATTAGAGACAGTAGAGATAATGATATGTCAAGAGAAGACTCACCATTGGGAAGAATATGATGGTAATCTTGTAAGACCCCGAATTTTATGAAATAAAGGTATTCAATTTTTCTTATAATTACTATTCAGTAAATGATTAAATTGATAAAAGTTTAAAGTTATGGGTGAAATGTGAATTTTTTTTCAAAATAAGCAAGTGGTTATAAAATAATCATTGTTGTCGGGGAATATTCGTTTGGTCGTGGAATATTCTTTCTGTCGGAGAATATTCGTACGACGGCGCAGCTATTTGTGGGCCCCACGGGTGAAGGAAAACGACAAATTTGAGGTTTTACAAATAACGGCGTAGTTGTTACCGTTAACACTGTTGGAATACCCGGTGGTTAAAATACAGTAATACGCGTTATTGCACAGTAGCACACGGTATTGCATAGTATTTTTGAAATTATTGATTCTTACGTAAGAAGGCACTACTCAATAATTGTTACAGTAATTACTGTTCAATATTTTATTTTATTGATTCAATAATTGCTACGTTGAAATTTTATATTATTGTTGTTCAATAATTGTCACTGCACAGTATTTCCCATTATCAGATCAATAATTCATATTATTTGAATAATATTATTAGATAGCATTATTGGCAATGTCTAGAAAGTTCTGTCTAAGGAGAGGTTTGGTCATCTAATTGCGCGCCAGTAAGGAGAAATTCTTATTGGAAAGGCCCCTCTTTCCTGGGAACGGCCTGGTTGTCATAAATGTGATTCTGTAATATTATTTGTGAATAATTAATTATTGATTCATATGATAAGGAAATATTTATTTTATGTGGATATGAATGAGGGATATATTTTTGTGGTTAAAAAAAATGAAGGAGTTAATGTTGAGATTTTTATCCGTATTTTTTGTCGGAATGGAGGTATTAAAAATCAGGGTTTTTGAGATATTTTGCGAGGGTTATAATTTTTAATCCGACCGTTGGATCGTGGTAATTTTTGGATATGTTATACATATATAAGTTGAGTATATGTCCACAAATTTTGAACCGTTAAAAATGAACGTATGATTTGTTATGAATTTTACGAGATGACTGGTTCAGAAATTGTTGAATTTTCGGAGTTTATCATTTTGGTAGAAAATTCTAGAATTGGTGGGCCCCACTTGTGGTTGGTGAAGAAATGTGCTGAATTATATTTCAAATGTGGTGGGTGGGAATAGTAGCAGGTAAAGCCATCAGGTTGCAGGTCAAACCTACCAAAATTTTCCTATAAATAGAGGGCTAAGTTAGAATTGAAAATCACACCAGAAACATAAGCTTTCTCTCTTTCTCTCTCTATATTATGAAGCATATTTTGTGAGTTTTTAGATACTTGATGAGTTGCTATTCATCAGTGCAAGTTTCCCTCAGCATCATATCCGATATCCAGTCAGAAGTACTGCTCTTTTGAAGTAAGGGATTGTAAGGGATAGTAAGGGATAGTAAGGGATATTAAGGGATTTTAAGGGTTGTTATGATTTTCAGTTTCGTAATTTTTCTGATCTTCAAAAATTCTGGAAAAATTTAAAATGATATTTTGATGAGTTTTATTGATTGTGTCCAAAAATGGTGATTTTTGGATGTATAGATTAAGAGTTATGAATTTTACGGGAAAAGACTATTTTAAAAGTAACCGCTTATAATTCCTTGTGGTTAACTCCAAAATTGATGAAATTTTTATTGGGAGTACATGTATATGATAGAAGTATACTCTGTAAATTTCAGAATTTTTAGACAAAAGTACAATTTTTGATAAATGTCCAAATATTCGGCTATTTTGGCCATATGAAAAATAGTAAATGACTTTTAAAAATTCTGAGAAAAATATATGTTCACTATGGAACTATATTATGCTAAATCCCAGAAAAGAAATATTTTTGGAACTGATTTGGTATTTTTCATAAAAATGGTCTAGTTATGAGTAAATGAATTAAATATGTTTTGTGAAGAAAGAAAATTAGAAAATAGGATTTTATGGCTTGAGAATCCTATATGAGGTATATGCAGATTTTTGATGAGGGTTTTGGTTATTGATGATGAAATTGTAAGAGTTGGCATTTTATGATGATTAAATGCATTAATTAGTAAAGTGTAAACAATTAAAATAAATTGTTTATAAATTTAAGTAATGTTATTCTTTCAATATCATTATACCGAAATATTGGTATGGATTTTATTGTAGAATTTCTATCTTTTGTGTCGGGGTTACTATTCATGAGTTACTATTCACGATTTACTATTCATGAGTTACGAATATTACTCTTGAGATTAAAATTATATGTTGATCATATTATTTTTATCATCATATATAACATTTTTATAACCCTGATGTTGAAATTCTCTTTCACTGGAGTGTAAAGATGGATAGATTATTGGTATGATCATGACTAGGGTTCTCTTTGGCCTGTAGTGCAAAGTTGAATTGTGACTGGTATGATCATGACCATTGAATTTATAATTGAATATCTTAAGCTTAAGTGCAAAGGTGAATTGATCAACATGGTTATAATTATTGTTTATATAAATTCTGAAATGATTATATATTTCTTTGAGATATGAATATATTTGGCCTGTAGTGCAAATATGAATTGTTGATGAATATCTTTGGCATGTAGTGCAAAGATGGCATGTTGATGAATATCTTTGGCCTGTAGTGCAAAGATGAACTGTTGTTGAATATCTTTGGCCCGTAGTTGAAAGATGGTTTGTTGATGAATATCTTTGGCCCGTAGTGCAAAGATGGATTTGATAGTATGATTATAAACAGGAACTGTGATTTGGTATAACCATGATCTTTGATGTTTCAGGTAAAGACATGTGATAAAAATTATCTTCGTCCTGGATGTGAAGAGGAATTTAGAATTACAATTATGATTATGAGTTATTCATATAATTGTGGAAAGGAACTGTTGATTGATGTTACAGGGATAAAACATTGTTGGTGAATTTTTAACATGGAGAAGATAATAGACTTTATAGTCTATTTGACTCTTCTAATGGATTGCTCATTCCGCTGCAACTATGGTTAAAATTTTATCATTTACCATATGTTCTAAATCTCTGATTTATTATTGATGAAGGCTATTGATAATTTAATTATCTTTAGTCATGATATTCTTTACTGAGCTAGTTGTGCTCACCCTTTTGCTTCACAATTCCTTTCAGGTAATAAGAGTGTAGCTGGGTCGAGCGGGGGTAACAAGGGAATAGAACGGTGGTCATCATTTAGTAGTTATATTTGGTGAAGAAAATAGGGTGAGGCGAACCCAACGTTGGAAGGGTGTTTTGTCACTATCATACAAGATGTCTAATGACATACAACCTCGTGTCATCATAAGACATGGTTGTGCTCATCCACTTGCTGAGTATATTTACGAGCACTACCTATATAATCTTGGTGTTTGTTTGAAGTATAATTCTCAATTAGAGACAGTGGAGATAATGATAAGTCAAGAGAAGACTCACCATTGGGAAGAATATGATAGTAATCTTCTCGTTTTTCTTTGGGGTCTATTGGGTCAACCAAGGATAATTCTGTGGCCATATGATATCTATCATAACCTAGACGCGTGGCCTCCCATGTACGAAGGTTTCCTTGAGCACTTCCCAAAGATTCTAATTTCTAAAACAGTTTTTGACTATACCTTTATGTAAGGTGTTATTGTGAGGTGATGTCCACGGTTGGAACATGAGTCACATTTGGTATATATTTGTATCCAAACTCACAGCATATGTGTTGTTGTATTTTGCACGACAATTGTTGTAATAAAGTTGTAGTTGTTTTCTGTACCATGTATTTGGCGACTCAGAATAGGTTGGATGGAATGGACCTATTTTGGGGTCGTTACATTTGGTATCAGAGCTTAGGGATATGATCTCTGGCGGAGATCGGGGAATATAACTAGGAGGGGAGAGATGAGTAAATCCTTCGCTAGTGTGTCCTACCTAAGCTTATTTGTTGGTCAGTCATAATATCGGGATATTATGTGATATGTTAATTTGTTAAATTAACCCTTGTTTTGAAGCTGTATTCTAGAATGATATATGAAATACAGGAGATGAGCAATGGAGAAATTATGATGACAGGGAAGATGGAATCTGAAATGAAAGGAATGTATTCTCAATTCTTTGAAATACCAGGTACGTAAATTTCGAGGACGAAATTTCATAAGGAGGGGAGATTGTAAGACCCCGAATTTTATGAAATAAAGGTATTCAATTTTTCTTATAATTACTATTCAGTAAATGGTTAAATTGATAAAAGTTTAAAGTTATGGGTGAAATGTGAATTTTTTTTCAAAATAAGCAAGTGGTTATAAAATAATCATTGTTGTCGGGGAATATTCGTTTGGTCGTGGAATATTCTTTCTGTCGGAGAATATTCGTACGACGGCGCAGCTATTTGTGGGCCCCACGGGTGAAGGAAAACGACAAATTTGAGGTTTTACAAATAACGGCGTAGTTGTTACCGTTAACACTGTTGGAATACCCGGTGGTTAAAATACAGTAATACGCGTTATTGCACAGTAGCACACGGTATTGCATAGTATTTTTGAAATTATTGATTCTTACGTAAGAAGGCACTACTCAATAATTGTTACAGTAATTACTGTTCAATATTTTATTTTATTGATTCAATAATTGCTACGTTGAAATTTTATATTATTGTTGTTCAATAATTGTTGCTGCACAGTATTTCCCATTATCAGATCAATAATTCATATTATTTGAATAATATTATTAGATAGCATTATTGGCAATGTCTAGAAAGTTCTGTCTAAGGAGAGGTTTGGTCATCTAATTGCGCGCCAGTAAGGAGAAATTCTTATTGGAAAGGCCCCTCTTTCCTGGGAACGGCCTGGTTGTCATAAATGTGATTCTGTAATATTATTTGTGAATAATTAATTATTGATTCATATGATAAGGAAATATTTATTTTATGTGGATATAAATGAGGGATATATTTTTGTGGTTAAAAAATGAAGGAGTTAATGTTGAGATTTTTATCCGTATTTTTTGTCGGAATGGAGGTATTAAAAATCAGGGTTTTTGAGATATTTTGCGAGGGTTATAATTTTTAATCCGACCGTTGGATCGTGGTAATTTTTGGATATGTTATACATATATAAGTTGAGTATATGTCCACAAATTTTGAACCGTTAAAAATGAACGTATGATTTGTTATGAATTTTACGAGATGACTGGTTCAGAAATTGTTGAATTTTCGGAGTTTATCATTTTGGTAGAAAATTCTAGAATTGGTGGGCCCCACTTGTGGTTGGTGAAGAAATGTGCTGAATTATATTTCAAATGTGGTGGGTGGGAATAGTAGCAGGTAAAGCCATCAGGTTGCAGGTCAAACCTACCAAAATTTTCCTATAAATAGAGGGCTAAGTTAGAATGGAAAATCACACCAGAAACATAAGCTTTCTCTCTTTCTCTCTCTATATTATGAAGCATATTTTGTGAGTTTTTAGATACTTGATGAGTTGCTATTCATCAGTGCAAGTTTCCCTCAGCATCATATCCGATATCCAGTCAGAAGTACTGCTCTTTTGAAGTAAGGGATTGTAAGGGATAGTAAGGGATAGTAAGGGATATTAAGGGATTTTAAGGGTTGTTATGATTTTCAGTTTCGTAATTTTTCTGATCTTCAAAAATTCTGGAAAAATTTGAAATGATATTTTGATGAGTTTTATTGATTGTGTCCAAAAATGGTGATTTTTGGATGTATAGATTAAGAGTTATGAATTTTATGAGAAAAGACTATTTTAAAAGTAACCGCTTATAATTCCTTGTGGTTAACTCCAAAATTGATGAAATTTTTATTGGGAGTACATGTATATGATAGAAGTATACTCTGTAAATTTCAGAATTTTTAGACAAAAGTACAATTTTTGATAAATGTCCAAATATTCGGCTATTTTGGCCATATGAAAAATAGTAAATGACTTTTAAAAATTCTGAGAAAAATATATGTTCACTATGGAACTATATTATGCTAAATCCCAGAAAAGAAATATTTTTGGAACTGATTTGGTATTTTTCATAAAAATGGTCTAGTTATGAGTAAATGAATTAAATATGTTTTGTGAAGAAAGAAAATTAGAAAATAGGATTTTATGGCTTGAGAATCCTATATGAGGTATATGCAGATTTTTGATGAGGGTTTTGGTTATTGATGATGAAATTGTAAGAGTTGGCATTTTATGATGATTAAATGCATTAATTAGTAAAGTGTAAACAATTAAAATAAATTGTTTATAAATTTAAGTAATGTTATTCTTTCAATATCATTATACCGAAATATTGGTATGGATTTTATTGTAGAATTTCTATCTTTTGTGTCGGGGTTACTATTCATGAGTTACTATTCACGATTTACTATTCATGAGTTACGAATATTACTCTTGAGATTAAAATTATATGTTGATCATATTATTTTTATCATCATATATAACATTTTTATAACCCTGATGTTGAAATTCTCTTTCACTGGAGTGTAAAGATGGATAGATTATTGGTATGATCATGACTAGGGTTCTCTTTGGCCTGTAGTGCAAAGTTGAATTGTGACTGGTATGATCATGACCATTGAATTTATAATTGAATATCTTAAGCTTAAGTGCAAAGGTGAATTGATCAACATGGTTATAATTATTGTTTATATAAATTCTGAAATGATTATATATTTCTTTGAGATATGAATATATTTGGCCTGTAGTGCAAATATGAATTGTTGATGAATATCTTTGGCATGTAGTGCAAAGATGGCATGTTGATGAATATCTTTGGCCTGTAGTGCAAAGATGAACTGTTGTTGAATATCTTTGGCCCGTAGTGAAAGATGGTTTGTTGATGAATATCTTTGGCCCGTAGTGCAAAGATGGATTTGATAGTATGATTATAAACAGGAACTGTGATTTGGTATAACCATGATCTTTGATGTTTCAGGTAAAGACATGTGATAAAAATTATCTTCGTCCTGGATGTGAAGAGGAATTTAGAATTACAATTATGATTATGAGTTATTCATATAATTGTGGAAAGGAACTGTTGATTGATGTTACAGGGATAAAACATTGTTGGTGAATTTTTAACATGGAGAAGATAATAGACTTTATAGTCTATTTGACTCTTCTAATGGATTGCTCATTCCGCTGCAACTATGGTTAAAATTTTATCATTTACCATATGTTCTAAATCTCTGATTTATTATTGATGAAGGCTATTGATAATTTAATTATCTTTAGTCATGATATTCTTTACTGAGCTAGTTGTGCTCACCCTTTTGCTTCACAATTCCTTTCAGGTAATAAGAGTGTAGCTGGGTCGAGCGGGGGTAACAAGGGAATAGAACGGTGGTCATCATTTAGTAGTTATATTTGGTGAAGAAAATAGGGTGAGGCGAACCCAACGTTGGAAGGGTGTTTTGTCACTATCATACAAGATGTCTAATGACATACAACCTCGTGTCATCATAAGACAGGGTTGTGCTCATCCACTTGCTGAGTATATCTACGAGCACTACCTATATAATCTTGGTGTTTGTTTGAAGTATAATTCTCAATTAGAGACAGTGGAGATAATGATAAGTCAAGAGAAGACTCACCATTGGGAAGAATATGATAGTAATCTTCTCGTTTTTCTTTGGGGTCTATTGGGTCAACCAAGGATAATTCTGTGGCCATATGATATCTATCATAACCTAGACGCGTGGCCTCCCATGTACGAAGGTTTCCTTGAGCACTTCCCAAAGATTCTAATTTCTAAAACAGTTTTTGACTATACCTTTATGTAAGGTGTTATTGTGAGGTGATGTCCACGGTTGGAACATGAGTCACATTTGGTATATATTTGTATCCAAACTCACAGCATATGTGTTGTTGTATTTTGCACGACAATTGTTGTAATAAAGTTGTAGTTGTTTTCTGTACCATGTATTTGGCGACTCAGAATAGGTTGGATGGAATGGACCTATTTTGGGGTCGTTACATTTGGTATCAGAGCTTAGGGATATGATCTCTGGCGGAGATCGGGGAATATAACTAGGAGGGGAGAGATGAGTAAATCCTTCGCTAGTGTGTCCTACCTAAGCTTATTTGTTGGTCAGTCATAATATCGGGATATTATGTGATATGTTAATTTGTTAAATTAACCCTTGTTTTGAAGCTGTATTCTAGAATGATATATGAAATACAGGAGATGAGCAATGGAGAAATTATGATGACAGGGAAGATGGAATCTGAAATGAAAGGAAGGTATTCTCAATTCTTTGAAATACCAGGTACGTAAATTTCGAGGACGAAATTTCATAAGGAGGGGAGATTGTAAGACCCCGAATTTTATGAAATAAAGTATTCAATTTTTCTTATAATTACTATTCAGTAAATGGTTAAATTGATAAAAGTTTAAAGTTATGGGTGAAATGTGAATTTTTTTTCAAAATAAGCAAGTGGTTATAAAATAATCATTGTTGTCGGGGAATATTCGTTTGGTCGTGGAATATTCTTTCTGTCGGAGAATATTCGTACGACGGCGCAGCTATTTGTGGGCCCCACGGGTGAAGGAAAACGACAAATTTGAGGTTTTACAAATAACGGCGTAGTTGTTACCGTTAACACTGTTGGAATACCCGGTGGTTAAAATACAGTAATACGCGTTATTGCACAGTAGCACACGGTATTGCATAGTATTTTTGAAATTATTGATTCTTACGTAAGAAGGCACTACTCAATAATTGTTACAGTAATTACTGTTCAATATTTTATTTTATTGATTCAATAATTGCTACGTTGAAATTTTATATTATTGTTGTTCAATAATTGTCACTGCACAGTATTTCCCATTATCAGATCAATAATTCATATTATTTGAATAATATTATTAGATAGCATTATTGGCAATGTCTAGAAAGTTCTGTCTAAGGAGAGGTTTGGTCATCTAATTGCGCGCCAGTAAGGAGAAATTCTTATTGGAAAGGCCCCTCTTTCCTGGGAACGGCCTGGTTGTCATAAATGTGATTCTGTAATATTATTTGTGAATAATTAATTATTGATTCATATGATAAGGAAATATTTATTTTATGTGGATATAAATGAGGGATATATTTTTGTGGTTAAAAAATGAAGGAGTTAATGTTGAGATTTTTATCCGTATTTTTGTCGGAATGGAGGTATTAAAAATCAGGGTTTTTGAGATATTTTGCGAGGGTTATAATTTTTAATCCGACCGTTGGATCGTGGTAATTTTTGGATATGTTATACATATATAAGTTGAGTATATGTCCACAAATTTTGAACCGTTAAAAATGAACGTATGATTTGTTATGAATTTTACGAGATGACTGGTTCAGAAATTGTTGAATTTTCGGAGTTTATCATTTTGGTAGAAAATTCTAGAATTGGTGGGCCCCACTTGTGGTTGGTGAAGAAATGTGCTGAATTATATTTCAAATGTGGTGGGTGGGAATAGTAGCAGGTAAAGCCATCAGGTTGCAGGTCAAACCTACCAAAATTTTCCTATAAATAGAGGGCTAAGTTAGAATGGAAAATCACACCAGAAACATAAGCTTTCTCTCTTTCTCTCTCTATATTATGAAGCATATTTTGTGAGTTTTTAGATACTTGATGAGTTGCTATTCATCAGTGCAAGTTTCCCTCAGCATCATATCCGATATCCAGTCAGAAGTACTGCTCTTTTGAAGTAAGGGATTGTAAGGGATAGTAAGGGATATTAAGGGATTTTAAGGGTTGTTATGATTTTCAGTTTCGTAATTTTTCTGATCTTCAAAAATTCTGGAA
The DNA here is from genome assembly GCA_016801055.1 of Panax notoginseng. Lineage (NCBI taxonomy): Eukaryota > Viridiplantae > Streptophyta > Magnoliopsida > Apiales > Araliaceae > Panax > Panax notoginseng. The sequence goes on from CM029014.1 coordinate 233,010,607, forward strand.
AAATTTAAAATGATATTTTGATGAGTTTTATTGATTGTGTCCAAAAATGGTGATTTTTGGATGTATAGATTAAGAGTTATGAATTTTACGGGAAAAGACTATTTTAAAAGTAACCGCTTATAATTCCTTGTGGTTAACTCCAAAATTGATGAAATTTTTATTGGGAGTACATGTATATGATAGAAGTATACTCTGTAAATTTCAGAATTTTTAGACAAAAGTACAATTTTTGATAAATGTCTAAATATTCGGCTATTTTGGCCATATGAAAAATAGTAAATGACTTTTAAAAATTCTGAGAAAAATATATGTTCACTATGGAACTATATTATGCTAAATCCCAGAAAAGAAATATTTTTGGAACTGATTTGGTATTTTTCATAAAAATGGTCTAGTTATGAGTAAATGAATTAAATATGTTTTGTGAAGAAAGAAAATTAGAAAATAGGATTTTATGGCTTGAGAATCCTATATGAGGTATATGCAGATTTTTGATGAGGGTTTTGGTTATTGATGATGAAATTGTAAGAGTTGGCATTTTATGATGATTAAATGCATTAATTAGTAAAGTGTAAACAATTAAAATAAATTGTTTATAAATTTAAGTAATGTTATTCTTTCAATATCATTATACCGAAATATTGGTATGAATTTTATTGTAGAATTTCTATCTTTTGTGTCGGGGTTACTATTCATGAGTTACTATTCACGATTTACTATTCATGAGTTACGAATATTACTCTTGAGATTAAAATTATATGTTGATCATATTATTTTTATCATCATATATAACATTTTTATAACCCTGATGTTGAAATTCTCTTTCACTGGAGTGTAAAGATGGATAGATTATTGGTATGATCATGACTAGGGTTCTCTTTGGCCTGTAGTGCAAAGTTGAATTGTGACTGGTATGATCATGACCATTGAATTTATAATTGAATATCTTAAGCTTAAGTGCAAAGGTGAATTGATCAACATGGTTATAATTATTGTTTATATAAATTCTGAAATGATTATATATTTCTTTGAGATATGAATATATTTGGCCTGTAGTGCAAATATGAATTGTTGATGAATATCTTTGGCATGTAGTGCAAAGATGGCATGTTGATGAATATCTTTGGCCTGTAGTGCAAAGATGAACTGTTGTTGAATATCTTTGGCCCGTAGTGAAAGATGGTTTGTTGATGAATATCTTTGGCCCGTAGTGCAAAGATGGATTTGATAGTATGATTATAAACAGGAACTGTGATTTGGTATAACCATGATCTTTGATGTTTCAGGTAAAGACATGTGATAAAAATTATCTTCGTCCTGGATGCGAAGAGGAAATTTAGAATCACAATTATGATTATGAGTTATTCATATAATTGTGGAAAGGAACTGTTGATTGATGTTACAGGGATAAAACATTGTTGGTGAATTTTTAACATGGAGAAGATAATAGACTTTATAGTCTATTTGACTCTTCTAATGGATTGCTCATTCCGCTGCAACTATGGTTGAAAATTTTATCATTTACCATATGTTCTAAATCTCTGATTTATTATTGATGAAGGCTATTGATAATTTAATTATCTTTAGTCATGATATTCTTTACTGAGCTAGTTGTGCTCACCCTTTTGCTTCACAATTCCTTTCAGGTAATAAGAGTGTAGCTGGGTCGAGCGGGGGTAACAAGGGAATAGAACGGTGGTCATCATTTAGTAGTTATATTTGGTGAAGAAAATAGGGTGAGGCGAACCCAACGTTGGAAGGGTGTTTTGTCACTATCATACAAGATGTCTAATGACATACAACCTCGTGTCATCATAAGACATGGTTGTGCTCATCCACTTGCTGAGTATATTTACGAGCACTACCTATATAATCTTGGTGTTTATTTGAAGTATAATTCTCAATTAGAGACAGTGGAGATAATGATAAGTCAAGAGAAGACTCACCATTGGGAAGAATATGATAGTAATCTTCTCGTTTTTCTTTGGGGTCTATTGGGTCAACCAAGGATAATTCTGTGGCCATATGATATCTATCATAACCTAGACGCGTGGCCTCCCATGTACGAAGGTTTCCTTGAGCACTTCCCAAAGATTCTAATTTCTAAAACAGTTTTTGACTATACCTTTATGTAAGGTGTTATTGTGAGGTGATGTCCACGGTTGGAACATGAGTCACATTTGGTATATATTTGTATCCAAACTCACAGCATATGTGTTGTTGTATTTTGCACGACAATTGTTGTAATAAAGTTGTAGTTATTTTCTGTACCATGTATTTGACGACTCAGAATGGGTTGGATGGAATGGACCTATTTTGGGGTCGTCACAAATCTTCTCATTTTTCTTTGGGGTCTATTGGGTCAACTAAGGATAATTCTGTGGCCATATGATATCTATCATAACCTAGACGCATGGCCTCCCATGTACGAAGGTTTCCTTGAGCACTTCCCAAAGATTCTAATTTCTAAAACTGTTTTTGACTATACCTTTATGTAAGGCGTCATTGTGAGGTGATGTCCACGGTTGGAACATGAGTCACATTTGGTATATATTTGTATTCAAACTCACAACATATGTGTTGTTGTATTTTGCACGACAATTGTTGTAATAAAATTGTAGTTGTTTTCTGTACCATGTATTTGGCGACTCAGAATAGGTTGGATGGAATGGACCTATTTTGGGGTCGTTACAAGGACTGCTAAAACAATTTTTTAGAACCATCACTCCATACCCCGGCTAGTTCCTGCTATATTCTCACCTCTTGAGAAGAAAAAATGGAACAAAAAAGAAAAGGGTGAACTCAACTAGCCTAGTAAAGAATATTATGACTAAGATAATATACAACAAATTATCAATAGTCTTCAACAGTAAAAAATCTCATAGAATATAATAGACAACAAGTTTTAGATCAACAACCGCAGTGGAAATAATAATTCATTAGAAGAGTTAAGTAGAGAATGAAATCTACTATCATCTATGAATTTAAAAGTCCATCATCAATATTTTATCCCTGTAACATCAATCAATATACATCTTCAATCAAATATTCATCTTTGCACTACGGGCTAAAGATATTCATTTGTATCACCAGTTGGTCATGTTCATCTTAACACCTGTTCATTTTTGCACTACGGGCCAAAGATATTCATCAGGTAAACATTCATCTTTGCACTACAGGCCAAAGATATTCATCAAGTATCATCATTAATGACTGAGGATGATGAAAAATATTTTAGAAAACGAATCCAATACGATAAAAGGACAAAGTTTAGATATTCGTACTTTAGATAATTTAAGTTTAAAAATACTCCATAATAAAATATAATGGAGAAAAATTCAAGAATGACGATCAAAACATGGATACAATCAAAGATATTAACCATAATAGACATCTGGGACAAAGAAGAGAAAATTTTATTTTTCGGTGAATAGTGTCGTATACGTGAATAGTGTCGTATACGTGAATAGTAACCCCGGCACAAAAAGTTCTAAATTTGATAAAAAGTTCATACCAATATTTTGATATAATGATATTGAAAGAAATAATATCATTTACGTAAAAAATAACATCTCTTACCTCAAAATACAGTATTTCTGACAGGAATAACGGATATGACGCTGAAGAAAACTTGCATTGAATAACAACTCTCAAAGTATCTAAATACTCATAAAATATGCTCAATAATATATATATATATATAGAGAGAAAAAAAACTTGTTTCTGGTGTGATTTTCAATTCTAATTCAGCACCCTATTTATAGGAAAAAGTTAGAACGCCGAATCAGACTTAACCTGCTACCAGATGGCTTTACCTGCTACTATTCCTGCCCACCACTTTTGAAATAAATTTTCAGTACATTTCTCACCAACCAAAAGTGGGGCCCACCAATTCTAGAAATTTTCAAAATATTTTAAATAATCAGTAACTTCAATAATTCATATAAAATAACCCTTTTATCAAAAAAATTCGAATCTCATGTCCATTCCACACGAAATCAAATTCTCTACAACTGTGTAGCTTTAAGTTTTTTCAAATTTCAAACCGAAAATATCCGAAATTCACAAACGGATAATTTTCAATACCTCATAAAATTCATAACAAATCATACGTTAATTTTTAACGGTTCAAAATTTGTGGACATATACTCAACTTATATATGTATAACATATCCAAAAATTACAACGATCCAACGGTCAGATTAAAATTATAACTCACGCAATAGAGCTTTAAGAACACTGTTTTGATTTTTAAAACCTCCATTCTGACAAAATACTGATAAAATACCTCAAAATTAAATCCTTCATTTATATCCACATAAAAATAACTATTTTCTTATCATATAAATCAATAATTAATTATTCACAAATAATATTACAGAATCACAATTATGACAACCAGGTCGTTCCTAGGAAGAAGGGGCTTTCCGATAAGAATTTCTCCTTACTGGCGCGTAATTAGGTGACCAAACATCTCCTTAGACAGGACTTCCTTAGGCATTGTCAATAATGCTATCTAATAATATTACTCAAATAATATGAATTATTGATCTGATAATGGAGATACTGTGCAGTGACAATTATTGAAACAACAATAATATAAAATATCAATGCAGCAATTATTGAACCAATAAAATAAAATATTAAACAGTAATTACTGTAACAATTATTGAGCTTCTTACGTAAGGATTAATAATTCAACAATACTATGCAATACCGTGTGCTACTGTGCACCCACGCGTATTACTGTATTTTAACCACCGGGTATTCAAACAGTGTTAACGGTAACTACTACTTTGTTATTTATAAAAACTCAAACTTGTCATTTTCTTCATCCGACCGTTTTTCGTTATGGGGCCCACAAATGACTGCGTCGTCGTACGAATATTTCCCGACAGCAAGAATATTCCACGACTAAACGAATATTTCCCGACAAAATGAATATTTTATAACCACTTGCTTATTTTATAAAATTTGCACATTTCACCCATAACCAAAGCATTATATCAAATTAACACCCTATTATTCAAAATAATAATTAGAGGAAATTTAATTTTTTTTATAATAAGTTGGGGTCTTACAGATTAGGAAAACGGTTGTTAATGCTCTAAACAGAATATATATATATATATATATATATGAAAGTAGTATGCAAATAAGCCAATCATGTTTGATGATAAAGCATATACTTTGTAACAATCTCATTCATTTATTAATAAAAAGTATTAATTTATTAAAGGCTTTTAATTATCTACATGATGTTGTTTTATAATATGTGATAAACCCGTAGTTTTAAGCAATGTTTTTAGAATAATGATGATAATCATTCTAATGAGATCTAAATTCTTAGAAAGCTTAAAACTAAAATAGTTCCCAATCGTTGGATTACTAAATTGGGGATTAGTGAATCTAGATAGATTGGTACATATGTTGCTTGCTCATTGGATGAGGATGATTGATCTCATGATCATTTGTGTGGAGACACTAAAGCAAGTATGTAGGTGCTTATTAGAGAATAAGTTCACTAAACGTGGCTCGCTAAGGAATACCTAATGGAGTTTTACTTGTCTGTCAATATGAATTCCTGTAGTGATAGTAGTACAAGTGATCCTTGAACATGAGATCATCATAGTATATTGTGTATGATGAGTTATACTTTGACTTATTCCTTAAGACCCTTAGGGTATATCAAAGGGTATGCTTGGGTATAATAAGTTGTACATAAAAATAATGTATGATCAATAAAGAATCTACCATTTCTAGTAAAAGAAGAGAAATGTCCTATGTGACTCGATAAATGACAACCCAGTAGTCCTTGGCCAAGGCAGAATGAAATTAGAAAGGAGTTTCTAATTTGCATTATTTAGAGTTGTGCATTTAAGAATCGAAATATATATAATTAAATAAAATAAGACTTGACAGTAATTTCATGTCTTATATTTAATTGGGACATTGTATGGAGGAATGATTGAATTGTACTGTAACTATTTACTCAAAGGTTCTTTTGTGATTAATGTTGAAATCTATATTATCTGAAAAGTCGTTAATCGCTAGGGAGGCTTATCCCTATTGTAGAATAAATATTATTTATTTAAATAAATTAATATTTTAATTTATTTATTTAAATAAGACTAGAATTGTTCTAATTGATTTATTCACAACTGGTTTAATATGGAGAACCTAAAGGGTCACACCATAAAAGAAAGAATAATTATTTAAGAAGTTAATGGCATAATCGTAATAATAAGTTAAGTATATTTTATTTAATCTATGGAGATAGAATAAATTAAATAGTTTAATATTTATTATTTAATATTTTGAAAATATTAAATATAAATTAATAAGAGGAGTCTTATTATTATTACTATTATTTAATTCCTAAAGGAGTTTGGGAATTAATTAATAAAAGTACTCTCATATATCCTAATAAGATTAGGAGGCTAACTAATTAAAAAAGTTTAATTAATTATTCATAATAAGATTGAGAGCCTAATTAATTAAAGGAGTTTAATTAATTAAAATAAAACTCAATTTCTTAATTGGTATGGAGGGTTGCCCACATCTATAAATAAGAGGAGTCTTATTATGGGTGATAGAGTTGTTGTTGACTTTTTCATAATATACGTAATTCCAATAGTTGGGAGAGTACACCATTTTCTATGAGAGATGGAAAAACTAGGGTTTTGCTAAACACTCATCTTCTTGAATCTTTCTTCTTCCTTGGTGGATCACCTCTAGAGGCCAAATACTTGGGTGGCTAATGTTGATCAAAGGAAGGAACTAAACCCGGTGGATTCAAGTTGAACGCGAAATAGATTTGGAGGTGAACTTGTACCTGAGGAAGCTCGAATATTCAAGGGTATGATTCTTATTCTTTATCTTTTCGTTTAATTAATAATTATGCATAAAAGATGATCCAGGTATATGGTTTGTAAAATTTTTAAACTCTATTTTATCATGTTTTTACTTATTTTGTGTAATTTGATTGTGTTCATGAATATTACAAACCTAACGATATATATATATATATATATATATATATATATATATATATATATACACACACACACACACACACATAGTACGTTACTCCTTTATTTTATATACCATGCTCACCACCTTTAACGACAGACCGGGCGATGGTTTGGTCTGTCGCTATATAATAGATAAACGCTTTATATGTTATAGCGACGGTTCGATACATCGCTAAAAGCTAAGACGACGGTTCTCTGATATACGTGACAAACCGAATCGTCGTCCGGTCCGTCGTTAAAGGTGGTGAGCAAGGTATGTTAAATAAAGGGGTATGCACTTGATACTCTCCGTGTGTGTGTGTGTGTGTATATATATATATATATATATATATATATATAGAGAATGATCCATAGCATTTATACCATCCGTTTGTTAAATCAGTGGCTGAGATTTAGAATCCGTACGTATACGTCGTCCGCTGGACTTACTAGCGGACGTGTTTAATCAAAATTCTGGACGCTTATTGTAAGACCCCGAATTTTATGAAATAAAAGTATTCAATTTTTTTCTTATAATTACTATTCAGTAAATGGTTAAATTGATAAAAGTTTAAAGTTATGGGTGAAATGAGAATTTTTTTTGAAAATAAGCAAGTGGTTATAAAATAATCATTGTTGTCGGGGAATATTCGTTTGGTCGTGGAATATTCTTTCTGTCGGAGAATATTCGTACGACGGCGCAGCTATTTGTGGGCCCATAACGAATAACTGTCGGATGAAGAAAACGATAAATTTGAGTTTTTACAAATAACGGCGTAGTTATTACCATTAATACTGTTGAAATACCCTGTGGTTAAAATACAGTAATACGCGTTATTGCACAGTAGCACACGGTATTGCACAATATTTTTGAAATTAGTGATTCTTACGTAAGAAGGCACTACTCAATAATTATTACAGTAATTACTGTTCAATATTTTATTTTATTGATTCAATAATTGCTACGTTAAAATTTTATATTATTCTTGTTCAATAATTGTCACTGCACAGTATTTCCCATTATCAGATCAATAATTCATATTATTTGAATAATATTATTAGATAACATTATTGGCAATGTCTAGAAAGTTCTGTCTAAGGAGAGGTTTGGCCACCTAATTGCGCGCCAGGAAGGAGAAATTCTTATTGAAAAGCCCCCTCTTTCCTGGGAACGGCCTGATTGTCATAAATGTGATTCTATAATATTATTTGTGAATAATTAATTATTGATTCATATGATAAGGAAATATTTATTTTATGTGGATATAAATGAGGGATATATTTTTGTGGTTAAAAATGAAAGAGTTAATGTTGAGGTGTTTTATCTGTATTTTTGTCGGAACGGAGGTATTGAAAATCAAATTAGGGTTTTTGAGATATTTTGCGGGGGTTATAATTTTTAATCCGACCGTTGGATCGTGGTAATATTTGGATATGTTATACATATATAAGTTCAGTATATGTCCACAAATTTTGAACCGTTAAAAATGAACGTATAATTCGTTATGAATTTTACGAGATGACTTGTTCAGAAATTGTTGAATTTTCAAAGTTAATCATTTTGGTGGAAAATTCTAGAATTGGTGGGCCCCACTTGTGGTTGGTGAAGAAATGTGCTGAATTATATTTCAAATGTGGTGGGTGGAAATAGTAGCAGGTAAAGCCATCAGGTTGCAGGTCAAACCTACTAAAATTTTCCTATAAATAGAGGGCTAAGTTAGAATTGAAAATCACACCAGAAACAAGTTTTCTCTCTTTCTCTCTCTATATTATGAAGCATATTTTGTGAGTATTTAGATACTTTGAGAGTTGCTATTCAGTGCAAGTTTCCTTCGGCTTTGCATACCGATTAGAAGTACTGCTCTTTTGAGGTAAGGGATAGTAAGGGATTTTAAGGGTTGTTATATTTTCCAGTTTCGTAATTTTTCTGACCTTCAAAAATTCTAAAAAAATTTAAAATGATATTTTGATGAGTTTTTTTGATTGTGTCCAAAAATGGTGATTTTTGGATGTATAGATTGAGAGTTATGAACTTTATGAGAAAAGACTATTTTAAAAGTAACCGCTTATAATTTCTTGTGGTTAACTCCAAAATTGATAAAAATTTTATTGGGAGTACATGTATATGATAGAAGTAGACTCTGTAAATTTCAGAATTTTTGGACAAAAGTATAATTTTTGATAAATGTCTAAATATTTGGCTGTTTTGGCCATATGAAAAATAGTAAATGACTTTTAAAAATTCTGAGAAAAATATATGTTCACTATGGGACTATATTATGCTAAATCTCAGAAAAGAAATATTTTTGGAACTGATTTGGTATTTTTCATGAAAATAGTCTAGTTATGAGTAAATGAATTAAATATGTTTTGTGAAGTAAGAAAATTGGAAAATAGGATTCTATGACTTTGAGAATCCTATATGAGGTATATGCAGATTTTTGATGAGGGTTTTGATTATTGGTGATAAAATCTTATGAGTTTGGTATTTTAGAATGATTAAATGCATTATTTAGTAAAATGTAAACAATTTAAATAAATTGTTTATAAGCTTAAGAATTATTATTCTTTCAATATCATTATACCGAAATACTGGTATAGATTTTATTGTGGAATTTCTACCTTTTTGTGTCGGGTTTACTATTTATGAGTTACTATTCACGAGTTACTATTCATGAGTTACTATTCATGAGTTACTATTCACGATAAAAATTGGTTTCTTTTTCTAACCAAATTATAGTTGATTTACGAATATTACTATTGAGATTAAAACTAGATGATCATATTATTTTTATTATTATATATAATATTTTTATAACCCTAATGATGATATTTCTCTTTGACTTGAGTGTAAAGATGGGTAGATTTTTGGTATGATCATGACTATGGGTTATCTTTGGCCAGTAGTGCAAAGTTGAATCGTTGATTGGTGTGATCATGACCATTGAATTTATAAGTGAATATCTTTAGCTTAAGTGCAAAGGTGAATTGATCAACATGGTTATAATTATTGCTTATATAAATTCTGAAATGATTATATATTTCTTTGAGATATTAATATCTTTGGCATGTAGTGCAAAGATGAAATATTGATGAATATCTTTGGCCTGTAGTGCAAAGATAAATTGTTGATGAATATCTTTGGCCCGTAATGCAAAGATGACATGTTGAATATCTTTGGCCAGTAGTGCAAAAATGAACAGATGTTGAGATAAACATGACCAACTGGTGATACAAATGAATATCTTTGGCCGTAGTGCAAAGATGAAGTTATTAGTATGATTATGAACAGGAAATGTGATTTGGTGTAACCATGATCTTTGATGTTTCAGGTAAAGATAGGTGATGAAAATTATCTTCGTCCTGGATGAGAAGAGGAATTTAGAACTACAGTTATGATTATGAGTTATTCATATGATTGTGGACCAGAATTGTTGATTGATGTTACAGGGATAAAACATTGTTGATGGATTTTTAATATGGAGAAGATAATAGACTTTATAGTCTATTTGACTCTTCTAATGGATTGCTCGTTCCGCTGTAACTATGGTTGAAATTTTTATCATTTACTATATGTTCTAAATCTCTGATTTATTATTGATGAAGGCTATTGATAATTTAATTATCTTTAGTCATGATATTCTTTATTGAGCTAGTTGTGCTCACCCTTTTGCTTCACAATTCCTTTCAGATAATAAGAGTGTAGCTGGGTCGAGCGAGGGTAACGGAGAAATAGAACGGTAGTCTCTAGCTGTGGATGTTTTCCCGAAGCAGTATAGAAAAGTTTATTTAGTAGTTTTATTTGGTGAATTCAATAGGGTAAGGTGTACCCAACGTTGGAAGGATGGTTTGCCACTATCATACAAGATGTCTAACGACATACAACCTCGTGTCATCATAAGACAGGGATGTGCTCATCCACTTGCTGAGTATATATATGAGCACTACCTATATAATTTTGGTGTTTGTTTGAAGTATAATTCTCAATTAGAGACAGTAGAGATAATGATATGTCAAGAGAAGACTCACTATTAGAAAGAATATGATAGTAATCTTCTCGTTTTTCTTTGGAGTCTATTTGGTCAACCAAGAATAATTCTGTGACCATATGATATCTATCATAACCTAGACGCATGGCCTCCCATGTACGAAGGTTTCCTTGAGCACTTCCCAAAGATTCTAATTTCTAAAACAGTTTTTGACTATACCTTTATGTAAGGTGTCATTGTGAGGTGATGTCCACGGTTGGAACATGAGTCACATTTGGTATATATTTGTATCCAAACTCACAGCATATGTGTTGTTGTATTTTGCACGACAATTATTGTAATAAAGTTACAGTTGTTTTCTGTACCATGTATTTGGCGACTCAGAATAGGTCGGATGGAATGGACCTATTTTGGGGGGTCGTTACACTTATGCCCCCCAATTAGCCAAGACGGAGACAGAATCTACACAATCCGCTAGTAAGTCTAGTTGAAGGATAATTAACTCAAAATTATCGTGGGAAAGGTAACATAGGTAAAATCGTACAGTGCTCTTTCTCGATCTCTCTTTCGACGATTTTGGACGAACCAATAGAACCCTAGAAGCAATCATCTACAAATCAAATCCTGTTCTCGATAATTTTGAGTTGTTGTTCCAAACAGAATTCCTGAACCATTCTTTTTATAACATGAAACAATCATGCTAATGATAATTGGATCTGCTAAAAAAATGGCAAGTATTTCAGCAGAAGAAGCTCAAATGCTTTGTGCTGCTTTCAGGCGGTGCAACTTGGAAACCATGAGCGCCTACTTGCTTTTTGTGAGGCTGTACAGAGAAGCTCTCCAGTAGGTTCTTTCACCAAACCGATTGCAGGTGCAACAAATGGCTATGCATCAGAGGTTTGGCCAAGTTTAGCTTTGTTTGTAACTATGCAATATTTGATACTTGCTACTTTATTATTCTTTGTAATAATGTTTGTATTGCCTTGCGTATGTGCTCAGGAGCATGCTCCGCACCCCACCAAACTGAAATTACCAGTATTATCCTTTGAAACAAATATCTAATTATCAATGCTCAACAATGTAGATTGTAAACTGGTTCTTCTATGTATTTGAGTTGCACAGATTTCAATGATACATTTTTTTGATTTCTCATCCTTATGCCCCTTGTGCTTGAAATAAGGAAAAAAAAAGTGGTCCGAATGAGAATTAGCATACCACCAACCTGTTATTTATAGTTGCCTTACTTAAATTTTGATAGATAGTTAACAATGAAATCTAGGGTTTGGGACTGTTATTCCTTTGTCATGTTCACTAGTTCTTTGTGTTTTAGTTTACATTTAGCTAATCAAAATTAGAGTATTACAGTTCTGTTGATTTCAGTCCCACATGCAGTGCCCAAACTGTAAAAATGATTTCCAGGTTTTCAAGTAAGACCAAGTTGGAAAAGCAGCTGTACTAATACACATAGTATAACTTTTTACATACTAAAATTTGAAATTGGTTGTTTTTCTTTTGTTGCAGATCTATGTTAGGTGATGAGTTTCAGTTGTGTCCCTATTGTAGTCAACCTTTCTCAGGTAAATAGCAAAGACACCTGGATCATACTTCTTTGATATTTTCTTTCTCAAGTGGCAGCTCAGCCATTATGGTACTTATACTGTTTGGGCTCTAGGTGAGCATATGCTTGAATTTTAAAATAACTTGTGGTTTGGGGCTTCACGAGAGCATTGTTTCTTTGAATAACATATTGAAAAAATATAAGTTTAAAATATTAAATAGTTGTAATGGCATCATTGCATATTTTCAAATTGAGTCTTTTGCTGCTACTTGGGATCATAAATTTTGCATCCTAACACACCCATAGACATGGCTTCATATACCTCAAAATTTTATCTGCAAGTAATTGAACATGGCTTCATATACCAATAGACATATACATAATTTTTTTAAAAATAAATCTGTTAGTATGATATTGCTTTGGTCCATAGTTATAGAAACAGAGGAGAGAACAATGAATACTTCACATTTACCCAATAAATCTGTCTTTCAAATAGTCAGATAAATATTTAAGAAAACCAAAATTTTATAGTCATACAAGCAAATATAAAGATAACTTCAAACACTTGGCTTGTCTTGGCCCAAAACTTTGTAGTGGTTCCGCTTTTCACGATTGGTCATCATATTACGTATTGCACTTGACATATTTAATTTGGAAGAATTTGGAAATTTATGTATTTGATTTGGAAGAATTTGGAATTTGATGTATTTGATTTGATCTCTTTTTAAAGTACTTGACATATTTGATTTCCTAGAATTTGGAATTTTATATATTTGATTTGCTAAAATTTGAAATTTAATATATTTGATTTGCTAAAATTTGGAATTTGATATATCTTGTTTTGATTTGGATTTGAAATATGATTTGGAAATTTTGATGTATTGGGGAAGTGATAACCAACTGTTGATGTACTGGGTATTGAAGGAATTTAATTGAACTGATGTTGCTGTGTATTGAAGGAATTTAATTGAATTGACATGTTGTTGTGTATTGAAGGAATTAAATTGAATTGATGTTGCTATGTACTGGGTATTGCAATGTTGTAATTGAATTGATGTAGGTATGTACTGGGTATTGTATTTCACAACAATTCGTGTGTACATGGTATTGTAGTGCTGTAACTGAATTGAGCAACTATTGCAGGAATTGAATTAAATTTGATGTTGTTGTGTATTGAAGGAATTTAATTGAATTTACTTTGTCGTTGTGGGTATTGTAGTGTTGTAATTGAATGATACCCAGTACAGAAAGGAATTCGTGTGTAATGGCCTGGTTTTACTGACATTTGTTTTGCAGTGTTATAACTTCGTGTGTAATGGGTTTTGCTGAGATTTGTTTTACAGCTAACTTCGTGTGTAATGGGTTTTGCTAAGATTTGTTTTGCAATGTTATAACTGAATACGTTGTTGCAAGTGTTGTACTGATAGTATGATAATATATCGTCCGCTAGTATGTCTAGCGGATGACTTAGTAATAGTTGTACAATATTTGGAACATGGGGGCAAAATCTGCTAAAAATTACATTAACTACGTCCGCTAGTAAGTCTAGCGGACAACGATTTTTTAAATCAAATCTCAGCCATTCATTTAACAAACAGACGGTATAGATGATTTATGCTACTTTTTGATCCATAGCAAATAGATGATATGGATCATTCCCCTATATATATATATATATATATATATATATATATAAGATCTCTATCCATAGTAATCAGTTGTTATGAATACTATTCCAGTAACCATGATTCTAGCCGTTGATGGGAATAATAAATGATCAAGATTGAACTTATTTTTCTCTGTGCCGCAACAAGTTGTTACCGCTATTAAGAAAGAAAAAGACTTGGTTTCTAGCCGCAGCAAGTTGTAGCGGTAGGCAAGGAAAAGAAAAAAAATACTAAGTGCTAATATACATGCTACTAGTTCTAGGAGAGATAAAAGAGATGTTAGGTAAACAAGTGCAATCAAAATTATTAATTAATATTTTGGATGAGTAATATGTACTATTACTTACTCAATTATTCATTAAGAAAATGTTAATACTTAATAATTTTGATTAATATGTACTATTAATAGTATAAATAATATTAATATTAATATCTTTACAATTATTATTTATAATATTAATATATATAATAATTTTGAGAAAAATAAGTTCAATCTCGATCATTCATTATCCCCATCAACGGTTAGGATCATGGTTGTTGAAGTAGTGTCCATAGTAACCGGTTGCTATAGATGGGGCACCCATATATATATATATATATATATATATATATATATATATATATATACAGAACTGATCAGGACCGGTAGTTCGGACCTGATCAAATCCGGACCACTTTTTTTTTTTGCTTTTTTTTTTAAAATAACTAAAAAAATATTTAATATTTTATGGAACAGAAATTTTTCCATAATACAATATTTTGGACGTGTTTTAGATACCTATACCAAAAAATGGTGGTACAGTCTACACAAACTGTACCACCATGTTTTGTTATACGTACCCAAATCACACCCAAAACACTGTATTATGAAAAAAATTCAATTCCATAATTATTTATTTATTTTTTTTAAGTTGTTTTAACAAAAAGTAAAAAAAAAATCCGAATTTTGGTCCAGTCCGGGAGTCCGGACCTGATCCGGACTCTCTCTCTCTCTCTCTATATATATATATATATAGTCTCCTTCAGTTGAGGGATCCCTCAAATAGTGTTATTTGAGGGATAGGGCGTTCAACCGTTAAATCTGTTGTAATGACTTTATGTAACGACCCCAAAACAGGTCCATTCCATCCAACCTATTCTGAGTCGTCAAATACATAGTACAGAAAATAACTACAATATTATTACAACAATTGTCGTGCAAAATATAACAACACATATGCTGTGAGTTTGGATACAAATATATACCAAATGTGGCTCATGTCCCAATCGTGGACAGCACCTCACAATGATACCTTACATAAAAGTATAGTCAAAAACTGTTTTAGAAATTAGAATCTTTGGAAAGTGCTCAAGGAAACCTTCGTACGTGGGAGACCATATGTCTAGGTTATGATAGATATCATATGGCCACAGAATTATCCTTGGTTGACCCAATAGACCCCAAAAAAAACGAGAAGATTACTATCATATTCTTACCAATGGTGAGTCTTCTTTTGACATATCATTATCTCTACTGTCTCTAATTGAGAATTATACTTCAAACAAACACCAAGATTATATAGGTAGTGCTCGTATATATACTCAGCAAGTGGATGAGCACAATCCTGTCTTATGATGACACGAGGTTGTATGTCATTAAACATCTTGTATGATAGTGGCAAAACACCCTTCCAACGTTGGGTTCGCCTCACCCTCAACAGCTATAGACCACCATTCTATTCCCCTGTTATCCCCCACTAGACCCAGCTACACTTTTTTTACCCGAAAGGAATTGTGAAGCAAAAAGGGTGAGCACAACTAGCTCAGTAAAGAATGTCATGACTAAAGATAAATAAATTATCAATAGTCTTCATCAGTAATAAATCAGAGATTTATAACATATGGTAGATGATAAAAATTTTCAACCATAATTGCAGCGGAACGAGCAATCCATTAGAAGAGTTAAATAGACTATAAAATCTATTATCTTCTTCATGTTAAAAATCCACCAACAATGTTTTATCCCTGTAACATCAATCAACAATTCTGGTCCAAAATCATATGAATAACTCATAATCATAACTGTAGTTCTAAATTCCTCTTCTCATCCAGGACAAAGATAATTTTTATCACCTCAAAAGTGCAGTATTTCTGACTGGAATGCAAAGTCGAAGGAAACTTGCACTGAATAGCAACTCTCAAAGTATCTAAATACTTACAAAATATGCTTCATAATATAGAGAGAGAAAGAGAGAAAACTTATGAATTCTGGTGTGTTTTTTAATTCTAACTTAGCCCTCTATTTATAGGAAAATATTAGCACGCCGAAGCAGACTTGACCTGCTACCTGATGGCTTTACCTGCTACTATTTCCACCCACCACATTTGAATAAAAATCTCAGCACATTTCTTTACCAACCAAGAGTGGGGCCCACCAATTCAAGAATTTTTCACTAAAATGTTAAACTCCGAAAATTCAACAATTTCTGAACATGTCATCTCGTAAAATTCATAACAAATCATACGTTCATTTTTAACGGTTCAAAATTTGTAAACATATACTCAACTTATATATGTATAACATATCCAAAAATTACAACGATCCAACGGTCAGATTAAAAATTATAACCCTCGCAAAATATCTCAAAAACCCTAATTTTATTTTCAATACCTCCGTTCCGACAAAAATACAGATAAAACACCTCAACTTTAACTCCTTCATTTTTAACCACAAAAATATATTCCTCATTTATATCCACATAAAATAAATATTTCCTTATCATATGAATCAATAATTAATTATTCACAAATAATATTACAGAATCACATTTATGACATCTAGGCCGTTCCCAGGAAAGATGGGGCTTTCTAATAAGGATTTCTCCTTATTGGCGCACAATTACCAAACCTCTCCTTAGACAGAACTTTCTAGACATTGTCAATAATGCTATCTAATAATATTATTCAAATAATATGAATTATTGATCTGATAATGGAGATGATGTGCAGCAACAATTATTGAAACAACAATAATATAAAATATCAATGCAGCAATTATTGTATCAATAAAATAAAATATTGAATAGTAATTACTGTGACAATTATTCAGTAGTGCCTTCTTACGTAAGAATCAATAATTTTAAAAACACTGTGCAATATCGTGTACTACTGTGCAATAACGCGTATTACTGTATTTTAACCACCGGGTATTCCAACAGTTTTAACGGTAACAACTACGCCGTTAATTATAAAAACTCACTTTTTTGTCGTTATCTTCATCCGACCATTTTTTGTTATGGTGTAAGACCCCAACTTTTATAAATAAAGATGAATTTTCTATAAATATCATTTTTGAATATTATGGAGTTAATTTGATATAATGTTATAGTTGTGGGTAATATTTATAAATTTTGCAAAGTAAGCAAGTTGTTATAAAATATTCGTTTGGTCGGAGAATATTCTTTTTGTCGAGGAATATTCGTACGACGGCACAATCATTGGTGGACCCCACAACGGAATTATTGTCGGATTGAGAAAACGACAAAAATATTTTATTAAAAATAACGGCTGAAGTGTTACCGTTAAAACCGTTAAAACTGTTGAACTACTCGGTAGTAAAAGTACAGTAATACGCGTGGTTGCATAGTAGCACACGGTATTGATTATTGATGCTTACGTGAGAAGTCACTCAGCTATACTCAATTATTGCTATAGTAATTGCTGCATCATATCTCTTAAATTATTGTCATAGTATCGTCTGTATAATATGTTATATTATTAAATCAATAATTGAGACGTTGTGGTAAGTTTGGTTATTTTATGGGGGGCCATATGTCATCATCTAAGAGTCTCTTCGTCAATAGTAATTACCGTCGTCAATAGTAATACCGTCGTCAATAGTAATTACCGTCGTCAATAGTATTTACCTTGGTCAATAGTAATTACCTTCGTCAATAGTATTTACCTTGGTCAATAGTAATTACCTTCGTCAATAGTATTTACCTTGGTCAATAGTAATTACTTTCGTCAATAGTAGTTGTCCCTTCAATATTACCAAGAGTCATTTGACCCTTCGTTAAGACCAAGAGTCATTTGACCCTTCGTTAAGACCAAGAGCCACCCTCAGTTTTTCTATAAATAGAGGCCTAGGGCTTCATTATTTTTCACGAATTCATTCAAGCTATAGAGAGAGAAAGTATAGAGAGAATAAGAGAGAGAGAATAAAAGTATTCTGCTACATCACTTTTCCAATATCCAGTTCTTTTAAGGTAGGGAATATTATTTCTTTTATATTCATGAAGAGAACTTCTGTTATTCCATTCGTTATTATTCTGTTAGAATAACCAGTATACGCGGTCTACCCTATACTTGGTGACATTCTTCTATTATTCTGTTGGAACATCCTATCTGTGTGTTTTACACCGGACCTGGTTCCGTTTATTATTCTGTTGGAACATCCTATCTGTGTGTTTTACACCGGACCTGGTTCCATTATTTATTATTCTGTCGGAATATCCTGTCTGTGCGTTTACGCCGGACCTGGTTCCATTATTTATTATTCTGTTGGAATAACCTGTCTGTGCGGTCTATCGCATGCATGGTGATTTCTTTTGTTACTCCATTCTTTATTATACTCAGTTGGTTAAGTTTTGACTTCTATACTCCATGAAATTTGTGGAATATCCTTGATAATTGCGTTTCATCCAGTATCTTTTCATGAAAATATTCTTCTAAGTATTCTTGAATTTTACTCCACAATGCAGTATCATGTTGACAATTTGGACGTTGTTAATTCTTGGATAAATTAATTCTTGAACTTGTTTTATTGAATTCTTATATCATTGTCATCATCCTCATGTTTATATTCTGTTGAAAGTCATCTGTGGCCTGTAGTGCATAGATGGACTTGGTATGATTATGACCAGGGATTATTCGGTGTAATCATGACCGTAATGTTACAAATGATGTGGTAAAAGTCATCATTGGCCCGTAGTGTATTGATGGACAGTTGTTGGCATGATCATGACCATTAATGAATACACGAATATCCTTGGCCGTAGTGCAGGGGTGATTCGATGATGTGGATTATTTTATTAAGCTGAGTCTCAGCGATCGCAGTGTTGAAAAAACCTTTTAAATCATAAAAGATAGTAGAGTTTATTTTCTACTTGACTCTCTTAATGGATTGCTTGTTCCGCTACAGTTAAACTTGATGTCTATTATATTTTATCAGTTTAACATTATTGAAGGCTAATGATAATTTATTCTGCATTATCTTAGTCATAATATTTCTTACTGGGCTAGTTGAGCTCACCCTTTCTTTCACTGTTCTCTTCAGGAAATGAGAACGTAGCTGGGGCAAGTCGGGGAACGGAGTGATGGTCCGAATGATAGTATTAGTTAGTAGTCCTCACTATTCTATGTAATGGTGTGTTAATAAATGTAATGAGGACTCCTTTTGAGTATGAATACTCTCTAGAAGATAATATTTGTATTCAAACTCACAGTTTATGTTTTGTCGTATTGTACACGACAGTTGTATTAATCAGTTGTATTTGTATTCTGTACTATGTATCTGACGACCCAAGATGGGTGATGTATACCTAATTTTGGGGGTGTCACATATGGGGCCCACAAATAGCTGCGCCGTCGTACGAATATTCCCCGACAGAAAGAATATTCCACGACCAACGAATATTTCCTGACAACAATGATTATTTTATAACCACTTGTTTATTTTAAAAAATTTACACATTTCACCCATAACTTTAACTTTTATCAATTTAACCATTTACTAAATAGGAAAATTGAATACTTTTATTTCATAAAATTCGGGGTCTTACAATCTCCCCTTCTTATGAAATTTCGTCCCCGAAATTTACGTACCTGGTATTTCAAAGAGTTGAGAATACCTTCCTTTCATTTCAGATTCCATCTTCTATGTCATCATAATTTCTCCATTGCTCATCTCCTGTATTTCAAATATCATTCTAGAATACAGCTTCAAAACAAGGGTTAATTTAACAAACTAACATATCACATAATATCCCGATATTATGACTGATTAACAAATAAGTTTAGGTAGGACACACTAGCGAAGGATTTACTCATCTCTCCCATCCTAGTTATATTTCCCGATCTCCGCCAAAGACCATATCCCTAAGCTCTGATACCAACTGTGACAACCCCAAAATAGGTCCATTCCATCCAACCTATTCTGAGTCGCCAAATACATGGTACAGAAAATAACTACAATATTATTACAACAATTGTCGTGCAAAATACAACAACACATATGCTGTGAGTTTGGATACAAATATATACCAAATGTGACTCATGTCCCAATCGTAGACAGTACCTCACAATGATACCTTACATAAAAGTATAGTCAAAAACTGTTTTAGAAATTAGAATCTTTAGAAAGTGCTCAAGGAAACTTTCGTACATGGGAGGCCATGCGTCTAGGTTATGATAGATATCATATGGCCACAGAATTATCCTTGGTTGACCCAATAGACCCCAAAGAAAAACGAGAAGATTACTATCATATTCTTCCCAATGGTGAGTCTTCTCTTGACATATCATTATCTCTACTGTCTCTAATTGAGAATTATACTTCAAACAAACACCAAGATTATATAGGTAGTACTCGTATATAACTCAGCAAGTGGATGAGCACAATTCTGTCTTATGATGACACGAGGTTGTATGTCATTAGACATCTTGTATGATAGTGGCAAAACACCCTTCCAACGTTGGGTTCGCCTCACCCTCAACAGCTATAGACCACCATTCTATTTCCCTGTTATCCCCCACTAGACCCAGCTACACTTTTTTTACGTGAAAGGATTTGTGAAGCAAAAAGGGTGAGCACAACTAGCTCAGTAAAGAATGTCATGACTAAAGATAAATAAATTATCAATAGTCTTCATCAGTAATAAATCAGAGATTTATAACATATGGTAGATGATAAAAATTTTCAACCATAATTGCAGCGGAACGAGCAATCCATTAGAAGAGTCAAATAGACTATAAAATCTATTATCTTCTTCATGTTAAAAATCCACCAACAATATTTTATCCCTGTAACATCAATCAACAATTCTGGTCCACAATCATATGAATAACTCATAATCATAACTGTAGTTCTAAATTCCTCTTCTCATCCAGGACAAAGATAATTTTTATCACCTCAAAAGTGCAGTATTTCTGACTGGAATGCAAAGTCGAAGGAAACTTGCACTGAATAGCAACTCTCAAAGTATCTAAATACTCACAAAATATGCTTCATAATATAGAGAGAGAAAGAGAGAAAACTTATGAATTCTGGTGTGTTTTTCAATTCTAACTTAGCCCTCTATTTATAGGAAAATGTTAGCACGCCGAAGCAGACTTGACCTGCTACCTGATGGCTTTACCTGCTACTATTCCCACCCACCACATTTGAATAAAAATCTCAGCACATTTCTTTACCAACCAAGAGTGGGGCCCACCAATTCTAGAATTTTTCACCAAAATGTTAAACTCCGAAAATTCAACAATTTCTGAACATGTCATCTCGTAAAATTCATAACAAATCATACGTTCATTTTTAACGGTTCAAAATTTGTAGACATATACTCAACTTATATATGTATAACATATCCAAAAATTACAACGATCCAACGGTCAGATTAAAAATTATAACCCTCGCAAAATATCTCAAAAACCCTAATTTTATTTTCAATACCTCCGTTCCGACAAAAATACAGATAAAACACCTCAACATTAACTCCTTCATTTTTAACCACAAAAATATATTCCTCATTTATATCCACATAAAATAAATATTTCCTTATCATATGAATCAATAATTAATTATTCACAAATAATATTACAGAATCACATTTATGACATCCAGGCCGTTCCCAGGAAAGATGGGGCTTTCCAATAAGGATTTCTCCTTATTGGCGCACAATTACCAAACCTCTCCTTAGACAGAACTTTCTAGACATTGCCAATAATGCTATCTAATAATATTATTCAAATAATATGAATTATTGATCTGATAATGGAGCTGATGTGCAGCAACAATTATTGAAACAACAATAATATAAAATATCAACGCAGCAATTATTGAATCAATAAAATAAAATATTGAACAGTAATTACTGTGACAATTATTCAGTAGTGCCTTCTTACGTAAGAATCAATAATTTCAAAAATACTGTGCAATACCGTGTGCTACTGTGCAATAACGCGTATTACTGTATTTTAACCACCGGGTATTCCAACAGTGTTAACGGTAACAACTACGCCGTTAATTATAAAAACTCAATTTTTTGTCGTTATCTTCATCCGACCATTTTTCGTTATGGGGCCCACAAATAGCTGCGCCGTCGTACGAATATTTCCCGACAGAAAGAATATTCCACGACCAACGAATATTCCCTGACAACAATGATTATTTTATAACCACTTGTTTATTTTGAAAAATTTTCACATTTCACCCATAACTTTAACTTTTATCAATTTAACCATTTACTAAATAGGAAAATTGAATACTTTTATTTCATAAAATTCGGGGTCTTACACTTTATGTGGTTGAGATTTTACATCTTTTAACTCGTTTTCTCTAAATAACCCAACACATCCAATGTTGGGGAAAACTTAAGCCACGCAAAAGGAAAAAGAGGAAGAATCCCGTGCAAGAGAAGACCAACCCTTTCGAGATGAATAGATGACTCACCATTTTCACAATTTTTAACTCAACTTGCAAGATTTCTATTTCTATAAGGTATCACGTAGTTTTTTTTTCTAACAAAATCTAGGTTGTGGGCGTTGATTTAGAGATGTACGAGAGTTTTTTGAATTGAGTTTTTTAAATTTGAGTTGAGATTACATCTCCAGATTTAATATGGATTTCTAAAAATTCGTGTGACTTGTTATTGTTGAAAGAAAAGAAAAGAAAAGTCAAGAGACACGAAGCAAGAGAATCAAACATCTAATGAGTAATTTTTTATTTCAGTTATAATGATTAATTCTAGATATAGGTTCTAATGGGTAGTTATTAATTTGGGCTCCATTGATAAATTCTTGTATAAGTTCTAATGGATTATTTGGGTTATTTGGAGAAAACGGATTAAAAGATATAAAACAATCTCAACCACATAAAGTCATTAAAACAGATCCAACGGTTGAGCGCTCTATCCCTCAAATAGCACTATTTGAGGAATCCCTCAACTGAAGGAGACTGTATATATATATATATATATATATATATATATATATATATATATATAAGCTATATGTATATATATAGCTGTGTAGTACACAGTCGCCTATGGCGATAATTTTTTTAGGATATAGCGACGGTTGGGTGAACCGTTGCCATAGACCAGAATAGCTATAATGACAGGTGAACCGTCGCTATAGACCCAAAAAATTATCGCCATAGGCGTACTAAACAGCTGTGTATATACATTTTTCACCATATATAAAAAAATATTATAATGCCTTAAATCCATCGAAATTTTGCGTACTTTAATATTTTCACATGTTTATTACATCCGCACAGTTAAATTATTAAGTTAACGATCAAATGATGTTGTATTGAAAGTGACCTAAGATAAGTTATGTTAGATCAATCTAAAATACATTTTACTATATATATATATATATATTATATATATATATATATATATATATATATATATATATCACAATAAAGTTAATTTTATTTAAAATAAAGTAAAATAATACCCTAACAAAAAAATGAAGAGAATATTTAACATGTCTATAAGGCGTCTCTTCACCCTCAAAATATTAGCCACTAACGGGTAAAGCCGGCAATCTTGTGGTCCTTTTCTTGATTGATAACTGCATGACAGAGATCCCAATTCCTATTTTTCGCGCCCTCTTCTTGAAAAAAAGTAAAGGAATAACCAAGTAAATTGTTAATGCAACTTTTACATTAATTGTGAGAAAAAGCACCTTCCCTTATCATGTGTGAAAACATTAAGGGAGTGTTTGACAAAAATTGAATGAATTTGAATTTGAATGAGCTGAATCTGAATGAGTTGAATCTGAATCTGAATTTGAATGAGCTGAATCTGAATGAGTTGAATCTGAATCTGAATGAAAAAAACTGTTTGATAATTGACATGTGTGAAACGTCTGAATGACACAATTTTATTATTTTACCCCTCTAAAAAATTTCAAAATTGTTGTAAATTTATTTAATATTACTTAATATAATAATTAATATATTTTTTAATTTTTTGATTTTTTTTTACTTCATTCAGCTGCTCATTCAGCTATTCAGCTAAAAAAATCTGATTTAGTGTAAGACCCTAACTTTTATAAATAAAGATGAATTTTCTATAAATATCATTTTTGAATATTATGGAGTAAAATTGATATAATGTTATAGTTGTGGGTATTATTTATAAATTTTACAAAGTACGCAAGTTGCTATATAATATTCGATTGGTCGGGAAATATTCGTTTTAACAGGAAATATTCGTACGACGACACAATCATTGGTGGATCCTACAACGGAATTATTGTCGAATTGAGAAAACGACAAAAATACTTTATGAAAATAACGGCAGAAGTTTTACCATTAATACTGTTGAACTACTTGGTAGTAAAAGTACAGTAATACGCATGGTTGCATAGTAGCACACGGTATTGATTATTGATGCTTACGTGATAAGTCACTCAGTTTTATTTTATTGTTATTATTAATGTAATAAAACAGAAAAGCTTTTTATATAAAACAGAATACTTTTATAAAGTTATTCGTTTTATTAGGCTAATAGTAAAATCTTTTTATATAAAACAGAATACTTTTATAAAGTTATCTATTTTATTAGATAATAATTAGAATATATTATATTTTATTATGCATAGTATTTGTATAGTGCCTGCATAGTGTTTGTATAGTAAAATCTTTTATAAAGTTATTCATTTTATTAGATTATAAATAGAATATATTATATTTTATTTAAAATATTTTACTTTAAATATGGACCGTCAGATTAAAGTAAATCAATCTAGACCGTTCATGAGTTAGTTACTATGCAGTCCATTTTTCTATAAATAGAAGCTCATTCCTTCATTATTTTCTTACGAATTCATTGAAACTCTAGATAGAGAAACTATAGAGAGAAAGAAGAAAAGTATTCTGCTACTTCACTACTCCGATATCAAGTTTCTTTTACGGTAAGGGATATTATTTGTTGTACTCGTAAGGAGTATTATTTTCTTTTGTAATCATGAAGAGAACTTCTGTTATTCCATTCTTTATTATTCTGCTGGAATAACCAGTATACGCAGACTACCCTATACTTGGTGACATTCTTCTATTATTCCGTCTTTATTATTATTCTATTGGAATATCCTGTCTGTGCGTTTTACGCTGGACCTGATTCCGTCTTTACTATTATTCTGTTGGAATATCCCGTCTGTACGTTTTACGCCGAACTTGGTTCCATTATTCATTATTCTGTCGGAATATCCTGTCTGTGCGTTTACGCCGGACCTGGTTTCATTATTTATTATTCTGTCGAAATATCCTGTCGGTGCGTTTACGCATGACCTGGTTCCATTATTTATTTTCTTGTTGGAATAACCTGTCTGTGCGGTCTATCACATGCATGGTGATTTTTTTTGTTATTCCATTCTTTATTATATTTAGTTGGTTAAAGTTTTGACTTTTATACTCCATGAAATTAGTGGAATATCCTTGATATTTGCGCTTCATCCAGTATCTTTTCATCGAAATATTCTTCCGAGCATTCTTGAATTTTACTCCATAAAGCAGTATCATGTTGACAATTTAGACGTTATTGGTTACTGGATAAATTATTTCTTGAACTTGTTTTATTGAATTCTTATATCATTGTCATCATCCTCATGTTTATATTCTGTTGAAAGTCATCTGTGGCCTGTAGTGCATAGATGGACTTGGTATGATTATGACCAGGGATTATTCGGTATAATCATGACCGTAATGTTACAAATGATGTGGAAAAAGTCCTCATTGGCCCGTAGTACATTGATGGACAGTGGTTGGCATGATCATGACCATTAATGAATACACAAATATTCTTGGCCCGTAGTGCATGGATAATTATGGTCGTGATACTAAACAATATCCTTGGCCGTAGTGGAGGGGTGATTCGATGATGTGAATTATTTTTTAGCTGAGTCCCAGCGATAAAAGTCATGAAAAACCTTTTAAATCATAAAAGATAGTAGATTTTATTTTCTACTTGACTCTTCTAATGGGTTGCTTGTTCCGCTGCAGTTAAACTTGATGTTTGTTATATTGTATCAGTTTAACACTGTTTAAGGCTAATGACAATTTATTCTGCATTATCTTAGTCACAATATTTCTTACTGGGCTAGTTGAGCTCACCCTTTCTTTCATTGTTCTCTTCAGGAAATGAGAATATATGTAACGACCCCAAAATAGGTTCATTCCATCCAACCTATTCTGAGTCACCAAATACATGGTACAGAAAATAACTGTAACTTTATTACAACAATTGTCGTGCAAAATACAACAACACATATGCTGTGAGTTTGGATACAAATATATACCAAATGTGACTCATGTTCCAACCGTGGACATCACCTCACAATGACACCTTACATAAAGGTATAGTCAAAAACTGTTTTAGAAATTAGAATCTTTGGGAAGTGCTCAAGGAAACCTTCGTACATGGGAGGCCATGCGTCTAGGTTATGATAGATATCATATGGCCACAGAATTATTCTTGGTTGACCCAATAGACCCCAAAGTAAAACGAGAAGATTACTATCATATTCTTCCCAATGGTGAGTCTTCTCTTGACATATCATTATCTCTACTGTCTCTAATTGATAATTATACTTCAAACAAACACCAAGATTATATAGGTAGTGCTCGTATATATACTCAGCAAGTGGATGAGCACATCCCTGTCTTATGATGACACGAGGTTGTATGTCGTTAGACATCTTGTATGATAGTGGCAAACTACCCTTCCAACATTGGGTACACCTTACCCTGTTGGATTCACCAAATAAAACTAGTAAATGAACTTTCTATACTGCTTCGGGAGAACATCCACAGCTAGAGACCACCGTTCTATTTCCCCGTTACCCTCGCTCGACCCAGCTACACTCTTATTACCTGAAAGGAATTATGAAGCAAAAGGGTGAGCACAACTAGCTCAGTAAAGTATATCATGACTAAAGATAATTAAATTATCAATAGCCTTCATCAATAATAAATCAGAGATTTAGAACATATGGTAAATGATAAAAATTTCAACCATAGTTGCAGCGGAACGAGCAATCCATTAGAAGATTTAAATAGACTATAAAGTCTATTATCTTCTCCATGTTAAAAATCCATCAACAATGTTTTATCCCTGTAACATCAATCAACAATTCTGGTCCACAATCATATGAATAACTCATAATCATAACTGTAGTTCTAAATTCCTCTTCTCATCCAGGACGAAGATAATTTTTATCACATATCTTTACCTGAAACATCAAAGATCATGGTTACACCAAATCACATTTCCTATTCATAATCATACTAATAACTTCATCTTTGCACTACGGCCAAAGATATTCATTTGTATCACCAGTTGGTCATGTTTATCTCAACATCTGTTCATCTTTGCACTACTAGCCAAAGATATTCAACAACATGTCATCTTTGCACTACGAGCCAAAGATATTCATCAACAATTCATCTTTGCACTACAGGCCAAAGATATTCATCAATAATTCATCTTTGCGCTACATGCCAAAGATATTCATCAATAGTTCATATTTACACTACAGGCCAAATATATTCATATCTCAAAGAAATATATAATTATTTCAGAATTTATATAAACAATAATTATAACCATGTTAATCAATTCATCTTTACATTTAAGCTAAAGATATTCAATTATAAATTCAATGGTCATGATCATACCAGTTAACAATTCATCTTTGCACTACAGGCCAAAGGCATTTTTCAGTCACGATCATACCAATAATTTACCCATCTTTACACTCAAGTGAAAGAGAAATTCAACATCAGGGTTATAAAAATGTTATATATGATAATAAAAATAATATAATCAACATATAGATTTAATCTCAAGAGTAATATTCATAACTCAACTATAATTTGGTCAGAAAAAGAAACCAATTTTGTCATGAATAGTAACTCGTGAATAGTAATCCATAAATTGTAACTCGTGAATAGTAACTCATGAATAGTAACTCGTGAATAGTAACCCCGACTCAAAAAGGTAGAAATTCTACAATAAAATTCTTACCAATATTTCGGTATAATTATATTGAAAGAATAACATTTCTTAAATTTATAAACAATTTATTTTAATTGTTTATACTTTACTAAAATAATACATTTAATCATTCTAAAATGCCAAACTCATAAGATTTCATCACCAATAACCAAAACCCTCATCAAAAATCTGCATATACCTCATATAGGATTCTCAAGTCATAAAATCCTATTTTTCAATTTTCTTACTTCACATAACATATTTAATTCATTTACTCATAACTAGACTATTTTCATGAAAAATACTAAATCAGTTCCAAAAATATTTCTTTTCTGAGATTTAGCATAATATAGTCCCATAGTGAACATATATTTTTCTCAGAATTTTTAAAAGTCATTTACTATTTTTCATATGGCCAAAACAGCCAAATATTTAGACATTTATCAAAAATTATACTTTTGTCCAAAAATTCTGAAATTTACAGAGTATACTTCTATCATATACATGTACTCCTAATAAAAATTTCATCAATTTTGGAGTTAACCACAAGGAATTATAAGCGGTTACTTTTAAAATAGTCTTTTCTCATAAAATTCATAACTCTCAATCTATACATCCAAAAATCACCATTTTTGGACACAATCAAGAAAACTCATCAAAATATCATTTCAATTTTTTCTAGAATTTTTGAAGGTAAGAAAAATTACAAAACTGAAAAACATAACAACCCTTAAAATTCATTACTATCCCTTACTATCCCTTACCTCAAAAGAGCAGTACTTCTGATCGGTATGCAAAGCCGAAAGAAACTTGCACTGAATAGCAACTCTCAAAGTATCTAAATACTCACAAAATAAGCTTCATAATATAGAGAGAGAAAGAGAGAAAGCTTATGTTTCTGGTGTGATTTTCAATTCTAACTTAGCCCTCTATTTATAGAAAAATTTTAGCAAACTTGACCTGCAACCTGATGGCTTTACCTGTTACTATTCCCACCCACCACATTTGAAATAAAATTCAGCACATTTATTCACCAACCACAAGTGGGGCCCACCAAATCTAGAATTTTCTACCAAAATGATAAACTCCGAAAATTCAATAATTTCTGAACCAGTCATCTCGTAAAATTCATAATAAATCATACGTTCATTTTTAACGGTACAAAATTTGTGGGCATATACTCAACTTATATATGTATAATATATCCAAAAATTACCACGATCCAACGGTCGGATTAAAAATTATAACCCCCACAAAATATCTCAAAAACTCTGATTTTTAATACCTCCATTCCGACAAAAATACGGATAAAAACCTCAACATTAACTCCTTCATTTTTAACTACAAAAATATATCCCTCGTTTATATCTACATAAAATAAATATTTCCTTATCATATGAATCAATAATTAATTATTCACAAATAATATTACAGAATCACATTTATGACGACCAGGCCGTTCCTAGGAAAGAGGGGGCTTTTCAATAAGGATTTCTCCTTACTAGCGCGCAATTAGATGACCAAACCTCTCCTTAGACAGAACTTTCTAGACATTGCCAATAATCCTATCTAATAATATTATTCAAATAATATGAATTATTGATATGATAATAGAAAATACTGTGCAGCAACAATTATTGAAACAACAATAATATAAAATATCAACGCAGTAATTATTGAATCAATAAAATAAAATATTGAACAGTAATTACTGTAACAATTATTGAGTGGTGCCTTCTTACGTAAGAATCAATAATTTCAAAAATACTATGCAATACCGTGTGCTACTGTGCAATAACGCGTATTATTGTATTTTAACCACCGGGTATTCCAACAGTGTTAACGGTAACAACTACGCCGTTATTTGTAAAAACTCAAATTTGTCGTTTTCTTCACCCGACAGTTATTCGTTATGGGGCCCACAAATAGCTGCGCCGTCGTACGAATATTCCCCAACAGAAAGAATATTCCACGACCAAACGAATATTCCCCGACAACAATGATTATTTTATAACCACTTGCTTATTTTGAAAAAAAATTCATATTTCACCCATAACTTTAAACTTTTATCAATTTAACCATTTACTGAATAGTAATTATAAGAAAAATTGAATACTTTTATTTCATAAAATTCGGGGTCTTACAATATAGCTGAGACGAGTCGGGGAACGGAGTAATGGACTAGATGATAGTATTAGTAGTCCTCACTATTCTGTTAAATAGCGTGACAATAAATGTAACGATGACTTATTCTGAGAGTGGATATTGTCTAGAAGACAGTATTTGTATTAAAACTCACAGCTCTCTTGTCGTATATTAACGATTGTATTTGTATTCTGTACCATGTATTTGACGACTCAGAATAGGTGATGTATACCTATTTTGGGGGCGTCACATTTAGCCATTCAGCTCGTCCATCTTACCGATTCAGTCATTCAGACCAAAACAAACGTACTGACTGATTTAGCCATTCAACTTCATTCAGCTCTAAACAAACACTCCCTAATGATGTAAATCGAACCAAATAGTTTGACATCGATTTAAACTTGATTCGAAAAATATAAGCAAGACTCGAATTTGTTAGTTATATCTAAATCTGAGTACAAAAAATAATTTGAATACTGAATAAGACTATATGTAACGACCCCAAAATAGGTCTATTCTATCCAACCTATTCTGAGTCGCCAAATACATGGTACAGAAAATAACTGTAACTTTATTACAACAATTGTCGTGTAAAATACAACAACACATATACTGTGAGTTTGGATACAAATATATACCAAATGTGACTCATGCTCCAACTGTGGACATCACCTCACAATGACACCTTACATAAAGGTATAGTCAAAAACTATTTTTGAAATTAGAATCTTTGGAAAGTACTCAAGGAAACCTTCGTACATGGGAGGCCAAGCGTCTAGGTTATGATAGATATCATATGGCCATAGAATTATTCTTGGTTGACCCAATAGACCCCAAAGTAAAACGAGAAGATTACTATCATATTCTTCCCAATGGTGAGTCTTCTCTTGACATATCATTATCTCTACTGTCTCTAATTGAGAATTATACTTCAAACAAACACCAAGATTATATAGGTAGTGCTTGTATATATACTCAGCAAGTGGATGAGCACATCCCTGTCTTATGATGACACGAGGTTGTATGTCGTTAGACATCTTGTATGATAGTGGCAAACCACCCTTCCAACGTTGGGTACACCTTACCCAATTGGATTCACCAAATAAAACTAGTAAATGAACTTTTCTATACTGCTTCGGGAGAACATCCATAACTAGAGACCACCGTTCTATTTCCCCGTTACCCTCGCTCGACCCAGCTACACTCTTATTACCTGAAAAGAATTGTCAAGCAAAAGGGTGAGCACAACTAGCTCAGTAAAGTATATCATGACTAAAGATAATTAAATTATCAATAGCCTTCATCAATAATAAATCAGAGATTTAGAACATATGGTAAATGATAAAAATTTCAACCATAGTTGCAGCGGAACGATCAATCCATTAGAAGAGTCAAATAGACTATAAAGTCTATTATCTTCTCCATGTTAAAAATCCATCAACAATGTTTTATCCCTGTAACATCAATCAACAATTCTGGTCCACAATCATATGAATAACTCATAATCATAACTGTAGTTCTAAATTCCTCTTCTCATCCAGGACGAAGATAATTTTCATCACCTATCTTTACCTGAAACATCAAAGATCATGGTTATACCAAATCACATTTCCTGTTCATAATCATACTAATAACTTCATCTTTGCACTACGGCCAAAGATATTCATTTGTATCACCAGTTGGTCATGTTTATCTCAACATCTGTTCATCTTTGCACTACTGGCCAAAGATATTCAACAACATGTCATCTTTGCACTACGTGCCAAAGATATTCATCAACAATTCATCTTTGCACTACAGGTCAAAGATATCATCAATATTTCATCTTTGCACTACAGGCCAAAGATATTAATATCTCAAAGAAATATATAATCATTTCAGAATTTATATAAACAATAATTATAACCATGTTGATCAATTCACCTTTGCACTTAAGCTAAAGATATTCACTTATAAATTCAATGGTCATGATCATACCAATCAACGATTCAACTTTGCACTACTTGCCAAAGATAACCCATAGTCATGATCATACCAAAAATCTACCCATCTTTACACTCAAGTCAAAGAGAAATATCATCATTAGGGTTATAAAAATGTTATATATAATAATAAAAATAATATGATCAACATCTAGTTTTAATCTCAAGAGTAATATTCGTAAATCAACTATAATTTGGTTAGAAAAAGAAACTAATTTTTATCTTGAATAGTAACTCGTGAATAGTAACTCATGAATAGTAACTCGTGAATAGTAACTCATAAATAGTAAATCCGACACAAAAAGGCAAAAATTCCACAATAAAATCCATACCAGTATTTCGGTATAATGATATTGAAAGAAAAATATTTCTTAAGCTTATAAACAATTTATTTAAATTGTTTACACTTTACTAAATAATGCATTTAATCATTTTAAAATACCAAACTCATAAGATTTTATCACCAATAATCAAAACCTTCATCAAAAATCTGTATATACCTCATATAGGATTCTCAAGCCATAAAATCCTATTTTATAATTTTCTTACTTCACAAAACATATTTAATTCATTTACTCATAACTAGACCATTTTCATGAAAAATACCAAATCAGTTCAAAAAATATTTCTTTTCTGGGATTTAGCATAATATAGTCCCATAGTGAACATATATTTTTCTCAAAATTTTTAAAAGTCATTTACTATTTTTCATATGGCCAAAACAGCCGAATATTTAGATATTTATCAAAAATTATACTTTTGTCCAAAAATTCTGAAATTTACAGAGTATACTTCTATCATATACATGTACTCTCAATAAAAATTTCATCAATTTTGGAGTTAACCACAAGGAATTATAAGCGGTTACTTTTAAAATAGTCTTTTCTCATAAAATTCATAACTTTCAATCTATACATCCAAAAATCGCCATTTTTGGACACAATCAAGAAAACTCATCAAAATATCATTTTAAATTTTTTCAGAATTTTTGAAGGTCAGAAAAATTACGAAACTGAAAAATATAACAACCCTTAAAATCTCTTACTATCCCTTACCTCAAAAGAGCAGTACTTCTGATCGGTATGCAAAGCCGAAGGAAACTTGCATTGAATAGCAACTCTCAAATTATCTAAATACTCACAAAATATGCTTCATAATATAGAGAGAGAAAGAGAGAAAACTTGTTTCTGGTGTGATTTTCAATTCTAACTTAGCCCTCTATTTATAGAAAAATTTTAGTAGGCTTGACCTGCAACCTGATGGCTTTACCTGCTACTATTCCCACCCACCACATTTGAAATATAATTCAGCATATTTTTTCACCAACCACAAGTGGGGCCCACCAATTCTAGAATTTTCCACCAAAATATTTAACTCCGAAAATTCAACAATTTCTGAACCAGTCATCTCGTAAAATTCATAACAAATTATACGTTCATTTTTAACGGTTCAAAATTTATGGACATATACTCAACTTATATATGTATAACATATCCAAAAATTACCACGATCTAACGGTCGGATTAAAAATTACAACCCTCGCAAAATATCTCAAAAACCCTAATTTGATTTTCAATACCTCCGTTCCGACAAAAAATACGGATAAAACACCTCAACATTAACTCCTTCATTTTTAACCACAAAAATATATCCCTCATTTATATCCACATAAAATAAATATTTCCTTATCATATGAATCAATAATTAATTATTCACAGATAATATTACAGAATCACATTTATAACAACCAGGCCGTTCCCAGGAAAGAGGGGGCTTTCCAATAAGGATTTATCTTTATTGGCGCGTAATTAGGTGACCAAACCTCTCCTTAGACAGAACTTTCTAGACATTGCCAATAATGTTATCTAATAATATTATTCAAATAATATGAATTATTGATCTGATAATGGAAAATACTGTGCAGCAACAATTATTAAACAACAATAATATAAAATTTCAACGTAGCAATTATTGAATCAATAAAATAAAATATTGAACAGTAATTACTGTAACAATTATTGAGTAGTGCCTTCTTACATAAGAATCAATTATTTCAAAAATACTGTGCAATATCGTGTGCTACTGTGCAATAACGCGTATTACTGTATTTTAACCACCGGGTATTCCAACAGTGTTAACGGTAACAACTACGCCGTTATTTGTAAAAGCTCAAATTTTGTCGTTATCTTCATCCGACAGTTATTCGTTATGGGGCCCACAAATAGCTGCGCCGTCGTACGAATATTTCTCGACAGAAAGAATATTCCACGACCAAACGAATATTCCCCGACAACAATGATTATTTTATAACCACTTGCTTATTTTGAAAAAAAAATCATATTTCACCCATAACTTTAAACTTTTATCAATTTAACCATTTACTGAATAGTAATTATAAGAAAAATTGAATATTTTTATTTCATAAAATTCGGGGTCTTACAATCTCCCCTCCTTATGAAATTTCGTCCCCGAAATTTATGTACCTGGTATTTCGAAGAGTTGAGAATACCTTGCTTCCATTTCAGATTCTATCTCTCAGATCATCATGATTTCTCCATTGCTCATCTCCCATGATAACTTCATTTGGGTTCCTCATTTGTTGGGAAGTCATGACAACCGCCATCCCTCGAACTACTCGGCTTTGACTTGTCTGGAGCAGCATTTGGCGTCATCATTACCGTTGGAATATACCTTTCTATAGGACATATTCCTCCCTTAACTGCCTCTTCGTACTCCTCATTCATGATCTGAATCATCAATCTTTGATCCATATCGGATTCAGGTTGACCGCTATGTACAGGGTAATTCAAAACTCGATGTTGGGTTCTCCCAATTGCTTTCCAAAAAGAGAAATTCATATTATCTATTTTAGCCTTCTTAGATCGAACATCTCTTTTCACAATATCCACGTGTCGTGCGGCTTTTGCCCATGCATCACTTATTCTCACTCGTTCAGTTTTTTCTTCTTTTAGCTCAGATTCTATTTTTATCATCTTATACTCTGCCAAAGAATGCTTCTGTTCAAGCATCACATATCGGGTAACACAAGCTTGAATTGTTGCATCCTTTTGTTCCACGACCGCCTGTCGTTCTTCTGCCTGCTCTTCTAACTCATGAATACGATTTTAAAATTCTACATTTTGATCATATAATACCTCTAATAAACTCTCCTCTGGTACTTTTTCTTCCTCTTCTTCCTCAGTCTCAGCTGTTACCTCTGCGACTATCTCGGGTGTAACTATCAATTCTTCACTCACCACATGGATATCTCTAATTCCTTCTTCGTCTGACATCACATTATCACGGTTAGTGATTAGAGGTATCCCTATAGTCTCATTCACTCCATTGTTAGCATTCTCAGCTGCCATTCTCAAATACTGCCATAAAACAAGGGTTAATTAAACAAATTAACATATCACATAATATCCCAATATTATGACTGACCAACAAATAAGCTTAGGTAGGACACACTAGCGAAGGATTTACTCATCTCTCCCCTCCTAGTTGTATTCCCCGATCTCCGCCAGAGATCATATCCCTAAGCTCTGATACCAAATGTAACGACCCCAAAATAGGTCCATTCCATCCAACCTATTCTGAGTCGCCAAATACATGGTACAAAAAATAACTGTAACTTTATTACAATAATTGTCGTGCAAAATACAACAACACATATGCTGTGAGTTTGAATACAAATATATACCAAATGTGACTCATGTTCCAACCGTAGACATCACCTCACAATGACACCTTACATAAAGGTATAGTCAAAAACTGCTTTAGAAATTAGAATCTTTGGGAAGTGCTCAAAATGATAAACTCCGAAAATTCAACAATTTCTAAACCAGTTATCTCGTAAAATTCATAACAAATTATACGTTCATTTTTAACGGTTCAAAATTTATGGACATATACTCAACTTATATATGTATAACATATCCAAAAATTACCACGATCCAACGGTCGGATTAAAAATTATAACCCTCGCAAAATATCTTAAAAACCCTAATTTGATTTTCAATACCTCCGTTCCGACAAAAAATACAGATAAAACACCTCAACATTAACTCCTTCATTTTTAACCACAAAAATATATCCCTCATTTATATCCACATAAAATAAATATTTTCTTATCATATGAATCAATAATTAATTATTCACAGATAATATTACAGAATCACATTTATGACAACCAGGCCGTTCCCAGGAAAGAGGGGGCTTTTCAATAAGGATTTATCTTTATTGGCGCGCAATTAGGTGACCAA
Source organism: Panax notoginseng (assembly GCA_016801055.1). NCBI lineage: Eukaryota > Viridiplantae > Streptophyta > Magnoliopsida > Apiales > Araliaceae > Panax > Panax notoginseng. The sequence goes on from CM029014.1 coordinate 233,047,490, forward strand.
ACCTCTCCTTAGACAGAACTTTCTAGACATTGCCAATAATGTTATCTAATAATATTATTCAAATAATATGAATTATTGATCTGATAATGGGAAATACTGTGCAGCAACAATTATTGAACAACAATAATATAAAATTTCAACGTAGCAATTATTGAATCAATAAAATAAAATATTGAACAGTAATTACTGTAACAATTATTGAGTAGTGCCTTCTTACGTAAGAATCAATTATTTCAAAAATACTGTGCAATACCGTGTGCTACTGTGCAATAACGCGTATTACTGTATTTTAACCACCGGGGTATTCCAACAGTGTTAACGGTAACAACTACGCCGTTATTTGTAAAAATTCAAATTTTATCGTTATCTTCATCCGACAGATATTCGTTATGGGGCCCACAAATAGCTGCGCCGTCGTACGAATATTCCCCGACAGAAAGAATATTCCACGACCAAACGAATATTCCCCGACAACAATGATTATTTTATAACCACTTGCTTATTTTGAAAAAAAAATTCATATTTCACCCATAACTTTAAAATTTTATCAATTTAACCATTTACTGAATAGTAATTATAAGAAAAATTGAATACTTTTATTTCATAAAATTCGGGGTCTTACACTATACTCGACTCGTTTAAGATTCAAACTACTTAAATTCTCGATTGTAACTCGATGCATACTCAGTTGATACATATTCGAGTAGATACTCGATACATCCTCTTTTAATATGTACAAAGTTAAGTAAAATTAGGATAATTAGTTTTATTTTTTTATTTATTTATTTTTATTGTGATTTAATATTAATTTGTAAAGTGTAAATGATAATTTATTTTCTCATTTCTAAATAAAATAATAAGTTCAATTTATAATAATATGTATTATAAAACTAGTCACTATGTGAAAATTCGAATTTGTGTTTGAATTTGAAACTCGCTAATAATTTGAATATAATTCGATCTGAGTCTCGGATCGAATTCGAGGAATGAATATGAGAGTCGAGTCGAATTTGAGTAGAGTTTTTTAAATATAATTTAAATTCAAATCAAATTCAATTATGAATTTAATTTTTTGAGACAAATTCATAACTTTTTATTCAGTTCAATTCTACTCCTTTACACTCTTATCCCACATACATGGTAGAGTAATAGAGTCCTTTTAGGAGGACATTGTTAATTGACATTTCTAGTGATTTTTTTTGTTTATTTTTTTTGTAGTACTTCTTAAAAAATATATAATATTTATTTTAATTAAAATTTTTATAAAAAATAATATTTTATGTAATTTAGATATATATAAAAAATAAGTTCTGTACACCATTTTTTCCATTCATAGGAATAATGGAAATTTTCCTTTTTCCGCCAACTTGTACCTGACAGCCTATCCGTACCCCCTCCCCCGGCGCACCCAACACACCCACCCACCCACGCACCCAAATGAAATCCTTTAAAATGAAGTGTTTAAAGTACAAATCTTTAATAAATTCACAAAATATGCAGCTTTTAATATAAGTTGTCGTAGACAGACTACTAGTAATTTGTTGGGTCAGATATTGTGATCTTAATACTAACTTTATATCTACTTTTTATATTTTGAATTCATTGTTTGTCGCTATCCCGTGGTGACAATGTATTCGAGTCAAACAATGTGATCTTAAATATTACAGTAACAAGGACAGACAGTAGTACTATTTTTACAAGTAAATGAGGATAACACTTTTTACTGTTGTGGGAAGAGGACGACAAAAAAAATATTATTTTATTACCCCTATGTTTCAAAATTATACATATAATTTAATTTTTGTTATAAAACTTTAGCAAAAGTGTATAAATATACTCTTATAATTGTTACATAAATTTAGAGAGAATAATTAAGAGGAAAGATGGAGAAACCTTCTGCTAAACTCTTCAGAGATAATTGTGCATTTTTCTTCATTCTGCATTCCCTTTATATAGGAAATGAGAGGAGGAAGAGGACAAGAAGAGAAGGAACACGGAGAGGGAATAAAGGGGAAAAGAAGAAAAGCAGATTCCCATTATCTGAGGGAATCACATGTCTAACACTTCCCCTGATTCCCTATGATAGAAGATTATGTCTCATTAAAAATCTTGTTAAAAAAATCCAGTGGGAAAAACTTAACGAAGGGAAAAAGAGTACATATCTTTTACATAAATATCCTTCAATTGACTGCCTCGTTAAAACCTTGTTAGGAAAAATCCATTGGGATAAAAACCGTGACTAAGAAAAAAGAGTACAGTCTTCCCCTTAAAAGGATTTCATTACTCCTTGATGAAATGTTATCATAAGTCTTTCAGTCGACACATTCCGATCCTTTTCCGAAGTTTTGCAAACGTTGCATTTGGTAGCGACTTTGTGAATAAGTCAGCTAGATTATCACATGATCGAATTTGATGCACATCTATATCACCCTTCTTTTGTAGCTCATGTGTGAAGAAGAATTTAGGTGAAATGTGCTTTGTTCTATCTCCCTTGATGTACACTCCTCTAAGTTGAAAAATGCATGCAGCGTTATCCTCATACAGAATTGTAGGAATATCTTTGATTGATGGTAATCCACATGATGTTTGAATATGCTGAATAATTAATCTCAACCAAACACACTCTCTGCTTGCTTCATGTATAGCGAGAATCTCTGAGTGATTTGAAGATGTAGTTGTCATGGTTTGCTTTGTGGATTACCAGGAGATAGCCGTATCACAATATGTAAATACATAACCTGTTTGTGATCTTCCATTGTGTGGATCTGATAAATATCCTGCATCGGCATATTCAACCAATTGCGACGTTGAATTTCTTGGATAAAATAAATCAAGATCTATACTTCCACGAAGGTATCTCAAAATGTGTTTGATCCCATCCCAATGTCTCTTAGTAAGAGAAGAACTGTATCTTGCTAACAAGTTGACAACAAAAGTAATATCAGGCCGTGTACAGTTTGCAAGATACATAAGAGCACCTATTGCACTTAGGTATGGAACTTCTGGTCCAAGAACTTCTTCCCCACTTTCTAGAGGCCGAAATGGATCTTTATCAACTTCTAAAGATCGAACAACCATCGGGGTAGTCAAAGGATGAGCTTTATCCATATGAAAACGACTGAGAATCTTTTCAGCATATGTGGATTGATGAACAAAAATTCCAGACGCTAAATGCTTCACTTGTATTCTTAAACAGAATTTTGTCTTTCCAAGATCTTTCATTTCAAATTCATCTTTTAAATAAGTAGCAGTTCTTGTGAGTTCTTCAGGAGTACCTACAAGATTCAAATCATCCACATATACAGCAATAATGGAAAATCCACTTTGTGATTTCTTAATAAAAACACATGGACATACTTGATCATTTATATATTCATCTTTTATTAAATAATCACTAAGTCGATTATACCACATACGACCAGACTGTTTCAACCCATACAACGAGCGTTGTAACTTGATTGAATATATGTGACGGGGCCTTTGTGATTCAGCCATTTTCAATCCTTCAGGGATTCTCATGTAAATCTCACTGTCAAGTGAGCCATATAGGTATGTTGTTACCACATCCATTAGACGTGTTTCCAAACCTTCCATGGTTGTCATACCAATCAGAAAGCGAAAAGTAACTCCATCCATTACTGGAGAGTATGTATCCTGATAATCAATACCAGGTTTTTGTGAAAATACTTGAGCTACAAGTCGGGCTTTGTACCTCACAATTTTATTTTTCTCATTTCGCTTTCGTACAAATACCCATTTATTTCCAACCGGGATTACACCCAGAGGTGTTTGGACTACTGGTCCAAATACTTCTCTTTTCAATAGAGATTGTAGCTCAGTTTGAATAGCATCTTTCCATTTTGGCCAATCTTTTCTTTTCTGACATTCTTCCACGTTTTGTGGTTCAGGATCCGTGTCAGGAATCAAAGTAATATCTGATGCTATAGAGAAAGCAAATATGTCATCAATCATGACTTTGCTTCGATCCCATATTTTCTCATCATGTACATAATTTATTGAGATCTCTTGGTGTTCATCTCTTATCCCTTCACTGAGATTTTGAACATCTTCTGGGGCTATTCCCACTCTTGGAATATGTGCTGCTTCTGGAGTGGTTTGTACCTCTTCTGGGGCTATTTTCACTCTTGAAATAAGTGCTACTTCTGGAGCGAGTATTCCTTCTGGGATTCCCTTATTTGCTTTTGATTTTCGTGGTACAGTGTCTTTTGCACCAACCGGTCTTCCACGCTTCTGGCGTGGTTTAGATTCTTTTATTACCTTATTTGTCAATTCTCCAGGAATTGATTTTTTAATAGGCATTTCTATCCTTGCTGGAGTATTCACTGCAGGTGTATATGACTTTATCACTTTTCTAGCATCATTAAATGCATCCGGCATTTGATTTGCAATATTTTGTAAATGAATAATTCTTTGAACTTCAATTTCACATTGTCCTGTACGAGGATCAAGTGAATTTAAATCTGATGCATTCCATGATATTTCAGAGGGTTTTTTATTTAAAACTTTCCCTCCTCCTAATGGTGGAAATACAGATTCATCAAAATGACAATCTACATAACGTGCAGTAAAAACATCTCCAGTTAAAGGTTCAAGATATCTGATAATAGAAGGAGAATCAAAACCAACATAAATACCTATTCTTCGTTGGGTTCCCATCTTAGTTCTTTGTGGAGCTGCAATTGGAATATATACCGCACTCCCAAAAACTCGAAAGTGTGATATGTTAGGTGTCTGTCCAAGAACTAACTGCAGAGGAGAAAATTTATGAAGACCCGTTGTGTTGGGGTTTCGATACAGAAACGCACAGCGGAAATTAAAATTTAAAGCAATTTCGAAACCCTAAAACAGGATCCATGCGAAAAACAATTAATTCAGTGGTAAGAAATTATACCGATTGTAAAAGCTAGAATCGATGCGGTCGAATCTCCAACACAATTCAAACGGACTGCGTCTCTACGGTATCCACACGAACGCTCCACACGAATCGTCCTACGATCTGCAGAAGAAGGAAACCGGTACTAGCCACCAAGAATGAGAATTTTTAAACTGTTTTTCTCTAGTCTCTCTCTAAGAGCGGCTAGGGTTTTTGTTTTGACGTAAAACCTAAAGTCTGATATACATCATATATATAGCAGTTAGGAGGAATTAATCAAAACCTAATGTTATTAAAATTCGAATTTATATATATCTTAATTAAGTCTTACTTAATTAATATACCTATATATAAATTATCCTATTAATTTAAATTTATAATTTAAAATTATATCAATCATATTGACATATTTAAATCTTTACAATTTAAATTAATTTCCTTTTAATTTCGTTCTTTGTGTGTGACCCTATAGGTTATTATTACGTTGGCAATAACCTTAAAATCATATTATAAAGTTATAAACGGTGAGCGGCATCTAGTAATACATCACTGCTACCCAAGTAATAATAAGATCGATGATTCGATGCAACCTTTTCGTGATCAATGTTTCAATGTAATTTAATCCTTTTAACCTTAATATCCTAGATTAAACTCGAGTCATGGAATGTGTCATACTCTTCATAATTTAATCTGAGTTTTCTTGATCAATGAGTAGACTATATGAAACAAATCACTATTTGAGCATGGCCATGCATTTCATAGTCCTACTCAATCAAGAGGCCTATGGATATCACCTATAAAATATAGGATGGTTAAATTCCATCTAGATCACTCATATTACTCACACGATTCATAATGAACCCAATAATCACCTTTATAGTCCACCCTATTAAAGGTGACATTTGATGATATCAAAGTACACAAATTTTCGTATAGTAATATAGCGGTTTCAGGTCGGAGGACCATTACATCATTGTCACTATGAGAATTGCTAATGACACTTCGCATAATGCTCCATATAGAATTCTCATGGTGGGTCTGTCCAGTACATTGTTCTCTAACATGTACCTATGCATTGACTTAATATCTCATATATTTATGACCAATGAGATTTAGTAATCAGTCAATCCACATACTAGTCTCAATGCATCATTGTTGTCCCATCAACAATGATACTCGACTAGGGACATTTAAGAACAATGATACTAATTGTAATTATATAATCTCATGTTCAAGTCACATACTTGAAACTATATAATTTGTATCACTATTCTAAGGAATTTTATTATGTTAACAATTATATTACGCAGTAAATAAAACCATAATAAAATCATTTATTTATTCAATCAACAATAATATCAAATGTTAAGCAATTATATCAAATAATTGGCCTCTAGGGCATAAACTCTAACACGTTGGTCTTACTCGAATGATGGCTGCAGCATGAAGAATTACATGACCCCAAACTGAGGTAGGTAAGTTAGCCCTTAACATTAATGGTCGTGCAATTAGTTGAAGTCTTTTTATTAAAGATTCAGCTAAGCCATTTTGTGTATGAATATGAGGAACGGAATGCTCAATGGAAATTCCAATAGTCATACAAAAATCATTAAAAGTCATTGATGAAAATTTAGCTGCGTTATCAAGTCGAATTGACTTGATTGGATGATCAGAGAACTGAGCCCGTAACTTGATTATTTGAGCAAGAAGTTTTGAGAAGGCAAAGTTTCGAGAAGAGAGAAGACAAACATGAGACCATCTAGTTGAAGCATCTATTAAAACCATGAAATATCGAAATGGGCCAGACAATGGGTGAATAGGTCCACAAATGTCTCCTTGAATTCTCTCTAGAAATTTTGGGGCTTCTTTATAAACTTTTACTGGTGATGGTCGAATAATTAATTTTCCTCGAGAACACGCAGCACTAGGAAATTCACTACTAGGAAAAACCCTTCTATCTTTGAGAGGATGACCAGTAGAATTTTCAATAATATGACGCATCATAGAAGTACCTGGATGACCGAGTCTTTCATGCCAAAGCATAAGGGATTTGGGATCTATAATGTTTGTAATCATAACAGTATGAGACTCAATTGCTCTAATTTTCATAGTATATAATCCAGAAGAAATTGAATGAAGTTTTTCTAAGATATTCTTTTTTCCAGAAATAGTAGAAGTAATGAGAAGATATTCACTATCATTCTCATTGGTTGTTTCAATGTAAAAATCATTTAGTCGAATATTGTAAGTCCCCAAATTATTAATAAATAAAATTTAATTTCCTCTATTTATTATTTTGAAATAGTAAGGGTTGATTTGATTAATGTGGTTAGTTATGGGTAAAATGCGAAAATATTTTAAATAAGCAAGTGGTTATAAAATATTTATTGTTGTCGGGGAATATTCACTTGGTCGTGAAATATTCTTACTGTCGGAGAATATTCGTACGACGGCGCAGTCTTTTGTGGGCCCCATAACGAAAAGCGATTGGATGAAAAAAACGACAAAAATAAGTTATTTATAAATAACGGCGTAGTTGTTACCGTTATACTGTTGGAATACCCGGTGGTTAAGACACAGTAATACGCGTTGTTGCACAGTAGCACACAGTATTGCACTAATTATTGATTCTTACGTAAGAAGGCACTTGTAAAACCCTAAATTTTATAAATAAAGATGAATTTTTTATAAATATCATTTTTAAATATTATGGAGTTAATTTGATATAATGTTATAGTTGTGGGTAATATTTATAAATTTTGCAAAGTACGCAAGTTGTTATATAATAATCGATTGGTCGGAAAATATTCGTTTTAACAGAGAATATTCGTACAACAGCACAATCATTGGTGGACCCCACAACAAAATTATTGTTGGATTGAGAAAACGATAAAAATATTTTATTAAAAATAACGGCGGAAGTTTTACCATTGATACTGTTGAACTACTCGGTAGTAAAAGTACAGTAATACGTGTGGTTGCATAGTAGCACACGGTATTAATTATTAATGCTTATGTGAGAAGTCACTCAGTTTGATTCAATTATTGTCAGTTAATAATATGAATTATTTAGCGATAATGACGTTTTGTTTTATTCGTATTATTAACGTAATAAAACAGAAACATCTTTTTATATAAAACAGAATACTTTATTAAAGTTATTCTATAAATAGAATATATTATATTTTATTTAAAAGATTTTTTTTTAAATATGGACCGTCAGATTAAAGTAATCAATCTGGACCGTTCATAGATTAGTTACTATGCATTCTATTTTCTCTATAAATAGTAGTTCATTCCTTCATTATTTCTTACGAATTCACTGAACTCTAGAGAGAGAAACTATAGAGAGAAACTATAGAGAGAGAGAGAAGAAGAGTATTCTGCTACTTAACTACTTCCTTATTTCAGCTCTTCTTTAAAACGGTAAGGGGTGTTATTCTTTCTTATTCATGAAGAGAACTGTTGTTATTCCATTTCTTATTATTCTGTTGGAATAACCTGTATACGCGGTCTACCCTATACTTGGTGGAATTCTTCTATTATTCTGTTGGAACATCCTGTCTGTGTATTTTACACCGGACCTGGTTCCGTTTTTATTATTATTCTGTTGGAACATCCTGTCTGTGTGTTTTACACCGGACCTAGTTCCGTCTTTATTATTATTCTGTTGGAACATCCTGTCCGTGTGTTTTACACCGGACCTGGTTCCGTCTTTATTATTATTCTGTTGGAACATCCTGTCTGTGCGTTTTATGCCGGACCTGGTTCCATTATTTATTATTCTGTGGGAATAACCTGTCTGTGCGGTCTATCGCATGCATGGTGATTTCTTTTATTATTCTATTCTTATTTATACTCAGTTGGTTAAGTTTTGACTTCTATACTCCATGAAATTTGTGGAATATCCTTGATAATTGCGTTTCATCCAGTATCTTTTAATAAAAATATTCTTCTAAGCATTCTTGAATTTTACTCCACAAAGCAGTATCATGTTGACAATTTGGACGTTGTTAATTTTTGGATAAATTAATTCTTGAACTTGTTTTATTGAATTCTTATATCATTGTCATCATCCTCATGTTTATAAAATATTAAAAGTCATCTGTGACCTGTAGTGTATAGATAGACTTGGTATGATTATGACCAGGGATTATTCGGTATAATCATGATCGTAATGTTACAAATGATGTGGTAAAAGTCCTCATTGGCCCGTAGTGCGTTGATGGACAGTTGTTGGCATGATCATGACCAGTAATGAATACACGAATATCCTTGGCCATAGTGCAGGGGTGATTCGATGATGTGGATTATTTTATTAAGCTGAGTCTCAGCGATCACAGTGTTGAAAAATCTTTTAAATCATAAAAGATAGTAGAGTTTATTTTCTACTTGACTCTTTTAATGGATTGCTTGTTCCGCTGCAGTTAAAATTGATGTCTATTATATTTTATCAGTTTAACATTGTTGAAGGCTAATGATAATTTATTCTGCATTATCTTAGTCATAATATTTCTTACTGGGCTAGTTGAGCTCATCCTTTCTTTCACTATTCTCTTCAGGAAATGAGAACGTAGCTGGGGCAAGTCGGGGAACGGAGTGATGGTCCGAATGATAGTATTAGTTAGTAGTCCTCACTATTCTATGTAATGGTGTGTTAATAAATGTAATGAGGACTCCTTTTGAGTATGAATACTCTCTAGAAGATAATATTTGTATTCAAACTCACAGTTTATGTTTTGTCGTATTGTACACGACAGTTGTATTAGTAAGTTGTATTTGTATTCTGTACTATGTATCTGACGATCCAAGATGGGTGATGCATACCTAATTTTGGGGGCGTCACAGCACTACTCAATAATGGTTACAATAATTACTGTTCAGTATTTTATTTTATTGATTCAATAATTGCTGCGTTGATATTTTATATTATTGTTGTTTCAATAATTGTCACTACACAGTATTTTCCATTATCGGAACAATAATTCATATTATCTGAATAATATTATTAGATAACATTATTGGCAATGCCTAGAAAGTTCTGTCTAAGGAGAGGTTTGGTCACCTAATTGCACGCTAGTAAGGAGAAATCCTTAATGGAAAGCCCCCTCTTTCTTGGGAACGGCCTGGTTGCCAGTACTGTGATTCTGTAATATTATTTGTGTATAATTAATTATTGATTTATATGATGAGAAAAATATTAATTTTATATGGATATAGATGGAATAAAATTTTAATGTGATAATTGTTGAAAATTAATATTTTATCTTTTTCTGATAAAATAATTCATTTAAATATATTATTTTAATAATATATTGATGATGATATTTTTACAATGAATGTGGGATATATGAGTATATGAGGAGGAAGAGTATTTTTGTGGCATTAAATGATTAACACATGTTTTGTGTGTTGGTGGACACAATTCTTGACCGAAAATTTATTATTGACTGTAAAATCGCCCGTATGTGGATTTCGGTCAATTTCTGTTTAGAATTTGAAAAAACTTTTTTCTGCAAAATTGTAGAGAATTGAATTTTCTATAAAAACTCGCGAAATTCAAATTTTCTGATAAAAGGGCTATTTATTATGAATTATTGAAGTTCTGAAGTTCTGAAGTTCCGAAATAATTAATTTTTGGAAGTTTTAATTATTATTTTAAAGAAAAATAATAAGAATGGGCTCAACATGTGATAAGAATGGGCTGAATTCAGATCTTCTAAGGTGGGCTTGACAATTTTGTAAATATAATATTATTATATTCAATTTTCTGCTTTGGTGTTATAAGCATTTTTCTATAAATAGGGTGCTTAGGTTAGAATTAAAAATCACACCAGAAACACAAATTTCTCTCTCTTTCTCTCTCTAAATTAGTGAGCGTATTCTTGTGAGTATTCTAATACTTTGAGTATTGCTATACGGTGCAAGTTCAAGTCATAGCCTATATCCGGTGTTTCAACTAGAAGTACTATTTTTGCTGAGGTAAGGGATGTTATTTCTTCTTAAATGATATTATTTTCTTCAATATCATTATGCCGAAGTATTGATCTGAACTTTTTATCAAATTTAGAACTTTTCATGTCGGGATTACTATTCATGAGTTACTATTCACGAGTTACTATTCACCGAAAAATGAAATTTTCTTCTTTTCTTCCAAAATATCTATTACGGATACTAGCTTTGATTGTATCCATATTTTGATCATTCTTAAATTTTACTCCACTATGATTGTTTATGAGGTATTTTTGGGCATGGATAAATTGTAATACGAATCCCTAATATTTGTTCTTTTGCTTCACTGGATTCGTTTTCTTTAAAATATTTTTCATCATCCTCAGCCTTAAATGATGATATAACTGAATATCTTTGGCCTGTAGTGCAAAGATGAATGATTTCTGATGAATATCTTTGGCCCGTAGTGCAAAGATGAACAGGTGTTGAGGTGAACATGACCAACTGATGAATATCTTTGGCCTGTAGTGCAAAGATGACTATTTGATTCAAGATATTTATTGATTGATGTTACAGGAATAAAATGTTGATGATGGGCTTTTAAATTCATTGATAATCGTAGATTTCATTCTCTACGTAACTCTTCTATGAATTATTATTTTTCGCTGCGAATATTGATTTAAAACTTGTTGTCTATTGTATTCTATTATAATTTTTCCCTGTTGAAGACTAACGATAACTTGTTGTATATTATCTTAGTCATAATATTCTTTACTGGGCTAGTTGAGCTCACCCTTTTCCTTGTTGTTCCATTTTTCTTCTCAGGAGGCGAGAATGTAGCGAGTACTAGTCGGGGTATGGAATGATGGTTCAAGACAGTTATTTTAGTAGTCCTCACTATTTTGTAAAATAGTGTATCAATAAGTATAATGAGGACTTAATTGAGTATGAATACTGTCTAGATGACAATATTTGTATTTAAACTCGCAGTATATGTGCTATCGTATTTTGCACGACAATTGTAATAATAAAGTTGTAGTTATTTTCTGTACCATGTATTTGGCGACTCAGAATGGGTTGGATGGATTGGACCTATTTTGGGGGCGTCACAGTTGGTATCAGAGCCATAAGTAAAGAACCCCGAGCCTCTCGCTGGTGACTTCCTGTTGATGGGGGATGCACCGAAGCCAGACTCTCCGTAGGGGAAGCTGTTCTGCGGTGACAAACTGATAGGTATCAATGTAAGGTGCTGACATAGGTTGGTGTCCAGAGTCACAGTTGATATCAGAGCTTAGGGATATGATCTCTGGCGGAGATCGGGGAACAGAACTAGGAGGGGAGATACGAGTAAATCCTTTGCTGGTGTGTCCTACCTAAGCTTATCTGTTGGTCGGTCATAATATAGGGTTATTATGTGATATGTTAATTTGTTAAATTAACCCTTATTTTATGGCAGTATCTGAGAATGTCGACTGAGAATGTTAACAGTGGAGTAAATGAAACCGTGGAGACGCTTGTACTCACCAACGAGGAGAACGTGCAACATGCTGACAATGTTCCTCCTGTGAACAACATCAATGAGCAGATGATGAACGATGGGATGTTTAGAAGCTTTTTGCAATTTATGAAAAATCAGACGAGGGAGACTCGTGTTCAGAATACAGGAAGAAATGATAGCAATTCACGGTTTGTCACGGCTAAGCAGTTCAAAGAGTTGGGACCACCAGAATTTAAGGGAAAGCCGGATCCGATCATGGCGGAAACGTGGGTCAAGCAAATTACCAAGATATTCGATGTCTTGGGATGCACGGAGGAACAGAAGGTTCCATTCGCTACCTTTATGTTCCGTGGCGAGGCAAACTACTGGTGGGAGTCTGTGAAGCGTACCCATCCAGCCGCACTCAGCATGTCTTGGGAGACATTTCAGAAACTATTCATTGACAAGTACTTTCCTGAAAGTATTCGTCATATGAAGGAGGTAGAGTTTATTAGACTGGAGCAGAACAACATGACGGTGTCCCAGTACGAGGCGAAGTTTGCAGAGTTGTCCAGGTTTGCACCTTATTTGGTGGAGAATGAGGAACGTATGACGCAGATGTTTCTGAGAGGTTTGAAACCCGGCATACGTCAATATCTCATTTCTCATAAATTTTCTCTCTATTCAGATGTTGTCAACAGGGCTCAATTATTCGAGCGAGATAACGAGTACGGTCAATCGAGGGACCACAACCAGGATCATACCAGTTACAACAGTCATCAGAACAATGATAACCAGCGGAAAAAGAAAAATACAGACAAGAACGGCAACCACTCTGGTGGTAATCGTGGCCATGAATATAGAAGAAGCGAGTCGGGAGGAGATTTTAAAAAGAGGAGATTCAACAAGGATAATACGAAGACGTCAGCACCTGCAGCAACTGGTTCCAAGGGAGGAGAATGACCACCGGTCATATGCTATAAGTGCGAAAAAGAAGGACATATCAGCCCAAACTGTTCACAACAGTTTAAGGTATGTTATAACTGTGGAAAGGAAGGACATATCACTCGAGATTGCACTATAGCGAAACCAAGTACAATGGGGGTGGTGACTCAAAAAGTTGTCTCAGAAAAGTCAAAGTCAACGGTTCCTGGAAGAGCGTTTTTCGTGACTGGTCAGAATGCGAGGAACCCGAACGAAGTTAGCACGGGTTAGTTAATTATAAATTTTTGCGAAGTCTATACCTTATTAGATACCGGTTCTACCCATTCATTTATCTCTCCTGCTTATACTCAACATTTAAAATTGACTCCGGAGAAAATTAGACTTTGACCTATCTGTTGAAACTCCGTTAGGAGAAACTTTCGTTACATCCACTGTTTATAAATCTTGTTTGATCCAAGTTGGCACCATCATATTACCTGTTGACCTTATCTCATTAAAGATGCTTGCTTTTGATGTGATTTTAGGGATCGATTGGTTACTACTCATCATGCCAAATTCATTGCTTTTGTAAGGTTGTTAGTTTTCATATTCCTAAGCAACCTGTTATTCAAATTCAAGCAACCAAACCATTGAAGTCAAACTCTTTCATATCAAGCCGTAAAGTCATTCGTTTATTGAAAAACAGATGTCAAGCTTTCTTAGCTATGTTATGGACTTGAACAAAAATACGTCAGATTTGAATGATATTTCTATTGTTAGTAAATCCCTGACGTATTTCCTGAAGAATTTCTTGGCCTACACGTGATATTGAATTTTGCATCATCTTTGAATCTGGTACAAAACTCACTTCTAAAATCTCATATCGAATGGCTCCTATTGAACTTCAGGAGTTAAAAACCTAACTGTAGAAGTTTGTACCCGAGCCTTTATTTGGTGACTTCCTTTGTGGAATGCACTGAAGCCAGACTCTTCGTAGGGGACGCCATATTCGTGCGGTAGTAAACTGATAGGTGTCATTGTGACGTGATATCCAAGATTGGGATATGAGTCACAGTTGAGAGCAAACCTAAGTCAGTAATCGAAATACGTAGCTTTCTATGCTTAGCTAGTTATTATCAAAGATTTTGTGGAAAGATTTTCTCGAATTGCTACTCCATTAACTCAGTTGACTCATAGAGATAAAAAAATTTGAATGGAGCAAGGAATGTGGGAAGAGCTTCGAAGAACTCAAGAGGAAACTCAATTTGGTATATGTTCTGACCATACCATCCTTGAAAAGCGAACGTGGTAACTGATGTGTTGAGTAAAACATCGTATACGAGTACAAGTGCGATATTGTCAAAGACCCATTTTTGTATATAACTTACAAATGATAGAGATAGAGTTGAAGACTCTAGGTACCCATGTGATGATATACGAGTAGAATCGACTTTTATCGATAAAGTTAAAATCGCTCACACTACACACCGGAGTTAATGAATATGAAGAAGAAGATGCAAGAAGTTGTTATTCCAAAAGCGAGAATTGGCGATGTGAGGGAAGCTCAAACCTTCGATTTATTGGTCCATTTGAAATCCTCGATCGAGTAGGAACTGTGGCCTATAGACTCGCCTTAACGCTAAGTATGTCGCGTGTTCATAACGTTATTCACGTATCGATGTCACGTAAATATGTGGACAACCCGAACCACGTTATTGAGTTAGAACCGAACGAGATAGCCGAAGACTTAACGTACGAAGAGATACCTGTCAAGATCTTGGATAGGAAGGAGCATGTCCTACGCACGAAGGTCATACCACAAGTTAAAGTTTTGTGGAGAAACCATGCTATTGAGAAAATGACCTGGGAGTTGGAAACGGAAATGAAAGCGAGGTATCCTCATCTTTTCGAAACACCAGGTACGTACGTCAATTTCGAGGACGAAATTTCATAAGGAGGGGAGGTTGTAAGACCCCAAATTATTAATAAATAAAATTTAATTTCCTCTATTTATTATTTTGAAATAGTAAGGGTTGATTTGATTAATGTGGTTAGTTATGGGTAAAATGCGCAAATATTTTAAATAAACAAGTGGTTATAAAATATTCATTGTTGTTGGGGAATATTCACTTGGTCGTAGAATATTCTTACTGTCGGAGAATATTCGTACGACGGCGGCCCCATAACGGAAAGCGATTGGATGAAGAAAACGACAAAAATAAGTTATTTATAAATAACGGCGTAGTTGTTACCGTTAATACTGTTGGAATACCCAGTGGTTAAAACACAGTAATACGCGTTGTTGCACAGTAGCACACAGTATTGCACCAATTATTGATTCTTACGTAAGAAGGCACTACTCAATAATGGTTACAGTAATTACTGTTCAGTATTTTATTTTATTG
Source organism: Panax notoginseng (assembly GCA_016801055.1). Lineage (NCBI taxonomy): Eukaryota > Viridiplantae > Streptophyta > Magnoliopsida > Apiales > Araliaceae > Panax > Panax notoginseng. The sequence continues at coordinate 233,063,142 of CM029014.1, forward strand.
ATTCAATAATTGCTGCGTTGATATTTTATATTATTGTTGTTTCAATAATTATCACTACACAGTATTTTCAATTATCGGAACAATAATTCATATTATCTGAATAATATTATTAGATATCATTATTGGCAATGTCTAGAAAGTTCTGTCTAAGGAGAGGTTTGGTCACCTAATTGCGCGCCAGTAAGGAGAAATCCTTAATGGAAAGCCCCCTCTTTCCTGGGAACGGCCTGGTTGCCAGTACTGTGATTCTGTAATATTATTTGTGTATAATTAATTATTGATTTATATGATGAGGAAAATATTGATTTTATATGGATATAGATGGAGAAAATTTTTAATGTGACAATTGTTGAAAATTAATATTTTATCTTTTTCTGATAAAATAATTCATTTAAATATATTATTTTAATAATATATTGATGGTGATATTTTTACAATGAATATGGGATATATGAGTATATGAGGAGGAAGAGTATATTTGTGGCATTAAATGATTAACACATATTTTGTGTGTTGGTGGACACAATTCTTGACCGAAAATTTATTATTGACTGTAAAATCGCCCGTATGTGGATTTCGGTCAATTTTTGTTTAGAATTTAGAAAAACTTTCTTCTGTAAAGTTGTAGAGAATTGAATTTCCTATAAAAACTCGCGAGATTCAAATTTTCTGATAAAAGGACTATTTATTATGAATTATTGAAGTTCTGAAGTTCTGAAGTTCCGAAATAATTCATTTTTGGAAGTTTTAATTATTATTTTAAAGAAAAACGTTTTTTGCAAATTAGTGGGCTCAACATGTGATAAGAATGGGCTAAATTCAGATCTTCTAAGGTGGACTTGACAATTTTATAAATATAATATTATTATATTCAATTTTCTGCTTTGGTGTTCTAAGCATTTTCCTATAAATAGGGTGCTTAGGTTAGAATTGAAAATCACACCAGAAACACAAGTTTCTCTCTCTTTCTCTCTCTATATTAGTGAGTGTATTCTTGTGAGTATTCTAATACTTTGAGTATTGCTATACGGTGCAAGTTCAAGTCATAGCCTATATCCGGTGTTTCAACTAGAAGTACTATTTTTGCTGAGGTAAGGGATGTTATTTCTTCTTAAATGATATTATTTTCTTCAATATCATTATGCCGAAGTATTGATATGAACTTTTTATCAAATTTAGAACTTTTCATGTCGGGGTTACTATTCATGAGTTACTATTCACGAGTTACTATTCACCGAAAAATGAAATTTTCTTCTTTTCGTCCAAAATATCTATTATGGATACTAGCTTTGATTGTATCCATATTTTGATCATTCTTAAATTTTACTCCACTATGATTGTTTATGAGGTATTTTTGGGCATGAATAAATTGTAATACGAATCCCTAATATTTGTTCTTTTGCTTCACTGAATTCGTTTTCTTTAAAATATTTTTCATCATCCTCAGTCTTAAATGATGATATAACTAAATATCTTTGGCATGTAGTGCAAAGATGAATGATTTCTGATGAATATCTTTGGCCCGTAGTGCAAAGATGAACAGGTGTTGAGGTGAACATGACCAACTGATGAATATCTTTGGCCTGTAGTGCAAAGATGACTATTTGATTCAAGATATTTATTGATTGATGTTACAGGGATAAAATGTTGATGATGGGCTTTTAAATTCATAGATAATCGTAGATTTCATTCTCTACGTAACTCTTCTATGAATTATTATTTTCCGCTGCGAATATTGATTTAAAACTTGTTGTCTATAGTATTCTATTATAATTTTTCCCTGTTGAAGACTAACGATAATTTGCTGTATATTATCTTAGTCATAATATTCTTTACTGGGCTAGTTGAGCTCACCCTTTTCCTTGTTGTTCCATTTTTCTTCTCAGGAGGCGAGAATGTAGCGAGTACTAGTCGGGATATGGAATGATGGTTCAAGACAGTTATTTTAGTAGTCCTCACTATTTTGTAAAATAGTGTATCAGTAAGTATAATGAGGACTTAATTGAGTATGAATACTGTCTAGATGACAATATTTATATTTAAACTCACAGTATATATGTTGTCGTATTTTGCACGACAATTGTAATAATAAAGTTGTAGTTATTTTCTGTACCATGTATTTGGCGACTCAGAATGGGTTGGATGGATTGGACCTATTTTGGGGGCGTCACAAATATCTTTAAAACTAAGCAAATTTCTTCTTGATTTACTAGAATATAGAGCATTTTTGATAAAAACTTATGTCTCATTTGGTAGTAAGAAACTAGCTTTTTCAAATCCCTCGATTAAATTTGATGTGCCAGAGATAGTTCCTACATTTTCCTTAGCTTTGATTAGTTGTGAAAAATATTTCTCACTTTGAAGGATTGTATGAGTTGTTGCACTGTCTGCTAAACATATATCCTCCATATCCATTAAAGATGGTCTGACACATATAAAAACATAAATAAGAAAAGTTACATAAATATAATTTTATTCATGAGAAACACATATCACATATAGAATGAAAACTAATAATATTATAAATGCAGGATGTTTAATTAAAACAAGAAATTAAACGATATCCCAAAAGATACTTTCAGAAGGTTCAGTAATATCATCAACCTTTTCTTCATTGTTGGTCATTAGTGAATCATCAACAATATTCAATTGATGATTAACAAAGTTTGTTTCTGCCTCTATTACTTTGTTCTTTTGAGACTCCTGGAATAAATTAGCCAGATGCCTCGGCGTACGATAGGTACCAATGCCCTTTCATCCCACACCTAAAATAAGCATCTGGTTTGTTCTTTATCGGTGCTGCATTTTCTTTATTTTTACCCGACCCAGACACTTGCCACTTCTGGTGGCCTGAATTGTCGCGGTTTTGGAATTTGTTGTTACGATGGCCTCGTTTATTCTTTCGTCCTCAAGGCTTCTTATTATATGACCATCTATTGTCACGTTTATTCTGCTGGAATGACGTGCTGTTAATATCTGGCAATGGGGTAGCACCCGTTGGCCGTACTTGATGGTTTTTCAACAACAATTCATTATTCTTTTCTGCAACCAGGAGGATAGACAATAAAGTCACTAAATTTTGTGAACTTACCCTGTCTATATTGTTGCGACAGAATCATGTTGGTGGGATAAAAAGTTGAGGGCGTTTTCTCTAACATTTGGGATTCAGAAACTGGATCTCTGCACAAAGCCAAAGTAGAGGTTATTCTATAAACATTGGAACTATATTCCATAATTAATTTGTAATCTTGTAGCCTTAAATTAAGCCACTCAAATTTGGCATTAGGGAGAACAATTAATTTTTGGTGGTCAAATCTTTCCTTCAGTTGTGTCCATAAAGACAAAGGATCTTTGATTGTTAAATACTCAGTCTTTAATCCTTTATCAATATGGTGACGAAGAAAAATTATGGCTTTTACATTTTGTGCCAAAGTAGCTGTATTTCCTGATTCAATGGTCTTTTCTAACTCATTTGCACTAAGGTGCAATTCTGCATCAAGTGCTCAAGCCAAATAATTGTCTCCAGAGATTTTCAAAATAGAAAAATCTATTTTTGCCAAGTTTGCCATCTATTCTGGGTTAAAACACAATTTTATTATTTATTAAAACAATAAATAATTACATGTATGAAATATGAAAAATAAACTATGTCACGATCTCAAGTGGTGATAAAATGCAAATATAAATATTCTTATATTTATGTTATTAGCATAATGCAAATGGATCTTCACCCGACATGCGGTAGTTCGCATAGACAGATTATTCCAACAAAATAATAAATAATGGAATAACAGAAGAATTTCACCATGCATGCGATAGACCGACCGCACAGACAGGTTATTCCCAACAGAATATTAAATGCGGAATAATAAATAATGGAACCAGGTCAGATGAAATTCACACCGACAGGATATTCCGACAGAATATTAAATACGGAATAATAAATAACGGAACCAGATCAGGTGAAATTCACACCGACAGGATATTCCGACAGAATATTAAATGCGGAATAATAAATAAAAAGGTTCCCACCAAGTCTTGTAAGATTAACAAGGATAGATGGTATCATTGAAAATAACAGAATTTAATGACAATTATAAAAATAAAATTATATTATTCGTGGTATAGTTAAAACGGTAATATAATAATAAATTGCAAGAATTTAATTTTACCGTCTCAGTTGGTTAGAGCATCGTGCTGATAACGTGTTATAAAACTTTAGCAAAAGTGTATAAATATACTCTTATAATTGCTACATAAATTTAGAGAGAATAATTAAGAGGAAACAGGGAGAAAACTTCTGCTAAACTCTTCAGAGATAATTGTGCATTTTTCTTCATTCTGCATTCCCTTTATATAGGAAATAAGAGGAGGAAGAGGACAAGAAGGGAGGGAACACGGAGAGGGAATAAAGGGGAAAAGAAGAAAAGCAGATTCCAACTATATGAGGGAATCACATGTCTAACACTTTTGAATTTAAACGTCAAACCGGTATGAATTTGTTTGATATAATTATTACAATTGTATAATATATATATATATATATATATATATATATATATATATATATATAATAAAATTATTAATTATAAAATTTATTCTATTTTAAATTTTTATGTGTCATACTAATTTAAAATTTATTTCAAAAATCAAATTATATCATTAATTTTGAAATAAAGAGTATCATTTTATATTTAAATATATATAATTATATATATGTGTACATAAATTTATCCGTAAAAAAATCATATGTTATTAATATAGACAAAGAAAGAGACATGTAAAATAAATTACAATCAATTTATTGACTCTTGCACCAAGCCATTTTATGCCACTACATCAAACACCAGTCAACCATAAAAATTTCCAAAAATAATCTCGCCCCTCCAAAATCATAAAATATATTCACACCCACAAATGAATACGAATACAGGCCACAATGTTTGACCCACATGTTTTCTTACCTGACTGAAACACCCCTAAAAGACGAAGATAATGACAATCTCTACGGACAAAAAGAATTCTACTCAAGGGTAAGTTAGTCATTAGAAAGACGGAAATCTAGTGCACCTTTTGGACAGAAAAACTCTACAATCGTCCTTGGGACAAATGGTTGGGACATAATTGATATCATCACAGCCGTCCGTTCTGTGTCTCTCGAAATCAAACAAGGATGTGAACATGGCGATGAATAAGACCAGGTGATTGATGGCGTACCTCTGCCCCACACACTGGTGGGCCCCAGCACCGAATGCCAGAAAGTTTTTTTTGTACACCTGGTCCTCTTGCCTCTCTGGCATAAACCGGTCCGGGTCGAACCGGTCCGGGTCAGTGAAGCCTTGAAACGAAGACTCGTAGACGGACGGAAAAACAATAGCTCCCTTGGGAATCGTGTAGTTGTCAGTCAACGGGAAGTCCTCGCCAGCAATGTGGGGCACCAGGGTCGCCGGCGCTCGGATTCTGATCACCTCCCTCGCCACCGCCTCCGTGTACTTCATTTCCCTCAGCTGCTCCGCGGTGATCAGTTTGTCCGACTGCGGTGACCAAATCCCGGCGACTTCCCGTCGAACTCTGTCCAGAACCTCCGGGTTGGAATCCAACAGCGTCACAGCCCACAGCAAAGATGACGTGGAGGCGTCCTGAGCGGCAAAAAGGAAGTCAAACAGATGGCCACCGATTTCAATACTTCCAGAATGCGGCGGCGTAGGCTCTCCGGCAGCTTCGGCTGCGGCGATTTCCCCGAGAGTATCCTGCATCCAGAAATCAATCAAACAGGTCGGTTCCTCTCCGGCATTCATCTTCGCCTTGCTCTCTTCCGCACAACTACCTAGGGTTTCAACAAGCCTAGACACAGCAAGTCTAGCATTTCTAAATGCAAAACCGGGCAAATCTATCGGCAGCTTCATCAATCCGACATTAAAAAAATTGTAATCATAATTGAATCTTTGACGAGATTCCGGCGTCAGATACGGACCCACAAACACCTTCTGTGAGGTCTCCAGATTCATATCACGGGACAGAATCCGAAGAGGGATCGAATCCGGCGACTTCGACTTAGCGACATCCAACCAATAGGCGAGGTGCTTGAGAATGATTGATTGCTGCAAATTTGTATAGGTCGACAGGGCTCTCGGTGTGAAATTGGGGGCGATGCGGCGGCGGAGATCTTTATGATCCTGACCCATCATGTAGATAAGGTTGTGCTCGCCAAAGAGTTTTTTCCCAAAAGGGTGACCCACCAAATGAAAGGCATCAGGACGGACATTGGCGAAGATCTTATGGGATAGATCAGTGGACCGGATGAATACGATGAATTTTCCGATTATGTAGTTGGCGGAGACGCCGTGGTGGGAGGATTTAGCAAAAGCAGACTGAACTTCCCAGAATAAAGTTGGATTACGGACAAGAGAAATGGCGTTGCCAAGAAAAGGTAAGATTAGTGATGGGCCTGGAATTGAGCTTTTCTTTTTGACGTAAGTGATTTGCTCTAAGAAGATTAGGAAAGTTAGGAGAGGGAGGAGATATGGAGTCGCGGAAGAGATAATGCCCCAAATTGTCTCCATTGTTGTGTGTGTTTGTGAGCTTGAGGTTATGGTTATGGAGCTAGGATAGATAATACAACAGTAGACGATGGATGGTCAATAAACGCAACTTTGGGGTGAATTACAGTGTAAAACCGAGCTTAAAAAAGTGGCCGAGAAATGGGGGGAGAAATAGCAAGAGAGATCATTTAAGGGGCGGCGGAGTAGAAGAAAATGGTGGGCTTGGAAATCCAGCAGGGCAACAGGGAGGGAGGGATGCACATGACACTATTTCTTTTGAATAAAGTTGTGAAGTGAGAGAATATTATTTCTTTTGGTGGTTAATAAGATTATAAACGAAACAATACAGTTCGGGTTCGACTAAAAAAAATATGAGTGATACTCAGATTCGTTAATAATATGATCTACATTTAAATATTAAAAATAGTTCGAATAAAAATATGAGTAGAATTTGAGCAAGGTTATACTCGACTCGTTTAAGATTCAAACTACTCAAATTTTTTATTGTGATTCGATGCATACTCGGTTAATACATATTCGATTAGATGTTTGATACATTTTCTTATAATATATACAAATTTAAATCAAATTAGGATAATTAGTTATTATTTTATTTTATTTTTAATTTTAATTGTGATTTTATATTTGTAAAGTGTAATAATAAATATATTTTTTTATTTTTAAGTAAAATAACAAATTCAATTTATAATTATATTTATCATAAAACTAGTTATTATGTGGAGACTCGAATTAGAGCTTGAATTTGAAGCTCGCGAATAGTTTGAATAAATATTCGAGTCGAGTCGGATCAAATTCGAGTAATAAATATTCGAGTCGAGTCGAATATGAGTAGGATTTTTTAAATATAATTTGAATTCGAGCCGAATTCGAGTACGAATTTATCATTTCAAGTCGAATTTGAGTAGCTCTCTGTTCGCCCCGGTTCGACTCGTTTACACCCTTAGTGGTTAGGTTAAATATTTTTTTAATGGCCAAAAGTGCAAAAAACACCTGAGGTTTATCTGAAGTCTCACTCACATCTTAATTTTTTTTTTCTAAAAGTACATTTAACGTTACAAATTTAAGGTCAACTGTACCCTTCTCATTAACAGACGTGCCACCTAGACTAACATGACTGACACATGGACTAATTTTGTTGTCGAGGCATTAAGAGAGAACAAAAGGGAAAAAAATCATTGTGTTATATAATTAGAGAACCCAATATTAACCTTCACTTCTTCCAACTTTACATTCTTCGGCAGAGGGAACCGACGGAGGAACTTGTCGTTGCTCCTCTCCACATGGTGCCACTTGTGACGCCCCCAAAATAGGTCCATTCCACCCAACCCATTTTGAGTCATCAAATACATGGTACAGAAAATAACTACAACTTTATTATTATAATTGTCGTGCAAAATACGACAACACATATACTGTGAGTTTAAATACAAATATTGTCATCTAGACAGTATTCATACTCAAATAAGTCCTCATTATACTTATTGATACACTATCTTACAAAATAGTGAGGACTACTAAAATAACTATCTTGAACCTTCATTCTATACCCCGACTAGTACCCGCTACATTCTCGCCTCCTGAGAAGAAAAATGGAACAAAAAGAAAAATGGTGAGCTCAACTAGCCCAGTAAAAAATCTGATAGAATACAATAGACAACAAGTTTTAGATCAACAACTGCAACGAAAACAACAATTCATTAGAAGAGTTAAGTAGAGAATGAAATCTACTATCATCTATGAATTTAAAAGTCTATCATCGATATTTTATCCCTGTAACATCAATCAATATACATCTTGAATCAAATAGTCATCTTTGCACTACAGGTCAAAGATATTAATCGGTCGGTCATGTTCATCTCAACACCTGTTCATCTTTGCACTACGGGCCAAAGATATTCATCATAAAATTATTAATCTTTGCACTACAGGCCAATGATATTCAGTTATATCATCATTTAGGACTGGGGATGATGAAAAATCTTTTAAAGAAAACGAATCCAGTGAAACAAAAGAATAAATATTAAGGATTCGTACTTTAAACAATCCAAGTTCAAAAATACTTCATAAATAATCAGAGTGGAGTAAAATTCAAGAATGAAGACCAAAACATAGATCCAATCCAAGATAGGAATCATAACAGACGATCTTGAACACATAAAAGAAAATTTAATTTTTCTGTGAATAGTATCGTATTCGTGAATAGTGCCGTATACGTGAATAGTGCTGTATACGTAAATAGTAACTCCGACACTAAAAGATAGAAATTTCACAAAAAAAATTATCATGCTTCGTGAATAGTAACTCGTGAATAGTAACTCCGATATGAAAAAGTTTTAAATTTGATAAAAATTTCTAATCAATATTTTGGCATAATGATATTGAAGAAATAATATCATTTTCGAATAAAATAACATCCCTTACCTCGAAAAGATAGTACTTCTGACTGGAATACTGGATATAGAGCTGAAGGGAACTTGCACCGTATAACAACACTCAAAGTATCAAAATACTCACAAGAATACGCTCAATATATCGAGATAGAAAGAGAGAGAAAATTTCAATTTCTGGTGTGATTTTCAATTCTAACCTAAGCACCCTATTTTATAGGAAAATGCTTAAAACACCAAAGCAGAAAATTTAATAAATTAATAATATAATTTTCATATTTTTCTTAGCACACCACACCAGCTGATTTCAACCATTAACATGTGCCACTCAAATGGAAAAAAATGTTTTTCTTAATAAAAATAATTAAAACTTTCAAAAATCAATTATTTCGAAACTTCGGAACTTTAATAATTCATAATAAATAGCCCTTTTATCAGAAAATTCAAATCTCGCGATTTTTTATAGGAAATTCAATTCTATACAACTTTGCAGAAGAAAGTTTTTCCAAATTCAAAACATAAATTGATCGAAATCCATATACGGACGATTTTACAGGCTATAATCAAATTTCAGTCAAGAAATGGGGTCCACCGACACACAAAATATGTGTTAATCATTTAATGCAATAAAAATACTCTTTCTCCTCATATACTCATATATCCCACATTCATTGTAAAAATATTATCATTATTATATTATTAAAATATAATAATATATTTAAATGAATTATTTTATCAGAAAAAGATAAACCATTAATTTTTAACAATTGTCACATTAAAAATTTTCTTCATATATATCCACATAAAATCAATATTTTTCTCATCATATAAATCAATAATTAATTATTCACAAATAATATTACAGAATCACAATACTGATAACCAGGCCGTTCCTAGGAAATAGGGGGCTTTCCAATAAGGATTTCTCCTTACTGGCGCGCAATTAGATGACCAAACCTTTCCTTAGATACAACTTTCTAGACATTGCCAATAATGCTATCTAATAATATTATTCAAATAATATGAATTATTAATCTGATAATAGAAAATACTGTGTAGTGACAGTTATTGAAACAACAATAATATAAAATATCAACGCAATAATTATTGAATCAATAAAATAAATTACTGAACAATAATTATTGTAACAATTATTGAGTAGTTCCTTCTTACGTAAGAATCAATACTTGGTACAATACCGTGTGCTACTGTGCAACAACGCGTATTACTGTATTTTAATCACCGGGTATTCCAACAGTATTAACGGTAACAACTACGCCGTTATTTATAAACAACTTATACTTGTCGTTTTCTTCATCCAATCGCTTTCCGTTATGGGGCCCACAAAAGGCTGCGACATCGTACGAATATTCCCCGACAGCAAGAATATTCTACGACCAAACAAATATTCCCCGACAACAATGAATATTTTATAACCACTTGCTTATTTAAAAATATTTGTGCATTTTACCCATAACTAAACACATTAATCAAATCAACCCCTTACTATTTCAAAATAATAATTAGAGAAAATTAAATCATTATTTATAAAAAGTTGGGGCCTTACACCACTTGTCGTTCTTCTCCTCTTTCTCATCGTTTCTCTCTCCGCTAATCTGGAGGACTCTGTCGTATTCGACCTCAACCTTCACTTCCTCTTTCTTCATATCGGGAAGATCAAAACCCTTGTTTGTTGCTGATAATGTAACTAATAGTATTGCTCCTATAGCTCGAAGCCCTTGTTGTAGATCTCTTCATTTCTGAACAAATATAAACTATTGTTGTTGTATGTTGTGGTTTCTTGATTCAGGTCTTTCTCTTTTTCACCAAGTGTGAAGAATCCATACATTTTCTCTTTCTGCTACACCTTAACCTCGACAAAAAAATACTCCCTCCGTCCTAGGATAAAAGTCCTGGTGGACTTTTCACGCATATTAAGAAGATGAATGAAATGACAAAATTACCCATAATAATGTCATTAAATATGGAGAGAGAATTAGAATAAGAAAAGTATGAGATATTTAATACTACGGGTATAATAGGAAAATATGTGTAAAAGTTTGGTTATTAAAGGAAAATAGACATTTAACATGGGACTACTCAAAATAGTAATAAGGACTTTTATCATAGGACGGAGGGAGTACATAACAAATAAAGCACTATTTTAGGGACAAATGAGTTACTAAATATGGAAAAATCTATGTTTTAAACTTGTAGGTTTAATTTGAACAAAGCAATCCAAGTGTTTGTGAGTTTGATGGAAAGAGAGAAGTATTGATTTGGACTCTATTTTGGGTTAATTTTTTGGTAGCTTTTTTGAGGACAAATTTTAGGAATTGTTTTAGGTAGCTAGGCCAATGAAGATCGATGGTCCATTAATTAATTAGCTTCTCTCTTGAATTCAATTCTTGATTTGTTTAATGCAACAACATTATTTAGTGTCCCAGTTACCGTCGTTCATCACCGAAATTCAACAAAACCCAACTGTAACTGGGTGTAAAGGAGAAATTGTTAAATCCATCTCCTTAGTCCCAAATTTGTTCATCGTCTTTAATTTGTCATTGTTTTTCTTATGTGTTTTGTTATTTACAATTTTCGAGCTATTATCTTTGGTAAACAAAGACATAATGGCCATTTCTTCGACTTCGAATTTTACAGAGAAAAACTTCCCTTGTAATTTGCTCTGTTTTTTCCCTTTTTCTTTTTCTTTTTGTTGTTTTGGATTTTCTGGAGCATATTCGTCGAGTTTTACCTTTTCAGGTACATTTGGTTGTTGATTTCTTCAATTTCAACATCTGAACGCAAAATTTGGTGGATTTTATAACATATTTTATGAGAGAACCGAGCTTGGAATTAGGTTTGGATAGAGGAAAAAGCCAACCTTTGAGGAATGTATCATCGGAGGGAGAAAGAGAAACGTTCAGATCAACGCCATCGCTGTTAAAAGCAGATGAAAACATGAATTCCACCTTTGCATCATTCTCGCCGTCGGATTGATCATCATCAGACACTTTCTTAATGTGTTCTCCTATTACAGCATACAATGGTTGTAAGACCCCAACTTTTATAAATAAAGATGAATTTTCTATAAATATAATTTTTGAATATTATGGAGTTAATTTGATATAATGTTATAGTTGTGGGTAATATTTATAAATTTTGCAAAGTACGCAAGCTGTTATATAATATTCGATTGGTCGGGGAATATTCGTTTTAATAGGGAATATTCGCACAACGGTAATATCATTGGTGGACCCCACAACGGAATTATTGTCGAATTGAAAAAATGACAAAAATATTTTATTAAAAATAACGGCGGAAGTTTTACCATTGATACTGTTGAACTACTCGGTAGTAAAAGTACAGTAATACGTGTGGTTGCATAGTAGCACACGGTATTGATTATTAATGCTTATGTGAGAAGTCACTCAGTTTGATTCAATTATTGTCAGTTAATAATATGAATTATTTAGCGATAATGACGTTTTGTTTTATTCGTATTATTAACGTAATAAAACAGAAACATCTTTTTATATAAAACAAAATACTTTATTAAAGTTATTCTATAAATAGAATATATTATATTTTATTTAAAAGATTTTTCTTTAACTATGGACCGTCAGATTAAAGTAATCAATCTGGACCGTTCATGGATTAGTTACTATGCATTCTATTTTTCTATAAATAGCAGCTCATTCCTTCATTATTTCTTACGAATTCACTGAACTCTAGAGAGAGAAACTATAGAGAGAAACTATAGAGAGAGAGAAGAAGAGTATTCTGCTACTTAACTACTTCCTTATTTCAGCTCTTCTTTAAAACGGTAAGGGGTGTTATTCTTTCTTATTCATGAAGAGAACTGTTGTTATTCCATTTCTTATTATTCTGTTGGAATAACCTGTATACGCGGTCTACCCTATACTTGGTGACATTCTTCTATTATTCTGTTGGAACATCCTGTCTGTGTGTTTTACACCGGACCTGGTTCCGTTTTTATTATTATTCTGTTGGAACATCCTGTCTGTGTGTTTTACACCGGACCTGGTTCCGTCTTTATTATTATTCTGTTGGAACATCCTGTCCGTGTGTTTTACACCGGACCTGGTTCCATCTTTATTATTATTCTGTTGGAATATCCTGTCTGTGCGTTTTACGCCGGACCTGGTTCCATTATTTATTATTCTGTGGGAATAACCTATCTGTGCGGTCTATCGCATGCATGGTGATTTTTTTGTTATTCCATTCTTTATTATACTCGGTTGGTTAAGTTTTGACTTCTATACTCCATGAAATTTGTGGAATATCCTTGATAATTACGTTTCATCCAGTATCTTTTCATGAAAATATTCTTCTAAGCATTCTTGAATTTTACTCCACAAAGCAGTATCATGTTGACAATTTGAACGTTGTTAATTCTTGGATAAATTAATTCTTGAACTTGTTTTATTGAATTCTTATATCATTGTCATCATCCTCATGTGTATAAAATGTTAAAAGTCTTCTGTGGCCTATAGTGCATAGATGGACTTGGTATGATTATGACCAGGGATTATTCAGTATAATCATGACCGTAATGTTACAAATGATGTGGTAAAAGTCATGTGTGGCCTGTAGTGCACAGATGGACTTGGTATGATTATGACCAGGGATTATTCGGTATAATCATGACCGTAATGTTACAAATGTTGTGGTAAAAGTCCTCATTGGCCCGTAGTGCGTTGATGGACAGTTGTTGGCATGATCATGACCATTAATGAATATACGAATATCCTTGGCCGTAGTGCAGGGGTGATTCGATGATGTGGATTATTTTATTAAGCTGAGTCCCAGCGATCACAGTGTTGAAAAACCTTTTAAATCATAAAAAATAGTAGAGTTTATTTTCTACTTGACTCTTTTAATGGACTGCTTGTTCCGCTGTAGTTACACTTGATGTCTATTATATTTTATCAGTTTAACATTATTGAAGGCTAATGATAATTTATTCTGCATTATCTTAGTCATAATATTTCTTACTGGGCTAGTTGAGACTGTTCTCTTCAGGAAATGAGAACGTAGCTGGGGCAAGTCGGGGAACGGAGTGATGGTCCGAATAATAGTATTAGTTAGTAGTCCTCAATTATCTATGTAATGGTGTGTTAATAAATGTAATGAGATATGAATACTCTCATTACATGACAGTTTTGAGTATGAATACTCTCTAGAAGATAATATTTGTATTCAAACTCACAGTTTATATTTTGTCGTATTGTACATGACAGTTGTATTAGTAAGTTATATTTGTATTCTGTACTATGTATCTGACGACCCAAGATGGGTGATGTATACTTAATTTTTGGGGTGTCACAGTTGGTATCAGAGCTTAGGGATATGATCCCTGGCTAAAATGTGAGAATAGAACTAGGAGGGGAGAGACGGGGAATTCCTTCGCTAGTATGACCTACCTAAATTTATTTGCATGGTATTTAATTGGTCGGTCATAATATAAGGATAATATATGACATATCAATTAACTTTTATTTTGTGGCAGTATCTGAAAATGCATCTGAGAATGTTGAGAATAGCAATGGAGCACAGGCGACTGTTGATTCACCACATATCAATAATCAGGATAATGTGCATCAGGAAGGTGACAATCCTCATGCAAACAACAACACTGACCAGATGATGAATGATGGAATGTTCAGAAACTTTATGCAGTTCATGCAACAGCAGGCGAGAGCGGCTCCTGTCCAAAATATAGGTAGAAACACTGAAAACTCTCGGACGGTTACCGCTAAACAGTTCAAGGAGCTGGGACCACCAGAGTTTAAGGGAGAGCCAAAACCACTTATAGCGAAAACATAGATAAAGCAGATTACCAAGATATTTGATGTCTTGGGATGCTCCGAGGAGCAAAAGGTTCCCTTTGCCGCCTTTATGTTGCGAGGAGAGGCAGATTACTGGTGGGAATCGATTAAGCGTACTCAACCTGCCGCACTGAAGATGTCTTGGGAGAAGTTCCAAGAGTTGTTCAGTGAAAAATACTTTCCCGAAAGTGTTCGTCACATGAAGGAGGTGGAGTTCATCAAATTGGAGCAGAATAATATGATCGTGTCGCAGTATGAGGCTAAATTTGCTGAGTTGTCCCGGTTTGCGTCCCACTTGGTGGATAATGAAAAGCGAATGACGCGAATATTTTTACGAGGTTTGAAACCTGAGATACGTCAACATCTTATTTCTCATAAATAAGATGTTGTGGATAGGGCTCAGTTAGTGGAGCGCAATAACGAGTCAACGCAACCAAAAGAGAGCAGTCGGAAAAATGATAATACCAGTGAGAGCAGTAATCGAAGCGGTGACAACAAGCGTGGAGGGAATCAACATGCCAGAAATGGTAACCACTTCGGTGGTAATCAGGGTCAAAACAATAAGAATGGTCATTTCAAAAAGAGGAGATTCAACAATGATGGAAAGACGTCAGCACCAACACCCGTTGTTAAGGAAGGAGAACGACCACCTATCATATGTTTCAAATGCGGAGGGGAGGGGCACATCAGCCCAAACTGCGCGATGCCGTCTAAAGCATGTTATAATTGTGGAAGAGAAGGTCATTTAGCTCGATTTTGTCGTTTACCAAAAACAAGTTCAGCCAAGATGGAGACACCAAAGGCCGTTCCAGAAAAGTCAAAACCGGTAGTGCAAGGGAGAGCGTTTGTTGTGACCTCTCAGAAAGCAAGGAACCCGAATGAGGTCATCACGGGTAAGCTTATCATAAACTCTAACGATGTCTATACTTTATTTGATACCGGTTCTACCCATTCTTTTATTTCTCCTACTTGCGCTCATCGATTAAATTTGACTCCGGAGAAATTAGACTTTGATTTATCTGTTGAAACTCCATTGGGAGAAACCTTCATTACATCCACGGTTTATAAGTCTTGTTTTGTTCAAGTTGGTACCCACACATTACCTGTCGATCTTATTTCATTTAAAATACTTGCATTTGACGTGATTCTAGGGATTGATTAGTTAACTACTCATCATGCAAAAATTGATTGTTTTCGTAAGGTTGTTAGCTTCCATATTCCTAATCGACCTATTATGCGAATTCAAGCAACCAAACCATTAAAATCAATCGCTGTCATCTCAAGCCATAAAGCTATTCGTTTATTGAAAAACGGATGTCAAGCTTTCTTAGCTCATGTCACGGATCTAAACAAAAATACGTCAGTTTTGAATGATATTTCTATTGTTAATAAATTCCCTAACGTATTCCCTGAAGAACTTCCTGGCCTACCCCCAGAGCGTGAAATTGAATTTTGTATCGACCTTGAACCCGGTACAAAACCCATTTCTAAAGCCCCATATCAAATGGCTCCTATTGAACTTCAGGAGTTAAAGATCCAACTGCAAGAATTGTTAGACATTGGCTTTATTCATCCTAGTACTTCTCCTTGGGGTGCTCCTGTGCTATTCGTGAAGAAGAAAGATGGAAGTATGCGACTTTGTATTGATTATCGGGAGTTGAATCATGTCACCATCAAAAATAGGTACCCATTGCCACGTATTGATGACCTGTTTGACCAGTTTCAAGGAGCACAATTCTTTTCAAAGATCGATCTTCGTTCTGGATATCATCAGCTGAAGGTTAGAACTGAGGATATTCCAAAGACGGCTTTTAGAACTTGGTACGGGCATTATGAATTCTTAGTCATGTCCTTTGGATTGACTAATGCTCCTGTTGCCTTCATGGATATGATGAACCGGGTATTCAAGGAATATTTGGATCATTTTGTGGTCGTCTTTATTGATGACATCCTTATTTATTCCAAAAGCCGTGAAGATCATGAGCAACACTTGAGGCTGGTACTCCAAAGGCTTCGTGAATACAAGCTTTATGCCAAGTTGAAGAAATGCGAGTTCTGGTTGGAGGAGGTAGCATTTCTTGGGCACGTAGTATCAAGTCGTGGAATATCGGTTGACCCGACAAATATTGAAGCTATTCAAAGCTGGGAGCAACCTAAATCAGTGACCGAAGTACGTAGCTTTCTTGGTTTAGCTGGTTATTATCGGAGATTCGTGGAAGGATTTTCTCGAATCGCTACTCCATTAACTCAACTGACTCGGAAAGATACAAAGTTCAGTTGGAGCAAAGAATGTGAGAAGAGTTTTCAAGAACTCAAGAGGAGACTCATTTCAGCACCTGTTCTAACAATACCATCTGGCTCGGAGGGATTTGTCATCTACAGTGATGCTTCGAGCAAAGGGTTGGGATGCGTTCTCATGCAACATGAAAAAATCATAGCCTATGCATCAAGACAACTCAAGGAATATGAGAGGAATTATCCTACTCATGATCTAGAGTTGGCAGCTGTTGTCTTTGCACTTAAAATTTGGAGGCATTACTTGTATGGGGAGAAGGTGGAGATCTTTACGGATCATAAAAGCCTCAAATATTTCTTCACTCAAAAGGACTCAACATGCGACAACGACGTTGGCTTGAACTGTTGAAAGATTATGATCATACCATTCAATACCATCCTGGAAAAGCGAACGTGGTAGCTGACGCATTGAGTAGAAGATCATATGCAAGTACGAGTGCAATATTGTCAACACAAAGGCCCATTTTGTGTGACTTGCAAAGGATGGAGATAGAGTTAAAGACTCCAGGGACCCATGTGATGATGGCGAATATACGAGTAGAACCAACTTTAATCGATAAAGTTAAAGCTGCTCAAGCTACAGACCTGGAGCTGATGCGTATGAGGAAGAAAGTGCAAGAAGGTGCTATGCCGGAAGCAAGAATCGATGAAGAAGGAATACTTCGAGTCAACTCCAGACTTTGTGTTCCTAACAACCCTGATTTAAAGTATAAAATCATGATGGAGGCGCACAACACACCGTTTGCAATCCATCCTGGAAGTACCAAAATGTATCATGATCTTCGTCATACATTTTGGTGGAGCAATATGAAGAGAGAGATAGCGTTGTTTATCTCAAGGTGTCTAACTTGTCAACGAGTCAAAGCGGAGCATCAAGTACCAAAAGGTCCATTGCAACCACTTGAAATTCCAGAATGGAAGTGGGAGCACATTACCATGGATTTCGTTACCGGTCTTCCTAAGGTTTCTCAAGGTATAGATGCGATTTGGGTCATTGTTGATAGATTGACCAAGTCTGCTCATTTCTTACCGATACGAGAAACTTATACACTTGAACGTCTTGCTCGTATGTACATAAACGAGATTGTAAGACTGCATGGTATGCCAGTATCCATAGTTTCTGATCGAGACCCAAGATTCACTTCACGATTTTGGGTTAGTTTACAAAAAGCTATGGGCACAGATTTACGATTTAGTTCGGCATATCATCCTCAGACGGACGGACAATCAGAGAGGACTATTCAAACTCTAGAAGATTTATTAAGACTCTGTGTCTTTGACTTCAAGGGAAGTTGGGACAAGTTCTTACCATTGGTGGAGTTTTCCTACAACAACAGTTATCAAGCAAGTATTGGCATGGCTCCATTCGAAGCATTGTATGGAAGAAAATGTCGTTCTCCAGTATGCTGGGATGAGGTGGGTGAAGCAACGTTGTTGGGACCGGAGTTGGTACGTATGACTACAGAAAAGATTCAAACGATCCGATAACGTATAAAAACCTCACAAGATCGACAAAAGAATTATGCTGATCTTCATCGAAAGGACGTGGAATTTGATGTAGGAGATCATGTGTTCTTACGTGTTGCTCCGTGGAAAGGAGTTATGAGATTTGGAAAAAGAGGAAAGCTCAATCCTCGATTCATCGGTCCATTTTTAATCCTCGATCGAGTAGGAACTGTTGCTTATAGACTCGCTTTACCGCCAAGTATGTCTCGTGTTCATAACGTTTTTTACATATCCATGTTACGCAAATTTGTGGCAGACCCGAACCACATTATTGAGTTAGAACCTGACGAAATAGCGGAGGATTTGACGTATGAAGAAGTTCCTATTCAAATATTGGATAAGAAGGAACATATTCTACGCTCCAAGGTTATACCTCAAGTCAAAGTTTTGTGGAAAAACCACGATGTTGAGGAAATGACTTGGGAGTTAGAATCTGAAATGAAATCAAGGTATCCTTACCTCTTCGACATACCAGGTACGTACCCTAATTTCGAGGACGAAATTTCATAAGAAGGGGAGGTTGTAAGACCCCAACTTTTATAAATAAAGATAAATTTTCTATAAATATCATTTTTGAATATTATGGAGTTAATTTGATATAATGTTATAGTTGTGGGTAATATTTATAAATTTTGCAAAGTACGCAAGTTGTTATATAATATTCGATTGGTCGGGGAATATTCGTTTTAACAGGGAATATTCGTACAACGGCACAATCATTGGTGGACCCCACAACGGAATTATTGTCGGATTGAGAAAACGACAAAAATATTTTATTAAAAATAACGGCGGAAGTTTTACCATTGATACTGTTGAACTACTCGGTAGTAAAAGTACAGTAATACGTGTGGTTGCATAGTAGCACACGGTATTGATTATTAATGCTTATGTGAGAAGTCACTCAGTTTGATTCAATTATTGTCAGTTAATAATATGAATTATTTAGCGATAATGACGTTTTGTTTTATTCGTATTATTAACGTAATAAAACAGAAACATCTTTTTATATAAAACAAAATACTTTATTAAAGTTATTCTATAAATAGAATATATTATATTTTATTTAAAAGATTTTTCTTTAACTATGGACCGTCAGATTAAAGTAATCAATCTGGACCGTTCATGGATTAGTTACTATGCATTCTATTTTTCTATAAATAGCAGCTCATTCCTTCATTATTTCTTACGAATTCACTGAACTCTAGAGAGAGAAACTATAGAGAGAAACTATAGAGAGAGAGAAGAAGAGTATTCTGCTACTTAACTACTTCCTTATTTCAGCTCTTCTTTAAAATGGTAAGGGGTGTTATTCTTTCTTATTCATGAAGAAAACTGTTGTTATTTCATTTCTTATTATTCTGTTGGAATAACCTGTATACGCGGTCTACCCTATACTTGGTGACATTCTTCTATTATTCTGTTGGAACATCCTATCTGTGTGTTTTACACCGGACCTGGTTCCGTTTTTATTATTATTCTGTTGGAACATCCTGTCTGTGTGTTTTACACCGGACCTGGTTCCGTCTTTATTATTATTCTGTTGGAACATCCTGTCCGTGTGTTTTACACCGGACCTGGTTCCGTCTTTATTATTATTCTGTTGGAACATCCTGTCTGTGTATTTTACACCGGACCTGATTCCGTCTTTATTATTATTCTGTTGGAATATCCTGTCTGTGCGTTTTACGCCGGACCTGATTCCATTATTTATTATTCTGTGGGAATAACCTATCTGTGCGGTCTATCGCATGCATGGTGATTTCTTTTGTTATTCCATTCTTTATTATACTCAGTTGGTTAAGTTTTGACTTCTATACTCCATAAAATTTGTGGAATATCCTTGATAATTGCGTTTCATCCAGTATCTTTTCATGAAAATATTCTTCTAAGCATTCTTGAATTTTACTCCACAAAGCAGTATCATGTTGACAATTTGGACGTTGTTAATTCTTGGATAAATTAATTCTTGAACTTGTTTTATTGAATTCTTATATCATTGTCATCATCCTCATGTTTATAAAATATTAAAATTTATCTATGGCCTGTAGTGCATAGATGGACTTGGTATGATTATGACCAGGGATTATTCGGTATAATCATGACCGTAATGTTACAAATGATGTGGTAAAAGTCATCTGTGGCCTGTAGTGCATAGATGGACTTGGTATGATTATGACCAGGGATTATTCGGTATAATCATGACCGTAATATTACAAATGATGTGGTAAAAGTCCTCATTGGCCCGTAGTGCGTTGATGGACAGTTGTTGGCATGATCATGACCATTAATGAATATACGAATATCCTTGGCCGTAGTGCAGGGGTGATTCGATGATGTGGATTATTTTATTAAGCTGAGTCCCAGCGATCACAGTGTTGAAAAACCTTTTAAATTATAAAAGATAGTAGAGTTTATTTTCTACTTGACTCTTTTAATGGATTGCTTGTTCCGCTGCAGTTAAACTTGATGTCTATTATATTTTATCAGTTTAACATTGTTGAAGGCTAATGATAATTTATTCTGCATTATCTTAGTCATAATATTTCTTACTGGGCTAGTTGAGCTCACCCTTTCTTTCACTGTTCTCTTCAGAAAATGAGAACGTAGCTGGGGCAAGTCGGGGAACGGAGTGATGGTCCGAATAATAGTATTAGTTAGTAGCCCTCACTATTCTATGTAATGGTGTGTTAATAAATGTAATGAGGACTCCTTTTGAGTATGAATACTCTCTAGAAGATAATATTTGTATTCAAACTCACAGTTTATGTATTGTCATATTGTACACGACAGTTGTATTAGTAAGTTGTATTTGTATTCTGTACTATGTATCTGACGACCCAAGATGGGTGATGTATACCTAATTTTGGGGGCGTCACAGTTTGTATCAGAGCTTAGGGATATGATCACTGGCTAAGATGTGAGAATAGAACTAGGAGGGGAGAGACGGGGAATTCCTTCGCTAGTATGACCTACCTAAGTTTATTTGCATGGTATTTAATTGGTCGGTCATAATATAAGGATAATATATGACATATCAATTAACTTTTATTTTGTGGCAGTATCTGAAAATGGCATCTGAGAATGTTGAGAATAGCAATGGAGCACAGGCGACTGTTGATTCACCACATATCAATAATCAGGATAATGTGCATCAGGAAGGTGACAATCCTCATGCAAACAACAACACTGACCAGATGACGAATGATAAAATATTCAGAAACTTTATGCAGTTCATGCAACAGCAGGCGAGAGCGGCTCCTGTCCAAAATATAGGTGGAAACGCTGAAAACTCTCGGACGGTCACCGCTAAACAGTTCAAGGAGCTGGGACCACCAGAGTTTAAGGGAGAGCCAAAACCACTTATAGCGGAAACATGGATAAAGCAGATTACCATGATATTTGATGTCTTGGGATGCTCCGAGGAGCAAAAGGTTCCCTTTGCCGCCTTTATGTTGCGAGGAGAGGCAGATTACTGGTGAGAATCGATTAAGCGTACTCAACCTGCCGCACTGAAGATGTCTTGGGAGAAGTTCCAAGAGCTGTTCAATGACAAATACTTTCCCGAAAGTGTTCGTCACATGAAGGAGGTTGAGTTCATCAAATTGGAGCAGAATAATATTACCGTGTCGCAGTATGAGGCTAAATTTGCTGAGTTGTCCCGGTTTGCGTCCCACTTGGTTGATAATGATGAGCGAATGACGCGAATATTTTTACGAGGTTTGAAACCTAAGATACGTCAACATCTTATTTCTCATAAACTGTGTTTGTATTCAGATGTTGTGAATAGGGCTCAGTTAGTGGAGCGCGATAACGAGTCAACGCAACCAAAAGAAAGCAGTCGGCAAAATGATAATGCCAGTGAGAGCAGTAATCGAAGCGGTGACAACAAGCGTGGAGGGAATCAACAGGCCAGAAATGGTAATACGATTTTTGTGGTAATACGGTTCTCTCTCTTTCTCTCTCTATATATTAAGCGTATTCTTGTGAGTATTTTGATACTTTGAGTGTTGTAATACGGTGCAAGTTCTCTTCAGCACTATATTCAGTATTCCAGCCATAAGTACTATTCTTTCGAGGTAAGGGATGCTATTTTTTTATATAAATAATATTATTTCTTTTAATATCATTATATCGAAATATTGATATGAATTTTTATCAAATTTGGAACTTTTTGTGTCGGGGTTACTATTCACGTATACAGTACTATTCACGTATACGACACTATTCACGAATACGGCACTATTCACAGAAAAATTAAATTTTCGTTTTTCGTCCAAAATATCTATTATGGATACTAGCTTTGATTATATCCACGTTTTGATCATTCTTAAATTTTACTCCACTATGATTATTTATGAAGTATTTTTGAATTCGGATTGTTTAAAGTACGAATTCTTAATATTTGTTCTTTTGTTTCACTGGATTCATTTTCTTTAAAATATTTTTCATCATCCTCAGTCCTAAATGATGATATAACTGAATATCTTTGGCCTGTAGTGCAAAGATGAATGATTTTCTGATGAATATCTTTGGCCCGTAGTGCAAAGATGAACAGGTGTTTAGATGAACATGACCAACTGATGAATATCTTTGGCATGTAGTACAAAGATGAATATTTGATTCCAGATAAATATATTGATTGATGTTACAGGGATAAAATATCGACGATGAACTTTTAAATTCATATATAGAAGATAGTAGATTTCATTCTCTACTTAACTCTTCTAAAGAATTATTATTTCCGCTGCGAATATTGATTTAAAACTTGTTGTCTATTGTATTCTATTAAATTTTTCCCTGTTGAAGACTAACGATAATTTGTTCTATATTATCTTAGTCATAATATTCTTTACTGGGCTAGCTAAGCTCACCTTTTTCCTTTTTGTTCCATTTTTCTTCTCAGGAGGCGAGAATGTAGCGAGTACTAGTCGGGGTGTGGAATGATGGTTCTAGAAGTTGTTTTAGTAGTCTTCACTATTTTATAAAATAGTGTATCAATAATTGTAATGAGGACTTATTTGAGTGTAGATATTGTCTAGATGACAATATTTGTATTTTAAACTCACAGTTTTTATATTGTATTAATAAAGTTGTAGTTGTTTCTGTACCATGTATTTTGACGACTCAGAATGGGTGTTGTATACCTATTTTGGGGGCGTCACATCCGGAGGTGGGGACACGAAGCCAACCAGTATTATCCCACAATGGCTAGAGAGGCAAATATATTTGGGCCGTGTGTGTGATCTGTTCTGACGGGGACGTCAGAAATTTAAGTGGGGGAGTTTGTAACACCCTAGTCCCACATCGAAAGATAGGAAAAAAATTTATCTGCATATAAGAAAATAAGTTACTACCAATAGTACCTTCAAGTCATGACCTTTTGGGAGCCTGTGGTGGGTTAAGATGACCCAAGAAGATACTATTGAGCCAGTAGTTTGAGGCCTTATTTTGATAGATTTAATTCAATTCGGACTTGAGATTTAACTCGAGATTTATTTCGGACTCGGGATTTGACCCGGGTTGTTTCATAACAGAGTTGGTATCAGAGCCGACTCTCGAAAGCTCGGGTCGGGTCATCCGATCTGGTTCCCGGAGGTGGGGTCTCGAAGGCTGGTGGTATTATCCCACAATGGAGAGATGGATGTCCGGAGGTGGGGACACGAAGCTAGTCGGTATTATCCCACAATGGCTAGAGAGGCAAAGATCTTTGGGCCGTGTGTGTGATCGGTTCTGACAGGGACGTCAAAAATTTAAGTGGGGGAGTTTGTAACAACCCAGTCCCATATCGAAAGATAGGGAAAAAATTTGTCTGCATATAAGAAAATATGTTACTACCAATAGTACCTTCAAGTCATGACCTTTTGGGAGCCTGTGGTGGTCTAAGATGACCCAAGAAGATACTATTAGGTCAGTAGTTTGAGGCCTTATTTTGATGGATTTGATGGCGGCTGCTGCATTGCCTGTACCACCTGTGCCACCAACTGAGGTAGAGCCTGGTTCACTGCCTGATTCACCAAGTTAGTCAGTTGAGCATTGATCTGATCATTAGGTTGCTCATTGGGCTGACCGTCACCCTTTCCCCTATTGTTACCTCTCCTCCCAGCAACTCTAGCGGATCGACGAGCCATCTACGAAAGAGATAACGAATATAAACAAAGCAAATTAGGGACAAATTCAAATATAACTGATATAATAGCTGAACAGAAAATCAAACGAAATAAAAACCTAACCCAGAAGTCTACCCATAACTCACAGGTCAAACCTAAATAGGTTTTCTACAAGAAAGAACCGTGCTCTGATACCAACTCTGTAACACCCCTTTTCCGAAATAGAAAGAGAGGTTACTCAAAACATAACAAAACTAATGAATTTAATAGCAAGGCTCAAAACCACAAAAGAATAGTCTTAATAATTGATAAATGTCTTAAGACAAACCATAATAAATGCCACACTGGCTCAAACCACAATCTGAAATAACTGTTACAACTCCAAATAAATCAAAGTATCAAAGCCTAACGAAATATATCAAAACTATTGGATAGAAGGGAGCTCTCATCACACTTGCCCTTGATTCCCCTGATTTCCTGCCGGAAGAAAAACACAGCATGAGCTAAATGCCCAGTACGGATATAGAATACAAATAATGAACTGAAATAACTAACTCAATTAAATGAAATAAAACGAAACTAACTGAAATGAAACGAACAAAACTAACACAACGAAATAATAGGCTGAATCAAATGGCAGGGTGTTATTTCATACCGAGCTCAGAATAAAATAGAAATATACCTTGCCACACAGGCAAGTCAAATAATGCCACATAGGCAAGTCAAATAATGCCACACAGGCAAGTTACACACATTGGACCGCGAATCCAATGCATGTAAAATCGGAAGGCGTGTTTGGCACAAACATCACCAAACCGCAGAACAGAACAGAACAGAAAACTAGGGTCGACCCATACGCCTCCCACAACAAAACACCAAATGGCCAACTCCCAACGGAGCACAAAACGGAGACGCCGTGGACTAATCACACCGCCACGGAAAGTGTCATGCCTCGGTGCCAAGAGGACATGCCTGTGGTACCCCCACAGGTGGTTATAGCTCAGGTATACCCTACGGTATTCTAACAAAATATAATGCCACAACACATGCGACACAACAAAGGGGTTCTAACATGTACATGTTAAACTGAAACAAAATATCAACACAAAGTCTCCAAATATATTAACATGTACTTTCTACAAGGATCGAAATAATTAAATAGACATGGTACACTAGTCTAAAGAGTACAAATAGGAGTTCTAGTAAAAAATGCCCAAACAGACTATCACAATAAATTGACAAGAAATAATTATGAGAGGCAATACTAAATTTCGAAACGAATAACGAAACTAATAAATCAAAAATAAAGAATCTCGCTGAAAGAGTACGGAATCCATACCTGGATTAAGCAATGTAATACCCAAAGTTTATTAAAAACAAACTCGTTTAGACTCTCTCCGTTCAACCTAAATAATTTTAAAATTTTTTTATTACAATTCAATCATTAATAATATAATACAATTAAATTTATTATTAAAAACTATTATACTTATGTCGAAATTAATTAATTCAAAATACTATATATAACTTCAATAAATATGTAAATTCCGTATATATAATTTCCTGGCCAAAACTCAATGTTGCAGTTGATGGATAAATCCAATCCTTAAATATATATATGTAATAATAATAATAACGAACCAATTGTTTGCATCAACTAGCTAGGTAAATATATATATATATATATATATATATATATATATATATATATATATATATAATAATGCCTGTAACCAAACTCTATATGTATATCATATATATATAAACTGTCAGAAGCAGTAAAAGAATTTATAAAGCGCCAAAACTTGACTGCCATCACTATTCATCTCTATAAATCAAATCGCCAAGAACATTTTATAACCGAAAGCAGTAAAAGAAAAGAAAAAAAAAACAAACCTGATACAATTCTTTTTCTTTTTCTCCCTTCCGAAATAGTCAGTGGCTGCGCCCCTTTTTTTTTTCTTCAGTTTCAATTCGTGTGTTCATATGATTAGGTTTAGTACTTATTTATTTATTAGTTAATATATCTTATTTATTTTATTTTTAATAAGATTTATTATTACTCACATATAAATTAAATCCAATTAGTTTTTAAGGCCCAACTTTTACTAAATTAATTTATCCAACACTTATTAACTTATTAGCCCAAAATAAGTGACTAGTTTGACCCAAATAAAAGATAAAGTCCAATTAAAATATTTTAAAACAAAATAATATTAATTATTCAATATTTATTTATTTATTTTTACCGGGTATTACATCACCTACCCCTTAAAAGAATTCCGTCCCCGGAATCAAAAAAAAAATTAAAATAGAACGTACCTAATTATCAAAAAGATGCGGATATTCCGCTCGAATAGACTCCTCAAGCTCCCAAGTGGCTTCTCGCTCTGAATGGTTCCTCCACAGAACCTTAACAAACGAAATTGCCTTCCTCCTCATAATTCGCTCTTGACGATCCAAAATCGCCTCGGCTTGTTCCTCACAAGTAAGATCCTTCCGAATCTTATCGAACGGATATTGCACCACATGCAACGGATGATAATGATAACTTCTCAACGCCGACACATGAAATACATTGTGCACATGAGCTAGCTGTGGAGGCAAAGCTAACCGATATGCAACCTCACCAACCCTCTCCAAAATCTCAAATGGGCCAATGTAACGTGGACTAAGTTTCCCTTTCAACCCAAATCGCCGAATGCCTTTCCAAGGAGAAACTTTTAGAAACACATGCTCACCAGTTTCAAACTCTAAAGTCCTCCTATGTTTATCAGCATAGCACTTCTGTCGTGATCGAGCCGATTTCAATTTCTCCTTAGCCACCGCTACCTTCTCCGTAGTGATTTGAACTAACTCAGGCCCTTCTATGGCCCTTTCGCCAACCTCATCCCAACAAGTTGGTGCCCGACACTTTCTACCATACAGTGCCTCAAACGGAGCCATCCCAATACTTGCATGCCAGCTGTTGTTATAAGCAAACTCAACTAGGCTCAAATAATCATCCTAATTACCCGACCACTCAAGTGTACAAGACCTCAACATATCCTCCAACGTCTGAATAGTCCTTTCAGATTGTCCATCAGTTTGCGGATGGAAAGAAGTACTGAAGTTGAGCCGAGTGCCCCAAGCTCGTTGAAACCCTTTCCAGAACCGTGAAGTGAACCGTGGGTCCCGATCTGAAACAATAGACACTGGAGTACCATGAAGTCTAACAATCTCCTGCTGAAAGATATGTGCCAACCTATCCACTGAGTAACCCTCATGAATAGCCAAAAAGTGTGCCGATTTGGTCAGTCGGTCCACCACTACCCAAATGGCATTATTCTTCCTGAAAGTCTTCGGTAAACCAGTCACAAAATCCATCGTGATATCCTCCCACTTCCACACTGGAATGTCTAACTGTTGCAACAAACCACTAGCTCGTTGATGTTCTATCTTCACTTGTTGACAAGTGAGGCACTTCCCAACATATTCAGCCACGTCTCGTTTCATCCCATTCCACCAAAAATTCTTCTTCAAATCCCTATACATCTTTGTAGACCCTGGATGAATAAAAAATGGCGAACTATGAGCCTCAGCCAACACCGCCTCCCGAATGATTAGATCGGACGGTACACACAACCGCTCACCCAACCAAATTACACCATGGTCATCAATACGAAACTCGGACTGCTTGCCCTCCTCTAGATTTTGCGTCATACTCCACAACTCCCCATCTTCTTTTTGAGCTTCTTTGACCCGCGAGATAAGAGAGAGCTCCACTCTCATACCCGCCAAATGCCCATCTGAACCTCGTACGTACAACTCCAACTCTAGCCGATCCATATCCGAAATAAGCTGAGGTTGTGTAATAAGGGCTGCTACACTCCCTGAACTCTTTCGGCTAAGAGCATCTGCAACCACGTTTGCCTTCCTCGGGTGATACTGAATTCTCGCATCATAATCTTTTAGAAGCTCCAACCAACGTCTCTGTCTCATATTGAGCTCATTCTGAGTGAAAATGTATTTAAGACTTTTGTGATCGGTGAAGATATCACAAGTCTCCCCATACAAATAATGCCTCCAAATCTTTAAGGCAAAGATCACCGCTGCCAACTCCAAATCATGCGTGGGGTAATTCACCTCATAAGGTTTAAGCTGCCTAGAAGCATAAGCAATCACCTTACCGTGTTGCATCAAAACACACCCCAAGCCCTTCTTAGAAGCATCACTATAAATCTGGTAACCTCCAGTCCCCGACGGCAATGCAAGTATAGGAGCTGTCACAAGCCGTTTCTTCAACTCCTCAAAACTTTTCTCACGCTCCTCATTCCACACAAACTTCGTGCCCTTTCTCATCAACTGGGTCAATGGTAAGGCAAGCAAAGAAAACCCTTCCACAAATCGCCTATAGTACCCTGCCAAACCCAAGAAACTCCTAATCTTCGTCACCGTAGTAGGTCTCGGCCATTTAGTGATAGCCTCAACCTTCGCAGGATCCACCTTAATGCCTTCAGCAGAAACAACGTGACCCAAAAATGCAACCTGCTCCAACCAAAACTCGCATTTAGAGAATTTAGCATACAACTTCTCTTTCTGCAAAATCCCCAACACTGTGCGAAGATGCTCCTCATGCTCTTCCTTAGACTTGGAGTAAACCAAAATTTCATCAATAAAGACAATGACAAATTGGTCCAAGTACTCCCTGAACACCCGATTCATCAAATCCATAAACACCGCCGAAGCGTTAGTCACACCGAATGGCATCACCAGAAACTCGTAATGCCCATATCGAGTGCGAAAAGCCGTCTTAGGGATATCCTCATCCCTCACCCTCAACTGATGATAACCTGACCTCAAGTCTATCTTCGAAAAATATTTTGCCCCTTGAAGTTGGTCAAACAAGTCATCAATCCTCGGCAATGGATACCGATTTCTGATGGTGATCTTGTTCAACTCTCTGTAGTCTATACACAGCGTCATAGACCCATCTTTCTTCTTTACAAACAAAACCGGAGCACCCCACGGCGAAACACTCGGTCGAATCACACCACGATCTAACAGTTCTTGCAACTGCTCTTTCAACTCCTGTAACTCCAATGGTGCCATCCGATACGGCGCCTTAGAGATAGGCTCCACACCAGGAACAAGCTCAATAGAAAATTCTACTTCCCGCTGTGGTGGCAACCCTGACAACTCCTCAGGAAACACATCTGAAAAGTCACGAACAATCGGAACATTCTCAATACGAGACTCACCCTTAGAGGTATCTTTCACAAATGCCAAATACCCCTCACAACCCTTTGCTACCAACTTCCCAGCCTTCAAAGTTGAAATCAACTTCAACACCCTACTCGGTTGTGAACCTTGAAACACGAACTCCGGAGACTTCACATCTCCAAATATGACCTTCTTCGTTTGACAATCGATAGTGGCCTGGTGCTTATCCAACCAGTCCATCCCAAGAATGATATCAAAATCGTGCATACACATCGAAAGAAGATTAGCCCTACGAATTTTATCCCCAAAACTGATCGGACATCCTCGATACAAATCAGAAATAACAACAGAAGTCCCCATCGGGGTAGAAATAGACATAACAGAATCTAATAACTGAGATGGCACACCCAGGTGCCGAACAAAAGACTGAGCAACAACAGAATGCGTAGAACCCGTATCAAATAAAATAGAAGCCTCACGACTGCCAACTAAAAGAGTACCAGAAACAGTACCTGGCGCACCTGCCGCCTGATTATGTGTCAAGGCAAACACCCGACCACCCTGACGCTGACCTCCATTGCCACCTTGATCACCGCCTCCACCATTACCACGTGGTCCAGTACAATCTCTGGCCATGTGACCCATCTGTCCACACAAGAAACATGCACCGGTAACTCTATGACACTGTCTCCCCGGATGATTAGCCCCACACATAGCACAAGGAACTATAGAAATAAGATTTGGGTTACCCCCACCAGCTGGTCTAGGATATCGACCCTGATTCTGTCCCTGCTGACGATTCTGCCCTTGCTGACGATTTTGTCCATACCAAGGTAGCTGAAGCTGACGATTCTGCCCTTGCTGAGGCATTTGCTGATTACCCCTGTTCTGATTCTGACCACGCCACTGCCCCTGCTGAACACCACGATTTCTGTTCCACTGACCACCTTGATTTCTCCCCTGCTGGCCCGAAGCTTGACCCTACTGGTCATCTCTGTCCCTCTTTCGACTCCCTTCCGGTTTGGAAGTCCGAAAGTCCTGCCGCTCCATCTCAATATTCTTGGCCGCATTAGCCACCGCCGATACATCCGCAAACTTGGTGTTAATGAGGTGTTGGCGATACCTGTAATGAATTCGCCACTTGAACTTCTCCACCTGTTCCACTGCAGTCCCTGCTGAGGTTCCCACAAAACCTGCTAACCTAGTAAACCTCGTCATGAAGTCCGTGATGGACTCATCATCTTTCTGCCGAATAGACAGATACTCTCTAGCATAGGCCTCTTTATCAGCAGCAGGAAAATATTGCTGATAAAAGACCTCACAAAACTCCGCCCAACTAAGTGCCTCAACATAATCATCACCCTTTGTTACTTTCATCGCTTTCCACCACCTCTGCGCATCCCCTTCCAGCTTATAAGCAGCTAGCAACACTTTCTGGTTATCCGAGCACCCCAACACATCAAAAATCTTCTCTAGGTGAGTAATCCAATTCTCTGCATCAATTGGAGTAGAAGCTGAATTGAATGCATGTGGTTTCTGCTTCTGGAACCTCTCCAACCATACATACATCGCAATCCCCTGCTGATCATGACCATCTGCATTCCCTTCCACTTCATTTGCCTGTGGACCATTATTTCTCGAATTCTCCTGTTCTGGAATTTCTGGTGGCGGCTGCTGCATTGCCTGTACCACCTGTGCCACCAACTGAGGTAGAGCCTGGTTCACTGCCTGATTCACCAAGTTAGCCAGTTGAGCATTGATCTGATCATTAGGTTGCTCATTGGGCTGACCGTCACCCTTTCCCCTATTGTTACCTCTCCTCCCAGCAACTCTAGCGGATCGACGAGCCATCTACGAAAGAGATAACAAATATAAACAAAGCAAATTAGGGACAAATTCAAATATAACTGATATAATAGCTGAACAGAAAATCAAACGAAATAGAAACCTAACCCAGAAGTCTACCCATAACTCACAGGTCAAACCAAAATAGGTTTTCTACAAGAAAGAACCGTGCTCTGATACCAACTCTATAACACCCCCTTTCCGAAATAGAAAGAGAGGTTACTCAAAACATAACAAAACTAATGAATTTAATAGCAAGGCTCAAAACCACAAAAGAATAGTCTTAATAATTGATAAATGTCTTAAGACAAACCATAATAAATGCCACACTGGCTCAAACCACAATCTGAAATAACTGTTACAACTCCAAATAAATCAAAGTATCATAGCCTAACGAAATATATCAAAACTATTGGATAGAAGGGAGCTCTCATCACACTTGCCCTTGATTCCCCTGATTTCCTGCCGGAAGAAAAACACAGCATGAGCCAAATGTCCAGTACGGATATAGAATACAAATAATGAACTGAAATAACTAACTCAATTAAATGAAATAAAACGAAACTAACTGAAATGAAACGAACAAAACTAACACAACGAAATAATAGGCTGAATCAAATGGCAGGGTGTTATTTCATACCGAGCTCAGAATAAAACAGAAATATACCTTGCCACACAGGCAAGTCAAATAATGCCACATAGGCAAGTCAAATAATGCCACACAGGCAAGTTACACACATTGGACCGCGAATCCAATGCATATAAAATCGGAAGGCGTGTTTGGCACAAACATCACCAAACCGCAGAACAGAACAGAACAAAAAACTAGGGTCGACCCATACGCCTCCCACAACAAAACACCAAATGGCCAACTCCCAACGGAGCACAAAACGGAGACGCCGTGGACTAATCACACCGCCACGGAAAGTGTCATGCCTCGGTGCCAAGAGGACATGCCTGTGGTACCCCCACAGGTGTTTATAGCTCAGGTATACCCTACGGTATTCTAACAAAATATAATGCCACAACACATGCGACACAACAAAGGGGTTCTAACATGTACATGTTAAACTGAAACAAAATATCAACACAAAGTCTCCAAATATATTAACATGTACTTTCTACAAGGATCGAAATAATTAAATAGACATGGTACACTAGTCTAAAGAGTACAAATAGGAGTTCTAGTAAAAAATGCCCAAACAGACTATCACAATAAATTGACAAGAAATAATTATGAGAGGCAATACTAAATTTCGAAACGAATAACGAAACTAATAAATCAAAAATAAAGAATCTCGCTGAAAGAGTACGGAATCCGTACCTGGATTAAGCAATGTAATACCCAAAGTTTATTAAAAACAAACTCGTTTAGACTCTCTCCGTTCAACCTAAATAATTTTAAATTTTTTTTATTACAATTCAATCATTAATAATATAATACAATTAAATTTATTATTAAAAACTATTATACTTATGTCGAAATTAATTAATTCAAAATACTATATATAACTTCAATAAATATGTAAATTCCGTATATATAATTTCCTGGCCAAAACTCAATGTTGCAGTTGATGGATAAATCCAATCCTTAAATATATATATATATATGTAATAATAATAATAACGAACCAATTGTTTGCAGCAACTAGCTAGGTAAATATATATATATATATATATATATATATATATATATATATATATATAATAATGCCTGTAACCAAACTCTATATGTATATCATATATATATAAACTGTCAGAAGCAGTAAAAGAATTTATAAAGCGCCAAAACTTGACTGCCATCACTATTCATCTCTATAAATCAAATCGCCAAGAACATTTTATAACCGAAAGCAGTAAAAGAAAAGAAAAAAAAACAAACCTGATACAATTCTTTTTCTTTTTCTCCCTTCCGAAATAGTCAGTGGCTGCGCCCCTTTTTTTTTTCTTCAGTTTCAATTCGTGTGTTCATATGATTAGGTTTAGTACTTATTTATTTATTAGTTAATATATCTTATTTATTTTATTTTTAATAAGATTTATTATTACTCACATATAAATTAAATCCAATTAGTTTTTAAGGCCCAACTTTTACTAAATTAATTTATCCAACACTTATTAACTTATTAGCCCAAAATAAGTGACTAGTTTGACCCAAATAAAAGATAAAGTCCAATTAAAATATTTTAAAACAAAATAATATTAATTATTCAATATTTATTTATTTATTTTTACCGGGTATTACAGGCCACATGTAGGGCTCACGTGTGGAAGAAAAATGAAATAGGGGGGGATAAAAATCAGTTAGTCACGGGGGAATATTGAAATAGGGAGGGAGTGTTATGATTGTATATTATATATATATATATATATATATATATATATATTATAGTTTTGTATTTTATGAAAAATAAAATATATTATTTTTTATTATGCATAGTGTCTGTATAGTGTTTGTATAGTAAAAAAAATCAAAAAAAATTTTGAAAAATTCTCTTCGTCCATGATTTCCACTGTGCAGTCCGTGATTTTCTAATTCAAATAGTATCCTTCCCTTCTCCTATAAATAGGATGCTCAGTTTAGAAAAGAAAATCATACCAGAATTAGAGATTTCTTCTTCTATAATATTGAGCGTATTTCTTTCGAGTTTTAGGAAGCTTTGAG
This sequence comes from Panax notoginseng, assembly GCA_016801055.1. Lineage (NCBI taxonomy): Eukaryota > Viridiplantae > Streptophyta > Magnoliopsida > Apiales > Araliaceae > Panax > Panax notoginseng. Next base: position 233,097,561 of record CM029014.1, read on the forward strand.
TGTAGAAAATAGTAAAAGTTTTCTTCAAAAATATATCCGCTATACCAGTCAGAATTGCTCTCTTTTTGAGGTAAGGAGTATTATTTATTTCATATTCGCTTACGATATTATTTTTCGTATTCGTAAGAAATTTTATTTTGTTCAATATTCGCAAGAAATATTATCTTCGTTTATATTCGTAAGGAATATTATCTTCGTTCAGTATTCGTAAGAAATATTATTTTCGTTCAAACAGTTGTAAGGGATATTATTTTTGTTCAGTACTCATATGAAATAATATTTTCTTCCATACTCTATAGTAGGAAAGTAATATTATTTCGTTTCAAATTTCGAATTCTACACTCATTTTGTTAAGTTTTGGCTTCTATACTTCATGAAATTAGTAGAATATCCTTGAAATTTGCGCTTCATCCAGTATTTTTTTATGAAAATATTATTCTGAACATTCTTGATAAGTTTTAACTTTTTCATGTCGGAGTACTATTTACGGGATACTATTCCCAAAATACTATTCATGGGATACTATTCACTCGAGTACTATTCACCCGAGATACTATTCATGACAAAAATTGATTTTTTTTTTCAGTCCAAATTATTTTTGATAAAATATTATGCTTGAATTTTACTCCACAAAGCAGTATCATGTTGATAATTTGGACATTATTAAATTCTGGATAAATTAAATTATAAATCTTTAAAAATTTATCATTTGTTTTCATTTAATTGAATTCTTATATCATTGTCATCATCCTCATGTTTATATTGTGATGAAAGTCATCTTTGGCCCGTAGTGCATAGATGGACTGTTGATTGGTATGATTATGTTCAGGGATTATTCGGTATAATCATGACATGTAATGTTACAAATAATATGGTAAAAGTCCTCATTGACTCGTAGTGCATTGATAGACAGTTGTTGGCATGATCATGACCATTGATGATTACACAAATATCCTTGGCCCGTAGTGCATGGATAATTCGTGGACGTAATACTAATGAATATCATTGGCCCGTAGTGCAGTGATGATTCGATGATGTAGATTATTTATTAAGCTGAGTCTCAGCGATAAAATTGATGATAAAATTTTTAAATCATAAAAGATAGTAGATATCATGCTCTACTTGACTCTTCTAATGGATTGCTTATTTCGCTGCAGTTGTTGATCTAAAACTTGTTGTCTATTGTATTATATCATTTGTTATACTGTTGAAGGCTAACGATAATTTATTATGCATTATCTTAGTCATAATATTTCTTACTGAGCTAGTTGAGCTCACCCTTTTCTTTCACTGTTCTCTTTCAGGAAATGAGAATATATATAGCCGGGACTAGTCGAAAAATGGAATGACGGTCCGAGATGGTTGTCATAGTAGTCCTCACTATTCTTTGAAATAATGTGATAATAATTGTAAGGAGAATTGAATTTGAGTTTGGATATTGTCTAGGAGACAATATTTGTATTAAAAACTCAAAGCTTATATTTTGTCGTATTATACACGACACTTAACAGTTGTATAAATTAAGTTTGTATTTGAGTTATGTATCATGTATTTGGCGACTCAGAATGAGTGATGTATACCTATTTTGGGGGCGTCACACTATAGGCATTAGTATTTAACGATAAAATCCAATTGATATGGGATAAGTCTACAACTGACTAAATCATGAGAATTATCCCATATAGAATCCTAAACATATCAAGTATTATTTAAAATACTTCTAAGTAATATGGGACTTTTCTAATCCCAATTGAGTTATCCAATATCCATACCCAAGTGGATGTCCATGATCCATGGGTCCGACTCGGATCAATTAATTACAAAACATATGAAGACAAATCAACGTTAACAAATAAGAACCATCAATTGAGTTTGGACACAAAGAATTACTCCTCCGTTATAATCCTTCAAGCTGAGGAACATATAAAATTCTTAACATTATTTGTTCCTCTGATTGAATTCCTTAAATTGGGTTCACAGATCATTTTTTGTTGCTTCATGCCTGAACACTACCATGAAAAAATAATGCCAAATCTGGGCTCAAAAATCCGAAACAAGTCGCATCATCGCTACAACTATTTGATTCCAAAACCCACACTAGTGATGATTTGGGTTCAAAAACCTAAAATCGATCGGATAATTAGATACAAATTTGGTTTCAAAAATTCAGTATCTAACTAGATTTTACTGTAATTTGAAAAAAGAAAAAGATAAAAAAAAAGAAGGAAGAAAAGAAGAAACTTCATTTGATTCAAATTATAAGTTTTATTGAAGCTTTTTTTAGGAAATACATGAACTTTTTCTTCTTCTTTTTCATATATTCACGAGTGAACCTCTTCTTTATTAAAGCTTTTATAGGAAACGATTTCCTAATAAATTAATAATTTTTACTTTTAAAAATTATTATCCCAAGATCTTTTTCATAATTTAGCATAATCAAAAAATTAAATAAATTATATTACATACATCGTGTTTTGTTGTAGTATAATGGAGAATTTTTTGTTTATTCTGATGAAGGCTTTTCCTCCTTCCTAATCTTTCTCCCTATTGCCCTTATTTTGATATTACGTACTTTTCTGAGTGTAGGCTCAAAATACAGTAAAATGATATAATATATAGAGTCTTCAACTCCTTGATATTTATCAGGATAATTTGAAAACTTTTTTGATATATGTTATCCTGCTATTTTGTTATATCTTAATAAGGACTAGTGTGGGGATTAAGTAGGATTCTGCAATTCTAGCTCCAATATAATACTAATTTTTTATTAACACTTTAATCAATTAGAATTATATTAATTATAACTAATTCCACTAAATAGTTATTGCACTCTAGAATTAATAGAATTAAAATTAATTAATTAAATCCTTCTACTATTAGTATCTTGCAAAATACTCCTCTACAATAATATCCATAAACGTGTGTAGGAATAAAACAGTTAACCCACTACGTTTACTGCTTAAATCATTGACTACATAATTTATAAACTTTTGATCACACATTAATTTAATAAATTAAATTAATATTTTAGTAATCTGAATTACTAAAATACTTGGACAAGATTCTGGTGATCAACCACAAATTATATCAAGGGATATTATAATTTAAATGTAGAATTCCATCTTGAAAAATATATGTTCCTAATTTTATAACATATATCACCCAACATATTGAGGTATTGATTGTATTTAAAATCTCACTCTTTAATATATTAAAGTGACATGCATTACAAAATAAAGTTCATTATTGTGACGCCCCTAAAATAGGTCCACACAACCCATTCTGAGTCGCCAAATACATGATACAAAATTTAAATACAAACTTTACTTATACAACTATTAATTATCGTATAAAATATGACAAAATATGAGATGTGAGTTTTAATACAAAGATTGTCTCGTAGACAATATCCGAACTCAAATAAAATTCTCATTACAATTATTGTCACACTATTTAAAAAAATAGCGAGGACTACTAAAATAATCATCTTGGACTATTACTCCACTCTCCGACTAGTCCCAGCTACATTCTCGCCTCCTGAGAAGAACAATAGAACCAAAAAAAAATGGTGAGCTCAACTAGTCCAGTAAAGAATATTATAACTAAGATAATGTAGAAAAAATTATCCTTAGTCCTCAACAGAAAAAAATCTGATAGAATGCAATAGACAACAAGTTTTAGATCAACAATGTAGTGAAAATAATAATCCATTAGAAGAGTCAAGTAGAGCATGATGTCTACTATTTTCTATGATTTAAAAATCCATCATCAATATTTTATCCTATAACACCAATAAATAATTATTTCCAATCAACGAATTATCTATGCACTAAGGGCCAAATATAATCGTTTGCATCACCAGTTGTCATGATCATGCCAAACACTTATCCATCTATATACTATGGGCCAAAGAGGACTTTCACCACAAACCTTTATCTGTAACATTAAAGGTTATGATTATACCAATACACAATTCCTGGTCATAATCATACCAATCAACAGTCCATCTTTGCACTACGGGCCAAAGATGACTTTCACCATAATATAAGCATGAGGAGGATGATAATGATATAAAGAATTAATCAAGTGAGATCAAGGATAAATATTAGAGATTTATAATTCAATATATCCAGAATTTAAAAATGCCCAAATTATCAACATGATAACTAATTGTGAAGTAAAATTCAGGAATGATATTCATGTATCAAAAATAATTTGGACAGAAAAAAAAATTAAATTCTGTTGTGAATAGTACTAATGAATAGTACCGTATGAATAGTACCCCGACATGAAAAGATTAAAATTTAATAAAAAAGTTCAGACCAATATTCTAGTGAAATGATAGTAGATGAGGTGCAAACCTTAAAGAATTTCTAATCATTCTAGAAATTATAGAAGCAATACTTACCATAGTAAGTTTAAATTTAGGAATATGAAATGAAATAATATCACTTACATAATATGGAGTATGAAAGAAAATGATATTTCTTACGAGTATTGAAATAAAATAATATCCTTTACCTTAGTAGAAATTAAATCTGACTTGGAATATCGGATATTATCCTGAGAAAATCTTGCACTAAAAGCTACACTCAAAGTATTCTTATACTTAAAAGAAATACTCACACTATTACAGTAGGAACGCTTAAAATTTTTGGTGTGATTAGGATGGAGGGTTACCCCCCCCCCTTTTATAGTGCAACCTCGGAGGAAAAGATAAACAAAGTTGCTTAACTTTTTTTTTCTTCTCTGCCTAACTTGCCTAACTTTCTCATATTTCTTATTGGTGATGCCCACAATTTAGAAAACATGCTTTGCAGGCATTATATCAAGTCGCCAAAAAAGAAAAAGAATGTACAGAAGTGCACAGAAGGTTTTTGAAAAATAATACCAAATCAAAATGATAACATTCACTCCACTTTTTTTCACATGCTAAAAATTATATATTATTATAATAATATTACCATTTAAATTATAAAAATTATACTATTATATTATCACATTATACTTGTAAGACCCCAAATTATTATTAAATAAAATTTAAATTCCCTCTATTTATTATTTTGAAATAGTAAGGGTTAAATTGATTAACGAGGTTAGTTATGGGTAAAATGCGCAAATATTTTAAATAAGCAGGTGGTTATAAAATATTCATTGTTGTCGGAGAATATTTGTTTGGTCGTGGAATATTCTTTCTGTCGGGGAATATTCGTTTGGTCGTGGAATATTCTTTCTGTCGGGGAATATTCGTACGACGGCGCAGTCTTTTGTGGGCCCCATAACGGAAAGCGATTGGATGAAGAAAACGACAAGTATAAGTTCTTTATAAATAACGGCGTAGTTGTTACCGTTAATACTGTTGGAATACCCGGTGGTTAAAATACAGTAATACGCGTTGTTGCACAGTAGCACACTGTATTGCACCAATTATTGATTCTTACGTAAGAAGGCACTACTCAATAATGGTTACAGTAATTACTGTTCAGTATTTTATTTTATTGATTCAATAATTGCTGCGTCGATATTTTATTAAAGTTTTGGAAAATAAAATGATTTTTATTAATTATGGGTGGGACCCACTTGTATTCTAACACATGTGGGCTGCTAATTTGGGTCAAGGATGGCTGGTGGCTGAATTGGCATGCGTAGAAATGAGTTTTGTAATTATAATATTTTATTATTTAGTCTCCTTTGGCGTTCTAGCATTTTCCTATAAATAGGTGCTTAAGTTAGAATTGAAAATCACACCAGAAACAAGTTTTCTCTCTTTCTCTCTCTAGATTATTGAGTGTATTTTGTGAGTATTTAGATACTTTGAGAGTTTCTATTCATCAGAGCAAGTTTTTTTCAGCCTTATACCGGTATTCCGACCAGAAGTACTGTCTTTACGAGGTAAGGGATGTTATTTTATTCGAAAATGATATTATTTCTTCAATATCATTATGCCGAAATATTAGTTGGAAATTTTTATCAAATTTAGAACTTTTCACGTCGGGGTTACTATTCATGAGTTACTATTCATGAGTTACTATTAATCAAAAATGAAATTTTCTTCTTTTCGTCCAAAATATCTATTCTGGGTACTAGCTTTGATTGTATCCATATTTTGATTATTCTTGAATTTTACTTCACTATAAATAATTATAAGGTATTTTTGGACATGGATAAATCGAAATACGAATCCTTAATATTTGTTATTTTGTTTCACTGGATTCGTTTTCTTTAAGATATTTTTTCATCATCCTCAGTCCTAAATGATGATATTACTGATTATCTTTGGCCTGTAGAGCAAAGATGAATGATTAACTAATGAATATCTTTGGCCCGTAGTGCAAAGATGAACATGTGTTGAGATGAACATGACCGACTGGTGATACAAATGAATATCTTTGGCCTGTAGTGCAAAGATGAATATTTGATTAAAGATGGTTATTGATTGTTGTTACAGGGATAAAATATTGATGATGGACTTTTAAATCTTAGAAGATAGTAGAACTCATTCTCTACTTGACTCTTCTAATGGTTTGCTGTTTCCGCTGCAGTTATTGATTTAAAACTTGTTGTCTATTGTATTCTATTAGATTTTTTCCTGTTGAAGACTAACGATAATTTGTTCTGTATTATCTTAGTCATAATGTTCTGTACTGGGCTAGTTGAGCTCACCCTTTTCCTTTTTATTCCATTTTTCTCAGGAGGCGAGAATGTAGCGAGTACTAGTCGGGGTATGGAATGATGGTTCTAGAAGTTATTTTAGTAGTCCTCACCATTTTTGTGAAATAATGTATCAATAATTGTGATGAGGACTTATTTGAGTGTGGATATTGTCTAGATGACAATATTTGTATTTAAACTCACAGTTCTTATGTTGTAACAGTAAAGATGTAGTTGTTTCTGTACCATGTATTTTGGCGACTCAGAATGGGTGTTGTATACCTATTTTGGGGGCGTCACAGTTGGTATCAGAGCTTAGGGATATGATCTCTGGCGGAGATCGGAGAATAGAACTAGGAGGGGAGAGACGACAAAATCCTTCGCTAGTGTGTCCTACCTAAGCTTATTTATTGGTCAGTCATAATATAGGGGTATTATGTGATTTGTTAATTTATTTAATTAACCCTTATTTTATGGCAGTATTTGAGAATGTCGACTGAGAATGTTAACAGTGGAGTAAATGAGACCGTGGAGACACCGGTGCTTACCAACGAGGAAAACGTGCAACAGGCTGGCAATGTTCCTCCTGTGAACAACACCAATGAGCAGATGATGAACGATGGAATGTTAAGAAGTTTTTTGCAATTCATGTAAAACCAGACGAGGGAGACTCGTGTTCAAAATATAGGGGAAAATGATAGCAATTCACGGTTTGTAACAGCCAAACAGTTCAAAGAATTGGGACCATTAGAATTTAAGGGAAAGCCAGATCCGATCATGGCGGAAACGTGGGTCAAGAAAATTACCAAGATATTCGATGTCTTGGGATGCACGGAAGAACAGAAGGTTCCATTCGCCACCTTTATGTTTCGTGGCGAGGCAGACTACTGGTGGGAGTCTGTGAAGCGTACCCATCCAGCCGCACTCAGCATGTCTTGGGAGACATTTCAGAAACTGTTCAATGATAAGTACTTTCCTGAAAGTATTCGTCATATGAAGGAGGTAGAGTTTATTAGACTAGAGCAGAATAATATGACGGTATCTCAGTACGAGGCGAAGTTTGCAGAGTTTTCCAGGTTTGCACCTCATTTGGTGGAGAATGAGGAACGTATGACGAGGTTGTTTCTGAGAGGTTTGAAACCCGGCATACGTCAATATCTCATTTCTCATAAATTTTCTCTCTATTCAGATGTTGTCAACAGGGCTCAATTATTAGAGCGAGATAACGAGTACGGTCAACTGAGGGACCACAACCAGGATCATATCGGTGACAACAGTCATCAGAACAATGATAACCAGCGGAGAAAGAAAAATACAGACAAGAACGGCAACCACTATGGTGGTAATCGTGGCTATGAAAATAGAAGAAGCGAGTCGGGAGGAGATTTTAAAAAGAGGAGATTCAACAATGACAATACGAAGACGTCAGTACCAGCAACAACTGGTTCCAAGGGAGGAGAATGACCACCGGTTATATGCTATAAGTGCAGAAAACCACCGGTTATATGCTATAAGTGCGGAAAAGAAGGACATATCAGCCCAAACTGCCCACAACAGTTTAAGGTATGTTATAATTATGGAAAGGAAGGACATATCGCTCGAGATTGCACTGTAGCAAAACCAAGTCCAGCGGGGATGGTGACTCAAAAAGTTGCCCCAGAAAAGATAAAGTCAACGGTTCCTGGAAGAGCGTTTGTCGTGACTGGTCAACATGCGAGGAACCCAAACGAGGTGATCACGGGTAAGCTAATCATAAATTCATGTAAAGTTTATACCTTATTAGATACCGGTTCTACCCATTCTTTTATCTCTCCTGCTTGTGCTCAACGTTTAAACTTGACTCCGGAGAAGTTAGACTTTGATTTATCTGTGGAAACTCCGTTAGGAGAAACTTTCATCACATCCACTGTTTATAAATCTTGTTTGATCCAAGTTGGCACCATCACATTACCTGTTGACCTTATCTCTTTAAAGATACTTGCTTTTGATGTGATTTTAGGGATTGATTGGTTAACTACTCATCATGCCAAAATTGATTGTTTTCGTAAGGTTGTTAGTTTTCATATTCCTAACCAACCTGTTGTACGAATTCAAGCAACTAAGCCATTAAAATCAATCACTGTTATATCAAGCATAAAGCCATTCGTTTATTAAAAAACGGATGTCATGCTTTCTTAGCCCATGTTATGGATTTGAATAAAGATACGTCAAATTTGAATAATATTCCTGTTGTTATTGACTTTCCTGACGTATTTCCTGAAGAACTTCCCGGTCTACCCCCGGAACGTGAAATTGAATTCTTTATTGATCTTGAACCTGGTACAAAGCCCATTTCTAAAACCCCATATCGAATGGCTCCTATTGAACTTCAGGAGTTAAAGGTCCAACTACAAGAATTGTTGGACATCGGTTTCATTCGTCCTAATACATCTCCTTGGGGTGCTCCTGTTTTATTTGTAAAGAAGAAAGATGGGAGTATGCGACTTTGTATTGATTACCGAGAGTTAAACCATGTCACTATTAAGAATAGGTATCCGCTACCTCGTATTGATGACCTGTTTGACCAGTTACAAAGAGTACAATTCTTTTCAAAGATCGATCTTCGTTCTGGATATCATCAGCCGAAGGTTAAAACTGAGGATATTCCAAAGACTGCCTTCAGAACTCGGTACGGGCATTATGAATTCCTAGTCATGTCTTTTGGATTGACTAATGCTCCTGCGGCTTTCATGGATATGATGAACCAAGTATTCAAGGATTATTTGGATCAGTTCGTTGTTGTCTTTATTGATGACATCCTCATATATTCCAAAAGCCGTGAAGATCATGAGCATCATTTAAAGCTGGTACTCCAAAGGCTGCGTGAAAACAAGTTATATGCTAAGTTGAAGAAATGCGAGTTTTGGCTTGAGGAAGTGGCATTCCTAGGGCACGTGGTGTCAAAACATAGAGTATCTGTTGACCCAGTGAAGATTGAAGCAATACAAAGTTGGGAGCAACCAAAGACGGTGACTGAAGTACGTAGCTTTCTGGGCTTAGCTGGTTATTATCGGAGATTCGTATGGAGCGAGGAATGGGAGAAGAGTTTTCAAGAGCTTAAGAGGAGACTCGTTTCGGCACCTGTTTTGACCATACCATCTGGTTCGGATGGATTTGTTATCTACAGCGATGCTTCAGGCAAAGGGCTAGGATGTGTTTTGATGTAACGTGGAAAAGTTATAGCCTATGCCTCGCGACAACTTAAAGAATATGAGAGAAATTATCCTACTCATGATCTAGAGTTGGCAGCAGTCGTTTTCGCGCTAAAGATCTGGAGGCACTATCTATATGGGGAGAAAGTGGAGATTTATTCAGACCAGAAAAGCCTCAAATATTTCTTCACTCAAAAAGAACTCAACATGCGGCAACGACGTTGGCTCGAGCTGTTGAAAGATTACGACCACACTATTTAATACCATCCTGGAAAAGCAAACGTGGTAGCTGACGCGTTGAGCAGAAGATCTTATGCAGGAACGAGTGCGATGATGTCAAGTATACGCATAGAACCAACTTTAATTGATAAAGTTAAAGTTGCTCAAACCACAGACCCGGAGCTGATGCGTATGAAGAAGAAAGTGCAAGAAGGTGCTATTCCAGAAGCAAGAATCGATGAAGAAGGAATACTTCGAGTCCACTCCAGACTTTGTGTTCCTAACGATTCTGATTTGAAGTACAAGATCATGATGGAAGCACACAATACACCATTTGCAATCCATCCTGAAAGTACCAAAATGTATCGTGATCTTCGACATACATTTTGGTGGAATAATATGAAGAGAGAGATTACAAAGTTTATCTCGAGGTGTTTAACTTGTCAACGTGTAAAGGTGGAACATCAAGTGCCAAAGGGTCCATTGATACCACTTGAGATTCCGAAATGGAAGTGGGAACACATTACCATGGATTTCGTTACGGGTCTTCCCACGGTTTCTCAAGGCATAAATGCTATTTGGGTTATTGTTGATAGATTAACTAAGTCTGCTCATTTCTTGCCGATACGGGAGACTTATTCTCTTGAACGTCTTGCTCGTATATACGTAGATGAGATTGTGAGACTGCATGGCATGCCAGTATCCATAGTTTCGGATCGTGACCCAAGATTTACTTCAAGATTTTGGGTTAGCTTGCAAAAAGCTATGGGCACAGATTTACGATTTAGTTCGGCATACCATCCTCAAACGGACGGACAACCAGAGAGGACTATTCAAACCCTTGAAGATCTATTAAGACTTTGTGTCCTAGATTTTAAAGGGAGTTGGGATAAGTACCTACCATTAGTGGAATTCTCCTACAATAACAGTTATCAGGCAAGTATAGGTGTGGCCCCATTTGAAGCATTATATGGACGAAAGTGTCGCTCTCCAGTATGTTGGGATGAGGTGGGAGAAGCAACGTTGCTAGGACCAGAGTTGGTACGAATGACTACAGAGAAGATCCAAACGATTCGACAACGTATACAAACGGCACAGGATCGACAAAAGAGTTATGCGGATCTTCATCGAAAGGACGTGGAATTTGACATTGGGGATCATGTATTATTGCGTGTGGCTCCATGGAAAGGAGTTACAAGATTTGAAAAGAGAGGAAAGCTCAATCCACGATTTATTGGTCCATTTCAGATTCTTGACCGAATAGGAAATGTGGCCTATAGACTCGCGTTACCTCCAAGTATGTCTCGTGTTCATAATGTTTTTCATATATCTATGTTACGTAAATATGTGAAAGACCCAGACCACGTTATTGAGTTAAAACCGGACGAGATAGCTGAAGACTTAACGTACGAGGAGGTACCTGTCAAGATTTTAGATAGAAAGGAGCATATCATACGCACGAAGGTCATACCACAAGTAAAAGTTTTGTGGAGAAACCATGCTATTGAGGAAATGACCTGGGAGTTAGAAAAGGAAATGAAAGCGAGGTATCCTCATCTTTTCGAAACACCAGGTACGTACGTCAATTTCGAGGACGAAATTTCATAAGGAGGGGAGGTTGTAAGACCCCAAATTATTATTAAATAAAATTTAAATTCCCTCTATTTATTATTTTGAAATAGTAAGGGTTAAATTGATTAACGAGGTTAGTTATGGGTAAAATGTGCAAATATTTCAAATAAGCAGGTGGTTATAAAATATTTATTGTTGTCGGGGAATATTCGTTTGGTCGTGAAATATTCTTTCTGTCGTGGAATATTCGTTTGGTCGTAGAATATTCTTTCTGTCGGGGAATATTCGTACGACGGCGCAGTCTTTTGTGGGCCCCATAACGGAAAGCGATTGGATGAAGAAAACGACAAGTATAAGTTGTTTATAAATAACGGCGTAGTTGTTACCGTTAATACTGTTGGAATACCCGGTGGTTAAAACACAGTAATACGCGTTGTTGCACAGTAGCACACTGTATTGCACCAATTATTGATTCTTACGTAAGAAGGCACTACTCAATAATGGTTACAGTAATTACTGTTCAGTATTTTATTTTATTGATTCAATAATTGCTGCGTTGATATTTTATATTACTGTTGTTTCAATAATTGTCACTACACAGTATTTCCCATTATCAGATCAATAATTCATATTATTTGAATAATATTATTAGATAATATTATTGGCAATGTCTAGAAAGTTCTGTCTAAGGAGAGGTTTGGTCATCTAATTGCGCGCCAGTAAGGAGAAATCCTTATTGGAAAGCCCCCTCTTTTCTGGGAATTACCTGGTTGCCAGTACTGTGATTCTATAATATTATTTGTGAATAATTAATTATTGATTTATATGATGAGGAAAATATTAATTTTATGTGGATATAGATGGAGAAAATTTTTAAGTGATAATTATTAAAAAAATGATATTTTATCTTTTCTGATAAAATAATTTATTTAATAATATAATAATGGTGATAGTTTTACAATAAATGTGGGATATATGAGTATATGAGGAGGAAGAGTATTTTTTTTTATATTAAATGATTAACACATGTTTTGTGTGTCGGTAGACCCCATTTCTTAACTGAAATTTGATTATAGCTTGTAAAAGCGTCCGTTTATGGATTTCGGTCAACTTCTGTTTGGAATTTAGAAAAACTTTCTTCTGCAAAGTAGTAGAGAATTGAATTTCCTATAAAAAGTTCTGAGATTTGAATTTTCTGATAAAAGGGTTATTTTCTATGAATTATTAAAGTTTTGGAAAATAAAATGATTTTTATTAATTATGGGTGGGACCCACTTGTATTCTAACACATGTGGGCTGCTAATTTGGGTCAAGGATGGCTGGTGGCTGAATTGGCATGCGTAGAAATGAGTTTTGTAATTATAATATTTTATTATTTAGTCTCCTTTGGCGTTCTAGCATTTTCCTATAAATAGGTGCTTAAGTTAGAATTGAAAATCACACCAGAAACAAGTTTTCTCTCTTTCTCTCTCTAGATTATTGAGTGTATTTTGTGAGTATTTAGATACTTTGAGAGTTTCTATTCATCAGAGCAAATTTCTTTCAGCCTTATACCGGTATTCCGACCAGAAGTACTGTCTTTACGAGGTAAGGGATGTTATTTTATTCGAAAATGATATTATTTCTTCAATATCATTATGCCGAAATATTAGTTGGAAATTTTTATCAAATTTAGAACTTTTTACGTCAGGGTTACTATTCACGAGTTACTATTCACGAGTTACTATTCACCGAAAATAAAATTTTCTTCTTTTCGTCCAAAATATCTATTCTGGGTACTAGCTATGATTGTATCCATGTTTTGATTATTCTTGAATTTTACTTCACTATAAATAATTATAAGGTATTTTTGGACATGGATAAATCGAAATACGAATCCTTAATATTTGTTATTTTGTTTCACTGGATTCGTTTTCTTTAAGATATTTTTTCATCATCCTCAGTCCTAAATGATGATATTACTGAATATCTTTGGCCTGTAGAGTAAAGATGAATGATTAACTAATGAATATCTTTGGCCCGTAGTGCAAAGATGAACAGGTGTTGAGATGAACATGACCGACTGGTGATACAAATGAATATCTTTGGCCTGTAGTGCAAAGATGAATATTTGATTAAAGATGGTTATTGATTGTTGTTACAGGGATAAAATATTGATGATGGACTTTTAAATCTTAGAAGATAGTAGAACTCATTCTCTACTTGACTCTTCTAATGGTTTGCTGTTTCCGCTGCAGTTATTGATTTAAAACTTGTTGTCTATTGTATTCTATTAGATTTTTTCCTGTTGAAGACTAACGATAATTTGTTCTGTATTATTTTAGTCATAATGTTCTTTACTGGGCTAGTTGAGCTCACCCTTTTCCTTTTTGTTCCATTTTTCTCAGGAGGCGAGAATGTAGCGAGTACTAGTCGGGGTATGGAATGATGGTTCTAGAAGTTATTTTAGTAGTCCTCACCATTTTTGTGAAATAATGTATCAATAATTGTGATGAGGACTTATTTGAGTGTGGATATTGTCTAGATGACAATATTTGTATTTAAACTCACAGTTCTTATTTGTATTTAAACTCACAGTTCTTATGTTGTAACAGTAAAGATGTAGTTGTTTCTGTACCATGTATTTTGGCGACTCAGAATGGGTGTTGTATACCTATTTTGGGGGAGTCACAATACTATTATAATGTAATATTATAATAATATATTTGAACGAATATTTTATCATAGAAGATAACTGTGATTCCATAGAAAAATATGCCAAATTTTCAACAAATGTTTCATGCTAAATTTCTTTATTTAGATCAAAATTGAACCAATATCCTGCACATAATAATTATTCACAATTAATAGTATAAGCTCATAATATTAATAACCAGATCATTTCCAGGAAATAGGGGGCTTTCCGATAAGGATTTATCCTTATTGGCGCGCAATTATATAACATAACCCCTTTCCTCGATAAAACTTTCTAGATATTACCAACTAATAATATTATTCAAATAATATAAAATATTGTGCAAATATTACTGTAATAATTATTGAATCAATGATATGAGATACTATACAGCAACTACTGTGGCAATTATTGAATACTGAGTAACTTCTTACGTAAAGAATCAATCATCAGAGATAATGTGCAATACTGTGTGCTACTTTACATCCATGCGTATTACTGTTCTTTTATCACCGGGTATTTCAACAGTTAACGGTAAATGTTTTGCTGTTATTTTTTATAAAAAGGTTATTTTTGTCGCTTTTTATATCCGACATTTAATTCGTTATGTGGTTCACTAATGATTGCGCGGTCGTATGAATATTTCCCGACAAAAAACAATATTTTCCGACCAAACGAATATTTTATTACAATTTACTTACTTTGCAAAATTTGCACATATCTCTTATAACTATAGCATTATATCAAATCAATACCTTATTATTCAAAATAATATTTAGAGAAAAAAATTAAATCTTTATTCATAAAAAGTTGGGGTCTTTCAATTATTCTCTCTTGATTAAGAGTAATTGCACATTAATAGTAATTGAAAAATTATTTATAATAACAGTATTTAACAAATAATTTTTGTAACGATCCAGTTCTATGTATTTCAAAAATACATCAATACACTCGGTTAAAATCTTCACTTTACATGACTAAGACAAATCATCCAATCAAGTGTATTACAATTTACTAAAATAGTTTGTCCATTTTCATCTAAGATTGAGAACAATATATTTCTTTAATTATACATAACATATAATTTATGTCTTCTGTAGATGACACTCCTTCATATACATAAATTATAAAATGTACAAGTATGGACAAAATTTATGACAAATTTAATTATGCAAAATAAAATAAAATTTTATTATTAAAATAATAAAATAAATATCAACATTGAGTTTTTCTGGGCTTAAAACCTTACAGCTTCAATATAGGTTTATCTTCTTTTTTCTTAACAATTGAAGAAGATGAAGAAAAAACATTCAAAAATTTACTTTATATTAATTTCAGATATGGATGATAGTAGTTGGAAGAAGAAGATGAAGAAAGAACATTAAAAAATATATTCCTTTTACTTTCAGATATAGATGATAGTAGTCGAAAGAAGAATATGAAAAAAATTCAAATCAATAATTTATTATCATAATAGTAGTCGGGTTGGGTCAGATATTTGGGTGGGTAATTTTGTTTTAATGGACGAGTTATAGATGATGTGTAAAAAAATTGTTAAAAGAACTTTCGAGCTAGGATTTTATGCATATATGGCAGTGTTATGTCAAACTTCTGTTAAAAATTTAATGATCAGGATGAAAACTCAAATTTATGTAAGAAAACAAAAGTTAAGTTAGTTGACTGTAAAAAAAGTATAGTTAGACATAGAGGTGTAAACGGATACAAACGGATTCGGATACAGTAGTATCTGTATCTGTTTATTTGCATCCCCTTTAAATCGTATACGGATAATATCCGCTTTTTTTCGAATATGAATGCGGACGAATACGAATTTTCTAGTTACCATTTACAACCCTAGCTATAACTAGAATAAAAAAACAATGAGTTTTAAAATATAGTTTATTAATGAATGATGTTAATTTATTTATTTTTAATAAATATTTAAATACAATAATCAATATTTGAAATTACAATTTAAATAAGTTTTCATCATTTTTGAAATCCTAAATTTCAAAATAAATGCTCTAATTATTAATGTTTAGATGTCCATTTTATGTATGTTGAGTAATACTGTAGTATGTATGAATATTTATAATTTATAATTTATAATTAAATTCAAAAGTTTACATTGAATATTTAATTATTTTTTCTCAAATACTTGATTAAAAATTTAATAATATGTTTATGGGAACTTTTATTTATAATTTATCCTCAATACATATATTACAATTTACATAATTATAAAAAGTTTATTTTATTGCATTATATTTATGGAGAGTACTGCTAGTTATAATGTATATATGACAACTGACAACTAGTTAATCTAACTTGATCCAAAATTTACTTAAAACTTACTTTAAATATTTGGACTTCTAATTTTTAAATAATTAGGCAAATGAAAGTGATAAATACTCACTCCACCCGAAAATTCATAAACGTGAATTAATTATTCAACCCCCTTCTAAATTAATTCTAAATTAATTCGGACTTAACACATTAATATATTGATCATTGTTCCCAGCTCCCAACATTAGAAGTAAGTTTTGAAAGTACAAAACTTATAGCAAGCTAATAACTATAAATTTGTTCTTCTAGTATATAAATTTCTTGGTAAATGATACATTTTAGATATTACAACTTTATAATAGTAAAAATCTATTAACTATACTTAAATCAATTTATTTCAGTTTATTAATATTTGAATAAAAATGTTATTTCCTACTTTTTAGAAGTGAAATGATATATTTTTAAAATAATTTTCGTATGATAGTTAAAACTAATTATTATATAAATAATGCCACTTTAAAAAAATTATTTTACTTATTTTATAATAATTAATATATATAAGTTATTTGGATACGAATTTTGGATACGGATCCGAATCCGGATATCCGCTATCTGTCAAATATATTTACGATCGGATGTTAAACGAATACGAATACGCCTATATTCGTATTCATATCCGTTTATTTACATACCTTTAAACCGAATACGGATATATCCATTTTTTTCTAATACGAATAATATCTGGATTTTTTTCGAATACGGATGCAGACGAATACGAATTTTTCGGTTACCATTTACCGCCCTAATTAGACATTAGTAAGTTGACATGAAGTGTAGTGAGTTAAAAAGCATTTAACCCTTTTGTGGGTCTCTGTCTTAATCTTTTTTAACCTTAAAATTGCTATAATTAACCCTTAGTTTTATTTATTTTATTAATTGTTTACTAAAAACATAAAAATAATTGGCAACTTTTCTAGCGATAATACTTTGGTGACAAAAAGTTGGTTACAAAAAGAGAATACAAAATGATGTTGATAATGATTATTAGTTAATTATAACAATTAGACTCGCTCATGTATGATAGAATATCCACTAATTATAATTTCACGTATCATTTTGTATTTAGTTTTTTATAATTATCTTTTATCACCATAGCATTATTCATTTCGACTTTACTCCTATTTTCAAAAATAAGCTAAATTTAAGTTGCAAGTACTTGTCTTAATAACAAACTCAATACTATTGTACACCTAAAATTCATGAATGTTGCTTCGTTCAATAATCCTAGGGGGACTGGGAACTTCTAACTGGTCTAGCGACCGGTCCAAAAATTTATCTATTTTTGCTTTGACTACAAAAAAATGTATATTATAATTCTTTCAACTAAAATTTTTACAGAATTCAGTGATTTAAGTGTAATTTGGATATATATAAAATAAAAAAATCACTTAATTTATTTATTTTTACAGAATCCACTATTTTTTATATGTATCCAAATTAAACCTAAATCACTGGATTCTGTAAAAATTTCAGTTGGAATACTTATACTATACATTTTTTTGGAGTCAAAGCAAATAAATAAATAAATTAATTAATTTTTGGACCGGTTGAAACTTCCCAGTCCCCCTAGAAGGATTGTGTGTCTTTTCACTAATTTGTTCAAACAGTACATAATGAGTAATAGTGGGTTGATGTATACGTGTTGTTTGTATAAATTATGTGGAGTAAAATAGTTTTTTTTATAAAATTTAAAGAAGTAAGTAGAAAGATATAAAAAAAGTATATTAAAAAAGACAAAATAGTAATATATTTAAAATTGTAGGAGAAAAAGAGTAAAAAAAATGTGACACAAAATTATCAAACTTGTGGAGGAAGATAAATATATTCTTAAAAATTTGGAAATCCCTTCTTTAAAAGGCATGGAATAAATATATAGTAGTAATTGGCTGTGCCTGAAGGCACGACGACATTAGACTAAATTACAAATCTTACCCTCTTATTTGTCATGTTTTTGCTAAACTGTTCCCCAAACTTTTTTTTAGCATAACTGTGACGCCCCCAAAATAGGTATACAACACCCATTCTGAGTCGTCAAATACATGGTACATAAAACAACTACAACTTTATTACAACAATTGTCGTGCAAAATACAACAACACATATGCTGTGAGTTTGGATACAAATATATACCAAATGTGACATTGGACACCATCATGTATCAGCACTTCACAAAGGTACCTTACATAAAGGTATAGTCAAAAACTGTTCTAGAAATTAGAATCTTTGGGAAGTGCTCAAGGAAACCTTCGTACATGGGAGGCCACGCGTCTAGGTTATGATAGATATCATATGGCCACAGAATTATCCTTGGTTAACCCAATAGACCCCAAAGAAAAACGAGAAGATTACTATCATATTCTTCCCAATGGTGAGTCTTCTCTTGACTTATCATTATCTCCACTGTCTCTAATTGAGAATTATACTTCAAACAAACACCAAGATTATATAGGTAGTGCCCATAGATATACTCAGCAAGTGGATGAGCACAACCCTGTCCTATGATGACACGAGGTTGTATGTCATTAGACATCTTGTATGATAGTGACAAAACACCCTTCCAACGTTGGGTTCGCCTCACCCTATTTTCTTCACCAAATATAACTACTAAATGATGACCACCGTTCTATTCCCTTGTTACCCCCGCTCGACCCAGCTACACTCTTATTACCTGAAAGGAATTGTGAAGCAAAAGGGTGAGCACAACTAGCTCAGTAAAGAATATCATGACTAAAGATAATTAAATTATCAATAGCCTTCATCAATAATAAATCAGAGATTTAGAACATATGGTAAATGATAAAAATTTCAACCATAGTTGCAGCGGAACGAGCAATCCATTAGAAGAGTCAAATAGACAATAAAGTCTACTATCTTCTCCATGTTAAAAATCCACCAACAATATTTTATCCATGTAACATCACTCAACAGTTCCTTTTCACAATCATATGAATAACTCATAATCATAATTGTGACTATAAATTTTTCTTCGCACCCAGGACGAAGAATATTTTCATCACCTGTCTTTACCTGAAACATCAAAGATCATGGTTATACCAAATCACAATTCCTGTTCATAATCATACTAATAACTTCATCTTTGCACTATGGGCCAAAGATATTCATCAACAAGTCATCTTTGCACTACAGGCCAAAGATATTCATCAACAGTTCATCTTTGCATTACTGGCCAAAGATATTCATCTACAATTCATCTTTACACTACAGGCCAAAGATATTCCTCAACAATTAATATTTGCACTACAGGCCAAATATATTCATATCTCAAAGAAATATATAATCATTTCAGAATTTATATACACCATAATTATAACCATGTTAATCAATTCATCTTTACACTTAAGCTAAAGATATTCAATTGTAAATTCAATGGTCATGATCATACCAGTCACAATTCAACTTTGCACTACAGGCCAAAGAGAACCCTAGTCATGATCATACCAATAATCTACCCATCTTTACACTCCAGTGAAAGAGAAATTCAACATCAGGGTTATAAAAATGTTATATATGATAATAAAATCAATATAATCAACATATAGATTTAATCTCAAGAGTAATATTCATAAATCAACTATAATTTGGTTAGTAAAAGAAACCAATTTTGTCGTGAATAGTAACTCATGAATAGTAGCTCGTGAATAGTAACTCATGAATAGTAACACCGACTCAAAAAGGTAGAAATTCTACAATAAAATCCATACCAATATTTCGGTATAATGATATTGAAAGAATAACATTACTTAAATTTATAAACAATTTATTTTAATTGTTTACACTTTACTAATTAATGCATTTAATCATCATAAAATGCCAACTCTTACAATTTCATCATCAATAACCAAAACCTTCATCAAAAATCTGCATATACCTCATATAGGATTCTCAAGCCATAAAATCCTATTTTCCAATTTTCTTTCTTCACAAAACATATTTAATTCATTTACTCATAACTAGACTATTTTCATGAAAAATACCAAATCAGTTCCAAAAATATTTCTTTTCTGGGATTTAGCATAACATAGTCCCATAGTGAACATATATTTTTCTCAGAATTTTTAAAAGTCATTTACTATTTTTCATATGGCCAAAACAGCCGAATATTTAGACATTTATCAAAAATTATACTTTTGTCCAAAAATTCTGAAATTAACAGAGTTTACTTCCATCATATACATGTACTCCCAATAAAAATTTTATCAATTTTGGAGTTAACCACAAGAAATTATAAGCAGTTACTTTTAAAATAGTCTTTTCTCATAAAATTCATAACTCTCAATCTATACATCCAAAAATCACCATTTTTGGATACAATCAATAAAACTCATCAAAATATCATTTCAAATTTTTCCAGAATTTTTGAAGTTCAGAAAAATTACGAAACTGAAAAACATAACAACCCTTAAAATCTCTTACTATCCCTTACTATCCCTTACCTCAAAAGAGCAGTACTTCTGATCGGTATAAGGCTGAAGAAAACTTGCACTGAATAGTAACTCTCAAAGTATCTAAATACTCACAAAATATGCTTCATAATATAGAGAGAGAAAGAGAGAAAGCTTATGTTTCTGGTGTGATTTTCAATTCTAACTTAGCCCTCTATTTATAGGAAACTTTTGGTAGGTTTGACCTGCAACCTGATGGCTTTACCTGCTACTATTCCCACCTACCACATTTGAAATATAATTCAGCACATTTCTTCACCAACCACAAGTGGGGCCCACCAATTCTAGAATTTTCCACCAAAATGATAAACTCTGAAAATTCAACAATTTCTGAACCAGCCATCTCGTAAAATTCATAATAAATCATACGTTCATTTTTAACGGTTCAAAATTTGTGGACATATACTCAACTTATATATGTATAACATATCCAAAAATTACCACGATCCAACGGTCGGATTAAAAATTATAACACCCGCAATATTTCTCAAAAAACCCTGATTTTTAATACCTCCATTCCGACAAAAATACGGATAAAAATCTCAACATTAACTCCTTCATTTTTAACCACAAAAATATATCCCTCGTTTATATCCACATAAAATAAATATTTTCTTATCATATAAATCAATAATTAATTATTCCCAAATAATATTACAGAATCACATTTATGACAACCAGGCCGTTCCCAGGAAAGAGGGGGCTTTCCAATAAGGATTTCTCCTTACTAGCGCGCAATTAGATGACCAAACCTCTCCTTAGACAGAACTTTCTAGACATTGCCAATAATGCTATCTAATAATATTATTCAAATAATATGAATTATTGATCTGATAATAGAAAATACTGTGCAGCAATAATTATTGAAACAACAATAATATAAAATATCAACGCAGCAATTATTGAATCAATAAAATAAAATATTGAACAGTAACTACTGTAATAATTATTGAGTAGTGCCTTCTTACGTAAGAATCAATAATTTCAAAAATACTGTGCAATACCGTGTGCTACTGTGCAATAACGCGTATTACTGTATTTTAACCACCGGGTATTTCAACAGTATTAACAGTAACAACTACGTCGTTATTTGTAAAAACTCAAATTTGTCGTTTTCTTCACCCGACAGTTATTCGTTATGGGGCCCACAAATAGCTGCGCCGTCGTACGAATATTCCCCGACAGAAAGAATATTCCACGACCAAACGAATATTCCCCGACAACAATGATTATTTTATAACCACTTGCTTATTTTGAAAAAAAAATCATATTTCACTCATAACTTTAACTTTTTATCAATTTAACCATTTACTGAATTGTAATTATAAGAAAAATTGAATACTTTTATTTCATAAAATTCGGGGTCTTACAATAACTGTTTCTCATAGATGCGTTAGTCATGCAAAAGTGTTCCTCCAATGTTCCCTAAATTTTTTTTAGCACAACTGTTCCTCATAGATGCCTTATTCATGCAAATATGTTTCTCAAATTTTTTTCACCTATTAAAAATTAATTTTCTCTCTCCTCTCTCCTCTCTCCTCTCTCTCTCATTTTTTTTAAAATTTATGTAAAAAGTATACTCTTTTTCTTCTTTTTATTTATTTATTTCTATATTGACATTTTGAATTCAGTATGAAATATTTCTAATGTTGCAAATAATGTAGAAAAAGTCCTCATTGGCCCGTAATGCATTGATGGATAGTTTTTGGTATGATTATAGCTATGGATTCTCTTTGGCCAAGGGTGCAAAGATGAATTGTTTTATGGCATGATCAGGACCGTTGATAAAAACACGATTATCTTTGGCCCGTAGTACATGGATAATTTGTGGTTATGATACTAAAGAATATCCTTAGCCTGTAGTGCAGGGATAATTTAATGATGTGGATTATTTATTGAGCTGAGTCTCAGAGATAAAAGTGATGAAAAACCTTTTAAACCATAAAAGATAGTAGATTTTATTCTCTACTTGACTCTTTTAATGGATTGATTGTTCCGCTGCAGTTAAACTTGATGTCTATTGTATTTTATCAGTTTAACATTGTTGAAGACTAATGATAATTTATTCTGCATTATCTTAGTCATAATATTTTTTACTGGGCTAGTTGAGCTCACCCTTTCTTTCACTGTTTTCTTCAGGAAATGAAAACGTAGTCGGGACTAGTCGGGGAACGGAGTGACGGTCCAGATGATAGTATTAGTAGTCCTAACTATTCTGTTAAATAGTGTGACAATAAATATAATGAGGACTTATTTTAAGAGTGGATATTGTCTAAAAGACATTATTTGTATTAAAACTCACAGCTCTCTTGTTATATATTAAAGATTGTATTTGTATTCTGTACCATGTATTTGGCGACTCAGAATAGGTGATGTATATCTATTTTGGGGGGCGTCATAGTTGGTATCAGAGCTTAGGAATATGATCCCTGACTGAGATGTGAGATAAGAACTAGGAGGGGAGAGACGGAAAATTCCTTCGCTAGTATGACCTACCTAAGTTTACTTGTTATTTAATTGGTCGGTCAGAGTATAGAGATAATATGTGATATGTTAATTAACCCTTGTTTTGTGGCAGTATTTGAAAATGGCATATGAAAATGTTGAGATAAGCAATGAAGCACAGGAGACCGTTGAATCTCCACAGATCAATAATCAGGACAATGTGCAACATGATGGCGATAATCCTCTTGTAAACAACAACACTGATCAAATGAAGAACGACGGTACGTTTAGGAGCTTTTTAGAATTCATGCAACATCAAACGAGAGAGTCTCCTGTTCATAATACAGGTGGAAACAATGCCAGCCCACGATTGGTCACCGCTAAGCAGTTTAAGGATCTGGGACCACCGGAGTTTTTGGGAAAGCCAGAACCACTTAAGGCAGAGACATAGTTAAAGCAGATCACCAAGATATTTGATGTCTTGGGATGCTCAGAGGAGCAAAAGGTTCCCTTTACCACCTTTATGTTGCGTGAAGAGGCAGATTACTGGTGAAAATCTGTAAAACGTACCCAGCCTGACGCACTAAAGATGTCTTGGGAGAAGTTCCAAGAGCTGTTCAATGACAAGTATTTTCTCGAAAGCATTCGTCACATGAAGGAGGTGGAATTTATCAAGTTGGAGCAAAACAACATGACCGTGTCGCAGTACGAAGCCAAGTTTGCCGAGTTGTCCCGATTTGCATCCCATTTGGTTGATAATGAGGAGAGAATGACGCAAATGTTTCTAAGAGGTTTGAAACCTGAGATACGTCAATATCTTATCTCTTATAAACTGTGTTTGTATTCAGATGTTGTTAATAGGGCTCAGTTATTGGAGCGCGATAACTAGTCAACCCAACCAAAAGAGAGCAGCCGACAAAATGATAATACCGGTGATAACAGTCATCAAAGAGGTGACAATAAGCATGGAGGGAATCAACATGCCAAAAATGGTAACCACTTCGGTGGTAATCATGTCCAAAATAATAAGAATGAACATTTCAAGAAGAGAAAGTTCAACAATGACGTGAAGACGTCGGCACCAGCACTCGTTTCAAAGGAAGAAGAACGATCACCGGTCGTATGTTTCAAGTGCGACAGGAAGGACACATCCGTCCAAACTGTACGCAACAATCCAAAGCGTGTTTTAATTGCAGAAGAGAAGGTCACCTAGCTCGATTTTATTGTATTGTGAAGTCAAGTCCAGCTGGGATAGTGATGCCAAAGGATGTCCCAGACAAGCCAAAGCCGGTAGTTTAAGAGAGAGCATTTTTTTTCCGTGACGAGGAACCTGAATAAAATTATCACGGGTATGTTAGTCATAAACTCTTTTGAAGTCTATACCGTGTTAGATACCGGTTCTACTCACTCTTTTATTTCACCTAGTTGTGTTCAATGTTTGAACTTAACTCCGGAGAAGTTAGACTTTAATTTATATGTTAAAAATTCGTTGGGAGAAACCTTCGTTACCTCCACTATTTATAAATCTTGTTTGATTCAAATCAACAGTTTCACGTTACATGTCAATCGTATCTCTTTGAAAATACTTGCCTTTGATGAGATTTTAGGAATCGATTGGTTAACTATTCATCATATTTTTTTTGTAAGGTTGTTAGCTTTCATACTCCTAACCAACCTGTTATGCGAATTCAAAGTAACCAAATTACTAAAGTCAATCATTGTCATATCAAGCCATAAGTAAATAGCCCTGAGCCTTTATCTGATGACTTTCTTGTCTGGAATGCACCGAAGCCAGACTTTCTGTAGGCGACGTCGTGAATGACGATGACAAGTTTGATAGGTATCAATGTGACGTGCTATCCAAGTCTTGGATGAGGGTCACAGTTTTGAACGATATTTCTATTGTTAATAAATTTTCTGACGTATTCTTGAAAACTTCTTAGCCTACCCTAGAGCGTGAAATTGAATTTTGTATTGACCCCAGTACAAAACCCATTTCTTAAACCCTCAAATATTTCTTCAACTAAAACGAACGTATTATGCGCTAAAGACATTGGCTCGAGCTGTTGAAGATTACGATCGTACCATTCAATATCATCGTGGAAGTGAGAACGTGGTAGCTGATGCATTGAGTAGAAGATTGTATGCGAGTGAGATGTTGTTAACACAAAGACCCATTTCGTATAACTTACAAATGATGACTCTAGGGACCCACGTGAAGATAACGAATATACGATTAGAATCTACTTTAATCGATAAAGTTAAAGCCGCTCAAGCTACATACTTAGAGTTGATAAATGTGAAGAAGAAGGTCAAGAGGGCGTTATTCTAGAAGCAAGAATCGATGAAGAGAGGAAGTCTCAACCCTCGATTTAATTGACCCATTTGAAATCCTCGATCGAGTAGGAACTATGGCTTATAGAATCGTTTTACCGCTAAGTATGTCGCGTGTTCATAACATTTTTAACGTATCGACGTTACGTAAATATGTGGACGACCCGAACCACATTATTAATTTAGAACCGGACGAGATAGCAGATGATTTAACGTATGAGGAGATACGTGTTAAAATCTTGGATAAGAAGGATTATATTCAACACTCAAAGGTTATACCTCAAGAGTTAGAATCTGAAATGAAGTCAAGGTATCCTCACCTATTCGGTATACTAGGTACGTACGTAAATTTCGAGGGCAAAATTTCATAAGGAGGGGAGATTGTTAAACCCCAAATTTTACGAATAAGATTTAATTTTCTCGAAATAAATTTTTTTTAATATTATGGTGTGGATTTGATATAATGTTGTGACGCCCCTAAGTTCAGGTACATGAAATTCGAACTTAGTGCTTCACGATACCATTTCTATGAGCGGAATAATACTAATAATAATAACAATAATATAGATTATCAAATTTAATTACATATTATCAGAGTTTTAAATCCCAAGTACAAAACCTTCAAACATTCGTTTCATTACATGATAATTAATATATATCATCATTACCCTAATAAAGTCTAGTTATTACAAAAGATAGCCTTATCATTCATTCAGCGACCTTCCCTTTGTTCTTAGAAGAGCCTCCAGGTTGTTCACCTTTAGCTGAAAACATTTAAATTTAAGTAAGGATGAGCATTTGAGTGCCCAGCAAGTAATAACAACAATAACATTTAGCTGAACGAATTAAATATTTTCTTTGAACGATACTCTTACAACGAATCAATAGTTGTAAAGTAAACAAAACCGATAATAAACAATATATCATTTTGATTTCAAATTTTTGAAACTACGTAATGACTATAAATGAGGATCAGTTGACAAACTATGAACATTATTTTCTATTTTTGAAAAGGTTAAACAGAACTTCATCTGTAAACTGTCATTACTTACGGGCACGGGGGGTGATCAGCCCGTTATGCCCTGTATTGATCAATACTACGTTAAAGGACGATATTTTCGTCCAGCATTTCCGTCATAGGCGCATAAAAGTTTCCCATAGTTGGGATGTTCATACCAGTCTTGAATCCAAACCAAAATAATTTAGTTGGATAAAATTTTATCTTGTTCAACAACAACTTTAAATATATGTCTAGCTGGACCAAATAGCTTAGACGACTTTTAATTCAACTTATACATACTGAACACCGATAAGTATGTATCAACATGTGATAAAATATAATGATTATCCAAGTGGGAACACTTGTATAACCATGTTTTAGAAATTATCGATCAGAATATATAGTTTGATCAATAATAACAGAATAAATGAACTTGTACAACAATTATAGTTTAATAACTTACTTATACAGAATCATTGCATAAGTATATACAAAGGTTGAAATATTTGAACAATTAAAATGAACAATTCAGATATTATCTTACGCATATCCGTTGCATAAAGTAAATGCAAAGAGTTAGATACTTGCCTTGTCTGCTGCTTACACAACTTAGATTTATCTTTTCTATCAAGCCCTATCATTAAATAGATCATTTGTTTGATTAGAATAACATATCATATCATATAATACTGCTTATTGCAGTCAGCACATTCCCTAATCACATTGGCACATAGGTTTAACAACCATTGAATCACAAATAATCACTTATCTAATCACATTATCTAAGTTCAGATCAATTTCTGAAACATGTTGGTCTACCGACAGCTTTATCGGGTAATTATCGAGTCTAAGACTCTGTCCTGTAACTCAATATCCGCCATATGACTTATAATAATTTTAAAACATTTATTATGATTTATCATTAATTTCAAGCCTCGGAATCATATTTAAATGATTTAAATACTAATCAATTCTATTATCATTAATATTTTATTAGTATTAAACTATTAATGAAATCATTTCTAAAATATTAAAGTTATTTATAATAACTTGAAATACTTTTAAAGTATTAATATTACCCTTAAATGATTTTTAAAACATTTAAAAATTATTTTTAAATAATTACCGTTAATATTAAGATATTAATGTTCTATTTATCAAAATATTAAAAGTCATTATTCAAAACTTAAAATATTTTTAATTTATTTATATCCTTTTAAATGATTTTTAAATTAATAAAACCATTTATAACCTATTTATTTAATATAATTATTAAATAAATTTAATATCAATAATAATAACTTAATAATCATTAATATTAAATTATTAATGAAATTATTCTTTAAATATTAAAAGTTATGTTCTATAAATTAAAATATCTTTAACCACTTTATTTTCATTTAAAATGATTATTATAATATTAAAATTATTTTAAAACTAAATTATTTAATATAATTATTAAATAACTTTAATATCATTAATAATAATTAATTAATGAAATTTACCTTTAAATATTAAAAGTTATGTTTTATAACTTAAAATATTTTAAATACCTTATTATTATTTAAAATGATTTTTAATATAATAAAACCATTTTTAATTATTTTATTTAATTCATTTAGTAAATTAATTACCATTAATATCAATTTATTAATGAAATTTATCACAAAATATTAAAAGTTATTAAAAATTAACTTAAAATATTTTCTTATATCATAATATAATTTTTAATGATTTTTCCAATATTAAAATCATTTTTAAATAATTTATTTAATATTATAATTAAATAAATTAAA
Organism: Panax notoginseng; assembly: GCA_016801055.1. Lineage (NCBI taxonomy): Eukaryota > Viridiplantae > Streptophyta > Magnoliopsida > Apiales > Araliaceae > Panax > Panax notoginseng. The sequence continues at coordinate 233,126,252 of CM029014.1, forward strand.
TACTTTTAATATTCCAAAAATATTAAATATTTATGAAATATAATAAAAATAATTAAAAACTAATTTTTGGAACTTAAAATAATTTTTAATAATTTATTTTGTATTTTTAATAATTAAAAACTATTTTTTTTTCTATTTATTAATTAATTTCCGGAAATTAATAAGTTGTCTGTCGCTAAAGGCCACCTATAGTGACAAAACTGTCGCTATAGGTGTTCTTCATGTTCTTGAGCCCAAACCCAGAAAACATGTCTGTGGTCGAGCTAGCAACTTTGACCGAGCTTAAATTCGTGTGTGATGTGTTTCTGGAAAACTTGTTGATCAGATCATGTAGTAATATAACAAGACTACAAGATCCAACAACAAACAAGTTCATACCCCACAACATCAAAGAGATCTAACCCAGCAAAGTAGCTGTCAGAGGCTGTTCTTCATTTCTGGGTTGCCCAGAAATGAAGAACAGTTCAAGCATGCACTTTTGGGCTTCCATAACTTATGATCCGTGCAATATTTATGTGATGTAATGAATTCAGTATGTATCCAACATGACAAGGAAGAGTTATATCACAGTAGATCACTAAAACAACAACCTATCAAGCAAACTCGTGCTGGTCAACATTTGTTAGAAAACACGCTCTTGAATTTTCTGGGATACCTAGAAAATTCAATCCGTGAACATCTGACCAACTTTGACCAGTCACTGCAAGGAACAGGTTTGATGTTTTGGTGATATAAAGGTGTGAATGTAAGGTTCACCTACCAGACTACAACATAATTACAACAACAAAAACAAAACAACTAACAATAGAAAGATCTTGACCCATGAACATGCTGTCAGAGCTTTCTGGGCAAGTTTATGGCTGCCCAGATTTTAGCCAGTCAATGTCGGTCAACAGGATTTGACCTTAAATATCTTTGATTTCAGACATCAAATGGCTATTCTACCACTTGAATCTTAAAGACCATATACCATGCTACATATTAAAGCTTTAAAACAACACAAACAACAAACGAGCAATGATTTATAAGGCCTGACATTCATTGTCAGACCTCAAAAAAAAAATTCCAGATTTCTTTAAAACTTAAATCTCAGCCTCTAGGTGTTATGGATCTAACATCTAGCAACCCAGATCAACATTAGACAACATAAACAACATATTCTAACACTTAATCATAACATCTAACACAGATTTTGGACAGAAATTAAAGCTAAGGTTTTATACCTTTCTTTGATAAATTTCTGATTTTGTGTTGCTGATTTGTTTATGGTGGACGTGGGGCTGTGTTTTGGGACTATAAAACTTATAAATTTCGTGGGTCTTTGTGAGAGGAAGTCATGGTTAGGTGTTGTGCAATTTTTTTAGTAAACAAATGCATTTTTTCTCTCCTTCAATCTATTTATAGACCAACAAGGTGCATGAATTGGCTGATTGAGTTGCTTGTTGCTGTCAATTATGAGCATGTAGAGTGGTTGAAGTGGTTCACCCACTCAACCTATTCTCAAAACCTAGTTTGTAGCTTTAATAATGCAAAGGGGCAAAATGGTCATTTATATTTTCCATTTAATGGCATAATTGGAACATGGCAAACCCTTAGAGTTTAACCCTTAGGGTTTAACCCTAAGGTTTAGCACAAATTAAAGGATTTAGCCATTAGGGTTTGCACAAAAATAAAATCAAATAAAAATTTAAATAACTTTTAGTTTTCTAAAATTTTGAAATTTGGGTTTTCTAATTATGATTAATCCTCTAATTACACTATACAATAACATTAAGGTTTAGATCATATTATTATCATTAACCTTGCTAAAATAGCAATTAGGGTTTAAAATTTTGATAATTAGGGTTACTAAAATATAATTAGGATTTTCTAATTATTAAATTAGGGTTCTGGATATTTAAGGCTTTAAATTGCTAATTAGGTTTTCCATAATTAACAATAAAATCTAATACTTGTTAATTAAACACATTAACATAATTACAACCAATCTCGAACTCTAATTTGAATTTAAAATTAGGGTTTATCATTTCCAAAAATTAAGGTTTTAGAAATATTAACTAGGGTTTTCTAAAAATTAGGGTTTCTAGAATTTTAATTAGGGTTCACCTAATTAATACATTTAATACACGACATAAATTATATAACACACTTATAAAATAATCTTGCACTCTAATTTAGATCTCAAATTAGGGTTTAGCATTATTACTAGGGTTTGGTCATAATACACCGTAATTGACCTACCATTATCAATACGGAAATACAATACATATTCATAGCATTGAAAAATTAAAATATAATTAATATTATATTATTATTCTCATACCTTGACAATAATCCAAAATTAGGGTTTGGATTCCATATCTGATTTATTCTTCATATTTAACCTTAATAATTAAGGTAAAATAATTAACTTATTAATTTGTACTAAAATTCATATAATAAAATAATTATTATAATTATTAAAAAAAATCACTTCATATATTATTTATATGCTTATATTTTCATGAAAAATAATTAATAAAACATTTCTATCATAATTTAATTATTAGAAGAATATACTTTTTAATAATCAATAATTCTAAAATAAATTTACTTGTAAACATTTATGTAATAAATATATGTTTATTTACCACATAAATACACATATATATATATATATATATATATATATTATCTTGTACAAATCCTCATCCTTAATATAATAAAAAAAATTATACGCAAAATTTCTTATTTATTTATGTAAAAAATATCGGGTTGTTACATTCACCCTCCCTTACAAAGATTTCGTCCCCGGAATCGCCGTTTTAAAACCTATACATACACGACACATAGCATACATAATCATTGCAAGTAGATCTCGATCAACATTGATCAAACTGATCTTTAACTATTCACATAAAGCTTGTCTTTCTGATTAAACAAAAAAATTTGGTTTCTAAAAGAACTCAAATTCCTCCTCAAAATTTCTTTATAAAATAATTTACTATAAAGGTTGTATGAATAATACCTGGTATTGCAGTGCCAGCTGCTGCCGTATCCTGGACTGTCATGTTGAAGACCCTTGCAGTAGATTTTGTCGGCCTGCTAGATGATATTGGTCCTGTGATTGCCAAAGTTCTTCCGCTTTTCCCCATGTTCCCACTTTCTGCCTCCATCCTCCTTTTCGGGCAGTCCTTCACCTTATGCTCCTTTGATCCGCACAGAAAATACCCATTAATAATTCTAGGATTGGGGAAGTTGGGAGAGATATGGCCCTCCTGTCCACACTTAAAACATACAAATTTACCTTTCAGGCATTCCCCCAAATGATTCTTGCCACAGTTCCCACATTGTACTAGCGGCTTCTTCTTTGTACCCTCCTGCTTCACCTGTATACCCCCAAAGTTGTTTCCCTTCCTCTTTTCACTCCTATTTCCACCGTTTGTTTCCACCTTCCCAGATCCCTCAACCTTACCCTTATTCCTTCTTTCTTTGTTGTATAGGCTCATGGCCTCACTCCCCTTCTCAGCAATAATAGCTTTCTCCATGAGTGCTGCAAATGTAGGGATTTGCAACACGGCCACTTTGTTGTAGAGCCAGGGTTTTAATCCCAGCTCAAACCTTCGTGATTTTCTAGCCTCCGTATCAACTTGATGTGGAGCAAACCTAGCCAACTCATTAAACTTAGCGGCGTATTCAGACATCGTCATATTTTTCTGTTTTAATTCAAGAAATTTTACTTCCATCCTAGCCTGCATACTAGATGAAAAATAGTTTTCGAAAAATAAAGTTTTGAATCTTTCCCAAGTAACTACACCTACACCTGCTCCAGCCCTCGCCTGATTCGCTTCCCACCAAAAATTTGCCTCGCCCTTCATCATGTAGGTGGAAAAAGCGGTCTTTTGCCCCTCAGCTACCCTAGCTAATACAAACGCCTTTTCAATTTCTTTAACCCAAGTTTGGGCTTCTACAGGGTCAGTTGTACCTCTAAATTCGGGCGGTCCTACAGCTTTGAAGTCCTTAAAGTTTGCCAAGCGATTGTCCTGCTGGTTCCCTGCGGCTGGCATTCCTTGTTGCATGGCCTGAGCTACCATGTTTGCGAATTGCTGCATTGGATCTGGTTGTGGTTGTCCCTCGACGTTGTTGACAGATTCTTCTGCCCTTTTGTTTCTAGTTTGACGTCTTGGCGGCATTATCTGATTAAATAAAATCATAAATTTAACTTATATTCTAAACCTTATCATATAAGTTTAATACTTTAAACTTGTTTCATCACTCAAACATAAATTCATTTTCATTAAGTCGTAGTAATTTATATAACATAGCGCATACTACTATCCCTTTATGACTACAAAAGTCGGGATTTATAAACTTGATCATTACAAAAGTTGAGAACATAACCTTACACAGACATACTAAGCACATATTATATTAAACACACCTACACAACAGAACCTATATTGCCTATTTATTACACCTTTTCCTTGGATAATTTTTCGCCTGATGACCTTCTATTCCATAATTAAAACAGACACATTGTGTTGGATTGGGACAATGAGGAGAGAAATGTCCCTTCTGTCCACAATTGTAGCAAACATATTCCCCTTTTCTGCATACACCTTCATGTTTCTTGTCACAATTTGCACACCTTTCTATTCGATTAATTTTTTCTTCGTTGTTATCAGGATTTCTTATATCACGGTCTTTCATCTTTCTTTTTCCCTTCTTGCTCGGAGCTGCGCATGCTTTGTTGCTTTTAGTTCCAATTTGGTCAATTTGGATTTTAAGCTTATCTTGTTCTTCCATTGTTTCTATTAATGCTTTCCGCAGTTGGCTATTTAGCAGCTTTTCTATTTCCCACAACTGTTTCAAAGAGGAAACCTGGTCCCGCAGATTCTGCACTTCGGTTGATGCTTGATCAGCTCTAACTTCAGTGTCTGAATCACTATCGGTTAGTTCTATTATTTCCAGATCTGGTACGATATTTTCCACAATAACCACCTCATCGAGGTTGCTTTCACTCTGAGCCTCTATTTCAGCTATTGACTTTGATATCGGCTCCTTTACGATCCGAGGGTATCCTAATCCTTTTCCACTTGTCATCTACACACATAAATTATCCTGATGAGCATATAGTATATACACACAGCAAATAAGAGTTTTATATAAATTATCTTTTATTTTGTTTAACGATGAATTTAGTCAATTCATCTCTTTTTAAACTCTATATAAGTTATTTATATTTTCAATGTTTCCCTCTGTTCTAAGGTTATAGCCTAAGGTCTAACCCACCTAAGGTTTCTAACCCTATAGCTCTGATACCATGATGTGACGCCCCTAAATTCAGGTACATGAAACCCGAACTTAGTGCTTCATGATACCATTTCTATGAGCGGAATAATACTAATAATAATAACAATAATATAGATTATCAAATTTAATTACATATTATCATAGTTTTAAATCCCAAGTATGAAACCTTCAAACATTCGTTTCATTACATGATAATTAATATATATCATCATTACCCTAATAAAGTCTAGTTATTACAAAAGATAGCCTTATCATTCATTCAGTGACCTTCCCTTTGTTCTTAGAAGAGCCTCCAGGTTGTTCACCTTTAGCTGAAAATATTTAAATTTAAGCAAGGATGAACATTTGAGTGCCCAACAAGTAATAACAATAATAACATTTAGCTGAACGAATTAAATATTTTCTTTGAACGATACTCTTACAACGAATCAATAGTTGTAAAGTAAACAGAACCGATAATAAACAATATATCATTTTGATTTCAAATTTTTGAAACTACGTAATGACTATAAATGAGGATCAGTTGACAAACTATGAACATTATTTTCTATTTTCGAAAAGGTTAAACAGAACTTCATCTGTAAACTGTCATTACTTACGGGCACGGGGGGTGATCAGCCCGTTATGCCCTGTATTGATCAATATTACGTTAAAGGACGATATTTTCGTCCAGCATTTCCGCCTTAGGCGCATAAAAGTTTCCCATAGTTGGGATGTTCATACTAGTCTTGAATCCAAACCAAAACAATTTAGTTGGATAAAGTTTTATCTTGTTCAACAACAACTTTAAATATATGTCTAGCTGGACCAAATAGCTTAGACGACTTTTAATTCAACTTATACATACTGAACACCGATAAGTATGTATCAACATGTGATAAAATATAATGATTATCCAAGTGGGAACACTTGTATAACCATGTTTTAGAAATTAACGATCAGAATATATAGTTTGATCAATAATAACAGAATAAAGGAACTTGTACAACAATTATAGTTTAATAACTTACTTATACAGAATCATTGCATAAGTATATACAAAGGTTGAAATATTTGAACAATTAAAATGAACAATTCAGATATTATCTTACGCATATCCGTTGCATAAAGTAAATGCAAAGAGTTAGATACTTGCCTTGTCTGCTGCTTACACAACTTAGATTTATCTTTTCTATCAAGCCCTATCATTAAATAGATCATTTGTTTGATTAGAATAACATATCATATCATATAATACTGCTTATTGCAGTCAGCACATTCCCTAATCACATTGGCACATAGGTTTAACAACCATTGAATCACAAATAATCACTTATCTAATCACATTATCTAAGTCCAGATCAATTTCTGAAACATGTCGGTCTACCGACAGCTTTATCGGGTAATTATCGAGTCTAAGACTATGTCCTGTAACTCAATATCCGCTATATGACTTATAATAATTTTAAAACATTTATTATGATTTATCATGAATTTCAAGCCTCGGAATCATATTTAAATGATTTAAATACTAATCAATTCTATTATCATTAATATTTTATTAGTATTAAACTATTAATGAAATCATTTCTAAAATATTAAAGTTATTTATAATAACTTGAAATACTTTTAAAGTATTAATATTACCCTTAAATAATTTTTAAAATATTTAAAAATTATTTTTAAATAATTACCATTAATATTAAGATATTAATGTTCTATTTATCAAAATATTAAAAGTCATTATTCATAACTTAAAATATTTTTAATTCATTTATATCCTTTTAAATGGTTTTTAAATTAATAAAACCATTTATAACCTATTTATTTAATATAATTATTGAATAAATTTAATATCATTAATAATAACTTAATAATCATTAATATTAAATTATTAATGAAATTATTCTTTAAATATTAAAAGTTATGTTCTATAACTTAAAATATCTTTAAACACTTTATTTTCATTTAAAATGATTATTATAATATTAAAATTATTTTTAAACTAAATTATTTAATATAATTATTAAATAACTTTAATATTATTAATAATAATTAATTAATAAAATTTGCCTTTAAATATTAAAAGTTATATTTTATAACTTAAAATATTTTTAAATACCTTATTATTATTTAAAATAATTTTTAATATAATAAAATCATTTTTAATTATTTTATTTAATTCATTTAGTAAATTAATTACCATTAATATCAATTTATTAATGAAATTTATCACAAAATATTAAAAGTTATTAAAAATTAACTTAAAATATTTTCTTATATCATAATATAATTTTAATGATTTTTCCAATATTAAAATCATTTTTAAATAATTTATTTAATATTATAATTAAATAAATTAAATACTTTTAATATTCCAAAAATATTAAATATTTATGAAATATAATAAAAATAATTAAAAACTAATTTTTAGAATTTAAAATAATTTTTAATAATTTATTTTGTATTTTTAATAATTAAAAACTATTTTTTTTTCTATTTATTAATTAATTTCCAGAAATTAATAAGCTGTCTGTCGCTAAAGGCCACCTATAGTGACAAAACTGTCGCTATAGGTGTTCTTCATGTTCTTGAGCCCAAACCCAGAAAACATGTCTGTGGTCGAGCTAGCAACTTTGACCGAGCTTAAATTCGTGTGTGATGTGTTTCTGGAAAACTTGTTGATCAGATCATGTAGTAATATAACAAGACTACAAGATCTAAAAACAAACAAGTTCATACCCACAACATCAAAGAGATCTAACCCAGCAAAGTAGCTGTCAGAGGCTGTTCTTCATTTCTGGGCGCCCAGAAATGAAGAACAGTTCAAGCATGCACTTTTGGGCTTCCATAACTTATGATCCGTGCAATATTTATGTGATGTAATGAATTCAGTATGTAGCCAACATGACAAGGAAGAGTTATATCATAGTAGATCACTAAAACAACAACCTATCAAGCAGACTCGTGCTGGTCAACGTTTGTCAGAAATCACGCTCTTGAATTTTTTGGGTTACCCAGAAAATTCAATCCGTGAACATCTGACCAACTTTAACCAGTCACTGCAAGCAACAGGTTTGATGTTTTGGCGATATAAAGGTGTGAATGTAAGGTTCACCTACCAGACTACAACATAATTACAACAACAAAAATAAAACAACTAACAATAGAAAGATCTTGACCCATGAACTTGCTGTCAGAGCTTTCTGGGCAAGTTATGCCCAGATTTCAGCCAGTCAATGTCGGTCAACAGGATTTAACCTTAAATATCTTTGATTTCAGACATCAAATGGCTATTCTACCAATTGAATCTTAAAGACCATATATCAGGCTACATATTAAAGCTTTAAAACAACACAAACAACAAACGAGCAATGATTTATAAGGCCTGACATTCATTGTCAGACCTTAAAAAAAAATTTCCAGATTTTTTTAAAACTTAAATCTGAGCCTCTAGGTGTTATGGATCTAACATCTAGCAACCCAGATCAACATTAGACAACATAAACAACATATTCTAACACTTAATCATAACATCTAACACAGATTTTGGACAGAAATTAAAGTTAAGGTTTTATACCTTTCTTTGATAAATTTCTGATTTTGTGTTGCTGATTTGTTTGTGGTGGACGTGGGGCTGTGTTTTTGGACTATAAAACTTACAAATTTCGTGGGTCTTTGTGAGAGGAAGTCTTGGTTAGGTGTTGTGCAATTTTTTTAGTAAACAAATGCATTTTTTCTCTCCTTCAATCTATTTATAGACCAACAAGGTGCATGAATTGGCTGATTGAGTTGCTTGTTGCTGTCAATTATGAGCATGTAGAGTGGTTGAAGTGGTTCACCCACTCAACCTATTGTCAAAACCACCTAGTTTATAGCTTTAATAATGCAAAGGGGCAAAATGGTCATTTGTATTTTCCATTTAATGGCATAATTGGAACATGGCAAACCCTTAGGGTTTAACCCCAAGGTTTAGCACAAATTAAAGGATTTAGCAATTAGGGTTTGCACAAAAATAAAATCAAATAAAAATTTAAATAACTTTTAGTTTTCTAAAATTTTGAAATTTGGGTTTTCTAATTATGATTAATCCTCTAATTACACTATACAATAACATTAAGGTTTAGATCATATTATTATCATTAACCTTTCTAAAATAGCAATTAAGGTTTAAAATTTTGATAATTAGGGTTACTAAAATATAATTACGATTTTCTAATTATCAAATTAGGGTTCTAGATATTTACGGCTTTAAATTGCTAATTAGGATTTCCATAATTAACAATAAAATATAATACTTGTTAATTAAACACATTAACATAATTACAACCAATCTCGAACTCTAATTTGAATTTAAAATTAGGGTTTATCATTTCTAAAAATTAAGGTTTTAGAAATATTAACTAGGGTTTTCTAAAAAATTAGGGTTTCTAGAATTTTAATTAGGGTTCACCTAATTAATACATTTAATACACGACATAAATTATATAACACACTTATAAAATAATCTTGCACTCTAATTTGGATCTCAAATTAGGGTTTAGCATTATTACTAGGGTTTGGTCATAATACACCGTAATTGACCTACCATTATCAATACAGAAATACAGTACATATTCATAGCATTGAAAAATTAAAATATAATTAATATTATATTATTATTCTCATACCTTGATAATAATCCAAAATTAGGGTTTGGATTCCATATCTGATTTATTCTTCATATTTAACCTTAATAATTAAGGTAAAATAATTAGCTTATTAATTTGTACTAAAATTCATATAATAAAATAATTATTATAATTATTAAAAAAAATCACTTCATATATTATTTAAATAATATATGCTTATATTTTCATGGAAAATAATTAATAAAATATTTCTATCATAATTTAATTATTATAAAAATATAATTTTTAATAATCAATAATTCTAAACTAAATTTACTTGTAAACATTTATGTAATAAATATATGTTTATTTACCACATAAATACATATATATATATATATATATATATATATATATATATATATTATCTTGTACAAATTCTCATCCTTAATATAAAAAAAAAAATTATACGTAAAATTTCTTATTTATTTATGTAGAAAAAATCGGGTTGTTACAAATGTTATAGTTGTAGGTAGTATTTACAAATTTTGTAAAGTATGCAAGTTGTTATATAATATTCGATTGGTCGGGGAATATTCGTACGACGGCACAATCATTGGTGGACCCCACAACGAAATTATTGTCGGATTGAGAAAACGACAAAAATATTTTTATGAAAATAACAGCGGAAGTTTTACCGTTAAAACTGTTGAACTACTCGGTAGTAAAAGTACAGTAATACGCGTGGTTGCATAGTAGCACACGGTATTGAGTATTGATGTTTACGTAAGAAGTCAGTCAGTTTTGTTCAATTATTGCTACAGTAGTTGCTGCATAGTATCTCACGTTATTTGATTCAATTATTATTGATTGTTATATATATATATATATATATATATATATATAAGTTTTGTTTTATTAGTATTATTAATGTAATAAAACAGAAAAGTTTTTTATATAAAACAGAATACTTTTATAAAGTTATTCGTTTTATTAGGCTAATAGTAAAATCTTTTTATATAAAACAGAATACTTTTATAAAGTTATCTATTTTATTAGACAATAATTAGAATATATTATATTTAATTATGCATAGTGTTGCATAGTGCCTGCATAGTATTTTGCAAAGTAAAATCTTTTTATATAAAACAGAATACTTTTATAAAGTTATTCGTTTTATTAGATTATAAATAGAATATATTATATTTTATTTAAAAGATTTTGCTTTAAATATGGACTGTCAGATTAAAGGTAAATCAATCTGGACCGTTCATGAATCAATTACTATGCAGTTCATTCTTCTATAAATAGAAGCTCATTTTTTCATTATTTCTTACGAATTCACTAAAACTCTAGAGAGAGAAAATTATAGAGAGAAAGAAGAAGAGAAGTCTGCTACCTTTCTATTTCTATATTCAGTTTCTTTTACGGTAAGGGGTATTATTTCTTTTGTATTTATGAAGAGAATTTCTGTTATTCCATTATTTATTATTCTATTGGAATAACCTGTATACGCGGGCTACCTTATACTTGATAAAATTTTTCTGGTTCCGTCTTTATTATTCTGTTAGAATATCTTGTCTGTGCGTTTTACGCCGAACCTGGTTCCGTCTTTATTATTCTGTTGGAATATCCTGTCTGTGCGTTTTACGCCGGACCTGGTTCCCTTATTTATTATTCTGTTGGAATAACCTGCCTGTGCGGTCTATCGCATGCATGGTAATTTCTTTTGTTATTCCATTCTTTATTATACTCAGTTGGTTAAAGTTTTAGCTTCTATACTCCATGAAATTACTAGAATATCCTTGATATTTGCGCTTCATCCAGTATCTTTTCATGAAAATATTCTTCTGAGCATTCTTGAATTTTACTCCACAAAGTAGTATCATGTTGACAATTTAGACGTTATTGGTTCCCGGATAAATTAATTCTTGAACTTGTTTTATTGAATTATTATGTCATTGTTATCATCCTCATGTTTATATTATGTTGAAAGTCATATGTGGCCTGTAGTGCATAGATGGACTTGGTATGATTATGACCAGAGATTATTCGGTATAATCATGACCGTAATGTTACAAATAATATGGAAAAAATCCTCATTGGCCCGTAATGCATTGATGGACAGTTTTTGGTATGATTATAGCTATGGATTCTCTTCGGCCAAGGGTGCAAAGATGAATTATTTTATGGCATGATCAGGACCGTTGATGAAAACACGATTATCTTTGGCCCGTAGTGCATGGATAATTCGTGGTCATGATACTAAAGAATATCATTAGCTTGTAATATAGGGATAATTTAATGATGTGGATTATTTATTGAGCTAAGTCTCAGAGATAAAAGTGATGAAAAACCTTTTAAACCATAAAAAATAGTAGATTTTATTCTCTACTTGACTTTTTTAATGGATTGCTTGTTTCGTTGTAGTTAAACTTGATGTCTATTGTATTTTATCAGTTTAACATTTTTGAGGACTAATGATAATTTATTCTGCATTATCTTAGTCATAATATTTCTTATTGGGCTAGTTGAGCTCACCCTTTCTTTCACTGTTCTCTTCAGAAAATGAGAACGTAGCCGGGACTAGTCGGAAAACGGAGTGACGGTCCAGATGATAGTATTAGTAGTCCTCACTATTCTGTTAAATAATGTGACAATAAATGTAATGAGGACTTATTTTGAGAGTGGATATTGTCTAAAAGACAGTATTTGTATTAAAACTCACAGCTCTCATGTTGTATATTAAATATTGTATTTGTATTCTGTACTATGTATTTGACGACTCAGAATATGTGATGTATATCTATTTTGGGGGCGTCACAGGTTTGCAATTTAGTCTACTGTATTACCTAAATACTCTTTGCAACCTAAAATAACTTACAAATCAATTAGAATGAATCTGAACCGTCTTTGTACTTTTCCGCCCAAATTAATTTGCATGTGGAAACATAACGACCGCAATACCTGAAAAACAGGAAAAGGGCGTTAATGCTAAAAGGGTGACCCATGTTGCTTATTATTATTATAACATAACGACTGCAAAACCCGAAAAATAGGAAAAGGGCGTCAATGCTAAAAGGGTGACCCATGTTGCCTATTATTATTATTATTATTATTATTATTATTAGTAGTAGTAGTAGTAGTAGTAGTAGTATTAGTATTATAATAATTATTTTAATTACTATTATTATTATTATTATTATTACTATTATTATTATTACTATTATTGTTATTACTATTACTATTATTATAGTGTAGGGTGAATTTGATTTGGGCGAGAATTTTTTTATGTGAGATGAAATGTGAGCCATTAAATTAAGTTAGAAGAATCTGAACCGTTTTTTTACTTTGTTAAATGGAAGATTCAAAATAGATTATGTTTTGTTATATAGATAGATTAAATGATTTCTATTAATAGGTCAAATTACAAGTCATTAGGGGCAAGTTTTTTTCATGTGTTTTTATTTTTGTTGGTCTAGTTAATTTGGCACATGTTTTGCGGCCGGTGAGATAAATCGTAATTACTACTCCATAAAAATAGTTTTATTTATTGTTTTTTTTAATTTTATTTAGATAATTTTATTTCAAAAATAGTATAAACTGGTACAATGTTAATGACTTAGACGGTTTCAGCACTAATTTTAAAATCAAGAAATATTTTAAGTCTCAAAAGGTAAATAAATCAAATATAATGGGGTTGTCTGTGCACTTGAAGAAAATATGAGAAAAAGGGTCAATTAAGGAGTTTTCTAATTCATGTTAAAAAGTCAAAGTTTATTCTTTAACCATTTTTAACTCCCTAAAAAATTATCAAAGGTCTTTGGCCTGACTCGTATGACCCAATTCAGGTTAACTATGAGATTGAATTCAATTCATGATGGCGGTCAAGGTGAGTGTTTGTGTGGTGGGGTGTGTGTCAAAAAAAATTAAAAAATATCCTCTCTATAAAATCGAATGTTCTTGCCTTACTTTTTGGGGGCAATACTCTTGAATTACGTTAACTTCTCGTAAGGGATTGGAAATTCCTTAATATTTTTATCATTAGTATTATTTTTTTTCTTAAAAAATTCTAAGAGTACATGGCCACCTATGCGTTTATGTTGCGTTTTTATTGAATTAATGGAATGGATATAAAAATGAAATGATTTTAAGATATTTTAAGTATGTTTGGTTGTTGTAGGTGGTAGGTGTTATTATATAATAACAAAATTATCACATATATTCATTCCATTGGAATGAGTTTTATTCCATATTCTCCACATGGAATAAAAAAATAAAAGTACGAAATGATTTTTCATTCCATTGGAATGATTTATTCTCTAAAATGATAATCAAATACATTATTTTTATTTCATTGCTTCCTCTATTCAATTCCCTCAATCCAAACGTAACATTATGATTATTATTATAATTCTATATTATGATATTATAATAAATTTAAGAGTAAATATGAATTACACTTATGATATATCCGAGAACGGGTACTTGAGAGTATATGAAGTGGTAGTGTTTGGTACGTTTGGAAGTTTGAACGCACCGCACCATTTAAATTTTGAAGGTCTAAACGTATAGTTTGAAATAAACTGTTTGTAAACGAACAAGATTATCAATTATATTTGATACTTTTGGAGGTCTAAACGCTTCAAATATTGGCAAACAGATTAATACTTGGTTAAGATTTTATATTTGCGGGTATGTTTTTGGGTGCTAAATTTGATTATGTTCAAGTGGGTGGGATTCACAAGCTCTGACAGTGTTTGTGACCGTTGAAGCCAACCAACATCTATACTCTGCAAAGGTGTATTATCTCGCATGTTAACCCAAAAAGATGATATGTCATTATTTTTGTCTCTTGGCCATTGTTACGTAGCTTTCCACTTGGAGCTGTGGCCGCATGAATCAGCCAGCAGCAATATCCGTGATACCTTTTTAATCTGCCATAAAAATAGAGTCCCAAAATACTACCATTAATAGTAACGGATAAATAGATATTCTTGAGTGCCAGTGAAAAATAACAACACTGTCATTGTCTTATCCTTTTGTTTTAACCAAAGAACACAACTGGGATGTGTTGTTGACAGCTAAAGGGATTTGGACCAATCCCAATTACATATTTATGTTTTATTAAAAGGTTTGACAAGCTAGGATTGAAAATAAAATCATGAACAACAGAATTATTTTACTACTTAATATGAGTGTTGAATATAATTGATGGCAGGTATGTAATGTAATGCGTATGATAAGGCCAAAATAGTGCCAGCAAAAAGAACATGTGGCGCTAGTCATGGACATATAGATAGTTACATAGTTGATCAAATACTCCATTATTATATTTAAAATGATTTGTGAGACAAGATATTAGAAGATTTTAAAATAAAAATATATAAATAAAATCTATCAAATAAGAAAAGGGTGGATAGGAAGAGATCTAATAATTGTATTTCAAAATTAAAGATATAATTTGACTTTTGAGGTCAAATAACGATATATTAAATTTAACAAATAGTATGACTTATAAAATTAGTTTTGTATTTAATAATTTTTGTTATATACTATGTAATTATAATATATAATTGTTAACGCCAAGATCTTTGATGACGTCCCAATCACGTAAGACGCCCTAATCCTGCACAGAAAACACGATCAACACCAAAAGCTTGACGGCTGGACCGTCGGGGGATAGCTCCGGCGTGAGAGTCAATACAGGTGTACAAGGTTTAACAATGGAAGGTGTAAAAAATGTCTAGTGTGTTGAGCTAGGTAGAAAGTGTATGCGTACCTTTTGTTAGGAGACCCCCTTGCTAGGTTATACTCTCATGCTCGGTTTTGTGTGCCACCAACCATGATCTGACACCCCCTCTCAGTCACCCCTTGTCCCAGCCGACTGCATGCAGGTTATCACCTTTTTTCCACTGTTCCTGCCGTCGGCCGGATAAGATCCCATCCACATTAATGATCTGCAGGTGCTTGGTCAACTGCCCTACCCCCCTCATCATTACCAGTCAAAGTCTTAGATATTAAAAGATCTTATGGGCCGGCCACTTGACCCAGCCCATTATTAACGGGATACAACAAAGGCAATATAAATGTTAGGCCCAATGACTATAAGACTTAGTGATAAAGGTCCACTAGGCTAATTAAACGGATGGGCCCAATTAGTCGGGCCCAATGAAAGAAATATCAGGCCCCAACATTGCCCCCTAGTCTTTTATTAAACAGGATGTTTAGTGGAAGACTGACTGCAAATAGCGCGAGTCCACAGGACGAAAGGGCCCACTGGGCGCCAGCCTACCTTGGGTAACCCACCAACGCCAGAGTAAGACGTTACCCTTTCCTCTCCCTCATCATTATCCCCAATTAATGCGCCGCCCTCGGCTCTCGTGCAAATTTTGAAAAAATCATTTGCTATAAAAGCCGCTGCCCATTCTCCTTGGAGGGTTCCCTGCCATTTCGAATTCATAAGAGCTTATTGTCTTCTCCTCCTCGAATCTCTTCACTTTCTCTGTAAGTTCTCAACAATGGCATCTCAGAATCCCGATACCAGTTCTCCCCTTCGTGTCGCCCCCATCTCCACCGTGACCCCTCACCCCAATCCTGACAAAGAGGTCCCGGGCTCAAGCCCCCAAATCAATGCCGCGAGTAAGGGAGCTCCGTCCATGGAACCACTCCCCAACCCATCTGATTTTTTCCAGAACGAGGAAGACTTTCCTCATGCCAACACCCCTTCCACCGTGAATGAAACTGAGCTCTGCAACATCAGAGCTCGCTATCAGATCCCGGATACCCACAGGGTACGGATAGCGGCTCCTCACGAAAGGATGTATCAGCGTCCCGATGGCTGGATCGCCGTTCCGGCAACCTTTCTGGAGAAGGGGGTGAGGTTCCCTCTTCACGCCTTTTTGATCACCCTTTTAGGGTTTGTTGGAGTGGGGTTCGCCCAACTGGTGCCGAACTCGTACATCCACATACTGGCTTATATAGCCTTCTGCTACGAGATAGGAGTTCCTCCTGCTGTGGATTCCTTCTTCACCCTCTTCTCTGTGGGGAAATCACGGGAGAAAGGCTTCAAGGTGCTAAGTAAGATAGCCCCCAAGCCCAATGCCAGGATCGAGAAGCGGTCTCTGATGGACACTCCTTCGAGCAACCGAGGATGGCATAACAAATGGTTCTTCGTCAACGGGCCCGAAATCTCTTCTGTTCCTGACTGGACCACTTCTGATCGCGTCTCTGCAGACTTCGGAGACATATCCGAGGAGCGCATAAGAGAAATGACGCGCATCATAGAGAAGATACCTCTGAAGGAGTGGAGCTTCGGTCTCCTGGGCAAACAAGCTTGGTTGTATGACCACAAGTTGTCTCTCATCAAGCCGACTTCGACCGATCGGAGGGATTTGGATAGGTACCTTTCTGGCAAGCCTTCATCCCCTTCCACTGAAGTTCCCCAAGAAGAACTTCCGGCCTCGGAGGCCCAGGATGCAGAGGTCTCCCGTGGATCAGAACCTGCCGAGGAGCCTAGCCGACCTCGACAGAAGAAGAGGGCGGTTCGTAAAGTCCGGTCAAATCCTCAAGGAACTCAATCAACTTCTACAGCGAGTCTGATTGATTTGCCTGCGACCGAGCGAATGCAGGCTCTACGGATAAAGAAAAGGAAGACTCACGTGACTCCTCTGTCTGCCGATGAGCTTCGAGTTCCTCGTCCTGCTGCAGTCGAGCCTCCCCCCGTCATCCCTGTGGAGATCCACGTTTCAGAAGATGAGCTCGAAAACTTGAATGAGTCTCCTCTTCTGTCTCGTAAAAGGAAGCAGTCCTCCGAGGATCAACCAGCACCGCCTCCTGAACCATCAGTGCCTTCTCCGCCAAGACCCTCTTCCTCTACCTTCCGGCGAGAAGCTGCGTCTTCCCCCACTGTATGGCCTGATTTTAACGAGAACTTTCCTTTTCAGCTGTTCGACTCCTTTGTTCGGGAGACCGATGACCATCGGTTCGGAAACAGTTCGATCAGGGATTTGATCGAGGAGGGCATGAGTTACCAGGCTAAGGTGAGTTGGTTCAATTGAAATATCTAGGGATCATCTGTTTCTTCTACTAATTCGCTTTAAATGTCTGCAGGCCAATGCTGTCTTCGGGAGACTTCTCCCCCGATACAAAGAGTCTGAAGCCGAAGAAGATGCGGCCAGGCGAGAGATGGCCACTATGGCTTCTGCTCTGGAGAGGGAGAGAAGGGCTCATGGTATCACTATCTTCAATAAAGAAGGCCTTCAGAAGGACTTAAATAAGTTGAAAGAACAGTTGGAGACATCCGAGGCCACCCATCAGCTGACCGTTACTTCAAACATAGACCTGGTTCGTCGGAACGAGGTTCTTGTTGGGAAGAACGAGACGATGGTGAAGACCAATAAGAGCTTGGCTATACAAGTACACGACCTTGAGGCCAGGGATCTGAGACATCTGAAGGAGCGGGCAAAACTCGAAGAGGAGCTCCGCGAACTTCGGGCTCTGAGAGACTTGGGTCCTCCTCTAACCGGAGATCTTCGGAAGGAAATCCAACAAGAATACCGAAAATCTGCTGAGTTGAACGAGGAGATCATCCAGATGTTCTCGGATGGATACGACGAATGCCGAAGCAAAGACAAGTCAAGACTTGTCGCCGCCAAGGTTGAACCGACTATCCTGGACTCTTCGGAAGACGAAGCCGATCTCTGAAGATGGTTTTCTTTCCCTTAGCTGTAGGATTTTTGTAAAGCTTCTATCGCTTTGTAAACATCATTGTGTAAATAAAATATCAGTGTTATCGGTATCATTCTTTATGACTTCGGTTTTCACTGTTTACCAGCACTTCAATATGGATTTAATTTGAAAAATGTACAAGCTCCTCCGTGGGCCTAACTTTAAACTGTTAATTAGCAACTAAGCAAGTCGTATAACAGGTGAGACGAAGCTAAATAACATGGCCTTCCGAACTCAACACTTAGAACGATTTAGGCAATAATAATAAAGTAAGGGAATACTTATTCGTTACCGAAGTGTGAGGTAGATGCCGCGAGGGATCGGACGAAGTCTGAATGACGATGCTTGTCTACCCCGAAGGGCCTGATAAGGTTCTTAGGATCACCGGACGGTGCGGTTATCATCGAATGGTCGACAAGTCTGCCCGAACCTTTTAGCTTTGGTGGCCATTGATTCTACCACCCTTGGTAAAAAACAATATAGGATCCAGGATTTGACTACCACACAGGGTATCAAATAGATTGGCTGCCATCGAATGGCCAGCGAGTCCTACCATACCTCCTTACTTCGGTGACCATTGATTTTACCACCCTTGGTAAAAAACAATATAGGATCCAGGATTTGACTACCACACGGGGTATCAAATAGATTGGCTGCCATCGAATGGCCAGCGAGTCCTACCATACCTCCTTACTTCGGTGACCATTGATTTCACCACCCTTGGTAAAAATCAATATAGGATCCGGGATTTGACTACCACACGGGGTATCAAATAGATTGGCTGCCATCGAATGGCCAGCGAGTCCTACCATACCTCCTTACTTCGGTGACCATTGATTTCACCACCCTTGGTAAAAATCAATATAGGATCCGGGATTTGACTACCACACGGGGTATCAAATAGATTGGCTGCCATCGAATGGCCAGCGAGTCCTACCATACCTCCTTACTTCACTGTGACATTAGGACAGATGCGAAGATCAGTTGTGAAAAAAGTGACTTTTTATTGATGATGAACGGTTATGTACAGACTCCCAGTGGACTGGCTTGGTTTCTATTGAAAGTACTTTCGGAGCCTGCCTGCGTGCCATGTGTTCTGAATTTCGGATCCATCCAAGGCCTTCAGTCGATATGTCCCGGGCTTTGGTACTTCGACCACTTCATACGGTCCTTCCCAGTTCGGCATCAACTTCCCAGTGTTCTGCGGTGTAGATGCTTCGGCCTCTCTGAGAACGAGGTCTCCCACCTCGAATCTTCGGAGCTTTACCCCTTTGTTGTAGTGCTTGGCGACTCTTCTTTGGTAGGCTGCTAACTTGATCATAGCCATTTCTCTGACTTCCTCTAGCAGGTCCAAGTTGGCTTTTAATCCCTCGTCATTGTAGATCTCACTGAACTGACTAACTCGAAGGCTTGGAGATCCAATCTCAATTGGGACTAAGGCATCAGTGCCGTAGGCCAGTCTGAAAGGTGAGTCCCCTGTTGTTGTCCTCGGCGTAGTCCTATAAGCCCACAATACGCTGAGCAGCTCTTCCAGCCATCTTCCTTTGGCTTCGTCCAATCTGCGCTTGATCCCGTTTAGGAGTGTTCTGTTAGTCACTTCGACCTGCCCGTTCGATTGCGGATGAGCCACTGACGTCTTCCTGTGCTGAACCCCCAGCTCCTTCAGAAAGCCTTCAAATCTTGATCCCACAAACTGACGTCCGTTGTCTGATATCACCACTTGAGGGATCCCGAAGCGAAACACTACGAATTCTTTTATAAATTTCAGACACTCCTGTTCCGTTATCAGCCGAAGTGGTTTCGCCTCGACCCATTTGGTCATATAATCAATGGCGACGATGACGAAGCTGACCTGCCCCTTAGCCTTCGGTAACGGACCCAGTATATCAACCCCCCAGACAGCGAAGGGTATAGGAGATAGAATCGAGTATAGCTCTTCCGGTGGCTGATGTGGGATCGGACTGTTGAGCTGACATTTATCACACTTTTTCACGTATTCCGTAGCCTCCTTGAAGATCGTTGGCCAGTAGTACCCCTGCCGAAGAACTTTGTATGCCAGCGACTTAGCCGCCATGTGATCACCGCAGATACCCTCATGAACTTCCCGAAGGGCGTACTCTGCTTCGGACGGGACCAGACATTTCAATAATGGTGACGAAAATGCCCTCCGATAAAGATCCCCGTCAATGAGAACGAAGTAGGCACTTTTGTATTTGACCTTTTTTGCTAACATCTGATCCGAAGGAAGGACGCCGTCTGCCAAATAATTGATGTAGGGAGTCATCCAGCAGTCAGGTCGCTCGATACACATCACCGAGTCATGTTGAACACTAGGCTGCTGTAAGACCTCCAGATAGATTGACCCGTTGAACACGACAGCATCTGTAGTGGCTAACTTTGATAAGGCATCGGCAATAGAATTATGGTTACGCTCTACGCCTTGAAATTCGTGAAAAGCAAAGTATCGGAGTCGGTCTTTCAATTCTGCCAAGTACTTGATCATCCTCGTCCCCCGAGCTTCATATTCTCCTGATAACTGCTTGACGACCAACTGAGAGTCACTATAGATACTCAATTTCTGGACTTCTAGGCTCTTCGCCAGCCGAACCCCAGCTAGAACGGCTTCATACTCGGCCTCGTTGTTGGTCGCCTTAAACCCGAATCTAATGGCTTGTTGTACCTTGAACCCTTCCGGACTGGTCAGAATAATCCCTGCTCCACTGACATTCACTGTGGAAGACCCATCTACGTACAGCGTCCATGTATTCTGACCGTGCTGAAGAAGTGTAACAGTTCGATCAGATGTCCTCGTTTCCGGCGACTCGGCATCTGCCTCGGTAAAGGAACATTCTACCACAAAGTCGGCCAAAGCTTGTCCCTTGATAGCGGTTCGGGGATGGTATTCGAGGAAAAACTGGGACAATTCCATGGTCCATGCTGCCAATCTCCCCGAAACCTCCGGCTTGCCCATTACCTTTTTCAGTGGTTGATCTGTGTAGACGATCAAGAGCCTACCCTGAAAGTATTGCCGAAGCTTTCGGCTAGCAATTATTAAAGCAAAGGCAATCTTTTCAATATTTGGATACCTGGTTTCGGCGTCTCGTAGGACGTGACTGACGTAATAGACCGGGTGCTGCTTTCCGCTGATCTCCCGAATCAACACCGCTCCAACGGCTAAGGGACTTGCTGCAAGGTATAGATATAAGGTTTCTTTCGGAGTGGGTTTTACCAATAGGGGAGCAGAGGACAGATAGGTCTTTATGCCTTGGAAGGCTTCTTCACAGAGCGAGGTCCATTGGAAAGTTTTAGCGTTCTTCGGCCCCTTCAGTGTGTCGAAGAATGGTAGACACCTCTCTGCGGATTTGGACATGAACCTCCTCAGAGCCGCAATTCTACCGGTCAAGCGTTGGACGTCTTTAAATGATTGAGGAGTCTTCATGTCAAGGACTGCTTGAATTTTCTCCGGATTAGCTTCGATGCCCCTCTGGCTAACTAGATACCCCAAGAACTTTCCCGCACCGAGGCCGAAGGTACATTTTGCGGGATTAAGCCTCAATTTGTGCTGTCGGACAGTCTGGAAACATTCCTCCAGATCATCCAAATGTTTCTGAACCTGCCCGCTTTTAACGATCATGTCGTCCACATAAACCTCCATATTCTTTCCCAGCTGCTTGTGGAAAATAAAATTCATCATTCTTTGGTAGGTTGCTCCAGCATTTATAAGGCCAAAGGTCATCTTCTTATAGGCGTATACCGAACGGTGTGTAATGAATGCTGTCTTCGGGATATCTTCCCTACACATAGATATTTGATGATAACCTGAAAAAGCATCCATAAAGCTTAGTAGAGCATAACCTGAAGTTGCATCAATAAGTTGATCAATATGGGGTAAAGGATAAAAGTCCTTCGGGCAAGCTTTATTTAGGTCGGTGTAATCAATGCAAACTCGCCATTTCTGGTTTTGCTTCTGCACCAATACTACATTGGCCATCCACTGTGGGTAGTCGATCTCAAAAATGAAATCAGCAGCCAACAGCTTGGCGATCTCTTCGTCAATTATCTTCTGTCGCTCGGGCGCGAAGATCCGTCTCTTTTGCCGAACAGGCTTCTTCGAGGGATCCACCTCCAATCGGTGCTCAGCAACCCTTCTGCTAATCCCAGGCATGTCCTTTGGTTCCCATGCAAAAATGTCCGCATAGCTGCGAAGGAGTTCCATAAGATTTGTCCGAAGAGGCTCTGGTAGACCCAAACCAATTTTTACTGTCTTGTCCGCTTTCCCGAGGACCAACTCGATCTCCTCCGTCTCCCCCGCAGGTGTTACCAATGGCTCGGAACTGCTTTCAGTGAAGGGCTCAATCTCGATTGCCATGGTTTGTTTCTGTTTACTAACTCCTACTCCGGAAGAGATGCACGCATTCCGGTAACAGCGTCGGGCTAGATCTAAATCCCCAGCCACCTCTCCGACTCCGTGCGCTGTGGGGAACTTAATCTTGAAATGGGGGATGGAAGTCACGGCTTGGAGAGCCGTCAGGGTAGGTCTTCCCAGTATAGCGTTGTAAGCCGAATCTACATGCACAACATAGAATTTACACATTATTTCCGCCTGCTGAGGGGCTGTGCCGAAGACCACTGGGAGTTCGATAGTGCCTGCAACTTTGACCGGATCGTTGCTGAAACCATATAGAGGAGTCTCCTGCCCAACTTCCATCTTTCGCCCTTCAAGATGCATTCTTTGATATGCGTGGGCGTACAGAATATCCACTGAAGACCCGTTATCTATCATCATACGCTTCATGTCTACCGAGCCCACTTGCGCGGTGATCACTAATGCTCCTTCATGTGGATCAATGGGCTCCAAAGGATAGTCCGTGTCTGTAAAAGATATAATAGTTCCGGGAAATGGTCTATCCACCTTTGGAGAGGCACCTGATATGGACATAACCGAATCCAGATACCCCCTTCTCTTTCTTCCTACCAATTTCCCCGACGTTCCCCCTGTTATTACGTCGATGACATGCCTTGGTGGCGGGTTCGGGACGGGCTGCACAGGAGGATCTGTTAGAACTGACTGAACGGTGCGGTCGGCACCTTGGTGACTCTTTTCGGCCACATATTGGACCAACAAACCGCTCTGGATCTTTCTTTCCACAAAATCCTTAAGATTACAACACTCATTGGTGCCATGGCCTGCGGCTTGATGATAGTTACAATATTTTCGAGGGTTGCCCTGCCCGGTCCTATAGTTGTCCCTCGGTGGCTCAAAGAACGGCTGGTTTCGGATTTGGTCTAGAATCACCGATCTGTCCGTGTTCAGTTTGGTATAAACCTTATTCACCTTCGGGGTCGAAGCGGGCGGACGAGCATCTCCTTGTCGCCACGAGTTGTTGAACTTCTTGGAACGACTCTCCGATCTATCACTGTACCCCCCAGTCTTTTTCGGATCATCCCGGGTTCTAGGGGCATCTGCCTCCTTCATCTGTTCCGTAGAGGAACGCTTCAAGCTACTCATAGCCTCTTCCACAACGATATAACCTTCTGCCTTGTCGAATGCCTCTGCCAGGCTTTTCGGGTGATTGAACATCAACTTTTTCACCAGCTTCTCCGACTTTACTAGGTCTAGACCGTTCTGAAACAAACCCACGGCTTGGAGATCGTTCAAATCAGACACCTGGCCAACGGCTTCTCGGAACCTCTTCACATACTGACCCAAAGACTCATCGGTGTACTGTCTGACCTGTGCCAAAGAGCCCGTGGGCTTCCCTCTCCTTCGGTTACTCCCAAAACGAGCATGGAACTTGTCGCAGAGTTCGGACCATGAGGAAATTGAATCTGCCGGTAAATTTCCCATCCACTGCCTCGCGTCCTTTCTCAACGTCGTAACAAACATATGGCACTTAGCAGCGTCAGCGAAATCGTAGTAGTCCATCAACCGGTCAAATGCTTGGCTGTGGTCGTAAGGATCTCCCGAACCGTCGTAACTTTCCAAGTGAGGCAACTTCTTAGAGGTGTCCGCCTTCTCCTTAAGAATGTCCGAGGAGAACGGGGATGCTTTCTTTCCCGGAGTATTCTTCACCTGTTGGACCTCGGCCAACTGCTTCTGGAGCGCCTTCAGTTCTTTTACGAGGTATTCTACTCCTTCCGGTTGCGACGACACTCCCTTCTCCGACGACTCTCTCTTTCTCGGAGTAGGTCGGTCGTTGATCATGATACCCCCAACCTCCGAAGGACTCTCGCGACGACGGTCTTCTGAGCGAAGTACCCGACTTTCGGGTGTACGGCTCCCGGACCTGCTTCGCCTCTGGGTCCGACGACTGTGGTGGGAATGTGTGACAATGAGTGCCCTCTCCATGCTCTCTGGAGTTCGTTCTCTGGATCGGCCTTTCCTACCACTTCGGGTCTGCCCTGCAGGGACGTCACGACGGAATGCTTCCTTCGATCTTCGAGGAGTAGGGCTCCTCGATCTTTCTCTCTCCCGATGTCGGCTTTGAAACCCACGTTCTGACTGAACCGGCTCCTTCCCGCTGCGATGCACACGCCTTTCAGACGGGACGTAACTCGATGCTTCATCCCTCAACTCCTCCATCCGGGACATCTGCTCGGCTATATCCTGCCTTTGCTTCATGAGTGACTCCATGGCCCTATCGGCCTCTTCCGCCATCTTAGCCAATCGG
Organism: Panax notoginseng; assembly: GCA_016801055.1. Classification (NCBI taxonomy): domain Eukaryota; kingdom Viridiplantae; phylum Streptophyta; class Magnoliopsida; order Apiales; family Araliaceae; genus Panax; species Panax notoginseng. The sequence goes on from CM029014.1 coordinate 233,151,534, forward strand.
GAGGTCTTCTCGTCGTGGTCTAGCTGTTTCCGGCCACGGCCGGATTCCTTATCCGTCGTGAAGATTAACTTTCTCTTAGCTTTGCCCACGGCTCTTGGACGAGAGTCTCCATGTGACCGCTTGGAGGCTGTGCTAGCATGAGCACTTAGTGTGGGCCTCAAACGATCTCTAACAGAAACTCGTGGTGGTGAGTCACCAACAGTCATCGGTTGTCCTTCAGGCGTGTCTGCTCTGCTCTTCTCCATCCTGAGAGCGTGGAACAAATAAATGTTTGTGATTGAAAGCTCTGAAACACTAGAACAGCCCTCCTTCTAGCGCCAATGTTAACGCCAAGATCTTTGATGACGTCCCAATCACGTAAGACGCCCTAATCCTGCACAGAAAACACGATCAACACCAAAAGCTTGACGGCTGGACCGTCGGGGGATAGCTCCGGCGTGAGAGTCAATACAGGTGTACAAGGTTTAACAATGGAAGGTGTAAAAAATGTCTAGTGTGTTGAGCTAGGTAGAAAGTGTATGCGTACCTTTTGTTAGGAGACCCCCTTGCTAGGTTATACTCTCATGCTCGGTTTTGTGTGCCACCAACCATGATCTGACACCCCCTCTCAGTCACCCCTTGTCCCAGCCGACTGCATGCAGGTTATCACCTTTTTTCCACTGTTCCTGCCGTCGGCCGGATAAGATCCCATCCACATTAATGATCTGCAGGTGCTTGGTCAACTGCCCTACCCCCCTCATCATTACCAGTCAAAGTCTTAGATATTAAAAGATCTTATGGGCCGGCCACTTGACCCAGCCCATTATTAACGGGATACAACAAAGGCAATATAAATGTTAGGCCCAATGACTATAAGACTTAGTGATAAAGGTCCACTAGGCTAATTAAACGGATGGGCCCAATTAGTCGGGCCCAATGAAAGAAATATCAGGCCCCAACAATAATTGTATCAATAAAAATTAAATAAATTTACATTTATTTGAAATGTATTATGTCGTTGTTTGACTTTGAAAATCAAATTGTATTTCTAATTTTAGAAAGGAGGGAGTACAAATTTGACATTATTTCATAGCAACAACAATTATAAACAACATGTAACGCAACATATTGAAGAAAATAATATCACTTCAATTTTTGGCACTTACATATTCACTCTATCCCCATAAACCAACTCACCCCAACCCGTGAGATCTTAAAAACTGAGGACTAAAAGTTTGCGGTTACAGTACTGATACTTACAATGCACCAATAATGAGTTCATATTTGTGTTTTCACGTGCTTTCTCTGTTGGATTCATGGTTAAGTCCAAACTATACCAAAAGTTTGTGTCCTATAGTCAGTACATAAAATCCGTCCATGTGAACTGTTGCAAAGCACAATATAAATCCCATTTCTTTACAAAACTAATGTGTTCAAATCATGTCCTCATCATATATTATGGCTAGTGTACTTTGGTTTAGTGAGTTAGCTGTTAAGACAACTGGGGTGAATGGGTGATATATATATATATATATATATAGAGAGAGAGAGAGAGAGAGGGCCGGCCCTGACATTTTCAAGGCTATAGGCGAAGATAAAATTTGGGGCCCCTTACATTTTAAAAAAAGTCACTTCTTCAAGAGCAACAAATGATAAAAAAAAGGATTTTCCATAGCAGGTCTATTAAGGGTTTACGGTTTACCAATTATGCAAACTTAATAACCATTCTTCCAGATGCACAAACTTTCAGAAAACATATTACTATATTAGGGACTTAGGGTTTTACTGTATACAATTTCAATTGGAGCAACTGAGCAGCAAGAACCAAACTTATGGAACAAAAGTATTAAAAGTAAGAAAGAATGGAGAAATTAGTTACCTGGTAAAACAAAATTATTATGAGAATTGGACCAGATGAAGAAGAGATGATAGTCAATACTCAATAGATGTCAGATGTGTGTGCGTCTCAGTCAGTGCAATAGCCGATGATCATATGCAGCACAACAGCAGCCAGCAGGAGAAGTGTGATGGCCGATGATCATATACATATTAAAAAAAAAAATTGGGGCTCCAAAATTTTTGGGGCTCTAGGCCCATGCCTTTTGGGCCTATGCCCAGGGCCGGCCCTGTAGAGAGAGAGAGAGAGAGAGAGAGAGAGAGAGTCCGGCTCTCTAGCGAACCCAAGGGAGGAAAGTAAAATAAACGATCCGGCTATAGCGACGGTTTTAACCATCGCTATAGCATAGAAAGCCGGTGTTCTATGCTATAGCGACGGTTTTTAACCGTCGCTATAGCCGGTTTATTTTTGGTTCGCTCCTTTGGGTTCGCTGGAGAGTCGGACGGTATGTGTGTGTGTGTGTGTGTGTGTGTGTATGTGTGTGTGTGTGTCAGCAGGGAAGGATTCAGGAATGTTTTCCAGCAGAGATGAATTTTAATTAATTTTTTTGTTGAATTTAAATAAAAAAAATTTGAACTAATCATAATATTAAGTAATTATTATATGTTTACAAATTGCAATAAATATTCATAATCCAAACTAAATAATGAATTTTAAATAAAAAAACATTTATATACAATTTAGAAACTTATTTCGGTTACTTGTCATAGTTCAATTTGAATGATTCTCCAAATGTTTAAAGTCTCAAACCAAATTTATTTTCTATATTCAAACAAATACATGAATTAATTTCAAAGCATAAACTAATTTTGGTATCTTTTTATAAGTTTCAAATAAGAAACAAACCATCCAAAATTTATACTCAGAACACCAAAAATTATACTCGGTTCATTAGTTAGATGCATGTAAATAAAATAATTATAACAACTAGAAATGAGGGGCTGCCAAAAGCTTATAGTCATTTTCTATTTTCCACTCCCATTATAAAATAAGGCAAAATCATTGTAAGCTATCACAATTAAAAACATAAATTACCCAACCAACATGATCTCATTTTCAATCGAAGATCAAACAACCCAAAAACAAAAACTCAATCAAACAAAAACCAAATCAATAAAAAATATCAAACTTGAATCAAACAATCATTCACAGTTCACACACTGATAAACATTTAAAATCAAAAATTATACAAAAAAATATTTCTAAGATTTCTCCAAGTTTTAAAACTAAGAAGATTTTTGTACTTCTATTTAGAATTGATTTTTGAATTACTTTTTTGCCTCCTCTAAATTTAACTCTTATATTAATCTGCCCCCTTAAATTTATTAATTTACATATTTACCCAGCTCCTATACTTATAAAAAAAATCAGCAGGGGCAACTGCCTATGCTGCCCCTGAAGTAGATCCGACAGAGTGTATGTGTGTGGATTATATATAATATGGAGGGTTAAATATTTTTTTCATCACTGTACTTTAGGTCAACTTATAAACGACTAACTAAATTTTTTTTTTCTTACAGTCAACTCACTGAACTCAAGTTTTTTTACAAAACGTTAGAAAATCCGTTAAATCTTTTGATTTTAAACAGAAAGAAAGACATCAGCTGCAGACGTGTAAAGATTTTCTTATATGGCACATATCATCACATGTGGCCTTCATTATGTGGACATAGATGGAAAACAAATAAAAGAAAAACTATATATTCAAAGCAACAATTAGCAAAATAAAATCAAAATAATAAAATCAAACCCAGCTACTCTCTCTCCTAAACCCCTTCCCCATCCCCTGTCGTCTCCCCGTCATCTGCCCATCGTCTGCTGCTCCTATTTTCTCTTTTTTCTTCGTTTCCCCTCTTCTCTCCCAGGGAAAAGAAAACTGAGAAAGGAAATATAGTTGTGAACCAACACAAAATAAATTCAACGAGTGGAGAAGCCGACAAGTAGATCTAGATAAATAATTATATTCTCTTTTTTACTTATTATTTCTTCATCCCATTACTTGGTGACATTCTTCTATTATTCTGTTGGAACATCCTGTCTGTGTGTTTTACACCGGACCTGGTTCCGTCTTTATTATTATTCTGTTGGAACATCTTGTCTGTGTGTTTTACACCGGACCTGGTTCCGTCTTTATTATTATTCTGTTGGAACATCATGTCTGTGTGTTTTACACCGGACCTGGTTCTGTCTTTATTATTATTCTGTTGGAATATCCTGTCTGTGCATTTTACGCCGAACCTGGTTCTATTATTTATTATTCTGTTAGAATAACCTGTCTGTGCGGTCTATCGCATGCATGGTGATTTCTTTTGTTATTCCATTCTTTATTGTACTCTGTTGGTTAAGTTTTGACTTCTATACTCCATGAAATTTATGGAATATCCTTGATAATTGCGTTTCATCCAGTATCTTTTCATGAAAATATTCTTCTAAGCATTCTTGAATTTTACTCCACAAAGCAGTATCATGTTAAAAATTTGGACGTTGTTAATTCTTGGATAAATTAATTCTTGAACTTGTTTTATTGAATTCTTATATCATTGTCATCATCCTCATGTTTATAAAATGTTGAAAGTCATTTGTGGCCTGTAGTGCATAGATGGACTTGGTATGATTATGACCAGGGATTATTCGGTATAATCATGACCGTAATGTTACAAATGATGTGGTAAAAGTCCTCATTGGCCTGTAGTGGATTGATGGACAGTTGTTGGCATGATCATGACCATTAATGAATACACGAATATCCTTGACCGTAGTGTAGAGGTGATTCGATGATGTGGATTATTTTATTAAGCTGAGTCCCAGTGATAACAGTGTTGAAAAACCTTTTAAATCATAGAAGATAGTAGATTTTATTTTCTACTTGACTCTTTTAATGGATTGCTTGTTCCGCTGCAGTTAAACCTGATGTTCGTTATATTTTATCAGTTTAACACTGTTGAAGGCTAATGATAATTTATTCTGCATTATCTTAGTCATAATATTTCTTACTGGGCTAGTTGAGCTCACCCTTTTTTTCACTGTTCTCTTCAGAAAATGAGAATATAGCTGGGACGAGTCGGAAAACGGAGTGATGGACCAGATGATAGTATTAGTAGTCCTCACTATTCTGTTAAATAGTGTGACAATAATTATAATGAGGACTCCTTTTGAGTTTGTATAGTCTCTAGTAGACAATAATTGTATTCAAACTCACAGTTATGTTTTGTCGTATTGTACACGACAGTTGTATTAGTAAGTTGCATTTGTATTCTGTACCATGTATCTGACGACCCAAGATGGGTGATGTATACCTAAGTTTGGGGGCGTCACAGTTGGTATCAAAGCTTAGGGATATGATCCCTGGCTAAGATGTGAGAATAGAACTAGGAGGGGAGAGACGGGGAATTCCTTCGCTAGTATGACCTACCTAAGTTTATTTGCATGGTATTTAATTGGTCGGTCAGAATATAAGGATAATATATGATATATCAATTAACTTTTGTTTTGTGGCAGTATCTGAAAATGGCATCCGAGAATGTTGAGAATAGCAATGAAGCACAGGCGACTGTGGATTCACCACATATCAATAATCGGGATAATGCGCATCAGGAAGGCGACAATCCTCATGCAAACAACAATACTGACCAAATGATGAATGATGGAATGTTCAGAAGTTTTATGCAGTTCATGCAACAGCAGGCGAGAGCGGCTCCTGTTCAAAATGTAGGTGGAAACACTGAAAACTCTCGGACGGTCACCGCTAAACAGTTCAAGGAGCTGGGACCACCGGAGTTTAAGGGAGAGCCAAAACCACTTATAGCGGAAACATGGATAAAGCAGATCACCAAGATATTTGATGTCTTGGGATGTTCCGAGGAGCAAAAGGTTCCCTTTACCGCCTTTATGTTGCGAGGAGAGGCAGATTACTGGTGGAAATCGATTAAGCGTACTCAACCTGCCGCACTGAAGATGTCTTGGGAGAAGTTCCAAGAGCTGTTCAATGACAAATACTTTTCCGAAAGTGTTCGACACATGAAGGAGGTGGAGTTCATCAAATTGGAGCAGAATAATATGACCGTATCGCAGTATGAGGCTAAATTTGCTGAGTTGTCCTGGTTTGCGTCCCACTTGGTGGATAATGAAGAGCGAATGATGCGAATATTTTTGCAAGGTTTGAAACCTGAGATACGTCAACATTTTATTTCTCATAAACTGTGTTTGTATTCAGATGTTGTGAATAGGGCTCAGTTAGTGGAGCGCGATAACGAGTCAACGCAACCAAAAGAGAGCAGTCGTTAAAATGATAATACCAGTGAGAGCAGTCATCGAAGCGGTGACAACAAGCGTGGTGGGAATTAACAGGCCAGAAATGGTAACCACTTTGGTGGTAATCAGGGCCAAAATAATAAGAATGGTCATTTCAAGAAGAGGAGATTCAACAATAATGGAAAGACGTCAGCACCAGCACCCGTTGTTAAGGAAGGAGAACGACCACCTATCATATGTTTCAAATGCGGAGGGGAGGGGCACATCAGCCCAAACTGTGTGATGTCGTCTAAAGCATGTTATAATTGTGGAAGAGAAGGTCATTTAGCTCAATTTTATCGTTTACCAAAAACAAGTTCAGCTAGGATGGAGGCACCAAAGGCCGTCTCAGAAAAGTCAAACCGGTAGTGCAAGGGAGAGCGTTTGTTGTGACCTCCCAGAAAGCAAGGAACCCGAATGAGGTCATCACGGGTAAACTTATCATAAACTCTAACGAAGTCTATACTTTATTTGATACCGGTTCTACCCATTCTTTTATTTCTCCTACTTGCGCTCATCGATTAAATTTGACTCCGGAAAAATTAGACTTTGACTTATCTGTTGAAACCTTCATTACATCCACGGTTTATAAGTCTTGTTTGGTTCAAGTTGGTACCCACACATTACCTGTCGATCTAATTTCATTAAAAAAACTTGCATTTGACGTGATTCTAGGGATTGATTGTAAGACCCCAACTTTTATATATAAAGATGAATTTTCTATAAATATCATTTTTGAATATTATGGAGTTAATTTGATATAATGTTATAGTTGTGGGTAATATTTATAAATTTTTCAAAGTACGCAAGTTGTTATATAATATTCGATTGGTCGGAGAATATTCGTTTTAATAGAGAATATTCGTACAACGGCACAATCATTGGTGGACCCCACAACGGAATTATTGTCGGATTGAGAAAACGATAAAAATATTTTATTAAAAATAACGGCGGAAGTTTTACCATTGTTACTGTTGAACTACTCGGTAGTAAAAGTACAGTAATACGTGTGGTTGCATAGTAGCACACGGTATTGATTATTAATGCTTATGTGAGAAGTCACTCAGTTTGATTCAATTATTGTCAGTTAATAATATGAATTATTTAGCGATAATGACGTTTTGTTTTATTCGTATTATTAACGTAATAAAACAGAAACATCTTTTTATATAAAACAGAATACTTTATTAAAGTTATTCTATAAATAGAATATATTATATTTTATTTAAAAGATTTTTCTTTAAATATGGACCGTCAGATTAAAGTAATCAATCAGGACCGTTCATGGATTAGTTACTATGCATTCTATTTTTCTATAAATAGCAGCTCATTCTTTCATTATTTCTTACGAATTCACTGAACTCTAGAGAGAGAAACTATAGAGAGAGAGAAGAAGAGTATTCTGCTACTTAACTACTTCCTTATTTCAGTTCTTCTTTAAAACGGTAAGGGGTGTTATTCTTTCTTATTCATGAAGAGAACTGTTATTGTTCCATTTCTTATTATTCTGTTGCAATAACCTGTATACGCGGTCTACCCTATACTTGGTGATATTCTTCTATTATTCTGTTGGAACATCCTGTCTGTGTGTTTTACACCAGACCTGGTTCCGTTTTTATTATTATTCTGTTGGAACATCATGTCTGTGTGTTTTACACCGGACCTGGTTCCGCCTTGTTATTATTCTGTTGGAACATCCTGTCTGTGTGTTTTACACCGGACCTGGTTTTATTATTTATTATTCTGTCGGAATATCCTGTCTGTGCGTTTACGCCGGACCTGGTTCCATTATTTATTATTCTGTCGGAATATCCTGTCTGTGCGTTTACACCGGACCTAGTTCCGTCTTGTTATTATTCTGTTGGAACATCCTGTCTGTGTGTATTACACCGGACCTGGTTCTATTATTTATTATTCTGTCGGAATATCCTGTCTGTGCGTTTACGCCGGACCTGGTTCCATTATTTATTATTCTGTCGGAATATCCTGTCTGTGCGTTTACGCCGGACCTGGTTCCATTATTTATTATTCTGTTAGAATAACCTGTCTGTGCGGTCTATCGCATGCATGGTGATTTCTTTTGTTATTCCATTCTTTATTATACTCAGTTGGTTAAGTTTTGACTTCTATACTCCATGAAATTTGTGGAATATCCTTGATAATTGCGTTTCATCCAGTATCTTTTCATGAAAATATTCTTCTAAGCATTCTTGAATTTTACTCCACAAAGCAGTATCATGTTGACAATTTGGACGTTGTTAATTCTTGGATAAATTAATTCTTGAACTTGTTTTATTGAATTCTTATATCATTGTCATCATCCTCATGTTTATAAAATGTTGAAAGTCATCTGTGGCCTGTAGTGCATAGATGGACTTGGTATGATTATGACCAGGGATTATTCGGTATAATCATGACCGTAATGTTACAAATGATGTGGTAAAAGTCCTCATTGGCCCGTAGTGCATTGATGGACAGTTGTTGGCATGATCATGACCATTAATGAATACACGAATATCCTTGGCCGTAGTGCAGGGGTGATTCGATGATGTGGATTATTTTATTAAGCTGAGTCTCAGCGATAACAGTGTTGAAAAACCTTTTAAATCATAAAAGATAGTAGAGTTTATTTTCTACTTGACTCTTTTAATGGATTGCTTGTTCCGCTGCAGTTAAACTTGATGTCTATTATATTTTATCAGTTTAACATTGTTGAAGGCTAATGATAATTTATTCTGCATTATCTTAGTCATAATATTTCTTACTGGGCTAGTTGAGCTCACCCTTTCTTTCACTGTTCTCTTCAGGAAATGAGAACGTAGCTGGGGCAAGTCGGGGAACGGAGTGATGGTCCGAATGATAGTATTAGTTAGTAGTCCTCACTATTCTATGTAATAGTGTGTTAATAAATGTAATGAGGACTCCTTTTGAGTATGAATACTCTCTAGAAGATAATATTTGTATTCAAACTCACAGTTTATGTTTTGTCGTATTGTACACGACAGTTGTATTAGTAAGTTGTATTTGTATTCTGTACTATGTATCTGACGACCCAAGATGGGTGATGTATACCTAATTTTGGGGGCGTCACAGTTGGTATCAGAGCTTAGGGATATGATCCCTGGCTAAGATGTGAGAATAGAACTAGGAGGGGAGAGACGGGGAATTCCTTCGCTAGTATGACCTACCTAAGTTTATTTGCATGGTATTTAATTGGTCGGTCATAATATAAGGATAATATATGACATATCAATTAACTTTTATTTTGTGGCAGTATCTGAAAATGGCATCTGAGAATGTTGAGAATAGCAATGGAGCACAGGCGACTGTTGATTCACCACATATCAATAATCAGGATAATGTGCATCAGGAAGGTGACAATCCTCATGCAAACAACAACACTGACCAGATGATGAATGATGGAATGTTCAGAAACTTTATGCAGTTCATGCAACAGCAGGCGAGAGCGGCTCCTGTCCAAAATATAGGTGGAAACACTGAAAACTCTCGGACGGTCACCGCTAAACAGTTCAAGGAGCTGGGACCACCAGAGTTTAAGGGAGAGCCAAAACCACTTATAGCGGAAACATGGATAAAGCAGATTACCAAGATATTTGATGTCTTGGGATGCTCCGAGGAGCAAAAGGTTCCCTTTGCCGCCTTTATGTTGCGAGGAGAGGCAGATTACTGGTGGGAATCGATTAAGCGTACTCAACCTGCCGCACTGAAGATGTCTTGGGAGAAGTTCCAAGAGCTGTTTAATGACAAATACTTTCCCGAAAGTGTTCGTCACATGAAGGAGGTGGAGTTCATCAAATTGGAGCAGAATAATATGACCGTGTCGCAGTATGAGGCTAAATTTGCTGAGTTGTCCCGGTTTGCGTCCCACTTGGTGGATAATGAAGAGCGAATGACGCGAATGTTTTTGCGAGGTTTGAAACCTGAGATACGTCAACATCTTATTTCTCATAAACTGTGTTTGTATTCAGATGTTGTGAATAGGGCTCAGTTAGTGGAGCGCGATAACGAGTCAACGCAACCAAAAGAGAGCAGTCGACAAAATGATAATACTAGTGAGAGCAGTCATCGAAGCGGTGACAACAAGCGTGGAGGGAATCAACAGGCCAGAAATGGTAACCACTTCGGTGGTAATCAGGGCCAAAACAATAAGAATGGTCATTTCAAGAAGAGGAGATTCAACAATGATGGAAAGACGTCAGCACCAGCACCCGTTGTTAAGGAAGGAGAACGACCACCTATCATATGTTTCAAATGCGGAGGGGAGGGGCACATCAGTCCAAACTGCGCGATGCCGTCTAAAGCATGTTATAATTGTGGAAGAGAAGGTCATTTAGCTCGATTTTGTCGTTTACCAAAAACAAGTTCAGCCAAGATGGAGACACCAAAGGCCGTCCCAGAAAAGTCAAAACCGGTAGTGCAAGGGAGAGCGTTTGTTGTGACCTCCCAGAAAGCAAGGAACCCGAATGAGGTCATCACGGGTAAGCTTATCATAAACTCTAACGAAGTCTATACTTTATTTGATACCGGTTCTACCCATTCTTTTATTTCTCCTACTTGCGCTCATCGATTAAATTTGATTCCGGAGAAATTAGACTTTGACTTATCTGTTGAAACTCCATTGGGAGAAACCTTCATTACATCCACGGTTTATAAGTCTTGTTTGGTTCAAGTTGGTACCCACACATTACCTGTCGATCTTATTTCATTAAAAATACTTGCATTTGACGTGATTCTAGGGATTGATTGGTTAACTACTCATCATGCAAAAATTGATTGTTTTCGTAAGGTTGTTAGCTTTCATATTCCTAATCGACCTATTATGCGAATTCAAGCAACCAAACCATTAAAATCAATCGCTGTCATCTCAAGCCATAAAGCTATTCGTTTATTGAAAAACGGATGTCAAGCTTTCTTAGCTCATGTCACGGATCTAAACAAAAATACGTCAGTTTTGAATGATATTTCTATTGTTAATAAATTCCCTGACGTATTCCCTGAAGAACTTCCTGGCCTACCCCCAGAGCGTGAAATTGAATTTTGTATCGACCTTGAACCCGGTACAAAACCCATTTCCAAAGCCCCATATCGAATGGCTCCTATTGAACTTCAGGAGTTAAAGATCCAACTGCAGGAATTGTTAGACATTGGCTTTATTCGTCCTAGTACTTCTCCTTGGGGTGCTCCTGTGCTATTCGTGAAGAAGAAAGATGGAAGTATGCGACTTTGTATTGATTATCGGGAGTTGAATCATGTCACCATCAAAAACAGGTACCCATTGCCACGTATTGATGACCTGTTTGACCAGTTGCAAGGAGCACAATTCTTTTCAAAGATCGATCTTCGTTCTGGATATCATCAGCTGAAGGTTAGAACTGAGGATATTCCAAAGACGGCTTTCAGAACTCGGTACGGGCATTATGAATTCCTAGTCATGTCCTTTGGATTGACTAATGCTCCTGCTGCCTTCATGGATATGATGAACCGGGTATTCAAGGAATATTTGGATCACTTTGTGGTCGTCTTTATTGATGACATCCTTATTTATTCCAAAAGCCGTGAAGATCATGAGCAACACTTGAGACTGGTACTCCAAAAGCTTCGTGAATACAAGCTTTATGCCAAGTTGAAGAAATGCGAGTTCTGGCTGGAGGAGGTAGTATTCCTTGGGCACGTAGTATCAAGTCGTAGAATATCGGTTGACCCGGCAAAGATTAAAGCTATTTAAAGCTGGGAGCAACCTAAATCAGTAACCGAAGTACGTAGCTTTCTTGGTTTAGCTGAGTTAATGGCTACTCCATTAACTCAGCTGACTCAGAAATATACAAAGTTCGGTTGGAGCAAAGAATGTGAGAAGAGTTTTCAAGAACTCAAGAGGAGACTCATTTCAGCACCTGTTCTAACAATACCATCTGGCTCGGAGGGATTTGTCATCTACAGTGATGCTTCGAGCAAAGGGTTGGGATGCGTTCTCATGCAACATGGAAAAGTCATAGCCTATGCATCAAGACAACTCAAGGAATATGAGAGGAATTATCCTACTCATGATCTAGAGTTGGCAGCTGTTGTCTTTGCACTTAAAATTTGGAGGCATTACTTGTATGGGGAGAAGGTGGAGATCTTTACGGATCATAAAAGCCTCAAATATTTCTTCACTCAAAAGGAACTCAACATGCGACAACGACGTTGGCTTGAACTGTTGAAAGATTATGATCATACCATTCAATACCATCCTGGAAAAGCGAACGTGGTAGCTGACGCATTGAGTAGAAGATCATATGCAAGTACGAGTGCGATATTGTCAACACAAAGGCCCATTTTGTGTGATTTGCAAAGGATGGAGATAGAGTTAAAGACTCCAGGGACCCATGTGATGATGGCGAATATACGAGTAGAACCGACTTTAATCGATAAAGTTAAAGCTGCTCAAGCTACAGACCTGGAGCTGATGCGTATGAGGAAGAAAGTGCAAGAAGGTGCTATGCCGGAAGCAAGAATCGATGAAGAAGGAATACTTCGAGTCAACTCCAGACTTTGTGTTCCTAACAACCCTGATTTAAAGTATGAAATCATGATGGAGGCGCACAACACACCGTTTGCAATCCATCCTGGAAGTACCAAAATGTATCATGATCTTCGTCATACATTTTGGTGGAGCAATATGAAGAGAGAGATAGCGTTGTTTATCTCAAGGTGTCTAACTTGTCAACGAGTCAAAGCGGAGCATCAAGTACCAAAAGGTCCATTGCAACCACTTGAAATTCCAGAATGGAAGTGGGAGCACATTACCATGGATTTCGTTACCGGTCTTCCTAGGGTTTCTCAAGGTATTGATGCGATTTGGGTCATTGTTGATAGATTGACCAAGTCTGCTCATTTCTTACCGATACGAGAAACTTATACACTTGAACGTCTTGCTCGTATGTACATAAACGAGATTGTAAGACTGCATGGTATGCCAGTATCCATAGTTTCTGATCGAGACCCAAGATTCACTTCACGATTTTGGGTTAGTTTACAAAAAGCTATGGGCACGGATTTACGATTTAGTTCGCATATCATCCTCAGACGGACGGACAATCAGAGAGGACTATTCAAACTCTAGAAGATTTATTAAGACTCTGTGTCTTTGACTTCAAGGGAAGTTGGGACAAGTTCTTACCATTGGTGGAGTTTTCCTACAACAACAGTTATCAAGCAAGTATTGGCATGGCTCCATTCGAAGCATTGTATGGAAGAAAATGTCGTTCTCCAGTATGCTGGGATGAGGTGGGTGAAGCAACGTTGTTGGGACCGGAGTTGGTACGTATGACTACAGAAAAGATTCAAACGATCCGACAACGTATAAAAACCTCACAAGATCGACAAAAGAGTTATGCTGATCTTCATCGAAAGGACGTGGAATTTGATGTAGGAGATCATGTGTTCTTACGTGTTGCTCCATGGAAAGGAGTTACGAGATTTGGAAAGAGAGGAAAGCTCAATCCTCGATTCATCGGTCCATTTTTAATCCTCGATCGAGTAGGAACTGTGGCTTATAGACTCGCTTTACCGCCAAGTATGTCTCGTGTTCATAACGTTTTTCACATATCCATGTTACGCAAATATGTGGAAGACCCGAACCACATTATTGAGTTAGAACCGGACGAAATAGCGGAGGATTTGACGTATGAAGAAGTTCCTGTTCAAATCTTGGATAAGAAGGAACATATTCTACGCTCCAAGGTTATACCTCAAGTCAAAGTTTTGTGGAGAAACCACGATGTTGAGGAAATGACTTGGGAGTTAGAATCTGAAATGAAATCAAGGTATCCTTACCTCTTCGACATACCAGGTACGTACCCTAATTTCGAGGGCGAAATTTCATAAGAAGGGGAGGTTGTAAGACCCCAACTTTTATAAATAAAGATGAATTTTCTATAAATATCATTTTTGAATATTATGGAGTTAATTTGATATAATGTTATAGTTGTGGGTAATATTTATAAATTTTGCAAAGTACGCAAGTTGTTATATAATATTCGATTGGTCGGGGAATATTCGTTTTAACAGGGAATATTCGTACAACGGCACAATCATTGGTGGACCCCACAACGGAATTATTGTCGGATTGAGAAAACGACAAAAATATTTTATTAAAAATAACGGCGAAAGTTTTACCATTGTTACTGTTGAACTACTCGGTAGTAAAAGTACAGTAATACGTGTGGTTGCATAGTAGCACACGGTATTGATTATTAATGCTTATGTGAGAAGTCACTCAGTTTGATTCAATTATTGTCAGTTAATAATATGAATTATTTAGCGATAATGACGTTTTGTTTTATTCGTATTATTAACGTAATAAAACAGAAACATCTTTTTATATAAAACAGAATACTTTATTAAAGTTATTCTATAAATAGAATATATTATATTTTATTTAAAAGATTTTTCTTTAAATATGGACCGTCAGATTAAAGTAATCAATCTGGACCGTTCATGGATTAGTTACTATGCATTCTATTTTTCTATAAATAGCAGCTCATTCCTTCATTATTTCTTACGAATTCACTGAACTCTAGAGAGAGAAACTATAGAGAGAGAGAAGAAGAGTATTCTGCTACTTAACTACTTCCTTATTTCAGCTCTTCTTTAAAACGGTAAGGGGTGTTATTCTTTCTTATTCATGAAGAGAACTGTTGTTATTCCATTTCTTATTATTCTGTTGGAATAACCTGTATACGCGGTCTACCCTATACTTGGTGACATTCTTCTATTATTCTGTTGGAACATCCTGTCTGTGTGTTTTACACCGGACCTGGTTCCGTTTTTATTATTATTCTGTTGGAACATCCTGTCTGTGTGTTTTACACCGGACCTGGTTCCGTCTTGTTATTATTCTGTTGGAACATCCTGTCTGTGTGTTTTACACCGGACCTGGTTCTATTATTTATTATTCTGTCGGAATATCCTGTTTGTGCGTTTACGCCGGACCTGGTTCCATTATTTATTATTCTGTTGGAATATCCTGTCTGTGCGTTTACACCGGACCTGGTTCCGTCTTGTTATTATTCTGTTGGAACATCCTATCTGTGTGTTTTACACCGGACCTGGTTCCATTATTTATTATTCTGTCGGAATATCCTGTCTGTGCGTTTACGCCGGACCTGGTTCCATTATTTATTATTCTGTCGGAATATCCTGTCTGTGCGTTTACGCCGGACCTGGTTCCATTATTTATTATTCTGTTGGAATAACCTGTCTGTGCGGTCTATCGCATGCATGGTGATTTCTTTTGTTATTCCATTCTTTATTGTACTCAGTTGGTTAAGTTTTGACTTCTATACTCCATGAAATTTGTGGAATATCCTTGATAATTGCGTTTCATCCAGTATCTTTTCATGAAAATATTCTTCTAAGCATTCTTGAATTTTACTCCACAAAGCAGTATCATGTTGACAATTTGGACGTTGTTAATTCTTGGATAAATTAATTCTTGAACTTGTTTTATTGAATTCTTATATCATTGTCATCATCCTCATGTTTATAAAATGTTGAAAGTCATCTGTGGCCTGTAGTGCATAGATGGACTTGGTATGATTATGACCAGGGATTATTCGGTATAATCATGACCGTAATGTTACAAATGATGTGGTAAAAGTCCTCATTGGCCCGTAGTGCATTGATGGACAGTTGTTGGCATGATCATGACCATTAATGAATACACGAATATCCTTGGCCGTAGTGCAGGGGTGATTCGATGATGTGGATTATTTTATTAAGCTGAGTCTCAGCGATAACAGTGTTGAAAAACCTTTTAAATCATAAAAGATAGTAGAGTTTATTTTCTACTTGACTCTTTTAATGGATTGCTTGTTCCGCTGCAGTTAAACTTGATGTCTATTATATTTTATCAGTTTAACATTGTTGAAGGCTAATGATAATTTATTCTGCATTATCTTAGTCATAATATTTCTTACTGGGCTAGTTGAGCTCACCCTTTCTTTCACTGTTCTCTTCAGGAAATGAGAACGTAGCTGGGACAAGTCGGGGAACGGAGTGATGGTCCGAATGATAGTATTAGTTAGTAGTCCTCACTATTCTATGTAATAGTGTGTTAATAAATGTAATGAGGACTCCTTTTGAGTATGAATACTCTCTAGAAGATAATATTTGTATTCAAACTCGCAGTTTATGTTTTGTCGTATTGTACACGACAGTTGTATTAGTAAGTTGTATTTGTATTCTGTACTTTGTATCTGACGACCCAAGATGGGTGATGTATACCTAATTTTGGGGGCGTCACAGTTGGTATCAGAGCTTAGGGATATGGTCCCTGGCTAAGATGTGAGAATAGAACTAGGAGGGGAGAGACGGGGAATTCCTTCGTTAGTATGGCCTACCTAAGTTTATTTGAATGGTATTTAAATGGTCGGTCATAATATAAGGATAATATATGACATATCAATTAACTTTTATTTTGTGGCAGTATCTGAAAATGGCATCTGAGAATGTTGAGAATATCAATGGAGCACAGGCGACTGTTGATTCACCACATATCAATAATCAGGATAATGTGCATCAGGAAGGTGACAATCCTCATGCAAACAACCACACTGACCAGATGATGAATGATGGAATGTTCAGAAACTTTATGCAGTTCATGCAACAGCAGGCGAGAGCGGCTCCTGTCCAAAATATAGGTGAAAACACTGAAAACTCTCGGACGGTCACCGCTAAACAGTTCAAGGAGCTGGGACCACCAGAGTTTAAGTGAGAGCCAAAACCACTTATAGCGGAAACATGGATAAAGCAGATTACCAAGATATTTGATGTCTTGGGATGCTCCGAGGAGCAAAAGGTTCCCTTTGCCGCCTTTATGATGCGAGGAGAGGCAGATTACTGGTGGGAATCGATTAAGCGTACTCAACCTGCCGCATTGAAGATGTCTTGGGATAAGTTCCAAGAGCTGTTTAATGACAAATACTTTCCCGAAAGTGTTCGTCACATGAAGGAGGTGGAGTTCATCAAATTGGAGCAGAATAATATGACCGTGTCGCAGTATAAGGCTAAATTTGCTGAGTTGTCCCGGTTTGCGTCCCACTTGGTAGATAATGAAGAGCGAATGACGCGAATATTTTTGCGAGGTTTGAAACCTGAGATACGTCAACATCTTATTTCTCATAAACTGTGTTTGTATTCAGATGTTGTGAATAGGCTAAGTTAGTGGAGTGCGAAACGAGTCAACGCAACCAAAAGAGAGCAGTCGACAAAATGGTAATACCAGTGAGAGCAGTCATCGAAGCGGTGACAACAAGCGTGGAGGGAATCAACAGGCCAGAAATGGTAACCGCTTCGGTGGTAATCAGGGCCAAAACAATAAGAATGGTCATTTCAAGAAGAGGAGATTCAACAATGATGGAAAGACGTTAGCACCAGCACCCGTTGCTAAGGAAGGAGAACGACCACCTATCATATGTTTCAAATGCGAAGGGGAGGGGCACATCAGTCCAAACTGCGCGATGCCGTCTAAAGCATGTTATAATTGTGGAAGAGAAGGTCATTTAGCTCGATTTTGTCGTTTACCAAAAACAAGTTCAGCCAAGATGGAGACACCAAAGGTCGTCCCAGAAAAGTCAAAACCGGTAGTGCAAGGGAGAGCGGTTGTTGTGACCTCCCAGAAAGCAAGGAACCCGAATGAGGTCATCACGGGTAAGCTTATCATAAACTCTAACGAAATCTATACTTTATTTGATACCGGTTCTACCCATTCTTTTATTTCTCCTACTTGCGCTCATCGATTAAATTTGATTCCGGAGAAATTAGACTTTGACTTATCTGTTGAAACTCCATTGGGAGAAACCTTCATTACATCTACGGTTTATAAGTCTTGTTTGGTTCAAGTTGGTACCCACACATTACCTGTCGATCTTATTTCATTAAAAATACTTTCATTTGACGTGATTCTAGGGATTGATTGGTTAACTACTCATCATGCAAAAATTGATTATTTTCGTAAGGTTGTTAACTTTCATATTCCTAATCGACCTGTTATGCGAATTCAAGCAACCAAACCATTAAAATCAATCGCTGTCATCTCAAGCCATAAAACTATTCGTTTATTGAAAAACAGATGTCAAGCTTTCTTAGCTCATGTCACGGATCTAAACAAAAATACGTCAGTTTTGAATGATATTTATATTGTTAATAAATTCCCTGACGTATTCCCTGAAGAACTTCCTGGCCTACCCCCAGAGCGTGAAATTAAATTTTGTATCGACCTTGAACCCGGTACAAAACCCATTTTCAAAGCCCCATATCGAATGGCTCCTATTGAACTTCAGGAGTTAAAGATCCAACTGCAGGAATTATTAGACATTGGCTTTATTCGTCCTAGTACTTCTCCTTGGGGTGCTCCTGTGCTATTCGTGAAGAAGAAAGATGGAAGTATGCGACTTTGTATTGATTATCGGGAGTTGAATCATGTCACCATCAAAAACAGGTACCCATTGCCACGTATTGATGACCTGTTTGACCAATTGCAAGGAGCGCAATTCTTTTCAAAGATCGATCTTCGTTCTGGATAACATCAGCTGAAGGTTAGAACTGAGGATATTCCAAAGACGGCTTTCAGAACTCGGTACGGGCATTATGAATTCCTAGTCATGTCCTTTGAATTGACTAATGCTCCTGCTGCCTTCATGGATATGATGAACCGGGTATTCAAGGAATATTTGGATCACTTTGTGGTCATCTTTATTGATGACATCCTTATTTATTCCAAAAGTCGTGAAGATCATGAGCAACACTTGAGACTGGTACTCCAAAAGCTTCGTGAATACAAGCTTTATGCCAAGTTGAAGAAATGCGAGTTCTGGCTGGAGGAGGTAGCATTCCTTGGGCACATGGTATCAAGTCGTGGAATATCTGTTGACCCGACAAAGATTGAAGCTATTCAAAGCTGGGAGCAACCTAAATCAGTAACCGAAGTACGTAGCTTTCTCGGTTTAGCTGGTTATTATCGGAGATTCGTGGAAGGATTCTCTCGAATCGCTACTCCACTAACTCAGCTGACTCGAAAAGATACAAAGTTCGGTTGGAGCGAAGAATGTGATAAGAGTTTTCAAGAACTCAAGAGGAGACTCATTTCAGCACCTGTTCTAAGAATACTATCTGGCTCGGAGGGATTTGTTATCTACAGTGATTCTTCGAGCAAAGGATTGGGATGCGTTCTCATGCAACATAGAAAAGTCATAACCTATGCATCAAGACAACTCAAGGAATATGAGAGGAATTATCCTACTCATGATCTAGAGCTGGCAGCTATTGTCTTTGCACTTAAAATTTGGAGGCATTACTTGTATGGGAAGAAGGTGGAGATCTTTACGGATCATAAAAGCCACAAATATTTTTCACTCAAAAGGAACTCAACATGTGACAACGACGTTGGCTTGAACTGTTGAAAGATTATGATCATACCATTCAATACCATCCTGGAAAAGCGAACGTGGTAGCTGACGCATTGAGTAGAAGATCATATGCAAGTACGAGTGCGATATTGTCAACATAAAGACCCATTTTGTGTGACTTGCAAAGGATGGAGATAGAGTTAAAGACTCCAGGGACCCATGTAATGATGGCGAATATACGAGTAGAACCGACTTTAATCGATAAAGTTAAAGCTGCTCAAGTGCAAGAAGGTGCTATGCCGGAAGCAAGAATCGATGAAGAAGGAATACTTCGAGTCAACTCCAGACTTTGTGTTCCTAACGACCCTAATTTAAAGTATGAAATCATGATGGAGGCGCACAACACACCGTTTGCAATCCATCCTGGGAGTACCAAAATGTATCATGATTGTGACAACCCCAAAATAGGTCCATTCCATCCAACCTATTCTGAGTCGTCAAATATATGGTACAAAAAATAACTACAACTTTATTACAACAATTATCGTGCAAAATACAACAACACATATGCTGTGAGTTTGGATACAAATATATACCAAATGTGACTCATGTTCCAACCATGGACAGCACCTCACAATGACACCTTACATAAAGGTATAGTCAAAAACTATTTTAGAAATTAGCATCTTTGGGAAGTGCACAAGGAAACCTTCGTACATGGGAGGCCATGCGTCTAGGTTATGATAGATATCATATGGCCACAGAATTATCCTTGGTTGACCCAATAGACCCCAAAGAAAAACGAGAAGATTACTATCATATTCTTTCCAATGGTGAGTCTTCTCTTGACTTATCATTATCTTCACTGTCTCTAATTGAGAATTATATTTCAAACAAATACCAAGATTATATAGGTAGTGCTCGTAAATATACTCAGCAAGTGGATGAGCACATCCCTGTCTTATGATGACACGAGGTTGTATGTCATTAGACATCTTGTATGATAGCGGCAAAACACCCTTCCAACGTTGGGTTCACTTCACCCTAGATGATTCACCAAATATAACTCCTAAATGATGACCATCGTTCTATTCCCCTGTTACCCCCGCTCGACCCAGCTACACTCTTATTACCTGAAAGGAATTGTGAACAGAAGGGTGAGCACAACTAGCCCAGTAAAGAATATCATGACTAAAGATAAATAAATTATCAATAGTCTTCATCAGTAATAAATCAGAGATTTATAACATATGGTAGATGATAAAAATTTTCAACCATAGTTGCAGCGGAACGAGCAATCCATTAGAAGAGTCAAATAGACTATAAAGTCTATTATCTTCTCCATGTTAAAAGTCCACCAACAATATTTTATCCATGTAACATCAATCAACAATTCCTGTCCACATTCATGTGAATAACTCATAATCATATTTATGGTTCTAAATTCCTCTTCTCATCCAGGACAAAGATAATTTTCATCACTTGTCTTTACCTGAAACATCAAAGATCATGGTTATACCAAATCACAGTTCCTGTTCATAATCATACTAATAATTTCATCTTTGCACTATGGGCCGAAGATATTCGTCAACAGTTCATCTTTGCACTACTGGCCAAAGATATTCAACAACAGTTCATCCTTGCACTACAGGCCAAAGATATTCAATCAACAGATTATCTTTACACTACAGGCCAAAGATATTTCTCAACAATTCATATTTGCACTACAGGCCAAATATATTCATCAACAGTTCATATTTGCACTACAGGCCAAATATATTAATATATCAAAGAAATATATAATCATTTATATAAACAATAATTATAACCATGTTGATCATTTCACCTTTGCACTTAAGCTGAAGATATTCAATTATAAATTCAATGGTCATGATCATACTAGTCAATAATTCAACTTTGCACTACTGGCCAAAGAGAACCCATATCATGATCATACCAACAATCTACCCATCTTTACACTTAAGTGAAAGAGAATTTCAACATCAGGGTTATAAAAAATATTATATATGATAATAAAATCAATATAATCAACATATAGATTTAATCTCAAGAGTAATATTCATAAATCAACTATAATTTGGTCAGAAAAAGAAACCAATTTTGTCGTGAATAGTAACTCGTCAATAGTAACTCATGAATAGTAATTTGTGAATAGTAATTCATGAATAGTAACTCGACATAAAAAAGGTAGAAATTCCACAATAAAATTCATACCAATATTTCGATATGATGATATTGAAAGAATAATATTTATTAAGCTTATAAATAATTTATTTAAATTGTTTACACTTTACTAATTAATGCATTTAATCATCATAAAATGCCAAGTCTTAAGATTTCATCACCAATAACCAAAATCCTCATCAAAAATCTGCATATAACTCATATATGATTCTCAAGCCATAAAATCATATTTTCTAATTTTCTTACTTCACAAAACATATTTAATTCATTTACTCATAACTAGACCATTTTCATGAAAAATACCAAATCAGTTCCAAAAATATTTTTTTTCTGGGATTTAGCATAATATAGTCCCATAGTGAACATATATTTTTCTCAGAATTTTTAAAAGTCATTTACTATTTTTCATATGGCCAAAACAGCCGAATATTTAGACATTTATCAAAAATTGTACTTTTGTCCAAAAATTCTGAAATTCACAAAGTATACTCCTATCATATACATGTACTCTCAATAAAAATTTTATCAATTTTGGAGTTAACCACAAGAAGTTATAAGCGGCTACTTTTAAAATAGTCTTTTCTTATAAAATTCATAACTCTTAATCTATACATCCAAAAATCACCATTTTTGGACACAATCAAGAAAACTCATCAAAATATCATTTCAAATTTTTCCAGAATTTTTGAAGGTCAGAAAAATTACGAAACTGAAAAACATAACTACCCTTAAAATCTCTTACTATCCCTTACCTCAAAAGTGCAGTATTTCGGACTGGAATGCAAAGTCGAAGGAAACTTGCACTGAATAGCAACTCTCAAAGTATCTAAATACTCACAAAATATGCTTCATAATATAGAGAGAGAAAGAGAGAAAGCTTATGTTTCTGGTGTGATTTTCAATTCTAACTTAGCCCTCTATTTATAGGAAAATGTTAGCACGCCGAAGCAGATTTAACCTGCAACCTGATGGCTTTACCTGCTACTATTCTCACCCACCACATTTGAATAAAAATCTCAGCACATTTCTTCACCAACCAAGAGTGGAGCCCACCATCCACCAAAATGATAAACTCCGAAAATTCAACAATTTCTGAACCAGTCATCTCGTAAAATTCATAATAAATCATACGTTCATTTTTAACGGTTCAAAATTTGTGGACATATACTCAACTTATATATGTATAACATATCCAAAAATTACCACGATCCAACGGTCGGAATAAAAATTATAACCCTCGCAAAATATCTTAAAAATCCTAATTTTTAATACCTCCATTCCGACAAAAATACTGATAAAAACCTCAACAGTAATTCTTTCATTTTTAACCACAAAAATATATTCCTCATTTATATCCACATAAAATAAATATTTCCTTATCATATGAATCAATAATTAATTATTCACAAATAATATTGCAGAATCACATTACTGACAACCAGGCCGTTCCCAGGAAAGAGGAGGCTTTCCTATAAGAATTTCACCTTACTGGCGCGCAATTAGGTGACCAAACCTCTCTTTAGATAGAACTTTCTAGACATTGTCAATAATGTTATCTAATAATATTATTCAAATAATATGAATTATTGATCTGATAATGGGAAATACTGTGCAGTGACAATTATTGAACAACAATAATATAAAATTTTAACGTAGCAATTATTGAATCAATAAAATAAAATATTGAACAGTAATTACTGTAACAATTATTGAGTAGTGCCTTCTTACGTAAGAATCAATAATTTCAAAAATACTGTGCAATACTGTGTGCTACTGTGCAATAACGCGTATTACTGTATTTTAACCACCGGGTATTCTAACAGTGTTAACGGTAACAACTACGTCGTTATTTTTAAAAACTCAAATTTGTCATTTTTTTCATCCGACAGTTATTCTGTTATGGGGCCCACAAATGGCTGCGCCGTCGTGCGAATATTTCCCGACAGAAAGAATATTCCACGACGAAACGAATATTTCCCGACAACAATGAATATTTTATAACCACTTGTGTATTTTGAAAAAAAAAATTATATATCACCCTTAACTTTAACATTTATCAATTTAACCATTTACTGAATAGTAATTATAAGAAAAATTGAATACTTTTATTTCATAAAATTTGGGGTCTTACAATGATCTTTGTCATATATTTTGGTGGAGCAATATGAAGCGAAAGATAGCGCTGTTTATCTCAAGGTGTCTAACTTGTCAACGAGTCAAGGCAGAGCATCAAGTACAAAAAGGTCCATTGCAACCACTTGAAATTCCAAAATGGAAGTGGGAGCACATTATCATGGATTTCGTTACCGGTCTTCCTAAGGTTTCTCAAGGTATTGATGCGATTTGGGTCATTGTTGATAGATTGACCAAGTCTGCTCATTTTTTACCGATACGAGAAACTTGTACACTTGAACGTCTTGCTCGTATGTACATAAACGAGATTGTAAGACTGCATGGTATGCCAGTATCCATAGTTTCTGATCGAGACCCAAGATTCACTTCACGATTTTGGGTTAGCTTACAAAAAGCTATGGGCACGAATTTACGATTTAGTTCGGCATATCATCCTCAGACGGACGGACAATCAGAGAGGACTATTCAAACTCTGGAAGATTTATTAAGACTCTGTGTCCTTGACTTTAAGGGAAGTTGGGGCAAGTTCTTATCATTGGTGGAGTTTTCTTACAACAACAGTTATTAAGCAAGTATTGGCATGGCTCCATTCGAAGCGTTGTATGGAAGAAAGTGTCGTTCTCCAGTATGCTGGGACGAGGTGGGTGAAGCAACGTTGTTGGGACCGGAGTTGGTACGTATGACTACAGAAAAGATTCAAACAATCCGACAACGTACAAAAACCTCACAAGATCGACAAAAGAGTTATGTTGATCTTCATCGAAAGGACGTGGAATTTGATATAGGAGATCATGTGTTCTTACGTGTTGCTCCATGGAAAGAAGTTACGAGATTTGGAAAGAGAGGAAAGCTCAATCCTCGATTCATCGGTCCATTTTTAATCCTCGATCGAGTAGGAACTGTAGCTTATAGACTCGCTTTACCGCCAAGTATGTCTCGTGTTCATAACGTTTTTCACATATCCATGTTACGCAAATATGTGGAAGACCCAAACCACATTATTGAGTTAGAACCGGACGAAATAGCGGGGGATTTGACGTATGAAGAAGTTCATGTTCAAATCTTGGATAAGAAGGATCATATTCTACGCTCCAAGGTTATACCTCAAATTAAAGTTTTGTGGAGAAACCACGATGTTGAGGAAATGACTTGGGAGTTAGAATCTGAAATGAAATCAAGGTATCCTTACCTCTTCGACATACCAGGTACGTACCCTAATTTCGAGGGCGAAATTTCATAAGAATGGGAGGTTGTAAGACCCCAACTTTTATAAATAAAGATAAATTTTCTATAAATATCATTTTTGAATATTATGGAGTTAATTTGATATAATGTTATAGTTGTGGGTAATATTTATAAATTTTGCAAAGTACGCAAGTTGTTATATAATATCCGATTGGTCGGGGAATATTCGTTTTAACAGGGAATATTCGTACAACGGCACAATCATTGGTGGACCCCACAACGGAATTATTGTCGGATTGAGAAAACGACAAAAATATTTTATTAAAAATAACGGCGAAAGTTTTACCATTGTTACTGTTGAACTACTCGGTAGTAAAAGTACAGTAATACGTATGGTTGCATAGTAGCACACGGTATTGATTATTAATGCTTATGTGAGAAGTCACTCAGTTTGATTCAATTATTGTCAGTTAATAATATGAATTATTTAGTGATAATGAAGTTTTGTTTTATTCGTATTATTAACGTAATAAAACATAAATATCTTTTTATATAAAACAGAATACTTTATTAAAGTTATTCTATAAATAGAATATATTATATTTTATTTAAAAGATTTTTCTTTAAATATGGACCGTCAGATTAAAGTAATCAATCTGGACCGTTCATGGATTAGTTACTATGCATTCTATTTTTCTATAAATAGCAGTTCATTCCTTCATTATTTTTTACGAATTCACTGAATTCTAGAGAGAGAAACTATAGAGAGAAACTACAGAGAGAGAGAAGAAAAGTATTCTGCTACTTAACTACTTCCTTATTTCAGTTATTCTTTAAAACGGTAAGGGGTGTTATTCTTTCTTATTCATGAAGAGAACTGTTGTTATTCCATTTCTTATTATTCTGTTGGAATAACCTGTATACGCGGTCTACCATATACTTAGTGACATTCTTCTATTATTCTGTTGGAACATCCTGTCTGTGTGTTTTACACCGGACCTGGTTCCGTCTTTATTATTATTCTGTTGAAACATCCTGTCTGTGTGTTTTACACCGGACCTGGTTCCGTCTTTATTATTATTCTGTTGGAACATCATGTCTGTGTGTTTTACACCAGACCTGGTTCCGTCTTTATTATTATTCTGTTAGAATATCCTGTCTGTGCGTTTTACGCCGGACCTGGTTCCATTATTTATTATTCTGTTGGAATAACCTGTCTGTGCGGTCTATCGCATGCATGGTGATTTCTTTTGTTATTCCATTATTTATTATACTCAGTTGGTTAAGTTTTGACTTCTATACTCCATAAAATTTGTGGAATATCCTTGATAATTGTGTTTCATCCAGTATCTTTTCATGAAAATATTCTTCTAAGTATTCTTAAATTTTACTCCACAAAGCGGTATCATGTTGACAATTTGGACGTTGTTAATTCTTGGATAAATTAATTCTTGAACTTGTTTTATTGAATTCTTATATCATTGTCATCATCCTCATGTTTATAAAATGTTGAAAGTCATCTGTGGCCTGTAGTGCATAGATGGACTTGGTATGATTATGACCAGGGATTATTCGGTATAATCATGACCGTAATGTTACAAATGATGTGGTAAAAGTCCTCATTGGCCCGTAGTGCATTGATGGACAGTTGTTGGCATGATCATGACCATTAATGAATACACGAATATCCTTGGCCGTAGTGCATAGGTGATTCGATGATGTGGATTATTTTATTAAGCTAAGTTCCAGCGATAACAGTGTTGAAAAACTTTTTAAATCATAGAAGATAGTAGATTTTATTTTCTAATTGACTCTTTTAATGGATTGTTTGTTCCGCTGCAGTTAAACTTGATGTTCGTTATATTTTATCAGTTTAACAATGTTGAAGGATAATGATAATTTATTCTGCATTATCTTAGTCATAATATTTCTTACTGGGCTAGTTGAGCTCACCCTTTCTTTCACTGTTCTCTTCAGGAAATGAGAATATAGCTGGGACGAGTCGGGGAACGGAGTGATGGACCAGATGATAGTATTAGTAGTCCTCACTATTATGTTAAATAGTGTGACAATAATTGTAATGAGGACTCCTTTTGAGTTTGTATAGTCTCTAGTAGACAATAATTGTATTCAAACTCACAGTTATATTTTGTCGTATTGTACACGACAGTTGTATTAGTAAGTTGTATTTGTATTCTGTACCATGTATCTGACGACCCAAGATGGGTGATGGATACCTAATTTTGGGGGCATCACATCAACCATTGCCAAATTATTTCCCCATTAGTAAGAAATAAGTAATAATACAACTTTCACCCCCCAAGAACTAGGAATCAACAACAAATCTTAACACGAATTGAAACAACAAATCAACTGCAATAACATTAAATGGTAACATGAACTAATCAACTGCCCAATTCAACCATTGCCAAATTCATTCCTCATTACTAAAAAATAAGCAATAATATACAACTTTCACTCCTCAATAATTAGGAATCAACAACAAATAAACTGCCCAATTCAACCATTGCAAATATTTTACTGCACAAACCTCTTTTCTATGCTAAGATTGAGAATTTTATAGGACTAACAACATATTAAGCACAAATTGCATACTTCTAATTGAAGCCATAAATTAAAGGGGTTACCTAATACGCGGCGGTGGTGGAGGCATCGACAGTTGCGGCGGTGGTGAAGGCGTCGGCAGTTTTTCCATCCCTCTTCTCTTCTCTCCTTCTCTTCCTTCCCCCTCTTCTCCCTCTTCTGTTCTCCCTCTTTTTTTTTTCCTTCTGCTCATCAAGCGAATGCCTGAATCTGATTACGCTTAAGAGTATCAGCGACCGCATGCGGTCGCTACTTTTTAATGATGTGGACGTATCAGCGACCGCTAGGCGGTCGCTGATAGAGAGTAGTCGCACAAAACATCCGTGCCAACATTTCACACCAATTTTTGGGTGGGGATTTCATACCAGCGACCACTCAGCGATCGCATGCGGTCGCTGATATAACCTAGCGACTAGAATCAATAACAGTCGCAGATGGCAGTCGCTATTACTACTATCAGTGACCGGATAGGACGGTCGTTGAAAGTATTGGTCGCATATAAACATTTTTCTTGTAGTGGACGTTACTTTGGTATGAGTCGACATTGGTTGTGGTGTGTTGTTTTAGAACAAATCGAGATGGGGTGAGGTGTGATTTTGACGATCTGATGCATCTAGGCTGATTCGTGACTAGGTTTTTGATGATTTAGGAATAGGGTTTTGGTATTGTTTAGGGTCTTTGATTGATTTTGAAATTAAAAAATAATTGTGGGACTATGATTTTGGATATATTTTTTTTTGTCAGGATTTTGTTTGATTTTGAAAGGTTGATGGTTGGTTGTCTGAGTTCGACCCCAACTATGGCGACGGCTAGGTGGTGCGATGTGTGACAACCCCAAAATAGGTTCATTCCACCCAACCCATTCTGAGTCGTCAAATACATGGTACAGAAAACAACTACAACTTTATTACAACAATTATCGTGCAAAATACAACAACACATATGCTGTGAGTTTGGATACAAATATATACCAAATGTGACATTGGACACCATCATGTATCAGCACCTCACAAAGGTACCTTACATAAAGGTACAGTCAAAAACTGTTTTAGAAATTAGAATCTTTGGGAAGTGCTCAAGGAAACCTTCGTACATGGGAGGCCACGCGTCTAGGTTATGATAGATATCATATGGCCACAGAATTATCCTTGGTTGACCCAATAGACCCCAAAGAAAAACGAGAAGATTACTATCATATTCTTCCCAATGGTGAGTCTTCTCTTGACATATCAATATCTCTACTGTCTCTAATTGAGAATTATACTTCAAACAAACACCAAGATTATATAGGCAGTGCCCATAGATATACTCAGCAAGTGGATGAGCACAACCCTGTCCTATGATGACACGAGGTTGTATGTCATTAGCCATCTTGTATGATAGTGGCAAACCACCCTTCCAACGTTGGGTACACCTTACCCTATTGGATTCATCAAATATAACTACTAAATGAACTTTTCTATACTGCTTCGGGAGAACATCCACAGCTAGAGACCACCGTTCTATTTCCCCGTTACCCTCGCTCGACCCAGCTACACTCTTATTACCTGAAAGGAATTGTGAAGCAAAAGGGTGAGCACAACTAGCTCAGTAAAGAATATCATGACTAAAGATAATTAAATTATCAATAGCCTTCATCAATAATAAATCAGAGATTTAGAACATATGGTAAATGATAAAAATTTCAACCATAGTTGCAGCGGAACGAGCAATCCATTAGAAGAGTCAAATAGACTATAAAGTCTATTATCTTCTCCATGTTAAAAATCCACCAACAATATTTTATCCATGTAACATCACTCAACAGTTCCTTTCCACAATCATATGAATAACTCATAATCATAATTGTGACTATAAATTTTTCTTCGCACCCAGGACGAAGAATATTTTCATCACCTGTCTTTACCTGAAACATCAAAGATCATGGTTATACCAAATCACAGTTCCTGTTTATAATCATACTAACAAATCCATCTTTGCACTACGGGCCAAAGATATTCATCAACAAACCATCTTTGCACTACGGGCCAAAGATATTCAACAACAGTTCATCTTTGCACTACAGGCCAAAGATATTCATCAACAGGCCATCTTTGCACTACATGCCAAAAATATTCATCAACAATTCATATTTGCACTACAGGCCAAATATATTCATATCTCAAAGAAATATATAATCATTTCAGAATTTATATAAACAATAATTATAACCATGTTGATCAATTCACCTTTGCACTTAAGCTTAAGATATTCAATTATAAATTCAATGGTCATGATCATACCAGTCACAATTCAACTTTGCACTACAGGCCAAAGAGAACCCTAGTCATGATCATACCAATAATCTACCCATCTTTACACTCCAGTGAAAGAGAATTTTAACATCAGGGTTATAAAAATGTTATATATGATGATAAAAATAATATGATCAACATATAGTTTTAATCTCAAGAGTAATATTCGTAACTCATGAATAGTAAATCGTGAATAGTAACTCATAAATAGTAACCCCGACACAAAAGATAGAAATTCCACAATAAAATCTATACCAATATTTCAGTATAATGATATTGAAAGAATAACATTACTTAAATTTATAAACAATTTATTTTAATTGTTTACACTTTACTAATTAATGCATTTAATCATCATAAAATGCCAACTCTTACAATTTCATCATCAATAACCAAAACCCTCATCAAAAATCTGCATATACCTCATATAGGATTCTCAAGTTATAAAATTCTATTTTCCAATTTTCTTTCTTCACAAAACATATTTAATTCATTTACTCATAACTAGACTATTTTCATGAAAAATACCAAATCAGTTCCAAAAATATTTCTTTTCTGGGATTTAGCATAATATAGTCCCATAGTGAACATATATTTTTCTCAGAATTTTTAAAAGTCATTTACTATTTTTCATATGGCCAAAATAGCCGAATATTTAGACATTTATCAAAAATTGTACTTTTGTCTAAAAATTCTGAAATTTACAGAGTATACTTCTATCATATACATGTACTCCCAATAAAAATTTCATCAATTTTGGAGTTAACCACAAGGAATTATAAGCTGTTACTTCTAAAATAGTCTTTTCTCATAAAATTCATAACTCTCAATCTATACATCCAAAAATCACCATTTTTGGACACAATCAAGAAAACTCATCAAAATATCATTTCAAATTTTTCCAGAATTTTTGAAGATCAGAAAAATTACGAAATTGAAAATCATAACAACCCTTAAAATCCCTTAATATCCCTTACTATCCCTTACAATCCCTTACTATCTCTTACCTCAAAACAGCAGTACTTCTGACCGGAATGTCAAGCCGAAGGAAACTTGCACTGAATAGCAACTCTCAAAGTATCTAAATACTCACAAAATATGCTTCATAATATAGAGAGAGAAAGAGAGAAAACTTATGTTTTTGGTGTGATTTTCAATTCTAACTTAGCCCTCTATTTATAGGAAAATTTTGGTAGGTTTGACCTGTAACCTGATGGTTTTACCTGCTACTATTCCCACCCACCACATTTGAAATATAATTCAGCACATTTCTTCACCAACCACAAGTGGGGCCCACCAATTCTAGAATTTTCTACCAAAATGATAAACTCCGAAAATTTAACAATTTCTGAACCAGTTATCTCGTAAAATTCATAATAAATCATACGTTCATTTTTAACGGTTCAAAATTTGTGGACATATACTCAACTTATATATGTATAACATATCCAAAAATTACCACGATCCAACGGTCGGATTAAAAATTATAACCCCCGCAAAATATCTCAAAAACCCTGATTTGATTTTTAATACCTCCATTCCGATAAAAATACTGATAAAACACCTCAACATTAACTCCTTCATTTTTAACCACAAAAATATATCCCTCATTTATATCCACATAAAATAAATATTTCCTTATCATATGAATCAATAATTAATTATTCACAAATAATATTGCAGAATCACATTTATGACAACCAGGCCGTTCCCAGGAAAGAGGGGGCTTTCCAATAAGAATTTCTCCTTACTGGCGCGCAATTAGATGACCAAACCTCTCCTTAGACAGAACTTTCTAGACATTGACAATAATGTTATCTAATAATATTATTCAAATAATATGAATTATTGATCTGATAAAGAAAAATACTGTGCAGCAACAATTATTGAAACAACAATAATATAAAATATCAACGCAACAATTATTGAATCAATAAAATAAAATATTGAACAGTAACCACTGTAACAATTATTGAGTAGTGCCTTCTTACGTAAGAATCAATAATTTCAAAAATACTATGCAATACCGTGTGCTACTGTGCAATAACGCGTATTACTGTATTTTAACCACCGGGTATTCCAACAGTGTTAACAGTAACAACTACGCCGTTATTTGTAAAAACTCAGATTTGTCATTTTCTTCACCCGACAGTTATTCTGTTATGGGGCCCACAAATAGCTGCGCCGTCGTACGAATATTCTCCGACAGAAAGAATATTCCACGACCAAACGAATATTCCCCGACAACAATGATTATTTTATAACCACTTGCTTATTTTGAAAAAAAATTCATATTTCACCCATAACTTTAAACTTTTATCAATTTAACCATTTACTGAATAGTAATTATAAGAAAAATTGCATACTTTTATTTCATAAAATTCGGGGTCTTACACGATGGCTGGGTGGTTGTGAGATATTTGTGACTTCTGACTTTGGTTGTTTTATGACAGTAATGGTGATGTGGTTGGGTGGTAGTGAATTCATGGATTCCAACCTTAACTTGATTTTCATATGTGCGTTCCTTTGGTTGGGTGGTATGAAGAAGATGAACAGTGCGAATTCATGAATATGAAGAAGAAGATGAGCAGTAATTTCTCCCTTTAATTTAGCTAATTTAAATGTTAAAATTTAATTAAAAAATTATTTTTACTACACATAATTCATTAATTTGCCAAGTAAAAATGCATACATATATATATATATATAGTCCCGTTCACGAGCATTATGCTTAAATAACATTATACTCTTAAATGACATGACTATAAAAGCCTGCCGTGTTTTTTTTTATCTTCTCTCTCCGCTTTGTTTGTACGCCAAAACCAAAAAACTGAGATTGTGCCCTCTGCCCTATTTCTCCCCAAAAATCTGAAGCTTCATAAAACCTTCTCCAAATCGGAATCAAGCAAGAACGAAACCGTGCCCTAGAATCAAGCAAGAAGTCGAGCTTTAGACTTCACAAAACCTTCTCCTCCAAATAGAAATCGAAAGAAATCAAGTCTTCACAAAATCGAGCGGTGTTTGTCCAGATCTCGAATATCTTCACAAAATCGAGCTTTATTTGTCCATATCTCGAATTGGAGAAGAAATCGTGCCCTAGAATCTGAACACGGAAGAAATCGGATGTCGAAGTCTTCACAAATCGGTAAGCCCTTTCTTCACAAATCGTGCCATCTCGTTCTATATTCTTCCTTATTTGTACGAATGATATGAAATTAAAACAGAGCACAATACTCCCCCCCTAAAACAGAGCACAATACTCCCCCTCGAGTCAGGTTTCCTGGAATGACCAGTGAGCATGAAAAAACTAGTATTTTATACAAATTAGTTGACTCTTGTATGTATGTATAATTGATTTTTGAGCATACACTAGTCGCTTGTTGTATTTGTTTAATTAATTAATAATACAAATGTATTAGCATTCATCCTGGTGTCCAGTAAAGTTGTGTGGGAAACTTTACATATATGGTAGAAGAGAAGGAAGAATCAAATTAGCTAAGCTGACGATTAATGGAACGATGAATAAACAACAGAATAACGAATTTATGAGTGCTATAAAATTTTGCCAAAAATCTTATACCAACAAGGCAACAAAAAATGGTTTACAATGTCTTTAATAACAAAAAATGGTTTTTTGTTTGCAAATAATAATAGTTTTTTGTTGTTATCACTACATGGTCGAAATTTAGATAATGATAATACTTTGTATAACTTAATTGTGATGTCCTGTAACAGCAGAATAACGATATTAGTGTTTTTTATTCGGTTTGTGAAATTTGTTAATAAATAGCATAATAAACCATGCCTTCTCTTTCTATATGAAATTAAAACAGAGCACAATAATCTTGTGTCAAGGTGTAATGCATGCTTGATTTGTTCTCTATTTGTTGAAATAAATGATAAGAGTTAACTCAAGACTTTGATTTTCATATTATACCAACAATAATAATATTGGTGATGTTAATAATTCTTAGTAATGTATGTGTTTTAACATATTTGAATATCGCAGCCACTGTTCAGATTCTGTTTTGGAAGTGATTTCAGAATTATAGGTACTGAAATGTTTGTTTTTATTGAAGGGCAATAATTTGAACTTTATGCATTACTGGTGATGAGAAAGGATTTAGTATTTTGAAAATTTTGATTAATATGGTTTGAAAATTGCCTTGTTTTCTTCTTCATGTGGATTTCTGCTTATCTTGATGACTTTGAATGCATGAGAGATCAGTGTTTGATAGATTGTAGATCAGTGATGGTCTTATTTGTAATGCATGTTCTGAAAAAAAATTCTTTTTTGACAGCTCCATGGTTGTGGGTATTTCATGTGGTATGATCCTCCAATGCATCCAAGAGCCATTCAAGTGATACCTTGTCTGTTGAGGAGCTTGAGGGCTATGGAAAATGAAGCTCAAAATTTTCGACGCAAATAGAGGATTTACTTGATAATCATATGGGTTTCTTTGATTTTACTACTTCGGAATTTCTTTAGAACCATAACTGTGCAAGAAGATGCCTAAACAGGAAAAAAATTGTAATTAGAATTTGGGAGATGGAGCAAATAGGATGTGTGAAGTCCCTATTTTAAATGTAATGAATTGATTGTAATGAAACTTTTTTGAACTCTGTTTTTTAAACTTAGTTTAGACTATGAGTCTGTATGTTATTTGGATTTACAAGGAATTACTAGATGTCCTCTATGGAAGTATTCTATATATTATGAACCAGGTTCTTACCATATTTACTGAATTCTTTGGCTTGAAAACGTTAATTAGATAACATGGCAAGAGGCAGGGGAGCCAAGGTGGTGTGTTAAGTGTAATTAGTCAAAATCAATCCAAACTATGTTTTGTTCATCCACGTACGCAAATGTGGCTATGTTTGACTGGAATGAAGATATACAACACACGAGCAGAAAACTTTGCCCATATAGATTTTATAGCAGCAACAACAGATTTGTACAATTAATTTCCAAGGCCAAAAGCACCCTGTTCAACTAAAACCAAAACCCTGTGTAACTAAAACAAAAACATCCATGTGGAAGTAAATAGTTTTGCACCAATTTACATATTTAAAACCAAACCAAGAGCATTCCTGTTCAACCTACAAAAGTGTGTTTGGTAACCAAAACATACAATGCTGTTTTTACTCCCGGTACAAAAATTTCTACAAAATGACATCCCATGACCCAAAAACTGAATGTGATTCAGAATGACGGCTACACTAGGTACTAAATGAAAATAACTAAAAATATGAAAATAATCTGCCACCCAAATGGTCCATTTATCCTCCCCTTCAAAATCCTCTAGCGGTTTCTTCAGTTGGTGTACTGCAGCAAACCAAACAAAAATATTGTCATTATAAAATCCCAAGAAACATAAAATAGTTAAAATTCGAATCATTACACAGATATTACCAGTGCTTTACCCCATAGGACGTCAAAACACCATAATTTCAACTAATTGAATTATGAATTTGATGCACCTTAGAGGTCAAACTATTATAAATAGAAGGAATCAACATTTGCACCAAATTCATTTTCTACATTATCCCCGCAACTCCCTATTTCATGGTCCATGTCATCCATTATATTTACACCTGGACAAACAGAAATAGACATTAAGAGAATATAGCAGCATGAATTTAGAAAATCCCTAATCCCAAAAATTCTACACTAATTAAAATTCGTCACACCCAAGATTTGACAACTTCTTGTAGCTAAAAACAAGTAAAATTAATTTAAAACAACACCATATTTCATAGCATTCTAATCTTATTCACTATCTTCATTCAATCATGATCCAAAAACACAAATTGGAAGCAAATCCTCAACAATCCAACATGGATAGGAGGATCCCTTGTCCACCATTTTCCAGGAAAAAATAATTTCCCACAGAATGCATCAAGATTATCAAAATAGTTTCTAAAATAACAACCACCACCCTACGCCATGAAATTACAACAAAGTGACATAGTCTAACCAGTGGTTTACGACAAAGACTTCACAAAACAAAATACAAGAATAACCGATATTACCCCAATATGCTCCATAAAATTTAAGCTTTCTCAAGAAATTCAAGAAATTTAAGCAACATGAGCCCAAGCTTGGTGTCTCAAGAAATCTGGCTAGTAGGAGCTAAACATAAAGAATAAAAGCAATCTTTCAATATAGAAAATATATTCCGTTATTATTATTTTCTTTTTTTCTCGCCTTCTAATCCCTTGGTCGGTCAAAAAATTTTCTTCCACCAAACTAGCACCACTAATTCCCCATTTTTACTCTCAATCTACTGCAAGCGATTAAAAAATAAAATTAATGAAACTCATTATGCTAATCAATTATCTATTACTATTTATAACACAAGGTTGTGCAGTATATGACTCATGGCATCATACTTACCAATTTCCACTCATAATCAATCACAGGAAAATAATAGCTTAGCAAAAAATTGATTAACACCTCATTCTCACAAACAATTTTAACAGAGAGAAGAGAAAAACATAAACAAAAAAGAACAAAAAAAAAAAAGAAACCAGCCCTTTTAGAAGTTTAGAAGCAGAGATGTAACAAAATCCCTTTTCTAACTCCAAACAAAGATGAAATATATAATTTTCAAATTGGAAAAGGAAAAGAAGTCATCCGAATCGAAGTCCTTACCGAATCGGCAAAATCGGAGTGAGGGATTGAGGGGGATCGAACTGCTTGCTTCCGATTCTAGGGCACGGCGAGAGAGCTTTTCCTTTTTGAAGCTCAAGTTTGTCAAAGAAACACTGGGCTACTTCGATTCGGTAAGGGCTTCTTCGTCTGGAGAGTTGGAGAAGCCAGGTCTCAGATCGAAGGAAATCTCAAGGGCTACTTCTATTTTGCCGACTGAATGAGGAGAGAGAAAGGGTTTTGCCGACTGAATGAAGAGAGAGAGGGAAAAACACGGAGGTCTTAAATAGTAATGCTCTTTAAGAAATATTACTACTTAAGCATAATGCTCTTGAACGGGGCTCTATATATATATATATATATATATATATATATATATATATATATATATATATAATGTCAAAACAAATTTATAAATATGTATATAAAATAAATAAGAATTGTAAAAATAAATTTATAAATATGTATGTATACAAAATCAATAAGAATTGATTTTTAATTTCAACATATTTTATTTTTATAATTTTCTAAATAATTATACTTGTTATTAATTATCTAAAAACTCATTTTATATTAATCACACAAATAAGTAAATTTTTATTTTTTTCATTTTTTGCTAGCTTTTCTGATTTTATTTTATTTTATAAAAAAATTATTTTATTTCCACTCAAGAGTGGCCACATCATACATAGTCATGGCTACGGCGGATCATCATTGTCACATCAACTCTTTTTTACAACTCAACAGCTGATGTGTTTATTTTCATCTAAAGTCAAAAAAATTAACGAATTTTCTAACTTTTTGTAAGAAAATTTGAGTTAAGTTGACTGTAAGAAAAAAAATAATTAATCATTTATAATTGACCTAAAGTACAGTAACAAAAAAAACATTTAGCCCATAATATGGAGCATATAACATGTTGAGATATTGACGTGTGGATTTAGATTTTATGTTCCCTATCTGGTTAAATTCTATATATTTTTATTTCACTTCATGTCTCATCTCCTATTTCATTTCATTTATTAATTCAGGACTTCTGGGTATTTTTATCTATTTACAAATATAAATGTATGTAAATAAATCAGATACACTTGTCAATAATATAACATTAGTAAGATGAAAAATACACTTGTCAATAACACAACATTAGTAAATGAAATGTATTACAGGTTGGCATGCATATGAATCCATACATGCATAACACTCGTTGGCAATTAATGATACAAAAATTGGGATTCAATAATAAATACCCATCTACAAACCCACGTGAATATAAGTCAAATTTAATTTTATCGACAGTTTTTCATATCATGTTCTTACACTTGAGACACGTGAGACACGGACATCTAATCTTTCCATTTGGATTATCAACATATTCTATTGCTCTGTTCATAAAATTGGACACCCCATCACAGTACGCATCAACTAATCCCCTCTCATCAATCTGTATCCTACGGTACATCCAACTTCAGTTGGCTGACATCTTTAATTGAAAAAAATACTCAATTAGATCAAGAATAATCATGAATGTGGTCAATGCATGAATTTAGTTTACCTAATATACATCTCCACTCTACAGGGATTAGACTTCTATCCCGTTCCTGGATGTGTCTCCTCACTAGTGTTAATCTTAAGCACATTTATTTTATTTTAAGAAAATTTCAACAGCACCTCCCCATGGTCTCCAAGTACACGAAATAGACTAAGACAACTTAGTCTAAGTATGCACTCGGAGAACATGTAGAGATATCAGCTGAAAAATCCTCAAAAAAAACGTACCTTGTGAATTGGCACCGGCCTAAGTGAGAGACATAACATATAGTAACAATCTCAAATTGGGGACTATTCGACATTCACTCCTACTGAGTGAATGTCAAATGGGTATCTTCTAAGCTCCTATTAATACTACATGCACATGAAGTATATATATGCAGTTTACTGTAATTGTGGAAAATTAAGCAAACGTTACTTAGTTTATTTTTTCAATGATATAAACTAAGTAATTGCTACTCAGTTTATAAGTGTATTGAAGATTGAAGAGAGAGTATTACTGAATTTATTCAAGACTGTGGCAAACTAAGCAAATACTAC
Organism: Panax notoginseng; assembly: GCA_016801055.1. NCBI lineage: Eukaryota > Viridiplantae > Streptophyta > Magnoliopsida > Apiales > Araliaceae > Panax > Panax notoginseng. Next base: position 233,190,273 of record CM029014.1, read on the forward strand.
TTAGTTTACTAAAATTTCTAATAAGTGTACTACATAATTAGTTTATGTTAGAAGTAGATCACTAAGCAAACACTACTTAGTTTAGTAAAAGTCACACGTATTTACATGTGTCAAATATATTCAGATATAATTTAATAGTGAAACACTAAGCAAATACAACTTAATATTTGTTTTATTTTTATTTGTTTAATTTTGTTTTATTTTTATTATTGAGTTTAATTTTTATTTTTTTTAATTTTATTTTATTTGTTTTATTTTTATTTTAATTTATTTTATGTTAAATTAATTTAATTTTTTAAATTTTATTTCATTTTGTTTTATTTTTATTTTATTTTATTTATTTATTTATTTTATTTATTTATTTGTTTTATTTATTTATTTTATTTTATTATAATTTATTATATGTTAAATTAATTAATTTATTTTAATTATATTTTAATTTTATTTCATTTTATTTTTTTTTTATTTTTATTTTGTTTTATTTTGTTTTATATTATTTTATTTTATTTTATGTTAAATTATTTTATTTATTTTAATTTTATTTCATTTCATTTTATTTTATTTGTTTTATTTTTATTTTTATTTTATTGTAATTTATTTTATGTTATATTATTTTATTTTTTTAGTAATTTGAAACTAATTAAATGCTACTTAGTTCATTTACATTTTTTTTATTAGTAAGAAACTAAGTAAATGCTACTTAGTTTGTTTTAATATTGGGAAACTAACTAAATAATAAATAAATATACTTTCAGGGTCTACAAATTTTTCAATTGAAGAATTCTGACAGAATTGACGGAAATTCTGTCAAAAATATCAAATATACAAACATCCCAGCCAAATTGATACATTCAAAGCTTCATACATTACATATCAAACCCAAATTTGCACAAGTTAAACCCTAATTGTAGAATATGTATTTACATAAATCAAACATTAATTGCAGCATATACATCAAACCCAGACTTCCAACATATCAAACCCAAATTGAACATTATTCAGCCTCAATTAATAACAACCCTAAATTAAATATCAAAATTCAAATTGAACACTAACTCAACCAAGATTCATCATTTTCATAATAAAACATATATATTAAACCCTAAATTAAACACAAATTTCAGCATATTAAACCAAATATAAAAAATTAAATTTTAGCCCAACTTGTACCTGCAAAGTAGTAGAGGAGAAAGAAGAGGAGGGAGAAGGAGGCCCGGGTGGTGGTGGTGGTGGTGGTGGTGATGGAAGGATGTGGAGGCGGCGGCGCAAGGGGGCCGATGGGAGGGGGCAGGTAGAGGGGAGTACCGGGGGACCGGGGGAGGGGGTTGGGGTGAGGGGTACCGGGGGAGGGGGTGGCGAGAGTGGTGGAAGAGAGAGAGAGAGAAATGAAATGAAACTGAGAGAGAAAGAAATGAAAGTGAGAGGCGCTGGAGAAGAAGACATGTGAAATAGGTTTTAAGTGTTATTTTCGACGGAATTTTCGTCGGACTTAAGTCTCTCGGAAATAACATAACGCCGACGAAAATTCCCTCAGAAATAAATCTAGTTTCTTCGATATTAGCTTTCGCGTTAGCGGGAAGCTTGGCGCCACTGATGGATTTCTACTCCTGACGGAATTCCTTCGGTAATATACTATTTTCGAGGGAATTAAGGCCGACGGATTATTCACACAGAAATTAGTTAACCTCGATGGAATATAGTCTGTCGGAAATAGCCTTTTTTCTTGTAGTGATGGTATACAAGATTTTTTAAAACATGTTATACTTATGTATAGAGCATACTTGAAGTATAATATATACTATTTTAGCAACTAAACATCATTTTAGACTTTAATTTATAACTTTTAGTCTAGCATTTTATCAAACAGATGGTATGCAAGGTTTTTGGTTTACATGAAACAATCACTTTCTTATCTATTTTCTAGTCTTTTGGCTTAATTTACCTAGCACAACAAAAACACTAGCATGCAACCACAACCACAACCACAATTAGGCCTTATAGCAGTGATCATAGCAAAATTTAGAATAACTATCATTATATTAATGAAACAACCTGTTATATTCATTACAGGTCACTCGGCCAAAACAACCCACTAATACTAATTAAATGTAATGGAAAGGAATGGATTTGCTCACCTTGCTAGACTTATAGAGGTTCAGCTGCTTGATGCTTGGTTTCTTCTCCCCTTTCCCAGTCGAGCTCTGTCTCTATCTCTCTATATGCAACTGATTTTGAAGCTCAACAAAGTGATATAGCACTCTGAGCTTGATGTGCTGCCATATATGGCTGATCTAATCATCTCTTTCATCAGTCTACTTGGCCATTAAGTTACATTCCATCATTACCTATAGTCAGCCTAATCATTGCTCCTACTGCTAGTTCTCTATACTCCCTACCCGGCTCCTAAATGACAGTCTACCTATTTTAGCAACCACATTACCCCCTATTGTTGCCTAACACATTTGGCTTTTACAGCCTAATTACCCTTCTAGGGTGGCTCCTAGCAGCTACATTTGACCCTTGCCCATCCACTCTATACAATGTTGCCTTTAACTGATTTTTTAGTAATGGTTAACTGAATGATTAATACTTGCAAATTGGGTTGCCTAACCATGACACTGCTCATTCCCATTAGGCTAAAATAATACTCAGCTTATTCCCCCCAATGTGGGTTGTCGAAATGGGCTGGAATCGACTTAATTTTGGACTCAATGCAATAACCCATATTATTTGAAAAATAATTAAAAGAGACTTGCAAGCATACACGGCAAAATTACTATAGCCCAATCACTTAACAGGGTCTCTTATAATAGGGTCCTTAACACTAATATACAATAATTAGAAAGTAATTACACTATTAGTGCATTCACAAAATAATTACAAAAATAACGCAATTCACATTAATAAGGAAACCTAAAATCAAGCAGAAATAAATGACATAATTAATAATTCAAATTTAAATATCTGGGATCTAACAACAAAAACACATTCAAATTCAAAATAATAATTTCAATTCAAATATTTAAATTCAAATCTTCATCTCCCTCACAGTGCTATTCCGCCGCTACTCCGCCGCAAATCTCCGTTGTCCAAAACGTCAATGAGAAGAAGAAGATTCGCCCTACAAAAAGTTTAAAAATAAATAGATGTAACTCTTACTATTTTGAAATTTTTCTATGACTATTTGGTTACCCACAAAAACTAAAATGGTTAAACACCTTAAAGTATCTAAATACATATTATACAGTAACCAAGATATGTCTATTTAGTAACCAGAATATAAACACATTTTTCATTGCATTTTACAGTAAAAAACAACCAGTATAATTTGTTTGTTACCAACTAAAGGCATACTTTTGTAAGAATGTAACCAATTTGGCTAACAAGTAACCATTAATATAAAAAACATAAGTAGAAGTATGCATTAATATGCTTCAGTAACCAATAATACAGTAACCAATTAATCACTGCAGTAATTAAGTTTGCATTAGTCAGTAACCAAGTTAGCATGAGTCACTAAATAATATTTTTACACAGTAACCAAGTCAGCATTATAATTTTATACAGTAACCAATTCAGAATTAGTCAATAACCATTATAGTGTTACACAGTAAGCAAGTCAGCATTATTCAGTAACTAATATAATATTACTTAGTAACCAAATCAGTATTAGTCAGTAACCAAGTCAGCATAAATTAGTAATATTATGCAGTAACCAAGTCAGCATTAGTCAGTCACCAAGTCAACATTAGACAGTATAATGTTACACAGTCAGTATACTGACTTTGTTATCAAAACAGTCAGTATACTGACTTTGTTAATCAACATCAATTTTGGTTACTGTACACCATCAAAAATGTTACCAACCATATGGTTAATGGTTACTAACATTAAACAATTATATATTTCTGTAAACAAATAAATTTGTTGTATTGTTTATTGTCAGTCTCCATTGTCTGACAACTGAATAAACATTATAAAGTAACCAAATCAATATTAGACAGTAACCAAACTACATAATCTTAGTAACCAGAAAATAAACTAAATTTTTACATGCAGTTTTGAAGGCCTAAATGATGGAATTTGACCAAAAAACCATGCAGTTCACCAGCAAAGTTAAGCTCCGTTTCCAAATCTTAGTAACCATGATCGTTGCCCCGTTTCCAATAAAATTAAGCTCCGAAAACGCTAAAATCCGACTCTCCAAATTTGACAACATTATACAGTAATATGCTTCAGCAACCAATATTATAGTAACCAATTAATCTCTGCAGTAATTAAGTTTGCATTAGTCAGTAACCAATTCAGCATTGGTCAGTAACCAATTAAGTCAGCATTAGTCAGTAACCATATAATGCTACACAGTATTTGTAGTAACCATTTTAAACGTGAAAAACTAGACCTGGCAAACGGGCCCAAAGCCCGCGGGCCGGCCCGGCCCGCCCGCCAAAAAGCGGGCTTTGGGCCGTATTTTTTTGGCCCATAAAAACCCGGGCCTTTTTGGCCCGGCCCGTTCAAGGCCCGGCCCGGCCCGCCCGCGGGCTTCGCGAGCTCAAAAAAGTGCAAAAAATAAGGCATAAAGCACCTTCGGCCCGCGGGCCGGCCCGGCCCGTCCGTGAGCCCGCGGGCTATGAGCTTACTTTTTTTGGCCCGTGAAAAGCCGGGCCTTTTTGGCCCGGCCCGTTTTAGCCCGGCCCGGCCCGCCCGTTTGCCACCTCTATGAAAAACTTAAAAAAGGTTATCAATATAGGAATTCGTAGAAAACAGAGGTAACTATATGCATATGAATCACTTACCTCAGTATTCAGATTTTTATCGAAGTTGCTGCGATTTTGTTACTGAACTCCAACAATCACTGTAGTTCGATTATTTTTGGTTACTGAACTTGAAGTTGCTGTTAATTTTGTATGCTATTTTGTGATCTCAGCGTGCCGTCGCGACGAAAAGTTTCGTCTTCTCCGATCTCAGTGCTGTGTCGCGCCAGAAGATTACGGTTACTGAACGGGAAGAAGTTGTTGATGCTGTATGCTATTTTCGATTTTAGAGTTGCGTCGTGACAAAGTGATTCGTCTTCTCCGATTTGATAGGCGCGACAGATTTATGCGTCTTCTCCGTCGTTGATATGTGTTCCGATTTCAAAGTTGTATGATTTTGGAGCGGTTATTTGAAAAGATAAAATTTGGAAACTGACTTGTAGGAATTAATGACACGTGATTTTAGCACGTATATTGTGTATGTTTTATTTCTGTAATTATGTTTTGTATGTTTTATTTTTGTAATTACTTTCTAATTGTTGTATATTAATGTAAAGGACCCTATAAAATATAATACTAATATACTTTTGGGTAAAGTAAAGCCCAAGGGGACAATATTGGTTTGGGGTTTGCAGCTTTTTCTTTATTCCAAAAGGCTTTCAGCTCTTCTAGGCTGACCGGGATTTTTCGACCGGGGTAGTGACCGGGCAGAATTTTTTTTTTTTTTGCTTTGTACTACAAAATAATTAATGTGATTTATTGGAACTGAAATTTTTACAAAATGCAGTGATTTAGGTGTCTTTTTGGATACACGTAACAAACAGGGTTATCCAAAAAGACACCTAAATCACTGCATTTTGTAAAAATTTCAGTTCCAATAAATCACATTAATTATTTTGTAGTACAAAACAAAAAAAAAAAATTCTGCCCGGTCACTACCCCGGTCAGAAAATTCCGGTCTCCCTATACTTTTCAAAAGGCTTTACAACTAAAATAAATAAATAATAATAAATCCTTGATCTATCTACTATCTAGAACTACGTGCAACTTAGTTTTTCTTATTTTCACTTGTTTTTTTATTTTATTTTTTGTTTATTTTGATAATAGTAATAAGGAAGAACTTTAATACTAATACCCAATCCAATATATACCCAATCCAAAGCTACGTACGTACGTAGGAACCAATAAGCCGGCAATCTGGACCTTTAATTTTTACCAAAACGAATACCACCGGTCAACCGCCCCACGATAACAAACACACCATCCTATATAATCTCCTATACTATACTATATATATATATATATATATATATATATATATATATATAAGTTTTGGTCGTTTGAGTTGAATATTCCATTAGAATACACATGAAAAAGCTCAAACACCGAACTTCATTTTATATATATATTATTTACTAGCACAAATTAAATACTCCATGATGAGATCATGAGAGAGACCATACAATATTTTCATGGCTCAAAATTATACAAATCCACCGGAAAGATGACGCAGCTTTTCCGGAAAATCGACCGCCTTAACATTAGATGGAGTGTACTGGGAAGGGTATCCGTTTTTCAAGAATTCTTTAGGTTCATATGGGATAAAATTCTTGTTTGTTCTACAGGCAAGCCAATTGGGATATATTTTATGAATGCACGAGTATTGTAATTATTTTTAAAAATGTACTAAAATATGTAATTAATTCCTTATAATATCATAGTATACATGAATTTTTATTTACCTCATTTATTTTAGCTAGCATAAATATGGTGCACCTTCATCATTAAAATGATGGGTTCATGTATTTTAAATAAATTTAATGGAGTAAACACTATTCTCTTTATTAATGTTACTTAATAACATTAATGAATGAATTCAATTATATCATACTATATTTATTTCATAGAGTAAATGCATATCTTTATCTCAAGAATATTCTTAATGAAGTCATGTTGATTTTCCTTTTCATTCTTAATCTAATTATAGATTTAGAATAATGTATATTCCTTTTTACCAATGGAATAATAAAAAGAATTCATACACTGAATTTTCATTAAACTAAAATAAAATATCACATAGGATTTTTCCATGACAATACACCACCTTTCATAAAAATTGGTTGATTCCACATATTACTTTTTTTTTCATTATGAATAAATCATTACCTTATTCATAATGTTTCATAACATTCTTAGTTAGAAGCTTTTATCATAAAAGTCTCTCTTCACAATCATTTTATACCCTATGGGCTCTTTATAGCACATAGATAAAAATAAAAAAAATTAATCCTTTTTTTATACATTTTCTATAATAAACTAAGATTTAATATATAACCCTTATTAATTTAATCGTTTAATATTTTTCTTAAAAGAAATATTGTTAATGTGTATACTTCAAGATCCGATATACAGTTTAACCCTTCATTTAATATATCACAGTACATGATTTAGGTGGTATTTGATAAAACTGAGCAATTAAGATCTGAATGGTTAATATATCCCAATAAATATGATCATAAGTGAAATAGCATCTGAACTTTAGAAATTGTTTGGTAACTAAAAAGTATAAAACATCTTAATGACTTTTAAATTTAAAAATATCAATTTTAAATTTAAAAATTTCTCAAATTAACTTTTCAAAAATCAATAATAATCTTAAAATTTGGAATGGAGGGAGTAAATATTTATAGAGTCTCCATAGATTTAAAATTTACCTTTTAATGATTTTGATTTATATCTTTCTCTTACCGATTAAGAGATGAGAAGAGACGAACAAAATATTACCAAATAATTTTACCTTCTTACCGAATCAGATATAGAGATAGACTTGTTAAGAGATATTAGGAGATAAACAAACAACACCTTATTTCCGATTTATTATTTATTTGAGAGCTAAAAGGCCGTCCAAATTAATACAGTACACAACACAACTGAAGCCAGAAGCTCCTTAACTTTTCTAATTTATTTGGAGACGATACTAGACTTTAGCGCATTAATTCATCCTATCATAACATTTTGAAGAATCATAAGAATATTGTAACTTAAATTTTGAGCTGCTGGTGCTTTGGCAACCAAACACGTTTCCGATATTCTCCGAGTGCCCAAAGAGGAAATATATTTCTGTACTCCGCATAATGTAACATACTATTTTTACAGTATACTCCAGTAATTTCCTGTAAAAATGATAAAGTTTAAATGTTTGGAGAAAAGTTAGTGTCATGTAATTTTAATTAAAGAATATATATATATATATATATATATATATATATATATATATATATATATATATAACTTTAGCTGGCTGGCTATATATGAAATTATATTAATTACCCATCCTATCAAAACAATGCAAACTTCAAATGTTACCTGTTGAGGGAAATCTCCATTATCCATTTGCGCATTGATCAACAACTTCGCTGCTCTATGCAGAGGTGTCGGATCTCTCTCGGCCTATTAATTCACCAGTGAATAAAAAATGTTTAAGATTGTTGTTATAATGTTATACTAATATTTATATATATAGGAGTACTAAATCTTAATTAGAAAATGTGATGATTTCATCAACCAACATATATATATATATATATAGAGAGAGAGAGAGAGAGAGAGAGAGCCATGATATATATTAACCTGTCCACCAAACATAAGACCTAGCATAGCCCATGATGTTTGTACTAGATTTGTCCTGTTTCCCTTGAGTGGTGTAAATTTCTGCTCAAGAAATGCAAGAGGGAATTAGAATAAATTAAGAGTAATTTTATGCTTTAAATAAATAAATAAAGCAGATTGTATGTATACTTATTATATATAGATAAACTTGTGCTCAATTAGTCAATTAGTAATTTTGTATATTGTGCAACAATTTATGCCCAAAATAGAATACGTAACACACACACACACACACACACACACACACACACACACACACACACATATATATATATATATATATATATATATAATACTCAGACAAATATTCAAGACGTGTTAATTACCTCGCTTGGGCATGATTCAAGACTCTCCCCCCAACCACCTTCTTCATTTTGTGTTGAAAGGAAAAATTTAACACCCTTACGAACTGCTTCACTGTTGTCATAAGTCCTCCCAGCAGAAGCAAACCCTGATAGGGTAAAAAATGTCCCATAGAGGAAACAAATTCCCCAAAAGCCATACCTGCCAAGATTATATATAAATGATAATTTTGTTTTAAAAAATTTCTTATAATTTAATTCATAACAATTTTCACATTAAACCCAAAAATGCATGGCCAATGAGAGCAAGAATTTTCAAGAACATTTTGGTTATGAGCAGAAGAGTCGTTTTCTAGTTGTGCTAGCTCAATTACGTATTAATTAATAAAATGATGGAATGCCATAAATAATCAACTCGTTTGTCAAGCATGAAAACGATCAGTATTCATTTACAATAAACGGGAGACTGAGCTAGAAAAACCAACTTACCATGAACCATCAGGCATTTGGTTTCTTTCAAGATAACGGATGGCTTTCGCCACAGAATCCTCTATCTCTTTCTGACGATGCCCAGGATGCAAGCATTTAAATGCCATCAGACCTTTGATTACAGATGCAGTGCATTCAATGTGCCTAAAACATATTAATGATTTGAAAAGTTTTTAGATGGCAATTAATAAAATGACGAAAGAATTAATGGTTAATTAAAAGGTCTTTACTTACTCTCTCTCAACAACAATGTCTGCAAAAATTTCTGAAGGATTCAACATCTGAGAAAATAAGAACTTAATACTTTATTGTTCCATGCATGTAGCAAGGTTAATCAATTTTCTAATATGAAAATAAGGGTCATTTTGGGAAGTAATTAATTTTAGCAAAAGATTTTTACCTCCAAATATGGTTTTGGAACTGGAGGCTCCCAAACTGCGAAGCCACCACTTACACGACTCTGCGTAAAAACCGAAAGAAATACATGTATTAATGATATAGTTAGTCATATTTTTAAAAACTTTATAAATCTACAAATTAAATATGTCTAGTCGACGCACGGTGACTTTAGTTAGTACCTGCAAATAGAGAAGAACATTCACAGCCTCATATAATCGCTCAACCTTAGGCTTTTCTCCGACAATGTCCTGTGGCATTTGTGAAAGTAACAGAAGGCACTGCAGAGAAAGAAGAAAAAAAACCCTTCAAATATTTCTGAATCACAACGCCAAAAATTGGCTAGCTACTAGTTCAAGTTAAAACAAACTATGTCAAACAGATAAACCAACCAAAAACATTAAAGATTGGATCATAAGATTATTGTGAAAAATTCGAATCGGGAAGAATCACGGACGAGAGACAGAAGATATTACTATATTAAAGTGTGAAAAATATAAGTTATAAAACTGAAAAATTTATATTAAAAGTATTATTGATTACAAAATTTATTGGTTAATTGTACTAGTGATGTAAAATAATACCTTTAGTGCTTCAGCTGTGCAGTCCGAGACAACGCAACCATGATCTTGATCAGAGAAAGTCCACGCACCTTTAGTAAACTGTCGACACATTTTTAAGAAGTCTCCTCTTGGATTTTCTTTTATCTGATGGAATTAGGCAATACAACATAAATAAGTGAAATTAAAATGTAAAAGTTGTGAACTAATTAGTTGCATTTGCACGTGTATAACATATTAAGAAATGACCTGCGATTCTTTGATGAAGAAATGCGCCTTCTTAAGAGAATCTCCGTATTCTTCAACCATATTGGTGGCGATAATTGCTTGAGTAGCAAGAATACAGTCCCATAGTTGACTACCAAAACTCTGTACTGTCATTCCATCCTCAGCAATCCATAAGAAATCAGGAATTCTAGCAAGGTGATGTTTAAACTCATCACCATTGGGATCTTCTGCCCACCAACTCATTATTTGTAAAGCCTGCATGTTAAATTACCAAATAAGTCCAATCAACTCAACTCAATAATGCCTTTTATCCGAGGAGTATATGAATGCATATATAATTAAATTTAAGTATATATATATATATATATATATATATATATATATATGCTATAAACACCGTTTATATACATTGACAAAATCAACTCAATTCTGCTTCTATTCCAAATTATAAAATCATTATTGATTTTTCAATTCATTAAAAATTATGAAATAATAAATTTTGAAATAAATGGTATGGACTTAAATTAAATTTTAAGTTTGAAAATATTTTTTAAGTTGATTTCTAAAAGTCAGTAGTAGTAATGATGTTATATATTGAAATGTTCAAAATCATACAGTATGGGGGCGATATAACATTATTTTCACATACTTTTTCCCCATTTCCTGTGGTTATGAATCTGGTCTCGGTGGCACCATAGCGCATTAGTTCAACCACTCTTTTTAGACCTCTTTTTCGCAGTTTGTTGAAGGGCCAACGTTTGAGGAATGGTTCACTAAAGTAGTGAAGACCATCCCAAACCAGGTCTTGTACAAGGGAATGAGGGTAGTAGAGATCCTCCTTGCAACAGTTATGGCGCTGTTGATTCCACTTTATCTGCTCATAAGGAATGTTGTAAATTTCTTGTCTCAAAGATAAAACAAGATCGGTTATTGGTCCATGATATCTCTTCCCATACAAATACGACATTGGCATGTAGGTACACCGGCAGTAGATCCACATTTTTGCTGTAATATTTCATAAAATATGTAACTTTTAATTATACATATCCATTGATATATCTAACAAAATTGGATTTTTATTATTATTATGGGAAAGTTGATTATCCTTAATTAATTACCTGGATGAAAAGGAAAACTTGAAGGGAAAAGCCAGAATTCTGGGGGCAGCGGGTTGCACCCTTCCCACTCATATACTCCAAGCACCTTACAAAATTCAAAATTTTAAATTAAATAAAACAGAATTACATCTATATAACATCTAGAGTTCTAATCCCCCCCCCCCCTAAACTAGCAAAAAAAAATACTCTGTTTAGAATTACAATTTCACCATCATCTCACCATTTCTATATATATTAACATGAAAGAAAAATATATCCTTAAAATTTATAAATTGCACCAAAATGATATATACTCTTTTTCTGAAATGAAGAGAGTATTATTGAGATCAAACAAAATGCATGTATGTTCTGCAAGAGGATAAGATCGATGAAAATTTAAAAGTTCATGCATGCAGTTTAATTATGAATTATGACTAGTATAGAATATATAATTTGGGTCAATTCTTCTCATCCCCGATTTATTTTGAAAATTCTTGCCTTTATTCATTGTGACCGGATTTATTTTGATTTTGTTAAGAAATATATGTTCGTGTAAATTTCTTTTTTAGGCTAGTAATAATTAAATTTTTACCGCTAGATAAGTCTTTCCCCAAGAGGGTATGCTGGCTGCACCTCCATGATCAAGTATCCACTTCCGGCCTCTCTCAACTGCACCATTTCCATCATCAGATTCAGCTAATCCTTCTCCTAGCAAACGTAACATCACGAAGCTAAGTACTGACCCAATCATCGTGCTGTGCCCCTCAATATAGGATCCCCATCCACCATCCTCATTCTACATACATAACACCTTTTAATTAATTAGCATGCATGGACAGTACAAAATCTTATTTATTTTTCTTAACCTCAATGTTCAATAATGTTTGTTACTCCCTCCGTTCCAAATTATATGACTTTTAAAAATCAATTTAAGACACATTCAAATTCAAATTTGGTATTACTTGATGGTTGTAAACGAAGCGAATCAGTTCCTTCTTGTGTTGTTTTGTCAGAATAGTGTCAATCGTTCCGCTGATATATAGGGCAATGATCTGCATATTGAAACATTAACTTAATTATATATAGAGAGAGAGAGAGAGACGTGCATGCAATTATTAATTAATTAAGATTTCACTGCAATACGTACGTGCATGCAATTATTATTTAATGATTAGTAACTTACAAGGGGAGGTGTATAAAGTAAAGAGCCTGCATTTTCAGCTGGCCAGTGACCATCGTGTGCTTGAATTGCCCGGTTCAATCGAAGAGCTTTCTTCACAGCGGTTGTAACTGCATCGTAGTTCACTTGTTCGTTTTCATCTAATCTCACCGGCGGTATGCTTAGGAGATCGATTCCACTTTCTTTAATAAGCTGCATGAAATGTTATCATTCAATCAAAATATAATCCCCTAACTGAAAAAACATGGGATCAAGTATCCAAATATTAGCCGCGACATAGATGGGAAAAGTTTCCAATTAAGTTACGGTAGTGTACTCATGGAAGAAGAAGATTAGAGAATTGTTGAGAAATAAGGCTCACACAAATACACTAATTAAGATAAAACATAAACATATTATTGTATGAGATATAAAATAATAACACCAGAATTTTACGTGGATACCCAACCGGAAAAAATTACAATAAAAATAATATAAAGATTACAAACTTTCGACTGAGAAATAAACACACAATTACTTTCTCTACACCCTCACACTCAGAATGTTTTAATTGAGCTTTTCTATTCTCTCCGATGCTTTGCTCCTCAATTGATGTGTGTTTTAAATCTTGCAAACAGAGGTTCTATTTATAGGAAGAGTTAGGAGATAAAGGAACCAAATTTTGACAAATTTAACACAAATGGGTCCCACAGGAGAAAGAATAAACTTCAGGCAATCATTTTCAAAGCTCGAGCAACGTGAATTTTCAATAATGCAAGACAACTTTTTTTCAACAAGAATGTTGAACGAACAAGAATAGTACCTTAATGAGGTTGGTGTATGTAATTTATTTACATGTTAATACGGTCGAATAATATTTTTAGATGGTCAAAATGTATGTTTGTGTAATCTTTTAAGCGCAAGTGCACAACTCAAAAAATAGAACTCACGCACTGTTTTGTCCGTATTGCAATTAGTGCACAACTCGCATGTAATTTTATATGTCCGACTTTTTTTTGTTATAAGTTACGTGGATATATAATTATAGTTGGTAATATTTTATGTGGATATCAAATTTCATATATTGATATATATAACAATCGTAATTTAATAACAAATTTTCAGACTCAATTATTAATTAAAAGTACAAGGACATATATGCATGATTTTTGTTTTGGACAATTATACCCACAATTCATGTTGTGATTTTTCATCTTAAGGACAGTGCTACATTTGCCCAACTCAAAGCTATTGCACTGTCCCCATATTTACTTTTGAGTAATGATAAGTAAGCAAAAATTATTTAATTTATTTAAGATAAAATTTTGATAGGTTTACCCCACAATTCATCGATGTTTTTTATCTAGTTAAAGACTTAACAAACGAAAAAAACAATTAACTCTTTGTCAAGTTATCAAAAAAAAACAAGTAAATTATTTTTTTAACAATAATAACATTATCAAACAATTGACAAAACTACTCAAAATTTGATCAAGGTCTCAACCATAGTTAACCAATGGGTGATGTGGCGTTAGATGTGACATTCACTATGTAAATTAGTGTCGACTTGGCATATGATATCCAGTGTGGAAAAAATCATTAAATTAAAGTAATTCAAAGAGAAATCTAATTAATGAGACTAAATTAATTTTTTAAAATCTGAAATTAATATCTTAAAGTAATTACCACCAAGTACAAAATTTATATTTTAAAACTGTATCAAAATTTATATTTTAAAATTCATAAATTAATTTAATCTAAGTTAAATAGTTCTCTTTTCTGCCAAAAGGGAATTTACCTAGGTTAAACCTTAAAGAAAACAGGACAAAAAAGAAAGAAAAAGAAGACACCCGGTCAGCCAGTCTCTTTGTCCTCTTTGTCCCTTCCCCACTCACCCACCCCATCTTCTTATCCCCTTCGTCGGTGAACCTCTCCTGTTTTTTTTGGTTTCTCAGGTATAAATTTGTTCAAGACTCTGACGCTCATGTACTTTGATGTACCCTCCCAAGATCCTGGTCCCCCATCTACCGGTCTCCGACCACGAACAGAATTCGTTCGCCGTACCCCAATCCCGATCCCGTCTCTCTTCACTTTTTAATATTTTTTAAATAAACACCTTTACAATACAGATCTCGCCAGAGAATGGCAGTGAAAGAAGAATTAAAGTACGTAAAAGTAAAAAATAGTGTTAAGATCTACATAGTTTGTGAGTTTTTGGGGTTCAGTATCACATAAAATCACTCGCATGCATATTTTGATGGTCGACATAAAAAAACTGTTTATATACACTCACATACATATTTTGATGATCAACGTGCAAAACACGTCACGTGAACCATTAAAATATGTATGTGAGTGCATGTGAACCGTTTTATGTAATAGTAAGCTTATTTTTTTAAGGCCCTACTATTTATTTGGGGAACGAAAACATGTGATTTTAACTATGGTTAAGGTTTTAGTCAACTTTTGATAATTTACCTTTGACCTAGTGGTATGACCAAACTCAAGTTCACTGTGAAGTTGGGAGTTCGAGTGTGTAAGTGGTGTGTCAAATATAATGTTTAAAAGTATAATGTTTTAGGTGTTAAAAAAATAGTTTAATTAATTTTTTGATAATTTGACAAGAGTTGATTGATTTTTTCGATAATTAAGCCTCTATTGGTAAAATTAGGTAATCTATTTCTAATTACCTTTTCATACACTTTGCATTCATGTTATCTGATCATATCAACTCTCATATACATATATACATATACAAGCATGAGAAATTAAACGATTACTTACCTGCCTGCGCATCAGCATATCACTGCATGGATGAATCCATGTAGCTTTTTATTGTTTACATAATCCTTGCGTGCATTTTCAACCTCTTCCCTCTCTTCTGGAGTACCAGCATCGGGCTGAAACTCCCAATATTGTCTGCCAACAAAGTTGTTAGTGCTATACAAATATGGATCATTTCCTTGAGCAACCTTCAGCTTCCACATTCTTCTACTACTTGTGGTTATGTGGTGTACATAGATGGCTTAATTATCTACTATATATATATATTAATTATATTTATTGTAGTTGAACCATTATTTATTATATACCACCCAAATGTTGTGGAGCTGATAATATATAAACATCTAGCCACTCTAGATCTAGACATAAAGTCCACTTGTATATTTACGCACGATATAAACATGGAAGAAATAACGTACAACGTTAAAAATGTGCCCATCCTTTTTAAAAAAAAAATTATACTCCTTTTTTGTAGAATTATACACCTGCATTATTAAAAAATTATTCCTTCTAGAAAAATATAATTGTACTCTTTATCAGGGGCGGATCTAGGAATTTTTCTTTATTTAAACTTAAATAAAAAAAATTTAAACTAATCATAAGAATGTTTACAAATTGCAATAAATATTCATAATCTAAACTAAAAAAGAAATTTCCAATAAAAAATATTTAGATACAATTAGAAACTTACTTCGATTATTTGTCATAATTCAATTTGAATGATTCCCAAAATGCTTAAAGCCTCGATCCAAATTTATTTTCTATATTCAAACAAACTCATGAATTAATTTCAAAGTATAAACCAGTTTTGGTATCTTTATAAGCTTCAAATAAGTTTTAATGTTTCTTTTTTTTTATTATTCCATTTTGTGGGATTTGATTATGATAATTATTTTATTTGTCCTAAAAAAGATAAAATTGAGAGTAGTAGTAAATCAGTACTATAATGATTTACTATTGCTTCTTGTAGGGCTTATTGTTATGCAGATTGTGCAGTTAAGAAAAATTATTGATTTCTAGTTTAACCACCTAGTTCTACTACTAGCTGTCAAATTTGGAAAATCACAAAACTACAAGTATTGGAAGAAATCTTGAAAAAATAACACTGGTCCAACTTTTTCCTGTATGATTGTAGGAAAAAAATGCATACAGTTCTAATTTTTATTCCAGTGTCATATCTTTATCTTTTTAGAGAACACAACTCTCATTGACACTCACATAAGAGAAAGAGGCAGAACTACAGATAAAAATAATTTGACACAAATCTAATTCTCGACACAGTTGCATCAGTTCATTTGAACACAAAGTGTGAGACCCCAGATTTTATGAATAAATATTTAATATTCTCGAAATATTTTTTTTTATATTATGGTATGGATTTGATATAATGTTATAGTTGTGGGTAATATTTATAAATTTTGTAAAGTATGCAAGTTGTTATTTAATATTCGATTGGTCGGAGAATATTTTTTTTTTATCGGGGAATATCCGTACGACGGTATAATCATTGGTGGACCCCACAACGGAATTATTGTCGGATTGAAAAAAAATGACAAAAATATTTTATGAAAATAACGGCAGAAGTTTTACCGTTAACTGTTGAAACACCCGGTGTTAAAAGTACAGTAATACGCGTGGTTGCATAGTAGCACACGGTATTGATTATCGATGCTTATGTGAGAAGTCACTCAGTATTGTTCAGTCGGGTATTCGGAACACTTTTTTGTGTCGGAGTACTATTCACAAGTTACTATTTATGAGTTACTATTCACGGGTTACTATTCACCTAAATTACTATTCACCCGAATATTATTCACTCGGGTATTTGGGGTACTTTTCGTGTCGGAGTACTATTCACGAGTTACTATTCACGAGTTACTATTCATGAGTTACTATTCACGGGTTACTATTCACGGGTTACTATTCACCAAAATTACTATTCACTCTAGTATTGTTCACTCGGATATTTGAGACACTTTTCGTGTCGGAGTACTATTCACGAGTTACTATTTATGAGTTATAATATTAATGATAAATGTTGTTCGGAGTTGAATTTGGAGACGCAAGCGTGATATTTGAGTCCGGAACGTCGAAATTAGTAAAAATAGTCTATAAACACAAAATTTTACAAAAATTCACTATTTGGTCAAAAAATCAACAGTTGACTTTTTCGGAAAAAGTCAAATTTCGAAATTTCAAACTTTATATTTTTGATAAAAATGGTTTTATTATGTTGAAATTGTTTGTGTTAGTGAAAATCGACATTTATTTCGATAATAATTAATATCTGTAGGTTATATTGACCAATCGTATATTTAACCGGATAAATGAGCAATTGATTGCTATTATTTCACATGATTATAACTATTTGTTCACATGTTATACTATTGACTCACATTCTTATTACTATTAGGGGAGTTGGTGCAAGATTGATAATACTTGCATGACTAAGTTAAAAATGGAGGTATAGAGGGAGGTACTATATTGTAATTAATTTTTCACATGTTTAGAACTATTGAGTTACATGATTTTACTATTGATTCACATGATTTACTATTAGGGGAGTTGGTGCAAGTTTGATAATACTTGGATGATTGAATTAAAAATGAAAGAAAAATTGGAGGTATTGTACTATAATATCTCGAGCCCCAAAACGTTCAATTATCGAAACTATATTTTCCTATAAATAGAAGCTCATTCTTCCTTCATTTTTCACCAATTCACTAAAGCTTTAGAGCCATTATTATAGAGAGAAATTATAGAGATAAAATCTATAGAAGAAGAGAAGTCTGCTCCCTCACTACTCCTATATCCAGTTTCTTTCAAAGGTAGGGAATATTATTTCTTTATTTCATCTTCATGAAGAGAACTTCTGTTGTTCCATTCTTTGTTATTATGTTGGAATAACCTGTTTACACGAAGTACCGCATGCTTGGTGAAATTCTTCTATTATTCCATTACTTATTATTCTGCTGGAACATCATGTCTGTGCGTTTTACGCCGGACCTGGTTCCATTATTTATTATTCTGTTGGAACATCCTGTCTGTGCGTTCTACGCCGGACCTGGTTTCGTCTTTACTATTCTGTTGGAATATCCTGTCTGTGCGTTCTATGCTGGACCTGGTTCCGTCTTTACTATTCTGTTGGAATATCCTGTCTGTGCGGTTTACGCCGGACCTGGTTCCGTTATTTATTATTCTGTTGGAATAACCTGCCTATGCGGTCTATCGCATGCCTGGTGATTTCTTTTGTTATTCCATTCCTTATTATACTTAGTTGGTTAAAGTTTTGACTTCTATACTCTATGAAATTAGTGGAATATCCTTTATATTTGCGCTTCATCTAGTATCTTTTCATGGAAATATTCTTCTGAGCATTCTTGAATTTTACTCCACAAAGCAATATCATGTTGACAATTTGGACGTTATCAGTTTCTGGATAAATTAATTCTTGAACTTGTTTTATTGAATTCGTATATTATTGTCATTATCCTCATGATTATATTTTGTTGAAAGTCATCTGTGGCCTGTAGTGCATAGATGGACTTGGTATGATTATGACCAGGGATTATTCGGTGTAATCATGACCGTAATGTTACAAATGATGTGGTAAAAATCCTCATTTGCCGTAGTGCATTGATGGACAGTTTTTGGTATGATTATGGCTATGAATTCTCTTTGGTCGTAGTGCAAAGATGAATTATTTTATGGCATGATCAGGACCGTTGATGAAAACATGATTATCTTTAGCCGTAGTGCATGGATAATTCGTGGTCGTGATACTAAAGAATATCCTTGGCCGTAGTGCAGGGGTGGTTCGATGATGTGGATTATTTATTAAGCTGAGTTCCAGCTATAAAAGTCATGAAAAACCTTTTAAATCATAAAAGATAGTAGATTTTATTTTCTACTTGACTCTTTTAATGGATTTCTTGTTCCGCTGCAGTTAAACTTGATGTCTATTATATTTTATCAGTTTAACATTTTTGGAGACTAATGATAATTTATTCTGCATTATCTTAGTTATAATATTTCTTACTGGGCTAGTTGAGCTCACCCTTTCTTTCACTGTTCTCTTCATGAAATGAAAACATAGTTGGGACTAGTCGGGGAACAGAGTGATGGTCCTAGATGATAGCATTAGTAGTCCTCACTATTCTATGTAATAGTGTGATAATAATTGTAATGAGGACTCCTTTTGAGTATGGATACTCTCTAGAAGATAATATTTGTATTCAAACTCACAGTTTATGTTCTGTCATATTGTACACGACAGTTGTATTATTAAGTTGTATTTGAATTCTGTACCATGTATCTGGCGACTCAAGATGGGTGATGTATACCTAATTTTGGGGTCGTCACAGTTGGTATCAGAGCTTAGGGATATGATCCCTAGCTAGGATGTGAGAATAGAACTAGGAGGGGAGAGATGGGGAATTTCTTCGCTAGTATGACCTACCTATGTTTATTTGGTATTTAATTGGTCGGTCAGAATATAGGGATAATATGTTACATGTCAATTAACCTTTGTTTTGTGACAGTGTTTGGAAATGGCAGCTAAAAATGTTTACAATGGAGTGAATGAGACCGTGGAGACACCTATAATCACCAACCAGGTTAATGTGATTAGAGATATCCATGTGGTGATTGAGGAATTAAAAGTTGCACTCAAGCTAGTCGCAAAGGTAGCAACTGAGAGTGAGGAAGAAGAGGAACCTGAGGTTGATTTATTAGAAGAACTTATTGATCAAAATGTTGAATTACAAAATCGTATTCATGAGTTAGAAGAGCAGGTTGAAGAACGACAGGCGGTCGTAGAACAAAGGGATGCAATAATTCAAAATTGTATTACCCGATGTGCGATGGTTGAACAGAAGCACTCTTTGGCAGAGTATATGATGTTAAAGCTGGAATCTGAGAATTCAAATGTCAAGGAGCAGCTGAAAGAAGAAATAACTGAATGAGTGAGAATGAAAGATGCATGGGTGAAAGCCGCACGATGCGTTGATATTGTGAAAAGAGAAGTCCGATCCAAGAAAGCTAAAATAGATGATATGTAATTTTTTTCTGACAGTAATTGGGAAAATCCAGCATCGAGTTTTGAATTACCCTAACGAGGAATCAAACAAAGTTATCACGGGTTAGTTAATTATAAATTCTTGCGAAGTTTATACCTTATTAGATACCGGTTCTACCCATTCTTTTATCTCTCTTGCTTGGGCTCAACGTTTAAATTTGACTTCGAAGAAATTAGACTTTGACTTATTGGTTGAAACTTCGATAGTAGAAACCTTCGTTACATCCACTATTTATAAATCTTGTTCAAATCAACACTTTCACGTTACCTGTCGATCGTATCTCTTTGAAAATACTTGCCTTTGATGTGATTTTAGGAACGATTGGTTAACTACTCATCATTCTTTTCGTAAGGTGGTTAACTTTCATATTTCTAACCAACCTGCTATGCGAATTCAAGCAACCAAACCACTAAAGTCAATCATTGTCATATCAAGCCATAAGTAAAGAGCCCCGAGCCTTTCGCTGGTGACTTCCTTGTGTGGAATGCACCGAAGCCGAATTTTTCGTAAGGGACGTTGTGAACGACGATGTCAAGTTGATAGGTATCAATGTGACGTACTATCCGAGTCTTGGATGAGAGTCACAGTTTTGAATGATATTTCTATCGTTAATAAATTTCTTGACGTATTCTTGAAGACTTCTTAGCCTACCCTTAGAGCGTGAAATCGAATTTTTTATTGACCCCAGTACAAAACACATTTCTTAAACCTTCAAATATTTCTTCAACCAAAACGAACGTATAATGCACCAAAGACGTCGGCTCAAGCTGTTGAAGATTACGATCGTACCATGCAATATCATCGTGGAAATGCGAACGTGGTAGCTGACACGTTTAGTAGAAGATTGTATGCGTTTATGAGTGCGATGTTGTTAACACAAAGACCCATTTCGTACGACTTACAAATGATGAAGATAGAGGTTAAGACTCTAGGAACCCACGTGAAGATAACGAATATACGAGTAGAATCGACTTTAATCGATAAAGTTAAAGCCGCTCAAGCTACAAACCCGGAGCTGGTGAATGTGAAGAAGAAGGTTCAAGAGGGCGTTATCCTAGAGGCAAGAATCGACGAAGAGAGAAAATCTCAACCCTCGATTTAATTGACCCATTTTAAATCCTCGATCAAGTAAGAACTGTGGCTTATATACTCGTTTTACCGCCAAGTATGTCGCGTGTTTATAACGTTTTTAACGTGTCGATGTTATGTAAAAATGTGGATGACCCAAACCACATTATTAATTTAGAACCGGACGAGATAGCAGAAGATTTAACGTATGAGGAGATACATGTTAACATCTTGGATAAGAAGAATCATATTCAACACTCAAAGGTTATACCTCAAGAGTTAGAATCTAACGAGGTATCCTCACCTCTTCAGCATTCCAGGTACGTACGTAAATTTCGAGGGCGAAATTCTATAAGGAGGGGAGATTGTGAGACCCCAGATTTTATGAATAAATATTTAATATTCTCAAAATATTTTTTTTTATATTATGGTATGGATTTGATATAATGTTATAGTTGTGGGTAGTATTTATAAATTTTGTAAAGTATGCAAGTTGTTATTTAATATTCGATTGGTCGGGAAATAATTTTTTTTTATCGGGGAATATCCGTACGACGGTATAATCATTGGTGGACCCCACAACGGAATTATTGTCGAATTGAAAAAATGACAAAAATATTTTATGGAAATAACGGCAGAAGTTTTACCGTTAACTGTTGAAACACCCGGTGTTAAAAGTACAGTAATACGCGTGGTTGCATAGTAGCACACGGTATTGATTATTGATGCTTATGTGAGAAGTCACTCAGTATTGTTCAGTCGGGTATTCGGGACACTATTTGTGTCGGAGTACTATTCACAAGTTACTATTTATAAGTTACTATTCACGGGTTACTATTCACCTAAATTACTATTCACCCGAATATTATTCACTCGGGTATTTGGGGTACTTTTCGTGTCGGAGTACTATTCACGAGTTACTATTCACGAGTTACTATTCATGAGTTACTATTCACGAGTTACTATTCACGGGTTACTATTCACCCAAATTACTATTCACTCTAGTATTGTTCACTCGGATATTTGGGGCACTTTTCGTGTCGGAGTACTATTCACGAGTTACTATTTATGAGTTATAATATTAATGATAAATGTTATTCAGAGTTGAATTTGGAGACGCAGACTTGATATTTGAGTCCGGAACGTCGAAATTAGTAAAAATAGTCTATAAACACAAAATTTTCCAAAAATTCACTATTTGGTCAAAAAATCAACAGTTGACTTTTTCGGAAAAAGTCAAATTTCGAAATTTCAAACTTTATATTTTTGATAAAAATGGTTTCATTATGTTGGAATTGTTTGTGTTAGTGAAAATCGACATTTATTTCGATAATAATTAATATCTGGAGGTTATATTGACCAATCGTGTATTTAACCGGATAAATGAGCAATTGATTGCTATTATTTCACATGATTATAACTATTTGTTCACATGTTATACTATTGACTCACATTCTTGTTACTATTAGGGGAGTTGGTGCAAGATTGATAATACTTGCATGACTAAGTTAAAAATGGAGGTATAGAGGGAGGTACTATATTGTAATTAATTTTTCACATGTTTAGAACTATTGAGTCACATGATTTTACTATTGATTCACATGATTTACTATTAGGGGAGTTGGTGCAAGTTTGATAATACTTGGATGATTGAATTAAAAATGAAAGAAAAGTTGGAGGTATTGTACTATAATATTTCGAGCCCCAAAACGTTCAATTATCGAAACTATATTTTCCTATAAATAGAAGCTCATTCTTCCTTCATTTTTCACCAATTCACTAAAGCTTTAGAGCCATTATTATAGAGAGAAAATCTATAGAAGAAGAGAAGTCTGCTCCATCACTACTCCTATATCCAGTTTCTTTCAAAGGTAGGGAATATTATTTCTTTATTTCATCTTCATGAAGAGAACTTCTGTTGTTCCATTCTTTGTTATTATGTTGGAATAACCTGTTTACACGAAGTACCGCATGCTTGGTGAAATTCTTCTATTATTCCATTACTTATTATTCTGCTGGAACATCATGTCTGTGCGTTTTACGCCGGACCTGGTTCCATTATTTATTATTCTGTTGGAACATCCTGTCTGTGCGTTCTACGCCGGACCTGGTTTCGTCTTTACTATTCTATTGGAATATCATGTCTGTGCGTTCTATGCTGGACCTGGTTCCGTCTTTACTATTCTGTTGGAATATCCTGTCTGTGCGGTTTACGCCGGACCTGGTTCTGTTATTTATTATTCTGTTGGAATAACCTGCCTATGCGGTCTATCGCATGCCTGGTGATTTCTTTTGTTATTCCATTCCTTATTATACTCAGTTGGTTAAAGTTTTGACTTCTATACTCTATGAAATTAGTGGAATATCCTTTATATTTGCGCTTCATCTAGTATCTTTTCATGAAAATATTCTTCTGAGCATTCTTGAATTTTACTCCACAAAGCAATATCATGTTGACAATTTGGACGTTATCAGTTCCTGGATAAATTAATTCTTGAACTTGTTTTATTGAATTCGTATATCATTGTCATTATCCTCATGATTATATTTTGTTGAAAGTCATCTGTGGCCTGTAGTGCATAGATGGACTTGGTATGATTATGACCAGGGATTATTTGGTGTAATCATGACCATAATGTTATAAATGATGTGGTAAAAATTCTCATTTGCCGTAGTGCATTGATGGACAGTTTTTTGTATGATTATGGATATGGATTCTCTTTGGTCGTAGTGCAAAGATGAATTATTTTATGGCATGATCAGGACCGTTGATGAAAACATGATTATCTTTAGCCGTAGTGCATGGATAATTCGTGGTCGTGATACTAAAGAATATCTTTGGCCGTAGTGCATGGGTGATTCGATGATGTGGATTATTTATTAAGTTGAGTCCCAGCGATAAAAGTCATGAAAAACCTTTTAAATCATAAAAGATAGTAGATTTTATTTTCTACTTGACTATTTTAATGGATTTCTTATTTCGCTGCAGTTAAACTTGATGTCTATTATATTTTATCAGTTTAACATTTTTGGAGACTAATGATAATTTATTCTGCATTATCTTAGTCATAATATTTCTTACTGGGTCAGTTGAGCTCACCCTTTCTTTCACTGTTCTCTTCATGAAATGAGAACGTAGCTGGGACTAGTCGGGGAACAGAGTGATGGTCCTAGATGATAGCATTAGTTGTCCTCACTATTCTGTGTAATAGTGTGAAAATAATTGTAATGAGGACTCCTTTTGAGTATGGATACTCTCTAGAAGACAATATTTGTATTCAAACTCACAGTTTATGTTCTGTCGTATTGTACACGACAGTTGTATTATTAAATTGTATTTGAATTCTGTACCATGTATCTGGCGACTCAAGATGGGTGATGTATACCTAATTTTGGGGGCGCCACACAAAGTATTTGCTCATCCAATATTACCAACAACAACAACAGTTGTACTAATCGGAAGTCCTCAACCCACAAAGTCACAATAAATTCATATAAACTATCAAACAAAAAATAAAGTCGTAATAATTAGTTAACTCTTAAGTTCAAAATATAATAAATACATCAAATAAATTAAATTGAGCTTAACCCCAAATTTTCAACCAACAACAAATTCAAACAAATTACAAATTTTAAAATATCAAACAAAAAAATTTCAATTTAGTTACCTTCTAAGTTTGATTACTCTGATATGCGCAAGAGATAGTATCGTAATATAATGGAGATGCAGAAGAAGTAGTGGGCCTAGTGGCAAAACCACGAAGATGTAGAAGTAGTGGCGGAGAATGGAGATGTAGAAGTAGTGGCTTCGAGATCGATGTAGAAGAAAAAAGTAGAATGAATCTATGTTTGTCTGTACGTACTTGTATTTAGAATATGAATGAAATTTTTTTTGGCTCCCTCCAAGTTTAAATCTTCTATTAATATGTCCCTTTAAATTTATTCACTTATATATTTACTCATACTCTTATATCTATATAAAAAAACAACAGGGGTAGCTGCTTATGTTGCCCCCTTGACAGATCCGCCCCTGCTCTTTATTAAAAATATAACTTTTTTAAAAATTATTAAAAATAGAAGTGCATAAAAGGATTGAAGACTGAAAGCACGAACTGAATCGAGCTGAAAAAGACTGGACTGATCAAGGACCGATTAAGACTATATTGGGCCTAGGGTCTTTGATCAGTTCAGGGATTTAGGAGTTAAAGACCGGACTGATCTTAGGACTGGACTGGACTGAAGACTGAACTGAAGAGGCTTGTCGTTGGGATCAGTCCTAGGACTGAACAATCAATCCTTTAGAAATGATATATTTTGGGGAATTGATATTTTCGCAGAGTATTTGATATTTCCATATGTGGTCCCCAACTGTTAAGTAAATAATTTGTTTATGCCCAATTTGTCATCTCCGATAGAAGTTTGCCACCCTCCATCTGTAGTTGGCTTTATTATCTTTCTATCCACCATTATCTCAATTTTAAATTGCCTTCATTTTAATATATCCAGAACAAAAGTCCGTCTTTCTTCCATTACTTTCTTCATGCAATATTAGGTCAACAAGTAATCGCTGGAATTACTTGAGTTATCTTATTAGAGTGGTTCGTTTGGTTCTGATTCCAAAGCTTTACATTCATTTTTGGAACAATAATACTACTCAATATTATAAATTAATTGACCGGTGTTAATTTCAATTATATTATCTATAACTATAAAAATATAGTGTATTTGATGAAATTAGAATTTGGAGCTAGAAAATGTGTAATAGAGGGTAGCCAAATCCATAAATATGAAACATAATATATTTTTAATATTTAAAAGTTTTGTATTGAGGCTCATTTTGAAAGTGGTTAGCATGAAGTTTATTTTTGTGTAAGTTGGTCAATTGGTCAATAGAGTACTGACACGCAGACGAGATTCGATGTGTGTCAGCATTTTATTGGTCAATTGATCAACTTACTGAAAATTAAACTTCATGCTAACCGGTTCCGCTCATTTTATAGAATGGAATAAGATTATTTTTATATGACAGAGAGAATAGAAAACAAATCTTAATTGTATGTCTACTCGAATAATAATTTTGTGGAGATGGTGCTGTTATTTATTAACTTTGTAAAGTTTTATTAAATTATTAAAATTTTATTTTATTATATTAATTATATTTAAGACTAAATTTCAAATTGAACCCTAAACTTTAACCTCAAAATCGATTTGCACTTTAAACTTTATTTTGAATTAAACGCACCCTAGTTTTAATATAATTTGCATCCTTCGCAGTATAGGGTGCAAATTATGTTGATGTAGAATGTACGGAAAAATAGTTAGCATAAAATTAACTTTGATCAATTATCGAAACGCAAGCGGGAGGTGATCTCTCCCTGCATGTCTGTATTAATCAACAACCAACTTGCCATAAAATTAATGGCAACCGGATCCAAGATACGAAACTCAATTTAGGATGTATTTAATTAAAAATAAAATTTAGTTTAGGGTTGGAGATTAGTCTCCAAATAACTATCATCTGCAAAAACTTCACCATCATCGACCGCCGATTTATCCCCTCAAGTTTCGTACACTATACTCATAAAACGTGTGCCTCTATTATGGTGTGAAGAAGATTTCTAGATTTAGATCGTGAAATGCCGACGACTACCAGCAAATACCGACCGGTCAATATAAAAAGATGACTGGAGAATATGAATAGTTGGGAGAGCTTTTAATGAAAAGTTGATTAGAGAATTGATTAGGAGTGTATAGCAGCAATTTAATATGAAAAGGTAAACATTAAAATCCACCGATCAAATGAAAGATTGTAGAATTTATACATGGATAATGGATTGAACAGAAAGTCAGGAACATAGATAGATCAATACACACATTTCAGCACAAACAAGGAATGGACAGCTAACAGTGTTGAAGAACTAGTTTTGCTGACAAGCTATAGTTCGCCCACGACCCATTGTAAATCCTCTGGTTCCATCAGGCATTCGGGGTCCAGGAGGAGGTTTTGAAGTTTCACCGACATGATTAGAGGGGGCAGTGCCATGACCTAAACAAGAATTGTTAGTAACCAAGTGTAATGAAGCACGAGGGAGGGGGGAGGGGGGAGGGAGGAGGGGGGGGGGGGGGTACCTTGTCCATTAGAGCCACTATACTTTTGTTTCCTTGCTCGTCCTCTGTTTCGTCCCCTATGCCCATTTTTCTCCTTTGCCAAATGCTCCCCATCCTGCATTCAATAGCAACTAGTATATAAAAACACACATTGAACTACATTTATATACTATACATACACTACAGCTTTTCAATGTTTCTACGCGATCTATGCTTTTGTAGGAAGGCCCAGTGTTCTTAAGCTTACCAACATCCGATTCGAAAATGAACTCCCATCAAGTAACAGTAGTTCTAAAGAGGACGAGAGAAAATGAAAATATCATACGAGAGAAAATAAGTAATGGTTCTTTCGTTACATCTGTCTAAACAGTAGCCAAACGACAACCACAAACCTTAAATTAAAAATTCCCAAATAAAGAAATATTTGAAATAGAAGTTTACAGCTGTCTGAGACAAAAGTTCACATAATTTGGTATGAAGAAGAATGATAAAGTTCACATCATTTCGTAGGAAGAGGAAAGCGTTGTCCCTCTACAACCACCTATGTTTCAATTGAAGTGTGCGGATAGAAGATAAACAAGAGAAAATCATCTTAGGTGTTTGATTTCATACAACATAGAAAAATAATTGTTCCAATTACTACTGATGTGATCAATATTCCTGCAAAATACTAGGGGTGGGAAGACCAAAAATAACATGGATGATGCTAGCAAAATGAGAGACAATAGTTTGTCCTTTAACAAAAGATATGGCCCTACACAGCAAAAACAAATCAGGACTAACATTGTCAACCCTGAGTTGGTGAGACAAAGCTTTGTCAAGTTCAATTAAGATTCTTCATACTTTAACCTCCAAGCAACAGTCTTTAACATAACATTTAAGTTCACAATAGCAATACCCAATTTATCTTTTTCTTCTACATTTATATTTCAAAGAAAAAGGAGAACGGGATAGCATCCTTTCCCTAAAGGTGCACCAAAGATGTAGAAAATACCTCTTCACCAGGTGTATCATCATGGTACTTGCTTGAGACATGGTTATCCTCTTCCCCTGCTGGATCAGATGTTTGAACACTAGTGCTATTCTCAGACCCTGATATCTTCCGGGCTGTTTTTCTCTGTCCATGCTTGCCCTAAGCAGAAAAAAGAAAATAATGTCAGTATTTTGTATTGCCAAGAGTGGTAAAGAAGATCGTAAACCAGGACCATTTGCTTTAGAAGCTTCACTCGCATGCCATATCTCCAGTCTTGTTCATCATTTAAAGTAATGACCTGAAATTCAACTATTATCAAGGGAAAAGCTAAACACAACCTTACTTTTTCAACTCAATAAACGATGTACTAGAAATGAGGACTGAAACTACAAACTCACAGCTTTCTCAGCTGACTCCACAGTCTCATACTCCACAAGAGCATGCAACTGGATCCAGAAAGAAAAAAAAAATTAGTACAATTACAATATAAAAGTAATACACAACCGAATCAACAATATTCAATATACTTGAGATAATAGGTAACAGCCAGAGTAAAGAGTGAGATCAGCTTGAAAAGATTCCTATTCAAAGTTCATTAGTTCAGCGTCACTAAGTTCTTATTCCACTCTCAAATGATTTGGTTTGAATATCATTCATAGCCAGTTGCTGGGTCTAAACCTACTCTTTCAATGCGTAGATGTAGAGGCTACTGGTTGTTCGTTTGCGTAGGCCCCGTGGTAGCTCTAGGTGTTGGGGAGCAATGCTCCTGGTGGGTATGTGGAGTAGCCTTTCTACTTGTTACCAAAAAAGAATAAACTTTCGAGTATATAACAATCTACAGTCTGTGTAATCAGGTGTCATTTTGGGCTTCAATATGGAAAGATGCAGCGATTGGCTTCTCCCCAGAATAGCATTCTAACTCAAGAAACTGGACTCATAGAATGCTATATACCATGGATCAGTTGTGTTTACAACAAAGCTAAATAGAACCACTAGAAAATCTATATGGAATGGCACTCCTCAACCAAAGTATAGTTTTGGAAGTAACCAATCATGCTTCAAAGAAGTATATTTGAACATCTATCAACAATTGTGAGATGGTTGCCATCTTACATAATCATTCCATTAAACAAGATTGTTTTCTATCTTCTTGTTTCAAAGTGAGCTCAAATACGCCACTAAATTTTGCGCCAGACTGGCATAAACAAGCATCTAATACAAGTCATCCAGCATTACGAATAAAATATTTACCTAAATGACTACAACCACAAATTACCTACAGTTTATAATTATAAAGATTAGCAACAACTGATTATCTCAATCAAAAAAGTTTCCGGCTCAAAATTTACTCAGGAAAAAAAGAAGAAAAAGAATAGGACTCGGCACGTTCCACAATACCCATCAGTTAGTGACACCACCTTAGAGAACTTCAATCATAAGTTCAGCAAGGAGACCCCCCCACACCAGCTGAGCCAGGAGGCATAATAATGATATAGAACAATACTTTCTTGGACTTAAAAGCTTTAGACTCCCTAAGCTTACATGCAGTCGCATTCTTGAAAATTGAGTGCAGCAGATTAATATATATATATATATATATATATATATATAATTCTTATTTGATTACACACCTTACCACTTAGCAGCTTTTCGGCAATTGTGAGGTTTTTGGGCTCCCTTGAAACATTTGTGTCACGGATGCAAATATTTTTGATCCTGGAACATTAGAATCACTCTAAGAATTTTTGAATTTAGGTGAAAATGGACACAACATGAAACGGCGAAGAGGATGATTAACATACTTTCCAGCTTTGCAAAATATTCTACGAATGTTCTCTGTTGAATGATCCTCTGGTAGATTCTCTACCAAAACAGTGCATAACTGGGGTCGAGTCATCCAGAAATTACATTAAAAAAATAATAATCAGAAATCAACATACCAAAAATAAAAGTATTGATTTCAAGGAAGGTACTTTAACAACTACCTGTGGATCCTTGACTTCGTTGAAAGGAAGAGGATGAAGTCTCTTCACCTTCTTCTTCGATGAACTCAAAACCTGCAGATACAAACAAAAAGCCTAATATTAATATCTTGTATAACTTTGAATATTGGCACAGGGTGACAATAAATTAACTTTTGATATTGGACCAGGCTGAGAATAAATAATGAGAACTGGAGAGTAGGAAGAAATAAAAGGTAAAGAATATGTTAACCCCTTTAGTGGAATTATAGACTTTATAAGAAAATATCCAAATAACTTCATATAGAGAGCTTACAAGTAGAGAAGACTCCTTGAGTGCAGCCACAATCAAGGGCCTGTCTGGTGCAAGCTTCTTCATTTTTTTAAATGAAGCAATAACTGAAATAGGAACTGCAAGAAGCAACATGCCACTTAATCAAAAAGAGGAAAAATTAAAGAATAAACAAACAAAAAGATGTATTAACAAGTAAAAACAATCTTGTTTCATTTGAAATGTATCATAATAGCAACTAGGTAATTTAGTGGTTTCTAAGTACTGCATGCATATGTGTCTTTGCTATCTCCACGCTCTCCCTTCTCCCTCTTCTCTCTCCTATATCGTTTTCTTTCAGTCTATGTCATCACCTCCGTTCACACCTCTACATCTCTATCTTTGTTACAACTCCTCTCCTTCTTATATCTCATCTCTCTCTCTCTCTCACATATCTCGCCTCTCGCTTAGAACCCTTTTAGTTCTTTCTTTCAGGTTGAATTTCTCCACATACTGTATCTCTCTACAACTGTTTCCCTATATGATCTCTTTTTATCATAATCTCTAAAATCTTCTTTTCCCTCTCTCCACTTCCTTCTCTTTCCTTCTCATCAAACATCAAAATGTTTAGGGGAACAGATATGGTAAATAAATTATTCCCACAACTCATGTCCAAATAAAACATTTGTCAAACCCAACTTATACCAGCTTCGATTTAGTAGCCGGAGATCCAAGGAGGTAACAACATGGTGCAAAGACCTTGTATTGAAAAATCAAAACTCAAAAAGTTAATTTGCCCCATCATTCCAATAAATTCTGTAACAATCAGAATATTGAATTTGTGATGTCATTTTTAATGGTTTGAACATAATTTCAGAACTTTATTACCGTTAAAAGTTTCTAGGATTTCATAAAATGATGAAGCTTTACATGGCCGCAAAGACCTAGTTCATGAAGTGATAAGCTTTACAAGGAGGCAAAGACCTTGTCCATTAAGGCAACAAAAAAATGCGCAAACCCTGCCTTAAAAATTCAAACCTCAAGTCTAACCTTAACTTACAAAGAGGGACTGATGCACCCTAATCAATTATGCAATATAATCGGACTATTTTAGAAGATAGTGGTTCGCTCAGTTAAGAGTTTGACTATATTTTCTGCACTTCTATTACCAGGGCGGATCCAGCCACTGGTTCAGTGAGGTCAAATTTGAAAAAAAAATCTCAGTAAATAATAAAAATATCATACAATAAATCACAAAATTAAATAATGCTCATATATTGTTTACAATAACATTTTTCGAGACTCCATAACTTGAAATTGTTGCATGATAGTTTCATTTTCAATAGCTACAGAAATATCATGTTCAATAATGTAAGTTACTAAACAATCATTCATCCATTCATCTTTGAATTTTTATTTTTTTCGTGGATCGGCGTTGCTGCAAAAATATTGATAGCCTCATTTTAAACAATTGCAAAAATTCACAAACAATTACTAAATTTGTGAAACTATAAAAAAGAAAAACTACAATATGCTTTAAAAAAGTTTTTTCTGATGTGTTAACTTTGTGACTAGATGACTAAAAAAGAAAGAGTAAAATGTGTACAAATTTGAGACATCATTAATTTTTTAGGTAAACACTTTATATAGAGGGTGGAGAGAGGAGGGCAAATTGACCCCCCTGAAAATTCATCACAAGTTATTAGACTTTGTTTAGTTGATTTGTAGTCCAAGTTATACAGAAGTTCAACTAACTGTGTTGCATTTCTAAGAGGCTAATTGATGGCTTACATACTTTACTAGTTAATGCATTCATATTGATTCAAATACTTCAGCAAAAAAGTTGTAAATATAATAAACATCTAATCTCAAAGTACACAGTTTAAACATCATTCACAACATGGAGACGAGTAGATATCACTTTCAACATAGGATTAAAAGCAAAGTCCATATAAAGGGTACAGGTTATTATGCACTAAAAAAATGACAGCCTACTCGCTAACCAAATCCATAGCAAAAACAGTTCACAATTAATGTTTATCGATGCATAATGAGTTTAAAATCCCTTGAACTTTGGGGTCCACAGTTTGACAATATATCGGAAAAAATCTTCCAAAGGCTCAAACCAATTTGATCCAGGGGAAAGAAGTTAAGCACTTACCAAATCCATCCTTGTCCTTAGTCACATAATTCATCAAAAACTTGTCGTTCTGAAGATTTTCATCACTAAAGTAATACTCGACCTGCACATAACAAGACAAGATTCATAGGATACTGATATAAAACTTCCAATACTAAGATAATCATATGCTTGAAGAACATACTATAGATTTATAAAAGTCCTATGAGCCACCAACAGAGGGGAAAACTTGCCAGTAGTTCGTGGCCAAACACAAAGCCTATAAGCTATTATCTTTAATCTTGTAACGAACCGAGGGCTCATCATTCCAAACTTGATAGGCATGATCAATAGTAACATTTAATGTATTTTAAAAAATAAGAGTATTAATTTATCTTAATAAACTCATGTCACTCAAAATATTCTTTTAGTGTCTTGGATAAGTTCCTATGCTCGGAAAGAAAGAAAAAAATAGATAAGAGTGAAGCAAAAACCGTAGATAGTCTACTTAACAAAGAAAGTACATTATGCAAATATCCAGGCCCAACAAAACTTTAGAATTCCCTAACAAGACTCCTAGGAAGCTGGATTGAATTAAAGGCCTAACGCTTGATATTCAATTATTCACATGCTAATGCTTTCAGAATTTGAAGAAGTTTGAGATGGATGTAGGAGTTCCATTTTCCCCCTTAACAATAAAGTGTGGATAGTTCAAACAGGTAGAGTATCCATATCAAACAAACAAATAGTCAAATTCGTTCTAAAATATCATTATACCCATACAAAGAACAAAAAGGATACAGTTTTGTTACTTAATTCAGTATGCCCAAATATTCATTTGGCCCAAACTAAAGTTCAGAAATTCACTTGAAAGGAAAGTCAGCAACTTTCTAGAAATCATAAAAAATATCACAATCCTTCTACATTTCAAATATAAAATCTGATTTTTCAAGTTAACAACACCTCCAAGAGTAATAATTAATAAATAAATAAGCACTAAATCCCATTTAAATTCAAATAGTGTCCTTAATTCCAAACCCTACTATCGCTCCAATCTACTACAGTCAGAATTAGAAGACAAGATATATAAAGTACTTGAAACTTCACACATAAATATATCAATACTTATATATATAAGTAAAAATAGAATTACCTGCTTGATTATTTTGTGACGGAGATCATCAGTGAGGGTAACAACCTGAGACGAGTGATGTTGCTCCACGGACGGCTGAGAAACTTCATCATCGAAGTGAGAGTCGGAGATTTCCGGCGATCCGACTGGCGGGGAATCGGGATCGGTGGGGATGGAGATTCCTTCAGCTTCCATTTGAGCGGAACGGAGGAAAGAGGAGAGGAATATACGAGGAAAAAGAGTAAAACCCCTCCCGCTCTTTTTCTTCTCCCGATCTCTCAAAGGTTGTATCGGTGGACCTTTATATACTAGCAACTCCGTAACTCTTCGAGTCCGGTGTATCCATTTTGGTCAATGCATGTAAACTAGCAGTACCGTTTTGCCATTGATTTTTTGTTTTAGTAATTTCAATTACAGTTGAATTTTAAAAAAAAACGGTTAAAAAATCTTATTTATCTGAAAACTATTTAATTTAAATACAGTTTATTTAACTCAAAAATAATTGTATCACACCAAAATAATATTTTTAGTGTAATTTGTTAAAGCCAAGGGAAGTAAGGGGCAGCTCACGTTCTTGCATGAACTGTCCCTTATAATAATATTATTTTAAAAACACATTATATTTCTTTAGCTTTCTTTTCTTTTGAACTTTAACTAAAATTCAAAGACACTACTTTCTTTAGTTTTCTATTCTTTTCTCTTCTATTAAAAAACTCAAAAACACCCCTTCTTTTTATTTATTTTTTTCACTTTTTTTTTCTTTTCTCTCTAAATTAAAACTCAAAGACAGATAAAAACATAGAGTCAAAGTCATAAAGTTAGATAATTACTGTATGTTCAAGGGACAAGATCACTAGACTCAAGAGTCCATCCTCCTCTTGCAGTCATCACATTTCAAATTCTTCTTCATTTTCCTTTTCCTATAACATTTTCTTCATTTTCATATTAAGTTGTAATTAAATCATCATAGCTCATCCATAGGACTATATATATATATATATATATACCACTTAATCCATATAAGCACATGAACTTTTCTTCACCAACAAATGGCCATAAAATTTAAAGTGCTAAAACAAAATAATCTTTAAAAAGAAGGTAGTGATATGAATATATTCTTTCTAGCATTCATGTTGTTTCATGTACTTCAAGTTTAGGATTGACATAGAGGATGCCGAGGTACAATCCATTTGTTCAAATAATTAAGAAGGAAAATACAAAGGAAAGACAGCACTACTTGGAAAGAGATGAGGAGTATATATGAGGGGTGCAATGGTGTCTTCTAGTCGAGTAAAAGATAGCCCCAAGAACATATATAAAGTTTTTTGAGGAGGCTGGAATTTCTATCCATTTATTTGGTTAATGGTTAAAAATAGTAGCCATTTTGGTAGCTTGTGAATTGTGTGATTCCAAATCAGAAGAGAGTACATTTTAAATACTCCCTTAATTTGAAAAAGAGAGTTTTATCACCATATTTACTAAAAGATGTCGACAATCTAGCCTTTGGCCTGGTGGTACCACTCAATCAATCCATGGCAAGTCATTGGATTTGTCTTTTAGAGGGGGGTGTCAGGGAGGGGAGTAGAGGGGGGTGTTAGGGATGGGTGGGTACCACTCAATCAATCTCTAGCATTATTCTACAAATAATAGGCTGCCACTATGATTTTTAAATAAAGAAAGATCTCTAATTCTAAAAATAAATTAAAATAATGTATCATTAATTGCAAATAGAGAAAGTACTATAGGAAGATGGAAAAAACTATAATAACTAAAAAATAGTGACTAAATTAAGGGGTTAACTCATGGAGTACTCCTTTTTAAAAATATATAAGATTATTATTAATTTTTAAAATTAATTAAAAATATATAAATTTATTTAATTTTAGTCAAATACAATGATAAATATTATAAAATATATCAAAAATATTAGATTCATTTTTTAACAATATATAAATTTAACAATTCTCAAGTAACATTGCTTCTTTTGTTAGCATCTAAATGAGTAAAATGTTTAGATAAATATTATAGTGCTGTACTGTGCAAATATTATTTTATACATGCCATTTTTGATTTAAAAATTAATATTTTCACATAATTTTTTAATATTTTTAAATAAAAAATATCACAATAGATATATAGATATAAATAAGTTTCCATTTGATTTCTGTATCCGTGCTCATACAATATTCATGTGCTTGTCACGTGATTTGAGATTCGGCACTTGAATTCAAAAGTTGTGTACAGTACTGCCAAGAGAAACACAGAGCCAAAAGGACAGCAGCAATGGCATCGAGCGCGCTAAGGGAGCAACAGCGAGAATTAGAGACCAAAGCCAACGATCTCAGTAAACTTCAAAAAGGCAACTCCATTTAATTTCATATTCTCTCTCCTCCTCTTCACCCCTTTCCCCTCTTCGTCCAATTTACCTTAACCCTAATAAATATCTCAACATTTTATAATTTTTTTACAAAATCATACCCTAATATAAGAGCATCAAATTCCTCAGATATCTCAAAGAATCACCAAGTCAGAAAAAAGTACACCATCCAACTCGGTGAAAATGAGCTCGTTCTGAAGGTCTTCCCCAATTTTTATTTTTTCCTATCTATCTATCTATATATATATATATATATATATATATATATATGTGCTGGGAAAGAACTAATTTTTTGTTATTTTTGAAGGAGTTGGATCTGTTGAAGGAGGATGCAAATGTGTACAAATTGATAGGACCAGTTCTTGTGAAGCAGGATTTGGCTGAGGCAAATGCAAATGTTCGCAAGCGAATTGATTATATCTCTGCTGAATTGTATGTTTACTTATTGATATATTCACTTTTTTCATGCTTAGTTTTGATAATTGAGTGCTGTATCAGTATGATTTTTTCAGTGTGGGTTTATATGTATATAACATATGTAGGTGGCTAGCTCAGTTAGGAGATAGCTTGATAGGTTTATTAGTTGTCTGCTTATCAGTTATCCCTGATTTGGATTTTAGAGGGGAACTATTTGTGCTACTGCACCCATATATGGATCAATTTTGGTCTGTTTACAATGTATGATTTGCAAGAAATTCGATTACGTCCTATCCGAACTTGGAATTTTTGTGTAAGTATTAACTTCATTTATGTTTGGTTCTGGTAATCTTTATGATTCATATAGATGCATAACATCAATAACTGGGGAACCTTGTTAATGCTCCATTTGGTAGGACAAAGGGGAGGGAGGGGAAACCTTTCTAAAAGAAATGATAAGCTCAGTGGAAAACCCCCCTTCTTTTCTACCCTATATTGTTTGGTTAATTGAAAGGAGGGGAAGAAATGTGGAGGTAAAGGTAGTTTATACTATTTTGTTGAGTGGAGACGGGAATGAACTTCTATGTTTCAGTATAATAGGATAATAGCCATGCCCATTACTCTCCTTTTATATATATATATATATATATATATATATATATATAATATTTAATTCTTAACATTAAATTCATAAAACACAAAGCTCTATTTTTTTGTGTGCTAGTGTTCAACAGAATTTAAACACATACCAACCTCAGTCATTGCCAAGGTTCAAAACCTCACCCTCTTGGCACACAAAGGGTGGGGGTAACCATCGGACCAAACCTTTAGTTTTAAAAAAAAACAAAAAAACAAAAACAAAACTAGAAAAAGAAAAACACAAAGATTAGCCCCTTCTTTCCTATGTTTTGGGAGAGGAGAGGAGAGTTTTGTATGCTCAAAGGGGGAGGAGATCCCTTTACATCTACATTATTCTTTATTCATCGAGTTCCTTTTAGAAACTTCATGAGGTAATAGTTCTTAGGTAAGGGGTGGATCGTAGAATATGTTTTGGGCATAATGCAATGACCTTTCATGTTGTAATAAGCTGTAATTTAATGGTCATGAATCGTTACACTTTGTTCCTTTGGTTCTTAGTTAGATGTGTGTAGCTTTCTTGTCATTGCGTTACTATTAACCAATAAACTAGGTTTGACAAAAAAGCCCACCTTCACCATAGTCAAGAAATCAAAATCAATAGAACATTTAAATGAGTGTAGCCTTCCATCTACAAACTTAGTGCTCTATTACAATACACTGGGTGATCCATATATAGAAAATGTCAATTTAACGTAATGATAATTGCGTTATGGAGCTAATACATTGATGTGATCCGAACCAAACGCCACCTAATTATGTTAATGGTTTAACTAAATGCAAAATACGTCATTTAATGTAGTGACCTGTATTATGAAACATAATACTGAGGAGAAGTTTGGTTTGGGTCACGTCATTGTACTAGTGTGATAATGGAATTACTCATTAGATGAAAGCAACCCTTTTTTTTGTTTAGTTCTCCCATTACACCGTAAAAGAACATTACCTAGGGTGGACAACAGAGTATGGAATATCTGACATTTGTCTAAATAGTCGAAAAGCTCAATATATAGGCACATTATTATTCGCTATAATATATAATTATTTATAAACCAAATAATTTAAAATACAATAATTGTGGAAATAAAATTTAAAAGGCATTTGAGAGAATGATGTTACTTTTGGCTTCATAAAAAGAATTAAGAATGTTACTTTGATAATTTTTGATATAGATTTGGAGATTTCTGGATGCAGATAGTTCATATGGTTATTCAAATTTAGGTCTGACAACGAAGCAGGTGTGGTCTAGTGAACCCTTCCCCATACGCATCCCGCCAATATGGAGTTATCCCAAATCCGACTCGACCCCGAAAACAATATCCATACCCGCCCACCTCATTTATCCGATTACTCTCTTTTTTTACTCAATTCTATAATTTAGACCAATTCCACATGGCTGGCTTGTGTTTCTGTTATGTTTTTTTTTTTGACTACGTAATGCATCTTTTGTGCAATAGGAAGCGTTTGGATGGAACTCTTCAAGATTTGGAGGAAAAGCAAAATAGCAAGAAAGAAGCGGTCAGAACTTTTTTTTTTGTCCTCCGTACTATTTTGTACAATTTCCCATCTCACCTCTCTTGATGCATGTGCCACTTATTTTTGTATAGGGTGATTGTTGCCAGATACAGTTGGTTATTGTTTTTCTCTTTACGAATTCTGCTTCTCTGCAATACATTCTTCTAGCTTTCTCTAGATTATAGTATCTTCTTATTTATGGAATTGCATCAACAAATTTTCCTTCAAGATATATAGATGTGTTGAGGTTTATGGATATTCCTTGCTTATCAAAAAATAATAAAAAGGCATATACACATTTCTCTGTGTTTGTACAATGAGTATCTCACTTGTAATTCTTCATTAGGCAAGTTGTAAGTGCTCCAGTGATTTCATTGCTAGGGAAGTTTTTTTTGTGTTGCTAGTTATGGTAGCTTTTTATTTTAAATTGATTGACCTAGGCCTTTTTTCTTGAGCTACTTTGTACCCCATTAGTTTTGTAGTAGTTATTTACTTTAGGACAGTTATTTGTGTTTTAAAAAGCCTGCTGCATTAAAATTTTAGTTTAGGGTTTTTTTAATTTGATGTATATAAATTTGGCCTTTTTATGCCGCGGATGTTTTTATATGCTTTATGTTAATCATGCAATTTTTTATTGCTTAATTTCTTTGTCACAGATTTTCAAGTTGCAGCAAAGAATCCAATCTCTTCAGGCTGGAAAAGCCAAGGCTTAGTTAGTGTGTAGGTAGGTGGTTGTGCACTTAAGACTTGGTTCAGGGGTAATAATCTTGATCTCAATAAACATTTTGTGCTTCCCTAAAGTCCTTGTTTTATTTTTCATACACATAGTCAGATGCACGTGCTTGTTCTATCTGGGTACAATTTTTTCAAAGGGCAGCAGAAATTATCTATGAAAATGATTCAGAATTATATGGATTATGTAGAACTAACTGTCTCGGACCATTTTAAGATGGCAATGAACTGCTACTTGATGTGAAGTTGGAGGAATATTGTTGGCAGTTTAATTTATTTCCTGTGGTTTGTACCTTGAGAGTAATGAACATATCCAACATAAAATTGAACAAATATTTTTTTCATGCTTCATTTTGTTGAAATATATAAAGAAACAAAACAGCATGATATATATATATATATATAACACAACTTTGTTGCTCACGATCTAGTGTTTATTTTGCCCTCCAATCTTTTTAATAATGCATGCTTATGCAGTATTCTTGAACCATGCATACCATTATAGTGTGAGTGGTTGGGAATCTGCAATGCAATCCAAGTGGGCAGGCCCAAGCAGCAAGAAAATTGTTGAATGATTCCAAAAAACCGTAGGATTTACTTGTGAAGCCACTATGTCTTAACTGGGACAAATGCAAAATATACTAATCAACAATATTGTGATTTTATTTTTATTTTTGGTAAGTTGATATCAAAGTCACTATGCCTATTTTGTAGAGGCAGTTGTTTCTATGTCCATGCATGATTCAGGCCTATAATAATATGTGGTAACTAATTTCTTGCATTTATTTAATGAAAAAATGGATTACTTAAACAATCATAAATTGGCACAAGTAAATGAAAGCATTATGATGATATATACTGCATTCATTTGCAAATTACAAATTTCGTATTCAAATTCCCAAATTAAACTTTTCTTTTTGTAAAACATTTTCTATTTAAAGCAATGAAATACGTACAGTGGAGGAGGGGAGGCCATTAATTCTTTCATAATTTCATTTATGAATGAGACCTGAATATATCCATTCTCCCTCCTAACAAGTAAAATGTATTGTTTTTTTAAAAGTTCATTTAAATATTACTCCATGGAAATGATTCCTTTTTATTTGCTTTGAATCTACATTCACCACGTGTTTAAAGATTTTTGTTAACAACCTCTTGTGATCAATTCAATGTTAACAACAGTAGTACAATAATTAGTTCCTCTCAAATAGAGTCGGGCCATGTTTGGCATTTTCAATGAGAAAGACAACTCAACCTTCTTTCATCATTGGCCTAAGATTTGGATGCGGATATGTCATAAATTCGTGTTAAAATTTGAGTTATACTCTTCAAGTTCGTTCTACTCCTTTTGTCTCTATTTAAATGATATTTTAGAGATGGACACAAGAATTAAGATAATGATTGAAAAGCATTAAATATAGTACTCAATTGTTTATAATATCCTTAAATCATTAATTTATCATAGCACAAGAGTTTAAAGTATCAAAAAAATAGGTAGAGTAATGAGGGGTAATTTTGAAAAAATTATTATTAATTCTCTTAAATTTGAACAAAGTCAATTAATTAGGGACAAATAAAAAACTCTAAAACGTCGTTTAAATATTGCAATAAATTTATACTTAATTTGAATTATACTTGCGAGTTTTGCTATGTGTTGCAATAAATTTATACCAATTCACAATTGCAACTCTTTAAAAAAAATTACTACTAATATTTATCCACGTAACTGAAAATTAAATAGTCAACATAAACATTTACAATATATATATATATCGTTTTAGTTGATTTTGTGTATTTGCCTAATTTAAGAGTCAAATTGACCGATTTATAATCAAAATAAATATTATTTCTTATAAATATAGGCAAATGAACTACGACTACATGAAACTACATAATTTCCTATTTACTCCAATGTTCATGAGTTCAAAAAACTCAAAATAATTTATCAAACCTAAAAATAGTCAAGTTAATTAAAGAGTCAAACTAAACTAATTTTTATGCGACGAAAAAAATAACATGATTCGAGTCGATCCTCTCACCAAATACTCGTTGGTATACACCTGTAAGGTTAAAACTATAAATTCCGGACAAAGCAAAACGTAATTACTTCCTTGTTTAAAAAGAAAGAAAGAAAGAGCATCATTTTTTTTATACAGAGAAGCATTTTAGCTATTTTATGCCCACATTTTCGGTTTCATTTTTTCTAATTTAAAAAGAACAAATTCCCTCATTTTTGTATGAACCCATCTCTCACCTACAAAGATATGCTCTTCTGGTTTGATTTTTTTTTGGATTAGATAGATATAAGGAGAAGTCATTTTGAACAAATGGGGAGAGGACAACTGACTTTTGCCTACCACTAAAAAATTGTGGACCATGGAAAATGCCTCATCACATGGGGAATATGTGTGTGTATGCAACCGGCCATGGCCATGAAATATTGAATAAGTTTACGCGGACAACTTTTTGGGACTGAAAAATTAGACCGTGTAATCCTTTTTTTT
Organism: Panax notoginseng; assembly: GCA_016801055.1. Taxonomy (NCBI): domain Eukaryota; kingdom Viridiplantae; phylum Streptophyta; class Magnoliopsida; order Apiales; family Araliaceae; genus Panax; species Panax notoginseng. The sequence goes on from CM029014.1 coordinate 233,232,602, forward strand.
TTATATGTATCTAAATTATATTTAAATTAAATTAAATAAATAGTAGCATAAATGTTTTGGGAGTTAAAAGAAAAAATAATATATATATATATATATATTAGACCGGTCTAATTTTCCGATCCAAAAAGCTGTCCCGGTAGACATATAAAAAAAGCATTATTGAATACTAGCATCCACCTTGGAGAAAAAGGACAGTTTGATTAATTTGAAGTCTGCCCATCTTGTGCACTTCCATGTTAATGTGTTTGTACAGGCTGTTCACTTCAAACTGGGAAATCAAATTCTTTTAAGACAAAGATCTACAAAGAACATGAAAATGTTCTCAATCTAAACCAATAATATCTTCAAATTTAGCATCATAATTTTATTATCATACAACACTACTAAACTACCGACCAAGTGTTTTTAAGGATATACATACAAGAACATTAATATTCATAAATTTTGTAAATAAACAGAAATAAGTACTTAGATACTAGTGGATGATCCAAGATAAGAAGGAATTTGCTTGTTAAGAAGCGCTTAACACATCAACAATAAAATCCAATAAACAGAACAGAAGCAACCGTCCTGTCTACACTAACACGTCTTAAAAATTACTAACAAGCTTGCTCTCAACTCTTTTTAATCTTCCTTTCTTGGCCTTGACATCTAAATCATTACGAGCGTAGAAACTACTCCTATGTTTTCATTTCCAAGATCACATTAATTAATCAAGTAGACGGCCCAGAATTTAAGTTGAAGATTACTGCCTGCCTGATACACAAGCCTACTTAATTATCAAACCCATCACTATTAACAACCAAAATTAGTAATCTGACGAACGTTAACTTCGTGTTAAGTTGGTCAATTGACTAATGCTGATACGCAGAGACAGATCACATCTCGACCTGCGTGTCGACACTATATTGATCAATTGACCAAAGTTAACTTCATATTAACCGCATCCATGACAACCGACTGTTGAGAGCAACAAAAAAAAAAGTTATTGCACAACTTGTAGCGGCCGAGACAGTTAAAAAGAGACAATATTGTTAATTGTCCCAGGCACTACAAATGTTACTATTAATAATAATATTTTGTAATATTATTAATACTAATATTAATATTTTGTTATATTAGTATTATTAATATTATATTAATAATATTAATATTAGTAATAACTAATATGATTATTAAAACTAGTATTACTATTATTCTTATTAATATAAATATTAATAATTTAATATTAATATTACTAACTAATTTATATTATTCTTAGAATTTATTGGATTCAATTATGCTCTGCTTGCTTGTTTTCAAGTCGATCTATTTATATGAATCTTGGTCGAGTTTCAAATTGAGCTAGACAAAAATTAAAAGTTTAAATTACAATAAAATATTAGTTAGTAATATTAATATTAATATTAGTAATATTACTAATATTAATAAGAATAATAGCATTAATATTCATATTACTTATTATTATTATTATTATTATTATTGATATTAATATATATTATAAATACTAATATTACAAAATATTAATATTTGTATTAATAATATTACAAATATTATTATTATGTAATATTATTATTAATATTAATAATATAAATATTAGAAATACTAATATTACAAAATATTAATATTATTATTAATAATATTACAAAATATTAATAGTAACATGCCGCTACAAGTTATTGTGCCATTACTTTTTTTTGGTTGCTCCCAGAAACCGGTTACCATAGATGCGGACCCTATATATATATATATATATATATATATATATATATATATATATATATATATAACTTCCTATGCGGGTGGTCCGCATGCGGATTACCTTTAACGACAGATAAAATCGTTGTCAAACCTGTCATCATAGGGTCTGAACTGTCGCCATAGTCCAGAACCGTCGCTATAATCCGATTCTAACATTATGACGATAGGTTTAGCGACGATTTTGTCTGTCATTAAAGGTTGTCCGCGGACCACCCACATAAAAAACTGGCTATATATATATATATATATATATAGACTATGCGCAACATTTACTATACGAAGCCCCACAGGCCCACACGTTGGGCAGAAGGTTTGGAAATCTAGGGAAGTTTCATGGTAACCCCACCATTCTTGAGGACCATGGCATCCCGTCAATCATGAGATGAAATTTATTTGGTTGTAATTTTTGGTGATAAGTTTGATTGAAGGGTTGGTCGTGGCATATTTAAGAATGCTAGTAATACATAAAGACAACTTCTCACGATAGAATATACTTATCATAAGTACTACTTTTCTTAAAGCAAATTAAATTTTGATCGTGAATTGGTAGACAGACACCTTCGACTCTCCAAATTCCCATTTTTAGGAGGGTAGGGTAAAAAGATGTACTACTAATAACCACTGGTTTCGCATATGATGATTTGAGGCTCTTTTTTCATCCTAATATTCCATCTTCATTAAAAGATAAGAATGTAATGAAACTAAAATCTTCTTGGAGGCCGGGGTGATATATAATTTAGAAGCAGTACTACGTACTGCTACATAAGAATAATATATATATATATATATATATATTCAACTTTTCATCTTCTTGTAGTACTCTTTTAAATAAATGTTCTAATATATCTTGATTAGCTTTAAGAGAGACGAGACGGTTGAATATATCGACTTTCTTGAGATAAGCTTTTTGATCACTTTATCAGCACTTTCCTGTGAGTATAGTCTATCTATAATATGGAGTAATATAGGTATATGATCTATGTCATGTGTAGAGATATAAAATTTCCCCACGTCCATTCATTTCTCTCCCAAAGTGTAGGATGTCCCACGGGGATCATCAGTAAGGACCAACCATATTCAAGTACTCCCGGAAATTAGTGGAGGGGTTTGATCGAACCTATGCAAATCTTTTTCACGACCAATGCTCGCGCCAAAATTTTATTTCATATTAATTCTGATAATATATCCTTACTACAAGAAATTATTTTATCGACAAGAAATTCATATGATTAATATAATGGATTTTGTAAGGGAATTATATATAGATATATGTATGTATGTATGTATGTATGTATGTATATAGAGTGTCCACTTTGAACGCAAGCAATAATTTATATACTTGACTCTATCAAAACACTTTGAAAAACATACGCATGTACGTAACATGTATGGCATAGATATGTGAGTTTTTATTTATTAAGAATAGGATGTAGATATGCAAATATATACCTTGCATTTATGACAAACACACTCTTCGAAGATGCGCATGGGGTCTTCAAAGATGTGCATGGGTCCCTTCTGGGTCTAGCTTCTTCGAAATTAATTTCAACTTTTCTCATGCAGCATTTCTCCACCTGTAATCATGGATGTGACAAAATTTCAATTTCAAGGAATATTCGTATACATACATACATATATGATATTTACATAAAAAAAATAAAATTATAATGCATTCTAGTCTGATAAGGCTTTTAGACGCCATCCTAAAAATGAAATAATGTTCCTAAATTCTTTCAAACTTAAATTTAGAAAAAGAAATTTGACAGGATCATCATCGAACACATTCAAGCTAATCACCCAATTGGTGAAAATCAACAAGAACATCTGTTATCTGAAACTAGTCGATGCATATCCATGGAGAGGGGAGGGACCGCTGGACATATGGCAAGGAATCCATTTCAGACATATGGTTCTGATTATTAGCATAAACAAACAACCTCCAAGTAAGAAATTGAGTTGTTCAGAGAATGTCGATCATTCCAAAAACAAACTCCTATTGGCCCACGTGGCTTCCACGAAACAGAACCCCTGCCTGATCCTAGTTTGGTTGCCTGGTCCATTTTTAGATTTTGAAATGAAAACACCAATAAATTCTTACTCAAATCTGTCCCAAGGCCCTTCCCTGTCTGTACATCATTCACATATTTACATTTTCTGATGATGGAGCTTCCACCATTACCAGCACCAACCAACCAATACCATCTCCCATTCTTTTTCTCTCTCACAGAGCTCATCTCTGCAACTGCGTTACAGAGAGCTTCATGTCGACCACTTCAAACTCCAACTTTTGTCCTGTTTATTTCTACGTCTGGTACAAATGTTTGCTTTTCAAAAGTTTCGATGACGCACAAGTTGCATAATCATTCCAAAAATGTTCAAAATATAACAGAGGAAAAGTACGAGAAAAAGCCTTTACCCGTGTGCCATCAGCATCTAGCTTTTGCTATATATAAACTCTTCCAAGAGACTTGCCACCCGCGGAAGTTCAACGACTCTACTTGCCTGGAGATTCAAAACCCACGAAATGTCATTTTCCTTCACCAAGAACTTCTTACAACGCTTCTGTGTTGATGACTTCCAAACGAGTACAGGTGCCCAGAGTGGCTTCTTCTCAAGTGATCTCCTCCCATCTCTCGGGGCCAATATAAACCGAGCAATAAAACTTCGTAGACATATAATTTCCCCATTTAATCCCCGTTATAGGTGACTACCTTTCCCCCTTGCTTTCTAAGGTACTGTTTGCCATAATTCCCATGTTTCTCATTTTCTCTTCTTCATTTCAGGGCCTGGGAGATGTTTCTAGTTATCCTAGTCATTTACTCGGCTTGGATATGTCCATTTCAGTTTGCATTTCTGAATTACAAGCAAGACGCGCTTTTCATCTTTGACAACATTGTCAATGGATTCTTTGCTATCGATATTGTCCTCACCTTCTTTGTGGCATATGTTGACAGCCAATCTTATTTACTTGTGGATGATCAAAAGAAGATATCACTAAGGTCAACATGAGGCATTTGATCACATTCAGCACTTCCACTAAGATATATAACTTTCAGAGTAATGGCTCAACACTTTATTTACCTATCCTCTTAACAGGTACATATCAACGTGGTTTATTTTTGATGTCTGCTCAACAGCACCATTACAACCTCTAAGTCTGCTGCTCACAAATCATAGAAGCGGACTCGGCTTTAGAGTCCTGAACATGCTCAGGCTCTGGCGTCTCAGACGAGTCAGCTCCCTGTTTGCAAGGTCCATCGCCAAATTCAAACATGTATTTGGTTTTCTTCAAATTGTGATTAATTATGCTGGCCAAACCAAAATTTTCACTAAGCCGGTTTGCTTTCCTTCAGACTAGAGAAGGACATCCGGTTCAACTATTTTTGGATTCGGTGTACAAAGCTCATCTCTGTAAGCACTAGAAGGTTCAATAATTCCTTTCATTAGGAGTATACGTAGGTTATATGAAAACATTGAGAATATGCATTGTTTTCCTTTATGAATTCAGGTAACTCTGTTCGCAGTACACTGTGCTGGATGCTTTAACTATTTGATTGCAGATAGATACCCCAATCCAAAACAAACCTGGATCGGTGCAGTCTACCCAAATTTCAAGGAAGAAAGCCTATGGGACAGATATGTAACATCAATGTATTGGTCCATCGTAACACTAACTACAACTGGCTATGGCGACTTGCATGCTGAGAACACAAGAGAGATGCTGTTTGATATCTTCTACATGCTATTCAATTTGGGATTGACATCGTACCTCATTGGGAACATGACGAATCTTGTTGTTCACTGGACCAGCCGCACCAGAGATTTTGTATGTCCTCCTTACACATTCATCTGCTGCTTTCCAACAGTTTCTTTACCTGTCAAAAAAATGAGATGTTTCATTCATCTAGCATATTCAAGATGGAGCAGAAATAAGACTCGAGTGCAAGTCTGTAGCAGAACTATAGAACTTCTTTAGTAAGGAATAGAAATCCGATATCCATACATTTTGGCACATTTTATAAAGGAGGAAACTTCAAAATCTTCTATGGAAATTTTCAAGCGTCCAAATCTTCTATTAATATTGAAGGGGGAGAAACAGCGCAATCTTTCTGTCTGTAACTTGGATATTTTATGCTTTTTTGTTTTTTTCCCCTCCTTCGCTGCCTCGATAATACATAGGAAGGATGTCACTCAAGCTTAATTTTGAGCAACACTTATGTTTGTGCTGCAGAGGGATACTGTTGGAGCTGCTTCAGAATTTGCGAAACGGAATCAGTTGCCCTCTTGTATTCAGAATCAACTTTTGTCACACATCTGTCTCAAGTTCAGAACGGAAGGATTGAAACAGCAAGAGACCTTGAAAGGTCTGCCAAAAGCAATACAGTCAAGCATTTCACATCATCTTTTCTTTCCAATAGTTCAAAATGTTAGACTTTTCCAAGGGGTTTCTATAGACTACCTATTCCAACTGGTACTCCTTTTTCTCTCTCACCTGTCATTTTATGTTTGAATACAAAAACGCACAATACTCTAATAGAAACATTAGAACAAAGAGTAAATCTAGGAGGTGCTAACACAAAAACAAAACAAAAACCAATATAAGAAAAGAGAAAAGAAAAACATATAAGAGTCCACGAGTAGAGTTCTTCTGAAATGTTGGCTCATATGGTATGTATGAGAGGTATCCGATCCTAACATGAAGTATCAACATGTGCGTATGTGTATAATTATAGAATCACCAACTCTGAGATAGTAACGTGGTTTACTCTTTTACTAAAGGTTACTGAAATGGAAGCTGAGTATTTCCCACCCAAGGAAGATGTGATTCTTCAAAATGAGGCTCCAACAGATCTGTACATACTGGTCTCAGGAGCAGTGGTGAGTTTATTTCTCATCTCACTTAGTATCTACATATCCTCATTAATACTTGCTCCTCACATCTCTAGTTGGCAATGATTGTGGTGGCAGGATTTGATTGCAAAAATTGATGGGCATGAACAAGTAAGTTAAAAGCATATTCATTATTGGCAGCATAAAACCATTATTTTATTTCTCTTGTTCCAACATACTTACAGGTTCTTGGCAAGGCTATTTCTGGGGAAATGTTTGGAGAAATAGGGGTTTTGTGCCATAGACCACAGCCATTCACGGTCCGAACCACTGAGATTTCTCAAATATTACGATTGAACAGAACTGCGCTGATGAATATTATTCAAGCAAATCCTGAAGACGGACACATTATTATGAATAATTTTTACCAGGTAGAAATAAAAAATAATAACATCTCGACTTCAAAGTACTTTTGGAGTATTTGTCATAACATTCATATTTTATTTCTTAACAAAGGTTGATTTACATGTTTCTTATTTACAGAAATTGGAAGGAATTGAAACCTCTTGTTTTAAACACAAAAGTCCAAATGGAGACCCATTGATACAAGAACCAAGGAATACAGAAGTTAAAGAGAAGGAACGAACAGGAAACACTAGGATCATTAATAGATACGGAGTGGATGAAAATTCAACAGCTGAGGACAGCCAAACAGCTCTTCATGGTGCTGTTCGCGGGGGACATCTTGAAACTGTAAGGATATTGCTGGAACGAGGAGCAAATGTGAACAAACCAGATGCAAAAGGTTGGACTGCAAAAGCTCTAGCAGAACAGCAGGGAAACAAATGCATTTATGACCTTCTACTAAGTTATGAAAATAGAAGGTCAATAGATGAGCACAAAATAGAGTTTCTTGCAGAAGCCTCTGACAACACCAGGGATAGCCAATTCAAACCAACACAAAACGGGGTAACCAGTTGCTCCAGTTCCTATGTTAAAAATTCTATATTTGTCCCCTCAAGCAATTCGAGCAATCACACTGAGACCAAAGGTGTAAAACAGAATAAAAGGAGGGTCACCATTCACATGAAGTGTTTAAAGAACAATGTATCACAAAAGCAGCTTCCTAAGCTAATCATCCTACCTGATTCAATAGAAGATCTTTTCAGGATTGCAGGTAAGCTTTGTTTGACCATGAAGAAACTTGAAAACATACCTGAAATTTCAGAAACAATTTTATTAGTTTACTTAACATTAGTATAAAGGAAACTGATATTTCAACATGAAAATCGTCGCTATAAATCCTATAGTGACGATTTTTACTGTCGCTATACATCTATAGCGACACTTTTCATGTGAAAGTATCAATTTCCTAGTATAAATCCAAGTACAAATGAAAATAAAAAATAGAAAAAGAGCTCTGACCTTGAAAGCAAGCGTGTTTACTATTTAACTGAGCTATTTTCTTTTGTTGAAGTTTAATATGTTAGTCATACTATACCTTGTCTAATTGCAGGGCAAAAATTTGGAGGCTACAATCTTACAAAAATTGTAAATTCAGAGAATGCAGAGATAGATGACTTAAATGTCATCCGGGATGGGGACCATTTGTTTCTCATTCCAGAGTAGTACGAAAGTAAAGAGTGTAAAACGACCCAATGAAATTTAAAGGCAGCATTTTAAAATGCAGAGAGCTTGTAGCTAGCTTAAAGAATTGTATACTGAAATATCGTAGGCTATTATAATCAAATCTAATTGGTGCTTCGGAGGGATCAATTATACTGGAAAACTGATAAAGTCAATTACATCATTGCCTTCAAAGAATTACAACAAAATATTTCTATCCAATTGCTAAACTCAATAGCTATGTAGAGAATAAACACAAAAACCATGCAAAATTGCAAAGATGTGACATACAGATACAGACTTTCTAAAGATGATCTAAAACCTTCCTTTTTGTTTGGGAGTATTAGTATGCTCAAAGGATGTAGACCAGATTATGCACTGCAGAAGAGAACAATCAAGGTGAGCCCCACTAATATACGTCAACAACGACAAGGCTTCCTTTTGCTTTAAGATACGACAAATGAACCATGTCAATTACATGGTTCCATTTTGAGGAACCACAAGCTGAAAGTTGCGTAAATACTTCTGCTGCAGTCAACATATCATTTCCTCTTAGCTGCGCTTTTAATGGGAAAAGGATGAGCTTCTGTATTAAAAACAAACTCATCCAATGGAATAACTTTGCTGTCTCCAAACAGCAAGTATAAATACTTGAGTGTTTCACCCAAGAAAAAGGTCTCCATCTTGTCTCTTCTTGGTGGAGGAACCACAGTAACATCATTTAAAGAAGTGTAACCTCCAGCATCAACCTTTGTATGCTTCTCAAATGCCTCAAATATTTCCCAACCCCATTCACGATATCTGCAGTAGTAGATAAACAGTGGAGCAAAATTATTAGATCTTAGAAAAGATGAATCCCATATACGAACTACGCAGAAACTGATACAAGAGAGCTTAATCCTGTAAAAACTTTTGGCCCATACTTTGGATCTTCTGTGATACGATACAAGATGAACAATGATTCAACAGTTTCAGGACGCAAAAGATTGTGACGATCAGCGGGTTTGATAATTATGTCATGTATGTACTTTGAATTCTTGTTTCCACCATCAGGACCACCTTCTGAATTTCCCTGTTTGAAATAGAAACAGAGATAATTGTTGAATATATAAATTTTGTATACAACATATACAAAATATAAATTCAGCTGACCTCCACATTGAAGTAGGCAATTTCTGGAGCAAGACCAGTGGAAGTTACAGAATACATCTCAAAGCATGTTTTAGCCAGATCTTCTGCAAGCTTCAGATTTTCTAAGTCTTCAAAACTGAGCAAATTTTCTTTCATAGCCTTTTCCTTTGTAGTGCCTTTGGTAGCACCAAGTGCAAGAGTGCCAGGCAGGAAACACACCTGAACATGGAAAGAAAGAATTTTTCTATCAAAACATAGACTAAACGTCAGCAAAAGCCAGAGTAAATTTGTTGAGATGTATTCCGATAGAATATAATAATTAATTTCTTTATAGATGTAGAAGAACATAAGTAAGATTAAATCACAATCAGAAATGGTATTCAAAACCAAGAAATATTTAAAGGATTTTCAGGTGAAACAAAGTGTTTATTATGATATCTTTGGTAATAAAATCGTCAGTAGAGAGATGCTAAACCATAGTGCACAGAATACATAAGTCCGGAAAAAATTCATCTAGCAGCTTCAGCTTTTCTTTTTATTCGGCATTTACGTTGCCCCCGGTCCATTAATATAGAAATTTGTAAAACGAGCAATTTACACTGTAAAAATAATAGATAAATTACTGAGAGAAAGGGAAAGAAAAACTTCACAATCACAACTCAGGTTCTTGTTTTACGTTATAACATATAATGCTAACAAAATATCCAATATTACTGATGAAAAAATTGCAGTAAGTAGCCAAGTTGATAACTGGAATATTCTTAGCTAATCAAACCTGAAGAACACCAACATATGTGTATATACACATTTAATTTACTCCACTTAAAGTGAGGAACCTCAAGTTAAGAATGACATACCAAGTGATCCATTTTGGGACTAAAAGCACCATCACGCCCAGAAGGTAATTCCCCGACAAAAACCAGTCCATTTGGAATAGATTTCTGAACAAGAAGGTGCCTGACACCTTTCATTGCTTCTTCATACATGTCATACAAATAAGTTCGGTTACTATCTCTATGCTGAAGCCATACTTTGATAAGGTATTCATAGTAGCTGTCCCCCCGAGATCCCAATCTGATATTTCTTCCGTTAAACTCACCAGAGTCAGGGCTGCAGTCATTAGAAGAAGAAAAGGTAAATTGCCCTCACAAACTCACATAAGTAGAAACTCTTGTTAACCACCAAAAAAATCGAAGGTCTATCTACTGCCTCAGAGAGGGCTGTCACCTAATATTTCTTCACATGTATATGGGGAAGAGTATTGCAGAATAAAATAGAGAAATTAATTTCAGGCATCAATTCCTGAGTTCAAATATAGCAGCATCCCGGGATGCCTGTCCAGAGTGATAAACAGATAAATGAAGCATGGATTGAAGAGCATAAACAATATTGGTATACTTTCTACATGAGTCAGAGAAATAAAAGGCGAAAATAAAGAGGTAAGTATGGTTAGAAAGCATTATATTAAAGAGTACCACCTCAGCCAAGGCCCATTTTAAAGAGACAAGTGTGGTTAGAAAGCATTATAATAAGGATGGCATGCATTCATTCCAGTACAACGACTACCACCACAGCCAAGGCCCATTTTAAGCATTTATGCAGGGCTCCAGCATGATGGAAATTATATGGTTAAACCAGTGAAACCACATTGTGGATATTCACTTCATCTCTGGTTTCCGGATAAAATTAGTAGAAGAAGGTTGAAGGTGCCTTTTGGTTCCGCAAAACTTATATCAATTGCAACCGATGAAGAATGGATGGAACAAAGAGTTATCCCCACGAAATGGTATGAGAAAATATTAGATGTAATGTCCATACCTTATGTAAATAGGAACCAGTCCCTCAACCTTGGGTAGAGTCTTTATATGTTCCAAAACTTTCATGGATTCCATACTGTACTTTGGATCACCAGTGAGGAAACTAAGATAATTAAACTCAAGTTGTATTGTGGTAGCTTCTGAAGTGCTACTCAGTCCATCAGGAGCTGCGTGTGCTGATCGATCACGTAGAACAACATCGCTCAAGGGAATAGCAGTTGGACTTGCAGTGAATGCGGTCAGAAGAATATCAGCCAAGTTCTTAGCATTTTCAAGATAGACAATTGGCTTGGGTCCCTTATGTGTTGGATTTTCGCCTTGTTCTCCCCCACTTAAATGATAAGCACTAAGAAGACCACCCACAACACGAATGGTAGTTTCAAATAAATTAACTTGGCCTTTCTGATTAATCCTCTCTGGTAGATGTGTTTCAATCCATGAACCTGCTTCAGAGACAACTTCATCGAGTCCCATTATCATAGCTGTGTCTAAAGCATCCACAACAGTAGCACCAAGTCCTCCTAAACCATCAACTCCTCTCTGGTCCAATGGCATAAGTTCGTCATAACCCATTGCATACTTTTTGTACCCAGACCATGCATGGGAGAATGCACTTTTAACCTTTTGCTGCCTACCTATCCAATCAGACCCTGCATTTAACTTCCCATGATCACGAACAGATATGCTGTTATTACCCATTTCATCGGGTGATAATTGAGGAGGCAGTCTTGGAGGTTTTCTCCAGAACCTCCCAAATCTACTACTACCATCCATGATTAAAGCATCTCTTCCCTTAACACCAATATCTTTTGCTAGACCATCAGAAACAGAATGGACAGTACTCGTATGAGATAGCATAAGATATGCCAAACCACCACACAATAATAGTATTAAAAACTTTCCTGTACTACATGTTGTACAACCACGCTTCACGTTATTGGTGATCAAATTCTGAGTAATGACCTGTAGAAACAAGAATTAACAACTAAGTATCCATTATGCGAATGACAAAAGCATCCTAATTGTAAGTTCCTTCAAAATTGAATTATGGTGGTACACTAGGCTACTGACAAGATAGAAGCATTCCCCTTTTGTGACACTACAGAAAATTTCATGAAGTTCAATAGTTCATTATACTATTTTGATAACTATATCATAGCTGCACTTTCAAGTCACAACTCACAATTTAGAAAATAAAACATATATTTTTATACTATTTTTTTTGTGGGGGGGGGGGGGGGGTTGGGATGATGTAGTACAGCTTGCAATTCAAGAAGAGGCACTTTCTACATCTTATTATTAAAAAAACAAACAAACAAACAAACAAAGAGAAACTTCAATTGTCAATTCCCCAACCGGTTATATGCCAAAGTAAATAAATCTTTCATTTTATTCCCCCTTCAACCCAATGTTCTAAAAGGCGCTAGGCAGAAGGCGGAAGGCTGGGGGGCCTAGCGCCTAAGGGGCCTAGACGGAATTTTTTATTTTAAGCTAATTTTAATATTTTATCTTACATTTATCCAAACAAAACAATAATATAAAGCAAAACAATCTATAATAAAGATAATAAAGGTCTTTGCTTAAATTTCAAACACATATCCATATTGTTAATGTCAAAGTTTAAACACAAACATGCAATTGTTCAAAGTTCAAACATATTTTTAACGTATTAGTTTGATTCATAAACAAGATTGCTATTAAATAATAAAATTTAAAATTTCAAGAATTTAATTCAATATTAAAACTTAAGAAACTAAACATAAATTTAAGAATTATATTGAATTAAATTAAATATTACAAATGTATCATCATTTATATAATTTGAAGTTGATACAAGTTCAAAAAATTACAACTATAATAAAATTATTCATTTTGACTTGATATTGTTCACTTCTTGTTTTGATTTGATATACTACAACCTGTATTATGAATATGGTAAATTATTAGAAAAATAAATATATTTAGAACTGGTTTGGGTACTTATTAAAATAAAAAAACTCTCCGCCTAGACCTCGTCTAGGTCTCGCCTAATTTCTTGTAGGGATTTTTTTACCGCCTTGGACCTAGGTGAGGCGCCAGGAGCCTAGCGCCTAGGCGAGGCGCCAAGGGGAGGCCTAGCGTCTAGGCAGACCTAGACGAGAATTTTTAGAACATTGCTTCAACCACTAGTACTAATTTGATATGTTTTGTATGCTGAGCACATTTGGAGCCACTGGCTTTTATAGTAGACTATAATCATGATGATGCTAATGATACTAATGCCAATACTTGAAATAATATAATGTTAAACTGTAGTAGACTAGTGGTCCAAACTCTAAAGTCTCACTCTTAGATCTATTTCAAACAATGAAAAGTGAAAGGGCCTGGAGGAGAGTCACAATTACACTGGGAATGCATTGGGATATACATTATGGAATAAATAGGCTAGGAGAGGGGTAGCACTAATAGTTCCCATTTGAAATCATGTTTGCGACATATTTTCCATTATATTATTAGTATGGGAAAATAAGGTATAAACAATATATAATGGGGTGGTATTATAAGCGAGGGAAAATGAGGAGACGAGTACAAACACCAAAAAAGATCAAAATGGCAATAAATGGAAATGCAACAATTGACCCTTATCTTCTAAATCCAATATATCCCTATTTTTGAACTGGGCTCATTTAAGTAGTGTCAACAGTCGAAACGTATTTAATATGCGTAGATGCATGTTAGGCAAAACTTAAATCAAGAGTCTACCCTAAATCGTAATTATATACCCTTTACTCTCAAGTCTCAATTGTACAGTCCACAATCGCACAACTGCTGCAAAAATTAGCTTTCACAAGAATTTTCTATGTGAAATTTCTAGAAATCGTATACACTTCCTAGCTGACTGAGTTCCCACTCACTAAATTATAAATTTGGCAGCCAAGCTAAGATCTAGCTTTCCAGAGGTCAGCATTGCTGCTACAATCCATTTGTTTTTCTTCACTAATGATGAAGTTATATGTCTCCTTATATATTTCTTTTTGGGTGGTATCTCATGCCATCACATGGGGGAAGGGATCAACTGCTAGTTGGGACAATGGGGTGTATCTTATAAGTTGTTCCACCCTGCCCTCCACTCATCCCCAAAATAAATATAACGAGCATACACAAAAACTGACATGTTATCTCAAAAAAATTATGAAATTTTAAGATGCTATATGGACACATTTGGATTTTACTTCTTCATAAGTTGTCTAAAGATCATTAACAATTAATCTACACATTAATCTACACAATATATATATATATATATATATATATATATTCTATAAGGTACTTATTCCAAGTCTTTGAGGAAATAGTTTGGTGGCCATAAGTATATTCCCAAACTACTAGTGCAGGGCTTGAAAGCCATCCCATGAAACTCATTGGCTTATAGAGGGATTTACTTCCTAGACTACAATCTGAGTTTTCTCACGCTATTATAAAATTAAATGGCTCAATGTGGCTCATATCTCCATGCATTTACCCACCCTGATAGTTCCAATATAGAATATTGAAAAATCTTCATAAGGGAAAAGTTGTAATGAAACTTTTTCAAAAAAATTGAACCTTTGAAGAGGGTTGCCAGAGAAACAATCAACATAATTAATGTGTTGATGGAATGGCTTCTGTTTAATTTAGGTTGTTCAAATAGAGACACGTTGTATATGGAGAGACAAAATGAAAGTGAAAAGTGGAAACAGAGTGAAATGTGATGGAATAGGAGCCCTATACCTAAACAAGCAAAAGGATGAGGGATCATTAGTAAATGATCCGCCTTTGAGAGAAAAAATTTCCCAGCTTTAGTGAAGCAACAAAAGTTTACTTACTTTAAAAAGTAAGAGTGGAATATGATGGTGTAATGGTGTACTAACAATCTAAGAAAGTTACTGCCAGCTACTTTTTTCACAGTGGACCGACAACAACTACTCTTAGATACCCCACCAACCATGCAAATAGGATAATCCAAAGAGATCATTGCAACTGTGGATTACTAAAACCATGACATTTGCATTTAAGGCACCGCAATATAAGTCACACAGACAACTAAAATAGCTTTTACAAATCTTCTCCAGCTGCAGCTAGGAAAGATACAAGCATAACCCCATAGGATCAACCCAATTCCAATACAAATCATTACTTCCTCGGTTTCTCCATACGTTAACAGTAGATTTTGTGTAATTTTTCATCTTGGTGCCAAGCTTAGAGTGGCACCACAATAGACAAGCTTTACACTGATCATCGAAGAACATGCCACCACAGCAGCTTGGCCCAAAATAGACTAGTGATTCATGACTAACATAATTTAACCTACTGCAACAGCAAATTCTCAAACTACATCAATCTAAACTAATAAAAGATCATTTTTTTTTCAATGTACTTCTACTTTACTGATTCTCCGAACAAAACAGCCATAATTCAATCACACGCACGGAGTTCGGGATATTTCATAATTTAATCAAAGAAAAAAATCAACACTAGAAGGTTAAAGTAGTTTCATTTTCAAATGGAATTCCATAAAAGCAAATCACAATGGCTAGATATTCGATTAAATCAGCACATCATAAAATCAAGTCAAAAAACATAATCACAACTAAACTGAGGAAATTTCCGATCAAAAAATTAAGGGTGAGATCGAGTGCGCGAACCTTGAAGAATGATCGCCGTCGAAATTTGGCGTTATCGTAGTGTACATCTTTCATTGAGTAGGGCAAAGAATTCGACATACTCGATCGATTTCTCAGCTAGGGATTCCAATCCTCGATCTCAGCTTAAGCTTAAATGTATAGATCAATGTATGATTATAAATGTATGCATATATGCATCGAGAAAGGTGGAGAAATTGTTTGGAATCAAAATTGAATTGACGAATAACTTTTAGGAGAGAAATTGGGAGCGGGATTCGATTTGCGGGAATTCAGGGGGGGAATAAATGATGTCCGTTTTGATTTGTTGGTTTGGATTAATAAAGTCATTGTTTGACTTTTGAGTAGACTTGTATTAAAGACAACGCGCCGTGTAAAGGGAGTGGAGGTAGATGTGGTAATCCCACTTTCCAGCACGTAGTATTGTTGCAGTAAGACCTTGGGAAGTACTAGATTCTACGCGCTATCTAGGGGAGTACCAATAACGTGCAACTAGACGTCAGGTCAACGGCATGTATTCATTGCCTAATTGGTTAGTACCTTCGAATATTTAATATTTGATTCTTTCAAAAGATTTAAAGAACCACATAACAACTAAAGGATTCACAGTCGAAAATAATATTTACATACGAAAATCTAACTATAACGATAGTTTTTATTATCGTTATATATTTAAAATGATATTTTTTATATAAAAATATTAAAAATTAATTTTATTAAAATATCATTTTTGAGTGTATATTCATTCATTTTTTTAAATCTATAAATTAAAATTGAGTAATATTAGAGGTCTTAAATTTTTTCGTCTCAAATGATATGATATTGATCAATATTTTAATAATAATTTATGATAACCGATCACATGATATATATCCAACCAATATTTTGATCAGGATATTTTTTAATACTAAAAATTTGGAACCCTAAATAATATTATAAAGATACACTACTAACCAAAAGTAAGGTAAGTAAAACTTCTTCACTAGATTCAATTTATCAGAAAATATTGATCATATTTCATGACCATATTATCAAAAACAATCAACTTAGAATGTGGAAAAATAGATGAAATGGCATTTTAACGAATCTAGAATATTAAAGAGTAGGTCAATTTAGTTGAATCCTTACACATTTATGGTCAAACTTTCGTACTTTGAAATTTATCCTGAATTACATTTATTCTTTCAGTTGGGTATTTTGAAATTTACTCGATAAGATCTTTTTCCGATATATTTACTCAACTTTGAAAGTTACTCCATGAAAATTCTTATTCCAACTCAATTTCCCATAATTCTAGACTTATGTTTATTTACGAGGATTATATATACTTAGAATATGACTATTAATCTCAAGTATCTTATTTGTTTTTAAATTTAAACTTGAAACTATATATTAGTAGATGTATTATAAAATAATTTAATAGTCTTGAGATTATAATTATAATCCTCGGAATTATAATACAATGATTAATAGTCCTGTGATTATAATTTATGAATTATAATTTCGAAATTTTAATTCTTGCAAACAAATATAATCTAAGAGTATTATTTTAAAAATTAATAAAACTCCAAATTAAAATGTAAGAGACAGTCTCACATCAAATGCAAAAGTAACTTGACTTGCGTTAATATAGAACTTAACTTTTCCTCTTAGACAACTAGGTTTTTTATTTAGGTTTTTAAGGTGGACAAATAGTTATGAACAATAGGCTTTTTATTTTTAACTCGTGTCAATTAAAAACTTAAATAATTAAAGTTGTTGTAGTGAAGTTATTTCGTAAATAAAAATGATATACATTGTAAATTTATGTATTGAATTATATAAATCAATATTAGTAGTAATTTTTTTATAAAAAATGTATACTCCTTCCTATCCCCAAAAGGATGGCTCAAGAAAAAATTTCAAATAAATTAAGGTAGTTAAAAAAGAGTTGATGATGTTTTAACCTAGTGG
Source organism: Panax notoginseng (assembly GCA_016801055.1). Lineage (NCBI taxonomy): Eukaryota > Viridiplantae > Streptophyta > Magnoliopsida > Apiales > Araliaceae > Panax > Panax notoginseng. The sequence goes on from CM029014.1 coordinate 233,250,381, forward strand.
TTAAAATTGAGTTAACCTTTAAGTCTCAGGTTCGATTCTCAGAGTGAGTTTGTTTCATATATGTTTATGTGAGTTTATTTCTTTTTCTTTAGTAAGGTTTGATTGATTATTAAAATTATAATAGTAATGATATACTTTATGAGCTTTAAGTGGATGCGGTTAGCATGAGATGAACTTCATAATAAATTCACTTCATGCCCAATATAATACCGACACACAGGCGGAAGGGTGATCTCTTCACCTGCGTGTCAGCACTGTATTAGCCATTAAGTAAACTTACCATGAAATTCACTTCATGCTAACCATTAAAGCCTTATGTTCATTCTCAGAGTGAGTTTATTCCTTTTTCCTTTAAGATTTGATTGATTATTGAAATTGTAATAGTGATTATATACTTTATGAGAAGTTTGTTTCCTCTTTATATGAGGCTTGTTAGTGAGTTTATTTCTTTTTTCTTTTTTCGAGGTTTGATTGATTATTAAAATTGTAATAGTGATGTTGTACTTAAGGTTCTTAAAATTGTAATAGTGATGATGTATTTGAGGTTTGATTGATTCATGAATTTGTAATAGTGATGATGTACTTGATTATGAAATTATATTGTATTCACTTTCAAAAAAATTAGTCAAAAAGAGGATAGAGTATAAATTCTTTTCATTTTACCCTTGTATTGGTATCTATTTGTTAATCGATTTTAGGGGTGAAAATGATTTCAAGTCGAACAGTAACTTGCTAAGATTCTACTCGATTTTTTTTAAGATACTAGGATTCAAATAAAATTTTGCAATATTTGCTCAGATTTGAATTCGACTCGTTCTATTGTACTCGAGTTCGACTGGATTCGTTTTTTAATCGAACTACTCGTGAGCATTTGAGATATACACAAATTAGAACTAGATCAATTGTATTATGATAATATATATAAAATTAACTCAGTCGACTTGTTAAAATAATTAAAGTTTGAATTCTAGCCTTGTAAAAAAATTAATGAGATGATATTATCACTGTTGAAACAATTAATGAATTATTTCTAATTCTAAAAGTATGTGGATATTCTAATTATTAAATTATATATATTAAATAAATCAAATTAGTTTCGTAATGTATAACATGACTCAAATTTAAATAATTAATTATGTTCTAAAAAGATTGTCGTTTTGAGTTTATCAATACACATTAGTTATTTTTTTCCTACTTACCCTTATTTAAAGTTTTTTCCTATTTAAAGTTTTCTTCCCTTCTCAATTATTCTTATTCAATTCAATACTATAATCTAATTAGTAATTGATTGAATAAGAAGTAATTGGTTGAATTGAATAAGAAACATTGGGAAAGGAATAATTGGTTGAGACAATTAATAAGGGTAGTTTAGTATTTTCGCTAGGTATTAATTATATTCCTTAATCTGTGTGCATTAATCTTAAACGATACTTGTAAGACCCCAACTTATTAATGAATAAAATCAAATTTTCTCTAAATATTATTGTGAATAATAAGGTGTTAATTTGATATAATACTTTGGTAATGGGTGAAATGTACAAATTTTGCAAAATAAACAAGTGGTTATAAAATATTCATTTTTGGTCGGTGAATATTCGTATGGTCGTGGAATATTCTTTCTGTCGGGGAATATTCGTACGACGGCACAGCTATTTGTGGGCCCCATAACGGAAAACGATTGGAAGAAGATAACGATAAAAATTGAGTTTTTATAAATAACGGCGTAGTTGTTACCGTTAACACTGTTGGAATACCCGGTGGTTAAAATACAGTAATACGCGTGGTTGCACAGTAGCACACGGATTGCACAGTATTTTTGAATTATTGATTCTTACGAAGGAAGGCACTACTCAATAATTGTTACAGTAGTTACTGTTTAATATTTTATTTTATTGATTCAATAATTGCTGCATTAATATTTTATATTGTTGTTGTTTCAATAATTGTCATTGCACAGTATTTTTTTTTATTAGATCAATAATTCATATTATTTAAATAATATTATTAGATAGCATTATTGATAATGTCTAGAAAGTTCTGTCTAAGGAGAGGTTAGGTCATCTAATTGCGCGCTAGTAAGGAGAAATCCTAATTGGAAAGCCCCCTCTTTCCTGGGAACGGCCTGGTTGTCATAAATGTGATTCTGTAATATTATTTGTGAATAATTAATTATTGATTCATATGATAAGGAAATATTTATTTTATGTGGATATAAATGAGGGATATATTTTTGTGGTTAAAAATGAAGGAGTTAATATTGAGGTGTTTTATCAGTATTTTTATCGGAATAGAGATATTAAAAATTAAATCAGGGTTTTTGAGAAATATTGCGGGGGTTATAATTTTTAATCCGACCGTTGGATCGTGGTAATATTTGGATATGTTATACATATATAAGTTGAATATATGTCCACAAATTTTGAACCGTTAAAAATGAACGTATAATTTATTATGAATTTTACGAGATGACTGATTTAGAAATTATTGAATTTTCGGAGTTAATCATTTTGGTGAAAAATTCTAGAATTGGTGGGCCCCACTCTTAGTTGGTGAAGAAATGTGCTGAGATTTTTATTCAAATGTGGTGGGTGGGAATAGTAGCAGGTAAAGCCATCAAGTTGCAGGTTAAGTCTGCTTCGGCGTGCTAACATTTTCATATAAATAGAGGGCTAAGTTAGAATTGAAAATCACACCAGAATTCATAAGTTTTCTCTATTTCTCTCTCTAGATTATTGAGTGTATTTTATGAGTGTTTAGATACTTTGAGAGTTGCTATTCAGCATAAGTTTTATTTAGCCTCATATCCGATATTCAGTCAGGAGTACAGTTATTTTGAGGTAAGGGATATTATTTTCTTCTTAAATGATATTATTTTCTTCAATATCATTATGCTGAAATATTGATATGAATTTTTTATCAAATTTGAAATTTTTTGTGTCGGGGTTACTATTCACGTATACGGCACTATTCACGTATACGGCACTATTCACGAATACTGTAAGACCCCGAATTTTATGAAATAAAAGTATTCAATTTTTCTTATAATTACTATTCAGTAAATGGTTAAATTGATAAATGCTAAAGTTAAGGGTGATATATGATTTTTTTTCAAAATACACAAGTGGTTATAAAATAATCATTCTTGTCGGGGAATATTCGTTTGGTCGTGGAATATTCTTTCTGTCGGGGAATATTCGTACGACGGCACAGCTATTTGTGGGCCCCATAACAGAATAACTGTCGGGTGAAGAAAATGACAAATTTGAGTTTTTACAAATAACGGCGTAGTTGTTACCGTTAACACTGTTGGAATACCCGGTGGTTAAAATACAGTAATACGCGTTATTGCACAGTAGCACACGGTATTGCACAGTATTTTTGAAATTATTGATTCTTACGTAAGAAGGCACTACTCAATAATTGTTACAGTAATTACTGTTCAATATTTTATTTTATTGATTCAATAATTGCTACGTTGAAATTTTATATTATTGTTGTTCAATAATTGTTGCTGCACAGTATTTCCTATTATCAGATCAATAATTCATATTATTTGAATAATATTATTAGATAACATTATTGGCAATGTCTAGAAAGTTCTGTCTAAGGAGAGGTTTGGTCATCTAATTGCGCGCCAGTAAGGAGAAATCCTTATTGGAAAGCCCCCTCTTTCCTGGGAACGGCCTGGTTGTCATAAATGTGATTCTGTAATATTATTTGTGAATAATTAATTATTGAGTCATATGATAAGAAAATATTTATTTTATGTGGATATAAATGAGGAATATATTTTTGTGGTTAAAAAATGAAGGAGTTAATGTTGAGATTTTTATCCGTATTTTTGTCGGAATGGAGGTATTAAAAATCAGGGTTTTTGAGATATTTTGCGGGGGTTATAATTTTTAATCCGACCGTTGGATCGTGGTAATTTTTAGATATGTTATACATATATAAGTTGAGTATATGCCCACAAATTTTGAACCGTTAAAAATGAACGTATGATTTATTATGAATTTTACGAGATGACTGGTTCAGAAATTGTTGAATTTTCGGAGTTTATCATTTTGGTGGAAAATTCTAGAATTGGTGGGCCCCACTTGGGGTTGGTGAAGAAATGTGCTGAATTATATTTCAAATGTGGTGGGTGGAAATAGTAGCAGGTAAAGCCATCAGGTTGCAGGTCAAACCTACCAAAATTTTCCTATAAATAGAGGGCTAAGTTAGAATTGAAAATCACACCAGAAACATAAGCTTTCTCTCTTTCTCTCTCTATATTATGAAGCATATTTTGTGAGTTTTTAGATACTTGGTGAGTTGCTATTCATCAGTGCAAGTTTCCTTCAGCATCATATCCGATATCCAGTCAGAAGTACTGCTCTTTTGAGGTAAGGGATAGTAAGGGATAGTAAGGGATATTAAGGGATTTTAAGGGTTGTTATGATTTTCAGTTTCGTAATTTTTCTGATCTTCAAAAATTCTGGAAAAATTTGAAATGATATTTTGATGAGTTTTCTTGATTGTGTCCAAAAATGGTGATTTTTGGATGTATAGATTGAGAGTTATGAATTTTATGAGAAAAGACTATTTTAAAAGTAACTGCTTATAATTTCTTGTGGTTAACTCCAAAATTGATGAAATTTTTATTGGGAGTACATGTATATGATGGAAGTATACTCTGTTAATTTCAGAATTTTTAGACAAAAGTATAATTTTTGATAAATGTCTAAATATTCGGCTATTTTGGCCATATGAAAAATAGTAAATGACTTTTAAAAATTCTGAGAAAAATATATGTTCACTATGGGACTATATTATGCTAAATTTCAGAAAAGAAATATTTTTGGAACGGATTTGGTATTTTTCATGAAAATAGTCTTGTTATGAGAAAATGAATTAAATATGTTATGTGAAGTAAGAAAATTGGAAAATAGGATTTTATGGCTTGAGAATCCTATATATGAGGTATATGCAGATTTTTGATGAGGGTTTTGGTTATTGATGATGAAATCTTAAGAGTTGACATTTTATGATGATTAAATGCATTAATTAGTAAAGTGTAAACAATTTAAATAAATTGTTTATAAGCTTAAGAAATGTTATTCTTTCAATATCATTATACCGAAGTATTGGTATGAATTTTATTGTGGAATTTCTACCTTTTTGAGTCGGTGTTACTATTCACGAGTTACTATTCACGAGTTACTATTCATGAGTTACTATTCACGAGTTACTATTCACGACAAAATTGGTTTCTTTTACTAACCAAATTATAGTTGATTTATGAATATTACTCTTGAGATTAAATCTATATGTTGATTATATTGATTTTATTATCATATATAACATTTTTATAACCCTGATGTTGAATTTCTCTTTCACTGGAGTGTAAAGATGGGTAGATTATTGGTATGATCATGACTAGGGTTCTCTTTGGCCTGTAGTGCAAAGTTGAATTGTGACTGGTATGATCATGACCATTGAATTTATAATTGAATATCTTAAGCTTAAGTGCAAAGGTGAATTGATCAACATGGTTATAATTATTGTTTATATAAATTCTGAAATGATTATATATTTCTTTGAGATATGAATATATTTGGCCTGTAGTGCAAATATGAATTGTTGATGAATATCTTTGGCATGTAGTGCAAAGATGGTCTGTTGATAAATATCTTTGGCCTGTAGTACAAAGATGAACTGTTGTTGAATATCTTTGGCCCGTAGTGCAAAGATGGTTTGTTGATGAATATCTTTGACCCGTAGTGCAAAGATGGATTTGTTAGTATGATTATAAACAGGAACTGTGATTTGGTATAACCATGATCTTTGATGTTTCAGGTAAAGACAGGTGATAAAAATATTCTTCGTCCTGGGTGCGAAGAAAAATTTATAGTCACAATTATGATTATGAGTTATTCGTATGATTGTGGAAAGGAACTGTTGAGTGATGTTACATGGATAAAACATTGTTGGTGGATTTTTAACATAGAGAAGATAATAGACTTTATAGTCTATTTGACTCTTCTAATGGATTGCATATTCCGCTGCAACTATGGTTGAAATTTTTATCATCTACCATATGTTCTAAATCTCTGATTTATTGTTGATGAAGGCTATTGATAATTGAATTATCTTTAGTCATGATATTCTTTACTGAGCTAGTTGTGCTCACCCTTTTGCTTCACAATTCCTTTCAGGTAATAAGAGTGTAGCTGGGTCGAGCGTGGGTAACAAGGGAATAGAACGGTGGTCATCATTTAGTAGTTATATTTGGTGAAGAAAATAGGGTGAGGCGAACCCAACGTTGGAAGGGTGTTTTGTCACTATCATACAAGATGTCTAATGACATACAACCTCGTGTCATCATAGGACAGAGTTGTGCTCATCCACTTGCTGAGTATATCTATGGGCACTACCTATATAATCTTGGTGTTTGTTTGAAGTATAATTCTCAATTAGAGACAGTGGAGATAATGATAAGTCAAGAGAAGACTCACCATTGGGAAGAATATGATAGTAATCTTCTCGTTTTTCTTTGGGGTCTATTGGGTCAACCAAGGATAATTCTGTGGCCATATGATATCTATCATAACCTAGATGCGTGGCCTCCCATGTACGAAGGTTTTCTTGAGCACTTCCCAAAGATTCTAATTTCTAAAACAGTTTTTGACTATACCTTTATGTAAGGTGTTATTGTGAGGTGATGTCCACGGTTGGAACATGAGTCACATTTGGTATATATTTGTATCCAAACTCACAGCATATGTGTTGTTGTATTTTGCACGACAATTGTTGTAATAAAGTTGTAGTTGTTTTCTGTACCATGTATTTGGCGACTCAGAATAGGTTGGATGGAATGAACCTATTTTGGGGTTGTCACAAATACGGCATTATTCACAAAAAAATAAATTTTTTCTTTTTTGTCCAAGATGTCTATTATGGTTACTATCTTTGATTGTATCCATGTTTTGATCTTTATTTTTGAATTCTGCTTCACAATTGATTATTATGAAGTATTATTGATCTTGGATAAACTGTTATACAAATCCCTACTATTTGTCCTTCTGTCTCACTGGATTCATTTTCTTTAAGATATTTTTTATCATCCTCAGTCCTAAATGATGATATTACTGAATATCTTTGGCCTGTAGTGCAAAGATGTATGATTACCTGATGAATATTTTTGGCCTGTAGTGCAAAGATGAACAGGTGTTGAGATGAACATGATTGACTGGTGATACAAATGAATATCTTTGACCTGTAGTGCAAAGATGAATATTTGGTTAAAGATGATTATTAATTGATGTTACAGGGATAAAATATTGATGATGGACTTTTAAATCTTAAAAGATAGTAGAATTCATTCTCTACTTGACTCTTCTAATGGTTTGTTGTTTCCGCTGCAGTTGTTGATCTAAAACTTGTTGTCGATTATATTCTATCAGATTTTTTCCTGTTGAATACTAATGATAATTTGTTGTATATTATCTTAGTCATAATATTCTTTACTGGGCTAGTTGAGCTCACCCTTTTTCTTTTTGTTTTATTTCTCTTCTCAGGAGGTGAGAACATAGCAGGATCTAGTCGGGGCATGGAATGATGGTTCTAGAAAGATGTTTTAGCTGTCCTCACTATTTCTGTAAAATAGTATTTGAATAATTGTAATGAGGACTTATTTGAGTGTGGATATTGTCTAGAAGACAATTTTTGTATTTAAACTCACAATATGTGTTGTCGTATTTTGCACGACAATTGTATTATTGAAGTTGTAGTTTACTTTTTATACCATGTATTTGGCGACTCAGAATGGGTGTTGTATACTTATTTTGGGGGCGTCACAATACTACTTCCATCCCATAATAACTGTCATTTTAGAAGGAAATTTTTTTCTCAATTTATTTGTCGTTTACAACTTTTTAGGAGAATAAATTATTTACTTTCCTATATCACCCCTACCTTCTCTCATTGTCCCAAAAAATTTTTCCCTTGTACTCCCTCCGTCCCAAATTATTTACTGTTCTAGAATTCTACACAGATACCAATATATGTGATAAAAATACTAAAATACCCTTATTAGTGAAAATATGAAAAAGATGTTTAAAATAGAGTGCATGAAATAGTATGTAGAGAGAGAAAGCATGAGTGCATTAAATAGACAAATAGTCTAAAGAGAGAGAAAGTATGAGTGCATATATATGTGTGGAGAGAGGAAGAGAGAGAAAGTATGAGTGCATAAAATAGACAAATAGTATGTAGAGAGAGAAAGTATAAGTGCATATATATGTGTGAAGAGAGGATGAGAGTAATGACTATCAATTATTAGGTAAAGGGGTAAACTTGAAAAATAAAAGAAAAAAATGCATTGAAATATTGAAAAAGCAGATATTGTGGACAAATTTTTTTTGCTAAAACAACAGATAATTTGGGACAGAGGGAGTATTAATAGTTTTCAACTTCCCATAAAGGGGTAGTGATGAAATTTCACACCAATTTTAATTAATAAATGATAGCACTAAATGACTTTCTTAATCCACATGCATCAAGCTAAAACGACAGTTATTATGGAATGGAGGGAGTAATCTTTTAGGAACAAAGGGAGTAATATGTTCACATTTATATAACTACTCAATTTAAGTTACCACCGACTCAATCACGAGCGGCGGTATTCCAACAAAAGGTCCGGCCCAATTTCCAGCACATAATTTTTATACGAGTATGTTGTCTGACTTCTGATCATTTATGAGTAATTTATCCGAAACCAACCTCGATAATTGCATAGATGTTTTTTACCTTCAGGATTCAAGTGCATGGGCGCCCACCAGTCGACCAATCTGCGACTTCTCCTTTTCATCAGTTTAAATGTTTTTTGTATGATAACTCTAATCAACTTGTAATCTTCTAATCAAAACCAAAATATAACGACTTATTTTAGTTTGTCTTGAGTAACTCAACAAACCAATTTTAATGACTTGATAATCCAATAATTTTAATTTTATTTTTGTCATTTGTTAAGTTTTTCAGCCTTCCAACTCATAAATTTTGATATTCTCAAAAGATTTTATTGATCTGCTTGACTTCCTTGATTCATATATATATATATATATATATATATATATATATATATAGAGAGAGAGAGAGAGAGCAAGGATCAAGTGCATACCCCTTATCTTATTTACCCGTGCTCACCCCCTTTTAGGTGACAGTTTTGGTCATACAACCGTCGTCTATACTTTTAGCGACGGACAACATATAGCGTCGCTAAAAGTATAGACGACGGTTGTATGACCAAAATCGTCGCCGAAACCCGAGCACGGGTGAGTAAGTAAGGGGTATGCACTTGATCCGGACCGTATATATATATATATATATATATATATATATATATATATATATAGTCCGGATCTTAAACTCACCCCTTATCCAACTCACCCGAGCTCACCCCCCTTTAGCGACAGTTCGGTCATACAACCGTCGTCTATACTTTTAGCAACGGACAACATATATCTTCGCTAAAAGTATAGACGACGGTTGTATGACCGAATCGTAGCCGGGTCCGTCGTTAAAGGGGTGAGCTTGGGTGAGTTGGATAAGGGGTGAACTTATATATATAAAGAGAACCCAAAAAGCTATACTCTTTTAAAGAACCCCAAAATCATAACTATTTTTTATGTAGTACATATATATTATTCTAATACATATATAAATATACATGTATGTAAGACCCCGAATTTTATGAAATAAAAGTATTCAATTTTTCTTATAATTACTATTCAGTAAATAGTTAAATTGATAAAAATTTAAAGTTATGGGTGAAATATGATTTTTTTTCAAAATAAGCAAGTGGTTATAAAATAATCATTGTTGTCTGGGAATATTCGTTTGGTCGTGGAATATTCTTTCTGTCGGAGAATATTCGTACGACGGCGCAGCTATTTGTGGGCCCCATAACGAATAACTGAAGACGACAAATTTGAGTTTTTACAAATAACGGCGTAGTTGTTACCGTTAACACTATTGGAATACCCGGTGGTTAAAATACAGTAATACGCGTTATTGCACAGTAGCACACGGTATTGCACAATATTTTTAAAATTATTGATTCTTACGTAAGAAGGCACTACTCAATAATTGTTACAGTAATTACTGTTCAATATTTTATTTTATTGATTCAATAATTGCTACGTTGAAATTTTATATTATTGTTGTTCAATAATTATTGATGCACAGTATTTTCCTTTATCAGATCAATAATTCATATTATTTGAATAATATTATTAGATAACATTATTGGCAATGTATAGAAAGTTCTGTCTAAGGAGAGGTTTGGTTATCTGATTGCGCGCCAGTAAGGAGAAATTCTTATTGGAAAGCCCCCTCTTTCCTGAGAACGGTCTGGTTGTCATAAATGTGATTCTGTAATATTATTTGTGAATAATTAATTATTGATTCATATGATAAGGAAATATTTATTGTATGTGGATATAAACGAGGGATATATTTTTGTGGTTAAAAAATGAAGGAGTTAATGTTGAGATTTTTATCCGTATTTTTGTCGGAATGGAGGTATTAAAAATCAGGATTTTTGAGATATTTTGCGGGGGTTATAATTTTTAATCCGACCGTTGGATCGTGGTAATTTTTGGATATGTTATACATATATAAGTTGAGTATATGTCCATAAATTTTGAACAGTTAAAAATGAACGTATGATTTGTTATGAATTTTAAGAGGTGGCTGATTCGGAAATCAGGTTATAAATCATTTTTCGTGAAAAATTCTAGAATTGGTGGGCCCCACTTGTGGTTGGTGAAGAAATGTGCTGAATTATATTTCAAATGTGGTGGGTGGGAATAGTAGCAGGTAAAACCATCAGGTTGCAGGTCAAACCTACCAAAATTTTCCTATAAATAGAGGGCTAAGTTAGAATTGAAAATCACACCAGAAACATAAGCTTTCTCTCTTTCTCTCTCTAGATTATTGAGTGTATTTTGTGAGTATTTAGATACTTGGTGAGTTGCTATTCATCGGTGCAAGTTTCCTTCAGCCTTATACCGATCAGAAGTACTACTCTTTTGAGGTAAGGGATAGTAAGGGATTTTAAGGGTTGTTATGATTTTCAGTTTCGTAATTTTTCTGAACTTCAAAAATTCTGGAAAAATTTAAAATGATATTTTGATGAGTTTTCTTGGTTGTGTCCAAAAATAGTGATTTTTGGATGTATAGATTGAGAGTTATAAATTTTATGAGAAAAGACTATTTTAAAAGTAACCGCTTATTATTCTTTGTGATTAACTCCAAAATTGATGAAATTTTTATTGGAAGTACATGTATATGATAGGAGTATACTCTGTGAATTTCAGAATTTTTGGACAAAAGTACAATTTTTGATAAATGTCTAAATATTCGGCTATTTTGGCCATATGAAAAATAGTAAATGACTTTTAAAAATTCTGAGAAAAATATATGTTCACTATGGGACTATATTATGCTAAATTTCAGAAAAGAAATATTTTTGGAACGGATTTGGTATTTTTCATGAAAATAGTCTAGTTATGAGAAAATGAATTAAATATGTTATGTGAAGTAAATTGGAAAATAGGATTTTATGGCTTGAGAATCCTATATATGAGGTATATGCAGATTTTTGATGAGGGTTTTGGTTATTGATGATGAAATCTTAAGAGTTGGCATTTTATGATGATTAAATGCATTAATTAGTAAAGTGTAAACAATTTAAATAAATTGTTTATAAGCTTAAGAATATTATTCTTTCAATATCATTATACCGAAATATTAGTATGTATATTATTGTGAAATTTTTACCTTTTTCATGTCAGGGTTACTATTCACGAGTTACTATTCACGACAAAATTGGTTTCTTTTTCTAACCAAATTATAGTTGATTTATGAATATTACTCTTGAGATTAAATCTATATGTTGATCATATTGTTTTTATTATCATATATAACATTTTTATAACTTTGATGTTAAAATTCTCTTTCGCTTGAGTGTAAAGATGGGTAAATTATTGGTATGATCATGACTATGGGTTCTCTTTGGCCAGTAGTGCAAAGATGAATTGTTGACTGGTATGATCATGACCATTGAATTTATAAGTGAATATCTTTAGCTTAAGTGCAAAGGTGAATTGATTAACATGGTTATAATTATTGTTTATATAAATTCTAAAATGATTATATATTTCTTTGAGATATGAATATATTTGGCCTGTAGTGCAAATATGAATTGTTGATGAATATCTTTGGCATGTAATGCAAAGATGGCCTGTTGATGAATATCTTTGGCCTGTAGTGCAAAGATGAACTGTTGTTGAATATCTTTGGCATGTAGTGCAAAGATGGTCTGTTGATGAATATCTTTGGCCTGTAGTGCAAAGATGAACTGTTGTTGAATATCTTTGGCCCGTAGTGCAAAGATGGTTTGTTGATGAATATCTTTGGCCGTAGTGCAAAGATGGATTTATTAGTATAATTATGAACAGGAAATGTGATTTGGTATAACCATGATCTTTGATGTTTCAGGTAAAGACAGGTGATGAAAATATTATTCGTCCTGGGTGCGAAGAAAAATTTAGAGTCACAATTATGATTATGAGTTATTCATATGATTGTGGAAAGGAACTATTGAGTGATGTTACATGGATAAAATATTGTTGGTGGATTTTTAACATGGAAGAGATAATGGACTTTATGGTCTATTTGACTCTTCTAATGGATTGCATGTTCCGCTGCAACTATGGTTGAAATTTTTATCATCTACCATATGTTCTAAATCTCTGATTTAATTCTGTTGAAGGCTATTGATAATTTAATTATCTTTAGTCATAATATTCTTTACTGAGCTAGTTGTGCTCACCCTTTTGCTTCACAATTCCTTTCAGGTAATAAGAGTGTAGCTGGGTCGAGCGAGGGTAACGAGAAAATAGAACGGTGGTCTCTAGCTGTGGATGTTCTCCCGAAGCAGTATAGAAAAGTTCATTTAGTAGTTATATTTGGTGAATCCAATAGAGTAAGGTGTACCCAACGTTGGAAGGGTGATTTGCCACTATCATACAAGATGTCTAACGACATATAACCTCGTGTCATCATAAGACAGGGATGTGCTCATCCACTTGCTGAGTATATATACGAGCACTACCTATATAATCTTGGTGTTTGTTTGAAGTATAATTCTCAATTAGAGATAGTAGAGATAATGATATGTCAAAAGAAGACTCACCATTGGGAAGAATATGATAGTAATCTTCTCGTTTTTCTTTGGGGTCTATTGGGTCAACCAAAGATAATTCTGTGGCCATATGATATCTACCATAACCTAGACGCATGGCCTCCCATGTACGAAGGTTTCCTTAAGCACTTCCCAAAATTCTAATTTCTAAAACAGTTTTTGACTATACCTTTATGTAAGGTGTCATTGTGAGGTGATGTCCACGATTGGAACATGAGTCATATTTGGTATATATTTGTATCCAAACTCACAGCATATGTGTTGTTGTATTTTGCACGACAATTGTTGTAATAAAGTTGTAGCTATTTTCTGTACCATGTATTTGACGACTCAGAATAGGTTGGATGGAATGGACCTATTTTGGGGTTGTCACAATGTATATATATAATATGCCTCACATACAATTTATTTGTAAAATAAATTAGACACAAAAAATTTACAAGTTTAATATGCATGAACAAGTTCCTTAAATCAACTATATATATTCTAAAAAATAAAAACAAAGAAGATTATCAATATCAATACTATTTACTATATTTAATGAAAAGGAAAGTATTTTTTTCAATCTATGGATTAAAATGACATATTACGATGACTGATTTCATTCAAAATTACACATGCAAGTTATTATAATTATAAATATTGTTGCTCAAATATGTTATATTTAAAATTTATTGTTAAATCATTTCGAAAATTATTCATGCTCTTGTTGTTTAAATAACTCAAGTACTTATTCAAGTAGTACGTCGTCAGTACACCTGGCAAACGGGCGGGTGGGCCCGGCCGGGCTGAGCGTGGGCGGGCCAAAAACGGGCCGGGCCAAAAACGGCCCGGGTTTTGACGGGTTGAAAAAGTGAGGCCCGTGGCCCGGGTTGGGCGGGCCCGCGGGCTTTTTCCTATTTTTTTTTTGTAAAATCTTAATACACCAAAAATAGTAATAATAATAATTTTAATTACTTAAATTAACTACATATCTCAATCAATTAAAATTTTAATAGTATTATAATTTTAGATATTAAAATAAAGGCATGATTTGGGATAATGATTGATTTACTTTCTAAATAAGTAGGGAGAATGCATAATTAAGGGAAAATGATTGATTTACTTTGCAAATGTACTACAATAAGTAAGTGGATTGCATAATTAAGGGATAAAATTATCTATATTATTGTGTATAGATTTTGGACTTGCAAAGTTGCAATCTAAAAAATTAGTGGTTGATTCGGATTATATATTGCTAGTAATTTAAAGTATATAATCAAATTTGATTCTTTAAAATTAATATAATTTATTTAACTTTTAAAAATAATAAATATTGTAATTAATACTAATATATAGATAATTTTAAATTTTTATAATTATATTATCTAACTTAAACTAATAATTGTTAGTTTAATAGTATTATACTTTGAAATTATTAACTACATATCTCAATCAATTAAAATTTTAATAATATTATAAATTAGTATTATTAATTAATTACCTACATTAACTACATATATTAATTATAATTTTCAAATTTAGTTAAAATTTATTGAAGATTGCATTAAAAACAAATAGTTGTTGTAACTTAGTTGGTTTGAACTCTTATTTATTTACCTACAAGTTGCAAAATTTTATTTAAAAAAAAAAAAAAAAACTCACGGGCCACGGGCCGGGCCAGGCCAAAAACGCCCAAGTTTTCATGGACTAAAAAAGTTAAACCCAAAGCCCAGGTTTTACGGGCCAGCCCGGCCAGGCCCGCGGGGCCCATTCGTCAGGCTAGGTGTGGGCGCCCGCCAAAACGAGCAATCTGTAAATTTAATAATACTTCAATATATATTTCTCCTTATATATTTTTGCTTTTTAGGTTTATAAGTATATATTTTCAATGCCATGCATCCCTTCATTTATGGTTAAATGCTAGTAGTATTCATTCACTCCTACAATAATATTCTAGTATTACCCGAATACTTAATTCTCCACGTTCTCCTCTTAAGGTCTACATCAGTAATTTCACGCATCAAACCATCTATCTATCTATATATATATATATATATATATATATATATATATATATATAAAACTCCCATCGGTCTATATATTTCCTCTCGATAAAGGTGTAAACGAATCGAGTCGATCCGAGTATTGAATTACTCAGATTTGGTTCACAAACTTTATCAAGTATAAAATAAGTTTTGATTGAGGCTCATTTAACTACCGAGTCGAGCCCGAGCACTTTGGACTTTTTTAACTAATATGATCCGAGTATCAATAGTAAATTATAATTTGAGGAGGTTCGAGTAATTTATCGAATTTAAAATGTGCTCATATTTAACTCATTTATATTTTGAGTCGAGCTCAAATCGAACTTTTAGTCGAACAAGTACGAATCAAGTCTGAACTGTTTGCTCATTTTACCGTCTTACCTCTCAATATTCCAAAACAAGCCAAAGCGCTAAAATCACCTAGATAGGCAAAAACCTCCCAATCAATTACTCTCGCCAGAAAATGACGTCCCAACTGATCGCCAGCCACCGGAAAAAGGCCGAGATATTCACTGGCCACGCCGTATGCAAGCAGAAATCGAAGGAGCTCCTCCAGAAGCTGTCGCTTCCCAGCGGCCTCCTCCCTCTAGACGACATCGTCGAGCTGGGCCACAACTTGTCCACCGGGTTCATGTGGATCATACAAAAGAAGAAGAAGGAGCACACATTCAGTGCCATAAGCCGCAAGACAACGTACGATACGGAAGTGACGGCGTTCGTGAAGGACCGCCGGATGAAGAAGCTGACAGGTGTCAACACCAAGGAGCTTCTAATCTGGGTCAGCCTTACTGATATCCTCCTGCCTCCGGCAAGATCATCTTTGGGACTCCCGCCGGTCTTACTCGAACTTTTCCGGTCTCTGCTTTCGAAGAGGAGAATTAAGTAGATACCACAAAACAATTTCAGTACTACCGTTTTTATTAAGCAATGCATACAGTTTTATTTTATGTTCTACCCCCATGTAGTAATTAGAAGTTGTTTACCAGTTCCTTAATTTACCTTATATATTATCCTCGTGTTAAGATTTGTGTCGATCTTAGTTAATAGATTTGTGTTGCTTCTTGAAATTTAAAAACGGCTCCAAAATTTTTGTCTTATTACTTAAACAAGTGGAATGTTAACTAATGGTTCCAGCAATCTATCTCCTAATGACTTAAATAATGACTTAGGGTTGTTTTATAAAACTGAATGATAAGCTTTAATGTATAAGAGAGAATTTGAATGAGTTGTAAAAACTCTTAATACGAAATGAAATGATGTATTTAATAGAAACAGCTTAATGCGTATAATTTTCTATTTTAACTAGATTATTATGAATAAATTTATTATGTAATTACAAATAAATAATGTTATCTAAGAAAAATTGAATATGAACTTTTAAACACTCTTTGTTGGAATATACTATTAATAATATAATTTTAAGAATAAAACACTAAAAAATATATTAGTAACATTCTTTCCATAAAATCAAAACAAAAGACTACAACAACATTCATTAAATTGGTTATTGACTAATTTGTTAAAAAATCAAAAACAATTTTTATATAATAAAATTTGTTTACAATAGTAAAATAAGATGATATTAAATAAAAAATTTCATTGTAAATAAGGGTATGTAAGCAAAAATATTTTTTAACAGTATTTCTCATACCCTATTTGAAGAGTACTATACTACAAATAAATTAAAATGAGTTTAGTGTCGTGGGATGGAGTCCTAAATAAAGAAACTTATAACTCTCACACAATCATGGGAGATAAAAGTAAGTAACTAATGTCATAGTTAATCAAACGAATATTAATTTTATTTTTATGTTAATCCGGCCTAATTTTCCAGTACATAATTTATATAATTTAAAATACTATTAAATTATATGATGTTCTTTTTTACATACATAAACAATTTTGTTGTAGGGTAAATAAAAATTACTCCACAATACGACAATATACAGAATAGTAAGTTTGAACGTCCATAGGTGTGCCAAAAAAAACTATTTTTTCAGTAAATAGGTAAATAGGACGGGTTCAAACTGGCTTGTTCGGTATATATTAAAAGAGTAATACTACGTATACAAATTATTTTATAAATATTTTATAAATTATTGATGTGGCATACTGTGAGACCCCATATTTTATGAATAAATATTTAATTTTTTCGAAATAATTATGGTATGGATTTGATATAATGTTATAGTTGTGGGTAATATTTATAAATTTTGCAAAGTAAGCAAGTTGTTTTAAAATATTCGTTTGGTCGGAGAAAATTCTTTTTGTCGGGGAATATTCGTACGACGGCACAATCATTGGTGGACCCCCCAACAGAAGTATAGTCGTAGTTAGAAAACGACAAAATTATCTTTCTATAAAAATAACGGCTGAGGTGTTACCGTTAAAACCGTTAAAACTGTTAAACTACCCGGTAGTAAAAGTACAGTAAGACGCGTGGTTGCATAGTAGCACACGGTATTGATTATTGATGCTTACGTGAGAAGTCACTCAGCTATACTCAATTATTGCTACAGTAATTGCTGCATCATATCTCTTAAATTATTGTCATAGTATCATCTGTATAATATGTTATATTATTAAATCAATAATTGAGACGTTGTGGTAAGTTTGGTTATTTTTATGGGGGGCCATATGTCATTATCTAAGAGTCTCTTCGTCAATAGTAATTACCGTCGTCAATAGTAATTACCGTCGTCAATAGTATTTACCTTGGTCAATAGTATTTACCTTGATCAATAGTAATTACCTTCGTCAATAGTATTTACCTTGGTCAATAGTATTTACCTTGGTCAACAGTAATTACCTTCGTCAATAGTATTTATCTTGGTCAATAGTAATTACTTTCGTCAATAGTAGTTGTCCCTTCAATATTACCAAAAGTCATTTGACCCTTCGTTAAGACCAAGAGCCACCCTCAGTTTTTCTATAAATAGAGGCCTAGGGCTTCATTATTTTTCACGAATTCATTCAAGCTATAGAGAGAGAAAGTATAGAGAGAATAAGAGAGAGAGAGAATAAAAGTATTCTGCTACTTCACTTTTCCAATATCCAGTTCTTTTAAGGTAGAGAATATTATTTCTTTCTTTCATCTTCATGAAGAGAACTGTTGTTGTTCCATTCTTTGTTATTATGTTGGAATAACCTATTTATGCGAAGTACCGCATACTTGGTAAAATTCTTCTATTATTCCATTCCTTATTATTCTGCTGGAACATCCTGTCTGTGCGTTATACGCCGGACCTGGTTCCATTATTTATTATTCTGTTGGAACATTCTGTCTGTGCGTTCTACGCCAGACTTGGTTCCGTCTTTACTATTCTGTTGGAATATCCTGTCTGTGCTTTACGCCGGACCTGGTTTCGTCTTTATTATTCTGTCTTTATTATTCCGTTGGAACATCCTGTCTGTGCTTTACGCCGGTCCTGGTTCCGTCTTTATTATTCTGTTTTTATTATTCTGTTGGAATAACCTGTCTATGCGAAGTACCGCATGCATGGTGATTTCTGTTGTTATTCCATTCTTTATTATTCTGTTGAAACATCCTGTCGGTGTGATTTTCACCTGACCTGGTTCCGTTATTATTATTCTGTTGGAATAACCTGTCTATGCGAAATACCGCATGCATGGTGATTTCTGTTGTTATTCCATTCCTTATTATTCTCAGTTGGTTAAAATTTTGACTTCTATACTCCATGAAATTAGTGAAATATCTTTGATATTTGCGCTTCATCTAGTATCTTTTCATGAAAATATTCTTTTAAGAATTCTTGAATTTTACGCCACAAAGCAGTATCATATTGACAATTTGGACGTTGTTAATTCTTGGATAAATTAATTCTTGAACTTGTTTTTATTGAATTCTTATATCATTGTCATCATCCTCATGTTTATAAAATGTTAAAAGTCATCTGTGGCCTGTAGTGCATTGATAGACAATTGTTGGCATGATCATGACCATTAATGAATACACAAATATCCTTGGCCCGTAGTGCATGGAATTTGTGGTCGTGACCCTAACGAATATCCTTAGCCGTAGTGCAGGGATGATATGAATTATTTATTAAGCTGAGTCTCAGCGATCACAGTGTTGAAAAACCTTTTAAATCATAAAAGATAGTAGATTTTATTCTCTACTTGACTCTTTTAATGGATTGTTGGTTCCGCTACAGTTAAACTTGATGTCTATTATGTTTTATCAGTTTAACATTGTTGAAGGCTAATGATAATTTATTCTGCATTATCTTAGTCATAATATTTCTTACTAGGCTAGTTGAGCTCACCCTTTCTTTCACTGTTCTCTTCAGGAAATGAGAACGTAGCTGGGGCAAGTCGGGGAACGGAGTGATGGTCCGAATGATAATATTAGTTAGTAGTCCTCACTATTCTATGTAATAGTGTGTTAATAAATGTAATGAGGACTCCTTTTGAGTATGAATGCTCTCTAGAAGATAATATTTGTATTCAAACTCACAGTTTATGTTTTATCGTATTGTATATGATAGTTGTATTAGTAAGTTGTATTTGTATTCTGTACTATGTATCTGACGACCCAAGATGGGTGATGTATACCTAATTTTGGGGGCGTCACACATACTCTACCTCACCATATTGATTAACAAATTATTTCAATATAGGATCTTCGGTCCCATACAATATGTTGAGGTGGAGTATACTACATCAGCAGTTTATAAAATGTTTATAGAATAATTTGTGTCTCTAGCATTATTCATATTAAAATCGGTTCAGTATCAATAAAGTCAACCAGAATGAATCGCTTTTTCGAAATCAAGGACAACGAGATTAGAATTTGAAGAATCGTTATTTACTGAACTGTACCAGTTTAGGAGTTTAATTTAAAAAAAATTAAAATTACACATAATACTTATAAATTAATACACTATTTAACTACTGTAAGTTACTCCCTTCGTCCCTATTTAAATGACCTTTTAGATATGGGCACAAGAATTAAGATAATGATTGAAAAATATTAAATATAGTACTCAATTATCTATAGTACACTTAAATCATTAATTTATCATAGCACAAGAGTTTAAAGTACCAAAAAAATAAGTAGAGTAATGAGGGGTAATTTTGGAAAAATTGTCATTAATTCTCTTAGATTTGAACAAACGTCAATTAATTAAGAACAAATAAAAAATGAACGTATGATTTGTTATGAATTTTAAGAGATGACTGGTTCAGAAATTGTTGAAGTTTCGAAATTTATCATTTTGGTGGAAAAATCTAGAATTGGTGGGCCCCACTTTTGGTTGGTAAGAAATGTGCTGAAATTTTTATTCAAATGTGGTGGGTGGAAATAGTAGCAGGTAAAACCATCAGGTTGCAGGTCAAGTCTGCTTCGGCGTGCTAATATTTTTTTATAAATAGAGGGCTAAGTTAGAATTGAAAATCACACCAGAATTCATAAGTTTTCTCTCTTTCTCTCTCTATATTCTCGAGCGTATTTTGTGAGTATTTTGATACTTTGAGAGTTGCTATTCAGCACAAGTTTCATTCAGCCTCATATACGATATTCTGATCAAAAGTACTGCTCATTTGAGGTAAGGGATATTATTTTCTTCTTAAATGATATTATTTTCTTCAATATCATTATGCTAAAATATTGATATGAACTTTTTATCAAATTTGAAAATTTTTGTGTCGGGGTTACTATTCACGTATACGACACTATTCACGTATACGGTACTATTCACGAATACGACACTATTCACCGAAAAATAAAATATTTTTTTTGTCCAAGATGTCTATTATGGTTACTATCTTTGATTGTATCCATGTTTTGATCTTTATTTTTGAATTCTCCTTCACAATTGGTTATTATGGAGTATTATTGCACTTGGATAAACTATAATACGAATCCCTAATATTTGTCCTTCCGTCTCATTGGATTCATTTTCTTTAAGATAATTTTTCATCATCCTCAGTCCTAAATGATGATATTACTGAATATCTTTGACCTGTAGTGCAAAGATGAATGATTAACTGATGAATATCTTTGGCCCGTAGTGCAAAGATGAACAGGTGTTGAGATGAACATAACCGACTGGTGTTACAAATGAAGAATATCTTTGGCCTGTAGTGTAAAGATAAATATTTGATTAAAGATGGTTATTGATTGATATTATAGGGATAAAATATCGTTGATGGACTTTTAAATCTTAGAAGATAGTAGAATTCATTCTCTGCTTGACTCTTCTAATGGTTTGCTATTTTCGCTGCAGTTGTTGATCTAAAACTTGTTGTCTATTATATTTTATCAGATTTTTCCCTGTTGAAGACTAATGATAAGTTGTTGTTTATTATCTTAGTCATAATATTCTTTACTGGGCTAGTTGAGCTCACCATTTTCCTTTTTGTTCCATTTTTCTCAGGAGGCGAGAATATAGCGGGAACTAGTCGGGGTGTGGAGTGATGTTTCCAGTCAATTGTGTTAGCAGTCCTCACTATTTTGTAAAATAGTGTTTCAATAATTGTAATGAGGACTTATTTGAGTGTGGATATTGTCTAGAAGACAATATTTGTATTTAAACTCACAGTATTTGTGTTGTCGTATTTTGCACGAAAATTATTATAATGAAGTTATATTTGTTTCTGAACCATGTATTTGGCGACTCAGAATGGGTGATGTATACCTATTTTGGGGGAGTCACAGTTGGTATCAGAGCTTAGGGATATGGTCTCTGACGGAGATCGGAGAATAGAACTAGGAGGGGAGAGACGAGTAAATCCTTCGCTAGTGTGTCCTACCTAAGCTTATTTGTTGGTTGGTCATAATATGGGGATATTATGTGATATGTTAATTTATTTAATTAACCCTTGTTTTATGGCAGTATTTAGGAATGGGTGCTGAGAACGCTAACAATGGAGTGTATGAGACCGTGGAAACACCTTTAGTTACCAATCAGGAGAATGTGCAATAGGCTGGCAATATTCCTCCTGTGAACAACGTTACCGAGCAAACGATGAATGATAGAATATTTAGGAGCTTTTTGCAGTTCATGCAAAATCAGACGAGAGAGACTCGTGTGCAAAATACGGGTGAAAATGATAACAGCGCGCGGTTTGTCACGGCCAAGCAGTTTAATGAGTTGGAACCACCAGACTTTCAGGGAAAGCCAGATCCGATCAAGGTGGAAATGTGGGTCAAACAAATTACCAAGATATTCCGCGGTGAGGCAGACTACTGGTGGGAGTCTGTGAAGCGTATCCAGCCTGACGCACTCAACATTGTGACGCCCCCAAAATTAGGTATACATCACCTATCTTGGGTCGTCAGATACATAGTATAGAATACAAATACAACTTACTAATACAACTGTCGTGTACAATACGACAAAACATAAACTGTGAGTTTGAATACAAATATTATCTTCTAGAGAGTATTCATACTCTAAAGGAGTCCTCATTATATTTATTAACACACCCTTACATAGAATAGTGAGGACTACTAACTAATACTATCATTCAGACAATCACTCCGTTCCCCGACTTGTCCTAGCTACGTTCTCATTTCCTGAAGAGAACAGTGAAAGAAAGGGTGAGCTCAACTAGCCCAGTAAGAAATATTATGACTAAGATAATGCAGAATAAATTATCATTAGCCTTCAACAATGTTAAACTGATAAAATATAATAGACATCAAGTTTAACTGCAGCGGAATAAGTAATCCATTAAAAGAGTCAAGTAGAAAATAAACTCTACTATCTTTTATGATTTAAAAGATTTTTCAACATTGTGATCGCTGTGACTCAGCTTAATAAAATAATCCACATCATCGAATCACCCCTGCACTACGGCCAAGGATATTCGTGTATTCATTAATGGTCATGATCATGCCAACAACTGTCCATCAATGCACTATGGGCAAATGAGGACTTTTACCACATCATTTGTAGCATTACGGTCATGATTATACCGAATAATCCCTGGTCATAATCATACCAAGTTCATCTATGCACTACAGGCCACAGATGACTTTCAACATTTTATAAGCATGAGGATGATGATAATGATATATGAATTCAATAAAACAAGTTCAAGAATTAATTTATCCAAGAATTAACAACGTCCAAATTGTCAACATGATACTGCTTTGTGGAGTAAAATTCAAGAATACTTAGAAGAATATTTTCATGAAAAGATACTGGATGAACATCAATTATCAAGGATATTCCACTAATTTCATGGAGTATAGAAGTCAAAACTTAACCAACTGAGTATAATAAAGAATGGAATAACAAAAGAAATCACCCGGCATGCGATAGACCGCACAGACAGGTTATTCCAACAGAATAATAAATAATGGAACCAGGTCCGGCGTAAACGCACAGACAGGATATTCTGACAGAATAATAAATAAGGGAACCAGGTCCGGTGTAAAACACACAGACATGATGTTCCAACAGAATAATAACAAGACGGAACCAGGTCTGGTGTAAAACACACAGACAGGATGTTCCAACAGAATAATAACAAGACGTAACCAGGTCCGGTGTAAAACACACAGGCAGGATGTTCCAACAGAATAATAATAAAAACAGAACTAGGTCCGGTGTAAAACACACAGACAGGATGTTCCAACAGAATAATAATAAAAATGGAACCAGGTCCGGTGTAAAACACACAGACAGGATGTTCCAACAGAATAATAGAAGAATGTCACCAAGTATAGGGTAGACCGCGTATACAGGTTATTCCAACAGAATAATAAGAAATGGAATAACAACAGTTCTCTTCATGAATAAGAAAGAATAACACCCCTTACCGTTTTAAAGAATAGCTAAAATAAGGAAGTAGTTAAGTAGTAGAATACTCTTCTTCTCTCTCTCTATAGTTTCTCTCTATAGTTTCTCTCCCTAGAGTTCAGTGAATTCGTTAGAAATAATGAAGAAATGAGCTGCTATTTATTGAAAAATAGAATGCATAGTAACTAATCCATGAACGGTCCAGATTGATTACTTTAATCTGACGGTCCATATTTAAAGAAAAATATTTTAAATAAAATATAATATATTCTATTTATAGAATAACTTTAATAAAGTATTTTATTTTATATAAAAAGATATTTCTGTTTTATTACGCTAATAATACGAATAAAACAAAACGTCATTATCGCTAAATAATTCATATTATTAACTGACAATAATTGAATCAAACTGAGTGACTTCTCACATAAGCATTAATAATCAATACCGTGTGCTACTATGCAACCACACGTATTACTGTACTTTTACTACCGAGTAGTTCAACAGTATCAATGGTAAAACTTCCGCCGTTATTTTTAATAAAATATTTTTATCGTTTTCTCAATCCTTCAATAATTCCGTTGTGGGGTCCACCAATGATAGTGCCGTTGTACGAATATTTCTTGTTAAAACAAATATTCCCCGACCAATCGAATATTATATAACAACTTGCGTACTTTGCAAAATTTATAAATATTACCCACAACTATAACATTATATCAAATTAACTCCATAATATTTAAAAATGATATTTATAGAAAATTCATCTTTATTTATAAAAGTTGGGGTCTTACAAACATGTACTGGGAAACATTTCAAAAACTGTTTAATGACAAGTACTTTCCTGAAAGTATTCGTCATATGAAGGAGGTAGAGTTTATTAGACTGGAACAAAATAACTTGACGGTGTCCCAGTACGATGCGAAGTTTGCAGAGTTATCCAGGTTTGCATCTCATTTGGTCGAGAATGAGGAACGAATGACAAGGATGTTTCAGAGAGGTTTAAAACCCGAGATTCGGCAATATCTTATCTCTCATAAATTTTCTTTATATTCAGATGTTGTAAACATGGCTCAATTATTAGATCGAGATAATGAGTATATTCAACCGAGGGAACACAACCAAGGTAATACCGGTGGCAGCGGTCATCGGACCAATGAAAACCAGTAGGGAGAAAAATATTCGGACAAAAGCGGTAACCACTCTGGTGTAAATAGTGGCCGTGATAATAGAAGGAGCGAGTCGGGAGGAGATTTCAAGAAGAGAAGGTACAATAATGATAACGTGAAAACGTCATCACAAACATCAACTGTTTCTAGGGGAGGAGAACGAGCACCGGTCGTTTGTTACAAATGCGGGAAAGAGGGACATATCAGCCCAAAATGCCCACAACAATCCAAGGTATGTTATAACTGTGGAAAGAAGGGTCATATAGCTCGAGAGTGTTCTGTAGCAAAACCAAGTTCAGCGGGGTTGGTAACTCCAAAAGTTGTCCCGAATAAGTCGAAATCAGCGGTTCCTGGAAGGGCGTTTGTCGTGGCTGGCCACAATGCGAGAAAGCCGAACGAGGTGATCACGGATAAGCTAATCTTGAATTCTTGCGAAGTTTATACTTTACTAGATACCGGTTCTACCCATTCTTTTATCTCTCCTGCTTATGCTCAACATTTAAACTTAACTCCGGAGAAATTAGACTTTGACCTATCTGTGGAGACTCCTTTAGGAGAAACTTTCATTACATCTACAGTTTATAAATCTTGCTTAATCCAAGTTGGCACAATCACATTACCTGTTGACCTTATCTCTTTAAATATACTTACTTTTGATGTGATTTTAGGAATTGATTGGTTAACTACTCATCATGCCAAAATTGATTATTTTCGTAAGGTTGTTAGTTTTCATATTCCTAACCAACCTGTTATGTGAATTCAAGCAACCAAACCATTAAAATCAATCGCTGTTATATCAAGCCATAAAGCCATTCGTTTATTAAAAAATGGATATCAAGCTTTCTTAGCCCATGTTATGGACTTGAGCAAAAATAGTCAGATTTGAATAATATTTCAGTTGTTAGTGAATTTCCTGACGTATTTCCTGAAGAACTTCCTGGTCTACCCCCAGAACGTGAAGTTAAATTCTTTATTGACCTTGAACTCGGTACAAAGCCTATTTCTAAAACCTCATATCGAATGGCTCCTATTGAACTTCAGGAGTTAAAAGTCCAATTACAGGAATTGTTAGACATCGGTTTCATTCGTCCTAGTACGTCTCCTTGGGGTGCTCCTGTTTTATTCGTAAAGAAGAAAGACGGAAGTATGCGACTTTGTATTGACTATCGAGAATTGAACCATGTCACCATCAAGAATAGGTATCCGCTACCTCGTATTGATGACCTGTTCGACCAATTGCAAGGAGCACAATTTTTTTCAAAGATCGATCTTCGTTATGGATATCATCAGCTGAAGATTAAAACTGAGGATATTCCAAAGACTGCCTTCAGAACTCGGTACGGGCATTATGAATTCTTAGTCATGTCTTTTGGATTGACTAATGCTCTTGCTACCTTCATGGATATGATGAACCATGTGTTCAAAAAATATTTAGATCAGTTCGTTGTTGTCTTTATTGATGACATCCTCATCTATTCCAAAAGCCGTGAAGATCATGAGCGCTATTTGAAGCTGATATTGCAAAGGCTTCGTGAAAATAAGCTATATGCCAAACTGAAGAAATGCGAGTTCTGGCTTGAGGAAGTAGCATTCCTTGGGCACGTGGTGTCAAAATATGGAGTATCTGTCGACCCGACGAAGATTGAAGCCATACAAAGTTGGGAGCAACTGAAGTCGGTAACCGAAGTACGTAGCTTTCTGGGCTTAGCTGGTTATTATCGGAGATTTGTGGAAGGATTTTCTCAAATCGCTACTCCGTTAACTTAGTTGACTCGGAAAGATATAAAATTCGTATGGAGTGAGGAATGCGAGACGAGTTTCCAAGAACTCAAGAGGAGACTCATTTCGGCACTTATTTTGACAATACCATCTGGTTCGGATGGATTTGTTATCTACAGCGATGCTTCAGGCAGAGGGTTAGGATGTGTTCTTATGCAACATGGGAAAGTCATAGCCTATGCCTCGTGACAACTCAAAGAATATGAGAGGAATTATCCTACTCATGATTTGGAGTTGGCAGCAGTCATTTTCGCGTTGAAGATCTGGAGACACTACCTGTATGGGGAGAAAGTGGAGATCTATACAGATCATAAAAGCCTCAAATATTTCTTCACCCAAAAGGAACTTAACATGCGGCAACGACGTTGGCTCGAGCTGTTGAAAGATTACGATCATACCATCCAATATCATCTTGGAAAAGCGAACGTAGTAGCTGATGCATTGAGTAGAAGATCATATGCGGGTACGAGTGCAATGTTGTTAATGCAAAGGCCCATTTTGTATGATTTACAAAGGCCCAATACTAAATTCTACATCCTTTCGATGAAGATCCGCATAACTCTTTTGTCGATCCTGTGTCGTTTGTATACGTTGTCGAATCGTTTGGATCTTCTCTGTAGTTATTCATACCAATTCTGGTCCCAACAACATTGCTTCTCCCACCTCGTCCCAGCATACTGGAGAACGACACTTTGGTCCATACAAGGCTTCAAATGGAGCCATACCTATACTTGCATGATAACTGTTATTGTAGGAGAATTCTACCAGTGGCAAGTACTTATCCCAACTTCCTTTGAAATCTAGAACACAGAGTTTTAATAGATCTTCAAGGGTTTAAATAGTCCTCTCTGATTTCCCGTCCGTTTGAGGATGGTATGCTGAACTAAATCGCAAATCCGTGCCCATAGCTTTCTGCAAGCTAACCCAAAATCGTGAAGTGAATCTTGGGTCACGATCCGAAACTACGGATACTGGCATGCCATGCAATCTCACAATCTCATTCACGTATATACTAGCAAGACGTTCAAGGGAATAAGTCTCACGTATAGGCAAAAAATGGGCAGACTTGGATAATCTATCAATAATGTATTGGGGATCATGTATTATTACGTGTTGTACCATGGAAAGGAGTTACAAGGTTTGAAAAGAGAGGAAAGCTCAATCCACGATTTGTTGGTCCATTTGAAATTCTTGACCGAATAGGAAATGTGGCATATCGACTCTCATTACCTCCAAGCATGTCTCGTGTTTATAATGTTTTTCACGTATCTGTGCTTTGTAAATATGTGAAAGACCCGAACCACATAATTGAGTTAGAACCAGACGAGATAGCCGAAGATTTAACGTACGAGAAGGTACCTGTTAAGATCTTGGATAGGAAAGAGCATGTTCAACGCACGAAGGTTATACCACAAGTTAAGGTTTTGTGGAGAAACCATGCTATTGAAGAAATGACCTGGGAGTTAGAATCAGAAATGAAAGCGAGGTATCCTCACCTTTTCGAAACACCAGATACGTACGTTAATTTCGAGGACGAAATTTCATAAGGAGGGGAGGTTGTAAGACCCCAACTTATTAATAAATAAAATCAATTTTTCTCTAAATATTATTGTGAATAATAAGGTGTTAATTTGATATAATACTTTGGTTATGGGTGAAATGTGCAAATTTTACAAAATAAGCAAGTGGTTATAAAATATTTATTTTGTCGGGGAATATTCGTTTAGTCGTGGAATATTCTTGTTGTCGGGGAATATTCGTACGACGGCGCAGCCTTGTGTGGGCCCTATAACGGAAAGCGATTGGATGAAGAAAACGACAAGTATAAGTTGTTTATAAATAACGGCGTAGTTGTTACCGTTAATACTGTTGGAATACCCGGTGGTTAAAATACAGTAGCATACGGTATTACACCAATTATTGATCCTTACGTAAGAATGCACTACTCAATAATTATTACAGTAATTACTGTTCAATATTTTATTTTATTGATTCATTAAATGCTACGTTGATATTTTATATTATTGTTGTTTCAATAATTGTCGCTGCACAGTATTTTCCATTATCAGATCAATAATTCATATTATTTGAATAATATTATTAGATAACATTATTGGCAATGTCTAGAAAGTTCTGTTTAAGGAGAGGTTTGGTCATCTAATTGCGCGCCAGTAAGGAGAAATCCTTATTGGAAAGCCCCCTCTTTCTTGGGAACAGCCTGGTTGTCATAATTGTGATTCTGTGATATTATTTGTGAATAATTAATTATTGATTTATATGATAAGAAAATATTTTTTTTGTGGATATAAATGAGGGATATATTTTTGTGGTTATAAATGAAGGAATTAATGCTGAGTTATTTTATCAGTATTTTTATCGAAATTGAGGTATTAAAAATCAAACCAGTGTTTTTGAGTTATATTGCGTAAGTTATAATTTTTAATCCGACCGTTGGATCGTTATGATTTTTAGATATGTTATACATATATAAGTTGAGTATATGTCCACAAATTTTGAACCGTTAAAAATGAACGTATGATTTGTTATGAATTTTAAGAGATAACTGGTTCAGAAAGTGTTGAAGTTTTGGAATTTATCATTTTGGTGGAAAATTCTAGAATTGGTGGGCCCCACTTTTGGTTGGTAAGAAATGTACTGAAATTTTTATTCAAATGTGGTGGGTGGGAATAGTAGCAGGTAAAGCCATCAGATTGCAGGTCAAGTCTGCTTCGGCGTGCTAACATTTTTCTATAAATAGAAGGCTAAGTTAGAATTGAAAATCACACCAGAATTCATAAGTTTTCTCTCTTTCTCTCTCTATATTCTCAAGCGTATTTTGTGAGTATTTTGATACTTTGAGAGTTGCAATTCAGCACAAGTTTCATTCAGCCTCATATACGATATTCTGATCAGAAGTACTGTTCGTTTGAGGTAAGGGATATTATTTTCTTCTTAAATGATATTATTTTCTTCAATATTATTATGCTGAAATATTGATATGAACTTTTTATCAAATTTAAAACTTTTTGTGTCGAGATTACTATTCACGTATACGATACTATTCACGAATACGACACTATTCACCGAAAAATAAATTTTTTTTGTCCAAGATGTCTATTATGGTTACTATCTTTGATTGTATCCATGTTTTGATCTTTATTTTTGAATTCTCCTTCACAATTGGTTATTATGGAGTATTATTGCACTTGGATAAACTATAATACGAATTCCTAATATTTGTCCTTCTGTCTCATTGGATTCGTTTTTTTAAGATAATTTTTCATCATCCTCAGTCCTAAATGATGATATTACTGAATATCTTTGACCTGTAGTGCAAAGATGAATGATTAACTGATGAATATCTTTGGCCCGTAGTGCAAAGATAAACAGGTGTTGAGATGAACATAACCGACTGGTGTTACAAATGAATATCTTTGGCCTGTAGTGTAAAGATGAATATTTGATTAAAGATGATTATTGATTGATATTACATGGATAAAATATCGTTGATGGACTTTTAAATCATAGAAGATAGTATAATTCATTCTCTGCTTGACTCTTCTAATGGTTTGCGGTTTCCGCTGCAGTTGTTGATCTAAAACTTGTTGTCTATTATATTTTATCAGATTTTTTCTTGTTGAAGACTAATGATAAGTTGTTGTTTATTATCTTAGTCATAATATTCTTTACTGGGCTAGTTGAGCTCACTCTTTTCCTTTTTGTTCTATTTTTCTCAGGAGGCGAGGATATAGCGGGAACTAGTCGGGTGTAGAGTGATGTTTCCAGTCAGTTGTGTTAGCAGTCCTCACTATTTTGTAAAATAGTGTTTTAATAATTGTAATGAGGACTTATTTGAGTGTGAATATTGTCTAAAAGATAATATGTGTATTTAAACTCACAGTATTTGTGTTGTCGTATTTTGCACGATAATTATTATAATGAAGTTGTATTTATTTCTGTACCATGTATTTGGCGACTCAAAATGGGTGATGTATACATATTTTGAGGGAGTCACATGACTCATATCCTCTCAATATATGTATATCTCTCTATAATATTTTATACTAAAGAATAATCTAGTTTATATTATTTTAATAAATAAATAATTAATTACTTACTTATTAACAATTGTGATTAAAAATGTTTATTATGAGTTAATATAGTGTATATATAACATATATTATTACTTATTAAATTGTCATTATAATATAGTATATATATATATATATATATATGTGTGTGTGTGTGTGTGTGTGTGTGTGTGTGTGACCCGAAAGTACAAAAGTATTAAAAAAGATTTAAAAATAAATTACTACTCTAAACTATTAGACATATTCCACTTCGGTGATCCACCTTTTAATTTTGTCAATTAGATGACTGAACTATTAATTTTTTCCACTTTTATCCAATTTCTCTTGCCACGTCAGAAATTGCTGACGTGACCCTCTAAGTGGGGTCATGTCCATCTGATGTGTGTTTAAAAAAATAATATTTTTATTAATTTAAATTGTTTAAACAAGTGTAAATTTAAAAAATCATTCAAGTTTAACCTCACATCTTCCTCTTCCTTTTTCCTTCGTCCCAAACTCTCTCACTCTCATCTCCTGTTCTATTTCCTTCTTCTGGATATATTATTCGCATCTTCCGTTCCGGTAAAAAGTCCAGACCCGTCTCGCGATCCGACAAATTATTGTTCAGCTCTGGTACATCCTCCTCCTCTGACTTCTTCGATTCCACTCACCACCACAAGTCTGGAGCCTGCTCGAAAACCAACGGCTTCGTGACACCCACCAGCATGACCTGTACATATAAGGTCAGAATGATGATGGTCCAAAATTTGATCGATCAATTAATTAAACAAACAAAACTTTCCAATCTCCAATCTTAAAAACATTAGAAGCAAACAAAGGTCGTTAATAAAAATAAAAACTTATAGATTATCTGACAACCGAATGTTCTGTGAACCAAATATATGATGAGAGACATTCTCAATAAAGACGGCAACACCATATTTGGTGCTATCAAAGCACTCGTACATATATTACCAAAATAACAACTCAGATCTACAGTTCCTCAAAGACTAAGTTTCCAAAAAAACACAGAGAATCAGCCTGAGAAAATCCATGTCTCCGATCTACCTAGTCATCAGCTATCAATATCTAAATTAGGGAAAATAGCTATCAATTTTAGCCTTTTTTTACTAAATTTAAATTGCAATAAATAAAAGGAAATGTACATAATTAATGGGGAATACAACATACCCCCTAGAGTGACTCTCTTTTCTGTTCCATCTCCTTTTCGGTGTTGATTTCTCTCAGCCATGGTTAGTCATATTCACCTTTCAAGGGCAACTCCTTAAGCAGGCCTTCTCGAGATCTCTAAGTTGAGTTTGATGTTTCGGCCTCATATTCTCCAAATATGATTAAATCTGGGCCGAATCGGCTTCCTTTAGTTCTTATTTCTGATATCTCCTTGTCTAATGGGGATATGGAAGTCTTAGATCTAGATCAAGAATCTGATTTGAAGGATGTATTTTGAGTTGCTCGCTACTTTGCCCAAAAGGATCGTATTGATGCTGTTGATGAGAGAAAGAAGAACCAAGATTTAATAAATTTTCTTTATGCCTTTTGTTGTTTTAATGTTTAATATAATGGGGATTGACGAGTTTTCCCTTTAAATGTGTAATTAAAAATTTAAAAATTATTTTTTTAGCACACATCAGCTGGACATGACCCCACTCAGAGGGCCACGTCAGCAATTTCTGACGTGACAAGAGAAATTGGGCTGAAGTGAAAAAAAATAATAGTTCAATCATCTAATTGACAAAATTGAAAGGTGGATCATCGAAGTGAAATATGACATATAGTGTAGGGTAGTAATTTATATTTAAGCCTAAAAAAAATTGGTCGCCCCCAATCCCCCGCCAAATTATTTATAGCTTAGTAATAATTTTGACCCCACTAAAAAAATATTTCTGACTTCGCCATTGCTATGACGTATATCGAATCTTACTTGACTTTAATTTTAATTAACTTGTACAATTATATTTAAATTGTAATGTTAGTTTATTTAGTTTAAAATAATAATTTATAATTAGTAATGTAACACTTTTTAAATATTCGATAATATTAATTATTTATTGTTCTTACCCTTTCCAATAACATTAATTGAATTATCTTCTTCTATTTTGTGGATGTAACACTCCAATCCCATATCCAACTATGTGGAAAAAATATACGTACTGTATATAAAAAATTAAATTATTAACAAAGATTCACTCTCTTTTTTTCTCCCTCTATTCTCTCTAGACAAAACTCTACCCTTAGATCTGAGAGAGGGATCTCTATTGCAACCAGTTGAGATTCCAAAATGAAAGTGGGAACACGTTACTATGGATTTTGTTACGGGTCTTCCCAAGGTTTCTCAAGGCATAGATGCGATTTGGGTTATTGTTGATAGATTAACTAAGTCTGCTCATTTCTTGTCGATACGGGAGACTTATTCCCTTGAACGTCTTGCTCGTATGTATGTAAATGAGATTGTGAGATTGCATGGCATGGCAGTATCCATAGTTTCAGATTGTGACCCAAGATTCACTTCACGATTTTGGGTTAGCTTGCAAAAAGTTATAAGTACAGATTTACGATTCAGTTCTGCATACCATCCTCAAACGAACGGACAATAAGAGAGGACTATTCAAACTTTTGAAGATCTATTAAGACTCTATGTCCTAAACTTCAAAGGGAGTTGGGATAAGTATTTACCATTGGTGAAATTTTCTTACAACAACAGTTATCAGGAAAGTATAGGTGTGGCTCCATTTGAAGCATTGTATGGACGAAAGTGTCGCTCTCCAGTATGTTGGGATGATGTGGGTGAAGCAACATTGTTGGGACCAGAGTTGGTACGTATGACTACAGAAAAGATCCAAATGATTCGACAACGTATACAAACGGCACAGGATCGACAAAAGAGTTATGCGGATCTTCATCGAAAGGACGTGAAATTTAGTATTGGGGATCATGTATTGTTGCGAGTTGCTCCATGGAAGGGAGTTACAATATTTGGGAAGAGAGAAAAACTCAATCCACGATTTATTGGTCCATTTCAGATTCTTGACCGAGTAGGAAATGTGGCCTATAGACTTGCGTTACCTCCAAGCATGTCTCGTGTTCATAATGTTTTTCACATATCTGTGCTTCGTAAATATGTGAAAGACCCGAACCACGTAAAACCATACGAGATAGCTGAAGACTAAACATATGAGGAGGTACCTGTCAAGATCTTGGATAGGAAAGAGCATGTCTTACGCACAAAGGTCATACCATAAGTCAAAATTTTATGGAGGAACTATGCTATTGAGGAAATGACCTGGGAGTTGGAAATAGAAATAAAAGCGATGTATCCTTACCTTTTCGAAACACCAGGTACGTACGTCAACTTCGAGGACGAAATTTCATAAGAAGGGGAGGTTGTAAGACCCCAACTTTTTTTAAATGAAATTGAATTTCCTCTATTTATTATAGTAAGGGTTAATTTGATTAATGTGGTTAGTTATAGGTAAAATGCGTAAATATTTTAAATAAGGAAGTTGTTATAAAATATTCATTGTTGTTGGGAAATATTCGTTTGGTCGTGGAATATTCTTACTGTCGAAAAATATTCGTACGACGGCGCAACCTTGTGTGGGCCCCATAACGGAAAGCGATTGGATGAAGAAAATGACAAGTATGAGTTTTTATAAATAATGGCGTAGTTGTTACCGTTAACACTGTTGTAATACCCGGTGGTTAAAACACAGTAATATGCAGTGTTGCACAATAGCACACGGTATTGTACCAATTATTGATTCTTACGTAAGAAGGCACTACTCAATAATTGTTACAATAATTACTGTTCAATATTTTATTTTATTGATTCAATAATTGCTACGTTGATATTTTATATTATTGTTGTTTCAATAATTGTCACTGCCAGTATTTTCATTATCAAATCAATAAATCATATTATTTTAATAATGATATTATTAGATAGCATTATTGGCAATGTCTAGAAAGTTCTGTCTAAGGAGAGGTTTGGTCACCTAATTGCGCGCCAGTAAGGAGAAATCCTTATTGGAAAGCTCCCTCTTTCATGGGAATAGCTTGGTTGTCAGTATTGTGATTTTGTAATATTATTTAATAATTAATTATTAATTTATATGATAAGTAAAATATTTATTTTATGTGGATATAAATGGAAGAATTTTTAGAAAAGTGATAATTGTTAAAAAATGATATTTTATCTTTTCTGATAAAATAATTCATTTAAATATATTATTATATTATAATAATATAATAATTGTGATATTTTTATAATGAATGTGTGATATATGAATAAATGAGGAGGAAGAATATTTTTATTGTAATAAATGATAAAAATATGTTAAGCATGTCGGTGAGCCCCATTTTGTGACTAAAATTAGATTATAGCCCGTAAAATCGTCCGTATGTGAATTTCGGTCAATTTCTGCTTGGAATTTGAAAAAACTTAAAGTTACAAAGTTATAGAGAATTGAATTTTCTATGGAATGGATTTAAGATTCGAATTCTTCTGATAAAAGGGCTATTTATTATGAATTATTGAAGTTCCAGAATAATTGATTTTTAAAGTTTTAATTATTTTTTTATGAAAAGCGTTTTTGTTATGATTAGTGGGTCCTACTTGTTGTTAAGCATGCTGAATTCAGAATTTCAAAGTGGGCGTAGGAATTTTTAAAAAAAATAGTATTTTATTAAATTTTCTACTTTGGTGTTCTAAGCATTTTCCTGTAAATAGGGTGCTTAGGTTAGAATTGAAAAACACACCAGAAACTGAAGTTTTCTCTCTCTATATTATCGAGCGTATTTTTGTGAGTATTTTAATACTTTGAGTGTTGCTATACGGTGTAAGTTTCTTTCAACACTATATCCAGTATTCTAGTCAGAAGTACTGTCCTTTTGAGGCAAGAGATGTTATTTTTTTTATAAATGATATTATTTCTTTCAATATCATTATGCTGGAATATTGGTAAGATTTTTCTTGTGAAATTCTTGTCTTTTTGTGTCGAGGTTATTATTCACGTATACGACACTATTCACAGAAAAATTAAAATTTTCTTTTCTTTGTTCAAGTTGTTTATTATGATTACTAGCTTTGATTGTATACATGTTTTGATCTTCATTCTTGAATTTTGTTCCATAATAATTTATTATGGAGTATTTCTGAACATGGATAAACCGAAGTACGAATCCCTAATATTTATTCTTTTGTCTCATTAGATTCGTTTTCTTTAAAATATTTTTTCATCATCCTCAGTCCTAAATGATGATATTATTGAATATGTTTGGCCTGTAGTACAAAGATAAATGATTAACTGATGAATATCTTTGGCCCGTAGTGCAAAGATGAACAGGTGTTTAGATGAACATGACCAACTGGTGATACAAATGAATATCTTTGGCCTGTAGTGCAAAGATGAATATTTGATTCAAGATGTATATTGATTGATGTTATAGGGATAAAATATTGACGATGGACTTTTAAATCTTAGAAGATAGTAGAATTCATTCTCTACTTAACTCTTCTAATGGATTGCTGTTTCTGCTGCAGTTATTGATCTAAAATTTGTTATCTATTATATTCTATCAGATTTTTCCCTATTGAGGACTAATGATAATTTGTTCTATATCATCTTAGTCATAATATTCTTTACTAGACTAGTTGAGCTCACTCTTTTTCTTTTTGTTCTATTTTTCTTCTCAGGAGGCGAGAATGTAGCGAGTACTAGTCGGGGTATGGAATGATGGTTCTAGAAAGTTGTTTAATTAGTAGTCCTCACCATTTTTGTAAAATAATGTATTAATAATTGTAATGAAGACTTATTTGAGTGTGGATATTGTCTAGAAGATAATATTTGTATTTAAACTCACAGTTTATGTGTTGTCGTATTTTACACGACAATAGTATTAATAAAGTTGTAGTTGTTTCTGTACCATATTTTGACGACTCAGAATGGGTGATATATACTTGTTTTGGGGGCGTTACAAAAGTGAAAAAAATTAATATTTCAATCATCTAATTGACAAAATTGAAAGGTGGATCACCAAAGTAGAATATGACATATAGTTTAGGATAGTAATTTATATTTAAACCTAAAAAAAATTGGTCGCCCACGAACCCCCGCCAAATTATTTATAGCTTGATAATAATTTTGATCCCACTAAAAAAATATTTCTTTCTTCGCCATTAATGCTATGACGTATATCGAATCTTATTTGACTTTAATTTTAATTAACTTATACAATTTTATTTAAATTGTAATGTTAGTTTATTTAGTTTAAAATAATAATTTATAATTAGTAATATAACACTTTTTAAATATTCTATAATATTAATTATTTATTGTTCTTACCCTTTCCAATAACATTAATTGAATTATCTTCATCTATTTTGTGGATGTAACACTCCAATCCCATATCCAACTATGTGGAAAAAATATATGTACTGTATATAAAAACTTAAAATTTTAACAAAGATTCACTATCTTTTTTTCTCCCTCTATTTTCTCTAGACAAAACTCCACCCTTAGATCTGAGAGAGGGATCTCTATTGTTGTGCTCTAATAATTTATCGCTTCTTATAGGGTTTATTTTTTCCTTTTGTGGGTTTTGTTTTATTCATGATATGACTGGTTTGGTTCTCTTTGTGAGAGGATTTTATTATCATTTCTTGTGAGTTTGCTTTCTTTGGTCAGGATATTTTTTTTCGTCCGTGAGAATTTTTCAGTGTGTGAATTGTTAAAGATAAATTGTTTAAATTTGAGTGTAACATTATCATGAAGGTTTGTTCTTACTTAGTTCGTATTGAAGAACTATATATTATGTTATTATTTTGGGGTTATGATTGGTTTTCAAGAATATATCTGGTGTTTATTAACTGTTATTATAATTGATCATTTTCTTAATTATATGTTATTATATTTGAAAAGATTACGATTTCAATTCTTTGTTTTATAATATTTTCATCATTTATTACAATTTACAAGTTTTATTTGATAAAAAAAATTATTAACAAAGTACCTTCAATTATAAGTTTTTACATTAGTGTGCATGTGATAAACTAATATGATCTAAAGTATGTGAAAATAAATAAATATTATTAAGACAGTGCAGGTGATCTGAAAATATATTATTGAGAAGAGCAATTTAATTGGATCTCGTAAATACGAGACTTGTTAATGCACCTTTTCTGTTTTAATCAATTTGGGAATTAATTTAGACCCATTAATTGATTGAATTTATATTAAATTAAAAGTGCATTTGATAGTCCTATTAAAAGGAGATTAATAGAGAGTAATATATGATTTAAGTAGAAATTATATATTGTGTTTTAATTGTATCCAAAGTGGAGAATATGAAAAGGTTCATTGTTGTTTAAGAAAACTATTTTCTTTAAGTCCCACATTGAGTAGGAATAAAACTATTTAATACTTTATAAGTATATGTGGAATAGTTTAATTCACTAGTGGTACTAAAGGAAAGGCTTGGAGTTGGTCACAATGACGTGGTGCAAAGCACCACCCGCCCGCGCCCGCGTCCCGGGAACCGTGGTGCGGGTTCGGGTCGCAAAGTCGCATTGGCGCTTTAGGCGCACTTTGCACTTCGCACGTGCGCATCGTCGCTAGGAGCCTTGCCCGAGCCAAGAGTCTCTTTTTAGCATTGAACCAGAATTAATAAACTTCATTAATGGTTAAACAGTTTTTTGTTTAATCATTATGGGATGCAAAACTGATATGTGATTATTATATCATTTATTTTGCAAATGATTCTTTAATCACATTTCAATTATGAAACTGCATAGTCTTCATCTTCTTCCTTCTATCATCTTTACACAGTAGCATATATTGAGGTTCAAAGTGAGTTGCTATTGCTAAGAACTAGTACAGACTTGACATATATCCTGGAGATGAATTGCTAGTAGCCTTTAGCAAACCTTAGTGGTAAGGGGCAATAAACACCTTAAGGACAGGGAATACCCGTGTCAAATCCTTGTATCTTTTAATCTGTATTCATTTTATTTTTCAATCTTAAGGTGTTTATCGAAATGGATACAGATCTTTCAAAATCATGAACCAGGATTTTGTCAAGCTCGATCGTTTTGATGGAAATAATTTCAGTCGTTGGCAAGATAAACTGAAATTTCTACTCACAGTTTTGAAAATTGCGTATGTTTTAGACCCTAACCTTCAGCCTATTCCTGAAGATCCCAAACCAGTAGAAGGTCAGCAGCCAGATAAAGTTCAGTGGCTAAAGTTGATGGAAAAGGAACTGTGGAAGTTAATTTCACCTCCGGGAAGAAGCTAACCTTGTTGAATGTGTTGTTTGTGTCAGAAATTAGAAAGAATTTAATTTCTGTTGATCTTTTAGATAGGAAAAGTTTTAAAATTGCTGTTGAGTCCGGCAAAGTCATTCTTTCAAAGAATGGAGTTTTTGTTGGAAAGGGTTATGCTTGTAATGGAATGTACAAATTATCTATTAATAAGAACAGTTCTATTTCTGCTTATATCACTTGTGCAATTTCTTTATGGCATAGTCGTTTAGGACATATAAATTCAAAGAATTTGAAAAATATGCATACAATGAAATTGATTGATATTGGCAATACTGAACTTGAGAAATGTGAAATTTGTGTTAAATCAAAAATTGTGAGGAAACCATTTCCAAATGTACATAGAGAATCACAATTATTAGATTTAATACATACTGATATCTGTGAGTTAAATGGAATATTGACAAGGGGTGGAAAACGATATTTCATTACTTTTATAGATGATGCTAGCAGATATTGTTATGTGTATTTGTTGAGAACAAAAGATGAGGCATTTAACTCATTCAAAAAATACAAATTAGAAGTAGAAAATCAACTTGAGAAAAAGATTAAAATTTTACGTTCTGATAGAGGCATAAAATATTGTTTGAATGCTTTTGATGCATTTTGTGAAGAAAATGGCATTATACATCAAACAAGTGCAGCATATACACCTCAACAAAATGGTTTAGCAGAAAGAAAAAATCGTGTGTTTCATGATATGATTAATTGTATGTTAAATCATGCTTGTTTGCCAAATAATTTATGGGGTGAAGCACTTCTTACTGCATGTCATATTTTAAATAGGATTCCTAGTACTGTAATTAAAACTAGTCCTTATGAAATATGGAAAGGCAGAAAACCTAACATAAATTATTTTAAAGTGTGGGGGTGTATAGCTTATTTTCGAGTTCCTGATCCTAAAAGGACTAAGATAGGAGCTAGAGCTATTAGAAGTATATTTGTTGGATATGCTGAGAATAGTAAAGCATACATGCTTCTTGATTTAGAGTCTAATGTTATAACTGAGTCAAGGGATGTGGAATTTTTTGAAAATAAACTCTCAAAAGATGTTGAGAATGTGGATATGCCTAAATTTGATGAGCCTAGAGGTCCTATAAGGTCTAATGTTGAGGTTGAAGAACCTAGTGTTCCAATTCAACCAAGTGGACCTAGAAGGAGTACTAGAGCTAGAAAAGATAAATATTTAGATGATGATTTCATTTCATCACAGTCTTTATTATTTTTGGTGGAAGGGGACCAAAATAATAAGGTGGTAAATGAAATACCCTATGTATATAGTCTTGAGACTGATCCTAAATCATTTAAAGAAGCTATGACTTCTAGGGATGCTGCCTTTTGGAAGGAAGCTGTAAATGATGAAATGGATTCAATCTTAGGAAATAATACTTGGGTATTGACAGATTTATCTAGAGGTTCTAAACCTATAGGGTGCAAGTGGGTTTTTAGAACAAAGTATAACACTAACGACACTATTTCTGCTTTTAAAGCAAGATTAGTAGCAAAAGGTTTTAGACAAGTAGAGGGTATTGACTATTTTGATACTTATGCACCGGTAGCACGAGTTACTTCCATTCGAATTCTTTTTGCCTTAGCTTCATTGTATGATCTTTATGTTCATCAAATGGATGTAAAGACCGCATTTTTGAATGGCAATTTGAATGAGGAAGTATATATGGAACAACCCGAAGAGTTTGTTGCTCCCGGTAATGAGGCTAAAGTATGCAAATTAGTTAAGTCCCTTTATGGTCTAAAACAGGCACCAAAACAGTGGCACGAGAGATTTGATGCTGCTGTTATAAACTTTGGGTTTAAATATAATAGTGCAGATAGGTGCATATACTCCAAAACCACTTCTGATTATATGGTGATAGTTTGTTTGTACGTAGATGATATGTTGATCATCAGTACGAATATAGTTGGAGTAAATGAGACTAAAAAGTATTTATCCTCTGTCTTTAAGATGAAAGACTTGGGTGAAGTAGATACTATTTTAGGCATCAAAGTTAAAAAACATAGTGGGGGTTATGTATTGAATCAATCTCACTATATTGAGAAAATATTAACTAAGTTTAGTCATCTCGAGTTCAAGGAGGTGAATACTCCTTTTGAGAATGGAGTTAAACTCAAAGAAAATGAGGGTAGAGCTATTGCACAACTAGAATACGCAAGTGCTATTGGTAGCCTTATGTATGCTATGCATTGTACTCGACCAGATATTTCTTTTGCAGTTTCTAAACTTAGTAGATATACGAGCAGTCCTAA
Source organism: Panax notoginseng (assembly GCA_016801055.1). Lineage (NCBI taxonomy): Eukaryota > Viridiplantae > Streptophyta > Magnoliopsida > Apiales > Araliaceae > Panax > Panax notoginseng. The sequence goes on from CM029014.1 coordinate 233,292,049, forward strand.
TATTGATCATTGGAAAGCTATTGGAAGGGTACTTGGATATCTAAAAAGAACCAGTGGCATAGGATTGTTTTACTATAAATTCCCTAGTGTTTTGGAGGGATACTCTGATGCAAGCTGGATTAATAGTGTGGGAGATAATAAATCTACAAGTGGGTGGATTTTCACTCTTGCCAGTGGTGCTGTTTCTTGGGCAAGCAAGAAACAGACTTGTATTTCTCACTCTACTATGGAGTCAGAGTTTATTGCTTTGGCTCAAGCAGGAAAAGAGGCTGATTGGATTAGAAATATGTTGTTAGACATAGATCTATGGCCAAATCCAATGCCTCCAATTTCACTATATTGTGATAGTGAAGCTACGCTAACAAGAGCGTATAGTGGTACCTATAATGGTAAGTCTAGACATATTGGTCTAAGACATGAATTTGTGAGACAATTGATACATGATGGTATCATAACTATTGTCTATGTGAAGTCAAGTAAAAACTTGGCTGATCCACTTAATAAGCCTCTGACGAGAGATTTAATAAGTTTGACTACACGAGATATGGGACTTAAACCATTCTGAGCCAAGGGTGATGGGAACCCAACCTATTACTAGGTTACCCCCTAGTTTATAGGTTCAATGGGAAAAACAAGTCACAGTTGTTGGCTGTGTTACTATCAATTTGGTCTCATATGTAGTATATGATAGTAACGTCTGTTGCACGACTGAGGATGAGCTACGCTCTTAACAAAGTGTTGCACTTATAGCAACAGGAGTGCTAGAGAAACATTTTGCCTATATGAACTAGAAGTGAAGCCGCTTCTTATAGAGAGTTATGGTTTACTCTCTTAGAGGTTCAAGAAACAGGATATTGCGCATGGCTTTAATAGCACAAAGTGATTATTATGCTCACCGTAAAGGGAGGTTTTGTGTGTGTATGATAACTCCGGTCATATCATTTGAAATAGAGGTTCAATCTACGGACACCATCTATTTTGATATGACTTTGAGTTGTTTATACTAAAAGAAGGTTCAATGTTCGTCACACCTTCTATTATGCATACAAACCTTAGAGTTGATAGATAAAGAATTGTTTGAAGAAAAGTAGTTTTTCAAACAAGTGGGGGATTGTTAATGCACCTTTTCTGTTTTAATCAATTTGGGAATTAATTTAGACCCATTAATTGATTGAATTTATATTAAATTAAAAGTGCATTTGATAGTCCTATTAAAAGTAGATTAATAGAGAGTAATATATAATTTAAGTAGAAATTATATATTGTGTTTTAATTGTATCCAAAGTGGAGAATATGAAAAGGTTCATCGTTGTTTAAGAAAACTATTTTCTTTAAGTCCCACATTGAGTAGGAATAAAACTATTTAATACTACCTCCATCCCATAATAACTGTCGTTTTAGAAGAAATTTTTTTTCTCAATTTATTTGTCGTTTATAACTTTCTAGGAGAATAAATTATTTACTTTCCTATATCACCCCTACCTTCTCTCATTGTCCCAAGAAATTTTTTCCTTGTATTAATAGTTTTCAACTTCCCATAAAGGGGTAGTGATGAAATTTCACACCAAATTTAATTAATAAATCATAGCACTAAATGACTTTCTTAATCCATGTGCATCAAGCTAAAGCGGCAGTTATTATGGGATGGAGGGAGTACTTTATAAGTATATGTGGAATAATTTAATTCACTAGTAGTACTAAAGGAAAGGCTTGGAGTTGGTCACAATGACGTGGTGCAAAGCACCACCCGCCCGCGCCCGCGTCCCGGGAACCGTAGTGCGGGTTCGGGTCGCAAAGTCGCATTGGCGCTTTAGGCGCACTTTGCACTTCGCACGTGCGCATCGTCGCTAGGAGCCTTGCTCGAGCCAAGAGTCTCTTATAAGCATTGAACCAGAATTAATAAACTTCATTAATGGTTAAATAGTTTTTTGTTTAATCATTATGGGATGCAAAACTGATATGTAATTATTATATCATTTATTTTGCAAATGATTCTTTAATCACATTTCAGTTATGAAACTGAATAGTTTTCATCTTCTTCCTTCTATCATCTTTACACAGTAGCATATATTGAGGTTCAAAGTGAGTTGCTATTGCTAAGAACTAGTACAGACTTGACATATATCCTGGAGATGAATTGCTAGTAGCCTTTAGCAAACCTTAGTGGTAAGGGGCAATAAACACCTTAAGGACAGGGAATACCCGTGTCAAATCCTTGTATCTTTTAATCTGTATTCATTTTATTTTTCAATCTTAAGGTGTTTATCGAAATGGATACAGAGTCTTTCAAAATCATGAACCAGGATTTTGTCAAGCTCGATCGTTTTGATGGAAATAATTTCAGTCGTTGGCAAGATAAACTGAAATTTCTACTCACAGTTTTGAAAATTGCGTATGTTTTAGACCCTAACCTTCAGCCTATTCCTGAAGATCCCAAACCAGTAGAAGGTCAGCAGCCAGATAATGATACTATCGAAGCACTGAAAGAGAAAAGAAGGAAAAGGACTGAAGATGAGGAACTTACTCGTGGACATATCCTCAACACGCTGTCGGATCGTCTCTACGATTTCTACAGCAATATTCAGTCACCAAGGGAGTTATGGGAGGCTTTGGAATTCAAATACAATGCTGAGGAAGAAGGTACAAATAAATATTTAGTATCTAAATATTTTTATTATAAAATTATTGATAACAAACCTATTTTGGAGCAAGTGCATGAGCTCCAGGTTATTGTTAATAAGTTGAGGGTTCTTAAAATTTTCTTGCCTGAAACTTTTCAAGTTGGAGCAATAATTGCAAAATTACCTCCATCTTGGAAAGATTTTGCTAAAAAGTTGATGCATAAATCTGAGGATTTTTCCTTGGATCAAATTCAGAAGCATCTTCGTATTGAGGAGGAGGCCCGAAAACGCGATGCTAAGAATTTAATTCAAGGACAGTCTAGTGTAAACTATTTGGAGGCAAGATCATTTAAAGGAAAAGGACCTGGAGTTAAAAAAGATAATCATAGGTTCAAGCATCCTGGACAGAAAAATAAAAAATCTGATCCTAATAAGAGAAAGGGTAAGTGTCATGTTTGTGGAGAAACTGAACACTATTCCAGAGAATGCAAACAACGCAAAAGTGGCTTCGTTAACATGGTTGAGGATAACCTTGTTGCCATGGTATCTGATCTTAGTCTTGATGTGACTATGATTTCTGAAGTTAACATGGTAAGTGAGGAGAATGGTTGGTGGTTAGACTCCGGAGCTACTGTCCATATTTGTAATAATCGAGAAATGTTTAAAACATTTGAAGAGATTATTGGACAGGAAGTTCAGATGGAAAATAGTTCAGTGGCTAAAGTTGTGGAAAAGGAACTGTGGAAGTTAATTTCACCTCCGGGAAGAAGCTAACCTTGTTGAATGTGTTGTTTGTGTCAGAAATTAGAAAGAATTTAATTTCTGTTGATCTTTTAGATAGGAAAAGTTTTAAAATTGCTGTTGAGTCCGGCAAAGTCATTCTTTCAAAGAATGGAGTTTTTGTTGGAAAGGGTTATGCTTGTAATGGAATGTACAAATTATCTATTAATAAGAACAGTTCTATTTCTGCTTATATCACTTGTGCAATTTCTTTATGGCATAGTCGTTTAGGACATATAAATTCAAAGAATTTGAAAAATATGCATACAATGAAATTGATTGATATTGGCAATACTGAACTTGAGAAATGTGAAATTTGTGTTAAATCAAAAATTGTGAGGAAACCATTTCCAAATGTACATAGAGAATCACAATTATTAGATTTAATACATACTGATATCTGTGAGTTAAATGGAATATTGACAAGGGGTGGAAAACGATATTTCATTACTTTTATAGATGATGCTAGCAGATATTGTTATGTGTATTTGTTGAGAACAAAAGATGAGGCATTTAACTCATTCAAAAAATACAAATTAGAAGTAGAAAATCAACTTGAGAAAAAGATTAAAATTTTACGTTCTGATAGAGGCATAAAATATTGTTTGAATGCTTTTGATGCATTTTGTGAAGAAAATGGCATTATACATCAAACAAGTGCAGCATATACACCTCAACAAAATGGTTTAGCAGAAAGAAAAAATCGTGTGTTTCATGATATGATTAATTGTATGTTAAATCATGCTTGTTTGCCAAATAATTTATGGGGTGAAGCACTTCTTACTGCATGTCATATTTTAAATAGGATTCCTAGTACTGTAATTAAAACTAGTCCTTATGAAATATGGAAAGGCAGAAAACCTAACATAAATTATTTTAAAGTGTGGGGGTGTATAGCTTATTTTCGAGTTCCTGATCCTAAAAGGACTAAGATAGGAGCTAGAGCTATTAGAAGTATATTTGTTGGATATGCTGAGAATAGTAAAGCATACATGCTTCTTGATTTAGAGTCTAATGTTATAACTGAGTCAAGGGATGTGGAATTTTTTGAAAATAAACTCTCAAAAGATGTTGAGAATGTGGATATGCCTAAATTTGATGAGCCTAGAGGTCCTATAAGGTCTAATGTTGAGGTTGAAGAACCTAGTGTTCCAATTCAACCAAGTGGACCTAGAAGGAGTACTAGAGCTAGAAAAGATAAATATTTAGATGATGATTTCATTTCATCACAGTCTTTATTATTTTTGGTGGAAGGGGACCAAAATAATAAGGTGGTAAATGAAATACCCTATGTATATAGTCTTGAGACTGATCCTAAATCATTTAAAGAAGCTATGACTTCTAGGGATGCTGCCTTTTGGAAGGAAGCTGTAAATGATGAAATGGATTCAATCTTAGGAAATAATACTTGGGTATTGACAGATTTACCTAGAGGTTCTAAACCTATAGGGTGCAAGTGGGTTTTTAGAACAAAGTATAACACTAACGACACTATTTCTGCTTTTAAAGCAAGATTAGTAGCAAAAGGTTTTAGACAAGTAGAGGGTATTGACTATTTTGATACTTATGCACCGGTAGCACGAGTTACTTCCATTCGAATTCTTTTTGCCTTAGCTTCATTGTATGATCTTTATGTTCATCAAATGGATGTAAAGACCGCATTTTTGAATGGCAATTTGAATGAGGAAGTATATATGGAACAACCCGAAGAGTTTGTTGCTCCCGGTAATGAGGCTAAAGTATGCAAATTAGTTAAGTCCCTTTATGGTCTAAAACAGGCACCAAAACAGTGGCACGAGAGATTTGATGCTGCTGTTATAAACTTTGGGTTTAAATATAATAGTGCAGATAGGTGCATATACTCCAAAACCACTTCTGATTATATGGTGATAGTTTGTTTGTACGTAGATGATATGTTGATCATCAGTACGAATATAGTTGGAGTAAATGAGACTAAAAAGTATTTATCCTCTGTCTTTAAGATGAAAGACTTGGGTGAAGTAGATACTATTTTAGGCATCAAAGTTAAAAAACATAGTGGGGGTTATGTATTGAATCAATCTCACTATATTGAGAAAATATTAACTAAGTTTAGTCATCTCGAGTTCAAGGAGGTGAATACTCCTTTTGAGAATGGAGTTAAACTCAAAGAAAATGAATACGCAAGTGCTATTGGTAGCCTTATGTATGCTATGCATTGTACTTGGCCAGATATTTCTTTTGCAGTTTCTAAACTTAGTAGATATACGAGCAGTCCTAATATTGATCATTGGAAAGCTATTGGAAGGGTACTTGGATATCTAAAAAGAACCAGTGGCATAGGATTGTTTTACTATAAATTCCCTAGTGTTTTGGAGGGATACTCTGATGCAAGCTGGATTAATAGTGTGGGAGATAATAAATCTACAAGTGGGTGGATTTTCACTCTTGCCAGTGGTGCTGTTTCTTGGGCAAGCAAGAAACAGACTTGTATTTCTCACTCTACTATGGAGTCAGAGTTTATTGCTTTGGCTCAAGCAGGAAAAGAGGCTGGTTGGATTAGAAATATGTTGTTAGACATAGATCTATGGCCAAATCCAATGCCTCCAATTTCACTATATTGTGATAATGAAGCTACGCTAACAAGAGCGTATAGTGGTACCTATAATGGTAAGTCTAGACATATTGGTCAAAGACATGAATTTGTGAGACAATTGATACATGATGGTATCATAACTATTGTCTATGTGAAGTCAAGTAAAAACTTGGCTGATCCACTTAATAAGCCTCTGACGAGAGATTTAATAAGTTTGACTACACGAGATATGGGACTTAAACCATTCTGAGCTAAGGGTGATGGGAACCCAACCTATTACTAGGTTACCCCCTAGTTTATAAGTTCAATGGGAAAAACAAGTCACAGTTGTTGGCTGTGTTACTATCAATTTGGTCTCATATGTAGTATATGATAGTAACGTCTGTTGCACGACCGAGGATGAGCTACGCTCTTAACAAAGTGTTGCACTTATAGCAACAGGAGTGCTAGAGAAACATTTTGCCTATATGAACTAGAAGTGAAGCCGCTTCTTATAGAGAGTTATGGTTTACTGTCTTAGAGGTTCAAGAAACAGGATATTGCGCATGGCTTTAATAGCACAAAGTGATTATTATGCTCACCGTAAAGGGAGGTTTTGTGTGTGTATGATAACTCCGGTCATATCATTTGAAATAGAGGTTCAATCTACGGACACCATCTATTTTGATATGACTTTGAGTTGTTTATACTAAAAGAAGGTTCAATGTTCGTCACACCTTCTATTATGCATACAAACCTTAGAGTTGATAGATAAAGAATTGTTTGAAGAAAAGTAGTTTTTCAAACAAGTGGGGGATTGTTAATGCACCTTTTCTGTTTTAATCAATTTGGGAATTAATTTAGACCCATTAATTGATTGAATTTATATTAAATTAAAAGTGCATTTGATAGTCCTATTAAAAGTAGATTAATAGAGAGTAATATATAATTTAAGTAGAAATTATATATTGTGTTTTAATTGTATCCAAAGTGGAGAATATGAAAAGGTTCATTGTTGTTTAAGAAAATTATTTTCTTTAAGTCCCACATTGAGTAGGAATAAAACTATTTAATACTACCTCCATCCCATAATAACTGTCGTTTTAGAAGAAATTTTTTTTCTCAATTTATTTGTCGTTTATAACTTTCTAGGAGAATAAATTATTTACTTTCCTATATCACCCCTACCTTCTCTCATTGTCCCAAGAAATTTTTTCCTTGTATTAATAGTTTTCAACTTCCCATAAAGGGATAGTGATGAAATTTCACACCAATTTTAATTAATAAATCATAGCACTAAATGACTTTCTTAATCCATGTGCATCAAGCTAAAGCGACAGTTATTATGAGATGGAGGGAGTACTTTATAAGTATATGTGGAATAATTTAATTCACTAGTGGTACTAAAGGAAAGGCTTAGAGTTGGTCACAATGACGTGGTGCAAAGCACCACCCGCTCGCGCCCGCGTCCCGGGAACCGTGGTGCGGGTTCGGGTCGCAAAGTCGCATTGGCGCTTTAGGCGTACTTTGCACTTCGCACGTGCGCATCGTCGCTAGGAGTCTTGCCCGAGCCAAGAGTCTCTTTTTAGCATTGAACCAGAATTAATAAACTTCATTAATGGTTAAACAGTTTTTTGTTTAATCATTATGGGATGCAAAACTGATATGTGATTATTATATCATTTATTTTGCAAATGATTCTTTAATCACATTTTAGTTATGAAACTGAATAGTTTTCATCTTCTTCCTTCTATCATCTTTACACAGTAGCATATATTGAGGTTCAAAGTGAGTTGCTATTGCTAAGAACTAGTACAGACTTGACATATATCCTGGAGATGAATTGCTAGTAGCCTTTAGCAAACCTTAGTGGTAAGGGGCAATAAACACCTTAAGGACAGGGAATACCCGTGTCAAATCCTTGTATCTTTTAATCTGTATTCATTTTATTTTTCAATCTTAAGGTGTTTATCGAAATGGATACAGAGTCTTTCAAAATCATGAACCAGGATTTTGTCAAGCTCGATCGTTTTGATGGAAATAATTTCAGTCGTTGGCAAGATAAACTGAAATTTCTACTCACAGTTTTGAAAATTGCGTATGTTTTAGACCCTAACTTTCAGCCTATTCCTGAAGATCCCAAACTAGTAGAAGGTCAGCAGCCAGATAATGATACTATCGAAGCACTGAAATAGAAAAGAAGGAAAAGGACTGAAGATGAAGAACTTACTCGTGGACATATCCTCAACACGCTGTCGGATCGTCTCTACGATTTCTACAGCAATATTCAGTCACCAAGGGAGTTATGGGAGGCTTTGGAATTCAAATACAATGCTGAGGAAGAAGGTACAAATAAATATTTAGTATCTAAATATTTTTATTATAAAATTATTGATAACAAACCTATTTTGGAGCAAGTGCATGAGCTCCAGGTTATTGTTAATAAGTTGAGGGTTCTTAAAATTTTCTTGCCTGAAACTTTTCAAGTTGGAGCAATAATTGCAAAATTACCTCCATCTTGGAATGATTTTGCTAAAAAGTTGATGCATAAATCTGAGGATTTTTCCTTGGATCAAATTCAGAAGCATCTTCGTATTGAGGAGAAGGCCCGAAAACGCGATGCTAAGAATTTGATTCAAGGAGAGTCTAGTGTAAACTATTTGGAGGAAAGATCATTTAAAGGAAAAGGACCTGGAGTTACAAAAGATAATCATAAGTTCAAGCATCCTGGACAGAAAAATAAAAAATCTGATCCTAATAAGAGAAAGGGTAAGTGTCATGTTTGTGGAGAAACTGGACACTATGCCAGAGAATGCAAACAACGCAAAAGTGGCTTCGCTAACATGGTTGAGGATAACCTTTGTGACAACCCCAAAATAGGTTCATTCCATCCAACCCATTCTGAGTCGTCAAATACATGGTACAGAAAACAACTACAACTTTATTACAACAATTGTCGTGCAAAATACAACAACACATATGCTGTGAGTTTGGATACAAATATATACCAAATGTGACATTGGACACCATCATGTATCAGCACCTCACAAAGGTACCTTACATAAAGGTACAGTCAAAAACTGTTTTAGAAACTAGAATCTTTAGGAAATGCTCAAGAAAACCTTCGTACATGGGAGGCCATGCGTCTAGGTTATGATAGATATCATATGGCCACAGAATTATCCTTGGTTGACCCAATAGACCCCAAAGAAAAACGAGAAGATTACTATCATATTCTTCCCAATGGTGAGTCTTCTCTTGACATATCATTATCTCTACTGTCTCTAATTGAGAATTATACTTTAAACAAACACCAAGATTATATAGGTAGTGCTCGTATATATACTCAGCAAGTGGATGAGCACATCCCTGTCTTATGATGACACGAGGTTGTATGTCGTTAGACATCTTGTATGATAGTGGCAAACCACCCTTCCAACGTTGGGTACACCTTACCCTATTGGATTCACCAAATATAACTACTAAATGAACTTTTCTATACTGCTTCGGGAGAACATCCACAGCTAGAGACCACCGTTCTATTTTTCCGTTACCCTCGCTCGACCCAGCTACACTCTTATTACCTGAAAGGAATTGTGAAGCAAACGGGTGAGCACAACTAGCTCAGTAAAGAATATCATGACTAAAGATAATTAAATTATCAATAGCCTTCATCAATAATAAATCAGAGATTTAGAACATATGGTAGATGATAAAAATTTCAACCATAGTTGCAGCGGAACGAGCAATCCATTAGAAGAGTCAAATAGACTATAAAGTCTATTATTTTCTCCATGTTAAAAATCCACCAACAATGTTTTATCCCTGTAACATCAATCAACAATTCTGGTCCACAATCATATGAATAACTCATAATCATAACTGTAGTTCTAAATTCCTCTTCTCATCTAGGACGAAGATAATTTTCATCACCTGAAACATCAAACATCATGGTTATACCAAATCACAGTTCCTGTTCATAATCATACTAATAACTTCATCTTTGCACTACGGGGCAAAGATATTCATCAACAAGTCATCTTTGCACTACAGGCCAAAGATATTCGTCAACAGTTCATCTTTGCATTACTGGCCAAAGATATTCAACAACAGGTCATCTTTGCACTACGGGCCAAAGATATTCATCAACAGACCATCTTTGCACTACAGACCAAAGATATTCATCTACAATTCATCTTTGCACTACAGGCCAAAGATATTCCTCAACAATTCATATTTGCACTATATGCCAAATATATTAATACCTCAAAGAATATATAATCATTTAAGAATTTATATAAACAATAATTATAACCATGTTGATCATTTCACCTTTGCACTTAAGCTAAAGATATTCAATTATAAATTCAATGGCCATGATCATACCAGTCAACAATTCAACTTTGCACTACTGGCCAAAGAGAACCCATAGTCATGATCATACCAAAAATCTACCCATCTTTACACTCAAGTCAAAGAGAAATATCATCATTAGGGTTATAAAAATGTTATATATGATAATAAAATCAATTTAATCAACATATAGATTTAATCTCAAGAGTAATATTCACAAATCAACTATAATTTGGTTAGAAAAAGAAACCAATTTTGTCGTGTATAGTAACTCGTGAATAGTAACTCATGAATAGTAACTCGTGAATAGTAACTCGTGAATAGTAACCCCGACTCAAAAAGGTAGAAATTCCACAATAAAATCTATACCAATATTTCGGTATAATGATATTGAAAGAATAACATTTCTTAAGCTTATAAATAATTTATTTAAATTGTTTACACTTTACTAATTAATGCATTTAATCATCATAAAATGTCAACTCTTAAGATTTCATCATCAATAGCCAAAACCCTCATCAAAAATCTGCATATACCTCATATAGGATTCTCAAGCCATAAAATCCTATTTTCCAATTTTCTTACTTCACATAACATATTTAATTTATTAACTCATAACTAGACCATTTTCATAAAAAATACCAAATCAGTTCCAAAAATATTTCTTTTCTGAGATTTATCAGAATATAGTCCCATATTGAACATATATTTTTCTCAGAATTTTTAAAAGTCATTTACTATTTTTCATATGGTCAAAACAGCCGAATATTTAGACATTTATCAAAAATTGTACTTTTGTCCAAAAATTCTGAAATTCACAGAGTATACTTCTATCATATACATGTACTCCCAATAAAAATTTCATCAATTTTAGAGTTAACCACAAGGAATTATAAGCTGTTACTTTTAAAATAGTCTTTTCTCATAAAATTCATAACTCTCAATCTATACATCCAAAAATCACCATTTTTGGACACAATCAAGAAAACTCATCAAAATATCATTTCAAATTTTTCTAGAATTTTTGAAGATCAGAAAAATTACGAAAATGAAAATCATAACAACCCTTAAAATCCCTTAATATCCCTTACTATCCCTTACCTCAAAAGAGCAGTACTTCTGATCGGTATAAGGCTGAAGAAAACTTGCACTGATGAATAGCAACTCACCAAGTATCTAAATACTCACAAAATACATTCAATAATCTAGAGAGAGAAAGAGAGAAAGCTTATGTTTCTGGTGTGATTTTCAATTCTAACTTAGCCCTCTATTTATAGGAAAATTTTGGTAGGTTTGACCTGCAACCTGATGGCTTTACCTGCTACTATTCCCACCCACCACATTTGAAATATAATTCAGCACATTTCTTCACCAACCACAAGTGGGGCCCACCAATTCTAGAATTTTCCACCAAAAATGATTTATAACCTGATTTCCGAATCAGCCACCTCTTAAAATTCATAACAAATCATACGTTCATTTTTAACGGTTCAAAATTTATGGACATATACTCAACTTATATATGTATAACATATCCAAAAATTACCACGATCCAACGGTCGGATTAAAAATTATAACCCCCGCAAAATATCTCAAAACCCTGATTTTTAATACCTCCATTCCGACAAAAATACAGATAAAAATCTCAGCATTAACTCCTTCATTTTTTAACCACAAAAATATATCCCTCATTTATATCCACATACAATAAATATTTTCTTATCATATGAATCAATAATTAATTATTCACAAATAATATTACAGAATCACATTTATGACAACCAGGCCGTTCCCAGGAAAGAGGGGGCTTTCCAATAAGAATTTCTCCTTACTGACGCGCAATCAGATAACCAAACCTCTCCTTAGACAGAACTTTCTAGACATTGCCAATAATGTTATCTAATAATATTATTCAAATAATATGAATTATTGATCTGATAAAGGAAAATACTGTGCATCAATAATTATTGAACAACAATAATATAAAATTTCAACGTAGCAATTATTGAATCAATAAAATAAAATATTGAACAGTAATTACTGTAACAATTATTGAGTAGTGCCTTCTTACGTAAGAATCAATAATTTTAAAAATACTGTGCAATACCGTGTGCTACTGTGCAATAACGCGTATTACTGTATTTTAACCACCGGGTATTTCAACAGTGTTAACGGTAACAACTACGCCGTTATTTGTAAAAACTCAAATTTGTCGTCTTCAGTTATTCGTTATGGGGCCCACAAATAGCTGCGCCGTCGTACGAATATTCTCCGACAGAAAGAATATTCCACGACCAAACGAATATTCCCAGACAACAATGATTATTTTATAACCACTTGCTTATTTTGAAAAAAAATCATATTTCACCCATAACTTTAAACTTTTATCAATTTAACTATTTACTGAATAGTAATTATAAGAAAAATTGAATACTTTTATTTCATAAAATTCGGGGTCTTACAATCTCCCCTCCTTATGAAATTTCGTCCCCGAAATTTACGTACCTGGTATTTCAAAGAGTTGAGAATACCTTACTTTCATTTCAGATTTCATCTTCCCTGTCCTCATGATTTCTCCATTGCTCATCTCCTGTATTTCAGATATCATTCTAGAATACTGCTTCAAAACAAAGGTTAATTGAATAAATTAACATATCACATAATATCCCGATATTATGACTGACCAACAAATAAGCTTAGGCAGGACACACTAGCGAAGGATTTACTCATCTCTCCCCTCCTAGTTTTATTCCCCGATCTCCACCAGAGATCATATCCCTAAGCTCTGATACCACCTGTGACAACCCCAAAATAGGTCCATTCCATCCAACCCATTCTGAGTCGTCAAATACATGGTACAGAAAACAACTACAACTTTATTACAACAATTGTCGTGCAAAATACAACAACACATATGCTGTGAGTTTGGATACAAATATATACCAAATGTGACATTGGACACCATCATTTATCAGCACCTCACAAAGGTACCTTACATAAAGGTACAGTCAAAAACTGTTTTAGAAACTAGAATCTTTAGGAAGTGCTCAAGAAAACCTTCGTACATGGGAGGCCATGCGTCTAGGTTATGATAGATATCATATGGCCACAGAATTATCCTTGGTTGACCCAATAGACCCCAAAGAAAAACGAGAAGATTACTATCATATTCTTCCCAATGGTGAGTCTTCTCTTGACATATCATTATCTCTACTGTCTCTAATTGAGAATTATACTTTAAACAAACACCAAGATTATATAGGTAGTGCTCGTATATATACTCAGCAAGTGGATGAGCACATCCCTGTCTTATGATGACACGAGGTTGTATGTCGTTAGACATCTTGTATGATAGTGGCAAACCACCCTTCCAACGTTGGGTACACCTTACCCTATTGGATTCACCAAATATAACTACTAAATGAACTTTTCTATACTGCTTCGGGAGAACATCCACAGCTAGAGACCACCGTTCTATTTCCCCGTTACCCTCGCTCGACCCAGCTACACTCTTATTACCTGAAAGGAATTGTGAAGCAAAAGGGTGAGCACAACTAGCTCAGTAAAGAATATTATGACTAAAGATAATTAAATTATCAATAGCCTTCAACAGAATTAAATCAGAGATTTAGAACATATGGTGAATGATAAAAATTTCAACCATAGTTGCAGCGGAACGAGCAATCCATTAGAAGAGTCAAATAGACTATAAAGTCTATTATTTTCTCCATGTTAAAAATCCACCAACAATGTTTTATCCCTGTAACATCAATCAACAATTCTGGTCCACAATCATATGAATAACTCATAATCATAACTGTAGTTCTAAATTCCTCTTCTCATCTAGGACGAAGATAATTTTCATCACCTGAAACATCAAACATCATGGTTATACCAAATCACAGTTCCTGTTCATAATCATACTAATAACTTCATCTTTGCACTACGGGGCAAAGATATTCATCAACAAGTCAATTTTGCACTACAGGCCAAAGATATTCGTTAACAGTTCATCTTTGCATTACTGGCCAAAGATATTCAACAACAGGTCATCTTTGCACTACGGGCCAAAGATATTCATCAACAGACCATCTTTGCACTACAGACCAAAGATATTCATCTACAATTCATCTTTGCACTACAGGTCAAAGATATTCCTCAACAATTCATATTTGCACTATATGCCAAATATATTAATACCTCAAAGAATATATAATTATTTAAGAATTTATATAAACAATAATTATAACCATGTTGATCATTTCACCTTTGCACTTAAGCTAAAGATATTCAATTATAAATTCAATGGTCATGATCATACCAGTCAACAATTCAACTTTGCACTACTGGCCAAAGAGAACCCATAGTCATGATCATACCAAAAATCTACCCATCTTTACACTCAAGTCAAAGAGAAATATCATCATTAGGGTTATAAAAATATTATATATGATAATAAAATCAATATAATCAACATATAGATTTAATCTCAAGAGTAATATTCACAAATCAACTATAATTTGGTTAGAAAAAGAAACCAATTTTGTCGTGAATAGTAACTCGTGAATAGTAACTCATGAATAGTAACTCGTGAATAGTAACTCGTGAATAGTAACCCCGACTCAAAAAGGTAGAAATTCCACAATAAAATCTATACCAATATTTCGGTATAATGATATTGAAAGAATAACATTTCTTAAGCTTATAAATAATTTATTTAAATTGTTTACACTTTACTAATTAATGCATTTAATCATCATAAAATGTCAACTCTTAAGATTTCATCATCAATAGCCAAAACCCTCATCAAAAATCTGCATATACCTCATATAGGATTCTCAAGCCATAAAATCCTATTTTCCAATTTTCTTACTTCACATAACATATTTAATTTATTAACTCATAACTAGACCATTTTCATAAAAAATATCAAATCAGTTCCAAAAATATTTCTTTTCTGAGATTTATCAGAATATAGTCCCATATTGAACATATATTTTTCTCAGAATTTTTAAAAGTCATTTACTATTTTTCATATGGTCAAAACAGCCGAATATTTAGACATTTATCAAAAATTGTACTTTTGTCCAAAAATTCTGAAATTCACAGAGTATACTTCTATCATATACATGTACTCCCAATAAAAATTTCATCAATTTTGGAGTTAACCACAAGGAATTATAAGCTGTTACTTTTAAAATAGTCTTTTCTCATAAAATTCATAACTCTCAATCTATACATCCAAAAATCACCATTTTTGGACACAATCAAGAAAACTCATCAAAATATCATTTCAAATTTTTCTAGAATTTTTGAAGATCAGAAAAATTACGAAAATAAAAATCATAACAACCCTTAAAATCCCTTAATATCCCTTACTATCCCTTACCTCAAAAGAGCAGTACTTCTGATCGGTATAAGGCTGAAGAAAACTTGCACTGATGAATAGCAACTCACCAAGTATCTAAATACTCACAAAATACATTCAATAATCTAGAGAGAGAAAGAGAGAAAGCTTATGTTTCTGGTGTGATTTTCAATTCTAACTTAGCCCTCTATTTATAGGAAAATTTTGGTAGGTTTGACCTGCAACCTGATGGCTTTACCTGCTACTATTCCCACCCACCACATTTGAAATATAATTCAGCACATTTCTTCACCAACCACAAGTGGGGCCCACCAATTCTAGAATTTTCCACCAAAAATGATTTATAACCTGATTTCGAATCAGCCACCTCTTAAAATTCATAACAAATCATACGTTCATTTTTAACGGTTCAAAATTTATGGACATATACTCAACTTATATATGTATAACATATCCAAAAATTACCACGATCCAACGGTCGAATTAAAAATTATAACCCCCGCAAAATATCTCAAAACCCTGATTTTTAATACCTCCATTCCGACAAAAATACGGATAAAAATCTCAACATTAACTCCTTCATTTTTTAACCACAAAAATATATCCCTCGTTTATATCCACATACAATAAATATTTTCTTATCATATGAATCAATAATTAATTATTCACAAATAATATTACAGAATCACATTTATGACAACCAGGCCGTTCCCAGGAAAGAGGGGGCTTTCCAATAAGAATTTCTCCTTACTGACGCGCAATCAGATAACCAAACCTCTCCTTAGACAGAACTTTCTAGACATTGCCAATAATGTTATCTAATAATATTATTCAAATAATATGAATTATTGATCTGATAAAGGAAAATACTGTGCATCAATAATTATTGAACAACAATAATATAAAATTTTAACGTAGCAATTATTGAATCAATAAAATAAAATATTGAACAGTAATTACTGTAACAATTATTGAGTAGTGCCTTCTTACGTAAGAATCAATAATTTTAAAAATACTGTGCAATACCGTGTGCTACTGTGCAATAACGCGTATTACTGTATTTTAACCACCGGGTATTCTAACAGTGTTAACGGTAACAACTACGCCATTATTTGTAAAAACTCAAATTTGTCGTCTTCAGTTATTCGTTATGGGGCCCACAAATAGCTGCGCCGTCGTACGAATATTCTCCGACAGAAAGAATATTCCACGACCAAACGAATATTCCCAGACAACAATGATTATTTTATAACCACTTGCTTATTTTGAAAAAAAAATCATATTTCACCCATAACTTTAAACTTTTATCAATTTAACTATTTACTGAATATAATTATAAGAAAAATTGAATACTTTTATTTCATAAAATTCGGGGTCTTACAATCTCCCCTCCTTATGAAATTTCGTCCCCGAAATTTACGTACCTGGTATTTCAAAGAGTTGAGAATACCTTACTTTCATTTCAGATTTCATCTTCCCTGTCCTCATGATTTCTCCATTGCTCATCTCCTGTATTTCAGATATCATTCTAGAATACTGCTTCAAAACAAAGGTTAATTGAATAAATTAACATATCACATAATATCCCGATATTATGACTGACCAACAAATAAGCTTAGGCAGGACACACTAGCGAAGGATTTACTCATCTCTCCCCTCCTAGTTTTATTCCCCGATCTCCGCCAGAGATCATATCCCTAAGCTCTGATACCACCTGTGACAACCCCAAAATAGGTCCATTCCATCCAACCCATTCTGAGTCGTCAAATACATGGTACAGAAAACAACTACAACTTTATTACAACAATTGTCGTACAAAATACAACAACACATATGCTGTGAGTTTGGATACAAATATATACCAAATGTGACATTGGACACCATCATGTATCAGCACCTCACAAAGGTACCTTACATAAAGGTACAGTCAAAAACTGTTTTAGAAACTAGAATCTTTAGGAAGTGCTCAAGAAAACCTTCGTACATGGGAGGCCATGCGTCTAGGTTATGATAGATATCATATGGCCACAGAATTATCCTTGGTTGACCCAATAGACCCCAAAGAAAAACGAGAAGATTACTATAATATTCTTCCCAATGGTGAGTCTTCTCTTGACATATCATTATCTCTACTGTCTCTAATTGAGAATTATACTTTAAACAAACACCAAGATTATATAGGTAGTGCTCGTATATATACTTATCAAGTGGATGAGCACATCCCTGTCTTATGATGACACGAGGTTGTATGTCGTTAGACATCTTGTATGATAGTGGCAAACCACCCTTCCAACGTTGGGTACACCTTACTCTATTGGATTCACCAAATATAACTACTAAATGAACTTTTCTATACTGCTTCGGGAGAACATCCACAGCTAGAGACCACCGTTCTATTTCCCCGTTACCCTCGCTCGACCCAGCTACACTCTTATTACCTGAAAGGAATTGTGAAGCAAACGGGTGAGCACAACTAGCTCAGTAAAGAATATCATGACTAAAGATAATTAAATTATCAATAGCCTTCATCAATAATAAATCAGAGATTTAGAACATATGGTAGATGATAAAAATTTCAACCATAGTTGCAGCGGAACGAGCAATCCATTAGAAGAGTCAAATAGACTATAAAGTCTATTATTTTCTCCATGTTAAAAATCCACCAACAATGTTTTATCCCTGTAACATCAATCAACAATTCTGGTCCACAATCATATGAATAACTCATAATCATAACTGTAGTTCTAAATTCCTCTTCTCATCTAGGACGAAGATAATTTTCATCACCTGAAACATCAAACATCATGGTTATACCAAATCACAGTTCCTGTTCATAATCATACTAATAACTTCATCTTTGCACTACGGGGCAAAGATATTCATCAACAAGTCATCTTTGCACTACAGGCCAAAGATATTTGTCAACAGTTCATCTTTGCATTACTGGCCAAAGATATTCAACAACAGGTCATCTTTGCACTACGGGCCAAAGATATTCATCAACAGACCATCTTTGCACTACAGACCAAAGATATTCATCTACAATTCATCTTTGCACTACAGGTCAAAGATATTCCTCAACAATTCATATTTGCACTATATGCCAAATATATTAATACCTCAAAGAATATATAATCATTTAAGAATTTATATAAACAATAATTATAACCATGTTGATCATTTCACCTTTGCACTTAAGCTAAAGATATTCAATTATAAATTCAATGGTCATGATCATACCAGTCAACAATTCAACTTTGCACTACTGGCCAAAGAGAACCCATAGTCACGATCATACCAAAAATCTACCCATCTTTACACTCAAGTCAAAGAGAAATATCATCATTAGGGTTATAAAAATGTTATATATGATAATAAAATCAATATAATCAACATATAGATTTAATCTCAAGAGTAATATTCATAAATCAACTATAATTTGGTTAGAAAAAGAAATCAATTTTGTCGTGAATAGTAACTCGTGAATAGTAACTCATGAATAGTAACTCGTGAATAGTAACTCGTGAATAGTAATCTCGACTCAAAAAGGTAGAAATTCTACAATAAAATCTATACCAATATTTCGGTATAATGATATTGAAAGAATAACATTTCTTAAGCTTATAAATAATTTATTTAAATTGTTTACACTTTACTAATTAATGCATTTAATCATCATAAAATGTCAACTCTTAAGATTTCATCATCAATAGCCAAAACCCTCATCAAAAATCTGCATATACCTCATATAGGATTCTCAAGCCATAAAATGACTTTCTTAATCCATGTGCATCAAGCTAAAGCGACAGTTATTATGGGATGGAGGGAGTACTTTATTAGTATATGTGGAATAATTTAATTCACTAGTGGTACTAAAGGAAAGGCTTGGAGTTGGTCACAATGACGTGGTGCAAAGCACCACCCGCCCGCGCCCGCGTCCCGGGAACCGTGGTGCGGGTTCGGGTCGCAAAGTCGCATTGGCGCTTTAGGCGCACTTTGCACTTCGCACGTGCGCATCGTCGCTAGGAGCCTTGCCCGAGCCAAGAGTCTCTTTTAAGCATTGAACCAGAATTAATAAACTTCATTAATGGTTAAACAGTTTTTTGTTTAATCATTATGGGATGCAAAACTGATATGTAATTATTATATCATTTATTTTGCAAATGATTCTTTAATCACATTTCAGTTATGAAACTGAATAGTTTTCATCTTCTTCCTTCTATCATCTTTACACAGTAGCATATATTGAGGTTCAAAGTGAGTTGCTATTGCTAAGAACTAGTACAGACTTGACATATATCCTGGAGATGAATTGCTAGTACCCTTTAGCAAACCTTAGTGGTAAGGGGCAATAAACACCTTAAGGACAGGGAATACCCGTGTCAAATCCTTGTATCTTTTAATCTGTATTCATTTTATTTTTCAATCTTAAGGTGTTTATCGAAATGGATACAGAGTCTTTAAAAATCATGAACCAGGATTTTGTCAAGCTCGATCGTTTTGATGGAAATAATTTCAGTCGTTGGCAAGATAAACTGAAATTTCTACTCACAGTTTTGAAAATTGCGTATGTTTTAGACCCTAACCTTCAGCCTATTCCTGAAGATCCCAAACCAGTAGAAGGTCAGCAGCCAGATAATGATACTATCGAAGCACTGAAAGAGAAAAGAAGGAAAAGGACTGAAGATGAAGAACTTACTCGTGGACATATCCTCAACACGCTGTCGAATCGTCTCTACGATTTCTACAGCAATATTCAGTCACCAAGGGAGTTATGGGAGGCTTTGGAATTCAAATACAATGCTGAGGAAGAAGGTACAAATAAATATTTAGTATCTAAATATTTTGATTATAAAATTATTGATAACAAACCTATTTTGGAGCAAGTGCATGAGCTCCAGGTTATTGTTAATAAGTTGAGGGTTCTTAAAATTTTCTTGCCTGAAACTTTTCAAGTTGGAGCAATAATTGCAAAATTACCTCCATCTTGGAAAGATTTTGCTAAAAAGTTGATGCATAAATCTGAGGATTTTTCCTTGGATCAAATTCAGAAGCATCTTCGTATTGAGGAGGAGGCCCGAAAACGCGATGCTAAGAATTTGATTCAAGGACAGTCTAGTGTAAACTATTTGGAGGCAAGATCATTTAAAGGAAAAGGACCTGGAGTTAAAAAAGATAATCATAGGTTCAAGCATCCTGGACAGAAAAATAAAAAATCTGATCCTAATAAGAGAAAGGGTAAGTGTCATGTTTGTGGAGAAACTGAACACTATGCCAGAGAATGCAAACAACGCAAAAGTGGCTTCGCTAACATGGTTGAGGATAACCTTGTTGCCATGGTATCTGATCTTAGTCTTGATGTGACTATGATTTCTGAAGTTAACATGGTAAGTGAGGAGAATGGTTGGTGGTTAGACTCCGGAGCTACTGTCCATATTTGTAATAATCGAGAAATGTTTAAAACATTTGAAGAGATTATTGGACAGGAAGTTCAGATGGAAAATAGTTCAGTGGCTAAAGTTGTGGAAAAGGAACTGTGGAAGTTAATTTCACCTCCGGGAAGAAGCTAACCTTGTTGAATGTGTTGTTTGTGTCAGAAATTAGAAAGAATTTAATTTCTGTTGATCTTTTAGATAGGAAAAGTTTTAAAATTGCTGTTGAGTCCGGCAAAGTCATTCTTTCAAAGAATGGAGTTTTTGTTGGAAAGGGTTATGCTTGTAATGGAATGTACAAATTATCTATTAATAAGAACAGTTCTATTTCTGCTTATATCACTTGTGCAATTTCTTTATGGCATAGTCGTTTAGGACATATAAATTCAAAGAATTTGAAAAATATGCATACAATGAAATTGATTGATATTGGCAATACTGAACTTGAGAAATGTGAAATTTGTGTTAAATCAAAAATTGTGAGGAAACCATTTCCAAATGTACATAGAGAATCACAATTATTAGATTTAATACATACTGATATCTGTGAGTTAAATGGAATATTGACAAGGGGTGGAAAACGATATTTCATTACTTTTATAGATGATGCTAGCAGATATTGTTATGTGTATTTGTTGAGAACAAAAGATGAGGCATTTAACTCATTCAAAAAATACAAATTAGAAGTAGAAAATCAACTTGAGAAAAAGATTAAAATTTTACGTTCTGATAGAGGCATAAAATATTGTTTGAATGCTTTTGATGCATTTTGTGAAGAAAATGGCATTATACATCAAACAAGTGCAGCATATACACCTCAACAAAATGGTTTAGCAGAAAGAAAAAATCGTGTGTTTCATGATATGATTAATTGTATGTTAAATCATGCTTGTTTGCCAAATAATTTATGGGGTGAAGCACTTCTTACTGCATGTCATATTTTAAATAGGATTCCTAGTACTGTAATTAAAACTAGTCCTTATGAAATATGGAAAGGCAGAAAACCTAACATAAATTATTTTAAAGTGTGGGGGTGTATAGCTTATTTTCGAGTTCCTGATCCTAAAAGGACTAAGATAGGAGCTAGAGCTATTAGAAGTATATTTGTTGGATATGCTGAGAATAGTAAAGCATACAGGCTTCTTGATTTAGAGTCTAATGTTATAATTGAGTCAAGGGATGTGGAATTTTTTGAAAATAAACTCTCAAAAGATGTTGAGAATGTGGATATGCCTAAATTTGATGAGCCTAGAGGTCCTATAAGGTCTAATGTTGAGGTTGAAGAACCTAGTGTTCCAATTCAACCAAGTGGACCTAGAAGGAGTACTAGAGCTAGAAAAGATAAATATTTAGATGATGATTTCATTTCATCACAGTCTTTATTATTTTTGGTGGAAGGGGACCAAAATAATAAGGTGGTAAATGAAATACCCTATGTATATAGTCTTGAGACTGATCCTAAATCATTTAAAGAAGCTATGACTTCTAGGGATGCTGCCTTTTGGAAGGAAGCTGTAAATGATGAAATGGATTCAATCTTAGGAAATAATACTTGGGTATTGACAGATTTATCTAGAGGTTCTAAACCTATAGGGTGCAAGTGGGTTTTTAGAACAAAGTATAACACTAACGACACTATTTCTGCTTTTAAAGCAAGATTAGTAGCAAAAGGTTTTAGACAAGTAGAGGGTATTGACTATTTTGATACTTATGCACCGGTAGCACGAGTTACTTCCATTCGAATTCTTTTTGCCTTAGCTTCATTGTATGATCTTTATGTTCATCAAATGGATGTAAAGACCGTATTTTTGAATGGCAATTTGAATGAGGAAGTATATATGGAACAACCCGAAGGGTTTGTTGCTCCCGGTAATGAGGCTAAAGTATGCAAATTAGTTAAGTCCCTTTATGGTCTAAAACAGGCACCAAAACAGTGGCACGAGAGATTTGATGCTGCTGTTATAAACTTTGGGTTTAAATATAATAGTGCAGATAGGTGCATATACTCCAAAACCACTTCTGATTATATGGTGATAGTTTCTTTGTACATAGATGATATGTTGATCATCAGTACGAATATGGTTGGAGTAAATGAGACTAAAAAGTATTTATCCTCTGTCTTTAAGATGAAAGACTTAGGTGAAGTAGATACTATTTTAGGCATCAAAGTTAAAAAACATAGTGGGGGTTATGTATTGAATCAATCTCACTATATTGAGAAAATATTAACTAAGTTTAGTCATCTCGAGTTCAAGGAGGTGAATACTCCTTTTGAGAATGGAGTTAAACTCAAAGAAAATGAGGGTAGAGCTATTGCACAACTAGAATACGCAAGTGCTATTAGTAGCCTTATGTATGCTATGCATTGTACTCGGCCAGATATTTCTTTTGCAGTTTCTAAACTTAGTAGATATACGAGCAGTCCTAATATTGATCATTGGAAAGCTATTGGAAGGGTACTTGGATATCTAAAAAGAACAAGTGGCATAGGATTGTTTTACTATAAATTCCCTAGTGTTTTGGAGGGATACTCTGATGCAAGCTGGATTAATAGTGTGGGAGATAATAAATCTACAAGTGGGTGGATTTTCACTCTTGCCAGTGGTGCTGTTTCTTGGGCAAGCAAGAAACAGACTTGTATTTCTCACTCTACTATGGAGTCAGAGTTTATTGCTTTGGCTCAAGCAGGAAAAGAGGCTGATTGGATTAGAAATATGTTGTTAGACATAGATCTATGGCCAAATCCAATGCCTCCAATTTCACTATATTGTGATAGTGAAGCTACGCTAACAAGAGCGTATAGTGGTACCTATAATGGTAAGTCTAGACATATTGGTCTAAGACATGAATTTGTGAGACAATTGATACATGATGGTATCATAACTATTGTCTATGTGAAGTCAAGTAAAAACTTGGCTGATCCACTTACTAAGCCTCTGACGAGAGATTTAATAAGTTTGACTACACGAGATATGGGACTTAAACCATTCTGAGCCAAGGGTGATGGGAACCCAACCTATTACTAGGTTACCCCCTAGTTTATAGGTTCAATGGGAAAAACAAGTCACAGTTGTTGGCTGTGTTACTATCAATTTGGTCTCATATGTAGTATATGATAGTAACGTCTGTTGCACGACCGAGGATGAGCTACGCTCTTAACAAAGTGTTGCACTTATAGCAACAGGAGTGCTAGAGAAACATTTTGCCTATATGAACTAGAAGTGAAGCCGCTTCTTATAGAGAGTTATGGTTTACTCTCTTAGAGGTTCAAGAAACAGGATATTGCGCATGGCTTTAATAGCACAAAGTGATTATTATGCTCACCGTAAAGGGAGGTTTTGTGTGTGTATGATAACTCCGGTCATATCATTTGAAATAGAGGTTCAATCTACGGACACCATCTATTTTGATATGACTTTGAGTTGTTTATACTAAAAGAAGGTTCAATGTTCGTCACACCTTCTATTATGCATACAAACCTTAGAGTTGATAGATAAAGAATTGTTTGAAGAAAAGTAGTTTTTCAAACAAGTGGGGGATTGTTAATGCACCTTTTCTGTTTTAATCAATTTGGGAATTAATTTAGACCCATTAATTGATTGAATTTATATTAAATTAAAAGTGCATTTGATAGTCCTATTAAAAGTAGATTAATAGAGAGTAATATATAATTTAAGTAGAAATTATATATTGTGTTTTAATTGTATCCAAAGTGGAGAATATGAAAAGGTTCATTGTTGTTTAAGAAAACTATTTTCTTTAAGTCCCACATTGAGTAGGAATAAAACTATTTAATACTATCTCCATCCCATAATAACTGTCGTTTTAGAAGAAATTTTTTTTCTCAATTTATTTGTCGTTTACAACTTTCTAGGAGAATAAATTATTTACTTTTCTATATCACCCATACCTTCTCTCATTGTCCCAAGAAATTTTTTCCTTGTATTAATAGTTTTCAACTTCCCAAAAAGGGGTAGTGATGAAATTTCACACCAATTTTAATTAATAAATCATAGCACTGAATGACTTTCTTAATCCATGTGCATCAAGCTAAAGCGACAGTTATTATGGGATGGAGGGAGTACTTTATAAGTATATGTGGAATAATTTAATTCACTAGTGGTACTAAAGAAAAGGCTTGGAGTTGGTCACAATGACGTGGTGCAAAGCACCACCCGCCCGCGCCCGCGTCCCGGGAACCGTGGTGCGGGTTCGGGTCGCAAAGTCGCATTGGCGCTTTAGGCGCACTTTGCACTTCGCACGTGCGCATCGTCGCTAGGAGCCTTACCTGAGCCAAGAGTCTCTTTTTAGCATTGAACCAGAATTAATAAACTTCATTAATGGTTAAACAGTTTTTTGTTTAATCATTATGGGATGCAAAACTGATATGTGATTATTATATCATTTATTTTGCAAATGATTCTTTAATCACATTTCAGTTATGAAACTGAACAGTTTTCATCTTCTTCCTTCTATCATCTTTACACAGTAGCATATATTGAGGTTCAAAGTGAGTTGCTATTGCTAAGAACTAGTACAGATTTGACATATATCTTGGAGGTGAATTGCTAGTAGCCTTTAGCAAACCTTAGTGGTAAAGGGCAATAAACACCTTAAAAAAAGGGAATACCCGTGTCAAATCCTTGTTTCTTTTAATCTGTATTCATTTTATTTTTCAAGACTTGATAAAGACAATTATCTTAATAAAATTATATCATTCTTAACAATTTTTAAATTTAATAAAACAAAATGAGTAGTAAGTTTTTACCAATTGAGGTGATAAGAGTAGTAAATTACAAAAATCTATAACGTCCAGCCACTATAATATTCTATATTTAATTACGAAACAGTTACACTTTATTCTCCACTATCCTCTGTCTCACCTATCGGAAATTCGGCCCAAAACCCCCCACCCTAACCAACATGAAACATCTACATAAACCCATCCTCAATCTCTCTCCTCTCATTCTAAAATCACCAAACAAAGCCCCTGAAAACCTCCCAATCAATTTCATCCACCCGAAATGTCATGTCAACTCATCTCCAGTCACCGGGAAAACGCCGAGATAATCACCGGCGAAGCCCTCTGCAAGCAGAAATCGAAGGAGCTCCTCCAGAAAATATCGCTCCCAAGCGGGCTCCTCCCTCTAGACGACATCGTTGAGGTGGGCCACAATCACTCGACGGGATTCGTGTGGCTAAAGCAGAAGAAGAAGAAGGAGCACACATTCCGTGCGATAGGGCGCAAGACATTTTACGATACGGAGGTGACGGCGTTCGTGGAGGACCGTCGCATGAAGAAGCTGACAGGTGTCAAGACCAAGGAGCTTCTTATCTGGGTCACTCTTTCCGATATTCGGATCGAGGATCCGGCATCCGGGAAGATTACCTTTGGTACCACTACTGGCCTATCTCGGACTTTTCCGGTATCAGCTTTCGAGGAGGAGAAGTAGAAAATAAAATGATTCCGTACTTTGTGTTTTATTCTATGACGCCAATAATTACAAATGCAAAGATTCCACAAGGACGTGTTTGTTTGCTTCTTGAAACTTCTGAGAATAATTTTAAAATATAATTTAACAGATGGTTAAAAAATTCATCTAATGTACTTTGTTTTTTTTCCCTATCTTTTTCTACATTTTCCGTGAGGTTTTTTTTATAATGTTCTATATTATATACTTTAAAAGAAGCATTAGTTTGTGGTTCGGGATATTTGATAGGATGCTTTCTTGATCATGGGGAATAAAAAATTTAATTTTGAGATAAACTTGAATATTTTTTAGTATGACAGTTGACAACTAAATCTGATTTTTTGACAATTAAATCCAATTTTTTTACATAATTTTCATATTGAAGGCATGACTCCAATTGTATAATTAATAAGTGTGTAAATGAATCAAGTCGAGCCGAACCGAATATTGAGTTAATTAGATTTGATTCACAAAATTTATCGAGTATAAAATAAAGTTTGATTGAAGCTCGTTTAGCTACCGAGTCGAGTATGATATCGAATCGAGCATTAACAGTTTAAATTTTTCGAGCGAATATGATCTGAATATTAATAAAAAATTAAAATTTGAAGAAGTTTGAGTAATTTATCAAACTTTAAAATTTGTTCATATTTGAATTATTTATATTTCGAATCGAGCTCGAATCGAATTTTTAGTCGAGCGAGTACGAATTGAGCCTGAACTGTTTGTTAATTTTACAGTCTTAATAACTATATTCCTTTCTGTATCTACAAATTTAAGATATGTTTATATTGGATAGACACCTATTAATTTTCTAAAATTGTAACATACAAAGGAGATAATTATCTTTGTAACTCATTATTTGTAGAACTAGTGCAATGAGCTTTCGAGTGCTTATCATATTTCAGAAATAATTATCTTTGTAACTCATTATTTGTAGAACTAGTTTTTTAAGACTTAGGTTGTGTTTGATAAATCTGGGAATTAAGATCTGAATGATTATGATGTCTTAATAAATTAGATTATCTGAATAGTTATGAGGTCTGAATTTAAAAAATTATTTGATAACTAAAAGGTAAGTTGTTTCTTAATTCTTATTTTACCATTTTAAAGGGTAAAATTTTATTTAATAATTTTAAATATTTAATTTAATAAAAATGAGTGCATAATATTGTTGAATATATTTATATAAAAAAAATTATCAAAAAAATTTCATTAAGAGGTACATCTTAATTATTAAGATTTCATTTTTTGTCTTACTGATTAAGAGGCATTCAGAGGTAAAAAAAAAAAAACAGCATCATGCCTCTTAGCGAATAAGAGACAGTCCATTAAGAGACAATCAGATGTAAACAAACATCACCTTAGTACTAGTAAATTCTTGTAATCGGTCTATAATAGAAATAAATATCTTTGTAACTCATTATTTGTAGAACTATTTTTCTTAAGACTTATAAAACTGAATGAATCTGAATCTAAATCTAAATGAGTTGAATCTGAATGAAAAAAGTTGTTTGATAATTGACATGTCTGAAACATCTGAATGACAAAACTTTATTATTTTACCCCTATGAAAAAATTCAAAATTATTGTAAATTTATTTAATATTACTTAATATAATAGTTAATATTTTTATTTTTAATTTTTTTTTACTTCATTCAGCTGCTCATTCAGTTAAAAAAAATTGACTTAGCCATTCAGCTCGTCCATCGTACCGATTCAGCCATTCAGACCAAAATAAACGCACTGACCGATTCAACCATTCAAATTCAGCTCCATCAGCTCTAAGCAAACACCCCCTTAGTACTAGTAAATTCTTGTAATCGGTCTATAATAATGTCATACTCCATGCTTAAATAAATTAGAAAATGAAAGAGAAGTTTTTTTCTCTATCAAATAGTCTAATCGACTGAAGTATATTGAAACGGTAAACTTTTAGAAACGATGAAAAGATTATAATACAAAGAATTGAAATGATAATCCTTTCAAACATAATAACATATAAATAAGAAAATGGTCAATCGTAACAACAACTGATATACTTTTAAAAAATAGTCATAGTAATAATAGACTATACCGATCTAAACAGTTTTTAATACGAGTAAAAGAAAAATCAACAATTATATGCCATAAATTATACTTACACTATTAAGTGGGGTGAGCCTATTTTAGGTTGAGCATCATATACTTTGAGCTCGATGGTAAAACAATTATTGATAAAATTTTAGTTGCAATAGCTCTACTAATAGTAGAGAGCTGAAAGCACATTATAATATCCAATTCCAAGTTGTAGATCTATTTTGTCAGCTTTTCTTTGTGAAAAAGAAGAAGAAGAGAGAGAATAAAATATGATCAATCATGGGATTCACCCCACATCTTCAAAAGATATCTCTCACACTTGTTACAACTACCATTAACATTTGCAAGCAAATGAGAGGAGGAGGTTGCCCTATTGAATTTTGTCACAGTGGGCCCACCCCCACCCCCACCCCCACCATTTTTAAGGTTGTGCCTGTACTCAGATGCCACCTGTTCAAAAACTTCCACATCAAACATGTTGAGCTTCAATTTTGGGTTCATTAAATCTCTCACATATGCAAATGCCAGTTGGTCTCTTGGGTTAAATGCCTCCAACTCATTGAATAAAAGGCAAGAGAAAAGATTGCTACCAACTCCATGCTTCCTCAAGATCAATGCACTATCCGGTACATCTGCAAAACAAATTAAGGAAAAATATTAAATTTTTAGATAAAGTAAAATACACATAAAGTAATCTTGAAGATTAATCCACCAAGATTGCTTTATAATGAAACTTAAGCAACACTTAAAGCAGAGCAGAGCGGCTTCTAAACCACATTCTTCTTCTATTTGGGACTGGCTGTATTTTTAAATAAACTAATGGAAATAAATCACACTTAATTTTATTAAGTACCTGAAAGGTAAGGTAACTTCTTTGAAGACCATGGTTCCAATCCATTCTCACAATATGCCTCCATTTGCATCTTTAAGCCATCAATATCCCACCATTTCTTCCACCTAGCAGTTGCCATAGCTTCTTCCATCGTATGAACAAAAAACGGATGTCTAGAAATCGCCATATCCGCGTCTTGAGCTATAATAAGTGAATGAATCAACAATAACGGATCAACCACTAGCTGCATTTTTGCGTCGACCCAAATGCTATATTTTGAGTTTGGAAAAAGTCTATGGACTAAGTATTTAGGTATCACCCCATTCATTGCTGCATTTTTGTACAAATGTTCACTAGAGACTCTTACAATTCTCCATGCTCCAATGTTATATTCTTTTGATTTTCTTGATACCATTTTGTGATAATGAAGTCCTTGGAGTGTTACATCATCAATAAACATGAAGAAACAAACATGGTCGAGGGTTTTTGATCCAAGTCCTCTAGGCTGCCGGATTTTGTCATGGTCATTGAATATAGCCGACACTACTACCACTCCGTCGCAATTTTGCATGGCAATCCAATCTGAAAAATCCCACAAAATTATTAATAATAAGAATTTTTTGAAATCCTGTTGAGATTTAAAATTGGAGACCTTAGCATTATCAAGATAAGATATTGTGTAAAAATTAAAATTTGAGTCAAGAAATTTCTTCCCGTAAATTGTACTTACTACAATTCTTGAATTCCAGAAGATTAAATTGGAATTGGAATTTGAGGTGGGATTTCATTGGAAATCATTTCCAAATCCCAAGAATTCCACATTATTACTATAATCTAAGTTCCTCCTCGGGATTGCCGATGCAGCTTTTTAAATGTACTTCACGAATTGCACACACCAAACAGATACCAACAAAAAAAGAGGGGAAAAAAAATAAAAAAAATCCATGCATAACTAACCAGAATTACTAATTGGAAACTTTTTGAAGAATCCGCAAGGAATCTTGATTTCATCATCTTGATGATCATAATAAGAATTCCTCTTCTGGGTACTGAAATTCCCACCAAAACTACCAGCATTCCCCTTCATATACCTAAGAACCCGAGACTCCAATTCCGTTGAATTCTGAGAAAATTCTTGGATTTCCTTCAAAACCATCCAATAATCTGAAGAAACAACAAAAACCCATAAATCAAAATCAAAAAAATCTTGGTAAATCCAATTGGGGTTTGATAATTGATGGGTAATATACCTGAGAAAAAAACAGGGGATGTACAAGCAGAACGAAGGGTAGGAATGGAATATTTGTGTTCTCCATAAGAAGAAGGGTAGGTGAATAGAGGGGCTTGAATGGGATCCAAGGGAGAGGATCGGAAAATGCATTTGGTGGAGGAGAGAGTGGAATAAAGAGCGAGAAACAGAGAGGTGAAGAGGTAGAGGAGAGAGAAACAGAGGAGTTTTGATTGGAAGAGAAGTGGTGTGGAAAACTTTGCCTTTGCATTTGCCATTCCCATAAAAAAGGACACTCCTCATTAATTAAAATTTCATTAACCCTTTTATTTATTCCCCCATTTTCCCCTTTTAATTTTTTAAAATCAATATTATATAGTAGGGTGTACTCTATAATTTTACAAATATAGGAGGATGATTCTTAATTACACTCTATATGTCACATAATATATATATGTGGAACGAGTGAATGAAATTGTCCAAATATATATATATATATATATATATATATATATATATATATAATACGGTGGAACTTAGCTATCATTATGGATCAATATCATATGGAGTATATATATATATATACGGTTTGTCTCTCTTAAGCGAATCATAGGTATAAATTAAAAATGAGTTAACTATAACGACGGTTTTATCGGTGCATAAAAAATTAGTTATCTATACTATAACGACGGATAAAATAATCCCTATAACTAGTTCGTTTTTAGTTCGTTCTTTGTGATTCGTTGGAGAGAGTAAGCCTCTCTCTATATATATATATGTATGTATATTTTGGTTGCTCAAGAAGTTAGCCAATGGAAAAAAATTGTAAAAAAAATAAAATAAAATGGAGAAGGACACCATATATACGTGACTTGTCAACCACCATGAGCCTTTCTTGTGTTACAACCATTAGGCTCAGGCAAAAAAAACAGTACAATCGGTATTTTTCAAAACTGGTAGTGTCGAACCGGACGGTTTAATAATTTTTTTAATTATTAAAAAAATTCAATATATACCGATTAATCGGAATCGTGACTGATGCTAATTATTGCAAGGTTGGTATATGATGACGAACTGTACACTTTGGGATGTACTAAGATAACTTTTTTGATTTAGAGTACAAAAGTCAATAAGAATGTAAAATTTGAAGTGCACGTCTTTTAATCTAACATCTAATAGTCCTGTTGCAAGGAACACACTTGGACAAAAAATAAAATTTTTATCCTCCATATAATTAATTATCCTGTATTTACAAACACAAGAAATTTAATAGAAAGATAGAGCAGTAATATAAATTGACCCTGTCAATCCGGATCTCATCAACATTGTTTGGATTAAGATTCAATATATTATTGTTGATTTGGATCCTTTCAAATTTATATTATTGTTTACTATCTATCCTATTTTCATTGATCTTAGGTGGGGTGGGTGTTATTTCAAGAAAAGATTCATGTGTAGTAAAATACTAGGGGGGCCGGTTTTTAGTGACCGGTTTGGCGACCGGCCACCTTTTTTTTTTACGACTCCCAAATAATTTATAAGATTTATTGGAATTGAAATTTTTATATAATTCAGTGATTTGGATGGCATTTGGATACATGTAAAAAATAAAACTGCACAGTCTGTACAGTTCTGTTTTTTACATGTATCCAAATGACATCCAAATCACTGGATTATGTAAAAATTTTAATTCTAATAAATCTTATAAATTATTTGGAAGTTATAAAAAAAAAATGACCGATCGCCAACCCGGTCACTAGAAACCGGTCGCCCCAGAAGTACTCGTGGTTTGGACCAAAATCATTGACCCTGATCATAGAAAAGAGGTGTTGAATAAGTTATTAGTTCCAGAAGCCCGGCGGGTAATCCTTTGACAAAATTGCTTGCAACTGGACTATTCGATGCTGAGGATGATGACCACATACCTTCCTTGCTTATAAAAATAATTGGCTCAGTAAACAATAGCCTATAAAATTAAAAATAAATTGAATTTGGCATCCGCAATTTAATACTGCGGACATGACTTATTTAAAAATGATATCGTTAGCGTCGGCAATTTAATATTGCAGACGATACTTATTTAAAAACGACGTCGTTTCCTAGTTGGTCAGTCATACCTAACGTTCGCAGTTTAATACGGACGTGAGACTTGTAAAGGAAGGGTATTTTGGACATTTATCATGTCCGTAGTATTAAACTGCGAAATACTGTAAACTAAATTGCGGACAGAAACTCTATTAATGCTCACGATATGTTGTAAGAATAACCTTAATTTAATAACGTTAGTTATGGATCAGTCTCGATATTTATATATATTGTATGTTATGTTAATGCATTGGGTAAAAAGATAAGAGCATTACTCCTAATAATAATGCTAGAGATACAAACTATTCTATAAACATTTTACAAATTGCTGATGTGGCATACTCCACCTCAGCATATTGTGTGGGGTCAAAGACAACATTGAAATAATTTGTTGATCAATACGCTGAGGTGAAGTACGCCACATCAGTAATTTATAAAATATTTATAAAATAGTTTGTGTCTGTAACATTACTCTTACTCCTAAATGACATACCAGCTTCAAATGACATACCTATATATATGCCTTTTATTTTCTCTCTGCTCACTTGCCTTGCCCGATCTCACCACTTGCCAGAGCCGGCCTTGGCCCAGGGTGACCAGGGCTATAGCCCTGGGCCCAAAGCTGAAGGGGGCCCAAATTTTTTTAATTTATAAGCTTATACCCACAACCTACATAACATGATAACAATTAATCTTCTCGACTTCTTCTCCTCAAAATCGAACAGTCGGAACAAAAGGTTTCAGCTTCTATTAATCAATTGCCACCACCTAGAAGCTGTCGACAGAGCCAATAATTGTCTTGCAAGTTGCAACCCAGTTAATAGATTCTGCTTCTTGTTGCAACCCATTAAATAGATTTTACTTCTTGTCTTGCAACCCATCAAACAGGTTCTAAGTGGCTTTCAAATAATCAAATCTGATTCTGCTTCTTGCTGTCTGAGGTATGTTTTGTAGTCTGTAGATTGTGTATTTGTGTGTTAATATTATGTGGGTTTTGGATTTTTTATTGTAGAATTGAGAATGAAATATGGTGTATATATTTATGAATTATGATTGTCAAATTAGAATTTGTGGAATGTATCATTTATAAATTATAATTTAGGGTGATTAATTTGAAACGAGGTCTTCTTTTAGTAAATTAACTGCATTATTTTTATGTTTCATGGTGTTAGTCTGAAGATAGTTGTGACGCCCCCAAAATTAGGTATACATCACCCATCTTGGGTCGTCAGATACATAGTACAGAATACAAATACAACTGATTAATACATCTGTCGTGTACAATACGACAAAACATAAACTGTGAGTTTGAATACAAATATTATCTTCTAGAGAGTATTCATACTCAAAAGGAGTCCTCATTACATTTATTAACACACCATTACATAGAATAGTGAGGACTACTAACTAATACTATTATTCGGACCATCACTCCGTACCCCGACTTGTCCCAGCTACGTTCTCATTTCCTGAAGAGAACAGTGAAAGAAAGGGTGAGCTCAACTAGCCCAGTAAGAAATATTATGACTAAGATAATGCAGAATAAATTATCGTTAGCCTTCAACAATGTTAAACTGATAAAATATAATAGACATCAAGTTTAACTGTAGCGGAACAAGCAATCCATTAAAAGAGTCAAGTAGAAAATAAACTCTACTATCTTTTATGATTTAAAAGATTTTCCAACACTGTGATCGCTGAGACTCAGCTTAATAAAATAATCCACATCATCGAATCACCCCTGCACTACGGCCAAGGATATTCGTATATTCATTAATGGTCATGATCATGCCAACAACTGTCCATCAATGCACTACGGGCTAATGAGGACTTTTACCACATCATTTGTAACATTACGGTCATGATTATACCGAATAATCCCTGGTCATAATCATACCAAGTCCATCTATGCAATACAGGCCACAGATGACTTTCAACATTTTATAAACATGAGGATGATGACAATGATATAAGAATTCAATAAAACAAGTTCAATAATTAATTTATCCAGGAATTAACAACGTCCAAATTGTCAATATGATACTGCATTGTGGAGTAAAATTCAAGAACGCTTAGAAGAATATTTTCTTGAAAAGATACTGGATGAAACGCAACTATCAAGGATATTCCACAAATTTCATGGAGTATAGAAGTCAAAACTTAACCAACTGAGTACAATAAGGAATTGAATAACAAAAGAAATCACCATGCATGCGATAGACCGCACAGACAGGTTATTCCAACAGAATAATAAATAATGGAACCAGGTCCGGCGTAAACGCACAGACAGGATATTCCGACAGAATAATAAATAATGGAACTAGGTCCGGTGTAAAACACACAGACAGGATGTTCCAACAGAATAATAATAAAAACGGAACCAGGTCCGGTGTAAAACACACAGACAGGATGTTCCAACAGAATAATAAACGGAACCAGGTCCGGTGTAAAACACACAGACAGGATGTTCCAACAGAATAATAGAAGAATGTCACCAAGTATAGGGTAGACCGCGTATACTGGTTATTCCAACAGAATAATAACAAATGGAATAACAGAAGTTCTCTTCATGAATATAAAAGAAATAATATTCCCTACCTTAAAAGAACTGGATATTGGAAAAGTGATGTAGCAGAATACTTTTATTCTCTCTCTCTCTTATTCTCTCTATACTTTCTCTCTCTATAGCTTGAATGAATTCGTGAAAAATAATGAAGCCCTAGGCCTCTATTTATAGAAAACTGAGGGTGGCTCTTGGTCTTAACGAAGGGTCAAATGACTCTTGGTCTTAACGAAGGGTCAAATGACTCTTGGTAATATTGAAGGGACAACTACTATTGACGAAAGTAATTACTATTGACCAAGGTAAATACTATTGACGAAGGTAATCACTATTGACCAAGGTAAATACTATTGACCAAGGTAAATAATATTGACGAAGGTAATTACTATTGACCAAGGTAAATACTATTGACGACGGTAATTACTATTGACGAATAGACTCTTAGATGATGACATATGGCCCCCCATAAAATAACCAAACTTACCACAACGTCTCAATTATTGATTTAATAATATAACATATTATACAGATGATACTATGACAATAATTTAAGAGATATGATGCAGCAATTACTGTAGCAATAATTGAGTATAGCTGAGTGACTTCTCACGTAAGCATCAATAATCAATACCGTGTGCTACTATGCAACCACGCGTATTACTGTACTTTTACTACCGAGTAGTTCAACAGTTTTAACGGTTTTAACGTAATACCTCAGCTGTTATTTTTATAGAAAGATAATTTTGTCGTTTTCTCAATCCGACAATAATTCCGTTGTGGGGTCCACCAATGATTGTGCCGTCGTACGAATATTCTCCGACAAAAAGAATATTCTCCGACCAAACGAATATTTTATAACAACTTGCTTACTTTGCAAAATTTATAAATATTACCCACAACTATAACATTATATCAAATTAACTTCATAATATTCAAAAATGATATTTATAGAAAATTCATCTTTATTTATAAAAATTGGGGTCTTACAACCTCCCCTTCTTATGAAATTTCGCCCTCGAAATTAGGGTACGTACCTGGTATGTCGAAGAGGTAAGGATACCTTGATTTCATTTCTGATTCTAACTCCCAAGTCATTTCCTCAACATCGTGGTTTCTCCACAAAACTTTGACTTGAGGTATAACCTTGGAGCGTAGAATATGTTCCTTCTTATCCAAGATTTGAACAGGAACTTCTTCATACGTCAAATCCTCCGCTATTTCGTCCGGTTCTAACTCAATAATGTGGTTCGGGTCTTCCACATATTTGCGTAACATGGATATGTGGAAAACGTTATGAACACGAGACATACTTGGCGGTAAAGCGAGTCTATAAGCCACAGTTCCTACTCGATCGAGGATTAAAAATGGACCGATGAATCGAGGATTTAGCTTTCCTCTCTTTCCAAATCTCGTAACTCCTTTCCATGGAGCAACACGTAAGAACACATGATCTCCTACATCAAATTCCACGTCCTTTCGATGAAGATCAGCATAACTCTTTTGTCGATCTTGTGAGGTTTTTATACGTTGTCGGATCGTTTGAATCTTTTCTGTAGTCATACGTACCAACTTCAGTCCCAACAACGTTGCTTCGCCCACCTCATCCCAGCATACTGGAGAACGACATTTTCTTCCATACAATGCTTCGAATGGAGCCATGCCAATACTTGCTTGATAACTGTTGTTGTAGGAAAACTCCACCAATGGTAAGAACTTGTCCCAACTTCCCTTGAAGTCAAAGACACAGAGTCTTAATAGATCTTCAAGAGTTTGAATAGTCCTCTCTGATTGTCCGTCCGTCTGAGGATGATATGCTGAACTAAATCGTAACTCCGTGCCCATAGCTTTTTGTAAACTAACCCAAAATCGTGAAGTGAATCTTGGGTCTCGGTCAGAAACTATGGATACTGGCATACCATGCAGTCTTACAATCTCGTTTATGTACATACGAGCAAGACGTTCAAGTGTATAAGTTTCTCGTATCGGTAAGAAATGAGCAGACTTGGTCAATCTATCAACAATGACCCAAATCGCATCAATACCTTGAGAAACCCTTGGAAGACCGGTAACGAAATCCATGGTAATGTGCTCCCACTTCCATTCTGGAATTTCAAGTGGTTGCAATGGACCTTTTGGTACTTGATGCTCCGCTTTGACTCGTTGACAAGTTAGACACCTTGAGATAAACAACGCTATCTCTCTCTTCATATTGCTCCACCAAAATGTATGACGAAGATCATGATACATTTTGGTACTTCCAGGATGGATTGCAAACGGTGTGTTGTGCGCCTCCATCATGATTTCATACTTTAAATCAGGGTTGTTAGGAACACAAAGTCTGGAGTTGACTCGAAGTATTCCTTCTTCATCGATTCTTGCTTCCGGCATAGCACCTTCTTGCACTTTCTTCCTCATACGCATCAGCTCCAGGTCTGTAGCTTGAGCAGCTTTAACTTTATCGATTAAAGTCGGTTCTACTCGTATATTCGCCATCATCACATGGGTCCCTGGAGTCTTTAACTCTATCTCCATCCTTTGCAAGTCACACAAAATGGGCCTTTGCGTTGTTAATATTGCACTTGTACCCGCATATGATCTTCTACTCAATGCGTCAGCTACCACGTTCGCTTTTCCAGGATGGTATTGAATGGTATGATCATAATCTTTCAACAGTTCAAGCCAACGTCGTTGTCGCATGTTGAGTTCCTTTTGAGTGAAGAAATATTTGAGGCTTTTATGATCCGTAAAGATCTCCACCTTCTCCCCATACAAGTAATGCCTCCAAATTTTAAGTGCAAAGACAACAGCTGCCAACTCTAGATCATGAGTAGGATAATTCCTCTCATATTCCTTGAGTTGTCTTGATGCATAGGCTATGACTTTTCCATGTTGCATGAGAACGCATCCCAACCCTTTGCTCGAAGCATCACTGTAGATGACAAATCCCTCCGAGCCAGATGGTATTGTTAGAACAGGTGCTGAAATGAGTCTCCTCTTGAGTTCTTGAAAACTCTGCTCACATTCTTCGCTCCAACCGAACTTTGTATCTTTCCGAGTCAGCTGAGTTAATGGAGTAGCGATTCGAGAAAATCCTTCCACGAATCTCCGATAATAACCAGCTAAACCAAGAAAGCTACGTACTTCGGTCACTGATTTAGGTTGCTCCCAGCTTTGAATAGCTTCAATCTTTGCCGGGTCAACCGATATTCCACGACTTGATACTACGTGCCCAAGGAATGCTACCTCTTCCAGCCAGAACTCGCATTTCTTCAACTTGGCATAAAGTTTGTATTCACGAAGCTTTTGGAGTACCAGCCTCAAGTGTTGCTCATGATCTTCACGGCTTTTGGAATAAATAAGGATGTCATCAATAAAGACGACCACAAAGTGATCCAAATATTCCTTAAATACCCTGTTCATCATATCCATGAAGGCAGCAGGAGCATTAGTCAATCCAAAGGACATGACTAGGAATTCATAATGCCCGTACCGAGTTCTAAAAGCCGTCTTTGGAATATCCTCAGTTCTAACCTTCAGCTGATGATATCCAGAACGAAGATCGATCTTTGAAAAGAATTGTGCTCCTTGCAACTGGTCAAACAGGTCATCAATACGTGGCAATGGGTACCTGTTTTTGATGGTGACATGATTCAACTCCCGATAATCAATACAAAGTCGCATACTCCCATCTTTCTTCTTCACGAACAGAACAGGAGCACCCCAAGGAGAAGTACTAGGACGAATAAAACCAATGTCTAACAATTCCTGCAGTTGGGTCTTTAACTCCTGAAGTTCAATAGGAGCCATTCGATATGGGGCTTTGGAAATGGGTTTTGTACCGGGTTCAAGGTCGATACAAAATTCAATTTCACGCTCTGGGGGTAGGCCAGGAAGTTCTTCGGGAAATACGTCAGGAAATTTATTAACAACAGAAATATCATTCAAAGCTGACGTATTTTTGTTTAGATCTGTGACATGAGCTAAGAAAGCTTGACATCCGTTTTTCAATAAACGAATAGCTTTATGGCTTGAGATGACAGCGATTGATTTTAATGGTTTGGTTGCTTGAATTCGCATAATAGGTCGATTAGGAATATGAAAGCTAACAACCTTACGAAAACAATCAATTTTTGCATAATGAGTAGTTAACCAATCAATCCCTAGAATCACGTCAAATGCAAGTATTTTTAATGAAATCAGATCGATAGGTAATGTGTGGGTACCAACTTGAACCAAACAAGACTTATAAACAGTGGAGGTAATGAAGGTTTCTCCCAACGGAGTTTTCACAGATAAGTCAAAGTCTAATTTCTCCGGAATCAAATTTAATCGATGAGCGCAAGTAGGAGAAATAAAAGAATGGGTTGAACCGGTATCAAATAAAGTATAAACTTCTTTAGAGTTTATAATAAGCTTACCCGTGATGACCTCATTCGGGTTCCTTGCTCTCTGGGAGTTCACAACAAACGCTCTCCCTTGCACAACCGGTTTTGACTTTTCTGGGACGGCTTTTGGTGCCTCCATCCTAGCTGAATTTGTTTTCGGTAAACGACAAAATCGGGCTAAATGACCTTCTCTTCCACAATTATAACATGCTTTGGACGGCATCGCGCAGTTTGGACTGATGTGCCCCTCCCCTCCGCATTTGAAACATATGATAGGTGGTCGTTCTCCTTCCTTAACGACAGGTGCTGGTGCTGACGTCTTTCCATCATTGTTGAATCTCCTCTTCTTGAAATGCCCATTCTTATTGTTTTGGCCCTGATTACCACCGAAGTGGTTACCATTTCTGGCCTGTTGATTCCCTCCACGCTTGTTGTCACCGCTTCGATGACTGCTCTCACTGGTATTATCATTTTGCCGGCTGCTCTCTTTTGGTTGCGTTGTCTCGTTATCGCGCTCCACCAACTGAGCCCTATTTACAACATCTGAATACAAACACAATTTATGAGAAACAAGATGTTGACGTATCTCCGGCTTCAAACCTCTTAAAAACATCCGCGTCATTCTTTCTTCATTATCCACCAGGTGGGACGCAAACCGGGATAACTCCGCAAATTTTGCCTCGTACTGCGACACGGTCATATTATTCTGCTCCAATTTGATGAACTCCACCTCCTTCATGTGACGAATACTCTCGGGAAAGTATTTGTCGTTAAACAGCTCTTGGAACTTCTCCCAAGACATCTTCAGTGCGGCAGGTTGAGTACGCTTTATCGATTCCCACCAGTAATCTGCCTCTCCTCGCAACATAAAGGCGGCAAAGGGAACCTTTTGCTCCTCGGAGCAACCCAAGACATCAAATATCTTGGTGATCTGCTTTATCCATGTTTCAGCTACAAGTGGTTTGGGTTCTCCCTTAAACTCCGGTGGTCCCAGCTCCTTAAACTGTTTAGCGGTGACCGCCTGAGAGTTTCCAGTATTTCCACCTACGTTGTGGACAGGAGCCGCTTTCACCTGTTGTTGCATGAATTGCATAAAGCCTCTGAACATTTGATCATTCATCATTTGGTCAGTGTTGTTGTTTGCATGAGGATTGACACCTTCCTGATGCACATTATCCTGATTATTGATATGTGGTGAATCAACAGTCGTCTGTGCTCCATTGCTATTCTCAACGTTCTCAGATGCCATTTTCAGATACTGCCACAAAATAAAAATTAATTGATATGTCATATATTATCCTTATATTATGACCGACCAATT
This sequence comes from Panax notoginseng, assembly GCA_016801055.1. Classification (NCBI taxonomy): domain Eukaryota; kingdom Viridiplantae; phylum Streptophyta; class Magnoliopsida; order Apiales; family Araliaceae; genus Panax; species Panax notoginseng. The sequence continues at coordinate 233,333,121 of CM029014.1, forward strand.
AAATACCATGCAAATAAACTTAGGTATGTCATACTAGCGAAGGAATTCCCCGTCTCTCCCCTCCTAGTTCTATTCTCACATCTTAGCCAGGGATCATATCCCTAAGCTCTGATACCAACTGTGACGCCCCCAAAATTAGGTATACATCACCCATCTTGGGTCGTCAGATACATAGTACAGAATACAAATACAACTGATTAATACATCTGTCGTGTACAATACGACAAAACATAAACTGTGAGTTTGAATACAAATATTATCTTCTAGAGAGTATTCATACTCAAAAGGAGTCCTCATTACATTTATTAACACACCATTACATAGAATAGTGAGGACTACTAACTAATACTATTATTCGGACCATCACTCCGTACCCCGACTTGTCCCAGCTACGTTCTCATTTCCTGAAGAGAACAGTGAAAGAAAGGGTGAGCTCAACTAGCCCAGTAAGAAATATTATGACTAAGATAATGCAGAATAAATTATCATTAGCCTTCAACAATGTTAAACTGATAAAATATAATAGACATCAAGTTTAACTGTAGCGGAACAAGCAATCCATTAAAAGAGTCAAGTAGAAAATAAACTCTACTATCTTTTATGATTTAAAAGATTTTCCAACACTGTGATCGCTGAGACTCAGCTTAATAAAATAATCCACATCATCGAATCACCCCTGCACTACGGCCAAGGATATTCGTATATTCATTAATGGTCATGATCATGCCAACAACTGTCCATCAATGCACTACGGGCCAATGAGGACTTTTACCACATCATTTGTAACATTACGGTCATGATTATACCGAATAATCCCTGGTCATAATCATACCAAGTCCATCTATGCAATACAGGCCACAGATGACTTTCAACATTTTATAAACATGAGGATGATGACAATGATATAAGAATTCAATAAAAAAAGTTCAAGAATTAATTTATCCAGGAATTAACAACGTCCAAATTGTCAACATGATACTGCATTGTGGAGTAAAATTCAAGAATGCTTAGAAGAATATTTTCTTGAAAAGATACTGGATGAAACGCAACTATCAAGGATATTCCACAAATTTCATGGAGTATAGAAGTCAAAACTTAACCAACTGAGTACAATAAAGAATGGAATAACAAAAGAAATCACCATGCATGCGATAGACCGCACAGACAGGTTATTCCAACAGAATAATAAATAATGGAACCAGGTCCGGCGTAAACGCACAGACAGGATATTCCGACAGAATAATAAATAATGGAACCAGGTCCGGTGTAAAACACACAGACAGGATGTTCCAACAGAATAATAATAAAAACGGAACCAGGTCCGGTGTAAAACACACAGACAGGATGTTCCAACAGAATAATAAACGGAACCAGGTCCGGTGTAAAACACACAGACAGGATGTTCCAACAGAATAATAGAAGAATGTCACCAAGTATAGGGTAGACCGCGTATACTGGTTATTCCAACAGAATAATAACAAATGGAATAACAGAAGTTCTCTTCATGAATATAAAAGAAATAATATTCCCTACCTTAAAAGAACTGGATATTGGAAAAGTGATGTAGCAGAATACTTTTATTCTCTCTCTCTCTTATTCTCTCTATACTTTCTCTCTCTATAGCTTGAATGAATTCGTGAAAAATAATGAAGCCCTAGGCCTCTATTTATAGAAAACTGAGGGTGGCTCTTGGTCTTAACGAAGGGTCAAATGACTCTTGGTCTTAACGAAGGGTCAAATGACTCTTGGTAATATTGAAGGGACAACTACTATTGACGAAAGTAATTACTATTGACCAAGGTAAATACTATTGACGAAGGTAATCACTATTGACCAAGGTAAATACTATTGACCAAGGTAAATAATATTGACGAAGGTAATTACTATTGACCAAGATAAATACTATTGACGACGGTAATTACTATTGACGACGGTAATTACTATTGACGAATAGACTCTTAGATGATGACATATGGCCCCCCATAAAATAACCAAACTTACCACAACGTCTCAATTATTGATTTAATAATATAACATATTATACAGATGATACTATGACAATAATTTAAGAGATATGATGTAGCAATTACTGTAGCAATAATTGAGTATAGCTGAGTGACTTCTCACGTAAGCATCAATAATCAATACCGTGTGCTACTATGCAACCACGCGTATTACTGTACTTTTACTACTGAGTAGTTCAACAGTTTTAACGGTTTTAACGTAATACCTCAGCTGTTATTTTTATAGAAAGATAATTTTGTCGTTTTCTCAATCCGACAATAATTCCGTTGTGGGGTCCACCAATGATTGTGCCGTCGTACGAATATTCCCCGACAAAAAGAATATTCTCCGACCAAACGAATATTTTATAACAACTTGCTTACTTTGCAAAATTTATAAATATTACCCACAACTATAACATTATATCAAATTAACTTCATAATATTCAAAAATGATATTTATAGAAAATTCATCTTTATTTATAAAAATTGGGGTCTTACAATAGTGACTTCTAGATTGTACGTATTTGTGTGCAAGTGTGTTAATATTATGTGGGTTTTGGGTTTTTTATTGTAGAATTGAGAATGAAATATGGTGTATATATTTATCATTGTCAAATTAGAATTTGGAGACATTAGAAATTTAGAATTCCCCAAATTCTAACATATTTGTGTAATCTTGCTTATCAATAACAAGTGATAAGGTGTTCATACAAAAAGCTAATTACTCTTCCAGTAACAAGTGGTTTTTTTTTCCCTGCAGCTTATATATATATATATATATATATATATATATATATATATATATATATATATATATATATAGGGAGAGGATCAAGAGTAGAACTCTTAAATAATAGAATTCCCTTAAATAATATAATTGTATCAAAACGACGTAGTTTTGATAAGACGCGGTGGCATTTTTGTAAATACGCGGTGGCATGATATTTACAAAAATGCCACCGCGTCTTATCAAAGCTACTTCGTTTTGATACAATTCTATTATTTAAGGAAATTCTACTACTTAAGAGTTCTATTCTTGATCCTATATATATATATATATATATATATATATATATATATATATATATATACATGTGAGTAGCTAGTCTCAGTACTGAAGAAAAAGGAAATCTATATAGAAGGAAAAGATAAAGAAAGTCTAGGCTAAACAAAATCTGCTTAATTACTACGCATGGGTTTTATATGATTTGACAATATCATGTTTAACTATATTATATATGGGAGTTGATATTAAAAATGCTAAATTTATGGGAATATTTAAATTATTTTTTTTAAAGATAAATATGTCTTTATTATTAAAATAGTGTGACTAACATCTAAACACGTGATTATCACGGTTGATCTTAAGTTCTCTCTTAGACAACTAGTAGGATTTACACGCATATTTTTCATAATCAAATTGATTGTCAATGGCATATTTGAGTTTATAATAACAAAATGGTGTAGCTCTTGTTGATATCAGCTTCCTAAACAAATAAGGTGGTCTGACATATTAGAATTCCCCAAATTCTAATATATTTGTGTTATCTTGCTTATCAGTTGTCGTATCTTCTGTCAGATTACAACTTTCCTTGCTGTCGTGCAATCTTGCTTCTTCATTTTCTCCTATTTTGTAAATTGTAATACATATAACATATTTGTGATAACTTTTTCTTATTTATTATTTGATTCAACAGAAAACTTGGTTGGGATTCTTGTTCTTTATAATTGGAAGTTTCAAGTGGAAGAAAATATACTCAAAATCCAGGTTTTATTGTTCTTTGTTAATTAGTTTTATTGTTTTTTATTGTGTTGTGTTTATTATAAAAATTAAAAAATGCTTCGTAAGAAACAACTTTCCGAAAATCTCAAGAGACAAAGAAAGAAAAAAGCAGAAGAAATTGCTCAAAGTTTAAGAGGATCTTTGAATAAATATTTTGTTAAACAAACCAATGCTTCACTTGAAAATTTAGATGAAGATTTACCAAATGAATATGAACAACCAATTCAATTGGAAGAATTAGTAGAAAATGAGAATGATGTGAATGAAGAAATTGGTAATCTAGATGAAAATGAAAATAATGATGAACCTTTCCTTGATGAAAATGAAAATATTGATGAACCTTGTCATGAAAATGAATGTCCCGAAACAAGATTTGATTTGAACATTTATGATCCACGAGTTTGGGATAATCTTGATGTAAAAATATTGAGAGATTTACTTGTAGAAAAAGGTCCCTTAAGAGAAACTAATCTCAAATTCCCCATGGACGAACACAATAGATATTTTTCTTTAAATTATTATCTTCGCACGTTACTAAATGGGGAAGCTAAGGATCGAAAATGGCTAGTGTACTCAAAGGAGTTGGATAAAGTGTTTTGTTTCTGTTGTAAGTTGTTTAAAACAATGAATTCTAGAAGTCAGTTAACTAGTGAAGGAACTAGAGATTGGAAACATCTTGGTGAGAAACTTAAACAACATGAAAGCAGTATTGAACACCTCACTAACTTAAGGTCTTGTGTTGAATTGCAAATCAGATTGAAAACAAATCAAACAATAGATACAGAATTACAAGAGCTAATCAAGAAAGATACACTACATTGGAAAAATGTTATTGTCAGAATCATCGCTGTTGTGAAATGTCTTGCTATACATAATTTGGCTTTTCGTGGAACAAATGAAAAAATTTATGAAGATGGTAATGGTAACTTTTTAGGCCTACTTGAAATGATTGCAGAGTTTGATTCAGTAATGCAACACCATTTTCGACTCATTAAAGATAAGAACATTCATTATCATTATCTTAGCCATAAAATTCAAAATGAGTTGATAGCTATTTTAGCATCAAATGTTAAATATGCAATCATTGAAAAAATAAAAATAGCTAAATATTTTTCAGTCATTCTTGATTTTACTCCTGATGCAAGTCACAAAGAACAAATGACTTTAATATTGAGGTGTGTAGATGTTTTCAGTACTCCAATAAATATAGAAGAGTACTTTTTAGAGTTTCTGAATGTGGAAGATACATCTGGATTAGGAATTTTTAATGAATTGCAAAATGTAATGGAGTCCCTTACACTTAATATTGATGATGTGAGGGGACAAGGTTATGATAATGGCTCTAATATGAAAGGGAAAAATCTAGGTGTGCAAAAAAGATTACTTGATATAAATCCTAGAGCATTTTACATGCCATGTGGTTCTCATTGTCTCAACTTAATAGTTTGTAATATGGCCAAGTCATGTGTTAAAGCAAAATCTTTTTTTTGGAGCATGTCAATGCATATATACGGTATTCTCTAATTCAACAAAGCGATGGAATGTGTTACTTGATTACATAGATGGTTTGACTTTGAAATCATTGTCAACTACACGTTGGGAAAGTCACATTGAAAGTGTTAAAGCAATAAAATCTCAAGCTTCCCAAATCAAAGAAGTTTTATTTAAATTAACAGAAATTAGTGAAGATGCCAAATTGAGCAGGGATGCTCAAAGTTTAGCATTAGGAGAGCTTTCAAGTTTTGAATTTATATTAAGTTTGGTTATTTGGCATGACATGTTGCATAAGATTAACTTAGTTAGTAAAAAGTTACAATATGAAGACATGCGTCTTGATGCTGCTGTACGACAATTAGAAGGACTTGTTTTATTTTTTGAAAACTATAGAATAAATGGGTTTGTTTCATCCATGATTGATGCTAAAGAAATTTCCCTTGATATGGGAATTGAGCCTGTATTTCCAAAAAAACGTCAAATTTGTAGAAAAAGGCATTTTGATGAGGTTTCCAATAATGATAGGGAACAACAATCAGCTGAAGAATCATTTAGAACTGATTATTTTCTTGTTATAGTGGATATTGCTCTTAGTGAATTGAAGAGTAGGTTTGAACAATTGCATTGTTTTGAATCAATTTTTGATTTGATGCTGCAAGTTGACTTCGTTTGATGATAATAAATTGAAAAGTTCTTGTGTGAATCTTGAAAATGCTTTAAAACATGGTGATGTTTCTGATGTTGATGCAAGAGACTTATTTTCAGAATTACAGGTGTTGCAAGTGATGTTACCAAAAGAAGCATATAAAATAGATAAACCATGGACATCCATTAAAATTCTTGAGTTTGTAAAGAGTGTGGATATGTTTCCTAATGTAATGGTTGCTTATAGGGTATTATTAACTATACCTGTGACTGTGGCATCTGCTGAAAGAAGTTTTTCTAAATTAAAATTATTGAAATCTTAGTTGCGGACCACCATGACTCTTGGCACTTTTTGCTTTCCCCAAAGCTCTTTCTTTGCCACCCTTTATCCTTTTGCCACACCCTTTAGCTCGCACGTGGTTTGGCTCAATATAACTATGTTCATGTGTAGAAGTCATGTTAACTGACTTGGATATATTAATTCCACCACACTCCATTTCCTTGTTTCTTTCGGAATCAGTCTTTCCAATAATTTGCTTCACCTTCTCATATTCATTCTCTAGACATTCTTTAACAAAATTTGTGGCTTCTTCATTTGTGAGAGCACTATCAATCAAATGTAAAGAACATTGAATCAATTGACTCTGCAAGAGTAAGTATGACTTGTCATCTTTTATTGCCACACCATTATCATCAATTACACTTATTGATTTTGCTGTCTTTGTCCACCTCGATAAAATATATTTTGTAGGCAACTTGTCAAGATCATGATACTTATTCAAGTAAGCTAGTATATGCTGACATAGGATTCCCAAACTCTCAATTTTTTTGCAAGTGCATGTAGCATAATCCCAAGATTTGTCATAATGGATTTCTCTTACATTACACTTGTTGACATTCCTTCGACAAATCTTATATACATGGTAGTTGACATCCTCTTTCATAAGTTCAAACTTATAATTCAAAGACTCACACAACTCATCTTCAAATTTATAATACATAGAATATGTATAAATGTCAACCATTTGACTTAAGAAGTGATTGGCAATTTTCATTCTCGGTCTCTCAATCAAATCTTTGTTATCTGATTCCAACTCTATATGTCGTTGATGTTGAAGGCCCCGATCAAATTGAATCATAAAATCCACTAATGAATTTCCTTTAGAAATAAATCTTTTAAAAAACGCATGAGAACTCTCCGCTCGTTGGCTACTTGACATGCCAGCTGAGAAAACATGATTCACATGTGCGGGTACCCATCTACAACGGATCTCATATATTGATTGTAGCCATTTATTAGTAGTCAACCCACTTTTCTCCAACAACTCCACCCAAGTAGAGTCAAACTTTTCCACAGTCTCTGAATTCCAAATGCAATCTGAAAACTCTTTATAATAAGCACTGAATTTTGCTGAGTCAATCTTCTCTGAAAATTTGGTTAAAATGTGCCAAATACAATACCTATGAAATGTCTTAGGAAGGATATGTGAAATGGAATTTGTCATAGCCGGATCCTGATCAGTGATAATCATCTTAGGTGCATCACCTGGCATTGCATCCAAAAAACACTTGAACAACTAAACAAAAGTATCTATGGTCTCATCACTTAAGAAAGCACAACCAAATACAATAGTTTGACCATGGTTATTAACCCCCATTAGTGGTGCAAATATCATTCCGTAACGATTAGTGTTGTACGTGGTATCAAAAGTGACAACATCGCCATAAAATCTATAAGCCCGTCTAGAAGTTGCATCAGCCTAAAAACAACGAGTAATCCTTTTTTCATCGTCTATATCAATTGTAAAGGTGAATGCAGGATTCTTCTATTGTTCTAACTTCAAGTACTCATTCAACATATCACCATCTTGTCCCCTCTGCTCATTACGATTGTCTCTTTCAAAGTTATACAAATCTCGTTGCGTGCAACCAATATTTTCAATCCCTCCCGCCTGCACTGCAAGAAAGTTGTATTGTTGGCATTGAGGTATATTCACCATGCCAAGTCGTTGACTCAAACATTTTTGAACAGCTGACACATTACGGTGCGATCGTAACAGATGTCTCTTATGTGGGGTTGACAATGGGTGACAATGGCCCTCTTCAGTTATGGTAACTACGTATAAGTCATTTCTTTTAACTACCACAATTCTTGCACTACAACCTTCTTTGGTAGATCCACGTTTTCTTTTTGCATCCACATTGGCTAATAGTTTGCCCTTTCCTTGCTTATAACAGACAAACTCCTTCCTCACAATCTCACCGCTTCCCTCCTTTTTTTTCTCAGTATGCTTTCGCACACTAAAACCAGCATGTACTGCATACGTATTGTAAAAAGTGTGAACGTCCTCTAATGTTTGAAATTCTTGACCTAGCTTAGGCGTAAATTCATCGGCTACTTGCGGATAGTAGACAACAGATTTATCATTGTTCACATCCAACCCCTCTTCAATCAAGTCATCCCTCTCCATCTCCATTTCAAAATTGTAAATGCAATCTAAATTCATTTCTGCATTATCCCCACAACTATCAATTTCATGGTTTATAGCATCCATAATAAACAACAGTTCCCTGAGAATAAATTTAAAAGAACAATTAAGTCCACACTCAATACAGAAAAGTCTCTGAAACTGTTAACCAATATTTAAACTTTAAATCTTTTCTCAAACTCATCCTCAACATCATGGGTCTATCAGAAAGTTATCAACATGAATCCTTGCTTAAGAGAAATAGAGAGCAATACTACAATTATTTACACTTTGGAGTTAGGAGACATACCAGATTTTAAGTATTGGACAACTTTTGTTCCTTCAAAATTTGGAAAAATAAGTAATACTTGTCATTCAACTTCCATAAAAGGAGATAAGCAATCAAGTACCTGATATAGAAAAAAATCCACTGTCATAACATCCACCATATTATCAGTATCAAAATTTGATTTAAAAAAAATTTCTGTCTATTTCAACTGTTTCAAATTTTATTAAGTCACTATAACATTTGAACTTGAAGAAAAATAACACAAGATAAAAACAAAGAAAAGGGAAAAAGTACCTGCGTGAGAGCTCAAGAATGTGGACCCTTTTGGCCTGAGAATCATCAGAGGACACTAAAACTAATAGAATTAGGGCTAGTTTTGGAAGTGAAAGAGAATCGGATAAGGGAAGAGGGTCACGAACAGGGCTTCTCTTTGGAATACACGAATCAGTTAAGGGGCTTCAGATTTGACATACCAGGATTAGGGCTTGTTTTGGAAGCACATGAGAGAGAATCGGATGAGGGAAGAAAGTCGACCGAATTGGGCTTCCACTTTGCTATTACTCGCTTCTCTGTGCTTGATTTTCCGGATGAAGAAAATCGAATGTCTCCAGTTCGCGTTCCTTTTCAGATGAGAGAAATAAGAGCCCAGAGTATATCACGCGTTATGTTTGAGCGAGGAGAGAGAAATTACTAAGAGAAGGGGCTTTTATAGGTATGTTGGGTAAGCTCAATAAGAGGTAAGCTCCTGATCCCTATATATATATATATATATATATATATATATATATATATATATTCTGCCAATTTTCCTTTTCCCACAAATACATGTTAATTACGTACAAAATTTCAACAGCCTCGAGGCATACATATACAGTCCAATATAAAGCAAAATTGATTGATATATATTCAGCCAGCACAAAGCAAATTGAGCATGCAGGCACGTGCCACATGTCAAAAATAGAGCGATATATAGTGCAGATATTTATAGGCTTGAAAATCCAAGGAAAAAATCTAGTAGTCACGTTCCCCAGCTAACATCGATCGCTCAACCCTTTAAATTTTGCACATGCATTCATATGAACTGAGAAATCAGTTTTGTTGGTTTGTTTCTGTCTTAATGAATAGTTTGTTAATTCTGACTTGGTTTTCGAGTAAAAATAAAAGTTCCCATGGCAGTAGCCATGCAAGCCATGAGGTTCACTAGCATAGCGGCCACTAGAATTGAGCTAGGGTTGTGACAAGGCACGTGATGGCTTAGCCATCAATCTCAGTGCTATATATATATATATATATATATATATATATATATATAGCTTTTCTTGTGTATGACTGCATGTGATATCATATTATGTGAGTTCTAACTAGGCTTATGTACAAAAATGGTGTCCTTTTTCTATGTGAAGCTCTTCATCATGTTCATTGAATATATCATCATCATTTAATTTATATTGTGTTCCACCTGTTGTTTGATGGGTTGAGACACTTGGTTTTCATGCCATGATCAGTTAGTCGTGGCGTACGTTCAGGGGGTGCATGCATTAGAAGTCAAGTCACGTATATACACATCTTGCTTTTATTACTATATCGATCGATCCAGAGAGTTAATTGAGCAATAGGCGTTCAGAAATTATGCCATCGCCTAAACGCCGACAATGCTGTATAGAACTTCATCAGTTAGCTTATTTTTGACAAAAGTTTATAAAAATTTGTTACCACCAATGAATTTCGACCACGTCATCATGAAACTGATATTTGCGACACATCATCTACCTACAAGTCAAAAGCCAACTATACAAATGATTCTTTTTATTCCGCACGTTCGTTTATTAATTCTGCCAATGCCAATGCCAATGCCAATGCCAATGGTTAAGAGCAACTAAGCAAAAAAATAATACTACCATGACAACTATAATTTGAACAATATATGGAGTAAGGGGCGAATCTAGAAATGTTTTCAGCAGGGGCAAAATTTTCAAAGTTTTAAATTAAATTTATTTATTTAAAATAAATTATGAATTAATTTTAAAATTTCAACCTAAATTTACATTAAAGAGATTTTTAACAATTGTATTATACACGTCCTAATATTCTAAGAGAATATGACTTTAAATATCATACAATGAAAAAAAAGAAAGAAAAAACCAATACTTACTCCTAAAACAAATTAAAATGAACAAACACCTAATAATCTATACATACCAAACAAAATATAACATCAGTCAAAAAGAATTGAAGGATACGTGTCAATAACAGTTCAATTACATAGATTGTTGCCGCAGATGCAAACTACTTCTATTTGCTAGAATACATGCCAATGGGAGAACCGAAGGAAACAAAACGATTTGGATGCCTCAAGGTATATAATAAATTAACTCTCAATATTGAAAGACAATTGCATAACAAATCTCAGGTGTTGAAACAAAATGCAATAATAAATTGCCTCCAAAAGACATAGATCAATTAACCCTTGACTGATTTCTTGGCCTACTTAAATTTAGCATTTGCAGAATAAATGTTAAAATTAAGCAACAAAATTCCCCCTTTCAAATCAACGAAGAAATCCCTTCTTGGTTACTTGGTCAGTGTAACCTGCTGCAATAAAAATATAAAATCAATTATTAGTAAAAGTTGAAAGGAAACTGAAGATAATGGGTTAGAAGAAAAGAAAATTACATAAACAGGAAACAAACCAAAACTAGGTCTATAGCTAGTTGGAGTGGTAAAATTTTGAAATCCTAAAATTACATCAAAAATCACATAAGATAAATAACCTCCAAAATAAATAATTCAACATCCAAAATAACCATAAATTTCAAAACTGGGAACTAAAAAGATGAACTTTATTGTAGAAACGTTTTACTTAATTAATGTGTTGATCCATGGCCAAATACATCAAATAAATTGAATTGGGTTTAACCCCAAGTCCCCAACCAACAACAAATTCAAACAAACTACAAATTTTAAATTATCAAACAAAACCTAATTTAAAAGCCCTAATTTAGTTACCTTTTAAAAGCCAAGAGGTAGTGCCATAGACCATAGTGGAGATGTAGAAGAAGTACTTGGCCTAGTGGTGGAGCCGTGGAGATGTAGAAGAACTAGTGGAGGAGCCGTGGAGACGAGATGTAGAAGACAGAGTCACACAAGGAACGAGAGAATGAAAAGAGTAGAAACAGAGTAGTTTGTACTTGTATATTTGTACTTAAAATACTAATGAAATTTATTTTTTACCTCCACTAATAAGTTTAACTCTTCCAATAGTTTGTCCCCTTAAACTTTTTAAATTACATATTTGTCCTTACCCATATACCTATAAAAAAACCCAACATAGACAGGTGCCTATGCTGCCCATGCATAAGTCTGCCACTGTATGGAGTCACCGTTATACTTCACTTTACATGGAAAGCTGCAACAATCCAGTCACATTAAAGCGTATACAAAAAATTTATTTGTATATAAAAAAATAAAATTATTAATAATAGTATCTTTAATCATGATTTTTTTGGTAAATTTATGGTGGGCTAATATGACACAAGAAGATATTATTGAGCTAGTGGGTTAAGATATTGTTTTGATATATTTGACTCGGATTATATATTACATATGGTATAATAGTCGTCGGCTCTCGAAAACTCTGGTCTGGTCATCTAATCGGGTTACCAGAGGTGGTGAAGGTTAATGATATTGTCCCACAATGAAAATAGGTTTAAAGGTGTGGACACAAAGCCAACTGATATTTATCCCACAATGGTTAGAGCGGCAAAGATCTGTGAGTCGTGTGTGATCAATTATTCAATTTTAGCTAGGACATTAGAAATCTCACAAAGGCTAAAGGCAAAAATCTACGGACTGTGTGTAATCGATTCTTATGTCAGACGTTTAAATACAGGAGTTTGTAACACCACAGTCCCACATAGAAACATATGAAAATAATTTGTTTGTATATAAAGAATTAAAGTTACTAACAATAGTATTTTCAGTTATAACCTTTTTGATGAGCTTATGGTGGGCTAAGATGACAAAAAAATAATAATATTGGGTTAGTGTTTTAAGGTTTTGTTTAGATAAATTTGATTCGATTCAGACTTAAAATTTGACCACCAAACTTGAGATTTGACTTGTGTTATTACAGAAAGGATATAAATTGATCATATAATAATTTTGTTTAAATTAATCTCCTCTCTTGATTCTCTCTTAGAATGAAAATGATTAAAAACTATATGATATTATATTAATTATATATTTTATGTTGTATGAATGTGATTTGATTTGAGTTGGGAGCAAATAATTTGATAAAAATAATGAAGATTTACTTGTGATGTTTCTATGTATGATGGAAATATGAAAAATTACTTGCGGAAAATTTATATAGATTTCCAGCAATAATTTGTCAAGATCAAAAAATAATTCATGGAGTCATGAGGATGCGGGCGTAAACCCGTATGAAAAGATTGATTCGAGTTCATAGAAATTAATCCGATTAAAATTGAAAAACTTTCGATTATCAAAAAAAAAACAACGTATATAGATTTCTCTGTGACATGCATACTTAGTATGGAGTGTACCTCTTTTTGAAATTTTGGCCTTTCTAATTCTAATAATTGAGCATCAATTCATTATCAATAATATTCATCTTTTCTTTTTTGAAAAAATTAAGAAGTTGTCAGTCATGCAAATATACTTATATATATATATATTATATATATATATATATATATATATATATATATATATATAAATTAATCCGTGGCAACCGATTGCCTTGAACACAGTTCACAAATCAAGTTTGTAGCCGTTAATCCATACATTGTAAGGCCCAGATTAAAAAAATTGAACCCCCTACCGCTACAGGCTGTAGTGGCAGTCCATTAAATCCAAATCAGTCGGCCATTTACATAATTGCCCCACCTTAATATTTATTACTCGTGCCGCTACAGGCTCCCTCCGCAAGGCCAACCCCAAAAGAAAAATAAAAAATTACTCCTTCATAGCATAGTTGAAAGTCTCTACTTTTTTGAATTTTTTTTATTCATATTAAGATTTATCATAAATGCATTTAGACATAACCTTTTAAATATTTATTTTTAATACTAAAATATTTTGGTTTCCCAAAAAAAGAGTGTGACGCCCCCAAAATAGGTATACATCATCCATTCTGAGTCGCCAAATACATGGTACATAAATAAATACAACTTTATTACTACAATTGTCGTGCAAAATACGACAACACAGAAATTGTGACGGCCCCAAAATAGGTATACAACACCTATTCTGAGTCGTCAAAATACATGGTACAGAAACAACTACAACTTTATTAATACATCATAAAAACTGTGAGTTTAAATACAAATATTGTCATCTAGACAATATCCACACTCAAATAAGTCCTTATTACAATTATTGATACATTATTTTACAAAAATGGTGAGGACTACTAAAACGACTTTCTAGAACCTTCATTCCATACCCCGATCAGTACTTGCTACATTCTCGCCTCCTGAGAAGAAAAATGAAACAAAAAGGAAAAGGGTGATCTCAACTAGTCCAGTAAAAAATATTATGACTAAGATAATATAGAACAAATTATTGTTAGTCTTCAACAGGGAAAAATTTAATAGAATATAATAGACAACAAGTTTTAAATCAATATTCGCAGCGGAAATAATAATTCATTAGAAGAGTTAAGTAGAGAATGAAATCTACTATCTTCTATATATGAATTTAAAATTTCATCGTCGATATTTTATCCCTGTAACATCAATTAATATATATCTGGAATAAAATATTCATCTTTGCACTACAGGCCAAAGATATTCATCAGTTGCTCATGTTCATCTAAACACATGTTCATCTTTGTACTACTGACCAAAGATATTCATCATAAAATTATTAATCTTTGCACTACAGGCCAAAGATATTCAGGTATATCATCATTTAGGACTGAGGATGATGAAAAATATTTTGAAGAAAATGAATCCAGTGAAACAAAAGAATAAACATTAAGGATTCGTATTTTAAACAATCTAAGTTCAAAAATACTTCATAAATAACCATAGTGGAGTAAAATTCAAGAATGATCAAAACATGGATACAAATCAAAGCTAGTGTCCATAATAGATATCTTGGACAAAAAGAAGAAAATTTTATTTTTCGATGAATAGTGCCGTATACGTGAATAGTAATCCGACACAAAAAGTTTTAAATTTGATAAAAAAATTCAGACCAATATAATGATATTGAAAGAAATAGTATCATTTACGAAAAAAAATAACATCCCTTACCTTGTAAAGACAGTACTTCTAGTTGAAACACCAGATATATGCTATGACTTGTATAGCAACACTCAAAGTATTAAAATACTCACAAGAATACGCTCAATATATCGAGAGAGAAAACTTCATTTTCTGGTGTTATTTTCAATTCTAACCTAAGCACCCTATTTATAGGAAATTGCTTAGAACACCAAAGCAAAAATTTAATAAAATATATATATATATATATATATATATATATATATATATATATATATAAATTTCCTATGCCCACTTTTTTAGTCAAAGATTAGCCATTCAAGTGCTTACATCACAAAAAATGTTTTTGTGAATTAAAATATTTTAAACTAAAAAAAAATTAATTATTCCGGGACTTCGGAACTTCAATAATTCATAATAAATAGACCTTTTATCAGAAAAATTCAAACTTCATGTCTTTTCCTTAGGAAATTTTATTATCTACAACTTTGCAGAAGAAATTTTTTCCAAATTCCAAACAGAAATCGACCGAAATCCACAAACGGGCGATTCTACAGGCTATAATCAAATTTCAGTTAAGAAATGGGCCCACAGACATGTTTAACATGTTTTAAACAACTTTTGCATTAAAAATACTCTTCCTCCTCATATACTCATATATCTCACATTCATTGTAAAAATATCATAATTATTATATTATAATAATATAATAAAATATTATTTTATCAGAAAAGATAAAATATCGATTTTCAACAATTGTCACTTTAAAAAAATTTCTCCATCTATATCCACATAAAATGAATATTTTTCCCATCATATAAATCAATAATTAATTATTCACAAATAATATTACCGAATCACAATAATAACAACCAGGCAGTTCTAAGGAAAAAGGGGGCTTTCCAATAAGAATTTCTCCTTACTGGCGCGCAATTAGATGACCAAACCTCTCCTTAGACAGAACTTTTTAAATATTGCCAATAATGTTATCTAATAATATTATTCAGATAATATGAATTATTGCTTCGATAATAGAAAATACTATGTAGTGACAATTATTGAAACAACAGTAATATAAAATATCAACGCAACAATTATTGAATTAATAAAATACTGAACAGTAATTACTGTAACAATTATTGAGTAGTGTCTTCTTACGTAAGAATCAATAATTGGTGTAATACTGTGTGCTACTGTGCAACAACGTGTATTACTGTATTTTAAATACCGGGTATTCCAACAGTATTAACGGTAACAACTACGCCGTTATTTATAAACAACTTATACTTGTCGTTTTCTTCTTCCAATCGCTTTTCGTTATGGGACCCACAAAAGACTGTGCCGTCGTACGAATATTCTCCGACATGAAGAATATTCCACGACCAAACGAATATTCCCCGACAACAATGAATATTCTATAACCACTTGCTTATTTAAAATATTTGCGTATTTTACCCATAACTAACCTCATTAATCAATTCAACCCTTACTATTTCAAAATAATAAATAGAGAAAATTAAATTTCATTTATTAATAATTTGGAGTCTTACAATCTCCCCTCCTTATGAAATTTCGTCCTCGAAATTGACGTACGTACCTGGTGTTTCGAAAAGATGAGGATACCTCGCTTTTATTTCCGTTTCTAACTCCCAAGTCATTTCCTCAATAGCATGGTTCCTCCATAAAACTTTAACTTGTGGTATGACCTTTGTGCGTAGGACATGCTCTTTCCTATCCAAGATCTTGACAGGTACCTCCTCGTACGTTAAGTCTTCAGCTATCTCGTTATGTTCTAACTCAATAACGTGGTTTGGGTCTTTCACATATTTACGAAGCACAGATATATGAAAAATATTATGAACACGAGACATACTTGGAGGTAACGCAAATCTATAGGCCACATTTCCTACTCGGTCAAGAATCTGAAATGGACCAATAAATCATGGATTGAGCTTTCCACTCTTCCCGAATCTTGTAACTCCCTTCAATGGAGCAACACGTAATAATACATGATCCCCAATATCAAATTTCATGTCCTTCCGATGAAGATCCGCATAACTCTTTTATCGATCTTGTGTCGTTTGTATACGTTGTCGAATCATTTGGATCTTTTTCGTAGTCATACGTACCAACTCGGGTCCCAACAATGTTGCTTCATCCACCTTATCCCAACATATTGGATAGCGACACTTTCGTCCATACAATGCTTCGAATGGAGCCATACCTATACTTGCCTGATAACTATTGTTGTAGGAGAATTTCACCAATGGTAAATACTTATCCCAACTCCCTTTGAAGTTCAGGACACAGAGTCTTAATAGATCTTCAAGAGTTTGAATATTCCTCTCCAATTGTCCGTCCGTTTGAGGATGGTATGCCGAACTAAATTGTAAATCCGTGCCCATTGCTTTTTGTAAATTAACCCAAAATCTTGAAGTGAATCTTGGGTCACGATCCGAAACTATGGATACTGGCATGCCATGCAACCTCATAATCTCATTCACGTACATACTAGCAAGACGTTCAAGGGAATAAGTCTCCCGTATCGGTAAGAAATGAGCAGACTTGGTTAATCTATCAACAATAACCCAAATAGCATTATGCCTTGAGAAACCGTGGGAAGACCCGTAACGAAATCTATGGTAATGTGTTCCCACTTCCATTTCAGAATCTCAAGTGGTTACAATGGACCCTTTGGCACTTGATGCTCCGCCTTTACACATTGACAAGTTAAACACCTCGAGATAAACTTTGCAATCTCTCTCTTCATATCGTTCCACCAAAATGTATGTCGAAGATCATGATACATTTTGGTACTTCCAGGATGGATTGCAAATGGTGTATTGTGTGCCTCTATCATGATCTTGTACTTCAAATCAGAATCGTTAGGAACACAAAGTCTGGAGTGGACTCGAAGTATTCCTTCTTCATCGATTCTTGCTTCTGGAATAGCACCTTCTTGCACTTTCTTCTTCATACGCATCAGCTCTGGGTCTGTGGCTTGAGCAACTTTAATTTTTTCGATTAAAGTTGGTTCTATATGTATACTTGACATCATTGCATGGGTCCTCGGAGTCTTGAATTCTATCTTCATCTTTTGTAAATCACACCAAATGAGCCTTTGTGTTGACAACATCGCACTTGTTCCCGCGTATGATCTTCTACTCAATGCGTCGGCTACCACGTTCGCTTTTCCAGGACGGTATTGAATGGTATGGTCGTAGTCTTTCAACAGTTCGAGCCAACGTCGTTGTCGCATGTTGAGTTCTTTTTGAGTGAAGAAATATTTGAGGCTTTTATGGTTTGAATATATCTCCACTTTCTCCCCATATAGATAGTGTCTCCAAATCTTTAGTGCGAAAACAACTGCTGCCAACTCTAGATCATGAGTAGGATAATTCCTCTCATATTCTTTAAGTTGTCGTGAGGCATAGGCTAATACTTTTCCACGTTGCATGAGAACACATCCTAGCCCTTTGCCTGAAGCATCGCTGTAGATAACAAATCCATCCGAACCAGATGGTATGGTCAAAACAGGTGCCGAAATGAGTCTCCTCTTAAGCTCTTGGAAACTCTTCTCGCATTCCTCGCTCCATACGAATTTGCTATCTTTCCAAGTCAGCTGAGTTAATGAAGTAGCGATTCGAGAAAATCCTTCCACGAATCTCCGATAATAACCAGCTAAGCTACGTATTTCGGTCACCGACTTCGGTTGTTCCCAACTTTGTATTGCTTCAATCTTCGCCGGGTCAACAGATACTCCATGTTTTGACACCACGTGCCTAAGGAATGCTATTTCCTCAAGCCAGAATTCGCATTTCTTCAACTTGGCATATAACTTATTTTCATGAAGCCTTTGGAGTACCAGCTTCAAATGGTGCTCATGATCTTCACGACTTTTAGAATATATGAGGATGTCATCAAAAAAACAACAACGAACTGATCTAAATATTCCTTGAATACTCGGTTCATCATATCCATGAAAGCCGCAGGAGCATTAGTCAATCCAAAAGACATGACTAAGAATTTATAATGCCCGTACCGAGTACTAAAGGCAGTCTTTGGAATATCCTCAGTTCTAATCTTCAGCTGATGATATCCAGAACGAAGATCAATTTTTGAAAAGAATTGTACTCCTTATAACTGGTCAAACAGGTCATCAATATGAGGTAGTGGATACTTATTCTTGACAGTGACATGTTTTAATTCCCGGTAGTCGATATAAAGTCGCATACTCCCGTCTTTCTTCTTTACGAATAAAACAGGAGCACCCCAAGGAGATGTACTAGGATGAATGAAACCGATGTCCAACAACTCCTGTAATTAGACCTTTAACTCCTGAAGTTCAATAGGAGCCATTCGATATGAGGTTTTAAAAATGGGCTTTGTACCAGGTTCAAGATTTATAAAGAATTCAACTTCACGTTCTGGGGGTAGACCGGGAAGTTCTTCAGGAAATACGTCAGGAAAGTCAATAACAACAGGACTATTATTCAAATATGACGTGTCTTTATTCAAATCCATAACATGGGCTAAGAAAGCTTGACATCCGTTTTTTAATAAACGAATAGCTTTATGACTTGATATAACAGTGATTGATTTTAATGGCTTAGTTGCTTGAATTCGCACAACATGTTGGTTAGGAATATGAAAACTAACAACCTTACGAAAACAATCAATTTTGGCATGATGAGTAGTTAACCAATCAATTCCTAAAATCACGTCAAATGCAAGTATCTTTAAAGAGATAAGGTCAACAGGTAAGGTAATGGTGCCAACTTGGATCAAACAAGATTTATAAATAGTGGATGTGATTAAAGTTTCTCCTAACGGAGTCTCCACAGATAAATCAAAGTCTAATTTCTCCGGAGTCAAGTTTAAACGTTGAGCACAAGCAGGAGAAATAAATGAATGGGTAGCACCGGTATCTAGTAAGATATAAACTTCACAATGAATTTATGATTAGCTTACCCGTGATTACCTCGTTTGGGTTCCTCGCATATTGACCAGTCACGACAAACGCTCTTCCAGGAACCGTTGACTTTGACTTTTCTGGGACAGCCTTTTGAGTCACCATCCTCGCTGGACTTGGTTTCGCTACAGTGTAATCTCGAGCGATATGTCCTTCCTTTCCACAATTATAACATACCTTAAACTGTTGTGGACAGTTTGGACTGATATGTCCTTCTTTTTTGCACTTATAGCATATGACCGGTGGTCGTTCTCCTCCCTTGGAACTAATTGTTGCTGGTGCTGATATCTTCGTATTTTCATTGTTGAATCTCCTCTTTTTAAAATTTCCTCCCGACTCGCTTCTTCTATTCTCATGGCCATGATTACCACCAGAGTGGTTGCCGCTCTTGTCCGTATTTTTCTTTCTCCGTTGGTTATCGTTGTTCTGATGACTGCTGTCACCAGTATGATCCTGGTTGTGGTCCCTCGGTTGAACGTACTCGTTATCTCACTCTAATAATTGAGCCCTGTTGACAACATCTGAATAGAGAGAAAATTTATGTGAAATGAGATATTGACATATGTCGGGTTTCAAACCTCTCAGAAACATCCGTGTCATACGTTCCTCATTCTCCACCAAATGAGGTACAAACCTGGACAATTCTACAAACTTTGCCTCGTACTGGGACACCGTCATATTATTCTGCTCCAGTCTAATAAACTCTATCCCCTTCATATGACGAATACTTTCAGGAAAGTACTTGTCATTGAATAGTTTCTGAAATGTTTCCCAAGACATGCTAAGTGCGGCTGGATGGGTACGCTTTACAGATTTCCACCAGTAATCTGCCTCATTACGGAACATAAAGGTGGCAAATGGAACTTTTTGTTCTTCCGTGCATCCCAAGACATCGAATATCTTGGTATTTTGTTTGACCTACGTCTCCGCCTTAATCGGATCCGGCTTTCCCCAGAATTCAGGTGGTCCCAATTCCTTGAACTGCTTGGCTGCGACAAACCGTGAATTGCTATCATTTCCTCCTGTATTTTGAGCACGAGTCTCCCTCGTTTGATTTTGCATGAACTGCAAAAAGCTTCTAAACAACCCATTGTTCATCATCTACTCAGTGGTGTTGTTCACAGGAGGAACATTGCCAGCCTGTTGCACGTTCTCCTCGTTGGTGAGTACAGGCGTCTCCACGGTTTCGTTTACTCCACTGTTCACATTCTCAGTTGCCATTCTTAAATACTGCCATAAAACAAGGGTTAATTAAACAAATTAACAAATCACATAATACCCCTATATTATGACTGACCAACAAATAAGCTTAGGTATGACACACTAGCGAAGGATTTACTCGTCTCTATCCTCCTAGTACTATTCCCCGATCTCCGCCAGAGACCATATCCCTAAGCTCTGATACCAACTGTGACGACCCCAAAATAGGTATATAACACCCATTCTGAGTCGTCAAAATACATGGTACAGAAACAACTACAATTTTATTAATACAACATAAAAACTATGAGTTTAAATACAAATATTATCATCTAGACAATATCCACTGTAAGACCCCAAATTATTAATAAATAAAATTTAAATTCCCTCTATTTATTATTTTGAAATAGTAAGGGTTAAATTGATTAATGATGTTAGTTATGGGTAAAATGCACAAATATTTCAAATAAGCAGGTGATTATAAAATATTCATTGTTGTCGGGGAATATTCGTTTGGTCGTGGAATATTCTTCTTGTCGGGGAATATTCGTACGACGGCGCAGTCTTTTGTGGGCCCCATAACGGAAAGCGATTGGATGAAGAAAACGACAAGTATAAGTTGTTTATAAATAACGGCGTAGTTGTTACCGTTAATACTGTTGGAATACCCGGTGGTTAAAACACAGTAATACGCGTTGTTGCGCAGTAGCACACTGTATTGCACCAATTATTGATTCTTACGTAAGAAGGCACTACTCAATAATGGTTACAGTAATTACTGTTCAGTATTTTATTTTATTGATTCAAAATTGCTGCGTTGATATTTTATATTACTGTTGTTTCAATAATTGTCACTACACAGTATTTTCCATTATCAGATCAATAATTCATATTATTTGAATAATATTATTAGATAACATTATTGGCAATGTCTAGAAAGTTCTGTCTAAGGAGAGGTTTGGTCATTATATTGCGCGCCAGTAAGAAGAAATTCTTATTGGAAAGCCCCCTCTTTCCTGGGAACGGCCTGGTTGTCATAAATGTGATTCTGTAATATTATTTGTGAATAATTAATTATTGATTCATATGCTAAGGAAATATTTATTTTTTGTGGATATAAATGAGGGATATATTTTTGTGGTTAAAAATGAAGGAGTTAATATTGAGATTTTTATCAGTATTTTTGTCGGAATGGAGGTATTAAAAATCAGGGTTTTTGAGATATTTTGCGGGGGTTATAATTTTTAATCCGACCGTTGGATCGTGGTAATTTTTGGATAAGTTATACATATATAAGTTGAGTATATGTCCACAAATTTTGAACCATTAAAAATGAATGCATGATTTATTATGAATTTTACGAGATGACTGGTTTAGGAATTGTTGAATTTTCGGAGTTTATCATTTTGGTAGAAAATTCTAGAATTGGTGGGCCCCACTCTTGGTTGGTGAAGAAATATGCTGAGATTTTTATTCAAATGTGGTAGGCTTGAATAGTAGCAGGTAAAGCCATCAGGTTGCAGGTTAAGTCTGCTTCGGCGTGCTAACATTTTTCTATAAATAGAGGGCTAAGTTAGAATTGAAAATCACACCAGAAACAAGTTTTCTCTCTTTCTCTCTCTAGATTATTGAGTGTATTTTGTGAGTATTTAGATACTTTGAGAGTTTTTATTCATCAGAGCACGTTTCTTTCAGCCTTATACTAGTATTCCGACCAGAAGTACTGTCTTTACGAGGTAAGGGATGTTATTTTATTCGAAAATGATATTATTTCTTCAATATCATTATGCCGAAATATTGGTTAGAAATTTTTATCCAATTTAGAACTTTTCACGTCGGGGTTACTATTCATGAGTTACTATTCACGAGTTACTATTCATCAAAAAATAAAATTTTCTTCTTTTCGTCCAAAATATCTATTCTGGGTACTAGCTTTGATTGTATCCATATTTTGATCATTCTTGAATTTTACTTCAATATGAATAATTATAAGGTATTTTTGGACATGGATAAATCGAAATACGAATCCTTAATATTTATTATTTTGTTTCACTGGATTCGTTTTCTTTAAGATATTTTTCATTATCCTCAGTCCTAAATGATGATATTACTGAATATCTTTGGCCTGTAGTGCAAAGATGAATGATTAACTGATGAATATCTTTGGCCCGTAGTGCAAAGATGAACAGGTGTTGAGATGAACATGACCGACTGGTGATACAAATGAATATCTTTGGCCTGTAGTGCAAAGATAAATATTTGATTAAAGATGGTTATTGATTGTTGTTACAAGGATAAAATATTGATGATGGACTTTTAAATCTTAGAAGATAGTATAACTCATTCTCTACTTAACTCTTCTAATGGTTTGCTGTTTCCGCTGCAGTTATTGATTTAAAACTTGTTGTCTATTATATTCTATTAGATTTTTCTCTGTTGAAGACTAACGATAATTTGTTCTGTATTATCTTAGTCATAATGTTCTTTACTGGGCTAGTTGAGCTCACCCTTTTCCTTTTTGTTCCATTTTTCTCAGGAGACGAGAATGTAGCGAGTACTAGTCAGGGTATGGAATGATGGTTCTAGAAGTTATTTTAGTAGTCCTCACCATTTTTGTGAAATAATATATCAATAATTGTAATGAGGACTTATTTGAGTGTGGATATTGTCTAGATGATAATATTTATATTTAATCTCACAGTTCTTATGTTGTAACAGTAAAGATGTAGTTGTTTCTGTACCATGTATTTTGGCGACTCAGAATGAGCATTGTATACCTATTTTGGGGGCGTCACATCCGCACTCAAATAAGTCCTCATTACAATTATTGATACATTATTTTACAAAAATGGTGAGAACTACTAAAACGACTTTCTAGAACCTTCATTCCATACCCCGACTAGTACTCGCTACATTCTCGCCTCCTGAGAAGAAAAATAGAACAAAAAGAAAAAGGGTTAGCTCAACTAGCCCAGTAAAGAATATTATGACTAAGATAATATAGAACAAATTATCGTTAGTCTTCAACAGGGAAAAATTTAATAGAATACAATAGAAAACAAGTTTTAAATCAATATTCGCAGCGGAAATAATAATTTATTAGAAGAGTTAAGTAGAGAATGAAATCTACTATCTTCTATATATGAATTTAAAAGTTCATCGTCGATATTTTATCCCTCTAACATCAATCAATATATATCTAGAATAAAATATTCATCTTTGCACTACAGGCCAAAAATATTCATCAGTTGGTCATGTTCATCTAAACACATGTTCATCTTTGTACTACTGGCCCAAGATATTCATCATAAAATCATTAATCTTTGCACTACAGGCCAAAGATATTCAGTTATATCATCATTTAGGACTGAGGATGATGAAAAATATTTTGAAGAAAACGAATCCAAGGAAACAAAAGAATAAACATTAAGGATTCGTATTTTAAACAATCCAAGTTTAAAAATACTTCATAAATAACTATAGTGGAGTAAAATTCAAGAATGATCAAAACATGGATACAATCAAAGCTAGTATCCATAATAGATATCTTGGACAAAAAGAAGAAAATTTCATTTTTCGATGAATAGTGCCGTATACGTGAATAGTAATTCCGACACAAAAAGTTTCAAATTTGATAAAAAGTTCAGACCAATATAATGATATTGAAAGAAATAATATCATTTACAAAAAAAAATAACATCACTTACCTTGTAAAGACAGTACTTCTAGTTGAAACATCGGATATAGGCTATGACTTGTATAGCAACACTCAAAGTATTAAAATACTCGCAAGAATACGCTCAATATATTGAGAGAGAAAGAGAGAAAATTTCAGTTTCTGGTTTGATTTTCAATTCTAACTTAAGCACCCTATTTATAGGAAATTGCTTAGAACACCAAAGCAGAAAATTTAATAAAATATAAAAATATATATATATATATATATATATATATATATATATATATATATATATATTAATTTTCTACGCCCACTTTTTTAGTCAAAGATCAGCCATTCAAGTAGCTTACATCACAAAAAACGTTTTTGTGAATTAAAATATTTTAAACTAAAAAAAAATTAATTATTCCGGAACTTCGAAACTTCAATAATTCATAATAAATAGACCTTTTATCAGAAAAATTTGAACCTCATGTCTTTTTCTTAGAAAATTTCATTATCTACAACTTTGCTGAAGAAAGTTTTTCTAAATTACAAACAAAAATTGACTGAAATCCACAAACGGACGATTCTACAGGCTATAATCAAATTTCAGTCAAGAAATAGGCCCAATACATGTTTAACATGTTTTAAACAACTTTTGTAACAAAAATACTCTTCCTCCTCATATACTCATATATCCCATATTTATTGTAAAAATATCATCATTATTATATTATAATAATATAATAAAATATTATTTTATCAGAAAAGATAAAATATCGATTTTCAACAATTGTCATTTTAAAAAAATTTCTCCATCTATATCCACATAAAATGAATATTTTTTTCATCATAGAAATTAATAATTAATTATTCACAAATAATATTACCGAATCACAATACTGACAACCATGCAGTTCCCAGGAAAGAGGGGGCTTTTCAATAAGGATTTTTCCTCACTGGCGCGCAACTAGAAGACCAAATATCTCCTTAGACAGAACTTTCTAAACATTGCCAATAATGTTATCTAATAATATTATTCAGATAATATGAATTATTGCTTCGATAATGGAAAATACTGTGTAGTGTCAATTATTGATACAACAGTAATATAAAATATCAACGCAACAATTATTGAATTAATAAAATACTGAAAAGTAATTATTGTAACAATTATTGAGTAGTGCCTTCTTACGTAAGAATCAATAATTGGTATAATACCGTGTGCTACGTGCAACAACGCGTATTACTGTGTTTTAAACACCGGGTATTCCAACAATATTAACGGTAATAACTACGCCGTTATTTATAAACAACTTATACTTGTCGTTTTCTTCATCCAATCGCTTTCCGTTATGGGACCCACAAAAGACTGCGCTGTCGTACGAATATTCCCCGACATGAAGAATATTCCACGACCAAACGAATATTCCCCGACAACAATGAATATTCTATAATCACTTGCTTATTTAAAATATTTGCGCATTTTACCCATAACTAACCTCATTAATCAATTCAACCCTTACTATTTCAAAATAATAAATAGAGAAAATTAAATTTTATTTATTAATAATTTGGAGTCTTACAACCTCCCATCCTTATGAAATTTCGTCCTCGAAATTGACGTACGTACCTGGTGTTTCGAAAAGATGAGGATACCTCGCTTTTATTTCCGTTTTCAACTCCCAGGTCATTTCCTCAATAGCATGGTTCCTCCATAAAACTTTAACTTGTGGTATGACCTTTGTGCGTAGGACATGCTCTTTCCTATCTAAGATCTTGACAGGTACGTCCTCGTACGTTAAGTCTTCAGCTATCTCGTCCGGTTTTAACTCAATAACGTGGTTTGGGTCTTTCACATATTTACGAAGCATAGATATATGAAAAACATTATGAACACGAGACATACTTGGAGGTAACGCGAATGTATAGGCCACATTTCCTACTCGGTCAAGAATCTGAAATGGACCAATAAATCGTGGATTGAGCTTTCCACTCTTCCCGAATCTTGTAACTCCCTTCAATGGAGCAACACGTAACAATACATGATCCCCAATATCAAATTTCATGTCCTTCCGATGAAGATCCGCATAACTCTTTTATCGATCTTGTGTCGTTTGTATACGTTGTCGAATCATTTGGATCTTTTTCGTAGTCATACGTACCAACTCGGGTCCCAACAATGTTGCTTCATCCACCTTATCCCAACATATTAGATAGCGACACTTTCGTCCATACAATGCTTCGAATGGAGTCATACCTATACTTGCCTGATAACTGTTGTTGTAGGAGAATTCCACCAATGGTAAATACTTATCCCAACTCCCTTTGAAGTCCAGGACACAGAGTCTTAATAGATCTTCAAGAGTTTGAATAGTCCTCTCCGATTGTCCGTCCGTTTGAGGACGGTATGCCGAACTAAATCGTAAATCCGTGCCCATAGCTTTTTGCAAACTAACCCAAAATCTTGAACTGAATCTTGGGTCACGATCCGAAACTATGGATACTGGCATGCCATGCAACCTCACAATCTCATTCACGTACATACTAGCAAGAAATTCAAGGGAATAAGTCTCCCGTATCGGCAAGAAATGAGCAGACTTGGTTAATCTATCAACAATAACCCAAATAGCATTTATGCCTTGAGAAACCGTGGGAAGACCCGTAACGAAATCCATGGTAATGTGTTCCCACTTCTATTTCAGAATCTCAAGTGGTTGCAATGGACCCTTTGGCACTTGATGCTCTTCCTTTACAAGTTGACAAGTTAAACACCTCGAGATAAACTTTGCAATCTCTTTCTTCATATTGTTCCACCAAAATGTATGTCGAAGATCATGATACATTTTGGTACTTCCAAGATGGATTGCAAATGGTGTATTGTGTGCCTCCATCATGATCTTGTACTTCAAATCAGAATCGTTAGGAACACAAAGTCTGGAGTGGACTCGAAGTATTCGTTCTTCATTAATTTTTGCTTCTGGAATAGCACCTTCTTGCACTTTCTTCTTCATACGCATCAGCTCCGGGTCTGTGGCTTGAGCAACTTTAACTTTTTCGATTAAAGTTGGTTCTATACGTATACTTGACATCATTGTATGGGTCCTCGGAGTCTTGAATTCTATCTTCATCTTTTGTAAATCACACCAAATGAGCCTTTGTGTTGACAACATCGCACTTATTCCCGCGTATGATCTTCTACTCAATGCGTCGACTACCACGTTCGTTTTTCCTTGACGGTATTGAATGGTATGGTCTTAGCCTTTCAACAGCTCGAGCCAACGTCGTTGCCGCATGTTGAGTTCTTTTTGAGTGAAGAAATATTTGAGGCTTTTATGGTCTGAATATATCTCCACTTTCTCCCCATATAGATAGTGCCTCCAGATCTTTAGCGCAAAAACGACTGCTGCCAACTCTAGATCATAAGTAGGATAATTCCTCTCATATTCTTTAAGTTGTCGTGAGACATAGGCTATAACTTTCTCACGTTGCATGAGAACACATCCTAGCCCTTTGCCTGAAGCATCGTGTAGATAACAAATCTATCCGAACCAGATGGTATGGTCAAAATAGGTGCCAAAATGAGTCTCCTCTTAAGTTCTTAGAAACTCTTCTCGCATTCCTCGCTCCATAACTAACCTCATTAATCAATTCAACCCTTACTATTTCAAAATAATAAATAGAGGAAATTAAATTTCATTTATTAATAATTTGGGGTCTTATAGAAACTGTGAGTTTAAATACAAATATTGTCTAATAGACAGTATTAAAACTCAAAAGGAGTTATCATTACAATTATTGATACACTATTTTACAAAATAGTGAGGACTATTAAAATAACTTTCTAGAACCATCACTCTATACCCCGGCTAGTTCCTGCTATATTCTCACCTCCTGAGAAGAAAAATGGAACAAAAAAGAAAATGGTGAGCTCAACTAGCCCAGTAAAGAATATTATGACTAAGATAATATACAACAAATTATCATTAGTCTTCAACAGGAAAAAATCTGATAGAATATAATAGACAACAAGTTTTAGATCAATAACTGCAGCGAAAATAATAATTCATTAGAAGAGTTAAGTAGATAATGAAATCTACTGTCATCTATGAATTTAAAAGTCCATCATCAATATTTTATCCCTGTAATATCAATCAATATACATCTTGAATCAAATATTTATTTTTGCACTACGGGCCAAAGATATTCATTTGTATCACCAGTTGGTCATGTTCATCTCAACACCTGTTCATTTTTGCACTATGTGCCAAAGATATTCATCAGGTAATCACTCATCTTTGCACTACAAGCCAAAGATATTCATCAAGTATCACCATTAAGGACTGAGGATGATGAAAAATATTTTAGAGAACAAATTCAGTACGATAAAAGGACAAAGTTTAGAGATTCGTACTTTAGATAATTCAAGTTTAAAAATACTCCATAAAACATAATGGAGAAAAATTCAATAATGACGATCAAAACATGGATACAATCAAAGATAGTAACTATAATAGACATCTGGGACAAAGAAGAGAAAATTTTATTTTTCGGTGAATAGTGTCGTATTCGTGAATAGTGTCGTATACGTGAATAGTGTCGTATACGTGAATAGTAACTCCGACACAAAAAGTTCTAAATTTGATAAAAAGTTCAAACCAATATTTCGGCATAATAATATTGAAGAAAATAATATCATTTAAGAATAAAAAATAACATCCCTTACGAATATTAAACGAAAATAATATTCATTACGAATATTAAACAAATATAATATTTCTCGCGAATATTGAACGAAATAAAATTTCTTATGAATATTGAACGGAAATAATATTCATACGAATATGAAAAATAATATCTTTTCGGAATGTGAAATAAATAATACCCCTTACCTCAAAGAAACAGTACTTCGGAATGAAATGTCGGATATGATGCTGAATGAAACTTGTACTGAATAGCAACTCTCAAAGTATCTAAATACTCACAAAATACGCTTGATAATATAGAGAGAGAGAAAGAGAGAAAGCTTATGTTTCTGGTGTGATTTTCAATTCTAACTCAACTCCCTATTTATAAAAAAATGCTAGCACACCGAAGCAGACTTAACTTGCTACCTGATGGCTTTACCTGCTACTATTGCCACCCACCATATTTGAAATTTAATTTGACCACATTTCTCACCAATCAAAAGTGGGGTCCACCAATTCTTGAATTTTTCACCAAAATGATAAATTCAGAAACTTCAACAATTTCTGAATCAGTCACCTCTTAAAATTCATAACAAATCATGCGTTAATTTTTAACGGTTCAAAATTTTTGGACATATACTCAACTTATATATGTATAACATATCCAAAAATCACAACGATCTAACGGTCGGATTAAAATTATAACTCACGCAATAAAGCTTTAAGAACACTGTTTTGATTTTTAAAACCTCCATTCCGACAAAATACTGATAAAACCCATCAACACTAATTCATTCATTTATAACCACATAAATAAATTCATCATTTATATCCACATCAAATAAATATTTTCTTATCATATAAATTAATAATTAATTATTCACAAATAATATTACAGAATCACAATTATGACAACCAGGACGTTCCCAGGAAAAAGGGGGCTTTCTAATAAGGATTTCTCCTTACTGTCGCGCAATTAGGTGACCAAACCTCTCCTTAGACAGAATTTTCTAGACATTTCCAATAATGCTATCTAATAATATTATTCGAATAATATGAATTATTGATCTGGTAATGGAAAATAATGTGCAGTGATAATTATTGGAACAACAATAATATAAAATATCAACGCAGCAATTATTGAATCAATAAAATAAAATATTGAACAGTAATTACTGTAAAAATTATTTAGTAGTGCCTTCTTATGTAAGAATCAATAATTTAAAAATACTGTTCAATACCGTGTGCTACTGTGCAACCACGCGTATTACTGTATTTTTAACCACTGGGTATTCCAATAGTGTTAACGGTAGCGATTACGCCATTATTTATAAAACTCAAATTTGTCATTTTTTTCATCCGACAGTTATTCTGTTATGGGTCCCATAAATGACTGCGCCGTCGTACGGATATTCCCGACAAAAAGAATATTTCACGACCAAACGAATATTCCCCGATAACAATGATTATTTTATAACCACTTGCTTATTTTACAAAATTTGCACATTTCACCCATAACCAAAGCATTATATCAAATTATCACCTTATTATTTCAAGATAATAAATAGAGAAATTTAATTTTATTTATAATAAGTTGGGGTCTTACAACCTCCCCTCCTTGTAAGACCCCGAATTTTATGAAATAAAAGTATTCAATTTTTCTTATAATTACTATTCAGTAAATGGTTAAATTGATAAAAGTTTAAAGTTATGGGTGAAATATGAATTTTTTTTCAAAATAAGCAAGTGGTTATAAAATAATCATTGTTGTCGGGGAATATTCGTTTGGTCGTGGAATATTCTTTCTGTCGGAGAATATTCGTACGACGGCGCAGCTATTTGTGGGCCCCATAACGAATAACTGTCGGGTGAAGAAAAACGACAAATTTGAGTTTTTACAAATAACGGCGTAGTTGTTATCGTTAACACTGTTGAAATACCGGTGGTTAAAATACAGTAATACGCGTTATTGCACAGTAGCACACGGTATTGCACAGTATTTTTGAAATTATTGATTCTTACGTAAGAAGGCACTACTCAATAATTGTTACAGTAATTACTGTTCAATATTTTATTTTATTGATTCAATAATTGCTACGTTGAAATTTTATATTATTGTTGTTCAATAATTGTTGCTGCACAGTATTTTCCATTATCAGATCAATAATTCATATTATTTGAATAGTATTATTAGATAGCATTATTGGCAATGTCTAGAAAGTTCTGTCTAAGGAGAGGTTTGGTCATCTAATTGCGCGCTAGTAAGGAGAAATCCTTATTGGAAAGCCCCCTCTTTCCTGGGAACGGCCTGGTTGTCATAAATGTGATTCTGTAATATTATTTGTGAATAATTAATTATTGATTCATATGATAAGAAAATATTTATTTTATGTGGATATAAATGAGGGATATATTTTTGTGGTTAAAAATGAAGGAGTTAATGTTGAGATTTTTATCCGTATTTTTGTCGGAATGGAGGTATTAAAAATCAGGGTTTTTGAGATATTTTGCGGGGGTTATAATTTTTAATCCGACCGTTGGATCGTGGTAATTTTTGGATATGTTATACATATATAAGTTGAGTATATGTCCACAAATTTTGAACCGTTAAAAATGAACGTATGATTTGTTATGAATTTTACGAGATGACTGGTTCAGAAATTGTTGAATTTTCGGAGTTTATCATTTTGGTGGAAAATTCTAGAATTGGTGGGCCCCACTTGTGGTTGGTGAAGAAATGTGCTGAATTATATTTCAAATGTGGTGGGTGGGAATAGTAGCAGGTAAAGCCATCAGGTTGCAGGTCAAACCTACCAAAATTTTCCTATAAATAGAGGGCTAAGTTAGAATTGAAAATCACACCAGAAACATAAGCTTTCTCTCTTTCTCTCTCTAGATTATTGAGTGTATTTTGTGAGTATTTAGATACTTGGTGAGTTGCTATTCATCAGTGCAAGTTTCCTTCAGCCTTATACCGATCAGAAGTACTGCTCTTTTGAGGTAAGGGATAGTAAGGGATAGTAAGGGATTTTAAGGGTTGTTATGTTTTTCAGTTTCGTAATTTTTCTGAACTTCAAAAATTCTGGAAAATTTTGAAATGATATTTTGATGAGTTTTATTGATTGTGTCCAAAAATGGTGATTTTTGGATGTATAGATTGAGAGTTATGAATTTTATGAGAAAAGACTATTTTAAAAGTAACTGCTTATAATTTCTTGTGGTTAACTCCAAAATTGATGAAATTTTTATTGGGAGTACATGTATATGATAGAAGTATACTCTGTAAATTTTAGAATTTTTAGACAAAAGTACAATTTTTGATAAATGTCTAAATATTCGGCTATTTTGGCCATATGAAAAATAGTAAATGACTTTTAAAAATTCTGAGAAAAATATATGTTCACTATGGGACTATATTATGCTAAATCCCAGAAAAGAAATATTTTTGGAACTGATTTGGTATTTTTCATGAAAATGGTCTAGTTATGAGTAAATGAATTAAATATGTTTTGTGAAGAAAGAAAATTGGAAAATAGGATTTTATGGCTTGAGAATCCTATATGAGGTATATGCAGATTTTTTATGAGGGTTTTGGTTATTGATGATGAAATTGTAAGAGTTGGCATTTTATGATGATTAAATGCATTAATTAGTAAAGTGTA
The DNA here is from genome assembly GCA_016801055.1 of Panax notoginseng. NCBI lineage: Eukaryota > Viridiplantae > Streptophyta > Magnoliopsida > Apiales > Araliaceae > Panax > Panax notoginseng. The sequence continues at coordinate 233,366,240 of CM029014.1, forward strand.
AACAATTAAAATAAATTGTTTATAAATTTAAGTAATGTTATTCTTTCAATATCATTATACCGAAATATTGGTATGGATTTTATTGTGGAATTTCTACCTTTTTGAGTCGGGGTTACTATTCACGAGTTACTATTCACGAGTTACTATTCATGAGTTACTATTCACGAGTTACTATTCATGACAAAATTGGTTTCTTTTTCTAACCAAATTATAGTTGATTTATGAATATTACTCTTGAGATTAAATCTATATGATTATATTGATTTTATTATCATATATAACATTTTTATAACCCTAATGATGATATTTCTCTTTGACTTGAGTGTAAAGATGGGTAGATTTTTGGTATGATCATGACTATGGGTTCTCTTTGGCCAGTAGTGCAAAGTTGAATTGTTGACTGGTATGATCATGACCATTGAATTTATAATTGAATATCTTTAGCTTAAGTGAAATGGTGAAATGATCAACATGGTTATAATTATTGTTTATATAAATTCTTAAATGATTATATATTCTTTGAGATATTAATATATTTGGCCTGTAGTGCAAATATGAACTGTTGAGGAATATCTTTGGCCCGTAGTGCAAAGATGACCTGTTGTTGAATATCTTTGGCCAGTAATGCAAAGATGAACGGTTGAGGAATATCTTTGGCCTGTAGTGCAAAGATGAATTGTAGATGAATATCTTTGGCCTGTAGTGCAAAGATGGTCTGTTGATGAATATCTTTGGCCCGTAGTGCAAAGATAAACTGTTGTTGAATATCTTTGGTCGTAGTGCAAAGATGGATTTATTAGTATGATTATGAACAGGAACTGTGATTTGGTATAACCATGATCTTTGATGTTTCAGGTAAAGACATGTGATGAAAATATTCTTCGTCCTGGGTGCGAAGAAAAATTTAGAATCACAATTATGATTATGAGTTATTCATATGATTGTGGAAAGGAACTGTTGATTGATGTTACAGGGATAAAACATTGTTGATGGATTTTTAACATGGAGAAGATAATAGACTTTATAGTCTATTTGACTCTTCTAATGGATTGCTCGTTCCGCTGCAACTATGGTTGAAATTTTTATCATTTACCATATGTTCTAAATCTCTGATTTATTATTGATGAAGGCTATTGATAATTTAATTATCTTTAGTCATGATATTCTTTACTGGGCTAGTTGTGCTCACCCTTTTGCTTCACAATTCCTTTCAGGTAATAAGAGTGTAGCTGGGTCGAGCGAGGGTAACGGGAAAATAGAACAGTGGTCTCTAGCTGTGGATGTTCTCCCGAAGCAGTATAGAAAAGTTCATTTAGTAGTTATATTTGGTGAATCCAATAGGGTAAGGTGTACCCAACGTTGGAAGGGTGGTTTGCCACTATCATACAAGATGTCTAACGACATACAACCTCGTGTCATCATAAGACAGGGATGTGCTCATCCACTTGCTGAGTATATATACGACACTACCTATATAATCTTGGTGTTTGTTTAAAGTATAATTCTCAATTAGAGACAGTAGAGATAATGATATGTCAAGAGAAGACTCACCATTGGGAAGAATATGATAGTAATCTTCTCGTTTTTCTTTGGGGTCTATTGGGTCAACCAAGGATAATTCTGTGGCCATATGATATCTATCATAACCTAGACGCGTGGCCTCCCATGTACGAAGGTTTCCTTGAGCACTTCCCAAAGATTCTAATTTCTAAAACAGTTTTTGACTATACCTTTATGTAAGGTGTTATTGTGAGGTGATGTCCACGGTTGGAACATAAGTCACATTTGGTATATATTTGTATCCAAACTCACAGCATATGTGTTGTTGTATTTTGCACGACAATTGTTGTAATAAAGTTGTAGTTGTTTTCTGTACCATGTATTTGACGACTCAGAATGGGTTGGGTGGAATGAACCTATTTTGGGATCGTTACAGTTGGTATCAGAGCTTAGGGATATGATCTCTGGTGGAGATCGGGGAATATAACTAGGAGGGAAGAGATGCGTAAATCCTTCGCTAGTGTGTCCTACCTAAGCTTATTTGTTGGTTAGTCATAATATTGGGATATTATGTGATATGTTAATTTGTTTAATTAACCCTTATTTTATGGCAGTATTTGAGAATGGCAGCTGAGAATGCTAACAATGGAGTGAATGAGAATGTGGGGATACCTCTAATCACTAACCATGATAATGTGATGTCAGACGAAGAAGGAATTAGAGATATCTATGTGGTGAGTGAAGAATTGATAGTTGCACCCGAGATAGTCGCAGAGGTAACAGCTGAGACTGAGGAAGAAGAGGAAGAAGAAGTACCAGAGGAGAGTTTATTAGAGGTATTATATGATCAAAATGTAGAATTTCAAAATCGTATTCATGAGTTAGAAGAGCAGGCAGAAGAACGACAGGCGGTCGTGGAACAAAAGGATGCAACAATTCAAGCTTGTGTTACCCGATATGTGATGCTTGAACAGAAGCATTCTTTGGCAGAGTATAAGATGATAAAAATGGAATCTGAGCTGAAAGAAGAAAAAATTGAACGAGTGAGAATAAGTGATGCATGGGCAAAAGCCGCACGACACGTGGATATTGTGGAAAGAGATGTTCGATCTAAGAAGGCTAAAATAGATGATATGAATTTCTCTTTTTGGAAAGCAATTGGGAGAACCCAACATCGAGTTTTGAATTACCCTGTACATAGCGGTCAACCTGAATCCGATATGGATCGAAGATTGATGATTCAGATCATGAATGAGGAGTACGAAGAGGCAGTTGAGGGAGGAATATGTCCTATAGAAAGGTATATTCCAACGGTAATGATGACGCCAAATGCTGCTCCAGACAAGTCAAAGCCGAGTAGTTCGAGGGATGGCGGTTGTCATGACTTCCCAACAAATGAGGAACCCAAATGAAGTTATCATGGGAGATGAGCAATGGAGAAATCATGATGATCTGAGAGATAGAATCTGAAATGAAAGCAAGGTATTCTCAACTCTTCGAAATACCAGGTACGTAAATTTCGGGGACGAAATTTCATAAGGAGGGGAGATTGTAAGACCCCGAATTTTATGAAATAAAAGTATTCAATTTTTCTTATAATTACTATTCAGTAAATGGTTAAATTGATAAAAGTTTAAAGTTATGGGTGAAATATGAATTTTTTTTCAAAATAAGCAAGTGGTTATAAAATAATCATTGTTGTCGGGGAATATTCGTTTGGTCGTGGAATATTCTTTCTGTCGGAGAATATTCGTACGACGGCGCAGCTATTTGTGGGCCCCATAACGAATAACTGTCGGGTGAAGAAAAACGATAAATTTGAGTTTTTACAAATAACGGCGTAGTTGTTATCGTTAATACTGTTGAAATACCCGGTGGTTAAAATACAGTAATACGCGTTATTGCACAGTAGCACACGGTATTGCACAGTATTTTTGAAATTATTGATTCTTACGTAAGAAGGCACTACTCAATAATTGTTACAGTAATTACTGTTCAATATTTTATTTTATTGATTCAATAATTGCTACGTTGAAATTTTATATTATTGTTGTTCAATAATTGTTGCTGCACAATATTTTCCATTATCAGATCAATAATTCATATTATTTGAATAGTATTATTAGATAGCATTATTGGCAATGTCTAGAAAGTTCTGTCTAAGGAGAGATTTGGTCATCTAATTGCGCGCTAGTAAGGAGAAATCCTTATTAGAAAGCCCCCTCTTTCCTGGGAACGGCCTGGTTGTCATAAATGTGATTCTGTAATATTATTTGTGAATAATTAATTATTGATTTATATGATAAGAAAATATTTATTTTATGTGGATATAAATGAGGGATATATTTTTGTGGTTAAAAATGAAGGAGTTAATGTTGAGATTTTTATCCGTATTTTTGTCGGAATGGAGGTATTAAAAATCAGGGTTTTTTGAGATATATTGCGGGGGTTATAATTTTTAATCCGACCGTTGGATCGTGGTAATTTTTGGATATGTTATACATATATAAGTTGAGTATATGTCCACAAATTTTGAACCGTTAAAAATGAACGTATGATTTATTATGAATTTTACGAGATGACTGGTTCAGAAATTGTTGAATTTTCGGAGTTTATCATTTTGGTGGAAAATTCTAGAATTGGTGGGCCCCACTTGTGGTTGGTGAAGAAATGTGCTGAATTATATTTCAAATGTGGTGGGTGGGAATAGTAGCAGGTAAAGCCATCAGGTTGCAGGTCAAACCTACCAAAATTTTCCTATAAATAGAGGGCTAAGTTAGAATTGAAAATCACACCAGAAACATAAGCTTTCTCTCTTTCTCTCTCTAGATTATTGAGTGTATTTTGTGAGTATTTAGATACTTGGTGAGTTGCTATTCATCAGTGCAAGTTTCCTTCAGCCTTATACCGATCAGAAGTACTGCTCTTTTGAGGTAAGGGATAGTAAGGGATAGTAAGGGATTTTAAGGGTTGTTATGTTTTTCAGTTTCGTAATTTTTCTGAACTTCAAAAATTCTGGAAAATTTTGAAATGATATTTTGATGAGTTTTATTGATTGTGTCCAAAAATGGTGATTTTTGGATGTATAGATTGAGAGTTATGAATTTTATGAGAAAAGACTATTTTAAAAGTAACTGCTTATAATTTCTTGTGGTTAACTCCAAAATTGATGAAATTTTTATTGGGAGTACATGTATATGATAGAAGTATACTCTGTAAATTTTAGAATTTTTAGACAAAAGTACAATTTTTGATAAATGTCTAAATATTCGGCTATTTTGGCCATATGAAAAATAGTAAATGACTTTTAAAAATTCTGAGAAAAATATATGTTCACTATGGGACTATATTATGCTAAATCCCAGAAAAGAAATATTTTTGGAACTGATTTGGTATTTTTCATGAAAATGGTCTAGTTATGAGTAAATGAATTAAATATGTTTTGTGAAGAAAGAAAATTGGAAAATAGGATTTTGTGGCTTGAGAATCCTATATGAGGTATATGCAGATTTTTTATGAGGGTTTTGGTTATTGATGATGAAATTGTAAGAGTTGGCATTTTATGATGATTAAATGCATTAATTAGTAAAGTGTAAACAATTAAAATAAATTGTTTATAAATTTAAGTAATGTTATTCTTTCAATATCATTATACCGAAATATTGGTATGGATTTTATTGTGGAATTTCTACCTTTTTGAGTCGGGGTTACTATTCACGAGTTACTATTCACGAGTTACTATTTATGAGTTACTATTCACGAGTTACTATACATGACAAAATTGGTTTCTTTTTCTAACCAAATTATAGTTGATTTATGAATATTACTCTTGAGATTAAATCTATATGATTATATTGATTTTATTATCATATATAACATTTTTATAACCCTAATGATGATATTTCTCTTTGACTTGAGTGTAAAGATGGGTAGATTTTTGGTATGATCATGACTATGGGTTCTCTTTGGCCAGTAGTGCAAAGTTGAATTGTTGACTGGTATGATCATGACCATTGAATTTATAATTGAATATCTTTAGCTTAAGTGAAAGGTGAAATGATCAACATGGTTATAATTATTGTTTATATAAATTCTTAAATGATTATATATTCTTTGAGATATTAATATATTTGGCCTGTAGTGCAAATATGAACTGTTGAGGAATATCTTTGGCCCGTAGTGCAAAGATGACCTGTTGTTGAATATCTTTGGCCAGTAATGCAAAGATGAACGGTTGAGGAATATCTTTGGCCTGTAGTGCAAAGATGAATTGTAGATGAATATCTTTGGCCTGTAGTGCAAAGATGGTCTGTTGATGAATATCTTTGGCCCGTAGTGCAAAGATAAACTGTTGTTGAATATCTTTGGTCGTAGTGCAAAGATGGATTTATTAGTATGATTATGAACAGGAACTGTGATTTGGTATAACCATGATCTTTGATGTTTCAGGTAAAGACATGTGATGAAAATATTCTTCGTCCTGGGTGCGAAGAAAAATTTAGAATCACAATTATGATTATGAGTTATTCATATGATTGTGGAAAGGAACTGTTGATTGATGTTACAGGGATAAAACATTGTTGATGGATTTTTAACATGGAGAAGATAATAGACTTTATAGTCTATTTGACTCTTCTAATGGATTGCTCGTTCCGCTGCAACTATGGTTGAAATTTTTATCATTTACCATATGTTCTAAATCTCTGATTTATTATTGATGAAGGCTACTGATAATTTAATTATCTTTAGTCATGATATTCTTTACTGGGCTAGTTGTGCTCACCCTTTTGCTTCACAATTCCTTTCAGGTAATAAGAGTGTAGCTGGGTCGAGCGAGGGTAACGGGAAAATAGAACAGTGGTCTCTAGCTGTGGATGTTCTCCCGAAGCAGTATAGAAAAGTTCATTTAGTAGTTATATTTGGTGAATCCAATAGGGTAAGGTGTACCCAACGTTGGAAGGGTGGTTTGCCACTATCATACAAGATGTCTAACGACATACAACCTCGTGTCATCATAAGACAGGGATGTGCTCATCCACTTGCTGAGTATATATACGAACACTACCTATATAATCTTGGTGTTTGTTTAAAGTATAATTCTCAATTAGAGACAGTAGAGATAATGATATGTCAAGAGAAGACTCACCATTGGGAAGAATATGATAGTAATCTTCTCGTTTTTCTTTGGGGTCTATTGGGTCAACCAAGGATAATTCTGTGGCCATATGATATCTATCATAACCTAGACGCGTGGCCTCCCATGTACGAAGGTTTCCTTGAGCACTTCCCAAAGATTCTAATTTCTAAAACAGTTTTTGACTATACCTTTATGTAAGGTGTTATTGTGAGGTGATGTCCACGGTTGGAACATGAGTCACATTTGGTATATATTTGTATCCAAACTCACAGCATATGTGTTGTTGTATTTTGCACGACAATTGTTGTAATAAAGTTGTAGTTGTTTTCTGTACCATGTATTTGACGACTCAGAATGGGTTGGGTGGAATGAACCTATTTTGGGATCGTTACACTCCTTATGAAATTTCGTCCTCAAAATTGACGTACGCACCTGGTATTTCGAAAAGGTGAGGATACCTCACTTTTATTTCCGATTCCAACTCCCAGGTCATTTCCTCCATAGCATAGTTCCTCCACAAAATCTTAACTTATGGTATAACCTTTGTGCGTAGGACATGCTCTTTCTATCCAAGATCTTGACAGGTACCTCCTCGTATGTTAAATCCTTGGTTATCTCGTCTGGTTCTATCGCATGCATGGTGATTTCTTTTGTTATTCCATTCTTTATTGTACTCAGTTGGTTAAGTTTTGACTTCTATACTCCATGAAATTTGTGGAATATCCTTGATAATTGCGTTTCATCCAGTATCTTTTCATGAAAATATTCTTCTAAGCATTCTTGAATTTTACTCCACAAAGCAGTATCATGTTGACAATTTGGACGTTGTTAATTCTTTGATAAATTAATTCTTGAACTTATTTTATTGAATTCTTATATCATTGTCATCATCCTCATGTTTATAAAATGTTAAAAGTCATTTGTGGCCTGTAGTGCATAGATGGACTTGGTATGATTATGACCAGGGATTATTCGGTATAATCATGACCGTAATGTTTCAAATGATATGGTAAAAGTCCTCATTGGCCAGTAGTGCATTGAGGGACAGTTGTTGGCATGATCATGACCATTAATGAATACACAAATATCCTTGGCCGTAGTGCAGGGGTGATTCGATGATGTGGATTATTTTATTAAGCTGAGTCCCAGCGATAACAGTGTTGAAAAACATTTTAAATCATAAAAAATAGTAGAGCTTATTTTCTACTTGACTCTTTTAATGGATTGCTTGTTCCGCTGCAGTTAAACTTGATGTCCATTATATTTTATCAGTTTAACATTATTGAAGGCTAATGATAATTTATTCTGCATTATCTTAGTCATAATATTTCTTACTGGGCTAGTTGAGCTCACCCTTTCTTTCACTGTTCTCTTTAGGAAATGAGAACGTAGCTGGAACAAGTCGGGGAACGGAGTGATGGTTCGAATAATAGTATTAGTTAGTAGTCCTCACTATTCTATGTAATAGTGTGTTAATAAATGTAATAAGGACTCCTTTTGAGTATGAATACTCTCTAGAAGATAATATTTGTATTCAAACTCACAGTTTATGTTTTGTCGTATTGTACACGACAGTTGTATTAGTAAGTTGTATTTGTATTCTGTACTATGTATCTGACGACAGGTTCCCTTTGCCGCCTTTATGTTGCGAGGAGAGGCAGATTACTGGTGGGAATCGATTAAGCGTACTCAACCTGCCGCACTGAAGATGTCTTGGGAGAAGTTCCAAGAGCTGTTCAACGACAAATACTTTCCTGAAAGTAATCGTCACATGAAGGAGGTGGAATTTATCAAGTTGGAGCAAAACAACATGACCGTGTCGCAGTACGAAGCCAAGTTTGCTGAGTTGTCCCGGTTTGCGTCCCACTTGGTGGATAATGAAGAGCGAATGACGCGAATGTTTTTGCGAGGTTTGAAACCTGAGATACGTCAACATCTTATTTCTCATAAACTGTGTTTGTATTCAGATGTTGTGAATAGGGCTCAGTTAATGGAGCGCGATAACGAGTCAACGCAACCAAAAGAGAGCAGTCGACAAAATGATAATACCAGTGAGAGCGGTCATCGAAGCGGTGACAACAAGCGTGGAGGGAATCAACATGCCAGAAATGGTAACCACTTCGGTGGTAATCAGGGCCAAAACAATAAGAATGGTCATTTCAAGAAGAGGAGATTCAACAATGATGGAAAGACGTCAGCACCAGCACCCATTGTTAAGGAAGGAGAACGACCACCTATCATATGTTTCAAATGCGGAGGGGAGGGGCACATCAGTCCAAACTGCGCGATGTCGTCTAAAGCATGTTATAATTGTGGAAGAGAAGGTCATTTAGCTCGATTTTGTCGTTTACCAAAAATAAGTTCAGCCAAGATGGAGACACCAAATGCCGTCCCAGAAAAGTCAAAACCGATAGTGCAAGGGAGAGCGTTTGTTGTGACCTCCCAGAAAGCAAGGAACCCGAATGAGGTCATCACGGGTAAACTTATCATAAACTCTAACGAAGTCTATACTTTATTTGATACCGGTTCTACCCATTCTTTTATTTCTCCTACTTGCGCTCATCGATTAAATTTGATTCCGGAGAAATTAGACTTTGATTTATCTGTTGAAACTCTATTTGGAGAAACCTTCATTACATCCACGGTTTATAAGTCTTGTTTGGTTCAAGTTGGTACCCACACGTTACCTGTCGATCTGATTTCATTAAAAATTCTTGCATTTGACGTGATTCTAGGAATTGATTGGTTAACTACTCATCATGCAAAAATTAATTATTTTCGTAAGGTTGTTAGCTTTCATATTCCTAATCGACCTATTATGCGAATTCAAGCAACCAAACCATTAAAATCAATCGCTGTCATCTCAAGCCATAAAGCTATTCGTTTATTAAAAAACGGATGTCAAGCTTTCTTAGCCCATGTCACGGATCTAAATAAAAATACGTCAGTTTTGAATGATATTTCTATTGTGAATAAATTCCCTGACGTATTCCCTAAAGAACTTTCTGGCCTACCCCCAGAACGTGAAATTGAATTTTGTATCGACCTTGAACCCGGTACAAAACCTATTTCCAAAGCCCCATCTCGAATGGCTCCTATTGAACTTCAGGAGTTAAAGATCCAACTGCAGGAATTGTTAGACATTGGCTTTATTCGTCCTAGTACTTCTCCTTGGGGTGCTCCTGTGCTATTCGTGAAGAAGAAAGATGGAAGTATGTGACTTTGTATTGATTATCGGGAGTTGAATCATGTCACCATCAAAAACAGGTACCCATTGCCACGTATTGATGACCTGTTTGACCAGTTGCAAGGAGCACAATTCTTTTCAAAGATCGATCTTCATTCTGGATATCATCAGGTGAAGGTTAGAACTGAAGATATTCCAAAGATGACTTTTAGAACTCGGTACGGGCATTATGAATTCCTAGTCATGTCCTTTGGATTGACTAATGCTCCTGCTGCCTTCATGGATATGATGAACCGGGTATTTAAGGAATATTTGGATCACTTTATGGCCGTCTTTATTGATGACATCCTTATTTATTCCAAAAGTCGTGAAGATCATGAGCAACACTTGAGGCTGGTACTCCAAAAGCTTCGTGAATACAAGCTTTATGCCAAGTTGAAGAAATGCGATTTCTGGCTGGAGGAGGTAGCATTCCTTGGGCACGTAGTATCAAGTCGTGAAATATTGGTTGACCCGGCAAAGATTGAAGCTATTCAAAGCTGGGAGCAACCTAAATCAGTGACCGAAGTACGTAGCTTTCTTGGTTTAGCTGGTTAATATCGGAGATTCGTGGAAGGATTTTCTCGAATCGCTACTCCATTAACTCAGCTGACTCGGAAAGATACAAAGTTCGGTTGGAGCGAAGAATGTGAGCAGAGTTTTCAAGAACTCAAGAGGAGACTCATTTCAGCACCTGTTCTAACAATACCATCTAGCTCGGAGGGATTTGTCATCTACAGTGATGCTTCGAGCAAAGGGTTGGGATGCGTTCTCATGCAACATGGCAAAGTCATAGCCTATGCATCAAGACAACTCAAGGAATATGAGAGGAATTATCCTACTCATGATCTAGAGTTGGCAGCTGTTGTCTTTGCACTTAAAATTTGGAGGCATTACCTGTATGGGGAGAAGGTGGAGATCTTTACGGATCATAAAAGCCTCAAATATTTCTTCACTCAAAAGGAACTCAACATGCGACAACGACGTTGGCTTGAACTGTTGAAAGATTATGATCATACCATTCAATACCATCCTGGAAAAGCGAACGTGGTAGCTGACGCATTGAGTAGAAGATCATATGCAAGTATGAGTGCAATATTGTCAACACAAAGGCCCATTTTGTGTGACTTGCAAAGGATGGAGATAGAGTTAAAGACTCTAGGGACCCATGTGATGATGACGAATATACGAGTAGAACCAACTTTAATCGATAAAGTTAAAGCTGCTCAAGCTACAGACCTGGAGCTGATGCGTATGAAGAAGAAAGTGCAAGAAGGTGCTATGCCGGAAGCAAGAATCGATGAAGAAGGAATACTTCGAGTCAACTCTAGACTTTGTGTTCCTAACAACCCTGATTTAAAGTATGAAATCATGATAGAGGCGCACAACACACCGTTTGTAATCCATCCTGGAAGTACCAAAATGTATCATGATCTTCGTCATACATTTTGGTGGAGCAATATGAAGAGAGAGGTAGCGTTGTTTATCTCAAGGTGTCTAACTTGTCAACGAGTCAAAGCGGAGCATCAAGTACCAAAAGGTCCATTGCAACCACTTGAAATTCCAGAATAGAAGTGGGAGCACATTACCATGGATTTCGTTACCGGTCTTCCTAGGGTTTCTCAAGGTATTGATGCGATTTGGGTCATTGTTGATAGATTGACCAAGTCTGCTCATTTCTTACCGATACGAGAAACTTATACACTTGAACGTCTTGCTCGTATGTACATAAACGAGATTGTAAGACTGCATGGTATGCCAGTATCCATAGTTTCTGACCGAGACCCAAGATTCACTTCACGATTTTGGGTTAGTTTACAAAAAGCTATGGGCACGGATTTACGATTTAGTTCATCATATCATCCTCAGACGGACGGACAATCAGAGAGGACTATTCAAACTCTTGAAGATCTATTAATACTCTGTGTCTTTGACTTCAAGGAAAGTTGGGACATGTTCTTACCATTGGTGGAGTTTTCCTACAACAACAGTTATCAAGCAAGTATTGGCATGGCTCCATTCGAAGCATTGTATGGAAGAAAATGTCGTTCTCCAGTATACTGGGATGAGGTGGGTGAAGCAACGTTGTTGGGACCAGAGTTGGTATGTATGACTACAGAAAAGATTCAAACGATCCGACAACGTATAAAAATCTCACAAGATCGACAAAAGAGTTATGCTGATCTTCATCGAAAGGACGTGAAATTTGATGTAGGAGATCATGTGTTCTTACGTGTTGCTCCATGGAAAGGAGTTACGAGATTTGGAAAGAGAGGAAAGCTCAATCCTCGATTTATCGGTCCATTTTTAATCCTCGATCGAGTAGGAACTGTGGCTTATAGACTCGCTTTACCGCCAAGTATGTCTCATGTTCATAACATTTTTCACATATCCATGTTACGCAAATATGTGGAAGACCCGAACCACATTATTGAGTTAGAACCAGACGAAATAGCGGAGGATTTGACGTATGAAGAAGCTCCTGTTCAAATCTTGGATAAGAAGGAACATATTCTACGCTCCAAGGTTATACCTCAAGTCAAAGTTTTGTGGAGAAACCACGATGTTGAGGAAATGACTTGGGAGTTAGAATCTGAAATGAAATCAAGGTATCCTTACCTCGTCGACATACCAGGTACGTACCTTAATTTCGAGGGCGAAATTTCATAAGAAGGGGAGGTTGTAAGACCCTAACTTTTATAAATAAAGATGAATTTTTTATAAATATCATTTTTGAATATTATGGAGTTAATTTGATATAATGTTATAGTTGTGGGTAATATTTATAAATTTTACAAAGTACGCAAGTTGTTATATAATATTCGATTGGTCGGGGAATATTCGTTTTAACAAGAAATATTCGTACAACGACACAATCATTGGTGGACCCCACAACGAAATTATTGTCGGATTGAGAAAACGACACAAATATTTTATTAAAAATAACGGCGAAAGTTTTACCATTGTTACTGTTGAACTACTCGGTAGTAAAAGTACAGTAATACGTGTGGTTGCATAGTAGCACACGGTATTGATTATTAATGTTCATGTGAGAAGTCACTCAGTTTGATTCAATTATTGTCAGTTAATAATATGAATTATTGAGCGATAATGACATTTTGTTTTATTCGTATTATTAACGTAATAAAACAGAAACATCTTTTTATATAAAACAGAATACTTATTAAAGTTATTCTATAAATAGAATATATTATATTTTATTTAAAAGATTTTTCTTTAAGTATGGACTGTCAGATTAAAGTAATCAATCTGGATCGTTCATGGATTAGTTACTATGCATTCTATTTTTCTATAAATAGCAGCTCATTCCTTCATTATTTCTTACGAATTCACTGAACTCTAGAGAGAGAAACTATAGAGAGAAACTATAGAGAGAAAGAAGAAGAGTATTCTGCTACTTAACTACTTCCTTATTTCAGCTCTTCTTTAAAACGGTAAGGGGTGTTATTCTTTCTTATTCATGAAGAGAACTGTTGTTATTCCATTTCTTATTATTCTGTTGGAATAACCTGTATACGCGGTCTACCCTATACTTGGTCACATTCTTCTATTATTCTGTTGGAACATCCTGTCTGTGTGTTTTACACCGGACCTGGTTCCATTTTTATTATTATTCAGTTGGAACATCTTGTCTGTGTGTTTTACACCGGACCTGGTTCCATTTTTATTATTATTCTGTTGGAATATCCTGTCTGTGTGTTTTACACCGGACCTGGTTCCGTCTTTGTTATTATTATGTTGGAACATCCTGTCTGTGTATTTTACACCGGACCTGGTTCCATTATTTATTATTCTGTCGGAATATCCTGTCTGTGCGTTTACGCTGGACCTGGTTCCATTATTTATTATTCTGTTGGAATAACCTGTCTGTGCGGTCTATCGCATCCATGGTGATTTATTTTGTTATTCCATTCTTTATTGTACTCAGTTGGTTAAGTTTTGACTTCTATACTCTATAAAATTTGTGAAATATCCTTGATAATTGCGTTTCATCCAGTATCTTTTTATGAAAATATTCTTCTAAGCATTCTTGAATTTTACTCCACAAAGCAGTATCATGTTGACAATTTGGACGTTGTTAATTCTTTGATAAATTAATTCTTGAACTTATTTTATTGAATTCTTATATCATTGTCATCATCCTCATGTTTATAAAATGTTAAAAGTCATATGTGGCCTGTAGTGCATAGATGGACATGGTATGATTATGACCAGGGATTATTCGGTATAATCATGACCGTAATGTTACAAATGATGTGGTAAAAGTCATCATTGGCCAGTAGTGCATTGAGGGACAGTTGTTGGCATGATCATGACCATTAATGAATACACAAATATCCTTAGCCGTAGTGCAGGGGTAATTCGATGATGTGGATTATTTTATTAAGCTGAGTCCCAGCGATAACAGTGTTGAAAAATATTTTAAATCATAAAAGATAGTAGAGTTTATTTTCTACTTGACTCTTTTAATGGATTGCTTGTTCCGCTGCAGTTAAACTTGATGTCTATTATATTTTATCAGTTTAACATTATTGAAGGCTAATGATAATTTATTCTGCATTATCTTAGTCATAATATTTCTTACTGGGCTAGTTGAGCTCACCCTTTCTTTCACTGTTCTCTTCAGGAAATGAAAACGTAGCTGGGGCAAGTCGGGGAACGGAGTGATGGTTCGAATGATAGTATTAGTTAGTAGTCCTCACTATTCTATGTAATAGTGTGTTAATAAATGTAATGAGGACTCCTTTTGAGTATGAATACTCTCTAGAAGATAATATTTGTATTCAAACTCGCAGTTTATGTTTTGTCGTATTGTACACGACAGCTATATTAGTAAGTTGTATTTGTATTCACTTTGTATCTGACGACCCAAGATAGGTGATGTATACCTAATTTTGGGGGCGTCACACGTAATACCTTCGTTCGGGTTCGTCGCGTTTTGGACAGTCACGACAAACGTTCTTCCATAAACCGCCAACTTTGTTTTGTCCGTATCCGCCTTTGGTGTCACCGTCTCAGCTGGACTTGATTTCTCTATATGACAAAATCGAGCTATATGACCTTCCTTTCCACAATTATAACATACCTTGGAAGGCTGTGAACAGTTTGGTCTTATATGTCCCTCCTCTCTGCATCTGTAGCATCTAACTGGCGGTCGTTCTCCTCCCCTAGAATTTGTTGCTGGTGCTGGTGTTGCTGCCGACGTCTTCCCGTCATCGTTAAATCTTCTCTTCTTGAAATTTCCACTTAACTCACCTCTCCTATTATCAGGGCTACGATGACCACCCGAGTAGTTTCCGCTTTTGTGCGTATTTTTTCCTCCTCGCTGGTTATCATCGCTCCGATGACTGCTGTCACCGGTATGACCCTGATTCTGGTCCCTCGATTGAACATACTCATTATCTTGCTCTAATAATTGAGCCCTGTTGACAACATCTGAATACAGAGAAAATTTATGAGAGATAAGTTATTGACGAATCTCGGGATTTAGATCTCTCAGAAACATCTGTGTCATTCGTTCCTCATTCTCTACCAAACGAGGTGTAAACCTGGATAACTCTGCAAACTTCGCCTCGTACTGAAACACAGTCATGTTGTTTTGTTCTAGTCTGATAAACTCTACATCCTTCATATGACGAATACTTTCAGGAAAGTACTTATCATTGAACAGCTTTTGAAACGTTTCCCAAGACATGCTGAGTGCAGCAGGCTGGGTACGCTTCACAGATTCTCACCAGTAATCTGCCTCACCACAGAACATAAAGGTGGTGAATGGAACCTTTTGTTCCTCCGTGCAGCCCAAGACATCAAATATCTTGGTAATTTACTTGACCCATGTTTCTGCCTTAATCGGATCCGGCTTTTCCCAGAATTCTGGTGGTCCCAACTCTTTAAACTGTTTGGCTGTGACAAACCGCGCGTTGCTATCATTTCTACCCGTATTTTGTACACGAGTCTCCCTCGTCTGATTTTGCATGAACTGCAAAAAGCTTCTAAACATTCTATCATTCATCGTTTGTTCGGTCGTGTTGTTTACAGGAGGAATATTATCTTCCTGTTGCACGTTCTCCTGGTTAGTGATTGAAGGTTATTCCACAGTCTCATACACTTTATTGTTAACGTTCTCAGCTGTCATTCTTAAAAATTGTCATAAAACGAGGGTTAATTAAATAAATTAACATGTCACATAATATCCCTATATTATGACTGACCAACAAATAAGCTTAGGTAGGACAAACTAGCGAAGGATTTACTCATCTCTCCCCTCCTAGTTCTATTCCCCGATCTCCGCCAGAGACCATATCCCTAAGCTCTGATACCAACTGTGACGCCCCCAAAATAGGTATACATCACCCATTCTGAGTCGCCAAATACATGGTACAGAAATAAATACAACTTCATTACTATAATCGTCGTGCAAAATACGACAACACATAAATTGTGAGTTTAAATATAAATATTGTTTAATAGACAGTATTAAAACTCAAAAAGAGTCCTCATTACAATTATTGATACACTATTTTATAAAAATAGTAAGGACTGCTAAAACAACTTTCTAGAACCATCACTCCATACCTCGGTTAGTTCCTGCTATATTCTCACATCTTGAGAAGAAAAATGGAACAAAAAAAACGGGTGAGCTCAACTAGCCTAGTAAAGAATATTATGACTAAGATAATATACAACAAATTATTATTAGTCTTCAACAGGGAAAATTTTGATAGAATATAATAGACAACAAGTTTTAGATTAACAACTGCAGCGGAAATAATAATTCATTAGAAGAGTTAAGTAGAGAATGAAATCTACTATCATCTATAAATTTAAAAGTCCATCATCAATATTTTATCCCTGTAACATCAATCAATATACATCTTGAATTAAATATTCATCTTTGCACTACGGGCCAAAGATATTCATTTGTATCACCAGTTAGTTATGTTCATCTCAACACCTGTTCATCTTTGCACTACGGGCCAAAGATATTCATCAGGTAATCATTCATCTTTACACTACAGGCCAAAGATATTCATCAAGTATCACCATTAAGGACTGAGGATGATGAAAAATATTTTAGAGAACAAATCATGTACGATAAAAGGACAAAATTTAGAGATTCGTACTTTAGATAATTCAAGTTTAAAAATACTCCATAAAACATAATGGAGAAAAATTCAAGAATGACAATCAAAATATGGATACAATCAAAGATAGTAACCATAATAGACATCTGGGATAAAGAAGAGAAAATTTTATTTTTCGGTGAATAGTGCCGTATTCGTGAATAGTGTCGTATACGTGAATAGTAACTCCGACACAAAAAGTTCTAAATTTGATAAAAAGTTCAAACCAATATTTCGGCATAATGATATTGAAGAAAATAATATCATTTAAGAAGAAAAAATAACATCCCTTACGAATATTAAACGAAAATAATATTCATTACGAATATTAAATGAATATAATATTTCTCCCGAATATTGAACAAAATAAAATTTCTTATGAATATTGAACGGAAATAATATTCATACGAATATGAAAAATAATATCTCTTCGGAATGTGAAATAAATAATACCCCTTACCTCAAAGAAACAGTACTTCGGAATGAAATGTCGGACATGATGCTGAATAAAACTTGTACTGCATAGCAACTCTCAAAGTATCTAAATACTCACAAAATACGCTCGATAATATAGAGAGAGAAAGAGAGAAAGCTTATGTTTCTGGTGTGATTTTCAATTCTAACTCAGCTCCCTATTTATAGAAAAATGTTAGCACGCCGAAGCAGAATTAACCTGCCACTATTGCCACACACCATATTTGAAATTCAATTTGAGCACATTTCTCACCAACCAAAAGTAGGGCCCACCAATTCTAAAATTTTCCACCAAAATGATAAATTTAGAAACTTCAACAATTTCTGAATCAGTCACCTCTTAAAATTCATAACAAATCATGCGTTAATTTTTAAAGGTTCAAAATTTGTGGACATATACTCAACTTATATATGTATAACATATTCAAAAATCACAACGATCCAACGGTCGGATTAAAATTATAACTCACACAATAGAGCTTTAAGAACACTGTTTTAATTTTTAAAACCTCCATTCTGACAAAATACTGGTAAAACCCATCAACACTAATTCCTTCATTTATAACCATATAAATAAATTTATCATTTATATCCGCATCAAATAATTATTTTCTTATCATATAAATTAATAATTAATTATTTACAAATAATATAGCAGAATCACAATTATGACAACCAGGCCGTTCTCAGAAAAGAGGGGACTTTTCAATAAGAATTTCTCTTTACTGGTGCGCAATTAGGTGACCAAACCTCTCCTTAGATTCTAGACATTGCCAATAATGCTATCTAATAATATTATTCAAATAATATGAATTATTGATCTGATAATGAGAAATACTGTGCAGTGACAATTATTAGAACAACAATAATATAAAATATCAACGCAGCAATTATTGAATCAATAAAATAAAATATTGAACAGTAATTACTGTAACAATTATTAAGTAGTGCCTTCTTATATAAGAATCAATAATTCAAAAATACTGTGCAATATCATGTGCTACTGTGCAACCACACGTATTACTGTATTTTTAACCACCGACAAAAAGAATATTCCACGACCAAACGAATATTTCCCGACAACAATGATTATTTTATAACCACTTGCTTATTTTGTAAAATTTACACATTTCACCCATAACCAAAGCATTATATCAAATTATCACCTTATTATTTCAAGATAATAAATAGAGAAATTTAATTTTATTTATAATAAGTTAGGGTCTTACAAAGAGTCACTATTTTTATATTATAATTGTACAGAGATTTGCACTGGTTTTATCAGTATGTTCCTACTAAAATAATACGGAATAAAGAGACTACGAATAAAACTGTTTAAATAATTATTATCAATTTAGCAACCACTACGAATAATTATTATCAATTTAAAACCAGTCCATACTGATAAAACCCACTATGAGGAAGTCTCTTTGTTCTGTATTGATAAAATCAGTGCAAATTTCTATACAATTATAATATAAAAATAATGACTCTTTTTTTGGGAACTCAAAATATTTTAGTATTAAAAATAAATATTTAAAAGGTTATGTCTAAATGCATTTATGATAAATCTTAATATGACTAAAAAAATAAAAAAAGTAGAGACTTTCAACTATGCTATGGAGGAGTAAATTTTTTTATGTTTCTTTTGGGGTTGGCCTTGCCGAGGGAGTGTGTAGCGGCAGGGGTATTAAATATTGAGGAAGGGCAATTATGTAAATGGCCGGTTGATTTGGATTTAATGGATTGCCGCTACGGCCTGTAGCAGCAGGGGGTTCAATTTTTTTAATCTAGGACTTACAATGTATAGATCAATGGCTACAAATTTAGTTGTTGAACAGTGTCCAAGGCAACCGATTGCCACGGATTAATTCCCTATATATATATATATATATATATATATATATATATATATATATATATATATCACATTTAGTATCTAACTATCCCATTCACATATCAAATCAAACCACTTGCTTGTGTATGTATGTCAATGCCCCTACAATTCAATAGCAAAATCTCAGTTATTTAATTCTAGATAACCATCATGCATTTACCATGCATTGCATTGTACTTACAAATATCAAATTGCAATTATAGTCACACCACTATATATATTGCATATAAGTGGAAGCCACAATTTTCTAATTCATGTATACTTAAAATGATATATATATATATATATATGCCAATCTTTTTTATATACATGATCAGTTGATTAAATAAAATAACGTCACAAAAAAATTATTGTAGTACCGAATAATTGATCTAAAAAAGAAAGGGCCGGGGGACTTATAATTGAATTTGTGCTACATATATATCATTGATTGTATTTCAATTTTCTCCACCCTCCAAATTGATACGAATCCATTACTTCCTTTCAAAGGTGTGTGAATCTTGCAGAATTTTGTATAGGCCGTTCAAAATGCACCTAAAATACTCACCATCTACATCTAACAGCCATGTTTGATATTGACAACAAATTAATTCACCAGCCATGTATTTGAGAATCCAAGAAAAGGGACCAATTTCTTTATTTCTTTTCTCTTTTTAGAAGCTTAATCCTTACACTACTGATTCCAATTGATGAAGGTGAACATTTAAGTGTACTACTCCCTCAGTTTCATATTATTTAACTTTTTAAAGTCAACTTCATAGATTTTTAAATTTAAAATTGGTATAAATTTTTTTAATTTTACTCAATACAATAATTAATATTTTAACCTATCAAAAAAGTTTTTTTTTCTCATTACAAGTTTTATTGTTTTATAATTTTTAACGAGTCATCCAAATTTTGAGTTTAAAAATATATCAAATTAACTTTTAAAAGTCAATAATAATTATATAATTTGTAACGGAGGGAGTATTATTTATTCTGATTGAAATCAAATTTGGAAAAGTACCACCTAATGCATTGCAGAGAGACTTACTTGATCTGGGCTGCTGGAATCATTATGCATGAACTTTTATACTATATAAGTCGCATCTTAATTTGAGAATTCCACGATTTTTAATTAAAAAATAGACTTAAAGCTACATGATATTTCAAAAAAAATAAAAATTAATGACCCACTCTTGCACAAACTTTAATTCATTTAATAACAATGATTTTATTTTAATGAAAAACTTTTATCTATTTTTTTAAAGTGTATGTTTTGAAATTGAGACTTTAAAAATATTGTGACCGACTGAGTATAACATGATGTTTTTACCTCTAGATGAATTGAGGGTGTCTCATATTTTATTTTATTTTTTTAAAAAAACCCATATATTTTGAACTTTTTTTTTATCAAGCTGTCTAATCGATTGAAATATATTAAAATTATAAATAGTTACAAACGATGAAAAAATTACAATACAAAATATTAAAATGGTAATCATATCAATTATAATAACAGATAATCAAGAAAAAGGCCAATTGTAGCAACAACTAGTGGACGCTGAATATACTCTTGAAAAAAAGTCACAATCCCAAAGTAATAACAAAATAAGCAGATCTAGGCAGTTTTTCAATACGAGCAAAGGAAGAACCAACCATCGTGATAACGTTATACCCATATCTGAACAATCTATCTTCAACAATTCACATATCGAAAAAAATTTCAGAAAACGAAAAAAAAATTCTCCTGATTGGAGAAAGCAAAATCCAAAGATATGATAATGAAATCCTTTCACAAGTTAACAGAAAAACTAGTCATATCATGGAGAAACTATGTCCCATAAAAGATAAAATAAATTCCACAAAAATAGAAAAAAAAGTCTTTCAATCATATTATTTAAAATTACAAAAATATAATGTACATATTAGATGAAATTGGAGGAAATATGTAATCATGGTCGGAACGGAGGGGAGGGGGGGGGAGGGGGGGACGCGGGGGGTCATATGACCCCCCACCAAAATTCAACATAAACTATATATTAATACATATATTAATATATATATATATATATATATATATATATATATATATATATATATATATACACGGTCCGGATCTTAAGTTCACTTTTTATTCAACTCACCCGAGTTCATCCTCCCTTTAGCGACGGACCCGACGACGGTTCGGTCATACAACCGCCGTCTATACTTGTAGCGACGCTATATGTTGTTCGTCGCTAAAAGTATAGACGACGGTTGTATGACCGAACCGTCGTCGGGTCCGCCGCTAAAGGGGGGTGAGCTCGGGTGAGTTGAATAAGGGGTAAGCTTAAGATCTGGAATATATATATATATATATATATATATATATATATATATGTATGTATGTATATGTATATGTATAATAATAGTAGTTTATAATAGCAGTCCAAAATTTTTTACATGCGCTCCATAAATTAAAAAATAGAATAAATTTTATTTTACAATGAAATTTAAATGAAAGAACTTAAAACACAATCAAATCTAGGTCGGTACTTGAGGTTGAGGAATGGTCACAAAAACCAAGTTCTTTATTTACCAAATTATTTTTTACAAACATTTTATATATTTGAACATCATTAATTTACTTCAGAGACTATCCTCTTTGTTGATTTCTTTCTGGATTAATTTTCTTTGTAATATATAAAAAATTGATATTTTCATATAAAAAATAATATTTCTGCATGAATCCCTCTCACGTATTTTTACATGAAATAAAAAAATAATATTTTTACATAAATTTTGATATAGACCAAAATTTTGAGACGTTTTCAAACTATGCAGAGTCGCAGGATTTAGTTACCTCCTCTCAGTTATACAGCTGAAAGAAGCACTCCAAGCGTCAATAAATAATTTTTTTATTGATATATTTTGACCTCCTTTTAAAAACGTTCTGGTTCCTCCGGTGTATGTAATGAAGGACAACTATATGATAATTGTAATATATATTTTGAACTCTTGAATGGTGGATTTATATTTGATTCCCTCTATTATATTTTTCACACAATTTTCTACATTTCATATTTAGCTATAAAAATAATGCTTTTAAGAATGACATTAGCGACAAAATGTATCAGTAAATCTAATTATCTTGTCTCTACATATCATGTATCAGAGAAAATCGGATGAAAAATATAATGGATAGGCTCCATATATATATATATATATATATATATATATATATATATATATATATATATATATATATATATATGGTCCAGATCTTAAGCTCACCCCTTATTCAACTCACCCGAGCTCACCCCCCTTTAGCGACAGACCCGACGACGGTTCGATCATACAACCGTCGTCTATATTTTTAGCGACGCTATATGTTGTCCGTCGCTAAAAGTATAGACGACGGTTGTACGACCGAACCGTCGCCGGGTCCGTCGCTAAAGGGGGGTGAACTTGGGTGAGTTGGATAAGGGGTGAACTTAAGATCCGGACTATATATATATATATATATATATATATATATATATATATATATATATATATATATATATATATATATCAAATTTAAGTCATTTATTATACATGCATCGATTACATTATTAGATTATGTTTATTTGTAAGAATTACACTTGAGATTGAATTATTAATTCAAGTCTTATGTTTGTTTTTAAAAATAGACTTGAGTCTATTAGTCCAGAGATAATAAAATGACTTGAAATGAGATTATTTAATATCATGTCCAACTAAGGCTATGTTTATTTACAAGGATTATACTTAGGATAATACTATTAATCTCAAGTGTCTTGTTTGTTTTTAAATTTAGACTTGAGACTATTAGTCTCGGGATTATAAAATGACTTAACAGTCTTGACATTATAATTATAATCTCGAAATTATAATCCTAGAATTAATAGTCTTGAGATTATAATTTCATGGATTGTAATATTATACTTCTTGCAAACAAACATAGCCTAAGTATTATAATTTCTACCATTTATGACTAAAAATTTGTTAACAAAATTAACTTTTAACTTTGTTTAAAAAGACCGATGTATCTTGTCCTATCTATCTATACTTAAACTAATGAAAATATGATATCTTTGCTATTAGTGCATGGTAAGTGTATAATAGTTCAAATGGTAAGTTTTTATCCAATCATTTACATAATTCTGGACAAAATAATCATAACATGAGATTATTTTTAAATTATCTTATGAATAATCTCATGAAAAATAAATAAGTGACTAAGACTATTTTATTTTAAGATTAATAGTCTTGAGATTATAATTCATGAGAATATATGTTGGGAAACTCCTCGAATCCTATTCAGATATGAAGTTAAATTATTTGGAGATTCAAGTCGAGGAAGGAATTGTTGGGATACTTCTCGAATCCTATTCAAAAAAGAATTTGCTAATAATATGAAAAGGAAAAACTCAAATTTTTTATAGGAGTATTATTTTAGAAAGAAATCAATTTGTAGTATGAATTTTATTTTAGAAGTGTCCTATTTTGAATAGGAAGATGAGATATGTGGGTACTCTATAAATAGAGTATTATGTTGAGTTGTTGAAGTGTAGCACAATCAAAAATCATGTAGCATTCTAAGAGTTTAGAGAGGGTGTGAGTGGGTTTTGTGTTTGTGTGATGGAGAGGGTTTTTGCAGCTTTTATATTCCGTGTAAAAATGTTGTATTGTGGGTGGGAGGATTTTGCAACTTTTAGCCCATGCAAAAAGTTGTGTCGTACCTTAAGTTTTAGGGCATAAAACTTGTGATGATTATTATAAGCTCATTATTTTAATATAGTGGATATTCAGTATTTGGCCTGTGATTTTTTCCTTTAAGAATTTTCCACATTAAATCTTGTGTTATCTTATCTCTTTTTATTTTATTGTGTGGTTTACGTTGACTTAATTCCCAACAATATAGTCACGAAATTTTAATCTTTACAAACAAACATAATCTTAGTGCCTTAGTGATAGTGGCAAACCTAATTAATTATATAGTCCTCTAATTAATTTTATGTATTAATAATTAATGGAGAATATATTAGTATCGAAAACAAAATATATATGTGTTCATACAGGTATCAGATTTTTATTTTATATTTTCCTTTGAAGCACGATTGGAGGGATAAAGAGGCATATCCATTAACGATCGAACTCAAAGGTAGATCTACATTCGCAGGATTCTATTCCTGGAATACGAGCATATATGTAATATTTTTCTCGTGGGGTAAGCCTATCGCGACATAAATTACTCTTTTTGTATCCTATAATCTAAGAATATCTTAATTTGTTTATAAAAATTATTAAAATAATTTGGATTAAATCTAAAGTACGAGTCAACTCACAACATACTAAGGTATGACATATATAAATAATTATTGATATGGAGTGAATCACGTAATCATTTTATTAAATATCATTTAAAATTTAAAATTTGTTATAAAACTTTAGCAAAAGTATATAAAGATACTCTTATAATTACTGCATAAATTTAGAGAGAATAAGCAAGAGAAAAGAGAGAAATTCTTCAGAGAGAATTCTTATTTTTTTCATTCAGTAGCACTCCTTTATATAGGTAAGGATGGAGTCAAGGGGAAGGAAAAGTAGAGGAGAAGGAAGAGTACTTAGGTTCCTTCCTCAGGACTCAGGAGGGAATCTTGTGTATAACACTTCCCCTGATTCCCTACGATAGAAGATTATGTCTCATTAAAAATCTTGTTAAGAAAACCCAGTGGGAAAAACTTAACGAAGGGAAAAAGAGTACATATCTTTTACATAAATATCATTTAATCGACTGTCTCGTTAAAACCTTGTCAGGAAAAATCCATTGGGATAAAAACCGTGACTAAGGAAAAAGAGTATAGTCTTCCCCTCAAAAGGAATTCATTACTCCTTGATGAAATGTTGTCATAAGTCTTTCAGTCGACACATTCCGATCCTTTTCTGAAGTTTTTCAAACATTGCATTTGGTAGCGACTTTGTGAATAAGTCGGCTAGATTATCACATGATCGAATTTGATGCACATCTATATCACCCTTCTTTTGTAGCTCATGTGTGAAGAAGAATTTAGGTGAAATGTGCTTTGTTCTATCTCCCTTGATGTATCCTCCTCTAAGTTGAGCAATGCATGCAGCGTTATCCTCATACAGAATTGTAGGAATGTCTTTGATTGATGGTAATCCGCATGATATTTGATTATGCTGAATAATTGATCTCAACCAAATACATTCTTTGCTTGTTTTATGTATAGCGAGAATCTCTGAGTGATTTGAAGATGTAGCTGTCATGGTTTGCATTGTGGATTTTCAGGAGATAGTCGTGTCACAATATGTAAATACATAACCTGTTTGTGATCTTCCATTGTGTGGATCTGATAAATATCCTACATCGGCATATCCAACCAATTGCGACGTTGAATTTCTTAGATAAAATAACCCAAGATCTATACTTCCAAAAAGGTATCTCAAAATGTGTTTGATCCCATCCCAATGTCTCTTAGTAGGAGAAGAACTGTATCTTGCTAACAAGTTGACAGCAAAAATAATATCAGGTCGTGTACAGTTTGCAAGATACATAAGGGCACCTATTGCACTTAGGTATGGAACTTCAGGTCTAAGAACTTCTTCCCCAATTTCTAGAGGTCGAAATGGATCTTTATCAACTTCTAAAGATCGAACAACCATCGGGGTAGTCAAAGGATGTGCTTTATCCATATGAAAACGACTGAGAATCTTTTCAGCATATGTGGATTGATGAACAAAAATTCCAGATGCTAAATACTCCACTTGTATTCCCAAACAGAATTTTGTCTTTCCAAGATCTTTCATTTCAAATTCATCTTTTAAATAAGTAGCAGTTCTTGTGAGTTCTTCAGGAGTACCTACAAGATTCAAATCATCCACATATACAGCAATGATGGAAAATCCACTTTGTGATTTCTTAATAAAAACACATGAACATACTTGATCATTTATATATCCATCTTTTATTAAATAACCACTAAGTCGATTATACCACATACGACCAGACTGTTTCAACCCATACAACGAGCGTTGTAACTTGATTGAATATATGTGACGGGACTTTTGTAATTCAGCCATTTTCAATCCTTCAGGGATTCTCATGTAAATCTCACTGTCAAGTGAGCCATATAAGTATGATGTTACAACATCCATCAGACGTGTTTCCAAACCTTCCATGGTTGCCATACTTATTAGAAAGTGAAAAGTGACTCCATCCATTACTGGAGAGTATGTATCCTGATAATCAATACCAGGTTTTTGTGAAAACCCTTGAGCTACAAGTCGGGCTTTGTATCTCATAATTTTATTTTTCTCATTTCGCTTTCGTACAAATACCCATTTTTTTCCAACGGGAATTACACCCAGTGGTGTTTGGACTACTGGTCCAAATACTTCTCTTTTCAATAGAGATTGTAGCTCAGTTTGAATAGCATCTTTCCATTTTGGCCATTCTTTTCTTTTCTGACATTTTTCCTCATTTTGTGGTTAAGGATCCGTGTCAGGAATCAAAGTAATATCTGATGCTATAGAGAAAGCAAATATGTCATCAATCATGACTTTGCTTCGATCCCATATTTTTTCATCATATACATAATTTATTGAAATCTCTTGGTGTTCATCTCTTATCCCTTCACTGAGATTTTGAACATCTTCTGGGGCTATTCCCACTCTTGGAATATGTGCTGTTTCTGGAGTGATTTGTACCTCTTCTGGGGCTATTTCCACTCTTGGAATAAGTGCTACTTCTGGAGCGGGTATTCCTTCTAGGATTCCCTTATTTGCTTTTGATTTTCGTGGTACAGTGTCTTTTGCACCAACCGGTCTTCCACACTTCTGGCGTGGTTTAGATTCTTCTATTACCTTATTCGTTAATTCTTCAGGAATTGATTTTTCAATAGGTATTTCTATCCTTGCTGGAGTATTCACTGCAGGTGTATGTGATTTTATCACTTTTCTAGCATCATTAAATGCATCTGGCATTTGATTTGCAATATTTTTGTAAATGAATAATTCTTTGAACTTCAATTTCACATTGTCCTGTACGAGGATCAAGTGAATTTAAATCTGATGCATTCCATGATATTTCAGAGGGTTTTTTATTTAAAACTTTCCCTCCTCCTAATGGTGGAAATACAGATTCATCAAAATGACAGTCTACATAACGTGCAGTAAAAACATCTCCAGTTAAAGGTTCAAGATATCTGATAATAGAAGGGGAATCAAAACCAACATAAATATCTATTCTTTGTTGGCTCCCATTTTAGTTCTTTGCGGAGGTGCAATTGGAACATATACTGCACTTCTAAAAACTCGAAAGTGTGATATGTTGGGTATCTGTCCAAGAACTAACTGTAGAGGAGAAAATTTATGAAGAACCGTTGGTCTTACTCGAATGATGGCTGCAGCATAAAGAATTGCATGACCCCAAACTGAGGTAGGTAAGCTAGCCCTTAACATTAATGGTCGTGCAATTAGTTGAAGTCTTTTTATTAAAGATTCAGCTAAGCCATTTTGTGTATGAATATGAGGAACGGAATGCTCAATGGAAATTTCAATAATCATACAAAAATCATTAAAAGTCATTGATGAAAATTCAGCTGCGTTATCAAGTCGAATTGACTTGATTGGATGATCCGAGAACTGAGCCCGTAACTTGATTATTTGAGCAAGAAGTTTTGAGAAGGCAAAATTTCGAGAAGAGAGAAGACAAACATGAGACCATCTAGTTGAAGTATCTATTAAAACCATGAAATATCGAAATGGGCCAGACAATGGTTGAATAGGTCCACAAATATCTCCTTGAATTCTCTCTAGGAATTTTAGGGCTTCTATATAAATTTTTACCGGTGATGGCCGAACAATTAATTTTCCTCGAGAACACGCAGCACAAAGAAATTCACTACTAGGAAAAACCTTCTTATCTTTGAGAGGATGACTAGTAGAATTTTTAATAATACGACGCATCATAGAAGTACCTGGATGACCGAGTCTTTCATACCAAAGCATAAAGGATTTGGGATCTATGACTTTTAGAATCATAACATTATGAGACTCAATTGCTCTAATTTTCATAGTAAATAATCCAGAAGAAATTGAATGAAGTTTTTCTAGGATATTCTTTTTTCCATAAATAGTAGAAGTGATGAGAAGATATTCATTATCATTCTCATTGGTTGTTTTAATGTGAAAACCATTTAGTCGAATATCTTTAAAACTAAGTAAATTTCTTCTTGATTTACTAGAATATAGAGCATTTTTGATAAAAACTTGTGTCTCATTTGGTAGCAAGAAACTAGCTTTTCCAAATCCCTCGACTAAATTTGATGTGCCAAAGATAGTTCCTACATTTCTCTTAGCTTTGATCAGCTTAGCTTTGATTAGTTGTGAAAAATATTTTTCACTTCGAAGGATTGTATGAGTTGTTGCACTGTCTGCTAAACATATATCCTCCATATCCATTAAAAATAGTCTTTTCCTCATTGTTGGCCATTGGTGGATCATCATCAATATTCAATTGATGATTAACAAAGTTTATTTCTGCCTCCATTACTTTGTTCTTTTGAGACTCCTGAAATAAATTAGCCAGATGCCTCGGCGTACGACAGGTACGCGACCAATGCCCTTTCATCCCACACCTAAAATAAACATCTGGTTTGTTCTTTATCGGTGCTGCGTTTTCTTTATTTTTACCCGACCCAGACACTTGCTACTTCTGGTGGCCTGAATTGTCGCGGTTCTGGAATTTGTTGTTATGATAGCCTCGTTTATTCTTTCGTCCCCAAGGCTTCTTATTATATGACCATCTTTTGTCACGTTTATTCTGCTGGAATGACATGCTGTTAATATCTGGCAATGGGGTAGCACCCGTTGGCCGTACTTGATGGTTTTTTAACAACAATTCATTATTCTTTTCTGCAACAAGGAGGATCGACAATAAGTCACTGAATTTTGTGAACTTACTCTGTCTATATTGTTGTGACAGAATCATGTTGGTGGGATGAAAAGTTGAGAGCGTTTTCTCTAACATTCGGATTTCAGAAACTGGATCTCCGCACAAAGCCAAAGTAGAGGTTATTCTATAAACATTGGAACTATATTCCGTAATTGATTTGTAATCTTGTAGCCTTAAATTAAGCCACTCAAATTTGGCATTAGGGAGAACAACCAATTTTTGGTGGTCAAATCTTTCCTTCAGTTGTGTCTATAAAGACAAAGGATCCTTGACTGTTAAATACTCAGTCTTTAATCCTTCATCAATATGGTGACGAAGAAAAATTATGGCTTTTGCATTTTGTGCCGAAGTAGCTGTATTTCCTGATTCAATGGTCTTGTCTAATTCATTTGCACTAAGGTGCAATTCTGCATCAAGTGCCCAATCCAAATAGTTATCTCCAGAGATTTTCAAAATAGAAAAATCTATTTTTGCCAAGTTTGCCATCTATACTGGGTTAAAACACAATTTTATTATTTATTAAAACAATAAATAATTGCATGTATGATGTAGAAAAAATAAACTAAGTCACGACCTCTAGTGGTGATAAAATGCAAATATAAATATTCTTATATTTATGTTATTAGTATAATGCAAATGGATCTTCACCCGACATGCGGTAGTTCGTATAGACAGATTATTCCAACAGAATAATAAAGAATGGAACCAGGTCATGCGTAAACGCACAGACAGGATATTCCGACAGAATAATAAATAACGGAATCAGGTCAGGCGAAATTTGCACCGACAGGATGTTCCAACAGAATAATAAAGAATGGAATAACAGAAGAATTTCACCATGTATAGGGTAGTCCGCGTATACAGGTTATTCCAACAATTTAATAAGAAATGAATACAAAGAATTATTCACCAGGTATATGATATTTCACATATACATGTTATTCCCATAATTTAATAAGCGGTAAAAAGGTTCCCATCAAGTTTTGTAAGATCAACAATGATAGATGATACCATTATAAATAACAGAATTTAATGGCAATAATAAGAATAAAATTATATTATTAGTGGTATAGCCAAAACGATAATATAATAATAAATTGCAAGAATTTAATTTTACCGTCTCAGTTGGTTAGAGCTTCGTGCTGATAACGTGTTATAAAATTTTAGCAAAAGTATATAAAGATACTCTTATAATTGCTGCATAAATTTAGAGAGAATAAGCAAGAGAAAAGAGAGAAATTCTTCAGAGAGAATTCTTATTTTTTTCATTCAGTAGCACTCCTTTATATAGGTAACGATGGAGTCAAGGGGAAGGAAAAGTAGAGGAGAAGGAAGAGTACTTAGGTTCCTTCCTCAGACTCAGACGAGAATCTTGGGTATAACAAAATTCTAACATTATACATAATAATATGAAATGAATCCCATTTAATTTAATTTATTTATGAATAAATGTTTTACAATGATTGGGCATCTCATTCTTTTTTTAGGTCATACTGACAATTAGGTGACCTCAATTACCTAAAATATATAATTTGGATAATATTCTTGACGTATCTATTTTACTTAATGAAATATATATATGACAATCTTATTGTCATAATCACATTACGAGTTAGTAGTTACTACCTCCCTCCCCGTCACAAAAGATTTTAATCTTGACTTTGTTAAACTAATTTGTGAAATTCAAAATTTAAAAATAAAATAATTAAATTTATTAAGTTCTAGTCGGTAGCCATAATTAATATTGTAAACTATTTAAAACGTAATATTAATTATAAAATTTATTATTTTTAAAATATAATTATAATATTAAAATCTTACAAATTGACTTTTCATAATCAACTCAAAAATATATATGAAAATCTCATCACTGACTATTTGGTAGGGTGGGAAATAAATACTTACTATCACATTTTGATAAAATCTTAATGCGAAAATTTATTCCCACCGTCGGTCCTCGGTAGTATAAATTGCCAAGCAAGCACACCAAGTCCACCATCACCCTTATAGTTTCTAACGCGTCTGACCTTTTCCTTTCCTTTCTCATGCATTACAATTGAAACTCCTCACCGGCCACTACGAAATCTCTCTTAACCTTCCTTTCCTTTTACTTTGTGTAGCTATTAGCTAGCCATGGTGGTGTTATCGCAGCCAGTGGAACATGACAATTTCTCTCTCATCAAAACATGCAAACCAATTATTACCGGCCATTTCACAGGAATTCCAGTTGTTGATTTGTTGAGGCCTGATGCAAAGGCTCTTATAGTGGAGGCCTGTCAGGAGTTTGGGTTCTTTAAGGTCATAAATCATGGGGTTCCAATGGAAATCATTACCAAATTAGAAGAGGAAAGTCTCAAGTTCTTTAACTTGCCACAATCGGAGAAAGACAAGGCTGGCCCCCCTGACCCTTTCGGCTATGGGAACAAGAAAATTGGCCCAAATGGTGATGTGGGTTGGGTTGAATACCTCCTCTTTAGCACCAACTCTGATCTCATTTCCCAAAAGTCTCTTTCCATTCTCCCAATGAATCCACAACTTTTCTGGTAATATATACTCCATATAATTCCACAGTTTTCTTCATCTCTATATATCTCGATCGATCATAAATTATATATTGTATCTATGAAATTTATCACTCAAAGTGAGGAGTTTGTCCAGGCTGCGGGTGACAGTAACATATATATATGGTTGATTGCTATACTGATTTAATAAGGCTTGTCAGGGTCATATCATGACCCCACTAGCCAAAGCATATCTTGGCATGGCATGTATAACACGTGGTTGATCGCTAAGCTAGGGAATCATGAACCGACTAACCAAAACCTATATAACAGAGCGGCCACTTATAATAATTTAAGAAAAGAATTGGAGTATGTGCAGTGTCATCAAATGCAATTTTTGTGATTTTGAATTTTGATTTTTTGGAATGACAGGTCTCTGGTGAATGATTATGTATCAGCTGTGAAAAATATGGCTTGTGAAGTGCTTGAAATGATGGCCGATGAATTGAAGATTGAGCCAAGGAATGTGTTAAGTAGCCTATTGAGGGATGAAAAAAGTGACTCATATTTTAGGCTAAACCATTATCCACCATGCCCACTGGACCTTCAAGCATTGAGTGGTAGAAATTTAATTGGATTTGGAGAGCATACAGACCCCCAGGTGATATCTGTGGTGAGATCCAACACGTCTGGCCTGCAAATTGCTCTGAAAGATGGGACTTGGGTTTCAGTCCCACCTGATCCGTACTCCTTTTTCATCAATGTTGATGATTCCTTGCAGGTAGACTAGTTATTCAACCCCCACTTTCATAAATATTACAATTTAATTCCCTCAATTCTCAAAAGTTGTCAAAATATTTTAAGATTTATTTTTTCTTTACAAGTTAGTTATTCTACTAGTTATTTCAAGATTTCAAAAGTATTGCCACAAGTAATATATCTCATCAGGGAGTTTGGTTTATATATAGCGTGACAAGTCTTTAAAAGATGTAAGTATTAGTTACAATTCTGACCACGGCATCAATTTTGACTTTCTAAAAGAACTATGCAAGCAAATATGCAACTATATATCTCACCTGCCTATATCTTAATTAATATTTCCATGCATGCCTTAATTAGTGTATATATATATATATATATATATATATGTTATACTCGGATCCTTTCTTTTTTATTAATGGGCCGGGGCCGGGGCCGGGGCCGGGGCCGGGCCCTCTCCTTTTCAGTTTTTTCAACTCTATTTCTCTTCCATGGGTTCTAATAAAGATCAACATGTGGGTTAATTGTTGCAGGTAATGACTAATGGGAGATTTAGGAGTGTAAAGCATAGGGTAATAGCTGACAGTTTGGATGAAAGGATGTCGATGGTATACTTTGGTGGGCTACCATTGAGTCAAAAGATAGCACCTTTATCTTCACTAATGGAAGAAGGAGAAGAAAGTTTGTACAAGGAGTTCACATGGTGTGAATACAAGACCTCTGCTTACAAGACAAAGTTGGGTGATAATAGGCTAAGGCTATTTGAGAAATCTAATGTGGTGGTCAAAGTCAAACAACCCACCATTTCTATTTAGGGAATTAATATCTTGCTAGCTAGCTAGGGTTTCTTTTATTAATCAAATTGTCAAAATAGGTTTTGGAAAAGAGCTGACTAGATCAACTTAATTTCTTTGTCATGCTTTTAATTGTAACAGCAGCCTTAGCTTCTATTTCGTGTACTTCTAATGCAATGTTATCATCATCATATATTATACCATCATTTCTATACTTGTCCCAAAACTATGTGCTTTTGTCACATGCCCCCCCCCCTCCCCCACCCCCCCCCCCCCCCCCGCCCTCCTTTAATTAATGTGGATAACTTCAACGACTAAGGTTTCAACTTGTTGCGTTTGGCATTAAAATGAGCATGCGTATTTTCAACTAGCTTGTCTATGAATACAACCCCCTTCTCTAGCTTGTCAAAAATAAACTTTTTCAACTTGACTCCTTTGACATTAAAGTGAGCATGCATGCGTATTTTGTTGGTACGCCGCAACTAAAAATTAATGTCTATTGTTGTTAGTTCACAACAAGGATTGATGAACATTATAGTAATATGTTTGTGTTTATTGTCTTAATTAATTCGGCACTAATAGGTTTCAATCAAATTTCAAAATGATAAATGATATTTTCTCTTCGGGTGAGAAAATATCGCAAAGTTTTATAACAAATTATTTTTTTATTTTACTCTTCTGTTAACTGAAAATTTAAATACATAAAAGTAAACTACTCTCTCCTAAGCTTATGGGCCACAACTACTAGAATTAAGAACTCCACAAGGACTCCACTACTACCATATGAGCCACAACTACTAGAATTAAGGACTCCACTACTACCACTTATTCACAAAGTAAGATAATAGCTAATAAAAAGACCAAGTCTTTTGACTGATTTTTGCTACTTCTCAATACCGACCTCTTTCAGTGGAACCTTGTCCAGTCCTCGACACTTGTGTTCCGGAGTTAATTTGTCGTTGTAGTTAAAGCAGAGGCCTTGAGCTCATTTTTTTTTATATTTCATCATAGGTAAGGCGCTTTATAGCCACAACTGGTTTGGCCCTTGTTGAGGAAGCAATGTCAAGTTTGCGGTGATTAAATTGTAAAGATCTTGTGTCTATCCCTTGACGAGTTAGTTGATCATCTCGCATTCGTGCCAGGCTTATTGCTTCCTTCAATGACTTAGGTTTGAACATTCAAATATCTTCCACAATCTCCGGTTTGAGACCACCCATAAACGTTCCTACTAATGCCTTTTGGGTCCATCCTTGCACCCAATTCCCGAGCTTTTCAAATTCCTTTTGGTAGTCGCGCAACGAACCCACTTGTTTCACCCTTGATAAAGTTTCATCAAAGTCTTCGCACTCTGTCAGTCTGAATTGAGCCAATAGTTCTTTTAAAAATTCTGCCTCGTCCTTCTTCCTTGTAGAATTGGCATAACCATTGCCACCATTGATTCGCTTCCCCCTCCAGATGGAATGATGCCAGCGACACCTTTTGGCCTGTCGTAGTGCCTTGGTATTCAAAAAATTATTCCACTCTGTTGAACCATTCTGTTGGGTCGTCGCCAAAATACCTCGGGAATTCCAACTTAGCCAATTTGGGCAAAAAAACTTGTCGACTTCCGTTTGGTTGATCTCGATTGGTGTCACTCATGTTTTTGGAACGACAATGACAATCATTAATTAGTGCTGGTATTTGATCCTTTTCGGTTGGACATCAAAGCTTCTAATAATTTGTGAATGGTTTCTTCCATTCGTTGCAACTTGTCAGTGAGACCAAGTTCCATCCGACTCATGTCATCTTAAAGACCTCCTAACCCAGCTTCCAGTTGTTCAATCCGTTCCTTGTTGGTTGACATTGAAGTTCTAGCTTTGATACCAATGATAGGTCCCAATCAAAGTTTCAAAATGATAAATGATGTTTTTTTTTCGAGTGAGAAAGTACTGCAAGATTTTATAACAAATGATTTCTTATTTTCCTCTTTTGCTAACTGAAGATTTAAATACATAAAAATAAATTACTCTCTCCTAAGCTTAAGGGCCACAACTACTAAAATTATGAACTACACTACTACCACATGAGCCACAACTACTAGAATTAAAGATTTCACAATTATCACTTATTCACAAAATAAGACAATAGCTAACAAAAAGATCAAGTCTTCTAATCGACTTTTGCTACTTATCAATCAAAGTAAATAATAATATATAATATAATAGTTGATTACATTATTCTTTTTATTCGTTATAAAATATAAGGAGAGAACTAGGCTTATGTGAGAGGAAAAAATCATAAATTAAATTAAAGGCCACTAACTTTATACTAATTAAAAGGTCAAAAGTATAATAATATCCAAAAGTTATGGCCATATGGCCACCTTATGCGGAAATTGAAATGGTAGAGCTAGGATAGGAATTAAGAATGAAAATGTGAAAAGTTGTGAAGTAACAGAATTGGCAAAATTATGTTTTTCACCACTATATTTGGCTAGTTTTATTTAATACACTATTGAACTTTTAATTTTTTGAATCACCACTATATAGGGTCATTCCGTTAAAAAAAGTTGACAGACATTAAAATATTGCTTATGTGACACAGACGTGTCAAAAAAAATAAAAAAATATTGCTTATGTGGCAAAAAAAATCAAAAACAGATTTTAAAAATAAAAAAATTAACATTTTAAAGTTTTAAAAATAACAAAAACATAATAAAATAAAACAAAAAATACAAAAACAGATTTTTTTTAAAAAACAGATTTTTAAAAAAAATAGATTTTTTTTAAAAACAATTTTTTTTTTAAAAAACAGATTTTTAAAAAAATAGAATTTTTTAAAAAACAGATTTTTTTTTTAAAACAGAATTCTATAAAAAATATAATTTTTTTAAAAACAGATTTTTTAGTTTTTTTTAAAAAAAAATAGGATTTTTTTAAAAAAATCTGTTTTTTAAAAAATTCTACTTTTTAAAAAAGGTCCTTTTTTTAAAAATTCTGTTTTTAAAAAAAATCTATTTTTTTAAAAAATCTCTTTTTTAAAAAAAATCTGTTTTTAAAAAAATTATATTTTTTTATAGAATTATGTTTTTTTAAAAAATCTGTTTTTTTTAAAAAATCTGTTTTTAAAAAAATTATGTTTTTTTATAGAATTCTGTTTTAAAAAAAAATATATTTTAAAAAAAATCTGTTTTTTTTTAAAAAATCTATTTTTGTATTTTTTGTTTTATTTTATTATGTTTTTGTTATTTTTAAAACTTTAAAATGTTAATTTTTTATTTTTAAAATCTGTTTTTGATTTTTTTTGTCACATAAGCAATATTTTTTTATTTTTTTGCCACGTCAGCGCCACATAAGCAATATTTTAACGTTTGTCAACTTTTTTTAACGGAATGACCCAATTTTAAAATTTTAATTAGTTTAATGGGGTAATTCAAAAAATAAAAAGATCAATGATGTATTAAGTAAAATTTGTCAAATATAGTGATGAAAAACATAATTTTGCCTAAGAGAATTATATACACAAACAATTAGGAAATAAAATAAAATGGAAGAATATTATATTTGCTTTTGCTTTAATTCCATGTTAACCAATCAAGGAAAAATCTTTAATTACTTAATTACCTACTCTTCCATTAATTTTCAAAGTAAACGTTACGGATCGATCTTCATCATATTATAGTTGGTAGATGAACGCTTCATGAAAAATACTGCTAGTATATATATTACATTTGACTTATCACCGCGTCAAAAATGCCACCGCGTTCTTCCAAAACGACGTCGTTTTAATAAAAGAATGTTATTTAAGGAGGAATGCTATTTAAGGAGAATACTCTTGATCCTTACCGTATATATATATATATATATATATATATATATATATATATATATATATATATATATATATATAGGGATATGATCCATAGCAAGTATTTGCTATGAATATAAATTGGACAAATAGTATCATATCTGTTCATTCCATAAATGAAGGGTACAGATTAAAATTTAACTAGTTCCGTACGCCAATTCGTCTGGCGTATGTTGAAAATTTTTAAGTCCCGTACGCTACTCCAAGTAGCGGACTATAAAAAAAATATTGGATGTATTTGCCTGCATAAGTCAATAAGCGTACGCTACTCAACTATCAACAAACAAGAAAAGCCAAAAATATGCAATCCATATCACAAGGAAACCCATTCTCCCTCGCCAAGACTTCCACCTTGGAACAACCCACCAGATCCCTCCTCCGATCCGACCCACCAGAATCATCAACTCCTGGGAGCTCATGGCCGGACTCCTCGACCCCACCACCGCCAATGACACTTCCTCCCGCTTCTCTCCCTCCAAACGCTTCTCCATCATCGACGTCGGAAACTCAAACCCCAACCTCCTCATTCCACTCCCCAAGTCAACTCTTAAGCCTCCGTCCGGAAAGTTTTCCTTGGATGGGTTTGAGAAGCTATGCCCGCCCAACGGGGACAACCAGGTGGTGATCTATACGACGATGTTGAGAGGAGTGCGGAAGACTTTTGAAGCCTGCAATGCGGCCAGGGCGGCGTTCCAAGGGTTTGGGGTATCCATCTGCGAGAGGGGCATCTCCATGAATAGAGGGTTCAAAGAGGAGCTGAGGGAGCTAATGAAGGGAAAAGAGGATTCGGTACCGCCGAGGGTGTTTGTCAAGGAGAGGTATATAGGTGGAGCTGAAGAGGTTATGGGGATTGTAGAAGAGGGTATTTTGGAGATTTGGTCCATGGATTGCCTAAAAATTGCCTTTTTTATTTTCCCATAGTCCGCTACTTAGAGTAGCGTAAAGTATATAAAAATTTTCAACGTACGCTAGTCGAATTGGCGTACGGCACTAGTTAATTTTTAATCTGCATCCTTGATTTATGGAATTAACAGATATGATGCTATTTGTCCAATTTATATCCATAGCAAATACTTACTATTGATCATATCCCATATATATATATATATGAAATTAAAGTCCCTTAAGTGATGCATATTTGGTGCTTTAAATTGTAAAATAGTACTGTTATATTGACTGTCAATATATCTCGTGGTGACAGTCCATGTATGTCACACTAAGATGATACATTTATTTAATTATTACTTTAAGGCAACTATGTTATGTAGACTGAACAACACAAAAAATATTGTATGGAAAATATATGGTTGTGTCAACAGTTCAAAATGCAATAATTTTATTGATAAAATGTCAAAAAAATTGTTAATAAAATTGATAAGTGATAAATATTTTGTTAACAAAAATACTCAAAATTAATTGTCGCATTAATTATACCATTAATTGTTAATTACGTACACGCGCGGGATATATATATTTATAACTGACTATTCATAATAATTATAATTAATTAAATTTTAATTAGACAACTACGTACAGCTAACTAAATGTTGTTACAATTACAACCAATTAGTAAAGTATTCAACAACAAAATGATGATGGTCTGGGTCTCAATATATAGATAGAGTCTAGAAGATTCTCATGACAGTGGAGAAGGTCAGAAATAAGAGGAAATCAGGGTGATAAGAGTTTGTATTGACCATCCAACTTCAGCTAACTGCTGTCTCGTCTCAGTCTCAGTATATGGCCTGCAGTTCGTTTAATTCCTCACATAATTGTATAGAATCAACAGTATTAGTTCATACAATACAATGACATCGAAAGGTAAGTTATTGACTGGTCTAATTACTAGTTGAACAAGTAATAAGTGGTCCAAAGGGACACTTTGATCTTCCTAGTTAGTTCTTGTCAATTAGTACTGTGCAAACTATATATATATATATATATATATATATATATATATATATATATATATATATATATATAATTCAAGCATACAAATTGATTTAGAAGTCCATATATAATTCTATGTTTAAAATATATACATACATGACATGAGCACTATATATAGACTCGTATATTTTATTTGCCCTCCCTCCCTTCAAATTAATTAATTTTTTATAATTAAATTGACCATATTTATAATTAAAATTATTCTTAAATATTTTATTAGATATAAATGCAAAATTATTTTCCTAAGAAAGTACATCAAATACATATATTATTAAAGTCAACTTATTTGATTTTAAAATTTGTAATACATTTATTTAATTATCACTATTAAATTTGGTAAATTTGATCACAAAAAATCATTTAGGACAAGTAAAGTCGGAGAGAGTATTATTTTTGTTGACTTTATTTATAAATATTAATGTTTATAACATACATTAATTTAATGATTGTTTTCTTGAATTTTAAAGTTAAGTGACTAAGTTTTTAATTATTGAAGATAATTAAACCTAGATATTTTCTATTTTAATATTCATTAAAAAAATAAA
This sequence comes from Panax notoginseng, assembly GCA_016801055.1. Lineage (NCBI taxonomy): Eukaryota > Viridiplantae > Streptophyta > Magnoliopsida > Apiales > Araliaceae > Panax > Panax notoginseng. Next base: position 233,405,975 of record CM029014.1, read on the forward strand.
CAAAAACAACAAAAACTCGTTTGTTTTTATTTTTAAAACGAAGGTTGTAGTACTACACGTATAGCTCTTTGATTGCTTTAATTAACAACGTATAAGCAACAAATGTGTTGACTAACAAAACATGAAAAGTCGTGACACCAACTTAAATTACTTAATAGACTCACAAGAACAAACCCTCATTATATATAGTTTTGAATAATTAATACACAACTAAAGTACTTACATGCATAAAGTGACATCAAATTATATTATAAACTCAACAACAAGTCTTTTAAATTGCATTCTTTTATTATATAATTGGGCAAAAAATCAAATGAAGGAAAAAAAATATGCCGAGTCAGTTGTCAAGGATGACGTGGCACACGTGTCAGCGACCGGTAATAGCGACCGATGCGGTCACTGGTTTCCAAGTAGCTATCAGCGACCACGTAGAGTATTAGCGACCGCATGCGGTCGCTGATGTTGGTTTTTTTTTTTTATAAATATTTTTTCTGTTTTGTTGATTTCTCAAAAATAACCTGCTTTGTACCTGCTTTCTATCCCAAAACACAGCAGTATATATAAGCATCCATATAAACATCCATCAATGATTTATATATATCCCAACACATCCACAATAGTATATATAAATATCCATCCATATGATAGAATCGTAAACCAACACAACAAAATACAATCGTAAATATTCATATAATAGAATCGTAAACCAATATAATTGTCCAAAGAATGAATATAAAAGAGTACAAGACTTTAAATATCTGAAAAACAACTCTAACTCTTCATGGATCATCCAAATTAGGACCTTGTAATTAACAAAAGAATAAAACATGTTACATATATGTGTTGATACTGCTATGACTTAGGGAAAGCTAAAAAATAGACAATGTAGTGAAACATATAAGTAAGACAGTGATAGTAACAATATCAATATATATACCTCATCATCATCCTGGTGTTGTGCTGTTGCTGCTGCCGCCACTGCATCCGCCAACTCATCAGGATGCAAAGACTGTAGATTCCCGCTCAATATACGAAGAAGATCACGATCCCGATAGATTGCTCTCACACAGTCAACAGGAGTATGATAGGCTGAATGACCTGATAACTGTGTAGACTGGGTAGCAGAGCTGTCTGTGCCACTGATGGTCGGGCGTCGTTTTTTTCCTTGGCCTTTAACATAGTTTTTCTTCACGACTGACGCCCTCTCCCACAATTCTTGATCAATCGACGGACGCGGGGTGCCTTCAGGATAGCGCTCATTCATTAAGCCCTTATAAGTGTCATGTCAGAAGGTCAACAATTATATAGTTAAAAATAAATTTAAAGAATGCTATAAAAGGTCGTCACAATTTATAAACAAAATATTAGTATAAAGTTAACTTATTACCGCTATCTGAACAGCCTCAGGCAGACCATCGCTGGTGGCCACATACACATCCAACCAATTGATAGGTTGACCTTGAGACTGAGACTCTTACAGTTCATTTTCTCATATTAATATGTAAACATATGATATTTTAGCTACAAAACATGACTATAAACATAACATATGTACCCTGGCAGCAATATGCTGCAACTGTGATATACTGCTGCCCCGATACGTGCCTTTTGCATTTTCGCCTTCAGATACACCTGAGGATCTGTTCGAGGCAGTAGTCTTGCGCCTCTTGACCCAGCCCTCAACTCTCTACTTGTCACACATCTGCACCCATATGGACTGTGCGCACCACCAGGGGCTATGCTCATGTATATACTGCTCACCTTGTCCTGGATGGTCAATCTCAGCATTATGCAGGGCTTTCTGTCGTTCCTTGTTCAAATTATCTTTAGTTTGGACGGCGCACTTCTGCCAGAACAGTATCTGAATAACTGAAGATTGCGCGTCGTCCCATCTATACCGCTTCTGTAAATAAAACAACAATAATAATATTAAAAATGTTATATTATCATAATTCAACATTACTAAACAATATTATTTGATTAACTATGTATTATCTATCAGAGTGATAAAAAATAGACCTGAAATTCAGCCCAAACTGTATCCTTATGGGCGAGAGGTGTGCTCGCCCATGTAATCACTGGCATAGGCCAGTTCTGTAAGCATAATTGTGAAATGTACTTCACAATTTTACTATATTGAAAATCACTACAATATACAACAATTTACATTAAAATATATTTATAACAATGAAAATATTAAATTGTTATATATACATGATGTTTAACTTACGTGCTTTCTGGAGGAGGACGAATCTGTATGAGAATGCGATCATTCGGATTAGCCGGGGCCTTCGGCACATGATTAGGGCCCCGACCCAACCCGCGCTTTCGTGCTGCTGGTTCAGAAGACATCTATAAATAAAAAATTTAGGATGTTAGTATGAGTTATAAATGAAAGGTACATAAACATATCAAGGATATAGAGAACATGTATATATGTAATTGTATGTAATACAATTAAAACTAAGCATACATTTTATAGAAAAAAACAATAATGACAATTAATTGTATGAAATAGTTAACTGCGATTGCTATAAATGAAAGGTACATAAACATGACTGCAAAATAGTTAACTACGACAACTATAAATGAAAGGTACATAAACATGTTAAGGATATAGAGAACATTCCTATATGTAATTCATTGTAATACAATTAAAACTAAACATACATTTTAATGAAAATCGTTGTCTGAGTCAGAATCATTTTGTACAAGTATCGGAGATTCATAACCATCTTCTTCTTAAGATTCTGTGTCAGTGTCAGTCAATAACTCTTTCTCAGTATCACTGTCATCTGGCACAATAACTGTCTCGAGATCCAATTCATCAAGTTCATTTCTACCCTCTAACTGGATTAATTCATTGTTGTCCTTTATATTTATTATAGGAGGTCTATGAAGCATCTCTTCTTGGTAGAAATCCCCGTCTATTACTTGGACACGACTGCGCGCGGGAGTATGAATTATAACTTGCCAATTTGTAGGCGGTCTATCCCTTTTCCTAACAGGACTAGGAGTGTAGTATACTTGTACTATTTGAGTTGGTAAAACAAATGGTTCGTTGGAGTATGCAGACCTATGGAGGTCAATATCGACGATTCCATGTCTGTCAACTCGTATCCCTTTTTCTGAATCAAACCAACGACACTTGGACAAATTAATATGACCCCCGTACGTGCCCTTGTATGACAACTCTACGATTTCCTACAACTCTCCATAAAAGGCACTACCAAGCTCATTGTAACAATCTCCTTGAACACACACTTTAGTATTAGTTATTCTTTTACCACGAACATATGTCTTTGTATGGAATTCACAACCATTTATTTTGTAACCATTGTGAATGACTTTGGTCCATGTCTGGACCCATAGCTAGGACTTGTATATTTGGAGGAATCGTTCCCTCATTAAGAGCCTACAAAAATTCTATTAAATTAAATACATTCATAAATTAATACGATATATGTTATTCTTAATTAACTTAACTTATTTTGTCCTTTAGTCAAAGAGCAAATTTTTGATCACGACTAACTTGAATATCTTTATCAGTGATGCCAAGTTGATTTGCTTTTAACTCGTCATCATATGTTCTATACAATTTTATAAACATTAACATATATTAATATGAGATTGCAGGTTAAGATATAGGTCTAAGACATATGAATATTACATGTATACCTCACAAATTCATCAATCTCCTCGTAATTGAGAAGAATGTAAGTATGCGCAGCATATAATTCTTGCTCAGAAAGGAATATGCGCTTTCCTTTTCCATAAGCGTGACCCGGTAAACCAAATACAGAAAGCCGACCATTTAGTTCAACATTGCCCCCATCATCATGTCTCGAGACTCGATTGGCCTTTGTCAAGACTTCGTCGGAAAATAGTCTGAGACAATCGTAGATATCTCATCGAAACTATATTCCTCACATATCGACTCCTCGACATAAGCTCTATTCTTCACCTTCCTCTTAAGGTTTCCCATGACCCTCTCGAAAGGGTATATTCGTCTATATTGAACTGGGCCACCAACACGAGCTTCATAGGGTAGATGGATTTGTAAATGCTCCATAGAGTCGCAAAAAGCATGAGGGAATATTTTTTCAAGCTTACACGTGATCTCAATGATGTTCTTCTCAAGTATAGACATGTCCTTTTCATTTAACGTTTTTGAACATATGTCTCTGAAGAAACTACTAAGATAAGTCAAAGCATCCCATATTGGTTTATCAAGCAAGTCCCGAAATGCTATAGGTATGAGTCTCTCCATGAATACATGACAGTCATGACTTTTCATCCCTTGTAATTTCCCACCTGTAACACACCTTGCAATGTTTGATGCATAACCATCTGGTAGTTTCAGAGACTTTATCCATGTGCACACATCTTCAACCTGCTTTTTGGACAATGTGTACCTTGCATGCGATTTGACCATCTTACCATTAGTAGATTCATAAAGTTCTAATCTAGCATGCTTAAAAATATCTTTCATGTCCAACTGTGTCTTATCATTATCTTTCATTTTGCCCGCAACACCCATCACGGTGTTAAACACATTGTCGAACACATTCTTCTCAATATACATCATGTCTAGATTATGATGAATTAAATTTGTAGACCAATATGGTAGTTCCCAAAAGATGCTTCTCCGAACCCAATTATGAGACATGCCAAACCCATCGATAATATCAGAGGCAACAATCTTACCGAATAGAATGACCGGTAATCTCATCACACGGTCACGCATATCCGTCCCTGACAGTTGCGGTGCTGGCATATCATGATCTACTTTAACTTTCCTAAAGTTTTCTCTATTTCTTCGAAACGGGTGATCTACCGGCAAGAAACGACGATGACAATCAAACCAGCATGTCTTTCGACCATTTGATAGATTGAAAGACTTTGTATGATTCATACAATATGGACAAGCCAACTTCCCGTGTGTACTCCATCCAGATAACATACCATAAGCAGGAAAGTCATTTATAGTCCACATAACCACTGCCCTAAGGTTAAAATTTGTTTTCGTGGAAACATCCTAAATCTGTACTTCATCCTCCCATAATACCTTCAACTCGTCTATAAGAGGTCTCAAGTAAACATCTAGGTTTTTTCCAGGACTCTTGAGACTAGGAATCACAAGTGAAAGAAACAAGTATGGCTGTTTCATACACTTCCAAGGAGGCAAGTTATACGGAGTAACAATCACAGGCCAGTAGGAGTACGGAACAACTAAGTGGCCGAACGGGTTGAAACCATCAGTGGACAATCCAAGCCTCACATTTCTAGGTTCCAATGCAAACCTGGGATGTGCTAAGTTAAAATCTTTTCAAGCTTGCCCATCTGCGGGATGGTTCAGTTCTCTATCTTTGGTTGGAGATTTCGCATGCCAAGTCATATGTTCAGCTGTTCTTGAAAACATGTATAATCTTTTGAGCTGAGGTGTAATTGGAAAATACCTTAAAATCTTAAAAGGTATATTCGTCTTTTTTGTAGTCACACCCTCTTAATTAGGCCTAAATCGACCATGACTGCAAAACGTGCACTTTGTCTTCTGTTCATTGTTCTTATAAAATAACTGTTAGGTTTATAATATTTATGAACGCAATCAAATTGCACAAAGTAAGCGAAAACGTGAAAAATCAGAGTTTAAAATTTTTACAAATCATATATCCGGATCATCTTTATGCACAATTATTAATTAAACAAAAAATAAAGGACAAGAATCATACCCTTGAAGATCCGAACTTCCTCAGGTATAAGTTCACCTCCAAATCCTTTTCGTGTTTAACTTGAATCCACAGGGTTTGATTTCTTCCTTTGATCAACATTAGCCACCCAAGTGTTTGGCCTCTAGAGGTGATCCACCAAGGAAGAAGAAATATTCAAGAAGAAGGGTGGTTGGCTAAACTCTAGTTTTCTATCTCTATAGAAAAAGGACGTACTCTCCAACTATTAAGATTGCGTATATCGATATCTGATATAAGACTCACCTTATAAAGATATCAGGTAACCCTATTTAATTAAAAATAAGGTATTATTTATTTAATTAAACCCTTTTAATTAAATGGGCTCCCTAATCTTATTAGGGATAATTAATTAAACTCCTTTAACTAATTTTCCCTCCTAATCCTATTAGAAATAAATAAGAGTACCTATATTAAATCAATTCCTAAACTCTTTTAGAAATTAAAATAATAATAATTGTAATAATATTAATAAGACTCCTCTTATTAATTTATATTTAATATTTCTAAAATATTAAATAATAAATATTAAGCAATTTAATTTATTCTATCACCATAGATTAAATTAAATATACTTAACATATTATTACGATTATGTCATTAACTTCTTAAATAATTATTCTTCCTTTTATGGTGTGACCCTTTAGGTTTTTCATATTAAACCTGTTGTGAATAAATCAATTAGAACAATTCTAATCTTATTTAAATAAATAAATTAAACTATTAATTTATTTAAATAAATAATATTTATTCTACAATAGGGATAAGCCTCCCTAGCGATCAACGACTTTCCAGATAATATAGATTTGAACATTAATCATAAAAGTACCTTTGAGTAAATAGTTACCATACAATTCAATCCTTCCACCATACAATGTCCCAATTAAATATAAGACATGGAATTACTGTCAAGTCTTATTTTATTTAATTATATGTATTTCAACTCTTAAATGCACAATTCTAAATAATACAAATTAAAAATTCCTTTCTAATTTCATTCTGCCTTGGCCAAGGATTACTGGATTGTCATTTATCGAATCACATAGGACATTTCTCTTCTTTTACTAGAAGTGATAGATTCTTTATTTATCATACATTATCTCTATGTACAACTTATTATACCCAAGCATACCATTTGATATACCCTAAGGGTCTTAAAGAATAAGTTAAAGTATAACTCATCATACACAATATACTATGATGATCTCAAGTCCAAGGAGCACTTGTACTACTATCACTACAGGAATTCCTATTGACAGACAAGTAAAACTCCATTAGGTATTCCTTAGCGAGCCACGTTCAGTGAACTTATTCTCTAATAAGCACCTACATACTTACTTTAGTGTCTCCACATAAATGATCATGAGATCAATCATCCTCATCCAATGAGCAAGCAACGTATGTACCAATCTATCCGGATTCACTAATCCCCAATTTAGTAATCCAACGATTGGGAACAATTTTAGTTTTAAACTTTCTAAGAATTTATTTCTCATTAGAATGATCATCATCATTATTCTAAAAGTATTGCTTAAAACTATGGGTTTATCACATATTATAAAGCAGCACCATGTAGATAATTAAAAGCCTTTAATAAATGAATACTTTTTATTAATAAATGAATAAGATTGTTACAAAGTATATGCTTTATCATTAAACATGATTGGCTTGTGTGCATACTACTTTCAATAACATGCAATTGTTCGGACATGCATCGATCTTTTGATATCCAAGACCCAACTTCTTCATTATTTTTTTACAATAGTAGTAGCTATTGGGCAATTTTTCATCGACAGGCAACATACTCTTAATGGCCCTCAAGAGTGACTAAAAACACTCATGGCTCATGTTGTGATCAGCCTTTATGTTAAGTAATGTCGCCACTGCAGACAATGTAGTGTGCTTCGTGCATCCATGCCATAACGGTTCGCTACCCTCGTCTAACAACTTAAAGAATGCTTTGGCATCAGAATTCATAGGTTGCTCTCTGCCTTGTTCCCAATCAAAATTTGGCCCTACAATATCATGAACCATGTCGTTCATACGATGGATACTGCTGCTTGGATTGTGTACTTGTGCGTTGCCACTATCTCTTCTCTGCCCATGTGCCCACCAACATTCTTCGTAATTGTTCATGAACCTAGAAACAAGTAAATGATAGTTTACTATGTCTCTGTCTATATAATTTACATTCTTACACTTCAAACAAGGACATCTTATCTTGTTCTGACCATTAACACATTCCGGGTGACTATACACATAATCTAGAAATACTTGGCAACCAGCTCTAAATTCTACTGTTCCACCTATCTGGGCACTTGACTTTCGTCGTCTCATCCAACTACGGTCTGAATAGAGGTCAATGATACCACGGTATCTACTATAGACAACATAAGCTTATTAAACTATAATATGATTGTAAGCATATGACTTGAGCATACTTGTAGTTGATTGGGATTGAGCATATATACTAGCTAGTAAGCATATGACTACATGCATACTAGTAATCACATAAAGATGTCGTTAATATTATAAATATTCGCAACTACCCGACCAACACAAATTTTTTGGCAGAGTCTCCCCTATAATATGGACTGGCCACATGCACGACGGCATGCATATATGGTCATTTCTAGGCACCCAAGACACAATACAAGAGAAATATACAAATTTCCAATATAATAAGAGCAAAATAATAACAAATGAATGCAAATTAAAACAGTAAAAAGTTCAAGAGTATACTACAAATTCAGAGTTCCCATCTTTCTACATGTGGATCACTATCCCCGTCTTTTATTGATTTTCTTTACTCATACTATGATTTGTGGGGAGATTACTTTATTTTTCTGTCACATGTAGAAGTTTGTTGTTCTATATGTAGAAGTTTGTTGTTCTATATGGCAAGGATTGACATATTGTTAGTAGTCACAACCCCGTAGACTACAACATTAATTTAACCTAGTTAGGATCGAAGCTAGTGTGACGAACCTTGATGATTAGGTAAGGTAAATAAAGCTTTTGGCCACCAAGATGTATTTTAGTTGATAAAGCTTTTGATCAAAGAATTGCTATATTCAAGGCTCAATAGATTTCATCTTTGGTAATGCTAAGTAAGAACATTATTTAAGCCTAAATCAGTGCATGGGTTGAAAAGGTAAGCCTAAATCAGTGCCAATTGTGCATGATTTGAAAAGTCTGTTGTTGGGAATATTTGTCAATTTTTTCATCAATCTTCCTAATAGAATAGATTCTTATATATGGATTTCATCGACTTTTCTCTTTGAAGTTTGAATGTAGTTGGACTAGTTCATAGTTCATATAATTTGTTAATTTATGTAATTCGTTACATAAGGCTCCGTAAAAAAACCTTGTATGCTTTTTCTGTTAGTGCCTTACTTCTATTTGCCATCAACATAATGTACAACATTATTTACATTTTAATTGTTTGAGATATTTTATCAAATATCACCATCTTTAACAAAAGTTATAAATTTATTAATTATTCAATTTGTATTAAACATCCATATTATTCCCAAAAAGATTCAATTTGAGTTATGATTATGTAAAAATAAATGCCGAGTACACTATCTGTATTACCCAAAATTGTGTAACAATCAAAGCTCAGTTTGATACTTTCCTAGTTTCCTTGTATGAAACAGTCCCTAAAACCTTGATTATGAATGATTCCTAAAAGAGAGCACTTTACTGTTCGAAGTAAGTAGAGTATTTCAAAGCGGAGAACAGAACCCCCCAAACTGAACACCAGTCAAAGACGTGACTAAAGCTTATGTGCAATATAACTACAGTGTAATAGTGTACCAATTAGATAAACAATAAACAATACCACAAAAAGTAGAAAACAATACCACACAATTAAATAAACAATAAACGACAACTAAGAACAATTAGAAAACACACTGAGAAACAATAGATAAACAATAACGCAATACCACTGACAATAGATAAACAATAAACAATATAAAACAATACAAACAATAGAAAACAACTAAAATACCACCAATTAGATAAACAATACCACCAATAGTGTCAAATGTCCACCAAATACCAAATAAAAAATAGTACCACTAATACCAATATTGTCAAATTAGATAAATAATAGTGTCAAATGTCCACCAATTAGATAAACAAGAAGTAGAAAAAACACTGAGTATGATAATACCTGAGTTGTCGAGATGGGTAGCGGCGGCGGCGGCGGTCCCTCCCTCTTCTCTTCTCCCCTTTCTCCCCCTTCTCCCTCTTCTCCCTCTTCTGTTCTCCTTCTTTTTCTTTCTCGTTTGCTGAACGAACGAATGCATGAGTCTGATTATGTTTAAGACGATCAACGACCGTATGCGGTCACTAATTTTTAATGACGTGGACGACTCAGTGACCGCTAGGTGGTCGCTGATAGAGATTGGTTGCAAAAAACAAACGCGCCAACGTTTCGCACCAATTTTTGGGAGGGAAATTCATATCAGCGACCGCATGCGGTCGCTGATACAAACTAGCGAATAGAATCAATACCGGTCGCAGATGGCGGTCGCTATTAATGATACCAACGACCGAAAAGTGTAGTCGCTAAAATGTTTGGTCGCAGATAGAGATTTTTCCTGTAGTGGAAATACCATGCCAATAACAATGCTAAAATATGAGAAATGGTTAACATGAAGTTAACTTTGTAGGTCAATTGACCAATACAGTGTCGACACTCAGGCCGGAAAGTGATCTCTCTGCGTGTTAGCACTATATTGGTCAATTGATCAACTTACCATGAAGTTAACTTCATAATAATCGGATCCCTAAAATATATAATGTACATATATATATAATTTGTAAGACCCTAACTTTTTATAAATAAAATTGAATTTCCTTTAATTATTATTTTGAATAATAAGTTGTTAATTTGATATAATGCTTTGGTTATAAGACCCCAACTTTTATGAATAAAGATTAATTTTTCTCTAAATATATTTTTGAATATTATGGTATGGATTTGATATAATGTTATAGTTGTAAGTACTATTTACAAATTTTGCAAAGTAAGTAAATGGTTTTAAAATATTCGATTGGTCGGGAAATATTCGTTTTAACAGAAAATATTAGTACGACGACACAATCATTAGTGGACCCTACAACGGAAGTATTGTCGTAGTTAAAAAATGACAGAAATATCTTTTTATAAAAATAACGGCGAAAGTTTTACCGTTAAACTGTTGAACTACCCGGTTGTAAAAGTACAGTAATACGCGTGGTTGCATAGTAGCACACGGTATTGATTATTAATGCTTACGTGAGAAGTCACTCATTTATACTTAATTATTTCTACAGTAATTGCTGCATAATATCTCTCATATTATTGATTTAATTATTGTCACAGTATCATATGCATAATATTTAATATTATTAAATCAATAATTGAGACGACAAAATTATTCATATTATTATTTGCAATATTGACGATGTCTAGAAAGTTTTGTCAATGAGAGGTTTGGTCACCTAATTGCGCGCCAATAGGGAGAAATCCTTATCGGAAAGCCCTCTCTTTCCTGGAAATGATCTGGTTGTTAAATATTGTGAGTTGTAATATTAATGATGAATAAGTTCGTATTAATTAAAAATGATATTGATATTTCCATTGTATTGGGATTATTAGTGTTAGTGGAAATCTATATTTATTTCGATAATAATTAATTTCTGGAGGTTATATTGACCAATCGGGTAATTAATCGGATAAATGAGTAATTAATTGTTATTAGTTCACATGCATATAATTATTTGTTCACATGAATGGAACTATTGATTCACATTCATGTACTATTATGGGAGGTGCACTACTAAAAAAATGGTCATTTGTGATGGCCAAAATCTATCACAAAAACCAAAAAAATCATCACAAAAGGTTTACATGATGACTTTAAGCATCACAATGGCCATCTTGTATACGCCCATCATGAAAGGTTTTACGTGATAGTTTTGACAATCTCGCAAACCCTTAGCGCTTTTGTGATGATTAATACAATCACATTAACACGTAACCTATTGTGATTGTCAAAGTCATCACAAAAAATAAGACTTTAATTAGGGATCAAAGGTAAGAACGTGAATCTCTATATACAGATAATTTATTGCACTATATTAATTGTATCAAATGATACTTGTAAGATTCGAACCATCCCTCCATTTGCGAACTAAATAACGAGTATTACCACTACACCAAAGCTCATATCATGATTATAATTTTAAAATAAAATATAAAAGGAAATTTATGTGATTTAACTTACTAAACAAAATTACTTCTACATAAGATTTTGTGATTGCAATGACAGTCACAAATACTCTCTAATGATGATAAAATTAGTTATCACTGAGAACCATCATATATTTTATTATTTTGTGATGACTTAAAAACTCCATCACAAAATACATAAATGCAATCACGAAAAGGATATATCTATAAGTGATGACTTAGTCCATTACAAAAAAAAAGTTTCGTGATTGACACGACCATCACAATTATAATATATTGATGGCAAAATTAGTCATCACTAAGAGCGATCATATATACTCTTATTTTGTGATTGCATAAAAAGTCCATCACAAATTACTATCTTTTTGTGATTGTTTTTAAAAACTGTCACAAAGTTCCATCACGTATTCTTATTTTTCTAGTAGTGGTGGTGCAAGTTTGATAATACTTATAGGACTAAATTAAAAATAAAGAAAAAGATGAAGGTACTATACTGTAATAATTCGAACCCCAAAACGTGGAATTATCGAAACTATGTTTTTTTATAAATAAAAGCTCATTCTTCTTTCAGTCTCACCAATTCACTAAGACTCACAAGAGCAATTATATAGAGAGAAGCTATAGAGAGAAAGAAGAAGAGTAGTCTGCTACTTCACTTTTCCAGTATCCAGTCTTCTTCTAAGGTAAGGGATACTATTTTTGTTCAGTATTCGTAAGAAATAATATTTTCTTCCATACTCTGTAATATGCGAGTAATATTATTTCATTTTGTATTCTTAATTCTACACTCATTCTGTTAAAGTATTGCTTCTATACTTCGTGAAATTAGTAGAATATTCTTGATATTTGCGCTTCATTCAGTATCTTTTCATGAAAATGTTATTCTGAGCATTCCTGATAATTATTGATCTTTTCATGTTAGAATACTATTCACGGGATACTATTCACAAAGTACTATTCACGGGTACTATTCATAAAGTACTATTCACGGGTACTATTCATAAAGTACTATTCCTGGGTACTATTCATAAAGTACTATTTATGGGTACTATTCACGAAATACTATTCACTTTGGTACTATTCACCCGGGGTACTATTCATGATAAAAATTAATTTCTTTGCTGTTCAAATCATTTTTGATATAGTATTATTCTTAAATTTTACTCCATAAAGCAGTATCGTGTTGGCAATTTGGATATTATTGAATTTTGGATAAATTAAATTATAAATCTTTAAAAATTTATCATTTGCTTTCGTTTAATTAAATTCTTATATCATTGGCATCATCCTCATGCTTATATTGTGATGAAAGTCATATTTCACTTACGAGCATAGATGGACTATTGATTAGTATGATTATGACCAGGGATTATTTGGTATAATCATGACCCATAATGTTATAAATGATGTGGTAAAAGTCCTCATTGGCTCGTAGTGCATTGATAGACAGTTGTTGGTATGATCATGACCATTGGTGAAAACACGAATATCCTTGGCCCGTAGTGCATGGATAATTCGTGGTTGTGATACTATTTATTAAGCTGAGCCTCAGCGATAAAATTATTGATAAACTTTTTAAATCACATAAGATAGTAGATATCATGCTCTACTTGACTCTTCTAATGAATTGCTTATTCTGCTGCAGTTAAACTTGTTATTTTTTAGTTTAACATTGTTGAAGGCTAACGATAATTTATTCTGCATTATCTTAGTCATAATATTTCTTACTGGGCTAGTTGAGCTCACCCTTTTACTTTTATTGTTCTCTTCAGGAAATAAGAACGTAGCCGGGACTAGTCGAAAAACGGAGTGATGGTCCGAGACGGTGGCTATAGTAGTCCTCACTATTTTATAAAATAGTGTGATAATAATTGTAATGAGGACTCCTTTTTGAGTTTGAATACTGTCTTTTAGACAATATTCGTGTAAAAACTCTGTAAAACCCCGAATTTTATGAAATAAAAGTATTCAATTTTCTTATAATTATTATTCTATATAGTAAATGGTTAAATTGATAAAAGGTTAAAGTCAAGGGTGATATTTGAAAATTTTGCAAAGTAAGCAAGTTGATATAAAATATTCGTTGTGTTGGAGAATATTCGACTGGTCGGGGAATATTCGTTTTAACAGGAAATATTCGTACGACGACACCGTCATTGGTGGACCTCACAACAGAATAATTATCGGAGTTAGAAAACGACAGAAATATCTTTTTATAAAAATAACGACGAAAGTTTTATCGTTAAACTGTTAAAATACCCGGTGGTAAAAATACAGTAATACACGCGGTTGCATAGCAGCACACGGTATTGATTATTGATGCTTAATTAAGAAGATACTCAGTTTAATCAATTATTACTACAGTAATTGCTGCATAGTATCTCACGTTATTTAATTCAATTATTGTCAAAGTATCATCTGCATAATATTTTAAATTATTAAATTAATAATTAAGACGACAAAGTTATTCATATTATTATTTGTAATATTGACGATGTCTAGAAAGTTCTGTCAAGGAGAGGCTTGGTCACCTAATTGCGCGCCAATATGGAGAAATCCTTATCGGAAAGCCCCCTTTTCCTAGAAATGATATGGTTGTTAAATATTGTGAGTTATAATACTAATGATGAATAATTATTGAAGTATTAAAGAATGTGTTTATTAAAGATAAGTGAATTACAAAAGTTAGAGGGGAATAATGCAAACTTAGAAAACTTTATGGGTACTAAAGTGTAATAAGTAAAATTAATCTGGACCATTGGTGGTGGTTTTAATAGTAAATTAATCTGGACCATTGGTGGTAGTTTTAATAGTAAATCAATCTAGACCGTCGATGGTATTTTTAATAGTAAATCAATTTGGACCGTCGGTGGTGGTTTTAATAGTAAATTGATATGGACCATTGGTGGTGGATTTAATAATAAATCAATCTGGACCGTCGATGGTGGTTTTAATAGTAAATTAATTTGGACCGTCGGTGGTGGTTTTAAAAGTAAATCAATCTGGACCGTCGATTGTGGTTTTAATAGTAATCAATCTGGACCGTCCGTTCTAATAGTAAATCAATCTAAATCGTTTGTGAATTAGTTACTATTTAGTCATTTCTCCTATAAATAGAAGCTTAATTCTTCTTTTATTCTCACCAATTCACTGAGACTCACAAGAGAAACTATAGAGAGCAAGAAGAAGAGTATTCTGCTACTTCACTATTGCAGTATCCAGTCTTCTACTAAGGTAAGGGATATTATTTGTTGTATTCGTAAGGGGTATTATTTCTTTCGTATTCATAAGGAATACTATTTTTTCGTATTCATCCTTTAATATGTTGGAATAACCTGTCTACGCAGATTACATACTGTATGACAGGTAAAAATCTATTCGCAGTTTTGTATGTTATTTCTTTTCATATTCTTAAATCTAAACTTACTATGGTAAGTATTGCTTCTATAATCCTTGAAATTAGTGGAATATCTTTGAGTTTTGCGCTTCATCCAGTATCATTTCATTAGAATATTGATATGAACTCTCTTATTAAATATCAATATTTTCACCGAGATACTATTCACGGGTTACTACTCACCCAGTTACTATTCACTAAAATATTATTCATTCGGGTATTCGAGGCACTTTTTATGCCGGGTTACTATTCACGAGTTACTATTCATAGGTTACTATTCACCCGATTACTATTAACTAAAATATTATTCACTCGGGTATTCGGGGCACTTTTCATGTCGGGGTACTATTCACGAGTTGCTATTCACGGGTTACTATTCTCGAAGTACTATTCACAGGGTACTATTCACGGGACACTATTCACCAAAAAAAGTTATTTCTTTACTGTCCAAATTATTTTTGATACATAGATATTATTATTGAATTTTACTCCACAAAGCAGTATCATGTTGAATATAATTTGGATATATTTAAACTCTGGATAAATTTAAAGTATTTAATATTTATCCTTGATTGCGTTTGATTAATGCTTATATTATTGTCATCATCCTCATGTTATTATTGTGATGAAAGTTATCTTCGGCTTACGTGCATTGATGGACAGTTATTGGTATGATTATGACCAGAGATTATTCGGTATAATCATGACCATTGGTGAAAACACGAATATCCTTGGCCCGTAGTGCATGGATAATTCATGGTCGTGATACTAATGAATATCATTAGTCGTAGTGCAAGGATGATTCGATGATATGGATTATTTATTAAGCTGAGTCTCAGCGATAAAATATTAATAATAAACTTTTAATTCGTAAAAGATAGTAGATATCATGCTCTACTTGACTCTTCTAAAAATATAGTTGTATATCTTTGGCCTGTAGTGCAAAGATGAACTGTTAATAAATATCTTTGGCCTTTAGTGAAAAGATGAATTTATTAGTATGATTATGAACAGGAACTGTGATTTGGTATAACCATGATCTTTGATGTTTCAGGTAAAGACAGGTGATGAAAATTATATTTGTCCTGGGTGCGAAGAGGAATTTAGAACAACAATTATGATTATGAGTTATTCATATGATTATGGACAGAAACTGTTGATTGATGTTACAGGGATAAAACATTGTTGGTGGACTTTTAACATGGAGAAAATAATAGACTTTATGGTCTATTTGACTCTTCTAATAGATTGCTCGTTCCGCTGCAACCATGGTTGAAAAGTTTTATCATCTACCATATGTTCTAAATCTCTGATTTATTACTGACGAAGGCTATTGATAATTTAATTATCTTTAGTCATAATATTCTTTATTGGGCTAGTTGTGCTCACCGTTTTGCTTCACAATTCCTTTTAGGTAATAAGAGTGTAGCTGGGTCGAGCGGGGGTAACAGGGGAATAGAACGATGGTCTATAGCTGTTGAGGTTTCTCCTAAAACAGTATGAAAATGATTTTATTGATAATTATAGATAAGTGTGTCGTATTTTATACGTCATTTTAACCGTTGATTTTGGCGAACTTAATAGGGTGATGTGAACCCAACTTTGGAAGGGTGTTTTGTCACTATCATACAAGATGTCTAATGACATACAACTTCATGTTATCATAAGACAGGGTTGTGCACATCCATTTACTGAGTATATCTACGAGCACTACCTATATAATCTTGGAGTTTGGTTGAAATATAATTCTCAATTAGAGACAATGGAGATAATTATATGTCAAGAGAAGACTCACCATTGGAAAGAACATGATAGTAATCTTCTCGTTTTTTTTGGGGTATATTGGGTCAACCAAGGATAATTCTCGATTTATATGATATCTTTCATAACTTAGACGCATGGCCTCCCATGTATGAAGGTTTCCTTGAGCATTTTCTAAAGATTTTAATTTTTAAAATAATTATTGATTGTACCTTTATGTAAGGTACCATTGTAAGGTGTTGTGGTCGAGGCACCATGAGAGTTGCATATATTTGTATTAAAACTAACAGTTTAACTGTGGTAGTATTCTGTACGACAGTTTAACAGTTGTATAAATGAAGTTTGTGTTTGATTTTTATACAATGTATTTGGAGACTCAGAATGGGTGATGTATACCTATTCTGGGGGCGCCACAAACTCTCAGCTACATTTTATCGTATTGTATAAATGAAGTTTGTATTTAATTTCTGTGCCATGTATTTGGCGACTCAAGATGGGTGATGTATACCTATTTTAGGGGCGTCACATTTGATATCAAAGCTTAGGGATATGATCCCTGGCTAAGATGTGAGACTAGAACTAGGGGGAAAGACGGGTAAATCCTTCGCTAGTATGATCTATCTAAGCTTATTTGTTATTTTATTGGTCGGTCAGAGTATAGAGATAATATGTGACATGTCAATTAACCCTTGTTTTGTGGCAGTATTTGAAAATGGCATCTGAAAATGTTGAGATAAGCAATGAAGCACATGATATTGTTAAGTCACCAACGATCAATACCCAGGATAATGTGCATCAGGAAGGCAATAATCCTCAGGTAAACAACAACACCGACCAGATGATGAACGATGGGATGTTTAGAGACTTTATGAATTCATGCAACATCAGGTGAGAGAAATTCCTGTTCAAAATGCAGGTGGAAACACTGGCAACTCTCGGATGGTCACCGCTAAGCAGTTCAAGGAGCTGGGACCACCAGAGTTTTTGGGAGAGCCAAAACCACTTAAGTCGAAGACGTGGATAAAACAGATCACCAAGATATTTGATGTCTTAGGATACTCCGAAGAGTAAAAGGTTCCCTTTGCCACCTTCATGTTGAGAGGTGAGGTAGATTAGTGGTGGAAATCAGTAAAACATACTCAGCCTGCCGCACTAAAGATGTCTTGGGAGAAGTTCCAAGAACTGTTCA
The DNA here is from genome assembly GCA_016801055.1 of Panax notoginseng. Lineage (NCBI taxonomy): Eukaryota > Viridiplantae > Streptophyta > Magnoliopsida > Apiales > Araliaceae > Panax > Panax notoginseng. The sequence continues at coordinate 233,424,316 of CM029014.1, forward strand.
ACGACAAGTACTTTTTCGAAAGTATTCGTCACATGAAGGAAGTGGAGTTTATCAAGTTGGAGCAAAACAATATGACCGTGTCGCAGTACGAGGCTAAGTTTACGGAGTTATCCCGGTTTGCATCCCATTTGGTAGATATTGAGGAGCGAATGACGCGAATGTTTCTAAGAGGTTTGAAATCCAAAATACGTCAATACCTCATTTCTCACAAACTTTGTTTGTATTCAGATGTTGTGAATAGAGCTCAGTTACTGGAACGCGATAATCAGTCAGCTCATCCAAAAGGTAACGACCAATAACACGATAATAATCATACCAGTGGCAATGGCCATCGGAACAATGATAACCATCGTGGGGGAAATTATCAGGCAAGAAATGGTAACCACTTTGGTGGTAATCATGGTGAAGATAATAGGAAAGATGAACTAAGTGAGAACAACTTCGAGAAGAGAAGGTTCAATAATGATGGAAAGACAGCAGCACCGGGACCCGTTTCCAAGGAAGAAGAGCGACCACCGGTTGTATGTTTTAAATCCGGACAGGAGGGACACATCCGTCCAAACTGTATGCAGCAACCCAAAGCGTGTTTCAATTGCGGAAGAGAAGGCCACCTAGCTCGATATTTTCGTGTAGTGAAGTCAAGTCCAGCTGGGATAATGACGCCAAAGGATGTCCCAGACAAGTCAATGCCAATAGTTTAAGTGAGAGCGTTTGTCGAGGAACTCGAACGAAGTTATCACAGGTAAGTTAATCATAAACTTTTGCAAAGTCTATTGTGACGCCCCCAAAATAGGTATACATCACCCATCTTGGGTCGCCAGATACAAGGTACTGAATACAAATACAAACTAATTATACAACAGTCGTGTAAAATACGACAAAACATAGGCTGTGAGTTTTAATACAAATATTGTCATCTAGACAATATTCACACTCAATGGAGTCCTTATTACATTTATTATTACACTATTTCATATAATAGTGAGGACTACTAATGCACCATCTAGGACCATCACTCTGTTCTTTGACTAGTCCCAGCTACGTTCTCATTTCCTGAAGAGAACAATGAAAGCAAAAGGGTGAGCTCAACTAGCCCAGTAAAAAATATTATGACTAAGATAATGCAGAATAAGTTATCATTAGCCTTCAACAGTATAACAACTGATAGAATATAATAGACAACAAGTTTTAGATCAAAAACTGCAGCAGAATAAGCAATCCATTAGAAGAGTCAAGTAAAGTATAAAATCTACTATCTTCTATGATTTAAAAAGTTTTTCATCAACTTTATCGTTGAGACTCAGCTTAATAAATAAAATCGAATCATCCCTGCTCCACGGCCAAGGATATTCATGTAATCGTCAATGGTCATGACTATACCGAATAATCTCTGGTCATAATCATACCAACAACTGTCCACCAATGAACTACAAGCCAATGAGGACTTTTACCACATCATTCGTCACATTACGGTCATGATTATACCGAATAATCCCTGGTCATAATCATACCAATTTTATCTATGCACGTAAGCCAAAGATGACTTTCATCACAATATAAGCATGAGGATGATGACAATAACATAATAATTCAATAAAACAAGTTCAAGAATAAATTTTAAAGATTTATAAATTAATTTATCCAAGAACCAATAACGTCCAAATTGTCAACATGATACTGCTTTGTAGAGTAAAATTTAAGAATTCTCAAAAGAATATTTTCATGAAAAGATACTGGATGAAGCGCAAATATCAAGGATATTCCACTAATTTCATAGAGTATAGAAGCCAAAGCTTTAACCAACTGAGTATAATAGAATATATGAAACTGCAAATAGATTTTCGCCCGCCATGCGGTAATCCACATAGACAGATCATTTTCATAATTTAATAAGGAATGAATACGAAGGATCATTCACCATGCATGTGGTAATCCACATAGACAGGTTATTCCAACAGAATAATAAAGAATGAAATATAAAAGAAGAATTCACCATGCATGCGATAGACTGCACAAACAGGTTATTCCAACATAATAATAAAGAATGGAACCAGGTCATGCGTAATCCGCACAGATAGAATATTCCAACAGAATAATAAAGAATTGAACCAAGTCATGCGTAATCCGCACTGACAGGATATTCTAACATAATAATAAAGAATGGAACCAGGTCATGTGTGACAACCTCAAAATAGGTCCATTTCACCCAACCTATTCTGAGTCGCCAAATACATGGTACAGAAAATAACTAAAACTTTATTACAACAATTATCGTACAAAATACAACAACATATATGTTGTGAGTTTGGATACAAATATATACCAACTGTGACTCGTATTCCAACTGTAATGTAACAAATGTCCCATCAGTGGACATCACCTCACAGTGATACCTACATAAAGGTATAGTCAAAAACTGTTTTAGAAATTAGAATCTTTGGGAAGTGCTCAAGGAAACCTTCATACATGGAAGGTCATGCTTCCAGGTTATGATAGATATCATATGTCCACAGAATTATCCTTGGTTGACCTAATAGACCCCAAAGAAAGACAAGAAGATTACTATCATATTCTTTCCAATGGTGAGTCTTCTCTTGACATATCATTATCTCCACTGTCTCTAATTGAAAATTATACTTCAAACAAACACCAAGATTATATAGGTAGTGCTCGTAAATATACTCAGCAAGTGGATGAGCACATCCCTATCTTATAATGACACGAGGTTGTATATCATTAGACATCTTGCATGATAGTGGCAAAATACCCTTCCAACGTTGGGTTCGCCTCACCCTATTTGATTCACCAAATATAACTACTAAATGATGTATGCAACACTTTTTTATACTGCTTAGGGAGAACCTCCACAACTAGAGACCACCATTCTATTTTCCCGTTACCCTCGCTCGACCCAGCTACACTCTTATTACCTGAAAGGAATTGTGAAGCAAAAGGGTGAGCACAACTAGCCCAGTAAAGAATATCATGACTAAAGATAATTAAATTATCAATAGCCTTCATCAGTAATAAATCAGAGATTTAGAACATATGGTAGATGATAAAACTTTTCAACCATAGTTGTAGCGGAACGAGCAATCCATTAGAAGAGTCAAATAGACCATAAAGTCTATTATCTTCTCCATGTTAAAAGTCCACCAATAATATTTTATCCCTGTAACATCAATCAACAATTCATGTCCACAATCACGTGTATAACTCATAATCGTAGTTGTAGTTTTAAATTCCTTTTCTCATCCAGGACAAAGATAATTTTCATCATCTGAAACATCAAAGATCATGGTTATACCAAATCACAGTTCATGTTCAAAATCATACTAATAAATTCATCTTTGCACTACGGCCCAAAGATATTCATCAACAAGTCATCTTTGCACTACAGGCCAAAGATATTCAACAGCAGGTCATCTTTGCATTACAAGCTAAAGATATTCATCAACAACTCATCTTTGCACTACAGGCCAAAGATATTCAACAACAAGTCATCTTTGCATTACGAGCCAAAAATATTCATCAATAATTCATCTTTGCACTACGGGACAAAGATATTCGTCAACAGTTCATCTTTGTACTATTTGTAAGACCCCAACTTTTATAAATAAAGATGAATTTTCTATAAATATCATTTTTGAATATTATGGAGTTAATTTGATATAATGTTATAGTTGTGGGTAATATTTATAAATTTTGCAAAGTAAGCAAGTTGTTATAAAATATTCGTTTGGTCGGAGAATATTCTTTTTGTCGGGGAATATTCGTACGACGACACAATCATTGGTGGACCCCACAACAGAATTATTGTCGGATTGAGAAAACGACAGAATTATCTTTCTATAAAAATAACGGCTGAGGTGTTACCGTTAAAACCGTTAAAACTGTTGAACTACTCGGTAGTAAAAGTACAGTAATACGCGTGGTTGTATAGTAGCACACGGTATTGATTATTGATGCTTACGTGAGAAGTCACTCAGCTATACTCAATTATTGCTACAGTAATTGCTGCATCATATCTCTTAAATTATTGTCATAGTATCATCTGTATAATATGTTATATTATTGAGACGTTGTGGTAAGTTTGGTTATTTTATGGGGGGCCATATGTCATCATCTAAGAGTCTCTTCGTCAATAGTAATTACCGTCGTCAATAGTATTTACCTTGGTCAATAGTAATTACCTTCGTCAATAGTATTTACCTTGGTCAATAGTAATTACCTTCGTCAATAGTATTTACCTTGGTCAATAGTAATTACCTTCGTCAATAGTATTTACCTTGGTCAATAGTAATTACTTTCGTCAATAGTAGTTGTCCCTTCAATATTACCAAGAGTCATTTGACCCTTCGTTAAGACCAAGAGTCATTTGACCCTTCGTTAAGACCAAGAGTCACCCTCAGTTTTTCTATAAATAGAGGCCTAGGGCTTCATTATTTTTCACGAATTCATTCAAGCTATAGAGAGAGAAAGTATAGAGAGAATAAGAGAGAGAGAGACTAAAAGTATTCTGCTACATCACTTTTCAATATCCAGTTCTTTTAAGGTAGGGAATATTATTTCTTTTATATTCATGAAGAGAACTTCTGTTATTCCATTTGTTATTATTCTGTTGGAATAACCAGTATACGCGGTCTACCCTATACTTGGTGACATTCTTCTATTATTCTGTTGGAACATCCTGTCTGTGTGTTTTACACCGGACCTGGTTCCGTTTATTATTCTGTTGGAACATCCTGTCTGTGTGTTTTACACCGGACCTGGTTCCGTTTTATTATTATTCTGTTGGAATATCCTGTCTGTGTGTTTTACACCGGACCTGGTTCCATTATTTATTATTCTGTCGGAATATCCTGTCTGTGCGTTTACGCCGGACCTGGTTCCATTATTTATTATTCTATTGGAATAACCTGTCTGTGCGGTCTATCGCATGCATGGTGATTTCTTTTGTTATTCCATTCTTTATTGTACTCAGTTGGTTAAGTTTTGACTTCTATACTCCATGAAATTTGTGGAATATCCTTGATAGTTGCGTTTCATCCAGTATCTTTTCAAGAAAATATTCTTCTAAGCATTCTTGAATTTTACTCCACAATGCAGTATCATGTTGACAATTTGGACGTTGTTAATTCCTGGATAAATTAATTCTTGAACTTGTTTTATTGAATTCTTATATCATTGTCATCATCCTCATGTTTATAAAATGTTGAAAGTCATCTGTGGCATGTAGTGCATAGATGGACTTGGTATGATTATGACCAGGGATTATTCGGTATAATCATGACCGTAATGTTACAAATGATGTGGTAAAAGTCCTCATTGGCCCGTAGTGCATTGATGGACAGTTGTTGGCATGATCATGACCATTAATGAATACACGAATATCCTTGGCCGTAGTGCAGGGGTGATTCGATGATGTGGATTATTTTATTAAGCTGAGTCTCAGCGATCACAGTGTTGAAAAACCTTTTAAATCATAAAAGATAGTAGAGTTTATTTTCTACTTGACTCTTTTAATGGATTGCTTGTTCCGCTGCAGTTAAACTTGATGTCTATTATATTTTATCAGTTTAACATTGTTGAAGGCTAATGATAATTTATTCTGCATTATCTTAGTCATAATATTTCTTACTGGGCTAGTTGAGCTCACCCTTTCTTTCACTGTTCTCTTCAGGAAATGAGAACGTAGCTGGGACAAGTCGGGGTACGGAGTGATGGTCCGAATGATAGTATTAGTTAGTAGTCCTCACTATTCTATGTAATGGTGTGTTAATAAATGTAATGAGGACTCCTTTTGAGTATGAATACTCTCTAGAAGATAATATTTGTATTCAAACTCACAGTTTATGTTTTGTCGTATTGTACACGACAGTTGTATTATTAAGTTGTATTTGTATTCTGTACTATGTATCTGACGACCCAAGATGGGTGATGTATACCTAATTTTGGGGGCGTCACAGTTGGTATCAGAGCTTAGGGATATGATCCCTGGCTAAGATGTGAGAATAGAACTAGGAGGGGAGAGACGGGGAATTCCTTCGCTAGTATGACATACCTAAGTTTATTTGCATGGTATTTAATTGGTCGGTCATAATATAAGGATAATATATGACATATCAATTAATTTTTATTTTGTGGCAGTATCTGAAAATGGCATCTGAGAATGTTGAGAATAGCAATGGAGCACAGACGACTGTTGATTCACCACATATCAATAATCAGGATAATGTGCATCAGGAAGGTGTCAATCCTCATGCAAACAACAACACTGACCAAATGATGAATGATCAAATGTTCAGAGGCTTTATGCAATTCATGCAACAACAGGTGAAAGCGGCTCCTGTCCACAACGTAGGTGGAAATACTGGAAACTCTCAGGCGGTCACCGCTAAACAGTTTAAGGAGCTGGGACCACCGGAGTTTAAGGGAGAACCCAAACCACTTGTAGCTGAAACATGGATAAAGCAGATCACCAAGATATTTGATGTCTTGGGTTGCTCCGAGGAGCAAAAGGTTCCCTTTGCCGCCTTTATGTTGCGAGGAGAGGCAGATTACTGGTGGGAATCGATAAAGCGTACTCAACCTGCCGCACTGAAGATGTCTTGGGAGAAGTTCCAAGAGCTGTTTAACGACAAATACTTTCCCGAGAGTATTCGTCACATGAAGGAGGTGGAGTTCATCAAATTGGAGCAGAATAATATGACCGTGTCGCAGTACGAGGCAAAATTTGCGGAGTTATCCCGGTTTGCGTCCCACCTGGTGGATAATGAAGAAAGAATGACGCGGATGTTTTTAAGAGGTTTGAAGCCGGAGATACGTCAACATCTTGTTTCTCATAAACTGTGTTTGTATTCAGATGTTGTAAATAGGGCTCAGTTGGTGGAGCGCGATAACGAGACAACGCAACCAAAAGAGAGCAGCCGGCAAAATGATAATACCAGTGAGAGCAGTCATCGAAGCGGTGACAACAAGCGTGGAGGGAATCAACAGGCCAGAAATGGTAACCACTTCGGTGGTAATCAGGGCCAAAACAATAAGAATGGACATTTCAAGAAGAGGAGATTCAACAATGATGGAAAGACGTCAGCACCAGCACCTGTCGTTAAGGAAGGAGAACGACCACCTATCATATGTTTCAAATGCGGAGGGGAGGGGCACATCAGTCCAAACTGCGCGATGCCGTCCAAAGCATGTTATAATTGTGGAAGAGAAGGTCATTTAGCCCGATTTTGTCGTTTACCGAAGACAAATTCAGCTAGGATGGAGGCACCAAAGGCCGTCCCAGAAAAGTCAAAACCGGTTGTGCAAGGGAGAGCGTTTGTTGTGACCTCCCAGAAAGCAAGGAACCCGAATGAGGTCATCACGGGTAAGCTTATCATAAACTCTAACGAAGTCTATACTTTATTTGATACCGGTTCAACCCATTCTTTTATTTCTCCTACTTGCGCTCATCGATTAAATTTGATTCCGGAGAAATTAGACTTTGACTTAGCAGTTGAAACTCCATTGGGAGAAACCTTCATTACATCCACGGTTTATAAGTCTTGTTTGGTTCAAGTTGGTACCCACACATTACCTGTCGATCTTATTTCATTAAAAATACTTGCATTTGACGTGATTCTAGGGATTGATTGGTTAACTACTCATCATGCAAAAATTGATTGTTTTCGTAAGGTTGTTAGCTTTCATATTCCTAATCGACCTATTATGCGAATTCAAGCAACCAAACCATTAAAATCAATCGCTGTCATCTCAAGCCATAAAGCTATTCGTTTATTGAAAAACGGATGTCAAGCTTTCTTAGCTCATGTCACAGATCTAAACAAAAATACGTCAGCTTTGAATGATATTTCTGTTGTTAATAAATTTCCTGACGTATTTCCCGAAGAACTTCCTGGCCTACCCCCAGAGCGTGAAATTGAATTTTGTATCGACCTTGAACCCGGTACAAAACCCATTTCCAAAGCCCCATATCGAATGGCTCCTATTGAACTTCAGGAGTTAAAGACCCAACTGCAGGAATTGTTAGACATTGGTTTTATTCGTCCTAGTACTTCTCCTTGGGGTGCTCCTGTTCTGTTCGTGAAGAAGAAAGATGGGAGTATGCGACTTTGTATTGATTATCGGGAGTTGAATCATGTCACCATCAAAAATAGGTACCCATTGCCACGTATTGATGACCTGTTTGACCAGTTGCAAGGAGCACAATTCTTTTCAAAGATCGATCTTCGTTCTGGATATCATCAGCTGAAGGTTAGAACTGAGGATATTCCAAAGACGGCTTTTAGAACTCGGTACGGGCATTATGAATTCTTAGTTATGTCTTTGGATTGACTAATGCTCCTGCTGCCTTCATGGATATGATGAACAGGGTATTCAAGGAATATTTGGATCACTTTGTGGTCGTCTTTATCGATGACATCCTTATTTATTCCAAAAGCCGTGAAGATCATGAGCAACACTTGAGGCTGGTACTCCAAAAGCTTCGTGAATACAAACTTTATGCCAAGTTGAAGAAATGCGAGTTCTGGCTGGAAGAGGTAGCATTCCTTGGGCACGTAGTATCAAGTCGTGGAATATCGGTTGACCCGGCAAAGATTGAAGCTATTCAAAGCTGGGAGCAACCTAAATCAGTGACCGAGGTACGTAGCTTTCTTGGTTTAGCTGGTTATTATCGGAGATTCGTGGAAGGATTTTCTCGAATCGCTACTCCATTAACTCAGCTGACTCGGAAAGATACAAAGTTTGGTTGGAGCGAAGAATGTGAGCAGAGTTTTCAAGAACTCAAGAGGAGACTCATTTCAGCACCTGTTCTAACAATACCATCTGGCTCGGAGGGATTTGTCATCTACAGTGATGCTTCGAGCAAAGGGTTGGGATGCGTTCTCATGCAACATGGAAAAGTCATAGCCTATGCATCAAGACAACTCAAGGAATATGAGAGGAATTATCCTACTCATGATCTAGAGTTGGCAGCTGTTGTCTTTGCACTTAAAATTTGGAGGCATTACTTGTATGGGGAGAAAGTGGAGATCTTTACGGATCATAAAAGCCTCAAATATTTCTTCACTCAAAAGGAACTCAACATGCGACAACGACGTTGGCTTGAACTGTTGAAAGATTATGATCATACCATTCAATACCATCCTGGAAAAGCGAACGTGGTAGCTGACGCATTGAGTAGAAGATCATATGCGGGTACAAGTGCAATATTAACAACGCAAAGGCCCATTTTGTGTGACTTGCAAAGGATGGAGATAGAGTTAAAGACTCCAGGGACCCATGTGATGATGGCGAATATACGAGTAGAACCGACTTTAATCGATAAAGTTAAAGCTGCTCAAGCTACAGACCTGGAGCTGATGCGTATGAGGAAGAAAGTGCAAGAAGGTGCTATGCCGGAAGCAAGAATCGATGAAGAAGGAATACTTCGAGTCAACTCCAGACTTTGTGTTCCTAACAACCCTGATTTAAAGTATGAAATCATGATGGAGGCGCACAACACACCGTTTGCAATCCATCCTGGAAGTACCAAAATGTATCATGATCTTCGTCATACATTTTGGTGGAGCAATATGAAGAGAGAGATAGCGTTGTTTATCTCAAGGTGTCTAACTTGTCAACGAGTCAAAGCGGAGCATCAAGTACCAAAAGGTCCATTGCAACCACTTGAAATTCCAGAATGGAAGTGGGAGCACATTACCATGGATTTCGTTACCGGTCTTCCTAGGGTTTCTCAAGGTATTGATGCGATTTGGGTCATTGTTGATAGATTGACCAAGTCTGCTCATTTCTTACCGATACGAGAAACTTATACACTTGAACGTCTTGCTCGTATGTACATAAACGAGATTGTAAGACTGCATGGTATGCCAGTATCCATAGTTTCTGATCGAGACCCAAGATTCACTTCACGATTTTGGGTTAGTTTACAAAAAGCTATGGGCACGGAGTTACGATTTAGTTCAGCATATCATCCTCAGACGGACGGACAATCAGAGAGGACTATTCAAACTCTTGAAGATCTATTAAGACTCTGTGTCTTTGACTTCAAGGGAAGTTGGGACAAGTTCTTACCATTGGTGGAGTTTTCCTACAACAACAGTTATCAAGCAAGTATTGGCATGGCTCCATTCGAAGCATTGTATGGAAGAAAATGTCGTTCTCCAGTATGCTGGGATGAGGTGGGTGAAGCAACGTTGTTGGGACCGGAGTTGGTACGTATGACTACAGAAAAGATTCAAACGATCCGACAACGTATAAAAACCTCACAAGATCGACAAAAGAGTTATGCTGATCTTCATCGAAAGGACGTGGAATTTGATGTAGGAGATCATGTGTTCTTACGTGTTGCTCCATGGAAAGGAGTTACGAGATTTGGAAAGAGAGGAAAGCTAAATCCTCGATTCATCGGTCCATTTTTAATCCTCGATCGAGTAGGAACTGTGGCTTATAGACTCGCTTTACCGCCAAGTATGTCTCGTGTTCATAACGTTTTCACATATCCATGTTACGCAAATATGTGGAAGACCCGAACCACATTATTGAGTTAGAACCGGACGAAATAGCGGAGGATTTGACGTATGAAGAAGTTCCTGTTCAAATCTTGGATAAGAAGGAACATATTCTACGCTCCAAGGTTATACCTCAAGTCAAAGTTTTGTGGAGAAACCACGATGTTGAGGAAATGACTTGGGAGTTAGAATCAGAAATGAAATCAAGGTATCCTTACCTCTTCGACATACCAGGTACGTACCCTAATTTCGAGGGCGAAATTTCATAAGAAGGGGAGGTTGTAAGACCCCAACTTTTATAAATAAAGATGAATTTTCTATAAATATCATTTTTGAATATTATGGAGTTAATTTGATATAATGTTATAGTTGTGGGTAATATTTATAAATTTTGCAAAGTACGCAAGTTGTTATATAATATTCGATTGGTCGGGGAATATTCGTTTTAACAGGGAATATTCGTACAACGACACAATCATTGGTGGACCCCACAACGGAATTATTGTCGGATTGAGAAAACGACAAAATATTTTATTAAAAATAACGGCGGAAATTTTACCATTGTTACTGTTGAACTACTCGGTAGTAAAAGTACAGTAATACGTGTGGTTGCATAGTAGCACACGGTATTGATTATTAATGCTTATGTGAGAAGTCACTCAGTTTGATTCAATTATTGTCAGTTAATAATATGAATTATTTAGCGATAATGACGTTTTGTTTTATTCGTATTATTAACGTAATAAAACAGAAACATCTTTTTATATAAAACAAAATACTTTATTAAAGTTATTCTATAAATAGAATATATTTTATTTTATTTAAAAGATTTTTCTTTAAATATGGACCGTCAGATTAAAGTAATCAATCTGGACCGTTCATGGATTAGTTACTATGCATTCTATTTTTCTATAAATAGCAGCTCATTCCTTCATTATTTCTTACGAATTCACTGAACTCTAGAGAGAGAAACTATAGAGAGAAACTATAGAGAGAGAGAAGAAGAGTATTCTGCTACTTAACTACTTCCTTATTTCAGCTCTTCTTTAAAACGGTAGGGAATGTTATTCTTTTATATTCATGAAGAGAACTTTGTTATTCCATTCTTATTATTCTGTTGGAATAACCTGTATACGCGGTCTACCCTATACTTGGTGACATTCTTCTATTATTCTGTTGGAACATCCTGTCTGTGTGTTTTACACCGGACCTGGTTCCGTTTATTATTCTGTTGGAACATCCTGTCTGTGTGTTTTACACCGGACCTGGTTCCGTTTTATTATTATTCTGTTGGAATATCCTGTCTGTGTGTTTTACACCGGACCTGGTTCCATTATTTATTATTCTGTCGGAATATCCTGTCTGTGCGTTTACGCCGGACCTGGTTCCATTATTTATTATTCTGTTGGAATAACCTGTCTGTGCGGTCTATCGCATGCATGGTGATTTCTTTTGTTATTCCATTCTTTATTGTACTCAGTTGGTTAAGTTTTGACTTCTATACTCCATGAAATTTGTGGAATATCCTTGATAGTTGCGTTTCATCCAGTATCTTTTCATGAAAATATTCTTCTAAGCATTCTTGAATTTTACTCCACAAAGCAGTATCATGTTGACAATTTGGACGTTGTTAATTCCTGGATAAATTAATTCTTGAACTTGTTTTATTGAATTCTTATATCATTGTCATCATCCTCATGTTTATAAAATGTTGAAAGTCATCTGTGGCCTGTAGTGCATAGATGGACTTGGTATGATTATGACCAGGGATTATTCGGTATAATCATGACCGTAATGTTACAAATGATGTGGTAAAAGTCCTCATTGGCCCGTAGTGCATTGATGGACAGTTGTTGGCATGATCATGACCATTAATGAATACACGAATATCCTTGGCCGTAGTGCAGGGGTGATTCGATGATGTGGATTATTTTATTAAGCTGAGTCTCAGCGATCACAGTGTTGAAAAACCTTTTAAATCATAAAAGATAGTAGAGTTTATTTTCTACTTGACTCTTTTAATGGATTGCTTGTTCCGCTGCAGTTAAACTTGATGTCTATTATATTTTATCAGTTTAACATTGTTGAAGGCTAATGATAATTTATTCTGCATTATCTTAGTCATAATATTTCTTACTGGGCTAGTTGAGCTCACCCTTTCTTTCACTGTTCTCTTCAGGAAATGAGAACGTAGCTGGGACAAGTCGGGGTACGGAGTGATGGTCCGAATGATAGTATTAGTTAGTAGTCCTCACTATTCTATGTAATGGTGTGTTAATAAATGTAATGAGGACTCCTTTTGAGTATGAATACTCTCTAGAAGATAATATTTGTATTCAAACTCACAGTTTATGTTTTGTCGTATTGTACACGACAGTTGTATTATTAAGTTGTATTTGTATTCTGTACTATGTATCTGACGACCCAAGATGGGTGATGTATACCTAATTTTGGGGGCGTCACACTATTGGCCCAAAGATATTCAACAACAGGTCATCTTTGCACTACGGGCTAAAGTATTCATCCATAATTCATTCTTTGCACTACAGGCCAAAGATATTCATATATAAAATAAATATATAATCATTTCAGAATTTATATAAACAATAATTATAACCATGTTAATAATTATCTTTACACTTAAGCTAAAGATTTCAATTATAAATTCAATGGTCATGATTATACCAGTTAACAATTCATCTTTCCACTACAGGCCAAAGATATTCCTCAGTCACGATCATACCAATAATTTACCCATCTTTACACTCAAGTGAAAGAGAAATTCAACATCAGGGTTATAAAAATATTATATATGATAATAAAAATAATATAATCAAAATATGGATTTAATTTCAAGAGTAATATTCTTAAATTAACTATAATTTGGTCAGAAAAAGAAACTAATTTTGTCGTGAATAGTACCTATGAATAGTAACTCGTGAATAGTACGCCGTATTCGTACATAGTACCGTATACGTAACTAATGCCATATACGTAAATAGTGTCATATACATGAATAGTGCCGTATACGTGAATATTAATCCCGACTCAAAAAGGTAAAAATTCCACAATAAAATCCCTACCAATATTTTAGTATAATGATATTGAAAGAATAACATCATTATGAAGAATATAGCATCCCTTAATATCCCTTACTATCCCGTACCTCAAAAGAGCAGCACTTCTGACTGAATATCAGATATGACGCTGAAAAAAACTTACACTGATGAATAGCAACTCACCAAGTATCTAAATACTCACAAAATACACTCGATAATCTAGAGAGAAAAAGAGAGAAAACTTATGAATTCTGGTGTGTGATTTTTAATTCTAACTTAGCCCTCTATTTAAAGGAAAATGTTAGCATGCCGAAGTAGACTTGACCTGCTACCTGATGGCTTTACCTGCTACTATTCCACCCACCAAAAATCAGCCATCTTCTCCAACAACTAAAAGTGGGGCACACCCATTTCTAGAAATTTCCACAAAAATCATTTATAAACCCAGTTTCCGAATCAGTCATTTCTTAAAATTCATAACAAATCATTCGTTCATTTTTAAAGGTTCAAAATTTGTGAACATATACTCAACTTATATATGTATAAAATATCCAAAAATCACAACGATCCAACGGTCAAATTAAAAATTATAACTCACACAATAAAGCTGTAAGAACACTGATTTGATCTTTTAATACCTCCAATCCGACAAAATACTGATAAAATACCTCAACATTAATCCCTTCAATTATAACCACATAAATAAATCCATCATTTATATCCATATCAAATAAATATTTTATTATCATATAGATTGTGACGCCCCCAAAATTAAGTATACGTCACCCATCTTGGGTCGCCACTTACATGGTATAGAATACAAATACAACTTACTAATACAACTGTCGTGTACAATACGATAAAATATAAACTGTGAGTTTGAATACAAATATTATCTTCTAGAGAGTATTCATACTCAAAAGGAGTCCTCATTACATTTATTAATACACTATTACATAGAATAGTGAGGACTACTAACTAATACTATCATTCGAACCATCACTCCGTTTTTCGACTTGTCCCAGCTACGTTCTCATTTCCTGAAGAGAACAGTGAAAGAAAGGGTGAGCTCAACTAGCCCAGTAAGAAATATTATGACTAAGATAATGCAGAATAAATTATCATTAGCCTTCAACAATGTTAAACTGATAAAATATAATAGACATCTGTTTAACTGCAGCAGAACAAGCAATCCATTAAAAGAGTCAAGTAGAAAATAAACTCTACTATCATTTATGATTTAAAAAGTTTTTTATCACTTTTATCGTTGAGACTCAGCTTAATAAATAATTCACATCATCCCTGCACTATGGCCAAGAATATTCGTTAGGGTCACGACCACAAATTCCATGCACAACGGGCCAAGGATATTTGTGTATTCATCAATGGTCATGATCATGCCAACAACTGTCCGTCAATGCACTACGGGACAATGAGGACTTTTGCCACATCATTTGTAACATTACGGTCATGATTATACCAAATAATCCCTGGTCATAATCATACCAAGTCCATCTATGCACTACAGGCCACAGATGACTTTCAACATTTTATAAACATGAGGATGATGACAATGATATAAGAATTCAATAAAACAAGTTCAAGAATTAATTTATCCAAGAATTAACAACGTCCAAATTGTCAACATGATACTGCATTGTGGAGTAAAATTCAAGAATACCTAGAAGAATATTTTCATGAAAAGATTCTGGATGAAACGCAATTATCAAAGATATTTCACAAATTTCATGGAGTATAGAAGTCAAAACTTAACCAACTGAGTACAATAAAGAATGGAATAACAAAAGAAATTACCATGCATGCGATAGACCGCACAGACAGGTTATTCCAACAGAATAATAAATAATGGAACCAGGTCCGGCGTAAACGCACAGACAGGATATCCGACAGAATAATAAATAATGGAACCAGGTCCGGTGTTAAAAACACAGACAGGATGTTCCAACAGAATAATAACAAGACGGAACCAGGTCCGGTGTAAAACACACAGACATGATGTTTCCAAAGAATAATAATAAAAATAGGAACCAGGTCCGGTGTAAACACACAGACAGGATGTTCCAACAGAATAATAACAAGACGGAACCAGGTCCGGTGTAAAACACACAGACAGGATGTTCCAACAGAATAATAATAAAAATGGAACCAGGTCCGGCGTGTATAAAACACACAGACAGGATGTTCCAACAGAATAATAGAAGAATGTCACCAAGTATAGGGTAGACCGCGTATATAGGTTATTCCAACAGAATAATAAGAAATGGAATAACAACAGTTCTCTTCATGAATAAGAAAGAATAACACCACTTACCGTTTTAAAGACGAGCTGAATAAGAAAGTAGTTAAGTAGCAGAATACTTTTTCTCTCTCTCTATAGTTTTCTCTCTCTAGAGTTCAGTGAATTCGTAAGAAATAATGAAGGAATGAGTGCTATTTATAGAAAAATAGAATGCATAGTAACTAATCCATGAACGGTCCAGATTGATTACTTTAATCTGACGGTCCATATTTAAAGGAAAATCTTTTAAATAAAATATAATATATTCTATTTATAGAATAACTTTAATAAAGTATTCTGTTTTATATAAAAAGATGTTTCTGTTTTATTACGTTAATAATACGAATAAAACAAAACGTCATTATCGCTAAATAATTCATATATTAACTGACAATAATGGAATCAAATGAGTGACTTCTCACATAAGCATTAATAATCAATATCGTGTGCTACTATGCAACCACACGTATTACTGTACTTTTACTACCGAGTAGTTCAACAGTATCAACGGTTAAAACTTCCGCCGTTATTTTCATAAAGTATTTTTGTCGTTTTCTCAATCCGACAATAATTCGTTTGTGGGGTCCACCAATAATTGTACCATCGTACGGATATTCCCCGACAAAAAGAATATTCTCTGACCAATCGAATATAATATGACAACTTGCATACTTTGCAAAATTTATAAATACTACCCATAACTATTATATCAAATCCACACAATAATATAAAAAAAAATTATTTCGAGAAAAATTAAATATTTATTCATAAAATCTGGGGTTTCACAATCTCCCCTCCTTATGAAATTTCGCCCTCGAAATTTACGTACGTACTTGGTATGCCGAACATCGAAATTTACGTACGTACTTGGTATGCCGAACATGTGAGGATACCTTGACTTCACTTCAAATTCTAACTCTTGAGGTATAACCTTTAAGCATCGAATATGATCCTTCTTATCCAAGATGTTAACACGTATCTCTTCATATGTTAAATCTTTTGCTATCTCGTCCGGTTCTAAATTAATAATGTCGTTCGGGTCGTCCACATATTTACGTAACTTCGATACGTGAAAAAAAATGTTATGAACACACGACATGCTTGGCGGTAAAACGAGTCTATAAGCCACAGTTCTTATTTCATCGAGGATTTCAAATGGGCCAATTAAATCGAGAGGTGAGATTTCCTCCCTTTGTCAATTCGTGCTTCTAGAATAACGCCCTCTTGAACCTTCTTCTTCACATTCATCAGCTCCGGGTGTGTAGCTTGAACGACTTTAACGTTATCGATTAAAGTCGATTTTACTCGTATATTCGTTATCTTCATATGGGTCCCTCGAGTCTTTAACTCTATCTTCGTCATTTGTAAGTTATACGAAATGAGTTTTTGTTTTAACAACATCGCCCTCGTAAATACATACGATTTCTACTCAACACGTCAGCTACCACGTTCGTTCTTCCACAATGATATTGAATGGTACGGTCGTAATCTTCAACAGCTCGAGCCAACGTCTTTGGCGCATGTTACGTTCGTTTTAGTTGAAGAAATATTTGAGGGTTTAAGAAATGGGTTTTGTACTGGGGTCAATACAAAATTCGATTTTACGCTCTGGGGTAGGCTAAGAAGTCTTTAAGAATACGTAAAGAAATTTATTAACAATAGAAATATCGTTCAAAACTGTGACCCTCATCCAAGACTTGGATAACACGTCACATTGATACCTATCAACTTGCCATCGTCATTTACAACGTCTCCTACGGAAAGTCTAGCTTCGGTGCATTCCACACCAGGAAGTCAACAGCGAAAGGAACGGGGATTTTTACTTATGGCTTGATATGACAATGGTTGACTTTAGTGATTTGGTTACTTGAATTCGCATAATAAGTTGGTTAGGAATATGAAAGCTAACAACCTTACGAAAAGCATGATGAGCAGTTAACCAATCATTTCAAAAAAATCACATCAATGCAAGTATTTTCAAAGAGATAAGATCAATAGGTAACGTGAAAGTGTTGATTTGAACAAGATTTATAAATAGTGGAGGTAACAAAGGTTTCTCCCAACGGAATTTCAACAGATAAATCAAAGTCTAACTTCTCCGGAGTTAAGTTCAAACATTGAACACAACTAGGTGAAATAAAAGAGTGAGTAGAACCGGTATCTAACACGGTATAGACTTCGCAAGAGTTTATGATTAGCTTACCCGCGATAACTTCATTTGGGTTCCTCACTTGTTGGAAAGTCATGACAACCGCTCTCCCTTGAACTACCCGGCTTTGACTTGTCTAGGGTAGCATTTGGTGTCATTACTATCGTTGGAATTGACTTTAATATAGGGCATATTCCACCCTCAACTGCTTCATCGTACTCCTGCTTCATGATCTTAATCATCAATCTTCGATCCATATCGAGTTCAGATTGACTGCTTTGTACAGGGTAATTCAAAACTCGATGTTGGGTTCTCCCAATTGCTGTCCAAAAAGAGAAATGTATATAATCTATTTTAGCCTTTTTGGATCGGACGTCTCTTTCTACAATATCAACACGTCGTGCGGCTTTTACCCACGCATCCTTCATTCTCATCGTTCAGTTGTTTCTTCTTTCAGCTGATCCTTGATATTTGAATTCTCAGATTCCAACTTTAATATCTTACACTCTGCCAAAGCGTGATTTTGTTCGAGCAACACATATCGGGTAACACAATTTTGAATCGTTACATCTCTTTGCTCCACGACCGCCTATCGTTCTTCAGCCTGCTCTTCTAACTCATGAACACGATTTTGTAATTCTAAGTTTTGATCATAGATTTCTTCTAACCAATTCTCCTCAGGTTCCTCTTCTTCTCTTCTTCCTCTTCTTCCTCACTCTCAGCTGCTACCTCTGCCACTAACTCGGGTGCAACTATTAGTTCTTCACTTACCACGTAGATATCTCTAATTTCTTCTTCGCCTGATATTACATTATCCTGGTTGGTGATTAAGGGTGCCACGGTCTCATTCACTCCATTGTTGACATTTTCAGCTGCCATTTTTAAATACTGCCACAAAACAAAGGTTAATTAACATATAACATATTATCCATATTCTTTGACCGACCAACTAATACCAAATAAACTTAGGTAGGTCATACTAGCGAAGGAATTCCCCGTCTCTCCCCTCCTAGTTCTATTCTCACATCCTAGCCAGGGATCATATCCCTAAGCTCTGATACCAACTGTGACGCCCCCAAAATTAAGTATACGTCACCCATCTTGGGTCGCCACTTACATGGTATAGAATACAAATACAACTTACTAATACAACTGTCGTGTACAATACGACAAAACATAAACTGTAAGTTTGAATACAAATATTATCTTCTAGAGAGTATTCATACTCAAAAGAGTCCTCATTACATTTATTAACACACTATTACATAGAATAGTGAGGACTACTAACTAATACTATCATTCGAACCATCACTCCATTTTCCCGACTTGCCCCAGCTACGTTCTCATTTCTGAAGAGAACAGTGAAAGAAAGGGTGAGCTCAACTAGCCAGTAAGAAATATTATGACTAAGATAATGCAGAATAAATTATCATTAGCCTTCAACAATGTTAAACTGATAAAATATAATAGACATCAAGTTTAACTGCAGCAGAACAAGCAATCCATTAAAAGAGTCAAGTAGAAAATAAACTCTACTATCTTTTATGATTTAAAAAGTTTTTCATCACTTTTATCGCTGAGACTCAGCTTAATAAATAATTCACATCATCCCTGCACTACGGCCAAGGATATTCGTTAGGGTCACGACCACAAATTCCATGCACTACGGGCCAAGGATATTCGTTAGGGTCACGACCACAAATTCCATGCACTACGGGCCAAGGATATTTGTGTATTCATCAATGGTCATGATCATGCCAACAACAGTCCGTCAATGCACTACGGGCCAATCAGGACTTTTACCACATCATTTGTAACATTACGGTCATGATTATACCAAATAATCCCTGGTCATAATCATACCAAGTCCATCTATGCACTACAGGCCACAGATGACTTTCAACATTTTATAAAACATGAGGATGATGACAATAATATAAGAATTCAATAAAACAAGTTCAAGAATTAATTTATCCAAGAATTAACAACGTCCAAATTGTCAACATGATACTGCATTGTGGAGTAAAATTCAAGAATACTTAGAAGAATATTTTCATGAAAAGATTCTGGATGAAACGCAATTATCAAGGATATTCCACAAATTTCATGGAGTATAGAAGTCAAAACTTAACCAACTGAGTACAATAAAGAATGGAATAACAAAAGAAATCACCATGCATGCGATAGACCGCACAGACAGGTTATTCCAACAGAATAATAAATAATGGAACCAGGTCCGGCGTAAACGCACAGACAGGATATTTCGACAGAATAATAAATAATGGAACCAGGTCCGGTGTAAAACACACAGACAGGATGTTCCAACAGAATAATAACAAGACGGAACCAGGTCCGGTGTAAAACACACAGACAGGATGTTCCAACAGAATAATAATAAAAATAGAACCAGGTCCGGTGTAAAACACACAGACAGGATGTTCCAACAGAATAATAACAAGACGGAACCAGGTCCGGTGTAAAACACACAGACAGGATGTTCCAACAGAATAATAATAAAAATGGAACCAGGTCCGGCGTAAAACACACAGACAGGATGTTCCAACAGAATAGTAGAAGAATGCCACCAAGTATAGGGTAGACCGCGTATACAGGTTATTCCAACAGAATAATAAGAAATGGAATAACAACAGTTCTCTTCATGAATAAGAAAGAATAATACCCCTTACCGTTTTAAAGACGAGCTGAAATAGGAAGTAGTTAAGTAGCAGAATACTCTTCTTCTCTCTCTCTCTATAGTTTCTCTCTCTAGAGTTCAGTGAATTCGTAAGAAATAATGAAGGAATGAGCTGCTATTTATAGAAAAATAGAATGCATAGTAACTAATCCATGAACGGTCCAGATTGATTACTTTAATCTGACGGTCCATATTTAAAGAAAAATCTTTTAAATAAAATATAATATATTCTATTTATAGAATAACTTTAATAAAGTATTCTGTTTTATATAAAAAGATGTTTCTGTTTTATTACGTTAATAATACGAATAAAACAAAACGTCATTATCGCTAAATAATTTATATTATTAACTGACAATAATGGAATCAAACTGAGTGACTTCTCACATAAGTTAATAATCAAAACCGTGTGCTACTATGCACCACACGTATTACTGTACTTTTACTACCGAGTAGTTCAACAGTATCAACGGTAAAACTTCCGGTTATTTTCATAAAGTATTTTTGTCGTTTTCTCAATCCGATAATAATTCCGTTGTGGGGTCCACCAATAATTGTACCGTCGTACGGATATTCCCCGACAAAAAGAATATTCTCTGACCAATCGAATATAATATGACAACTTGCATACTTTGCAAAATTTATAAATACTACCCATAACTATTATATCAAATCCACACAATAATATAAAAAAAATTATTTCAAGAAAAATTAAATAATTATTCATAAAATCTGGGGTTTCACATAGATCAATAATTAATTATTCACAAATAATATTACAGAATCACAATAATGACAACCAGACAGTTCCCAGGAAAGAGGGGACTTTCCGATAAGGATTTCTCCTTACTAGTGCGCAATTAGGTGACCAAACCTCTCCTTGACAGAACTTTCTAGACATTGCCAATAATGCTATCTAATAATATTATTCAAATAATATGAATTATTGATCTAATAATAGAAAATACTGTGCAGCAACAATTATTGAAACAACAATAATATAAAATATCAACGCAGCAATTATTGATTAAATAAAATAAAATATTGAACAGAAATAACTGTAACAATTATTGAGTAGTGTCTTCTCACGTAAGAATCAATAATTAAAAAAATACTGTGCAATACCGTGTGCTACTGTGTAACTACGCGTATTACTGTATTTTAGCCACCAGGTATTTCAACAGTGTTAACGGTAACAACTATGTCGTTATTTATAAAAACTCAAATTTGTCATTTTCTTCATCCGACAGTTATTCTGTTATGGGGCCCACAAATGGCTGCGTCGTCGTACGAATATTTCCCGACAGAAAGAATATTCCACGACTAAACGAATATTCCCCGACAACAATGAATATTTTATAACCACTTGCGTATTTTGAAAATTTTATATATTTCACCCTTAACTTTAACTTCTTTTTTTTTATCAATTTAACCATTTACTAAATAGAAAAATTGAATACTTTTATTTCATAAAATTTGGTGTCTTTACAATCTCCACTCCTTATAAAATTTGGTCCCCGAAATTTACGTACCTGATAATTCAAGAGTTGAGAATATCTTGCTTTCATTTTAGATTCCATCTTTTCTGTCATCATAATTTCTTCATTGCTCATCTCCTGTATTTCAGATATTATTCTAGAATACAGCTTCAAAACAAGGGTTAATTGAACAAATTAACATATCACATAATATTCCGATATTATGACGGACCAACAAATAAGCTTAGGTAGGACACACTAGCGAAGGATTTACTCATCTCTCCCCTCTAAGTTCTATTTCCCGATCTCCGCCAGAGATCATATCCCTAAGCTCTGATACTTACTGTGACAACCTCAAAATAGGTCCATTTCATCCAACCTATTCTGAGTCGCCAAATACATGGTACAGAAAATAACTACAACTTTATTACAACAATTGTCGTACAAAATACAACAACACATATGCTGTGAGTTTGGATACAAATATATACCAATTATGACTCGTGTCCCAACTATAATGTGACAAATGTCCCATCAGTGGACATCACCTCACAGTGATACTTACATAAAGGTATAGTCAAAAATTATTTTAGAAATTAGAATCTTTGGGAAGTGCTCAAGAAAACCTTCGTACATGGGAGGCCATGCTTCCAGGTTATGATAGATATCATATGTGTAAGACCCCAACTTATTAATGAATAAAATTAAATTTTCTCTAATTATTATTGTGAATAATAAGGTGTTAATTTGATATAATATTTTGGTTATGGGTGAAATGCACAAATT
The DNA here is from genome assembly GCA_016801055.1 of Panax notoginseng. Classification (NCBI taxonomy): domain Eukaryota; kingdom Viridiplantae; phylum Streptophyta; class Magnoliopsida; order Apiales; family Araliaceae; genus Panax; species Panax notoginseng. The sequence continues at coordinate 233,447,305 of CM029014.1, forward strand.
TTACAAAATAAACAAGTGGTTATAAAATATTCATTTTGTCGGGAAATATTCGTTTGGTCGTGAAATATTCTTTCTGTCGGGGAATATTCGTACGACGGCACAGCTATTTGTGGGCCCCATAACGGAAAACGATTGGATGAAGATAACGACAAAAATTGAGTTTTTATAAATAACGGCGTAGTTGTTACCGTTAACACTGTTGGAATACCCGGTGGTTAAAATACAGTAATACGCATGGTTGCACAGTAGCACACGAATTGCACAGTATTTTTGAATTATTGATTCTTACGAAGGAAGGTACTACTCAATAATTGTTACAGTAGTTACTGTTCAATATTTTATTTTATTGATTCCATAATTGCTGCATTGATATTTTATATTATTGTTGTTTCAATAATTGTCACTGCACAGTATTTTCTATTATCAGATCAATAATTCATATTATTTGAATAATATTATTAGATAACATTATTGACAATGTCTAGAAAGTTCTGTCTAAGGAGAGGTTTGGTCACCTAATTGCGCGCCAGTCAGGAAAATTCCTTATTAGAAATCTCCCTCTTTCCTGGGAACGGCCTGGTTGTCATAAATGTGAATCTATAATATTATTTGTGAATAATTAATTATTAATTCATATGATAAGAAAATATTTATTTTATGTGGATATAAATGAGGGATATATTTTTGTGGTTAAAAATGAAGGAGTTAATGTTGAGATTTTTATCAGTATTTTTGTCGGAATGGAGGTATTAAAAATAAGGATTTTTGAGATATTTTGTGGGGGTTATAATTTTTAATCCGACCGTTGGATCGTGGTAATTTTTGGATATGTTATACATATATAAGTTGAGTATATGTCCACAAATTTTGAACCGTTAAAAATGAACTTATGATTTATTATAAATTTTACGAGATGACTGGTTCAGAAATTGTTGAATTTTTGGAGTTTATCATTTTGGTGAAAAATTCTAGAATTGGTGGGCCCCACTCTTGGTTGGTGAAGAAATGTGCTGAGATTTTTATTCAAATATGGTAGGCTTGAATAGTAGCAGGTAAAGCCATCAGGTTGCAGGTTAAGTCTGCTTCGGCGTGCTAACATTTTCCTATAAATAGAGGGCTAAGTTAAAATTGAAAATCACACCAGAAACAAGTTTTCTCTCTTTCTCTCTCTAGATTATTGAGTGTATTTTGTGAGTATTTAGATACTTTGAGAGTTTCTATTCATCAGAGCAAGTTTCTTTCAGCTTTATACCGGTATTCCGACCAGAAGTACTGATATTTTGAGGTAAGGGATAATATTTTCTTCTTAAATAATATTATTTTCTTTAATATCATTATGCTGAAATATTGATATAAACTTTTTATCAAATTTGGAACTTTTTGTGTAGGGGTTATTATTCACGTATACGACACTATTCACGTATACGACACTATTCACGAATACGACACTATTCACCGAAAAATAAAAATTTTTCTTTTTGTCCAAGATGTCTATTATGGTTACTATCTTTGATTGTATCCATGTTTTGATCTTTATTTTTGAATTCTCCTTCACAATTGGTTATTATGGAGTATTATTGCACTTGGATAAACTATAATACGAATCCCTAATATTTGTCCTTCTGTCTCATTGGATTCATTTTTTTAAAGATAATTTTTCATCATCCTCAGTCCTAAATGATGATATTACTGAATATCTTTGGCCTATAGTGCAAAGATGTATGATTACCTGATGAATATCTTTGCCCTGTAGTGCAAAGATGAACAGGTGTTGAGATGAACATGACTGACTGGTGATACAAATGAATATTTTTGGCCTGTAGTGCAAAGATGAATATTTGGTTAAAGATGATTATTAATTGATGTTACAGGGATAAAATATTGATGATGGACTTTTAAATCTTAGAAGATAGTAGAATTCATTCTCTACTTGTGTGACGCCCCCAAAATAGGTCCAATCCATCCAACCCATTCTGAGTCGCCAAATACATGGTACAGAAAATAACTACAACTTTATTATTACAATTGTCGTGCAAAATACGACAACACATATACTGTGAGTTTAAATACAAATATTGTCATCTAGACAGTATTCATACTCAATTAAGTCCTCACTATACTTATTGATACACTAGTTTACAAAATAGTGAGGACTACTAAAACAACTGTCTTGAACCATCATTCCACACCCCGACTAGTACTCGCTACATTTTCGCCTCCTGAGAAGAAAATGGAACAACAAGGAAAAGGGTGAGCTCAACTAGCCCAGTAAAGAATATTATGACTAAGATAACTATACAACAAATTATCGTTAGTCTTCAATAGGAAAAAAAATTTAATAGAATACAATAGACAACAACTTTTAAATCAATATTCGCAGAGGAAAATAATAATTCATAGAAGAGTTACGTAGAGAATGAAATCTACGATTATCTATGAATTTAAAAGCCCATCATCAACATTTTATCCCTGTAACATCAATAATAAATATCTTGAATCAAATAGTCATCTTTGCACTACGGGCCAAAGATATCCATCAGTTGGTCATGTTCACCTCAACACCTGTTCATTTTGCACTACGGGCCAAAGATATTCATCAGAAATTATTCATCTTTGCACTACAGGCCAAAGATATTCAGTTATATCATCATTTAAGACTGAGGATGATGAAAAATATTTTAAAGAAAACGAACCCAGTGAAGCAAAATAACAAATATTAAGGATTCGTATTTCAGCTATTCCATGTCCAAAAATACCTCATAAATAATCATAGTGAAGTAAAATTCAAGAATGATCAAAACATGGATACAATCAAAGCTAGTATCCAGAATAGATATTTGGACAAAAAGAAGAAAATTTCATTTTTCGGTGAATAGTAACTCGTGAATAGTAACTCGTGAATAGTAACCCTGACATGAAAAGTTCCAAATTTGATAAAAAGTTCAGATCAATACTTCGACATAATGATATTGAAGAAAATAATATCATTTAAGAAGAAATAACATCCCTTACCTCGGAAAGACGGTACTTCTGACTGGAATACTAGATATAGTGCTGAAGGAAACTTGCACCGTATAGCAACACTCAAAGTATCAAATACTCACAAGAATACGCTCGATATAGAAAGAGAAATATAGAAAAACTTGTGTTTCTGGTGTGATTTTCAATTCTAACCTAAGCACCCTATTTATAGAAAAATGCTTAGAACACCAAGAGAAAAATTTAATATAATAATAATATATTTATCAATTTTCCTTAGCCTACCTCTAGACATCTGATCTCAGCCCATTATATCACATGTTAGCCCACTTAAATGCCAAAAAACGTTTTTCTTCAAAATAATAAATAAAACTTCCAAAAATCAATTATTTCGGAAATTCAGAACTTCAATAATTCATAATAAATAGCCCTTTTATCAGAAAATTCGAATCTGGCGAGTTTTTATAGGAAATTCAATTCTCTACAACTTTGCAGAAGAAAGTTTTTCCAAATTCCAAATAAAAATTGACCGAAATTCATAAACGGGCGATTTTACAGTCAATAATAAATTTTCGGTCAAGAATTGTGTCCACCAACACACAAAACATGTGTTAATCATTTAATGCCACAAAAATACTCTTCCTCCTCATATACTCATATATCCCACATTCATTGTAAAAATATCACCATCAATATATTATTAAAATATTATATTTAAATGAATTATTTTATCAGAAAAAGATAAATTATTAATTTTTAACAATTGTCACATAAAAATTTTCTCCATCTATATCCACATAAAATCAATATTTTTCTCATCATATAAATCAATAATTAATTATACACAAATAATATTACAGAATCACAGTATTGGCAACCAGGCCGTTCCCAGGAAAGAGGGGGCTTTCCAATAAGAATTTCTCCTTACTGGCGCGCAATTAGATAACCAAACCTCTCCTTAGACAGAACTTTCTAGACATTGCCAATAATGTTATCTAATAATATTATTCAGATAATATGAATTATTGCTCCGATAAAGAAAAATACTGCGTAGTGACAATTATTGAAACAACAGTAATATAAAATATCAACGCAACAATTATTGAATCAATAAAATACAATATTGAACAGTAATTACTGTAACAATTATTGAGTAGTGCCTTCTTACGTAAGAATCAATAATTGGTGCAATACCGTGTGCTACGCGTATTACCGTGTTTTATTCCAACAGTATTAACGGTAACAACTACGCCGTTATTTATAAACAACTTATTTTTGTCGTTTTCTTCATCCAATCGCTTTCTGTTATGGGGCCCACACAAGGCTGCGCTGTCGTACGAATATTCCCCGACAACAAGAATATTCCACGACCGAACAAATATTCCCCGACAACAATGAAATTTTATAACCACTTGCTTATTTAAAATATTTGCGCATTTTACCCATAACTAACCACATTAATCAAATCAACCCTTACTATTTCAGAATAATAAATAGAGGAAATTAAATTTCATTTATTAATAATTTGGGGTCTTACAACCTCCCCTGCTTATGAAATTTCGTCCTCGAAATTGGCATACGTACCTGGTGTTTCGAAAAGATGAGGATACCTCGCTTTCATTTCCGTTTCCAACTCCCAGGTCATTTCCTCAATAGCATGGTTTCTCCACAAAACTTTAACTTGTGGTATGACCTTCGTGCGTAGGACATGCTCCTTCTTATCCATGATCTTGACAGGTACCTCCTCGTACGTTAAGTCTTCAGCTATCTCGTCCGGTTCTAACTCAATAACATGGTTCGGGTCTTTCACATATTTACGAAGCACAGATATATGAAAAAACATTATGAACGCGAGACATACTTGGAGGTAACGCAAGTCTATAGGTCACATTTCCTACTCGGTCAGGAATCTGAAATGGACCAATAAATCGTGGATTGAGCTTTCCTCTCTTCCCAAATCTTGTAACTCCTTTCCATGGAGCTACACGTAATAATACATGATCCCCAATGTTAAATTCCACGTCCTTTCGATGAAGATCCACATAACTCTTTTGTCGATCCTGTGCCGTTTGTATACGTTGTCGAATCGTTTGGATCTTCTCTGTAGTCATTCGTACCAACTCTGGTCCCAACAACGTTGCTTCTCCCACCTCATCCCAACATACTGGAGAGCGACACTTTCGTCCATACAATGCTTCAAAGGGAGCCACACCTATACTTGCCTGATAACTGTTGTTGTAGGAGAATTCCACTAATGGTAGGTACTTATCCCAACTTCCTTTGAAATGTAGGACATAAAGTCTTAATAGATCTTCAAGAGTTTGAATAGTCCTCTCTGATTGCCCGTCCGTTTGAGGATGGTATGCCGAACTGAACCGTAAATTCGTGCCCATAGCTTTTTGCAAGCTAACCCAAAATCTTGAAGTGAATCTTGGGTCACAATTCGAAACTATGGATACTGGCATGCCATGCAACCTTACAATCTCATTCACGTACATACTAGCAAGACGTTCAAGGGAATAAGTCTCCCGTATCAGCAAGAAATGAGCGGACTTGGTTAATCTATCAACTATAACCCAAATAGCATTTATGCCTTGAGAAACCGTGGGAAGACCCGTAACGAAATCCATGGTAATATGTTCCCACTTCCATTTCAGAATCTCAAGTGGTTGCAATGGACCCTTTGGCACTTGATACTCCGCCTTTATACGTTGACAAGTTAAACACCTCGAAATAAACTTTACAATCTCTCTCTTCATATTGTTCTACCAAAATGTATGTTGAAGATCACAATATATTTTGGTACTTCCAGGATGGATCGCAAATGGTGTATTGTGTGCCTCCATCATAATCTTGTACTTCAAATCAGAGTCGTTAGGAACACAAAGTCTAGAGTGGACTCGAAGTATTCCTTCTTCATCGATTCTTGCTTCCGGAATAGCACATTCTTGCACTTTCTTCTTCATACGCATCAGCTCCGGGTCTGTAGCTTGAGCAACTTTAACTTTATCGATTAAAGTTGGCTCTACGCGTATACTTGACATCATCGCACTCGTTCCTGCATATGATCTTCTACTCAACGCGTCAGCTACCGCGTTCACTTTTTCAAGATGGTATTGGATGGTATGATCGAAATCTTTCAACAGCTCGAGCCAACGTCGGTGTCGCATGTTGAATTCTTGGAAGTTCTTCTCGCATTCCTCGGTCCATTCGAAGTTTGTATCTTTTCGAGTCAGCTGAGTTAATGGAGTAGCGATTCGAGAAAATCCTTTTACAAATCTCCGATAATAACCAGCTAAGCCTAGAAAGCTATGTATTTCGATTACTGACTTAGGTTGCTCTCAACTGTGACTCATATCCCAATCTTGGATAGCACGTCACAATGACACCTATCAGTTTACTATCGCATGAATATGGCGTCCCCTACGGAAAGTTTGGCTTTGATGCATTCCACAAAGGAAGTCACCAGATAGAGGCTCGGTTATCAACTTCTATAGTTGGGTTTTTAACTCCTGAAGTTCAATAGGAGCCATTCGATATGAGATTTTAGAAGTGGGTTTTGTACCGGATTCAAAGATGATACAAAATTCAATATCACGCTCTGGGAGTAAGCCAAGAAATTCTTCAGGAAATACGTCAGGGATTTACTAACAATATCATTCAAATCTGACGTATTTTTGTTCAAGTCCATAACATAGCTAAGAAAGCTTGACATCCGTTTTTCAATAAACGAATAACTTTACGGCTTGATATGAAAGAGTTTGACTTCAATAGTTTGGTTGCTTGAATTTGAATAACAGGTTGCTTAGGAATATGAAAACTAACAACCTTACAAAAGCAATCAATTTTGGCATGATGAGTAGTTAACCAATCAATTCCTAAAATCACATCAAAAGCAAGTATCTTTAAAGAGATAAGGTCAACAGGTAATGTGATGGTGCCAACTTGTATCAAACAAGATTTATAAATAGTGGATGTGATGAAAATTTCTCCTAACGGAGTTTCAACAGATAGATCAAAGTCTAATTTTATCCGGAGTCAAGTTTAAACGTTGAGTATAAGCAGAAGAGATAAATGAATGGGTAGAACCGGTATCTAGTAAGGTATAGACTTCGTAAAAATTTATAATTAACTAACCCGTGCTAACTTCGTTCGGGTTCCTCGCATTCTGACCAATCACGAAAAACGCTCTTCCAGGAACCGTTGACTTTGACTTTTGTGGGACAGCTTTTTGAGTCACTACCCCTGTTGGACTTGGTTTCGCTACAGTGCAATCTCGAGCGATATGTCCTTCCTTTCCACAGTTATAACATACCTTAAACTGTTGTGGACAGTTTGGGCTGATATGTCCTTCTTTTCTGCACTTATAGCATATGACCGGTGGTCGTTCTCATCCCTTGGAACCAGTTGCTGCTGGTGCTGACGTCTTCGTATTGTCATTGTTGAATCTCCTCTTTTTAAAATCTCCCCCCGACTCGCTTCTTCTATTTTCATGGCCACGATTACCACCAGAGTGGTTACCGCTTTTGTCTGAATGTTTTCCTTCCCTCTGGTTGTCATTGCTCCGATGACGATGCCACCGGTATGACCCTGGTTGTGGTCTCTCGATTGACCGTACTCGTTATCTCGCTCTAATAATTGAGCCCTGTTGACAACATCTGAATATAAAGAAAATTTATGAGAGATAAGATATTGTCGAATCTTGGGTTTTAAACCTCTCAGAAACATCCTCGTCATTCGTTCCTCATTCTCTACTAAATGAGGTGCAAACCTGGATAACTCTGCGAACTTCGCCTCGTATTGGGACACCGTCCTGTTATTTTGTTCTAATCTAATAAACTCTACCTCCTTCATATGACGAATACTTTCAGGAAAGTACTTGTCATTGAATAGCTTCTGAAATATCTCCCAAGACATGCTGAGTGCAGCTGGATGGGTACGCTTCACAGATTCCCACCAGTAGTCTGCCTCGCCACGGAACATAAAGGTGGCGAATGGAACCTTCTGTTCCTCCGTGCATCCCAAGACATCAAATATCTTGGTAATTTACTTGAACCATGTCTCCGCCTTAATCGGATCTGGTTTTCCCCAGAATTCTGGTGGTCCCAACTCTTTGAACTGCTTGGATGTGACCAGCTGTGCGTTGCCATTGTTTCTTCCTATATTTTGAACAGGAATCTCCTTCGTCTGGTTTTGCATGAACGCAAAAAGCTTCTAAACATCTCATCGTTCATCGTCTGCTCATTGGTGTTGTTCACAGGAGGAACATTGCCAGCCTGTTGCACGTTCTCCTCGTTGGTGAGTACAGGTGTCTCCACGGTTTCATTTACTCCACTGTTAACATTCTCAGTCGACATTCTCAAATACTTCCATAAAAACAAGGGTTAATTTAACAAATTAATAAATCACATAATATCCCTATATTATGACCGACCAGCAAATAAGCTTAGGTAGGGACACACTAGCGAAGGATTTACTCGTCTCTCCCTCCTAGTTCTATTCCCCGATCTCCACCAGAGATCATATCCCTAAGCTCTGATACCAACTGTGACGCCCCCAAAATAGGTCCAATCCATCCAACCCATTCTGAGTCGCCAAATACATGGTACAGAAAATAACTACAACTTTATTATTACAATTGTCGTGCAAAATACGACAACACATATACTGTGAGTTTAAATACAAATATTGTCATCTAGACAGTATTCATACTCAATTAAGTCCTCATTATATTTATTGATACACTAGTTTACAAAATAGTGAGGACTACTAAAACAACTGTCTTGAACCATCATTCCACACCCCGACTAGTACTCGCTACATTTTCGCCTCCTAAGAAGAAAATGGAACAACAAGGAAAAGGGTGAGCTCAACTAGCCCAGTAAAGAATATTATGACTAAGATAATATACAACAAATTATCGTTAGTCTTCAACAGGGAAAAATTTAATAGAATACAATAGACAACAACTTTTAAATCAATATTCGCAGCGGAAAATAATAATTCATAGAAGAGTTACGTAGAGAATGAAATCTACGATTATCTATGAATTTAAAAGCCATCATCAACATTTTATCCCTGTAACATCAATCAATAAATATCTTGAATCAAATTGTCATCTTTGCACTACAGGCCAAAGATATTCATCAGTTGGTCATGTTCATCTCAACACCTGTTCATCTTTGCACTACGGGCCAAAGATATTCATCAGAAATCATTCATCTTTGCACTACAGGCCAAAGATATTCAATTATATCATCATTTACGACTAAGGATGATGAAAAATATTTTAAGGAAAACGAATCCAGTGAAGCAAAAGAACAAATACTTAGGATTCGTATTTCAGCTATTCCATGTCCAAAAATACCTCATAAATAATCATAGTGAAGTAAAATTCAAGAATGATCAAAACATGGATACAATCAAAGCTAGTATCCAAAATAGATATTTGGACAAAAAGAAGAAAATTTCATTTTTCGGTGAATAGTAACTCGTGAATAGTAACTCGTGAATAGTAACACTGACATGAAAAGTTCTAAATTTGATAAAAAGTTCAGATCAATACTTCGACATAATGATATTGAAGAAAAATAATATCATTTAAGAAGAAATAACATCCCTTACCTCGGAAAGACGGTACTTCTGACTGGAATACTAGATATAGTGCTGAAGAAAACTTGCACCGTATAGCAACACTCAAAGTATCAAATACTCACAAGAATACCTCGATATAGAAAGAGAAATATAGAGAAACTTGTGTTTCTGGTGTGATTTTCAATTTTAACCTAAGCAACCCTATTTATAGAAAAATGCTTAGAACACCAAAGCAGAAAATTTAATATAATATAATATATTTATCAAATTTTCCTTAGCCCACCTTAGACATCTGATCTCAGCCCATTTATATCACATGTTAGCCCACTTAAATGCCAAAAAACGTTTTTCTTCAAAATAATAAATAAAACTTCCAAAAATTAATTATTTCGGAACTTTAGAACTTCAATAATTCATAATAAATAGCCCTTTTATCAAAAAATTCGAATCTCGCGAGTTTTCATAGAAAATTCAATTCTCTACAACTTTGCAGAAGAAAGTTTTTCCAAATTCTAAATAAAAATTGACCGAAATTCATAAACGGGCGATTTTACAGTCAATAATAAATTTTCGGTCAAGAATTGTGTCCACCAACACACAAAACATGTGTTAATCATTTAATGCCACAAAAATACTCTTCCTCCTCATATACTCATATATCCCACATTCATTATAAAAATATCACCATCAATATATTATTAAAATAATATATTTAAATGAATTATTTTATCAGAAAAGATAAAATATTAATTTTCAACAATTGTCACATTAAAAATTTTCTCCATCTATATCCACATAAAATCAATATTTTCCTCATCATATAAATCAATAATTAATTATACACAAATAATATTACAGAATCACAGTACTGGCAACCAGGCCGTTCCCAGGAAAGAGGGGGCTTTCCAATAGGATTTCTCCTTACTGGCGCGCAATTAGATAACCAAACCTCTCCTTAGACAGAACTTTCTAGACATTGCCAATAATGTTATCTAATAATATTATTCAGATAATATGAATTATTGCTCCGATAAAGAAAAATACTGCGTAGTGACAATTATTGAAACAACAGTAATATAAAAATATCAACGCAGCAATTATTGAATCAATAAAATACAATATTGAACAGTAATTACTGTAACAATTATTGAGTAGTGCCTTCTTACGTAAGAATCAATAATTGGTGCAATACCGTGTGCTACGCGTATTACCGTGTTTTATTCCAACAGTATTAACGGTAACAACTACGCCGTTATTTATAAATAACTTATTTTTATCGTTTTCTTCATCCAATCGCTTTCTGTTATGGGGCCCACACAAGGCTGCGCCGTCGTACGAATATTCCCCGACAACAAGAATATTCTACGACCAAACAAATATTCTCCGACAACAATGAAATTTTATAACCACTTGCTTATTTAAAATATTTGCGCATTTTACCCATAACTAACCACATTAATCAAATCAACCCTTACTATTTCAGAATAATAAATAGAGGAAATTAAATTTCATTTATTAATAATTTGGGGTCTTACAACTTGACTCTTCTAATGGTTTGTTGTTTCTGCTGCAGTTGTTGATCTAAAACTTGTTGTCGATTATATTCTATCAAATTTTTTCCTGTTGAATACTAATGATAATTTGTTGTATAATATCTTAGTCATAATATTCTTTATTGGGCTAGTTGAGCTCACCCTTTTCTTTTTTGTTCCATTTTTTCTTCTCAGGAGGTGAGAACATAGCAGGATCTAGTCGGGGTATGGAGTATTGGTTTTAGAAAGATGTTTTAGCAGTCCTCACTATTTCTGTAAAATAGTGTTTGAATAATTGTAATGAGGACTTATTTGAGTGTGGATATTGTCTAGCAGACAATATTTGCATTTAAACTCACAGTATGTGTTGTCATATTTTGCACGACAATTGTATTATTGAAGTTGTAGTTTACTTTTTGTACCATATTTTTGGCGACTCATAATGGGTGTTGTATACCTATTTTGGAGGTGTCACAGTTGGTATCAAAGCTTAGGGATATGATCCCTGGCTGAGATGTGAGACAAGAACTAGGAGGGGAGAGACGGGGAATTCCTTCGCTAGTATGACCTAACTAAGTTTATTTGGTATTTATTTGGTCGGTCAGAGTATAGGGATAATATATGACATGACTATTAACTCTTGTTTTATGGCAGTATTTAAGAATGGCAGCTAAGAACGTTAATAATAGAGTAAATCAGACCGCGGAGAAACCTTTGATCACCACTCAGGGGAACGTGCAACAGGAAGGCAATATTTCTCCTGTAAACAACGTTACCGAGCAAACGATGAATGATGGAATGTTTAGGATCTTTTTGCAGTTCATGAAAAATCAGACGAGGGAGACTCGTGTGCAGAATACGGGTGGAAATGATAACAACGCGCGGTTTGTCACAGCCAAGCAGTTCAAAGAATTGGGACCACCAGAATTTATGGGAAAGCTGGATCCGATTATGGCGGAAACGTGGGTCAAACAAATTACCAAGATATTCGATGTCTTGGGATGTACGGAGGAACAGAAGGTTCCATTCGCCACCTTTATGTTCGCGGTGAGGCAGACTATGGTGGGAGTCTGTGAAGCGTACCCAGCCTGACGCACTCAACATGTCCTGGGAAACATTTCAGAAGCTGTTCAATGACAAGCACTTTCTTGAAAGTATTCGTCATATGAAGGAGGTGGAGTTTATCAGACTGGAACAAAACAACATGACGGTGTCCCAGTACGAGGCAAAGTTTGCAGAGTTATCCAGGTTTGCACCTCATTTGGTCGAAAATGAGGAATGAATGACAAGGATATTTCTGAGAGGTCTAAAACCCAAGATTCGACAATATCTTATCTCTCATAAATTTTTCTTTATATTCAGATGTTGTTAAACAGGGCTCAATTATTAGAGCGAGATAATGAGTATGTGCAAACGAGGGACCACAACCAGGGTCATACCGGGGGTTGGCAGTCATCAAAGCAATGAAATCAGCAGGGAGAAAAAATATTCGGACAAAAGCGATAACCATTGTGGTGGTAATCGTGGTCGTGATAATAGAAGGAGCGAGTCGGGAGGAGATTTCAAGAAGAGAAGGTACAACAATGATAACGTGAAGACGTCAGCACAAACATCAACTACTTTTAGGGGAGGAGAACGAGCACCGGTCGTTTGTTACAAATGCAGGAAGGAGAGACACATCAGCCCAAAACTGCCACAACAGTTCAAGGTATGTTATAACTGTGAAAAGGAAGGTCATATAGCTAAAGATTGTCTTATTGCGAAACCAAGTTCAACGGGGATAGTGACTGTGACAACCCCAAAATAGGTCCATTCCATCCAACCCATTCTGAGTCGTCAAATACATGGTACAGAAAAACAACTACAAATTTTTTATAACTATTGTCGTGCAAAATACAACAACACATATGCTGTGAGTTTGGATACAAATATATACCAACTGTGACATGTCCCAACCGTGGACAGCACCTCACAATGGACACCTTACATAATGGTATAGTCAAAACTGTTTTAGAAATTAGAATATTTGGGAAGTGCTCAAGGAAACCTTCGTACATGGGGAGGCCACGCATCTAGGTTATGATAGATATCATATGGCCACAGAATTATCCTTGGTTGACCCAATAGACCCCAAAGAAAAACGAGAAGATTACTATCATATTCTTCCCAATGGTGAGTCTTCTCTTGACTTATCATTATCTCCACTGTCTCTAATTGAGAATTATACTTCAAACAAACACCAAGATATATAGGTAGTGCCCATAGATATACTCAGCAAGTGGATGAGCACAACCTTGTCTTATGATGACACGAGGTTGTATGTCATTAGACTTCTTGTATGATAGTGAACAAAATACCCTTCCAACGTTGGGTTCGCCTCACCCTATTTTCTTCACCAAATATAACTACTAAATGATGACAACCGTTCTATTTCCCTTGTTACCCTCGCTCGACCCAGCTACACTCTTATTACCTGAAAGGAATTGTGAAGCAAAAGGGTAGGGAGCAACAACTTAGCTCAGTAAAGAATATCATGACTAAAGATAATTCAATTATCATAGCCTTCATCAACAATAAATCAGAGATTTAGAAACATATGGTAAATGATAAAAATTTCAACATAGTTGCAGCGGAACGAGCAATCCATTAGAAGAGTCAAATAGACCATAAAGTCATTATCTTCTCCATGTAAAAAATTCACCAACAATATTTTATCCATGTAACATCACTCAACAGTTCCTTTCCACAATCATATGAATAACTCATAATCATAATTGTGACTATAAATTTTTTCTTCGCACCCAGGAACGAAGAATATTTTCATCACCTGTCTTTACCTGAAACATCAAAGTTCATGGTTATACCAAATCACAGTTCCTGTTTATAATCATACTAACAAATCCATCTTTGCATTACGGGCCAAAGATATTCATCAACAAACCATCTTTGCACTACGGGCCAAAGATATTCAACAACAGTTCATCTTTGCACTACAGGCCAAAAGATATCATCAACAGGCCATCTTTGCACTACATGCCAAAGATATTCATCAACAATTCATATTTGCACTACAGGCCAAATATATTCATATCTCAAAGAAATATATAATCATTCAGAATTTTATATAAACAACAATTATAACCATGTTGATCAATTCACCTTTGCACTTAAGCTTAAAATATTCAATTTATAATTCAATGGTCATGATCTTACCAGTCACAATTCAACTTTGCACTACAGGCCAAAGAGAACCCTAGTCATGATCATACCAATAATCTACCCATCTTTACACTCCAGTGAAAGAGAATTTCAACATCAGGGTTATAAAAATGTTATATATGATGATAAAAATAATATGATCAACATTATTGTTTTAATCTCAAGAGTAATATTCGTAACTCATGAATAGTAAATCGTGAATAGTAACTCATGAATAGTAACCCCGACACAAAAGATAGAAATTCTACAATAAATTCATACAATATTTCGGTATAATGATATTGAAAGAATAACATTACTTAAATTTATAAACAATTTATTTTAATTGTTTACACTTTACTAATTAATGCATTTAATCATCATAAAATGTCAACTCTTACAATTTCATCATCAATAACCAAAACCCTCATCAAAAATCTGCATATACCTCATATAGGATTCTCAAGCCATAAAATCCTATTTTCCAATTTTCTTTCTTCACAAAACATTTTTAATTCATTTACTCATAACTAGACTATTTTCATGAAAAATACCAAATCAGTTCCAAAAATATTTCTTTTCTGGGATTTAGCATAATATAGTCCAATAGTGAACATATATTTTTCTCAGAATTTTTAAAAGTCATTTACTATTTTTCATATGGCCAAAATAGGCGAATATTTAGACATTTATCAAAAATTGTACTTTTGTCTAAAAATTCTGAAATTTCACAGAGTATACTTCTATCATATTACATGTACTCCCAATAAAAATTTCATCATTTTGGAGTTAACCACAAGGAATTATAAGCTGTTACTTTTTAAATAGTCTTTTCTCATAAAATTCATAACTCTCAATCTATACATCCAAAAAATTCACCATTTTTGGACACAATCAAGAAAACTCATCAAAATATCATTTCAAATTTTTCCAGAATTTTTGAAGATCAGAAAAAATTACGAAACTGAAAATCATAACAACCCTTAAAATCCCTTAATATCCCTTACAATCCCTTACCTCAAAACAGCAGTACTTCTGACCGGAATGTAAAGCTGAAGGAAACTTGCACTGAATAGAAACTCTCAAAGTATCTAAATACTCACAAAATTGCTTCATAATATATAGAGAGAGAAAAGAGAGAAAGCTTATGTTTTTGGTGTGATTTTCAATTCTAACTTAGCCCTCTATTTTATAGGAAAATTTTGGTAGGTTTGACCTGCAACCTGATGGCTTTACTGCTACTATTCCCACCCACCACATTTGAAATATAATTCAGCACATTTCTTCACCAACCACAAGTGGGGCCCACCAATTCTAGAATTTTCCATCAAAATGATAAACTCCGGAAAATTCAACAATTTCTGAACCAGTCATCTTGTAAAATTCATAATAAATCATACGTTCATTTTTAACGGTTCAAAATTTGTGGACATATACTCGACTTATATATGTATAACATATCCAAAAATTACCACGATCCAACGGTCGGATTAAAAATTATTACCCCCACAAAATATCTCAAAAACCCTGATTTTTTATTCCTCCATTCCGACAAAATTACGGATAATAAAATCTCAAATTAACTCCTTCATTTTTTAACCACAAAAATATATATCCCTCATTTATATCCACATAAAATAAATATTTCCTTATCATATGAATCAATAATTAGTTATTCACTTATAATATTACAGAATCACATTTATGACAACCAGGCCGTTCCCAGGAAAGAGGGGGCTTTCCATAAGGATTTCTCCTTACTAGCGCGCAATTAGATGACCAAACCTCTCCTTAGACAAGAACTTTCTAGACATTGCCAATAATGCTATCTAATAATACTATTCAAATAATATGAATTATTGATCTGATAATGGAAAATACTGTGCAGCAACAATTATTGAAACAACAATAATATAAAATATCAACGCAGCAATTATTGAATCAATAAAATAAAATATTGAACAGTAATTACTGTAACAATTATTGAGTAGTGCCTTCTTACGTAAGAATCAATAATTTCAAAAATACTATGCAATACCGTGTGTATGCTGTGCAATACGCGTATTACTGTATTTTAACCACCGGGTTATTCCAACAGTGTTAACGGTAACAACTACGCCGTTATTTGTAAAAAACTCAAATTTGTCATTTTCTTCACCGCGTTATTCTTTGTTATGGGGCCCACAAATAGCTGCGCCGTCGTACGAATATTCCCTGACAGAAAGAATATTCCACGACCAAACGAATATTCCCCCAATAACAATGAGTATTTTATAGCCACTTGAAAAATTTTCACATTTCACCCATAACTTTAAACTTTTATCAATTTAACCATTTGCTGAATAGTAATTATAAGAAAAATTGAATACTTTTATTTCATAAAATTCGGGGTCTTACAGTGACTCCGAAGGCTGTTCCGGACAAGTCAAAATCGGTGGTTCCTAGAAGGGCGTTTGTCGTGACTGCCCAAAATGCGAGGAACCCAAACGAGGTGATCACGGGTAAGCTAATTATAAACTCTTGCGAAGTTTATACCTTATTAGATACCGGTTCTACCCATTCTTTTATCTCTCCTGCTTGTGCTCAACGTTTAAACTTGACTCCGGAGAAATTGGACTTTGACTTATCTGTTGAAACTCCGCTGGGTGAAACCTTCGTTACATCTACAGTTTATAAATCTTGCTTAATCCAAGTTGGCACAATTACATTACCTGTTGACCTTATCTCTTTAAAGCTACTTACTTTTGATGTGATTTTAGGAATTGATTGGTTAACTACTCATCATGCCAAAATTGATTATTTTCGTAAGGTTGTTAGTTTTCATATTCCTACCAACCTGTCATGCGAATTCAAACAAGCAACCAACCAAACTTCAATCGCTGTCATACCCAAGCCATAAAGCCATTCGTTTATTGAAAAATGGATGTCAAGCTTTCATAGCCCATGTTATGGACTTGAACAAAAACACGTCAGATTTGAATAATATTTCTGTTGTTAGTGAATTTTCTGACGTATTTCCTGAAGAACTTCCTGGTCTACCCCCAGAACGTGAAGTTGAATTCTTATTGACTTTGAACCCGGTACAAAGCCTATTTTTAAAACCCCATATCGAATGGCTCCTATTGAACTTCAGGAGTTAAAAGCCCAATTCAGGAGTTATTAGACATCGGTTTTTATTCGTCCTAGTACATCTCCTTGGGGTGCTCCTGTTTTATTCGTAAAGAAGAAAGACGGGAGTATGCGACTTTGTATTGACTATAGGAAATTGAACCATGTCACCATCAAGAATAGGTATCCGCTACCTCGCATTGATGACCTGTTCGACCAGTTACAAGGAGCACAATTTTTTTCAAAGATTGACCTTCGTTCTGGATATCATCAGGGAAGATTAAACTGAGGATATTCCAAAGACTGCCTTCAGAACTCGGTACGGGCATTATAAATTCTTAGTCATGTCTTTTGGATTGACTAATGCTCCTGCTGCCTTCATGGATATGATGAACCGTGTATTCAAAGAATATTTAGATCAGTTCGTTGTTGTCTTTATTGATGACATCCTCATCTATTCCAAAAGTCGTGAAGATCATGAGCGCCATTTGAAGCTGGTACTGCAAAGGCTTCGTGAAAACAAGCTATATGCCAAATTAAAGAAATGCGAGTTCTGGATTGAGGAAGTAGCATTCCTTGGGCACATGGTGTCAAAACATGGAGTATCTGTCGACCCGACGAAGATTGAAGCCATACAAAGTTGGGAGCAACCGAAGTCGGTGACCGAAGTACGTAGCTTTCTGGGCTTAGCTGGGTATTATCGGAGATTCGTGGAAGGAATTTTCTAGAATTGCTATTCGTTAACTCAGCTGACTCGGAAGGATACAAAATTCGATTGGAGCGAGGATTGTGAGAAGAGTTTTCAAGAACTTAAAAGGAGACTCATTTCGGCACCTGTTCTGACAATACCATCTGGTTCGGATGGATTTGTTATCTACAGCGATGCTTCAGGCAAAGGGTTAGGACGTGTTCTCATACAACATGGAAAAGTCATAGCCTATGCCTCGCGACAACTCAAAGAATATGAGAGGAATTATCCTTGTAAGACCCCGAATTTTATGAAATAAAAGTATTCAATTTTTCTTATAATTACTATTCAGTAAATGGTTAAATGAATAAAAGTTTAAGTTATGGGTGAAATGTGAAATTTTTTTCAAAATAAGCAAGTGGTTATAAAATAATCATTGTTGTCGGGGAATATTCGTTTGGTCGTGGAATATTCTTTCTTTCGGGGAATATTTGTATGACGGCACAGCTATTTGTGGGCCCCATAACGAATAACTATCGGGTGAAGAAAACGATTAAATTTGAGTTTTACAAATAACGGCGTAGTTGTTACCGTTAACACTGTTGGAATACCCGGTGGTTAAAATACAGTAATACGCGTTATTGACACAGTAGCACACGGTATTGAATACTATTTTTGAATTATTGATTCTTACGTAAGAAGGCACTACTCAATAATTGTTACAGTAATTACTGTTCAATATTTTATTTTATTGATTCAATAATTGCTACGTTGAAATTTTGTATTATTGTTGTTCAATAATTGTTGCTGCACAGTATTTCTCATTATCAGATCAATAATTCATATTATTTGAATAGTATTATTAGATAGCATTATTGGCAATGTCTAGAAAGTTCTGTCTAAGAGAGGTTTGGTCATCTAATTGCGGGCCAGTAAGGAGAAATCCTTATTGGAAAGCCCCCTCTTTCCTGGGAACGGCCTGGTTGTCATAATGTGATTCTGTAATATTATTTGTGAATAATTAATTATTGATTTATATGATAAGAAAATATTTATTTTATGTGGATATAATGAGGGATATATTTTTGTGGTTAAAAATGAAGGAGTTAATGTTGAGATTTTTATCAATATTTTGTCGGAATGGAGGTATTAAAATCAGGGTTATTGAGAAATATTGCGGGTGTTATAATTTTTATTCCGACCGTTGGATCGTGGGTAATTTTTGGATATGTTATACATATATAAGTTGAGTATATGTCCACAAATTTTGAACCTTTAAAATGAACGTATGATTTATTATGAATTTTACGAGATGACTGGTTCGGAAATTGTTGAATTTTCGGAGTTTATCATTTTGGTGGAAAATTCTAGAATTGGTGGGCCCCACTTGTTGGTTGGTGAAGAAATGTGCTGAATTATATTTCAAATGTGGTGGGTTGGAATAGTAGCAGGTTAAGCCATCAGGTTGTAGGTCAAACCTACCAAAATTTTCCTATAAATAGAGGGCTATGTTAGAATTGAAAATCACACCAGAAACATAAGCTTTCTCTCTTTCTCTCTTTATATTATGAAGTATATTTTGTGAGTTTTTAGATACTTGGTGAGTTGCTATTCATTGTGCAGTTTCCTTCAGCATCATATCCGATATCCAGTCAGAAGTACTGCTCTTTTGAGGTAAGGGATAGTAAGGGATTGTATGGGATTGTGAGGGATAGTAAGGGATAGTAATGGTTTTTATTGTGGAATTTTTATTTTTTGTTCTGTCGGGATTACTATTCATGAGTTACTATTCACGATTTACTATTCATGAGTTACGAATATTACTCTTGAGGTTAAAACTATATGTTGATCATATTATTTTTTATCATCTATATAAACATTTTTATAACCCTGATGTTGAAATTCTCTTTCACGGAGTGTAAAGATGGGTAGATTATTGGTATGATCATGACTAGGGTTCTCTTTGGCCTGTAGTGCAAAGTTGAATTGTGACTGGTATGATCATGACCATTGAATTTATAATTGAATATCTTAAGCTTAAGTGCAAAGGTGAATTGATCAACATGGTTATAATTATTGTTTATATAATTCTGAAATGATTATATATTTCTTGTGATATGAATATATTTGGCCTGTAGTGCAAATATGAATTGTTGATGAATTTCTTTGGCATGTTAGTGCAAAGATGGCCTGTTGATGAATATCTTTGGCCTGTAGTGCAAAGATGAACTGTTGTTGAATATCTTTGGCCCGTAGTGCAAAGATGGTTTGTTGATGATATCTTTGGCCCGTAGTGCAAAGATGGATTTGTTAGTATGATTATAAACAGGAACTGTGATTTGGTGTAACCATGATCTTTGATGTTTCAGGTAAAGACAGGTGATAAAAATATTTTCGTCCTGGGTGCGAAGAAAAATTTATAGTCACAATTATGATTATGAGTTATTCATATGATTGTGGAAAGGAACTGTTGATTGATGTTACGGGGATAAAATTGTTGTTGATGGATTTTTAACATGGAGAAGATAATAGACTTTATAGTCTATTTGACTCTTCTAATGGATTGCTCGTTCCGCTGCAACTATGGTTGAAATTTTTATCATTTACCATATGTTCTAAATCTCTGGTTTATTGTTGATGAAGGCTATTGATAATTGAATTATCTTTAGTCATGATATTCTTTACTGAGTAGTTGTGCTCACCCTTTTGCTTCACAATTCCTTTCAGGTAATAAGAGTGTAGCTGGGTCGAGCGGGGGTAACAAGGGAATAGAACGTGGTCATCATTTAGTAGTTATATTTGGTGAAGAAAATGGTGTGAGGGGAACCCAACGTTGGAAGGGGTGTTTTGTCACTATCATACAAGATGTCTAATGACATACAACCTCGTGTCATCATAAGACAGGGTTGTGCTCATCACTTGCTGAGTATATCTATGGGCACTACCTATATAATCTTGGTGTTTGTTTGAAGTATAATTCTCAATTAGAGACAGTGGAGATAATGATAAGTCAAGAGAAGACTCACCATTGGGAAGAATATGATAGTAATCTTCTCGTTTTCTTTGGGGTCTATTGGGTCAACCAAGGATATTCTGTGGCCATATGATATCTATCATAACCTAGATGCGTGGCCTCCCATGTACGAAGGATTCCTTGAGCACTTCCCAAAGATTCTAATTTCTAAAACAGTTTTTGACTATACCTTTATGTAAGGTGTTATTGTGAGGTGATGTCCACGGTTGGAACATGAGTCACATTTGGTATATATTTGTATCCAAACTCACAACATATGTGTTGTTGTATTTTGCACGACAATTGTTGTAATAAAGATGTAGTTATTTTCTGTACCATGTATTTGACGACTCAGAATGGGTTGGGTGGAATGGACCTATTTTGGGGTCGTTACAGTTGGTATCAGAGCTATAAGTAAAGAGCCCCGAGCCTCTCGCTGGTGACTTCTGTTGATGGGGGATGCACCGAAGCCAAACTCTCCGTAGGGGACGCGTTCTGCGGTGGCAAACTGATAGGTACCATTGTGAGGTGCTGTGGTTGAAGCACCATGAGAGTCACAGGTGGTATCAGAGCTTAGGGATATGATCTCTGGCGGAGATCGGGGAATACAACTAGGAGGGAGAGATGAGTAAATCCTTCGCTAGTGTGTCCCTACTAAGCTTATTTGTTGGTCAGTCATAATATTGGGATATTATGTGATATGTTAATTTGTTAAATTAACCCTTGTTTTGAAGCTGTATTCCAGAATGATATTTGAAATACAGGAGATGAGCAATGGAGAAATTATGATGACAGGAAAGATGGAATCTGAAATAGAAGCAAGGTATTCTCAACTCTTTGAAATACCAGGTACGTAAATTTCGAGGACGAAATTTCATAAGGAGGGGGGAGATTGTAAGACCCCGAATTTTATGAAATAAAGTATTCAATTTTTCTTATAATTACTATTCAGTAAATGGTTAAATTGATAAAAGTTTAAAGTTATGGGTGAAATGTGAAATTTTTTTCAAAATAAGCAAGTGGTTATAAAAATAATCATTGTTGTCGCGGGAATATTCGTTTGGTCGTGGAATATTCTTTCTTTCGGGGAATATTTGTACGACGGCACAGCTATTTGTGGGCCCCATAAACGAATAACTGTCGGGTGGAAGAAAACGACAAATTTGAGTTTTTACAAATAACGGCGTAGTTGTTACCGTTAAAAACTGTTGGAATACCCGGTGGTTAAAATACAGTAATACGCGTTATTGCACAGTAGCACACGGTATTGAATACTATTTTTGAAATTATTGATTCTTACGTAAGAAGGGACTACTCAATAATTGTTACAGTAATTACTGTTCAATATTTTATTTTATTGATTCAATAATTGCTACGTTGAAATTTTGTATTTATTGTTGTTCAATAATTGTTGCTGCACAGTATTTCTCATTATTCAGATCAATAATTCATATTATTTGAATAGTATTATTAGATAGCATTATTGGCAATGTCTAGAAAGTTCTGTCTAAGGAGAGGTTTGGTCATCTAATTGCGGGCCAGTAAGGAGAAATCCTTATTGGAAAGCCCCCTCTTTCCTGGGAACGGCCTGGTTGTCTATTAAATGTGATTTGTATATTATTTGTGAATAATTAATTATTATTAATTGATTTATATGATAAGAAAATATTTATTTTATGTGGATATAAATGAGGGATATATTTTTGTGGTTAAAATGAAGGAGTTAATGTTGAGATTTTTATCAATATTTTTGTCGGAATGGAGGTATTAAAAATCAGGGTTTTTGAGAAATATTGCGGGTGTTATAATTTTTAATCCGACCGTTGGATCGTGGTAATTTTTGGATATGTTATACATATATAAGTCGAGTATATGTCCACAAATTTTGAACCGTTAAAAATGAACGTATATGATTTATTATGAATTTTACAAGATGATGGTTCAGAAATTGTTGAATTTCGGAGTTTATCATTTTGATGGAAAATTCTAGAATTGGTGGGCCCCACTTGTGGTGGTGAAGAAATGTGCTGAATTATATTTCAAATGTGGTGGGTGGGAATAGTAGCAGGTAAAGCCATCAGGTTGCAGGTCAAACCTACCAAAATTTTTCCTATAAATAGAGGGCTAAGTTAGAATTGAAAATCATACCAGAAACATAGCTTTCTCTCTTTCTCTCTTTTATTATGAAGTATATTTTGTGAGTTTTTAGATACTTGGTGAGTTGCTATTCATTAGTGCAAGTTTCCTTCAGCATCATATCCGATATCCAGTCAGAAGTACTGCTCTTTTGAGGTAAGGGATAGTAAGGGATTGTATGGGATTGTGAGGGATAGTAAGGGATAGTAATGGATTTTATTGTGGAATTTTTATCTTTTGTGTCGGGGTTACTATTCATGAGTTACTATTCACGATTTACTATTCATGAGTTACGAATATTACTCTTGAGGTTAAAACTATATGTTGATCATATTATTTTTATCATCATATATAACATTTTTATAACCCTGATGTTGAAATTCTCTTTCACTGGAGTGTAAAGTTGGGTAGATTATTGGTATGATCATGACTAGGGTTCTCTTTGGCCTGTAGTGCAAAGTTGAATTGTGACTGGTATGATCATGACCATTGAATTTATAATTGAATATCTTAAGCTTAAGTGCTAAGGTGAATTGATCAACATGGTTATAATTATTGTTTATATAAATTCTGAAATGATTATATATTTCTTTGAGATATGAATATATTTGGCCTGTAGTGCAAATATGAATTGTTGATGAATATCTTTTGCATGTAGTGCAAAGATGGCTGTTTGATGAATATCTTTGGCCTGTAGTGCAAAGATGAACTGTTGTTGGAATATCTTTGGGCCGTAGTGCAAAGTTGGTTTGTTGATAAATATCTTTGGCCCGTAGTGCAAAGATGGATTTGTTAGTATGATTATAAACAGGAACTGTGATTTGGTGTAACCATGATCTTTGATGTTTCAGGTAAAGACAGGTGATGAAAATATTCTTCGTCCTGGGTGCGAAGAAAATTTATAGTCACAATTATGATTATGAGTTATTCATATGATTGTGGAAAGGAACTGTTGATTGATGTTACGGGGATAAAACATTGTTGATGGATTTTTAACATGGAGAAGATAATAGACTTTATAGTCTATTTGACTCTTCTAATGGATTGCTCGTTCCGCTGCAACTATGGTTGAAATTTTTATCATTTACCATATTGTTCTAAATCTCTGATTTATTGTTGATGAAGGCTATTGATAATTGAATTATCTTTAGTCATGATATTCTTTATGAGCTAGTTGTGCTCACCCTTTTGCTTCACAATTCTTTCAGGTAATAAGAGTGTAGCTGGGTCGAGCGGGGGTAACAAGGGAATAGAACGGTGGTCATCATTTAGTAGTTATATTTGGTGAAGAAAATAGGGTGAGGTGAACCAACGTTGGAAGGGTGTTTTGTCACTATCATACAAGATGTCTAATGACATAAAACCTCGTGTCATCATAAGACAGGGTTGTGCTCATTCACTTGCTGAGTATATCTTGGGCACTACTGTAAGACCCCGAATTTTATGAAATAAAAGTATTCATTTTTCTTATAATTACTATTCAGTAAATGGTTAAATTGATAAATGTTAAAGTTAAGGGTGATATATGATTTTTTTTCAAAATACACAAGTGGTTATAAAATAATCATTGTTGTCGGGGAATATTCGTTTGGTCGTGGAATATTCTTTCTGTCGGGGAATATTCGTACGACGGCGCAGCTATTTGTGGGCCCCATAACGAATAACTGTCGGGTGAAGAAAACGACAAATTTGAGTTTTTACAAATAACGGCGTAGTTGTTACCGTTAACACTGTTGGAATACCCGGTGGTTAAAATACAGTAATACGCGTTATTGCACAGTAGCACACGGTATTGCACAGTATTTTTGAAATTATTGATTCTTACGTAAGAAGGCACTACTCAATAATTGTTACAGTAATTACTGTTCAATATTTTATTTTATTGATTCAATAATTGCTACGTTGAAATTTTATATTATTGTTGTTCAATAATTGTCACTGCACAGTATTTCCATTATCAGATCAATAATTCATATTATTTGAATAATATTATTAGATAGCATTATTGGCAATGTCTAGAAAGTTCTGTCTAAGGAGAGGTTTGGTCATCTAATTGCGCGCCAGTAAGGAGAAATTCTTATTGGAAAGCCCCCTCTTTCCTGGGAACGGCCTGGTTGTCATAAATGTGATTCTGTAATATTATTTGTGAATAATTAATTATTGATTCATATGATAAGAAAATATTTATTTTATGTGGATATAAATGAGGGATATATTTTTGTGGTTAAAAATGAAGGAGTTAATGTTGAGGTTTTTATCCGTATTTTTGTCGGAATGGAGGTATTAAAAATCAGGGTTTTTGAGATATTTTGCGGGGGTTATAATTTTTAATCCGACCGTTGGATCGTGGTAATTTTTGGATATGTTATACATATATAAGTTGAGTATATGTCCACAAATTTTGAACCGTTAAAAATGAACGTATGATTTGTTATGAATTTTAAGAGGTGGCTGATTCAGAAAATCAGGTTATAAATCATCATTTTGGTGGAAAATTCTAGAATTGGTGGGCCCCACTTGTGGTTGGTGAAGAAATGTGCTGAATTATATTTCAAATGTGGTGGGTGGGAATAGTAGCAGGTAAAGCCATCAGGTTGCAGGTCAAACCTACCAAAATTTTCCTATAAATAGAGGGCTAAGTTAGAATTGAAAATCACACCAAAAACATAAGCTTTCTCTCTTTCTCTCTCTATATTATGAAGCATATTTTGTGAGTTTTTAGATACTTGGTGAGTTGCTATTCATCAGTGCAAGTTTCCTTCAGCATCATATCGATATCCAGTCAGAAGTACTGCTCTTTTGAGGTAAGGGATAGTAAGGGATAGTAATGGATTTTAAGGGTTGTTATGATTTTCAGTTTCGTAATTTTTCTGATCTTCAAAAATTCTGGAAAAATTTGAAATGATATTTTGATGAGTTTTCTTGATTGTGTCCAAAAATGGTGATTTTTGGATGTATAGATTGAGAGTTATGAATTTTATGAGAAAAGACTATTTTAAAAGTAACGCTTATAATTCCTTGTGGTTAACTCCAAAATTGATGAAATTTTTATTGGGAGTACATGTATATGATAGAAGTATACTCTGTAAATTTCAGAATTTTTAGACAAAAGTACAATTTTTGATAAATGTCTAAATATTCGGCTATTTTGGCCATATGAAAAATAGTAAATGACTTTTAAAAATTCTGAGAAAAATATATGTTCACTATGGGACTATATTATGCTAAATTCCAGAAAAGAAATATTTTTGGAACTGATTTGGTATTTTTCATGAAAATGGTCTAGTTATGAGTAAATGAATTAAATATGTTTTGTGAAGTAAGAAAATTGAAAATAGGATTTTATGGCTTGAGAATCCTATATGAGGTATATGCAGATTTTTGATGAGGGTTTTGGTTATTGATGATGAAATTTAAGAGTTGGCATTTTATGATGATTAAATGCATTAATTAGTAAAGTGTAAACAATTTAAATAAATTGTTTATAAGCTTAAGTAATGTTATTCTTTCAATATCATTATACCGAAATATTGGTATGAATTTTATTGTGAATTTCTATCTTTTGTGTCGGGTTACTATTCACGATTTTACTATTCATGAGTTACGAATATTACTCTTGAGATTAAAACTATATGTTGATCATATTATTTTTATTATCATATATAACATTTTTATAACCCTGATGTTGAAATTCTCTTTCACTGGAGTGTAAAGATGGGTAGATTATTGGTATGATCATGACTAGGGTTCTCTTTGGCCTGTAGTGCAAAGTTGAATTGTGACTGGTATGATCATGACCATTGAATTTATAATTGAATATCTTAAGCTTAAGTGCAAAGGTGAATTGATCAACATGGTTATAATTATTGTTTATATAAATTCTGAAATGATTATATATTTCTTTGAGATATGAATATATTTTGCCTGTAGTGCAAATATGAATTGTTGATGAATATCTTTGGCCTGTAGTGCAAAGATGACCTGTTGATGAATATCTTTGGCCTGTAGTGCAAAGATGAATTATTGATGAATATCTTTGGCCTGTAGTGCAAAGATGAACTGTTGTTGAATATCTTTGGCCGTAGTGCAAAGATGGTTTTATTAGTATGATTATGAACAGGAACTGTGATTTGGTATAACCATGATCTTTGATGTTTCAGGTAAAGACAGGTGATGAAAATATTCTTCGTCCTGGGTGCGAAGAAAAATTGAGAATCACAATTATGATTATGAGTTATTCATATGATTGTGGAAAGGAACTGTTGAGTGATGTTACAGGGATAAAACATTGTTGGTGGATTTTTAACATGGAGAAGATAATAGACTTTATAGTCTATTTGACTCTTCTAATGGATTGCTCGTTCCGCTGCAACTATGGTTGAAATTTTTATCATTTACCATATGTTCTAAATCTCTGATTTATTATTGATGAAGGCTATTGATAATTTAATTATCTTTAGTCATGATATTCTTTACTGAGCTAGTTGTGCTCACCCTTTTGCTTCACAATTCCTTTCAGGTAATAAGAGTGTAGCTGGGTCGAGCGGGGGTAACAAGGGAATAGAACGGTGGTCATCATTTAGTAGTTATATTTGGTGAAGAAAATAGGGTGAGGCGAACCCAACGTTGGAAGGGTGTTTTGTCACTATCATACAAGATGTCTAATGACATACAACCTCGTGTCATCATAAGACAGGGTTGTGCTCATCCACTTGCTGAGTATATCTATGGGCACTACCTATATAATCTTGGTGTTTGTTTGAAGTATAATTCTCAATTAGAGACAGTGGAGATAATGATAAGTCAAGAGAAGACTCACCATTGGGAAGAATATGATAGTAATCTTCTCGTTTTTCTTTGGGGTCTATTGGGTCAACCAAGGATAATTCTGTGGCCATATGATATCTATCATAACCTAGACGCGTGGCCTCCCATGTACGAAGGTTTCCTTGAGCACTTCCCAAAGATTCTAATTTCTAAAACAGTTTTTGACTATACCTTTATGTAAGGTGTCATTGTGAGGTGATGTCCACGGTTGGAACATGAGTCACATTTGGTATATATTTGTATCCAAACTCACAGCATATGTGTTGTTGTATTTTGCACGACAATTGTTGTAATAAAGTTGTAGTTGTTTTCTGTACCATGTATTTGACGACTCAGAATGGGTTGGATGGAATGGACCTATTTTGGGGTTGTCACAGGTGGTATCAGAGCTTAGGGATATGATCTCTGGCGGAGATCGGGGAATAGAACTAGGAGGGGAGAGATGAGTAAATCCTTCGCTAGTGTGTCCTACCTAAGCTTATTTGTTGGTCAGTCATAATATCGGGATATTATGTGATATGTTAATTTGTTAAATTAACCCTTGTTTTGAAGCTGTATTCTAGAATGTTATTTGAAATACAGGAGATGAGCAATGGAGAAATTATGATGACAGAGAAGATGGAATTTGAAATGAAAGGAAGGTATTCTCAACTCTTTGAAATACCAGGTACGTAAATTTCGGGGACGAAATTTCATAAGGAGGGGAGATTGTAAGACCCCGAATTTTATGAAATAAAAGTATTCAATTTTTCTTATAATTACTATTCAGTAAATGGTTAAATTGATAAATGTTAAAGTTATGGGTGATATATGATTTTTTTCAAAATACACAAGTGGTTATAAAATAATCATTGTTGTCGGGGAATATTCGTTTGGTCGTGGAATATTCTTTCTGTCGGGGAATATTCGTACGACGGCGCAGCTATTTGTGGGCCCCATAACGAATAACTGTCGGGTGAAGAAAACGACAAATTTGAGTTTTTACAAATAACGGCGTAGTTGTTACCGTTAACACTGTTGGAATACCCGGTGGTTAAAATACAGTAATACGCGTTTTTGCACAGTAGCACACGGTTTTGCACAGTATTTTTGAAATTATTGATTCTTACGTAAGAAGGCACTACTCAATAATTGTTACAGTAATTACTGTTCAATATTTTATTTTATTGATTCAATAATTGCTACGTTGAAATTTTATATTATTGTTGTTCAATAATTGTTGCTGCACAGTATTTCTCCATTATCAGATCAATAATTCATATTATTTGAATAATATTATTAGATAGCATTATTGGCAATGTCTAGAAAGTTCTGTCTAAGGAGAGGTTTGGTCATCTAATTGCGCGCCAGTAAGGAGAAATTCTTATTGGAAAGCCCCCTCTTTCCTGGGAACGGCCTGGTTGTCATAAATGTGATTCTGTAATATTATTTGTGAATAATTAATTATTGATTCATATGATAAGAAAATATTTATTTTATGTGGATATAAATGAGGGATATATTTTTGTGGTTAAAAATGAAGGAGTTAATGTTGAGGTTTTTATCAGTATTTTTGTCGGAATGGAGGTATTAAAAATCAGGGTTTTTGAGATATTTTGCGGGGGTTATAATTTTTAATCCGACCGTTGGATCGTGGTAATTTTTGGATATGTTATACATATATAAGTTGAGTATATGTCCACAAATTTTGAACCGTTAAAAATGAACGTATGATTTGTTATGAATTTTAAGAGATGACTGGCTGATTCGGAAATCAGGTTATAAATCATTTTGGTGGAAAATTCTAGAATTGGTGGGCCCCACTTGTGGTTGGTGAAGAAATGTGCTGAATTATATTTCAAATGTGGTGGGTGGGAATAGTAGCAGGTAAAGCCATCAGGTTGCAGGTCAAACCTACCAAAATTTTCCTATAAATAGAGGGCTAAGTTAGAATTGAAAATCACACCAGAAACATAAGCTTTCTCTCTTTCTCTCTCTATATTATGAAGCATATTTTGTGAGTTTTTAGATACTTGGTGAGTTGCTATTCATCAGTGCAAGTTTCCTTCAGCATCATATCCGATATCCAGTCAGAAGTACTGCTCTTTTGAGGTAAGGGATAGTAAGGGATAGTAAGGGATTTTAAGGGTTGTTATGATTTTCAGTTTCGTAATTTTTCTGATCTTCAAAAATTCTGGAAAAATTTGAAATGATATTTTGATGAGTTTTCTTGATTGTGTCCAAAAATGGTGATTTTTGGATGTATAGATTGAGAGTTATGAATTTTATGAGAAAAGACTATTTTAAAAGTAACCGCTTATAATTCCTTGTGGTTAACTCCAAAATTGATGAAATTTTTATTGGGAGTACATGTATATGATAGAAGTATACTCTGTAAATTTCAGAATTTTTAGACAAAAGTACAATTTTTGATAAATGTCTAAATATTCGGCTATTTTGGCCATATGAAAAATAGTAAATGACTTTTAAAAATTCTGAAAAAAATATATGTTCACTATGGGACTATATTATGCTAAATTCCAGAAAAGAAATATTTTTGGAACTGATTTGGTATTTTTTCATGAAAATGGTCTAGTTATGAGTAAATGAATTAAATATGTTTTGTGAAGTAAGAAAATTGAAAATAGGATTTTATGGCTTGAGAATCCTATATGAGGTATATGCAGATTTTTGATGAGGGTTTTGGTTATTGATGATGAAATCTTAAGAGTTGGCATTTTATGATGATTAAATGCATTAATTAGTAAAGTGTAAACAATTTAAATAAATTGTTTATAAGCTTAAGTAATATTATTCTTTCAATATCATTATACCGAAATATTGGTATGTATTTTATTGTGAATTTCTATCTTTTTCATGTCAGGGTTACTATTCACGATTTACTATTCATGAGTTACGAATATTACTCTTGAGATTAAAACTATATGTTGATCATATTGTTTTTATTATCATATATAACATTTTTATAACCCTGATGTTGAAATTCTCTTTCACTGGAGTGTAAAGATGGGTAGATTATTGGTATGATCATGACTAGGGTTCTCTTTGGCCTGTAGTGCAAAGTTGAATTGTGACTGGTATGATCATGACCATTGAATTTATAATTGAATATCTTAAGCTTAAGTGCAAAGGTGAATTGATCAACATGGTTATAATTATTGTTTATATAAATTCTGAAATGATTATATATTTCTTTGAGATATGAATATATTTGGCCTGTAGTGCAAATATGAATTGTTGATGAATATCTTTGGCCTGTAGTGCAAAGATGACCTGTTGATGAATATCTTTGGCCTGTAGTGCAAAGATGAATTGTTGTTGAATATCTTTGGCCTGTAGTGCAAAGATGAACTGTTGTTGAATATCTTTGGCCCGTAGTGCAAAGATGGTTTTATTAGTATGATTATGAACAGGAACTGTGATTTGGTATAACCATGATCTTTGATGTTTCAGGTAAAGACAGGTGATGAAAATATTCTTCGTCCTGGGTGCGAAGAAAAATTTAGAATCACAATTATGATTATGAGTTATTCATATGATTGTGGAAAGGAACTGTTGAGTGATGTTACAGGGATAAAACATTGTTGGTGGATTTTTTAACATGGAGAAGATAATAGACTTTATAGTCTATTTGACTCTTCTAATGGATTGCTCGTTCCGCTGCAACTATGGTTGAAATTTTTATCATTTACCATATGTTCTAAATCTCTGATTTATTGTTGATGAAGGCTATTGATAATTGAATTATCTTTAGTCATGATATTCTTTACTGAGCTAGTTGTGCTCACCCTTTTGCTTCACAATTCCTTTCAGGTAATAAGAGTGTAGCTGGGTCGAGCGGGGGTAACAAGGGAATAGAACGGTGGTCATCATTTAGTAGTTATATTTGGTGAAGAAAATAGGGTGAGGCGAACCCAACGTTGGAAGGGTGTTTTGTCACTATCATACAAGATGTCTAATGACATACAACCTCGTGTCATCATAAGACAGGGTTGTGCTCATCCACTTGCTGAGTATATCTATGGGCACTACCTATATAATCTTGGTGTTTGTTTGAAGTATAATTCTCAATTAGAGACAGTGGAGATAATGATAAGTCAAGAGAAGACTCACCATTGGGAAGAATATGATAGTAATCTTCTCGTTTTTCTTTGGGGTCTATTGGGTCAACCAAGGATAATTCTGTGGCCATATGATATCTATCATAACCTAGACGCGTGGCCTCCCATGTACGAAGGTTTCCTTGAGCACTTCCCAAATATTCTAATTTCTAAAACAGTTTTTGACTATACCTTTATGTAAGGTGTCATTGTGAGGTGCTGTCCACGGTTGGGACATGAGTCACAGTTGGTATATATTTGTATCCAAACTCATAGCATATGTGTTGTTGTATTTTGCACGACAATTGTTATAATAAAGTTGTAGTTGTTTTCTGTACCATGTATTTGACGACTCAGAATGGGTTGGATGGAATGGACCTATTTTGGGGTTGTAACACTACCTATATAATCTTGGTGTTTGTTTGAAGTATAATTCTCAATTAGAGACAGTGGAGATAATGATAAGTCAAGAGAAGACTCACCATTGGGAAGAATATGATAGTAATCTTCTCGTTTTTCTTTGGGGTCTATTGGGTCAACCAAGGATAATTCTGTGGCCATATGATATCTATCATAACCTAGATGCGTGGCTCCCAGTACGATGGATTCCTTGAGCACTTCCCAATGATTCTAATTTCTAAAACAGTTTTGACTATACCTTTATGTAAGGTGTTATTGTGAGGTGATGTCCACGGTTGGACATGAGTCAATTTGGTATATATTTGTATCCAAACTCACAGCATATGTGTTGTTGTATTTTGCACGACAATTATTGTAATAAAGATGTAGTTATTTTCTGTACCATGTATTTGACGACTCAGAATGGGTTGGGTGGAATGGACCTATTTTGGGGTCGTTACAATCCTACTCATGATTTGGAGTCGGCAGCAGTCGTTTTTGCGTTGAAGATTTGGAGACACTACCTGTATAGGAGAAAGTGGAGATCTATACGGATCATAAAAGCCTCAAATATTTCTTCACCCAAAAGGAACTCAACACGCGGCAACGACGTTGGCTTGAGCTGTTGAAAGATTACGATCATACCATCCAATATCATCCTGGAAAAGCGAACGTAGTAGCTGACGCATTGAGTAGAAGATCATATGCGGGTATGAGTGCAATGTTGTTAACACAAATGCCCATTTTGTATGATTTGCAAAGGATGGAGATAGAGATGAAGGCTCCAAGTACCCACATGATGATATCAAATATACGAGTAGAACCGACTTTAATCGATAAAGTTAAAGCTGCTCAAGATACGGACATGGAGCTGATGCGTATGAAGACGAAAGTGCAAGAAGGTGCTATTCCAGAAGCAAGAATCGATGAAGAAGGAATACTTCGAGTCAACTCCAGACTTTGTGTTCCTAACGATTTTGACTTGAAGCATAGAATAATGATAGAGGCACACAACACACCGTTTACAATCCATCATGGGAGTACCAAAATGTATCACGATCTTCGACATACATTTTGGTGGAGTAATATGAAAAGAGAGATCGCGGAGTTTATCTCGAGGTGTTTAACTTATCAACGTGTAAAAGCGGAGCATCAAGTACCAAAGGGTCCATTGCAACCACTTGAGATTTTGAAATGGAAGTGGGAACACATTACTATGGATTTTGTTACGGGTCTTCCCAAGGTTTCTCAAGGCATAGATGCGATTTGGGTCATTATTGATAGATTAACCAAGTCTGCTCATTTCTTACCTATACGTGAGACTTATTCCCTTGAACGTCTTGCTAATATGTACGTGAATGAGACTGTGAGATTGCATGGCATGCCAGTATCCATAGTTTCGGATCGTGACCCAAGATTCACTTCACGATTTTGGGTTAGCTTGCAGAAAGCTATAGGCACGGATTTACGATTCAGTTCAGCATACCATCCTCAAACGGACGGGCAATCAGAGAGGACTATTCAAACCCTTGAAAATCTATTAAGACTCTGTGTTCTAGATTTCAAAGGAAGTTGGGATAAGTACTTGCCACTGATGGAATTCTCCTACAACAACAGTTATCAGGCAAGTATAGGTATGGCTCCATTTGAAGCCTTGTATGGACGAAAGTGTCGTTCTCTAATATGCTGGGGGACGAGGGTGGTGAAGCAACGTTGTTGGGACCAGAATTGGTACGCATAACTACAGAGAAGATCCAAACGATTCGACAACGTATACAAACGTCACAGGATCGACAAAAGAGTTATGCGGATCTTCATCGAAAGGATGTAGAATTTAGTATTGGGGATCATGTATTGTTACGTGTTGCACCATTGAAAGGAGTTACAAGATTTGGGAAGAGAGGAAAACTCAATCCACGATTTGTTGGTCCATTTGAAATTCTTGATCGAATAGGAAATGTGGCATATCGACTCGCATTACCTCCAAGCATGTCTCATGTTTATAATATTTTTCACATATCTGTACTTCGTAAATATGTGAAAGACCCAAACCACATAATTGAGTTAGAACCAGACGAGATAGTCGAAGATTTAACGTACGAGGAGGTACCTGTTAAGATCTTGGATAGGAAAGAACATGTTCTACGCATGAAGGTTATACCACAAGTTAAGGTTTTGTGGAGAAACCATGCTACTGAAGAAATGACCTGGGAGTTAGAATCAGAAATGAAAGCGAGGTATCCCCACCTTTTTGAAACACCAGGTACGTACGTCAATTTTGAGGACGAAATTTCATAAGGAGGGGAGGTTGTAAGACCCCAACTTATTAATGAATAAAATCAAATTTTCTCTAATTATTATTGTGAATAATAAGGTGTTAATTTGATATAATATTTTGGTTATGGGTGAAATGTGCAAATTTTGCAAAATAAACAAGTGGTTATAAAATATTCATTTTGTCGGGGAATATTCGTTTGGTCGTGGAATATTCTTTCTGTCGGAGAATATTCGTACGACGGCGCAGCTATTTGTGGGCCCCATAACGGAAAATGATTGGATGAAGATAACGACAAAAATTAAGTTTTTATAAATAACGGCGTAGTTGTTACCGTTAACACTGTTAGAATACCCGGTGGTTAAAATACAGTAATACGCGAGGTTGCACAGTAGCACACGAATTGCACAGTATTTTTGAATTATTGATTCTTACGAAGGAATGCACTACTCAGTAATTGTTATAGTAGTTATTGTTTAATATTTTATTTTATTGATTCCATAATTGCTGCATTGATATTTTATATTATTGTTGTTTCAATAATTGTCACTGCACAGTATTTCCCATTATCAGATCAATAATTCATATTATTTGAATAAATTATTAGATAACATTATTGGCAATGTCTAGAAAGTTCTGTCTAAGGAGAGGTTTGGTCACCTAATTGCGCGCCAGTAAGGAGAATTCCTTATTGGAAAGCTCCCTCTTTCCTTGGAACGGCCTGGTTGTCATAAATGTGATTCTGTAATATTATTTGTGAATAATTAATTATTGATTCATATGATAAGAAAATATTTATTTTATGTGGATATAAATGAGGGATATATTTTTGTGGTTAAAAATGAAGGAGTTAATGTTGAGGTTTTTATCAGTATTTTGTCGGAATGGAGGTATTAAAAATAAGGGTTTTTGAGATATTTTGCGGGGGTTATAATTTTTAATCCGACTGTTGGATCGTGGTAATTTTTGATTATGTTATACATATATAAGTTGAGTATATGTCCGCAAATTTTGAACCGTTAAAAATGAACGTATGATTTATTATGAATTTTACGAGATGACTGGTTCAGAAATTATTAAATTTTCGGAATTTATCATTTTGGTAGAAAATTCTAGAATTGGTGGGCCCCACTCTTGGTTGGTGAAGAAATGTGCTGAGATTTTTATTCAAATATGGTAGGCTTGAATAGTAGCAGGTAAAGCCATCAGGTTGCAGGTTAAGTCTGCTTCGGCGTGCTAATATTTTTCTATAAATAGAGGGCTAAGTTAGAATTGAAAATCGCACCAGAAATAAGTTTTCTCTCTTTCTCTCTCTAGAGTATTTAGATACTTTGAGAGTATTTAGATACTTTGAGAGTTTCTATTCATCAGAGCAAGTTTCTTTCAGCTTTATACCGGTATTCCGACCAGAAGTACTGATATTTTGAGGTAAGGGATATTATTTTCTTCTTAAATGATATTATTTTCTTCAATATCATTATGCTAAAATATTGATATAAACTTTTTATCAAATTTGAAACTTTTTGTGTCGGAATTACTATTCACGTATACGGCACTATTCACGTATACGACACTATTCACGAATACGACACTATTCACCAAAAAATAAAAAAAAAATTGTCCAAGATGTCTATTATGGTTACTATCTTTGATTGTATCCATGTTTTGATCTTTATTTTTAAATTTTCCTTCACAATTGGTTATTATGGAGTATTATTACACTTGGATAAACTATAATACGAATCCCTAATATTTGTCCTTCTGTCTCATTGGATTCGTTTTTTTAAGATAATTTTTCATCATCCTCCGTCCTAAATGATGATATTACTGAATATCTTTGGCCTGTAGTACAAAGATGTATGATTACCTGATGAATATCTTTGGCCTGTTGTGCAGAGATGAACAGGTGTTGAGATGAACATGACTGACTGGTGATACAAATGAACATCTTTGGCCTGTAGTGCAAAGATGAATATTTGGTTAAAGATGATTATTAATTGATGTTACTGGGATAAAATATTGATGATGGACTTTTAAATCTTAGAATATAGTAGAATTCATTCTCTACTTGACTCTTCTAATGGTTTGTTGTTTCCGCTGCAGTTGTTGATCTAAAACTTGTTGTTGATTATATTCTATCAAATTTTTCCTTGTTGAATACTAATGATAATTCGTTATATATTATCTTAGTCATAATATTCTTTACTGGGCTAGTTGAGGTCACCATTTTCCTTTTTGTTCCATTTTTCTTCTCAGGAGGTGAGAACATAGCAGGATCTAGTCGGGGTATGGAGTGATGATTCTAGAAAGATGTTTTAGCGGTCCTCACTATTTCTGTAAAATAGTGTTTGAATAATTATAATGAAGACTTATTTGAGTGTGGATATTATCTAGCAGACAATATTTGCATTTAAACTCACAGTATGTGTTGTCGTATTTTGCACGACAATTGTATTATTAAAGTTATAGTTTACTTTTTGTACCATGTATTTGGCGACTCATAATGGGTGTTGTATACCTATTTTGGGGGCGTCACAATATGTCCATAGAATTATCCTTGGTTGACCTAATAGACCCAAAAAAAAAGAAGATTACTATCATATTCTTTCCAATGGTGAGTCTTCTCTTGACATATCATTATCTCCACTATCTCTAATTGAGAATTATACTTCAAACAAACACCAAGATTATATAGGTAGTGCTCGTAAATATACTCAGTAAGTGGATGAGCACATCCCTGTCTTATGATGACACGAGGTTGTATATCATTAGACATCTTGTATGATAGTGACAAAATACCCTTCTAACGTTGGGTTCACCTCACCCTATTTGATTCACCAAATATAACTACTAAATGATGTATACAACACTTTTCTATACTGCTTAGGGAGAACCTCCACAGCTAGGACCACCGTTCTATTTCCCCGTTACCCTCACTCGACCCAGCTACACTCTTATAACCTGAAAAGGAATTGTGAAGCAAAAGGATGAGCAAAACTAGCCCAGTAAAGAATATCATGACTAAAAATAATTAAATTATCAATAGCCTTCATCAGTAATAAATCAGAGATTTAGAACATATGGTAGATGATAAAACTTTTCAAACATAGTTGCAGCGGAACGAGCAATCCATTAGAAGAGTCAAATAGACCATAAAGTCTATTATCTTCTTCATGTTAAAAGTCCACCAATAATATTTTATTCCTGTAACATCAATCAACAATTCCTGTCCACAACCACGTGTATAACTCATAATCGTAATTGTAGTTCTAAATTCCTTTTCTCATCTAGGACAAAGATAATTTTTATCACCTGAAACATCAAAGATCATGGTTATACCAAATCACAGTTCATGTTCATAATCATACTAAAAAATTCATCTTTGCACTACGGCCCAAAAATATTCATCAACAAGTCATCTTTGCACTACAGGCCAAAGATATTCAACAACAGGTCATCTTTGCATTACGAGCCAAAGATATTCATCAACAACTCATCTTTGCACTACAGGCCAAAGATATTTAACAGCAAGTCATCTTTGCATTACGAGCCAAAGATATTCATCAATAATTCATCTTTGCACTACGGGCCAAAGATATTCGTCAACAGTTCATCTTTGAACTACTGGCCAAAGATATTCAATAACAGGTCGTCTTTGTACTACGGGCCAAAGATATTTATCAATAATTCATCTTTGCACTACAGGCTAAAGATATTCATAACTCAAAGAAATATATAATCATTTCAGAATTTATATAAACAATAATTATAATCATGTTAATCAATTCATCTTTACACTTAAGCTAAAGATATTCAATTATAAATTCAATGGTCATGATCATACCAGTTAACAATTCATCTTTGCACTACAGGCCAAAGATATTCCTCAGTCACGATCATACCAATAATTTATCCATCTTTATACTCAAGTGAAAGAGAAATTCAATATCAGGGTTATAAAAATGTTATATATGATAATAAAAATAATATGTTCAAAATATAGATTTAATTTGAAGAGTAATATTCATAAATCAACTATAATTTGGTCAGAAAAAGAAATCAATTTTATTGTGAATAGTACCTGTGAATAGTAACTCGTGAATAGTAACTCGTGAATAGTACTCCGTATTCGTACATAGTACCGTATACGTAAATAATGTCATATACGTAAATAGTGTCATATACATGAATAGTGCCGTATACGTGAATAGTGCCGTATACATGAATAGTAATCCCGACTGAAAAAGGTAAAAACTCCACAATAAAATTCATACTAATATTTCAGTATAATGATATTGAAAGAATAACATTATTATGAAGAATATAGCATCCCTTAATATCCCTTACTATCCCTTACATCAAAAGAGCAGCACTTCTGACTAGATATTGGATATGACGCTGAAAAAAACTTGCACTGATGAATAGCAACTCACCAAGTATCTGAATACTCACAAAATACACTCGATAATCTAGAGAGAAAAAGAGAGAAAACATATGAATTCTGGTGTGTGATTTTCAATTCTAACTTAGCCTTCTATTTATAGGAAAATGTTAGCACGCCGAAACAGACTTGACCTGCTACCTGATGGCTTTACCTGCTACTATTCTACACCAAAAATCAGCCATCTTCCCCAACAACCAAAAGTGGGGCCCACCCATTTCTAAAATTTTTCACAAAAATTATTTATAAACCTAATTTTCGAATCAGTCACCTCTTAAAATTCATAACAAATCATTCGTTCATTTTTAACGGTTCAAAATTTGTGAACATATACTCAACTTATATATGTATAAAATATCCAAAAATCACAACGATCCAACGGTCAGATTAAAAATTATAACTCACACAATAAAGCTGTAAGAACACTAATTTGATCTTTTAATACCTCCAATCCGACAAAATACTGATAAAATACCTCAACATTAATTCCTTCATTTATAACTACATAAATAAATCTATCATTTATATCCACATCAAATAAATATTTTATTATTACATTAATCAATAATTAATTATTCACAAATAATATTACAGAATCACAATAATGACAACCAGGCAGTTCCCAGGAAAGAGGGGGCTTTCCGATAAGAATTTTTCCTTACTAGCGTGCAATTAGGTGACCAAACCTCTCATTGACAGAATTTTCTAGACATTGCCAATAATACTATCTAATAATATTATTCAAATAATATGAATTATTGATCTGATAATGGAAAATACTGTGCAGCAATAATTATTGAAACAACAATAATATAAAATATCAACACAGCAATTATTGATTCAATAAAATAAACTATTGAACAGAAATTACTGTAATAATTATTGAGTAGTGCCTTCTCACGTAAGAATCAATAATTGAAAAAATACTGTGCAATACCGTGTGCTACTGTGCAACTACGCGTATTACTGTATTTTAACCACCAGGTATTCTAACAGTATTAACGGTAACAACTACGTCGTTATTTATAAAAACTCAAATTTGTCATTTTCTTCATCCTACAGTTATTCTGTTATGGGGCCCACAAATGGCTGCGCCGTCGTACGAATATTCCCCGATAGAAAAAATATTCCACGACTAAACGAATATTCCCCGACAACAATGAATATTTTATAACCACTTGCGTATTTTGAAAATTTAATATATATCACCCTTAACTTCAACTCTTTTTTTTTATCAATTTAACCATTTACTAAATAGAAAAATTGAATATTTTTATTTCATAAAATTCGGGGTCTTTACATCATGCGTAATCCGCACAGACAGGATATTCCAATAAAATAATAAAGAATGGAATATCAATAGAATTCACCAGGCATGCGATAGACCGCACAGATAGGTTATTCCAACAGAATAATATAGATTGGAATAACAGAAGAATTTCACCATGTATGCGGTACTTCGCATAAACAGGTTATTCCAACATAATAATAAAGATTGGAATAACAGAAGAATTTTACCATGTATGCGGTACTTCGCATAAACATGTTATTCCAACGTAATAATAAAGAATGGAATAACAGAAGAATTTCACCATGTATGCGGTACTTCGCACAGATAGGTTATTCCAACATAATAATAAAGAACGGAATAACAGAAGCTCTCTTCATGAATACGAAAGAAATAATACCCCTTACGAGTACAACAAATAATATCCCTTACCTTAAAAAAACTGAATACTGGAGTAGTGAAGTAGCATAATACTTTTCTTCTTTCTCTCTATAGTTTCTCTTTCTAGAGTTTCAGGAAATTCGTAAGAAATAATGAAGGAATGAGCTTCTATTTATAGAAGAACTGAAAGTAGCTCTTGGTCTTAACGAAGGGTCAAAATGACTCTTGGTAATATTGAAGAGACAACTACTATTTGCGACAGGGCAATTAACTCTTGGAACACCGAAGAGACAAGTAACTCTTAGAAAATCGAAGGGATAAGTAACTCTTAGAAAATCGAAGGGACAAGTAACTCTTGGAAAACCGAAGGGATAAGTTAATATTAAAACTTTAAACTAACGATCCATATTGATTTACTATTATAATTTCAACCAACTGTCTGAAAAATTATCACATCTTCTCATGGAATAATATTGTACTAAAAAATGATTTGGACCGAAAATAAATATATTTTTTGGGTGAATAGTACCCCGTAAATAGTACTTCGGGAATAGTATCCTGTGAATAGTACCCCGACACGAAAAGTGTCCTAAATACTCGAGTGAACAATACTTGAGTGAATAGTAACTAGGTGAATAGTTACCCGTGAATAGTACTCCGACACGAAAAGTGTCTCGAATACCCGATTGGTCAATATAATCTCCAGACATCAATTACTATCGAAATAAATGTTGATTTCCACTAACACTAATAACTCCCACACAATGGTACTATCAATTTCATCTTTAATCAACACGAACTTATTCATCATTAATATTATAATTCATAATATTTAACAACCAGGTTGTTCCCAAGAAAGAAGGGGCTTTCCGATAAGGATTTCTCCTTATTGGCGCGCAATAAGGTGACCATACCTCTCCTTGACAGAAGTTCTAGGCATTGTCAATATTACAAATAATAATATGAATAACTTTGTCGTCTCAATTATTAATTTAATAATAATATATCATTAAAGTGTAAGACCCCAACTTTTTAATGAATAAAATCGAATTTTCTCTATTTATTATTGTGAATAATATGGTGTTAATTTGATATAATACTTTGGTTATGGGTGAAATGTGTAAAATTTTCAAAATAAGCAAGTGGTTATAAAATATTCATTACTGTCGGAAAATATTCGTTTGGCCGTGGAATATTCTTATTGTCGGGAAATATTCGTACGACGGCGCAGCCATTTGTGGGCCCCATAACAGAATAAAAATAGGATGAAAAAAACGATAAAATTGAGTTTTTATAAATAACGTCGTAGTTGTTACCGTTAACA
This sequence comes from Panax notoginseng, assembly GCA_016801055.1. Classification (NCBI taxonomy): domain Eukaryota; kingdom Viridiplantae; phylum Streptophyta; class Magnoliopsida; order Apiales; family Araliaceae; genus Panax; species Panax notoginseng. Next base: position 233,489,588 of record CM029014.1, read on the forward strand.
CTGTTGGAATACCTGGTGGTTAAAATACAGTAATACGCGTGGTTGCACAGTAGCACACGGTATTGCACAGTATTTTTTTAATCATTGAGTCTTACGTGAGAAGGCACTACTCAATAATTGTTACAGTAATTTCTGTTCAATATTTTATTTTATTGAATCAATAATTGCTGCATTGATATTTTATATTATTGTTGTTTTAATAATTGTCACTGCACAGTATCTCCATTATCAGATCAATAATTCATATTATTTGAATAATATTATTAGATAGCATTATTGGCAATGTCTAGAAAGTTCTGTCAAGGAGAAGTTTGGTCACCTAATTGTGCGCCAGTAAGGAGAAATCCTTATTGAAAAGCCCCTCTTTCTTGGGAATTGCCTGGTTGTCATTATTGTGATTCTGTTGTATTATTTGTGAATAATTAATTATTGATCTATATGATAATGAAATATTTATTTGATGTGGATATAAATGATGGATTTATTTATGTGGTTATAAATGAAGGAATTAATGTTGAGGTATTTTATCAGTTTTTTGTTGGATTGGAGGTATTAAAAGATCAAATCAGTGTTCTTATAGCTTTATTGTGTGAGTTATAATTTTTAATTTGACCGTTGGATCGTTGTGATTTTTGGATATGTTATACATATATAATTTGAGTATATGTTCACAAATTTTGAACCGTTAAAAATGAGCGAATGATTTGTTATGAATTTTAAGAGGTGACTGATTCGAAAATTAGGTTTAAAAATGATTTTGGTGGAAAATTCTAGAAATGGGTGGGCTCCACTTTTGGTTATTGGGGATGGTGGTTGATTTTTAGTGGGTGGAATAGTAGCAGGTAAAGCCATCAGGTAGCAGGTCAAGTCTGCTTCGGCGTGCTAACATTTTCCTATAAATAGAGGGCTAAGTTAGAATTGAAAATCACACCAGAAACATAAGCTTTCTCTCTTTCTCTCTCTATATTATCGAGCATTTTTTGTGAGTATTTAGATACTTGGTGAGTTGCTATTCATCAGTGCAAGTTTCATTCAGCGTCATATTCGATATCCAGTCAGAAGTATTGCTCTTTTGAGGTAAGATATAGTAAGGGATATTAAGGGATGCTATATTCTTCATAATGTTGTTATTCTTTCAATATCATTATACTGAAATATTAGTATGGATTTTATTGTGAAATTTTTATCTTTTTGAGTCGGGATTACTATTCACGTATATGGCACTATTCACGTATATGACACTATTCATGTATATGGCACTATTTACGTATATGACATTATTTACGTATACGGTACTATGTACGAATACGGAGTACTATTCACGAGTTACTATTAACGAGTTACTATTCATGAATTACTATTCACGAGTTACTATTCACGAGTTACTATTCACAGGTACTATTCATGACAAAAATTAGTTTCTTTTTCTGACCAAATTATCGTTGATTTATGATTGTTGCTCTTGAAAATAAATGTAGTTGTTGATTATATTATTTTTATTATCATATATAACATTTTTATAGCCCTGATGTTGAATTTCTCTTTCACTTGAGTGTAAAGATGGGTAAATTATTGGTATGATCGTGACTGAGGAATATCTTTGACCTGTAGTGCAAAGATGAATTGTTAACTGGTATGATCATGACCATTGAATTTATAATTGAATATCTTTAGCTTAAGTGTAAAGATGAATTGATTAACATGATTATAATTATTGTTTATATAAATTCTGAAATGATTATATATTTCTTTGAGATATGAATATATTTGACCTGTAGTGCAAATATGAACTGTTGATAAATATCTTTGGCCTGTAGTATAAATATGAACTGTTGATGAATATATTTGGCCTATAGTACAAATATGAACTATAGAGGAATATCTTTGCCTTGTAGTGCAAAGATGAATTGTTGATGAATATCTTTGGCCCGTAGTGCAAAGATGACCTATTGTTGAATATCTTTGGCCAGTAGTGCAAAGATGAACTGTTGACGAATATCGTTCGCCCGTAGTGCAAAGATGAATTTATTAGTATGATTATGAACAGGAACTGTGATTTGGTATAACCATGATATTTGATGTTTCCGGTAAAGATATGTGGTGAAAATTATCTTCGTCCTGGATGCGAAGAGTAATTTAGAATCACAATTATGATTATGAGTTATTTATATGATTGTGGAACAGAACTGTTGATTGATGTTACAGAAATAAAACATTGTTGATGGATTTTTTAACATGGAGAAAATAATAAATTTTATGGTCTATTTGACTCTTCTAATGGATTGCTCGTTCCGCTGCAACTATGGTTGAAAATTTTTTATCATCTACCATATGTTCTAAATATCTGATTTATTACTGTTGAAGACTATTGATAATTTATTTACCTTTAGTCATGATATTCTTTACTGGGCTAGTTGTGCTCACCCTTCTGTTTCATAATTCCATTCAGGTAATAAGAGTGTAGCTGGGTCGAGCGGGGGTAACAGGGAAATAGAACGGTGGTCATCATTTGGTAGTTATATTTGATGAATCTAAAATAATTATTGTTGTCGGGGAATATTCGTTTGGTCGTGGAATATTCTTTCTGTCGGGGAATATTCGTACGACGGCGCAGCCATTTGTGGGCCCCATAACAGAATAACTGTCGGGTGAAGAAAACGACAAATTTGAGTTTTTACAAATAACGGCGTAGTTGTTACCGTTAACACTGTTGGAATACCCGGTGGTTAAAATACAGTAATACGCGTTATTGCACAGTAGCACACGGTATTGCATAGTATTTTTGAAATTATTGATTCTTACGTAAGAAAGCACTACTCAATAATTGTTACAGTAATTACTGTTCAATATTTTATCTTATTGATTCAATAATTGCTACGTTGAAATTTTGTATTATTGTTGTTCAATAATTGTTGCTGCACAGTATTTCTCATTATCAGATCAATAATTCATATTATTTGAATAGTATTATTAGATAGCATTATTGGCAATGTCTAGAAAGTTCTGTCTAAGGAGAGGTTTGGTCATCTAATTGCGGGCCAGTAAGGAGAAATCCTTATTGAAAAGCCCCCTCTTTCCTGGGAACGGCCTGGTTGTCATAAATGTGATTCTGTAATATTATTTGTGAATAATTAATTATTGATTTATATGATAAAAAAATATTTATTTTATGTGGATATGATGAGGGATATATTTTTGTGGTTAAAAATGAAGGAGTTAATGTTGAAGTTTTTATCAGTATTTTTGTCGGAATGGAGGTATTAAAAATCAGGGTTTTTGAGATATTTTGCGAGGGTTATAATTTTTAATCCGACCGTTGGATCGTGGTAATTTTTGGATATGTTATACATATATAAGTTGAGTATATGTCCACAAATTTTGAACCGTTAAAAGTGAACGTATGATTTGTTATGAATTTTACGAGATGACTGGTTCAGAAATTGTTGAATTTTTGGAGTTTATCATTTTGGTGAAAAATTCTAGAATTGGTGGGCCCCACTTATGGTTGGTGAAAAAATGTGCTGAATTATATTTCAAATGTGGTGGGTGAGAATAGTAGCAGGTAAAGCCATCAGGTTGTAGGTCAAACCTACCAAAATTTTCCTATAAATAGAGGGCTAAGTTAGAATTGAAAATCACACCAGAAACATAAGCTTTCTCTCTTTCTCTCTCTATATTATGAAGTATATTTTGTGAGTTTTTAGATACTTGGTGAGTTACTATTCATCAGTGCAAGTTTCCTTCGGCCTTATACCGATCAGAAGTACTGCTCTTTTGAGGTAAGGGATAGTAAGGGATATTAAGGGATTTTAAGGGTTGTTATGATTTTCAGTTTCGTAATTTTTCTGATCTTCAAAAATTTTGGAAAAATTTGAAATGATATTTTGATGAGTTTTCTTGATTGTGTCCAAAAATGGTGATTTTTGGATGTATAGATTAAGAGTTATGAATTTTATGAGAAAATACTATTTTAGAAGTAACAGCTTATAATTCTTTGTGGTTAACTCCAAAATTGATGAAATTTTTATTGGGAGTACATGTATATGATAGAAGTATACTCTGTAAATTTCAGAATTTTTAGACAAAAGTATAATTTTTGATAAATGTCTAAATATTCGGCTGTTTTGGCCATATGAAAAATAGTAAATGACTTTTAAAAATTCTGAGAAAAATATATGTTCACTATGGGACTATATTATGCTAAATCTCAGAAAAAAAATATTTTTGGAACTGATTTGATATTTTTCATGAAAATGGTCTAGTTGTGAGTAAATGAATTAAATATGTTTTGTGAAGTAAGAAAATTGGAAAATAAGATTTTATGACTTGAGAATCCTATATGAGGTATATGCAGATTTTTGATGAGGGATTTGATTATTGGTGATGAAATCTTATGAGTTTGGCATTTTAGAATGATTAAATACATTATTTAGTAAAGTGTAAACAATTTAAATAAATTGTTTATAAGTTTAAGAAATATTATTCTTTCAATATCATTATACCGAAATACTGGTATGGATTTTATTGTGGAATTTCTACCTTTTTGTGTCGGGTTTACTATTTATGAGTTACTATTCACGAGTTACTATTCATGAGTTACTATTCACGAGTTACTATTCACGACAAAATTGGTTTCTTTTTCTAACCAAATTATAGTTGATTTATGAATATTACTCTTGAGATTAAATCTATATGTTGATCATATTGTTTTTATTATCATATATAACATTTTTATAACATTGATGTTGAAATTCTCTTTCACTGGAGCATAAAGATGGGTAGATTATTGGTATGATCATGACTAGGGTTCTCTTTGGCCTGTAGTGCAAAGTTGAATTGTGACTGGTATGATCATGACCATTGAATTTATAATTGAATATCTTAAGCTTAAGTGCAAAGGTGAATTGATCAACATGGTTATAATTATTGTTTATATAAATTCTGAAATGATTATATATTTCTTTGAGATATTAATATATTTGGCCTGTAGTGCAAATATGAACTGTTGATGAATATATTTGACCTGTAGTGCAAATATGAACTGTTGAGGAATATCTTTGGCCTGTAGTGCAAAGATGAATTATGATGAATATCTTTGGCCTGTAGTGCAAAGATGAACTGTTTTTGGCCTGTAGTGCAAAGATGGTCTGTTGATGAATATCTTTGGCCTGTAGTGCAAAGATGAACTGTTTTTGGCCTGTAGTGCAAAGATGGTCTGTTGATGAATATCTTTGGCCTGTAGTGCAAAGATGAACTGTTGTTGAATATCTTTGGTCGTAGTGCAAAGATGAAGTTATTAGTATGATTATGAACAGGAAATGTGATTTGGTGTAACCATGATCTTTGATGTTTCAGGTAAAGACAGGTGATGAAAATATTCTTCGTCCTGGGTGCGAAGAAAAATTTATAGTCACAATTATGATTATGAGTTATTCATATGATTGTGGAAAGGAACTGTTGAGTGATGTTACATGGATAAAATATTGTTGGTGGATTTTTAACATGGAGAAGATAATAGACTTTATAGTCTATTTGACTCTTCTAATGGATTGCTCGTTCCGCTATAACTATGGTTGAAATTTTTATCATTTACCATATGTTCTAAATCTCTGATTTATTGTTGATGAAGGCTATTGATAATTGAATTATCTTTAGTCATGATATTCTTTACTGAGCTAGTTGTGCTCACCCTTTTGCTTCACAATTCCTTTCAGGTAATAAGAGTGTAGCTGGGTCGAGCGGGGGTAACAAGGGAATAGAACGGTGGTCATCATTTAGTAGTTATATTTGGTGAAGAAAATAGGGTGAGGTGAACCCAACGTTGGAAGGGTGTTTTGTCACTATCATACAAGATGTCTAATGACATACAACCTCGTGTCATCATAAGACAGGGTTGTGCTCATCCACTTGCTGAGTATATCTATGGGCACTACCTATATAATCTTGGTGTTTGTTTGAAGTATAATTCTCAATTAGAGACAGTGGAGATAATGATAAGTCAAGAGAAGACTCACCATTGGGAAGAATATGATAGTAATCTTCTCGTTTTTCTTTGGGGTCTATTGGGTCAACCAAGGATAATTCTGTGGCCATATGATATCTATCATAACCTAGACGCGTGGCCTCCCATGTACGAAGGTTTCCTTGAGCACTTCCCAAATATTCTAGTTTCTAAAACAGTTTTTGACTGTACCTTTATGTAAGGTACCTTTGTGAGGTGCTGATACATGATGGTGTCCAATGTCACATTTGGTATATATTTGTATCTAAACTCACAGCATATGTGTTGTATTTTGCACGACAATTGTTGTAATAAAGTTGTAGTTGTTTTCTGTACCATGTATTTGACGACTCAGAATGGGTTGGGTGAAATGGACCTATTTTGGGGTTGTCACACATTAGCCTTACCCGGATGGTATAAAATCTCACAGTCATAATCCTTGATTAATTCCAACCATCTTCTTTGACGCATATTCAAATCTTTCTGTGTAAAAATATATTTCAGACTCTTGTGGTCCGTATATATTTCACACTTCTCCCCGTATAGATAGTGCCTCCAAATTTTTAAAGCAAAAACAACTGCAGCTAACTCCAAATCATGGGTTAACTGCACCAACTCCCCTTAAGGCCCTGTTTGGTTAGTTAGGAAAAGGTTTTAAAATCATTTAATTTAATAAAACTTTATCATATAGTTTAATTTATGTCACACCCACTTGCACAATAAATCAAATATCTTATTTAATTTAATATAAATATAATATAATAATTTCTCATAAATTCACATAGTCATATTTTTAATTTACTCATTAATAAATAATGTCAATTTATTAAATCTCTAATTAATAATTACATTAATTTAATAACATAATGCTTAATTAAATATTTCGTTTAATTCAATAAGCTCACGTACATTGATAATAAAATTCTCTACATTAATTTAATAAATGCAACACATATAATTAAATTATTCTACCACAATTGCATCAATTGATTATTTAATCTAATAATTAAATCGTCGAAAAATATTTATTTAATTCAATAAATATTTAAAATAATTTACAAAATTCTCGTTCGTCACAGGCTATAGTTGTCCTCACTATTATGTAAAATAGTGTGATAATAATTTGTAATGAGGACTTTATTTGAGTTTGGATACTCTCTACAAGACATTATCCGTGTTGAAACTCTCATCTACATTTTGTCATACTGTATAAAGAAGTTTGTATTTAAATTTTATACCATGTATTTGGCGACTCAAGATGGGTGATGTATACCTATTTTGGAGGCGTCACACCATTAACTCAGCTGACTCAAAAAGATATAAAATTCGAATAAAGCGAGGAATGTGAGAAGGGCTTTCAAGAACTCAAGAGGAGACTCATTTTGGCACCTGTTCTGACCATACCATCCTAGAAAAAGCGAACGTGGTAGCTGACGTGTTGAGTAGAAGATCGTATGCGGTTACTAGTGCGATATTTTTAACACGAAGACTCATTTTGTATAATTTACAAATGATAGAGATAGAGTTAAAGACTCTAGGGGACCCACGTGATGATGTCAAGTATACGCGTAGAACCGACTTTAATCGATAAAGTTAAAACTGGTCAAGTTACACACCCGGAGCTGATGCATATGAAAAAGAAGGTACAAGAATGTGTTATTCTAGAAGCAAGAGTCAATGAAGAGAGAAAATCTCAACCCTCAATTTATTGGTCTATTTAAAATCCTCGATCGAGTAGAAACTGTGGCATATAGACTCGCTTTACAATTAAGTATGTCGCGTGTTCATAACGTTTTCACGTATCGATGTTACGTAAATATGTGAAAGACCTGAATGAAATTATTAAATTAGAACTAGACGAGATAGCCGAAGATTTAACGTACGAGGAGGTACCTGTCAAGATCTTGGATAGGAAGGAGTATGTCCTACGCACAAAGGTTATACCACAAGTCAAGTGGAGGAACCATGCTATTGAGGAAATGACCTGGGAGTTGGAATCGGAAATGAAAATGATGTATTTTCACCTTTTCGAAACACCAGGTACGTACGTCAATTTCGAGGACGAAATTTTATAAGGAGAGGAGGTTGTAAGATCACAACTTTTTAGAAATAAAAGCAAATTTTCTCTAATTATTATTTTGAATAATAAGGTGTTAATTTGATATAATGTTTTGGTTATGGGTGAAATGCATAAATTTTGCAAAACAAGCAAGTGGTTATAAAATATTCATTATTGTCAGAAAATATTTGTGACGCCCCCAAAATTAGGTATACATCACCCATCTTGGGTCGTCAGATACATAGTACAAAATACAAATACAACTTACTAATACAACTGTCGTGTACAATACGACAAAACATAAACTGTGAGTTTGAATACAAATATTATCTTCTAGAGAGTATTCATACTTAAAAGGAGTCCTCATTACATTTATTAACACACCATTACATAGAATAGTGAGGACTACTAACTAATACTATCATTCGGACCATCACTCCGTTCCCCGACTTGCCCCAGCTACGTTCTCATTTCCTGAAGAGAACAGTGAAAGAAAGGGTGAGCTCAACTAGCCCAGTAAGAAATATTATGACTAAGATAATGCAGAATAAATTATCATTAGCCTTCAACAATGTTAAACTGATAAAATATAATAGACATCAAGTTTAACTGCAGCGGAACAAGCAATCCATTAAAAGAGTCAAGTAGAAAATAAACTCTACTATCTTTTATGATTTAAAAGATTTTTCAACACTGTGATCGCTGAGACTCAGCTTAATAAAATAATCCACATCATCGAATCACCCCTGCACTACGGCCAAGGATATTCGTATATTCATTAATGGTCATGATCATGCCAACAACTGTCCATCAATGCACTACGGGCCAATGAGGACTTTTACCACATCATTTGTAACATTACGGTCATGATTATACCGAATAATCCCTGGTCATAATCATACCAAGTCCATCTATGCACTACAGGCCACAGATGACTTTCAACATTTTATAAACATGAGGATGATGACAATGATATAAGAATTCAATAAAACAAGTTCAAGAATTAATTTATCCAAGAATTAACAACGTCCAAATTGTCAACATGATACTGCTTTGTGGAGTAAAATTCAAGAATGCTTAGAAGAATATTTTCATGAAAAGATACTGGATGAAACGCAATTATCAAGGATATTCCACAAATTTCATGGAGTATAGAAGTCAAAACTTAACCAACTGAGTACAATAAAGAATGGAATAACAAAAGAAATCACCATGCATGCGATAGACCGCACAGACAGGTTATTCCAACAGAATAATAAATAATGGAACCAGGTCCGGCGTAAACGCACAGACAGGATATTCCGACAGAATAATAAATAATGGAACCAGGTCCGGTGTAAAACACACAGACAGGATATTCCGACAGAATAATAAATAATGGAACCAGGTCCGGTGTAAAACACACAGACAGGATATTCCGACAGAATAATAAATAATGGAACCAGGTCCGGTGTAAAACACACAGACAGGATGTTCCAACAGAATAATAATAAAAACGGAACCAGGTCCGGTGTAAAACACACAGACAGGATGTTCCAACAGAATAATAATAAAAACGGAACCAGGTCCGGTGTAAAACACACAGACAGGATGTTCCAACAGAATAATAGAAGAATGTCACCAAGTATAGGGTAGATCCGCGTATACAGGTTATTCCAACAGAATAATAAGAAATGGAATAACAACAGTTCTCTTCATGAATAAGAAAGAATAACACCCCTTACCGTTTTAAAGAAGAGCTGAAATAAGGAAGTAGTTAAGTAGCAGAATACTCTTCTTCTCTCTCTCTATAGTTTCTCTCTCTAGAGTTCAGTGAATTCGTAAGAAATAATGAAGGAATGAGCTGCTATTTATAGAAAAATAGAATGCATAGTAACTAATCCATGAACGGTCCAGATTGATTACTTTAATCTGACGGTCCATATTTAAAGAAAAATCTTTTAAATAAAATATAATATATTCTATTTATAGAATAACTTTAATAAAGTATTCTGTTTTATATAAAAAGATGTTTCTGTTTTATTACGTTAATAATACGAATAAAACAAAACGTCATTATCGCTAAATAATTCATATTATTAACTGACAATAATTGAATCAAACTGAGTGACTTCTCACATAAGCATTAATAATCAATACCGTGTGCTACTATGCAACCACACGTATTACTGTACTTTTACTACCGAGTAGTTCAACAGTAACAATGGTAAAATTTCCGCCGTTATTTTTAATAAAATATTTTTGTCGTTTTCTCAATCCGACAATAATTCCGTTGTGGGGTCCACCAATGATTGTGTCGTTGTACGAATATTCCCTGTTAAAACGAATATTTCCCGACCAATCGAATATTATATAACAACTTGCGTACTTTGCAAAATTTATAAATATTACCCACAACTATAACATTATATCAAATTAACTCCATAATATTCAAAAATGATATTTATAGAAAATTCATCTTTATTTATAAAAGTTGGGGTCTTACAACCTCCCCTTCTTATGAAATTTCGCCCTCGAAATTAGGGTACGTACCTGGTATGTCGAAGAGGTAAGGATACCTTGATTTCATTTCAGATTCTAACTCCCAAGTCATTTCCTCAACATCGTGGTTTCTCCACAAAACTTTGACTTGAGGTATAACCTTGGAGCGTAGAATATGTTCCTTCTTATCCAAGATTTGAACAGGAACTTCTTCATACGTCAAATCTTCCGCTATTTCGTCCGGTTCTAACTCAATAATGTGGTTCGGGTCTTCCACATATTTGCGTAACATGGATATGTGAAAAACGTTATGAACACGAGACATACTTGGCGGTAAAGCGAGTCTATAAGCCACAGTTCCTACTCGATCGAGGATTAAAAATGGACCGATGAATCGAGGATTGAGCTTTCCTCTCTTTCCAAATCTCGTAACTCCTTTCCATGGAGCAACACGTAAGAACACATGATCTCCTACATCAAATTCCACGTCCTTTCGATGAAGATCAGCATAACTCTTTTGTCGATCTTGTGAGGTTTTTATACGTTGTCGGATCGTTTGAATCTTTTCTGTAGTCATACGTACCAACTCCGGTCCCAACAACGTTGCTTCACCCACCTCATCCCAGCATACTGGAGAACGACATTTTCTTCCATACAATGCTTCGAATGGAGCCATGCCAATACTTGCTTGATAACTGTTGTTGTAGGAAAACTCCACCAATGGTAAGAACTTGTCCCAACTTCCCTTGAAGTCAAAGACACAGAGTCTTAATAGATCTTCAAGAGTTTGAATAGTCCTCTCTGATTGTCCGTCCGTCTGAGGATGATATGCTGAACTAAATCGTAACTCCGTGCCCATAGCTTTTTGTAAACTAACCCAAAATCGTGAAGTGAATCTTGGGTCTCGATCAGAAACTATGGATACTGGCATACCATGCAGTCTTACAATCTCGTTTATGTACATACGAGCAAGACGTTCAAGTGTATAAGTTTCTCGTATCGGTAAGAAATGAGCAGACTTGGTCAATCTATCAACAATGACCCAAATCGCATCAATACCTTGAGAAACCCTAGGAAGACCGGTAACGAAATCCATGGTAATGTGCTCCCACTTCCATTCTGGAATTTCAAGTGGTTGCAATGGACCTTTTGGTACTTGATGCTCCGCTTTGACTCGTTGACAAGTTAGACACCTTGAGATAAACAACGCTATCTCTCTCTTCATATTGCTCCACCAAAATGTATGACGAAGATCATGATACATTTTGGTACTTCCAGGATGGATTGCAAACGGTGTGTTGTGCGCCTCCATCATGATTTCATACTTTAAATCAGGGTTGTTAGGAACACAAAGTCTGGAGTTGACTCGAAGTATTCCTTCTTCATCGATTCTTGCTTCCGGCATAGCACCTTCTTGCACTTTCTTCCTCATACGCATCAGCTCCAGGTCTGTAGCTTGAGCAGCTTTAACTTTATCGATTAAAGTTGGTTCTACTCGTATATTCGCCATCATCACATGGGTCCCTGGAGTCTTTAACTCTATCTCCATCCTTTGCAAATCACACAAAATGGGCCTTTGTGTTGACAATATCGCACTCGTACTTGCATATGATCTTCTACTCAATGCGTCAGCTACCACGTTCGCTTTTCCAGGATGGTATTGAATGGTATGATCATAATCTTTCAACAGTTCAAGCCAACGTCGTTGTCGCATGTTGAGTTCCTTTTGAGTGAAGAAATATTTGAGGCTTTTATGATCCGTAAAGATCTCCACCTTCTCCCCATACAAGTAATGCCTCCAAATTTTAAGTGCAAAGACAACAGCTGCCAACTCTAGATCATGAGTAGGATAATTCCTCTCATATTCCTTGAGTTGTCTTGATGCATAGGCTATGACTTTTCCATGTTGCATGAGAACGCATCCCAACCCTTTGCTCGAAGCATCACTGTAGATGACAAATCCCTCCGAGCCAGATGGTATTGTTAGAACAGGTGCTGAAATGAGTCTCCTCTTGAGTTCTTGAAAACTCTGCTCACATTCTTCGCTCCAACCGAACTTTGTATCTTTCCGAGTCAGCTGAGTTAATGGAGTAGCGATTCGAGAAAATCCTTCCACGAATCTCCGATAATAACCAGCTAGACCGAGAAAGCTACGTACTTCGGTCACTGATTTAGGTTGCTCCCAGCTTTGAATAGCTTCAATCTTTGCCGGGTCAACAGATATTCCACGACTTGATACTACGTGCCCAAGGAATGCTACCTCTTCCAGCCAGAACTCGCATTTCTTCAACTTGGCATAAAGTTTGTATTCACGAAGCTTTTGGAGTACCAACCTCAAGTGTTGCTCATGATCTTCACGGCTTTTGGAATAAACAAGGATGTCATCGATAAAGACGACCACAAAGTGATCCAAATATTCCTTAAATACCCTGTTCATCATATCCATGAAGGCAGCAGGAGCATTAGTCAATCCAAAAGACATAACTAAGAATTCATAATGCCCATACCGAGTTCTGAAAGCCGTCTTTGGAATATCCTCAGTTCTAACCTTCAGCTGATGATATCCAGAACGAAGATCGATCTTTGAAAAGAATTGTGCTCCTTGCAACTGGTCAAACAGGTCATCAATACGTGGCAATGGGTACCTATTTTTGATGGTGACATGATTCAACTCCCGATAATCAATACAAAGTCGCATACTCCCATCTTTCTTCTTCACGAACAGAACAGGAGCACCCCAAGGAGAAGTACTAGGACGAATAAAACCAATGTCTAACAATTCCTGCAGTTGGGTCTTTAACTCCTGAAGTTCAATAGGAGCCATTCGATATGGGGCTTTGGAAATGGGTTTTGTACCGGGTTCAAGGTCGATACAAAATTCAATTTCACGCTCTGGGGGTAGGCCAGGAAGTTCTTCGGGAAATACGTCAGGAAATTTATTAACAACAGAAATATCATTCAAAGCTGACGTATTTTTGTTTAGATCTGTGACATGAGCTAAGAAAGCTTGACATCCGTTTTTCAATAAACGAATAGCTTTATGGCTTGAGATGACAGCGATTGATTTTAATGGTTTGGTTGCTTGAATTCGCATAATAGGTCGATTAGGAATATGAAAGCTAACAACCTTACGAAAACAATCAATTTTTGCATGATGAGTAGTTAACCAATCAATCCCTAGAATCACGTCAAATGCAAGTATTTTTAATGAAATAAGATCGACAGGTAATGTGTGGGTACCAACTTGAACCAAACAAGACTTATAAACCGTGGATGTAATGAAGGTTTCTCCCAATGGAGTTTCAACTGCTAAGTCAAAGTCTAATTTCTCCGGAATCAAATTTAATCGATGAGCGCAAGTAGGAGAAATAAAAGAATGGGTAGAACCGGTATCAAATAAAGTATAGACTTCGTTAGAGTTTATGATAAGCTTACCCGTGATGACCTCATTCGGGTTCCTTGCTTTCTGGGAGTTCACAACAAACGCTCTCCCTTGCACAACCGGTTTTGACTTTTCTGGGACGGCCTTTGGTGCCTCCATCCTAGCTGAATTTGTCTTCGGTAAACGACAAAATCGGGCTAAATGACCTTCTCTTCCACAATTATAACATGCTTTGGACGGCATCGCGCAGTTTGGACTGATGTGCCCCTCCCCTCCGCATTTGAAACATATGATAGGTGGTCGTTCTCCTTCCTTAACGACAGGTGCTGGTGCTGACGTCTTTCCATCATTGTTGAATCTCCTCTTCTTGAAATGCCCATTCTTATTATTTTGGCCCTGATTACCACCGAAGTGGTTACCATTTCTGGCCTGTTGATTCCCTCCACGCTTGTTGTCACCGCTTCGATGACTGCTCTCACTGGTATTATCATTTTGCCGGCTGCTCTCTTTTGGTTGCGTTGTCTCGTTATCGCGCTCCACCAACTGAGCCCTATTTACAACATCTGAATACAAACACAGTTTATGAGAAACAAGATGTTGACGTATCTCCGGCTTCAAACCTCTTAAAAACATCCGCGTCATTCTTTCTTCATTATCCACCAGGTGGGACGCAAACCGGGATAACTCCGCAAATTTTGCCTCGTACTGCGACACGGTCATATTATTCTGCTCCAATTTGATGAACTCCACCTCCTTCATGTGACGAATACTCTCGGGAAAGTATTTGTCGTTAAACAGCTCTTGGAACTTCTCCCAAGACATCTTCAGTGCGGCAGGTTGAGTACGCTTTATCGATTCCCACCAGTAATCTGCCTCTCCTCGCAACATAAAGGCGGCAAAGGGAACCTTTTGCTCCTCGGAGCAACCCAAGACATCAAATATCTTGGTGATCTGCTTTATCCATGTTTCAGCTACAAGTGGTTTGGGTTCTCCCTTAAACTCCGGTGGTCCCAGCTCCTTAAACTGTTTAGCGGTGACCGCCTGAGAGTTTCCAGTATTTTCACCTACGTTGTGGACAGGAGCCGCTTTCACCTGTTGTTGCATGAATTGCATAAAACCTCTGAACATTCCATCATTCATCATCTGGTCAGTGTTGTTGTTTGCATGAGGATTGTCACCTTCCTGATGAACATTATCCTGATTATTGATATGTGGTGAATCAATAATCGTCTGTGCTCCATTGCTATTCTCAACATTCTCAGATGCCATTTTCAGATACTGCCACAAAATAAAAGTTAATTGATATGTCATATATTATCCTTATATTATGACCGACCAATTAAATACCATGCAAATAAACTTAGGTAGGTCATACTAGCGAAGAAAATCCCCGTCTCTCCCCTCCTAGTTCTATTCTCACATCTTAGCCAGGGATCATATCCCTAAGCTCTGATACCAACTGTGACGCCCCCAAAATTAGGTATACATCACCCATCTTGGGTCGTCAGATACATAGTACAAAATACAAATACAACTTACTAATACAACTGTCGTGTACAATACGATAAAACATAAACTGTGAGTTTGAATACAAATATTATCTTCTAGAGAGTATTCATACTCAAAAGGAGTCCTCATTACATTTATTAACACACCATTACATAGAATAGTGAGGACTACTAACTAATACTATCATTCGGACCATCACTCCGTTCCCCGACTTGCCCCAGCTACGTTCTCATTTCCTGAAGAGAACAGTGAAAGAAAGGGTGAGTTCAACTAGCCCAGTAAGAAATATCATGACTAAGATAATGCAGAATAAATTATCATTAGCCTTCAACAATGTTAAACTGATAAAATATAATAGACATCAAGTTTAACTGCAGCGGAACAAGCAATCCATTAAAAGAGTCAAGTAGAAAATAAACTCTCCTATCTTTTATGATTTAAAAGATTTTCCAACACTGTGATCGTTGAGACTCAGCTTAATAAAATAATCCACATCATCGAATCACCCCTGCACTACGGCCAATGATATTCGTATATTCATTAATGGTCATGATCATGCCAACAACTGTCCATCAATGCACTACGGGCCAATGAGGACTTTTACCACATCATTTGTAACATTACGGTCATGATTATACCGAATAATCCCTGGTCATAATCATACCAAGTCCATCTATGCACTACAGGCCACAGATGACTTTCAACATTTTATAAACATGAGGATGATGACAATGATATAAGAATTCAATAAAACAAGTTCAAGAATTAATTTATCCAAGAATTAACAACGTCCAAATTATCAACATGATACTGCTTTGTGGAGTAAAATTCAAGAATACTTAGAAGAATATTTTCATGAAAAAATACTGGATGAAACGCAATTATCAAGGATATTCCACAAATTTCATGGAGTATAGAAGTCAAAACTTAACCAATTGAGTACAATAAAGAATGGAATAACAAAAGAAATCACCATGCATGCGATAGACCGCACAAACAGGTTATTCCAACAGAATAATAAATAATGGAACCAGGTCCGGCGTAAACGCACAGACAGGATATTCTGACAGAATAATAAATAATGGAACCAGGTCCGGTGTAAAACACACAGACAGGATATTCCGACAGAATAATAAATCATGGAATCAGGTCCGGTGTAAAACACACAGACAGGATATTCTGGCATAATAATAAATAATAGAACCAGGTCCGGTGTAAAACACACAGACAGGATGTTCCAACAGAATAATAATAAAAACGGAACCAGGTCCGGTGTAAAACACACAGACAGGATGTTCCAACAGAATAATAATAAAAACGGAACCAGGTCCGGTGTAAAACACACAGACAGGATGTTCCAACAGAATAATAGAAGAATGTCACCAAGTATAGCGTAGATCCGCGTATACAGGTTATTCCAACAGAATACTAAGAAAAGGAATAACAACAGTTCTCTTCATGAATAAGAAAGAATAACACCCCTTACCGTTTTAAAGACGAGCTGAAATAAGGAAGTAGTTAAGTAGCAGAATACTCTTCTTCTCTCTCTCTCTATAGTTTCTCTTTATAGTTTCTCTCTCTAGAGTTCAGTGAATTCGTAAGAAATAATGAAGGAATGAGCTGCTATTTATAGAAAAATAGAATGCATAGTAACTAATCCATGAACGGTCCAGATTGATTACTTTAATCTGACGGTCCATATTTAAAGAAAGATCTTTTAAATAAAATATAATATATTCTATTTATAGAATAACTTTAATAAAGTATTCTGTTTTATGTAAAAAGATGTTTCTGTTTTATTACGTTAATAATACGAATAAAACAAAACGTCATTATCGCTAAATAATTCATATTATTAACTGACAATAATTGAATCAAACTAAGTGACTTCTCACATAAGCATTAATAATCAATAATGTGTGCTACTATGCAACCACACGTATTACTGTACTTTTACTACCGAGTAGTTCAACAGTAACAATGGTAAAATTTCCGCCGTTATTTTTAATAAAATATTTTTGTCGTTTTCTCAATCCGACAATAATTCTGTTGTGGGGTCCACCAATGATTGTGTCGTTGTACGAATATTCCCTGTTAAAACGAATATTCCCCGACCAATCGAATATTATATAACAACTTGCGTACTTTGCAAAATTTATAAATATTACCCACAACTATAACATTATATCAAATTAACTCCATAATATTCAAAAATGATATTTATAAAAAATTCTTCTTTATTTATAAAAGTTGGGGTCTTACAATATTCGTTTGGTCATGGAATATTCTTGCTGTTGGAGAATATTGGTACGACGGCGTAACCGTTTGTGGGCCCCATAATGAAAAACGGTTTGATGAAGAAAATGACAAGTTTGAGTTTATATAAATAACGGCGTAGTTATTACCGTTAACAATGTTGGAATACTCGATGGTTAAAATAAAGTCATACGCGTGGTTGCACAGTAGCACACGGTATTGCACAGTATTTTTAAATTATTGATTCTTACGTAAGAAGGCACTACTCAATAATTGTTACAGTAATTACTGTTCAATATTTTATTTTATTGATTCAATAATTGCTACGTTGATATTTTATATTGTTGTTGTTTCAATAATTGTCACTGCACAGTATTTTCCATTATCAAATCAATAATTCATATTATTTAAATAATATTAGATAACATTATTGATAATGTCTAAGAAAGTTCTGTCTAAAAAAGGGGTTTGGTCTAATTAAAGGGTTCTGTCTAGTAAAGCCATCAGGTAGCAGGTTAGTCTGCTTTGGCGTTCTAGCATTTTCCTATAAATAGAATGCTTAATTAGAATTAAAAATCACACCAGAATCAGAAGTTTTCTCTCTCTATTATATCGAGCGTATTTTTGTGAGTATTTAGATACTTTGAGAGTTGTTATTCAGTGCAAGTTTTCTTCAGCATCATATCTGATATTCCAATCAGAAGTATTGTTCTTTTGAGGTAAGGGGTATTATTTCTTTCGTATTCATAAAGAGAGTTATTTTCTTTCAATACTTGTAAGAGATGTTATTTTCTTCGTAAATGATGTTATTTCTTTCAATATCATTATACAGAAATATTGGTATGAATTTTATTATGAAATTTTTACCTTTTTATGTCGAGGTTACTATTCACGTATACGACACTATTCACGTATACGATACTATTCACGAAGTATAATTTTTCTTGTGGAATTACTACCTTTTCGTGTCGGGATTACTATTCACGTATACGACACTATTCACGAATACGACACTATTTATCGAAAAATAAAATTTTCTCTTCTTTGTCCAAGATGTCTATTATGGTTACTATCTTTGATTGTATCCATGTTTTGATCTTCATTCTTGAATTTTACTCCATTATGATTTATTATGGAGTATTTTTGAACTTGAATAAACTAAATTACGAATCCCTAATCGTGTCTGTTATCTCATTGGATTCGTTCTTTAAAATATTTTTCATCATCCTCAATCTTAAATGGCGATACTTAATGAATATTTTTGGTCTGTAGTACAAAGATGAATGATTACCTGATGAATATCTTTGGCCCGTAGTGCAAAGATGAACAGGTGTTGAGATGGACATGACTAACTGGTGATACAAATGAATATC
This sequence comes from Panax notoginseng, assembly GCA_016801055.1. Classification (NCBI taxonomy): domain Eukaryota; kingdom Viridiplantae; phylum Streptophyta; class Magnoliopsida; order Apiales; family Araliaceae; genus Panax; species Panax notoginseng. Next base: position 233,508,649 of record CM029014.1, read on the forward strand.
TTTGGCCCGTAGTGCAAAGATGAATATTTGATTCAAGATGTATATTGATTGATGTTACAGGGATAAAATATTGATGATGAACTTTTAAATCATAGAAGATAATAGACTTCATTCTATACTTAACTCTTCTAATGAATTGTTATTTCCGCTGCGAATGTTGATCTAAAACTTGTTGTCTATTGTATTCTATCAGATTTTTTCCTGTTAAGGACTAAAGATAATTTGTTTTACATTATCTTAGTCATAATTTTTTTTACTGGGCTAGTTGAGCTCACCCCTTTTTTTTTATTCTATTTTTCTTCTCAGGAGGCGAGAATATAACGGGAACTAGTCGGGGTGTGGAGTGATGTTTCAAAGCAGTTGTTTTAATAGTCCTCACTATTTTATAAAGTAGTGTATCAATAATTGTAATGAGGATTTATTTGAGTGTATATATTGTCTAGAAGACAATATTTATATTTAAATCCACAGTATATGTGTTGTCATATTTTGCACGGCAATTGTAATAATGAAGTTGTAGTTGTTTTTTGTACCATGTATTTGACGATTGAGAATGAGTTATGTATACCTATTTTGGGGGCGTCACATAATTGATGGTTAAAAAGTACCAATAAACTAGATTTAACCATTTCTTCTTAAGGAAAATTTAGATCATCGATCATATCGATTAGAAAAGCGCAAAGAAAAATGAAACTTTCATTTTAATAAAAACGTTAGGAATTATTAAGGAGATTGGTATTTTCACAACACTTTTCGATATTTTCACATGAAAAGTGTCTTTATAAATGTATAGTGACAAAAAAAAGTAATTTTCTGTTGTGAATTTATTAGTTTTCATTACTAATTATACGCACGCTCCTTTGTTTTCCCTTTATTTTTGGAGGGTTAAGGGAAATAATTAAGAAGTTATGAACATTAAACCTAATTGAGAACAATTAATCTGTTTTAATTAAATGATCTATTGATTAGCTAGCTAGGAGTAATTGGGGGGAGGTGCTGTACCGGACTAATGATCGGTACAGTATTAATTTTTTTTTAACCACAATTATCAGAATAATAAATAAAAAATAATAGAACAAGTTTGAATAAAAATAAATAAATTTTTTATTGAAAAAATACTGTAAACTATTTATTGTATTTTTTTAATAAAAAATATATATTTTTTTATAATTTATTATTCAAACTTGCTCTATTTTTTTTATTTATTATTTTAATAATTATAATTTAAAAAAAATTAAAAATATATATATATGGTACCGGTCGTTAATCCGGTAAAACATGTACCGAACGCCCCTCAACCCAGCTAGTAGTGGTTTGATTATTCTCATTCTATTCAAAAAGTCTAGGGGGACCGGCTATTTCCGACCGGGGTAGTGACCAGTCGGAATTTTTTTTTTAGTCTGTATAATCCTGTTTGTTACGTGTATCCAAACAGACGCCTAAATCACTGCATTTTATAAAAATTTCAGTTTTAATAAATCACATTAATTATTTTGTAATCAAAAGCAAAAAAAAAAAAAAAAAAATTCCCGGCCGGTCGCTACCCCGGTCGGAAAACGCCGGTTGCGTAGAAGGACTCCATTCCATTATCTATCTATCTAAAGAAAATTCTACGCCGACCGACGTTTTCCGACCGGGGTAGTGACCGGCCGGAATAATCCTGTTTGTTACGTGTATCCAAACGGACTCCTAAATTACTGCATTTTATAAAAATTTCAGTTATAATAAATCACATTAATTATTTTATAGTCAAAAGCAAAAAAAAAAAAAAAAAAAAAAAATTCCAGCCGGTTACTACCCCGGTCGGCGTAGAATTACTCATCTATCTAAACCCTGTTCTAGCAAGTACAACAGCTGACAATAATATCTAAACCCTGTTCTCCACCTTGTTCTCATTCCATTATTATTCTAGCTAGTAGTAGCTAGCTCCCTGATGTCAGGAATTAAATTTGATAAGTCACTTTCACACTTATAATATACCACTTTTTCTTCCTAATTAGAACAAATACTGGCTGTCTTTATTTATGCTTACTTTCCTTCTACATCAGGCGAAGTGGCAAATGACTAGATGTGTGTCAGTCACTGTCACTGACTAGTATATTATAACAAAAAAGACATAATAATTATTTATTTTATTGATTGTTCTTGTAATATTAACTAATAATTATTTGAGGAATCACGTGAGGGAGAATTTGAATAATATAATTTCCCAGTTGACAAATATGGACCACAAAAACAAATGCAAAAGGGAATCTTATATATTCCTTGTGCTAGTGCTACGAATAAAAATACTAAGAGTGGTATTGATAATATTATTATATTTTCGTTAAGATTATATTATATTTAACTACTCCCTCCGTTCAAAATTAACTGCTCAGTTTTGATTTTTTAAAGTCAAATTGACCATTTTTAAAACTAATATTTTTAATATTTTTGCTAAAATATAGGTGAAGTGATTATAACCAAAAGAAAGTATATTCAATTTATTACTAATCCCAATTTTTATAATTTTAGAAATATATTTATATATGCTTAATTATTAATTCTAAAAATAGTCAATTTGACTTTAAAAAGTCAAAACTGAACAATTAATTTGGGACGGAGGGAGTATTTCTTATTTCCTCCATGCATTTCTTACTTATGTTTATATATATATATATATATATATATATATATATATATATATATATATATATAGGGGCCGGCACTTCGGTGAGTCAAAAAAAAAATCGATTATAGCGACGATTTTTTTTGTCGTTATTGCATACAAAGCCGATGACATAGTTATAACGATAGTTTGAACAGTCGCTATATCTTAAGAAATTATCGCTATAATCGGTTCGTCTTCATTTTTTTTGTTCTCTAGAGAAGGGAACCGTGTATATATATATATATATTGTAAGACCCCGAATTTTATGAAATAAAAGTATTCAATTTTTCTTATAATTACTATTCAGTAAATGGTTAAATTGATAAAAGTTTAAAGTTATGGGTGAAATGTGAATTTTTTTTAAAAATAAGCAAGTGGTTATAAAATAATCATTGTCGTCGGGGAATATTCGTTTGGTCGTGGAATATTCTTTCTGTCGGGGAATATTCGTACGACGGCGCAGCCATTTGTGGGCCCCATAACAGAATAACTGTCGGGTGAAGAAAACGACAAATTTGAGTTTTTACAAATAACGGCGTAGTTGTTACCGTTAACACTGTTGGAATACCCGGTGGTTAAAATACAGTAATACGCGTTATTGCACAGTAGCACACGGTATTGCATAGTATTTTTGAAATTATTGATTCTTACGTAAGAAGGCACTACTCAATAATTGTTACAGTAATTACTGTTCAATATTTTATTTTATTGATTCAATAATTGCTACGTTGAAATTTTATATTATTGTTGTTCAATAATTGTTGATGCACAGTATTTCCCATTATCAGATCAATAATTCATATTATTTGAATAATATTATTAGATAACATTATTGGCAATGACTAGAAAGTTCTGTCTAAGGAGAGGTTTGGTCACCTAATTGCGCGCCAGTAAGGAGAAATTCTTATTGGAAAGCCCCCTCTTTCCTGGGAACGGCCTGGTTGTCATAAATGTGATTCTGTAATATTATTTGTGAATAATTAATTATTGATTCGTATGATAAGGAAATATTTATTTTATGTGGATATAAACGAGGAACATATTTTTGTGGTTAAAAATGAAGGAGTTATTGTTGAGGTTTTTATCAGTATTTTTGTTGGAATGGAGGTATTAAAAATTAGGGTTTTTGAGATATTTTGCGGGGGTTATAATTTTTAATCCGACCGTTGGATCGTGGTAATTTTTGGATATGTTATACATATATAAGTTAAGTATATGTCCATAAATTTTGAACCGTTAAAAATGAACGTATGATTTATTATGAATTTTACGAGATGACTGGTTCAGAAATTGTTGAATTTTCGGAGTTTATCATTTTGGTAGAAAATTCTAGAATTGGTGGGCCCCACTTGTGGTTGGTGAAGAAATGTGCTGAATTATATTTCAAATGTGGTGGGTGGGAATAGTAGCAGGTAAAGCCATCAGGTTGCAGGTCAAACCTACCAAAATTTTCCTATAAATAGAGGGCTAAGTTAGAATTGAAAATCACACCAGAAACATAAGCTTTCTCTCTTTCTCTCTCTAGATTATTGAGTGTATTTTGTGAGTATTTAGATACTTGGTGAGTTGCTATTCATCAGTTCGAGTTTCCTTCAGCGTCATATCCGATATCCAATCTGAAGTGCTGCTCTTTGAGGTAAGGGATAGTAAGGGATAGTAAGGGATAGTAAGGGATTTTAAGGGTTGTTATGATTTTCAGTTTCGTAATTTTTCTGAACTTCAAAAATTCTGGAAAAATTTGAAATGATATTTTGATGAGTTTTATTGATTGTGTCCAAAAATGGTGATTTTTGGATGTATAGATTGAGAGTTATGAATTTTATGAGAAAAGACTATTTTAAAAGTAACCGCTTATAATTCCTTGTGGTTAACTCCAAAATAGATGAAATTTTTATTGGGAGTACATGTATATGATAGAAGTATACTCTGTAAATTTCAGAATTTTTAGACAAAAGTACAATATTTGATAAATGTCTAAATATTCGGCTATTTTGGCCATATGAAAAATAGTAAATGACTTTTAAAAATTCTGAGAAAAATATATGTTCACTATGGGACTATATTATGCTAAATCCCAGAAAAGAAATATTTTTGGAACTGATTTGGTATTTTTCATGAAAATGGTCTAGTTATGAGTAAATGAATTAAATATGTTTTGTGAAGAAAGAAAATTGGAAAATAGGATTTTATGGCTTGAGAATCCTATATGAGGTATATGCAGATTTTTGATGAGGGTTTTGGTTATTGATGATGAAATTGTAAGAGTTGGCATTTTATGATGATTAAATGCATTAATTAGTAAAGTGTAAACAATTTAAATAAATTGTTTATAAGCTTAAGAAATGTTATTCTTTCAATATCATTATACCGAAGTATTGGTATGAATTTTATTGTGAAATTTCTATCTTTTGTGTCGGGGTTACTATTCATGAGTTACTATTCACGATTTACTATTCATGAGTTACGAATATTACTCTTGAGATTAAAACTATATGTTGATCATATTATTTTTATCATCATATATAACATTTTTATAACCCTGATGTTGAAATTCTCTTCACTGGAGTGTAAAGATGGGTAGATTATTGGTATGATCATGACTAGGGTTCTCTTTGGCCTGTAGTGCAAAGTTGAATTGTGACTGGTATGATCATGACCATTGAATTTATAATTGAATATCTTAAGCTTAAGTGCAAAGGTGAATTGATCAACATGGTTATAATTATTGTTTATATAAATTCTGAAATGATTATATATTTCTTTGAGATATGAATATATTTGGCCTGTAGTGCAAATATGAATTGTTGATGAATATCTTTGGCATGTAGTGCAAAGATGGCCTGTTGATGAATATCTTTGGTCTGTAGTGCAAAGATGAACTGTTGTTGAATATCTTTGGCCCGTAGTGCAAAGATGGTTTGTTGATGAATATCTTTGGCCCGTAGTGCAAAGATGGTTTGTTGATGAATATCTTTGGCCCGTAGTGCAAAGATGGATTTGTTAGTATGATTATAAACAGGAATTGTGATTTGGTATAACCATGATCTTTGATGTTTCAGGTAAAGACAGGTGATGAAAATATTCTTCGTCCTGGGTGCGAAGAAAAATTTATAGTCACAATTATGATTATGAGTTATTCATATGATTGTGGAAAGGAACTGTTGAGTGATGTTACATGGATAAAATATTGTTGATGGATTTTTAACATGGAGAAGATAATAGACTTTATAGTATATTTGACTCTTCTAATGGATTGCTCGTTCCGCTGCAACTATGGTTGAAATTTTGATCATTTACCATATGTTCTAAATCTCTGATTTATTGTTGATGAAGGCTATTGATAATTGAATTATCTTTAGTCATGATATTCTTTACTGAGCTAGTTGTGCTCACCCTTTTGCTTCACAATTCCTTTCAGGTAATAAGAGTGTAGCTGGGTCGAGCGGGGGTAACAAAGGAATAGAACGGTGGTCATCATTTAGTAGTTATATTTGGTGAAGAAAATAGGGTGAGGCGAACCCAACGTTGGAAGGGTGTTTGTATTTGACGACTCAGAATGGGTTGGATGGAATGGACCTATTTTGGGGTTGTCACAGGTGGTATCAGAGCTATAAGTAAAGAGCCCCGAGCCTCTCGCTGGTGACTTCCTGTTGATGGGGGATGCACCGAAGCCAGACTCTCCGTAGGGGACGCCGTTCTGCGGTGGCAAACTGATAGGTATCAATGTAAGGTGCTGACATAGGTTGGTGTCCAGAGTTACAGGTGGTATCAGAGCTTAGGGATATGATCTCTGGCGGAGATCGGGAAATATAACTAGGAGGGGAGAGATGAGTAAATCCTTCGCTAGTGTGTCCTACCTAAGCTTATTTGTTGGTCAGTCATAATATCGAGATATTATGTGATATGTTAATTTGTTAAATTAACCCTTGTTTTGAAGCTGTATTCTAGAAAGATATCTGAAATACAGAAGATGAGCAATGGAGAAATCATGATGATAAGGAAGATGGAATCTGAAATGAAAGCAAGGTATTCTCAACTCTTTGAAATACCAGGTACGTAAATTTCGGGGACGAAATTTCATAAGGAGGGGAGATTGTAAGACCCCGAATTTTATGAAATAAAAGTATTCAATTTTTCTTATAATTACTATTCAGTAAATGGTTAAATTGATAAAAGTTTAAAGTTATGGGTGAAATGTGAATTTTTTTTAAAAATAAGCAAGTGGTTATAAAATAATCATTGTCGTCGGGGAATATTCGTTTGGTCGTGGAATATTCTTTCTGTCGGGGAATATTCGTACGATGGCGCAGCCATTTGTGGGCCCCATAACAGAATAACTGTCGGGTGAAGAAAACGACAAATTTGAGTTTTTACAAATAACGGCTGTAAGACCCCGAATTTTATGAAGTAAAAGTATTCAATTTTCTTATAATTACTATTCAGTAAATGGTTAAATTGATAAAAGTTTAAAGTTATGGGTGAAATATGAATTTTTTTCAAAATAAGCAAGTGGTTATAAAATAATCATTGTTGTCGGGGAATATTCGTTTGGTCGTGGAATATTTTTTCTGTCGGGGAATATTCGTACGACGGCGCAGCTATTTGTGGGCCCCATAACGAATAACTGTCGGGTGAAGAAAACGACAAATTTGAGTTTTTACAAATAACGGCGTAGTTGTTACCGTTAACACTGTTGGAATACCCGGTGGTTAAAATACAGTAATACGCGTTATTGCACAGTAGCACACGGTATTGCACAGTATTTTTGAAATTATTGATTCTTACGTAAGAAGGCACTACTCAATAATTGTTACAGTAATTACTGTTCAATATTTTATTTTATTGATTCAATAATTGCTACGTTGAAATTTTATATTATTGTTGTTCAATAATTGTTGCTGCACAGTATTTTCCATTATCAGATCAATAATTCATATTATTTGAATAATATTATTAGATAACATTATTGGCAATGTCTAGAAAGTTCTGTCTAAGGAGAGGTTTGGTCATCTAATTGCGCGCCAGTAAGGAGAAATTCTTATTGGAAAGCCCCCTCTTTCCTGGGAACGGCCTGGTTGTCATAAATGTGATTCTGTAATATTATTTGTGAATAATTAATTATTGATTCATATGATAAGAAAATATTTATTTTATGTGGATATAAATGAGGGATATATTTTTGTGGTTAAAAATGAAGGAGTTAATGTTGAGATTTTTATCCGTATTTTTGTCGGAATGGAGGTATTAAAAATCAGGGTTTTTGAGATATTTTGCGGGGGTTATAATTTTTAATCCGACCGTTGGATCGTGGTAATTTTTGGATATGTTATACATATATAAGTTGAGTATATGTCCACAAATTTTGAACCGTTAAAAATGAACGTATGATTTGTTATGAATTTTACGAGATGACTGGTTCAGAAATTGTTGAATTTTCGGAGTTTATCATTTTGGTGGAAAATTCTAGAATTGGTGGGCCCCACTTGTGGTTGGTGAAGAAATGTGCTGAATTATATTTCAAATGTGGTGGGTGGGAATAGTAGCAGGTAAAGCCATCAGGTTGCAGGTCAAACCTACCAAAATTTTCCTATAAATAGAGGGCTAAGTTAGAATTGAAAATCACACCAGAAACATAAGCTTTCTCTCTTTCTCTCTCTATATTATGAAGCATATTTTGTGAGTTTTTAGATACTTGGTGAGTTGCTATTCATCAGTGCAAGTTTCCTTCAGCATCATATCCGATATCCAGTCAGAAGTACTGCTCTTTTGAGGTAAGGGATAGTAAGGGATAGTAAGGGATAGTAAGGGATTGTAAGGGATAGTAAGGGATATTAAGGGATTTTAAGGGTTGTTATGATTTTCAGTTTCGTAATTTTTCTGATCTTCAAAAATTCTGGAAAAATTTGAAATGATATTTTGATGAGTTTTCTTGATTGTGTCCAAAAATGGTGATTTTTGGATGTATAGATTGAGAGTTATGAATTTTATGAGAAAAGACTATTTTAAAAGTAACAGCTTATAATTCCTTGTGGTTAACTCCAAAATTGATGAAATTTTTATTGGGAGTACATGTATATGATAGAAGTATACTCTGTAAATTTCAGAATTTTTGGACAAAAGTACAATTTTTGATAAATGTCTAAATATTCGGCTATTTTGGCCATATGAAAAATAGTAAATGACTTTTAAAAATTCTGAGAAAAATATATGTTCACTATGGGACTATATTATGCTAAATTCCAGAAAAGATATATTTTTGGAATTGATTTGGTATTTTTTATGAAAATGGTCTAGTTATGAGTAAATGAATTAAATATGTTTTGTGAAGAAAGAAAATTGAAAAATAGGATTTTATGGCTTGAGAATCCTATATGAGGTATATGCAGATTTTTGATGAGGGTTTTGGTTATTGATGATGAAATTGTAAGAGTTGGCATTTTATGATGATTAAATGCATTAATTAGTAAAGTGTAAACAATTAAAATAAATTGTTTATAAATTTAAGTAATGTTATTCTTTCAATATCATTATACCGAAATATTGGTATGGATTTTATTGTGGAATTTCTATCTTTTATGTCGGGGTTACTATTCATGAGTTACTATTCACGATTTACTATTCATGAGTTACGAATATTACTCTTGAGATTAAAACTATATGTTGATCATATTATTTTTATCATCATATATAACATTTTTATAACCCTGATGTTGAATTTCTCTTTCACTGGAGTGTAAAGATGGGTAGATTATTGGTATGATCATGACTAGGGTTCTCTTTGGCCTGTAGTGCAAAGTTGAATTGTGACTGGTATGATCATGACCATTGAATTTATAATTGAATATCTTTAGCTTAAGTGCAAAGGTGAATTGATCAACATGGTTATAATTATTGTTTATATAAATTCTGAAATGATTATATATTTCTTTGAGATATGAATATATTTGGCCTGTAGTGCAAATATGAATTGTTGAGGAATATCTTTGGCCTGTAGTGCAAAGATGAATTGTAGATGAATATCTTTGGCCTGTAGTGCAAAGATGAATTGTTGATGAATATCTTTGGCCTGTAGTGCAAAGATGGTCTGTTGATGAATATCTTTGGCCCGTAGTGCAAAGATAAACTGTTGTTGAATATCTTTGGTCGTAGTGCAAAGATGGATTTATTAGTATGATTATGAACAGGAACTGTGATTTGGTATAACCATGATCTTTGATGTTTCAGGTAAAGACATGTGATGAAAATATTCTTCGTCCTGGGTGCGAAGAAAAATTTAGAATCACAATTATGATTATGAGTTATTCATATGATTGTGGAAAGGAACTGTTGATTGATGTTACAGGGATAAAACATTGTTGATGGATTTTTAACATGGAGAAGATAATAGACTTTATAGTCTATTTGACTCTTCTAATGGATTGCTCGTTCCGCTGCAACTATGGTTGAAATTTTTATCATTTACCATATGTTCTAAATCTCTGATTTATTGTTGATGAAGGCTATTGATAATTGAATTATCTTTAGTCATGATATTCTTTACTGAGCTAGTTGTGCTCACCCTTTTGCTTCACAATTCCTTTCAGGTAATAAGAGTGTAGCTGGGTCGAGCGGGGGTAACAAGGGAATAGAACGGTGGTCATCATTTAGTAGTTATATTTGGTGAAGAAAATAGGGTGAGGCGAACCCAACGTTGGAAGGGTGTTTTGTCACTATCATACAAGATGTCTAATGACATACAACCTCGTGTCATCATAGACAGGGTTGTGCTCATCCACTTGCTGAGTATATCTATGAGCACTACCTATATAATCTTGGTGTTTGTTTGAAGTATAATTCTCAATTAGAGACAGTGGAGATAATGATAAGTCAAGAGAAGACTCACCATTGGGAAGAATATGATAGTAATCTTCTCGTTTTTCTTTGGGGTCTATTGGGTCAACCAAGGATAATTCTGTGGCCATATGATATCTATCATAACCTAGACGCGTGGCCTCCCATGTACGAAGGTTTCCTTGAACACTTCCCAAAGATTCTAATTTCTAGAACAATTTTTGACTATACCTTTATGTAAGGTGTTATTGTGAGGTGATGTCCACGGTTAGAACATGAGTCACATTTGGTATATATTTGTATCCAAACTCACAGCATATGTGTTGTTGTATTTTGCACGACAATTGTTGTAATAAAGTTGTAGTTGTTTTCTGTACCATGTATTTGGTGACTCAGAATGGGTTGGATGGAATGGACCTATTTTGGGGTTGTCACAGTTGGTATCAGAGCTTAGGGATATGATCTCTGGCAGAGATCGGGGAATACAACTAGGAGGGGAGAGATGAGTAAATCCTTCGCTAGTGTGTCCTACCTAAGCTTATTTGTTGGTCAGTCATAATATCGGGATATTATGTGATATGTTAATTTGTTAAATTAACACTTATTTTGAAGCTGTATTCTAGAATGATATCTGAAATACAGGAGATGAGCAACGGAGAAATCATGATGACAGGGAAGATGGAATCTGAAATGAAAGCAAGGTATTCTCAACTCTTTGAAATACCAGGTACGTAAATTTCGGGGACGAAATTTCATAAGGAGGGGAGATTGTAAGACCCCGAATTTTATGAAATAAAAGTATTCAATTTTCTTATAATTACTATTCAGTAAATGGTTAAATTGATAAAAGTTTAAAGTTATGGGTGAAATATGAATTTTTTTCAAAATAAGCAAGTGGTTATAAAATAATCATTGTTGTCGGGGAATATTCGTTTGGTCGTGGAATATTTTTTCTGTCGGGGAATATTCGTACGACGGCGCAGCTATTTGTGGGCCCCATAACGAATAACTGTCGGGTGAAGGAAAACGATAAATTTGAGTTTTTACAAATAACGGCGTAGTTGTTACCGTTAACACTGTTGGAATACCCGGTGGTTAAAATACAGTAATACGCGTTATTGCACAGTAGCACACGGTATTGCACAGTATTTTTGAAATTATTGATTCTTACGTAAGAAGGCACTACTCAATAATTGTTACAGTAATTACTGTTCAATATTTTATTTTATTGATTCAATAATTGCTACGTTGAAATTTTATATTATTGTTGTTCAATAATTGTTGCTGCACAGTATTTTCCATTATCAGATCAATAATTCATATTATTTGAATAATATTATTAGATAACATTATTGGCAATGACTAGAAAGTTCTGTCTAAGGAGAGGTTTGGTCATCTAATTGCGCGCCAGTAAGGAGAAATTCTTATTGGAAAGCCCCCTCTTTCCTGGGAACGGCCTGGTTGTCATAAATGTGATTCTGTAATATTATTTGTGAATAATTAATTATTGATTCATATGATAAGAAAATATTTATTTTATGTGGATATAAATGAGGGATATATTTTTGTGGTTAAAAATGAAGGAGTTAATGTTGAGATTTTTATCCGTATTTTTGTCGGAATGGAGGTATTAAAAATTAGGGTTTTTGAGATATTTTGCGGGGGTTATAATTTTTAATCCGACCGTTGGATCGTGGTAATTTTTGGATATGTTATACATATATAAGTTGAGTATATGTCCACAAAATTTGAACCGTTAAAAATGAACGTATGATTTGTTATGAATTTTACGAGATGACTGGTTCAGAAATTGTTGAATTTTCGGAGTTTATCATTTTGGTGGAAAATTCTAGAATTGGTGGGCCCCACTTGTGGTTGGTGAAGAAATGTGCTGAATTATATTTCAAATGTGGTGGGTGGGAATAGTAGCAGGTAAAGCCATCAGGTTGCAGGTCAAACCTACCAAAATTTTCCTATAAATAGAGGGCTAAGTTAGAATTGAAAATCACACCAGAAACATAAGCTTTCTCTCTTTCTCTCTCTAGATTATTGAGTGTATTTTGTGAGTATTTAGATACTTGGTGAGTTGCTATTCATCAGTTCGAGTTTCCTTCAGCGTCATATCCGATATCCAATCTGAAGTGCTGCTCTTTGAGGTAAGGGATAGTAAGGGATAGTAAGGGATAGTAAGGGATTTTAAGGGTTGTTATGATTTTCAGTTTCGTAATTTTTCTGAACTTCAAAAATTCTGGAAAAATTTGAAATGATATTTTGATGAGTTTTATTGATTGTGTCCAAAAATGGTGATTTTTGGATGTATAGATTGAGAGTTATGAATTTTATGAGAAAAGACTATTTTAAAAGTAACCGCTTATAATTCCTTGTGGTTAACTCCAAAATTGATGAAATTTTTATTGGGAGTACATGTATATGATAGAAGTATACTCTGTAAATTTCAGAATTTTTAGACAAAAGTACAATTTTTGATAAATGTCTAAATATTCGGCTATTTTGGCCATATGAAAAATAGTAAATGACTTTTAAAAATTCTGAGAAAAATATATGTTCACTATGGGACTATATTATGCTAAATCCCAGAAAAGAAATATTTTTGGAACTGATTTGGTATTTTTCATGAAAATGGTCTAGTTATGAGTAAATGAATTAAATATGTTTTGTGAAGAAAGAAAATTGGAAAATAGGATTTTATGGCTTGAGAATCCTATATGAGGTATATGCAGATTTTTGATGAGGGTTTTGGTTATTGATGATGAAATTGTAAGAGTTGGCATTTTATGATGATTAAATGCATTAATTAGTAAAGTGTAAACAATTTAAATAAATTGTTTATAAGCTTAAGAAATGTTATTCTTTCAATATCATTATACCGAAGTATTGGTATGAATTTTATTGTGAAATTTCTATCTTTTGTGTCGGGGTTACTATTCATGAGTTACTATTCACGATTTACTATTCATGAGTTACGAATATTACTCTTGAGATTAAAATTATATGTTGATCATATTATTTTTATCATCATATATAACATTTTTATAACCCTGATGTTGAAATTCTCTTCACTGGAGTGTAAAGATGGGTAGATTATTGGTATGATCATGACTAGGGTTCTCTTTGGCCTGTAGTGCAAAGTTGAATTGTGACTGGTATGATCATGACCATTGAATTTATAATTGAATATCTTAAGCTTAAGTGCAAAGGTGAATTGATCAACATGGTTATAATTATTGTTTATATAAATTCTGAAATGATTATATATTTCTTTGAGATATGAATATATTTGGCCTGTAGTGCAAATATGAATTGTTGATGAATATCTTTGGCATGTAGTGCAAAGATGGCCTGTTGATGAATATCTTTGGTCTGTAGTGCAAAGATGAACTGTTGTTGAATATCTTTGGCCCGTAGTGCAAAGATGGTTTGTTGATGAATATCTTTGGCCCGTAGTGCAAAGATGGTTTGTTGATGAATATCTTTGGCCCGTAGTGCAAAGATGGATTTGTTAGTATGATTATAAACAGGAATTGTGATTTGGTATAACCATGATCTTTGATGTTTCAGGTAAAGACAGGTGATGAAAATATTCTTCGTCCTGGGTGCGAAGAAAAATTTATAGTCACAATTATGATTATGAGTTATTCATATGATTGTGGAAAGGAACTGTTGAGTGATGTTACATGGATAAAATATTGTTGATGGATTTTTAACATGGAGAAGATAATAGACTTTATAGTATATTTGACTCTTCTAATGGATTGCTCGTTCCGCTGCAACTATGGTTGAAATTTTGATCATTTACCATATGTTCTAAATCTCTGATTTATTGTTGATGAAGGCTATTGATAATTGAATTATCTTTAGTCATGATATTCTTTACTGAGCTAGTTGTGCTCACCCTTTTGCTTCACAATTCCTTTCAGGTAATAAGAGTGTAGCTGGGTCGAGCGGGGGTAACAAAGGAATAGAACGGTGGTCATCATTTAGTAGTTATATTTGGTGAAGAAAATAGGGTGAGGCGAACCCAACGTTGGAAGGGTGTTTTGTCACTATCATACAAGATGTCTAATGACATACAACCTCGTGTCATCATAGGACAGGGTTGTGCTCATCCACTTGCTGAGTATATCTATGGGCACTACCTATATAATCTTGGTGTTGGTTTGAAGTATAATTCTCAATTAGAGACAGTGGAGATAATGATAAGTCAAGAGAAGACTCACCATTGGGAAGAATATGATAGTAATCTTCTCGTTTTTCTTTGGGGTCTATTGGGTCAACCAAGGATAATTCTGTGGCCATATGATATCTATCATAACCTAGACGCATGGCCTTCCATGTACGAAGGTTTCCTTGAGCACTTCCCAAAGATTCTAGTTTCTAAAACAGTTTTTGACTGTACCTTTATGTAAGGTACCTTTGTGAGGTGCTGATACATGATGGTGTCCAACGTCACATTTGGTATATATTTGTATCCAAACTCACAGCATATGTGTTGTTGTATTTTGCACGACAATTGTTGTAATAAAGTTGTAGTTATTTTCTGTACCATGTATTTGACGACTCAGAATGGGTTGGATGGAATGGACCTATTTTGGGGTTGTCACACACATATATATATATATATATATATATATATATATATATATATATATATATATATATATATGAGCTATATGTATATACACAGTCGTGTATTACACGATAGGATTATGGCGACGGATTTTTGGGTTATGGTGACGATGGTGACGGTTTCACCCGTTGTCATAGTCCAAAAAATCGTCGCCATAACCGACTGTGTAATACACAGTTGTGTACATATATTTTTTCCTATATATATATATACACACACACACACACACACACACTTAAAAGAGAATTAAACTGTGTAGGGCAGTCCTACACATATCATATATATATTCGTCATTATATTATACAAATTCGATAACGTAGGTATAACGACGATTCGAATCGTTGTTATATCTCAGAAATCGTTGTTATAGTCGATTCGTTTTTGGTTCGTTTTTTTTGTTTGTTGTAGAGTCGGACCGTATATACACACGCCACGGATCAAAACTGGACTCCCGCACTTTCTTAAAATACGGACATTTTTTTTTACTTTTTTTTTTTAAAACAACTAAAAAAAGTTTAATATTTTATGGAACTGAAATTTTTTCATAATACAGTGTTTTGGACGTGATTTGGATATATATAACAAAATAGTCTGTACTATGGAACAAAAAAAAAGTCCGTATTTTAAGAAAGTCCGGGAGTTTGTGTGACAACCCCAAAATAGGTTCATTCCATCCAACCTATTCTGAGTCGCCAAATACATGGTACAGAAAATAACTACAACTTTATTACAACAATTGTCGTGCAAAATACAACAACACATATGCTGTGAGTTTGGATACAAATATATACCAAATGTGACTCATGTTCCAACCGTGGACATCACCTCACAATAACACCTTACATAAAGGTATAGTCAAAAACTGTTTTAGAAATTAGAATATTTGGGAAGTGCTCAAGGAAACCTTCGTACATGGGAGGCCATGCATCTAGGTTATGATAGATATCATATGGCCACAGAATTATCCTTGGTTGACCCAATAGACCCCAAAGAAAAATGAGAAGATTACTATCATATTCTTCCCAATGGTGAGTCTTCTCTTGACTTATCATTATCTCCACTGTCTCTAATTGAGAATTATACTTCAAACAAACACCAAGATTATATAGGTAGTGCCCATAGATATACTCAGCAAGTGGATGAGCACATCCCTGTCTTATGATGACACGAGGTTGTATGTCGTTAGACATCTTGTATGATAGTGGCAAACCACCCTTCCAACGTTGGGTACACCTTACCCTATTGGATTCACCAAATATAACTACTAAATGAACTTTTCTATACTGCTTCGGGAGAACATCCACAGCTAGAGACCACCGTTCTATTTCCCCGTTACCCTCGCTCGACCCAGCTACACTCTTATTACCTGAAAGGAATTGTGAAGCAAAAGGGTGAGCACAACTAGCTCAGTAAAGAATATCATGACTAAAGATAATTAAATTATCAATAGCCTTCATCAATAATAAATCAGAGATTTAGAACATATGGTAAATGATAAAAATTTCAACCATAGTTGCAGCGGAACGAGCAATCCATTAGAAGAGTCAAATAGACTATAAAGTCTATTATCTTCTCCATGTTAAAAATCCATCAACAATGTTTTATCCCTGTAACATCAATCAACAGTTCCTTTCCACAATCATATGAATAACTCATAATCATAATTGTGATTCTAAATTTTTCTTCACACCTAGGACGAAGAATATTTTCATCACCTGTCTTTACCTGAAACATCAAAGATCATGGTTATACCAAATCACAGTTCCTGTTTATAATCATACTAACAAATCCATCTTTGCACTACGGGCCAAAGATATTCATCAACAAACCATCTTTGCACTACGGGCCAAAGATATTCATCAACAAACCATCTTTGCACTACGGGCCAAAGATATTCAACAACAGTTCATCTTTGCACTACAGGCCAAAGATATTCATCAACAGGCCATCTTTGCACTACATGCCAAAGATATTCATCAACAATTCATATTTGCACTACAGGCCAAATATATTCATATCTCAAAGAAATATATAATCATTTCAGAATTTATATAAACAATAATTATAACCATGTTGATCAATTCACCTTTGCACTTAAGCTTAAGATATTCAATTATAAATTCAATGGTCATGATCATACCAGTCACAATTCAACTTTGCACTACAGGCCAAAGAGAACCCTAGTCATGATCATACCAATAATCTATCCATCTTTACACTCCAGTGAAAGAGAATTTCAACATCAGGGTTATAAAAATGTTATATATGATGATAAAAATAATATGATTAACATATTGTTTTAACCTCAAGAGTAATATTCGTAACTCATGAATAGTAAATCGTGAATAGTAACTCATGAATAGTAACCCCGACACAAAAGATAAAAATTCCACAATAAAATCCATTATTATCCATTACTATCCCTCACAATCCCATACAATCCCTTACTATCCCTTACCTCAAAAGAGCAGTACTTCTGATCGGTATAAGGCTGAAGGAAACTTGCACTGATGAATAGCAACTCACCAAGTATCTAAATACTCACAAAATACACTCAATAATCTAGAGAGAGAAAGAGAGAAAGCTTATGTTTCTGGTGTGATTTTCAATTCTAACTTAGCCCTCTATTTATAGGAAAATTTTGGTAGGTTTGACCTGCAACCTGATGGCTTTACCTGCTACTATTCCCACCCACCACATTTGAAATATAATTCAGCACATTTCTTCACCAACCACAAGTGGGGCCCACCAATTCTAGAATTTTCCAACAAAAATGATTTATAACCTGATTTCCGAATCAGCCACCTCTTAAAATTCATAACAAATCATACGTTCATTTTTAACGGTTCAAAATTTATGGACATATACTCAACTTATATATGTATAACATATCCAAAAATTACCACGATCCAACGGTCGGATTAAAAATTATAACCCCCGCAAAATATCTCAAAAACCCTGATTTTTAATACCTTCATTCTAACAAAAATACTGATAAAAACCTCAACATTAACTCCTTCATTTTTAACCACAAAAATATATCCCTCGTTTATATCCACATAAAATAAATATTTCTTTATCATATGAATCAATAATTAATTATTCACAAATAATATTACAGAATCACATTTATGACAACCAGGCCGTTCCCAGGAAAGAGGGGGCTTTCCAATAAGAATTTTTTCCTTACTGGCGCGCAATTAAATGACCAAACCTCTCCTTAGACAGAACTTTCTAGACATTGCCAATAATGTTATCTAATAATACTATTCAAATAATATGAATTATTGATCTGATAATGGGAAATACTGTGCAGCAACAATTATTGAACAACAATAATACAAAATTTCAACGTAGCAATTATTGAATCAATAAAATAAAATATTGAACAGTAATTACTGTAACAATTATTGAGTAGTGCCTTCTTACGTAAAAATCAATAATTTCAAAAATACTGTGCAATACCGTGTGCTACTGTGCAATAACGCGTATTACTATATTTTAATCACCGGGTATTCCAACAGTGTTAACGGTAACAACTACGCCGTTATTTGTAAAAACTTAAATTTGTCGTTTTCTTCACCCGACAGTTATTCTGTTATGGGGCCCACAAATAGCTGCGCTGTCGTACGAATATTCCCCGACAGAAAGAATATTCTACGACCAAACGAATATTCCCCGACAACAATGATTATTTTATAACCACTTGCTTATTTTGAAAAAAAATTCATATTTCACCCATAACTTTAAACTTTTATCAATTTAACCATTTACTGAATTGTAATTATAAGAAAAATTAAATACTTTTATTTCATAAAATTCGGGGTCTTACAGTTTGGACTTGATCCGTGGCGTGTTTGTGTGTGTGTGTGTGTGTGTGTGTATATATATATATATATATATAAAGATGTAAAATGAGCAAACAGTTCGGGTTCGATTTGTAATCGCTCGACTAAAAGTTCGATTCGAGCTCGACTCGAAATATAAATGAGTCAAATATGAGCACATTTTAAAGTTCGATAAATAACTCAAACATTCTTAAATTGTAATTTTCTAATTATACTCGGATCATATTCGTTAGAAAAGTTCAAACTGGTCGGGCTCGATTCAGAATCGTGCTCGACTCAGTAGCTAAATGAGTCTCAATCAAACCTTATTTTATACTCGATAAATTTTGTGAACCAAATCTGAATAACTCGATATTCGAATCGACTAAGTTTGTTTACATTCTTATATATATATATATATATATATATATATATATATATATATAGTGTAACTTAGTAGGTCAGTCCAACTGCTCTCTTCATAGATAGGTCAGTCCAATTGCGGCCTACGCATGAAATCTGTGCGCCACATTTTATTTTTATCAGGGTTGGGTTGGGTTTGGTTTGGTGTTCAAAGTGGAGTGAAGTGAGAAAAACTGAAAATGTAGGGACCAGTTTTATGATATTGACATTCTTCTGGAATTAATTAATTAGGATTCATCCTCTCTAGTCTAGTCTAGTCTAGTCTAGTCTAGTTCACTTTGGGGTTTTAAGATGGTAAAAGTAAGTTAGAAATATTTTGTTGGTTTTGATTTGGTTTAAATCATAAGTGATCTTACCAACTTTTTATTAGGCAATATATAGCTTTTGAATATTTGTAGTTTTAGTGTATATTAGGCCCAGGTCAACTCTCTTAAATCAAATACAGCTTTCTTTTGATTTCTATGTCCTTACCCCTCCACATTCTCAAACTTACTTGTTACTTACTCCGTAGCCCTTGTTTTTTTTTTTTTTTTGACAAAAATATTTCAAATACAGACATAATTAATTATGAATATCCTCTGGCCAATAAGTAAAAAAAGAAAGCAAAATTAATTGGGTTAAATCTGCTAAATCAGGGCAACAAAATTTTTAATACCACGAACAAAAATATAAGTAATTGACAAAAACCTACTAGCAAGTTGAAGACAATCTCTATACATTAAAATCCTTGATACGAGTTGTTTAGATAAGGAGAAGAAAGATGATTAATTAATAAGTTTTTGATTATCACTTTTAATAATTAACCTCAATAAACCAATATTTTTAACAAACTGTAGCCCCTTTGAAATTTAACTAGGCACACTTAGAAGGGGAGTTGAATAAATGTGGGAGCAATCTATGACTAATTTTTAAACTTTAGATCAAGTTATCAAATTCAGACTACTATATTGATGAATTCAGCTTGTTGAATTAATATGGCATACTGAATTGACTAATTATTTTAAGAAAATATCCTGCTGAATTTATAACTTAAATAAAATACTTGGTGTTAAATAATTATCTTAAAATAATGCAAATATTCAAACTTTAATTATTAAAATAATTAAATAGCTTATGTGAGTAATTAAAGTAAAGCAAGTAATAAAATCAACACCAAATTTTTTTACGTGGTTCAACTATTACCCTCTATAATAATAGTCTAGTCCACGTCCAATACCAACTATTATTGGAGACTCACTTTATTTATTTCTTTATAAATAAACACTGATTACAAAACAGATTCTTATAATAAATTAAGGCAAAAAGTACTTTTTGGCCACTATGGTTATAGTGTTTTAAGCAATTAGTCATTGTGCTTTTAAAATATTCAATTAGCCCACTGAACTTTTTAAAAATATGCAATCAACCCATTCCGTCCAAATTGAGTAACAGACGTTACAAAATATCCTACGTGGCTTTTTTGAAAAAAAATAAATATTAAGTGTATTTGCTGACTGGGCTGCTTTTCTTACGTGACTTTTTTGAAAAAAAATAAATATTACGTAGCACTTTATAATTTTAAAAAATCTATTTTTTTAAAAAATCTATTTTTTTAAAAAATATAATCTTTTTTAAAAAAATATTTTTTTAAAAAAAATAGATATTTTTTAAAAAACCGATTTTTAAAAAAATAGAATTTGTAAAAAAATAGAACTTTTTAAAAAATCTGTTTTTTAAAACAGATTTTTGTAAAAAAATATAATTTTTTTTAAAAATAGATTTTTTTTAAAAGAGAATTTATTAAAAATTCTCTTTTTTGAAAAATCTGTCTTAAAAAAAAGTATAAAAATACTTTTAAAATAGTTTTGAAAAATACTTTTATACTTATAAAAACACTTATAAATTTTTTTAAAAATACTTATACTTTAAAAAATTAAAAAACAGGTTTTTTAAAAAAAAATTTAACATTTTAAAGTTTTAAAAATAACAAAAACATAATAAAATAAAATAAAAATTAAAAAAAGATTTTTTTAAAAAAACAGATTTTAAAAAAAATAGATTTTTTTTTAAAACAGAATTTTTTAAAAAAGCATATTTAAAAAAAAACAGAATTCTATAAAAAATAAATATTTTAAAAAAATAGATTTTTTTAAAAAACAGATTGTTTAAAAAATAGAATTTTTTTAAAAAACAGATTTTTAAAAAAAATAGAATTTGTAAAAAAATAGAATTTTTTAAAAAATCTGTATTTTAAAAAAATAGATTTTTTTAAAAAAAATATAATTTTTAAAAAAAACAGATTTTGTTAAAAAATAGATTTTTTTAAAAAAAGTTCCGTTAAAAAGTATATTATCTTTTTTTTTAAATCTGTTTTTTCAAAAAAAGCTGCTAAAAAAATATTATATTTTTTAAAAATTATTTTTTTTATAAAAAAAATAATATTTTTAAAGAACAAAATTTTTTTAAAAATAGACTTCTAAAAAAAATATACTTTTTTTAAAAAATAATTTTTTTTTAAAACAGATTTTTTGAAAAACGGAACTTTTAAAAAAAACAGATTTTTCAAAAAAATTTGACTTTTTAAAAAAAAAGAATTTTTTTTTAAAAACAGAATTTTAAAAAAAATCGCTTTTTTTTACAAAACAGATTTTTTTTAAAAATCTGTTTTTAAAAAAAGTTTATTTTTTAAAAAATTCTGTTTTAATTTACTTAATTATGGATGTTGGGTCATGATATTTTCTTTATTGGGCCAGGCAGATTGGGCCCATCCATTTAATTAGCCTAGTGGACTTTTGCTATTAAATCTTATAATCATTGGGCTTAACCTTTACCCTGTCTTTATTGCATCTCCTTAATATTGGGCTGAATCAAGTGGCCGGTCCATCAAATCTTTTAGTATCTAAGACTTTGACTGGTAATGATGAAAAAAGGGAGCAGTTGACCAAAAGTCTGCAGATCATTAATGTGGATGTGATTTTATCCGGCCGGCGGCAGAAACAGTGGGAAAAAGGTGACAACCTGCATGTAGTCGGCTGAGACGAGAGTGCACTGGGGGGCGGTGCCAGATCAGGGTTGGTGGCACAAAAAACCGAGCATGAGAGTATAACCGGGCAAGGAAGTCTTCTAGCAAAAGGTACGCATACACTTTTCATCTCCCTGGATACACTAGATATTTTTTATCCTCCATTGTTAAAACCTTGAACGCCTGTATTGACTCTCACGCCGGAGCTATCCCCCGACGGTCCAGCCGTCAAGCTTTTGGTGTTGATCGTGTTTACTGTGCAGGATTAAGACGTCTTACGTGATTGAGACGTCATCAAAGATCTTGGCGTTAACATTGGCGCTAGAAGGAGGGCGCTGAGTTCTAGTGTTCCAGAGCTTTCAATCACAAATATTCATTTGTTCCACAATCTCAAAGATGGGGAAGAGCAGAGCAGATACGCTTGAAGGACAGCCGATGACTGTCGGTGATTCACCACCACGAGTTTCTGCTAGAGATCGTTTGGGGCCTACACTAAGTGCTCATGCTAGCACAGCGTCCAAGCGATCACATGGAGATTCTCGTCCAAGGGTCGTGGGCAAAGCTAAGAAAAAGTTAATCTTCACGACGGATAAAGAGTCTGGTCACGGCCGGAAACAGCTTGACCATGACGAAAAGGCCTCCCGATTGGCTAAGATGGCAGAAGAAGCAGATAGGGCCATGGAGTCACTTATGAAGCAGAGGCAGGATATAGCCGAGCAGATGTCTCGGATGGAAGAGTTGAGAGATGAAGCGTCCAGTTATGTTCAGTCCGAAAAGCGTGTGCATCGAAGTGGGAAGGAGCCGGTTCATTCGGAACATGAAATTCAGGGCCAACATCGGGAGAGAAAAAGATCGAGGAGCCCTACTCCTCGAAGATCGAAGGAAGCACTCCATCGTGACGTCCCTAGGGGGCAGATTCGAAGTGATCGGAGAGGCCGATCCAGAGAACGAACTCCAGAGAACATGAAAAGGGCACTCATTGTTGCACATTCTCACCATAGTCATCGGACCCAGAGGCGAAGCAGATCTAGGGGCCGTACACCTAAAAGTCGGGTACTTCGCTCAGAAGACCGTCGTCGTAAAAGTCCTTCAAAGATTGGGTGTGTTATGGTTAACGACTGATCTACTCAAAAAAGGAGAGAGTCATCGGAGAAGGAAGTGTCGTCACAACCGGAAGGAGTAGAGTACCTGGTAAAAGAGCTGAAGGCGCTCCAGAAGCAGTTAGCCGAGGTCCAGCAAATAAAGGATACCCCGGGAAAGAAAGCATCCCCATTTTCCTCGGATATTCTTAAGGAGAAGGCGGACACCTCTAAGAAGTTGTCTCACATGGAAAGTTACGATGGTTCGGGAGATCCTTACGACTATAGCCAAGCGTTTGACCGGTTAATGGACTACTACGATTTCACTGACGCTACTAAATGTCACATGTTCGTTACGACATTAAGAAAGGATGCGAGGCAGTGGATGGGGACTTTGCCAGCAGATTCAATTTCATCATGGTCCGAACTCTGCGATAAGTTCCACGCTCGTTTTGGGAGTAACCGAAGAAGAGGGAAGCCCACGGGCTCTTTGGCACATGTTAGACAGTACACCAACGAGTCTTTGGGTCAGTATGTGAAAAGGTTCCGAGAAGCCGTTGGTCAGGTATCAGATTTGAACGATCTCCAAGCTGTGGGATTGTTTCAGAACGGTTTGGATTTAGTGAAGTCGGAGAAGCTGGTGAGAAAGCTGATGTTCAATCATCCGAAGAGCCTGGCAGAGGCATTCGATAAGGCAGAAGGGTATATCGTTGTGGAAGAAGCTATAAGTAGCTTGAAGCGTTCCTCTTCGGAACAGGTGAAGGAGGCAGATGTCCCTAAAACCCAGGATGATCAGAAGAAGACGGGGGGGTATAATGATAGGTCGGAGAGCCGTTCTAAGAAGTATAACAACTCATGGCGACAAGGAGATACTCATCCGCCTGCCTCCGCCCCGAAAGTGAATAAGGTTTATACCAAACTAAACACAGAAAAATCGGTGATTCTGGACCAAATCAGGAACCAGCCGTTCTTTGAGCCACCACGGGACAATTATAGGACAGGGCAGGGCAACTCTCGAAAGTATTGTAACTATCATCAAGCCGCAGGCCATGGCACCAACGAGTGTTGTAATCTGAAGGATTTTGTGAAAAAGAAGATCCAGAGCGGTCTGTTAGTCCAATATGTGGCCGAGAAGAATCAACAGAGTGCCGACCGCAGCGTTCGGACAGTTCAAACGAATCCTCCTGTACAGCCCACCCCGAACCAGCCACCAAGGCATGTCATTGACGTAATAACAGGGGGGACGTCTGGAAAGTTGGTAGGAAAGAAGAGAAGGGGGTATCTGGATTCGGTTATGACCGTATCAGATGCTCCTCCAAGAATTGATAGGTCCTTTCCAGGAACTATTATATCCTTTACAGATGCAGACTATCCTTTGGAGCCCATTGATCCACATGAAGGGGAGTTAGTGATCACTGCGCAAGTAGGCTCGGTGGACGTGAAACGTATGATGATAGATAACGGGTCTTCAGTGGATATTCTGTACGCCCACACATATCAGAGAATGCACCTTGATGGGCGAAAAATGGAAGTTGGGCAGGAGGCTCCTTTGTATGGCTTCAGCAACGATCCGGTCAAAGTCGCAGGCACTATTGAGCTCCCAGTGGTCTTCGGCACAACCCCTCAACAGGCAGAAATAATGTGTAAATTCTATGTTGTGCATGTAGATTCGGCTTACAACGCCATACTGGGAAGACCTACGCTGACAGCTCTCCAAGCCGTGACTTCCATCCCCCATTTCAAAATCAAGTTCCCCACAGCGCACGGAGTCGGAGAGGTGGCTGAGGACTTGGATCTAGCCCGACGCTGTTATCGGAATGCATGCATCTCCTCCGGAGTAGGGACCAACAAACAGAAGCAAACCATGACAATCGAGATTGAGCCCTTCACTGAAAGCAGTTCCGAGCCATTGGTAACACCTGCAGGGGAGACGGAGGAGATTGAGTTGATCCTTGGGAAGGCAGACAAGACAGTGAAAATTGGTTTGGGTCTACCAGAGCCTCTTCGGACAAATCTTATGGAACTCCTTCGCTGCTATGCGGACATTTTTGCATGGGAACCGCAGGACATGCCGGGGATTAGCAGAAAGGTCGCTGAGCACCGATTGGAGGTAGATCCCTCGAAGAAGCCTGTTCGGCAAAAGAGACGGATCTTTGCACCTGAGCGCCAGAAGATAATTGACGAAGAAATCGCCAAGCTGATGGCTGCTGATTTTATTTTTGAGATCGACTATCCACAGTGGATGGCCAATGTAGTATTGGTGCAGAAGCAGAACAGGAAATGGCGAGTTTGCATCGATTACACTGACCTGAATAAAGCTTGTCCGAAGGACTTTTATCCTTTGCCCCATATTGATCAACTTATTGACGCAACTTCAGGATATGCCCTACTAAGCTTTATGGATGCTTTTTCAGGTTATCATCAAATATCTATGTGCAAGGAGGATATCCCGAAGACAGCATTCATTACACACCGTTCGGTATACGCATATAAGAAGATGACCTTTGGCCTTATAAATGCTGGAGCAACCTACCAAAGAATGATGAATCTTATCTTCCACAAGCAGCTGGGAAAGAATATGGAGGTTTATGTAGACGACATGATCGTGAAAAGCATGCAGGTTCAGAAACATCTGGATGATCTGGAGGAGTGTTTTCAGACTGTCCGTCATCACAAATTGAGGCTTAACCCAGCAAAATGTACCTTCGGCCTCGGTGCGGGAAAGTTTTTAGGGTATCTGGTCAGTCAGAGGGGCATCGAAGCCAATCCAGAGAAAATTCAGGCCGTCCTTGACATGAAGACTCCTCAGTCGTTTAAAGACGTCCAACGTCTGACCGGTAGGATTGCAGCTTTGAGGAGGTTCATGTCCAAATCTGCAGAGAGGTGTCTACCATTCTTCGACACACTGAGGGGGCCGAAGAATGCGAAGACTTTCCAATGGACTTCGGCCTGTGAGGAAGCTTTCCATGGCATAAAGACCTACCTGTCTTCTGCTCCTCTATTGGTAAAACCTACTCCAAAAGAGACCTTGTATCTCTACCTTGCAGCGAGTTCCTTAGCCGTTGGAGCGGTGCTGATTCGGGAGATCAGTGGAAAGTAGCATCCGGTCTATTACGTCAGTCACGTCCTACGAGACGCCGAAACCAAGTTTCCATGTAAGACCCCAACTTATTAATGAATAAAATCAAATTTTCTCTAAATATTATTGTGAATAATAAGGGGTTAATTTGATATAATACTTTGGTTATGGGTGAAATGTGCAAATTTTGCAAAATAAGCAAGTGGTTATAAAATATTTATTTTTGGTCGGTGAATATTCGGTTGGTCGTGGAATATTCTTGCTGTCGGGGAATATTCGTACGACGACGCAGCCTTGTGTGGGCCCCATAACGGAAAGCGATTGGATGAAGAAAACGACAAGTATAAGTTGTTTATAAATAACGGCGTAGTTGTTACCGTTAATACTGTTGGAATACCCGGTGGTTAAAATACAGTAGCACACGGTATTGCACCAATTATTGATTCTTACGTAAGAAGGCACTACTCAATAATTGTTACAGTAGTTATTATTCAATATTTTATTTTATTGATTCAATAATTGCTGCGTTGATATTTTATATTATTGTTGTTTCAATAATTGTTGCTGCACAGTATTTTCATTTATCAGATCAATAATTCATATTATTTGAATAATATTATTAGATAACATTATTGGCAATGTCTAGAAAGTTCTGTCTAAGGAGAGGTTTGGTCATCTAATTACGCGCCAGTAAGGAGAAATCCTTATTGGAAAGCCCCCTCTTTCCTGGGAACGGCCTGGTTGTCATAAATGTGATTCTGTAATATTATTTGTGAATAATTAATTATTGATTCATATGATAAGGAAATATTTATTTTATGTAGATATAAATGAGGGATATATTTTTGTGGTTAAAAATGAAGGAGTTAATGTTGAGGTGTTTTATCAGTATTTTTATCGGAATGGAGGTATTAAAAAATCAAATCAGGGTTTTTGAGAAATATTGCGGGTGTTATAATTTTTAATCCGACCGTTGGATCGTGGTAATTTTTGGATATGTTATACATATATAAGTTGAGTATATGTCCACAAATTTTGAACCGTTAAAAATGAACGTATGATTTATTATGAATTTTACAAGATGACTGGTTCAGAAATTGTTGAATTTTCGGAGTTTATCATTTTGGTGGAAAATTCTAGAATTGGTGGGCCCCACTTGTGGTTGGTGAAGAAATGTGCTGAATTATATTTTAAATGTGGTAGGTGGGAATAGTAGCAGGTAAAGCCATCAGGTTGCAGGTCAAACCTACCAAAATTTTCCTATAAATAGAGGGCTAAGTTAGAATTGAAAATTACACCAGAAACAAGTTTTCTCTCTTTCTCTCTCTAGATTATTGAGTGTATTTTGTGAGTATTTAGATACTTTGAGAGTTTCTATTCATCAGAGCAAGTTTATTTCAGCCTTATACCGGTATTCCGACCAGAAGTACTGATATTTTGAGGTAAGGGATATTATTTTCTTCTTAATGATATTATTTTCTTCAATATCATTATGCTGAAATATTGATATGAGTTTTTATCAAATTTGGAACTTTTTGTGTCGGGGGTTACTATTCACGTATACGGCACTATTCACGTATACGGTACTATTCACGAATACGGCACTATTCACCGAAAAATAAAATTTTCTCTTTTTGTCCAAGATGTCTATTATGGTTACTATCTTTGATTGTATCCATGTTTTGATCTTTATTTTTGAATTCTGCTTCACAATTTATTATTATGAAGTATTATTGATCTTGGATAAACTGTTATACGAATCCCTACTATTTGTCCTTCTGTCTCATTGGATTCGTTCTCTTTAAGATATTTTTCATCATCCTCAGTCCTAAATGATGATACAAATGAATATCTTTGGCCTGTAGTGCAAAGATGTATAATTACGTGATGAATATCTTTGGCCTGTAGTGCAAAGATGAACAGGTGTTGAGATGAACATGACCGACTGATGATACAAATGAATATCTTTGGCCTGTAGTGCAAAGATGAATATTTGGTTAAAGATGATTATTAATTGATGTTACAGGGATAAAATATTGATGATGGACTTTTAAATCTTAGAAGATAGTAGAATTCTTTCTCTACTTGACTCTTCTAATGGTTTGTTGTTTCCGCTGCAGTTGTTGATCTAAAACTTGTTGTCGATTATATTTTATCAGATTTTTCCCTGTTGAAGACTAACGATAATTTGTTGTATATTATCTTGGTCATAATATTCTTTACTGGGCTAGTTGAGCTCACCCTTTTCCTTTTTGTTCCATTTTTCTTCTCAGGAGGTGAGAACATAGCAGGATCTAGTCGGGGTATGGAGTAATGGTTCTAGAAAGATGTATTAGCAGTCCTCACTATTTCTGTAAAATAGTGTTTGAATAATTGTAATGAGGATTTATTTGAGTGTGGATATTGTCTAGAAGACAATATTTGTATTTAAACTCACAGTATGTGTTGTCGTATTTTGCACGACAATTGTATTATTGAAGTTGTAGTTTGCTTTCTGTACCATGTATTTGGCGACTCAGAATGGGTGTTGTATACCTATTCTGGGGGCGTCACATTTCAAATATTAAAAAATTTACCTTTGCTTTAATAGTTGCTAGCCGAAAGCTTCGGCAGTACTTTCAGGGCAGGCTCTTGGACGTCTACACGGATCAACCACTGAAGAAGGTAATAGGTAAGCCAGAGGTTTCGGGGAGATTGGCAGCATGGACCATGGAATTGTCCCAATTTTTCCTTGAATACCATCCCCGAATCGCTATCAAAGGACAAGCTTTGGCCGATTTTGTGGTGGAATGTTCCTCCACCGAAGCAGATGCCGAGTTACGAGAAGTTGGGACACCTGATCGAACTGTTACAGTTCTTCAACACGGTCAGAATGCATGGACGCTGTATGTAGATGGGTCTTCCACGGTAAATGTCAGTGGAGCAGGGATTATCCTGACCAGTCCGGAGGGGTTCTAGGTACAACAAGCTATTAGATTCGGGTTTAAGGCGACTAACAACGAGGCCGAGTATGAAGCAGTGCTAGCTGGGGTTCGGCTGGCGAAGAGTCTAGAAGTCCAGAAGCTGATCATTTATAGTGACTCTCAGCTGGTCGTCAAGCAGTTATCAGGAGAATATGAAGCCCGTGGGACGAGGATGATCAGGTATTTGGCAGAGTTGAAAGACAGACTCCGATACTTTACTTTTTACGAATTTCAAGGCATAGAGCGTAACGATAATTCAATTGCCGATGCCTTATCAAAGTTAGCCACTACAGATGCTGTCGTTTTCAATGGGTCAGTCTATTTGGAGGTCCTACAGCAGCCGAGTATTCAACATGACTCGGTGATGTGTATCGAGCGATCTGACTGCTGGATGACTCCCTACATCAATTATTTGGCAGATGGCGTCCTTCCTTCGGATCAGATGTTAGCAAAGAAGGTCAAATACAAAAGTGCCAACTTCGTTCTTATTGACGGGGATCTTTATCGGAGGGCATTTTCGTCACCATTATTGAAATGTCTGGTCCCGTCCGAAGCAGAGTACGCCCTTCGGGAAGTTCATGAGGGCATCTGCGGTGATCACATGGCAGCTAAGTCGCTGGCATACAAAGTTCTTCGGCAGGGGTACTACTGACCAACGATCTTCAAGGAGGCTACAGAATACGTGAAAAAGTGTGATAAATGCCAGCTCAACAGTCCGATCCCACATCAGCCACCGGAAGAGCTATACTCGATTCTATCTCCTATACCCTTCGCTGTCTGGGGGGTTGATATACTGGGTCCGTTACCGAAAGCTAAAGGGTAGGTCAGTTTCGTCATAGTCGCTATTGATTATATGACCAAATGGGTCGAGGCGAAACCACTCCGGCTGATAACGGAATAGGAGTGTCTAAAATTTATGAAAGAATCCGTAGTGTTTCGCTTCGGGATCCCTCAAGTGGTGATATTAGACAACGGACGCCAGTTTGTGGGATCAAAATTTAAAGGATTTCTGAAGGAACTGGGAGTCCAGCACAGGAAGACTTCAGTGGCTCATCCACAGTCAAATGGGCAGGTCGAGGTGACTAACAGAACACTTCTAAACGGGATCAAGAGCAGATTGGACGAAGCCAAAGGAAGATGGCCAGAAGAATTGCTTAGTGTATTGTGGGCTTACAGGACTACACCGAGGACGACAACAGGAGATTCGCCTTTCAGACTGGCCTATGGCACTGATGCCTTGGTCCCAGTTGAGATTGGATCTCCAAGTCTTCGAGTTAGTCAGTTCAGAGAGATCTACAATGACGAGGGACTAAAGGCCAACTTGGACCTGTTAGAAGAAGTCAGAGAAGTGGCTGTGATCAAGTTAGCAGCCTACCAGAGGAGAGTTGCCAAGCATTACAACAAAGGGGTAAAGCTCCGAAGATTTGAGGTGGGAGACCTCGTTCTCAGAGAGGCCGAAGCGTCTACACCGCAGAACACGGGGAAGTTGATGCCGAACTGGGAAGGACCGTATGAAGTGGCCGAAGTACCAAAGCCCGGGACGTATCGACTGAAGGCATTGGATGGATCCGAAATTAAGAACACGTGGCACGCAGGCAGGCTCCGAAAGTACTTTCAATAGAAACCGAGTCAGTTCACTGGGAGTCTGTACATGACCATTCATCATCAATAAAAAGTCATTTTTTTCACAACTGATCTTCGTATTTGTCCTAAGGTCACAGTGGAGTAAGGAGGTATGGTAGGACTCGCTGGCCATTCGATGGCAGCCAATTTATTTGATACCCCGCGTGGTAGTCAAATCCTGGATCCTATATTGTTTTTTACCAAGGGTGGTAAAATCAATGGTCACCGAAGTATGGAGGTATGGTAGGACTCGCTGGTCATTCGATTGCAGCCAATTTATTTGATACCCCGCGTAGTAGTCAAATCCTGGATCCTATATTATTTTTTACCAAGGGTGGTAAAATCAATGGTCACCGAAGTATGGAGGTATGGTAGGACTCGCTGGCCATTCGATGGCAGCCAATTTATTTGATACCCCGCGTGGTAGTCAAATCCTGGATCCTATATTGTTTTTTACCAAGGGTGGTAAAATCAATGGTCACCGAAGTAAGGAGGTTCGGGTGGACTCGCTGACCATTCGATGGTAGCCTCATCGGCAGGTGGTCCTTACAACTTCGTCAGGCCCTGCGTGGTAGGCGAACATCACCGAAGTAAGGAGGTTCGGGTGGACTCGTTGACCATTCGATGGTAGCCTCGTCGGCAGGCGGTCCTTACAACTTCGTCAGGCCCTGCGTGGTAGGCGAACGTCACCGAAGTAAGGAGGTTCGGGTGGACTCGCTGACCATTCGATGGTAGCCTCATCGGTAGGAGGTCCTTATGAGCTTGTCAGACCCTTCGTGGTAGGCAAGTATCATCCTTTAGACCTTGTCAGGCCCTTCGTGGTAGGCAAGTGTCATCATTCAGACTTCGTCAGGCCCTTCACAGCATCTACCTCACACTTTGGTAACGAGTAAATATTCCTTTACTTTGTTATTATTACTAAATTTTTCCTAAGTGTTGAGTTCGGAAGGCCACATTCTTTAACTTCATCTTATCTGTTATACGACTTGCCTAGTTGTTGATTAACAGTTTAAAGTTAAGTCCACGAAGGAGCTTGTACATTTTTCAAGTTGAATCAATATTGAAGTGTTGATAAACAGTAAATACACCGAAGTCATAAGGAATAATGTTGATATTTTATTTACATAATGCTGTTTACAAAACGATAGAAGCTTTACAAGAATCCTACAGCTAAGGGAAAAGAGAATCATCTTTAGGGATCAGCTTCTTCTTCCGAAGAGTCCAGAATGGTCGGGTCAACCTTGGCAGCGACAAGTCTTGTCTTGTCTTTGCTTTGGCATTCGTCGTATCCATCTGAGAACATTTGGACGATCTCCTCGTTCAACTCGGCTGATTTCTGGTATTCTTGTTGAATTTCTCTCCGAAGATCTCCGGTTAGAGGAGGACCCAAATCTCTCAAAGCTCGAAGTTCATGGAGCTCCTCTTCGAGTTTTGCCCCCTCCTTCAGATGTCTCAAGTCCCTAGCTTCGAGTTCATGTACTTGCACCGCCAGGCTTTTATTGGTCTTCACCATCGTCTCATTCTTCCCAATAAGGATCTCGTTTCGACGAACCAGGTCTATGTTCGTAGAAACGGTTATTTGGTGGGTGGCCTTGGCTGTCTCCAGTTTCTCTTTTAATTTATTTACATCCTTCTGGAGGCCTTCGTTATTGAGGAGAGTGGTACCATGGGCCCTTCTCTCTCTTTTCAGAGCAGATGCCAGAGTAGCCTTTTCTCGCCTGACTGCGTCTTCTTCGGCTTCGGATCCTCTGTATCGGGGAAGAAGTCTCCCGAAGACAGCATTTGCCTACAGACATTTAAAGAAAGTCAGTGAATTGGTAGAAGAAACAGATGATTCCTAAATATTTCAATTGAATATACTAACCTTAGCCTGATAACTCATGCCTTCCTCGATTAAATCCCTAATCGAGCTGTTTCCGAACCGATGATCGTCGGTCTCCCGAACAAAGGAGTCGAACAGCTGGAAAGGAAAGTTCTCGTTAAACTCCGGCCATACAGTGGGAGAAGATGCAGCTTCTCGCCTGAAGGCGGAGGGGGAAGATCTTGGCGGAGAAGGCATCGATGGTTCGGGGGGCGGTGGTGGCTGATCTTTGGAAGGATGTTTCCTTTTGCGAGACAGAAGTGGAGACTCGGTCGGGTTTTCGAGCTCGTCTTCAGAAACATGGATCTCCACAGGGATAAAGATGGGAGGATCAACTGCAGAAAGAGGAACCCGAAGCTCATCAGCAGACAGAGGAGTCACTTTGGTCTTCCTCTTTTTAATCCGAAGAGCTTGCATTCGCTCGTTCGCAGGCATGTCAATCAAACTCGCTGCAGAAGCTGATTGAGATCCTTGAGGATTTGACCGGACTTTCCGAACTACCCTCTTCTTCTGTCGAGGTCGGCCAGGTTCCTCCGCAGTTTCTGATCCGTGGAAGACTTCCGCATCATAGGCTTCCGAAGCCGGAAGTTCTTCCTATGGGACTTCGGCGGAAGGTGATGAAGGCTTACCAGAGAGGTACCTATCCAGATCCTTCCGATCGATCGAAGTCGGCTTGATGAGAGACAATTTGTGGTCATACAACCATGCTTGTTTGCTCAGGAGGCCGAAGCTCCACTCCTTCAGAGGTATCTTCTCTATGATGCGCGTCATTTCTCTTATACGTTCCTCGGATATATCTCTGAAGTTTGCAGAGACACGATTAGAAGTGGTCCGGTGTGGGACAGAGGAGATTTTGGGCCCGTTGACGAAGAACCATTTATTATGCCATCCTCAGTTGCTCGAAGGAGTGTCCATTAGAGACCGCTTCTCGATTCTGACATTATGCTTAGGGGCTATCTTACTTAGCACCTTGAAGCCTTTTTCCCGAGATTTTCCTACCGAGAAGAGGGTAAAGAAGGAATCCATAGTAGGAGAAACTCCTATCTCGTAGCAGAAGGCTATGTAAGCCAGTATATGGATATACGAGTTCGGCACCAATTGGGCGAACCCCACTCCAACAAACCCTAGGAGGGTGATCAAGAAGGCGTGAAGGGGGAACCTCACCCCCTTCTCCAGAAACGTTGCCGGGACGGCGATCCAACCGTCGGGACGCTGGTACATCCTTTCGTGGGAGGCTGCTATCCTCACCCTGTGGGTATCTGGTATTTAATAGCGAGCCCGAATGTTGCAGAGCTCAGCCTCAGTAACAGTGGAAGGGGTGTTGGCGTGAGGAAAATCTTCCTCATTCTTGAAAAATTCGGAGGGCTTGGGAAGCGATTCCAGAGGCGGAGCTTCCTTACTCGGAGCACCGATTTGAGGGTTTGAGCTCGGAACCTCTTTGTCAGGGTTTGAATGGGGGGTCACGGTGGAGATGGGGGCTACACGAAGTGGAGAACTCGTATCAGGGTTTTGAGATGCCATTGGTGAGAATTTGCAGAGAAAACGAAGAAATTTGAGAAAGAGAAGGCAGTAAGCTCTTGTAAATTCGAAATAGCAAGGAACCATCCAAAGTGAATGGGGGGTAGGTCTTATAGTAGCGGTCTTTTCAAATTTTGCACGAGAATCGAGGGCGGCTCATTAATTTGACAGTCATTATTACGAATTTGAAAGGTTACGTTCGGTTTAAGCTTCAGATATTTAGCCCTTTGGACTTTCCTTTTGGATTTTCAGTTTTAATCCATCTTTTCAGTCTGTTTTCGCCCTTCACCAGATGGACATTGGTAAGTTATTTTTGGGGCCTATGTCAACCCTGTTGGATCTCATGACATCTTGGGCCGCTTATAGTTCTTCATTAAATATTCTAGTTAATAAAAAACTAGGGGGCAATGTTGGGTCATGATATTTCCTTTATTGGGCCAGGCAGATTGGGCCCATCCATTTAATTAGCCTAGTGGACCTTTGCTATTAAATCTTATAATCATTGGGCTTAACCTTTACCCTGTCTTTATTGCATCTCCTTAATATTGGGCTGGATCAAGCGGCCGGTCCATCAAATCTTTTAGTATCTAAGACTTTAACTGGTAATGATGAAAAAAGGGAGCAGTTGACCAAAAGTCTGCAGATCATTAATGTGGATGAGATTTTATCCGGCCGGCGGCAGAAACAGTGGAAAAAAGGTGACAACCTGCATGCAGTCGGCTGAGACGAAAGTGCACTGGGGGGCGGTGCCAGATCAGGGTTGGTGGCACAAAAAACCGAGCATGAGAGTATAACCGGGTAAGGAAGTCTTCTAGCAAAAGGTACGCATACACTTTTCATCTCCCTGGATACACTAGACATTTTTTATCCTCCATTGTTAAAACCTTGAACGCCTGTATTGACTCTCACGCCGGAGCTATCCCCCGACGGTCCAGCCGTCAAGCTTTTGGTGTTGATCGTGTTTACTGTGCAGGATTAAGACGTCTTACGTGATTGAGACGTCATCAAAGATCTTGGCGTTAACAATGGACAAGGCTGATGAGCAGACTGATAGGCGCCTTGCTAAGCACATTGTTGCATTACATTTCGAAGATCCCGAGGTCTTTAATTTTTTGTAACTTCACTTTTTTGATAAAGCATGTGGAATTTTATGTTTGTTGGACCTTCAAGCTTCTTCTTGTGTTTGCAGAACTCAAAGCAGGATGTCATAGACCTTCCAACTCTAATAGCTTATGTGAGCTACGCCCGAAAACATATACATCCATAATTATCTGATGAAGCTGCTGAAGAGTTGACACGTGGCTATGTTGAGATGAGAAGAAGAGGTAATTTCCAAGGGAGTAGCAAAAAGATATTTCTTTTCTCTACTTTTTAAAACTCACAAACGCAGTGGAAGTGTTTTGAAATTTTGGCCAAATAACAGACACTCCAAACTTAAAAAGCAAAAAAAAGGGTATCTAAAATGCCTTCCAACGATATCGTGACCAACTTCTCTAATTAAGTGTTTCAATTTTATTAACATAGTATGCCATGTTATTTTTAGTTGATAACTTGATGGTGTATACGTTTGACAAGGTTATTCAGGTGTTTGATGTAAGTGCCAATGATGCAAGCTAAATTGCACAAGAAGTAAGAGAAAAAGCAAAAGTCAAGAAACTTTTCCAATTTTCTTGGTAGTTTTCCGTTTTCCATATGTCATGTCATACATAGCCATGGTTATACTTTTGAATGTGTTGTAAAAGAAACCACCGAGATTAAAAACTGCGGCATTGGGTTCCAATTTTGATGGTGTCCATGGTTGCGATATATAATTACAATGATTTCGAGAGCTACATCTTGAAACTATGTTAAAAAGATATAGACAGGAAGTTTTATAATTTCTTGCACTTTTTCTTTTTTCGTAGTTTGAAACAGATATAAGTAGATTTCTTCCACAATAACGGTTGTGGGTACTGAATGGCTTGGACAAGAAAATTCAAAAATGGAAAACTCCAACACTGGGTTCCTATCTTGATGCTGTTAATTGTTGCCTGGTAATGTAGTTACAATCATTCTGCGAGTTACGCCTGGACATTATATTTTGAGAATATATATATTTTCTTTGTGTGTTTTGGGGGTAGGGTAAAGCCTAAGCCTAGCGAGTGCACTTTTAAACTCCCGGGTTTCTAAGAAATGTTTGGCTGTAACATATGATTGGCCCAGATAACAACTTACCGGTAGTGTGCGTATATAAAGAGAGTTAGCACATTAATTTTGAAAGCCGCAATGAAGGGAGTACAGATCTTTTTCCGAAGTCTTTTTGGTGCCCATTAGTTTTAGTTGTTTTTGAATGATAAAAATAAAAAAGAAAGGAATATAACTTTAAACTAATATTCTCTCTAATGCATCAATAGGTGATGTATGAGAATAAAGCCCGATTAATGTGTACAGCTGAGGGGACTCCCCTTCAACTTTTTGAGAGGATCGTGACGATTTCTGATGCAAAACTTCTGTCACCTAGAACTTCTTCGAGATCGGGGAAAAATGATGATATTGACCTCTGTGTGGATAATGAATTGGGATTTGCAAAAGATCGCACCATCAGTAGGTATGGTGTTTTGCCCTAGCGCACTCTTTGTTATCAAAGAGATTGAAGGTAAAATTACTTTGCAATGCAGGTTAACAGAGATGAATAGCAGAGAGTATTTGGAGCAGCATGCTCAACTGTTATCAGAAAAGTGGCTCTCACAAGTTGCCAACAAGACGACCCTACAAGCATGAGTGAGAACTGAGAAGTTTTGAGATTGCCCTAACTTGGTAAATCATTGTCTATTTCTGATCACATATTACAGGATTTTAGTTTTGTCCGCGGTTGCTTTGGCACCAGACCAGGTATTGATATAATAGATTTGATAGTTCTTTAATCAACTAACATGTAATTAATATTGTGCAAAATTTTTACCTAATAAACAATTGTTATTACAGTTCTCTAATAAGAATCAAGTTATTTTTATTATAAAGTTGTCCTTTGTTATCAAAACCAATACACTACTAGAAAGCACTGTTTGATGAATTCTCTCTGTATTGTGGGAGTATTACAGTTCTCACTGTTTGATGAATTCTCTCACCCATCATCAGGTTTGTGTCAATGCTGATAATGGTAGTTTGAAAATAAGTTCTCCCTCTATCCTAAAGAGTACCATTTGCTTTGTAATTTACAAACAAAATGGTACTCCCTTTTCCTTTATTTTTTTTTAGAATGGAGGGGCACCCATAAATTAAATTAACTCCCCTTGAAAAGTATTTTATTATTTTTTTTCTTCATTTTTTATAGTTTATATTGTTCTTATTAACATATGATTATTAAATATCTAACGAAGTATACATTTTAGCTTGATACATTGTTGGAAAATGTGAAATGGGTGGCTATAGCTCAACATGTTGACACAGGAGCTGTTTTAATCTAAGGCTTTATCAACAGGGATGCACTTGTGACCACCATTTCCTCTAATAAGAAGGCAACATTTTATAGCAGGTCAAGATTAAAATTATGGATTCAATCAAACATTATTTCTAGCCAACCAGACAAAGGGAAATTTTATGTATTGAATGATATTCTTCATTTTGTTGATGTACCCAGGCCATCAACTCCTTTGTTGGTTAATGAGGTTGTTGAAGATACCCCTACAACTCAATTGACCGAAGTTGCATGTAAACTTTTTTCTGAGTGCAAATTATTTTTGTTTTATATTTCTTTTGGTTGGTGGTCAGCATGTGTGTTTGTGTATTTTCTTTTGTTTCTAAAAGAATTCTCTAATACACATTCAGATCACCATATACAAACTCCAACTACTACTCTGCGAAAAGGTAAAAGATAACGGTGGGACAGTCTCTCATGAATCAGAGCAAGAAAATGCCCAGAAAACATCTTATGCTATTATTGATCTAATAACTTTGGGACATTTGTTTATCAAAGATGAGTTTTCTCAGAAACCTAGAGTGGGTTGGCAGATTGATCCATTCGGACATTCTGTTATTCAAGCTTACTTGTTAGGTGCATAGGTACTCAATATTATTTTCTGTCTCTCAGTTATTTATTTGCTCTTCAATTATATTTGTGTACACTTCAACACTTCCACTAAGGGTTCTAAGCACATTATAGAAATACTGGATCACATAGGTTTTTGTCTATATACCTTACAGTAGAATAGCATAATTTGTTTACATTTGAATGCTTTTCAAAAATTTGCATCTCAACTTGTATTGTTCTGTTGTAACGGGGGCAGTGGAACCTGTACACTTTGAGATTCTTTTATTCCTCTGTAATGTATTTTTGATATTGCAATTGTTGTTGTGTTACCCAAAATGATGATTAAACTTGGAGGAACAACCTGTTTGAGAACCTTTTAGTCATTTAGAATCTCTTCAGAGCATTTATTAATATAATGCAGCTATAATTTAACTGTTGTGTTGTTGGACATGTTCTCAGCTGCTTATTTCTATGCTGAAAATTAATTCAAAAGATAATTGATTTTACATGTCTTATTGCATTCTGCTGTTATGATCATTTTTGTTCCCTAGTTCTATAGAAGTTGTAGTTCAACTTAAGTGTACAGGCTGCCCTCGTGTCTTTCTATTTAAGAAATGTTTCTATACTTAAAAATAATTTTTGCAGG
This sequence comes from Panax notoginseng, assembly GCA_016801055.1. Taxonomy (NCBI): domain Eukaryota; kingdom Viridiplantae; phylum Streptophyta; class Magnoliopsida; order Apiales; family Araliaceae; genus Panax; species Panax notoginseng. The sequence goes on from CM029014.1 coordinate 233,547,806, forward strand.
TAACTATTTGTATATGATAGGCCAATGAGTTTGAATCCACACCCCAGTTATTTTGTATACGAAACATAATGACCGAGTATTTTACATTGCAATGCTCAAAAAGTCAAATAACAACTTCAGTGGATTAAACACACAAATGATAACCTTACCCTCGTCACTTTCAGGTAGAGGTCGAAAGAATAAGGGGCCGAGCAGATGATAAGCTTATGAACAAGCTAGTAGTTGTAAGGCACAAAGCTAAAGAGATGCGGGCAGTAGCAGAATCCGAGAGAAACCGCCGAGCTATAAAAACAAAGAAACAAGCAGAGTATTCGCAAAACTGGCCGAATACCTTCTTCATTTTCATGTTGTGGTTGGTGCTGCTCTTGAAATTTGAATTACCTAATGCTGACAATTTATTTAGCCTAGATGCCTGTACTGACTTGTCTAGCGTTTATAATCTATACAGTAAAATTCATTTCCTTTGTTGTTGTGGTGGTGGTTGTTATCATTGTATTGTTATTCTTTTAAGTTTTTTTTAATGTTAGTTAATAAATTTTGTAGGTACTATGGTCTTTGGGAGACCAAGATACAATAAAAAATTTTGTAGTTATTGTGACTCGAGCATTATTTATTTATATGTGGAGTATTGATTTTATTAACTCATTATGCATTAGTTTATCAATTAGTTTGAAAAAAGTATGACAATATTTATTCTTGAAATATTAAATTTAATATTTCGTATTGAGATTAATATAATAATAATAATAACAAATATGAAATTACTGTTTTGAAAATCAATTATAATTTCTGATGAATTTTGATGATTTAGCAATTAATTTTTTATTTATAAATTTATAATTTGTGAATGAATTTTTCTCTCACTAAACTGAAAAAAGATTCTCAATTTATAATTAGTGAAGGATAATTTTCTCTTGTTAAATAAATTTGTTCTTCATAATATATTATTTGTGAGGGAATAAAGTTATTCATTAATTTCAAATAGCCCTTCTTAAAATATTATTTGTGAATGAAACTAATCTTTCACTAAATAACAATATTCCCTTACCAAATACAATTTGTGAATAAAAAAATTATTCACAATATATCCTTCACAAAAAATATTTAGTTACTACTTAGCGAAGGATACCCAATTGCGAGGAGGTCTAATGTGAGTAATCGTGTGAAGAAAATATTTCTTCACAATAAATCATTTGTGAGTGATATAGTATGTCTTGTGAAGGATTTGTCCTTCACTAGATGCCATTTTTGGTATAGTGTATAAGCAATGATCAATTAGCACAAAAAGATATACAATTAAATCTTACCAAATACCAGTTCAAAGAATATCAGAAATATAATTACTTAGCGGCTCAAAGGTTGCACTGATTAAATAAAATTGCTCGTAAATATCAGTAATTAGTGCAAGAGGAATTTCGTGAGTCGTGTATTATTCCACACAAGGAACACAATTTATATAGTCCATAATAAAGTTACCGTTAACTCCAGATAAAACTATTCCATTAGTCCACAAAACAACCGGCTTGATAATATACCATAAATAATGGAATAACCCACAACGGTAAAGAATAAAAACAACCCTCAACAGTAGGAAAGTAATATTTATCCAGTTAACAACTCAACCCTTTTGGTGTTTGGATAAATACAAAGACCCCTTTAAATACAACCCACTAACAACTTTGACTTTATCTCTCTATACATAACAAGTGGCGTGTAACAGTAATAGTGATGTGTAACATCACTCTTCCTTTCCAATACTCAAAGTCTTAGAGTTTCAAGATATCCATAATTACTACTCCTTGAAGGTCGCACTTAATGTGACACCCCCCCCCCAAATTCGGGTACTTCAATTCCTACATGATTTGGTGTTCACTATACAAATATTATATGTCTATCTACCCATAATAAATGAAAGCATAAATAGATAGAAATAAATCCTCACCTTAAGGAGTTACATCATCTGAAAGAATACATCAATCCCAGGTCATACTAACCTTAAATCTCAAATACGGAAACATAAACAAATAATAGTCTTACACAACATTAACATAAGTCTGAAACATAAATACATAATCACATAAACAACAAGTCTTCATCACTTGTTAGTCTTGCCCTTGCATTTGCTAGTAGAAGGCTCGTCGGACCTTTCGTTCTTAACTGCAATGTTATTATTACGCAAGAGTGAGTACGATTGACCACAAGTATAATAATGAAACAACAATATAATAACATACGAGTGAATCAAAGACTTTTGGAATAAGAACTCAACTTTTGAATCAAGAATGAATAACAAGAATCAAAAGAACTTCTGAGGGTCATAAAACCTTGAACTATGTCCTAGGTTATCAAGAGTTAAACTTGAAACCTTTAACAGTTATGAGACTATGGACTCTTCTACTTGTACTAAGGGGGATCAACCCTTAGTACCATACTGTGCACAATATCTTAACGCTAATGCATAAGTAATCCCCTATACAGGGTCGTTCATCTCAGTTTGACATTAGAGTCCGTACCAAAGGAAGTTTGGTTTGGATAAATTCAACAAGGGTTCTGAAATTTAGAACGTTCATCAACTATGGACTAGTCGAATCAATAAGGGTTCGCTAGTCTTACAAGGTTCAACAATAACTGATATATAAATCGAATAACAACTCAAGAAGTATACAATAGAATGAATATTGTATAACAGAATTATACGTTGAAAAGATTAATAACCTTTAATATAACAAATTGAACTTGATCAATAATAACAAGAATTTGCTCAATTTAGAATACAAGTCTAGAATTTGCTCAATGTAAAGAGGTAAGTTTATAAACTTGCATAACGATAACAAGTAAGGTTAGGAAACTTGCCTCGTGTATAGGTTACACGTTAATTATACACGTTCCTTGATTTAATCCTACATACCATTTACATTCACAATACCAGTCAATTATAACGTAACTAGTCATCACAAGTTAATTATTTTTGTCTAACCTCTGATTATGACTATACTTAGTCAAATTACCACACTTGTTTTCACATAATATTACACTACACAAACAACAAGCCAACTACGCGTTCAACAATTCAATCCACATGTAAATGCTTTATTGACATGTTAAGAATCTATTTTAACATCTCATTATATGTCTAACATGTAACAACCCTAAAATAGGTCCATTCCACCCAACCCATTCTGAGTCGTCAAATACATGGTACAGAAAATAACTACAACTTTATTACAACAATTGTCGTGCAAAATACAACAACACATATGCTGTGAGTTTGGATACAAATATATACCAAATGTGACTCATGTTTCAACCGTAGACATCACCTCACAATAACACCTTACATAAAGGTATAGTCAAAAACTATTTTAGAAATTAGAATCTTTGGGAAGTGCTCAAGGAAACCTTCGTACATGGGAGGCCACGCGTCTAGGTTATGATAGATATCATATGGCCACAGAATTATCCTTGGTTGACCCAATAGACCCCAAAGAAAAACGAGAAGATTACTATCATATTCTTCCCAATGGTGAGTCTTCTCTTGACTTATCATTATCTCCACTGTCTCTAATTGAGAATTATACTTCAAACAAACACCAAGATTATATAGGTAGTGCCCATAGATATACTCAGCAAGTGGATGAGCACAACCCTGTCCTATGATGACACGAGGTTGTATGTCATTAGACATCTTGTATGATAGTGACAAAACACCCTTCCAACGTTGGGTTCGCCTCACCCTATTTTCTTCACCAAATATAACTACTAAATGATGACCACCGTTCTATTCCCTTGTTACCCCCGCTCGACCCAGCTACACTCTTATTACCTGAAAGGAATTGTGAAGCAAAAGGGTGAGCACAACTAGCTCAGTAAAGAATATCATGACTAAAGATAATTAAATTATCAATAGCCTTCATCAATAATAAATCAGAGATTTAGAACATATGGTAGATGATAAAAAATTTCAACCATAGTTGCAGCGGAACATGCAATCCATTAGAAGAGTCAAATAGACCATAAAGTCCATTATCTCTTCCATGTTAAAAATCCACCAACAATGTTTTATCCATGTAACATCACTCAATAGTTCCTTTCCACAATCATATGAATAACTCATAATCATAATTGTGACTCTAAATTTTTCTTCGCACCCAGGACGAATAATATTTTTATCACCTGTCTTTACCTGAAACATCAAAGATCATGGTTATACCAAATCACATTTCCTGTTCATAATCATACTAATAAATCCATCTTTGCACTACGGCCAAAGATATTCATTTGTATCACCAGTTGGTCATGTTTATCTCAACATCTGTTCATCTTTGCAAAATTTATAAATATTACCCACAACTATAACATTATATCAAATTAACTCCATAATATTCAAAAATGATATTTATAGAAAATTCTTCTTTATTTATAAAAGTTGGGGTCTTACATAACACATTTTTATGTTCATTAGATTAGGTTACTAGCACATTCCTAGACTTGAACAATTTAAGAAAATCATTTTTGAACAATCTGCAGAGTGGTGCTGCGACGTCGCGGCGCCACCATCAAGCTTGTGGCTGGCGCTTCGGCGCGGCCAACGCTGCGGCCTGGACAATGGCGCTGTGGCGCTGCGGCGCGGGCCTTAAGGCATGGAGTTGGCGCTACGACGCGGAACTCCAGTTTTCGAATTTCCAGTTCGCGAAGAACACAGAGCCAGGCAAAATTATCATTATATGATCATTAAATATATTAAATTAAACATACCCATATAATAGAATTCGTACATAATCATTACCCAACCTTTATAGAGTGATTTTAACAAGTTTAAACACACAATTACTTGAATCAAATTATATAATTTCGCTGTTCTTGATGTTCTTGAAAGTTTTGAAAACAAAACATGAAGATTGGCACTACGGGTTCGTTATAACACTAAATCTATCCATTTGAAGTTTGTTTTCTTCATTTTAACATATATAATCATATACAAGTATAAATTTATGATACAACATATTATTAACACATTAAATTTATGTGTAAGGGTCATATGAGCATATTTTTATACTCTGTAACTTTGAAGAAACTATATACGACATATTTTTATAAAACTGATGTTATGAAAACATACAATATATAGTAAAACATGCTATGATAACATATTATCACGTATATCCACATAATCGCTACCCTTTCCAATTATAGAGACTTTAACAGAAACTTGAAAGTCATTTTTCATGAAAATATAAACAACGTGAATTTGAAAATGGGTTGAAGAGATTACCCATAGTATAGATTAGTAGAGATGAAACCTTTCTCAGATGCTTCCTCAAATTACACAACTCACAAATTCTCAATGTTTCTATGAATTCTCTCTGACTCTCAAGTTAAACTCTTAATTGCAAATACGTAAAAAGGAGAAACTGGTGATGCGCACATATAACTCCAGTAACGTTGAGGTCAGTTAACCCATACGTGGTTAACTGCTCTCAACTTCTCTTAAGGCCCTGTTTGGCTACCACTTAATTATTACTTCTAATTATTTTAAGTAATATCTTATAATATAGTTTAGTAATGTCACATCCTTACACCATAATTCAAATATCTTATTTAATTTAATCTAAATAAAATATAATAATTTCTCATTAATTCACATAGTCATAAAATTAAATTTCTCATTTATTAATTATGTCAAATTATTAAATATCTAATTAATTATTTAATTAATTAAATTAACATTATGCTTATTAAATATTTCATTTAATTTAATAAGCTCACCTAAATACATACTTTGAATAATAAAATTCTCCACATTAATTTAATAAATATAACACATATAATTAAATTAATCTACCACAAATTCATCAACTAATTATTTAATCTAATAATTAAATCATCAAAAAATATTTATTTAATTCAATAAATATTAAAATTAAATTACAAAATCTCGTTCGTCACACTTAACATGTCAGTATTTAAACTCTATAGGCTACCTTCTTTTTAGCTTACTAAACATGCATAATACATAGATATCCACGTGTAGCTAAACTCAGTATATAGTCCAAGTATATGTATATCAAATACCAATTTGTAATAGCATGCATTCAAAACGTATATCATGTAACATATATCAAAAATCATGCATTTAAAAAATCTTTGTACTTGATAACATATATTTAATCTAATCTCAAGTATCTATTTTAATATTTAGGAAAAAAAATTCATTAGATTTTAAATCATTTTTCATTTAAGACATATAACAAAATGCAAATAATATGTCCTAGAGCCTTTAAATGAAAAATCAATTATTATACAATTGACCTTACACTTTTGTTTTTCTAGTAAAGAAAAACTCTTCAATCACTTGAATATCCAATTAATGTTCCTTATCATCAGATATCTGAAACACCATAAAACAATTTAGCATACGAACAATTCATCATCAAAATTTAAGGATAAGATATGACTAGGTCAACATTCTCCCCTTTTTTGATGATGACAACCAAAAACATTTTAATCCCCATTATCTCCCCCTATGTTTATGCATACAATATAATTAGCTCCCCCTCAATTCATGCAACAATATTATTTCAGGAAACTCATAATAGCTAACTGAAAGTCTATTTCAGTGCATCTGAAATTTTAAATAACCCCTTATGATCTGTGCATGTACCTGCAATGTTAGTTCAACATTTACTAAATATCAAACTGCTAACATAACATTTAAACAAAATAAGTTTGTGAAACAAAAATTTAAGTCAAGATCTTTTAAGTCTACCAAAAATAATACAAAATAACCCATAAATTTCTCCCCCTTTGTCATCAAACAAAAAGGGAAATAACCATCACTCGAGTTCTACCACTGTTGGACGCTGAGCATCCCTCCGTGTGAAGTAAGGGCGATGATTGGCACGATGAATCCTCTCAGTAAGGGTGTAATCAGTAGCAAATTGAGGAGGACGGGGAATGAAAGTTTCGGGTGGTAATGGTACATCAAGGAATTCACCAATATATTTGGCTAGCCAGTTACAATGAACCCATTCTGCGACCGTAGAGTGCTTACGCTGCATATGTAACTTAGAGCCGACGTCGTTGAAACGTACTGCCATGAACTTAGCCAATTCGCCAATCTGATTGCTTACAAACTTGATCTCCTGACTCAATTGACAAGCATTTCGGTTGAGTCGTCGTTGCATGACCTCTGCCAAAGCAGTGGTTTGCAATTCAAACCCTGCTTGTAAGTCAATAAACTCATCCTCAATGTTGTGATATAATTTGTTAATCTCAGGAGCACCCAAAGGCAGTTTGCCTTTCTCCAACATAGTCATACGAGTGTTAAGACCAGACAACTCAGTTTGCACTTTTTCTTGATTGCTAAGCACAAGTATCAATATGTCAATAATCTCAGAAGAAGATTGAGTGGGGGCTGAACTGGGGAAGATGGAATTGAGATGGGAGGAATAGAATTATCAGTATGGATACGAACAACAGAAATTTCATCTTCAAAAGAAATTTTAAAATGATTGAAGAAAGTAGTGAGACTAGCACTATAAGGCAGACAAGTTTTAAATTTTCACAAACAGCTCATCATTTGATGAAGCAGCAGTTGAGACAAATTGAAAGACACACCTCTTAAAATCATAGCAACAACAATCAAATCTTGATAAGTGAAATCAGCACCTCCACCTAAGCGGGGCAAAAGATTAAACCTTATCAGATGATGAAGAACACAAGCAATAGAAGAAACATCTACTATTTTTGGAGTAAAAACATCATTCAACAAAGGGTTATCCATAACAATTTGTAATTGTTTCAAAGGGGTGAATGGAGAATGGACAACCCCTTTTCGAGTAAATGGACAATCACCAGTGAATGGAATGTTTAAAATGCTACCGAAATCCATGACAGTGAAATACAAAGATTTTCCTTTAACAAAAGATGTGTAAAACTCCCCATGACATTCCAGATTAGTATAAAATTATTGAACTAATTTGGGATATGCAACTGTTGGAGGAAAAAGCATGGAAGAAATGCCACAAGATTCAAGCAAGTTTTTCAAAGGAGACTCTTGATAACAGATGTGATCCACAGACTTTTCCTAAACCAACTGTTTTGGAAAAATGACATTCTTAAATCGTACCCTCATATGCATTACTTCGAAAGAAATTTTCAAGAAGTTTAGAGGCGAGGTTAGGGTTTACTGAAATCGGTGGAGGGGTGAACTTAGCCTTACATGATGGGATTGTTGACTGTCGTCGTCGAGAGGGTCCAGAGGACTTCTGTAAGGAGGGACTAAAATTTGATTCGTTAGATGACGAAGAGTCCACATACTCCATTTCCACTGACACGACCTTCTTCATTTTTCTTTGCTTTCGTGAAGGTCCGGGAGTTTATTGGGGAGGTACCGGCGTCTGATCGTCGTCTGAATCGATCATTGATCGCTTGTGTCCGGGTTCTCATGATGTTGAAGGTAAAGATAAAGAAGATGAGCGTATAATGAGAGAAAGAGAATCAGAAAACAAAGATTTGGAGAATTGAAAAGAGAAAGATAGAAGATTAAATAAAAGGAATGGATGCATGTACGAAGTACACCCCTACACGCTTATGTCTTCCAAGAAACCCAGCTGTCCTGTCTTTTTGATTTTCAAAACTCATTATGACAGATTTTTAGAATATCGCGTCCATAAATTAAGGACTTAATGGGCAGCCAAAAAATCACACTATCAATTATCCCAAATTTTAGCAGTTAGTAAGATAAGTATGAAGAATAGGATAAAATAACGATAATGCAAATTTTAAACGAGTTATGCGATACACAGTTCTCTTCGCAGCATACAAAATCTGTCTTCACTTAACGGTTTAGTAAAAATATCTGCGATTTAATTTTCAGTAGGAATAAAAATTAATTTAATTAAACCTTTTGACACATTATCTCTTAAAAAATGATGTCTTACTTTAGTGTGTTTTGTACGTGAGTGTAACACAAGATTTTTTGAGATATCTATAGCACTAGAATTATCACAATATATAGGCACACATTCACATAATATATTAAAATCACATAGGGTTTGTCTCATCCATAAAATCTGAGAACAGTAACTTCCTGCAGCTAGGTATTCCCCCTCAGTAGTTGAAAGAGCCATTGAGGTTTGCTTTTTACTATGCCATGATACGAGACTTTGTCCCAAGAAAGTACAAGCACCACTCATACTTTTTCTATCAATTTGACACCCTGCATAGTCAGCATCTGAATAGCCCATTAGTTCAAAGTTATTGCAAATTGGATAAAATAACCCTAAGTTAATTGTTCCACTTAAATATTTCAAAATTCTTTTAACAGCATTTAAGTGTGATTATTTGGGTTTAGCCTGAAATCTTGCACATAGACAAATGTTATACATTATATTGGGTCTAGAAGCAGTTAAGTATAGTAAGCGTCCAATCATACCTTGATATTGTATTATATCAACATCAATACCTTTCTCATCAGTGGTGAGCTTTATTGATGTGCTCATTGGTGTACCTTTCGAGTTAGATCCTTTAAAACCAAATCTTTTGAGTAATTCTTTTGTATATTCGGTTTGATGGATATAAATTCCTTCCTTTGTTTGCTTGATTTGAACTCCCAAGAAGTAATTAAGCTCTCCCATTAAGCTCATGCCAAATTCTTTATGAATGCACTTGGAAAACCACTCACAAAAAAAATTATTAGTAGCACCAAATATTATATCATCTATATATATTTGAACAATAATGATATCTATATTTTTATGCTTAATAAACAATGTAGAATCTATTTTGCCTCTAACAAATCCGTTTGACAAAAGATACTTACTTAACCTTTCGTACCAAGCCCTTGGAGCTTGTTTCAAGCCATAAAGAGCTTTCTTTAATTTGTAAACATGATTAGGATACTTTTCATGCTCAAATCCAGGAGGCTGTTCGACATATATTTCTTTATTGATGTATCCATTAAGGAACGCGCTTTTTACATTCATTTGATGAAGTTTAAACTTTTTGTAGCATGCAAATGCCAACAAAATTCGGATTAATTCCAGCCTTGCTACTGGTGCATAGGTTTCTTCATAGTCGATCCCCTCTTTTTGGTTGTATCCTTGGGCTACTAACCTTGCTTTGTTACAAATGATTGTCCCGTGCTCATCAAGCTTGTTTTTGAATACCCATTTAGTACTAATGATGGAAACATCTTTTAGAGGAGACATAAGTTCCCACACTTGGCATCTCTCAAACTGTTGAAGTTCTTCTTGTATTGTCAATAGCCAGTTCTCATCAAGAACTGCATCCTTTGCATTCTTTGGCTCAACCTGTGACAAAAATACAGAGAATGCACAATGATTTTGTAAACCTCTTCATGTGGTTATACCTTTGTCGATATCTCCAATAATATTTTCTGGAGGATGATTCTTGATATATCTAGTTGTTCTTGGCATTAAATATTATGTATAACTTCCTCTTGATCGTGAGAATTATCTTCAGCATCCTGCAAATTTTTAGGTTCCCGTTCATACTGGTCATCTATTTCGGTTTCCTGAAACTGTTCATTCGGTCTCCTATTTTGTTCGTTTCGGTTTGCTTAAATTCTGACTGTCTCCAAATTTCCTGCATCATCTTCACTTTCTTTTGGAAGATCATTGTTAGTCTCATTGAAAGTGATATGGACCGATTCTTCTATACACGACTCTCTAATATTGATAATGCGATAAGCCTTACTATTTTGAGAATAGCCAATGAATATTTCTTCATACGAGTTAGCATCAAATTTTTCCAAATTATCACTTGTATTTAAGATGAAACATTTAGAACCAAATATTTTGAAATAACTTATGTTAAGAATTTTATTATTTAAAAGCTCATATGGTGTTTTCAAAATAATAGGACGAATGAGTACTCTATTTAAAACATAACATGATGTACTTACTGCTTCGGCCCAAAATTTCATTTGGAAGCTTACTTTCTTGTAATAGATTTCTTGTTGTCTCTTGTAGAGTCTTATTCTTCCTTTCCACCACCCCGTTCTGTTGAGGAGTCCTTGGTGCTGAGAATTCATGGCTAATACCTCTTTGATCACAAAAGGTTATGAAATCTTTTTGAAATTCAGTACCATGGTCACTTCTAATTCTAATGAGTTTATAGCTATACCTTGTTTCAAGATTCCTTATTAATCTTTCATACACTTTAAATGCTTCATTCTTAGTTTTCAAAAATAATATCCATGTGTATCTAGAAAAATCATCAACTATTACAAATGCATAAAATTTACCATTAATACTAGAATGTCTTTCTGGTCCGAATAAATCAAGATGAAGTAATTGCAAGGGAGAGGAGGTTGATGTAAGACCCCGAATTTTATGAAATAAAAGTATTCAATTTTTCTATTTAGTAAATGGTTAAATTGATAAAAAGTTAAAGTTATGGGTGAAATGTGTAAATTTTGTAAAATAAACAAGTGGTTATAAAATATTCATTGTTGTCGGGGAATATTCGTTTGGTCGTGGAATATTCTTTCTGTCGGGGAATATTCGTACGACGGCGCAACCATTTGTGGACCCCATAACAGAATAACTGTCGGATGAAGAAAACGACAAAATTATTTTTATAAATAACGGCGTAGTTTTTACTGTTAACACTGTTGGAATACCCGGTGGTTAAAATACAGTAATACGCATTATTGCACAGTATTTTTGAAATTATTGATTCTTACGTAAGAAGACACTACTCAATAATTGTTACAGTAATTACTGTTCAATATTTTATTTTATTGAATCAATAATTGCTACGTTAAAATTTTATATTATTGTTGTTCAATAATTGTCGGTGCACGGTATTTCTTATTATCAGATCAATAATTCATATTATTTGAATAATATTATTAGATAACATTGTTGGCAATGTCTAGAAAGTTCTGTCTAAGGAGAGGTTTGGTCATCTAATTACGCGCTAGTAAGGAGAAATCCTTATTGAAAAGCCCCCTCTTTCTTGGGAACTGCCTGGTTGTCATTATTGTGATTCTGTATTATTATTTGTGAATTATTGATTTATATGATGAGAAAAATATTGATTTTATGTGGATATAGATGGAGAAAATTTTTAATGTGACAATTGTTGAAAATTAATATTTTATCTTTTTCTGATAAAATAATTCATTTAAATTTATTATTATATTTTAATAATATAATAATGGTGATAGTTTTACAATGAATATGGAATATATGAGTATATGAGGAGAAAGAGTATTTTTGTTGCATTAAATGATTAACACATGTTTTGTGTGTCGGTGGACCCCATTTCTTTATTGAAATTTGATTATAGCCTGTAAAATCGTCCGTATTTGGATTTCGGTCAATTTTTATTTGGAATTTGGAAAAACTTTCTTCTGCAAAGTTGTAGAGAATTGAATTTCCTATAAAAACTCGCGAGATTCGAATTTTCTAATAAAAGGGCTATTTATTATGAATTATTGAAGTTCCGTAGTTCCAAAATAATTAATTTTTGGAAGTTTGAAATATTTTATTTATGAAAAACGTTTTTCTTACCTTTTTTCTAGAAGATTGGCATGTGCGAAATGCTAAGATCTGATTTCAAAGGTGGGCTTGAAAATTTATATATATATATATATATATATATATATATATATATTAATATTATATTAAATTTTCTGTTTTGGTGTTCTAAGCATTTTCCTATAAATAGGGTGCTTAGGTTAGAATTGAAAATCACACCAGAAACTGAAGTTTTCTCTCTATTTCTCTCTCTATATATCGAGCGTATTCTTGTTAGTATTTTGATAACTTGAGTGTTGCTATACGGTGCAAGTTCGTTCAGCGTTATTCCAGTCAGAAGTACTGCTCTTTTGAGGTAAGGGATAGTAAGGGATGGTAAGGGATAGTAAGGGATGTTATTTTCTTCGTAAGTGATATTATTTCTTTAATATCATTATGTCGAAGTATTGGTTGGAATTTTTATCAAATTTGAAACTTTTTATGTCGGAGTTACTATTCATGAGTTACTATTCACGAGTTACTATTCATGAATTACTATTCACAAACTACTATTCATGAGTTACTATTCACGATTTACTATTCATGAGTTACTATTCACGATGGGTTACTATTTATGAGTTACTATTCACGAGTTACTATTCACGAGTTACTATTCATGGGTACTATTCACTACAAAATTAGTTTCTTTTTCTAACCAAATTATAGTTAATTTATGAATACTACTTTGGAGATTAAAACTATGTATTGATTATATTGATTTTATTATCATATATAACATTTCTATAACCCTGATGTTGAAATTATCTTTCACTGGAGTGTAAAGACGGTTAGATTATTGGTATGATCATGACTGGGGTTCTCTTTGTCCAGTAGTGAAAAGTTGAATTGTGACTGGTATGATCATGACCATTGAATTTATAATTGAATATCTTTAACTTAAGTGTAAAGGTGAATTGATCAACATGGTTTTAATTATTATTTATATAAATTCTGAAATGATTATATATTTCTTTGAGATATGAATATCTTTGGCCTGTAGTGCAAAGATGACCTGTTGTTGAATATCTTTGGCCTGTAGTGCAAATATGAACTGTTGATGAATATCGTTGGCACGTAGTGCAAAGATGAATTTATTAGTAGGATTATGAACATGAACTGTGATTTCGTATAACCATGATCTTTGATGTATTTGTCCTTCTGTCTCACTGGATTCGTTTTCTTTAAGATATTTTTCATCATCCTCAGTCCTGAATGATGATATTACTGAATATCTTTGGCCTGTAGTGCAAAGATGTATGATTACCTGATGAATATCTTTGGCCTGTAGTGCAAAGATGAACAGGTGTTGAGATGAACATGACCGACTGGTGTTACAAATGAATATCTTTGGCCTGTAGTGCAAAGATGAATATTTGATTCAAGATGTATATTGATTGATGTTACAGGGATAAAATATTGATGATAGACTTTTAAATCTTAGAAGATAGTAGAATTCTTTCCCTACTTGACTCTTCTAATGGTTTGCTGTTTCCGCTGCAGTTGTTGATCTAAAACTTGTTGTCGATTATATTCTATCAGATTTTTTCTGTTGAATACTAATGATAATTTGTTGTATATTATCTTAGTCATAATATTCTTTACTAGGCTAGTTGAGCTCACCCTTTTCTTTTTTGTTCCATTTTTCTTCTCAGGAGGTGAGAACATAGCAGGATCTAGTCGGGGTATGGAGTGATGGTTCTAGAAAGATGTTTTAGTTGTCCTCACTATTTCTGTAAAGTAGTGTTTGAATAATTGTAATGAGCACTTATTTGAGTGTGGATATTGTCTAGAAGACAATATTTGTATTTAAACTCACAGTATGTGTTGTCGTATTTTGCACGACAATTGTATTATTTAAGTTGTAGTTTGCTTTTTATACCATGTATTTGGCGACTCAGAATGAGTGTTGTATACCTATTTTGGGGGCGTCATAGTTGGTATCAAAGCTTAGGGATATGATCCCTGGCTGAGATGTGAGACAAGAACTAGGAGGAGAGAGACGGGGAATTCCTTCGTTAGTATGACCTGACTAAGTTTATTTGGTGTTTATTTGGTCGGTCAGAGTGTAGGGATAATATATGACATGACTATTAACCCTTGTTTTATGGCAGTATTTAAGAATGGCAGCTGAGAACGTTAATAATGGAGTAAATCAGACCGTGGAGACACTTTTGATCAGCACCCAGGGGAACGTGCAACAGGAAGACAATATTCTTTATGTAAACAACATTACCGAGCAAACGATGAATGATGGAATGTTTAGGACCTTTTTACAGTTCATGTAAAATCAGACGAGGGAGACTCGTGTGCAGAATACGGGTGGAAATGATAACAACGCGCGGTTGGTCACAGCCAAGCAGTTCAAAGAATTGGGACCACCAGAATTTAAGGGAAAGCCGGATCCGATCATGGCGGAAACGTGGGTCAAGCAAATTACCAAAATATTCGATGTCTTGGGATGCACGGAGGAACAGAAAGTTTCATTCGCCACCTTTATGTTTCGTGGTGAGGCAGACTACTGGTGGGAGTCTGTGAAGCGTACCCAGCCTGACGCACTTAACATGTTATGGAAAACGTTTCAGAAACTGTTTAATGACAAGTACTTTCCTGAAAGTATTCATTATATGAAGGAGGTAGAGTTTATTAAACTGGAACAAAACAACATGACGATGTCCCAGTACGAGGCGAAGTTTGCAGAGTTATCCAGGTTTGCACCTCATTTGGTCGAGAATGAGGAACGAATGACAAGGATGTTTCTGAGAGGTTTAAAATCCGAAATTCGGCAATATCTTATCTCTCATAAATTTTCTTTATATTTAGATGTTGTAAACAGAGCTCAATAATTAGAGCGAGATAATGAGTATGTTCAACCGAGGGACCACAACCAGGGTCATACTGGTGACAGCAGTCATCGGAGCGATGAGAACCAGCGAGGAGGGAAAAATACAGACAAAAGTAGTAACCACTCGGGTGGTCATCGTGGCCATGATAATAGGAGAGGTGAGTCAAGTGGAAATTTCAAGAAGAGCAGATTTAACGATGACAGGAAGACGTCGACAGCAGCACCAGCACCAGGAACAAATTCTAGGGGAGGAGAACGACCGCCAGTTAGATGTTACAGATGCGGAGAGGAGGGACGTATAAGTCCAAACTGCCCACAACAGTTCAAGGTATGTTATAATTATGGAAAGGAAGGACATATCGCTCGAGATTGTACTATAGCGAAACCAAGTCCAGCTGGGACGGTGACACCAAAGGCGGATACAGACAAAATAAAGTCGGCGGTTTCTGGAAGAGCGTTTGTCATGACTGCCCAAAACGCGAGGAACTCGAACGAAGGTATAACAGGTTAGTTAATTATAAATTCTTGCGAAGTTTATACCTTATTAGATGCTGGTTCTACCCATTCTTTTATCTCTCCTGCTTGTGCTCAACGTTTAAACTTGACTCCGGAGAAATTAGACTTTGACCTATCTGTGGAGACTCCGTTAGGAGAAACTTTCATTACATCTAAAGTTTATAAATCTTGCTTAATCCAAGTTGACACAATCACATTACCTGTTGACCTTGTCTCTTTAAAGGTACTTATTTTTGATGTGATTTTAGGAATTGATTGGTTAACTACTCATCATGCCAAAATTGATTGTTTTCGTAAGGTTGTTAGTTTTCATATTCCTAACCAACCTGTTATGCGAATTCAAGCAACCAAACCACTAAAATCAATCGCTGTCATACCAAGCCATAAAGCCATTCGTTTATTGAAAAACGGATGTCAAGCTTTCTTAGCCCATGTCATAGACTTGAACAAAAATACGTCAGATTTGAATGATATTTCTGTTGTTAGTGAATTTCCTGACGTATTTCCTGAAGAATTTCCTGGCCTAACCCAGAGCGTGTATTGAATTTTTGTATTGATCTTTAACCCGATACAAAACCCATTTCTAAAATCTCATATTGAATAACTCCTATTGAACTTCAGGAGTTAAAAACCCAACTATAGAAGTTGGTACCCGAGCCTCTATCTGGTGACTTCCTTTGTGGAATGCACCAAAGCCAGACTCTCCGTAAGGGACTCTATATTTGTGTGGTGGTAAAACAATAGGTGTCATTGTGACGTGCTATCCAAGATTGGGATATGAATCACAATTGAGAGCAACCGAAGTTGGTGACCAAAGTACGTAGCTTTCTGGGCTTAGCTGGTTACTATCGGAGATTCGTGGAAGGATTTTCTCGAATCGCTACTCCGTTAACTTAGCTGACTCAGAAAGATACAAAATTCGTATGGAGCGAGGAATGCGAGAAGATTTTCTAATAGCTCAAGAGGCGACTTATTCAGAACCTGTTCTGACCATACCATCCTGAAAAAGCGAACGTGGTAGCTGACGCATTGAGTAGAAGATTGTACGCGAGTACGAGTGTGATATTGTTGAACACAAAGACCTATTTTGTATAATTTATAAATGATAGAGATAGAGTTAATGACTCTAGGGACCCACGTGATGATATACGAGTAAAATCGACTTTAATCGATAACGTTAAAGCCGCTCAAGCTACAGACCTGGAGCTGATGAATATAAAGAAGAAGGTGTAAGAATGTGTTATTCTAGAAGTAAGAGTCGATGAAGAGAAGAAAGCTCAAGCCTTCGATTTATTTGAAATCCTCGATCGAGTAGGAACTATGGCCTATAGACTCGCCTTAACGCTAAGTATGTCGCGTGTTCATAACATTTTTCACGTATCGATGTTACGTAAATATGTGGACGACCCGAATCGTATTATTGCGTTAGAATCAGACGAGATAGCCGAAGATTTAATGTACGAGGAGGTACCTGTTAAGATATTGAATAGGAAAGAACATGTCCTATGCACGAAGGTTATACCACAAGTTAAGATTTTGTAGAGAAACCATGCTATTGAAGAAATGACTTGGGAGTTGGAATCAGAAATGAAAGCGAGGTATCCTCACCTTTTCGAAACACCAGGTACGTACGTCAATTTCGAGGACGAAATTTCATAAGGAGGGGAGGTTGTAAGACCCCAACTTATTAATAAATGAAATTAAATTTCCTCTATTTATTATTTTGAAATAGAAAGGGTTGATTTGATTAATATGGTTAGTTATGAGTAAAATGCACAAATATTTCAAATAAGCAAGTGGTTATAAAATATTCATTTTTGGTCGGTGAATATTCGTGTGGTCGTGGAATATTTTTTCTGTCGGGGAATATTCGTACGGCGGCGCAGCTATTTGTGGACCCCATAACGAAAAACGATTGAATGAAGATAACGACAAAAATTGAGTTTTTATAAATAACGGCGTAGTTGTTACCGTTAACACTGTTGGAATACCCGGTGGTTAAAATACTGTAATATGCGTGGTTGCACAGTAGCACACGGATTGCACAGTATTTTAGAATTATTGATTCTTACGAAGGAAGGAACTACTCAATAATTGTTACAGTAGTTACTGTTCAATATTTTATTTTATTGATTCAATAATTACTGCGTTGATATTTTATATTATTGTTGTTTCAATAATTGTTGATGCACAGTATTTTCTATTATCAGATTAATAATTCATATTATTTAAATAATATTATTAGATAACATTATTGGCAACGTCTAGAAAGTTCTGTCTAAGGAGAGGTTTGGTCATCTAATTGCGCGCTAGTAAGGAGAAATCCTTATTGGAAAGCCCCCTCTTTCCTGAGAACGGTCTGGTTGTCATAAATGTGATTCTGTAATATTATTTGTGAATAATTAATTATTGATTCATATGATAAGGAAATATTTATTTTATGTGGATATAAATGAGGGATATATTTTTTTGGTTAAAAATGAAGGAGTTAATGTTGAGGTGTTTTATCTGTATTTTTATCGAAACGGAGGTATTGAAAATCAAATTAGGGTTTTTGAGATATTTTGCGAGGGTTATAATTTTTAATCCGACCGTTAGATCGTGGTAATATTTGGATATGTTATACATATATAAGTTGAGTATATGTCCACAAATTTTGAACCGTTAAAAATGAACGTATGATTTGTTATGAATTTTACGAGATGACTGGTTCAGAAATTGTTGAATTTTCGGAGTTAATCATTTTGGTGAAAAATTTTAGAATTGGCGGGCCCCACTCTTAGTTGGTGAATAAATGTGCTGAGATTTTTATTCAAATGTGGTGGGTGGAAATAGTAGCAGGTAAAGCCATCAGGTTGCAGGTTAAGTCTGCTTCGGCGTGCTAACATTTTCCTATAAATAGAAGGCTAAGTTAGAATTGAAAATCACACCAGAATTCATAAGTTTTCTCTCTTTCTCTCTCTAGATTATTGAGTGTATTTTGTGAGTATTTAGATACTTTGAAAGTTACTATTCAGCACAAGTTTCATTCAGCCTCATATCCGATATTCAGTCAGAAGTACGGTTATTTTGAGGTAAGGGATATTATTTTCTTCTTAAATGATATTATTTTCTTCAATATCATTATGCTGAAATATCGATATAAACTTTTTATCAAATTTAGAATTTTTTGTGTCGGGGTTACTATTCACGTATACGGCACTATTCACGAATACGACACTATTCACCAAAAAATAAAATTTTCCCTTTTTGTCCAAGATGTCTATCATGGTTACTATCTTTGATTGTATCCATGTTTTGATCTTTATTTTTTGAATTCTGCTTCACAATGGATTATTATGAAGTATTATTGATCTTGGATAAACTGTTATACGAATCCCTACTATTTGTCCTTCTGTCTCACTGGATTCGTTTTCTTTAAGATATTTTTCATCATCCTCAGTCCTGAATGATGATATTACTGAATATCTTTGGCCTGTAGTGCAAAGATGTATGATTACCTGATGAATATCTTTGGCTTGTAGTGCAAAGATGAACAGGTGTTGAGATGAACATGACCGACTGGTGTTACAAATGAATATCTTTGGCCTGTAGTGCAAAGATGAATATTTGATTCAAAATGTATATTGATTGATGTTACAGGGATAAAATATTGATGATGAACTTTTAAATCTTAGAAGATAGTAGAATTCTTTCCCTACTTGACTCTTCTAATGGTTTGTTGTTTCTGCTGCAGTTGTTGATCTAAAACTTGTTGTCGATTATATTCTATCAGATTTTTCCCTGTTGAATACTAATAATAATTTGTTGTATATTATCTTAGTCATAATATTCTTTACTGGGCTAGTTGAGCTCACCCTTTTCCTTTTTGTTCTATTTTTCTTCTCAGGAGGTGAGAACATAGCAAGATCTAGTCGGGGTATAGAGTGATGGTTCTAGAAAGATGTTTTAGCTGTCCTCACTATTTCTGTAAAGTAGTGTTTGCATAATTATAATGAGGACTTATTTGAGTGTGGATATTATCTAGAAGACAATATTTGTATTTAAACTCACAGTATGTGTTGTCGTATTTTGCACGATAATTGTATTATTGAAGTTGTAGTTTGCTTTTTGTACCATGTATTTGGCGACTCAGAATGGGTGTTGTATACTTATTTTGGGGGCGTCACACATATCTTTTTGGGTCCACTTATGTTAGTAGCAAGTAAATCATTCTTTTTAATCCATACCTTTTTAACCTTGTTTTGTTTCTTAAAACAATTTATATCTAAATGACCTTTAATACCATAATGTTTACAAGTTGTGAGGAGAGCAATAATTTAGACTAAAACGTGACTTTGATTTTAACTTTTTCATATTACTCTTTTTATGCATAGAATTATAACCAATTCCTTGTCTTTCAAAACTAGGTCTTTGTTTACCTAATATGACATTTAAATTTTCTTCACCTTGAACAAATTTAGCAAGAGATGATTTTAGTGAATCTATTTATTTTTTAAATTCATTATTAGGAAACGTTTTAACATGAGATTTATCACTAAATGCATCAATACACACATCTCTCATTTTTAGCTCATTAGTCAATTTTTGAACTTCATTATTCAAGTATTTTACCTTATTGAAAAATATTTTATTATAATTGTTTAAATAATCAATCTTTGCAATCAAAACATTTTCTTCTTTATATGTAGATTCCTTTTCAATTTCTTTCTTTTCATCTATTAGTGAATCTACTTCATCCATTAATGTACTAATTATACCTTTCAAGCATGCATTCTTTTCTCTTAACTTCTTATTTTCTTGTTCTAATGAGTTTAATTTATTAAGAGATACCTGATTAGATTCACCTTCAATTCCCACGAAGCATACTTGTGCTATCTCATCTTTAGCATCGATCTCCACTTCGGATTCCTTATCACTCTAAGTAACAAGGACTTTGTTCTTCTTGTTGTCTATGTAGTTTGTCTTCCCTTTATTCTTTAATATAATTGAAAACAATCTTTCTTGAAGTGACCAGGACGTCCACATTTGAAGCACGTCTTCAGTTTGCTTTCCTTTGAATTTATTTGAATTGAAAGTGTTTCTTCTCTTGTTTTTCCTTTGTAGTAACCCCTTGAGTTTTCTTGACATCATGACTATTTCTTTATCGGAGTCATCATCAAGCTCTTCCTCATTATCTGTAGTAAGAGCTAAGACCTTTTTTCGAGGAATTTCCTCCTCATCATCATATCTCTTTAACTGATGTTCATATTCTTCTAATTCACCAAACAAAGTTAAAGTATCCATGGAAGAAATAGTAGCAGAATCTTGAAGAGTAGTGATTTTAGAAGCAAACCTTTTGGGCATAGCCCGAAGTAACTTACGGTTGATCTCACTTTGAGGAATAGTCTTGTCCAGCAATTTCAAGGAATATATAAGGACTAGAAATCTTGCTTGAGCTAGCTTAATGGTTTCATCTTTTTCGAGCTTGAACATTTCATAATCATGCATAAGCATGCTTAGCTTGACTTCTCGTACTTTGGAAGTACCTTCATGACTTACCACTAAAGTATCCCACATCTCTTTGGATGTGTTGCATGAAGAGACTTTATCTATCTCGGATTGTACCATGCCGCTGAGAAGTGTGTTCATTGCCTCTTAATCATATGAGACCATGTAGATTACGGTTGAATCCATTTCTAGCAGAATCTTTGGTGTTTCATCATCTCTTCGTGGAATAATTGGTCCGTTCTCCACAACCCACCATTCCCAAAGATCTCTTTTAAGATAGATCCTCATTCGGAATTTTCAGAAGTTATAATTTTCTGTTCCAAACAGCAAAGGAGGTCTATTGGTTGATTGTCCTTCGTGATTGTTGTTCCCGAACTTTGCCATATCAGAATCTTTCCCTACAAGTCACCTTTAAGACTGAGATAAGTAGAGCCAAACTCTGATACCAAGTGAAATTTAAATAGGCACACTTAGAAGGGGGGGTTGAATAAGTGTAGGAGCAATCTATGACCAATTTTTGAACTTTAGATCAAGCTATCAAATTCAGACTACTATATTGATGAATTCAGCTTGCTGAATTAATATGGCCTACTGAATTGACTAGTTATTTTAAGAAAATATCATGCTGAATTTATAACTTAAATAAAATACTTGGTGTTAAATAATTATCTTAAAATAATGCAAATATTCAAACTTTAATTATTAAAATAATTAAATAGCTTATGTGAGTAATTAAAGTAAAGTAAGTAATAAAATCAACACTAAGATTTTTTACGTGGTTCAGCTATTACCCTTTATAATAATAGCCTAGTCCACGTCCAATACCAACTAGTATTGGAGACTCACTTTATTTATTTCTTTATAAATAAACATTGATTACAAAACAGATTCTTACAATAAATTAATAACAATTAATTTCTCTTGAGCACTCTTGCTCCTTGTGCACCTATGTACTCTTCAAACACCTTTGCTTCCTTGAACCTGTTTGTAAACCTTTTCTCTAATCCACTAGGATTAACACTTTTAGACTATACTTAGTCTAAACAGAAAATTCAATACAAATATAGAGGTCTATGATCAATGAAGAATAATCAATTTAACAATTAAAGGCTCAACTATATGCAATGATCAATTAGCACAAAAAGATATACAATTAAATCTTACCAAATACTAGCTCAAAGAATATCAGAAATATAATTACTTAACTGCTCAAAGGTTGCACTGATTAAATTAAATTGTTCGTAAATATCAATAATTAGTGCAAGAGAAATTTCGTCAGTCGTGTATTATTCCACACAAGGAACACGATTTATATAGTCCATAATAAAGTTACTGTTAACTCCACATAAAACTATTCCATTAGTCCACAAAACAACCGGCTTGATAATATGCCATAAATAATGGAATAACCCACAACGGTAAAGAATAAAAACAACCCTCAACAGTAGGAAAGTAATATTTATCCAGTTAACAACTCAACCCTTTTTGGTGTTTGGATAAATACAAAGACCCCTTCAAATACAACCCACTAACAACTTTGACTTTATCTCTCTATACATAACAAGTGGCGTGTAACAGTACTCTTCCTTTCCAATACTCAAAGTCTTAGAGTTTCAAGATATCCATAATTACTACTCCTTGAAAACCGCACTTAACATGTCAGTATTTAAACTCTATAGGCTAACTTCTTTTTAGCTTACTAAACATGCATAATACATAGATATCCACGTGTAGCTAAACTCAGTATATAGTCCAAGTATATGTATATCAAATACCAATTTGTAATAGCATGCATGCAAAACGTATATCATGTAACATATATCAAAAATCATGCATTTAAAAAATCTTTGTACTTGATAACATATATTTAATCTAATCTCAAGTATCTATTTTAATATTTAGGAAAAAAAATTCATTAGATTTTAAATCATTTTTTATTTAAGACATATAATAAAATGCAAATGATATGTCCTAGACCCTTTAAATGAAAAATCAATTATTATGCAATTGACCTTACACTTTTGTTTTCCTAGTAAAGAAAAACTCTTCAATCACTTAAATATCCAATTAATGTTCCTTATCATCAGATACCTGAAATACCATAAAATAATTTAGCATACGCACAATTCATCATCAAAACTTAAGGATAAAATATGACTGGGTCAACACCCTTCATCATATCCAAGATTTTAGTACATTTTACCTCATAACCACCTATATCAACATCTACACCCGCACGGGTAAAATACAAATGTGACCACTGAAATTTAGATATTTTTGAGTATTGTGTCCCTAAACACCTAAAGTTCAGTGGCCAAAAACACCTAAAGATCAAAACCAATCATTCTGATTGAAGTAATAAAGGTGAGAATTGAATGACTCATTTTTTTTGTTATTTTTGACTGAAAGTTAACATTCTTGTCCAAGATTTCATGCCAAAGCCTTATGAGTAGTTTTTTTTATCGTTGAGCAATGAGGGTCTTGGGGGAGGGAGAACATGAAATGAATCATTCCAACTAGAATGGAATGAATAATTCCAATCTCCATTCCATTCTTTCAATCCAAACGTAACGTTAATACTAGCTAGCATCACAATTCAATTTAGAAACTGATCACGGAGGTTTAATTTTGTCCATTTAGAGAGATCTGACCGACGGATCATCAAGAATACCATAACTATGAATCAAAGAACGAGCCTCCTTAAAGTCGTGAAAAACGAGTTTGTTTGTAGGAAGCTGAAAATTGAGATTTGGAATGATAATATCATTATTGTTTTTAATAATTTAGGTTTTTATTACGCTTATGCAAATTTTAGTGAATTAATACGTATTTTGTTCCTCATCCAGTTTATGGTAATGATTTTTATCATTCAAGAATCAATAAAAATAAATAAATGTGTGACCCACGTTAATTTTAAAGAAGAGAAATGCTATGGACATATAAATACACCATATTTTTATAAGTTTAGATAGTATAATTGAAATCAATACTAATCAATTAATTTATAATATTAAGTGGTATAGTTGTTTCAAAAATATAATTAATCCGACAGTTTATCACACCATTTGATGAACATCTGGATATTTCATCAAAATTTTTATAGTTGAAAATTCTTTTAAAGTTTTAAAGGTAAACTTATTTTTAATGATTTTTTTTTGTAGAAATGATCTTAATAACATCAACTATTTATTAACATATTTTGATTATTACTAACAAAATTATTAAAATAAAATAATTAGTGTATTGAATGAAATTGAAGGGAATATATAATAGAGGAGAGCCAAATCTGAATTGTTCACTTCAAATATGTTTTCAAAATATAACGTGTATCAAAAATATGATTAATTAGAATCTCATTGTTATAGCTCCTTCTAATTCTTTTCTTATAAAAGTATAAGTTATTCAATTTCAAATATGTTTCCAAAATATAACATGCGTGTATCAAAAATATCATTATATTATTAATTAAATAACATAAATAATCGCTCCGTTTCGTTTACCTAATTTTTTTTCAATTATATATATTTCTTTTGTATGATTATTTTAAATTCAATTTTTTTTAAAATATAATATTTCTATTACTAATAACACGTTATATTACAAATGTTATGAATTATTAATTAAATAACTTAAATAGTTGCATAATCATATATAAGGCTAATTTTAAAAAAACTATATATATTATATATATATTATATATATATATATATATATATATATATAATTGGGGCGGGATTTAACAACTCGGGCCGTTTTAAGGTTGGGAGGGATGGTGTGAGAATTGTAGGGGTAGAAATTTGAGTCCAGATCTCATACTTTGACTAGAACATTTTCCAGTCAAGCAAAAAATGAGATTGGGCTGTGACTCACTAGCAGGCAATACAATCCACTTCGTCTCCAGCTCAACTAAATTGTGGCGTGGCGCCAGCTACTAATTTATTCCGCCAGGAAATATTTTTTAAATTATTTATTTTAAACGCACATGCTAGCAGCTTCTTCACTCACTGTGTTTCAGTCAGTTGTGGAGGAGACCATACATTACATATATTCTACCTAAAGAGACACAATCAATCTACCTAAAGTGACACAATCAAAGAGTTTGATTTTAGAGAGAGAAAATTACTCATCAGAAATGGCGGACGAACCTTCGATTACTCGCTGGTCATTCCAGGTACTGATTCCATCACTTTGATATCACAATCTGAGTTCGAAACATAGAATACATAAATTTTCACTAATTTTGGGTGGGGAACTAGAACCTTTTGCTCCAGTAATATGATTTTATTGATTGTTTGAAGAATTCTGTGTTTATAACTTTGTATTCTCTCTCTCTCTCTCTCTCTCTCTCTCTCTCGACAACATCAAAAAGTTTTCTTTTCTTTCTCCATGAAATCCTCCTGACCCTTTGGCCGCTTTCTTGGATTATGAGTTATGACCTTGTACTCTTCTGCTTATGACCTTGCATCTGTTCTTCCAGTTACAAGTTTCCATTCGTTTTTTCTTCTCAAGAAGGAATGAAACACAGATAAGGATACACATATATATCAAGCTCTATGAATATGCTCAAATCACCACCCCTTTGAGAGAGTTCCACTTTACAAATTTGATAGGTTCTGCCGTTCTGTGGCTATAATCTTTGCTGAATAGAAGTAGCCAACTTTGAACTGCAGATGAGTGTTGCAAGATACAAAGGTTGATAGTCGGATGCAATTGTTATAATAGTATCTAATACATATGCTAAGACACTTTCATTGCCGTGATTCTTATCCTAAAAATTCAAGAACTGCTAGAAAAACAAGGCATAGTTTGCACATCTAATAGAAATGAACTTCCTATGTATCTCTTCTTGTTGCATAAGTAACACAAGATGACAAAGATTACGTGTGCTTCTGTTTCTCCTTGGTGTAAGTATTTGTTATCATTTTCTTCAAGCAATCAATTCTTACTTTGCATGCAGTGTTGCCAAAGATTGGGCCTATCAGACAAGAAGACATTGAGGTAGCTTTGAAGAATACAAGGCCCTCTGCTCATTTACACACTCCTCGTTATGACAAATTCAACAGTGACTATGGCAGTCAAATACTCCAATGAGGGCACAGTCGCAGATTCTTGCGAGCGAGTTAGCCATCGGTTTCACGGCAATGAAAATTCAACTGTAATTTCTCTTTCTAACGTTCTCTATTGTCGACTTTGTGAATATTTAGATTCTTCCAATTTAGTATAATATGTTCCCAGTTTCACAAGTACGCGTTGCTTGAAAGTTT
The DNA here is from genome assembly GCA_016801055.1 of Panax notoginseng. Lineage (NCBI taxonomy): Eukaryota > Viridiplantae > Streptophyta > Magnoliopsida > Apiales > Araliaceae > Panax > Panax notoginseng. Next base: position 233,574,466 of record CM029014.1, read on the forward strand.
GATTTGAATGGAAAATATGGTTGACAAAGGAGCTCATAAGAAAGGTGCTGCCATCATCTTGGAATGTTTCAAGAGGCAAACTTAGCGAAAGTTTCTCTCTGTAGTTCGAATGTAAAGTTGAAATTGTTGTTTGCATCCCTTCTCTTGACATAAACAGCTGCAGTTTATATGCGCCAGTTTTATGTGTAATTTAACAAGGGCAAAAACAAAGTTATTTTGCCCGATCAGTTTGGACTGCAGCCATTCCTTGTGTGGCAGTAGTTTTTTTTTTTTTGGTAAATATAAAACATGCATCAAGACATAACATATTACAACGAAATTTCCTAGCTTGGCAAGCTAACAGATTAGCTTTATCTACCATGCCCTTGGGAAATTTTCTTAATCCTGCAAACAGTAAACAAAGAACCTAAATAAGAGAGATCAACTATTAAGGGTAAAATACGAGACGCAATTAAAGGATATTTCTTCAACAATTCCACGAGCTGTAATGAATCTGTATTGCATTTACCTTTATCCTATCTATTTTGAAGTGCCCATAGAAGAAGAGAATGATGAAGGGCTAATGCTTCAGCACGGAGAGGTGATAAAGCCACTGTGGGAATGGCTATTCAAATATGAAGAGGTGTGCCCCTAGGAGGCGAACCCCTATGCTACGTTTTGGATTAAAAGAATAGAATGGAGAGTGGAATGATTTATCCCATTTTAATTAGAATGAGTTATTCCATACTCTGCAATCTTCAAGGAATAAAATTCATAAATTTGGGAGGAATAAAAATGGTTCAATCCATTCCAATTGTAACCAAATAATTTTTTTTTTATTTCTGTGGGACCAAGTATAAATTAGGGTTCTCTTGACCTAATTGAATTAAATGTACAAATTAGGGTTCACATTATAATTAAATAAAATGACGAAAGAGCCGGAAATAAAGAAGCAAGACCAGAGAGAATCTTCCATGTGTCCCGAGGCAGAAGACACGTGGAGACGACTCATTTTGGGAATTGATTGAGAGATTGGATTGGTGGCTAGCACATGACCACTCTCCAGAAAACCATATAACCCCTTCCACTTCATTGGGCAGGGGACCTCACTTTTTGGACTCTTGGACCTTTTGGAAGACTAGGAGATTTGGAAATTCTTTCTCAACCCGAAGGCTCTCTGAATCCTCGCTGCCCTAACAAGGTTCTCGGATTCTAGGAGTTATGTTACGTGTCGTTGGGGTAATCACTTACCTATTCTTCTCCCCTCTTTAATCAATCAATCAATTCCGTACTTTTCGTAGATTCCTCTCCTCCTCAGCCAACACGAAACCCTAATCCTAGCAAGGTACAATTTTCTTGCCCACATTTCTTTGGCGACTCTGCTGGGGATGTGTAGAATTCGTGAAGGGTATGCCCACAACTTGAAGTGGGAGAACTACCGGAAGAGTGTCACCGATAACGAGCATTACTTCACCGGATCCAGTTTCAAGGCAAGCAAATCAAGCTCTCCAAGGCGTTAATCCAGATCTCGATCAACCCGTCCCTGAAGACGCCTCGGAAGGAAGTTCAACATTGTAAGACCCCGAATTTTATGAAATAAAAGTATTCAATTTTTCTTATAATTACAATTCAGTAAATGGTTAAATTGATAAAAAGTTAAAGTTATGGGTGAAATGTGAAAATTTTTCAAAATACACAAGTGATTATAAAATAATCATTGTTGTCGGGGAATATTCGTTTGGTCGTGGAATATTCTTTCTGTCGGGGAATATTCGTACGACGACGCAGCCTTGTGTGGGCCCCATAACGGAAAGCGATTGGATGAAGAAAACGACAAGTATAAGTTGTTTATAAATAACGGCGTAGTTGTTACCGTTAATACTGTTGGAATACCCGGTGGTTAAAATACAGTAGCACACGGTATTGCACCAATTATTGATTCTTACGTAACAAGGCACTACTCAATAATTGTTATAGTAGTTATTATTCAATATTTTATTTTATTGATTCAATAATTGCTGCGTTGATATTTTATATTATTGTTGTTTCAATAATTGTTGCTGCACAGTATTTTCATTTATCAGATCAATAATTCATATTATTTGAATAATATTATTAGATAACATTATTGGCAATGTCTAGAAAGTTCTGTCTAAGGAGAGGTTTGGTCATCTAATTGCGCGCCAGTAAGGAAAAATCCTTATTGGAAAGCCCCCTCTTTCCTGGGAACGGCCTGGTTGTCATAAATGTGATTCTGTAATATTATTTGTGAATAATTAATTATTGATTCATATGATAAGGAAATATTTATTTTATGTGGATATAAATGAGAGATATATTTTTGTGGTTAAAAATGAAGGAATTAATGTTGAGATTTTTATCAGTATTTTTGTCGGAATGGAGGTATTAAAAATCAGGATTTTTGAGATATTTTGCGGTGGTTATAATTTTTAATCCGACCGTTGGATCGTGGTAATATTTGGATATGTTATACATATATAAGTTGAGTATATGTCCACAAATTTTGAACCGTTAAAAATGAACGTATGATTTGTTATGAATTTTAAGAGGTGGCTGATTCGGAAATCAGGTTATAAATCATTTTGGTAGAAAATTCTAGAATTGGTGGGCCCCATTTGTGGTTGGTGAAGAAATGTACTGAATTATATTTCAAATGTGGTGGGTGGGAATAGTAGCAGGTAAAGCCATCAGGTTGCAGGTCAAACCTACCAAAATTTTCCTATAAATAGAGGGCTAAGTTAGAATTGAAAATCACACCAGAAACATAAGCTTTCTCTCTTTCTCTCTCTATATTATGAAGCATATTTTGTGAGTTTTTAGATACTTGGTGAGTTGCTATTCATCAGTGCAAGTTTCTTTCAGCATCATATCCGATATCCAGTCAGAAGTACTGCTCTTTTGAGGTAAGGGATAGTAAGGGATTGTAAGGGATTGTAAGGGATATTAAGGGATTTTAAGGGTTGTTATGATTTTCAGTTTCGTAATTTTTCTGATCTTCAAAAATTCTGGAAAAATTTGAAATGATATTTTGATGAATTTTCTTGATTGTATCCAAAAATGGTGATTTTTGGATGTATAGATTGAGAGTTATGAATTTTATGAGAAAAGACTATTTTAAAAGTAACCGCTTATAATTCCTTGTGGTTAACTCCAAAATTGATGAAATTTTTATTGGGAGTACATGTATATGATAGAAGTATACTCTGTAAATTTTAGAATTTTTGGACAAAAGTACAATTTTTGATAAATGTCTAAATATTCGGCTATTTTGGCCATATGAAAAATAGTAAATGACTTTTAAAAATTCTGAGAAAAATATATGTTCACTATGGGACTATATTATGCTAAATTCCAGAAAAGAAATATTTTTGGAACTGATTTGGTATTTTTCATGAAAATGGTCTAGTTATGAGTAAATGAATTAAATATGTTTTGTGAAGTAAGAAAATTGGAAAATAGGATTTTATGACTTGAGAATCCTATATGAGGTATATGCAGATTTTTGATGAGGGTTTTGGTTATTGATGATGAAATCTTAAGAGTTGACATTTTATGATGATTAAATGCATTAATTAGTAAACTGTAAACAATTTAAATAAATTGTTTATAAATTTAAGTAATGTTATTCTTTCAAAATCATTATACCGAAATATTGGTATGTATATTATTGTGGAATTTCTACCTTTTGTGTCGAGTTTACTATTTATAAGTTACTATTCATGAGTTACTATTCACAAGTTACTATTCATGAGTTACTATTCACGAGTTACTATTCACGACAACATTGGTTTTTTTTTCTGACCAAATTATAGTTGGTTTATGAATATTACTCTTGAGATTAAATCTATATGTTGATTATATTGATTTTATTATCATATATAACATTTTTATAACCCTAATGATGATATTTCTCTTTCACTGGAGTGTAAAGATGGGTAGATTATTGGTATGATCATGACTAGGGTTCTCTTTGGCCTGTAGTGCAAAGTTGAATTGTGACTGGTATGATCATGACCATTGAATTTACAATTGAATATCTTTAGCTTAAGTGTAAAGATGAATTGATTAACATGGTTATAATTATGGTGTATATAAATTCTGAAATGATTATATATTTCTTTGAGATATTAATATCTTTGGCATGTAGTGCAAAGATGAAATATTGATGAATATCTTTGGCCTATAGTGCAAAGATGAATTGTTGATGAATATCTTTGGCCCGTAGTGCAAAGATGATATGTTGTTGAATATCTTTGGCCAGTAGTGCAAAGATGAACAGATGTTGAGATAAACATGACCAACTGGTGATACAAATGAATATCTTTGGACGTAGTGCAAAGATGAAGTTATTAGTATGATTATGAACAGGAAATGTGATTTGATGTAACCATGATCTTTGATGTTTCAGGTAAAGATAGGTGATGAAAATTATCATCGTCCTGGATGAGAAGAGGAATTTAGAACTACAGTTATGATTATGAGTTATTCATATGATTGTGGACCAGAATTGTTGATTGATGTTACAGGGATAAAACATTGTTGGTGGATTTTTAACATGGAGAAGATAATAGACTTTATAGTCTATTTGACTCTTCTAATGGATTGCTCGTTCCGCTGCAACTATGGTTGAAATTTTTATCATTTACCATATGTTCTAAATCTCTGATTTATTGTTGATGAAGGCTATTGATAATTAAATTATCTTTAGTCATGACATTCTTTACTGAGCTAGTTGTGCTCACCCTTTTGCTTCACAATTCCTTTCAGGTAATAAGAGTGTAGCTGGGTCGAGCGGGGGTAACAAGGGAATAGAACGGTGGTCATCATTTAGTAGTTATATTTGGTGAAGAAAATAGGGTGAGGCGAACCCAACGTTGGAAGGGTGTTTTGTCACTATCATACAAGATGTCTAATGACATACAACCTCGTGTCATCATAAGACAGGGTTGTGCTCATCCACTTGCTGAGCATATCTATGGGCACTACCTATATAATCTTGGTGTTTGTTTGAAGTATAATTCTCAATTAGAGACAGTGGAGATAATGATAAGTCAAGAGAAGACTCACCATTGGGAAGAATATGATAATAATCTTCTCGTTTTTCTTTGGGGTCTATTGGGTCAACCAAGGATAATTCTGTGGCCATATGATATCTATCATAACCTAGACGCGTGGCCTCCCATGTACGAAGGTTTCCTTGAGCACTTCCTAAAGATTCTAATTTCTAAAACAGTTTTTGACTATACCTTTATGTAAGGTGTTATTGTGAGGTGATGTCCACGGTTGGAACATAAGTCACATTTGATATATATTTGTATCCAAACTCACAGCATATGTGTTGTTGTATTTTGCACGACAATTGTTGTAATAAAGTTGTAGTTGTTTTCTGTACCATGTATTTGACGACTCAGAATGGGTTGGGTGGAATGGACCTATTTTGGGGTCGTTATAAACATCACCATACATGGCTGATCAACAACCAACGAATGTCAGGCAGACATGCGTTGAAGGCATTGAAGGAAGCACGGGAAGGACAATGAATGATGATGACTATGATACTAGAGATGCAAAGGAAGCAAGAGGAAATGGGGAATTTTCGCCAACAGTTGATGCAAATCTCCACTTTCAAGGCCATGTTTCCAAGCAGTTCGCAGGAGGAACGAGCAGGAGTGGAAGATAACAACAACAATAATAACAGAGAGAATCAGACTGTACCTCCATTAATGGAGAATCAGTCGGTTCTAATCATCAACTTGGAACCCCAAAACAGTGATGACATGCCACGACCCAGACTGGAAGCAAGCTAGCCTCAGATAAACATTATCACGACCACTCTCCCCACATTTTCACAAGTGTAGGTACCAACCATCCCAAGCCACGTCCAACGAACGAGCCAACAAGCACAACCAATGCAAGTTTTGCACGATGCAAGTGTGCATCAACCAATTTCTTTTCCATACACATCGCCAATGCAGCAATACGTTACAATACCACAAAGAGTCCATGCCACGAGCCAATACGTGACGAAGGATGATATGATCGATGTGATCAATCAACTTCACAGGCTGACATCTCGACCTTCGGAGTTAGACTTTACTCTACCTTACCCGACACATATTCGGAGACAACATAACACGACATGGTATATCGAGCATCCCCCGTAATTTTCAAAATACAATGGGGAGAAAGGAAATGCCAGGGAACATATTGCCAGGTTCGTGGAGTCAATGTCCCCATGGTTAGGATATGATGAAATGAACAATCACAATTTACTGATGAGGGAATTCAACAAGACTTTGATGGATAGTGCCTTCAGTTGGTACTACAATTTGGAGAAGGGATCAGTACATGATTGGGATGATCTAAAATAATAATTTTTTAAGAAATTTTTCTATGTGCAGAAACAGATAACCATTGTAGAGCTCATGCGATTCAAACAGAAGCTAAACGAGGAGCTGTCGGATTACGTGGACAGGTTCAGGGCCCAAGCACAAAAGTGTTCAGAGGCAATTGAAGAAAAGAACTTGGTCAACATATGCAACAATGGTGCTTTAGACGTCTTCAAGCCTCACCTCATTACTAAGGCTTGTGATTTATTTGCAACCCTCTCATCTTTTGCACAAGACTTGGGAGGAATCACGACATTGTCCACCGGCCATGCGATGGTTACATGGAAGGGCAAGAGGACAGCAACTGTGGCTTTGGTGGATTCTCAGTCAGAATCATAAGGGGGTAAGAGGGAGAATAATGAGAAATTTGAGCGTAGCAGAGGAAACATGGGGACAAGTATATCAGAACGCCAGTTCCAGAGGCTATCACATGCAGTGAGAAGGCATTCAGGGGCCTGCACGAGCAATGGGTCGAGCACGGCGTGGTGAAGCCTCCAAGGTCCCAGTTTGTTGTAATGGAAGAGATGAAAAGAAGACTGGACTTCTGTGTATACCACCAATACGCAGGACATTCCACTATGGACTGTTACAGTCTGCGAAGGAACGTGCAACACACTGTCACCCATGGTGCAGCCCCGAAAGTTAAGAACCCAAATACTGGCTCTATCATCGAAAAAACTCTGACTATAGATAAATTAAAAGTCCACCCAAGATGGTGGTCCACCAAAAATAGTAGTTTGAGTCCTCAGGAGTATCCCTTGCCAAGTAATTGGACGACCAAGGGAGGAGGCACAATAATTGACGAATTAAAAAAATCCACCCAAGATGGTGGTCCACTCTAAATGGTGGTCAAGCCCTTGTAGACTGCACTTGCCAATAAATTAGACGACCCAAGTGACGAGGCACTTGATTTCAAGTCCTCGTAGACAGCACTTGCCAAGAAATTGGACGACCTAAGTGACGAGGCACCCAATTTAAAGTCTTCGTAGATCGCACTTGCCAAGAAATTGGATGACCCAAGTGACGAGGCACCCGAGTGTTACACTTTATCATTAAAAGTGAATGAGGCACCTGATTATAAGTCCTCAGACCCGAAAAGTTATACTTTCAACTTTAAAAATAATTGAGGCACCTGAGTATAAGCCCTCAACCCTGAAAAAGTTAAACTTTATCTCTAAAAGTTGTGAATGTTATGCTTTCTCCGACAAAAAGTAAGATTTATTATATAAAATGTTATTCTTTTCATTAAAAGCAATTTGATTATCAATAAATTTGTTAAATCTACACTTATACTTGAATATTTTTTCTGATTTATTAAAAAGAAAAGTAAAGATTCAAGTGTTGGTTTACATGAAAAAAAAAACAAGTTTTCTCTTTAACAAAATTTATGTGGCCTATTGTTGTCTTGGAGTATTAATTTGGACAACTTAAGATCCAATGTTGAAGATTGAGTTTTAAGGAATCGTTCAAATTAAAGGAAATTAATAAGGATAAAAGAAACTACAATTTGATGAATGAAATATATGTACATGAATTTTTTGATACAGAAAATGAAAAAACTACGAAAGTTCATGATCTAAAGGCTATGACCTGTCGAAATGAAGAGTAGGGAATAGCTAAAGCTTAGCCTTCGAGGCTATCAGGCCTTCAAGGCTATCAGGCCTTCAAGGTCTTAGGCAGGTAACTCAATTTCCCAAAAGCTTGGTCTTCAATTTATCCATGGCATCTTGAAGCTCCTAAAGCTCTACATAAAGTAAGTCATTCTCATGGGGACGTGAAGTGATTTCTGAACGAAGTGCAACAACATGATGATTTAAAATAAAGAGATTCAACCTAGCATGTAAGGGAGACATGTCCAAGGAGAGTTAGGAGATGCCACGGGAGATGGAAGGTCATTCAACCCACCCAAAGTACTATCCACAATACCCTCCCAAGCAATCACCAACTCGGCAGAATCCTCTTTGGGAGGATGAACATCAGCAATAGTCTCAGAAAGATTCCGCCTCAAAGAAGTAGGAGTTTCAAAACTGTCATGTGGAGAAGATGTAAAAAGGCGTGAAGAGAGCGCTGCATCACCCACAGCAAGTCATCCGAGCTTACATCAGATAAAGAATCCCTAGCATCAAGACTGACACAATCATCATGTGGTGAAAAAGACTCGATACCCGTTTCCCCATTTACGATACTCACAAAAAAGCCCAATGGGATTAGATAAAAAAATTTAAAATATCCCAGGAGAGCTCCTCTAAGGCTCGCCCTTCTAGGGTTTGCTCCCCTAGAGGTTCCCTCTCCTAGGACTTTCGTTTTCGAGGCTTACAAAATATCAAGCCCCACGAAGTGTTCAAAAATTGGAATCAAGACTTCAGCACTTTAAATATTTTGCGCGATCATCTCACTAAAGGCGTGACTCACGCGCAGGGGAAAAAATGCTTGCTGGTAGATGGCATAGACATCCTCCAACGTAGAGGTGCATTCCCCCCCAGGCAGTGACGAATGTGCAAGTAAAGGAGCAACATCGTGAGATTAATACAGTAAGGATGTTATGATCCTGTTGGATACGTAAGTCTCTGTATAGTTGAACACAACAAAAGATGCCCACACACTTGAGTATATCTACGTAATCAGTGTTTCTAAGGATCTCGTCGGTCTAATCCTGCCATTCGTGCTTCTCTATGCATATGCGGGGAATGCAACAGGAATGGGAAAAGTCATCCCAACCTCCACAAGCCGCTGTATATAGAAACAAGCCTTTCTTCTCTGACGGAGGAAGAGTTGTGCGATCATAAGTCTGGACTTGCTCCCAAAAGACGTTGGAAAGACTAAAAGAGGGGAGTCCTTTCCCAATTATTGAGAAACGGGGCCTCCTTGGTTGTTCCCAAGTCTGCAAAATGTTCAACGGGGAGGGCCTGCAAGAAAAAAGAATTCAGCATAAGGGATCTAAAAAGCACAAGCATTAGGATCCATTCAAATAAAAATAGGGTAGAGGAAGAACGAAAAAATATGATGGAGGAGGCCACTAGGTTGGTTCCCCTAGGGGTTGGTCCGTAGGGTTTAGTCGCCCAAGGAGCTCTACCCTCTTACATTTAACTTCTCCTTACTCGTTGAATCAACTGATTGGAATAAATGCTACTTTGCCAGAATATCCGGGCCAAGATCCTTGTTAAGGTGAAATGGCCTAGAATAAATTCTTCCTCGTTGCGGTGTTGCCTCTTTTCTTTGAGAATATCCTAGCCAAGATTCTTGTTAAGGTGAAATGACCCGGAATAAATACTTTCCCCTTGCGGTATTGTCTTTTTTTTGAGAATATCTGAGTCAAGATCCTTTTTAAGGTGAAATGGCTTGGAATAGATACTTTCTCCTTGAGGTATTGCCTTTTCTTTGAGAATATCCCAGCCAAGATCCTTGTTAAGGTGAAATGGCCCGGAATGGATGCTTCCTTGTTGTGGTGTTGCTTTTTCTTGAGACTATCCGAGCCAAGATCCTTGCTAAGGTGAAATGACCCGGAATAAATGTTTCCTCGTTGCAGTGTTGTGATTCGAAAAAGAAATACTACAGTTACATGAAAAGAGAAGTCGATGAAACAATCACAAAAACAAAAAAAAACTTATTTTTGATAAGTGCATTCCATGGTTCCTGCATCATAAGTACCATATCTGCAACCTAAGTGACCAAGTCTGATAACAAAAAAACACACACTTCGATGCAACAGGGTGTGATTTTATTAATTTGTGTCTTTTCTATTTGAAAGGTATGGCAATATGCGGGCTTTTCAAAGGAAATGGAATAGAACTCGATGTAATATTCAGAACCGAAATTGGTCGAGTGAAGTAGGAGCCTCCGTAGAATATCCTAAGCATGGTTGGTCTTTACACCTGTGACCTGAAAAAGGTTTCTGAATTACGGTAATATCTTCCCTTTCCTTCTGCTGCTATTGGAAGCTATTGGCTTTCCTCGAGTTCATAGATAATATATATATATAGAGTCCGGATCTTAAGCTCACCCCTTATCCAACTCACCTGAGCTCACCCCCCTTTTAGCGATGGACCCGGCGACAGTTTGCTTATACAATCGTCGTCTATACTTTTAGCGACGCTATATGTTGTCCGTCGCTAAAAGTATAGACGACGGTTGTATGACTGAACCGTCGCTGAGTCTGTCGCTAAAGGGGGGGTAAGCTCGGGTGAGTTGAATAAGGGGTGAGCTTAAAATTCGGACTGTATATATATATATATATATATATATATATATATATATTAGTGAAAAGATAAAGCATTTCTTGTATCTTTCTTGTCTAAGACCTTCCCAATCGCGATGTGAAGTTATTTTGGCTTCAGAAGGAGAATGGAGGAAAAGCTTTTCCTGACTTATAAAATGTTTTATTTTATTTATTTTTCGCTGATTTAATTTTTTATTCAAGATCTTGAGAACAACCATATTCATGACCGTAAAAGGTAAAATCTAATCTCTTAATTTATGGCTCTAATCAAGTAATTACATTTCATTCACGCATACATACATGCATTACTCACGTCAACCATTGACCAATCTTTTTTTTTCCCTTGCTAATGTAGGAAGGATGTCATACTATATTGTTATAGAAGAATTCTAGATTTTTATTGTACAAAGTTACACAAGCCCCACTGTCAAAAAAAATAAAAAATGAGAGTCCGTGTTGATTTTTTTTTACTTTTATGGCTACTTTAAGTATATATATATATATATATATATATATATATATATATATATATATATATATATATATATATATATATATATATATATAGTCCAGATCTTAAGCTCACCTTTTATCCGACTTACCCGAGCTCACCCCTCTTTAGCGACGAACCCAACGACGGTTCGATCATACAACCGTCATTTATACTTTAAGCGACGGACAACATATAGCGCAGCTAAAAGTATAGACGATGGTTGTATGACCAAACCGTCGCTGAGTCCGTCGCTAAAGGAGGGTGAGCTCGGGTGAGTTGAATAAAGGGTGAGTTTAAGATCCGGACTGTATATATATATATATATAATAATAATAATAATAATAATAATAATAATAATAATAATAATAATAATAATAATAATAATAATAAGGGCAAAGGTGCAAAAATGCCCCTGATGTTTACACGGATGTACCACTTCCACCCTAAACTAATTTTTTTTTTTCAAAAGTACCCTTAACGTTACAAAAATTAGATCACATGTGCCCCTCCCGTTAACGAATCGGCCACATTGACAAACGGAGGTGACACCTCATCTAATTTTGCTAACTAGGCTGAAAAGAGAAACTTTAACTCTTAATTAAAATAAAGTAAACAAAAAATTTAATATATAAAAACCTCATTGACCATGGCGTGCTAGCTAGGGTAATTGGAGATGGCAAAGCCTCAGCCTCAATCTCAATCTCTCTCCCCTGATCTCCAACTCTTTTTCCTTCAAACCCTAACCCTAATTTCCCCAGAAAGTAGTCCAATTCTCAAAAAAAATGTTGGAGCTGAGGCTAGTCCAAGGGAGTCTTCTCAAGAAGGTGATGGATTCCATTAAAGACCTCGTCAATGACACCAATTTCGATTGCTCGGCCACCGAATTTTCCCTCCAAGCCATGGATTCGAGCCACGTGACACTGGTGTCGCTGCTTCTTAGATCGGAGGGTTTTGAGCATTATCGGTGTGACAGGAACATTTCCATGGGGATGAATCTGGGTTATATGACTAAGATGCTAAAGTGCGCTGGTAATGATGATATAATTACCATTAAGGCCGATGATGGAAGTGATACTATCACCTTCATGTTTGAAAGGCCCACTCCAATTTCTATTAATTTTCCACTAGAATGTATTTTTCTGGTTTAAATCTCGTCGGGTTTGTAATTTTTCTACTTGTTTATTGGGTTAGTGTATACTTCATAGTTGTAATTTCTTGACATTAATTGGGGATATGATTTTTCTTCTTCATTTTCATTTTCATGTTAGGTTATTTCATTTTTTAAATTGGTTTGGGTTTTGCTAATTGGGTCAGTATATTTCATACTTGTAAGTGAGTTTAAGTTGTTTTGATTTAGTTCATTTTCTATTTCGTTGGGTTTTTATTTTTTTGCTATTCTATTAACTTAGTACTCTTAATTTTTTTTATTTTGATTGATTTTTGGTCAGTTCATTTTTTAAATTTGCTTTAATCTGGTTGATTTTGCTCTGCTTTTTAAATTGGCTTTAATCTAGTTGATTTTGCTCTGATTTTTAATTAATGCAACCATCGGAATGGAGTCAGACGGCGGGTTCTCCGAGATGAGGAGGGAGAGTTTGTGCAGGTGTTTGATCGGGATCAGGGGGTTTATTGGACGTCGGTGGTGAGCAACGTCGTGACGTGGCAACTCTGCTTCATGGGTATGACGGGGATGGTGTTTTTGACTACGGGATTGACCGGAGCGATCTGCATGACGACATTAATGGCGATGAATGTGTTGGGGGGTGTGATTGTTTGTGGGGATGAATTTGGGGGAGGGAAGGTGGTGTCTACAGTGCTCTGTGGGTGGGGATTTTGTTCGTATGTGTACGGATTGTATGTGCAGTCGAGGGAGGAGAACGAAAATGAGAAGGTCGGCAATGGCGGCCATGATTATCTAGTTCAGAGGTTGGAGATGATTGAGATTATAGCAGGAGGATGATAATAACGGCATGGTGTGTTTAGGTTAGATGTTTTATATGGAAGGAGATGAGACAGAGATAAAAGAGGGAGAATATGTCCACGTGTCTGCTCCGTTTGTCTCGGTGGCAAACTGTTAACGGGAGGGGCAAAATTGGGCTGAATTTTGTAATGTTAAGGGTACTTTTGGGAAAAAATTTAGTTTAGGGTGGAAATGGGACATCCGTGTAAACATCAGGGGCATTTTTGCACCTTTGCCCATAATAATAATAATAATGATAACAAAATAAATTATGGAAACAAATATTCTATTTCTAAATTAATGGGAGTGATTTGATCTAGTTTCCAAAATATTAGAAACAATTTGATCTTGTTTTCAAAAAATATAAAGAATGATTTGATAAAATTTTATTTTATTTGTATATATAATCTTGATTTGGTTTCGAAAAAAAATGAATTATGTAATGTCATGGTGTATCTTTTTCCTATATCAGTTAATTAGGCCGCCCTGTCTTTGTTCCTCTGTTACAAAATATTAACCCAAAAGTTTATTACACTGTTTCCTAATGATAACTAATAGGCTGAAAGAGAGCGGGTCCAACCTGAAAACAAGGTTATCCCGGTGGAGCCTGCCCAATTGTTTAAATCCTCTTAGAGAAATATACAAGGCAGACACATTATTTTGATGCCTGTAAATCTTAGTGGTCAAAAGTTTCAACTACACTACATGTAATCAAAACAAAGATTGATCAAGAGATTTGCAAGACATCCTAAGATTTTTGTTTTCGAGGCTGACAAGATCTAGCTTGTGAAACCCCAGATTTTATGAATAAAGATTTAATTTTTCGAAATATTTTTTTTAAATATTATGGTGTGAATTTAAGAAAATGTTATAGTTGTGGGTAGTATTTATAAATTTTGCAAAGTATGCAAGTTGTTGTATTATATTCGATTGATCGGGGAATATTATTTTTGTCGGGAAATATTCATATGACGGCACAATTATTGGTGGACCCCACAACAGAATTATTGTCAGATTGAGAAAACGACAAAAATATTTTATTAAATCTAACAGCGGAAGTTTTACCGTTGATACTGTTGAACTACTCGGTAGTAAAAGAACAGTAATACGTGTGGTTGCATAGTAGCACACGGTATTAATTATTAATACTTATGTGAGAAGTCACTCAGTTTGATTCAATTATTGTCAATTAATAATATGAATTATTTAGCGATAATGAAGTTTTGTTTTATTCGTATTATTAACGTAATAAAACATAAACATCTTTTTATATAAAACAGAATACTTTATTAAAGTTATTCTATAAATAGAATATATTATATTTTATCTAAAAGATTTTTCTTTAAATATGGACCGTCAGATTAAAGTAAATCAATCTGGACCGTTCATGAATTAGTTACTATGTGACGCCCCCAAAATAGGTATACAACACCCATTCTGAGTCGCCAAATACATGGTACAGAAAGCAAACTACAATTTCAATAATACAATTGTCGTGCAAAATACGACAACACATACTGTGAGTTTAAATACAAATATTGTCTTCTGGACAACATCCACACTCAAATAAATCCTCATTATAATTATTCAAACACTATTTTACAGAAATAGTGAGCACTGCTAAAACATCTTTCTAGAACCATCACTCCATACCCCGACTAGATCCTGCTATGTTCTCACCTCCTGAGAAGAAAAATGGAACAAAAAGGAAAAGGGTGAGCCCAACTAGCCCAGTAAAGAATATTATGACTAAGATAATATACAACAAATTATCATTAGTATTCAACAGGGAAAAATCTGATAGAATATAATCGACAACAAGCTTTAGATCAACAACTGCAGCGGAAACAACAAACCATTAGAAGAGTCAAGTAGAGAATGAATTCTACTATCTTCTAAGATTTAAAAGTCCATCATCAATATTTTATCCCTGTAACATCAATTAATAACCATGTTTATCCAAATATTCATCTTTGCACTACAGGCCAAAGATATTCATTTGTATCACCTGTCAGTCATGTTCATCTCAACACCTGTTCATCTTTGCACTACAGGCCAAAGATATTCATCAAGTAATCATACATCTTTGCACTACAGGCCAAAGATATTCATCAAGTAATCATACATCTTTGCACTACAGGCCAAAGATATTCAGTAATATCATCATTTAGGACTGAGGATGATGAAAAATATCTTAAAGAAAACGAATCCAGTGAGACAGAAGGACAAATAGTAGGGATTCGTGTAACAGTTTATCCAAGATCAATAATACTTCATAATAATCAATTATGAAGCAGAATTCAAAAATAAAGATCAAAACATGGATACAATCAAAGATAGTAACCATAATAGACATCTTGGACAAAAAGGGAAAATTTTAATTTTCGGTGAATAGTGTCGTATTCGTGAATAGTAACGTATACGTGAATAGTAACCCCGACACAAAAAATTCCAAATATGATAAAAACTCATGTTGATATTTCAGCATAATGATATTGAAGAAAATAATATCATTTAAGAAGAAAATAATATCCCTTACCTCAAAAGTGCAGTATTTCTGACTGGAATGCAAAGCCGAAGGAAACTTGCACTGAATAGCAACTCTCAAAGTATCTAAATACTCACAAAATATGCTTCATAATATAGAGAAAGAAAGAGAGAAAGCTTATGTTTCTGGTGTGATTTTCAATTCTAACTTAACCCTCTATTTATAGGAAAATGTTAGCACGCCGAAGCAGACTTAACCTGCAACCTGATGGCTTTACCTGCTACTATTTCCACCCACCACATTTGAATAAAAATCTCAGCACATTTCTTCACCAACCAAGAGTGGGGCCCACCAATTTTAGAATTTTCCACCAAAATGATTAACTCCGAAAATTCAACAATTTCTGAACCAGTTATCGCGTAAAATTCATAATAAATCATACGTTTATTTTTAACGGTTCAAAATTTGTGGACATATACTCAACTTATATTTGTATAACATATCCAAAAATTACCACGATTCAACGGTCGGATTAAAAATTATAACCCCCGCAAAATATCTCACTTAATTTTTAATACCTCCATTCCGACAAAAATACTGATAAAAATCTTAACATTAACTCCTTCATTTTTAACCACAAAAATATATCCCTCATTTATATCCACATAAAATAAATATTTCCTTATCATATGAATCAATAGTTAATTATTCATAAATAATTATACAGAATCACATTTATGATAACCAAACCGTTCCCAGGAAAGAGGGGGCTTTCCAATAAGAATTTCTCCTTACTGGCGCGCAATTAGGTGACCAAACCTCTCCTAAGACAGAACTTTCTAGACATTGCCAATAATGTTATCTAATAATATTATTCAAATAATATGAATTATTGATCTGATAATGGAAAATACTGTGCAGCAACAATTATTGAAACAACAATAATATAAAATATCAACGCAACAATTATTGAATCAATAAAATAAAATATTGAACAGTAACTACTGTAATAATTATTGAGTAGTGTCTTCTTACGTAAGGATCAATAATTCAAAAATACTGTGCAATACCGTGTGCTACTATGCAGTAACGCGTATTACTGTATTTTAACCACCGGATATTTCAACAGTGTTAACGGTAACAACTACGCCGTTATTTGTAAAAACTCAAATTTATCGTTTTCTTCACCCGACAGTTATTCTGTTATGGGGCCCACAAATGGCTGCGCCGTCGTACGAATATTCCCCGACAGAAAGAATATTCCACGACCAAACGAATATTCCCCGACAACAATGAATATTTTATAACCACTTGTGTATTTTGAAAAAAAATTCATATATCACCCTTAACTTTAACATTTATCAATTTAACCATTTACTGAATAGTAATTATAAGAAAAATTGAATACTTTTATTTCATAAAATTCGGGGTCTTACATACTATGCATTCTATTTTCCTATAAATAGAAGCTCATTCCTTCATTATTTCTTACTGGACTAGTTGAGCTCACCCTTTCTTTCACTGTTCTCTTCAGGAAATGAGAATATAGTTGGGACAAGTCGAGAAACGGAGTGATGGACCAGATGATAGCATTAGTAGTCCTCACTATTCTATGTAATAATGTGATAATAATTGTAATGAGGACTCCTTTTGAGTATGGATAGTCTCTAGAAGACAATATTTGTATTCAAACTCACAGTTTATGTTTTGTCGTATTGTACACGACAGTTGTATTAGTAAGTTATATTTAAATTCTGTATCATGTATCTAGCGACCCAAGATGGGTGATGTATACCTAATTTTGGGGGCGTCACAGTTGGTATCAAAGCTTAAGAATATGATCCCTGGCTAGGATGTGAGGATAGAACTAGGAGGGGAGAGACAGGGAATTCCTTCGCTAGTATGACCTACCTAAGTTTACTTATTTTTTAATTGGTCGGCC
This sequence comes from Panax notoginseng, assembly GCA_016801055.1. NCBI lineage: Eukaryota > Viridiplantae > Streptophyta > Magnoliopsida > Apiales > Araliaceae > Panax > Panax notoginseng. The sequence goes on from CM029014.1 coordinate 233,591,954, forward strand.
AGAGTATAGAGATAATATGTTATATGTTAATTAACCCTTATTTTGTAACAATAATTGAAAATGGCATATGAAAATGTTGAGATAAGTAATGGAGCACAGAAAACCGTTGAGTCTCCACAGATCAATAATCAGGACAATGTGCAACAGGATGGCGATAATCTTCCTGTAAATAACAACACTGATCAATTGACGAACGACGGTACGTTTAAGAGCTTTTTAGAATTCATGCAACATCAGGCGAAGGTGGCTCCTGTTCATAATGTAGGAGGAAACAATGGCAACCCACGGTTGGTCACCGCTAAGCAATTCAAGGAGCTGGGACCACCGGAGTCTTTGGGAAAGCAAGAACCACTTAAGGCGGAGACTTGGTTAAAGCAGATCACCAAGATATTTGATGTCTTGGGATGCTTCGAGGAGCAAAAGGTTCCCTTTGCCACCTTTATGTTGCGTGAAGAGGCAGATCACTGGTGGGAATCTGTAAAACGTACCCAGCCTGACGCACTCAAGATGTCTTGGGAGAAGTTCCAGGAGCTGTTCAACGACAAGTACTTTCCCGAAAGCATTAGTCACATGAAGGAGGTGGAATTTATCAAGTTGGAGCAAAACAACATGACCGTGTCGCAGTACGAAGCCAAGTTTGCCGAGTTGTCCCGATTTGCATCCCACTTGGTTGATAATGAAGAAAGAATGACGCGGATGTTTTTAAGAGGTTTGAAGTCTGAGATACGTCAATATCTTATCTCTCATAAATTGTGTTTGTATTCAGATGTTGTTAATAGGGCTCAGTTATTGGAGCACGATAACGAGTCAACGTAACCAAAAGAGAGCAGCCGGCAAAATGATAATACCGGTGTTAACAGTTATCAAAGCGGTGACAATAAGCATGGAGGGAATCAACATGCCAAGAATGGTAACTACTTCGGTGGTAATCATGGCCAAAACAATAAGAATGAACATTTCAAGAAGAGAAGGTTCAACAATGACGTGAAGACGTCGGCACCAGCACCCGTTTCAATGGAAGAAGAACGACCACCGGTCGTATGTTTCAAATGCGGACAGGAGGGACACATCCGTCCAAACAGTACGTAGCAATCTAAAGCGTGTTTTAATTATGGAAGAGAAGGTCACCTAGCTCGATTTTGTCGTATGGTGAAGTCAAGTCCAGCTAGGATAGTGATGCCAAAGGATGCCCCAGACAAGCCAAAGCTGTGACGCCCCCAAAATAGGTATACAACACCCATTCTGAGTTGTCAAAATACATGGTACAGATACAACTACAACTTTATTAGTACAACATAAAAACTGTGAGTTTAAATACAAATATTGTCATCTAGACAATATCCACACTCAAATAAGTCCTCATTACAATTATTGATACATTATTATACAAAAATGGTGAGGACTACTAAAACGACTCTCTAGATCCTTCATTCCATACCCCGACTAGTACTCGCTACATTCTCGCCTCCTGAGAAGAAAAATGGAACAAAAGAAAAAGGGTGAGCTCAACTAGCCCAGTAAAGAATATTATGACTAAGATAATATACAACAAATTATCGTTAGTCTTAAACAGAGAAAAATTTAATAGAATACAATAGACAACAAGTTTTAAATCAATATTCGCAGCGGAAGATAATAATTCATAGAAGAGTTACGTAGAGAATGAAATCTACGATTATCTATGAAATTAAAAGCCCATCATCAACATTTTATCCCTGTAATATCAATCAATAAATATCTTGAATCAAATAGTCATCTTTGCACTACAGGCCAAAGATATTCATCAGTTGATCATGTTCACCTCAACACCTGTTCATCTTTGCACTACGGGCCAAAGATATTCATCAGAAATCATTAATCTTTGCACTACAGGCCAAAGATATTCATTTATATCATCATTTAGGACTGAGGGTGATAAAAAATATTTTTAAGGAAACGAATCTAGTGAAACAAAATAATAAATATTAAGGATTCGTATTTCGATTTATCCGTGTCCAAAAATACCTTTTAAATAATCATAGTGAAGTAAAATTCAAGAATGATCAAAACATGGATACAATCAAAGCTAGTATCCAGAATAGATATTTGGACAAAAAGAAGAAAATTTTATTTTTCAGTGAATAGTAACTCGTGAATAGTAACTCATGAATAGTAACTCGTGAATAGTAACTCGTGAATAGTAACCCCGACATGAAAAGTTCCAAATTTGATAAAAATTTCCAACCAATATTTCGGCATAATGATATTGAAGAAATAATATCATTTTTTAAAAAAAATAACATCCCTTACCTCAAAAGGATAGTACTTCTGCCTGGATATAGTGCTGAAAGAACTTGCACCGTATAGAAATACTCAAAGTACTAAAATACTCACAAGAATACGCTCAATATATCGAGAGAGAAAGAGAGAGAAATCTAAAGTTTCTGGTGTGATTTTCAATTCTAACCTAAGCACCCTATTTATAGGAAAATGCTTAGAACACCAAAGCAGAAAATTTAATAAATTAATAATATTATTTTTTCAAATTTCCTACGCCCACTAATTTGGTCCAAGACATCAGCCACCATGTGACAAAACATTAAAAACGTTTTTGTAAGACCCCGAATTTTATGAAATAAAAGTATTCAATTTTTCTTATAATTACTATTCAGTAAATGGTTAAATTGATAAATGTTAAAGTTAAGGGTGATATATGATTTTTTTTCAAAATACACATGTAGTTATAAAATAATCATTGTTGTCGGGGAATATTCGTTTGGTCGTGGAATATTCTTTCTGTCGGAGAATATTCGTACGACGGCGCAGCTATTTGTGGGCCCCATAACGAATAACTGTCGGGTGAAGAAAATGACAAATTTGAGTTTTTACAAATAACGGCGTAGTTGTTACCGTTAACACTGTTGGAATACCCGGTGGTTAAAATACAGTAATACGCGTTATTGCACAGTAGCACACGGTATTGCATAGTATTTTTGAAATTATTGATTCTTACGTAAGAAGGCACTACTCAATAATTGTTACAGTAATTACTGTTCAATATTTTATTTTATTGATTCAATAATTGCTGCGTTGATATTTTATATTATTGTTGTTTCAATAATTGTTGCTGCATAATATTTTCTATTATCAGATCAATAATTCATATTATTTGAATAATATTATTAGATAGCATTATTGGCAATGTCTAGAAAGTTCTGTCTAAGGAGAGGTTTGGTCATCTAATTGCGCGCTAGTAAGGAGAAATCCTTATTGGAAAGCCCCCTCTTTCCTGGGAACGGCCTGGTTGTCATAAATGTGATTCTGTAATATTATTTGTGAATAATTAATTATTGATTTATATGATAAGAAAATATTTATTTTATGTGGATATAAATGAGGGATATATTTTTGTAGTTAAAAATGAAGGAGTTAATGTTGAGGTTTTTATCAGTATTTTTGTCGGAATGGAGATATTAAAAATCAGGGTTTTTGAGATATTTTGCGGGGGTTATAATTTTTAATCCGACCGTTGGATCGTGGTAATTTTTGGATATGTTATACATATATAAGTTGAGTATATGTCCATAAATTTTGAACCGTTAAAAATGAACGTATGATTTATTATGAATTTTACGAGATGACTGGTTCAGAAATTGTTGAATTTTCGGAGTTTATCATTTTGGTGGAAAATTCTAGAATTGGTGGGCCCCACTTGTGGTTGGTGAAAAAATGTGCTGAATTATATTTCAAATGTGGTGGGTGGGAATAGTAGCAGGTAAAGCCATCAGGTTGCAGGTCAAACCTACCAAAATTTTCCTATAAATAGAGGGCTAAGTTAGAATTGAAAATCACACCAGAAACATAAGCTTTCTCTCTTTCTCTCTCTATATTATGAAGCATATTTTGTGAGTTTTTAGATACTTGGTGAGTTGCTATTCATTAGTGCAAGTTTCTTTCAGCATCATATCCGATATCCAGTCAGAAGTACTGCTCTTTTGAGGTAAGGGATTGTAAGGGATAGTAAGGGATATTAAGGGATTTTAAGGGTTGTTATGATTTTCAGTTTCGTAATTTTTCTGAACTTCAAAAATTCTGAAAAAATTTGAAATGATATTTTGATGAGCTTTATTGATTGTGTCCAAAAATGGTGATTTTTGGATGTATAGATTGAGAGTTATGAATTTTATGAGAAAAGACTATTTTAAAAGTAACTGCTTATAATTCCTTGTGGTTAACTCCAAAATTGATGAAATTTTTATTGGGAGTACATGTATATGATGGAAGTATACTCTGTTAATTTCAGAATTTTTGAACAAAAGTACAATTTTTGATAAATGTCTAAATATTCGGTGGTTTTGGCCATATGAAAAATAGTAAATGAGTTTTAAAAATTCTGAGAAAAATATATGTTCAATATGGGACTATATTATGCTAAATCCCAGAAAAGAAATATTTTTGGAACTGATTTGGTATTTTTCATGAAAATGGACTAGTTATGAGTAAATGAATTAAATATGTTATGTGAAGTAAGAAAATTGGAAAATAGGATTTTATGGCTTGAGAATCCTATATGAGGTATATGCAGATTTTTGATGAGGGTTTTGATTATTGGTGATAAAATCTTATGAGTTTGGTATTTTAGAATGATTAAATGCATTATTTAGTAAAGTGTAAACAATTTAAATAAATTGTTTATAAGCTTAAGAAATATTATTCTTTCAATATCATTATACCGAAATACTGGTATGGATTTTATTGTGGAATTTCTATCTTTTTGTGTCGAGTTACTATTCATGAGTTACTATTCACGAGTTACTATTCACGATAAAAATTGGTTTCTTTTTTCTAACCAAATTATAGTTGAGTTATGAATATTACTCTTGAGATTAAAACTATGTATTGATTATAATGATTTTATTATCATATATAACATTTTTATAACCCTGATGTTGAAATTCTCTTTCACTAGAGTGTAAAGATGGGTAGATTATTGGTATGATCATGACTAGGGTTCTCTTTGGCCTGTAGTGCAAAGTTGAATTGTGACTGGTATGATCATGACCATTGAATTTATAAGTGAATATCTTTAGCTTAAGTACAAAGGTGAATTGATCAACATGGTTATAATTATTGTTTATATAAATTCTGAAATGATTATATATTTCTTTGAGATATTAATATCTTTGGCCTGTAGTGCAAAGATGAAATATTGATGAATATCTTTGGCCTGTAGTGTAAAGATGAATTGTTGATGAATATCTTTGGCCCGTAGTGCAAAGATGACATGTTGTTGAATATCTTTGGCCAGTAGTGCAAAGATGAACAGATGTTGAGATAAACATGACCAACTGGTGATACAAATGAATATCTTTGGACGTAGTGCAAAGATGAAGTTATTAGTATGATTATGAATAGGAAATGTGATTTGGTGTAACCATGATCTTTGATGTTTCAGGTAAAGATAGGTGATGAAAATTATCTTCGTCCTGGATGAGAAGAGGAATTTAGAATCACAATTATGATTATGAGTTATTCATATGATTGTGAACCAGAATTGTTGATTGATGTTACAGGGATAAAATATTGTTGGTGGATTTTTAACATGGAGAAGATAATAGACTTTATAGTCTATTTGACTCTTCTAATGGATTGCTCGTTCCGCTGCAGCTATGGTTGAAATTTTTATCATTTACCATATGTTCTAAATCTCTGATTTATTATTGATGAAGGCTATTGATAATTTAATTATCTTTAGTCATGATATTCTTTACTGAGCTAGTTGTGCTCACCCTTTTGCTTCACAATTCCTTTCAGGTAATAAGAGTGTAGCTGGGTCGAGCGAGGGTAACGGGGAAATAGAATGGTGGTCTCTAGCTGTGGATGTTCTCCCGAAGCAGTATAAAAAAGTTCATTTAGTAGTTATATTTGGTGAATCCAATAGGGTAAGGTGTACCCAACGTTGGAAGGGTGGTTTGCCACTATCATACAAGATGTCTAACGACATACAACCTCGTGTCATCATAAGACAGGGTTGTGCTCATCCACTTGCTGAGTATATCTATGGGCACTATCTATATAATCTTGGTGTTTGTTTGAAGTATAATTCTCAATTAGAGACAGTGGAGATAATGATAAGTCAAGAGAAGACTCACCATTGGGAAGAATATGATAGTAATCTTCTCGTTTTTTTTTGGGTCTATTGGGTCAACCAAGGATAATTCTGTGGCCATATGATATCTATCATAACCTAGACGCGTGGCCTCCCATGTACGAAGGTTTCCTTGAGCACCTCCCAAAGATTCTAATTTCTAAAATAGTTTTTGACTATACCTTTATGTAAGGTGTTATTGTGAGGTGATGTCCACGGTTGGAACATAAGTCACATTTGGTATATATTTGTATCCAAACTCACAGCATATGTGTTGTTGTATTTTGCACGACAATTGTTGTAATAAAGTTGTAGTTATTTTCTGTACCATGTATTTGACGACTCAGAATGGGTAGGGTGGAATGGACCTATTTTGGGAGCGTTACAGTTGGTATCAGAGCTATAAGTAAAGAGCCCCGAGTCTCTCGCTGGTGACTTCCTGTTGATGGGGGATGCACCGAAGCCAGACTCTCCGTAGGGGACGCCGTTCTGCGGTGGCAAGCTGATAGGTATCAATGTAAGGTGCTGACATAGGTTGGTGTCCAGAGTTACATTTGGTATCAGAGCTTGGGGATATGATCTCTGGCGGAGATCGGGGAATACAACTAGGAGGGGAGAGATGAGTAAATCCTTCGCTAGTGTGTCCTACCTAAGCTTATTTGTTGGTCAGTCATAATATCGGGATATTATGTGATATGTTAATTTGTTAAATTAACACTTATTTTGAAGCTGTATTCTAGAATGTTATTTGAAATACAGGAGATGAGCAATGGAGAAATTATGATGACAGAGAAGATGGAATTTGAAATGAAAGGAAGGTATTCTCAACTCTTTGAAATACCAGGTACGTAAATTTCGGGGACGAAATTTCATAAGGAGGGGAGATTGTAAGACCCCGAATTTTATGAAATAAAAGTATTCAATTTTTCTTATAATTACTATTTAGTAAATGGTTAAATTGATAAATGTTAAAGTTATGGGTGATATATGATTTTTTTTCAAAATACACATGTAGTTATAAAATAATCATTGTTGTCGGGGAATATTCGTTTGGTCGTGGAATATTCTTTCTGTCGGAGAATATTCGTACGACGGCGCAGCTATTTGTGGGCCCCATAACGAATAACTGTCGGGTGAAGAAAATGACAAATTTGAGTTTTTACAAATAACGGCGTAGTTGTTACCGTTAACACTGTTGGAATACCCGGTGGTTAAAATACATTAATACGCGTTATTGCACAGTAGCACACGGTATTGCATAGTATTTTTGAAATTATTGATTCTTACGTAAGAAGGCACTACTCAATAATTGTTACAGTAATTACTGTTCAATATTTTATTTTATTGATTCAATAATTGCTGCGTTGATATTTTATATTATTGTTGTTTCAATAATTGTTGCTGCATAATATTTTCTATTATCAGATCAATAATTCATATTATTTGAATAATATTATTAGATAGCATTATTGGCAATGTCTAGAAAGTTCTGTCTAAGGAGAGGTTTGGTCATCTAATTGCGCGCTAGTAAGGAGAAATCCTTATTGGAAAGCCCCCTCTTTCCTGGGAACGGCCTGGTTGTCATAAATGTGATTCTGTAATATTATTTGTGAATAATTAATTATTGATTTATATGATAAGAAAATATTTATTTTATGTGGATATAAATGAGGGATATATTTTTGTGGTTAAAAATGAAGGAGTTAATGTTGAGGTTTTTATCAGTATTTTTGTCGGAATGGAGATATTAAAAATCAGGGTTTTTGAGATATTTTGCGGGGGTTATAATTTTTAATCCGACCGTTGGATCGTGGTAATTTTTGGATATGTTATACATATATAAGTTGAGTATATGTCCATAAATTTTGAACCGTTAAAAATGAACGTATGATTTATTATGAATTTTACGAGATGACTGGTTCAGAAATTGTTGAATTTTCGGAGTTTATCATTTTGGTGGAAAATTCTAGAATTGGTGGGCCCCACTTGTGGTTGGTGAAAAAATGTGCTGAATTATATTTCAAATGTGGTGGGTGGGAATAGTAGCAGGTAAAGCCATCAGGTTGCAGGTCAAACCTACCAAAATTTTCCTATAAATAGAGGGCTAAGTTAGAATTGAAAATCACACCAGAAACATAAGCTTTCTCTCTTTCTCTCTCTATATTATGAAGCATATTTTGTGAGTTTTTAGATACTTGGTGAGTTGCTATTCATTAGTGCAAGTTTCTTTCAGCATCATATCCGATATCCAGTCAGAAGTACTGCTCTTTTGAGGTAAGGGATTGTAAGGGATAGTAAGGGATATTAAGGGATTTTAAGGGTTGTTATGATTTTCAGTTTCGTAATTTTTCTGAACTTCAAAAATTCTGGAAAAATTTGAAATGATATTTTGATGAGCTTTATTGATTGTGTCCAAAAATGGTGATTTTTGGATGTATAGATTGAGAGTTATGAATTTTATGAGAAAAGACTATTTTAAAAGTAACTGCTTATAATTCCTTGTGGTTAACTCCAAAATTGATGAAATTTTTATTGGGAGTACATGTATATGATGGAAGTATACTCTGTTAATTTCAGAATTTTTGAACAAAAGTACAATTTTTGATAAATGTCTAAATATTCGGTGGTTTTGGCCATATGAAAAATAGTAAATGAGTTTTAAAAATTCTGAGAAAAATATATGTTCAATATGGGACTATATTATGCTAAATCCCAGAAAAGAAATATTTTTGGAACTGATTTGGTATTTTTCATGAAAATGGACTAGTTATGAGTAAATGAATTAAATATGTTATGTGAAGTAAGAAAATTGGAAAATAGGATTTTATGGCTTGAGAATCCTATATGAGGTATATGCAGATTTTTGATGAGGGTTTTGATTATTGGTGATAAAATCTTATGAGTTTGGTATTTTAGAATGATTAAATGCATTATTTAGTAAAGTGTAAACAATTTAAATAAATTGTTTATAAGCTTAAGAAATATTATTCTTTCAATATCATTATACCGAAATACTGGTATGGATTTTATTGTGGAATTTCTATCTTTTTGTGTCGAGTTACTATTCATGAGTTACTATTCACGAGTTACTATTCACGATAAAAATTGGTTTCTTTTTCTAACCAAATTATAGTTGAGTTATGAATATTACTCTTGAGATTAAAACTATGTATTGATTATAATGATTTTATTATCATATATAACATTTTTATAACCCTGATGTTGAAATTCTCTTTCACTAGAGTGTAAAGATGGGTAGATTATTGGTATGATCATGACTAGGGTTCTCTTTGGCCTGTAGTGCAAAGTTGAATTGTGACTGGTATGATCATGACCATTGAATTTATAAGTGAATATCTTTAGCTTAAGTACAAAGGTGAATTGATCAACATGGTTATAATTATTGTTTATATAAATTCTGAAATGATTATATATTTCTTTGAGATATTAATATCTTTGGCCTGTAGTGCAAAGATGAAATATTGATGAATATCTTTGGCCTGTAGTGCAAAGATGAATTGTTGATGAATATCTTTGGCCCGTAGTGCAAAGATGACATGTTGTTGAATATCTTTGGCCAGTAGTGCAAAGATGAACAGATGTTGAGATAAACATGACCAACTGGTGATACAAATGAATATCTTTGGACGTAGTGCAAAGATGAAGTTATTAGTATGATTATGAATAGGAAATGTGATTTGGTGTAACCATGATCTTTGATGTTTCAGGTAAAGATAGGTGATGAAAATTATCATCGTCCTGGATGAGAAGAGGAATTTAGAATCACAATTATGATTATGAGTTATTCATATGATTGTGAACCAGAATTGTTGATTGATGTTACAGGGATAAAATATTGTTGGTGGATTTTTAACATGGAGAAGATAATAGACTTTATAGTCTATTTGACTCTTCTAATGGATTGCTCGTTCCGCTGCAGCTATGGTTGAAATTTTTATCATTTACCATATGTTCTAAATCTCTGATTTATTATTGATGAAGGCTATTGATAATTTAATTATCTTTAGTCATGATATTCTTTACTGAGCTAGTTGTGCTCACCCTTTTGCTTCACAATTCCTTTCAGGTAATAAGAGTGTAGCTGGGTCGAGCGAGGGTAACGGGGAAATAGAATGGTGGTCTCTAGCTGTGGATGTTCTCCCGAAGCAGTATAGAAAAGTTCATTTAGTAGTTATATTTGGTGAATCCAATAGGGTAAGGTGTACCCAACGTTGGAAGGGTGGTTTGCCACTATCATACAAGATGTCTAACGACATACAACCTCGTGTCATCATAAGACAGGGTTGTGCACATCCACTTGCTGAGTATATCTATGGGCACTATCTATATAATCTTGGTGTTTGTTTGAAGTATAGTTCTCAATTAGAGACAGTGGAGATAATGATAAGTCAAGAGAAGACTCACCATTGGGAAGAATATGATAGTAATCTTCTCGTTTTTTTTTTTGGGTCTATTGGGTCAACCAAGGATAATTCTGTGGCCATATGATATCTATCATAACCTAGACGCGTGGCCTCCCATGTACGAAGGTTTCCTTGAGCACCTCCCAAAGATTCTAATTTCTAAAATAGTTTTTGACTATACCTTTATGTAAGGTGTTATTGTGAGGTGATGTCCACGGTTGGAACATAAGTCACATTTGGTATATATTTGTATCCAAACTCACAGCATATGTGTTGTTGTATTTTGCACGACAATTGTTGTAATAAAGTTGTAGTTGTTTTCTGTACCATGTATTTGACGACTCAGAATGGGTAGGGTGGAATGGACCTATTTTGGGGGCGTTACATTTTTCTTAATTTAAATAATTAAAACTTCCAAAATCAATTATTTCGGAACTACGGAACTTTAATAATTCATAATAAATAGCCCTTTTATCCGAAAATTCAAATCTCGCGAGTTTTTATAGAAAATTCAATTCTGTACAACTTTGCAGAAGGAAGTTTTTCCAAATTCCAAACAGAAACTGACCGAAATCTACAAACGGGTGATTTTACAGGCTATAATCAAATTTCAGTCAAGAAATGGGGTCCACCGACACACAAAACATGTGTTAAACAACTTTTGTAACAAAAATACTCTTCCTCCTCATATACTCATATATCCCACATTCATTGTAAAAAAAATATCACCATTAATATATTATTAAAATAATATATTTAATTGAATTATTTTATCAGAAAAGATAAAATATTAATTTTCAACAATTGTCACATTTAAAAATTTTCTCCATCTATATCCACATAATATCAATATTTTTCTCATCATATAAATCAATAATTAATTATTCACAAATAATATTACAGAATCACAGTACTGGCAACCAGGCCGTTCCCAGGAAAGAGGGGGCTTTCCAATAAGGATTTCTCCTTACTGGCGCGCAATTAGATGACCAAACCTCTCCTTAGACAGAACTTTCTAGACATTGCCAATAATGTTATCTAATAATATTATTCAGATAATATGAAAAATACTGTGTAGTGACAATTATAAAATATCAACGTAGTAATTATTTAATCAATAAAATATTGAACAGTAATTACTGTAATCATTATTGAGTAGTGCCTTCTTACGTAAGAGTCAATAATTGGTGCAATACGTTGTGCTACTGTGCAACAACGCGTATTACTGTGTTTTAACCACCGGGTATTCCAACAGTATTAACGGTAACGACTACGCCGTTATTTATAAACAACTTATTTTTGTCATTTTCTTCATCCAATCGTTTTCCGTTATGGGGCTCACACAAGGCTGCGCCGTCATACGAATATTCCCCGACAGTAAGAATATTCCACGACCAACCGAATATTCTCCGACAACAATGAGCATTTTATAACCACTTGTTTATTTGAAATATTTGCGCATTTTACCCATAACTAACCACATTAATCAAATCAATCCTTACTATTTCAAAATGATAAATAGAGGAAATTAATTTTTATTTATTAATAATTCGGGGTCTTACAACCTCCCCTCCTTATGAAATTTCGTCCTCGAAATTGACATACGTACCTGGTGTTTCGAAAAGATGAGGATACCTCACTTTCATTTCTGTTTCCAACTCCCAGGTCATTTCCTCAATAGCATGGTTTCTCCACAACACTTTAGCTTGTGGTATGACCTTCGTGCGTAGAACATGCTCCTTCCTATCCAAGATCTTGACAGGTACCTCCTCGTACGTTAAGTCTTCGGCTATCTCGTCCGGTTCTAACTCAATAACGTGGTTCGGGTCTTTCACATATTTACGAAGCACAGATATATGAAAAACATTATGAACACGAGACATACTTGGAGGTAACGCGAGTCTATAGGCCACATTTTCTACTCGGTCAAGAATCTGAAATGGACCAATAAATCATGGATTGAGCTTTCCTCTCTTCCCAAATCTTGTAACTCCTTTCCATGGAGGTACACGTAATAATACATGATCCCCAATGTCAAATTTCACGTCCTTTCGATGAAGATCCACATAACTCTTTTGTCGATCCTGTGCCGTTTGTATACGTTGTCGAATCGTTTGGATCTTCTCTGTAGTCATTCGTACCAACTCTGGTCCCAACAACGTTGCTTCTCCCACCTCATCCCAACATACTGGAGAACGACACTTTCGTCCATACAATGCTTCAAAGGGAGCCACACCTATACTTGCCTGATAACTGTTATTGTAGGAGAATTCCACCAATGGTAGGTACTTATCCCAACTTCCTTTGAAATCTAGGACACAAAGTCTTAATAGGTCTTCAAGAGTTTGAATAGTCCTCTCTGATTGCCCGTCCGTTTGAGGATGGTATGCCGAACTGAACCGTAAATCCGTGCCTATAGCTTTTTGCAAGCTAACCCAAAATCTTGAAGTGAATCTTGGGTCACGATCCGAAACTATGGATACTGGCATGCCATGCAACCTTACAATCTCATTCACGTACATATTAGCAAGACGTTCAAGGGAATAAGTCTCCCGTATCGGCAAGAAATGAGCAGACTTGGTTAATCTATCAACTATAACCTAAATAGTATTTATGCCTTAAGAAACCGTGGGAAGACCCGTAACGAAATCCATGGTAATGTGTTCCCACTTCCATTTCGGAATCTCAAGTGGTTGCAATGGACCCTTTGGTACTTGATGCTCCGCCTTTACACGTTGACAAGTTAAACACCTCGAGATAAACTTTGCAATCTCTCTCTTCATATTGTTCCACCAAAATGTATGTCGAAGATCACGATACATTTTAGTCCTTCCAGGATGGATTGCAAATGGTGTATTGTGTGCCTCCATCATGATCTTGTACTTCAAATCAGAATCGTTAGGTACACAAAGTGTGGAGTGGACTCGAAGTATTCCATCTTCATCGATTCTTGCTTCTGGAATAGCACCTTCTTGCACTTTCTTCTTCATATGCATCAGCTCCGGGTCTGTAGCTTGAGCAACTTTAACTTTATCGATTAAAGTTGGTTCTACGCGTATACTTGACATCATCGCACTCGTTCCTGCATATGATCTTCTACTCAACGCGTCAGCTACCACGTTTGCTTTTCCAGGATGGTATTGAATAGTGTGGTCGTAATCTTTCAACAGCTCGAGCCAACGTCGTTGTCGCATGTTAAGTTCTTTTTGAGTGAAGAAATATTTGAGGCTTTTATGGTCTGAATATATCTCCACCTTCTCCCCATATAGATAGTGCCTCCAGATCTTTAGCGCGAAAACGACTGCTGCCAACTCTAGATCATGAGTAGGATAATTCCTCTCATATTCTTTAAGTTGTCGCGAGGCATAGGCTATGACTTTTCCACGTTGCATGAGAACACATCCTAACCCTTTGCCTGAAGCATCGCTGTAGATAACAAATCCATCCGAACCAGATGGTATTGTCAGAACAGGTGCCGAAATGAGTCTCCTCTTAAGCTCTTGGAAACTCTTCTCGCATTCTTCACTCCATACGAATTTGATATCCTTCCGAGTCAGCTGAGTTAACGGGGTAGCGATTCGAGAAAACCCTTCTACGAATCTCCGATAATAACCAGCTAAGCCCAGAAAACTACGTACATCGGTCACCGTCTTCGGTTGCTCCCAGCTTTGTATTGCTTCAATCTTCGCCGGGTCCACAGATACTCCATGTTTTGACACCACGTGCCCTAGAAATGCTACTTCCTCAAGCCAGAATTCGCATTTCTTCAACTTAGCATATAACTTATTTTCACGCAGCCTTTGGAGTACCAGCTTCAAATGGTGCTCATGATCTTCACGGCTTTTGGAATATATGAGGATGTCATCAATAAAGACAACAACGAACTGATCCAAATAATCCTTGAATACACGGTTCATCATATCCATGAAAGCCGCAGGAGCATTAGTCAATCCAAAAGACATAACTAAGAATTCATAATGCCCGTACCGAGTTCTAAAGGCAGTCTTTGGAATATCCTCAGTTTTAACCTTCAGTTGATGATATCCAGAACGAAGATCGATTTTTGAAAAGAATTGTGCTCCTTGTAACTGGTCAAACAGGTCATCAATACGAGGTAGCGGATACCTGTTCTTGATGGTGACATGGTTTAATTCTCGATAATCGATACAAAGTCGCATACTCCCGTCTTTCTTCTTTACAAATAAAATAGGAGCACCCCAAGGAGATGTACTAGGACGAATGAAACCGATGTCCAACAACTCTTGTAGTTGGACTTTTAACTCCTGAAGTTCAATAGGAGCCATTCGATATGGGGTTTTAGAAATGGGCTTTGTACCAGGTTCAAGATCAATAAAGAATTCAACTTCACGTTTTGGGGGTAGACCGGGAAGTTCTTCAGGAAATACGTCAGGAAAGTTATTAACAACATGAATATTATTCAAATTTGACGTGTCTTTATTTAAATCCATAACATGGGCTAAGAAAGCTTGACATCCGTTTTTCAATAAACGAATGGCTTTATGACTTGATATGACAGTGATTGATTTTAATGGCTTTGTTGCTTGAATTCGAACAACAGGTTGATTAGGAATATGAAAACTAATCACCTTACGAAAACAATCAATTTTGGCATGATGAGTAGTTAACCAATCAATTCCTAAAATCACGTCAAATGCAAGTATCTTTAAAGAGATAAGGTCAACAGGTAAGGTGATGGTACCAACTTGGATCAAACAAGATTTATAAACAGTGGATGTGATGAAAGTTTCTCCTAACGGAGTCTCCACAGATAAATCAAGGTCTAATTTCTCCGGAGTCAAGTTTAAACGTTGAGCACAAGTAGGAGAAATAAATGAATGGGTAGCACCAGTATCTAGTAAGGTATAAACTTCACATGAATTTATGATTAGCTTACCCGTGATCACCTCGTTTGGGTTCCTCGCATGTTGACCAGTCACGACAAACGCTCTTCCAGGAACCGTTAACTTTGACTTTTCTGGGACAACCTTTTGAGTCACCGTCCCCGCTGAACTTGGTTTCGCTACCGTACAATCTCGAGCGATATGTCCTTCCATTCCACAATTATAACATACCTTAAACTGTTGTGGGCAGTTTGGGCTGATATGTCCTTCTTTTCCGCACTTATAGCATATGACTGGTGGTCGTTCTCCTCCCTTGGAACCAGTTGCTGCTGGTGCTGACGTCTTCGTATTGTCATTGTTGAATCTCCTCTTTTTAAAATCTCCTCCCGACTCGCTTCTTCTATTTTCATAGCCACGATTACCACCAGAGTGGTTGCCGTTCTTGTCCGTATTCTTCTTTTTTCGCTGGTTATCATTGTTCTGATAACTGTTGTCACCGATATGATCCTGGTTGTGGTCCCTCGGTTAACCGTACTCGTTATCTCGCTCTAATAATTGAGCCCTGTTGACAACATCTGAATAGAGAGAAAATTTATGAGAAATGAGATATTGACGTATGCCGGGTTTCAAACCTCTCAGAAACATCTGCATCATACGTTCCTCATTCTCCACCAAATGAGGTGCAAACCTGGACAACTCTGCAAACTTCGCCTCGTACTGGGACACCGTCATGTTATTCTGCTCCAGTCTAATAAACTCTACCTCCTTCATATGACGAATACTTTCAGGAAAGTACTTGTCATTGAATAGCTTCTGAAATGTCTCCCAAGACATGCTGAGTGCGGCTGGATGGGTACGCTTCACAGATTCCCACCAGTAGTCTGCCTCGCCACAGAACATAAAGGTGGCGAATGGAACCTTCTGTTCCTCCGTGCATCCCAAGATATCAAATATCTTGGTAATATGCTTGACCCATGTCTCCGCCTTAATCGGATCTGGCTTTCCCCAGAATTCTGGTGGTCCCAACTCTTTGAACTGCTTGGATGTGACCAGCTGTGCATTGCTATTGTTTCTTCCTATATTTTGAACAGGAATCTCCTTCGTCTGGTTTTGCATGAATCGCAAAAAAATTCTAAACATCTCATCGTTCATCGTCTGCTCAGTGGTGTTGTTCACAGGAGGAACATTGCCAGCCTGTTGCACGTTCTCCTCGTTGGTGAGTATAGGCATCTCCACCGTCTCATTTACTCCACTGTTAACATTCTCAGTCGACATTCTCAAATACTGCCATAAAACAAAGGTTAATTTAACAAATTAACATATCACATAATATCCCTATATTATGACCGACCAACAAATAAGCTTAGGTAGGACACACTAGCGAAGGATTTACTCGTCTCTCCCCTCCTAGTTCTATTCCCCGATCTCCGCCAGAGATCATATCCCTAAGCTCTGATACCAACTGTGACGCCCCCAAAATAGGTATACAACACCCATTCTGAGTTGTCAAAATACATGGTACAGATACAACTACAACTTTATTAGTACAACATAAAAACTGTGAGTTTAAATACAAATATTGTCATCTAGACAATATCCACACTCAAATAAGTCCTCATTACAATTATTGATATATTATTATACAAAAATGGCGAGGACTACTAAAACGACTCTCTAGATCCTTCATTCCATACCCCGACTAGTACTCGCTACATTCTCGCCTCCTGAGAAGAAAAATGGAACAAAAGGAAAAGGGTGAGCTCAACTAGCCCAGTAAAGAATATTATGACTAAGATAATATACAACAAATTATCGTTAGTCTTAAACAGAGAAAAATTTAATAGAATACAATAGACAACAAGTTTTAAATCAATATTCGCAGCGGAAGATAATAATTCATAGAAGAGTTACGTAGAGAATGAAATCTACGATTATCTATGAAATTAAAAGCCCATCATCAACATTTTATCCCTGTAATATCAATCAATAAATATCTTGAATCAAATAGTCATCTTTGCACTACAGGCCAAAGATATTCATCAGTTGATCATGTTCACCTCAACACCTGTTCATCTTTGCACTACGGGCCAAAGATATTCATCAGAAATCATTAATCTTTGCACTACAGGCCAAAGATATTCATTTATATCATCATTTAGGACTGAGGGTGATAAAAAATATTTTTAAGGAAACGAATCTAGTGAAACAAAATAATAAATATTAAGGATTCGTATTTCGATTTATCCGTGTCCAAAAATACCTTTTAAATAATCATAGTGAAGTAAAATTCAAGAATGATCAAAACATGGATACAATCAAAACTAGTATCCAGAATAGATATTTGGACAAAAAGAAGAAAATTTTATTTTTCAGTGAATAGTAACTCGTGAATAGTAACTCATGAATAGTAACTCGTGAATAGTAACTCGTGAATAGTAACCCCGACATGAAAAGTTCCAAATTTGATAAAAATTTCCAACCAATATTTCGGCATAATGATATTGAAGAAATAATATCATTTTTTTAAAAAAATAACATCCCTTACCTCAAAAGGATAGTACTTCTGCCTGGATATAGTGCTGAAAGAACTTGCACCGTATAGAAATACTCAAAGTACTAAAATACTCACAAGAATATGCTCAATATATCGAGAGAGAAAGAGAGAGAAATCTGAAGTTTCTGGTGTGATTTTCAATTCTAACCTAAGCACCATATTTATAGGAAAATGCTTAGAACACCAAAGCAGAAAATTTAATAAATTAATAATATTATTTTTTCAAATTTCCTATGCCCACTAATTTGGTCCAAGACATCAGCCACCATGTGACAAAACATTAAAAACGTTTTTCTTAATTTAAATAATTAAAACTTCCAAAATCAATTATTTCGGAACTACGGAACTTTAATAATTCATAATAAATAGCCCTTTTATCCGAAAATTCAAATCTCGCGAGTTTTTATAGAAAATTCAATTCTGTACAACTTTGCAGAAGGAAGTTTTTCCAAATTCCAAACAGAAACTGACCGAAATCTACAAACGGGTGATTTTACAGGCTATAATCAAATTTCAGTCAAGAAATGGGGTCCACCGACACACAAAACATGTGTTAAACAACTTTTGCAACAAAAATACTCTTCCTCCTCATATACTCATATATCCCACATTCATTGTAAAAAAAATATCACCATTAATATATTATTAAAATAATATATTTAATTGAATTATTTTATCAGAAAAGATAAAATATTAATTTTCAACAATTGTCACATTTAAAAATTTTCTCCATCTATATCCACATAAAATCAATATTTTTCTCATCATATAAATCAATAATTAATTATTCACAAATAATATTACAGAATCACAGTACTAGCAACCAGGCCGTTCCCAGGAAAGAGGGGGCTTTCCAATAAGGATTTCTCCTTACTGGCGCACAATTAGATGACCAAACCTCTCCTTAGACAGAACTTTCTAGACATTGCCAATAATGTTATCTAATAATATTATTCAGATAATATGAAAAATACTGTGTAGTGACAATTATAAAATATCAACGTAGTAATTATTTAATCAATAAAATATTGAACAGTAATTACTGTAATCATTATTGAGTAGTGCCTTCTTACGTAAGAGTCAATAATTGGTGCAATACCGTGTGCTACTGTGCAACAACGCGTATTACTGTGTTTTAACCACCGGGTATTCCAGCAGTATTAACGGTAACGACTACGCCGTTATTTATAAACAACTTATTTTTGTCATTTTCTTCATCCAATCGTTTTTTGTTATGGGGCTCACACAAGGCTGCGCCGTCATACGAATATTCCCCGACAGTAAGAATATTCCACGACCAACCGAATATTCTCCGACAACAATGAGCATTTTATAACCACTTGTTTATTTGAAATATTTGCGCATTTTACCCATAACTAACCACATTAATCAAATCAATCCTTACTATTTCAAAATGATAACTAGAGGAAATTAATTTTTATTTATTAATAATTCGGGGTCTTACAAAAGCCGGTAGTTTAAGAGAGAGCATTTTTTTTCGTGACGAGGAACCTGGATAAAATTATCACGGGTATGTTAGTCATAAACTCTTGCGAAGTCTATACCGTGTTAGATACCGGTTCTACTCACTCTTTTATTTCACCTAGTTGTTTTCAATGTTTAAACTTAACTCCGGAGAAGTTAGACTTTGATATATCAGTTTAAACTCAGTTGGGAGAAACCTTCGTTACCTCCACTATTTATAAATCTTGTTCAAATCAACACTTTCACGTTACCTGTCGATCTTATCTCTTTGAAAATACTTGCATTGATGTGATTTTTGGAAACGATTGGTTAACTGCTCATCATGCTTTTCGTAAGGTTGTTAGCTTTCATATTTCTAACCAACCTATTATGTGAATTCAAGCAACCAAACCACTAAAGTCAACCATTGTCATATCAAGCCATAAGTAAAGATCCCCGTTCCTTTCGTTGTTGACTTCCTGGTGTGGAATGCACCGAAGCCAGACTTTCCGTTGGAGACGTTGTAAATGACGATGGCAAGTTGATAGGTATCAATGTGACGTGTTATCCAAGTCTGGGATGAGAGTCACAGTTTTGAATGATATTTCTATTGTTAATAAATTTCCTGACGTATTCTTGAAGACTTCCTAGCCTACCCCTAGAGCGTGAAATCGAATTTTGTATTGACCCCAGTACAAAACTCATTTCTTAAACCCTCAAATATTTCTTTACTTAAAACGAACGTATCATGCGCCAAAGACATTGGCTCGAGCTGTTAAAGATTATGATTGTACCATTTAATATCATCGTGGAAAAGCGAACGTGGTAGCTGACGCGTTGAGTAGAAGATCGTATGCGTTTACAAGTGCGAATATACGAACCCACGTGAAGATAACGAATATACGATTAGAATCGACTTTAATCGATAAAGTTAAAGCCGTGCAAGCTACGGACCCGGAGCTGATGAATACTAAGAAGAAGGTTCAAGAGGGCGTTATTCTAGAAGCAAGAATCGATGAAGAGAGGAAATCTCAACCCTCGATTTAATTGGCCCATTTGAAATCCTCGATCAAGTAGGAACTGTGGCTTATAGACTCGTTTTACCGCCAAGTATGTCGCGTGTTCATAACTTTTTTTAACGTATTGATGTTACGTAAATATGTGGACGACCCGAACCACATTATTGATTTAGAACCAGACGAGATAGCGGATAATTTAACGTATAAAGATGTACCTGTTAAAATCCTGGAATGTATTCAACACTCAAAGGTTATACCTCAAGAGTTAGAATCTGACGAAGTGTCCTCATCTATTCAGCATACCAGGTACGTACGAAAATTTTGAGGGCGAAATTCATAAGGAGGGGAGATTGTGAAACCCCAGATTTTATGAATAAAGATTTAATTTTTTGAAATATTTTTTTTAAATATTATGGTGTGAATTTAAGATAATGTTATAGTTGTGGGTAGTATTTATAAATTTTGTAAAGTATGCAAGTTGTTGAATTATATTCGATTGGTCGGAGAATATTATTTTTGTCAGGGAATATTCGTACGACGGCACAATTATTGGTGGACCCCACAACGGAATTATTGTTGGATTGAGAAAGCGACAAAAATATTTTATTAAAAATAACGGCGAATGTTTTACCGTTGATACTGTTGAACTACTCGGTAGTAAAAGTACAATAATATGTGTGGTTGCATAGTAGCACACGGTATTGATTATTAATGCTTATGTGAGAAGTTACTCAGTTTGATTCAATTATTGTCAATTAATAATATGAATTATTTAGCGATAATGAAGTTTTGTTTTATTTGTATTATTAACGTAATAAAATAGAAACATCTTTTTATATAAAACAGAATACTTTATTAAAGTTATTCTATAAATAGAATATATTATATTTTATCTAAAAGATTTTTCTTTAAATATGGACCGTCAGATTAAAGTAAATCAATCTGGACCGTTCATGGATTAGTTACTATGCATTCTATTTTCCTATAAATAGAAGCTCATTCCTTCATTATTTCTTATTGGGCTAGTTGAGCTCACCCTTTCTTTCACTGTTCTCTTTCGGAAATGAGAATATAGTTGGGACGAGTCGGGAAACGGAGTGATGGACCAGATGATAGCATTAGTAGTCCTCACTATTCTATGTAATAGTGTGATAATAATTGTAATGATGACTCCTTTTGAGTATGGATACTCTCTAGAAGATAATATTTGTATTCAAACTCACAGTTTATGTTTTGTCGTATTGTACATGACAGTTGTATTAGTAAGTTGTATTTGAATCTTGTACCATGTATCTGGCGACCCAAGATGGATGATGTATACCTAATTTAGGGGGTGTCACATAGCTCCTCAGATTATTCAAAAAAGTTGAAGTATGATTCAAAGACTTGAAGTATTTTGCACGATCGTCTTTTTGAAATCGTGACTCTCGCGCAGGGGGCAAATGTGGGACCAAGTACAAATTAGGGTTCTCTTGACCTAATTGAATTAAATGCACAAATTAGGGTTCACATTATGATTAAATGAAAAGACGAAAGAACCAAAAATAAAGAAACAAGACCTGAGAGAATCTTCCATGTGTCCCGAGGCAGAAGAGACGTGGAGACTACTCACTTTGATAATTGATTGAGGGATTGGATTGGTGGCTAGAAGAATAGTACTATCTGGGCATTACTCTAATGACTAAGGGTAAATTTGGAATTTCTCTAAGGTCATGTGCCTAGCACATGACGACTCTCTAGAAAATCCTATAAATACCCCTTCCACTCCATTGGGGAGGGGACCTTACTTTTTGGACTCTTGGACCTTTTGCAAGACTAGGATATTTGGAAATTCTTTCTCAACCCGAAGACTCAAGAAGGCTCTCTGAATCCTTGCTACCCTAACAAGGTTCTCGAATTCTATGAGTTCTGCCACGTGTCGTTGGGGTCATCGCTCACCTGTTCTTCTCCCCTCTTCAATCAATCAATCAATTCTGAAGTTTTCGTGAATTTCTCTCCTTCTCACCCAACACGAAACCCTAATCCTAGCAAGGTACAATTTCCTTGCCCACACATTCCATAAG
This sequence comes from Panax notoginseng, assembly GCA_016801055.1. Classification (NCBI taxonomy): domain Eukaryota; kingdom Viridiplantae; phylum Streptophyta; class Magnoliopsida; order Apiales; family Araliaceae; genus Panax; species Panax notoginseng. Next base: position 233,614,467 of record CM029014.1, read on the forward strand.
AATGAATCATTCCATTCTCACCTTCATTATTTTAATCCAAACGTAGCACTAACCTAGGGTGACTAGGGGGTCACCAGGTCTTCTTGTTTTTCTTTCGTTCCTTTTTCTTGTTCTGTCTTTATTTCGTTCAATCGAAAAAGTTATCAAAATTTGTCACAATGTAGGATCACCTATACTTTGTTTCTGAGTTTTGAACGAAAAAAAAAGAGAATAGAAAACTTAAAATTAAAACATAAAAGAAAAGAACAGAAAATTTGAAGTTTTCCTTTGTGTTGTTTCTGAGTTTTTAATAGAAAGAATAGATAATTTAAAAAATTTCTTTTCTTAAGTTTTTGAGTTCCAATGAAAAGAAAAGAAAAATATCACTTTTACAAATTTACCATTCTATTAATATTATAAAACAGTAAAAGAAACAAAAAAAATTCATTACATACAATAACATGAGTAACATAAGTTTTAATAAGTTCAGTTGTATGAAATAGGTACAATGAAATAAATATCTACTATATATAATTAAAAACACAAACTGAATTTTGGTTTTCATTTTGGTTCCGCACCTTGTTATTAAATTAGTTACCTAATTAAATTAAAATTCACTAACACTACAAGAAATAGTCTTAAGGCCGACGAAAGTATCTTCGACGGAATAAATTCCCTCGAAATTATAATATTCTCGACGGAATGTTCTGTCGAACATAATTCAGTCGGACTTAAAATATCCTCGACTGAATTCTGTCAGACTTAAGCACAGTCTCTTGGCGTGAAATTTCTCGCCTACGCGCGAAGTAAAGTCGACGGAATATGTTAAGGTCGACGGATCAGTCAGTCGAAAATAAGATAACCTTGACGAAAATAATTCTGATGGAATTCCGTCTGATTTAACCAAGCCTTTTTTTTTAATCGAGCTATCAACCCGAGTCTGTTTTATTCTTTCTTAATTTTTTGTCTTTTCTCTCTTTGCCAGTAGCCATCTCCTTTTCATCTCCTTTCTTATTCAGAGCTTGTTAATCATTTAAACCCTAATTATCCATAAGCCATAACCATTAATTTAGCTTTAAACTCCCAATTTTGTGTACTTGGAAAAACCCTAATATTTTCATACTTTCCCACAACTTGGTGGTGGCGGAGGCGGCTGGGGGTGGCGGAGGCGATTGACGGCGGCGACTGTTTCAGATTTTTCTTCCTCTATTCTTGCCTTCAATTTAAAGGTTAGATGTTAATTGTTTTTATAGTTAGGGTTAAGAAACCATAATTTTTTTAAGCTTTAAATTGAATAAATTATTCATTGCTATATTAATGTTTAGGATATATAAAGATATCTACTGTTATTAGCTGTTAAACAAATAAGAATACAATAAATATAGTATTGCTATGAGTTTTACGGGAACCTAATTAATAACGGATTGAATCAATTTTTTTAGTTAGTTAATTTGTTTGAGTTTTGATAATTAATTTCGTTGTATGCTTTAAATCTGTTAGTGAATCTGTAGTGAATTTGTTGTAGCTAGTTCATGTTATTGGAGTTTATTAATGTTATTGTAGTGCATCTACTGGTATTGGTGTATCTACTGTTATTGTAGTGAATATGTTGGTATATATTGATGTTGATTCTCGCTGTGATATATATGTGGATTGCCTAATGTCTTCATATTGTTAGATTTGTTATATCCGATGTAATTCCCGACGGAATTTCAGTCAGAATTCAGTAATTGCAACATATGTGGGCCCTTATTTATTATATTAATGTATAGTCAGTTTCTCAATACTAAAATACACAAATGAAATGAACTAGTAGCATTTACTTAGTTTAGCACTAATAAATTAAAATATAATATTTAATAATATAATATATCAAAAACATAAATGAATTAAAAATTTAAAAAACCACATATACGTAAAATGAAATAAATTTTAAGAATTAATTTAATTTAAGATAATAAAATTTAAATAAATTAAATTATATTAAATAATATAATATAATATAATACAAATTTAATTTAATTTAAACTATAATAAAATAAAATTTTAATTTAAGATAATACAATTTAAATAAATTAAATTAAATAATATAATATAATATAATCAAAAATTAAATTAAATTTAAAATAAAAAAATTGATTTAATTTAATATAATTAAATTTAAATTTAAATAATATAATATAATATAATACAAATTAAATTAAATTAATAAAATCAAAATAAATTAATTAATTAATTAAAATAATATAATATAATATAAAATAATTTAAAATTAAATTAGAATTAAATTAAATTAACTATACTATAATAGCATATAAATAAACTAAGCAGCATAAACTGAGTAGCACGTTTATATCATTGGAAAAATAAATTAAATAGCATAAATTAAGTAACACTTACTTAATTAATTTATATCATTGGAAAAATAAACTAAGTAGCATAAACTGAGTAGCACTTACATAGTTTATATCATTGAAAAAATAGCATAAATTGAGTAACACTTAGTTTATATCATTGAAAAAATAAACTAAATAGCATTAACTGCATATATGGCATGTGCATATAGTATTAATAGGAGCTTAGAAACCTGTTTGACATTCACTCATTAAGAGTGAACGTCGAATAGTCCTCAGTTTGGGACTGTTACTGGATGTTGTCTCTCACTTAGATCGGTGCCAATTCACATGGTACGTTTTTATAAACTTTTGTGGATTTTTCAGATAGTGTCTCTACATGTTCTCCGAGTGCATATTTAGACTAAGTTTTCTTGGTTTATTTCGTGGGCTTAGAGACCATGGGGAGGTGCTGTTAAAATTTTCTTAAAATAGAAGAAACGTGCTCAAGATTGGCACTAGTGAGCAGACGCATCCAGGAATTGGATAGAAGTCTAACCCTGTAGAGTGGAGATATATACTAGGTAAACTAAAGTCATGCATGAACCAAATTCATGATTATTCTTGATCTAATTGGGTATTTTTCTTCAATTGAAGATGTTAGCCGACCGGAGTTGGATGTACCGTAAGATACAGATTGATGGGGGGGATTAGTTGATGCATACCATGATGGGGTGTCTAATTTTATGAACAAAGCAATAGAACATGCTGATGATTCGAATGGAAAGATGAGATGCTCGTGTCTCAAGTGTAAGAACATGATATGGAAGACTGCCAATGAAGTTAAATTTGGCTTATATTCACGTGAGTTTGTGGATGGGTATTCGGTATGGATTCATCACGGGGAATCAGCTGAGTTTAGAGAACGAACATATAGTACTGTAGACCAATCGGTTTACAGGGATTCACAATCAGATAACTATGATGTCGTGCAAATGTTGGTTGATGTGTATGGCCCTACCAATATTGACTGAGCTGAAAACGAGCATATGTCAAGCAGTGCTCAGCAAAAGCCAAATGATTCAGCGGCTGCTTTCTACAAGTTACTATTTGAATTGGGTGTCCCATTATATCATGGAAATGGCAAGCACACCCGGCTTTCTGCAATTACAAAGCTTTTACATTTTAAGAATGAGCATGACTAGAATGAGAGAGGATTCAATGATTTGCTTGATATTTTTAGTGAGTTCTTACCTAGGAATAATACTCTGCCTACGAATTATTATGAAATGAAGAAGATGGTTAAGGGGTTGAATCTCGGGTATGAGAAGATCGATACTTGTGAGCAGGATTGCATGTTATACTATGGGGAGAACAAAGATAAGGTGCAGTGTTATATCTGCAACTCGCCTCGGTACAAGATCACAAAACGTGGGGGGAATGAAAAACATGTTCCAAAGAAAATTTTACGGTACTTTTCTCTTGCGCCGAGGTTGCAGCAGCTATTTATGTCTGCGCACACTTCTCAGCATATGAGTTGGCATAGGACAATGGATGTCGTGCCTGGTCAGCTGACTCACCCAGCAGATAGAGATGAATGTAAGAATTTTGATGCCAATTTTCCATAATTTGCAGACGAAGTTAGGAATGTCAAGCTTGACATGGCTACATATGGCTTCTGTCCATTTAATAATTTTAGTCAGCTTTACTCAGTTTGGCCAATGATTATGGTAGATTACAATCTTCCACCGTCAATGTGCATGAGGGATCTGTATCTTTTCTTAACTTTACTTATACCGGGGGATAAGAGTCCTACAAAAGACATCAACGTGTACCTTAGGCCGTTAGTCGATGAACTTAAGATGTTGTAGGAAACAGATGTTCAAACTTTTGATAAATCTGTCGGGCAGAATTTTGTGATGAAGGCAGCCTTGTTGTGGAGTACTATCACTTACTTTTCGGCACTTGGGATGATTAGTGGTTGGTCAACTCACGGTAAGTTGTCATGTCAAGTCTGTATGGGGGATGTGCAAGGCACTCAACTACGTCATGAGCGAAAAACTAGTTTCTTTGGAATTGCTCGTAGATTCTTGCATGTTGAGTACAGTTACAGAAAAATGTCTATACAGTTCAATAGAAACACAGAGAAGAAAGGGTTTGTTGGTCACTTGTTGGGAAGTGATGTATTGGACTGGCTAAATGATTTGATATTTCCATCGCCTAGGAAGGAGCATTGTAAATTGAGAGCAATAGAATACGGGAAAAGTCATAACTGGACACACTCACCAATTTTTATTTGATGCAGTGGTTAATGTAAAACGTATACCCTGAGAAAGTATATATATGAGGAGTAATTTTTTTTTGGAGAAAATGTCGATTGAAATACTCAGTTAGATTTATTACTCCTACTAACTAATCAAGTATCTTTTTAAAATCTTACTTCTTCTACTTGACTAGTAAAGGTTAAAATTTCAAGTGTTCAACCATATTTGAATAAATCATCTAACCTACTTGAAATTACATTTATTACAACATTCTTGATTTAAATATAAATTGCTTATATCTGCGAATCAAGAATTGTATTGTGCTTAAAATTATATTAGCTTATATTGGAAGCATATTTTTAAAACAAATCTTTTAAAAGGATTTTTCTGAGTTTATTTATTTTTAAAGATCAATAAGAAATAGAGTGATTCTAATCCGAGATTAAAGTCTTTGAGTTCAACTTGAAGTTGAGTCTATCGTGTATTTGAAAGGATAGAAAAGACATTTAGTTTCTAAATCAGATTTAAGAATAGAACAGTTCTCAGGTTGCAGAAACAATTAATTTTGAGGAAGAAGTAGGGAGCTATTGTCCAAGATAAATTGTTGTAGTTTTAAAAAATTTAAACTGTAAAAGTTTCTCCACATATTGAAGGAGAAGTTTACCATAGTGATCGGAGCTCAAGTCCTAGAAAATGAGTTTGGGACTGAATGTAGCAGTATACTGTGCATGTATATTGTGAATGAGCTAAATATTTTGTGTTCAATATATATAATTATATTTGTTTCCTAATTTATACTAAATTATATATAATTACCTAGAACCTAATTTAAGTAAAGAAATAAAAAGGAAAAGGTCTTGCACTCTTTAGATTATTTGTCTATTTAATGCACTCGTACTTTCTCTCTCTTCCTCTTTCTACATACTATTTCATGCACTCTTTTTTAAACACCTTTTTTATAATTCCACTAATAAGTGTATTTTAGTATTTTTATTACACGTATTGGTATCTGTGTGGAACTCTAGAAGAGCAGATAATTTGGGACGGAGGGAGTATGTTGTTCTGACAAGTTGTTTATTTATTTTATCTACAAAAAAAAACAAATGGATTTCATCTTGTTCCGTGTGCTAGAATTATTTTTTTACGCCTATTCATTACAAGTAGTCCTTATATTTTGGTAACTGATATTTTTATATAAACAATAAATATTTTCACACTATTCATCTCACATTAATAATGAGTGGGTCTCACCTTCATGTGAGGAAGATTCATGTGAAAATATCATTTGTCTTTTTTTATTTTTATCATCATCATGTTGTATTTCGAACCTATTATTGTTTATTAAAATAAATAAAAAATAAAAAATAAAAACTTATTCTTTAATTTCTTTGTTTATTCTTTTTTTATTTTGCTAGTTTGAACACACACTTCCACAACTCGTCCTCCCAACCTCATGGTAAGCATGGGCTGGATCATATCACTAGGCCAAAAGCCACTCGGTAATTGCATGAAGTCATATTTAACGCCAAGACGATTTTGATAATTTTAGACGGATTTATCCGTCGTTTCTGACGTACTTGTGTATTAATTTTTGTAGGAAGTATTCGGAATGTTTACGGTGGTGGCACGGGAGATTAGCAGACTGGAGGGGATGGAGGTGGCGAGGATGGGACTCCTAATCTCAAACGTGATCGAGTACAAGTTATTTTTATTTGAGTAGGTACTTGCATATTATATTTTATTGTACTAATAAAACAGAGATTTTGTTGTTAATTAAATCAGCGACGGAATGTCCATCCTATTTGTGCACATAACGACGGTATTCTCATTCATATGCCGTCGATATACCATATCAGTGACGAATGTCTGTCGCTAATATCACGGTTGCTATTTTGTTTTCAATGACGGTGAGAGACTGCCGACATTAGTGACATGCAACGGCTTTTGCGACAAACAAGTCCGTCACTAATTATTTAATTAGGGATGGACATCATCGATGATAACGACTGACGAAGAAGCAAATTCTGGTAGTGTGAGTTTTCTGGTACAATTCAAAATTCTCTTTTGCTTGCCCAAACATAGTTTTTACTTTCTCAAAATTATCCATTAATTAATCGCTAACGAGTGTAAGTCATGGCTAGACAGATAACTCACCCTATTAATTGTCCCGCTATGTTTCCAGGTGTACCCTCTGACCAGCATCAACTTCAGTCCATAATACTCTGATCATGCACCCTCCTTTCTTCTTTTAGTCTCAAAAACTAACTGACTGAAAATTTTGTTTACCTTTAAGGCAGACTTTATTTCATTTTCCTTAATTAAAGGTATATATATATATATATATATATATATATATATATATATATATATATATATATATATATATATATATATATATATTAACAAAAGTAAGAAGACACTAATCAATAAAAGTAGTACATTGAAATTAGAAGATTAATTAGTGCTTTATGCATGCATGGTTTGTTAGAATTCGAGCCTAATTTAATATAGGTATCATTAATTAATTTTAATGATTCTATATATTAATGTGTTCTACTCCATGAGTAGATTAAATTAAATATTTGGAAGCTCAAATCCATGGAATAATGAATGAGATATTAACTCCCAAAGATCACACTTGAAAATGATAAAAGGTAATAAATACATGTGGGAAAAACCAAGTCCCACATAGGTTAGGAATTAAATATTTTATATGTTTATATACAAGGAAAGTGCTCTTGGGTTTGGGTTTCAAGGGGCACCCCACTTTTGTGGAAGGGAGAGAACCTAGCCAAGGTTCAAACCCACACGCGCGTCCGGGCCGGCATGGCCTGGCTGGGGTCCTGTGTATAATTTACTTAATTCTATTTCAAAACTGTGTCGTTTTGAGAAGCGGCGTTTGAAAAGGTACAAGTCTGAACGGGCGGCCCAAAACTACGTCGTTTTGGCCGCGCCTTTTCTATTAAGTCTAAAACTACGTTGTTTTGATTCTGTTAATACTAAAACTACGTCGTTTTATACGTCTGAATAGTTGCGTCTATTCTGTAAATAGTCAAAACTATGTCGTTTTGACCAAAAAATACAAATAGTATATTTTCAGTAGCATCTCATGCCCTTTCGAAGGACTAGGCACCCATCCGAAGGGTCACTAACCCTCCTATAAATAGATAGGAGGGGTTAGCTTTCAAATTCATTCAATTCACAAGCAATTAGCATAATTAGTCATTTTAGTATTATGTTTTCCATCAGTCTCATAGTTATATAAGAGAGAGAGAGAGAATTAGAGCCTTTATTTTTGGTTCGTTGTGTATACCTTTTGTAGTGCTGCTAAGGTATACGTTGTCATTATATCTTGGAAGACAAGTGCTATCAACTCTAAAACACCAAACGAAGGGAATAATTGTCTTAAGAATATAGTACCAAGTATTAGCATTGACAAATTATTTTCTACGAGATAAGTTCATATAAATATATATATATATATATATATATATATATATATATATATATATATATATATATATAATTTCCTTTGAGCTTCCGAACATGGTTCACATAAAACATGGCCTTTAACTTTTTATTTTGATCACTATTAATATCAATCTTCTTTTGACTGTACCAAGACCCTGCACTTGGCTAGAAATCAATATTTCAGGTTCATATATACCGTATATAATTACAAATGCATTTAACTAGTTAATTAAGACCTAGATTATATAGTGTTAATTAGCTGGCTAATTTTGGTAGGTGGACCTCTTTTTAGGAGTATACATATATGCTATATATGAGAGGAGTAATACTACAGACACAAATTATTTTATAAATATTTTACAAATTGTTGATGTGGCATACTTCACCTCAGCGTATTGATCAACAAATTATTTCAATATAATCTTCGGCCCCACACAATATGTTGAAGTGGAGTATGCCACATCAGCAGTTTATAAAATATTTATAAAATAATTTGTGTATTTAGCATTATTCATATCAGAGACAGAATATTTATTCACAAGTTTCACACAAATATAAGGGACAACTTCATCACTTTCAAACAAAATTAAACAACTCTTCATATATTTAATTCTGAAATGTGGCAATTACATCAGTCTTCATGAATTTAAAATTCAATAGTATAGTAGTAACTTCAATCTTACTCCTTCCGTCCCTTAATATATGTCGTTTTAAATAATTTTATTTTTTTCTAATTATTTATCGTTTTATATAATCTAAGAGAATTAAGTACAATCTTTCCAAAATTACTCTCAGAGGAAAATGTTACAAATGAGAGAGAGTATGAGATAAGTATAGTAATTATGAAAATTTAAAGTTATTATAGACAATTGATATTATATTTAAGGGCAAATGTGCAAAAATGCCCCTGATGTTTACACGGATGTCCCACTTCCACCCTAAACTAATTTTTTTTCCCAAAAGTACCCTTAACGTTACAAAAATCAGATCACATGTGCCCCTCCCGTTAACAAATCTGCCACATTGACAAACGGATGTGACAACTCATCTAATTTTGCTAACTAGGCTGAAAAGAGAAACTTTAACTCTTAATTAAAACAAAGTAAACAAAATTTAATATATAAAAACCTCATTGACCATGGCGTGCTAGCTAGGATAATTGGAGATGGCAAAGCCTCTGCCTCAATCTCTCTCCCCTGCTCTCCCACTCTTTTTCCTTCAAACCCTAACCCTAATTTCCCCAGAAAGCAGTCCAATTCTCACAAAAATGTTGGAGCTGAGGCTAGTCCAAGGGAGTCTTCTCAAGAAGGTGATGGATTCCATTAAAGACCTCGTCAATGACACCAATTTCGACTGTTCGACCACCGAATTTTCCCTCCAAGCCATGGATTCGACCCACGTGACGCTGGTGTCGCTGCTTCTTAGATCGAAGGGTTTTGAGCATTATCGGTGTGATAGGAACATTTCCATGGGGATGAATCTGGGTAATATGACTAAGATGCTAAAGTGCGCCGGTAATGATAATATAATTACCATTAAGGCCGATGAAGGAAGTGATACTATCACCTTCATGTTTGAAAGCCCCACTAAGCTCCAATTTCTCTTAATTCTCCACTAGAATGTATTTTTCTGGTTTAAATCTCGTTGGGTTTGTAATTTTTCTGCTTGTTTATTGGGTTAGTGTATACTTCATAGTTGTAATTTCTTGACATTAATTGGGGTTATGATTCTTCATTTTCATTTTAGATTATTTCATTTTTTAAATTGGTTTGGGTTTTGCTAATTGGGTCAGTATATTTCATACTTGTAATTGACTACGGGACTGACCGGAGGGATCTGCATGACGGCATTAATGGCGATAAATGTGTTGGGGGGTGTGATTGTTTATGGGGATGAATTTGGGGGAGGGAAGGTGGTGTCTACAGTGCTCTGTAGGTGGGGATTTTGTTCGTATGTGTATGGATTGTATGTGCAGTTGAGGGAGGAGAGCGAAAATGAGAAGGTCGACAATGGCGGCCATGATTATCTAGTTCAGAGGTTGGAGATGATTGAGATTATAACAGGAGGATGACGATAACGACATGGTGTGTTTAGGTTAGATGTTTAATATGGAAGGAGGTGAGACAGAGATAAAAGAGGGAGAATATGTCCACGTGTCTGCTCCGTTTGTCTCGGTGGCAAACTATTAACGGGAGGGGCATAAATATTGGGCTGAATTTTGTAACGTTAAGGGTACTTTTGAAAAAAAAATTAGTTTAAGGTGGAAGTAGGACATCCGTGTAAACATCAAGGGCATTTTTGCACCTTTGCCCTTATATTTAATGCTATACAATCATTTCATTAATTCTTGTGCACAACTCTAAAACGACATATATTTTCTCTCTAGACTCTATATCATTAAGCCACAAATTTTTATAAGTCACACAGACACACACACACACACACACATATATAAATATGTGTGTGTGTGTGTATATATATATATATATATATATATATATATATATATATATATATTTGATGTAATCATATTCTGAGGTTGCTAGTAATTGATTTTGAGCTCACAGATGCAAGATTTATTCCTAGGTCCATAGACTATCATTAATTAGCAGTAAAACAAACAAAAAAACAACCTAGTTCTTTCCTAAATCTTAGTCTTTGATGCCCCTGGCTACCCAGATCTTGGTTCGAATACTAACAAGGAATGACACTTGATGTGTTTTGTCATGTTCTAACTGGTCACAATATGCATTTAGTTAATTGGAAAGATTTTATTCTCATAAAGCATAAAGATGGATGTAATTATATATGCATAACAAAACAAAAGTTGTCCAAACTTTGAATCTGCAATAATGGCAATGGACGAACTTTGAAGAAATTATAAAGAGCTCCATTAATTTTACACAAACACTTGATAATAACATAAATACATGCATATTGTTGGGCATATATATATATATATATATATATATATATATATATATATATATATATATAGAGAGAGAGAGAGAGAGAGAGAGTGAGTGTAAAGATCCTTTGAGATCGAAAAGGATGGCACTGAGCAAATGCTGACAATTCTGTCCAGGGAATAAAGTCAATTTTGGCGCACATTGTCTATATATATATTGTTGGAATATATATAGCAATAGCACTGCAGTAGCAGTATTAACAAGAGAAACAAAAAATAAAATTGGAACAATTTAGCTGGAACGCTACTGTCTTAAAAAGTGATTTCGCCACCACCGATAATAATCACAGGTACAAATGGGCTGCCGGCGACCACCCTCCAGGATTCAACAGTGAAGTCTTGTACTCACCGAAAGAGACTTTGGACTTGTCTATGTGGATTGTCTAATTAACAGATATAAGAACAGAATATATTGAGAAGAACAAAATACACAGAGATAACATGTAGAAGAAGAACTGTATATATTTTTTCTCCATTAATGTAAACTGATATTTATACTAGAAGAAAAAGAACGTTGCAGAACGGGAAGAATAATGTTGGTATTTATTATTATTTTTATTATTATTATTATTAGTATTATTTTTATCATTATAATAATTTTTATAATTATTGTTATTATTGTTATTATTATTATTAGTATTATTTTTGTCATTATAATAATAATAATTATTATTATTATTATTGTTATTATTAGTATTAGTATTATTTTTGTCATTATAATAATAATAATTATTATTGTTATTTTTATTTATTTAGAGTAATTAATAAGATATACTATTGTCTTATAGTGTAGTACTGCTGCTAGCATTTGTTCAATTGTTAGGGGGTAGTAATGTAATAAACTAATGGGAATAAAGGGGAGAGTACTGCCGTTACAGGCTGTAGCGGCAGGGGAGAAACTAAACTATCTGAGCCATTAAATGTATGGATCAATGGATGTAAGTGTGGTTACTGAACAGTGCCTATGGCAACCGTTTGTCACGAATTAAATTCCATATATATATATATATATATATATATATATATATATATATATATGTATGTACACACACCGAAGAGAAGAAAAAGGAAGCAAACAAAGCGTAACCTTTTGCACTTTCTCTACATTATCGATCTCTTAAATATTTATTTACATTACATGCAGTTTATACAATTATTTCTTTTCGCTCGCATATATTAATTAATTATAATCTATATAGAAGGGAAGGAGCGGACAAAAGGAGAGGAGAGAACATGGGAAAAAAAGCAAATACTTGAGGAACTATATATAATTATATAATGTTTAAAGAATTGGTGGATGGTTATGGATTCCACGTCCAAAAGTAGCGACCTTTCTTTGCAACCAACTAGTTGATATGCACTAGGTAGTAGGCAGGCTTACAAATCATCACACCTTTCCTGTCTTTTCCTTTTTTTTTTTTTTTGCCTCCTATTACAATTAAAGAACTTACATATTTTCAACAATCTAATTAAAGAATTGGAAAACAATTCTTCAACTACATTTTCTTTTTCTGACCATATATATATATATATATATATATATATATATATATAGAAAGGATCAAGAGCATAACTCTTAAACAGCATAATATCTTAAATAGTATAATTTTATCAAAACGACGCCGTTTTATAGGGACGCGGTGACATTTTTGTAAATACCATGTCACCGCGTATTTACAAAAATGTCACCGCGTCCTTATAAAACGGCGTCGTTTTGATAAAATTCTGCTACTTAAGGCATTCTGCTATTTAAGAATTCTGCTCTTGATCCTTCCTGTATATATATATATATATATATATATATATATCACTACATATTGTTTTGTCACTTCTCTAGCTAGCTAAAAATAAAATAAATCCCATTCTTCTCCTGCCAAAAGTAGTATTTTTACATGCATAAAGCTAGCAGGCACTTTCTTTTGCTTTAAATTATCTCCTCATAAATACTTGGAAGGCCAGCAAATATACAAACATCCAATAAACCAAGCTCTGATATTCCATCTTTGGCACCTGTTACAAATTTACCATTATTGTCACGATCGAATTAAAACCCAAAAGATGATAAATTTAATTAATATAAAAATAACGTACAATATGAGAATAATAATAATTAATTAATTAAAATGATTTTCAGATAATAAGAAAAGAAATTAAATAAAACTATATATAATATATGGATAGGATTTACCTGATGATGATTTGCAGAAGAAGTGAGAGAAATGGAAGCAGTTGAAGTTGATGAAGTAGCCGATGAGGCCAAAAGGCCAACATTGTAGGCCATGGTTAAATCAGGTTGATATAGACCATAGTTTCTCTCCGAGGTCGGTCCGGGCTTCATATCCTCATTGAAGAGAGCAAACAAATAAACATCAAGTCTCATTTTAGGCCTTAAAGGAGTCCCTTCTTTTCTCAATTGCCTTCTCAACAAATTCCTATTATAAATTGCTGCATTTTGTGCGGTTGCACCAACTTCATTAGCATCACCTTTCGACGGCCACCCGGTCTCGGAAACCCTAACTTCAATCCCTCCAAAATGTAGTCTAGCCATAGCAAAAATAACTGAATCCACTTGAGCATATAACATGTTGTCGTAGTGTAGTTTTGTGTAAGGATCAACCATACCGGAATTAGGGTTAAATAGCACATAATCTAAAGAAATATTGTTAGGCTCATCTTTATATGCAAAATAAGGGTATGCATTGATCCAAAATGGGGATTTAGTGCTTGACAAGAAGAGTAAAAATTGTGTCATGATTTCGGTGAGCTCGGCCTGAAAACATCCGGCCGACGGCGGGTAGGAATTGGCAAGAACCGCTAGAGATGAAGGGGTTGAAACTTGGATGTATTGGTCTAGTCCTAGTTGAGCTAAAGCACCATGAATGCTAATTATGGCCGGCACAAGCTTAGCCATTAGGGTTGTGTCGTCTCCGGTGAAGACCTCGTTTCCGACGGCTATTCCGGTGATCTTAGTTTCCGGAACATATGGTCTTATGTGGGTAGTTACCCATTGCAGGGCTTGTTGTGGATCCATTAAGACTCCGAGCATGTCATTTTCGACGGTCACGATTAGTGAGACGCCGGAGTTGGCAAATGCGGTCAAAATTTGTGGATTTGTGTCGTAAATTCTTGCTTTTGTGATCCTAACTGATCGTAAGAGTTGAAGAACTGTCTCTGGTTGTGGTAAATTGTTGCCAATTTGGCCATAGTTGATGCCAAGAGATTCAGCTTGTTGTAGAAAACTAAATCCTGTCGAAAAAAATAACAATCAAGATTCTCATTAAAGAACATATATTAAAATAAGGCCTGAATAAATAGCTAAAATGGAAGTTAATTAATTGTAGAGAAATTAAAGAAGGTACCTGAAAAAGAAAAGGTTATGATTAGGAGAATAATGTGTATCATGGCAATATTTTTGCTAGAACAAATTGCCATGATGAGTTAGAGAGGCAGAGAGATAGTTTGAGTTGGTGGAGGGGGAGGAGAGAAGGAATGCTAGCAGAAATATATATATATATATATATATATATATATATATATAAGTATAATATATTAAAGTTGAATGTAAAGAAAAGGGAATTAAGATCTTCTGCATTTTAAATGAAATAAAGACTCTATTTCATGGTCCAGATTTAAAATATGTTAATGTGACGTGATGTTGGAAGAGAGAGATGATGATGGAGAATATACAAATGATGGAGAGTCTCCATTTCATTTGAAATTGAGAGAATCCTAGTCCAAAGAAAGGGGAGTGGTTAACATGAAGTTAACTTTGATCTTATTCTCCCTTCTCTCGTTGGTTCTTAATTTTTGATTCTCCTAATTGCCTGGCAGGTGTTTTTCCAATTGGAGGCCAACTCTTAAAATCCATATGACAACTATACCCTCCCCCAACACTTTCTTCACACAAAAGAAAAGAGTCATTCCAAATAATATTGTACTATATAGTAAAATTAATGAAATCCTTTAAAAAAAAGAGAGTTTATAATGATTAATTTGTTGACTAAACTTTTATAAAGGTTAATTGCCAATATAATTTGTATCTATATATTGGATCTTGTATCTTATAGTAACTAATCGGCAATATTATGGTATTATTGGCTCTAGTAGTTCTTAGAATGCTGGATCCATTTTTAGGCCTAGGTTGTGTTTAGTAAGAATATTAAGGGATAAATGAGAAAGGGATTGAACTCTGAAAATTCCTGATTTGGGCATATAATATATTAAGGAATAATATTACACATATAAACTATTTTATATAAAAATTGTTTATGTGACATATTTCACCTCAGTATATTGATCAACAAATTATTTCAATATAGTCTTCAGTTCCATACAATATACTGAGGTGGAATATACCACATCAATAATTTATAAATTATTTATAGAATAATTTATGTATATAATATTATTCATAATTAAGCAGTTGTGATTAAATAGTTGTCACTATATAAAGTTATAAAATAGGCGAGTAGCCGTATAAACTAGTGCTCTCTTATTAAAGCAATAAAACTAGGAAATACAGATCGGATGCAAACATAACTTTTGACATATTTGATTTTATTATAAATTGAAAGGTAACTAAAAGTGAGGGAAAAAGTAGTTCAAAGAAAACAGAAGATCATGATAGTATTGAAAAGCGATAATAATATAATATAATATGATGATGATGATGATGATGATGATGATGATGATGAAAAGTAATATACAATCGCAATAATCCTAATGACCACCGTCATGATTAAACAATATTAGTACTAACCTATAACAGGACAACTAAAATATGAGTGGGATAATTCTAGTTAAACTGGGTATCGGTTTAGACTACCTTTTGACTTGGATTGTATTATTGATTTTATTGACCAATATCAATATTGGAAAATACACAAAGACATTTTTGTTAATTTATGTATTTTTAATTTTAATGATGACAATATTTTTTGTACGGAGTTGTTTTTTGAATGAACAGATTTGGATTATATAGAATGGACCAGGGGTGAGCATGGTGCGGTTTGAAGTCCAAACCGCACCCGAAACCGCTTAGGTGCGGTTTGAAAAATTCAAAACCGCACACGAAACCGCTTGTGATTGGTGCGGTGCGATTTTAAAGTGTGCAGTGCGGTTTTAAAGTGTGCGGTTTCGATTCCAAAATCAATTGAAACAAACAAAAAAGTCTAAACCTTCAATAAAATTTAACATAAAACTTACATCGATCAATTAACTTAGTGACATAGTTGGCAATGAGAATAGAACAGTGAGACACATAAAATAGTTTTAGTTTATAATAAAGGAATGATGCTTTAAAACTAAAATATACGTTATATAAAACAACAGAGACCATATATTTGATAACAAGCAAGAATGTTTATTTAGTTCCCCAAAAATTAAAAGTATATACTGGAGATAGAATGAAATTCTATCTTATATATTGCAGGGAGGACCATCAAACAAATTCGAAATTTTAAAACCCAATTGCTTAATTTTTGACTCTATAACCTCTACCAATCTTCTTTCAATTGGTCAAAAAATGACAATGCAAAACTGAAATTTTCTCTGAACGTGTTCAAGTGAAAAGTAACTTTAAAATTTACTAGAGATAATACATACATACACACACATGGTGCGGTTTCGGTTTTATGCGTGCGATTTTGGCTAGTAACCAAACCGAAACCGTAGATTTGGTTATTCAACCCATCTAAAACCGCCACATACGCCGGAACCGTTGATGCGGTTTTAATTGGTGCGGTTCGTGTTATTTTTTGTGCGGTTTCGATTTTAATTTGATTACTTGCTCAGCCCTAGAATGAACTGATCATATATGGTCTATCGAAAGTGAATTTTTCTTGTCATATATTTGTTGAGTTTATGAAGGTCCAACTTGGATATAAAGTCTATTAGAAGTTGTTTACTGCATGCATCTTGGTTCTTAAGATATCACTTAAGTAATTATGTAAGATTTTCTAGTCCAAAGCTTTTAATTGCAAGACATTATTTAGTTGTTGGAAATCTTTAAAATTTGAATTGAATTAAAATTATGAAATTATGAAAATATTTTCTTGGCAAAATTTGAAATTAATTTTAAATTGACTTTTTAAAATTAATTTAAAATATTTTCAAACTCAAAATTGGCATAAATTTATTTAATTTTAATTAATACAATATAATTGATATATTAAATTATATAAAAAAAATATTACTAATTATAAGATTTATTTTTTCGTAATTGTCACTAATTATATCAATTTCGAATATGAAATTATGTGACAATGACTTTTAAAAATTAATAACGATCTTATAATTAGAATTATTGGTTACTTAAAAATAATAAAGTTGTATAAGCACTTTTGACAAGGAGACAACCCAATGCATGTATCTTGGACCTTTTTGCAATTTTTTAGTTTGGGAAATTCAAATATGATGACTTATATAACAAGGGAATTAAACCATAGAGAGAAAAGTGTTGTGTTTGGTAAGTGGATAAGCAATGATCATGAGGCCCAAATATTTAACTCAATATTTTTCCTTTTTGTATGAATTTCCATTGTTTGGCTGATTCAGCAACTCACATTGTAGACTTGGATATGAGTTTAAATTTGTATCAAAAAAATTAAAAAAAAAAAAAAGATGGGCCATGTCCAAACCATTCGGATTCACTTTCACTTAGCCACTTGGTCGATTAAGTGCGGGTTATCATTTCTTTTTCCATCTTTTCCGACGGTTGGTGGATTACGTCGTTTAGTCAACTAATGACAACGTAAGATAGAATAAAAAGGCTTAAACACTTATTTTAAGACTTCATTCCTAAGGATACAACTTGAGTAAGACCTCGGGCAGTACGTAGTATTTAGTCATTTAAACTTTGCTCAACTGTTAAAATAATAACTTTCAATACTCCAAGAAAAAATTGATATATAGAGCAAGTATCAAGAGCATTTCGTTTAAATAGTATTCTTCCTTAAATAACACTATTTTATTAAAACTACGTCGTTTTGGAGTCTTTTTTAAAAAATAAGTGGGGCCGTGGGTGGCATTTTTGTAAATAAAAGGAAAACAAGTGAGACCACTCTCTTTTAAAAGACTCCAAAACGACGTAGTTTTAATAAAAGAGTGCTATTTAAGGAAGAATGCTATTTAAGGAGAATGCTCTTGATCTTTACTCTTGATATATATATATATGTAATAAGCTTCTCCTGCAAACCAATTTTACGGACTAAAGACGTACTTGGCCAAAAAAGCATGCATTTTAGTTATGCGGGTTGCAATTTTGCGGGTGGGGTGTGAAAAATGGGTTGGAGATATTGTTAGTTATCGGAGGCACGAAAATTATCTAGAAAGGAGGGGTTGGATAAAGATTTTAAAATTTTCTTTTCAAAGAGTAACTTAACAAATTTGTTAATTAAATGATTAAATAAGCACAGCGAAAAATAAGTTTTAATTATTCCACTTAAGATAAAATCATGGTTATAAATCAAACAACAGTTATAGCAAATATAACAGTTAAAGAGACTGAAAGTAAATGATACAGTTTTTAAGTGGTTCAGAGCACTCAAGACTCCTAATTCACTCTTCTACTCCACGAGTAGGAAATCTATTAGGATATTGATACAATCTTCGAATCACTGAGATTCCTTCAAAATCAGCAATCTTGGAAAGCTAGTTCACAAAGAACTCTTCAAGCTCAGCAGACTTGAAATGGGGATAAATCAACTTTTGGTACCTGTACTGGGACACGATTTACAATTTGGTACCCGATATGAAAAAAGTTACAAACTGATGATTGTACTCGAAAAATGTTACACTCCTTTAAACATTAGGGACACGACTTATAATTTGGTACCTGAAGTGAAAAAAGTTACAAACTGGTGATTGTACTAAAAAAAATTATAATCTGGTGCTTATTTGTACTTTTCAATTTTTAAATAATCGTTAAAATTGATCCAACGGGAGAGACAAACATACAGAGAAAGAAGCGAAGTCGACGCGAAGAAGATCCTCGATGTTTTGTTCCATCTTTTCTTGCCTCCCACATTCGCACCATTGCTCCACAGTGGCACAGACTTGGGAACTCTGGTGTAATCCATTCATTTTTGTTGCATGAACTATAATCTTCTCCGATTTCATTTACGATTCCACTCCAAGACGAGCTCATCCTTTCAATTAACCACTGAAAACCCTTTAATAAATATATGAGAACCAGTAATCAATGAAAAATCGAGACAAGAAGAATGAGAGACGAAGAAAGACAGAAGAAGAGAACCCTAATTTTCAAACAGAATAAAGATGAAACCCTACTATTTAATGGAGTGTAATATTTTTTGAGTACAATTGTAACGACCCCAAAATAGGTCCATTCCATCCAACCTATTCTGAGTCGCCAAATACATGGTACAGAAAATAACTACAACTTTATTACAACAATTGTCGTGCAAAATACAACAACACATATGCTGTGAATTTGGATACAAATATATACCAACTGTGACTCATATCCTAACCTTGGACAACACGTCACAATGACACCTTACATAAAGGTATAGTCAAAAACTGTTTTAGAAATTAAAATATTTGGGAAGTGCTCAAGGAAACCTTTGTACATGGGAGGCCATGCTTCTAGGTTATGATAGATATCATATGGCCACATAATTATCCTTGGTTGACCCAATTGACCCCAAAGAAAAACAAGAAGATTACTATCATATTCTTCCCAATGGTGAGTCTTCTCTTGACTTATCATTATCTCCATTGTCTCTAATTGAGAATTATACTTCAAACAAACATCAAGATTAGATAGGTAGTGCTCGTAAATATACTCAGCAAGTGGATGAGCACAATCCTGTCTTATGATGACACGAGGTTGTATGTCATTAGACATCTTGTATGATAGTAACAAAATACCCTTCCAACGTTGGGTTCGCCTCACCCTCAACAGCTATAGACCACCGTTCTATTCCCCTGTTATCCCCCACTCGACCTAGTTACACTTTTATTACCTGAAAGGAATTGTGAAGCAAAGGGTGAGCACAACTAGCTCAGTAAAGAATATCATGACTAAAGATAATTAAATTATCAATAGCCTTCATCAGTAATAAATCAGAGATTTAGAACATATGGTAGATGATAAAAATTTTCAACCATAGTTGTAGCGGAATGAGCAATCCATTAGAAGAGTCAATTAGACCATAAAGTCTATTATCTTCTCCATGTTAAAAATCCACCAGCAATGTTTTATCCCTGTAACATAAATAAACAGTTCCTATCCACATTCATGTGAATAACTCATAATCATATTTATGGTTCTAAATTCCTCTTCTCATCCAGGACAAAGATAATTTTCATTACTTGTCTTTACCTGAAACATCAAAGGTTATACCAAATCACAGTTCCTGTTCATAATCATACTAATAATTTCATCTTTGCACTACGAGCCAAAGATATTCATTTGTACCAGTTGGTCATGTTCATCTCAACACATGTTCATCTTTGCACTACTGGCCAAAGATATTCAACAACATGTCATCTTTGCACTACGGGCCAAAGATATTCATCAACAATTTATTTTTGCACTACAGGCCAAAGATATTCTTCAACAGTTCATATTTGCACTACAGGCCAAATATATTATTATCTCAAAGAAATATATAATCATTTCAGAATTTATATAACCAATAATTATAACCATGTTGATCATTTCACCTTTGCACTTAAGCTAAAGATATTCAATTATAAATTCAATGGTCATGATCATACCAGTCAACAATTCAACTTTACACTACTGGCCAAAGAGAACCCATAGTCATGATCATACCAAAAATCTACCCATCTTTACACTTAAGTCAAAGACAAATATCATCATTAGAGTTATAAAAATGTTATATATGATAATAAAAATAATATGATCAACATATAGTTTTAATCTCAAGAGTAATATTCATAAATCAACTATAATTTGGTTAGAAAAAGAAACCAATTTTGTAGTGAATAGTACCCGTGAATAGTAACTCGTGAATAGTAACTCATGAATAGTAACTCGTCGTGAATAGTAACCCCGACATGAAAAAGTTCTAAATTTGATAAAAATTTCCAACCAATATTTCAGCATAATGATATTGAAGAAATAATATCGTTTTCGAATAAAATATCATCCCTTACTATCCCTTACCTCAAAAGAGCAGTACTTCTGACTGTAATAACGCTGAACGAACTTGCACCGTATAGCAACACTCAAGATATCAAAATACTCACAAGAATACGCTCGATATATAGAGAAAGAAATAGAGAGAAAACTTCAGTTTCTGGTGTAATTTTTAATTCTAACCTAAGTACCCTATTTATAGGAAAATGCTTAGAACACCAAAGTAGAAAATTGAATATAATATTAATATAATTACAAAATATTCAAGCCCACCTCTAGATACTTGAATTCAGCCATAAACACATGCTAACCTTCTAGAAAAAAGGTAAGAAAAACGTTTTTCATAAATAAAATATTTAAAACTTCCAAAAATCAATTATTTTAGAACTATAGAATTTCAATAATTTATAATAAATAGCCCTTTTATCAGAAAATTTGAATCTCGCGTGTTTTTATAGGAAATTCAATTCTCTACAACTTTGCAGAAGAAAATTTTTCCAAATTCCAAACATAAATTGACCGAAATCCATATACGGACGATTTTACAGGCTATAATCAAATTCAAGTAAAGAAATGGGGTCCACCGACACACAAAACATGTGTTAATCATTTAATGCAACAAAAATACTCTTTCTCCTCATATACTCGTATATCCCACATTCATTGTAAAACTATCACCATTATTATATTATTAAAATATAATAATAAATTTAAATGAATTATTTTATCAGAAAAAGATAAAATATTAATTTTTAATAATTGTCACATTAAAAATTTTCTACATCTATATCCACATAAAATTAATATTTTCCTCATCATATAAATCAATAATTAATTATTCACAAATAATATTACACAATCACAATATTGACAACCAGGCTGTTCCCAGGAAAGATGGAGCTTTTCAATAAGAATTTCTCCTTACTGGCGCGCAATTAGATGACCAATCCTCTCCTTAGACAGAACTTTCTAGACATTGCCAATAATGTTATCTAATAATATTATTCAGATAATATGAATTATTGCTCCGATAATAGAAAATACTGTATAGTGACAATTATTAAAACAACAATAATATAAAATATCAACGCAGCAATTATTGAATCAATAAAATAAAATACTGAACAGTAATTACTGTAACAATTATTGAGTAATGCCTTCTTACGTAAAAATTAATAATTGGTGCAATACCGTGTGCTACTGTGCAACAACGCGTATTACTGTATTTTAACCACCGGGTATTTCAACAGTGTTAACGGTAACAACTACACCGTTAATTATAAAAACTCAATTTTTATCGTTATCTTCATCCGACCGTTTTCCGTTATGGGGCCCACAAATAGCTGCGTCGTCGTACGAATATTCTCCGACAGAAAGAATATTCCACGACCAACGAATATTCCCCGACAACAATGATTATTTTATAACCACTTGTTTATTTTGAAAAATTTTCACATTTCACCCATAACTTTAACTTTTTATCAATTTAACCATTTACTGAATTGTAATTATAAGAAAAATTGAATACTTTTATTTCATAAAATTCGGGGTCTTACAACAATCACCAGTTTGTAATTTTTTTTACTTCGGGTACCAAATTGTAAGTTGTGTCCCAGTACAGGTACCAAAAGTTAATTTATCCCACTTGGAATGTTAGTACACTAAGTACTCTTCAAACCTAGCAAGTTTGTCAGCTCTGTAATGAGTGTAGTTGAGGTTGTTGTTGTTGTGCTACTAAGTTGCCTTAAACCCAAGTTCTGATAAACTTAGTAGCGAAGCAAGATTTAGCTCAATCGTGGAGTGAAGATTTGTTAGATGTTCTTGTGATTTTCTTTTATGTTCTTGTTTCTTGCTTACTTGACATCTTCAATCTGTTAGCCTTATATATATAGAAGCCTTTAAAATCTTTCCATTGAGTGGCTTCCGTTTGAACATTTAATGCTTCAGGAAATATTCTGAGCACTTTGATGTTGACATCCTAATGATGTAAAAGCTTCTTTTTTACTTGCCTGACACAACAATCTGCTTTCTCACCTAACACCTCTGAAACGTCACTATCAGCAGACTGGTTGGTAGACACGTTTCTTCTATACTTTTTGATTCTTCGATTCAACCAAGGTTGTTGGAGAGGGCATTGAGTTTTCAACCATATCAACGTTTAAATGTCAGTTAATGATGTCAGGCATTTTTGTTTATCAGACTCGATCTTCAACTATTTTGATGATTACTGATGAGCACTACGATCGTGGTCTTGATGATAAGTGCTTGCAGACGATTTATACTTGACTGCCTCTGATGAGAATCGTAGAGTACTCTACGATTTTGCCTTAGTACTTTTGACAGCGCTTGACTGACTACGATCTTGATGCTTTGAGGACTCCATGATTTAAAGCAGTGCCTACGATTTTGACTTGACTTGACTAGCACTCGCCAAATTGCTTCACGATTTTGATAGGCTTGCTCAGTAGACTACGATTCTCTGACTTCTGCAATCTCCATGATTTTGTTCTGCCTATCTATTACAACTCATAAGATCAATCTAACAAGTTTGATCTTTCTACTACAAGGGATTTTACTGAAAGATAAACATTAAGCTCAG
The DNA here is from genome assembly GCA_016801055.1 of Panax notoginseng. NCBI lineage: Eukaryota > Viridiplantae > Streptophyta > Magnoliopsida > Apiales > Araliaceae > Panax > Panax notoginseng. Next base: position 233,638,210 of record CM029014.1, read on the forward strand.
ATTAACCTAACAATTTTGATCTTTAATCTAAGTCCTTGTACATATGATCTAATAAGAACTTTACAATGTGAATGATGCATGCATATTTATATATTCCAACATCAAATTTAAATATGCAACTCCCAATAGATATAAACAAAAAAAACCCAACAGCAACTCAGAGTGTACCTCTGTCTCTCTCTAACTCTTCTATCTCTCTCTCTCTCAACTCGAACCAACGAAGTCGTTTCAAATCTGGCCAAATTGATACCATTTCCGGTGAGTTCTAACTCTCTCTCGGCAAAGGTAAAGTTCCTTAACAGTATTCATTTGATTGAGTTAATTGCCTAACGTAAGAAATTTAGGGTTTGCATATGTTTGTTAGCCATAAGTTATGCTTCGTCAGGCATGGTATATATGTCCCATCACTCATCTCTCACTATCGCTGGCTTCATTCGGGAAAGTGTTCACTTGGGTGCAAAAATCATCCTCAAATACTCCAAATTTCAGAACCCAGAAAGTGCTTATTAATAGTGAACAATTTGTGGTTTACCTATTTATGGTTTGCTTTTTTCCAATGATTGCAATGTATTTTAATTGACCACATCATATCCTTTATATAATTTTTCCAGTATATCTAGGAGGATGGACATGCACCTATTTTTGATATTACTCTCGAATTACTAGTATGAGTTTATAGAATGGTTAGTTTTTGAGGTCATTTTGTTTCAATGAAAATATAAATGAAACCACTACTGTATATTCTTTATGATTTTAAGTCTATACACATTCAACACCGTACATTATATTACATATAATGACAGTACTGTAATGACAAAATAAGTTGTGACAAATTTTATTATGTCTAATTATATGAGATGAATTTTATTTTATTGTTAAATATAATATTTGTGACCTCGGAGGAGCTAGATCCTAATCCAGCTAGTCAAATATTTTGGTCGGGTAAAAACGCTAATAAATAACCTTTTGATAAACCCCTCTCATTCTTCTAAGATTGAGCTAAAATAGTTCATAAGAGAAGAAATGAATTCTTCTTATCAAAAGTGGGTGGCTCACGTTAATTGCGTAATGATATATACATTGAACAAAAATAAACAAATGCACCTACATGCATGAACACATATATTGCCATATATAGAAATTATTACTCAAATACTTGTGATTCTATCCTAAATTATACTACTTGTATATTAAATAAGAATTTTCATTTTCAGCTAACTCTAAAGGGATATATAGACTTGAGTTTAGTTTATTATACGGTAGAAAAGACTAATTAATTAAGGAGAGACCATTAGTTGCATAATAAATAAAATAATTAAAATGTATATGATATATAATTTTATATTGCCCAGCTAGGCAGCTATGCGTGTGAATCTGACTAGTAATTAAAGAGTTAAAAAGAAACGCTTTCATGCAACAGCAAATTAAAGAGGCTGCTTTATGGAAAGCATTTGCAGGCATTCATCAACCGTAGGAAACATCTACTAACCAGTAACCACCTCTCTGTCTCTCTCTCTCTCTCTCTCTGACAGTCTGACTCACACACACACATTGTACACACACGTCAGTGCCAAAGGAGATCAAGCTTAAAAGGGCAGAGCACGCAGGGCCCATGTTTCCTGGTCAATGCAATATTATTGCAATATCATTTTCTTTTTCCATTTAAAGGAAAACAAAGGAATTTGGACGAGGCCTTGTATATGAGAGAGAGATACATGCATATATATATATATATATATATATATATATATATAGCAAGAATCAATAGTATTCTTTTTAAATAACATTCCTTCTTAAATATCACTTTTTTATTAAAACTAAGTCGTTTTGGAATGGCTTAAAAGAGAGTGGTCCCACTTGTTTCCTTTTATTTACAAAAATGCCCCGCGACCACTCTAAAACGACGTAGTTTTAATAAAGAAGTGCTATTTAAGGATGAATGCTATTTAAGAGTAATGCTCTTGATATTTGTTCTCTCTCTCTATATATGTTATACATAGATACAATATACGTCTCTCTCATATATATATTACTCCATTATATTTGAATATTTGATTCATAACCACATAATAAATATATAGTTGATAACCAATATCTGATATATAATACGTTTTTTATTCACTTGTCAGACTACTAATGTACAAAAACAAAATTAATACCGCCCGACAACATATAATATATTTGGCTAACAAACTAACTGTGTGATTATAGATTATTATCCGTCTACCATGCATATATTGGTTAGAATGCTTTTGCTAAAGGTGAAAAGGAAGGAAAAAAGCATCATGGAAGAAATTGAGAGTGTAAGTTGGGAAATATTGTAACAGGTGCATGCATGTGCATGCATTATATAAAGAATATTGAACATATATATATATATATATATATATATATATATATATATATATATATCATCCATGAATATTTACATTTGTTTCTAGCACTAGATTACATTAATTTGCTTACATATCGAATTGGCGGTATATATATAATTACTGCATCATGGAAAAATGGTACTTCAACAAGAAATTTAAAAAATAAATACAAAAATAAATCGATATATAGTTTGATATCTGAATAGGTAAAACTAATGTTTTCTCTATATATCTTGAGGAGAAATGGATGAACTACAGATTTTTTATTTTTATTTTAATTTTACTGGTATAACATTACTCTTTTTAATCGCAATTAACAATATACTAAAAAATTAATCGAACAAGAGTCGATAAGTTAGTTAATGTGATGGCTTACGTCCATATGATTATAAGAGGGGTTAAGGATAATTAAGAAAGCTTCATTGAGAAGCAATCTTAACAAAAGGAAATTAAAACCCAAAAGGTTTGACATGACGTTTCCTTTCGGATGGACCGATTAAGTTTTAGTAGTATTTAGGAATGGGAGGGATCGAGGAGTATGATGATAAGATAAGGCGATTCAAGAAATGAAAAGCAGGAATGGTTATTAGTCAGTGGTGGCCTGGTGGGATGGCCAGATCATGACATATACAGCGTTCCTAAAAGATTGTCCTTTAAAATTTTTGTATATGAATTAAGAAAGTCATTTAATACTATCATTTAACAATAAAAATTTGTTTGAAATTCCATTACTATCTATTTATGTGAAGTTGAAAACTATTAATACAAGAGAGAAAATTTATTGGGACAATGAGAGAAAGTAGCGGTGATATAGGAAAGTAAATAATTTATTCTCCTCAAAAGTTGTAAACGACAAATAAATTGAAACAAATTTTTTTTTCTAAAACTACAATCTTTTAGGAACGGATGGAGAGTAGTATAATATAGTCTCATCTCCTGCAATTAATTACAACAGGTGGTTGGATATTTTAATAAAGGACGCGGCCCAGTTAGTTGAAGATGAAAAGGCCAGGCCAGTATTGTTGCTTTTAACTGCAAGAGATTAGTTTCTAGTTCTACTGAGAAAGGTACTACTTGCTACTCTGTTTTCATTGAAGTCGACGCTGCACTTAACCTGTTCGATGAAATGCTCCACCAATGAATAATGTTATTGTTGTTGTTAATGTTAATGTCAATTAACTTCTGTTGTTACTTGACTAAGTTGATTATGTTTTTTCTAACTTTACCTTTAACATGTCAAACTTTTGTTATGTTTTTTGCCTTTTAATAATCATTTTCAGTTTGTATTTGGTGCTATGATCAAAACCCAACTCCACATACCAAGCCATTTTCTTTGGAGCTCAGCCAGTTAAATGGGTCTAAAATCATAAGGTCTGTGTTAAAAAATAATAATACACCAATGGACCATCTAAACCAGATATATAATACATTTTGATTATGGTGTTTGAATAGAGAGTTGATGTAAAAGAAGGGATCCAAGTAATCATTTTAAAGGGTGCCACATAAAATGCTTGATAATATTGATCTGGGCGGGGTTCAATAGTAGATATTGGTTAACCTTATTTTCTTTGTTTTGATACGTTGCTGATAAATTTTTGCCCCCTCCCTCTTCCTTTCCCTGGACGTTAGCCTTCTTCCCTCCTATGTAGATAACCAAGTACTATATTGGCAGTCAAAGTGATGAATCGGTGACCTAAAAGGAGATTAAATATCATAAAAGCTTTAAATAGATGAAGATTAGGCTAAAAGGCTTGTGATAACCGGATTTCCAGATTTTTTTTATAAGAATTTAATAAATAAAATTCTTATTATGTGATGTATCGTGTGAGTATTGTGCTGTGAATAAATAACATTTATCACAAAATATGCTTTATGATTATATTATAATTATAAATGTGATATGTGGCTATATTCATTATTTCCCTAGATTCTCTCGAGTTTCCTTGTTGAATTATCATGTCTTCTCGTTTTCTCCCACACATGCAACCTGTTTATGACAATGCCAATAAGGGTAGCTTCACCTTGAATCCTGATGTTTCTTGTGTTATTCGAATATTGATTTTATTACCGGTTTTTGGGAAAACCGTATGTTTACATTCTGATAATCTGCCAGATTACCAAAAAACTTGGCCCAAGAGAGTTTAATAATACAGGCATTGGACACATTTCAATGCATACATTTAGTTTTGATGCATTACAACGTATATGTAAACTTTTTTACAATTTTCAACTAAGTGGGATTTGAGTTAATACCCATTTCTGTATGTTCTAGTGCACGCTCAAGCATGTACACAATATTATGAAATCCATTCTATATTTAAATGCTCGGTCATGCATATAGCTGATTATTTGAAAATTGTGCAGGAGTTTAACTTGCAGTTAAGATGGAAAGCATTGAGAGTCAAGGAAATTAAGTCTGACAACAGTCATTTTGTGCGCAAGATGCTCAATATTCGGTAGGTATCTTATCATGCTTCTCATCATCAAATAGTTGAGGGACCCAAACTGGAAATGGGTGAAAGATAGGAAGAAACTTTGTGTTGTCAATGCTACAAGGGTTCACAGTGTACCGTGATGGTAATAACAAAAGGAGTTGTTTACAAGGATTGTTGTGCGAGAGAAGAATAGATTTTAAGAGCATGCTGGAACTAAAACGATGAGTAGGGGATATCTTTGGCATGATGAATGAAGGTTTCTCCCTCTTCCTCCAAAAGATACGATGTTCAGCAGGCTCTAAACCAGATTACCATCTCTTTGCAACCATTCTTAAATCTTGTGCTGCTATCTCAGACATCAAATTAGGGAAAGCCCTTCACAGTCATGTTGTTAAACAAGGTCATCATTCCTGCCAGTTTGTTTGCAAGGCACTTCTTAACATGTATGCTAAATGTAAAGCTCTTGATGACAGTCAGAAACTGTTTGCCCAAATTAGCAGCAATGATGTCGTCACATGGAATATTGTTTTATCTGGGTTTTCTGGGTCCCGTATTCATGACACTGAGGTGATGAGGTTGTTTTATGCAATGCATATTGCCGAGGACCCTATGCCTAACTCTGTCACTATTGCTATCATTCTTCCTGTTTGTGCACGTTTAAGAGCTTTGGGTGCAGGAAGGAGTGTGCACTCTTATGCAATAAAAAATGGATTAGAATCCAATACATTGGTAGGAATTCACTGGTCTCTATGTATGCCAAATCTGGCCATATCCGTGATGATGCATATGCTATGTTTCATAGAATTGTTGAAAAAGATGTTGTTTCATGGAATGCTATGATTGCAGGGTTTGCGGAAAATAAGTTCACAGGAGAAGCATTTAAATTGTTCCGCTGGATGCTTAAAGAATCAGCACTACCAAATTATGCAACTATTGCAAATATTCTGCCTGTTTGTGCTGGTTTAGAAGAGTATGTTGCTTACCACTTTGGGAAAGAGATCCACTGTTATGTGTTACGGCGGACAGAATTGGTGGATGATGTTTCTGTAATCAATGCTTTAATGAGTTTCTACTCAAGAATTGGACGAATGACAGAAGCAGAATATGTGTTCTTAAGAATGAAATCAAGAGATTTGGTTTCATGGAATTCAGTAATTGCTGGATATGCCTCAAATGGAGAGTTGCTGAAAGCATTGGACTTATTTCACGAGTTTGTCTCTGTTGGTATATTAGAACCAGACTCTGTTACTCTAGTGAGCATTCTTCCTACTTGTGCCAATTCATATAATTTACAGGTGGGGAAGCAGATTCATGGGTACATTATCCGGCATCCAGGCCTCCTCGAGGATACAGCAGTTGGAAATGCCCTAATTAATTTCTATGCAAAATGTAATGACATAGAAGCTGCATGTCGGACATTTTTATTGATTAGCGAGAGAGACTTAATATCCTGGAATACCATGCTTCATGCCTATGCAGGGAGTTGGCTTGAAATTGAGTTTGTAGACCAACTAAACTCGATGTTTACGGAAGGGATAAAACCGGACTCCATTACTATGATCAGTACAGTTCAATTTTGTGCTACTCTTTGCAGAGTTGATAATGTTAAAGAAGCTCATGGTTATGCAATAAAATCTGGTATTTTGCCGGGCAATACTGAACCTACTCTTGGGAATGCACTAATCGATGCATATGCGAAATGTAGTAACATTGAGTACGCATTCAAGATCTTTGAAAGCTTATCAGGGAAGAGGAATGTGGTCACATGCAATTCGATGATCTCAGGATATGTAAATTGTGGCTCACAAGATAACGCTCATATGATATTCGCGATGATGTCAGAAAAGGATATCACTACTTGGAATCTGATGGTCCGAGTCTATGCTGAAAATGATTGTCCTGGTGAAGCACTAGCCCTGTTTCTGGAGTTACAAAATCATGGGCTGAAGCCTGATGCCATGACTGTTATGAGCCTTCTTCCCGCGTGCTCACAAATGGCCTCAATTCACCTGCTAAGGCAGTGCCATGGATATGTGGTTAGGTCTTGTTTCAATGACGCTCACTTGATGGGAGCTCTTCTAGATTTATATTCCAAATGCGGGAATATATATTGTGCGCATAACCTTTTCCAATCTACTCAGAAGGACCTAGTTATTTTCACGGCTATGATTGGAGGATATGCTATGCACGGCATGGGAGCAGAAGCTCTGGGAGTCTACTATAACATGCTAGAGTTGGGCGTAAAGCCGGATCATGTTATAATCACTGCGATTTTATCTGCTTGTAGCCATGTTGGGCTTGTGGACGAAGGGGTAAGGATTTTTGATTCAATAGAAAAGCTGCATAGGATTGAACCAACTATGGAGCAGTATGGTTGTGTGGTGGATCTCCTTGCTCGAGGAGGTCGAGTTAAAGATGCATATTCCTTCGTGACTGGAATGCCAATTGAAGCGAACGCCAATATTTGGGGAACATTACTGGGTGCTTGTAGAAATGAGCATGAAGTGGAAATGGGACGTACTGTGGCTGACCGGCTTTTTGAGATGGAAACTAACAATATAGGGAGCTACGTAGTGATGTCCAACCTATACGCTGCAAATTCCAGATGGGACGGCGTCCTGGAGATGAGGAAGCTTATGAAGACTAGAGATCTGAAGAAACCTGCTGGACAGAGTTGGATCCAAGTGGAAGGGAGGAACAATGTATTTATAGCCGGAGATTCTTCTCATCCACAAACAAGTATTATCTACTCTACATTAGGTAATTTGGATAAACAAGTGAAACAGCTACTCCAATATTGAGTTGACCTCCTCCTAAATAATATTATTCTGCTTCAAAATTCATGACTTAAAAAGCAATTGTATCCCGTCATACCAAGTAGCCTTTGGAAATATCATGTGCGATAGCATAGTATATATAGCTTCTCCAATAGTAGCCTTTGGAAATATGTCATATCTCGTCGTCATTAGATAATGGCTAACCAATATTTATGTTGTGGATTTGATAGCACTGGCGAAGAATTTGGGGTGTTGGAGAGGTTTGTTGTCTTCTTTTTATTTGGATCGAGTCTTTGGTAGGGAGTTTATCCCTTCTAGATTGAGATGACTTTTTGGTGTTTGAGCTCTGTCCCCTTTGTAGGGGGTCGTTGGGGCTGTATTTTGATCAAACTTATGTGAAACAGACTCCCAACGTGTGGGACATGGGCTTGCAGTTATTCCGCAAACATCTTTCCCTAGCTTCAGAAGTTGAATACAAAACAGTATTTGGCCTTCTTAAAATGATCGAGTGTGAGAGGTAAATGTTTTTCGGCAATGACTGATGGGACTATTCATCCATATTTTATACTATAATATAGAATTGGTAAGGATAAGAAAATTAGCCAGATACCATCACATACACTGCTTTGACATAACAGTATCATGGTGCATATTTATGCTCTGGCAACTAGTCGGAAATACAGTCTCACTTCTGACAGCCATGATTGTTTTAGATGCAGGCTTTAAACTTCAGCCTGAAACAAAGGAAAAATATATTCAGCAGTCTGTCTGATTTATAATAATATTCTTATTGTCCAAACTCCGAGCCTAACATCTTGCATAGTAGCTTCATTTCACTCGATTAAATTTACTTCATGTTCTTTAGACAACTTATTTTATTGAGTGGTATGGTACTTGAATTTCCTTAATGCTTTCTTCTTCCATAGATTCCTGCATGTGCTTATGTTGATGCATGTACACTAAACAAACCCCCTTCCCTGACCTACATGCCTAAATCATAACAAAAGTAACTAACCAAACAAGAAAGAGGACTCCAACCCCCCCCCCCCCCTCCCTCCTCTCCTTTTGAAGTTGTCTTCTCTAAATATGATTTGCACCCCTCTAATTTGGTCTTTCAGGCTAGGTGAAGCAGTGGATAGGAATCTCCTTAATCATCTTCTGAAGATGTTCACGGCATTATGAATTTACTCAGAGAGTCAGAGAGCTTTGAAAAGCCATTCCTTGAATGTACATCTGAGTTTTATGTTTACCTACATTGCTTCTAATGATCCATAAGTAAAGAGTGTCTTTTTGCCATGAGCATGGAATTTGAATCTTTTTGACATAAACCAGTGTTTGTAAGTCCTTTTTAATGACTATCACATGCCCTTCAAAATAAAAGGCAGAAAAAGAAGATAGATGTACCTGATTAATTTAAAGCAAGTGTGATCCTTCTGTTCTAACAGTTATTCATAGCTTTGGAAGTGGAACTGTCTTCTATATAATCATCTTATGTCTTGTTATCATCATGTAATTCTGTAATTTGTATATATTAGTATTCAATGAAAATTCATGCCTGAATGCCCACAAACATGTACATGTATATCTTTGTTTCATACGCTGCATCTGTGATGAATCATGCAAAAAGCAGTTCAATCTTAGTCTAGAACTGCAATGCCATCAAGTAATGGATTGAGCTTGATGTTAAATATATTTGTGCTTACTTAATGCCTCATTTCTCAGTTCTCAAATTTTAATTCGTGTATTCAATTTGATAAGCGAATTTTTTTTAATGATGTCTGAGCTTCTATTATCGTAATGATTTCCCTCTCCCTTGTGTGAGTACTTGAATAAGCTCATAACCTCTATAAATGGTAGTATGCATTTTTCTTCCTAATATTTGATAATACTTCTTAAGGACATTGAATTATCAAAAGAGATAAATGAGTCTTTCAAGCAATCATCTCAAGCTAGGACAAAGCTTCCATCAGGAATTGAGATGAGCGCCCATGTCTTAACGACAGGGTAGGTTCAAATTTTTGTTTAATTGTTTGATTTTATGCTTACATAATTGCAACATTGATTATAAGCTTCCTGTCAGAATATAATTTGTCGGCTGGCCCTTCAGGTACTGGCCAACATACCCCCCTATGGATGTGCGGCTTCCCCACGAACTCAATGTGTATCAGGTTTTGCCGAACTGCAGAGAGGCTGCATTGATATTTTGGCATATGTAATTATGTATTTTATCTGCTGCTAAATCTGTCATTCTCTTTTGCTTAATGTTGCAGGACATTTTCAAGGAGTTCTACTTAAGCAAGTACAGTGGCAGGCGATTAATGTGGCAAAATTCATTGGGTCACTGTGTATTAAAAGCAGAATTTCCCAAAGGTAAAAAGGAGCTGGCAGTTTCCCTATTTCAGGTTGGTCTCTTTTTGGTTTAGGTTAGTTTAATTAACAATATTTTGTTGATGGCACTGTTGGTCTCCATAAGTACAAGCCCCAACATTAAGGGTTGTCCTACTTGTGTTTCAGACAAATTAATTAAGGGTTGAAAATGTTGGGGTTTTTAGCGTCTTTTATCCTATGATTGGTCATTGTTTTTACAGCTTCCCAAAGGGAGAGAAGTGGATGATGATCATTCATTTTCATTTAATGATGGATTTACTGCTCCTCTCTATCGTATAAAGGTTAGTATGGAAGTCTGATCTTTAGTTGAAACAAATTGGAACAAGTGTCAATGAGGTAAATGATTAGCTATTACTTAAGGATTAGTTGTGTTTGTGTGTGTATTTGATAAGTTATAATTTTTTTAAGCAACTTAAAGGAATACCTTGATAAGTGGACTAGGGGATCCTAGTGAGATGCTACTTGCATGAATAATGGCATGGATTGACGTAATTTGTTGGGTACAGGTAAATGCTATACAGATGAAGGAAACAGTGGAAGAAAATACAAGCACAACAGAAAAGTGTTCCAGGATCGTCAATATCAGGTTTACTTCTTTCATTCCCCTCGAATAATTTTCAGAACATATAAATATATATAGTCAAATTTGAAGTCTGGCGATATAGCAAATGTTAAAAATTTCAACAATTTGCAGGTTGATGCTGCTATTGTTCGGATAATGAAGACAAGGAAAGTGCTGAATCACACACTACTGATAACCGAACTCTTTCAGCAGGTAAAGTAGCCATATTTCCTTTCTTCTTCGTAGTTAATCCGGTCCTTATTTCAGTATGGCATAATTAGTGCAAAAAATAAAAGAAAAAAAATTGTTGTATTTTTACCATTAATGAATCAAAACAATGTTTAAATAATTTGTCTTGTCCATGTCCTGAAAAGGAGCACCGTATTCTCCATTATATAGTGTGATCTATGATTTATGAAACATTTATTGAAACATGGATGAAAATTCCTAACGGTTGAAGTCCAAAGTGAATGAGTAGTATGGAAGGCAAAGAGAAATTTCTTTTATTTTGTTGGGCAGCTCAAGTTTCCGATAAAACCTGCTGATTTGAAGAAAGGGATTGAGAGCCTCATTGACAGGGAGTACATGGAGCGGGACAAGAGCAATTCTCAAATATACAATTACCTGGCATAGATATCATGCCCGATTTTATTTATAAATGACTAGGGAAACTGCAGTTCTCCCTACAAGGACACTCACCATGTCAGATTTTTGTACAGGAACTCTAGTGTCTATTTGCATTTTCATTTTAAAAAATCAATGTTGTACTCTGTATCTGTAAAGCTTATCATGTTGCTATATGTTTCATGAAGTTCTGTTCTTTACTTCGGACATAAAATAGTTGCAACTATTGGTAAGAACATGATTTCTTTCTCTTTTTTACCGTAATTAGCAATAGAAAAATGTTCCATACTTGTTAGTGCAAACAAGTAGCAAGAAATTACTTGTTAGTGTTCAATACTCAGTACTTCATTTTGATGCTTGTTTTTAGCTTTTTGCAATCAGATTATTGATTTCCATACTTATTAGTGCAAACAAGTAGCAAGAAATTAACTCTTGCAAGACCTGTTTAATGCCAGCGTTATATTTAAAGCCTGTTACAAACCAAGAAACAACTTCAATTTTCTTCAGGAACATTCACCAATAAAACAAACAAACAAACACAGCAAACTTGCAGCTGCAGAAGATTTAGCAAGTGATAAATAAATATATTGGTAACCAATCTATTACATTGGTCTCATTATTCAAATACATCTCTTTCATTTACAAAAAGAAAGCAAAAAACCAAGTCAACCCTTTCGTTCAAACAAAAAAATAATAGAGGAAAAGTACCAAAAGCAGAATCATAATCGGGATTGAGAGGTTGATTGATGGCTTGGCGGCCCAGTTCTAGACATGGCTTGCAGGCAAACTCTATAGTTATCCATCCCAGTGCTATTGCCGATATTGCTATTATTGATGCCGTCGATGCCTCCATCTCTCTCTCTCCTCCGCTCTCCTCAAAAGTCAAAACTATGTGAAGAACAGAACAGTGAACAGCTCAACTTAAATATGGGGGTGCAGGGGGGTGGGGGGGGCAGTGGCGGAACCAGAACGATTTTGTAGGGGGGTCAAAATTTTTAAACCAAGCGAACCGAAATTATTAATACCACTACTTGCGGAATTTAGGACGTTAGCTTTGCTTAATTCCTAGTTTTTAGCGAAAACAGTCCTAAGAGGGCTTTTAGCGAACATGTTATGTGCGTCACTTTAACAATCAGATTTCTTAACCATTCCTTTGTGTTCCAACCCGAATTCGCCATCCTTATTACTCCGCACACTAACAACTATACTTCATGTCACTAATTCAGTCAAAAGCTAACTGATTTGTACCACAAAAACATACATAATCTATCTATCAATTAATGAATCCACATACTACTAACTAACTTTATATAAATTATGTTCATTGGGTTTTTATAACTTTCATCGTATTAGAAATTCAATTCTATAATTGTTCCATACATATAAGTCAAAAACAGCCCCTTTAATCAAAACAGCCCCTCAATCTCTTAATCACAAGGGTTAGAACATCATGTACTTGATATATACTATATATTCATAATTTAAAAACTTGCATACAAGGTATCATTATTTCCAAAATAGGCTTCCACAACATTTTGTCAAAACTAACTATTTCAGTCCAAAGTGGTATAGCACAGCATACCAGTCCAGTCCTATTGCACTAACAGTTAGTATAGCACAAGGATGTTGCTCACAGCCAGTCAACACATCAACATAGCACATCAGCAATATATCATAGCAGTCATTTTGGCACACAACAGTTAATATAGCAAATTTTAAAGTCCAGGATAGTCTTTTATGCCCATTTCAAACCTTTTTGGCAAGGTATGATACTAAGTTGCCAAAATAGTCTTTAAGCTTCCAACACAAGGATTAGGCTTGACTGCACTCCCTTTTTAAGACAGTTGTTATCAACAGTTCTCACAAGCATTTTATCAAACACATAAAGTGCAGTTTATATATACTTATACCTAATACACAAATCTTAGGAAGAGAAGAGGAAAAGGGACGGTGAAAGAAGTAGTCAATTACAATTCGTGAAAAACGCTGGCCATCAACCCCACGGCAACCGGAATGGCCGGCGCTCAGTGCCTCAGTCTGTCATCGCCTTCAAGCAATCAGACGGAAGGCCCGGAGCAGTGGCTGGCTGGCTGCTCCCCCCGCCCTCGCCCCCGCCCCCGCCCTCCCTCCTCCCTCCTGGACAGCCGCTGCTACCAGGGGCAGATGCCCCCCACGCCCCCTCCTAGTTCCGCCTCTTGGGGGGCGACACTGTTACTGAGTTTTAGGGGTTGTTCGGAAACAACTTATATGGTAAAATTTAAAATGACTTATAAGTCATTTTCAATTGTAATTTATAAATAATAGTTTTTGACACCAGTTTAACTTACAAGTAAAAATTTTAGTTAAAACAAACTAAAATGACTTATAAGATAAAATAAGTTGTAAAGATAATCAAAATAAGGACAGAAGAGTCTTTACATTTGGTCAAAGTTACTTATTTAAAATGACTCATAAGTTATTTTTTGAGAAAAAATTGTTACTTCTCAAAAATTACTTCAAGTTAAAAATAACAAGTCATCAGAACACCCGAACAAAACCTGCTGATTTAAAGAACAGGATTGAGAGCCTCATTGACAGGGAGAGTACCTGGAGCGGGAAAAGAGCAATTCTCAAATATACAATTTTATTTATAAATAACTAGGGAAACTGCAGTTCTCACCACAAGGACACTCACCCTGTCTGATTTTGCACAGGAACTCTAGTGTTTATTTGCATTTTCATTTTAAGAAGCATAAAAAAGTTGCTACTCTACAAGAACAGGATTTCTATTTTTCTCTTTGCTGATATTAGCAATAGAAATCAAGGCTATCAATGAGTAAGAATCTTGGATGTTTTGGGAGGTCAGTGCAGGTGTTGAAGAGTTCGTACTAAATATATGCCGAACTATTGGAGGTGTTTGTTATTGTGCATATGGCCAGTTCATTTTCAAAACTTCATTTTGAGGCTTGTTCATGCAAGCAGATTCTTTCGATACTTGTTAGTGCAAAGCAGTATAATCACAGCTTTTCTAACTCATCAAAAGCTCCCAAACGAAGAAGACCGTTTAACTTAAATCATCAATGCCAACAATCTCAATTAGCCATCAAAATGATATCATCAACACGAACAAAATCTCTCTACTTTACAGAAAACTGAGTAACCTATTATTCTACAACAATTCTATTTCTTATAGGATTCCTTTAGTTAATTAGTTAAACAAATCATGTCTAGTATTTTACCTTTTATGCTTTCACTCAACTTTGGACTCTGAATAACCATATATTCAGAAAACTAAAAAAAATATTGCAAGTATTATTAACTGATTAGTTTACAACAATTTAATTAACTTCAAGAAACAATTGTAATGATAAAAATAAATATATGGGTAAGATTGGTAACCAAGGTAACACATTGGGCTCATTATTCAAATACATCAACACTCAAAATCTCTCTAAGCACGCCAAACAAACAAAACCGGGAGTAAAACAAAGCAAAAAAAAAAACTTAAGAGAAATGGGTTGTGATAAGGAAGGAAAGTACCAAATTCGGTGTTGATTTGATCAGACGATTTTGACGACAGTAGGAGCAGAATCATCCTCAATAGGTGGTGGCGGATTAGGATCGAGAGGAGCGCGAATGGTATTGGTAAGATCATCGTCATCGGGATCGTAATCGGGGTTGAGACTTCGATCGATGGCTTGGCGGCCCTGTTCGAGACAGGGCTTGCAGGCAATCTCTATAGTTATCCATCCCAGTGCTATCCCAGCTATTGCTATTATCGATGCCGTCAGTGCCCCCATCTCTCTTTCTCTCTCCTCCTACGCTCTCCTCTGGGATTGGGGCCAAGAACTCTTTCAAGAACAGGGAACAGCTCAAGTTTTGGGTATGTTGGGGGATGACTTGTAAGTTCAATTAACTTAACAAATAAATTATTTTAAACCCTGACTTATAAATATAAAGTTTCTGTATTATTTTAATTTATAAGTTAAAAATTAAGTTATAGTAAATTATGAAGGTGATTAGTTAAAATGATTTATAAGTTATAAATATTATTAAAATAAGGATAAGAGAATTTTTTTAATTGATTAAATGAACTTATTTTAAAAGGACTTATAAGTTAGGTTTTAAAAATAAAAAATTACTACTTTTTAAAAACTATTAATAAGTCAATTTACAAGTTAAATAATAAATTACATACGGAACACTCAAATAATAAAAAATAACTTGTTTAACCAACTAACTTATAAGTTATTCCCAAACACGGCCTTAAATATGGGCTTTGACACTCTTATTATGTTTTAAATGTGATGAATTCTTTTTGTTTATGAGTTTTAATAAAATTAAAAATAAAGTAAAATAAAAAGTAAAAAAAAAAAGAAGAAAAAGGACGAAAAATTTGTTCACTTTTCTTTTTGGACCAAAATTTTTGGTCTAAAAGTATATTTCTAACACTAATACTATAATATTAATAATGTTACTATCACATAAAAGTATAAATAATATTATTATCACATCAAATTGGATCACATAATACTCACATATAAATACATGCATACTGCAGGCTCCACATGTCAGGCGAATGCCCACAGTATGCATGTGTATGTGAGTATTATGTGACTATTTTTTATGTTATAGTAGCATTGTTATAAAAGTATCACATACCGCTTACATAATGTATAGATTTGTTGTTATTTTCACATGAATCTCGCTCATATGAAAGTAAGATTCACTCGAAAGTGAATATATAAAAAAAAGTTCCCTGTTTTTATTTCTTCTTTTGGTGAGTGATGCTCAAAGTTGTTCTTAGCACTAATTAAGAGGCTTCCAAATTCATAGCGAGTAGTGACTGCCCTTGAAAATGAGAGCATCTCCTCCTCTTCGTTTAAAATTTGAAGGTTTGCGTAGAAGCACAAGACTAAACATAAATTTTTCAATAATAATTCACCCAATAAGTTTTTTGTCCCATTTTCACCTTAATATTAGGAGGAAAAATCGAAATGAAAAAGATGGAAAAGAAATAACCTCTCATCTCATCTAACAGAAGATACAATGATATATATGGGTAGTAAGTTTCTTGCTTAATTTTTAGCAAGTTGATATATCATACAAAGCAAACTTTTATGAGATTTTACTCGATGCACCATCGTAAAAATCTCGCCTCTTGATCACCTTGCCAGAAAGGCAAACACTTCACTCAATATTGCAACAGGCTAACTGTCCGTCCCATAAGAAGATAACGCAGGAGTGGAGGGCACCTGCTAATAAGATAACACAATATGCATGGTTATACAAAGGCATAGCAAATTGAACACACGGACACACACACACACACACAGACACAGAGCGAAACCTATAGCTAGTGCACGACTTAGAAGAGTAGCACATGTTAGAAGGAAAAAGAAAGGCAAAAGCTATGGTACGCAAGAAAACTAGCTAGGCTCAAGTGTTTGTGCAAGGTACGTATTTGCTACTTTATAACAACTGGCTATAAATTTATCAATTTGGTCTTCTAAATGATTAGGTTAGGTTACTACTTATGGTACTGGCAAAAGGAATCCACCACACAATTTTGCACTAGGAACCAGACCTAATCACGTTTACCTCCCTTGACAACTGAACTGCCGAGTCGTTCTCACAACCTCTTTAATCATACAATCTCCAATACATTGCATGAACCAAGAACCTAACACTACTTTGACAAGGCATAATCAATTTTCTGTCCTCCAATTCTTCTTGGACACGTTAGAAAAGCATTATCAATGTGAAAAATATCTAGTGTTTGAAACTACAGTATGCACAAGCTGCTCAACCTGAATGAACAGATTATATGTTTTTCTTTAACCAAGTAAAAATATATATAAAAAAACTGAAAAAAATTAGTTATGGTGAAAGAAAAAGTGTAACTGATATTTCTAGAAAGGATAAAGGGGGGGACTAATTCTTGAGCAATCATCTACAACTTTAGATTGGAAGTAACTGAGACTTTCCTTTCATTTCGATTGAAACAAACAATATTAAAAATGCTCAAGTGTTGAATAACTACTTACCTTCAATGGCGAAGAAGTCACTTGACAGTTGTTTCCAATCCCTCCATTCTTGCAACGCTTTGAAGCAAGTCTTCCTTCCATATATCCCTTATTAAATCTAAGCTTTACACTCTTAAAAGAATCCACCATCTTTTTTCTTTCTTATTACTATAAAAGAGAGTAAAAAGAAGGAAACTGAAAAAGTCCTACATGTAAGATGTTCAGTAGTAGTGTT
This sequence comes from Panax notoginseng, assembly GCA_016801055.1. Taxonomy (NCBI): domain Eukaryota; kingdom Viridiplantae; phylum Streptophyta; class Magnoliopsida; order Apiales; family Araliaceae; genus Panax; species Panax notoginseng. The sequence goes on from CM029014.1 coordinate 233,655,611, forward strand.
CAACAGTAGTAATTGTTGTAATTTTAATTATAGGGAAAACCCCAAGTAAATAGTCAAGTCATCTCGCCCGCCAAAATAACTAAGGCCAAGCCATAACAGAATTTAAAACATGTAAAATTGGAGTCATTTCTCTCCTCAAAGATTCTTATAGGGATCCGTCAAAAACATCTTTGGGGGGGGGGGAGTGGGGGGGTGGGGTGACAAACCTTGAACACAGGTTGAGGACACACCCTTGAATTTGGATGGGGTGACAAACCTTGAACACAGGTTGAGGACACACCCTTGAATTTACTCATCCAAATATCTTTTTCTTTTACTCATAACTGGAGGGTTCATGCAATCCAATGGCAATATGGTTTTCAGATCAGGCATTCCGATAAATCATCACAATGTAGCAATCTTCAGTCCTTAAACACAAACCATTCGTGCACATAATGTCAACTACTTGTTTTCTAATCTGCAGAAGTGATTCCACGAGCAACAATGTTGTGATAAAAGATCAGTTCTAAATCGATCATCGCAGTACTACCACGATATCATGTTAGAAATAAGGTTCCGCCCAAGAAATTATCAATTTTTTTTGTTATTGCTAGACACTTTCAAAAAATAGTTTGTTATTGCTCGACACAACTCGCCCTAAGCAAGCAAAGTAAAAACAGGTTAAAAATTATATAAACTTAAAAAAAAAAAAAAAAAAAAAACCTTGCAACTGATTCAACAATACAAAACACTAACAGCCTTTTCACACAGCTATCATCACTCTACTGCAGCACTGCTTTTAACAGTCCTCTATAATTGCATAAGCAGCAACAACAAGAAAACCAACATATCAAATAAAATCCAAGATCTAAGCAAAGAGAATCTGTGCACTTGATGGAACCAAATCAGAGAAGGCTTCTGGTGCGTTTACCACTTGCCATTGAACAGAAAAGCTCCACTTTTTCATGGAAGTGATTTCTGGGTTTAGCCTAAAGATATGGCCCACAGCAACATGAAGGTTCCTACCCACAACATATATCCTGCAATCACAGCAATTGACAGAGAAAGGCTTGCATATTTGTTCAGGTAAAGGAGGACCAGTAACAGCTTCCCAACAATCAGAATTTGTGTCATAAACCTTAAGTTTTATCCTTTCATGCTCTGAAACCACAAATAAGTGCCCGTAAACCACAACACTCGAACCAGTCCAGCCTTCCCTCAGCCCAGCAGCCATACTCTCCCAGTTATCAGTTCTTGGATCATATATCTGACCTCTAGGTACCACATAAAAGGGCCAAAACCATCCTTCGGTTACAAGAAGCTTCCCGTTGAGAACTGCTGCATCATAGGATGCCATATTTGTGCCCATGCTTGCAATAGGACGCCAAATCCCCTTACTAGGGTCCATAACTTCAGCAGAATTAAGTTCAAAGAGATCTGTGCTGTTTCCTCCAGCTACATAAATCATTCCATCAATCACTCCGCTAGCAAAAAACGATCGTGCAGTTATCATCTTTTTCATTACAGTCCAACGATTCTTCTGCACTTCATATTTCAATACCATGTTGAGAGGGCAATCCACGTCCGAGACTACACCACCACAAACAAAGAGAGCACCCTCATGGGGGATAGAAACACACCTAAATCCATGAGGACAAACCTTTTCCTTGCAAGGCATTGCAGGAATAGAGTGCCAAGACAACTGCTTAATGTCAAAAACCTGCCACTCAATCTTTCCCGTACATTTGTGAAAGGCAAAGACAAATAACCAGGAATCATGAAATCCAAGCTCCTTTCTTCGGGTGAAGAACTTCTCCTTACTACCAAGCAACTGATACCAACGTCTGCAAACAGTCTTGCATGACATATGACTCTCTACTGGAAGCCGGAGGAGGCAATTGAGAGCAACATCATCAGGAAGGCCTGGAATGAGAGGCTCACCCCTAAGAGACAATTCCGATTCTAGTGAAGGATCTAGCAAAGATGATTGCGTTGCAGCTAACCTAAACTTGGGGGACAATGTCATTTGGGAATCCCCAAGCTTCTGCACTGGTGCCTGGTGAGATGAAACTCTTACCCTTTGCATCTTCTCTTTCTCACAAAGTATAAAACCACAAAAACTTTTAACTACCCTCCTTCAAAGATACAATTTTTTGTGTGTTTCTATATGCCGTATGTCTTCAGAAGCCTTCCATAAATAAATCAAACAAATAGCAGCAAATTCAACTCAAAACCAGGAATCTACCACACTTCTCCATGATTCAATAGTGTTTTGGCGCACAGAACAAGCAAATCATCTTTAAAAACCAATCTAAAACCTTTTGATTCTAGAAGTTATAAGACACCACAAAGGAGAAAAACCCAATCTATAAAATCTAATCTCAAATTCATTTTCAATCAAAGATACAAACCTTTGATTCTCCTCCTCTCTTAAAGTACACTTCACCCCATCTAAAGCACAAATCTTGTAAGTAAAGTTATTAAACTTATTTATCCAACCAATTAAAAGAACATGAAGTACCAAATCAAATCAAACCCAAAGATAATAAAACACCTCAGAACCAGCTAATTGCCAATCATTTCAGCATAAAAAACTGAAGAAAACCAAAAACTCAGTTAACAAATCACCAAGTTGATGAATTTTAATGGTCCATATAAATTATTTAATCGAAAAACAAAATACCCAGAAGAAGAAAAAAGCTAAAAACAAAGAACAAACTCAAAAAAGCAGAAAGAAGAACATTACAACGCATTCAGAGTACATGAACTTACAGGTATAAAATAATCGGGTGTAAGCTGTATAAAGATGTCGACTTGATAAGATTACAAGTCTGGTTAATTTTATGCATAAGATTGGGATACTGAAAGACGAATCTTCCCCTAAAGAAAGGACTTTTTTTGTCTACACACCAGCCACTAACTTGTAGTTATGTGGCAAACAGGGTTTCATGCCTAGGGGAACCTGATTCCCAACCGCTGATTGGGCGCGTGTGTGATGGGATAAGTCCAAATGTTTGGGTTTCTTTCTTTGGTTAATTCTCACCTATGTTAGCAATAAATAGCCAACATGAAAGTCTAATTTTGTCCGATAAGTCTTGGCAGACCGGTTTTAAGGACAAGGAAAATTGGATATTTTTAATATTTTTTTATTTTATTTTATTTTTTATTTGTGACTCTTAAAAAATATATAATATTTATTTTAATAGAAATTTTTATAAAATATAATATTTTAGGTATAATTTGGATATCTTATTTTTGATTTTTTTTTCAAATTATATTTAAAATATTATATTTTGTAAAAATTTATGTTAGAATAAATACTATATATTTTTTGAGAATCACAAGTAAAAAAACAAAAAAAAAATTAAAAATATCCGATAAAAATGTTCACGTAGAAGGACTCAATTTTGACTAAGGAAAGTGATATATACACAAATTTACCATTTATAATGTGTCTTTGAAGGATCATAGGAAATGGAATATAACATGTGCCTCCTAAAATGTATAGAATATATTAAGGGACAGCCCTTGTGGTGTGGTGCGGTTGACTCAACCGTAATCGCAACTACAATATACGATTATTAATATTAATAATTTTAATTATGTGATTACACGCGGTTGTGGTACGATAATTAAAAGTGTTTATCCGTAAAAAATCATATCGAACTCGTTTAAACTGTATCGCACCGGTTATTGAATGTTTAAAATAATAAGAATTGATATTAGTGTGACGCCCTCAAAATAGGTATACATCACTCATCTTGAGTCGCTAAATATTTGATACAGAAATCAAATACAAATTTTTTTTATACAATACGACAAAACGTAGCTGAGAGTTTTTATACAAATATTGTCTAAAAGACAGTATTCAAACTCAAAAAAGAGTCCTCATTACAATTATTATCACATTATTTTATAAAATAGTGAAGACTACTATAGTCACCATCTCGGACCGTCACTCCATTTCCCGACTAGTCCCGGCTACGTTCTCATTTCCTGAAGAGAACAATGAAAATAAAAGGGTGAGCTCAACTAGCCCAGTAAAAAATATTATGACTAAGATAATACAGAATAAATTATCGTTAGCCTTAACAGTGTTAAACTGATAAAATACAATAAACATCAAGTTTAACAGTAGCGGAACAAGCAATCCATTAGAAGAGTCAAGTAGAGCATAATATCTACTATTTTCTATGATTTAAGAGTTTATCATCAATTTTATCGTTGAGACTCAGCTCAATAAATAGTATCACAACCACGAATTATCCATGCACTACGGGCCAAGGATATTCGTGTTTTCACTAATGGCCATGATCATACCGAATAATTCCTGGTCATAATCATACCAACAACTGTCCATCAATGAACTACGTGCCAATGAGAACTTTTACCATAATATTTGTAACATTACGGGTCATGATTATACCGAATGATCCCTGATCATAATCATACCAATCAACAGTTCATCTATGCACGTAAGCCAAAGATGACTTTCATCACAATATAAGCATGAGGATGATGACAATGATATAAGAATTCAATTAAAAGAAAACAAATGATAAATTTTTAAAGATTTATAATTTAATTTATCCATAATTCAATAATGTCCAAGTTGTCAACATGATACTGTTTTGTGGAATAAAACTCAAGAATAATATTGTATCAAAAATGATTTGGACAGCAAAAAAATTAATTTTTATCATGATAGTACCCCGGGTGAATAGTACCCGAGTGAATAGTACTATGTGAATAGTACCCCGTGAATAGTACTTTGTGAATAGTACTTTGTGAATAGTACCCCATGAATAATATTCCGGCATGAAAAGATCAATAATTATCAAGAATGCTCAGAATAATATTTTTATGAAAAGATACTGGATGAAGTGCAAATATCAAGGATATTTTACTATTTTCACGGAGTATAGAAGCAATACTTTAACAGAATGAGTGTAGAATCAAGAATACGAGACGAAATAATATTACTCACATACTACAGAGTATGAAAAAACATATTGTTCCTTATGAATACAAAATAAAAATAATATCCATTACCTTAGAAGAAGACTTGATACTGAAATAGTAAAGTAGTAGAATATTCTTCTTCTTCTCTCTCTATAGCTTCTCTCTTTATAATTGCTCTTGTGAGTCTTAGTGAATTGGTGAGAATGATAGAAGAATGAGCTTCTATTTATAGAAAAATATAGTTTCGATAATTACACATTTTAGGGCTCGAATTATTACAGTATAGTACCTTCATCTTTTTCTCTATTTTTAATTTAGTCATGCAAGTATTATCAATCTTGCACCACCTCCCCTAATAGTAATGCATGTGAACCAATAGTTCCATTCATGTGAACAAATAGTTATATGCATGTGAACTAATAACAATTAATTGCTCATTTATCTGATTAATTGCCCGATTGATCAATATAACCTCCAAAAATTAATTATTATTGAAATAAATGTCAATTTTTACTAACACAAATAATCCCACCACAATGAAAATATTAATTTCATCTTTAATCAACACGAACTTAATTATCATTAATATTATAACTCACAATATTTAACAACCAGATCATTCCTAGGAAAGAGGGGGCTTTCCGATAAGAATTTTTCCTTATTGGCGCGCAATTAGGTGACCAAACCCCTTTCATCGAGAGAACTTTCTAGATATCGTCAATATTACAAATAATAATATGAATAACTTTGTCGTCTCAATTATTGATTTAATAATATAAATTATTATACAGATGATACTGTGACAATAATTGAATCAATAATATGAGAGATATTATGCAGCAATTACTGTAGTAATAATAGAGTATAACTGAGTGACTTCTCACGTAAGCATCAATAATCAATATTGTGAGGCCCCCAAAATAGGTATACATCACCCATTATGAGTCGCCAAATACTTGGTACAGAAATAACTACAACTTCATTAATACAATTGTTGTGTAAAAATACAACAACCAAATACTATGAGTTTGAATACAATTATTCTCTACTTGAGAGTATACCAATTCAAAAGGAGTCCTTATTACAATTATTATCACACTATTTTATAAAATAGTGAGGACTGCTAACACCACTGACTGAAAATATCACTCTGCACCCCGACTAGTTCCTGCTATATTCTCGCCTCCTGAGAAAAATGGAACAAAAAGGGTGAGCTCAACTAGCCCAGTAAAGAATATTATGACTAAGATAATATACAACAAATTATCATTAGTCTTCAACAGGGAATAATCTGATAAAATATAATAGATAACAAGTTTTAGATCAACAACTGCAGTAAAAAATAGCAATCTATTAGAAGAGTCAGGAAATTTTTTAACAATATAAATATCATTCAAATCTGACGTATTTTTATTTAAATCCGTGACATGGGCTAAAAAAACTTGACATCCGTTTTTTAATAAACGAATAGCTTTATGGCTTGATATGACAGTAATTGACTTTAGTGGTTTGGTTTCTTGAATTCACATAATAGGTTGGTTAGGAATATGAAAGCTAACAACCTTACGAAAATAATCAATTTTTGCATGATGAGCAGTTAACCAATCAATCCCTAAAATCACATCAAATGTAAGTATTTTTAAGGAAATAAGATCGACAGATAATATGAAGGTACCGATTTGAAACAAGACTTATAAACAGTGGATGTAATGAAGGTTTCTCCCAACGGAGTTTCAACAGATAAGTCAAAGTCTAATTTTTTCAGAGTTAAATTTAAACGTTGAGCGCAAGTAGGAGAAATAAAAGAATGGGTAGAACTGGTATCAAATAAGGTATAGACTTCGCAAGAGTTTATGATTAGCTTACCCGTAATAACCTCATTCGGGTTCTTCGCTTTTTAGGAGGTTACGACAAACGTTCTTCCTTGAACTACCGGCTTTGACTTCTCTGGGACGGCCTTTGGTGCCTTCGTCCCAGCTGAACTTGACTTTACTGTACGACAAAATTGGGCTAGGTGACCTTCTTTTCTGTAATTATAACACGCTTTGGACTGCGTCATGCAGTTTAGACTGATGTGTCCCTCCCTTCCGCATTTGAAATATACGATCGGTGGTCGTTCTCCTTCTTTATCAACGGGTGCTGGTACTGACGTCTTTCCATCATTATTGAATCTCATCTTCTTAAAATTACCACTCCTATTGTCTTGGCCATGATTACCACCGAAGTGGTTACCATTTCTGAAATGTTGATTACATCCACGTTTGTTGTCACCGCTTCGATGACTGCTACTACTGTTATTATCGATTTGTCGGCTGCTCTCTCTTGGTTGGGTTGACTCATTATCGCACTCCAATAACTGAGTCCTATTAACAACATCTGAATACAAACACAGTTTGTGAGATATTAGGTATTGACGTATCTCGGGTTTCAAACCTCTTAGAAACATCCGCGTCATTCTCTCCTCATTATCAACCAAGTGGGACGCAAACCGGTACAACTCAGTAAACTTAGTTTTGTACTACAATACGGTCATATTGTTTTGCTCCAGCTTGATAAACTCCACCTCTTTCATGTGACGAATACTTTCGGGAAAGTACTTGTCGTTGAACAGTTCTTGGAACTTCTCCCAAGACATCTTCAGTGCGGCAGGTTGAGTACGCTTTACAGATTCTCATCAGTAATCTGCCTCTCCTCGCAACATAAATGTGGCAAAGGGAACCTTTTGCTCCTCGGAGCATCCCAAGACATCAAATATATTGGTGATCTATTTTATCCACACCTCCGCCTTATTTGGTTTTGGCTCTCCCAAAAACTCCGGTGGTCCAAGCTCCTTGAACTGCTTAGCGGTGACTATCCAAAAGTTTTCAGTGTTTCCACCTGCATTTTTAACAGGAGTCGCTCTCGCCTGATGTTGCATGAATTTCATATAGCCTCTGAACATCCCCATCGTTCATCGTTTGGTCGGTGTTGTTGTTTTCCTGAGGATTATTTCCTTCTTGATGCACATTATCCTGGGTATTAATCGTTGGTGACTCAACGGTCTCATGTGCTCCATTACTTATCTCAACATTCTCAAATGTCATTTTCAAACACTGCCACAAAACAAGGGTTAATTAACACGCCACATATTACCCCTATACTCTGACCGACCAATAAAATAACAAATAAGCTTAGGTAGGTCATACTAGCGAATGATTTACCCGTCTCTCCCCCTAGTTCTAGTCTCACATCTTAGCCAGTGATCATATCCCTAAGCTTTGATACCAATTGTGACGCCCCCAAAATAGGTATACATCACCCATCTTGAGTCACCAAATACATGGTACATAAATTAATTACAAACTTCTTTTATACAATACGACAAAACGTAGCTGAGAGTTTTTACACGAATATTGTCTAAAAGACAATATTCAAACTCAAAAGGAGTCCTCATTATAATTATTATCACGCTATTTTATAAAATAGTGAGGACTACTATAGCAATCATCTCGGACCGTCACCCCATTTCCTGACTAGTCCCGGCTACGTTCTCATTACCTGAAGAGAATAATGAAAACAAAAGGGTGAGCTCAACTAGCCCAGTAAGAAATATTATAACTAAGATAATGCAGAATAAATTATCATTAGTCTTCAACAGTGTTAAACTGATAAAATACAATAAACATCAAGTTTAACTATAGCGGAACAAACAATCCATTAGAAGAGTCAAGTAGAGCATGATATCTACTATCTTCTATGATTTAAGAGTTTATCATCAATTTTATCGCTGAGACTCAGCTCAATAAATAGTATCACAATCACGAATTATCCATGCACTACAGGCCAAGGATATTCGTGTTTCACCAATGGTCATGATCATACCGAATAATCCCTGGTCATAATTATACCAACAACTGTTTATCAATGCACTACGGGCCAATAAGGACTTTTACCATATTATTTGTAATATTACGGGTCATGATTATACCGAATCATCCCTTATCATAATCATACCAATCAACAGTCCATCTATGCACGTAAGCTAAAGATGACTTTCATCACAATATAAGCATGAGGATGATATAAGAATTCAATTAAAAGAAAATAAATGATAAACTTTTAACAATTTATAATTTAATTTATTCAGAATTTAATAATGTCCAAATTGTCAACATGATATTACTTTGTGAAATAAAATTTAAGAATAATATTGTATCAAAAATTATTTGGACAGCAAAAAAAATAATTTTTGTCATGAATAGTATCCCAGGTGAATAGTACCCGAGTGAATAATACTTTGTGAATAGTACTGCGTGAATAGTACACGTGAATAGTACTTTGTGAATAGTACCCCGTGAATAGTATTCTGGCATGAAAAGATCAATAATTATCAAGAATGCTCAGAATAATATTTTCATAAAAAGATAATGGATGAAGTGCAAATATCAAGGATATTTTACTATTTTCACGGAGTATAGAAGCAATACTTTAACAGAATGAGTGTAGAGTCAAGAATACGAGACGAAATAATATTACTCACATACTACAAAGTATGGAAAAAAATATAATTCCTTATGAATACTAAATAAAAATAATATTCCTTACCTTAGAAGAAGACTTGATACTGAAATAGTGAAGTAGTAGAATACTCTTCTTCTTTCTCTCTATAGCTTCTCTCTTTATAATTGCTCTTGTGAGTCTTAGTGAATTGGTGAGAATGAAAGAAGAATAAGCTTCTATTTATAAGAAAACATAGTTTCGATAATTACACGTTTTGGGGCTCGAATTATTACAGTATAGTACCTTCATCTTTTCCTCCATTTTTAATTTAGTCGTGCAAGTATTATCAATCTTGCACCACCTCCCCTAATAGTAATGCATGTGAACCAATAGTTCCATTCATGTGAATAAATAGTTATATGCATGTGAACTAATAGCAATTAATTGCTCATTTATCTGATTAATTACCCGATTGGTCAATATAACCTCTAGAAATTAATTATTATTGAAATAAATGTCAATTTTCACTAACACAAATAATCCCACCACAATGAAAATATTAATTTCATCTTTAATCAACACGAACTTAATTATCATTAATATTATAACTCACAATATTTAACAACCAGATCATTCCTAGGAAAGAGGGGGCTTACCGATAAGAATTTTTCCTTATTGGCGCGCAATTAGGTGATCAAAACCCTTTTCTCAACAGAACTTTCTAGACATCATCAATATTATAAATAATAATATGAATAACTTTATCTTCTTAATTATTAACTTAATAATATAAAATATTATGTAGATGATACTGTGACAATAATTGAATCAATAATATGAGAGATATTATGCAGCAATTACTGTAGCAATAATTGAGTATAACTGAGTAACTTCTCACGTAAGCATCAATAATCAATACCGTGTGCTACTATGCAACCACGCGTATTACTGTATTTTTACTACGGGGTAGTTCAACAGTTTAACGGTAAAACTTTCGCCGTTATTTTTATAAAAAGATATTTCTATCGTTTTCTAACTACGATAATACTTATGTTGTGGGATCCACTAATAATTGTGCCGTCGTACGAATATTCACTGTTAAAATGAATATTCTCCGACCAATCGAATATTTTAAAACCACTTGCTTACTTTGTAAAATTTATAAATATTACCCACAACTATAACATTATATCAAATCTGTGACGCTCCCAAAATAGGTATACATCACCCATTCTGAGTCGCCAAATACATGGTACAAAATACAAATACAAACTTAAATATACAACATGAGCTTTGAGTTTCAATAGAAATATTGTCGTCTAGACAGTATTAAAACTCAAAATAAGTCCTCAATACATTTATTATCACACTATTTTATAGAATAGTGAGAACTACTAATGCTATCATCTGGACCGTCACTCCGTTCCCCGATTAGTCCCTACTACATTCTCATTTCCCGAAGAGTACAATGAAAGCAAAAGGGTGAGCTTAACTAGCCCAGTAAGAAATATTATGACTAAGATAATATAAAATAATTTATCGTTAGCCTTCAATAGTGTTAAACTGATAAAATATAACAAAAATCAAGTTTAACTACAGCGGAACAAGCAATCCATTAGAAGAGTCAAGTAGAGAATAAAATTTACTATCTTCTATGATTTAAAAGATTTTTCATCACTTTTATCGCTGAGACTCAGCTTAATAAATAATTCACATCATCCCTGCACTACGACCAAGGATATTCATTAGTATCACGACCATAAATTATCCATGCAGTACGGGCCAAGGATATTCGTGTATTCATTAATGGTCATGATCATGCCAACAATTGTCCACCAATCCACTACGGGCCAATGAGGACTTTTACCACATTATTTGTAACATTACGGTCATGATTATACCGAATAATCCCTGGTCATAATTGTAAGACCCCGAATTTTATGAAATAAAAGTATTCAATTTTTCTTATAATTACAATTCAGTAAATGGTTAAATTGATAAAAAGTTAAAGTTATGGGTGAAATGTGAAAATTTTTTAAAATACACAAGTGGTTATAAAATAATCATTGTTGTCGGGGAATATTCGTTTGGTCGTGGAATATTCTTTCTGTCGGGAAATATTCGTACGACGGCGCAGCTATTTGTGGGCCCCATAACAGAATAACTGTCGGGTGAAGAAAACGACAAATTTGAGTTTTTACAAATAACGGTGTAGTTGTTACCGTTAACACTGTTGGAATACCTGGTGGTTAAAATACAGTAATACGCGTTATTGCACAGTAGCACACGGTATTGCACAGTATTTTTGAAATTATTGATTCTTACGTAAGAAGGCAATACTCAATAATTGTTACAGTAATTACTGTTCAATATTTTATTTTATTGATTCAATAATTGCTACGTTGAAATTTTGTTGTTCAATAATTGTTGCTGCACAGTATTTCCCATTATCAGATCAATAATTCATATTATTTGAATAGTATTATTAGATAGCATTATTGGCAATGTCTAGAAAGTTCTGTCTAAGGAGAGGTTTGGTCATCTAATTGCGCTCCAGTAAGGAGAAATTCTTATTGGAAAGCCCCCTCTTTCCTGGGAACGACCTGGTTGTCATAAATGTGATTCTGTAATATTATTTGTGAATAATTAATTATTGATTCATATGATAAGGAAATATTTATTTTATATGGATATAAATGAGGGATATATTTCTGTGGTTAAAAATGAAGGAGTTAATGTTGAGGTTTTTATCAGTATTTTTGTCGGAATGGAGGTATTAAAAATCAGGGTTTTTGAGATATTTTGCGGGGGTTATAATTTTTAATCCGACCGTTGGATCGTGGTAATTTTTGGATATGTTATACATATATAAGTTGAGTATATGTCCACAAATTTTAAACCGTTAAAAATGAACGTATGATTTGTTATGAATTTTACGAGATGACTGGTTCAGAAATTGTTGAATTTTCGGAGTTTATCATTTTGGTGGAAAATTCTAGAATTGGTGGGCCCCACTTGTGGTTGGTGAAGAAATGTGCTGAATTATATTTCAAATGTGGTGGGTGGGAATAGTAGCAGGTAAAGCCATCAGGTTGCAGGTCAAACCTACCAAAATTTTCCTATAAATAGAGGGCTAAGTTAGAATTGAAAATCACACCAGAAACATAAGCTTTCTCTCTTTCTCTCTCTATATTATGAAGCATATTTTGTGAGTTTTTAGATACTTGGTGAGTTACTATTCATCAGTGCAAGTTTCCTTCAGCATCATATCCGATATCCAGTCAGAAGTACTGCTCTTTTGAGGTAAGGGATTGTAAGGGATAGTAAGGGATATTAAGGGATTTTAAGGGTTGTTATGATTTTCAGTTTCGTAATTTTTCTGATCTTCAAAAATTCTGGAAAAATTTGAAATGATATTTTGATGAGTTTTCTTGATTGTGTCCAAAAATGGTGATTTTTGGATGTATAGATTGAGAGTTATGAATTTTATGAGAAAAGACTATTTTAAAAGTAATAGCTTATAATTCCTTGTGGTTAACTCCAAAATTGATGAAATTTTTATTGGGAGTACATGTATATGATAGAAGTATACTCTATAAATTTCAGAATTTTTAGATGAAAGTACAATTTTTGATAAATGTCTAAATATTCGGCTATTTTGGCCATATGAAAAATAGTAAATGACTTTTAAAAATTCTGAGAAAAATATATGTTCACTATGGGACTATATTATGCTAAATCTCAGAAAAGAAATATTTTTGGAATGGATTTGGTATTTTTCATGAAAATAGTCTAGTTATGAGAAAATGAATTAAATATGTTATGTGAAGTAAGAAAATTGGAAAATAGGATTTAATGGCTTGAGAATCCTATATATGAGGTATATGCAGATTTTTGATGAGGGTTTTGGTTATTGATGATGAAATCTTAAGAGTTGGCATTTTATGATGATTAAATGCATTAATTAGTAAAGTGTAAACAATTTAAATAAATTGTTTATAAGCTTAAGAAATGTTATTCTTTCAATATCATTATACCAAAGTATTGGTATGAATTTTATTGTGGAATTTCTACCTTTTTGAGTCGGTGTTACTATTCACGAGTTACTATTCATGAGTTACTATTCAGGAGTTACTATTCACGACAAAATTGGTTTCTTTTACTAACCAAATTATAGTTGATTTATGAATATTACTCTTGAGATTAAATCTATATGTTGATTATATTGATTTTATTATCATATATAACATTTTTATAACTCTGATGTTGAATTTCTCTTTCACTGGAGTGTAAAGATGGGTAGATTATTTGTATGATCATGACTATGGTTCTCTTTGGCCTGTAGTGCAAAGTTGAATTGTGACTGGTATGATCATGACTATTGAATTTACAATTGAATATCTTTAGCTTAAGTGTAAAGATGAATTGATTAACATGGTTATAATTATGGTGTATATAAATTCTGAAATGATTATATATTTCTTTGAGATATGAATATATTTGGCCTGTAGTGCAAATATTAATTGTTGAGGAATATCTTTGGCCTGTAGTGCAAAGATGAATTGTAGATGAATATCTTTGGCCAGTAATGCAAAGATGAACTGTTGATGAATATCTTTGGCCTGTAGTGCAAAGATGACTTGTTGATGAATATCTTTGGCCCGTAGTGCAAAGATGAAGTTATTAGTATGATTATGAACAGGAACTGTGATTTGGTATAACCATGATGTTTGATGTTTCAGGTGATGAAAATTATCTTCGTCCTAGATGAGAAGAGGAATTTAGAACTACAGTTATGATTATGAGTTATTCATATGATTGTGGACCAGAATTATTGATTGATGTTACAGGGATAAAACATTGTTGGTGGATTTTTAACATGGAGAAAATAATAGACTTTATAGTCTATTTGACTCTTCTAATGGATTGCTCGTTCTGCTGCAACTATGGTTGAAATTTTTATCATTTACCATATGTTCTAAATCTCTGATTTATTATTGATGAAGGCTATTGATAATTTAATTATCTTTAGTCATGATATTCTTTACTGAGCTAGTTGTGCTCACCCTTTTGCTTCACAATTCCTTTCAGGTAATAAGAGTGTAGCTGGGTCGAGCGAGGGTAACGGGGAAATAGAACGGTGGTCTCTAGCTGTGGATGTTCTCCCGAAGCAGTATAGAAAAGTTTATTTAGTAGTTATATTTGGTGAAGAAAATAGGGTGAGGCGAACCCAACGTTGGAAGGGTGTTTTGTCACTATCATACAAGATGTCTAATGACATACAACCTCGTGTCATCATAAGACAGGGATGTGCTCATCCACTTGCTGAGTATATATACGAGCACTATCTATATAATCTTGGTGTTTGTTTAAAGTATAATTCTCAATTAGAGACAGTAGAGATAATGATATGTCAAGAGAAGACTCACCATTGGGAAGAATATGATAGTAATCTTCTCGTTTTTCTTTGGGGTCTATTGGGTCAACCAAGGATAATTCTGTGGCCATATGATATCTATCATAACCTAGACGCGTGGCCTCCCATGTACGAAGGTTTCCTTGAGCACTTCCCAAAGATTCTAATTTCTAAAACAGTTTTTGACTATACCTTTATGTAAGGTGTTATTGTGAGGTGATGTCCACGGTTGGAACATGAGTCACATTTGGTATATATTTGTATCCAAACTCACAACGTATGTGTTGTTGTATTTTGCACGACAATTGTTGTAATAAAGTTGTAGTTATTTTCTGTACCATGTATTTGGCGACTCAGAATAGGTTGGATGGAATGGACCTATTTTGGGGTCGTTACAATAATCATACCAAGTCCATCTATGCATTACATGCCACAGATGACTTTTAACATAATATAAACATGAGGATGATGACAATCATAAAAGTTAGGGTACGTACCTGGTATGTCGAAGAGGTAAGGATATCTTGATTTCATTTCAGATTCTAACTCCCAGGTCATTTCCTCAACATCGTGTTTCTCCACAAAACTTTGACTTGAGGTATAACCTTGGAGCGTAAAATATGTTCCTTCTTATCCAAGATTTTAACAGGAACCTCTTCATATGTTAAATCTTCCTCTATTTCATCCAGTTCAAACTCAATAATGTGGTTCGGGTCTTTCACATATTTACGTAACATAGATATGTGAAAAATGTTATGAACACGCGACATACTTGGCGGTAAAGCGAGTCTATAGGGCACAGTTCTTACTTGATTGAGGATTTCAAAATAGGCCAATAAAATCGAGGGTTGAGATTTTCTCTCTTCGTCGATTCTTACTTCTAGAATAACGTCCTCTTGAACCTTCTTCTTCACATTCATCAGCTCTGAGTCTGTAGCTTGAGCGGCTTTAACTTTATCGATTAAAGTCGATTCTACTCGTATATTTGTAATCATCACGTAGGTCCCTGGAGTCTTTATCTCTATCTCCATCCTTTGCAAGTCATACAAAATGGGCCTTAGCGTTGACAATATCGCACTCGTACCCACATATGATCTTTTACTCAATGCGTCAGCTACTACGTTCGCTTTTTCAGGATGGTATTGAATGGTATGGTCGTAAGTAATCTTTGAACAGCTCGAGCCAATGTCATTGCAGCATGTTGAGTTTCTTTTGAGTGAAGAAATATTTGAGGCTTTTATGATCAGTAAAGATCTCCACTTTCTCCCCATACAAGTAATGCCTCCAAATTTTAAGTGCGAAGACAACAGCTGCCAACTCTAGATCATGAGTAGGATAATTTCTCTCATATTCTTTGAGTAACCGAGAGGCATATGCTATGACTTTTCTATGTTGCATGAGAACACATTCTAACCCTTTGCCAGAAGCATCACTGTAGATGACAAATCCCTCCGAGCCAGACGGTATTGTCGGTACAAGTGCTGAAATGAGTCTCCTCTTGAGTTCTTAAAAACTCTTTTCACATTTCACGCTCTAACCGAATTTTGTATCTTTCTGAGTCAGCTGAGTTAATGGAGTAGCGATTCGAGAAAACCCTTCTACGAATCTCCGATAATAACCAGCTAAGCCGAGAAAGCTACGTACTTCGGTCACTGATTTAGGTTGCTCCCAACTTTGAATAGCTTTAATCTTTGCCGGGTCAATAGATATTCTATGACTTGATACTATGTGCCCAAGGAATGTTACTTCCTCAAACCAGAACTCACATTTCTTCAACTTGGCATAAAGCTTGTTTTTACGAAGCTTTTGGAGTATCAGCCTCAAGTGTTGCTCATTATCTTCACGACTTTTAGAATATATGAGGATGTCATCAATAAAGATGACCATAAAGTGATCCAAATATTTCTTGAATACTCGGTTCATCATATCCATGAAGGCAACAGGAGCATTAGTCAATCCAAAAGACATGACTAAGAATTCATAATGCCCGTACCGAGTTCTGAAAGCCGTCTTTGGAATGTCATCGGTTCTAACCTTTAACTGATGATATCCAGAACGAAGATCAATCTTTAAAAAGAATTTGGCACCTTACAACTGGTCAAACATGTCATCAATACGTGGCAATGAGTACCTATTCTTGATGGTGATATGATTCAACTCCCGATAATCAATACAAAGTCGCATACTCCAATCTTTCTTCTTCACAAATAGAACAGGAGCACCCCAAGGAGACGTACTAGGACGAATGAAACTGATGTCTAACAACTCCTGCAGTTGGGTCTTTAACTCCTGAAGTTCAATAGGAGTCATTCGATAAGGGGCTTTGGAAATGGGTTTTGTACCGGGTTTAAGGTCGATATAAAATTCAATTTCTCGCTCTGGGGGTAGGCCAGGAAGTTCTTTAGGGAATACGTCAAGAAATGTATTAACAATAGAAATATCATTCAAAACTGACGTATTTTTATTTAAATCCGTGACATGAGCTAAAGAAAGCTTGACATCCGATTTTTTAATAAACGAATAGCTTTATGGCTTGAGATAACAGTGATTGATTTTAATGGTTTGGTTGCTTGAATTCGCATGATAGGTTGGTTAGGAATATGAAAACTAACAACCTTACGAAAATAATCAATTTTTGCATGATGAGTAGTTAACCAATCAATCCCTAGAATTACGTCAAATGCAAGTATTTTTAATGAAATAAGATCGACAGGTAATGTGAGGGTACCGATTTGAACCAAACAAGACTTATAAACAGTGGATGTAATGAAGGTTTCTCTCATCGGAGTTTTAACAGATAAGTCAAAGTCTAATTTCTCCGGAGTCAAATTTAAACGTTGAGCGCAAGTAGGAGAAATAAAATAATGGATAGAACCGGTATCAAATAAGGTATAAACTTCGCTAGAGTTTATGATAAGTTTACCCGTGATGACCTCGTTCGGGTTCCTTGCTTTCTGGGAGGTCACGGTAAACGCTCTCCCTTAAACTATCGGTTTTGACTTTTCTGGGACAGCCTTTGGTGCCTCCATCCCAGCTGGACTTGTCTTCGGTGCACGACAAAATTGGGCTAGGTGACCTTCTCTTCCATAATTATAACACGCTTTGGACTGCATCGCGTAGTTTGGACTGATGTGTCCCTCTCCTCCGTATTTGAAGCATATGATAGGTGGTCGTTCTCCTTCCTTAACAACGGGTGCTGGTGCTGACGTCTTTTTATCATTATTGAATCTCCTCATCTTGAAATGTCCACTTTTATTGTCTTGGCTATGATTACCACCGAAGTGGTTACCATTTCTGGCATGTTGATTCCCTCCACGTTTGTTGTCACCGCTTCGATGACTGCTAAGACTTGTATTATCATTTTGTCGGCTGCTCTCCCTTGGTTGGGATGTCTCATTATCGCGCTCCAATAACTGAGTCCTATTTACAACATCCGAATACAACACAGTTTGTGAGAAATTAAGTATTGGCGTATCTCAGGTTTCAAACCTCTTAGAAACATCCGTGTCATTCTCTCCCCGTTATCAACCAAGTGGGACGCAAACTGGGACAACTCAGCAAACTTGGCTTCGTACTGTGACACGGTCATGTTGTTTTGCTCCAGTTTAATGAACTCTAACTCTTTCATGTGACGAATACTTTCGGGAAAGTACTTGTCGTTGAACAGTTCTTGGAACTTCTCCCAAGACATCTTTAGTGCGGCAGGTTGAGTATGCTTTACAGATTTCCACCAGTAATCTGCTTCTTCCTGCAACATGAAGGTGGCAAAGGGAACCTTTTGCTCCTCGGAGCATCCCAAGACATCAAATATCTTGTTGATCTTCTTTATCCATGTCTCCGACTTAAGTGGTTTTAGCTCTCCAAAAAACTCTGGTGGTCCCAGCTCCTTGAACTGTTTAGCAATGACCGTCCGAGAGTTGTCAGTGTTTCCACCTGTATTTCGGACAGGAGTCTCTCTTGCTTGATGTTGCATGAATTGCAGAAAGCCTCTGAACATTTTATCGTTCATCATTTGGTCAGTGTTGTTGTTTGCATAAGGATTGTTGCCTTCCTGATGCACATTATTCTGATTGTTGATCTGTGGAGACTCAACGGTCTCTTGTGCTCCATTGCTATTCTCAACATTCTCATATGTCATTTTCAAATACTGCCACAAAATAAGGGTTAATTAACATGTCACATATTATTCCTATACTCTGACCGACCAATTAAATACCAAATAAACTTAGGTAGATCATACTAGCGAAGGAATTCTCCGTCTCTCCCCTCCTAATTCTAGTCTCACATCTTAGCCAGAGATCATATCCCTAAGCTTTGATACCAACTGTGACGCCCCCAAAATAGGTATCATCACCCATTCTGAGTCGCCAAATACATGGTACAGAATATAAATACAAACTTAAATATACAACATGAGTTGTGAGTTTCAATACAAATATTGTCGTCTAGACAGTATTAAAACTCTAAATAAGTCCTCAATACATTTATTATCATACTATTTCATAGAATAGTGAGGACTACTAATGCTATCATCTGGACCGTCACTCCGTTCCCCAGCTAGTCCCTGTTACGTTCTCATTTTCTAAAGAGAACAATGAAAGCAAAAGGGTGAGCTCAACTAGCCCAATAAAAAATATTATGACTAAGATAATACAGAATAATTTATCGTTAGCATTTAATAGTGTTAAATTGATAAAATATAACAAACATCAAGTTTAACTACAGCGGAACAAGCAATCCATTAGAAGAGTCAAGTAGAGAATAAAATCTACTATCTTCTATGATTTAAAAGGTTTTTCATCACTTTTATCGTTGAGACTCAGCTTAATAAATAATCCACGACATCCCTGCACTACGACCAATGATATTCATTAGTATCACGACCACAAATTATTCATACACTACGGGTCAAGGATATTCGCGTATTCATCAATGGTCATGATCATGCCAATAACTGTCCACCAATGTACTACGGGCCAATGAGGACTTTTACGACATCATTTGTAACATTATGGTCATGATTATACCGAATAATCCCTGGTCATAATCATACCAAGTCCATCTATGTACTATAGGCCACAGATGACTTTTAACAGAATATAAACATGAGGATGATGACAATGATATAAGAATTCAATAAAATAAGTTCAACGATAAATTTTTAAAGATTTATAATTTAATTTATCCAAAAATTAATAACGTCCAAATTGTCAATATGATAATGCTTTATGGAGTAAAATTCAAGAATAATATTATACCAAAAATAATTTAGACCGAAAATGAATCAATTTTTATCATGAATAGTACCCTGGGTGAATAGTACTCGAGTGAATAATACTCCGTGAATAGTACTTCGGGAATAGTAATCCCGTGAATAGTACTCCGACATAAAAAAGTTAAAACTTATCAAGAATGCTCAGAATAATATTTTCATGAAAATAAACTGGATGAAGCGCAAATATCAAGGATATTCAACTAATTTCATGGAGTATAAAAGCCAAAATTTTAACAAAACGAGTATAGAATTCGAAATCTGAAACGAAATAATATTATTTACATACTACAGAGTATGGAAGAAAATATTATTTCAAGCGAATATTGAACAAAAATAACATCCCTTACCTTGAAAAGAAGAGTATTTCAACTGGTATAGCGGGGATATTCTTGAAGAAAACTTTCACTATTTTCTATGCTCAAAGCTTTCTAAAACTCTAAAGAAATACCCTAAAGATTATAGAAGAAGAATTCTCTGATTCTGGTGTGATTTTCAATTTTAACCTAAGCGCCTATTTATAGGAAAATGCCAGAACGCCATAGGAGACTAAACTAATAAAATAATAATATTTCTTTAATTCATTCTACGCATGCCAACCTTGAAAAAAATCAAAGCCAACCATCTTGGAAAATTTTCAGCAGCCCACATGTTTAAATAAACCAAAAGTGGGTCCCAACCATAATTTTAATAAAAATATTTAATTTCTGAAACTTCAATAATTCATAATAAATAGCCTTTTTTTCAAAAAAATTCGAATCTCATGTCTATTCCATAGGAAATTAAATTCTCTACAACTTTGTAAGTTTAAGTTTTTTCAAACTCCAGACAGAAAATATCCGAAATCCACAAAAGGATGATTTTTAACACCTTTTAAAATTCATAACAAATCATGCGTTAATTTTTAACGGTTCAAAATTTGTGGACATATACTCGATTTATATATGTATAACATATCCAAAAGTCACAACGATCCAACGGTCAGATCAAAATTATAACTCACGTAATAGAATTTTAAGAACACTGATTTGATTTTTATACCTCCATTTCAATAAAAATACTGATAAAACACCTCAATATTAATTCTTTCATTTATAACCACATAAAATAAATATTTTTCTATCCATCATTTATGTTCACATAAAAATTTATATTTCCTTAACATATAAATCACTAATTAATTATTCATAAATAATATTACAGAATCACAATTATGACAACCAGGCCGTTTTCAGGATAGAGGGGACTTTTCGATAAGGATTTCTTCCTATTGGCGCGCAATTAGGTGACCAAACATCTCCTCGACAGAACTTTCTAGACATCGTCAATATTGCAAATAATAATATGAATAACTTTGTTGTCTCAATTATTGATTTAATAATATAAAATATTATGTAGAGGATATTGTGACAATAATTGAATCAATAATATGAGATACTATGCAGCAATTACTGCAGCAATTACTGAGTATAACTGAGTGGCTTCTTACGTAAGCATCAATAATCAATACCGTGTGCTACTATGCAACCACGCGTATTACTGTATTTTTACCACCAGGTATTTCAACAGTTAACGGTAAAATTTTCGCAGTTATTTTTATAAAAAGATAATTTTGTCGTTTTCTAACTCCGACAATAATTCTGTTGTGGGGTCCACCAATGATTGTGTCGTCGTACGAATATTCCCTGTTAACACGAATATTCTCCGACCAATCGAATATTATATAACAACTTGCGTACTTTGTAAAATTTATAAATATTACCCACAACTATAACATTATATCAAATTCATTCCATAATATTCCAAAATAATATTTATAGAAAATTCATCTTTATTCATAAAAGTTGAGGTTTTACAAAATCCATACCATAATATTCAAAAATATATTTCGAGAAAAATTAATCTTTATTCATAAAACTTGGGGTCTTACAACTGGTACCGGCACTGAAATATTGATATCCTAAATCGGTATGTGTCGGTTCGGTATAGAGACGATACCGATAATACCTGTTATGCATCGGTTTTATTTTTATTTTTAAAAATTTTATTTTAAATAGTTAATTTTAGTATAATATGCAGTTATAATTATGAGTTGAAAAATAATAAAAGTATGAATGGACGATACATATAGATAAAGGAATTAGTAAGCTTTCTTTTTTTTTTGCTAGGTAGTAAGCTCATATGCTCTTTATGTTAGTGGTATTAGACTTTTTTTCGATAATTTTTAAATGTAAATTTCGCTAATTATCTTGTTTTTTAATTCCTACAACTTGATGAATAAATATAAATATCTATATAATTAGTAAATATCGATTCAGTATATACTCTTTGGAGAAAAATAGATACCAATATCGGTTAACTGGTATATACCGATTTTTTATACCGTTTTCAAACCGGCTTTAAATTTTACTGAATTATTCATAGCGAACCAGTCGCTACTGATAAAAAATCGATTGTACCAAATTTTTTGAACACCCTTAACAGTAGTGGTGCGGTTGCGGTTGCATAACCACTTTCATATATATTTTAAAAAAGTATAATATATAATTTTTATACTATTAATTCAAAATATGAAAATTATTTTCACTTCAACACATACCTATTTAAAAATCTTATGTATAACACAAATAATAAAAAGTTCAATTTACAAATTGCAACTATCCATAAATAATATGTAAAGAACTATTATTACATATGTTAAACTAAAAATAAATAAAGTCGTGAACTTAATTACATTAATTAAAGATATCTTAAGAACTCAACACAAATAAATTTCTAACACGACATTTATGTTTCTTGTACTAGTAGTGATTATCATGAATTATCTTGTCTTTCATATTAATTTACATAAAGTTAAAGGGAACCAATAAAATTTTAGGAAAATATATATTAAATGTAATGCTACATGTACAAGTAACTAAAATTCATAAGAAACAAATTAAATTACATTATTCACTTACAACTTTATTATATGCACTACAAATTGGTATTTAGTAGTATATATAAAACATATATAATTTATTATAAGCGCGGTGTGGTTTGTAGTGCGGTTTTAGGGATGTATCCGTAACCACATTCATAATGTGCGGTTAGTAAAAAATAAAAATCGTACCGCATAACTCCACTGTGACACTCTTAAAATAGGTCCATTCCACTCAACCTATTCTGAGTCGTCAAATATATGGTACAGAAAATAACTACAACTTTATTATTACAATTGTCATGCAAAATACGACAACACATATGCTGTGAGTTTAAATACAAATATTATCTTCTAGACAGTATTCAAACTCAAATAAGTCTTCATTACAATTATTGATACACTATTTTATAAAATAGTGAGGACTACTAAAACAACTATATATCTTGAACCATCACTCTACATCCCGACTAGTTCCCGCTATATTCTTGCCTCCTGAGAAGAAAAATGGAACAAAAAGAAAAAGGGTGAGCTCAACTAGCCCAGTAAAAATATTATAACTAAGATAATGTACAACAAATTATCCTTAGTCTTCAACAGGAAAAAAATCTGATAGAATATAATAGACAACAAGTTTTAGATCAATATTCGTAGCGAAAATAATAATTCATTAGAAGAGTTAAGCAGAGAATGAAATCTACTATCATTTATGAATTTAAAAGTCCATCATCAATATTTTATCCATGTAACATCAAACATCAAATATTCATCTTTGCACTACGGGCCAAAGATATTCATTTGTATCCCTAGTTGGTCATGTTCATCTCAACACATGTTCATCTTTGCACTACGGGCCAAAGATATTCATCATGTAATCGTTCATCTTTGCACTACAGGCCAAAGATATTCAGTTATATCACCATTTAGGACTGAGGATGATAAAAATATTTTAAAGAAAACGAATCCAGTGAGATAAAAAGACGAAGATTAAGAGTTTGTACTTTAGTTTATCTAAATTCAAAAATACTCTACCATAGTCAATTGTGGAGCAGAAATCAAAAATGAAGGTCAAAACATAGATCCAATCAAAGATATGAACCATAACAAACAATCTTGGACACATAAAAGAAATTTTAATTTTTTCGTGAATAGTGTCGTATACGTGAATAGTGTCGTATACGTGAATAGTAACTCTGACACTAAAAGGTAGAAATTCTATAAGAAAAATTATCATACTTCATGAATAGTACGCGTGAATAGTAACTCATGAATAGTAACTCGTGAATAGTAACTCATGAATAGTAACCCCGACATGAAAAGGTAAAATTTTTATAATAAAATTCATACCAATATTTCGGTATAAAGATATCGAAAGAAATAATATCATTTACGAAAAAAATAACATCCCTTATCTCAAAAAGACAGTACTTCTGACTGGAATATCAGATATAATGCTGAAGAAAACTTGCACCGTATAACAATACTCAAAATATCTAAATACTCACAAAAATACGCTCGATAATTTAGAAAGAGAAAACTTCAGTTTCTGGTGTGATTTTCAATTCTAACCTAAGCACCCTATTTATAGGAAAATGCTTAGAACACCAAAGCAGAAAATTTAATAAAATATTAAAATATTTTTTTTAAAATTTCTTACGCACACTTCTTTTGGTCAAAACATCAGCCACACAAGTGGGGCCCACCTTATAAAAATCACAAAAAATAATTTTCTTATTAAAAATATTTATAACCCCAAAAATTAATTATTCTGGAACTTTAATAATTCATAATAAATAGTCATTTTATCAAAAAAATTTAAATCTTATGTCCATTCCATAGGAAATTTAATTCTCTGCAACTTTGTAGTTTTAAGTTTTTCCAAATTCTAAATAGAAATTGACCGAAATCCACATACGGACGATTTTGTAGGCTATAATCAAATTTCAGTCAAAAATAGAATCCACCTACATGTTTAACATATTTTTAGCATTTATTGTAACAAAAATATTCTTCCTCCTCATTTATTCATATATCACACATTCATTATAAAAATATCACTATTATTATATTATTATATTATCGCATTATATATTTATAATGTAATATAATAATATATTTGAATGAATTATTTTATCAGAAAAGAAAAAATATCAATTTTCAACAATTGTCACTTTTCTAAAAATTCCTCCGTTTATATCCACATAAAATAAATATTTTTCTTATCATATAAATCAATAATTAATTATTCAGAAATAATATTATAGAATCACAATAATGACAACTAGGTCGTTCTCAGGAAAGAGGGGGCCTTCCGGTAAGGAATTCTTTTTACGGCGCGCAATTAAATAACCTCTCCTAGACAAAACTTCCTTAGACATTGTCAATAATGCTATCTAATAATATTATTCAAATAATATGAATTATTGATTTGATAATAGAAAATACTATGCAGTGACAATTATAGAAATAACAATAATATAAAATATCAACGTAGCAATTATTGAATTAATAAAATAAAATATTGAACAGTAACTACTGTAACAATTATTGCGTAGTGCCTTCTTATGTAAGAATCAATAATTGGTGCAATACCGTGTACTACTGTGCAACACCGCTTATTACTGTGTTTTAACCACCGAGTATTCTAACAGTATTAACGGTAACAACTACGCCGTTATTTATAAAAAAACTCAAACTTTTCGTTTTTTTCATCCAATCGATTTTCGTTATGGGGCCCACAAAAGGCTGAGCCGTCGTACGAATATTCCCCGACAGCAAGAATATTCCACGACCAACCAAATATTTTTCGACAACAATGAATATTTTATAACCACTTGCTTATTTAAAATATTTGCGCATTTTACCCATAACTAACCACATTAATTAAATCAATCCCTTATTATTTCAAAATAATAAATAGAGAAAATTTAATTTTATTTATAAAAAGTTGCGGTCTTACATGCACTGCATTTACAAATTGTGCAATTTTATGCGGTTGTGGTTACAAATGTAATTTTTTGCTCTCCCCTAGAATATATTATCTACATAACTTTTTAATTGACGTTTTAGAAAAAAATACAAATATTAAGAAATACAGTTAATACTTTTTTTAATTGATTAAACTATTTATAAAATCTAAATATTATTCTTCTAAATTTATTGAAAAAGATGAAAGAGAAACAAGTTAATATTTAATATAGAGATAATATGAAAAATTAAGTATTTAATACTTCTTTAAATTTTACAAATGACAAATAAAAAGAATAAATTTCACTCTCGAAAAAGACCAATAAAAAAGAATGGAGGGAGTAAATAATAAACTCAACATATTAGATATTACAAATGATAATAAGCCTAGTGTTATATATCTTTTAAAATTAAGTTATAGAATTAATTTTATTTAAAATAATGATTTTTTTGGAGGCTACTTAACCCGAGTTAATTAAACAATTTTTATTATTCAAATAAATTTGGGTAGGTAGAAAATCAATCCCATATAAAAGTGTAAGAGTAAAAAGATAAGAAGAATATAAATAATAAGCAAACAATTAAAAAGATAAACACACACTGATAAACTCTACGATACGTTTGTGTTAGGTGATCGTCGTCCGGATCGTTTTTAGTAAATTATGAAGGTGAAACGCTCACAACACCTTAACCCCTCACTTATATGTAAGCGGTAATCTTTGTACAATTGCTCGCGCCAGAAAATCTGCGTTGAATGGATACTAATGACACCTTAGCTCATCGCTTATATGTAAGCAGTAATCTTGGTACAATAGATGATTGATGCGGTAGAACACGTCACACACAATTATGTATTGTTGTATGATAAGTCGGGTTTGAATCTCACAGAAAACTATGAACAATTCTAGAGTTTTCAAAGAACCAAAAATAGAATAATCTCACAAGAATTTTATTCATAACCTGAAGTATGTATGTCAATTACAACAGAAGTAACCCCTATTTATACTAGTTATAAATATTCTAATTCTTATAGAAATTACAAATCATAGCCCAAATTTCTATAAGGAAATAGAAATCAATTTGAAAAAGAAATTCCTATTTCTATAAAACAATAAAAACCTTATTTAGAAAATAAATTTCAACTGAAAAAAAATCTTAATTATAATAGAACTTAATAAATATCTGAAAAATCTCTAAAAATTAAGCTACTTACCTAAAACAAAAGGAAACACAATAGAATATATGTGAATCCATTTTCATAAGACATAGTTTTTTTTTCATTCAACTCACGACGCCAAGCGTAGTCCTCCTCCTTTATCCAGACTCGGGACATTTCAATATTGGAATATTGAGTTTATTTTTTAATTTATTTTTTCGAAGGTTTTTTGGGAAGTACAATATAATCTCATAATAAGTACATTATTTATTATTATAATATAAGTCTCAATTACTAGGTTAAAATGTCGTCGGTAAAATTAAAATTGAATTTCAAGTTAAACAACAGAACTAAATAACAAAATAGAAATATCATACTTTCTCTAAAATCCTACCAACCAAATAAATTAACACACTCGCATCTCATTGCACTATTTAATACTTTTTTCTTTTTTAGTCATGAAGTGGGGATACTACACGTGTTGCAATGTGCACCCATGGATGCTTTTTCATTTTTTAAAAAGATTATTTATTCTTAATCTTATTTCTTATCAAACTTTAAATCATAACTTCGCATAAAAAAATTAAAAATTAAAATAAATCCTCCAATGTGAATATGATTCCTTTAATTTTTACACGTGTAACTTCACGGGAGTAGGGGTGTAAGACTCCGAATTTTATGAAATAAAAGTATTCAATTTTTTTTTCTATTTTGGTAAATAGTTAAATTAATAAAAGTTTAAAGATAAGGGTAATATGTGAAAATTTTTTTGCAAAGTAAACAAGTTGATATAAAATATTATTTTTGTCGGAGAATATCCGTACGACGGTACAATCATTGGTGGATCCCACAACGAAATTATTGTCGGATTGAGAAAACGACAAAAATATTTTTATGAAAATAACGGCGGAAGTTTTACCGTTAACTGTTGAAACACCCGGTGTTAAAAGTACAGTAATACGCGTGGTTGCATAGTAACACACGGTATTGATTATTGATATTTACGTGATAAGTCACTCAGTTTTATTTTATTAGTATTATTAATGTAATAAAACAGAAATTTTTTTTATATAAAACAGAATACTTTTATAAAGTTATTCTATAAATAGAATATATTAAATTCTATTATGCATAGTATTTTGCATAGTAAATTTTTTTTATATAAAACAGAATACTTTTATAAAGTTATTCTATAAATAGAATATATTATATTTTATTATGCATAGTGTTGCATAGTGCTTGCATAGTATTTTACATAGTAAAATCTTTTTATATAAAACAGAATACTTTTATAAAGTTATTCGTTTTATTAGATTATAAATAGAATATATTATATTTTATTTAAAAGATTTTGCTTTAAATATGGACCGTCCGATTAAAAGTAAATCAATCTAGACCGTTCATGAATTAGTTACTATACATTCTATTCTTCTATAAATAGAAACTCATTCATTCATTATTTCTTACGAATTCACTGAAACTCTAGAGAGAGAAACTATAGAGAGATTTCTTCTTCTATAATCTTGAGCGTATTTGTGACGCCCCCAAAATTAGGTATACATCACCCATCTTGGGTCGTCAGATACATAGTGCATAATACAAATATAACTTACTAATATAACTGTCGTGTACAATACGACAAAACATAAACTGTGAGTTTGAATACAAATATTATCTTCTAGAGAGTATTCATACTCAAAAGGAGTCCTCATTACATTTATTAACACACCATTACATAGAATAGTGAGGACTACTAACTAATACTATCATTCGGACCATCACTCCGTTCCCCGACTTGCCCCAGCTACGTTCTCATTTCCTGAAGAGAACAGTGAAAGAAAGGGTGAGCTCAACTAGCCCAGTAAGAAATATTATGACTAAGATAATGCAGAATAAATTATCATTAGCCTTCAACAATGTTAAACTGATAAAATATAATAGACATCAAGTTTAACTGTAGCGGAACAAGCAATCCATTAAAAGAGTCAAGTAGAAAATAAACTCTACTATCTTTTATGATTTAAAATGTTTTTCAACACTGTGATCGCTGAGACTCAGCTTAATAAAATAATCCACATCATCGAATCACCCCTGCACTACGGCCAAGGATATTCGTGTATTCATTAATGGTCATGATCATGCCAACAACTGTCCATCAATGCACTACGGGCCAATGAGGACTTTTACCACATCATTTGTAACATTACGGTCATGATTATACCGAATAATCCCTGGTCATAATCATACCAAGTCCATCTATGCACTACAGGCCACAGATGACTTTCAACATTTTATAAACATGAGGATGATGACAATGATATAAGAATTCAATAAAACAAGTTCAAGAATTAATTTATCCAGGAATTAACAACGTCCAAATTGTCAACATGATACTGCTTTGTGGAGTAAAATTCAAGAATGATTAGAAGAATATTTTCATGAAAAGATACTGGATGAAGCGCAAATATCAAGGATATTCCACTAATTTCATGGAGTATAGAAGTCAAAACTTAACCAACTGAGTACAATAAAGAATGGAATAACAAAAGAAATCACCATGCATGCGATAGACCGCACAGACAGGTTATTCCAACAGAATAATAAATAATGGAACCAGGTCCGGCGTAAACGCACAGACAGGATATTCCGACAGAATAATAAATAATGGAACCAGGTCCGGCGTAAACGCACAGACAGGATATTCCGACAGAATAATAAAGAACAGTATAATAAATAATGGAACCAGGTCCGGTGTAAAACACACAGACAGGATATTCCAACAGAATAATAATAAAGACGGAACCAGGTCCGGTGTAAAACACACAGACAGGATGTTCCAACAGAATAATAATAAAAACGGAACCAGGTCCGGTGTAAAACACACAGACAGGATGTTCCAACAGAATAATAGAAGAATGTCACCAAGTATAGGGTAGACCGCGTATACAGGTTATTCCAACAGAATAATAAGAAATGGAATAACAAAATTCTCTTCATGAATAAGAAAGAATAACACCCCTTACCGTTTTAAAGAAGAGCTGAAATAAGGAAGTAGTTAAGTAGCAGAATACTCTTCTTCTCTCTCTCTATAGTTTCTCTCTATAGTTTCTCTCTCTAGAGTTCAGTGAATTCGTAAGAAATAATGAAGGAATGAGCTGCTATTTATAGAAAAATAGAATGCATAGTAACTAATCCATGAACGGTCCAGATTGATTACTTTAATCTGACGGTCCATATTTAAAGAAAAATCTTTTAAATAAAATATAATATATTCTATTTATAGAATAACTTTAATAAAGTATTTTGTTTTATATAAAAAGATGTTTCTGTTTTATTACGTTAATAATACGAATAAAACAAAACGTCATTATCGCTAAATAATTCATATTATTAACTGACAATAATTGAATCAAACTGAGTGACTTCTCACATAAGCATTAATAATCAATACCGTGTGCTACTATGCAACCACACGTATTACTGTACTTTTACTACCGAGTAGTTCAACAGTAACAATGGTAAAACTTTCGCCGTTATTTTTAATAAAATATTTTTGTCGTTTTCTCAATCCGACAATAATTCCGTTGTGGGGTCCACCAATGATTGTGCCGTTGTACGAATATTCCCCGACAAAAAGAATATTCCCCGACCAAACGAATATTTTATAACAACTTGCTTACTTTGCAAAATTTATAAATATTACCCACAACTATAACATTATATCAAATTAACTCCATAATATTCAAAAATGATATTTATAGAAAATTCATCTTTATTTATAAAAGTTGGGGTCTTACAACCTCCCCTTCTTATGAAATTTCGCCCTCGAAATTAGGGTACGTACCTGGTATGTCGAAGAGGTAAGGATACCTTGATTTCATTTCTGATTCTAACTCCCAAGTCATTTCCTCAACATCGTGGTTTCTCCACAAAACTTTGACTTGAGGTATAACCTTGGAGCGTAGAATATGTTCCTTCTTATCCAAGATTTGAACAGGAACTTCTTCATACGTCAAATCTTCCGCTATTTCGTCCGGTTCTAACTCAATAATGTGGTTCGGGTCTTCCACATATTTGCGTAACATGGATATGTGAAAAACGTTATGAACACGAGACATACTTGGCGGTAAAGCGAGTCTATAAGCCACAGTTCCTACTCGATCGAGGATTAAAAATGGACCGATGAATCGAGGATTTAGCTTTCCTCTCTTTCCAAATCTCGTAACTCCTTTCCATGGAGCAACACGTAAGAACACATGATCTCCTACATCAAATTCCACGTCCTTTCGATGAAGATCAGCATAACTCTTTTGTCGATCTTGTGAGGTTTTTATACGTTGTCGGATCGTTTGAATCTTTTCTGTAGTCATACGTACCAACTCCGGTCCCAACAACGTTGCTTCGCCCACCTCATCCCAGCATACTGGAGAACGACATTTTCTTCCATACAATGCTTCGAATGGAGCCATGCCAATACTTGCTTGATAACTGTTGTTGTAGGAAAACTCCACCAATGGTAAGAACTTGTCCCAACTTCCCTTGAAGTCAAAGACACAGAGTCTTAATAGATCTTCAAGAGTTTGAATAGTCCTCTCTGATTGTCCGTCCGTCTGAGGATGATATGCTGAACTAAATCGTAACTCCGTGCCCATAGCTTTTTGTAAACTAACCCAAAATCGTGAAGTGAATCTTGGGTCTCGGTCAGAAACTATGGATACTGGCATACCATGCAGTCTTACAATCTCGTTTATGTACATACGAGCAAGACGTTCAAGTGTATAAGTTTCTCGTATCGGTAAGAAATGAGCAGACTTGGTCAATCTATCAACAATGACCCAAATCGCATCAATACCTTGAGAAACCCTAGGAAGACCGGTAACGAAATCCATGGTAATGTGCTCCCACTTCCATTCTGGAATTTCAAGTGGTTGCAATGGACCTTTTGGTACTTGATGCTCCGCTTTGACTCGTTGACAAGTTAGACACCTTGAGATAAACAACGCTATCTCTCTCTTCATATTGCTCCACCAAAATGTATGACGAAGATCATGATACATTTTGGTACTTCCAGGATGGATTGCAAACGGTGTGTTGTGCGCCTCCATCATGATTTCATACTTTAAATCAGGGTTGTTAGGAACACAAAGTCTGGAGTTGACTCGAAGTATTCCTTCTTCATCGATTCTTGCTTCCGGCATAGCACCTTCTTGCACTTTCTTCTTCATACGCATCAGCTCCAGGTCTGTAGCTTGAGCAGCTTTAACTTTATCGATTAAAGTCGGTTCTACTCGTATATTCGCCATCATCACATGGGTCCCTGGAGTCTTTAACTCTATCTCCATCCTTTGCAAATCACACAAAATGGGCCTTTGTGTTGTTAATATTGCACTTGTACTTGCATATGATCTTCTACTCAATGCGTCAGCTACCACGTTCGCTTTTCCAGGATGGTATTGAATGGTATGATCATAATCTTTCAACAGTTCAAGCCAACGTCGTTGTCGCATGTTGAGTTCCTTTTGAGTGAAGAAATATTTGAGGCTTTTATGATCCGTAAAGATCTCCACCTTCTCCCCATACAAGTAATGCCTCCAAATTTTAAGTGCAAAGACAACAGCTGCCAACTCTAGATCATGAGTAGGATAATTCCTCTCATATTCCTTGAGTTGTCTTGATGCATAGGCTATGACTTTTCCATGTTGCATGAGAACGCATCCCAACCCTTTGCTCGAAGCATCACTGTAGATGACAAATCCCTCCGAGCCAGATGGTATTGTTAGAACAGGTGCTGAAATGAGTCTCCTCTTGAGTTCTTGAAAACTCTGCTCACATTCTTCGCTCCAACCGAACTTTGTATCTTTTCGAGTCAGCTGAGTTAATGGAGTAGCGATTCGAGAAAATCCTTCCACGAATCTCCGATAATAACCAGCTAAACCAAGAAAGCTACGTACTTCGGTCACTGATTTAGGTTGCTCCCAGCTTTGAATAGCTTCAATCTTTGCCGGGTCAACCGATATTCCACGACTTGATACTACGTGCCCAAGGAATGCTACCTCCTCCAGCCAGAACTCGCATTTCTTCAACTTGGCATAAAGTTTGTATTCACGAAGCTTTTGGAGTACCAGCCTCAAGTGTTGCTCATGATCTTCACGGCTTTTGGAATAAACAAGGATGTCATCGATAAAGACGACCACAAAGTGATCCAAATATTCCTTGAATACCCTGTTCATCATATCCATGAAGGCAGCAGGAGCATTAGTCAATCCAAAAGACATAACTAAGAATTCATAATGCCCATACCGAGTTCTGAAGGCAGTCTTTGGAATATCCTCAGTTCTAACCTTCAGCTGATGATATCCAGAACGAAGATCGATCTTTGAAAAGAATTGTGCTCCTTGCAACTGGTCAAACAGGTCATCAATACGTGGCAATGGGTACCTATTTTTGATGGTGACATGATTCAACTCCCGATAATCAATACAAAGTCGCATACTCCCATCTTTCTTCTTCACGAACAGAACAGGAGCACCCCAAGGAGAAGTACTAGGACGAATAAAACCAATGTCTAACAATTCCTGCAGTTGAGTCTTTAACTCCTGAAGTTCAATAGGAGCCATTCGATATGGGGCTTTGGAAATGGGTTTTGTACCGGGTTCAAGGTCGATACAAAATTCAATTTCACGCTCTGGGGGTAGGCCAGGAAGTTCTTCGGGAAATACGTCAGGAAATTTATTAACAACAGAAATATCATTCAAAGCTGACGTATTTTTGTTTAGATCTGTGACATGAGCTAAGAAAGCTTGACATCCGTTTTTCAATAAACGAATAGCTTTATGGCTTGAGATGACAGCGATTGATTTTAATGGTTTGGTTGCTTGAATTCGCATAATAGGTCGATTAGGAATATGAAAGCTAACAACCTTACGAAAACAATCAATTTTTGCATGATGAGTAGTTAACCAATCAATCCCTAGAATCACGTCAAATGCAAGTATTTTTAATGAAATCAGATCGACAGGTAATGTGTGGGTACCAACTTGAACCAAACAAGACTTATAAACCGTGGATGTAATGAAGGTTTCTCCCAATGGAGTTTCAACTGCTAAGTCAAAGTCTAATTTCTCCGGAATCAAATTTAATCGATGAGCGCAAGTAGGAGAAATAAAAGAATGGGTAGAACCGGTATCAAATAAAGTATAGACTTCGTTAGAGTTTATGATAAGCTTACCCGTGATGACCTCATTCGGGTTCCTTGCTCTCTGGGAGTTCACAACAAACGCTCTCCCTTGCACAACCGGTTTTGACTTTTCTGGGACGGCCTTTGGTGCCTCCATCCTAGCTGAATTTGTCTTTGGTAAACGACAAAATCGGGCTAAATGACCTTCTCTTCCACAATTATAACATGCTTTGGACGGCATCGCGCAGTTTGGACTGATGTGCCCCTCCCCTCCGCATTTGAAACATATGATAGGTGGTCGTTCTCCTTCCTTAACGACAGGTGCTGGTGCTGACGTCTTTCCATCATTGTTGAATCTCCTCTTCTTGAAATGTCCATTCTTATTGTTTTGGCCCTGATTACCACCGAAGTGGTTACCATTTCTGGCCTGTTGATTCCCTCCACGCTTGTTGTCACCGCTTCGATGACTGCTCTCACTGGTATTATCATTTTGCCGGATGCTCTCTTTTGGTTGCGTTGTCTCGTTATCGCGCTCCACCAACTGAGCCCTATTTACAACATCTGAATACAAACACAGTTTATGAGAAACAAGATGTTGACGTATCTCCGGCTTCAAACCTCTTAAAAACATCCGCGTCATTCTTTCTTCATTATCCACCAGGTGGGACGCAAACCGGGATAACTCCGCAAATTTTGCCTCGTACTGCGACACGGTCATATTATTCTGCTCCAATTTGATGAACTCCACCTCCTTCATGTGACGAATACTCTCGGGAAAGTATTTGTCGTTAAACAGCTCTTGAAACTTCTCCCAAGACATCTTCAGTGCGGCAGGTTGAGTACGCTTTATCGATTCCCACCAGTAATCTGCCTCTCCTCGCAACATAAAGGCGGCAAAGGGAACCTTTTGCTCCTCGGAGCAACCCAAGACATCAAATATCTTGGTGATCTGCTTTATCCATGTTTCAGCTACAAGTGGTTTGGGTTCTCCCTTAAACTCCGGTGGTCCCAGCTCCTTAAACTGTTTAGCGGTGACCGCCTGAGAGTTTCCAGTATTTCCACCTACGTTGTGGACAGGAGCCGCTTTCACCTGTTGTTGCATGAATTGCATAAAGCCTCTGAACATTTGATCATTCATCATTTGGTCAGTGTTGTTGTTTGCATGAGGATTGTCACCTTCCTGATGCACATTATCCTGATTATTGATATGTGGTGAATCAACAGTCGTCTGTGCTCCATTGCTATTCTCAACATTCTCAGATGCCATTTTCAGATACTGCCACAAAATAAAAATTAATTGATATGTCATATATTATCCTTATATTATGACCGACCAATTAAATACCATGCAAATAAACTTAGGTATGTCATACTAGCGAAGGAATTCCCCGTCTCTCCCCTCCTAGTTCTATTCTCACATCTTAGCCAGGGATCATATCCCTAAGCTCTGATACCAACTGTGACGCCCCCAAAATTAGGTATACATCACCCATCTTGGGTCGTCAGATACATAGTACAGAATACAAATACAACTTACTAATACAACTGTCGTGTACAATACGACAAAACATAAACTGTGAGTTTGAATACAAATATTATCTTCTAGAGAGTATTCATACTCAAAAGGAGTCCTCATTACATTTATTAACACACCATTACATAGAATAGTGAGGACTACTAACTAATACTATCATTCGGACCATCACTCCGTTCCCCGACTTGCCCCAGCTACGTTCTCATTTCCTGAAGAGAACAGTGAAAGAAAGGGTGAGCTCAACTAGCCCAGTAAGAAATATTATGACTAAGATAATGCAGAATAAATTATCATTAGCCTTCAACAATGTTAAACTGATAAAATATAATAGACATCAAGTTTAACTGTAGCGGAACAAGCAATCCATTAAAAGAGTCAAGTAGAAAATAAACTCTACTATCTTTTATGATTTAAAATGTTTTTCAACACTGTGATCGCTGAGACTCAGCTTAATAAAATAATCCACATCATCGAATCACCCCTGCACTACGGCCAAGGATATTCGTGTATTCATTAATGGTCATGATCATGCCAACAACTGTCCATCAATGCACTACGGGCCAATGAGGACTTTTACCACATCATTTGTAACATTACGGTCATGATTATACCGAATAATCCCTGGTCATAATCATACCAAGTCCATCTATGCACTACAGGCCACAGATGACTTTCAACATTTTATAAACATGAGGATGATGACAATGATATAAGAATTCAATAAAACAAGTTCAAGAATTAATTTATCCAGGAATTAACAACGTCCAAATTGTCAACATGATACTGCTTTGTGGAGTAAAATTCAAGAATGATCAGAAGAATATTTTCATGAAAAGATACTGGATGAAACGCAAATATCAAGGATATTCCACAAATTTCATGGAGTATAGAAGTCAAAACTTAACCAACTGAGTACAATAAAGAATGGAATAACAAAAGAAATCACCATGCATGCGATAGACCGCACAGACAGGTTATTCCAACAGAATAATAAATAATGGAACCAGGTCCGGCGTAAACGCACAGACAGGATATTCCGACAGAATAATAAATAATGGAACCAGGTCCGGCGTAAACGCACAGACAAGATATTCCGACAGAATAATAAAGAACAGTAATAAATAATGGAACCAGGTCCGGTGTAAAACACACAGACAGGATATTCCAACAGAATAATAATAAAGACGGAACCAGGTCCGGTGTAAAACACACAGACAGGATGTTCCAACAGAATAATAATAAAAACGAAACCAGGTCCGGTGTAAAACACACAGACAGGATGTTCCAACAGAATAATAGAAGAATGTCACCAAGTATAGGGTAGATCCGCGTATACAGGTTATTCCAACAGAATAATAAGAAATGGAATAACAAAATTCTCTTCATGAATAAGAAAGAATAATATCCCTTACCGTTTTAAAGAAGAGCTGAAGTAAGGAAGTAGTTAAGTAGCAGAATACTCTTCTTCTCTCTCTCTATAGTTTCTCTCTATAGTTTCTCTCTCTAGAGTTCAGTGAATTCGTAAGAAATAATGAAGGAATGAGCTGCTATTTATAGAAAAATAGAATGCATAGTAACTAATCCATGAACGGTCCAGATTGATTACTTTAATCTGACGGTCCATATTTAAAGAAAAATCTTTTAAATAAAATATAATATATTCTATTTATAGAATAACTTTAATAAAGTATTTTGTTTTATATAAAAAGATGTTTCTGTTTTATTACGTTAATAATACGAATAAAACAAAACGTCATTATCGCTAAATAATTCATATTATTAACTGACAATAATGGAATCAAACTGAGTGACTTCTCACATAAGCATTAATAATCAATACCGTGTGCTACTATGCAACCACACGTATTACTGTACTTTTACTACCGAGTAGTTCAACAGTAACAATGGTAAAACTTTCGCCGTTATTTTTAATAAACTATCTTTGTCGTTTTCTCAATCCGACAATAATTCTGTTGTGGGGTCCACCAATGATTGTGCTGTCGTACGAATATTCCCCGACAAAAAGAATATTCCCCGACCAAACGAATATTTTATAACAACTTGCTTACTTTGCAAAATTTATAAATATTACCCACAACTATAACATTATATCAAATTAACTTCATAATATTCAAAAATGATATTTATAGAAAATTCATCTTTATTTATAAAAGTTGGGGTCTTACGGTATTTCTTTAGAGTTTGAGAAAACTTTGAGCATAGTGCAAGTTTTCTTCGAGTATATCATCGCCCTACCAGTCGGAATACTCTTCTTTTACGGTAAGGGATATTATTTGTTGTACTCGTAAGGGATATTATTGTAACGCCCCCAAAATAGGTTCATTCCATCCAACCTATTACAACAATTATCGTGCAAAATACAACAATACATATACTGTGAGTTTGGATACAAATATATACCAAATGTGACTCATGTCCCAACCGTGGACAACACCTCACAATGACACCTTACATAAAGGTATAGTCAAAAACTGTTTTAGAAATTAGAATCTTTGAGAAGTGCTCAAGGAAACCTTTGTACATGGGAGGCCATGCTTCTAGGTTGTGATAGATATCATATGGCCACAGAATTATCCTTGGTTGACCCAATATACCCCAAAAAAAAATGAGAAGATTACTATCATATTCTTCCCAATGGTGAGTCTTCTTTTGACTTATCATTATCTCCACTGTCTCTAATTGAGAATTATACTTCAAACAAACACCAAGATTATATAGGTAGTGCTCGTAAATATACTCAGCAAGTGGATGTGCACAACCATGTCTTATGATGACACGAGGTTGTATGTCATTAGACATCTTGTATGATATTGGCAAAACACCGTTCCAACGTTGGGTTCGCTTCACCCAAGATAATTCACCAAATATAACTACTAAATGATGACCACCATTCTATTCCCGTGTTACCCCCGCTCGACCCAGCTACACTCTTATTACATGAAAGGAATTGTGAAACAGAAGGGTGAGCACAACTAGTCCAGTAAAGAATATCATGACTAAAGATAAATAAGTTATCAATAGCCTTCAACAGAATTAAATCAGAGATTTAGAACATATGGTAGATGATAAAAATTTCAACCATAGTTGCAGCGGAACGAGCAATTCATTAGAAGAGTCAAATAGACCATAAAGTCAATTATCTTCTCCATGTTAAAAATCCACCAGCAATGTTTTATCCCTGTAACATAAATAAACAGTTCCCATTCACATTCATGTGAATAACTCATAATCATATTTATGGTTCAAAATTTCTCTTCTCATCCAGGACAAAGATAATTTTCATCACTTGTATTTACCTGAAACATCAAAGATCATGGTTATACCAAATCACAGTTCCTGTTCATAATCATACTAATAATTTCATCTTTGCACTACGGGCCAACGATATTCATCAACAACTCATCTTTGCACTACAGGCCAAATATATTTTTTAACAGTTCATATTTACACTACATGCCAAATATATTATTATCTCAAAGAAATATATAATCATTTCAGAAATTATATAATCAATAATTATAACCATGTTGATCATTTCACCTTTGCACTTAAGCTAAAGATATTCAATTATAAATTCAATGGTCATGATCATACCAGTCAACAATTCAACTTTGCACTACTGGCCAAAGAGAACCCATAGTCATGATCGTACCAAAAATTTATTCATCTTTACACTCAAGTCAAAGAGAAATATCATCATTAGGGTTATAAAAATGTTGTATATGATAATAAAAAATAATATGATCAACATATAGTTTTAATCCCAAGAGTAATATTCATAAATCAACTATAATTTGGTTAAAAAAAGAAACCAATTTTGTCATGAATAGTAACTCGTGAATAGTAACCCATGAATAGTAACTCATAAATAGTAACTCGTGAATAGTAACTCATGAATAGTAACTCGTGAATAGTAATTCATGAATAGTAACTCGTGAATAGCAACTCATGAATAGCAACTCGTGAATAGTAACTCCTGAATAGTAACTCGTGAATAGTAAATCCAACACAAAAAGGTAAAAATTTCACAATAAAATCTATACCAATATTTCGGAATAATGATATTGAAATAACATTTCTTAAACTTATAAATAATTTATTTTAATTATTTACACTTTACTAAATAATACATTTAATCATCCTAAAATGCCAAACTCATAAGATTTCATCACCAATAACCAAAATTCTCATCAAA
Organism: Panax notoginseng; assembly: GCA_016801055.1. Lineage (NCBI taxonomy): Eukaryota > Viridiplantae > Streptophyta > Magnoliopsida > Apiales > Araliaceae > Panax > Panax notoginseng. The sequence goes on from CM029014.1 coordinate 233,695,689, forward strand.
AATCTGCATATAACTCATGTATGATTCTCAAGGCATAAAATCACATTTTCCAATTTTCTTACTTCACATAACATATTTAATTCCCTTACTCATAACTAGACTATTTTCATGAAAAATACTAAATCAGTTCCAAAAATATTTCTTTTCTGAGATTTAGCATAATATAGTCCCATATTGAACATATATTTTTCTCAAAATTTTTAAAATTCATTTACCATTTTTTATATGGCCAAAACCTCCAAATATTTAGACATTTATCATAAATTGTACTTTTATCCAAAAGTTCTGAAATTCACAGAGTATACTGATATTATATAGATGTACTCCCAATAAAAATTTTATCAATTTTGGAGTTAACTACAAGGAGTTATGAGCGGTTACTTTTAATATAGTCTTTTCTCATAAAATTCATAACTCCTAATCTATAGATCCAAAAATCGCTATTTTTGGACACAATCTACAAAATTCATCCAAATATCATTTAAATTTTTCCAGAATTTTTGAAGGTTCAGAAGAATTTCAAAATTAAAAAACATAATAACCCTTACATACTAACGACAATATCCCTTACCTCAAAAGAGCAGTACTCCTGACTGGAATAACGCTGAACGAACTTGTATCGTATAGCAACACTCAAGATATCAAAATACTCACAAGAATACACTAGATAATATATAGAGAAAATTTCAGTTTCTGGTGTGATTTTTAATTCTAACCTAAGCACCCTATTTATAAGAAAATACTTAGAACACCAAAGCAGAAAAATTTAATAAAATATTAATATAATTATACAAATTTTCTTTAGCCCACCTTTTGGTCAAAAACACCAGCCACACATGTTAATGATGTCCAAAAAAATACAAAAAACGTTTTTCTCAAAATAATTAACTAAAACTCCCAAAAATCAATTATTTCGAAACTTTGAAACTTCAATAATTCATAATAAATAGCCCTTTTATCATAAAATTCTAATCTCGCGAGTTTTTATAGAAAATTTAATTCTCTACAACTTTGCAGAATTTTTTTTTTCCAAATTTTAAACAGAAATTGACCGAAATTCACAAACGGACGATTTTACAGTCTATAATAAATTTTCGGTCAAGAATTGTGTCCACCAACACACAAAACATGTGTTAATCATTTAATACAACAAAAATACTCTTTCTCCTCATATACTCATATATCCCACATTCATTGTAAAACTATCATCATTATTATATTATAATAATATAATAAAATATTATTTTATCAGAAAAGATAAAATATCGATTTTTAACAATTGTCACTTTAAAATTTTTTTTCATCTATATCCACATAAAATGAATTTTTTTCTCATCATATAAATCAATAATTAATTATTCACAAATAATATTACAGAATCACAGTACTGGCAACCGGGTCGTTCCTAGGAAAGAGCCTGGCTTTCCAATAAGGATTTCTCCTTACTGGCGCGCAATTAGGTGACCAAACTTCTCCTTAGACAGAACTTTCTAGACATTGTCAATAATGTTATCTAATAATATTATTCAGATAATATGAATTATTGCTCCGATAATGGAAAATACTGTGTAGTGACAATTATTGAAACAACAGTAATATAAAATATCAACGCAACAATTATTGAATCAATAAAATAAAATACTGAACAGTAATTACTGTAACCATTATTAAGTAGTGCCTTCTTACGTAAGAATCAATAATTAGTGCAATACAGTGTGCTACTGTGCAACAACGCGTATTACTGTGTTTTAACCACCGGGTATTTCAATAGTATTAAAGGTAACAACTACGTCGTTATTTATAAACAACTTATACTTGTCGTTTTCTTCATCCAATCGCTTTCCGTTATGGGGCCCACAAAATACTGCGCCGTTGTAAGACCCCGAATTTTATGAAATAAAAGTATTCAATTTTTCTATTCAGTAAATGGTTAAATTGATAAAATTTTAAAGTTATGGGTGAAATATGAATTTTTTTTTCAAAATAAGCAAGTGGTTATAAAATAATCATTGTTGTCGGGGAATATTCGTTTGGTCGTGGAATATTCTTTCTGTCGGAGAATATTCGTACAACGGCGCAGCTATTTGTGGGCCCCATATCGAATAACTGTCGGGTGAAGGAAAACGACAAATTTGAGTTTTTACAAATAACGGCGTAGTTGTTACCGTTAACACTGTTGGAATACCCGGTGGTTAAAATACAGTAATACGCGTTATTGCACAGTAGCACACGGTATTACACAGTATTTTTGAAATTATTGATTCTTACGTAAGAAGACACTACTCAATAATTGTTACAGTAATTACTGTTCAATATTTTATTATTGATTCAATAATTGTTGCATTGATATTTTATATTATTGTTGTTTCAATAATTGTTGTTGCACAGTATTTTCCATTATCAGATCAATAATTCATATTATTTGAATAATATTATTAGATAACATTATTGGCAATGTCTAGAAAGTTCTGTCTAAGGAGAGGTTTGGTCATCTAATTGCGCGCCAGTAAGGAGAAATCCTTATTAGAAAGCCCCCTCTTTCCTGGGAACGGCCTGGTTGTCATAAATGTGATTCTATAATATTATTTGTGAATAATTAATTATTGATTCATATGATAAGAAAATATTTATTTTATGTAGATATAAATGAGGGATATATTTTTGTGGTTAAAAAATGAAGGAGTTAATATTGAGATTTTTATCCGTATTTTTGTCGGAATGGAGGTATTAAAAATCAGGGTTTTTGAGATATTTTGCGGGGGTTATAATTTTTAATCCGACCGTTGGATCGTGGTAATTTTTGGATATATTATACATATATAAGTTGAGTATATGCCCACAAATTTTGAACCGTTAAAAATGAACGTATGATTTATTATGAATTTTACGAGATGACTGGTTCAGAAATTGTTGAATTTTCGGAGTTTATCATTTTGGTAGAAAATTCTAGAATTGGTGGGCCCCACTTGTGGTTGGTGAAGAAATGTGCTGAATTATATTTCAAATGTGATGGGTGGAAATAGTAGCAGGTAAAGCCATCAGGTTGCAGGTCAAACCTACCAAAATTTTCCTATAAATAGAGGGCTAAGTTAGAATTGAAAATCACACCAGAAACATAAGTTTTCTCTCTTTCTCTCTCTAGATTATTGAGTGTATTTTGTGAGTATTTAGATACTCTGTGAGTTTCTATTCATCAGTGCAAGTTTCCTTCAGCCTTATACCGATCAGAAGTACTGCTCTTTTGAGGTAAGGGATAGTAAGGGATAGTAATGGATTTTAAGGGTTGTTATGATTTTCAGTTTCGTAATTTTTCTGATCTTCAAAAATTCTGAAAAAATTCAAAATGATATTTTGATGAGTTTTCTTGATTGTGTTCAAAAATGGTGATTTTTGGATGTATAGATTGAGAGCTATGAATTTTATGAGAAAAGACTATTTTAAAAGTAACCGCTTATAATTCCTTGTGGTTAACTCCAAAATTGATGAAATTTTTATTGGGAGTACATGTGTATGATAGAAGTATACTCTGTAAATTTCAGAATTTTTGGACAAAAGTATAATTTTTGATAAATGTCTAAATATTCGGTGGTTTTGGCCATATGAAAAATAGTAAATGAGTTTTAAAAATTCTGAGAAAAATATATGTTCAATATTGGACTATATTATGCTAAATCCCAGAAAAGAAATATTTTTGGAACTGATTTGATATTTTTCATGAAAATGGACTAGTTATGAGTAAATGAATTAAATATGTTATGTGAAGTAAGAAAATTGGAAAATAGGATTTTATGGCTTGAGAATCCTATATGAGGTATATGCAAATTTTTGATGATGATTTTGATTATTGGTGATAAAATCTTATGAGTTTGGTATTTTAGAATGATTAAATGCATTATTTAGTAAAGTGTAAACAATTTAAATAAATTGTTTATAAGCTTAAGAAATATTATTCTTTCAATATCATTATACCGAAATACTGGTATGAATTTTATTGTGGAATTTTTACCTTTTTGTGTCGAGTTTACTATTTATGAGTTACTATTCACGAGTTAATATTCATGAGTTACTATTCACGAGTTACTATTCACGATAAAAATTGGTTTCTTTTTCTAACCAAATTATAGTTGAGTTATGAATATTACTCTTGAGATTAAAACTAGATGTTGATCATATTATTTTTATTATTATATATAACGTTTTTATAACCCTGATGTTGAATTTCTCTTTCACTGGAGTGTAAAGATGGGTAGATTATTGGTATGATCATGACTAGGGTTCTCTTTGGCCTGTAGTGCAAAGTTGAATTGTGACTAGTATGATCATGACCATTGAATTTACAATTGGATATCTTTAGCTTAAGTGTAAAGATGAATTGATTAACATGGTTATAATTATGGTGTATATAAATTCTGAAATGATTATATATTTCTTTGAGATATGAATATATTTGGCCTGTAGTGCAAATATTAATTGTTGAGGAATGTCGTTGGCCTGTAGTGCAAAGATGAATTGTAGATGAATATCTTTGGCCAGTAATGTGACGCCCCCAAAATTAGGTATACATCACCCATCTTGGGTCGTCAGATACAAAGTACAGAATACAAATACAACTTACTAATACAACTGTCGTATACAATACAACAAAACATAAACTGCGAGTTTGAATACAAATATTATCTTCTAGAGAGTATTCATACTCAAAAGGAGTCCTCATTACATTTATTAACACACCATTACATAGAATAGTGAGGACTACTAACTAATACTATCATTCGGACCATCACTCCGTACCCCGATTTGTCCCAGCTACGTTCTCATTTCCTGAAGAGAACAGTGAAAGAAAGGGTGAGCTCAACTAGCCCAGTAAGAAATATTATGACTAAGATAATGCAGAATAAATTATCATTAGCCTTCAACAATGTTAAACTGATAAAATATAATAGACATCAAGTTTAACTGTAGCGGAACAAGCAATCCATTAAAAGAGTCAAGTAGAAAATAAACTCTACTATCTTTTATGATTTAAAAAGTTTTTCAACACTGTAATCGCTGAGACTCAGCTTAATAAAATAATTCACATCATCGAATCACCCCTGCACTACGGCCAAGGATATTCGTGTATTCATTAATGGTCATGATCATGCCAACAACTGTCCATCAATGCACTACGGGCCAATGAGGACTTTTACCACATCATTTGTAACATTACGGTCATGATTATACCGAATAATCCCTGGTCATAATCATACCAAGTCCATCTATGCACTACAGGCCACAGATGACTTTCAACGTTTTATAAACATGAGGATGATGACAATGATATAAGAATTCAATAAAACAAGTTCAAGAATTAATTTATCCAGGAATTAACAACGTCCAAATTGTCAACATGATACTGCATTGTGGAGTAAAATTCAAGAATGATCAGGAGAATATTTTCATGAATAGATACTAGATGAAGCGCAAATATCAAGGATATTCCACTAATTTCATGGAGTATAGAAGTCAAAACTTAACCAACTGAGTACAATAAAGAATGGAATAACAAAAGAAATCACCATGCATGCGATAGACCGCACAGACAGGTTATTCCAACAGAATAATAAATAATGGAACCAGGTCCGGCGTAAACGCACAGACAGGATATTCCGACAGAATAATAAATGATGGAACCAGGTCCGGCGTAAACGCACAGACAGGATATTCCGACAGAATAATAAAGAACAGTATAATAAATAATGGAACCAGGTCCGGTGTAAAACACACAGACAGGATATTCCGACAGAATCATAATAAAGACGGAACCAGGTCCGGTGTAAAACACACAGACAGGATGTTCCAACAGAATAATAATAAAAACGGAACCAGGTCCGGTGTAAAACACACAGACAGGATGTTCCAACAGAATAATAGAAGAATGTCACCAAGTATAGGGTAGATCCGCGTATACAGGTTATTCCAACAGAATAATAAGAAATGGAATAACAGAAATTCTCTTCTTGAATACGAAAGAATAATATCCCTTACCGTTTTAAAGAAGAGCTGAAGTAAGGAAGTAGTTAAGTAGCAGAATACTCTCCTTCTCTCTCTCTATAGTTTCTCTCTATAGTTTATCTCTCTAGAGTTCAGTGAATTCGTAAGAAATAATGAAGGAATGAGCTGCTATTTATAGAAAAATAGAATGCATAGTAACTAATCCATGAACGGTCCAGATTGATTACTTTAATCTGACGGTCCATATATAAAGAAAAATCTTTTAAATAAAATATATAATATATTCTATTTATAGAATAATTTTAATAAAGTATTCTGTTTTATATAAAAAGATGTTTCTGTTTTATTACGTTAATAATACGAATAAAAACAAAACGTCATTATCGCTAAATAATTCATATTATTAACTGACAATAATTGAATCAAACTGAGTGACTTCTCACATAAGCATTAATAATCAATACCGTGTGCTACTATGCAACCACACGTATTACTGTACTTTTACTACCGAGTAGTTCAACAGTAACAATGGTAAAACTTCCGCCGTTATTTTTAATAAAATATTTTTGTCGTTTTCTCAATCCGACAATAATTCCGTTGTGGGGTCCACCAATGATTGTGCCGTCGTACGAATATTCCCCGACAAAAAGAATATTCTCCGACCAAACGAATATTTTATAACAACTTGCTTACTTTGTAAAATTTATAAATATTACCCACAACTATAACATTATATCAAATTAACTCCATAATATTCAAAAATGATATTTATAGAAAATTCATCTTTATTTATAAAAATTGGGGTCTTACAAGTAATGCAAAGATGAACTGTTGATGAATATCTTTGGCCTGTAGTGCAAAGATGACTTGTTGATGAATATATTTGGCCCGTAGTGCAAAGATGAAGTTATTAGTATGATTATGAACAGGAACTGTGATTTGGTATAACCATGATGTTTGATGTTTCAGGTGATGAAAATTATCTTCGTCCTAGATGAGAAGAGGAATTTAGAACTACAGTTATGATTATGAGTTATTCATATGATTGTGGACCAGAATTGTTAAGTGATGTTACAGGGATAAAACATTGTTGGTAGATTTTTAACATGGAAGAGATAATGGACTTTATGGTCTATTTGACTCTTCTAATGGATTGCATGTTCCGCTGCAACTATGGTTGAAATTTTTATCATTTACCATATGTTCTAAATCTCTGATTTATTATTGATGAAGGCTATTGATAATTTAATTATCTTTAGTCATGATATTCTTTACTGAGCTAGTTGTGCTCACCCTTTTGCTTCACAATTCCTTTCAGGTAATAAGAGTGTAGTTGGGTCGAGCGAGGGTAACGGGGAAATAGAACGGTGGTCTCTAGCTGTGGATGTTCTCCCGAAGCAGTATAGAAAAGTTCATTTAGTGGTTTTATTTGGTGAATCCAATAGGGTAAGGTGTACCCAACGTTGGAAGGGTGGTTTGCCACTATCATACAAGATGTCTAACGACATACAACCTCGTGTCATCATAAGACATAATTGTGCACATCCGCTTGCTGAGTATATCTATGGGCACTACCTATATAATCTTGGTGTTTGTTTGAAGTATAATTCTCAATTAGAGACAGTGGAGATAATGATAAGTCAAGAGAAGACTCACCATTGGAAAGAATATGATAGTAATCTTCTCGTTTTTCTTTGGGGTCTATTGGGTCAACCAAGGATAATTCTGTGGCCATATGATATCTATCATAACCTAGACGCATGGCCTCCCATGTACGAAGGTTTCCTTAAGCACTTCCCAAAGATTCTAATTTCCAAAACAGTTTTTGACTATACCTTTATGTAAGGTGTCATTGTGAGGTGATGTCCACGATTGGAACATGAGTCACATTTAGTATATATTTGTATCCAAACTCACAGCATATGTGTTGTTGTATTTTGCACGACAATTGTTGTAATAAAATTGTAGTTATTTTCTGTACCATGTATTTGGCGACTCAGAATAGGTTGGATTGAATGGACCTATTTTGGGGTTGTCACAGGTGGTATCAGAGCTTAGGGATATGATCTTTGGCGGAGATCGGGGAATATAACTAGGAGGGGAGAGATGAGTAAATCCTTCGCTAGTGTGTCCTACCTAAGCTTATTTGTTGGTCAGTCATAATATCGAGATATTATGTGACATGTTAATTTGTTAAATTAACCCTTGTTTTGAAGCTGTATTCTAGAAAGATATCTGAAATACAGGAGATGAGCAATGGAGAAATCATGATGATAAGGAAGATGGAATCTGAAATGAAAGCAAGGTATTCTCAACTCTTTGAAATACCAGGAACGTAAATTTCGGGGACGAAATTTCATAAGGAGGGGAGATTGTAAGACCCCGAATTTTATGAAATAAAAGTATTCAATTTTTCTATTCAGTAAATGGTTAAATTGATAAAATTTTAAAGTTATGGGTGAAATATGAATTTTTTTTTCAAAATAAGCAAGTGGTTATAAAATAATCATTGTTGTCGGGGAATATTCGTTTGGTCGTGGAATATTCTTTCTGTCGGAGAATATTCGTACGACGGCGCAACTATTTGTGGGCCCCATAACGAATAACTGTCGGGTGAAGGAAAACGACAAATTTGAGTTTTTACAAATAACGGCGTAGTTGTTACCGTTAACACTGTTGGAATACCCGGTGGTTAAAATACAGTAATACGCGTTATTGCACAGTAGCACACGGTATTGCACAGTATTTTTAAAATTATTGATTCTTACGTAAGAATGCACTACTCAATAATTGTTACAGTAATTACTGTTTAATATTTTATTATTGATTCAATAATTGCTGCATTGATATTTTATATTATTGTTGTTTCAATAATTGTTGCTGCACAGTATTTTCCATTATCAGATCAATAATTCATATTATTTGAATAATATTATTAGATAACATTATTGGCAATGTCTAGAAAGTTCTGTCTAAGGAGAGATTTGGTCATCTAATTGCGCGCCAGTAAGGAGAAATCCTTATTGGAAAGCCCCCTCTTTCCTGGGAACGGCCTGGTTGTCATAAATGTGATTCTGTAATATTATTTGTGAATAATTAATTATTGATTCATATGATAAGAAAATATTTATTTTATGTAGATATAAATGAGGGATATATTTTTGTGGTTAAAAAATGAAGGAGTTAATGTTGAGATTTTTATCCGTATTTTTGTCGGAATGGAGGTATTAAAAATCAGGATTTAAGAGATATTTTGCGGGGTTATAATTTTTAATCCGACCGTTGGATCGTGGTAATTTTGGATATGTTATACATATATAAGTTGAGTATATGCCCACAAATTTTGAACCGTTAAAAATGAACGTATGATTTATTATGAATTTTACGAGATGACTGGTTCAGAAATTGTTGAATTTTCGGAGTTTATCATTTTGGTGGAAAATTCTAGAATTGGTGGGCCCCACTTGTGGTTGGTGAAGAAATGTGTTGAATTATATTTCAAATGTGGTGGGTGGGAATAGTAGCAGGTAAAGCCATCAGGTTGCAGGTCAAACCTACCAAAATTTTCCTATAAATAGAGGGCTAAGTTAGAATTAAAAATCACACCAGAAACATAAGTTTTCTCTCTTTCTCTCTCTAGATTATTGAGTGTATTTTGTGAGTATTTAGATACTCTGTGAGTTTCTATTCATCAGTGCAAGTTTCCTTCAGCCTTATACCGATCAGAAGTACTGCTCTTTTGAGGTAAGGGATAGTAATGGATTTTAAGGGTTGTTATGATTTTCAGTTTCGTAATTTTTCTGATCTTCAAAAATTCTGGAAAAATTCAAAATGATATTTTGATGAGTTTTCTTGATTGTGTCCAAAAATGGTGATTTTTGGATGTATAGATTGAGAGCTATGAATTTTATGAGAAAAGACTATTTTAAAAGTAACCGCTTATAATTCCTTGTGGTTAACTCCAAAATTGATGAAATTTTTATTGGGAGTACATGTGTATGATAGAAGTATACTCTGTAAATTTCAGAATTTTTGGACAAAAGTATAATTTTTGATAAATGTCTAAATATTCGGTGGTTTTGGCCATATGAAAAATAGTAAATGAGTTTTAAAAATTCTGAGAAAAATATATGTTCAATATTGGACTATATTATGCTAAATCCCAGAAAAGAAATATTTTTGGAACTGATTTGATATTTTTCATGAAAATAGACTAGTTATGAGTAAATGAATTAAATATGTTATGTGAAGTAAGAAAATTGAAAAATAGGATTTTATGGCTTGAGAATCCTATATGAGGTATATGAAGATTTTTGATGATAGTTTTGATTATTGGTGATAAAATCTTATGAGTTTGGTATTTTAGAATGATTAAATGCATTATTTAGTAAAGTGTAAACAATTTAAATAAATTGTTTATAAGCTTAAGAAATATTATTCTTTCAATATCATTATACCGAAATACTGGTATGGATTTTATTGTGGAATTTCTACCTTTTTGTGTCGAGTTTACTATTCACGAGTTAATATTCATGAGTTACTATTCACGAGTTACTATTCACGATAAAAATTGGTTTCTTTTTCTAACCAAATTATAGTTGAGTTATGAATATTACTCTTGAGATTAAAACTAGATGTTGATCATATTATTTTTATTATTATATATAACGTTTTTATAACCCTGATGTTGAATTTCTCTTTCACTGGAGTGTAAAGATGGGTAGATTATTGGTATGATCATGACTAGGGTTCTCTTTGGCCTGTAGTGCAAAGTTGAATTGTGACTGGTATGATCATAACCATTGAATTTACAATTGAATATCTTTAGCTTAAGTGTAAAGATGAATTGATTAACATGGTTATAATTATGGTGTATATAAATTCTGAAATGATTATATATTTCTTTGAGATATGAATATATTTGGCCTGTAGTGCAAATATTAATTGTTGAGGAATATCTTTGGCCTGTAGTGCAAAGATGAATTATAGATGAATATCTTTGGCCAGTAATGCAAAGATGAACTGTTGATGAATATCTTTGGCCTGTAGTGCAAAGATGACTTGTTGATGAATATCTTTGGCCCGTAGTGCAAAGATGAAGTTATTAGTATGATTATGAACAGGAACTGTGATTTGGTATAACCATGATGTTTGATGTTTCAGGTGATGAAAATTATCTTCGTCCTAGATGAGAAGAGGAATTTAGAACTACAGTTATGATTATGAGTTATTCATATGATTGTGGACCAGAATTGTTGAGTGATGTTACAGGGATAAAACATTGTTGGTGGATTTTTAACATGGAAGAGATAATGGACTTTATGGTCTATTTGACTCTTCTAATGGATTGCATGTTCTGCTGCAACTATGGTTGAAATTTTTATCATTTACCATATGTTCTAAATCTCTGATTTATTATTGATGAAGGCTATTGATAATTTAATTATCTTTAGTCATGATATTCTTTACTGAGCTAGTTGTGCTCACCCTTTTGCTTCATAATTCCTTTCAGGTAATAAGAGTGTAGCTGGGTCGAGCGAGGGTAACGGGAAAATAGAACGGTGGTCTCTAGCTGTGGATGTTCTCCCGAAGCAGTATAGAAAAGTTCATTTAGTAGTTTTATTTGGTGAATCCAATAGGGTAAGGTGTACCCAACGTTGAAAGGGTGGTTTGCCACTATCATACAAGATGTCTAACGACATACAACCTCGTGTCATTATAAGACATGATTGTGCACATCCGCTTGCTGAGTATATCTATGGGCACTACCTATATAATCTTGGTGTTTGTTTGAAGTATAATTCTCAATTAGAGACAGTGGAGATAATGATAAGTCAAGAGAAGACTCACCATTGGGAAGAATATGATAGTAATCTTCTCGTTTTTCTTTGGGGTCTATTGGGTCAACCAAGGATAATTCTGTGGCCATATGATATCTATCATAACCTAGACGCATGGCCTCCCATGTACGAAGGTTTCCTTAAGCACTTCCCAAAAATTCTAATTTCCAAAATAGTTTTTGACTATACCTTTATGTAAGGTGTCATTGTGAGGTGATATCCACGATTGGAACATGAGTCACATTTGGTATATATTTGTATCCAAACTCACAGCATATGTGTTGTTGTATTTTGCACGACAATTGTTGTAATAAAGTTGTAGTTATTTTCTGTACCATGTATTTGGCGACTCAGAATAGGTTGGATTGAATGGACCTATTTTGGGGTTGTCACAGCCGTCGTACGAATATTCCCCGACAGGAAGAATATTCCACGACCAAATGAATATTCCCCGACAACAATGAATATTTTATAACCACTTGCGTATTTTGAAAATTTTGCACATTTCACCCATAACTTTAAACTTTTATCAATATAACCATTTACTAAATAGAAAAATTGAATACTTTTATTTCATAAAATTAGGGGTCTTACAATTATTCATTCATATTCATGAAGAGAATTATTTTCTTTCCAATACTCGTAAGAGCTGTTGTTCTATTCTTTATTATTCTGTTGGAATAACCTGTATATGCGAAGTACCGCATACATAGTGAAATTATGTTGTTATTCCATTCTTTATTATTCCGTCGGAATATCTTGTCTGTGCATTTACGCATGACCTGGTTCCGTTATTTATTATTATGTTGGAATAACCTGTCTGTGCGGTCTATCGCATGCATGGTGATTTCTGTTGTTATTCTATTCTTTAATATTTTGTTGGAATATCCTGTCGGTGCAAATTTCGCCTGACCTGGTTCCGTTCTTTATTATTCTGTAGGAATATACTGTCTGTGCTGTAAGACCCCAACTTTTATAAATAAAGATGAATTTTTTTTATAAATATCATTTTTGAATATTATGAAGTCAATTTGATATAATGTTATAGTTGTGGGTAATATTTATAAATTTTGCAAAGTAAGCAAGTTGTTATAAAATATTCGTTTGGTCGGGGAATATTCTTTTTGTCGGGGAATATTCGTACGACGGCTCAATCATTGGTGGACCCCACAACGGAATTATTGTCGGATTGAGAAAACGACAAAATTATCTTTCTATAAAAATAACAGCTGAGGTGTTACCTTAAAATCGTTAAAACTGTTGAACTACTTGGTTGTAAAAGTACAGTAATACGCGTGGTTGCATAGTAGCACACGGTATTGATTATTGATGCTTACGTGAGAAGTCACTCAGCTATACTCAATTATTGCTACAGTAATTGCTGCATCATATCTCTTAAATTATTGTCATAGTATCATCTGTATAATATGTTATATTATTGAGACGTTGTGGTAAGTTTGGTTATTTTATGGGGGGCCATATGTCATCATCTAAGAGTCTCTTCGTCAATAGTAATTACCGTCGTCAATAGTAATTACCGTCTTCAATAGTATTTACCTTGGTCAATAGTAATTACCTTCATCAATAGTATTTACCTTGGTCAATAGTAATTACTTTCGTCAATAGTAGTTGTCCCTTCAATATTACCAAGAGTCATTTGACCCTTCGTTAAGACCAAGAGTCATTTGACCCTTCGTTAAGACCAAGAGCCACCCTCAGTTTTTCTATAAATAGAGGCCTAGGGCTTCATTATTTTTCACGAATTCATTCAAGCTATAGAGAGAGAAAGTATAGAGAGAATAAGAGAGAGAGAATAAAAGTATTCTGCTACATCACTTTTCCAATATCCAGTTCTTTTAAGGTAAGGGATATTATTCTTTTGTATTCAAGAAGAGAACTTCTGTTATTCCATTTCTTTATTATTCTGTTGGAATAACCAGTATACGCGGTCTACCCTATACTTGGTGACATTCTTCTATTATTCTGTTGGAACATCCTGTCTGTGTGTTTTACACCGGACCTGGTTCCGTTTATTATTCTGTTGGAACATCCTGTCTGTGTGTTTTACACCGGACCTGGTTCCGTTTTTATTATTATTCTGTTGGAACATCCTGTCTGTGTGTTTTACACCGGACCTAGTTCCATTATTTATTATTCTGTCGGAATATCCTGTCTGTGCGTTTACGCCGGACCTGGTTCCATTATTTATTATTCTATTGGAATAACCTGTCTGTGCGGTCTATCGCATGCATGGTGATTTCTTTTGTTATTCCATTCTTTATTGTACTCAGTTGGTTAAGTTTTGACTTCTATACTCCATGAAATTTGTGGAATATCCTAGATAGTTGCGTTTCATCCAGTATCTTTTCAAGAAAATATTCTTCTAAGCATTCTTGAATTTTACTCCACAATGCAGTATCATGTTGACAATTTGGACGTTGTTAATTCCTGGATAAATTAATTCTTGAACTTGTTTTATTGAATTCTTATATCATTGTCATCATCCTCATGTTTATAAAATGTTGAAAGTCATCTGTGGCATGTAGTGCATAGATGGACTTGGTATGATTATGACAAGGGATTATTCGGTATAATCATGACCGTAATGTTACAAATGATGTGGTAAAAGTCCTCATTGGCCCGTAGTGCATTGATGGACAGTTGTTGGCATGATCATGACCATTAATGAATATACGAATATCCTTGGCCGTAGTGCAGGGGTGATTCGATGATGTGGATTATTTATTAAGCTGAGTCTCAGCGATCACAGTGTTGAAAAATCTTTTAAATCATAAAAGATAGTAGAGTTTATTTTCTACTTGACTCTTTTAATGGATTGCTTGTTCCGCTACAGTTAAACTTGATGTCTATTATATTTTATCAGTTTAACATTGTTGAAGGCTAATGATAATTTATTCTGCATTATCTTAGTCATAATATTTCTTACTGGGCTAGTTGAGCTTACCCTTTCTTTCACTGTTCTCTTCAGGAAATGAGAACGTAGCTGGGACAAGTCGGGGTACGGAGTGATGGTCCGAATGATAGTATTAGTTAGTAGTCCTCACTATTCTATGTAATGGTGTGTTAATAAATGTAATGAGGACTCCTTTTGAGTATGAATACTCTCTAGAAGATAATATTTGTATTCAAACTCACAGTTTATGTTTTGTCGTATTGTACACGACAGTTGTATTAGTAAGTTGTATTTGTATTCTGTACTATGTATCTGACGACCCAAGATGGGTGATGTATACCTAATTTTGGGGGCGTCACAGTTGGTATCAGAGCTTAGGGATATGATCCCTGGCTAAGATGTGAGAATAGAACTAGGAGGGGAGAGACGGGGAATTCCTTCGCTAGTATGACATACCTAAGTTTATTTGCATGGTATTTAATTGGTCGGTCATAATATAAGGATAATATATGACATATCAATTAATTTTTATTTTGTGGCAGTATCTGAAAATGGCATCTGAGAATGTTGAGAATAGCAATGGAGCACAGACGACTGTTGATTCACCACATATCAATAATCAGGATAATGTGCATCAGGAAGGTGTCAATCCTCATGCAAACAACAACACTGACCAAATGATGAATGATCAAATGTTCAGAGGCTTTATGCAATTCATGCAACAACAGGTGAAAGCGGCTCCTGTCCACAACGTAGGTGGAAATACTGGAAACTCTCTGGCGGTCACCGCTAAACAGTTTAAGGAGCTGGGACCACCGGAGTTTAAGGGAGAACCCAAACCACTTGTAGCTGAAACATGGATAAAGCAGATCACCAAGATATTTGATGTCTTGGGTTGCTCCGAGGAGCAAAAGGTTCCCTTTGCCGCCTTTATGTTGCGAGGAGAGGCAGATTACTGGTGGGAATCGATAAAGCGTACTCAACCTGCCGCACTGAAGATGTCCTGGGAGAAGTTCCAAGAGCTGTTTAACGACAAATACTTTCCCGAGAGTATTCGTCACATGAAGGAGGTGGAGTTCATCAAATTGGAGCAGAATAATATGACCGTGTCGCAGTACGAGGCAAAATTTGCGGAGTTATCCCGGTTTGCGTCCCACCTGGTGGATAATGAAGAAAGAATGACGCGGATGTTTTTAAGAGGTTTGAAGCCGGAGATACGTCAACATCTTGTTTCTCATAAACTGTGTTTGTATTCAGATGTTGTAAATAGGGCTCAGTTGGTGGAGCGCGATAACGAGACAACGCAACCAAAAGAGAGCAGCCGGCAAAATGATAATACCAGTGAGAGCAGTCATCGAAGCGGTGACAACAAGCGTGGAGGGAATCAACAGGCCAGAAATGGTAACCACTTCGGTGGTAATCAGGGCCAAAACAATAAGAATGGACATTTCAAGAAGAGGACTTCAACAATGACGGAAAGACGTCAGCACCAGCACCTGTCGTTAAGGAAGGAGAACGACCACCTATCATATGTTTCAAATGCGGAGGGGAGGGACACATCAGTCCAAACTGCGCGATGCCGTCCAAAGCATGTTATAATTGTGGAAGAGAAGGTCATTTAGCCCGATTTTGTCGTTTACCGAAGACAAATTCAGCTAGGATGGAGGCACCAAAAGCCGTCCCAGAAAAGTCAAAACCGGTTGTGCAAGGGAGAGCGTTTGTTGTGAACTCCCAGAGAGCAAGGAACCCGAATGAGGTCATCACGGGTAAGCTTATCATAAACTCTAAAGAAGTTTATACTTTATTTGATACCGGTTCAACCCATTCTTTTATTTCTCCTACTTGCGCTCATCGATTAAATTTGATTCCGGAGAAATTAGACTTTGACTTATCTGTGGAAACTCCGTTGGGAGAAACCTTCATTACCTCCACTGTTTATAAATCTTGTTTGGTTCAAGTTGGTACCCACACATTACCTATCGATCTGATTTCATTAAAAATACTTGCATTTGACGTGATTCTAGGGATTGATTGGTTAACTACTCATTATGCAAAAATTGATTGTTTTCGTAAGGTTGTTAGTTTTCATATTCCTAATCGACCTATTATGCGAATTCAAGCAACCAAACCATTAAAATCAATCGCTGTCATCTCAAGCCATAAAGCTATTCGTTTATTGAAAAACGGATGTCAAGCTTTCTTAGCTCATGTCACAGATCTAAACAAAAATACGTCAGCTTTGAATGATATTTCTGTTGTTAATAAATTTCCTGACGTATTTCCCGAAGAACTTCCTGGCCTACCCCCAGAGCGTGAAATTGAATTTTGTATCGACCTTGAACCCGGTACAAAACCCATTTCCAAAGCCCCATATCGAATGGCTCCTATTGAACTTCAGGAGTTAAAGACCCAACTGCAGGAATTGTTAGACATTGGTTTTATTCGTCCTAGTACTTCTCCTTGGGGTGCTCCTGTTCTGTTCGTGAAGAAGAAAGATGGGAGTATGCGACTTTGTATTGATTATCGGGAGTTGAATCATGTCACCATCAAAAATAGGTACCCATTGCCACGTATTGATGACCTGTTTGACCAGTTGCAAGGAGCACAATTCTTTTCAAAGATCGATCTTCGTTCTGGATATCATCAGCTGAAGGTTAGAACTGAGGATATTCCAAAGACTGCCTTCAGAACTCGGTATGGGCATTATGAATTCTTAGTTATGTCTTTTGGATTGACTAATGCTCCTGCTGCCTTCATGGATATGATGAACAGGGTATTTAAGGAATATTTGGATCACTTTGTGGTCGTCTTTATTGATGACATCCTTATTTATTCCAAAAGCCGTGAAGATCATGAGCAACACTTGAGGCTGGTACTCCAAAAGCTTCGTGAATACAAGCTTTATGCCAAGTTGAAGAAATGCGAGTTCTGGCTGGAGGAGGTAGCATTCCTTGGGCACGTAGTATCAAGTCGTGGAATATCGGTTGACCCGGCAAAGATTGAAGCTATTCAAAGATGGGAGCAACCTAAATCAGTGACCGAGGTACGTAGCTTTCTTGGTTTAGCTGGTTATTATCGGAGATTCGTGGAAGGATTTTCTCGAATCGCTACTCCATTAACTCAGCTGACTCGGAAAGATACAAAGTTTGGTTGGAGCGAAGAATGTGAGCAGAGTTTTCAAGAACTCAAGAGGAGACTCATTTCAGCACCTGTTCTAACAATACCATCTGGCTCGGAGGGATTTGTCATCTACAGTGATGCTTCGAGCAAAGGGTTGGGATGCGTTCTCATGCAACATGGAAAAGTCATAGCCTATGCATCAAGACAACTCAAGGAATATGAGAGGAATTATCCTACTCATGATCTAGAGTTGGCAGCTGTTGTCTTTGCACTTAAAATTTGGAGGCATTACTTGTATGGGGAGAAGGTGGAGATCTTTACGGATCATAAAAGTCTCAAATATTTCTTCACTCAAAAGGAACTCAACATGCGACAACGACGTTGGCTTGAACTGTTGAAAGATTATGATCATACCATTCAATACCATCCTGGAAAAGCGAACGTGGTAGCTGACGCATTGAGTAGAAGATCATATGCAAGTACGAGTGCGATATTGTCAACACAAAGACCCATTTTGTGTGATTTGCAAAGGATGGAGATAGAGTTAAAGACTCCAGGGACCCATGTGATGATGGCGAATATACGAGTAGAACCGACTTTAATCGATAAAGTTAAAGCTGCTCAAGCTACAGACCTGGAGCTGATGCGTATGAGGAAGAAAGTGCAAGAAGGTGCTATATCGGAAGCAAGAATCGATGAAGAAGGAATACTTCGAGTCAACTCCAGACTTTGTGTTCCTAACAACCCTGATTTAAAGTATGAAATCATGATGGAGGCGCACAACACACCGTTTGCAATCCATCCTGGAAGTACCAAAATGTATCATGATCTTCGTCATACATTTTGGTGGAGCAATATGAAGAGAGAGATAGCGTTGTTTATCTCAAGGTGTCTAACTTGTCAACGAGTCAAAGCGGAGCATCAAGTACCAAAAGGTCCATTGCAACCACTTGAAATTCCAGAATGGAAGTGGGAGCACATTACCATGGATTTCGTTACCGGTCTTCCTAGGGTTTCTCAAGGTATTGATGCGATTTGGGTCATTGTTGATAGATTGACCAAGTCTGCTCATTTCTTACCGATACGAGAAACTTATACACTTGAACGTCTTGCTCGTATGTACATAAACGAGATTATAAGACTGCATGGTATGCCAGTATCCATAGTTTCTGACCGAGACCCAAGATTCACTTCACGATTTTGGGTTAGTTTACAAAAAGCTATGGGCACGGAGTTACGATTTAGTTCAGCATATCATCCTCAGACGGACGGACAATCAGAGAGGACTATTCAAACTCTTGAAGATCTATTAAGACTCTGTGTCTTTGACTTCAAAGGAAGTTGGGACAAGTTCTTACCATTGGTGGAGTTTTCCTACAACAACAGTTATCAAGCAAGTATTGGCATGGCTCCATTCGAAGCATTGTATGGAAGAAAATGTCGTTCTCCAGTATGCTGGGATGAGGTGGGCGAAGCAACGTTGTTGGGACCGGAGTTGGTACGTATGACTACAGAAAAGATTCAAACGATCCGACAACGTATAAAAACCTCACAAGATCGACAAAAGAGTTATGCTGATCTTCATCGAAAGGACGTGGAATTTGATGTAGGAGATCATGTGTTCTTACGTGTTGCTCCATGGAAAGGAGTTACGAGATTTAGAAAGAGAGGAAAGCTAAATCCTCGATTCATCGGTCCATTTTTAATCCTCGATCGAGTAGGAACTGTGGCTTATAGACTCGCTTTACCGCCAAGTATGTCTCGTGTTCATAACGTTTTCCACATATCCATGTTACGCAAATATGTGGAAGACCCGAACCACATTATTGAGTTAGAACCGGACGAAATAGCGGAGGATTTGACGTATGAAGAAGTTCCTGTTCAAATCTTGGATAAGAAGGAACATATTCTACGCTCCAAGGTTATACCTCAAGTTAAAGTTTTGTGGAGAAACCACGATGTTGAGGAAATGACTTGGGAGTTAGAATCAGAAATGAAATCAAGGTATCCTTACCTCTTCGACATACCAGGTACGTACCCTAATTTCGAGGGCGAAATTTCATAAGAAGGGGAGGTTGTAAGACCCCAACTTTTATAAATAAAGATGAATTTTTTATAAATATCATTTTTGAATATTATGAAGTTAATTTGATATAATGTTATAGTTGTGGGTAATATTTATAAATTTTGCAAAGTAAGCAAGTTGTTATAAAATATTCGTTTGGTCGGGGAATATTCTTTTTGTCGGGGAATATTCGTACGACGGCTCAATCATTGGTGGACCCCACAACGGAATTATTGTCGGATTGAGAAAACGACAAAATTATCTTTCTATAAAAATAACAGCTGAGGTGTTACCTTAAAATCGTTAAAACTGTTGAACTACTTGGTTGTAAAAGTACAGTAATACGCGTGGTTGCATAGTAGCACACGGTATTGATTATTGATGCTTACGTGAGAAGTCACTCAGCTATACTCAATTATTGCTATAGTAATTGCTGCATCATATCTCTTAAATTATTGTCATAGTATCATCTGTATAATATGTTATATTATTGAGACGTTGTGGTAAGTTTGGTTATTTTATGGGGGGCCATATGTCATCATCTAAGAGTCTCTTCGTCAATAGTAATTACCGTCGTCAATAGTAATTACCGTCGTCAATAGTAATTACCGTCGTCAATAGTATTTACCTTGGTCAATAGTAATTACCTTCATCAATAGTATTTACCTTGGTCAATAGTAATTACTTTCGTCAATAGTAGTTGTCCCTTCAATATTACCAAGAGTCATTTGACCCTTCGTTAAGACCAAGAGTCATTTGACCCTTCGTTAAGACCAAGAGCCACCCTCAGTTTTTCTATAAATAGAGGCCTAGGGCTTCATTATTTTTCACGAATTCATTCAAGCTATAGAGAGAGAAAGTATAGAGAGAATAAGAGAGAGAGAATAAAAGTATTCTGCTACATCACTTTTCCAATATCCAGTTCTTTTAAGGTAAGGGATATTATTCTTTTGTATTCAAGAAGAGAACTTCTGTTATTCCATTTCTTTATTATTCTGTTGGAATAACCAGTATACGCGGTCTACCCTATACTTGGTGACATTCTTCTATTATTCTGTTGGAACATCCTGTCTGTGTGTTTTACACCGGACCTGGTTCCGTTTATTATTCTGTTGGAACATCCTGTCTGTGTGTTTTACACCGGACCTGGTTCCGTTTTTATTATTATTCTGTTGGAACATCCTGTCTGTGTGTTTTACACCGGACCTAGTTCCATTATTTATTATTCTGTCGGAATATCCTGTCTGTGCGTTTACGCCGGACCTGGTTCCATTATTTATTATTCTATTGGAATAACCTGTCTGTGCGGTCTATCGCATGCATGGTGATTTCTTTTGTTATTCCATTCTTTATTGTACTCAGTTGGTTAAGTTTTGACTTCTATACTCCATGAAATTTGTGGAATATCCTAGATAGTTGCGTTTCATCCAGTATCTTTTCAAGAAAATATTCTTCTAAGCATTCTTGAATTTTACTCCACAATGCAGTATCATGTTGACAATTTGGACGTTGTTAATTCCTGGATAAATTAATTCTTGAACTTGTTTTATTGAATTCTTATATCATTGTCATCATCCTCATGTTTATAAAATGTTGAAAGTCATCTGTGGCATGTAGTGCATAGATGAATTTGGTATGATTATGACAAGGGATTATTCGGTATAATCATGACCGTAATGTTACAAATGATGTGGTAAAAGTCCTCATTGGCCCGTAGTGCATTGATGGACAGTTGTTGGCATGATCATGACCATTAATGAATATACGAATATCCTTGGCCGTAGTGCAGGGGTGATTCGATGATGTGGATTATTTATTAAGCTGAGTCTCAGCGATCACAGTGTTGAAAAATCTTTTAAATCATAAAAGATAGTAGAGTTTATTTTCTATTTGACTCTTTTAATGGATTGCTTGTTCCGCTACAGTTAAACTTGATGTCTATTATATTTTATCAGTTTAACATTGTTGAAGGCTAATGATAATTTATTCTGCATTATCTTAGTCATAATATTTCTTACTGGGCTAGTTGAGCTCACCCTTTCTTTCACTGTTCTCTTCAGGAAATGAGAACGTAGCTGGGACAAGTCGGGGTACGGAGTGATGGTCCGAATGATAGTATTAGTTAGTAGTCCTCACTATTCTATGTAATGGTGTGTTAATAAATGTAATGAGGACTCCTTTTGAGTATGAATACTCTCTAGAAGATAATATTTGTATTCAAACTCACAGTTTATGTTTTGTCGTATTGTACACGACAGTTGTATTAATCAGTTGTATTTGTATTCTGTACTATGTATCTGACGACCCAAGATGGGTGATGTATACCTAATTTTGGGGGCGTCACATGTGCGTTTATGCATGACTTGGTTCCATTCTTTATTATTCTGTTAGAAATAATCTGTCTGTGCAGTCTATCGCACGCATGGTGAATCCTTCTGTTATTCTATTTTTTATTATTCGGTTGGAATAACCTGTCTATGTGGATTACCACATGCATGGTGAATGATCCTTTGTATTCACTCCTTATTAAATTATGAAAATGATCTGTATACGTGGATTACCGCATGGCGGACGAAAATCCACTTGTAGTTTTATATATTTTATTATACTCAGTTGGTTAAAGTTTTGGCTTCTATACTCCATGAAATTAGTGGAATATCCTTGATATTTGCGTTTCATCAAGTATCTTTTTATGGATATATTTTTCTGAGCATTCTTGAATTTTACTCTACAAAGAAGTATCATGTTGACAATTTGGACGTTATTGGTTCCTGGATAAATTAATTCTTGAACTTGTTTTATTGAATTATTGTGTCATTATCATCATCCTCATGTTTATATTATGTTAAAAGTCATCTGTGGCCTGTAGTGTATAGATGGACTTGGTATGATTATGACCAGGGATTATTCGGTATAATCATGACCGTAATGTTACAAATGATGTAGAAAAAATTCTCATTGGCCCGTAATGCATTGATGGACAGTTTTTGGTATGATTATGTCTATGAATTCTCTTCGGCCAAATGTGCAAAGATGAATTATTTTATGGCATGATCAGGACCGTTGATGAAACACGATTATCTTTTGCCCGTAGTGCATGGATAATTCGTGGTCGTGATACTAAAAAATATCATTGGCCTGTAGTGCAGGGATGATTTAATGATGTGGATTATTTATTGAGCTGAGTCTCAACGATAAAAGTGATGAAAAATCTTTTAAATCATATAAGATAGTAGATTTTATTCTCTACTTGACTCTCCTAATGGATTGTTTGTTCCGCTGCAGTTAAACTTGATATTTGTTATATTGTATCAGTTTAACACTGTTGAAGGCTAACGATAATTTATTCTACATTATCTTAGTCATAATATTTCTTACTGGGCTAGTTGAGCTCACCCTTTCTTTCATTGTTCTCTTCAGAAAATGAGAACGTAGCTGGGGCTAGTCGAAAAACAGAGTGATGGTTCTAGATGGTGCATTAATAGTCATCACTATTCTGTGAAATAGTATAATAATAAATATAATGAGTACTCCATTGAGTGTGGATATTGTCTAGATAATAATATTTATATTAAAACTCACAACATATGTTTTGTCGTATTTTACACGATTGTTGTATAATTAGTTTGTATTTGTATTCTGTACCATGTATCTGGCTACCCAAGATGGGTGATGTATACCTATTTTTGGGGGCGTCACAAGGGGTGTAAGTCGAGCCTCGAGATCGGGCTCAAAAATATGATCCAAATCTCAAATTTGAAGTTTATTCGAGTCGAATTTGATCCATACTCGTTTCCTGCTTAACGATACACGAGTCGAATTCGAGTATACCAGTGTTCGCTCATATTAGGGTTCAAGTATTTCATTTTTTCTTAAATTATACTCAATACCTGCTCGATAGATTATATTCGAATACTAGTCTGATTCATACTAGCAAACTAAATATGTGATATTTGTATCAATCTTTATAATTTATAAAGTGTAGTATGAAATTGTGTAAGGTTGTACTTGAATAAATTAATGAATTGATTGTCAATTTGTATTACATTCTTTGTAATTTCTTTACATAAATAAAAGTAAAAAAATTTTATATATAAACATTAGCTCAATAATCAATTTAGTATATAGTGGTTTAATTTTAAGTGAAATAGTTCATATTCGAAACTCGATTTGAAAGCTCATGAGTAATTCGTTTTGTAAATGAGCTGAGTAAGTTCGAGTAATGATTCGAATCAAATTTAATATAAAATTAAAATCTCTTATCGAATTCGAGTTCAATATTTTCGAGTCAAATAGAATATGATCATTAGCCTCTAGACGGGGAAGGGTAACGACAACATTAAACATGTTAGGTACTGTTTGTATATATTCACCAATATTTTGGATAAGATGTTACTGAAAAACAGATAGATAACAGGTCATATGTTCATACCAAAATTGAACTCGTGCTAGCCAATGAATATTAATTGTCAATTTCGCTATCAACAGTAATGCATTTAATTTCATGAAATCCATTGATTGAAATAATTTGACCAAATTCATTTTACACCGAAGTTTAGTTTATACCAGCACCCCAAACTTTAAATCATGTCAATCTGCACCTTACATGTCAAATAATAATAATAATAATAATAATAATAAAATAATAATAATAATTTCAACGTCTTAAGATAAAGGTTCTTAAGTTGTATTTGATAAAATTAGTTGTTAAGATCTGATTAGTTTAAACATCTGAATAATAACGAATATCTAAATAGAATTGTATCTGAAAAAAAAATATTGTTTAATAATTACTTTTAGTGAATAAGAGGTGGTCTATTAAGACCTATTAAAAGGTAAACAAACAACATCTTAGTATATACATTAATAACACTCATGATTTTTTTTTAAAAAAAATATAAAAATATAATTTTTAAATAAACACAGAGGATGAAACTAATATCACATGATTCACATCGATAATCTTGTACTCTATGACTCTACAAACTTGAGCCTATAGGTCTAGACTCTAGGGTTATTTTTTTTTGTAAGTATTATATTTGGAATATTTTGTTTGTTTTTAAATTTGGACTTAGGACTATTAATACAATGATTATAAAATGACTTAATATAAAAGATTATTTAATATCATGTTCAACCATATATTATAGTCTCTACCACTAGGACTAAAAATTTCTAAACAAAATTATCCTCAACATTTTTCTAAAAGGGCCATAATATTTTATTATATCCAATAAGCTTATTATTGGTAAACAACTTGTTGATAAACAGTTTATTATTGGTAAACAACTTATTATTTTAACAGCTTATTGGCGAACAACTTATTATTGGTGAACAACTTACCAATAAGCTTATTATTGGTAAACAACTTATTATTCAAACAGCTTATTGGTAACCAACTTATTATAGATAATTAACTTATTATTGATAAACAACTTATTATTTAAATAGCTTAATGGTAAACAGCTTATTAGTCCTAGTCATATTTAAATTTTGGCTTTTTGTTTGTCATAACTTATTTAAATAGCTTATTAGTAATCAACTTTTGGTCATCATTTTTTGACGTATAAACAAGTTTAAAATATGTTATTATTGGTAAGGGTATAATAGTCCAAACGATTTTTTTTATCCAATTATTTAGTTAATCTTGACAAAATTAAACATAACATGAGATTATTATAACATAAATAATTATTTTAACCTATACTTGGACTAGTTTGAAAGTCTTTGGTAAGGTGTTTTTGCTACCAGATGTTCGAATCTAACCCAAGCTCAAGTGTTTAACAACAGTGTTTAATACATAGTAGAGTCGAGGCTGCATAATAAAGTGAAAAGAGGAATATGAAAATTGTGGGAGATTTAAAATGGTGAGGTAGCCTAGAGGAATGAATATTGGTTGGTGGGGTTCAATGGTGCATGATGTGGAAATGATAAGGGTTCTAGAAGGAAGACGAAAACGGGTCCGTATCTAATCTCAGTAGGATGATTTACACAATCTAATGCTAACGTACTTAATTCCACAATATATTATCTTCAATACTTTATCATGAACCACTTGTGGCGGAAGAATCGATGAGATGACCACGTCCGTCGCGTGCGCATACATGTTTGAAATTTATTTTGACTCAAAAATTTAAATTATTAGGATTTGAACTCATTTATGTATAGGAACGAATTCAGGAAATTTTCTCAGTTAGGACGAATTTTAATTAATTTTTTTTATTGAAATCAATTAAAGAAAATTTAAACTAATCATAATATTAATTAATCATAATAATGTTTATAAATTGAAGTAAATATTTATAATCCAAACTAAAAAAAAATTTCAAATAAAAACATATAGACACAATTTAGAAACTTACTTCGATTACTTATCATAATTCAATTTGAATGATTACTTAAATGCTCAAAGCCTCAAACCAAATTTATTTTCTATATTCATACAAAATCATGAAAACTAGAAATGAGGGGTTGTTAAAGGCTCATAATAATTTTCCATTTCTCATCATAAAATAAGGCAAAATCATTGTAAGTTATCACAATAAAAAATAGAAACTACTCAACCAAAATGAACATATTTTCAATTGAAGATCAAACAATCCAAAAATAAAAACCCAATCAAACCAAACTAACAATAACAACAATCAACCAAATCAATAATAGAAAAAATTCAAACTTGAATCAAATAATCCCTCACAGTTCACACGCTGATAAACATTCAAAACCAAAAACTATACAAAAATACTTCTAAGATTTTACCAAATAAAAAAATTTTTGTACTTTTATTCAGAATTGATTTATGAATTTTTTTTGTTCTTTCCAAATTTAATTCTTTCATTAATCTACCCACTTAAATTTATTAATTTATATATCTGCCCTACCTCTATACCTATAAAAAAAAAATTCAGTCGGGACAGCTGCCTATGCTGCCCCTCATATGTATTCGCCTATATATATATATATATATATATATATATATATATATATATATATATATAGAGAGAGAGAGAGAGAGAGAGAGAGAGAGAGAGAGAGAGATAAATCATGTGGGTTTAGTTTGTACCACCCGCATGAGGGTGGGACTCCAATTCAGTCGTGATAACCTAACACTAACATATTATATTATTAATGTTATGAATTTATAATGAAATAACCTAAACAAGTATATATATATATATATATATATATATATATATAATCATACAAAATACTTTTCAATTAAAAAAATTATTTATATATATATATATATATAATCGAGTTGGGGGCATGGGTGAAAGAGTATATCCCATACCCGATCCTAACTCTGTAGGGTTTAAAAAATCTGGTCCCATTAGGATCATGATCAGGTGTGCCTTTCGGGTTCAGATGAAATTGATAGGCCTATATATGATTATTATTGACTTTGAAAGTAAATTTGAGACATTTTTAAATTTAAAATTGAGATAATTTATTAAAAGTATAAAACAATAAAATTTATAATAAATAATATTTTTTAGATAGTATTTATTATATTCATAATTATATTGATTAAAATTAAAAGAATTTATGCTAATTTTAAATTTAAAAATCTCTTAAATTAATTTTAATAAATTAATAATAATCAAATAATATGAAAGGGAGGAAGGGAAGGGAGTAGTATGATTGTTACTTATTTGAACCAAATAAACACATAAATGGAAGTCCCCTTGGCTTGAGGCAACCTTAGAACCACCTTTTCCAAGGTAGTCTGATCCTCCATCTCTTAGTTCCAGAGCTTCATAAATTCCTGAAAGAAGAGACATGTACAAAGTGATAAGCCAAGCTTAAACATCAAAAGAACAGAGAAAGACACTGACAAAGATAGTAAGAATAGCAAATGTAAACTTTTAGGTAATTTAATGTTGTACTGACCCATATGAGATTAGTTTTGATTCTGCAAGTTCGCCAACAAAAGTACATAAATTCTGGTCTGGTCTTTGTTCAATGGGGGGATGTGACTTTTTCTATTTGATTTTGGGAGTATATTGCTACTGTTTTTTTACTGTTTTATTTGATTCTTATTTACCTCTTTCTCATATGGGTCACTACTGAACCATATGTCCCTGGTATATATGAACCTGGAAGAAGAGCAGACCTTGATACACCACTTGGTTGCAGTGCCCTATTTTTACATAGTAGGAACACTCTTTTTTACCTTGTCACAAGAATTACAATTACAAACTAACTCTATGCAAAAAGGTAAAAAGAAAGAAATCTGATAGACAAAAATGAACAAAGACCAAACTAGGCGCAGTGGGTATCCATAAAAAGTTAGCATTTACCAAAATGCAGTTCTCAATTTCATTTGCTGCATAAAATGGCATCATTTCATCCATTGAACTACTAAGCAGCCACTTGGTTGATGTGGGTTCTCCTTCCTGCGAACAGTATTCTATACTTAGCTATTGTTCAATGTTCACCATTGGAATTTCATATTCTTCTAAAAATTTTCTTAGTGTGATTGTGAGGCATGTGAAAATTTATTTTCTTTTAATATACAAAGAATTCATATTTCCCCCTCTGATTTTTACACTGGCAGGAAGATAGATCACTATTTGTCCAATTTTGTGCAAATGATCCAGATACTTTACTGGAATCAGCTCAAAGAGTGGCACCTTATTGCGATTATGTGGACATTAATCTTGGGTAAGACATTTGTCCTTCACCCCAAGATTTATCTTGGTTGAGATGTACTTTGTAATCGAGGATGTTTCAATCTAGGTGTCGAAAATATCCTAGATGTACATAGCATTTTTATTATTATTGCAGTATTGCCTGATATTAGTGGTTTCCCCCTGAATTAAGATATTAATAGAAGACAAGTACTATAAATGTTGCATAAAGGTCTGTGCTATTTATCAAGACTTGTACAATATATATATATATATATATATATATATATATATATATATATATATATATATATATTGTAAGACCCCAACTTATTAATGAATAAAATCAAATTTTCTCTAAATATTATTGTGAATAATAAGGGGTTAATTTGATATAATACTTTGGTTATGGGTGAAATGTGCAAATTTTGCAAAATAAGCAAGTGGTTATAAAATATTTATTTTTGGTCGGTGAATATTCGGTTGGTCGTGGAATATTCTTGCTGTCGAGGAATATTCGTACGACGACGCAGCCTTGTGTGGGCCCCATAACGGAAAGCGATTGGATGAAGAAAACGACAAGTATAAGTTATTTATAAATAACGGCGTAGTTGTTACCGTTAATACTGTTGGAATACCCGGTGGTTAAAATACAGTAGCACACGGTATTGCACCAATTATTGATTCTTACGTAAGAAGGCACTACTCAATAATTGTTACAGTAGTTATTATTCAATATTTTATTTTATTGATTCAATAATTGCTGCGTTGATATTTTATATTATTGTTGTTTCAAAAATTGTTGCTGCACAATATTTTCATTTATCAGATCAATAATTCATATTATTTGAATAATATTATTAGATAACATTATTGACAATGTCTAGAAAGTTCTGTCTAAGGAGAGGTTTGGTCATCTAATTGCGCGCCAGTAAGGAGAAATCCTTATTGGAAAGCCCCCTCTTTCCTGGGAACGGCCTGGTTGTCATAAATGTGATTCTGTAATATTATTTGTAAATAATTAATTATTGATTAATATGATAAGGAAATATTTATTTTATGTGGATATAAATGAGGGATATATTTTTGTGGTTAAAAATGAAGGAGTTAATGTTGAGGTTTTTGTCAGTATTTTTGTCGGAATGGAGGTATTAAAAATCAGGATTTTTGAGATAGTTTGCGGGGGTTATAATTTTTAATCCGACCGTTGGATCGTGGTAATTTTTGGATATGTTATACATATATAAGTTGAGTATATGTCCACAAATTTTGAACCGTTAAAAATGAACGTATGATTTATTACGAATTTTACAAGATGACTGGTTCAGAAATTGTTGAATTTTCGGAGTTTATCATTTTGGTGGAAAATTCTAGAATTGGTGGGCCCCACTTGTGGTTGGTGAAAAAATATGCTGAATTATATTTCAAATGTGGTGGGTGGGAATAGTAGCAGGTAAAGCCATCAGGTTGCAAGTCAAACCTACCAAAATTTTCCTATAAATAGAGGGCTAAGTTAGAATTGAAAATCACACCAGAAACAAGTTTTCTCTCTTTCTCTCTCTAGATTATTGAGTGTATTTTGTGAGTATTTAGATACTTTGAGAGTTTCTATTCATCAGAGCAAGTTTCTTTCAGCCTCATACCGGTATTCCGACCAGAAGTACTGATATTTTGAGGTAAGGGATATTATTTTCTTCTTAATGATATTATTTTCTTCAATATCATTATGCTGAAATATTGATATGAGTTTTTATCAAATTTGGAACTTTTTGTGTCGGGAGTTACTATTCACGTATACGACACTATTCACGTATACGGCACTATTCACGAATACGGCACTATTCACCGAAAAATAAAATTTTCCCTTTTTGTCCAAGATGTCTATTATGGTTATTATCTTTGATTGTATCCATGTTTTGATCTTTATTTTTGAATTCTGCTTCACAATTGATTATTATGAAGTATTATTGATCTTGGATAAACTGTTATACGAATCCCTACTATTTGTCCTTCTGTCTCATTGGATTCGTTCTCTTTAAGATATTTTTCATCATCCTCAGTCCTAAATTATGATATTACTGAATATCTTTGGCCTGTAGTGCAAAGATGTATAATTACTTGATGAATATCTTTGGCCTGTAGTGCAAAGATGAACAGGTGTTGAGATGAACATGACCGACTGATGATACAAATGAATATCTTTGGCCTGTAGTGCAAAGATGAATATTTGGTTAAAGATGATTATTAATTGATGTTACAGGGATAAAATATTGATGATGGACTTTTAAATCTTAGAAGATAGTAGAATTCTTTCTCTACTTGACTCTTCTAATGGTTTGCTGTTTCCGCTGCAGTTGTTGATCTAAAACTTGTTGTCGATTATATTTTATCAGATTTTTCCCTGTTGAAGACTAACGATAATTTGTTGTATATTATCTTAGTCATAATATTCTTTACTGGGCTAGTTGAGCTCACCCTTTTCCTTTTTGTTCCATTTTTCTTCTCAGGAGGTGAGAACATAGCAGGATCTAGTCGGGGTATGGAGTGATGGTTCTAGAAAGATGTATTAGCAGTCCTCACTATTTCTGTAAAATAGTGTTTGAATAATTGTAATGAGGATTTATTTGAGTGTGGATATTGTCTAGAAGACAATATTTGTATTTAAACTCAGTATGTGTTGTCGTATTTTGCACGACAATTGTATTATTGAAGTTATAGTTTGCTTTCTGTACCATGTATTTGGCGACTCAGAATGGGTGTTGTATACCTATTCTGGGGGCGTCACAGTTGGTATCAGAGCTTAGGGATATGATCCCTGGCTGAGATGTGAGACAAGAACTAGGAGGGGAGAGACGGGGAATTCCTTCGCTAGTATGACCTGACTAAGTTTATTTGGTGTTTATTTGGTCGGTCAGAGTATAGGGATAATATATGACATGACTATTAACCCTTGTTTTATGGCAGTATTTAAGAATGGCAGCTGAGAACGTTAATAATGGAGTAAATCAGACCGTGGAGACACCTTTGATCACTACCCAGGGGAATGTGCAACAGGAAGGCAATATTCCTCCTGTAAACAACGTTGCCGAGCAAACGATGAATGATGGAATGTTTAGGAGCTTTTTGCAGTTCATGCAAAATCAGACGAGGGAGACTCGTGTGCAGAATACGGGTGGAAATGATAACAACGCGCGGTTTGTCACAGCTAAGCAGTTCAAAGAATTGGGACCACCAGAATTTAAGGGAAAGCCGGATCCGATCATGGCGGAAACGTGGGTCAAGCAAATTACCAAGATATTTGATGTCTTGGGATGCACGGAGGAACAGAAGGTTCCATTCGCCACATTTATGTTCCGCGGTGAGGCAGACTACTGGTGGGAGTCTGTGAAGCATACCCAGCCTGACGCACTCAACATGTCCTGGGAAACATTTCAAAAACTGTTCAATGACAAGTACTTTCCTGAAAGTATTCGTCATATGAAGGAGGTTGAGTTTATTAGACTGGAACAAAACAACATGACGGTGTCCCAGTACGAGGCGAAGTTTGCAGAGTTATCCAGGTTTGCACCTCATTTGGTCGAAAATGAGGAACGAATGACAAGGATGTTTCTGAGAGGTCTAAAACCCGAGATTCGGCAATATCTTATCTCTCATAAATTTTCTTTATATTCAGATGTTGTAAACAGGGCTCAATTATTAGAGCGAGATAATGAGTATGTGCAACCGAGGGACCACAACCAGGGTCATACCGGTGGCGGCAGTCATCGAAGCAATGAAAACCAGCAGGGAGGAAAACATTCGGACAAAAGCGGTAACCACTCTGGTGGTAATCGTGGTCGTGATAATAGAAGGAGCGAGTCGGGAGGAGATTTCAAGAAGAGAAGGTACAACAATGATAACGTGAAGACGTCAGCACAAACATCAACTGTTTCTAGGGGAGGAGAACGACCACCGGTCGTATGTTACAAATGTGGGAAAGAGGGACATATCAGCCCAAACTGCCCACAACAATCCAAGGTATGTTATAACTGTGGAAAGGAAGGTCATATAGCTCGAGAGTGTTCTGTAGCAAAACCAAGTTCAGCGGGGATGGTGACTCCAAAAGTTATCCCGGATAAGTCGAAATCAGCGGTTCCTGGAAGAGCGTTTGTCGTTACTGGCCAAAACGCGAGAAACCCGAACGAGGTGATCACGGGTAAGCTAATCTTGAATTCTTGCGAAGTTTATACTTTACTAGATACCGGTTCTACCCATTCTTTTATCTCTCCTGCTTGTGCTCAACGTTTAAACTTGACTCCGGAGAAATTGGACTTTAACTTATCTGTTGAAACTCCGTTGGGTGAAACCTTCGTTACATCTACAGTTTATAAATCTTGCATGATCCAAGTTGGCACTATCACATTACCTGTTGATCTTATCTCTTTAAAGATACTTGCTTTTGATGTGATTTTAGGAATTGATTGGTTAACCACTCATCATGCTAAAATTGATTGTTTTCGTAAGGTTGTTAGTTTTCATATTCCTAACCAACCTGTCATACGAATTCAAACTACTAAACCACTAAAATCAGTCACTGTCATATCAAGCCACAAAGCTATTCGTTTATTGAAAAACGGATGTCAAGCTTTCTTAGCCCATGTTATGGATTTGAACAAAGACAAGTCAGATTTGAATAATATTTCTATTGTTAGAGAATTTTCCGATGTATTTTCTGAAGAACTTCCCGGTCTACCCCCGGAACGAGAAATTGAATTCTTTATTGACCTTGAACCCGGTACAAAGCCCATTTCTAAAACCCCATATCGAATGGCTCCTATTGAACTTCAGGAGTTAAAAGTCCAACTACAGGAGTTGTTGGACATCGGTTTTATTCGTCCTAGTACGTCTCCTTGGGGTGCTCCTGTTTTATTCGTAAAGAAGAAAGACGGGAGTATGCGACTTTGTATTGACTATCGAGAATTGAACCATGTCACCATCAAGAATAGGTATCCGCTACCTCGCATTGATGACCTGTTTGACCAGTTGCAAGGAGCACAATTCTTTTCAAAGATCGATCTTCGTTCTGGATATCATCAGCTGAAGATTAAAACTGAGGATATTCCAAAGACTGCCTTCAGAACTCGGTACGGGCATTATGAATTCTTAGTAATGTCTTTTGGATTGACTAATGCTCCTGCTGCCTTCATGGATATGATGAACCGTGTATTCAAAGAATATTTGGATCAGTTCGTTGTTGTCTTTATTGATGACATCCTCATCTATTCCAAAAGCCGTGAAGATCATGAGCGCCATTTGAAGCTGGTACTGCAAAGGCTTCGTGAAAACAAGCTATATGCCAAACTGAAGAAATGCGAGTTCTGGCTTGAGGAAGTAGCATTCCTTGGGCACGTGGTGTCAAAACATGGAGTATCTGTCGACCCGGCGAAGATTGAAGCCATACAAAGTTGGGAGCAACCGAAGTCGGTAACCGAAGTACGTAGCTTTCTGGGCTTAGCTGGTTATTATCGGAGATTTGTGGAAGGATTTTCTCGAATCGCTACTCCGTTAACTCAGCTGACTCGGAAAGATACAAAATTCGTATGGAGTGAGGAATGCGAGAAGAGTTTCCAAGAACTCAAGAGGAGACTCATTTCGGCACCTGTTTTGACAATACCATCTGGTTCGGATGGATTTGTTATCTAC
Organism: Panax notoginseng; assembly: GCA_016801055.1. NCBI lineage: Eukaryota > Viridiplantae > Streptophyta > Magnoliopsida > Apiales > Araliaceae > Panax > Panax notoginseng. Next base: position 233,729,934 of record CM029014.1, read on the forward strand.
AGCGATGCTTCAGGCAAAGGGTTAGGATGTGTTCTCATGCAACATGGGAAAGTCATAGCCTATGCCTCACGACAACTCAAAGAATATGAGAGGAATTATCCTACTCATGATTTGGAGTTGGCAGCAGTCGTTTTTGCGTTGAAGATCTGGAGACACTACCTGTATGGGGAGAAAGTGGAGATCTATACAGATCATAAAAGCCTCAAATATTTCTTCACCCAAAAGGAACTCAACATGCGGCAACGACGTTGGCTTGAGCTGTTGAAAGATTACGATCATACCATCCAATACCATCCTGGAAAAGCAAACGTAGTAGCTGACGCATTGAGTAGAAGATCATATGCGGGTACGAGTGCAATGTTTTTAACACAAAGGCCCATTTTGTATGATTTGCAAAGGATGGAGATAGAGATGAAGGCTCCAAGTACCCACATGATGATATCAAATATACGAGTAGAACCGACTTTAATCGATAAAGTTAAAGCTGCTCAAGCTACGGATATAGAGCTGATGCGTATGAAGAAGAAAGTGCAAGAAGGTGCTATTCCAGAAGCAAGAATCGATGAAGAAGGAATACTTCGAGTCAACTCCAGACTTTGTGTTCCTAACGATTTTGACTTGAAGCATAGAATAATGATGGAGGCACACAACACACCGTTTGCAATCCATCCTGGGAGTACCAAAATGTATCACGATCTTCGACATACATTTTGGTGGAGCAATATGAAAAGAGAGATCGCGGAGTTTATCTCGAGATGTTTAACTTGTCAACGTGTAAAAGCGGAGCATCAAGTACCAAAGGGTCCATTGCAACCACTTGAGATTCCGAAATGGAAGTGGGAACACATTACTATGGATTTTGTTACAGGTCTTCCCAAGGTTTCTCAAGGCATAGATGCGATTTGGGTTATTGTTGATAGATTAACCAAGTCCGCTCATTTCTTGCCGATACGTGAGACTTATTCCCTTGAACGTCTTGCTAGTATGTACGTGAACGAGATTGTGAGATTGCATGGCATGCCAGTATCCATAGTTTCGGATCGTGACCCAAGATTCACTTCACGATTTTGGGTTAGCTTGCAGAAAGCTATGGGCACGGATTTACGATTCAGTTCAGCATACCATCCTCAAACGGACGGACAATCAGAGAGGACTATTCAAACTCTTGAAGATCTATTAAGACTTTGTGTCTTAGATCTCAAAGGGAGTTGGGATAAGTACCTACCATTGGTGGAATTCTCCTACAACAACAGTTATCAGGCGAGCATAGGTATGGCTCCATTTGAGGCGTTGTATGGAAGAAAATGTCGTTCTCCAGTATGCTGGGACGAGGTGGGTAAAGCAACATTGTTGGGACCAGAGTTGGTACGCATTACTACAGAGAAGATCCAAACGATTCGACAACGTATACAAACGGCACAGGATCGACAAAAGAGTTATGCGGATCTTCATCGGAAGGACGTGGAATTTAATATTGGGGATCATGTATTGTTACGTGTTGCACCATGGAAGGGAGTTACAAGATTTGGGAAGAGAGGAAAGCTCAATCCAAGATTTGTTGGTCCATTTGAGATTCTTGAGCGAATAGGAAATGTGGCATATAGACTCGCATTACCTCCAAGCATGTCTCGTGTTCATAATGTTTTTCACATATCTATGCTTCGTAAATATGTTAAAGACCCGAACCACATTATTGAGTTAGAACCAGACGAGATAGCTGAAGATTTAACGTACGAGGAGGTACCTGTTAAGATCTTGGATAGGAAAGAGCATGTCCTACGCACGAAGGTTATACCACAAGTTAAGGTTTTGTGGAGAAACCATGCTATTGAAGAAATGACCTGGGAGTTGGAATCAGAAATGAAAGCGAGGTATCCTCACCTTTTTGAAACATCAGGTACGTACGTCAATTTCGAGGACGAAATTTCATAAGGAGGGGAGGTTGTAAGACCCCAACTTATTAATGAATAAAATCAAATTTTCTCTAAATATTATTGTGAATAATAAGGGGTTAATTTGATATAATACTTTGGTTATGGGTGAAATGTGCAAATTTTGCAAAATAAGCAAGTGGTTATAAAATATTTATTTTTGGTCGGTGAATATTCGGTTGGTCGTGGAATATTCTTGCTGTCGGGGAATATTCGTACGACGGCGCAGCCTTGTGTGGGCCCCATAACGGAAAGCGATTGGATGAAGAAAACGACAAGTATAAGTTGTTTATAAATAACGGCGTAGTTGTTACCGTTAATACTGTTGGAATACCCGGTGGTTAAAATACAGTAGCACACGGTATTGCACCAATTATTGATTCTTACGTAAGAAGGCACTACTCAATAATTGTTACAGTAGTTATTATTCAATATTTTATTTTATTGATTCAATAATTACTGCGTTGATATTTTATATTATTGTTGTTTCAATAATTGTTGCTGCACAGTATTTTCATTTATCAGATCAATAATTCATATTATTTGAATAATATTATTAAATAACATTATTGACAATGTCTAGAAAGTTCTGTCTAAAGAGAGGTTTGGTCATCTAATTGCGCGCCAGTAAGGAGAAATCCTTATTGGAAAGCCCCCTCTTTCCTGGGAACGGCCTGGTTGTCATAAATGTGATTCTGTAATATTATTTGTGAATAATTAATTATTGATTCATATGATAAGGAAATATTTATTTTATGTGGATATAAATGAGGGATATATTTTTTGTGGTTAAAAATGAAGGAGTTAATGTTGAGGTTTTTGTCAGTATTTTTGTCGGAATGGAGGTATTAAAAATCAGGGTTTTTGAGATAGTTTGCGGGGGTTATAATTTTTAATCCGACCGTTGGATCGTGGTAATTTTTGGATATGTTATACATATATAAGTTGAGTATATGTCCACAAATTTTGAACCGTTAAAAATGAACGTATGATTTATTATGAATTTTACGAGATGACTGGTTCAGAAATTATTGAATTTTCGGAGTTAATCATTTTGGTGGAAAATTCTAGAATTGGTGGGCCCCACTTGTGGTTGGTGAAGAAATGTGCTGAATTATAATTCAAATGTGGTGGGTGGGAATAGTAGCAGGTAAAGCCATCAGGTTGCAGGTCAAGCCTACTAAAATTTTCCTATAAATAGAGGGCTAAGTTAGAATTGAAAATCACACCAGAAACAAGTTTTCTCTCTTTCTCTCTCTAGATTATTGAGTGTATTTTGTGAGTATTTAGATACTTTGAGAGTTTCTATTCATCAGAGCAAGTTTCTTTCAGCCTTATACCGATATTCCGACCAGAAGTACTGATATTTTGAGGTAAGGGGTATTATTTATTTCACATTCTGAAGAGATATTATTTTTCGCATTCGTATGAATATTATTTCTGTTCAATATTCATAAGAAATGTTATTTCGTTCAATATTCGCGAGAAATATTATATTCGTTTAATATTCGTAATGAATATTATTTTCGTTTAATATTCGTAAGGGATATTATTTTCTTCTTAATGATATTATTTTCTTCAATATCATTATGCTGAAATATTGATATGAGTTTTTATCAAATTTGGAACTTTTTGTGTCGGGAGTTACTATTCACGTATACGGCACTATTCACATATACGGCACTATTCACGAATACGGCACTATTCACCGAAAAATAAAATTTTCCCTTTTTGTCCAAGATGTCTATTATGGTTACTATCTTTGATTGTATCCATGTTTTGATCTTTATTTTTGAATTCTGCTTCACAATTGATTATTATGAAGTATTATTGATCTTGGATAAACTGTTATACGAATCCCTACTATTTGTCCTTCTGTCTCATTGGATTCGTTCTCTTTAAGATATTTTTCATCATCCTCAGTCCTAAATGATGATATTACTGAATATCTTTGGCCTGTAGTGCAAAGATGTATAATTACTTGATGAATATCTTTGGCCTGTAGTGCAAAGATGAACAGGTGTTGAGATGAACATGACCGACTGATGATACAAATGAATATCTTTGGCCTGTAGTGCAAAGATGAATATTTGGTTAAAGATGATTATTAATTGATGTTACAGGGATAAAATATTGATGATGGACTTTTAAATCTTAGAAGATAGTAGAATTCTTTCTCTACTTGACTCTTCTAATGGTTTGCTGTTTCCGCTGCAGTTGTTGATCTAAAACTTGTTGTCGATTATATTTTATCAGATTTTTCCCTGTTGAAGACTAACGATAATTTGTTGTATATTATCTTAGTCATAATATTCTTTACTGGGCTAGTTGAGCTCACCCTTTTCCTTTTTGTTCCATTTTTCTTCTCAGGAGGTGATAACATAGCAGGATCTAGTCGGGGTATGGAGTGATGGTTCTAGAAAGATGTATTAGCAGTCCTCACTATTTCTGTAAAATAGTGTTTGAATAATTGTAATGAGGATTTATTTGAGTGTGGATATTGTCTAGAAGACAATATTTGTATTTAAACTCAGTATGTGTTGTCGTATTTTGCACGACAATTGTATTATTGAAGTTATAGTTTGCTTTCTGTACCATGTATTTGGCGACTCAGAATGGGTGTTGTATACCTATTCTGGGGGCGTCACATATATACTATGTAATTACTTCCCAACACTTAGTTCTAAGTTGGAAATCCCCTTGATAACTATTATTAGCTTTCATAAATTTTAAATCACCACTCCAGAAAACTTTGTTACATGAACTTTGACAAAGCAATGCCTAAATTACATAAAACACAACCACTAGCAAAAGGAACTCACTATATTTGAGAATTGTTGGGATATTTCACATGAATTCCACATTGGATAAATTCAAGAGTGTAGATGGGTTAATAAGTATGGTAGAGCATCAACCTAATAGGTTAACCTTTTAGGTAAAGAGGTAGTCTAACATGCTTATTGGGCCCGTCTACACAGGTGTGCGTTGCATGATGATGAATTGATGTGGGATGGATCGTACAATTTTGCTACAAAATGGTATCAGAGCCCATGGTTCAATGGGCCCAAGTAACAACTCCAAGGTACAAGGGGAGTGCAAGGGTAAAAAATTCACAGGCCTCGTGGGAGAGTCCAAGTATCAACTTCAAGGTGCGAGGGGAGTGCGCGAAGGTACAATTCGCAGGCCTCGTGGGTGGAGTAAATAGAGTTGAATCAGGTGGAGCGGGCTTTGAAAGGTTCTAGGGAAGTTACTGAGACACGTTTGTCCCGGACGTTATGGAGTAATATTAGAATCAAGCAAAGCTCTTGAAGGACTCAAAGGTGAAGTATTTGAATCGGGTGGAGCAGGGCTCGGATGGCTCTAGAAAAATTGCTAAGACACGTTTGCTGCTGGCGTGGTGGAGTAGTATTAGAGTCGAGCAGAGAGCTCTTGAAGGATTAAAAAAAGGTGTGCTTAATGATTAGAATACTCTAGTATATACTTGTGATGGGTATTCAAGTAAAAGGTAGAGATTGTTGGGATATTTCACATGAATCTCACATTGGATAAATTCAAGAATGTAGATGGGTTAATAAGTATGGTAGAGCCTCAACCTAATAGGTTAACCTTTTAGGTAAGGAGGTGGTCTAACATGCTTATTGGGCCCGTCTACACAGGTGTGCATTGCATGATGATGAATTGATGTGGGATGGATCGTACAATTCCGCTACAAGAATAGACAATGAACAGAAGGAACTCACTAGCAAATGTGCCTATTTTAAAATCAAGTAATCACACATTGAACAAGACAATAGTTGGATACTTCAACCTCTAAAATAGGATAGTCATTTCTCTTTTTATTAAATGAGAAGGTATATAGTATCTAAACGATTTCTAAAACATTTCAAATTTTCGTTGTACTTCTTAAATCGATAACAATCATATTTCTCTTTAGCATATCAACTCCAATAATAAATTCACTGCAAATACAAACATGAATAAAAGCAAGCCATATAATCTAAACAATCATAAACATATTAATTATCCACAATAAGTTAGCTAATCATAGTTTGATTAAGACAATTTGGTAAATTCTTTTATCATGAATGTTGAGAGCATATACAAAATACCAACAGAAAGAAGCTAAACTTATTTGACTTGACAAACTTTCTAGATATACAAATTTGGGCACCTCAGAGGCATAGAAGAGCTTGTACATGGTCAAGGGAGATTATCAGAAAACTCTCAACAGAAGTATTGGAAATTAAAAAATGATTTCTCAGAAGAAGTCTTAAAAATCAAAATAATCTTATTAATAGCATCAATAGACATCAAAAATCATGAAATTACCTGAAATCCAATCCAGGCTTCCCTATAAGGTTGTTTGGAATTTGACCAGTAAGGTTAGTTAGGTATGACATGAATCGTTCAAATTTTCCATATATTTGCAGATGATAAAGCACATTTAATGAAAATTCCAAAAATAAATGAATAATAATATTTGAGTACGAGTAGTGTAGTTATTTACATGATTGCTCTCCAGTTTTTGTCTCTTTCCTTTGTTGGTGAATGTAATTTGTTGGTGTTTGATAGTACTGTATGCTTACTGTGGGAACCAACATCAGTGATATTGATCATCAAGAGTCGGGGGACTATATGTGTTTGCAACAATAAAAAGGGATCTGAAGCGTCAAAGGGGGTGACCATTCACGTGACTGGATTCAAGAAATTTCAAGGGGTTTCTCAAAATCATACTGAGACTATAGTTAGTAATTTGAAAAACTATGTTGAAAGTGGAGGTTTGCCCCCGAGTGTAACTTTAGGGAGCTGCACGGTTCTTGAGACTGTTGGAGATGGTGCACTTCCTATGCTTTACAAGGTCATAGAATCGGGTATTTCAGGAGCAAACAATTCCAGCAGTGAACAAGTTGTATGAGTATGTTTACTGCCCTTTTTCTTTTGACTGAAGATGAAATTTGATTGTGGAAGATTATTTTGTAGGAAAAAACATAAAGGAAGATTGATTTAGCACATGTTGGCTTTCCAATCACTTCAGCTAAATACTTATGGACCTTAAAAATATGAATCATATTTCTTTTGTTATTTTTTTGTTTATTGTTTAACCAGATTCTAGGAGAGTAAGAAATCAGTAAATCTAGAATACAAGTTATGTGACTCACTTTCACATACAGTGCAGTAAAAACCAAAATTCACATGAATATATATATATATATATATATATATATATATATATATATATATATATATTTATCTAGCACGGTTGCAGAAGAGTGTTTTAAAGTGCAGACATAATCATGCCAAACACAGGTGGCCGTATATGGTCGTGTAAGAAGAGAAGGGAAAACTAATAATGCAACATTACACAAGACATAATGTGAGTTTTTTAAATAGTGGGGAAAATATAAAGGATGGAGTGTAGATACCAAATTCCATTGCTCATTGAGAACCAATTTTGGGAATCAAGTGAGTATATTATAATTACCAATGAATGAAATGCTTACATGTTACCCAAAACTTTATATCCAAAGAGAATGTATTTAATCCTATGAAGGAAAATTATTCATTGTTGCAAAAGTTTGTGCTCGACTGTGCACAGTTGATTAAATTAATTTATTTAATTTTAACTAACATAGTATTTTTGTAAACTCTTCTGTTTAAATGAGTAAAATTGTTTTCCAAATTTAAAATTAATTCACATCACAATTTTTGTTATAAATTTGTATAAGTCTATTATGATAAAAGATTAGAATTGTTTTTTTGAAAAATGGAGGTAGTACTACGCTACCATTTTACAACCTTAATATAATATTATTTACTAGATTGAATTGTCAATACTCTCTACAAAAAAAAAATTCTCCATGTATAGATAACGATTTTATTTCATTAAATATCTCCAAAGTTTAGATATGCAATAGTTGATTTAATTATTCTTCTGTTTGTTTATATGTGATAATTTTGAAAAATTATTTAAATATGGAAGAGTATTAATAATTTCAATTTAAAATTTTATTAGTATAGTTTTTTAACATTTTATTATTTATATTAATAATTTTTATATCATCTATAGATAACGATTTTATTTCATTAAATAGCTCCAAAGTTTAGATATGTAATAGTTGATTTAATTATTCTTCTGTTTGTTTATATGTAATAATTTTGAAAAATTACTTAAATATGAAAGGGTATTAATAATTTCAATTTAAAATTTTATTAGTATAGTTTTTTTAGCATTTTATTATTTATATTAATAATTTTTATATCATATTATTATTTAATTAACATTATGGAGGTTATACATTGGGTGCACTAATAATGCCAAAGTGACAACTATGAAACACTCTTCTGTACCTGCTATAATTTGATGTTTGGATAGACCTTCATTTTAAAAAATGAGACAAAGTAGCACGATAATGTACGTATATCCATCTATGTGCGATAAAAAAAGGAGTTATTATAACAAGCAAACAATAATTTTATCAAACACTATCTAAGAGTACTAAATAAGAGAAGTGTTCTTGATCCTTCTTCTACATTATATTAATAAAATTATAGAAGTTTACGTAATTGATAATAAAAAATTAAATAATTAACTTAAACATTCATAATATTTATTATTTTTCTTAAGCGAAGATCCAACGCACACACAAATAGTTAAATGAAATGTAACATGTTTTTTTTTATTTTTGATTCTATAAGGACATTCAAAAATAATACATGTTATAATTGTATGCATTTAAAATTTTTTGGGTATATTATAGTTTTGTTTCATATTCGGACATATTTATTCTTCTTATATTTTTTAATAAGGAAAATAAAAAGTAAATTATGGTAATTAAAATATAATTTAGTTACTTTATTGGAATTGTTCATTTTAAAACAGTTTTATAATAATTGATTAAATTTGTGTCACATTTGCTACTGAAATATAAAACACAAATATAAATTACAAGTTTCCATTTAACTACAATCACCGTTGTCTATTAGCATTTGTGATGCTAATTCCGGTAAAACTACAATAACTCATCTATCCAACCAGAACGCATTATCTATTACAGATGAATTCCTCCAAATCTGTGATAGGAAAACTCTTGAAAAAATACGGGTTGCAACAGAGGTAAAACCGTTTTTAAAACACCTTACTTTTTTCACAACATTTACTAATTTTCTGTTGTTCATTTTTTTTACACTCCAGGAGTCATCATGTGTGGTACTTGCTACTATTCTGTGTATAGAAACCGAATATAATTGGTTTTACAATTTCTGCAAAAAATGCTGCAAAAAAATAAAACCAGACAGCTAAAAAATATTGGTGTGATAAATGTTTTGACCATGTTAATTATGTTACACCGAGGTATTGTGATACAATATTTTGTCATACGTTATATCTACCTTATGTTCATACTTTGTTCACTCTATTAATATTATCTAACTTTGTAAATGTAACTTTTAATTATAGATTTTAAATTCAAGTTAAAGTAATGGATGATACGTCCAGTGCATCTTTTGTTTTATTTGATCATGAAGCCCAACACGTCATAGGAAAGTCAGCTTATGAATTGAGGGAACAATTGATTAAGGTAAAATTAAAATATAAAAACACATTACATATTTAAAGTATACAGTCTTAACCTTGTGTACATAACTATTGTCATTTCATATTTTTTAAATGCGTTAAAGGATGGAGACTCTGATTTTTTCCAGATGAACTCAATATATTGTTGCAAAAGAGGTTCCTTTTCAAAATACAAATATAAGCTTATAATTTGAAGGCAAATTATGCGACATACACAATTGCTAGGATTACTAACGATGAAAAAATAATTGAATCCTACACAAGTATATGTGATGAGCCTCAGGTAATTCATTTGGTTGATGTTGAATCCTACAATCAATTTGTTTATACTTATGAAAAAAATAATTGAATCCTACATAATTTAATTCTGTTACTACGTCTATAAATGGTGAGTCAATGCTCGATGTTGTCAATATTGTCACACCTATAAGCAAAAGGCCTATACATTCAATCAGCGATGATGATGTACAAGGATCTCAGTCAACTGATGTTAAAATGTCAACCAACAAAATGCAAAAGAAGATCAAAATCGAGAAAGATGACAACTTTACTGCTTCAAATTAATTTAATTCATTATCTCATTTTACTGCCATATCTTGGTTGTTTTAAATATTAGAAACTTCTAAATACAATTAGTACGTTGATATTTGAGTTTTTAATTTGGATAATTTGGATTATTTGGATGTTCTGTGTGACATGTATTTGGATTATTTATATTATTTTCCTTATACATGTTCTGTGTGACATGTATGTCCCCTACAATGTATATTCATTTGTTTTTCTGTGTAAAATTTGATCATCGCACAACAATTTATCATTTTTTATTATATTTTAATTTATTTATTGTACGTACATATTTATTATTAAAAAATTGAATAATCCCGCTGCAACGCGCGAGTTTGTATCTAGTAAACACATAAATGGAAGTCCCCTTGGCTCGAGGCATTTAAGATATACCAACTACACACAACCGGTGTTTGGAGACGGCCCTAATCCAATCCCAATATATATATATATATATATATATATATATATATATATATATATATATATATATATATGTTAAATTAATGTGTTATGGATGGATATCATTTTCTCAAGGCAAAGTATATTTTCCCAATCTTCCCCTACATATTTTGTACAAATGCCTTTTTGCAACACCAAAGGATATTTTACACCTACTTTCACACCTTGATGAGTGTTTAAATGAATTAGGTACACACACTCTTTAATAATTCAGAATTTGAATCTTCTTACATAAGATAAGTGGGATGGACAAAATCCAGTTCATGTTCATCCAAGTTCAAAAGAATTAAGGTAAATTAATCATACAGCCTACGCTACTGCACTTCTAGCGTAAGCATGGCTCGCAAAGCAGCGGGAGATCATCACAATACAGCCTACAGCCTACGCTACTTCACTTCTAGCGTAAGCATGGCTCGCAACTGAAAAATAAAATACAAATTTTGATAATTTTGACTTGTTTTTCTTTTAAAAAATATGGATGATAATTTTAAGTAGTAGTTAACTAACCCAATTGTTCTAATTAATTTGAGTTGATTCTCAATTTGTAAATCACATTGCCAGGTCTAGCTGACATATAAGCTATGGGCCGAATTTGGGCCATCTTGCAATCTTTTGGTACAACTTAAAACATTTCTATTCAAAGGGGTCGAAATGAAAGAAATTTTAAGTGAAATAATTCATATTCGAAACTCGTGTTAAAGGCTCATGAGTAACTCGTTTTGTAAACGAGTCGAGTACTTACGAGCCGAGTAAGTTCGAGTAATGATTCGAGTAAAATCTAACACAAAATTAGAAATCTCTTATCAAATCTGAGTCGAACTCGAGCTCAATTTTTTTTTAATTCAGTCGAATATGAACACGAGTGTATTTGCTGATATTCGACTTATTTACACATCTAATAATTTGGAACAAAGGTAGTAGTATTTAATTTTGGATACACTTGGACATATGTTTTTATTATTATATTTTTAATAAATAATTTTAATTTTCAAAATTTAATAATGATAAAACTCGTCTAAAAATTATATTAGAGAAACATAAAATTAACTTTAAAAATTGTTGTTTTCAAAATATATATCTAATTTAAATAGAGAATATATGCAAATTTAAAGCTCCCAATAAGGGGATGTTTGATAAAAACTGAATAAATTTGAATCTGAATGAAAAAAATTATTTGATAATTGACATGTCTGAAACACCTGAATAATAATTTTTTACTATTTTACCCTCCGAACTATAATTGGTTTTTTTGCCTGTCATTTTGGAAAATGTTTCTTTTTAAATTAATAAATGAAATGTTTGAATACCAAAAAAAAATTTCTTTCAAATTTCATAAGTCTACGCAATAGCAGTGTCATTTATTTTTGATCCTTTCTCTCTCCATAATTGAAGCTTATCTCTGTGTCTGCAATGAAGTCAACATTATCTACAACTATATTCAAAACCCTAAACCCTAATTCGAGCCACTTCTTCGTCTCTCGCCTCCAGTGCAATTTTTCCAGCACTCGCTCTTCCTCTTCTATGAGGAGTTTTTCTGCCATGGCGCCTCCGGTGGTAGTGAAAGTGGAGGCAGCCCTTTCAATGTGAAAGGGGTATCTGTGTAAAAGTTGATTCAGCTGGCCAACTGAAAGAATAAGCCAGACAAATTGGGTTGATTCGGTCACATAGATTCAGACTTATTCTGATTTTACTTTAACCTAAACAAACAATTTGAACTGCTTACCGAATCAAATTTTGGGCTATTCAGACCAATTAAGTGGTAAACAAACAGGCCCTAAGTCAAGATAATGTTCGGGCTCAAAATATTCATAAAACTGCCTTAGCCCAAACAATTTAGGACGGTATGAAATCGTGTACGGAGTAATTGCTTAGTCCTAACAAAATCCCAAAATTATAGTCCAGGATGCTGGGCTCAGCAATTGGGGCATGGCCATTTGAGAGTCCTTTCAACCATTCATTCCTTCGACAATTCTTATCTGAAGAAGGTCCAAAGACTCTTTATGTATCCCTTATTCCCTTACAGTAATTTGCTTGCATTATCCACATGTTATTAAACATAAAGGCCTATGGCCCGTTTTACAATTTTTAATTAGAGCCATTTGATTCTCTCTTCTTCTGTATGTTTTTTAGGAGAGCACAGAGGTGAGTGACATTTTAAGTTCTTGCGTGAGGCATCCTTTATAATAACAATATTTTAAAAAAAATTATAAAACACCATTTTATTCATAACGTGAAAGAGAATTTATTCAATTACATAAAACGATATCGTTTTTGTATGGCAGAACGCTCACGTAACAACGTTGTTTTCTCAAATAATCATCTTGCCTTGTTTGTTTACATTTGCGTGAACGAATCAAAAGTTACAACCATATCCTCCATAAAATATAATTGGAAATCTGGAAGTGATTTGTCACCAAACTTTTCTTTTCTCTTCTTTCCAGGGTCTACTGTTGTCCCCTTCAAATGCATTGTATCTTCCAAATACGTACGTATTTATGTTGCATTTTGAATCTTTAACCGCCACTTTAAGTCTCCTCCAAGAAAACCAGTATGATTTGAAAGCTTTAAGCTCCAAATCAAATCCATCTAAAACTCATTACATTTGACTTTATATATACCAATAATTTCTTATATCTCGAAAAAATAAACCACTTTTTTGGTGAATATTACCAAAAAATATATATTTTTATAAACTCATTATATATGGAGACTTAGGGAGTATAGTCGTAATTAGAGCATAATCATTGCAAGCATTATAAGGACTGAGTTAGGCAGACAAATATTATGAGTTGTTCGAGTTTTTGTTCCAGCTTTTGTCTTAATTGTGCACAAACTGTAACCTACTCTTTATCCAGTCAACATAGTATTTATAATTAGCCGTAAATAGGTAGTAAGATAAAAGACTACATGATAATTAACAAGAATTGGACATAAGATGAGAGCTAGCAGTGGAACATAAATTTTAAACTTGGTGTATACTAGTAATAAAAAAATCCAACATGCTCAAATTGGATTAATATTATTGATAATAAATCCTACCACTATTATGGCTTTCATTCACATGGAAATTCAACAAAACTCCTGACACATGTGTCGTAGAATCTTTTCAAAACTAGAAGTTTTGTTTAGTGGAGAAGGAAAATTAAGCTAGCTAGTTCATTAATTGGTCGCCTCACTAGGGTTTATGCATAATCGTCGAGTACTTTAGTTAATTAGTCATAATACTAGTGGGCAGAATTATGATTTGCTTGAATTAGGTGGATGACACGGACAAGATTAAGTGGCATTTTGTGGCTTATGGCACTCTGCCGGTGATGACCAACTATATATGTAGGGTACCACTTGAGCCCTTTTCTTTCCTTTAATATATATGTATGCATGCACAACTTGTTGTTCCATAAATTTGGTGTCGTATTAGAACAAGTTGGAAATTTTTGTAGAAATTAAACCTTTTTTTTTTCAGTACCAAGTTGCCTGAGTAGTCCCTTCGTAGTTGGGCCCGAAGAGAAGTAAAAAAAGAAATACAAATTAAGCATCCGCATGTTGGTACTTGAGCTATTCTTGGTTAGGTTAAATTTCATGCATGCATGGATAAGAATTATAGGACCAGCTCGTGTGTCCGGAGGATTTAATTGTTCTAGTCCAGGTAGTAAGTAGTACAACGACAGTTAGCTAGCTAGCTAGCTAGGAGAGTGGACAAGAATAATTCCACTTGTATGTGTGTAAGGTCTTATATATATATTAGCTAGGCTAATTTATTGATCAGATTAAAAGATGTGGTGGAATAGAGACATGCAGTAAATATGTTACTCTCTTCTTCACAAATAAGTGGGTTGAATTTTCATTTCAAAATGTCCCAAATAAATGACTTTAATTAAGTTTTCATATGCATTTGAATAACAACTTTAACAAAAGAATACAACATATATAATAATTTATAAACAGAAATGACAAATGGTGTACCACCCATTTGTCAAAAGATAATTTCAACCCTTAATTATATATTATCTCTCTTTAAACAGGATTGATAGAAAGACATTAATTATATTTACTTTTAGATTCTCTTTTTGGTATATGTTAACGCCAAGTTTCGTCTGCGCGTCCAATCACAAAATCCACGCGCTGAATCCTGCACAATAACAGATCACACAGAAGCTTGACGGCCGTACCGCCGGGGGATAGCTCCGGTGTGAGAATAAGCACAGGCCGTTCACAAGGTTTAACAATGGAGGTTTATATGTTTAGTGCTCAAAGTAGATATTACCTGTTAATTGTAACCTCGGCCTTGTATTTATAGAGCTCCCACCACATTGGTATCCTCTTCTTTGGATTAGAGTAGGACTCCTAAATATGTTAGCTACCATATTTGGGTCCAACACAATCTCCTTAAAAAGTGCAAGTGGAATCCCTTTCCATCACTACATCCAGAGTTACCTTGTTGACGTAGGATTAGGGTTGATGCCCTTAATCACGTAAACTCCTTGTCGCACCAACTCTGCATGTGGACTGCTCATACGCTCAGGCCCAAACCAATAGCCAAACCCAACAGGCCCGAACTCAACCCTCACGATGACCACGGGCCCCAGCCTATTGGGATCGGTAACCGACCCCGATCTTACATCTCTGAACATATGAGCCCGACCTCCATTGACCCGACCCAAGCCTTCAGAACAAAAGAGGGTCGGGAAAACACTCCCGAACATTGCCCCCCCAGTCTCTTGTTATAAGATATTTATGACACGAGACTTGAAAGGACATGAATTCGGATAGTCACGCCATAATGATGAGTTGTCTCGGGAACCCAAACGGTTTCTCCTCGGTCCGCGAGCTAGTACACGTTTTCTCACAACTGGGCCCACCTGCCATAAATAGCCGCCTTTGGAAGCCGTGCCAGACGGGCTATATAAGCCCCCCAACATTCAGCAGCGTCACTTTTTCGAGCCTTTAATATTTTGAATCTCTGTCGAACTTTTCCGGCAAGAGCGATTTCCGGCGAGACACTCATTTTTCCAGATTTCTTCAGTCCGTGCCATTTCTCCACTAAGCTCTTGTCTTGTACCTCTCTTCCCTTCTTCCCACCATAAATGGCTGATTCCAGCGATCCTCGTCCTCTACCAACCATAGCAGCCGGTACTCCCACTCTTAACTCCGGTGACCTTCTCCAAATCGAGCTGGAGGCTACTCCGGTCGAACTCTCCGTGGAGAACGCCGAAACCAGAATTCGCCAACTCTACGCTTCGAAAACCGACTACGCTGTCATCAACACCAAATCTTCCATCACCCACTCTCAACTGTTGGACATCCAAACTCTATTCAACATCCCCAAAGAATACAAGCTTCGGGTTCCCGAGGCCAGCGAGAGGATGTACCACCGACCCGAGGGCGAATGGGTAGCCGTCCATCTGTATGCCCTAAGGTACGGGGTTCGGTTCCCCCTCCACGAATTCATCTCCTCTTTCCTCTGCCTGGTAGGGATCGGGTTCTCCCAGTTGGCTCCCAACTCCTATATCCAGCTGATCAGCTTCATCGCCCTCTGCCAGGAGGCTGGCATCACCCCCGGGCTGGATTTCTTCTTCGTCCTGTTCTCGGTGGGTCGGTCAAAGGAGCCCGGCCTTCGACATCTGAACCGTGTTCCTGGACGGGACACCTTCGTGAAGACCCCATCCAGCAACAAGGGGTGGCATTCACAATGGTTCTTCATGAGGGGAACCGATCTTAACCTTCTCCCCAACTGGGCCGGTCCCGAAGATGTCCCCATGAAGGTCAACAAATTTCCGAAGAGTCGTTCGGCAGCCTTCAAGAAGTTTTACGCCCTTCTGAGGCAGACTAATTGGGGTCTAGGAATCGTGTCCAACGAATCCTGGCTCTACGAACACGGCTGTAAGTTAATCTATCCGACCTTGTTTTCTTATTCACCCGATCTTTTGCTTCGATTTTCATAATGATCCTTTTATTTTATGTTGTAGTGACCATCTTCAAGCCAAACAATACTGAAGAGGCCCTGTCCCCACTGCCGATCCTTGTCGAGCCAATCCATCTCCCAGCCGCTGACGACTCTCCTTCAGACGAGGCTGTTCTAATTGCCGAAATGTCTGTCGGTTCGTCAACCGGCCCTCTTCCCGAACCTTCCAAGGCTGATGCTTCCACGAAAAGTGTGTTGCAGATGAAGGGGGCCGACAAGATGGCTTTGCTAAAGAAGTCGAAGAAAAGACCTTCTGTTCGAGCTCCCCCCAAGGCCATCGTCGCGCCCCCGCCGAAGCCTGCTCTGAAATCAACTCCTCCACCTCCGATCATAGTGACGGTGGCCGAAGATTCGGAGGGTACCGAAGATCAGCTTCTGGAGCCCGCTTCGAAGAAGCCGCGGTTGGTCGAGGGGCCCTCCCATGCCGAGGAGGTCGTTGCCCCGATCAATGCTTCTTCCCCGAAGTCCAAGGCTAGCTCTTCCGGAGGATCCCCAACCACCTGCTGGCCGAAGAGCCCAGCTGACAAATTCCCTTTCCACTTGCTTGATCAATTCAAGCTTTCCGGTGATGATGAACGGTTCAAGAACTTTTCGTCAGAGGATTTTCTGGTTACCTATCTCCGAGCCCAGACTCAGGTATTTATCCTCATTTGTACATATGTCTTCATTCATTTTTTTTTTTTGCTGTCTGACCAATTCGCCTATGTATTTAGGCCAACGCCATCCTTGCTCGAGCTATCGCTCCCCTTGCCCGATCTACCAAGAGAGAGGTCCAGCTAAGAACCGACGTGGAGCTTCTCCAGGCCGAATTATCGGGTCGGGATTCGGAGCTGAGGAGGGAGCGGGATCTCCATGCGGATACCCGTAATAAAGTATCCCAGGCTAATCGCCGGATTGGCGAACTCGAAGAACAAAATACCCTACTTCAACATGAGTTTGTCGGTCTCAACGATCATGCCAAAAAGCTGGTGCAGGATAAGGAACTTCTGGTCGAAGAGAATAGGACCTTGGTGGGAAACCTTCAGGTCATCGAAGGGAAGTTCGCGGGGGTCCACGCTCAGCTGAGTAATTTGATCCACGCGAACAACACTTTGATGGCCGAACAGGCCATCATCAAACAGGCTGCCATCAGGGAATACGAAGAATCGCCTGCCCTGACCGATAAGATTATGACCCAGTTTGCCGAGGGTGTTGAAGCTTATCGGGAGAAGGCCCGAGCGAAGCTTGTTGATGCTGGTTTGGACGCCTCGATCCTTGATTCTTCCGACGAGGAGTCCGAGGCCGAAGCCGATGCTGGTTCCCCTTAATTTTTTCTTG
Source organism: Panax notoginseng (assembly GCA_016801055.1). Classification (NCBI taxonomy): domain Eukaryota; kingdom Viridiplantae; phylum Streptophyta; class Magnoliopsida; order Apiales; family Araliaceae; genus Panax; species Panax notoginseng. The sequence goes on from CM029014.1 coordinate 233,747,743, forward strand.
AATTTGTTCATACTTGTAATTCCCCTGTTTTTTTTTTTTTAAGTTTTGTAATTCAACCTGACCAGAGAGGCCGACGGTGTATGTACCCGAAACCTATCTGATCGGGAATTGTAAAACCTTTATAATATGAATGGAGACAAAAGATTTCTAAGTAGTTATCTCGATCAGTTTAACTTTATTTTTATCGCCCAGTTAGGTCATTTCTGACCGTCTGGTCCATTTTCGTCTAAAGTGTACTGTCTCGGATAGGTAACTTTTATCGATCAGTTATACTTGTGGCGTTTTATCAGCCAGTTAAGTTCTTTCGGACTGTCTGGTTGTTTTACGCTCGAAGCTTGTCTGATCGGACGTGTATCTTTGTCGATCAGTTACACTTGTGGCGTTTATCGATCAGTTAAGTTTTTTAGGACCGTCTGATCGTTTCACGCTCGAAGCTTATCTGATCGGTAAAGCAGTGCAAGATTAAAATGAAGTACAAACGTTTCTCTTGAGAGAAGTTTTCATTTCATTGATAAATCGCATAAATTTCACCGTTATCAGGAAAGAACAGGCATGTATTTACTGGTAATATCTCCTAAGTCTTCCAGCATGCCATGTATTCTTTACTTCCGACCCATCCATTGCTCGAAGCCGGTAAGTCCCTGGCTTCGGCACTTCTAATATCTCATAAGGCCCCTCCCAGTTAGGCATTAACTTTCCTGTGTTCTGGGGGGTTGACGCCTCTGCCTCCCGAAGCACCATCGTGGGGCTCAATGAGATCTGTCGGGTAGTCTTCGTCTGTAAATGAGATAGACGTTCCCGGATATGCCCGATCCTTTCTAGGGGTTGACCCCGAAACAGATAGCACTGCTTCCAGAGTCCCACTTCTTTTTCTTCCCGATACCCGTCTAACGGAACCCCCCGAAATGACATCAACTACACCTCGGGCTGGGGGGTTCTGCGGCGCCTGGGTATCCGGGATCTGATCTGCGGTCTCCTCTCTAGGCACCTCGGCATTTCCCCGGCCTGCCACGTATTGTAACAGTTGTCCGTTTTGGACATTTTTCTCGATCATATCCATCAGATTAACGCATGCTTCGGTCGAGTGTCCGGTACTCTGATGGTATTCACAATACTTATCCCGACCACGCTTTCCGGGCTTAGTTCGCCTGGGGCATGGCTCGTAGAATGGTTGGTTTTTCATTTCCTGCAGGATTTTCGACCGATCCGCGGTGAGGGGAGTATAGACCTTGCTGACGTTACGGTTGGGTAGTGGAGGCCGGTTGCTACCGGAACCTCCCCCGTTGAAGTTTTTCTTTTCCGTTCGGTCTGATTTCCACTGGTTATTGTCCGAACGTTGGTAGGTCGGTTTTTTCCCGATCTTTAGCTTTCTCGTAAGGTTGTTGGTGTGGTTTGAAATTTCCCAAAGCTTCCTCTATAGCGATGAACCCTTCTGCCCGATGAAAGGCCTCGGTCAAGTCTGCCGGAGGGTTAATCACCAAATCCTTTACCAGCTTCTTAGATCTCCCGATGTCTAAGCCGGTCGTAAAAAATTCCAGTGCTTGTGGGGAATTCAGCTCCGCTACAGATCCCACTGCCTCTCTAAATCGTTTGACGAACTGACTTAGGGTCTCGTCTGATTTCTGCCGTACCTGCATGAGGGACGCCGTGATCTTCCCTCGTCTTCGGTTGCTGCCGAACCGAGCATGGAATTTTTCACGAAGATCGTTCCATGACCCGATTGATCCTGGTGCCAGGGTCCCCAACCACTCCCTGGCACTCTTCTTAAGTGTTGTAGCGAACATGTGGCATTTGGCTGCATCCGAATGCCCATAGTACGACATCAGGCGATCATATCCATCCGAATGGTCGTAGGGGTCTCCCAATCCGTCGTATGTCTCCATCGGGGGCATCTTCTTCTTTGGATCGGCTATCACCCGGTTGATTTCGGGCGAAAAGGGAGATCCTAAACCTGCCGAAGATGTCCCCGTCGAGTTTTTTGTCCCTAGCAACCTTTCTAATTCAGACACTCTCCGGGTAAGGGGGTCGGATCCTTCCTTATGAGGGGACGATCGAGGTTTGTCCCTCCCATAATCAGGAGACGCTTCCCTTTCTATCTGCCCCGTCCTGCCTCGGTGTTCTGATCGGCGCCCGGCCGAAGAACTCCTCCTTCTGCTCTTTCCATCTCTAGAGCGACTCCGGTGCCTGCTCTGTTCTCTTCTTGCCTCTCCCCGCCGAGGCGATCGGGACCGGCTTCGATTCCTACGCCTTCTGGAACTCACTTCTTGATCCCCGACCATGTTGGCCATCTGTCTCTCCAACTCCAATTGTTGTAGCTGGAGCGCCAACATGGCGTCTTTATTCTGGTCCAGTCTCTTCTGCAAGAGAAACTCTCGTTGGTCTCGGCTTCCTGCTCCCCGGTCTTGCCTCACGGGGGCTTGAGAGTGCCTCTCGTCGGCCTGACTCGCCTGATGAGGCGTGTGTTGACTCTCGGGGAAGAGCTTCCGCCGAAGATAATGGACCGGCAACTCTTCTACCTCCTGTATTTTAGACCCCAGTCGGTCCTTCACTGACCCCCTCGCCTGAGTTGTTTGGTGGGACTGCTGGGTCTTGGCCCTTTCTGAAACAGCGATATTATCTCTACTCGTCATGATTGCTGCCGAAGAAAAGTATTTGTGGTTGCAAAGAAGCAGCCCTCCTTCTAGCGCCAATGTTAACGCCAAGTTTCGTCTGCGCGTCCAATCACAAAATCCACGCGCTGAATCCTGCACAATAACAGATCACACAGAAGCTTGACGGCCGTACCGCCGGGGGATAGCTCCGGTGTGAGAATAAGCACAGGCCGTTCACAAGGTTTAACAATGGAGGTTTATATGTTTAGTGCTCAAAGTAGATATTACCTGTTAATTGTAACCTCGGCCTTGTATTTATAGAGCTCCCACCACATTGGTATCCTCTTCTTTGGATTAGAGTAGGACTCCTAAATATGTTAGCTACCATATTTGGGTCCAACACAATCTCCTTAAAAAGTGCAAGTGGAATCCCTTTCCATCACTACATCCAGAGTTACCTTGTTGACGTAGGATTAGGGTTGATGCCCTTAATCACGTAAACTCCTTGTCGCACCAACTCTGCATGTGGACTGCTCATACGCTCAGGCCCAAACCAATAGCCAAACCCAACAGGCCCGAACTCAACCCTCACGATGACCACGGGCCCCAGCCTATTGGGATCGGGTAACCGACCCCGATCTTACATCTCTGAACATATGAGCCCGACCTCCATTGACCCGACCCAAGCCTTCAGAACAAAAGAGGGTCGGGAAAACACTCCCGAACAGTATATAAATCCTATTTCTTGATGGACTAATTAGTTGTTTGTTTCAAAGGGCAAAGGGCAAATGACATATATAAAGCTTTGTTTGTGTTCTAATATTCTAATATTTTTAAAAGAACTAATTGGTTATATATTTTCATTTTCAGACGGAGGTATCAGCACTACTAGTGTGCGTGTATATATATATATATATATATATATATATATATATATATATATATATATATATATATATATATATATATATATGGGAAAAATGTATGTACACAGCTGTATAATATATAGTCGGCTATGACGACGGTTTTTTGAGCCATAGTTATTCTGGGTTACGGCGACAGTGAACCGTCGCCATAGCCCAAAAAATCCGTTGCCATAACCAGACTGTGTAATACACAACTATATAAATATATATATATATACATATATATATATGTGGTTCCATCCACAGCAATCGGTTATTGTGGAGTAACCCCTTTTTTGGCTTGTTGTTGTAGTGGCTGGAGCAAAAAAAAAATTACAACAAGCCAAAAAAGAGGTTGCTCAACAGCAACCGATTGCTATGAATGGAACCCCTATATATATATATATATATATATATATATATATATATATATATATATACACACACACACACACACACACTTAGAAGAGAATTAAACTGTGTAGGGCAGCGGGAACATTGCTCAATTATTGAAATACAACATAGGAACTGTAGCAGACCCGAAACATACACACAAACAAATAATAATATCGATACATCAATATATACAGCTTATATCAAAGAAAGCCACACAAATTATGTGTGTAACGTTTCACATGCACGACACAAACGGTTGGATAATATTTTATTTGTTGAATTGGATTCCAATGGTTTTTCCTAAAGCGGTAATGCGATAAAGGGCCACATATCCAATATTCCTTAATATAAGTTTTTTTAGAGAAATATTTTTGTTCCTTAATATAAGACGTTTTAGAATTTTAAGTAATCATTAATTGTTTAGTTGTCAATATTACCCAAGTATTAAATGTAACTTTGATTCTCTCACTATTTTCTGTCCAATAAATAACAATCTCTTCTTCCAATACAAGGACAAAATAGACAATTGATATTATAGTTAATATTATACAATTATTTTTTTAATACTTATGCACAACTCTAAAACGACCTATATTAAAGAACGGAGGGAGTAATATACAGCACCATTAATGTTGATTAAAGCCAATTATGAATTTGCGTGGCATTCATATCCAAATTATCCCTTCATACAGGTTAATTAATAATGAAGGACAATATAGTAAAAATTTCCTTCTTTTACAAACGAGAAATATCAAACATGTCTAATTATCGCATGATTTTCCACAAAAAAAATTGTAACACACTAGGTAAATGTTGCATTGTAATATACTTAACAGTTTGCATGAAATCATCATTTACGAAATATTATTGTAAAATTTGGCGGTTGATAATTATGCCAGAGCAATATTTTTGTTACCATAACAAATATTCATTTAATGGCACTTATACTTATTTTAATAATACTTAAATATTTCAACGACACTTTTATACTTATTTTAATAATACTTAAACCTTAGAAGGACATACATATCTATAGGCTGACGTTATGTATTTGGTGCAAATTAACAATAGTTTAAATGCTGCCGTGGACTAGATCTAACAACTGTTTATGGATGATCATATTGTAGCTAGCATATATACATCAACATCTCTAATACCTAAATTCCTGGAATATGGATAATTAATGCAACATCATGAGTATATATAGATTATTCAATGTACCTGACAGATTAAAGATAATCGTAAGTTAGATAACCTTATCTAAGTGAACCATTAATTGAAAACAAACACTTGTTTAATTTGACTTGAAATTTAGATTGCTTCATTCATATGCTTACTCTTTGATATATATATTTGGAGGAACAAATTCAATATATATGCAAGAACAAGAAACATATTGGAAAATAAGCCATTTCATTCAAGTGGAATCGAAGTGCTTTTACTTTTAGAATAAAGCATGCAGCTAATTAAGAAGTTTCATATATAGACATATCGATCAATTGTTGATAGAAATTAGTCTTGGCAAGTAAAAGATATGCTTAGTGAATTAAAGTGTTGGCGTGCAAAACTCTTAATTAGAATGCGTGATTTTCTCAAACACATCATACAAAATAAAAATCAGACCACAATGTGGAAATATGTTGTAGTGGATATTTGGTCTTTTTCTTTTAGAGCTGACAAAAAAACCATAAAATAATGAGCACTTGTGAGAGCTTAATTTATTGGTCATTGACTCCAAGTAATTTTCCATATCAAGCACTAATTATATGAAAGATGTGCCCTACCAGCTCAACTAATTTTTGATTAAAATGTCCAAAACTCACCTCACACTCTTTCCCTAATTAATCCATGCATTTCATGTGAAAACAAAACACAATAAATCACCATTCCTAACCCACTTTTTCTTGTTTCTTTGACCATATATATTTATCTTATAACATGATTAATTTCTATTTCTCTTATTGGAATAAAACTTTTAACCTAACTCCTGGATATTTTCTCACACGTTATAGATTATCTAGAAGGGATTGACTCTCTTTTCTTATGAAATTCCATGCACTTAGAAAAGCATGGATACCAAAAAATAAACAAAGATCTACCCTAGATCAAGAAGGACAACATGTTCCACTCTTTAGACATATACATTTGAACATTACTTCTAATTAAGTACTAATTAAAGCTTGAACACTAGCGCTAAGACCTAAGGCGCTTGAAAGTGAAGGATCTATAATATTTATATCATTTGGAAATAAAATCTTGGCTATTACTAATTACTAGTTAGTAAATTATATCATTTGGAAATAATTTGTATCCTAAATCTCACACACCATTCACTAAATGAGTGCAGGTTCCTTTTGACCAAAATTTCCATCAGTACCTAAAACCTTGGATATTCTTAATCCTACCTGCCAAACAAATAAAATTTCCCCCCTCATTTCTTCAAAACTCTCTTCAAGTAATTGCGATGTGACATGAGATTTTTAGTCAAAAGCTAAATTTGTCATGTTATCTTTCGGCAGTTTTATCTTTAATTAAAACAATGTCTATGCTTAAATTAGTAATTTATGAAGACAAGTTAATGTTCCAAATCCGAGCAAATTCAAGCAAATTAGATATGAGTTTCCGGTGGCTAATTAATTAAGTATATATATGATCTAGACAATAGTTGTAGGACATGAAAAATATGATAACAATTCAAGGGAGTATCTAAAAAGATTTTGCTAGAATTTGCACATGTGGAAGTGCATGTGTAGCCATGTGCATACTGACAAACACGATCAAATATGGCCGAACATATATATATCTTGATGTCGTTCACTAACAACCTCCTTAATTAAGCTTCCATAGTGCTTAATCCTCCTACTTAATTATGTCAAATCGTTAAACATTCGTACTCTTTGGTTCTACTCTTGTTCTATACTTTGGAGGAGTACATGTGCTAATATAAAACTAAATTTTACGTAAGGTTCTTATATTCATATGTTTCTTTTAATATATAGCTATATGCGTATAATGTCTTTAATTAATTTCGGTAACTTAACTCATCAAACCGGGATTATTAACTCTACATGAAAAGTTTGGATAAATTATTTGTAATGTTCAACATTATCTCAACCTTTTCTTTTTTACACTGAATGGTGAGATCAGAATCCACTTGTATAAATAATTAAACACGCTTGTTTCTGTTTGATGTAGTTAATTTGATGCCCACAAATTCATGTAATGCGGATCATATGTATAATTACACTAATCTTTGTTAGTAGTAAGTAAACAAATGCAGAAGATCAATGTTCCAGATTGAGCGCCGTTTGTTCCATGTGCTAACTACCAACAATTGCCTAACATATTTAATTCTCAAGTCCTACATAAATACTTAATCAAAACTTAAACTTCTAATTAAGTATTTGATTAATTCCTTTACTAATAATGATTGCATGTTATAGAAGAATCAAAGAGTTTAATTAAGTGGAAAGCATGTGGATCTCCTCTCTCTCTCTCTCTCTCTCTCTATCTCACTCTCACACACATACACATACACACACACCCCTTTTTGTCGTACTTAAATTGTCCGAGTAAACAAATACTTATACTTGTTTACACGGATAATTTGATGATAGTGTAAGTATTCGTTTACAGGGCAGTTTGATGATAGTGTAAATGCCATGTTGTTCTAACTATCGCACCTTAGTAACCTACAAGATCAATTTAATTAGTACTATATATAATGGTTTCTTTTCTATATATGGCTGCACTAATATTGGTTAATTATTTAGTATTAGTAAATTAGTTGATCCCACGCAAAATATTTTTATGCATGGCTTGTGCATTCCATGTTCCAACTTCTATCAACGACAATAACCACCTTCTCAACTTGTCAAACTTAGTGATCAAAAAGCTAAATCATTCACTAATTCATGATTGGAAACCCCACGTTAGACGACTTTTAAACAAATTTTTAGTGACAATCATGTGATTACATGATTCCTCCGTTATCGTTACCTTTTACTCTAAGATGGATAAGCCACTTGATTATATATACTAGAGGAACATATCAAATTATAAATTAACCATTCATGCCACTCCAAAGCCCTAAGCTAAGGAAACCCTAATATGTATTTCCTTGTATTAATTAATTATGTATTTACACAAACAACTTGAAATTATTGCACTCACCCTAGTGTCATTTCATAAAGTCGTAGAATTGTCTCCATATAATGAAGCCACTTGATGGTGCGTCGCTTTCGGGCCAGTAAGATGAGATGTGAGAATGGCTATAGCTATAGCTATTTGATGTACGAAGTACTACTGTCATGTCTTTAATTTGCAAGTGGATTAGAGGAATGGCATTACGCGCCAATAGGCTTTTTGTCTTGAAGTTCCGGTCACAATTAGAGCCTGTTAACTTAAACCATAACAAACAGAAAAGAAAATGACTAGCTAAAACAAGGAATTGGAGAAGCTCTTTTTCCTCATGTTGTTGCAAAGTTATGCAAGTTGTAGATGTAGTTGGCTAATTACAACCAGTCTGTCATTGCACAAACATTGGCACGAGGACAACCTTATATCATTGTCATGTGTCCAAGCAACTACCATATAGTTTGCGATCAAACCCTAAACAATTTTGTATAAAAGTGTTTAAAGCAAAATATACACACTTTTTTCATTGTTTTAACGATAGTTAACACTTTAAAATTAAAGACACTTATTGCTACACCATCATTTTTGCTTTAACAATATCAGCCGCCTAAATAAATGAAATCTTTCATTATATAAACATCCAATCTTCTTTGCTGAAAAGTATTCCTATATATCTATTGACCCCAATGTTCTATTCAAACTATGGAATATTTTGCAATTTTTCCGTGCCATATGGAACAATCTAAAAACAGTTCACATGCTATGCTTTTCTAACTACTCATAGTTTTAATCATACTTTCTTCTCAAATTACGGGAAGTTTATGTTGATTAATCCCAAAAATTGACCTAGCTGCATGATCAGCTATCTCATTTAGTAAATATTTTTGGTCTCTTCAAGTTGTCAGAATATAGCCTGCTCTTCTTTTAGACCGTCTCTATCCTATATATGCAATAATTGCTACTATAATATACTCCATACAATCTGCAAATATGTTGCACTATACAATCTGTTGATTGACATCTCCATTATATATGCTCTCAACTATTCCCTCACGATTATAAAATTGAGAATACGAGAGAACTTCGTTTGATTTGTGTAGAAATTATTTGATTTGTGCCTATAGTGAGATATTTAATAATATGCAAAATTGTTTGATAAAAACTAATTTTCCGTAGTTTCATTTAATAGAAAAAGACTACTAGTTACTTTAAGAGGTGTAGTATATTTTATTTTGGATTAAAAAGGGAATATTGAAAACTATTTAAATTCTAATTAACCACTAAATTAATACTAGTATATATGTAACTTACATATTTAGTACTAATAAGTGTAGTTAAAAATAGAATGTACATGTGTATATATATATATATATATATATATATATATGCATATATGAAGTGCACATATAAGATTTTGTACATGTATTTTATCTTTTTCTATTTTCTCCAATTTTTCTATAAACAAATAACTACTACAAAGTATTAATGTTATATTGGAGTTATTAATTCTGTGAATTGTTATTACGGATAATTCACCAAAGACTAGATATATATCCTGGAGGTGTATCGTCTGCAACTTTTAAAAAATAAATCGTGGTGGGGGCGATACATACCTTAAGGACAGGGATCACATGTATCATGTCTTATACTACAATATCAATTCTATGAAGCTACGATTTTAATAATGTTAAGGTCTTTATGGCTTTATTAGAGTTAGATATGGGTGGATGGAAGACATAACACTATTTTAAAGATAAGTGTCATTTTTTATATTTATTTTATCAATGGGTTTTTTATGATTATTAGTAATTTATTGAGATATTAAGCTAATTATTTTTATTGACAACTCCTGCTAGAAGATGGATTGTGGAGAAAAATGAAAGTGAAAAATACTTACAATTTACAAGTTTGTAAATTGATGTGGAGGAGATAAAGTCATCATGGAAAAACACCAAATGTTGATGCTTAGAAATTTTTCTAAAGAGATTATGGTGTTCTTCGGATTTAATTCCAATAGGTGTGTTTTTAACATTTGCCTTTATTTTTATAAATGATAACTGTGTATCATTTTGTATGTGTATATATATACTTGAAAGAATATGTATTATGTATTATATTATGTGTAGATGATATTGTATGCTTGAGTATTATTTTAATTACATTTTGTTGTAATAAATTATTTAATTAGTTTTGTGGGATAAGAAAAGTAATTAATTTTTTTTTCATGGTGGAATAAATTTAATTTTGTGCATATATATTTTGGTTATAATATTTTATGACTAGATAAAATATTAAAATGTGTATATATATGTATGAAATTTGAGAAAATTATTTTTCTTTAATTTATTATGTGAAAGTTGAAGTAAACTTTGAGAAATTTACTTGTCTTTATGTATAACAAATTAGTTGTAAATTAATTTACTTTTGATAATAAAGTAAATTTATATTTTTCTTAAAAAAAAGCATGCATATAAAATTTTTGGTAATATTTAGTGTGTAATATTACTTGGTATTTATATGCATGAATTTTGAGATAAATTACTTTGTTTGTGGACGTGGGCAAGGAAATCGTAGTTTGCTAGGGTTAGGGTTTCGTGTTGGCTGAAGAAGAGAGAAATCTAAGAAGAGTATGGAATTGATTGATGAATTGAATAAAAGAATTATTTATTGAAGGCATTTATTTATCTACATAGTGCTGTTTTAATAATATGTGATAAACCCATAGTTTTAAGCAATATTTTTTAAATTATGATGAGATCATGCCAATGAGATCTAAATTCTTAGATAGCTTAAAACTAAAATGTTCCCAATCGTTGGATTACTAAAATGAGGATGATTGCTCATTAGATGAGGATGATTGATCTCATGATCATTTCTGTGAAGACACTAAAGCAAGTATGTAGGTGTTTATTGGAGAATAAGTTCACTGAACGTGACTCGCTAAGGAATACCTAATGGGGTTGTACTCACCTGCCAATAAGAATTCCTGCAGTGATAGTAATACAAGTGATCCTTAGACTTGAGATCATCATAGTATTTTGTATATAATAAGTTATACTTTGATATTTTCCTTACGACTCTTAGGGTATATCAAAGGGTATGCTTGTGTGTAATGAGTTATATATGGAGGTAATGTATGATCAATAAAGAATCTGTTGCTTCTAGTAAAAGAAGACAAACTAAGAATCCTTGGCCAAAGTGGAATGAAATTAAAAAAATAAAATTAGAAAGGAGTTTCTAATTTGCAGTCATTTGGAGTTGTGCATTTGAGAATCAAAATACATATAATTAAATAAAATAAGACTTGATAGAAATTTTATGTCTTATATTTAATTGGAACATTGTATGGTGGAAAGATTGAATTGTACGGTAACTATTTACTCAAAGGTTCTTTTATGATTAATATTGAAATCTATATTATCTGGAAAGTCATTGTTCGCTAAGGGAGCTTACCCTTATTATAGAATAAATATTATTTATTTAAATAATTTAATAGTTTAATTTATTTATTTAAATAAGATTAGAATTGCTCTAATTAATTTATTCACAATCGGTTTAATATGGAGAACCTAAAGGGTCACACTGCAAAAGAAAGAATAATTACGTAAGAAGTCAATGACATAATCGTAATAATAAGTTAAGTGTATTTAATTTAATCTATGGTGATAGAATAAATTAAATAGCTTAATATTTATTATTTAATATTTTTTGAAAATATTAAATATAAATTAATAAGTAAAGTCTCTTATTATTATTATTATTATTACTATTATTATTATTATTTTATTTCCTAAAGGAGTTTGGGAATTAATTTAATATATGTACTCTCCATTATTTTTAATAGAGATTAGGAAGCCTAATTAATTAAAAGAGTTTAATTAATTAAATAAAATCATATTCGTAATTAGGTTAGAACGGTTGACTAGTATCTATATAAGAGGAGTCTTATGTTAGATATTAAAATAACGTGTTTTTCCAATTGTTGGGAGAGAACAGAGATTTCTATAGAGACAGAAACTAGGGTTTAGCCACACACGTTTCTTTTTGACTTCTTCCTTGGTGGATCACCTTTAGATGCCAAACGCTTGGGTTGCTAACGTTGATTAAATAAAGGAATTAATCTCGTTGAATTTAAGACGATCGTGCGAAGGATTTGAAGTTGAACTCGTACCTGTGGAAGCTTAGATCTACAAGGGTATATATTCTATAACTTCTTCTCTTTCATTAATTAATAATTATGCATGAAGGCTGATCCGGGTAATTAGTTTATAAATTTTTAAAGTCTAATTTTGCCATGCTTCCGTTGTTTTATGCAATTTGATTGTGTATATGGATCTTACAAACCTAAATATGGTATCAAAGCCATACCTTTATATATGTAAGTTATTAATTGTTTAGATTTGATATATATATATATATATATATATATATATATATATATATATATATATATATATATATATCGTTATGTGTTTTGAACAAATTCTTTGGGCATAAAAATTGGTATGAAATTGAGTTTTTGGAGAAAAACTACATAGTTCGCGAAACTAGAAAACTAATTTTGCTAATTGGCGTTACAACGCCGTATTACATTGTAATTTATGCACTGCAGCGCCGGTTCGGGTTTTCAAACAGGTGACCCGGCACTGCAGCGCCTATAGACAATATAAACCTAGCACTGCAGCGCCAGGACCGGGTTTCTAAAAAATGGGTTATCCGACGCCGCAATGCCCAAATAGAGTTCATTTGGGGCGCTGCAATGCCGGTAACCAGAATTGAATAAAAATTTGATTTTATTTATTAATCTGATTTCTAATTAAAATAAAATATTTATTTTAAATTAAAATTGGATTTTATGTTTTTTCCAGTAATTCTAAATTAAAATAAAGTTGTTTATTTTGTATTTAGAATTAGATTTCATGTTGATTAAATAAATGAGTTTATTTTAAATCATAATTAGAATCGATGCTAATTAAATTTTCTCATTAAATCAATATCAATATATATATATATATATATATATATATATATATATATATATATTGAATGTTTATTATTCATGAGATGAATGTTTATTTATTAATACATATGGTGATATGCATGATAATAAATGGGATTGATTATGAACTATTGACCAATGTGATTAGATTTTATTTTGGATGGATGCTTGAATGTATGAGTTTTATTAAATGGGGTCTGCATACCTCGTCTTTTCTGGTTTTCTTCTTGATGTAAATTCTATCTCTCTCCTATGTAATTTCCTTGACTGCTGATCAAGGTTTTTATTTAAATTAAATAGTTTATGTAATAGGATTAGTTAGAATTTCTTGAAGAACCAGAGATCAATGAGCACTTGAAGACCCGTTTGTAATGAAGCTCGAGTTTAAATGTAATAGTTATATTTAAATTTTGATTCTTGCACCCTAGGGTTTGACCTTTTGGTTCACTTGATGGCTCTAGTGAATCAAATTAGAATAAAAGTCAATAATCAATCTGAGTAGAATATAGTATTCTATATCTGGATGCTAATATATATATATATATATATATATATATATATATATATATATATATATAATATTATCCTAACATGCTTTGCATGTTAAATAATATGACGCGTATTTTATATATGTATGTACATGCGCGCTAAACAAGATGTGATTAATAATAACAAATCCCTCAAAGAATTTATATTAAGTCCTAAGCGTTCAAAGATATTTGAAATATCGAACGTCGCCTTCTAGCATGATAAAATTAATAGAGCATTAAATATTTAATATGATATTGTTGTGTCACCACAAGACAAGTATTAAATATTTAAGATGTTATTTTTTATCATATTTGATGCTTATAAAAAAAATTTAACAATATTTTTTTGTTGTGTCACCACAAGGACGATGTTTTTCTTTTTTAAATATATGGAAGTGCTAGGTTGGACTTAACTTAGATAATTTAACAATGTTTTTTTGTTTTGTCACCATTACTTCGTTATATGAGATTTTTACGCCAAACCAAATGGAATCAATCCATTGGTCAGTCATCTATATCCTAACTAGGCAGTTTGCATCTAACTTATACACGACGGTTTTAAATTTTTCAATCAACAACAAATTCTAAGTTTTGATGGTTTTTCTTCATTAAATGCTTAATCATTCTTTTATGATTCCACTTATTCATGGCTTATTAATGTTTTAATCCACTAATAACCATTCTAATTTCTCCGAAAGAGACATGCTCCACCAATTCATAACTTCTCTAAAAAAATTTAAATAGAAAAGAATCAAAGGCTAGGGTTTACGTATTTTTACCTTAGTGTTCTTCGCGTTCTTGACTTAAAGCTTGATTAACTAGCTTCTCCTTCCTTGATTACTTGTTAACTCTCTTTTCTCTCTCAATATGTGAGTTGTTTGATGTTTATGAAACAACAAACGAAGACTTAAGGCTTGATTATATAGGAGATATAAAGTGAGGGCAATTTGGTTAAAAGACCAAGCCTCCTTACTATTTCCACCTCCTCTTGCAAAGCTTTTCAAAGAAGCTATTCAACTAACTTGGCCACCAAGTGGCCAGCTATGTGAGGGTTGTGGGGCCCCCATGGGTTACCCCAACCCATTTACCCACCCGGGGATCCATCGGTTTGATCCACGGGTTTGGTTCTTGGTTCTTGGTTCTTGGTTCGGGCTTAGATTTTATTCAATATTGGGCCTAACTTTGGGCTTGATTTAAATATTACTTGGGCCTTGATATAGTTCATCATTGGGCCTCCTTTCATTGTTCAATTGGGCTTGCCAATTAGTTAACTTGGGCTTTACAAAGTCTAAATCCAATAACTATAGTCCATTTATACTTATTCGTATTGTTATATATGGAGGTAATGTAGTGATAGTAGTGCAAGTGATTCTTAGACTTGAGATCATCATAATATCTTGTATATAATAAGTTATACTTTGACATGTCCCTTAAGACTCTTAGGGTATATCAAAGGGTATGCTTGGGTGTAATAAGTTATATATGGAGGTAATGTATGATTAATAAAGAATATGTCACTTCTAGTAAATGAAGAGATATGTCCTATGTGATTCGATAAATGACAACCTAAGAATCCTCGGCTATGGTGGAATAAAACTAGAAAGGAGTTTCTAATTTGCATTCATTTGAAGTTGTGCATATGAGAATCAAAATACATATAATTAAATAAAATAAGACTTGACAAAAATTTCACGTCTTATATTTAATTGGGACATTGTATGGTGGAAATATTAAATTTTACGGTAACTATTTACTTAAATATTCTTTTATGATTAATGTTTAAAATCTATATTATCTAGAAAGTCATTGATCGCTTAGGGGGCTTACCCTTATTGTAGAATAAATATTATTTATTTAAATAAATTAATATTTTAATTTATTTATTTAATTAAGGTTAGAATTGTTCTAATTAATTTATTCACAATCGGTTTAATGTGGAGAACCTAAAGGGTCACACCACAAAAGGAAGAATAATTACTTAAGAAGTTAATGGCATAATCGTAATAATAAGTTAAGTGTATTTAATTTAATCTATGGTGATAGAATAAATTAAATAACTTAATATTTATTAGTTAATATTTTAAAAATATTAAATATAAATTAATAAGAGGAGTATTATTATTATTATTACTATTATTATTATTTTATTTCTTAAAGGAGTTTGAGAATTAATTTAATATATGTACTCTCCATTATTCCTAATAGAGATTAGGAATCCTAATTAATTAAAAGAGTTTAATTAATTAAATAAAACTATATTCCTAATTAGGTTAGAAGGGTTGACTAATATCTATATAAGAGGAGTTTTTATGTTAGATATTAAAATAACGTGTTTTTCTAATTGTTGGGAGAGAACAGAGATTTCTGTAGAGACAGAAACTAGGGTTTAGCCACACACCCTTCTTTTTGACTTCTTTTTCTTCCTTGGTGGATCACCTTTAGAGGCCAAATACTTGGGTGGCTAACGTTAATCAAAGGAAGGAATCAATCCCGTTGAATTCAAGTTGATCATGTGGAGGATTTGGAGTTGAACTCGTACATGCATGTTGAAGCTTAGATATGATTTTATAACTTCCTTTCTTTTGTTAATTAATAATTATGCATATAGGCTGATTTGGGTAATTGGTTTGTAAATTTTTAAAATCTGTTTTTGCCATGCTTCTGTTATTTTATGCAATTTAATTAGTTGTGTTCATGGATCGTACAAACCTAACATTGAAGAGGGGAGAAGAGCATGTGAACAATTACTCCAATAACACGCATGACTGAACTTTTAGGATGTGAGAGCATTTTTAGGGTATCAAGGATTCAGAGAGCCCTTTTGAGTGTCTAGGTTTGATAGAATCCATCCGTCTTCAATGTTACCAAAAGTTCATTCTTCATAAAATGGAAGGAGTATTCATAGAGTTTCCTGAAAAGTGGTCACATATCAAGCACGTGATCTCAGGGAAATTCTAAAAATACACTTAGTCATCAGAGTAATGCCCAGATCGTCTTATGCTTCTAGTCACCAATCCAATCACTCAATCAATTTCCAAAATGAGTTTTCTCCATAAGCCTTCTATCTTGAGACTCATGGATGCTCCTCCACGATTTCATGCTTCAAAGCTCTTTTTACTCAAATCATGTTTTCCTGCTCTTCCTTCTTTATTTGAGAATCTTGCCGCCAAAAAACCTCAGAAGAACTCAGCACAGGATACGGGAGGCCGCAAACTTTTTGGAGGCCTCAAGTTCAAGCCAAATAAATTTCAACCATCCGTTAGAGAGAAAAAAAAACATCTTGTATGATTATACTTGTAGCTACTGCTTTGCTAGGAAATTTTTATTTGGTTTTTTTTTAAATGGGTTCTAACATATATGAATTATTAAAATTTGGGGGACTTCTCAATTTTTGGGGCCTTAAGCTATTGATTAAATGACTTAACATATAGGCCAACCCTAGCTGCGCCCTAGGGAGTCGAAACCTAGGGGGCCGAACCCTAGGTTTAAGCTTCCTTCGATTCTTTTTCATTCATTTCTACCTTTCTTGGTCGGTTTTCATCATTTTCCCATGATTCTTGGTTCTATGAGAAGCTCTTTCATGGAGGTTCTAAAGCTAAGCATTTCTTGGAGTTTCACAAGACCTTAGTTTCTTTCTGTAGTTCGGGCTCATTGTTTTTTCATTGATTCGATCAAAACTCGTTTAACATGCAAATCGAGAAAATGAAATCGTTCACGCCCTAGGGGGGCCAAATCCTAGGATGTCTAGGAGGAACTTTGGCTTCTTTTGTTCATCTTTTGTCTGTTTTCCTTGTTTTGCTCTATTCATTCAAACCAAGTTCAGTCGGAGAAGAGATTGGCTAATCTTTTCCTTAAGGAGCGCCCACCTTGAGGTGGTTGAACCCTAGGGTGACCAAGCCTTAGGGGGGCAAAACCCTTGTGTTTTCCCCTTTTTACTCATTTAATGTTCCGTTCATTAATTGTAGTCTTGTTTATTTACTTCTGTCTTTTCATTTAATTCATTTAGGTCATATGTGAACCCTCACTTGTACTTGGGACCCTAACTTTTACTTGGGCTCATAGTGGATAATAAATTAATTATCAACTAATAGTTAGAAGATATATTAAGTAAAAGTAGATTTGGTTGAGTAAATCTGGTATAAAATATGATTATGATGTTGAGAAAACACTTAGAAATGTTATTTGTAGTGTTTTTGGGATAATCACAATTGATATATGTTGATTTATTTTTCTGTGTATTTCTTGTCCAAGAAGTATTAAATTTTAATGTGATTATATGAATTTTGTATATTACAATTAATTGAGATAAATATTTTATTTTTTAATTTTTATAAATTTTGTCCAATATTTTATTTTTTATTATTATGAGAATTTTCTTGAATTCTATATTTCTAAATTTCAAAAGATATATTGTTTATGATATTTCATGTGTGTGAATTTTATTTGCTTTCTACTTCAATTAATTTTGTTTGTGATAAATTAATTTTTTAGAAAGTAAATATAAATTTTTATATTTTATGATTATATGCAAATAAATTTGTGCAATATAATGAGTTGTGTTATAATTTGTATATAATGAGTTTATACTATTTACATAGAGTCAAGTGTTACGTGTTGGTATACTTGAAAAATGTAAATATATAATTTTAAGTGTTTATGTTATATAATTTTTGGATTTGAGTATTTATGTAATTTCAAAAAATAAGAGTTTGTTTTCTTAATGTGAGGGTCATGTTCTAAAAGATTCTTGTGTTGAATCAATCTTTATATGAATAACTAATATATAAAATGTACAAGAATTATTTTTTTTTGTTATGAGAAATGTTCTTTAATGTTCTTATGTGGAAGTAATATTTATAGGAACATTGTCACATAAAATGTTAATTAATCTAAAATTTATTTTAAGTAATGAGCATAATATTGTGAAGTGAAAATATTCAATGGGATTTCAATTATTTAAAAAGTGAGGGGGTGATTCTTTAATATTTTTTTATGGACTAAATTTGGCCTTTGAACTATTTCGAGCATAATTTTATTTATGTAAGAAATAGTAGGGCTTATGGATTTCTTGTTGCAAAATTCAATTTGATTTTGTAGTCTTATGAAATGAAAGTTTTTGAAACACAAACTTTTGAATATTATTGAAATGTGAACTTATTTCACTTAATTAATTCTCTAAAATCCTACAAAGTTATAAGCTGAACCTAGAAAGAACAATATTGATTTGGTGAATGAAATCAATATAATAATTTAGTAAATAAAATACCTATAATTTTATTAGCCTAAATATGATCTAAAATATATTTACAGTGATTGAGTTTAATAGTGAGATTGAAAATAAGTTATTAATATTAAAGTGGATACATATTAGGTGATAATATATAGGTATGTGCATATTTACCTTGAGACTCTAAATTCGTTGTATATGAATAAGTGATTTGATACTGATAGGTATTTTTCTTTGAAAGTAAAAATAATTTTCAACATTTTAGATAAGAGAGTATAAACTATTTTAACATTTTAGCACCGATTATGATATTGCTCCAACAAGTTTTTAATAAATTTGATTGAGGGAGTATATTGTGAATGAACAAGATGGTTTGTTCTTTTCGATTGAGAGGTTAAAGTGTAAAATAGTTATGTACTTGTGGTTTAAACTGAGAACTAGCATTTCACTTTTTTTTATACTATTTTTCGGATATAGAATTATTTATATGTTTACATTAACAATATAATTGTATAAACTATAATGTGATAGTTTTTGTGTATATTAATTGTGGGCCCATGTGCAAAATTAGGGTTCACATGACCTAATTAAATTAAATGCACAATTAGGGTTCCACGACCTCATTAAATGTGCAAGTTAGGGTTCGCATAACCTAATGGAATGAAGATGAAAAAGTCAGAAATAAATGTGCTAGACCGGGAGAAGCCTCCACGTGTCCCGAGGCGGAAGACTCGTGGAGGCGGCTCATTTTGGGAATTGATTGAGGGATTGGATTGGTGGCTAGAAGGACAGGGCAATATGGGCATTACTCTAAGGACTAAAGGGTATTTCTGAAATTTTCCTGAAGGCATGTGCCTTGCACATGACTACTTTCCAGAATACCCTATAAATACCCCTTCCATTCTATTTGGAAGGGGACTTCTCTCCGGACACAAGACTCGGACTCTTTTAGTAGCTTAAGGCTCGGATATTCCACCTAAAAAGCACTAACAAGATTCGAACACTCTCTCAACTCGAAGAACCGAAGAAGGCTCTTGGAATCCCAATAACCCTAACACGGTTTCCGGATTCTAGGGGTTCTGCCACGCGTCGTTGGAGTAATCGCCCACCTGTCGTTCTCCCCTCTACAATCAACTAATCAATTCCGTATTCTTCGTGGATTTCTCTCCTCCTCAGCCAACACGAAACCCTAAGCGAGCAAGGCGCGATTTCCTTGCCCACATTTATTTGGCGACTCTGCTGGGGAGGTGTAGAATTCGTGAAGGGTATGCCCACAACTCGAAGTGGGAGAATTACAGGAAGAGCTGCTTCACCAACAGATAGCATTACCTCACCGGATCCAGTTCCAAGACAAGTATCTCAAGCATTCCAAGGCGCAAACCTGGATTTTGACCAACCACTTGTTGAAGACGTTTCAGAAGAGAGTTCGACATCACCACATATGACTAATCAACAACAAACCAACGCAGGAAGGCAAGGCGAGGATGCAGGTGGAGACCAGACGAATGCTGTGCAACTGGAGATGCTCAAGGCATTGAAGGAAGCACGAGAAGGACAAGGGATGATGATGGCCATGATGCTGGAAATGCAAAGGAAGCAAGAGGAGATGGGGAACTTCCGCCAGCAGTTGATGCAGATTCCTACGTTTAAGGCCATGTTCCCAGGAAGCTCGCAGGGGGGACAGGTAGGAGTGGAAGACAACAACAATGGCAGCAACAACAAAGAGAACCAGATTGTATCGCCCTTGACGGAAAGTCAATCGGTTCCAATAATCAACTTGGAGGCCCAACACAGCGGTGACATGCCACAATATAGGTTAGAAGCAAGCCAACCTCAGACAAACATCATCCCAATTGCTCTCCCATCAATTTCACAGGTGCAAATGCCAACCATTCCAGGCGATGTCCAACGAGTGAGCCAGCAACTTCCACCAGTGCCCACTTTGCATGACGCAAGTGTGCACCAACCAATCTCTCTACCATACACACCGCCGATACCACAGTATATCTCAACACCCCAGAGAGTTCACACCACGAGCCAGTATGTGACGAAGGATGATATGATCGATGTAATCAATCAACTTCGTAGGCAGACATCTCGACCCTCGGAGTTGGACTTTACTCCGCCTTACCCAGCACACATTCGGAGGCAACCTTACCCGGTAGGATATATCGAGCATCCCCCGCAATTTCCAAAATACAACGGGGAGAAAGGAAATGCCAGGGAACATATTGCCAGGTTTGTAGAGTCGATGTCTCCGTGGCTGGGATATGATGAAGTGAACAACCACAACTTGTTGATGCGGGAATTCAACAAAACTTTGACAGATAGTGCCTTTAGTTGGTACTACAATTTGGAGAAGGGGTCAGTCCATGATTGGGATGACCTCAAATTACAATTTTTTAAGAAATTTTTCTATGTGCAGAAACAGGTAACCATTGTAGAACTCATGCGGTTCAAGCAGAAGCCAAATGAGGAGCTATCAGATTACGTTGACAGGTTCAGGGCCCAGGCACAGAAGTGTGCAGAGCCGATTGAAGAAAAGAACCTGGTCAGCATTTGCAACAATGGTGCCTTAGATTCCTTCAAGCCCCACCTCATTACCAAGGCTTGTGATTCCTTCGCGACCCTCTCAGCTTTCGCACAAGACTTGGGAGGAATCATGACACTGCCCACTAGCCATGCGACGGTTACATGGAGGGGCAAGAGAACAGCAACTGTGGCTTTGGCTGACTCTCAGTCAAAACCACAAGGGGGCAAGAGGGAGAAGCATGGGAAAAATTTTGAGCGAAGCAAAGGAAGGCCTGGAGATAAATATGCAAGAAAGTCGGTCCCGGAGGCTATCACATGCAGTGAGAAAGCATTCAGAGGCCTATACGAGCAATGGATTGAACATGGGGTGGTGAAACCCCCAAGGCCTAGATTTGCAGTGACGGAGGAGATGAAGAGAAGGCCAGACTTCTGTGTTTTCCACCAATACGCGGGACACTCAACTATGGATTGTTATAGCCTGCGTAGGATATTCCACGAGAAGTTGGCAAATGGGGAGATTGAACTGGGAAAGGAAAGCAGTGTTCATGACAAGCCACTGCCAAATCACAAGGGAAAAGAAACATGCAACACTGTTATCCACAACATAATCCCAGAAGTGGAGATGATGGTGGAAGAAAAGGAGGAGTGTGACCCAGGCCTGCAAGTGACAGCATTGATGAATGGGGCCAAATTCAGAAATTTTTTCGATCAGATAGGGTTGGCCAAGGAAGCAAGGATTGAGGCAACCAGGGCAATAATTAAGGCCGCCGAGACACAGGAGACTTGCATGGCCATAAGCAAAGGATTTGTGAAAACAATGGAGGAGGAAGCAAATAAGATATCTTTCTCTAAAGCTGATAGAGAGATAAGATACCCGCACAACAGACCACTGTATGTGACAGCGATAATCAATGGCATCGAAGTGCGGAGGGCATTCATTGACAATGGAGCATCTGTAAATATTATGCCCTACACCATGTTCAAACGGTTAGGCCTGTCAGAGAAGAAGATAGTGAAGGAACAAACAAACATTACAGGATTCGCTAACCAGAGCACGAGAACCCTGGGACATATCAAGGTAGACATGCAAGTTGGAAAAATCCGAGGGCCTGTAATGTTCCATGTTGCAGAGGTAGATGCAGCATACCATATCTTGCTGGGAAGGGCTTGGCAAAATGACTATGGGGTGGTACCCTCAGTCTTTCATCAGTGCCTGAAAGCTATCTGGAAAGGGAAAGAAGTGAGGGTACCAGCAACTCGAAATCCCTTTGGACCAGAGGAGGCACACATCACCGAAGCAACTTTCTTCGATGATGTCGCTGAAGAGGGAGAGAACCAGATCGCGAGGCCTGATTCCTTAAGACTAGCAAGCTGGAAGGAAGTGCAGGAAGATAAGTTTGTACCTGCAGAAAAAGTAAAGAAGAAGACCTCGGAACATGGAGAATGTTCCAAAGATATGAAGCCAGTCGTAGTGGACTTGGAGAAGGAAGGAAGAGAAGAGAAGAAAAGGCCAGCAAATCCTGAAGATGCCAGAAATATAATAAAAGCCAAGCGGATAGCACAGTCCGAGGATGGCCAAAAGACAAAATGGGAGAGGGTTGTAAAACCCGACGGAAAGGTAGTGTTTCGATTATGACGGTGCAAGGGGGAAGAGCCCAAAGAAGCGTGCAAACCCAACAGCTCAGGAGGTGTCCCCCACTCCAGCAATAATGAAGGAGAAGAAGTTGTACAACAGAAGGTAGAACCAGCTCCAGAATGCTTTGAAGATAGGCCAAAACCTCAACAAAATGAATTAGAAGAAGTTGATTTGGCAACAGATGGAGGAACGCCGAGACCAACTTATGTCAACAAGGAGCTTGAGGCTAACCAGAAAGAGGAGCTCATACAACTACTGCGAGAGTATAAGGACGTCTTTGCTTGGAATTACGACGAGATGCCCGGAATTGACAAAGATCTTGTGGAGCACAATCTAAACATAAGCCCGGGAATGAAGCCAGTGAAGCAAGCACCTCGCAACTATGCACCCGAGGTCGAAACCCAAATAAAGGAAGAAATCAAAAAGTTACTGGAAGTAGGGTTCATCAAGCCAATCCAACATCCAACATGGCTTTCCAGCATCGTACCGGTAAAGAAATCAAATGGACAGCTACGAATATGCGTCGATTTCAGAGACTTGAACAAGGCATGCCCGAAGGATATGTACCCATTACCCAACATAGACACCTTGGTAGATGCAACGGCTAATCATGAGATGATGTCTTTCATGGATGGGTTTGTGGGCTACAATCAGATAAAGATGTCCATGGAAGATGCAGAGTTGACAGCCTTTCGTACCCCGTTTGGGAATTTTTACTATGTAGTAATGCCATTCGGATTGAAGAATGCGGGGGCAACTTATCAGAGGGCAATGCATGCTATATTTCATGACATGATTCATGATATAGTGGAGGACTATGTGGACGATGTGGTAGTGAAATCCAAGAAGGCAACAACTCATGTGGAGGACCTGAGGAAAGTGTTTGAGCGATGCCGAAGGTATAAGTTGAGGATGAATCCGAAAAAGTGCGCCTTTGGAATGACGGCTGGAAAATTCTTGGGCTTCTTGGTGCACAACAGAGGTTTAGAAGTGGACCCAGGCAAGGCGAAAGCAGTTACAGAGATGCCCCCACCAAAGACGCAAAAGCAGTTGAAGAGCTTTCTAGGGAAGGTCTCGTACATGAGAAGATTCATGCCAGCATTAGCCGAAGTCACAGAACCTTTCGGCAAATTACTAAAAGGAAAGGCACAATGGGACTGGGGGCAAGACCAACAACAGGCCTTTGAGAAAGTAAAAAGAATTTTATCTTCGGCACAAACGATGGTAGTGCCACAAAGAGGAATGCCGTTGCAGTTGTATATCACATCTACCAAGAAGTCTATAGGAGGATTGATCACGCAAGAGGTGGATGGAGAAGAGAAACCTGTATATTACATTAGCCGGATAATCAGAGGACCGGAAACCAGGTATTCACAAGTAGAGAGGCATTGCCTAGCGTTGGTGTTCATTGCGCAGAAAATGCGACATTATTTTCTAGCGCACGAAGTAATGATTGCAACAAAAACTGATCCGATCAGATACCTATTAACTAGGCCAGCATTAGTAGGAAGACCTGCTAGATGGATGATGATTCTTTCAGAATATGACATCAAGTGTGTAACACCAAAGGCAATCCGATGTCAAGCTTTGGCAGACCTGCTAGCTCAATTTCCAAACGGAGAATATGAGCCCCCTTCTGAGGATCTTCCGGGTGGAGAAGTGGAATCAATCGACTTGATGGATGAGGATCCAGAATGGTGGAGTTTGGCTTTTGATGGATCATCTGCAGAAGGTAAAGGCGGAGCAGGAGTGGTGTTGACCACCAAAGAAGGAAATGAAATATCCTTGTCGTACAAATTGGACTTCCCTTGCACAAATAATGAAGCAGAATACGAGGCGTTCATACTAGGATTATTAGCGGCTCAAGAATTGGGAGCCAAATATCTTAAAGTAAAAGGAGATTCAAACCTTATAGTGCAGCAGATAAAAGGTCAATTCGGAGTGAAAGAACCCATCTTGGCGCCGTATCGAACTGTAGCACAAAAGGTGATGGAAGCTTACAAGAAGGTGGTGATTGAATATGTGCCAAGAGGACAGAATAAACAACCAGATGCACTAGCAACAGTAGCATCTCGAGTCTATATTCAAGGAGAAGACTTGAATGTGAAGGTAATGAAGAGAACCCTCCCAACCACGGTGCTAAACTTGTTCCCCAAAGACATGATAGACGATTGGAGATATGACATCTCCCATCAATTGCAAACTAAGGAAGGAACAATACCAATTGTAGAGCTACAAAAGTACAGCATCATCAAAGGTGTCTTGTATCACAAAGAAGCAGATGGTGTATTGACACGATGCTTGGGGAAACAAGAAGCAAGTAAAGTCTTGCATCAGGTGCATGAAGAGAATTGCGGGTTTGCAGACATAGGTCTGTATCGTAGGTTGCAACGCCAAGGGTATTATTGGCCTGAAATGAAGAAGGCAGCAGATGCCCTACAACGCCACTGTGTTTCATGCCAAGAATACCCTGGGGAGGATGAATGTGCTTTCATTGATGATATAGTGGATTGGCGAATTCCTTATGTGAACTTCTTACAAAACGAGATTCTTCCAACCGAAAAGAAGGACGCAATTATAATAAAGAGGAAGTCGCAACGATTCTTCTTACAAAATGGAGAATTGTTCAGAAGAGGTTTCAATGGCAAGCCCCTACGGTGTCTAGAACTAGGCGAAGCCAGAGATTTGGTCTATCAAATGCACAAGGATGAACATCAAGGGGAGCCAAGTTGTACAAACAACTTATCGATCATGGTTACTATTGGCCAAAGATGGAAGGAGATTGTCTAGAATTTGTCAAAAAGTGTCATATTTGTCAAATACATGGAAACCTGATACATGCTCCCGCCGTGGATTTGCGCACCTTAGCAACACCATGGCCCTTTCATACATGGGGAATGGATCTTATAGGTCCTGTACACCCTAATTCTAAGGGCAACATATGGATTTTAACTGCCACCGAGATGTACACAAAGTGGGTGGAAGCCATACCCTTGAAGAAGGCTACGGGACCAGCAGTGGCAAACTTTATCAAGGAGCACATCATTTGCCGTTTCGGGATCCCGAAGATCATTTTGTCCGACAATGGAACCCCCTTCATCAATAGAGACATCAAAAGTCTGATGGAAAGATACAGGGTGAAACATTATAAATCATCACCCTACTACCCGAAAAGCAACGGACAAGCAGAAGCGACAAACAAAACCTTGATAAAAATCTTATCAAAAACCTTAGACGATCATCCGAAGAAATGGGCAGAACAACTACCAATAGCATTATGGGCATATCGAACTTCAAAAAGAAAACCTACAGGCGAAACCCCATACGCTTTGGTTTATGGTGAAGAAGCTATCTTGCCCACCGAAATAGAAATACCTTCGGCTCGAATGAGACTTCGAAGCTTAGTCGAGGAAGAAAGCCGACCAGCCGCCCTAGAGGCCTTAGCCGACTTCCGAGACAAGGCTAAAGAAAAGCTTGAACGGTACCACGAAAGACTGCGACGACAATACAACACCGCGGTGGTACCACGACAAATTCTGGTGGGAGACCTGGTCCTCAAAACGGCAACTCAAGTTATGAGGGGGACCCCAACCACCAAATTTTACCCCAAATGGGAAGGCCCGTATAGGGTACGAGAGATCTCCGAAAGCGGATATTGCAAGATATCTCGTGTGGGATCAGATGCTGTCTCAGGCCCATTAAACTTGAAATGGGTAAAGAAATATTACACATGAGAAGAGCATCACAAAAGTTATACTTTCAACTTCAAAAGTAATCGAGGAACCTGACTTACAGCCCTCGAAAGTTACACTTTCAACTTCAAAAGTGATCGAGGAACCTGACTAACAGCCCTCGCAAGTTACACTTTCAACTTCAAAAGTGACTGAGGCACCTGAGTATAAGCCCTCAAACCCAAAAGTTACGCTTTATCTTTAAAAGTGAAGAATGTTATGCTTTATTCGATAAAAGCAAGAAAGTTATACTTTATCTCTAAAAAGTGGCAAACGTTTTGCTTTCTTCGATAAAAGCAAGATTTATTATATGAAACGTTATGCTTTCCGTCAAAAGCAATTTTTTAGCAATACATTGACAAACTTTCACATATACGCAAATGTTTAATTTAAAAAAAAAAAGAGTATGAATTCAAGCGTTGGTTTGTGAGAAATATATGTATCTTTGACAAAATTCATGTTTTCTTATAACATCTATTGTTGTCTTGGAATATTAATTTGAATAACTTGAGATTCAATAATAAAAAAATTGAGTTTTAAGGAATCATTCAAATTAAAGGCAATCAACAAAGTTAAAGAAACCACGTTCTGATAAATGAAATATGTGTGAATGAGTTTCTGAAACAGGAAATTGAAAAAATAAACTACTACAATAAGTTATGATCTAAAGGCCACGACATATCAAAATGAAGAGGAGGCACAACTAAAGCTTCCAAGTCAGCAACGACAGCATCTCGAATCTTAAGATTTGCAGCTTTCAGCTCCCTAACCTGTTGGGTAGTCGCCTCTAAGTCCCGGCACTGACGCTCTACCTCCTGAAGTTTTGCCTCTAAGTCCCGGCACTGACGCTCTACCTCCTGAAGTTTTGCTTGTAAGTCCCGACGCTGGCCTCTTAAGTTTTGAGACTGGCTCTTCAATCTGTTTGCGGCATCACCAAGCTCAGAAAGCTGCACTGAAAAGGATTCATCTTCACATTTACGTACAGCAACCTCCGAACGTAGTGAAACAAGGTTAAAACTCGACTTGAGAAGATCCAACCTATCACGAAAAGGAGACATATCAACACCTACGGCTGCAAGGTCATCTACATCATCGCTAAACTTCTTCAAGTCCTCAACTCGCAAGGAATATAAAGAAAGAGTATGCAATCCAAGAATAAAGCCTGCGAGCTGATCTAGAAAGAGAGTTTGGGTGGAAGTTGTCTTAATAATCAGCCGGTCAAGAATCTGCGGGAACCGAGCTAGGAGACGCTCCAGACTTTCCTGACTAGAAGACGATATCTGGAAACCCCTCCAAGAAATAAGATCCCCACTTGGATTGAAGGAAGCTCTAGCAGGAGCTACTTTAGAGGCCACCATAGAATTTGTCGAGACCAGGGATGGAGGAGCAGAAAGATGTTGTACAGCTAAGGATTCCTCGAAGCCTTGGTCACCTGGAGGATAACCAAGGTCACTATCCGAATGGAGAACAGCAAATAACGCGAGTGCCTCAACGGGCAAAGGCAAATCTTTCATTCTCTCGTTCTGAAAACAAGATGTCAAAGCACAATACATTATAAAAAAAAAAAAAGAGAGCAAATGAAATTCATCTTCAAGACAAATCACTCATGGATTAAGGAAGGATACTCACAATATAGTCAATGGAAAAGGAGTCGGGAGATGCCACAGAAAGGGGAATGTCATTCATCCCATCCAAAGTACTATTAACAATGCCCTCCCGAGCAATCACCACCTCGGTAGAATCCTTCTGGGGAGGATGAACATCACCAATAGTTTCAGAATGATTCTCCCTCGGGGAAGTAAGAGTCTCATCAACATCTTCAGACTCATCATGGGGAGGATGAATATGAAGGTTTAAAGAAATTGCTGTATCACCCACAGCAGGACTCGAGCTTACATCAGACAAAGTATCCTTAGCATCCAGACTAACACAATCGTCGCGAGGAGTAGATGACTCAATATCAACAAGGATCGGTTGGACGGGGTCACGATTAGTGGAAGCCGCCGCGGAAGCCGCCGCGAAAGCCGCCGAGGAAGCCTCATTTGAAGTACTATACATTAACCCAAGAGGAACATCATCATCATCATCATCTTCATCAACCACGGTAACCTAAAATAAAAAAAAAAAATATAATAATAATAAAGGAAATAATTACTCAATGATATGTGAAAGCAGTAATACAAGGGATGAAAGAAAATTGAGAATAGTACGACAAATTACCAAATTTCTACGACGCTTCTTAATCGGATCCTCGGCTGCCGGGATACTAGGATCAACATTATCGAGAGGGCGTTTTGCTAATGGCTTTATGATAAGCCTGATAGGAGGACGACTGACTGGAACCACGGCAGAAGCAATAGAAGGAGCTATCTCAGAATCAGTAGTAGTAGCTGCTCTCGTTTTAGAACGAGTAACTCTCATCTCCTCGGCATCAGAGGATCCCTGGGGAGGAGCTAGAGAGGACACCCGAAATGGAGCCCGTGGTGGAAGACCCCTGGAAGTAGTGGGAACCTGTGATGGAATGATCTGCTTAGGGGGAGACGACTTAGGCATCAAAATGTCACGCTCAGCCAAGCGGCTACTGGCTGGCCAAAGTGCTGAGCGAACATTGGGCTTGGGAGAGCATAGCAGCCGGCCCCATTGAAGACGTTGTGAAATAGAGACCGGCAATGAACAAATCAAGGTATCATCCTCCCATCTTTTAAGGTTGACTTGCCAGTAATTACGTTCTCCAGCGGTATATCGCCCACTTCGGGAGTCATCTGGTATGACAAAAGGAAGGGGTCTATGGGGATCATTTGATGGCCTCGGAAATGCCCATGTAAAAGAGGAGGAAGTAGAGACGAAATTGAGAAGAACATCCTCATAATTCCCCCGGCAGGTGTGACCGAAAGGGCGTTCCTGGTCGTATCCGAATTGTCTCATGACCCTGTGAGGAGAATATAGTACAGTACCAAAACTATTATTCTCAAGGAAATATGGAAGCTCTGTGGACCGAAGGAAAACGAACCAAGACAGTGCGGAGCCACTCAAACTATTTCTGCTGAGGTTGGAGAAGGTACGAAATTTATGCTTGTAGAAGTGAGGTAGATGACCGCAACCCCCTGAAACGACGGTATAAGGACGAGCAGTGAAGCATGAATAATCATCAAGGAAATGTCGCAAATCCGTACTGTCAGGACTAGAACGGTGATCAATCCAGCGTAGCATGCGAGGAATGATGTTGCGTGGTGGGAGAGAATGAGATTTTTTCTTTCTTGTAGAAAGATGTTCAAGATCGGAATAGCCCGGAAAGCGCTCGAAAAGAAAGATCTGAAGGAAGGAGCATGGAATGAAGCAACTGACATCATACCTGAGTAAATAAAAAACAAATATATATATATATATATATTATAGAAAAGGTTGAAGGAAAAGAAAGGCAGTTTGAATGACAATTAAATATAAAATATGAAAGTGATTACCTCCCAACAGATTCTTTCATGGCAAGGGTTGTTTCGTCTAGGCGACGATATAAGGTCCCTAGGAAGAGAGGAGCAAGGGGAATCTCCGAGCCTCGGGATAACAATGCCGCCAAACTAAACATACGGGCAGAAGGACCGTCTATGGGAGACCCAGGGAAGATGAAACGGGACAACCACATAACTAGATAAGCTGCCAGAGGAAAGGGGCAAGTCTCTTCACGGAAGGCAAGAACAGACTTATCGTAAACTGAGCTGTTCCACTGGTTGGTCTTGTAATCACGGAAGAAATAGCGCACCCAGGATAACCAAGAATTCTTTTGCCGACCTGAACTCTCGAAATCCGGAAGGAGC
The DNA here is from genome assembly GCA_016801055.1 of Panax notoginseng. NCBI lineage: Eukaryota > Viridiplantae > Streptophyta > Magnoliopsida > Apiales > Araliaceae > Panax > Panax notoginseng. Next base: position 233,778,239 of record CM029014.1, read on the forward strand.
GTATCACCCTTGAAGCGGGAAGTGAAGTGGGAAGATTGCCTGAAGGCTTCCATCAAGTAGGCAACGCATTCGTTATCTCTAGTGGACATGTTAGAAGGGCCGCAGGAGTTCGAAGCAACAATGGGAAGGCTACAAGACGAGATTCAAAAAAAAAATAAAAAATAAATAAAATAAAAATAAATATATATATATAAAAAAAAATGAGAATGAATGAAAGGAATAAAAGAAGAAAACTTACTGGTAGAGGGCATAAACATCCTCTAGAGTAGGGGTGAATTCCCCCCAGGCAGTGATGAATGTGCAAGTAGAGGAACACCATCGTGAGATCAACACAGTAAGTGCGTTATGATCCTGGTAAATTCGTAGGTCTCTACACAGTTGAACACAACGAAAGATACTCGCATTCTTCAGTATTTCCACATTTTCAGCGTTGTCAAGGATCTCGTCGGTCCAATCTTGCCATCCTTGAATGCGAGCAGATGAATCTGACAGGAAGCGAAGGGGACTGAATGGGTACTCTTGCTTCTCTATGCATAGGCGGGGAATACAATCGGCATGAGGAAAGTCATCCCAACCTCCAGAAGCTGGGGCATACAGAAACAAGCCTTCTTTTTCTGGGGGTGGAAAACTCGTACGGTCATAGTCTCTAACTCTATCCCAAAAGACGTCAGAAGGACCAAAGAAGGGGGCTCTCCCCCAATCAGTGATGAATGGGGATTCATTGGGAGTTCTTAGTTCTGCAGAGCATTCGGGAGAGAAGGCCTACAAGCAAGGGGAAGTTCATTATAACAATTGTAAGGAAAGCATATCAAGAATGTCAAGTAAACTATATGAACACGAAGTACTCACCATAGCAATAAGGAGCGAACGTCCAATAGTTGAGCTTCAAAACACCTGAAAACAAGAAGAAACAATGTCAGAAAGATTGAAGGAGTACATTTATGCAAGAAAAAAATTCCCAAAAATTTTCAAAAAAACTTCGGACAGCCAAAATCCATCCTTCGGAGCCTTTTTTGGACTTAAAACAGCATAGGTCATGGCAACGCGATGAGTTTTGAAGGGCTCGTCGATACGGTCGTTTTGATATATTATAGGCCCCAAAACTCCAAATGACGCTTCTAATAGTAGAGGCTCGTCGTCCCAAACTTCATTTTTTCGTCCAAAAGCGTGAATTTCTGCCTAGAGTTCACCCCCTAGGGTTCGGCCCCCCTAGGGTTCGGCCCCCTAGGGTTCGGCCTCCCTAGGGTTCGGCCCCTAGAGGTGCGGTCATCTGGAGTGGTTTCGTAGCATGCAAGCATATCAATTTTTCTCTTTTCGCGTTTTCGTCAAGGAAAAATGTAAAGCCACACTTCATTATCCGAGGAAAAAACCAAGATGTACTCAAAGTTATTAGGGCTCGGAAGATCAAAAAAAAAAAAAAAAAAAAAAAAAAAAAAAAAAAAAAATTGATAAAGGTTCGGCCCCCTAGGGTTCGGCGCCCTATAGGGTTCGGCTCCTATAGGGTTCGGCCACCACCTAGAGCGGGATCTCTCCTTAAAAAAAAAAAAAAAAAAAAAAAAAAAAAAAAAAAAAAAAAAAGGGCTCAGCCCTAGGGTTCGGCGCCCTATAGGGTTCGGCTCCTATAGGGTTCGGCCACCACCTAGGGGCTGCTCCTTAAAAAAAAAAAAAAAAAAAAAAGGGCTCAGCCCTAGGGTTCGGCGCCCTATAGGGTTCGGCTCCTATAGGGTTCGGCCACCACCTAGGGGCTGCTCCTTAAAAAAAAAAAAAAAAAAAAAAAAAAAGGCTCAGCCCTAGGGTTCGGCGCCCTATAGGGTTCGGCTCCTATAGGGTTCGGCCACCACCTAGGGGCTGCTCCTTCAAAAAAAAAAAAAAAAAAAAAAAAAAAATTGATAAAGGTTTGGCCCCCTAGGGTTCGGCGCCCTATAGGGTTCGGCTCCTATAGGGTTCCGCCTCCACCTAGGGGGGTTGTCTCCTTCAAAAAAAAATGATGAAAAAGAAGAACAGAGGCTAAGGTTCGGCCCTATTGGGCTCGAACAGATATGGATTATTCCCTCATACCTTTGAGATCCTGTTGCTCTATCGAATCAACTGCTTGGGATGAATGACTGATCTTTCACCTAATCAGAAGCAAGACATGCGGCGAGGGATTATGAATAGAGACTTCTTACTTCTCCAAAATAAAGATAAGTAAAAAGTTTATATTTTTTCGAAAAGAATAAGATTAAAGCTTGATTTTATTCCCAAGAGAAGAATAAGATTAAAGTTTGATTTTATTCAAAAGAGAAGAGATGATTTTCGAAAATGGCTCATATACATATATATATATATATATATATATATATATATATATATATATATATATATATATCAAATAAATAAAGATTTGGGGTTTAAAATAAAGAAAGATTGGATTTTATTTCCAAAATCCAAAATATTTGATTTCATTTTCAAAATAAAGAAAGATTTGATTTTATTTCCAAAATAAAATCCAGTCTTTGATTTCCAAAATAAAATTGAGATTTAATTTTATTTGGTTTGATAAAAAAAGAAAGATTTTGTATACCCAAAATAATAAAAATTTCTTTTATTTATTGAATGCTATTTGATTATTTTTCTTGTTTTCAATTTCCAGAAAAAATAAATAAATAAACAAATCCAAGGGTTTGGCTCACGAGTATTTTTCCTTTTACTAGGACCATGGTCTTCAAGACCCGTGAAGTGAAGTCACGCAGAATCGTCTAAAAGCTGAAAGTGTTCTTGCGCGATCATCTATTTGGAAATGCGACTCTCGCGCAGGGGGCAAATGTGGGCCCATGTGCAAAATTAGGGTTCACATGACCTAATTAAATTAAATGCACAATTAGGGTTCCACGACCTCATTAAATGTGCAAGTTAGGGTTCGCATAACCTAATGGAATGAAGATGAAAAAGTCAGAAATAAATGTGCTAGACCGGGAGAAGCCTCCACGTGTCCCGAGGCGGAAGACTCGTGGAGGCGGCTCATTTTGGGAATTGATTGAGGGATTGGATTGGTGGCTAGAAGGACAGGGCAATATGGGCATTACTCTAAGGACTAAAGGGTATTTCTGAAATTTTCCTGAAGGCATGTGCCTTGCACATGACTACTTTCCAGAATACCCTATAAATACCCCTTCCATTCTATTTGGAAGGGGACTTCTCTCCGGACACAAGACTCGGACTCTTTTAGTAGCTTAAGGCTCGGATATTCCACCTAAAAAGCACTAACAAGATTCGAACACTCTCTCAACTCGAAGAACCGAAGAAGGCTCTTGGAATCCCAATAACCCTAACACGGTTTCCGGATTCTAGGGGTTCTGCCACGCGTCGTTGGAGTAATCGCCCACCTGTCGTTCTCCCCTCTACAATCAACTAATCAATTCCGTATTCTTCGTGGATTTCTCTCCTCCTCAGCCAACACGAAACCCTAAGCGAGCAAGGCGCGATTTCCTTGCCCACATTAATGAAGATCATTTTACATAATATTGTGAACGTAAATGAGTTTAAGATATATTTATTTTTTATCTTTATGTTGAAAGGCTTGTAAAATAGATGTTATATTATCATGTGAAAACATAGTGTTGGTCTCAACTAAACCAATTTAATTGTATTAAGGGGTTGTACGGAACTAAGTTTGATAATCTTGAGATTGAAGAATTTAGTGATTTTTTTAAAATGGTGGTACACTGAAAGTTAATTCTCATATAGCTATTGCAAATTTGAAGTACACATGCGCTAGTGGGAGCCTTATGTTTGATATGCAATGCACCAGATCATATATTACTTATAATTTTAAACTTAATATACTAGTGATTTAAAATTGATTTTTGTTAGATTTCTCAATGTTTTAATAGATCACATAAATGTCACTTAATTATATTTTAATGAATTCAGAAGTATGTGAATTTTCACCAGTGTATTATTTCTTAGATGAGTAAGAAACAAATGAGTATTTCCCATTTCATTATGTTTTGTACTAGTATGTAATTTACATATTTAGTACTAATAAGTGTAATTAAAAATAAAATTTAATAGTATATTATGTAACTTACAAATATGTATGTACATATGTGTATATGTATATGTTGATATACACATAAGATATATGCATATATGAAGTAAGTTTACATATAAGATTTTACACATGTATTTTCTCTTTTTCTATCTTCTCCAATTTTTTTACAAACAAATAACTACTACAAAACAATGTTATATTGGAGTTATTCTATGAATTACTATCACGGATAATTCATCAAAGGCTTGACATATATTCTGGAGGTATATCGTCTTCAACCCTTAGCAAACTAATCGTGGCGGAAGCGATAAAGACCTTAAGGACAGATATCACCCGTGTCATATCTTTTACTACGATATTAATTATACGAAGCTATGATTTTAACAATTAGTACCACATTTATCAAAATTAATCTATGTATAAGTCCCTAATTGAGTAAGCGCATTGGGAGCTAGTGAATTGAAATAACATAATCTCTCTCATAATTCTATGATCGACTACTCCAACAATCTAAGTTGACATTGTACAAACCTACATGTGGTTCCTACAATTGAGTCCACTCGATCAGTTTGCATATATGTTAGGCTCAAGTCACTTATCACTAGGTCAATAAATCAGTTTTTTACATATACTTTGTGACCCACACATATTATTTGTATTGGTTTAGCTGAGTTATATCCATTATTATGCTGACGCGGCGAAAAAAAAGACAATATAAAAAGTCCCAATAAAGCAAATAAAAGAAAAATGTGCACTAAGAACGTCCAGAATTGTTGCATGTTTACATTATGGGCAACTTAAACTAAACATTTTCCCCCTTAATAATGGACACAATATGTTAGTGGGCGTTACCAAGAAATTAAAAGTCAACTATATTTTGGGATGGACACGGTGGCTGGTGGAAAGCATTGAGGACATTTTTCCAATAAGACCCTCCAATATTGTTTTTATGGATGATGAGTGAAAGAGAATTAACTAACCAATAAATATCCACATTGTTCGCCCTAAAGAGTCATCTGTGACGTTAAAGAACAAAGATACTAAGCTCCACATAATGTAATATGCTTATTTTAATAACAAAACCTAGTTAGAAAATGAAAATGGATGTCATATGTTTCTTGATTATTGGATTCTATAAAACTCTTATCATTGTGTGTGAAAGAGAAAGAGAGAGAGAGGAATAAGAAAATACCTCATACAAGATATTTGCTAACCATAAATAACAATATGAAGAGCTTATAATTAAACAAAAAGATATGGCTATACCAACTATATATAAATATATATTTATCATATATACTTAAACTAAAAAAAATATTATTTGGTACGAAAGGATCATTATATTTCGGTCTTTTTTATGTTTTGGTCTTCAGTATGACACTACAAGGAAAAAGGATATTTCTAACGGAAGTATTTCCGACGGACTTTGTTCCGTCGAGTTTACGTTATTTTCGAGAAAATAATCCGTCGACCTTACTTCCCTCGACAATAGTGTATTTCCGACCGAGTTCCGTCGGAAGTAGAACTCCATTCAGTGGCGCCAATATTCTCGCCAGCGCGAGATATAATATGCATCGACGGAACTAGAGTTATTTCCGAGGGAATAGCCGTCGGTATTTATTAAGTTATTTCCGAGAGAATTAATTACGATGAAAATTACGTCGGAAATAAATCTTAAAAGCTATACTTCAAATATCAATTAATTTAATCAACTTAATTAAAAAATAAAATAAATTAAAAATTTTATATTTTATATAATAATATATAATTTAGAATTAAATAAAATAACATAAAATTTAATAAATGAAATAAATAGATTAAATTAAATTTACTAAAATAAAATATAATACAAAATAAATAAAATAAAATAAATTTAATAAAATAAAATAAAATAAATTAAATTAATTTTAATAAAAAAAATTAAAAATAAAATAAATAAATAAAATAAAATAAAACAAAACAAATTTATTAAATTAAATAAAATAAAATCAAACCCCAGCTTAGGGTTACCTGGAAATATATATATGCCGAAAGTTAGACAAGATTCAGTAGAACATCTATTGGGTTGTAGCCTTGTAGGTAAGTTCTGGGCACAAGATTTCGTATTGGTTTGTATGATTGGAGGCCCAATACCAAAATGCCACCATGAAAGCTACCCCGAGAAGAATCCCATTGGTTTGGTCAAGATTTTTATTAAACTTCAACTGCAAGCAATTGCATCTCTGATAAAGATTTTCCATTTTGAAGAAACAATATATATATTTCTCGTCCATGAGTAATGACTACTAGGAGAAGAGTCAAGGACTTCTGTAAGACGCTGAATTTTATGAAATAGAAGTATTCAATTTTTCTTATAATTATTATTCAGTAAATGGTTAAATTGATAAAAAGTTTAAAGTTAAGGGTGATATATGTAAATTTTTTAAAATAAACAAGTGGTTATAAAATATTTATTGTTGTCGGGGAATATTCGTTTGGTCGTGGAATGTTCTTGTTGTCGAGGAATATTCGTACGATGGCGCAACCACTTGTGGGCCCCATAACGGAATGAATGTCGGATATAGAAAGTGACAGAAATAATCTTTTTATAAAAATAACGGCGTAGTTGTTACCATTAGCACTGTTAGAATACCCGGTGGTTAAAGTACAGTAATACGCGTGTTTGCATAGTAGCACACGATATTGCATATTTTATTTTATTGATTCAATAATTGTTATGTTGATATTTTATATTATTGTTGTTTCAATAATTGTCATTGCACAATATTTCCCATTATATATTAGATCAATAATTCATATTATTTGAATAATATTATTATATAACATTATTGGCAATGTCTAAGGAAGTTCTGTCTAGAAAAGGGGTTTGGTCACCTAATTGTGCGCCAGTAAGGAGAAATCCTTATCGAAAAGCCCCCTTCTTTCTTGGGAATGACCTGATTGTCAGTATTGTGATTCTGTAATATTATTTGTGAATAATTAATTATTAATTTATATGATAAAGAAATATTTATTTTTATGTGGATATAAATGAAGGAATTAATGTTGAGATATTTTATCAGTATTTTGTCGAAATGAAGGTATTAAAAATCATCCGTATGTGAATTTCGGTCATTTTCTGTTTAGAATTTGGAAAAATTTTCTTCTACAAAGTTGTAGAGAATTAAATTTTTTATGAAATTGACATAAAATTCGTATTTTTCTGATAAAGGGCTATTTATTATGAATTATTTAAGTTTCAGAAATAAATATATTTTTTAAAAACATGGGTGGGCCCCACTTTTGGTTGTTGTGGAAAATTCTGAATTTGGTGTGCTGATAATTTGGTCAAGGAGATGTGCGTATAAATTTTTGAAAATATTATTTTATTGAATTTAGTTTGCTTTAGCGTTCTGATATTTTTCTATAAATAGGATGCTTAGTTAGAATTAAAAATTACACCAGAATCAGAAGCTTTCTCTCTCTATAATATCGAGCGTATATTTGTAAGTATTTAGATACGTTGAGAGTTGCTATTCAGTGCAAGTTTTCTTCAACGTTATATCCGATATTCCAGTCAGAAGTACTGTTATTTTGAGGTAAGGGATGCTATTTTCTTCGTAAATGATGTTATTTCGTTCAATATCATTATGCATATTGGTATGAATTTTATTATAAAATTTTTACCTTTTCATGTCGAGGTTACTATTCACGTATACGACACTATTCACGAATACGGTACTATTCACGAAGTATGATTTTTATTGTGAAATTGTTACCTTTTCGCGTCGGGTTTACTTTTCACGTATACAACACTATTCACATATACGACACTATTTATGTATATGGCATTATTTACGTATACGGTACTATTTATGAATACAGGTTACTATTCACGGGATATTATTCATGACAAAATTAGTTTCTTTTTCTGACCAAATTATCGTTGATTTATGAATCTTACTCTTGAAATTAAATCCATGTTTTGATCATACTATTTTTATTATCATATATAACATTTTTATAATCCTGTTGATGAAATTTTTCTTTCACTTGAGTGTAAAAGTGGGTAGATTATTGATATGATCGTGACTATAGGTTCTCTTTGGCCAGTAGTGCAAAGTTTAATTGTTTGCTGGTATGATCATGACCATTGAATTTATAATTGAATATCTTTAGCTTAAGTGCAAAGGTGAATTGATCAACATGGTTCAAATTATTGTTTATATAAATTCTAAAATGATTATATAGTTCTTTGGGATATTAATATCTTTGGCCTATAGTGCAAAGATGACCTGTTATTGAATATCTTTGGCCTGTAGTGCAAAGATGAATTGTTGATGAATATCTTTGGCCCGTAGTGCAAAGATGAATTTGTTAGTATGATTATGAACAAGAACTGTGATTTGGTATAACCATGATCTTTGATGTTTCAGGTGATGAAAATTATCTCCGTCCTGGGTGCGAAGAAGAATTTAGAACCACAATTATGATTATGAGTTATTCACATGATTGTGGACAGGAACTGTTGATTGATTTTACAGGGATAAAACATTATTGGTGGACTTTTAACATGGAGAAGATAATAGACTTTATGGTCTATTTGACTTTTCTAATGGATTGCTCGTTCCGCTACAACTATGGTTGAAAAGTTTTATCATCTACCATATGTTCTAAATCTCTGATTTATTACTGACGAAGGCTATTGATAATTTAATTATCTTTAATCATGATATTGTTTACTGGGCTATTTGTGCTCACCTTTTTGCTTCACAATTCTTTTCAGGTAATAAGAGTGTAGCTGGGTCGAGCGGGGGTAACAGGAAAATAGAACGGTGGTCTATAGCTGTTGAGGTTTCTCCTAAAAAAGTATGGAACTAATTTTATTGAGAATTTTAGATAAGTGTGTCGTATTTTATATGTCATTTAACCGTTGATTTTGGTGAACCGAATAGGGTGAGGTGAACCTAACTTTGGAAGGGTGTTTCACCACTATCATACAAGATGTCTAATGACATACGACTTCGTGTTATCATAAGACAGGGTTGTGCACATCCACTTGCTGAGTATATCTACGAGCACTGCCTATATAATCTTGGAGTTTTGTTGAAATATAATTCTCAATTGGAGACAATAGAGATAATTATATGTCAAGAGAAGACTCACCATTGGAAAAAACATGATAGTAATCTTCTCATTTTTCTTTGGGGTCTATTGGGCCAACCAAGGATTATTCTCGAGTCATATGATATCTATTATAACTTAGATGTATGGTCTCTCATGTACGAAGGTTTCCTTGAGCATTTTCTAAAGATTTTAATTTCTAAAACAGTTATTGATTGTACCTTTATGTAAGGTATCAATGTGATGTGATATCCAGGTAAAGGGATGAGAGTCACAGTTGGTATCTATTTGTATTAAAACTCACAGCATGTGTGTTGTCGTATTTTGCACAACAATTATAATAATGAAGTTTGTAGTTATTTTCTGTACCATGTATTTGGCGACTCAGAATGGGTTGGGTGGATTAGACCTATTTTGGGGGCGTTACAACTTCCTTGTATGCAGGGTTCGACATATCAGTTGCAGCTAATAGTACTCCAACTAGTTTCTCGGCAGCAAAAAAAATATGGGTCGTAATTCCTGTTTGTGTCCTATACTCGAATACTGAAGTTAATTGAATTACTACGGACATTCCTTACTGTTCCATCATAACATATGACAACATCCCAAAGGAGTGCCATTGAGTTGTTGAACAAAGTTTCAGGTTAAGCAACCCTCTAGATGAACGAACGATCACTTCTCTGCTAGGAATGAACCATCTCCCTATATGGGTCCAATCCATGATATAGACAACTTCTCACCACTCTGAATTCCTCAGATGGGTAGTTCTCATAGAACGTCTCACCTCTTTTTCTGTGAGAACCACCCATCTGGAGAATTTAGAGTGGTGAGAAGTTGTCTATGTCATGGATGGGACCCATATCAAGCGATGATTCATTCCTGGTAAAGAAGTGATCATTTGTTGATCTAGAGGGTTGCTTAACTTAGAACTTTGTTCAACAGCTTAATGGCACTCCTTCGAGATGTTGTCATTTGTTATGATGGAATAGTGAGGAATGTCCGCAGTAATTCAATTAACTTTAGTATTCGTACCGATCCGGTCTTTCGGCGTCAGCAGTTGCCTTCCAATTCTCGTCTTCACCAGATTGCTCAGGATATTATAGCAGGGGCTTCTGCAGAGAGTACGGGATTACCACGGGAGCAGTTCGACGCTTAGAGCGCCGAGATGCTCCGGATGGTGATTACCCTCTTGGAGGAGGCTTTTCGTCCGCCCCCACCTACTCATGTATTCTTATTGTTTATGTTTTTTTTCAATTAAGGCTAGCTTGTTAATTCTCACATATATATACGGACAAATGATTTATATTTTTGATTCTATCAACAAGGTGGCGATGACGAGCAGACTGGCGATGACAAGCAGGCGTACGACGCTAATTTCCATACACCAGAGTAGTGTCATTCACCTCCGCTCGATGATGATACTTTTACTAGTTTATAGTTCATTTGTATTCATGTTATTATAGAATATTTGTATATATTGTAATGTCTAATTGCATCTGTATAAGTATTGTAGAACATTTGTATATATTGTAGTGTCTAATTACGTCTGTATAAGTATTGTAAATTATATTATTTATCATTTATGGAATATTAACTTATATTTGTAATTGGTTAGTTTATATTTATGGAACATTAGCTTATAATACGTTTTGGTGGATATTTGAATTTGAATGTGAATGATAATGAGTTGAAGATTACGTTTTAGTGCTACGTTGCATATTTGAATGTGAGATACAAGATTATATTACTGTGTATTGGGTTGTGATAGGTTACAGGTACATTAATGGGTTTAAACACCTGGAAGTTAAACTTTTAAAATTTGTAGTAAAAAAACAGTTAATTCCGACGGAATAAGATATTTCCAACGGAACTTCCCTCGGATTTAACAAATAACCAATTTTTAACAAATACCGAAATATTCTAATTTTCAGTCAGAAATAAGTTAACTCCGACGGAACATGTCCGTCGGAACTACTTTATCTCCGACGCAAAGTCCGTCGGAGTTAATAATATTAGCCATTTTTAATAAATACCGGATTATTTTAATTTTCAGTCGAGAATAAGATAATTTCGCGGGAATATGTCCGTCGGAAATAGGGTATATTATACTCGACGGAAAGTTTTGTCCTATATATTCAGTCGAAGATAGTTTATGTTCGACGCAAATCCGTCGGAGATAATTTCGTCGAAGATAACATAGATCCGACAGAATTTTTGACGGATCTTATATATCTTTGACGCGATTATATACGACTGAATTTCTGACGGATATTTTCGTCGGAAATAAACTATTTTTGATTATTTTCGACTGAATAGGCTTATGTCCGACAGAATATTCCGTTGGGATTAAGCTTTTTTCTTGTAGTGTAAGTAGGACCAGAAGAAAGAAAAATAATAAAATAGTTAAGGAGGTTTAATGGAGAAAGTGGAGCTAAGAAAAATTAATTAAAGTAAAACCAATAAATGTATAATATAATTTCAATAGTTAATACGTTTAAACGAAATGTATAAGCGTATGTGAGTGATATATGAGCGTTATATAGTTTATGATAAAAGGAATTATTGAAACGGGTTTATGAATAGTTACTGACGGTAACTATATGTTAATTTATAACAGTTAAGTTAATTAAGTGAATCCATATGAATATTTTACGATATCATGCGAAGGACGTTAATATCATGGACGATGGAAGTGCACACAAATCAGGAAAGCTCTCGTACCTATGTGCAGTTTTGAATTGTTCATTATTAAACTGCGATTGTATTATTTAAAGTTCTTGTTATTCATGAAATGTTTTATGTAATGAATTATGCTATTTGTTTCGGCTAGACTCATTTGATGAGATTATTTGAATTAATGAGTTTAAATTATTTGTTTCAGCTATACTCAATTGATATTATTAGTGATGTTTGAATTATTGAATTAAATAAGTTTTTTAAAGATAAGTTGAGTGTTTCAAACCAAATTTTTCCTTGGTGCAGATTCGTGATGATATTAACTGAGTCGAGCAGCCCTATTATATAGGGGAGGCGACCATTACCGTTGAATTACGGTGAAGAAATGATGGAGTCATCAATGTACTGGTAAAATACGGTGTGGATATGATGAAATCATAACTTGGTGATGCAGGGAGATTCGAGTCCGATGATGCCGAGCTATCATATAATACGTTGATGGCCTTGGAATATCATGAGTTGGAGGATCTTCGTAGGCATGGAGGTCACTGTCGTCTTTGGGAATGGTGTCATGACCTCGGGTGAGGCAAACTTCTTCGGGAATGATGTCCTAACTTCGGGAAGATCGGATTGGCTTGGTTATTATTATTATTATGGTACTAGTGTTTAATTAGGAAGTAAATCTTTTATTTTTAATTATGGTATCTTTATTAGGAGTTTGTTACATATTGGAAGTTTATTACTATAGGAGGTTGTTACCTTTTAGGATTTTGTTTCCTTATTTTTAGGAATTATGTTATAACTTGGAAATGAAGTTTCTTAGCTATAAAACCTGGCTTGTGGATTAAGTTTTATTCATTCATGTTTTATTATTAATATAATTTACACATTGAGAGAGATTTCTCTATGTTTAGGGTAATTTTATTGCTTCTTTTACTTGTGAATTTCTTGTTACTTTAGCCCGCAGGATACTCGCTATTCTACCCACTGTCAATTAGTATCAAAGATCAATATCTTCCTGTGAATGGACTTCATCAATTTCAACGGCTGGTGGTCGTGGTCGTCGATGGCAAGTTCTCGCTGAGGAAGTCCCTTACCGTGGTCGTAATGTTTAGGACGTGATGATTGAGGATTTACAGAGGCAAGTTGCAGAGTTAACCCAGCGTCTAACGACGTAAGGTCTTGTCCTGGTGGATAGATTTCGGCGAAGGATGTCCCGTACCATGATTGGGATGAGGAATCTTATGATTCCGAATCCAGCTTTGACAATCCTTATCACCATAGGGAGCAACTATGAAAAAGACGTGGTCGTGATGATTGTCGTAACGATCTGAGTTTCAAAGTAGAGTTACCGAAATTTTCTGGTACGTTACGTGCAGAAGGATTCATCCATTGGATGAACGAAGTTGAATGTATCTTTGAATACAAGGAAGTTCCAAATAGTATCAAGGTGAAATTGGTTGCCATTAAACTCAAAGGCAGAGCTTCTGCTTTGTGGGAACAGATGAAGCGTTCGCGGGAAAGACAAGGAAGATCTAAAATCACGGATTAGGAGAAGATGAATAAGAAATACAGAGCCACTTCCTTCCTTTAGGCTATACTCAGTCCCTATTCAACCACTTATTGAGGCAAGGTACGAGATCGGTTGATGATTACACTGAGGAGTTTTACCAATTGATAGAACGTAATGATTTGTCTGAATCAGAGGAGCAGTTAGTAGCATGATATCTGGGTGGGTTACGAAAGCCCCTGCAAGATGCACTCATTCTTCATTCGCTATGGACAGTTTCCGAAGCTTATCAACGTGCTCGAGATGTTTAGCAGCAACAAAATAGGAAACCAATGATAAAAAATGATCAAAACAATAGACCAACCCAACCTCAACAAAACCGTCCCGCACCACAACAGAACCTAAGTAACCCTACCTATAACATCTGATGTTATAGATGTGGTGAGCAAGGACATAGAGCAACAGAATGCAGGAAATCATCTAGTTAGAATGTTAAGAATCTCTTGATTGAAGATGTGTAACTGAGGAGACATTGTGATATCCCGAATATTAGTAATATTTCCTTTAAGGAAAATATTATTTGATTATTAGAGATTTGACCTAATTATTAATAAAAGAAATGTGAAAAGAGTGGATCAATTTTTTTTATGTGCCCATATGGTATAAAATGATCAGGAAGAGAGACTTTTAATATAAAAGGTAACTAAGAATGTAAGAGACAATATAAATATTACTTACTCATAATGAAAAGAAAGTAATATGTGGAGTTGAATAAATTTTATGAGATGACGTAAGCAATGATATTAATAAATGAATACCTTGATTATTCAAAATGAAAAGGGAAGCCAATATGATTTAATTGAGAAATATTTTTGGCATAAATCCACATATGAGATCAATGAAATAATTATATTATAATATAATTAATTTCGTTTAAAAGTATTATTTAGTGACAAATAAGGAAAATGGTGGGTACTACCATGAAGTATTTAAATTATATATATAAAGCCATCATTAATTTTTAATGATGTATGCGCTAACTATTTTTCTAGCTTAAAGAACTATAGTGGATAAAAAAATTCATGTATATTAATATGTAATATAAGTCCATATTAAATATTGGACCATGTCAAATTTGCTAGGCGTGCTTGCAAATAATTTAGTGTTATGGACCATATATTGCCTTACGTAAAGAAGAGTAATAAGAGTCCAAGTTATATAAATTGGGCCAAATTAATTTTCCATGTAGGCATTCAAGCCTTCTTTATTTTATTAATATGATATGAGTGCATTATGCCCAAAGCAAAGTTATGCCTAGCCTTACATCAGACCCAATTCGGCAGCCATATTGGAGAAAAAAGGAATTGTTAGTTCAAATTAAAAGAGCAGTGAAATGGTTGTGGTTCAGTCATAAAGCTAACAGTTAGTTAGCAATTTAGTTAGTAGCTATAAGGTATAGAGTGGTTGTAGGAGCCAAGTTCATTGCATGAGTCAAGTAGCTACTAGAGGACTGAATAGGGGCCAAGTAGATTGTAGAGTAGTAGGAGGCTGCTAAGCCTTGTAGGAGCTTTGTAGTGGTAATGATGAAGGCCAATTTAGGGGCTGAGTAGGAGCTAAAGAGAGCAACCAGGTAGAGATAATGATGGAGAACAACAATTAGCCAAGTAGGCTGATTAAGAGAGAAAGAAAGCTCAACCATATATGACCATACAATGCAGCTAAAATCAAATGACTTATATACTTATTCGCGTTCCAAAAGTAATATCAATAGCAATCCATTAGATTGAGAGAGTAGCAAAGCTACGACTGGAAAGGAAGGAAGGATTGAGCAACAAAGCTACTTCAATCTCTAGAAGTTATCAAGGTAAGCAAACTTAGACTCTTTCCATTCCTTTTCCATTTCATATTTGATAGTAGAATGGACTGTTAGTGGCTATAGTATTAAATAAGACTATGGTGGTTATTATGATAATAGTAGAGCCTTGTGTGGATGTTGAGGCATTATATGGAGACCCTTAATAAATCAAAAGCCAAAAGGCTGGGGAAAATGGACAGAAAATTTGTGGTTACATGAAACTCTCCCTTTGTCTTTCATATTTCCTAATAATTATTATTTGCAGGAAATAAAAAAGTTCTTTGTTAAATAATTATCTAATCAATGATACCTTGGGTACAATCTCTACTGCACATTTAGTACATGCAGACCTTGTGTCAGATAAGACTATGAGTAAAAAATGCCTCAGTTGACAACCCTTCACTCTTTGGTAGTTGATTTTACAAAAAACAAGAGTAACAGCTAAAAGGCCTAGGGCTTTAAAACCAATGATGTTTCTCGATTTCATGGAGAGGTGGGACAAACCATCTTTTACACTTCTCAAGGAGTATTGGGCGGAAACTTTATCATGCTAGTCTTGAATCTATAGTGAATGAGAAGTCGCAATCTATTTGTTCACATAATATAATATCGTCAAGATGTTTATATAAAATACTGAAAGATATATATGCTTATATACTTAAATGACAACGATTTAATTAAAAAAAGAATGACAATGATTTAATTAAAATAAATAAAAGAGAGAACATACTCTATCAATAACTCAACTGCAACATCCTTAAGACCGAAGGAAGGCCATTAATTTGTTGAACAAAGTTCCAAGTTAAGCAACCCTCTAGATGAACGAACAATCACTTCTCTACAAGGAATGAATCATCGCCTGATATGGGTCCAATCCATGAAATTGATAGCTTCTCACCACTCTGAATTCCTCAGATAGGTAGTTCTCACATAAAAAGAGGTGAGAACCTAAATTGAAAACTATATATAGATGAAAGAGAGAGAAAGATTGAATACCTAGGTGAGGTAGCAGGCGGTGGCGAACGGTGGAGGCAGTCGTTGTCGCCTGACGGCGTCTCCTTCTTCTCCTTTTCTCTCTTTGCCTTTTTCTTTCTGTTTTCGTCTTCTGCAGACGATACAAGTGCTGTTTGATTTTAAAAGGATCAGCGACCGCATGCGGTCGCTGATTTTAATCGACTTGACGATTTGGCTACTGAGGAAGTCAAACAGATATGCGACCGCTATATGCGATCGCGTGTGGTCGCAGACTTGCATTGATTTTTCCCGCCAACAAACGCGCCAAAATTAAAGGCGGCAAATTAAAATTAGTGACCATTTAGCGACCGCAAGGTATTCGCTAATATCAAATAGCGACTAGTTTGGATACCCGTCGCTAAGGCTATTATTAGCGATCGAATACAGCGGTCGTAGATTCTTTTGGTCATGATGAACCTTTTTCTTGTAGTGAAGATCGAATTGGCTTGGTTGTTATTATTATTATTATTATGGTAGTAGTGTTTAATTAGGAAGTAGATCTTTTATTTTTAATTATGGTATCTTTATTAGGAGTTTGTTACCTATTGGAAGTTTATTACCATAGGAGGCTGTTACCTTTTAGGATTTTGTTTCTTTATTTTTACAAATTCTGTTATGACTTGGAAAGGAAGTTTGTTAGCTATAAAACCCAGCTTATGGGTTAAGTTTTATTCATTCTTATTTTATGATTAATATAATTTACACATTGAGAGATTTCTCTGTGTTCAGAATAATTTTCTTGCTTCTTTTGTCGGTGAATTTCTTGTTACCTTAACCCGCAGGATAATTGTTATTCTGCCCGGCATCACTTGGGAATGTTATTTGCCTGATTACCTAATAATACCCTATGGTGAGTTCACAATATTCGTGATTGTTGAATATATTATAGAGTTCTCAGTCTTTGATTGATGAACATTAGAATCAATTCTTGGTCCTTACGACCACTCAATAATTATCTCTCTAAAAATATTGAGATTCTTGTGAGTAAGAATGTGAAGAAATTTCATAGACATTGAAATCAAAAGCTAAACATTTTGTAATGTTACATCGTTGATTTTGAATATTTCAGAAATTCTACGATTTTTTATGAATCACCACTTTTGAAGTTATCTGTAATGTTAATTCAGTGACTAAGATTTATACTCATGCACATATATTCTAAACTCTTTTTAACCTCTTGAGCAAATTTGTTGCTCACACTTGCATTCTAATTAAATTTTCAGATAAGGCAGAAGGATCGAAAGAATCTGGAAGATAAAGATAAAGGGAATGGAAGAATGATTAATAATGATGTAATAGATTTTGATGTTATATTAATTTTTTGTAATAATGTAAGGTACGTTATGATGTAATCAAGTATTAAGTTGTGTAAGGAGGAAAGATGTGGAAATATGTAATTTCATTCACGTGAAATTTGTTGTAAGGTAGCCTAGTTTATATTATAGTCAAGTATTGAAAATGTAAGGTTTAAGATGTGGGGAAGAATGAATGAATACTTCCACTATTTTTAATAAGACAAATGTGGAATTAATGAATGAAGAAATTATGCTCGAATAATGTATTTGGATAGTAATAAACCAAGTCAGTTGTAGAGAGTACAAGAAGTTGGGGCGTCGCATATTATCTATGTTTAAGGTTCGAAAATACGTATTGTAATATGTTTAGTTATGCAACAGCTAGATATAATCCCAAATGATTGGATTTTGCATTTGATTAACCTAATTTTAATACATATAATGCAATCTAAATGTGATCTATAGTGATTTATCATATTGTCAATTGTTCTTAGCTCTTTGTTTTTTTTTTCGGGGCATCGATGCGTAAAAAACTAGGCAATTCGCAGGATAAACAAGTTCTCCCTTCTAAATATCTAAAATTTCGGTTTGCTTTCAATTGAAAATGATAGTTGATAGTTGATACACCTGTCAATTATCAACCATCATTTTCATTCTTCTTTATTCGTAATGACTCTTGTTGCGCTGCCACTCGTTTTCTGTCTGGACCGCAGCTAGAAACTGAAATATGGCCGTAGATAAGATTTAGCAGTTAATAGCATGGCATTCAGTGATACATATATAATTAATGCTGTATATTGGTTGTAAATAGGGTTCAAATTTACTAGTATATCACATGGGATCCTACATTGGGGGACCTCTAAACAAGATGCTTTAACATTCCATATGGTTGTTATCATGTTGATGTGATTTAAATTATTAGGAATATGAATCACCATTTATATTCTTTGGATGATTAATATTTTGTCAACCACCCTTTGATCCTGTTCCATCATCTTTCTTCTCAAGTAGGATAAAAAAGGTATAATACCCATTATATATGTTAAATTATTTTGTTGATGTATCATAGTTAATGTTTATATATCATTGCCATTTAACTTATAGTGGGGCTTGATATTTATACTATACTATATATCACAAACAATTAAGTACATGAATAGAAAAGTACTAATAATATAAGAATAATGTTACTATAACATAAAAATGTTTGCTTGGAGATGCAATATAAAAATATAAAGTGTTTGCTTGAAGATGCAATATTATAGCCATTTCTTACATATAATAACATAAAAGAAACAACATAACTTTGAGTTATGGTACCTTTGCCAAAATAAAATCCAAAAAGAAAACCTTTTTCAATCGTCCCTCCTCATCTCTCTTTATAAAACTAATACCTATTTTGTTAAACTTTCCGCTACATTTTATGCTAACTAGTCTCATTTTCTTTAGAAAAAATTTATATTGAGAAATGTTAGAGAATATCAATGTAGCGAAAATAATAGTAAAAAAAAAAAAATCATTGAAGACGTAAAATTTTCGTAATTCACCTTGCTAATCATTTTCACTATTTTTTAAAAATTTGGTTCATCTTACAATTACAACATCTCCTCCTTATATAATACAATATAAAAAACAATAATTTAACCATAAAATACAAAACTACTTTTTAGGTAATTTTACAATCATTTCTAAATTCAAATCAGACTTCGTCAAAAACAAGAAAAAGGTCAATTCCTAATATATCTCAGAGATTAAAGTGTATATATAGGTTGAAATATATTTGAGTAATGATCTATAAAATACATTTGTTATGGATCAAAAATGAGCATACAACATCTCTATCATTCAATATAGAAACCAATAATCGAGATTGTTGGAAATGGTATTTGAAACATTAAATATTAGAGCATTTTGAGGATCAATTTAATGTGGGATCGACACTCTGAAAATGTCGGGTCTATGCACCTATACGTTCTCCTCCGCAAGGAGTATAACGTGGTATACTTATTTGTTCAAATCCATTAGGAATTGAATGAGAAAATTGACTTCAAAGTCACCTATTTGATATGGTGTAAATTGCATAGTCCCACATAGGATGTGAGAGGGAAAATTGAAGTCTTTATATATGAGATGTTTGCCCAATGGGAAGGGCCCCAAGGGGCACCCCACTTTTGTGGAAGGGAGAGGACCTAGCCAAGGCTTGGTTTGAACCCACACGCGCGCTGCCGTCCGGTCGTGGTTGTGATACATATTTTTAGACAAAATTTGTTTATTAATTATCATCACGATACTACGTCGTTTTGACGACAGTTGCATGCCAACGGTAAATATCCGTTATTAACGGTCACGAATTTTTCTATAAATGAACGGTGTGGGGCGTATTTCTGATATATCATTTTCCCGTTCTCGTCAGTAAATTTCCGTCCCGTTCTGTAGAAAAATTCCCGTTCCGTTTAGCAGTAACCTTTCCCGTTCTGCACTTCAATAATTTTCCCGTTCCGTTCTGCAATATCCCGTTTCCCATTTCTGCAATAAAAATTGTGCTGTAAGTTTTTCCAGTTTTCATTCATGCATGCATCATTTATATCTATATAAGTTTGTTACATAACATATAATTTGGTTCGAAGTATTCTTAATTTTGTAGTGCTACTAATTAAGAATTGAAATCCGTTTTATCTTGGAAAGCAATTATTCAATTAATTCTTAGCATCTGTGAGGGAATAAATTTATTTTAAGGAGACTTTGTGAATTCAAAAGACTCGGATTTTGTATATCTAAATATATATATATATATATATATATATATATATATATATATATATATATATATATATATATATTAAATAATACTATATATTACAGATAACAGAGATTAGAACTAAAAAAAATTTAGTCCGCTGCTATTAGTAGCGTTCGCTACTAATAGTAGCAGATTATTGTATTATTTTTAGCAGCATCCGCTACAATTAATATCGAACGACACCCGTCATCCGTTATTATTAGTAACAGATGTAATCTATTATCCGCTACTAATAGTAGCGGACGTAAATTTTTCAGTTCTAATTTCAATCGTTTATTCTTGTATTAGATGCTAATTATTTATTTATTTTTGATTCATAATAAATATTTATTATGGATCATTTCTCAATATATAGATAGAAAAATAAAGTGGTTGTATGTGTGTGGGGCAATTGACATGACCCAGATTTCATGGGTTGAAAGAGAGTAGAAAACGGCCACGTGAGTGTGGGGGTGACTCCATTACCTTGAGAGGGAAATACGCAGGCTAGGACTTGGACTCGCATTCAATATGGGTTGTGCGGGTCACCAAATTAATTATTAGGGTGGGCTCATATAAATCACCCATCTTTCTATTTAAGGGGTATAAATAAATATATACGGATTTGGATACAATGCTATTCATATTTAAACAATTAATTTGCTATCCGTATTCATATTTAGTATTCGGCAAATTTTAAAAATATTATTTGTATTCAACATTCGAAATAATATCCGAATACGGATAATAAGTGTATCCGATATTCAAAAATATTTAACATGCCACATCCTAAATTTTTCCACCAAAAAGATGTTCATAATTTAAATAAAATCAAACACCATAAATAAGCAGATATAACCGGAAATAAGTAAACTCAAACACCAAAAATAAACAGATTTAATAGGAGCAAGCAGCGACGATGGAGACGGCGATGGCGAAGGCGAGATGCTTGATCTCTCAAAGGACTTGACATGAATCCAATTAATTTTAGCGTGCTTATTTCTTTCATTAATGTGTTGAGCTCCACCCGGAGTTTCATACTGTTGCATTTGATGTGGCCTTGGAGGAGAGTGTTAGTTTTCAGAGGGCGCACAATAGATCTAGAAGGGGGGATTGAATAGATCCTTTTTAATTTCAAAAATCTTTTCCATTTTAGTTTGCATTGCTATATAACTGGCAGATGACAAACTTAAGAATTGTTTCAAACACAGCGGAATAAGTTAAGGTTCCCCTTCATAGATGTTATGTTTACCATTTGTTTAGAGTTAGTTTAGTTGTAAGTAGTTACCATGTTGATAGTAGTTATAGCCGTTATAACAGTTATAATGTAAATAACAGAATGTAAAAGACACAAGATATTTTAAGTGGTTCAGAGACTCAAGCTCTTAATCCACTCTTCTGTTTCAACAAACAGGGATTCCACTAAAGAAGTCTTTACATCATCTGGATCACTAAGATCCCTTACAATTTAAACAATTTTTCATTATTTTTGAAATACTAAATTTTAAAATGAATGTTCTACTTATTAATGTTTAGATGTCCATTAATAAGTAGATGTCCATTTTATGTGTGTAAAGTAATACTGTAGTGTGTATGGATATTAATAATCTATAATTATATTCAAAACTTTATATTAAATATTTAATTATTTTTTCTCAAATACTTGATTAGAACTTTACTAATATGTTTATGGGGACATTTATTTATTATTTATCTTCAATACATAAATTACATAGTTATAAAAAATTATTTTATTTCATTGTATTTAAGGAGAGTGCTAGTTATAATATATGTGTGATAAATAGTTAATCCAACTTAATCCAAAATTGACTTACTTTAAATATTTGAACTTCTAGTTTCTAAATAATTGGGCAAATGAAAGTGATAAATACTCCGTCCAACCGAAAATTCATAAATATGAATTAATTTATTCAATACTCCCTTCTAGATTAATCTTAAATTAATTCGAATCTAACAAATTTTAACAATAAAATTATATATATTGTCCATTGCTCTCGCCTTCGCAAGTAAGTTTTGAAAGTAAAAAACTTGTAACAAGTTAATAACTATAGTTTTATTCTTGTAATATATAATTTTCTTGCTAAATAATACATTTTAGATATTTTAATTTTATAACAGTAAATTAAAAATCCATTAACTATACGTAAATCAATTTATTTTAGTTTATTAATATTATAATAAAAGTGTCATTTTCTATTTTTTAGAAGTGAAATGACATATTTTTAAAATAATTTTCGTATGATAGTGAAAACTAATTATTATACAAGGAAGACCTTTTAAAAATAATTATTTTGCCTATTATATAACAATTAATATTTAGGTTCTCTAACCTCGGATTCAGTGCTCACGATTCATCATCATCATAAGTATTCTATAAACTATTGCGGAATAATAAACATACTTTGTTCATTATAATAAAATTTTATAACATAATCCCAAGGTCTTCTTTACCTTAACTTAAACACACCTTTAATTATATTACAAAAGGTTTACATAAATAATTCCATCAGGTAATATAATAATTAAAATTCATATTAAGCTATTCTTGGACTTTGCCCTTGCCTTTGTCTTTCTTATTCGATCCTTCGGGCTTGGCTGAAATAAATGTCATGATATAGCAAGAGTAAGCAACTAATTTGCTTAGCAAGTTTAAATTCAAGAAAGATATATCATGATTAGAAAAGAATTTAGCTTTCAATGTTCAACAATAGAATCGATTGTGAAAGAACATGAATTAAGTTTCAATAATTGAATATTTGAATAATTAAATAATAGATGCTGAGTGATTTGAAATAACCATGAACATATACTAAGGTTGTTAGTATTTAAACTGGTCTTTTTAACAAGTTTTGGTAATCAAGGGGATCAACCTTTCATACCCGGTGAATTATGCATAAATACTTAGTAAACGAGCAACAATTATTTTCCAATATAACGCTTTAATAAAATTGTTCTTTTCTCAGTCAAGATCGAGTTCTTATCAAATTAATTGATTAAGAACAACTTTTAATACATATTTAATTTAACAAATTTAAACATATTCGATCTAGCTTATACAATTAGCATAGATCTAGCTCATAAACAGTTCATGAATGTAAGAACTTTACTTAATTTACAGTTCAATAATAATAGAACAGGAATTCAATTGCACAACGTGTGATTATCAATAATCATTAATGATGTGAATAATCAACAATAATTATTCACTAACATTCTTTGAAAATAATAACTCAAGTTTGAATTAAAGAACTTGCAATAACGTAGGAAGTTTAAGGTTAGAAACTTGTCTGTCTGACGAGCTACAACTATTTAGCTTTAATTAATACTCTTTGAATGACCTAGCATTGATAAGGTTGATCTATTAATTAGTAATACGTATAATTGTATATTTATACGCTTACTCGTGTTATTTATCTAACAAATAAATAACCCATGAGGCACACATAATATAATATACTATCATTAATCGTATAAGACATTTAATTGATCTTAGGTTAATGATTTAATTAATCAATAATATTTTCCTTAAGTGATAAACACTTATTAAATCTTTAAACAAGTTATAATAATTGTTTAATTAATGTGTTACTTAAATTCTCTTTATTTTTAATCTCCATCATCATTTAATTATTATCTAATATTAATTAAATAATAATTAATTAATTACCTTTATTATTTAATAATAAATAATAACTAATTATGTTTACTTATTATTTAATCTTAATCAAATAATGAGTAATCAAATTATTAATCTTATTTGTCCTTAATTAATATTTAATATTAATTAAATATTAAATAATAATTAATTATTTATTTATGACTAATAAATAATTACTTTATTAACCTTATTAGTCTTTAATTATTATTTAACATTAATTAAATAATAAATAATTAATATGTGTCCTTAATCATTATTTAATATTAATTAAATAAGAAATAATTAATTTATTAATTTTATGTTACTTAAATAACATGTAAGTAAGTAATTACCATTATTTATTACTTAATCTTACTTAAATAATAAGTAATTAGTTTATCTAATTAAAAATTATTTAATAATTATTTAAATTAAATAATAATTAATTAATTATTTAACCCTATTTATTATTTAATCTTAATTAAATAATAAATAGTTAGTTTAATAACACTAATTCTATTTAATTATTACTTAATAATAATTAAATAGTTATTTACACTTTAACCAATATTTAATAAGTTTAATAATCAACTAGTGGCATTAAAAATTTATTAGTTAGTAATTTTAAATGATTTAAAAGGGTTTAAATTAACCATTAATTACACTAATAATTAATTACTTAATTACACTAAAAAATTCCCAATTAAATATTAAAAAATTCTATATTAATTTAGAAAAAATTTGGTCCAAGACCCGACCCAAGAAAGGGCTGGAAAAGTGGTGAACCGGTCGCCGGAAGATGCTGGGCGGTTCACTTGACAGAAAACAGATAATAGCTTCCTCATTTTTTTTGATTTTTTTCAGATTTGGGGTCCTTCATTAAAACTTGAATAAAATAAAAAACTACAACTCCAACTCCGATTGACGTCTAATTGGTCTCGTTGGATTCATATCTTTCCGAACTACAAGATTCCATCATCAAAGTGCAAATTTGGACATGTTTTAGTTACTGAAAATGGCCAGAAACCGGACTGTTTTGCGTAGTCTTTCAACAGTGAGGTGTTTTTAGAAGAAAAAAAAAATTCATTTCTTGCTCATTTTAAAACATTTCTGCATGCTTCAAAAGGGATTTTGTTCTTAACTTACATATCTAGCATACCAAGAAAGAAAATCACAAAAATTATTTGTAGATTTCAAATGTGTAATTTTTTTACGGACAAGCTACAGTTTGTTCGTCGATAAAAATATTTTCAAGCATTTTGCTCCACTTTTCCACATAAACACATACCAATACACAAGTTAAACCCATTAAACTCTATATCTATCATTCTAGTATGATTTTAGCCCTTTAAAGATTGAACTCCATGTATCTAACATAAAATACACAAAACATATAAGATTAAGGTTTTTCTTAAACTTTTGAACATAGTTTCTTTTCCTTCTTCTTGATCATCTTTTAAACACTCAAATAGGTAAGATCCAAACATGAAATCATAGAAAACATGTAGATCTAGGATTTTGAACTTCAAGATCACAAGCCTTATATTTTGAAAATCAACCAAAATAATTAAACTATGCTTATATTTAAGGTTTATACCTTGATCTAAAGGCACGCCTTCTTGATATTCCAAAGTATGAGATAAATTTAGGATGCATAAGCTTGAGCCTCAACTTTCTCTTCTCTCCCCATATTACTTGTAATCTTTGCTAAAATGTGTGGCTAACTTCTTAAGATGACACCTAGATGGAGTGGTTGGGTAATTTGACAAATGAGGGAAGTAATTATTTAACCCATGTGTCCAAAAATCCATCCAATGTACCCGGCCACTTCTCCTTAAATTGCCTAATTTTTGATTAAATTTTATTGCTAAATTTGATTAATTCAATGACCAAAAACTCCCTCTTCAATTGGGGTAAAAGTTGTGTCATTTAATTTAATGTTTGGGCTATTAAATAATTAGTTTGGGCCGTGTAAAATAACATGGTCCAACACACTGATTTTAACTTTCTCTAACTATTTAATTAGGGTTTCTATTCCACACATTTTGAAATTTAAATAATTACTCATGTACATTTAATTTTATTACCTAATTAGACTTACTTTAATTAAGTTATAAAATTAATTAATTGATATGCATAAAATAAATCTCTTAGGGTTAACATATATTTTAAATACCAATATTCTTTAATACCATAACCATTAAGTTATTTAATTTTCATACCTAATGTATAATTAGGTTATGTAACTTTTCTTTTTAATTCTCTTTATATATATATATAATACATCTATTTATTTAATCACATACATGTTTCACATAAGTCATAAAATATTTACCATCCTTGATAAATAATAATTATTTCCATTAGTCCATTTATTAATTTAATATATGTCGCAAAGTTTTCAATATCATTAATATTTAATTAATATATTTATTTATAATTTGACTTAGAATTATTGGTTATTATATATATATATATATATATATATATATATGAGGATTGATCCATAGTTAACGTTGTCAAATTAAAATTATCTTTACAAAGAGATCTTGAGCGTCCATCCAAATATCGAACAATTGATATAGCCCCCGTCCGCAGTTTAGTTTTCAGTATTCCGTAGTTTAATACTACGGATGAGAAAAATGTCTAAAATACCCAACTTGTAAAAGCCTCTCGTCCGCAGTATTAAACTGCGGATGCTAAGTATGGTTAACCAATTAAAAACGACGTCGTTTTTAAATAAGTGTCGTCAGCGATATTAAACTGCGAACGCCAAGTATGTCTGACAAATTTGGAAACGACGTCGTATTGGTTAAATTCAATTTTTTTCTAGACTCCGTAGTATTATATAAACCGCGGATGTCAAATAATAGAGATGAGTTACTTAAAGAGTAACAGCCAATGAAGAAGAGTTATTGAAACTTTGAATTCACCAACAACACCCACTCATTCGCTTCAACGTAAATAAACGAAAACTAATAGAAAATTACAATCTTTATAACCTCCAAATAAGTGAAACAAAAAATTAAGGGTTGAAGATAAGAAAAACTCACATGATGGAAGGAAAGATCTGTGCCAAAATCACCAACGAGTTCTTTTACTCGGTTAATAGAAATTTTCGAGAAATTATCTACATTATCAACCAAAATTGCCTTATAACTCCATAATAAAAGTTGAAGCACTGCATGACTTCCAATATATCATGCTCCTCTTGTCACCATAATACTCTGCGGCGCCATTATAAACAATTAAAATCCTTAAGAATTTTCTTTTAAAAATACTAATTATACCTAGACGTATCTACACAGAATTCTGTATATAATAAATAAATGAAAAAAATTATAATTATAATATGTGTTTTTGATTTGAAGAAGAACAGAACAAAATGGTGAATTCAGAGTTTCAAGAGCCATTTGAGGGATTTATGAGTTTAGAGAGAAAAAGTATATTTGTTTTTTTATTTTATTTTTCATTAATTCATAATCGTAGATTGAATCAATGAAATCGTAGAGCTCATCTCTATTATTTGGCATCCGTAGTTTAATACCGTGGAGCCTAGAAAACTAAAATAATAGAATTTGGCCAATATGACGTTTCGCAATATGCCATCCATACTTCACAGTTTAATACTGCAGACTACACTTATTTAAAAATAGCGTCGTTTTCCAATTGATCAACCATACCCAGCGTCCGCAGTTTAATGCAGCAGACGGGAGACTTTTACAAGGAGGGTATTTTAGACATTTGTCTCGTTCGCAGTATTAAACTGTAGAATACTGGAAACAATTAAAACTTTATTACATTTTAGCACATTTTTATGGGACAGAAGGATTATTCTTCCATCTTCATAACAATTCTTATAACAATAAAATAAGCTAGAAATAATCGGAATATATATACAAAATAAACTTATGAAATTTGAGGACCTAGAGACGTTATTATCTAATTGAAATAATTGTTTATAAATTTTTTGGAGTGCACTATCAAGGAAAACGATTTTACTTTTATGTTAAATATCATGTACTTCGGAATTTAAATTATGCAAAAATAGATATTCTTTGTTCCAAGAGAATCCTACTTGTTAATTATTTACTTGTTATAAAAAAGTTTCATATGTTAAAAGTGTAAAAGAGTTCTTAAACTCATTATAATTTTATTATTATATATTATTATTAAACTAAGGACTATAATTTATATTTAAACTTAAATAAATTATAATGATTTATAAATCTTATGAATAAACTCATTTACAAAATTAACTAATCAAGGGTCATTTTACATTTGAAAAACATCTTCATTTTATTATTCTTTATCATTTTAACATTCATATCATATGTGAAAGGTGATCATGAAGAAAAATTTAAATTTATTATTTAAGTCATTTAAAATGAATAAATGAGAGGGCCTTCCTGTTGGGATACTACTCGAATCTTATTCAGAAAAGAATTGCTAATATGGAAAGGGAAAAAATCCTATTTTTAATAGGAGTATTATTTTAAAAAGAAATCAATTTGTAGTAGAAATTTTATTTTAGAAGTGTCCTATTTTGAATAGAAAAAGAAGAATTGTGGGGACTCTATAAATAAAATATTATGTTGAGTTGTTGAGGTATAGCACAATCAAAAAGTTGTATAGCAGTATTGTGAAAACTCAAGTTTTAGGGCATAAAACTTGGGATGATTATTGTAAGCCCATTATTTTGATATAGTGGAGATTCAGAATTTGGCATATAATTTTTCCTTTTAAGGGTTTTCCACATTAACTCTTGTGTTGTCGTATCTATATTTATTTTATTATGTGCTTTGCGTTGACTTAATTCCCAACAAGTTATATCAGAGCTAAGTTGATTGGATCCAAGATAGAAGGGGAATTAGTCTCATTAGTGTAGCAAATAAAGAGAGTAAAGATTAACGGAGTTGGTGTTCATCATGATGTTGATGAATAAGAAATTTTATGCTTATGGAGGATCACCGTTGCGGTCGCTAGATGATGTAGATGATGAAGATGAAGATTATTATGGTAGTGTAGATCATGTGATGATATGAATGATGTAGATGACATAGAAGATATGGATGTTGCAGATGACGCGGATGATGCGTATTGATGAGTGGTTTTATACTTACGAATTGGACAACGTTAAGGCTTAATTGTTTGTTAAATTTAAGTATTTTTAGTGTCATTTTACTTGTTTTTGTGTTTGTGTTTGTGTTTGTGTTTGTGTTTGTGTTGTAGAAAACGACTTCGGAGAGTCAAAACATGAAAAATAGAGCTGAATGAGATTTTCGTAATTTCTGGTACTGTTCATGCATCGCGGTTAAGTTTCTTAGTGTAAAATATGTGTCGGGGCTAAGTTGTTGGGAAGAAAGAGAATTTTTCAGAAGTTGAGTCCAAGAAGGATTGGCTTTGGGGCTGATTGTTGAAAAGACTTTAAGGAGGACTAAAAGACACATGAAGAAGGATATAAAAAGAGGAGTATAAACAAGGATTAGGGATTCTATTCTATTAGATTAGATTAGATTAGATAAACCCTAGTTTAGATTAGAGTTTAAGATTGAAACAATTGAAGATCATTGGAGATTCGGAATTGGACCAAGAGAAATTCATATTTGCATTCTCAATTCCTAACGTCTCTTTACTTCTATCTTTATTTTTCAATGTATAAACAAGTGTGGATTGTGGATTTTGACTTCATCATGAGCTAAACTCTATTTTTGAGATTATAATGGATCTTGTTGCGTAGTTTATTTTGATATGTTTCCGTGTTAGTCTTATTAATTATTATTGGATCGTCTATTTTGGTTTGTAATTAATTGCTTAATTGTCTAGCTAACAATTACCTTGATAATCCATATGTAATTGAGAAACGGATTATGGGTTTAGATCTAATCATAATAGCATGTGTTTGTGACTTCTACATAGCATTGAAATTCATGATTCGTGCCTAGGATAGATATATATCTATGCACCACATGTAATCACTAATAAGAACTTGTGTTTAAACTCTCTTTAATTGTAATTCACATACAGATATAGTGGATTAATTAATTAATGTGTTCATCTTAATTCTATCATTTGTGAATTTAAGTTGATATGGGTATAGTGGATCGAGAGATGTTCATATTTTACTTCAGTGTTCTTGATTAACAATCCAGATAATTAAATTGTAGTCTCAAGTCTTCATATTCTAGTTTCATTCTAGGGATATTTAGTATTAGTTTAATTAATTATTACTCAAAATATTAAATCAATCATTTAAATAAGATTAACTTGGTTAAGGGTTAGTGCTTGGTAATTCTTGTTAAATAATTTCTCGTGGGAACGATACTCTACTTTTACTTTATTACTTATTGACCATGTATATTTGTGTGTTATGTGTAATTAGATTTTACCTAACACGTATATTGCGGATCACGAGGATAATGCAGACTATGCGGGTAAAACGGATTATGTAGAGGATGCAAATGATGGAAAGAATACAGATAAGGCGGATGATGGTGGCGACTACGACAATGGTGACAGTGCTGATGAATTTAAAGTGTTTGTGGATTCGAGTCGAAGGAAGAATTGTTGGTCTGGGTACTCCTCGAATCCAATTTAGATATAAAGTTGAAGTATTCGGTAATTCGAGTCGAGGGAGGAATTGTTGGGATATTCCTCGAATTCTATTCAGAAAAGAATTGCTAATATGGAAAGGAAAAAAATCCTATTTTTAATAGGAGTATTATTTTAGAAAGAAATCAATTTGTAGCAGGAATTTTATTTTAGAAGTGTCCTATTTTGAATAGAAAAAGAAGAATTATGGGGTACTCTATAAATAGAGTATTATGTTGAGTTGTTTGAGGTGTAGCACAATCAAAAAGTTGTGTCGTAGTATTGTGAAACCTCAAGTTTTAGGGCATAAAACTTGGGATGATTATTGTAAGCCCATTATTTTGATACAGTGGAGATTCAGAGTTTGGCCTGTGATTTTTTCCTTTAAGGGTTTTCCACATTAAATCTTGTGTTAATTTATCTCTCTTTATTTTATTTTGTAGTTTGCGTTAACTTAATTCCCAACACTTCCGATAGATGTGTGACGGGAAACATCAGCATCGCTTATCATCCTCCCATTAGGTTCTTGGAGGCACACCACCACGATTGATCTTTTTGTTCCATCATTCCGCATCCATGGGTAGGGCTGAGCAAGTAACCAAATTGGAACTGAAATCGCACCAAAAACCGCACGAACCGCACCAATTAAAACTAAACCAACGGTTCCGATGTGACACCCCCAAAATAGGTCCACACAACCCATTCTGAATCGCCAAATACATGGTACAAAAAATAACTACAACTTTATTATTACAATTATCGTGCAAAATATGACAACAAATAAGCTATGAGTTTAAATACAAATATTATCTTCTAGACAATATCCAAACTAAAATAAGTTCTCATTACAATTATTCATACACTATTTTACAAAATAGTGAGGACTGCTAAAATAACTGACTTAAAACATCACTCCACACTCCGACTAGTTTTCGCTATATTCTCGCCTCCTGAGAAGAAAAATGAAATAAAAAGGAAAAGGGTGAGCTCAACTAGCCCAGTAAAGAATATTATAACTAAGATAATGTGTAACAAATTATCGTTAGCCTTCAATAAATCAGATAAAATATAATGGACAACAAGTTTTAGATCAATATTCGCAGCGAAAATAACAATTCAATAGAAGAGTTAAGTAGAGAATGAAATCTACTATCTTCTATGATTTAAAGGTTCATCATCAATATTTTATCCCTGTAACATCAATCAATATACATCTTGAATCAAATATTTATCGTTGCACTACGGGCCAAAGATATTCATCTGTATCACCAGTTGGTCATGTTCATCTCAACGCCTGTCCATCTTTGCAGTATGTGCCAAAGATATTCATCAGATAATCTTTCATCTTTGCACTAAGCCAAAGATATTCAGTTATATCATCATTTAGGACTGAGAATGATGAAAATATTTTAAAGACAACGAATCCAGTGAGATAAAAGGAAAAGGATTAGGAATTCGTACTTTGGTTTATCCAAGTTCAAAAATACTCCATAATAATCAATTGTGGAGCAAAATTCAAGAATGAAGATCAAAACATGGATACAATCAAAGATAATAACCATAATAAATAACTTGGACAAAGAAAAAAAATTTAATTTTTTTGTGAATAGTTCCGTATACGTAAATAGTAACTCCGACACAAAAGGTAACAATTTCATAAGAAAAATCATACTTCGTGAATAGTACTGTATTCATGAATAGTGCCGTATACGTGAATAGTATCGTATACGTGAATAGTAACCTCGACATGAAAAGGTAAAAATTTCGTAATAAAATTTATACCAATATTTCGGCATAATGATATTGAACGAAATAATATCCCTTACCTCAAAAGAATAGTACTTCTGACTGAAATATTGAATATAATATTGAAGGAAACTTGCACTGAATAGAAACACTCAAGGTATCTAAATACTCACAAAAATACGTTCGATATTATATAGAGAGAAAATTTTAGATTCTGGTGTGATTTTCAATTCTAACCTAAGCACCCTATTTATAGGAAAATGCTTAAAACGCCAAAGCAGATTAACCTGCTACCAGTTGCTTTTACCCATTGCTATTCATGCACACCACACTTTAAATTCAGTAATTTTTTTCACAACAATCAAAAGTGGGGCCCACCCATGTTTTTAATAAAACTATTTATTTTTGAAACTTCAATAATTCATAATAAATAGCCATTTTATCAGAAAAATATGAACTTTATTTCCATTTCATATAAAATTTAATTCTCTACAATTTTGTAGAAGAAAATTTTTCCAAATTTTAAACAGAAAATGACCAAAAACCACATACGGATTATTTCTAATACCTCCATTAATTTTGACAAAATACTGATAAAACACCTCAGCATTAATTCCTTTATTTATATCCACATAAAATAAATATTTTCTTATCATATAAATCAATAATTAATTATTCATAAATAATATTACAGAATCACAATAATGACAACCAGGTCGTTCCCATGAAAGATGGGACTTTCTGATAAGGATTTCTCCTTACTGGCGCGCAATTAGATGACCAAACTCCTTTCCTAGATAGAACTTCCTTAGACATTGTCAATAATGCTATCTAATAATATTATTCAAATAATATGAATTATTGATCTGATAATAAGAAATACTGTGCAATGACAATTATTGAAACAACAATAATATAAAATATCAACGTAACAATTATTGAATCAATAAAATAAAATATTGAACAGTAATTACTGTAACAATTATTGAGTAGTGTCTTTTTACGTAAGAATTAATAATCTAAAAATACTGTGCAATACCGTGTGCTACTATGCAACCACGCATATTACTGTACTTTAACCACCAGGCATTCCAACAATGTTAACGGTAACAACTACTTCATTATTTATAAAAAAAACTCATACTTGTCGTTTTTTTCATCTGACAGTTTTTCGTTATGGGACCCACAAATGGTTGCGCCGTCGTACGAATATTTCCCGAAAATAAGAATATTCCACGGCCAAACGAATATTTCCCGATAACAATGAATATTTTATAACCACTTGCTTATTTTAAAATATTTGTGCATTTTACCCATAACTAATCACATTAATCAAATTCACCCCTTACTATTTCAAAATAATGAATAGAGGAAAATCAATTTTATTTATAAAAAGTTGGGGTCTTACATTCGGCGTATGTGACGATTTTAGGTGGGTTGAATAACCAAATTTACTGTTCCGATTTGGTTACTAGCCAAAACCGCACACATAAAACCGAAACCGCACTATGTGTGTGTATGCATGTATTATCTTTAGTAAATTCTAAAGTTACTTTTTACTTGAACACGCTCAGAGAAAACTCCAGTCTTACATTATTATTTTTTCACCAATTGAAAGAAGATGGTTAGAGGTTATAGAGTCAAAAATTAAGTATTTGGGTTTTGGAATTTTGGATGTGTTTGATGCGTTACTAGAGGGGCTTATAGCTGAGGGGCCAAATTCGTTGGTTCGAGCACTTGATTTATTGGTTAAGGTCTATGCTATAGTAGTAATATTGTAATAGATTATTTTTCAAATTAGGTACAGTTAGTATTATATTATATAAGTCTTCCCTGCAATATACAAGATATAATTTGATTCAATCTCCAGTATATACTTTTAATTTTTGAGGAACTATATAAACCTTCTTGCTTGTTATCGAATATATGGTCACCGTTGTTTTATATAGCGTATGTTTTAGTTTTAAAACATCATTCCTTTATTATAAACTAAAACTATTTTATGTGTCTTACTGTTATATGATATGATGGTGAATTTGACATGTTTGGCAGAATGAGCTTTGTTTCTATGCTTGATATAATTCTCATTGCCGACTCTGTCACTAAGTTAATTGCTCGATATGAGCTATGTGTTAAATTTTATTGAAGGTTTAAATTTTTTTGTTGTTTCAATTGGTTTTGAAACCGAAACCGCACCAATTGAAACCGTACCGCACAGTTTAAAACTGTGAGGCCCCAGATTTTATGAATAAAGATTTAATTTACTCGAAATAATTTTTTTTATTATGGTGTTGATTTGATATAATGTTATAGTTGTGGGTAATATTTACAAATTTTGCAAAGTGTTATATAATATTCGATTGGTCGGGGAATATTATTTTTGTCGGGAAATATTCGTACGACGGCACAATTATTGGTGGACCCCACAACAGAATTATTGTCGGATTGAGAAAACGACAAAAATATTTTATTAAAAATAACGACGGAAGTTTTACCGTTGATACTGTTGAACTACTCGGTAGTAAAAGTACAGTAATACGTGTGGTTGCATAGTAGCATACGGTATTGATTATTGAGGCTTACGTGATTAGTCACTCAGTTTGATTCAATTATTGTCAATTAATAATATGAATTATTTAGCGATAATGAAGTTTTGTTTTATTCGTATTATTAACGTAATAAAACAGAAACATCTTTTTATATAAAACAAAATATTTTATTAAAGTTATTCTATAAATAGAATATATTATATTTTATTTAAAAAAAAATTCTTTAAATATGGACCGTCAGATTAAAGTAAATCAATCTGGACCGTTCATGGATTAGTTACTATGCATTCCATTTTCCTATAAATAGAAGCTCATTCCTTCATTATTTTCTTACGAATTCACTGAACTCTAGAGAGAGAAACTATAGAGAGAAAGAAGAAAAGTATTCTGCTACTTAACTACTTCTTTATTTCAGTTCTTCTTTAAAACGGTAAGGGATATTATTTGTTGTACTCGTAAGGGATATTATTTCTTTTGTATTCATGAAGAGAACTTCTGTTATTCTATTATTTATTATTCTGTTGGAATAACCTGTATACGCGGTCTACCCTATACTTGGTGACATTATTCTATTATTCTGTTGGAACATCTTGTTTGTGTGTTTTACACCAGACCTGGTTCCATCTTTATTATTATTCTGTTGGAACATCCTGTCTGTGTGTTTTACACCGGACTTGGTTCCGTCTTTATTATTATTCTATTGGAACATCATGTCTGTGTGTTTTACACCGGACCTGGTTCCGTCTTTATTATTATTCTGTTGGAACATCCCGTCTGTGCGTTTTACGCCGGACCTGGTTCCATTATTTATTATTCTGTTGGAATAACCTGTCTGTGCGGTCTATAGCATGCATAGTGATTTCTTTTGTTATTTCATTCTTTATTATACTCAGTTGGTTAAAACTTTGACTTCTATACTCCATGAAATTAGTGGAATATCCTTGATATTTGCGCTTCATCCAGTAT
Organism: Panax notoginseng; assembly: GCA_016801055.1. NCBI lineage: Eukaryota > Viridiplantae > Streptophyta > Magnoliopsida > Apiales > Araliaceae > Panax > Panax notoginseng. The sequence continues at coordinate 233,814,014 of CM029014.1, forward strand.
CTTTTCATGAAAATATTCTTCTGAGCATTTTTGAATTTTACTCTACACAAAAGTATCATGTTGACAATTTGGACGTTATTGGTTCATGGACAAATTAATTTTTGAACTTGTTTTATTGAATTCTTATATCATTGTCATCATCCTAATGTTTATATTATGTTGAAAGTCATCTGTGGCCTGTAGTGCATAGATGGACTTGGTATGATTATGACCAGGGATTATTCGGTGTAATCATGACCATAATGTTACAAATGATGTGAAAAAAGTCCTCATTGGCCCGTAGTGCATTGATGGACAGTTTTTGGTATGATTATGGCTATGGATTCTCTTTAGCCGTAGTGCAAAGATGAACTGTTATATGGCATGATCAGGACCATTGATGAAAACACGATTATCTTTGGCCCGTAGTGCATGGATAATTCGTGGTCGTGATATTAAAGAATATCCTTGGCCGTAGTGCAGGGGTGATTCGATGATGTGGATTATTTTTTTAGCTGTGTCTCAGCGTTAAAAGTCATGAAAAACCTTTTAAATCATAAAAGATAGTAGATTTTATTCTCTACTTGACTCTTTTAATGGATTGCTTGATCCGCTGCAGTTAATCTTGATGTCTATTGTATTTTATCAGTTTAACATTGTTGAAGACTAATGATAATTTATTCTGCATTATCTTAGTCATAATATTTCTTACTGGGCTAGTTGAGCTCACCCTTTCTTTGACGGTTCTCTTCAGGAAATGAGAATATAGCTGGGACGAGTCAGAAAACGGAGTGATGGACCAGATGATAGCATTAGTAGTCCTCACTATTCTATGTAATAGTATGATAATAATTGTAATGAGGACTCCTTTTGAGTATGAATACTCTCTAGAAGACAATATTTGTATTCAAACTCACAGTTTATGTTTTGTCGTATTGTACACGACAGTTGTATTATAAAGTTGTATTTGAATTCTGTACCATGTATCTGGCGACTCAAGATGGGTGATGTATACCTAATTTTGGGGGCGTCACAAAAACCATACCACACCAATCACAAACGGTTTCATGTGCGATTTTGGATTTGTCAAAACGCACCTAAGCGATTTCGAGTGCGATTTAGACTTCAAACCGCACCATACTCACCCTAGTGACTTTAAAATTTTGAGTATATATTATTTTTCTTAATTTTACGTATAACAATTAATTAATTGTAATAAATTTAATATTTATTTTGTGAAAGAGGGGGCAAGGTTAATCAATAAAAAAATTTGATAATTTACATGAAAAAAATAATATTTTTCACATGAATATAAAACTCATTTATTATTTATATAAAAAAATATGTAAAAATTTCAATTTTTTATATAAAAATATCAATTCTTTGAATGGAATTGAATATGGTTTGAGAAATTGGTCATGTCATATGTCATGTGGTAAGTGGTAAACTCAACATATATATGTAGCTCTACGTAGATTACCCAAAACTCAACACACACACACACACACACACATATATATATATATATATATATATATATATATATATATATATATATATTAATATTATATGCCTTTCCACAAATCCACCACGTGGTCATCTCTTTACATGTCTGCGGTGGACCTCCTCCTCCTCCTCCTATTCAATACATGACACATCTCTCTCTCAACTCTATTTATACCTCCATTCACCCTTCTCTCTCCCCCAAAATCCACCCTTCTCCCTCTTTCTCTCCTCTCTTCTTTCTTTTCTCTTCTCTTCTCTCTCCCAAAAAAACAAAAAAAACCCAACACTCTTCCCCCTCTCTCTCTCTAAAACCTCAAGCTACCTAAAACACACAAAAACCATGACTTCTTGTACATCATCTACAACTTCCCATACATGGCCTAAAACCCAATTCATTTCTCAAACTTTCCCTTCTTCTAGAATTGATCATATATATATGGGTTCTTTCCCGTCAAAATCCATCTCCATGAGGAGAAATCCCACAAGAAAAGCCAAAATTCACTCAGCTCTACACTCACCTTCAGTGGCACAATTCCCAAAACGCCCCTACCATGCGCCTACACTTCCCAAAGAGGACCCAACACCAAAAACTGCTCAGCCCCCACAATGGAACTTCTTACAAAGAACTGCAGCAAACGCCTTAGATATGGTGGAGGGCGCGTTGGTCTCACTCGAGGGCCAACACCCACTTCCCAAAACCGCCGACCCACGAGTCCAAATCGCTGGAAACTTCGCTCCGGTGCCGGAACAGCCCGTCCGGCACAACTTACCGGTCATTGGCACCATTCCGGATTGCATTAACGGTGTCTATGTTAGAAACGGCGCCAACCCGTTATTTGAACCGGTTGCGGGTCACCACTTCTTTGACGGTGACGGAATGGTTCATGCCGTCACAATAAAGGATAATTCAGTCAGCTATGCTTGTAGGTTCACTGAAACGGAAAGGCTTGTTCAGGAGAGAGAATTGGGCCGGGCTGTCTTCCCTAAAGCCATCGGAGAGCTTCATGGACATTCGGGCATAGCCCGATTAGCCCTCTTTTATGCTCGAGGGCTATTCGGGCTCGTTGATCAAAGCCAAGGGATGGGCGTGGCGAATGCTGGCCTGGTTTATTTCAATGGCCGGCTACTCGCCATGTCGGAAGATGATCTTCCATATCAAGTCCGAGTAAAACCGGCAGGTGATCTGGAGACTGTTGGCCGGTTTGATTTCAATAAGCAGCTTCGGTCAACTATGATCGCACATCCCAAGCGCGATCCTGCGACGGGAGAGCTTTTTGCTCTCAGCTATGATGTTGTGAAAAAGCCTTATTTGAAGTATTTTCGATTTTCTAAGTATGGAGAAAAGTCACCGGATGTTGAAATCCCCTTGGAAATGCCAACTATGATGCATGATTTCGCGATAACGGAGAATTTTGTTGTGATTCCGGACCAACAAGTGGTGTTTAAGCTTCAAGAAATGATCAAGGGTGGCTCACCGGTTATTTATGACAAGAACAAGAAGTCTAGGTTTGGAATTCTTTCAAAAAATGCAAAAGATTCTTCGGATATTATTTGGGTCGAATCACCCGAAACTTTCTGTTTCCATTTATGGAATGCATGGGAGGAGCCCGAGTCCGATGAGGTGGTGGTTATCGGGTCATGCATGACACCACCCGACTCTATCTTCAACGAATGTGATGAGAACTTGAAGAGCGTTTTATCCGAAATTCGGATCAATTTGAAGACCGGGGAATCCAGGCGTCGGGCTATAATTCAACCCGATGAACAAGTGAACTTAGAGGCAGGAATGGTGAACCGGAACAAGCTCGGGCGAAAGACAAGGTTCGCTTATTTGGCCATTGCTGAACCGTGGCCTAAAGTATCAGGTGTAGCTAAAGTGGACTTGTCAACAGGAGAGTCGCAAAAATTCATCTATGGTAACAAAAGGTACGGTGGGGAGCCCTTTTTTTTGCCTCGGTATCCGAGCTCAGAGAGAGAAGATGATGGATACATTATGGCATTTGTTCACGACGAGAAGACATGGAAATCCGAGCTTCTTATCATTAACGCGATGAATATGGAGTTAGAGGCATCGGTTAAGCTTCCATCGAGGGTACCATATGGTTTTCATGGCACATTTATAAGTTCTGAGGAGTTAGCAGAACAAGCGTAGAGATTTACATGCTAACAGAATATCATGTAAAGCTGTACGCTTAGGGTTAAATGTTTTGTACAGAGGTGAGATACCAGAGGGATGTGAGTGTCCCCGGACTCTCCTCAACATTTAATCCTAAAAACAACTTTGTATTTTGGTAGGGAATTATATATGTTAAACTTTGAGAAGGTTTTGGAGGAACCAAGCTTGTAGCTTGACTATAGCTAGTATTGGAGCTCAGCTGGTTTCTTTTAGAACACGCTTATCGTGTTATATGTGTACATGTATATGGAACTGAAGATCTGCCTTTTACATCGTCATTCCTTAATTAGTTTACTCATGTAAATATATATACATACCGAGATAATATATATATATATATTGTTTTGCTATTTAAATTTTATCTGAAACATTAATTTTTTTTATATTTTATCCTTGCAAGGAGGAAAATGAAAGATAATAAATGCACTACGTACATTGTCAAATTAAATATTAAGTTAGTGAAGTGTAGCATATCATCACAATTGTGCAAAATTATTATTCATTAATTTATCACTTCTGATCAAGAACATTCGGTGCAGGATAACCTCATCTCATACTATTGCTCAAAAAAGGAAAAAAAAGGAAGGGGATGTTAAAGAAGTTTTAGTGCCCAAAAGAGAAAAATTACGATAATTATAAAATTTAATAATAATTGTTGAATTTTTGAGTGGATTATTTTCCATATTTGATACCAAACCGTCATAGTTATTTCTACCTACTTTTAAGCACGCCAAGACGTATGAAAGAAGTAAAAGTTGGATTACTCTCAGCTTTACATAATTTGTCCCAGTAAGTCTAATTTCATTAGTCCATTTGCCAACCTATTTTCCACGGTTATGACTTATGAGCAATTGGATGATTAAATGTATAAATTTTTTTGTTCTAAAAGAATGAGATATAGTATATAAAATAAAGAGTAATTAAGTCGTTTAGTGGAGTCCATTAATTAATATAAAAAATACTAATTATTTTATATAATCTTGTGAGGCCACTAAGAATAAATTTGAAACTTTTTTTTACTCTCTTTCTTTTAGTAATTTTTACTTTTTTTTTTAATGTGTACAAATTGTATTTTTTTTTATTCTTTTGGTGACGGAGGGAGAATAGCAATCGGAAGTCGAGAGGTAAGAAGGAATTTTATTTACATACTATTTTTGGTCATTAAGTTAAACAAAACTATATATGGTTCAAAATTAATTAGGAATTTTTATTATTTAAAAAACTCAAAATTATTGTTAATAGAAATTTTACATTACTCCCTTGGCAGCTTGAAATTATCAGATCAATATTCATTAATTGGAAAACACTTGCATATTAAATTAATTACTCATATCCTGACAAAAGTAACAAATAGAGTTATGTATCAATCGATAACATCTTGCTAGCGACAAAAAAGCACAATATGATTTTGAATTTGTAGTAGATATTTAAGTTTCCATCACTTTCAAATCAAACCAACGAGTGGCATAAAATCAGTTTGCTTTAAAGATGGGATGTGGTAGGTGCATTTTTTTTTCTTTCACATTTCATATTTTGCAAGATTTATTTATGATGGTGCACTTTGTTTATTTATCAAAAGTTTGTAGCAAAATAATTTTATTTTCACTCAACGTTAAAAAATTGAAATTGCATGCGATCATGCAAAGCAGGAGGGCAGTAACCTTTCAATTCATTCATTAATTGGAAAAATAAAAATTTAGCTATTTGTCCAGGTTAATGCCAACAGTATCTGCTGGCACAGGCCGGGATTTCAGCCAAGACAAGTCTAGAAGGTGTTTTACTTGTTTATTCCTTTAATTTAGTTACGTTATTTCACCAAATAAATCATGCATGTTCCAAAATATTTTCTGCTCTGGCTATAATTAAAGAAGATTCCTAGACATGCCATGCATTTATTTATCTTACTTTTTTGACTACCCACCCAAAAGCAGGATTTCGTGAAATATTTCAATGTATCTAGTCTAGTATCTAATTTGAACAAACAACCATGTACTGACAATGCATATTGTGATCACTAAAGCCATTTGATTTACTGAATTACGTATCTTGCCCTCCCATTTTTTTTTATAGTTTGTTTTTATAAGAAAAAAGTATTATAAGAAGATTAATTAGATTCGCTCATATAACATGAACATAAATAATATACATATGTTCGGCACTAGTCTAATTTAATGAGCAAGAAAAATAATTTATATTTGATGGAAGGAAATTATTGACTACACAAAAACTTATGCACCTAATTAAGTTTTGTGTCCGCTGATTTGTTATGGGTAATGTTATTGATGGAGTTATGCATTATTTTAATTTACTCAAAGAAATTATGGCAAGTCATGCATGTGCATACCAAGTTAACTGTAGGAAGCATTACTCTAGCTAATATATATATATATATATATATATATATATATATATATATATATAGGCAATATGATTATACACAATTGTTTATATTTTATTTATGCACAGTATGTCAAAACTAAGTCGTTTTGACAGATTTTGTAAGACCCCAACTTTTATAAATAAAGATGAATTTTTTATAAATATCATTTTTGAATATTATGGAGTTAATTTGATATAATGTTATAGTTGTGGGTAATATTTATAAATTTTGCAAAGTACGCAAGTTGTTATATAATATTCGATTGGTCGGAGAATATTCGTTTTAACAAGGAATATTCGTACAACGGCACAATTATTGGTGAACCTCACAACGGAATTATTGTCGGATTGAGAACACGACAAAAATATTTTATTAAAAATAATGGCGGAAGTTTTACTATTGATACTGTTGAACTACTCGGTAGTAAAAGTACAGTAATACGTGTGGTTACATAGTAGCACACGGTATTGATTATTAATGTTTATGTGAGAAGTCACTCAGTTTGATTCAATTATTGTCAGTTAATAATATGAATTATTCGTATTATTAACGTAATAAAACAGAAACATCTTTTTATATAAAACAGAATACTTTATTAAAGTTATTCTATAAATAGAATATATTTTATTTTATTTAAAAGATTTTTTTTTAAATATGGACCGTCAGATTAAAGTAAATCAATCTGGACCGTTCATGGATTAGTTACTATGCAGTCCATTCTTCTATAAATAGCAGCTCATTCCTTCATTATTTCTTATGAATTCACTGAACTCTATAGAGAGAAACTATAGAGAGAGAAGAAAAGTATTCTGCTACTTAACTACTTCCTTATTTCAGTTCTTCTTTAAAACGGTAAGGGGTGTTATTCTTTCTTATTCATAAAGAGAACTGTTGTTATTCCATTTCTTATTATTATGTTGGAATAATCTGTATACGCGGTCTATCCTATACTTGGTGACATTCTTCTATTATTCTGTTGAAACATCTTGTCTGTGTGTTTTACACCGGACCTGGTTCCGACTTTATTATTATTCTGTTGGAACATCCTGTATGTGTGTTTTACACCGGACCTGGTTCCGTCTTTATTATTATTTTGTTGGAACATCCTGTCTGTGTGTTTTACACCAGACCTGGTTCCGTCTTTATTATTATTCTGTTGGAATATCCTGTCTGTGCGTTTTACGCCGGACCTGGTTCCATTATTTATTATTCTGTTGGAATAACCTGTCTGTGCGGTCTATCGCATGCATGGTGATTTCTTTTGTTATTACATTCTTTATTATACTCAGTTGGTTAAGTTTTGACTTCTATACTCCATGAAATTTGTGGAATATCCTTGATAATTGTGTTTCATCCAGTATCTTTTCATGAAAATATTCTTCTAAGCATTCTTAAATTTTACTCCACAAAGCAGTATCATGTTGACAATTTGGACGTTGTTAATTCTTGGATAAATTAATTCTTGAACTTGTTTTATTGAATTCTTATATCATTGTAATCATCCTCATGTTTATAAAATGTTGAAAGTCATCTGTGGCCTGTAGTGCATAGATGGACTTGGTATGATTATGACCAGGGATTATTCGGTATAATCATGACCGTAATATTACAAATGATGTGGTAAAAATCCTCATTGGCCCGTAGTGCATTGATGGACAGTTGTTGGCATGATCATGACCATTAATGAATACACGAATATCCTTGGCCGTAGTGCATGGGTGATTCGATGATGTGGATTATTTTATTAAGCTGAGTCACAGCGATAACAGTGTTGAAAAACCTTTTAAATCATAGAAGATAGTAGATTTTTTTTCTACTTGACTCTTTTAATGAATTACTTGTTCCGCTGCAGTTAAACTTGATGTTCGTTATATTTTATCAGTTTAACACTGTTGAAGGCTAATGATAATTTATTCTGCATTATCTTAGTCATAATATTTCTTACTGGGCTAGTTGAGCTCACCCTTTCTTTCACTGTTCTCTTCAGGAAATGAGAATATAGCTGGGACGAGTCGGGGAACGGAGTGATGGACCAGATGATAGTATTAGTAGTCCTCACTATTCTATTAAATAGTGTGACAATAATTGTAATGAGGACTCATTTTGAATTTGTATAGTCTCTAGTAGACAATAATTGTATTCAAACTCACAGTTATGTTTTGTCGTATTGTACACAACAGTTGTATTAGTAAGTTGTATTTGTTTTCTGTACCATGTATCTGACGACTCAAGATGGGTGATGTATACCTAATTTTGGGGGCGTCACAGATTTATTTTTTTTAAAAAATCTTCTCTCTTCCCAAATCAGAAATTAAAAATAAATGTCAAAACAACATAGTTTTAACAGATTGTGCACAAATAAAATATACATAAATATGTATGACCATATATATATATATATATATATATATATATATATACAAATTAGTTTATTAAGAATGATGTAATGGTCATTAATTGAATTATTAATTAAGCATATATTTCTCCTCTTTATGGAGTAATTTACAACTAAGAATATTATACAATGCCAACCACATAATCCAAGTCACGCAACAATAAGTCCATACTGTTAAAACGATAAGGACATTTCTCCTAACACCTCTATTTCATTATTACAATAAATATATAATTATAAATTATTCTAAAATCTTATTTTGCCGGAGAATCAATATTGGCCACACCTTTGTAAAAGTTGTATGGCTATGCAGCGACAGTTACACACACACACACGCACACACAAGGGATCGGAGGGGGTCTACACCAAAAAGTTCCACTTGACTTTATCGTAGGTTGTTATTGAAAAAACGTCCTGTTGGGAAAAGTGCTCTCAATCCCACAAATTACTTTTTTTCTATCTATTCAATTAAATAGAAAATTAACAAATTTAATATTGAGAATAAAAATAATAAATAAATATCCACAAATAAGATAAATATTTAATGTGAAAAACGCTAAAAGAAAAAAAATACAGGCCGAACTCTAAATTTCTATTATATCACTAATAATGAGTTTACAATAATCGTTTTGAATTTTATACCCTAAAACTTGATGTTATACAATAAATTAAAAGAGTACAAATTTATCTTTAATTATGTTGAAAAACCTAATTAACTTCACAACCCAAAACACTTGAACCAATTAGTCGTCAAGCTTCAATTCTGTCAAAAATAAGTTTTTTAATTTTTTTTTTTGTTTTGACAGTTTTCAGAGTTTTAACCCACATTTTTGTACCTGTAAACCTGTTTTATCCCAACAACTCATACAACATAACTATAACTATCAAACAACATGTACATATAATAATAAATGGCTTATGTTCACATACAAATCCAAAATGAATTACCAAGGCCAACAATAATAAGTATAAACTAATTTTCCATAAGATATACAAAAATGGAGTTTAATTACAATTTTTAAACTACGATACGTCAACCATTAACTAAACTACGAGGACTTACATCCTATTAATCTAAACTAAAGTAAAGATGAATAAAATATGTACAAATCATCTACAAAACTAAGTTAAGTTAGTAGTATATACAACTTCCGTTGAAATTAGTTAGTTTTTATATTATATTATAATAACATAATTCCGACGAAAGTTTCGTCGAACATATTAAATTCTGTCAAAAATATTTTTTTTAAAAAAATATTTTTTTTAACAATTTTCAGAGTTTTAACCCACATTTTTGTACATGTAAACTTGCTTTATCCAAACAACATAACTATAACTATCAAACAACATGTACATATAATAATAACAATCGACTTATGTTCACATACAAGTCCAATATCAATTACCAAGGCCAACAATAATAAGTATAAACTAATTTTCCATAAGATATACAAAAATGGAGCTTAATTACACTTTTTAAACTACAATATGTCAATCATTAACTAAACTACGAGGATTTACATCCTATTAATCTAAACTAAAGTAAAGATGAATAAAATATGTACAAATCATCTACAAAAACTAAGTCAAGTTAGTAGTACTACCCCCGAAGTGAGGAGGATCATCAAATGGAGGTCGACGATGCTGCTTTGGTGTATGAAAATCGTCGCCGGCTTCCTTCTGCTCGTGATCGAAATCAACAGTCTCCTCTGCATCGCCAGCCTGCTCAAGATCGCCACCCTATTGATACAATTAAAAATATAACTCATTAGTCCATTTAATAGAATTAAAGATACATCTTAATGAAAATTAAATAACATGCAGAATAATCAACTTAAAAAGAATAGTATACCTGAGTAGTTGGGGACTGACTCAACATCTGCCCAAAAAGCGTCCCTAAGTAGGGTAACCACAATCTGTACCAACTCTCATCGCGTATAGCGTCAAAATGCTCCGAAGGGATACCCTGTGAATTGACACCGGTTTAAGTGAGAGACATAACATCTAATAACAGTCCCAAACTAGGGACTATTCGACATTCACTCTTAATGAGTGAGTGTCAAACGCGTTTCTAAACTCCAAACTATACTACATGCACACACACACACACACACACACATATATATATATATATATATATATACAGTTTATTATAATTATGGAAAACTATGCAAATGCTACTTAGTTTATTTTTTCAATGATAAACTAAGTAAATGCTACTCAATTTATGAGAACTATTATATATATGAATATATTATATTGTAAGACCCCAATTTTCATAAATAAAGATTAATTTTTCTTGAAATATCATTTTTAATATTATGGTGTGGTTTGATATAATGTTATAGTTGTGGATAATATTTATAAATTTTACAAAGTATGCAAGTTGTTATAAAATATTCGATTGGTCGGGAAATATTCGTTTTAATAAGAAATATTCGTACGACGGCATAAATATCATTGGTGGACCTCACAGTGGAATTATTGTCGGAGTTAGAAAACGTGTAAAATCCCAGATTTTATGAATAAAGATTTAATTTTTCGAAATATTTTTTTTAAATATTATGGTGTGAATTTGAGATAATGTTATAATTGTGGGTAGTATTTATAAATTTTATAAAGTATGCAAGTTGTTGTATTATATTCGATTGGTCGGGAAATATTATTTTTGTCGGAAAATATTCGTACGACGACACAATTATTGGTGGACCCCACAACGGAATTATTGTCGGATTGAGAAAACGACAAAAATATTTTATGAAAATAACGGCGGAAGTTTTACTGTTAATACTGTTGAACTACTCGGTAGTAAAAGTACAGTAATACGTGTGGTTGCATAGTAGCATACAGTATTGATTATTGAGGCTTACGTGATTAGTCACTCAGTTTGATTCAATTATTGTCAATTAATAATATGAATTATTTAGCGATAATGAATTTTTGTTTTATTCGTATTATTAACGTAATAAAACAGAAACATCTTTTTATATAAAACAAAATATTTTATTAAAGTTATTCTATAAATAGAATATATTATATTTTATTTAAAAGATTTTTTTTTAAATATGGACCGTCAGATTAAAGTAAATCAATCTGGACCGTTCATGGATTAGTTACTATGCATTCCATTTTCCTATAAATAGAAGCTCATTCCTTCATTATTTTCTTACGAATTCACTGAACTCTAGAGAGAGAAACTATAGAGAGAAAGAAGAAAAGTATTCTGCTACTTAACTACTTCTTTATTTCAGTTCTTCTTTAAAACGGTAAGGGGTATTATTTCTTTTGTATTCATGAAGAGAACTTCTGTTATTCCATTCTTTATTATTCTGTTGGAATAACCTGTATACGCGGGCTACCCTATACTTGGTGAAATTCTTCTGTTATTCCTTTCTTTATTATTCTGTTGGAATATCCTGTCTGTGTGTTTTACATCGAACCTGGTTCCGTCTTTATTATTATTCTGTTGGAACATCCTGTCTGTGTGTTTTACACCGGACCTGGTTCCGTCTTTATTATTATTCTGTTGGAACATCCTGTCTGTGTGTTTTACACTGGACCTGGTTTCGTCTTTATTATTATTCTGTTGGAACATCATGTCTGTGTGTTTTACACCGGACCTGGTTCCGTCTTTATTATTATTCTGTTGGAATATCCTATCTGTACGTTTTACGCCGGACCTGATTCTATTATTTATTATTCTGTTAGAATAACCTGTCTGTGCGGTCTATCGCATGCATGGTGATTTCTTTTGTTATTCCATTCTTTATTATACTCAGTTGGTTAAAACTTTGACTTCTATACTCCATGAAATTAGTGGAATATCTTTGATATTTGCGCTTCATCTAGTATCTTTTCATGAAAATATTCTTCTAAGAATTCTTGAATTTTACTCCATAAAGCAGTATCATATTGGCAATTTGGACGTTGTTAATTCTTGGATAAATTAATTATTAAACTTATTTTATTGAATTCTTATATCATTGTCATCATCCTCATGTTTATATTTTGTTGAAAGTCATCTATGGCCTGTAGTGCATTGATGGACTTGGTATGATTATGATCAGGGATTAATCGGTGTAATCATGACCGTAATATTACAAATGATGTGAAAAAAGTCCTCATTGGCCCGTAGTGCATTGATGGACAGTTTTTGGTATGATTATGGCTATGGATTCTCTTTAGCCGTAGTGCAAAGATGAATTATTTTTTGGCATGATCAGGACCGTTGATGAAAACATGATTATCTTTAGCTGTAGTACATGAATAATTCGTGGTCATGATACTAAAGAATATCCTTAGCCGTAGTGCAGGGGTGATTCGATGATGTGGATTATTTATTAAGCTGAGTCTCAGCGATAAAAGTCATGAAAAACCTTTTAAATCATAAAAGATAGTAGATTTTATTCTCTACTTAACTCTTTTAATGGATTGCTTGATCCGCTGCAGTTAAACTTGATGTCTATTGTATTTTATCAGTTTAACATTACTGAAGACTAATGATAATTTATTCTGCATTATCTTAGTAATAATATTTCTTACTAGGCTAGTTGAGCTCACCCTTTCTTTCACGGTTCTCTTCAAGAAATGAGAAAATAGTTGGGACGAGTCGGGAAACGGAGTGATGGACCAGATGATAGCATTAGTAGTCCTCACTATTGTGACAACCCCAAAATAGGTCCATTCCATCCAACCCATTCTGAGTCGTCAAATACATGGTACAGAAAACAACTACAACTTTATTACAACAATTGTCGTGCAAAATACAACAACACATATGCTGTGAGTTTTGATACAAATATATACCAAATGTGACATTGGACACCATCATGTATCAGCACCTCACAAAGGTACCTTACATAAAGGTACAGTCAAAAACTGTTTTAGAAACTAGAATATTTGGAAAGTGCTCAAGGAAACCTTCGTACATGGGAGGCCATGCGTCTAGGATATGATAGATATCATATGGCCACAGAATTATCCTTGGTTTACCCAATAGACCCCAAAGAAAAACGAGAAGATTACTATCATATTCTTCCCAATGGTGAGTCTTCTCTTGACTTATCATTATCTCCACTGTATCTAACTGAGAATTATACTTCAAACAAACACCAAGATTATATAGGTAGTGCCCATATATATACTCAGCAAGTGGATGAGCACAACCCTGTCTTATGATGACACGAGGCTGTATGTCATTAGACATCTTGTATGATAGTGACAAAACACCCTTTCAACGTTGGGTTCGCCTCACCCTATTTTCTTCACCAAATATAACTACAAAATGATGACCACCGTTCTATTCCCTTGTTACCCCCGCTCGACCCAGCTACACTCTTATTACCTGAAAGAAATTGTGAAGCAAAAGGGTGAGCACAACTAGCTCAGTAAAGAATATCATGACTAAAGATAATTCAATTATCAATAGCCTTCATCAACAATAAATCAGAGATTTAGAACATATGGTAAATGATAAAAATTTCAACCATAGTTGCAGCGGAACGAGCAATCCATTAGAAGAGTCAAATAGACTATAAAGTCTATTATCTTCTCCATGTTAAAAATCCACCAATAATATTTTATCCATGTAACATCACTCAACAGTTCCTTTCCACAATCATATGAATAACTCATAATCATAATTGTGCCTATAAATTTTTCTTCGCACCCAGGACGAAGAATATTTTCATCACCTGTCTTTACCTGAAACATCAAAGATCATGGTTATACCAAATCACAGTTCCTGTTTATAATCATACTAACAAATCCATCTTTGCACTACGGGCCAAAGATATTCATCAACGAACCATCTTTGCACTACGGGCCAAAGATATTCAACAACTGTTCATCTTTGCACTACAGGCCAAAGATATTCATCAACAGGCCATCTTTGCACTACATGCCAAAGATATTCATCAACAATTCATATTTGCACTACAGGCCAAATATATTCACATCTCAAAGAAATATATAATCATTTCAGAATTTATATAAACAATAATTATAACCATGTTGATCAATTCACCTTTGCACTTAAGCTTAAGATATTCAATTATAAATTCAATGGTCATGATCATACCAGTCACAATTCAACTTTGCACTACAGGCCAAAGAGAACCCTAGTCATGATCATACCAATAATCTACCCATCTTTACACTCCAGTGAAAGAGAATTTCAACATCAGGGTTATAAAAATATTATATATGATGATAAAAATAATATGATCAACATATAGTTTTAATCTCAAGAGTAATATTCGTAACTCATGAATAGTAAATCGTGAATAGTAACTCATGAATAGTAACCCCGACACAAAAGATAGAAATTTCACAATAAAATCCATACCAATATTTCGGTATAATGATATTGAAAGAATAACATTACTTAAATTTATAAACAATTATTTTAATTATTTACACTTTACTAATTAATGCATTTAATCATCATAAAATGCCAACTCTTACAATTTCATCATCAATAACCAAAACCCTCATCAAAAATCTGCATATACCTCATATAGGATTCTCAAGCCATAAAATCCTATTTTCCAATTTTCTTTCTTCACAAAACATATTTAATTCATTTTCTCATAACTAAACTATTTTCATGAAAAATACTAAATTCGTTCCAAAAATATTTCTTTTCTGGGATTTAGCAGAATATAGTCCCATATTGAACATATATTTTTCTCAGAATTTTTAAAACTCATTTACTATTTTTCATATGGCCAAAACCACCGAATATTTAGACATTTATCAAAAATTGTACTTTTGTCCAAAAATTCTGAAATTTACAGAGTATACTTCTATCATACACATGTACTCCCAATAAAAATTTTATCAATTTTGGAGTTAACCACAAGGAATTATAAGCGGTTACTTTTAAAATAGTCTTTTCCCGTAAGATTCATAACTCTTAATCTATACATCCAAAAATCACCATTTTTGGACACAATCAATAAAACTCATCAAAATATCATTTCAAATTTTTTCATAATTTTTGAAGATCAGAAAAATTACGAAACTGAAAATCATAACAACCCTTAAAATCCATTACTATCCCTTACAATCCCTTACTATCCCATACCTCAAAAGAGCAGTACTTCTGGCTGGATATCGGATATGATGCTGAAGGAAACTTGCACTGAATAGCAACTCTCAAAGTATCTAAATACTCACAAAATATGCTTCATAATATAGAGAGAGAAAGAGAGAAAACTTATGTTTCTGGTGTGATTTTCAATTCTAACTTAGCCCTCTATTTATAGGAAAATTTTGGTAGGTTTGACCTGCAACCTGATGGCTTTACCTGCTACTATTCCCACCCACCACATTTGAAATATAATTCAGCACATTTCTTCACCAACCACAAGTGGGGCCCACCAATTCTAGAATTTTCCACCAAAATGATAAACTCCGAAAATTCAACAATTTCTGAACCAGTCATCTCGTAAAATTCATAACAAATCATACGTTCATTTTTAACGGTTCAAAATTTGTAGGCATATACTCAACTTATATATGTATAACATATCCAAAAATTACCACGATCCAACGGTCGGATTAAAAATTATAACCCCCGCAAATTATCTCAAAAGCCCTGATTTTTAATACCTCCATTCCGACAAAAATACGGATAAAAATCTCAACACTAACTCCTTCATTTTTTAACCACAAAAATATATCCCTCATTTATATCCACATAAAATAAATATTTTCTTATCATATGAATCAATAATTAATTATTCACAAATAATATTACAGAATCACATTTATGACAACCAGGCCGTTCCCAGGAAAGAGGAGGCTTTCCAATAAGGATTTCTCCTTACTGGCGCGCAATTAGATGACCAAACCTCTCCTTAGACAGAACTTTCTAGACATTGCCAATAATGCTATCTAATAATACTATTCAAATAATATGAATTATTGATCTGATAATGGGAAATACTGTGCAGCAACAATTATTAAACAACAATAATACAAAATTTTAACGTAGCAATTATTGAATCAATAAAATAAAATATTGAACAGTAATTACTGTAACAATTATTGAGTAGTGCCTTCTTACGTAAGAATCAATAATTTCAAAAATACTATGCAATACCGTGTGCTACTGTGCAATAACGCGTATTACTGTATTTTAACCACCGGGTATTCCAACAGTGTTAACGGTAACAACTACGTCGTTATTTGTAAAAACTCAAATTTGTCGTTTTCTTTATCCGACAGTTATTCGTTATGGGGCCCACAAATAGCTGCGCCGTCGTACGAATATTCCCCGACAGAAAGAATATTCCATGACCAAACGAATATTCCCCGACAACAATGAATATTTTATAACCACTTGTGTATTTTGAAAAAAATTTATATATCACCCTTAACTTTAACATTTATCAATTTAACCATTTACTGAATAGAAAAATTGAATACTTTTATTTCATAAAATTCGGGGTCTTACAACTATTCTATGTAATAGTGTGATAATAATTGTAATGAGGACTCCTTTTGAGTATGGATACTCTCTAAAAGACAATATTTGTATTCAAACTCACAGTTTATGTGTTGTCGTATTGTACACGACAGTTGTATTATTAAGTTGTATTTGAATTCTGTACCATGTATCTGGCGACCCAAGATGGGTGATGTATACCTAATTTTGGGGGCGTCACAGTTGGTATCAGAGCTTAGGGATATAATCCCTGGCTAGGATGTGAGAATAGAACTAGGAGGGGAGAGACGGGAAATTTTTTCGCTAGTATGACCTACCTAAGTTTACTTGTTATTTAATTGGTCGGTCAGAGTATAGAGATATTATGTGATATGTTAATTAACCCTTATTTTGTAACAGTATTTGAAAATAGCATCTGAAAATATTGAGATAAGCAATGGAGCACAGGAGACCGTTGAGTCTCCACAGATCAATAATCAGGACAATGTGCAACAGGATGGCGATAATCCTCCTGTAAACAACAACACTGATCAATTGACGAACGACGGTACGTTTAGGAGTTTTTTAGAATTCATGCAACATTAGGCGAAGGCGGCTCCTGTTCATAATGCAGGTAAAAATAATGGCAACCCACGGTTGGTCACCGCTAAACAGTTCAAGGAGTTGGGACCACTGGAGTTTTTGGGAAAGTCAGAACCACTTAAGGCGGAGACGTGGTTGAAGCAGATCACCAAGATATTTGATGTCTTGGGATGCTCAGAGGAGCAAAAAGTTTCCTTTGCCACCTTTATTTTGCGTGAAGAGGCAGATCATTGGTGGAAATCTGTAAAACGTACCTAGCCTGACGCACTCAAGATGTCTTGGAAGAAATTCCAGGAGCTGTTCAACGACAAGTACTTTCCCGAAAGCATTCGTCACATGAAGGAGGTGGAATTTATCAAGTTGGAGCAAAATAATATGACGAGTCAGGAAACAGAGTGATGGACCAGATAATAGCATTAGTAGTCCTCACTATTCTATGTAATAATGTGATAATAATTATAATGAGGACTCCTTTTGAGTATGGATACTCTCTAAAAGATAATATTTGTATTCAAACTCACAGATTATATTTTGTCGTATTCTACACGACATTTAACAGTTGTATAAATTAAGTTTGTATTTGAATTATGTACCATGTATTTGGCGACTCAGAATAGATGATGTATACCTATTTTGGGGGCATCACATATGCTATTTTAACTTTACTTTATGTAGTAGTGGAACTAAGTAAATGCTTTTTAATTTATTATATTATGTTATGTTATAATATTTTATTTTAATTAAATTATTGTCATTGTCATTTTATTATATTATATTATATTATTTAAATTAATTATTTTATTTTCTTTACTTTATTTTGTATTATTTTATGTTATATTACATATTTATTTTATTTATTTTGTAGTATATTATATTATATTATTTAAATTATTTTATTTTATTTACTTTATTTTGTATTATTTTATGTTATATTGCATATTTTATTTTATTTATATGTTATTATATTTAAATTAATCTAATTTTTTAATTTAATTTTAATTTAATTTATTTTATTATGTATTATATTATATTATATGATAATGGATATTATATTATATTATATTATATAATAATGGATATTATATTATATTATTTTATTTAATTTACTTAATTTAGTTTAATTAATTAATTTTTTACATTAGTTTTGTTTATTTATTTATATGTTATTAAATTTAATTTAATTTAATTGATTTTTATTTATTTATATTTATATTCTATTCTATTATTTTTATTATTTAGTACTGCAAAAATAGTAAATACTACTTAATTCATTTTATTTTATTGTATTAATTAGTAGATAGGAAACTAAGTAAATACTACTTTGTTTATTTTAATACTGGAAAACTAGGTCAAATATATAAATAAAATAAAGCAAGGCCCACATATATTGCAATTTAATAGTTCTAACAGAAATTTCGTCAGAAATAACAAATATACCAAGCCAATCAATTCTCAGGCAATATATAGGCAGACAGTACTATATAAGCATGATATTGGTAAGAACAAAAATTCAAATTAGATCAGTCCCAAAACACAAATTTAGTCCCAAATGAGTCAATTAGTAACATACATTTAATAAATTAAAATTAGTCAGTATGATCAGTCCCTAAACTCAATATCAGTCCCAAAATGATCATATACCAAAATCATATATATTAAACTTGATAGTCCCAATTTGAATTAAATCACAGAAACATATAACATATGACTGATTTCTAATATAGGCAGGATATTAACAATAACAGAAATTAAGGGATAATTTTTATGCCTTAATTTCTGTTAATACTAGAAATTAACAAAAATTAGGGGATTCTGCCCTAATTAATGTGTTTATCAGAAACTTGTTTCCACATACAAATTTATTTACTTGACTGATAATTAGGCCATAAAATTATTGGTAATTATTGTTAATTAGGGGAATTCCAAAATAGGGCAGATGAATTTCATGGACTAAATTAGCTAAATAAAAATTCATTAACTTATAAAATATAATGATAAGTTAAATTAATGGTAGTGGAGGAGGAGGAGTTCGGATGCACATTCACAGTGCTTCCACCACCGCTGTCACGGCCAAACGAACTCGATTTAGAGAGAAGAATGAGGTGATTGAGGTTTAAAATGGAAGACGAGGAGGAGGAGAAGAAGGGAAGGTCTAAAATGGAAGTAAGAGGGAATTAATATGAGAGATGCTTAGAGAGAGAGAGAGAGCTCGATGAGAGAGGGTGAGAGATAAGAGATATGAGAGAGAATTGATAGATAGATCTGCTGAATGGATGCGGCTTGGGGAACAAAACATAATTTAGGTTTTTACTTAATTCCGACGGGAATTCCGTCACAAATTATAAGTTTGTCGAGATTGAAATATTTCTGACGGAACTTCCGTCGACATTATGTTATAGTTCGTCGACATTATCATTGGCGCTGGAGGGAGAGTTGGCGCTAAGGATGGCTCCTATCTCCGACAGAATTCTGTCGGGGATGTTATATTTACGACAAAATTATCTTCGGCCGAATATTCTGTTAGAAATAACCTAATATCAATGGAAAATATTCAGTCGTTGATAATTCTGTCGTAATTCAATCTTTTTCTTGTAGTAAAAAATAGACCAATTTCAATGTATATTAATATTAGGCTACAAATTTATTTTTCCTATCAATATGTCTCTTGTTTTATAGAGAAAGAAGGTATTAATTTAGGTTAGGGGTATGAGTAGATTAAATTACTTGTTCATTGTACGCTTGTTGGAGGATCGTTAATAAATGAAGTTTCTTATTTATTTTTATCAACTTCTTTATTTTAGTTGATTTATTTATTTTCTTGTCTAATTAATCTTTTAATCTAGGATGAAGATAAAATTAAATAATTATTAATGTTAAAATTTTCTATCTCTTCTATTATTTATGCTTTTATGTTTAATTGATTTTGCCTTCATGTTTCTTTATTGAAATACCTTTGTTTTATAGTTTTTATGTGATTTTAAATTAATTAAGAGGTTTTGATAAATTATTGTTAAGATATAAGTTTTTCATAATCCATACTTGTTCGAAAAAGTTTTGTTGGGTTATAGTTAATCCTTAAATTTTCATAGTCTATGACTGCCCACGTTAATTGTAAAATTACTATATTAAAGGGAAGGGAGGTCAAAATCATAATTAAGTTATAAAAATAGAAGAGATTAAATTATTTGTTATGTTTATTATTTAATGGATTTAGATTCCTAAATTGCTTCATTATTATTAATTAGTATAATTATAGTTAATTAATTCTCCATCTTTATTTAATTCTAACTCGCATAAATTAAATATTAGGGATGTTTTAAAATTAATATAGTCTTTGTGGTTCGACCTTTACTTCTCAGTTTTTCAATATGACACTATGCACTTTCAGTTAATAAATTTTATCACATCAAGTTTTTGGCGTCGTTGCCGGGGACTAGACTTAATTTTATATTCCTTAATTTTTATTTATTTGAAATAGATTTTTTTTATATCTAATTTTATTTTTTTATTTTTCAGGATTATTGAAGCGGATCAGCGGTGTGGAAAGACAATATTATTTCTGCGTTTTTCCTACTATTTTGTATCTTAACAAAAAAACACAAAAAATAGTAGCTTAGTTTTTTTTTAGTTTTTATTATTAGTTAGAAAACTAAATTTCGCATTTATGAATTCATTCACGTATAACACATCCTGTTTAGGTTTTTTTTATTATTTTTTTTGTCAATTATAAACTGTGATGATTGTTGGAGGATTAAGGTACATCAAAATTCTCCTTCTTTCGTAATTCACATAGTTTTAGGTCACTTTATATTTTTACATGTTTTTTAAATTTATTTTTGCATTCCTATTTGTAATTTAACTTAGGGATATAACCAGTAACAAGATAAGGTGGGGATTTCATCACCCTTACTTGGCCCACAAACAACCCAAAATGCATTTTGCATAACATTGCCTTAATAAAATCAAGTAGACGTTGGCCCCTTGGAATTTCGAGCTCAGTTAAGACAAGGGACTCCAAAAGGAGGCTAAATTTTAAATTAATCAAATTACTGATGTCTAGACAAGTGGTTCAAAAGACAAACATCTAAAAAATGTGTGGTTATTCAATTAGTCACCGTACCCACGGAGAGACTCCCAGTTTTCTTACACTTACCTGGCTAGTGTTGTGATTAATTTCGAATTTTGTAGAACTTGAGGTGTAACTTGGAACAGTTAGAGCTGTTTTGATTTTATTTAAGTTAACCGTAGAATTATGATTTTTATTTTATTTTATTTATTTATATTTCTTTTGTGCAACTTTCGTGGTTAGTTATTTATTTATTTTTGTAATTTGTGGAAAGATGGTTTCTTATTATTTTTGGAATAATAATTTTGTTTGGAATCAAGAACCCTATGAAAATTTTAATGCATACCAAGTAAATCAATTTTTTTCAACTTATGAAAACCCTTATCCTTATTCATATTCATACTCATATCCATATTCAGATCCAGAACCTCAATATCCACAAGAATTTTTAAATGAAAAAGTTGAAATATTATGTACCTTAGAGAAAACTATAGAAGTTTTAATGGAAACTCAATCTTTTCTAGAAATTCAAATTAGTCGATTAGCCATCATAATAAATGAACAAGAGGTGGGAGAATTTTCTAGTGACTCTGATGTTAAATTTGAAAATCTTGATAATTGTGGAAATAATGAGGAAAATAAAAATTTTGTATTCAATTCTACGCAGTTTGAGTTAAGCGAATTTGATGACTCTTAAAATTATGAGTCTATGCTTAAAATTGATCTTGTCTCCTTTAATGAGTCGGTTGAAAAAGTCTATAAGCCTAAAACTTCATACCTTGAAAGACTTATTCCTAAAATACAACTGAGGGATTTTGTAGACCAACCCATTAAAGTAAACTTGATCCAAGAATTGTCCATGACCTAAGAAATAATTGAAAATAGAATCTTGATTAAAAAAGATTTAATTGATTTTTTCTTAAATCACCTTGACCAAAATTAGAATGAATTTGAATATTTAGATAAGGTCAATGAGATGTTGAGAGCCACTACACATATATGTCACATAAACTAAAACATGTATTTGAACCAATTCTTCCATCATTTGAACATGTTAGTCAATGCTTTCCCGATGTCAATTCTAAATAGAATTCAAATAAAAATTCTAACTATTTTTAATTTCCTAGACCTCTTGAAAATCATGAAAAATTCACACTCGCTTACCAATTTAAATTGTATCATCCATTTGTACATTTGTTTTTTTTCTTACAATATTTTCTTGTAGAATAAAAACCCCACGTACAAGGTATAATTCTTTCATTTATTTGTTCTCTATTTTTCATTTGTATATATTGAGGACAATGCATGATTTAGGTATTGGGGGGAGTTTGTTTGTATTATTGGTGTATTAGATTTTTTTAGGAAAATATAGTAAAAAACACAAAAAATTGAAAAAAAAACTAAAAATTTTGTTTGATTGTTATGAATTGGATTAATTCTAATAAGTATATGTGGAGTAAAAATTCATGAGTAATATTAAAAAATTTAGAACTCTTGAACATTTGATTAGATACGGAATCTTAGTTCGAAATACCATTTGGAATAAAATTAGAATTCATAAGCATTTTTGCACTACATATTTCCACTAATTCTTAGTTGTGGAGTATAAACTATGATTTGAGTAATTTAAAAAAAATAAAAAAAAATGAAAGAAAAAATAGAAATGAGAAGTTAAAAAATAAAATGAATAACTGCTTCAATATCCATTTAACGAAATAACTAGGTATCCAAGTTGTGATGCCCCCAAAATTGGTTCATTCCACCCAACCCATTCTGGGTCGTCAAATACATGGTACAGAAAATAACTACAACTTCATTATTACAATTGTCGTGTAAAATACGACAACACATATGCTGTGAGTTTAAATACAAATATTATCTTCTAGACAGTATTCAAACTCAAATAAGTCCTCATTACAATTATTGATACACTATTTTATAAAATTGTAAAGACTACTAAAACAACTCTCTTGAACTTTCACTCCACACCTCGACTAGTTCCCATTATATTCTCGCCTCCTGAGAAGAAAAATAGAACAAAAAAGAAAAGGATGAGCTCAACTAGCCCAGTAAAGAATATTATGACTAAGATAATGTAGAACAAATTATCCTTAGTCCTCAACAGGAAAAAATCTGATAGAATACAATAGACAACAAGTTTTAGATCAACAACTGCAGCGAAAACAACAATTCATTAGAAGAGTTAAGTAGAGAATGAAATCTACTATCATCTATGAATTTAAAAGTCTATCATCAATATTTTATCCCTGAAACATCAATCATCAAATATTCATCTTTGCACTATGGGCCAAAGATATTCATTTGTATCACCAGTTGGTCATATATCACCATATAGGACTGAGGATAATAAAAATATTTTCAAGAAAACGAATCCTAAGAGATAAAAAGACAAAGATTAGGGGTTCGTACTTTAGTTTATCCAAGTTTAAAAATATTCCATAATAATCAATTGTGGAGCAAAATTCATGAATGAAGATCAAAACATGGATCCAATCAAAGATAGGAACCATAATAGACAACTTGGACACATTTTTTTTTTAATATTTCCGTGAATAGTACTGTCGTATTCGTGAATAATGTCGTATACGTGAATAGTAATCCCGACAATAAAAGATAAAAATTTCACAAGAAAAATCATCATACTTCGTAGATAATACTCGTGAATAGTAATTCATGAATACTAACTCTTGAATAGTAACTCATGAATAGTAGCCCCGACATGAAAAGGTAAAAATTTTATAATAAAATTTATACCAATATTCTGGTATAATGATATTGAAAGAAATAATATCATTTATGAAAAAAATAACATCTCTTACCTCAAAAGGACATTACTTCTGATTGAAATATCGGATATAATGCTGAAAAAAACTTGCACCGTATAACAGGACTCAAGATATCTAAATACTTAAAAAAATACGCTCGATAATATATAGAGAGAAAACTTCAGTTTCTGTTGTGATTTTTAATTCTAACCTAAACACCCTATTTATAGAAAAATGCTTAGAACACCAAAACAGAAAATTTAATAAAATAATAATATTTATTAAAAAATTTCCTACGCCCATCTTAGAAATCTGAATTCAGCATTTTGCAACAACAAGTGGGGCCCACCAACACACAAAATTAAACATTTTTTATAACAAAATCAATCCAGACCCAATATTCTGAAACTTCAATAATTCATAATAAATAGCCCTTTTATCAGAAAAATTCGAATCTTATGTCCATTTTATAAGAAATTTAATTCTCTACAACTTTGTAGAAGAAAGTTTTTTTAAATTTCAAACGAAAAAAATGACCAAATTCCACATACGGACGATTTTGCATGCTATAATCAAATTTCAGTCAAAAATAGGATCCACCAATATGTTTAACATGTTTTTAGCATTTATTGTAATAAAAATACTCTTCCTCCTCATTTATTCATATATCACACATTCATTGTAAAAATACCATCATTATTATATTACATTATACATTTATAATGTAATATAATAATATATTTGAATGAATTATTTTATTAGAAAAGATAAAATATTAATTTTCAACAATTGCCACTTTTCTAAAAATTCCTCTATCTATATCCACATAAAATAAATATTTTCCTTATCATATAAATTAATAATTAATTATTCACAAATAATATTACAGAGTCACAATAATGACAACCAGGTCGTTCCCAGGAAAGAGGGGGCCTTCCAGTAAAAATTTTTCCTTACTGGCGCGCAATTAAATAGCCTCTCCTAGATAGTACTTCCTCAGACATTATCAAAAATGCTATCTAATAATATTATTCAAATAATATAAATTATTGATCTGATAATTTGAAATACTGTACAATGACAATTATTGAATCAACAATATAAAATATCAACGCAATAATTATTGAATCAATAAATAAAATATTGAACAGTAATTACTGTAACAATTATTGAGTAGTGACTTTTTACGTAAGAATGAATAATTAGAGCAATACCATGTGCCACTGTTCAACACCGCGTATTATTGTGTTTTAACCACTGGGTATTCTAACAGTGTTAACGGTAACAACTACGCCGTTATTTATAAAAAACTCATACTTGTCGTTTTCTTCATCCAATCGTTTTTCGTTATGGGGCCCACAAAAGGCTGCGCCGTCTCACGAATATTCTCCGATAGCCAGAATATTCCACGACCAAACGAATATTCCCCGATGTAAAACCCAACTTTTTTGAATAAAGATGAATTTTCTATAAATATTACTTTTGAATATTATGGAGTAAAATTGATATAATGTTATAGTTGGGGGTAATATTTATAAATTTTATAAAGTACGCAAGTTGCTATATAATATTCGATTGGTCGGGGAATATTCGTTTTAACAGGGAATATTCGTACGACGACACAATCATTGGTGGACCTCACAACGGAATTATTGTCGGATTGAGAAAATGATAAAAATATTTTATTAAAATAACGGCGAAAGTTTTACCGTTGATACTGTTGAACTACTTGATAGTAAAAGTACAGTAATACGTGTGGTTGTATATTAGCACACGGTATTAATTATTAATGCTTATGTGAGAAGTCACTCAGTTTGATTCAATTATTGTCAATTAATAATATGAATTAATTAGCGATAATGAAGTTTTGTTTTATTCGTATTATTAACGTAATAAAACAGAAACATCTTTTTATATAAAATTGAATACTTTATTAAAGTTATTCTATAAATAGAATATATTATATTTTATTTAAAAGATTTTTCTTTAAATATGGACCGTCAGATTAAAGTAAATCAATCTGGACCGTTCATGAATTAGTTACTATGCATTCCATTTTTCTATAAATAGAAGCTCATTCCTTCATTATTTTCTTCCGAATTCACTGAACTCTAGAGAAAGAAACTATAGAGAGAAAGAAGAAAAGTATTCTGCTACTTAACTACTTCTTTATTTCAGTTCTTCTTTAAAACGGTAAAGGATATTATTCTTTTGTATTCAATAAGAGAACTTCTGTTATTCAATTTCTTTATTATTCTGTTGGAATAATCTGTATACGCGGAATACCCTATACTTGGTGACATTCTTCTATTATTCTGTTGGAACATCATGTTTGTGTGTTTTAGACCGGACCTGGTTCCGTTTTTATTATTATTCTGTTGGAACATCATGTCTGTGTGTTTTACACCGGACTTGGTTCCGTCTTTATTATTATTCTGTTGGAACATCCTGTCTGTGTGTTTTGCACCGGACCTGGTTCCGTCTTTATTATTATTCTGTTGAAATATCCTGTCTGTGCGTTTTACGCCGGACCTGGTTCCATTATTTATTATTCTGTTAGAATAACCTGTCTGTACGGTCTATCGAATACATGGTGATTTCTTTTGTTATTCCATTCTTTATTATACTCAGTTGGTTAAAACTTTGACTTCTATACTCCATGAAATTAGTGAAATATCTTTGATATTTGCGCTTCATCTAGTATCTTTTCATGGAAATATTCTTCTAAGAATTCTTGAATTTTACTCCATAAAGCAGTATCATATTGACAATTTGAACGTTGTTAATTCTTGGATAAATTAATTATTGAACTTGTTTTATTGAATACTTATATCATTGTCATCATCCTCATGTTTATAAAATGTTGAAAGTCATCTGTGGCCTGTAGTGCATAGATGGACTTGATATGATTATGACCAGGGATTATTCGGTATAATTATGACCGTAATGTTACAAATGATGTGGTAAAAGTCCTCATTAGCCCGTAGTGCATTGATGGACAGTTGTTAGCATGATCATGACCATTAATGAATACACAAATATTCTTGGCCCGTAGTGCATGGATAATTGTGGTAGTGATACTAAAGAATATCATTGGCCGTAGTGCAGGGGTGATTCGACGATATGGATTATTTTATTAAGCTGAGTCCCAATGATAACAGTGTTGAAAAACCTTTTAAATCATAGAAGATAGTAGATTTTATTCTCTACTTGACTCTTCTAATGGATTGCTTGTTCCGCTGTAGTTAAACTTGATGGTTATTATATTTTATCAGTTTAACACTGTTGAAGGCTAATGATAATTTATTTTGCATTATCTTAGTCATAATATTTCTTACTGGGCTAGTTGAGCTCACCCTTTCTTTCACTGTTCTCTTCAGGAAATGAGAATATAGCTGGGACCAGTCGGGGAACGGAGGGATGGACCATATGATACTATTAGTA
Organism: Panax notoginseng; assembly: GCA_016801055.1. Taxonomy (NCBI): domain Eukaryota; kingdom Viridiplantae; phylum Streptophyta; class Magnoliopsida; order Apiales; family Araliaceae; genus Panax; species Panax notoginseng. Next base: position 233,841,780 of record CM029014.1, read on the forward strand.
GTCCTCACTATTCTGTTAAATAGTGTGACAATAATTGTAATGAGGACTCCTTTTGAGTTTGTATAATCTCTAGTAGACAATAATTGTATTCAAACTCACAATTATGTTTTGTCGTATTGTACACGACAGTTGTATAATTATGTTTTATTTGAATTCTGTACCATGTATCTGGCGACCCAAGATGGGTGATGTATACCTAATTTTGGGGGCATCAGAGTTGGTATCAGAGCTTAGGGATATGATCTCTGGCTAAGATGTGAGACTAGAACTAGGAGGGGAGAGACGGGGAATTCCTTCGCTAGTATGACCTACCTAAGTTTATTTGGTATTTAATTGGTCGGTCAAAGTATATGGATAATATGTTATATGTTAATGAACCTTTGTTTTGTGGCAGTATCTGAAAATGACATCCGAGAATGTTGAAAATAGCAATGGAGCACAAGAGACCGTTGAGTCTCCACATATCAATAATCAAAAGAATGTGCATCAGGAAGGCGATAATCCTCATGCAAACAACAACACTGACCAAATGATGAATGATGGACTGTTTAGAGGCTTTATGCAATTCATACAACATCAGGCGAGAGCGGCCACTGTCCAAAATATAGGTGGAAACACTGGAAACTCTCGGACGGTCACTGCTAAACAGTTCAAGGAGCTGGGACCACCGGAGTTTATAGGAGAGCCAAAACCACTTATGGCGGAAGCATGGATAAAGCAGATCACCAAGATATTTGATGTCTTGGGATGCTCCGAGGAATAAAAGGTTTCCTTCGCCACCTTCATGTTGCGTGAAGAGGCAGATTACTGGTGGAAATCTGTAAAACGTACCCAGCCTGACGCACTCAAGATGTCTTGGGAGAAGTTCCAAGAGTTATTCAACAACAAGTACTTTCTCGAGAGTATTCGTCATATGAAGGAGGTGTAGTTTATCAAAATGGAGCAAAATAATATGACCGTGTCGAAGTATGAGGCTAAATTTGCTGAGTTGTCCCGGTTTGCCTCCCACTTGGTAGATAATGAAGAGCGAATGACGCGAATGTTTTTGCGAGGTTTGAAACCTGAGATACGTCAACATCTTATTTCTCATAAACTTTGTTTGTATTCAGATGTTGTAAATAGGGCTCAGTTAGTAGAGCGCGATAATGAGTCAACGCAATCAAAGGAGAACAGCCGACAAAATGATAATACCAGTGAGAGCAGTCATCGAAGCGGTGACAACAAGCGTGGAGGGAATCAACAGGCCAGAAATGGTAACCACTTCGGTGGTAATCAGGGCCAAAACAATAAGAATGGACATTTCAAGAAGAGGAGATTCAACAATGATGGAAAGACGTCAGCACCAGCACCCATTGTTAAGGAAGGAGAACGACCACCTATCATATGCTTCAAATGCGGAGGAGAAGGACACATCAGTCTAAACTGCGCGATGCCGTCCAAAGCATGTTATAATTGTGGAAGAGAAGGTCACCTAGCCCGATTTTGTCGTTCACCGAAGACAAGTTCAGCTAGGATGGAGGCACCAAAGGCCGTCCCAGAAAAGTCAAAGCCAGTACTGCAAGGGAAAGCATTTTTAGTGACCTCCCAGAAAGCAAAGAACCCGAATGAGGTCATCACGGGTAAGCTTATCATAAACTCTAGCAAATTCTATACCTTATTTAATACCGGTTCTACCCATTCTTTTATTTCTCCTACTTGCGCTCAACGATTAAATTTGACTCCAGAGAAATTAGACTTTGACTTATCAGTGGAAACTCCATTGGGAGAAACCTTCATTACATCCACTGTTTATAAGTCTTGTTTGGTTCAAATCGGTACCCTCATATTACCTGTCGATCTTATTTCATTAAAAATACTTGCATTTGACGTGATTCTAGGGATTGATTGGTTAACTACTCATCATGCAAAAATTGATTATTTTCGTAAGGTTGTTAGCTTTCATATTCCTAGCCAATCTGTTATGCGAATTCAAGCCACCAAACCATTAAAATCAATCACTGTCATCTCAAGCTATAAAGCTATTCGTTTATTGAAAAACGGATGTCAAGCTTTCTTAGCTCATGTCACAGATCTAAATAAAAATACGTCAGTTTTGAATAATATTTCTATTGTTAATGAATTTCCTGACGTATTCCCTGAAGAACTTCCTGGCCTACCCCCAGAGCGTGAAATTAAATTTTGTATCGACCTTGAACCCGATACAAAACCCATTTCTAAAGCCCCATATCGAATGGCTCCTATTGAACTTCAGAATTTAAAGACCCAACTGCAGGAATTGTTAGACATTGGCTTTATTCGTCCTAGTACTTCTCCTTGGGGTGCTCCTGTTATATTCGTGAAGAAGAAAGATGGGAGTATGCGACTTTGTATTGATTATCTGGAGTTGAATTATGTCACCATCAAAAATAGGTACCCGTTGCCACGTATTGATGACCTGTTTGACCAGTTGCAAGGAGCCAAATTCTTTTTAAAAATTGATCTTCGTTCCGGATATCACAAATTGAAGATTAGAACCGATGACATTCCAAAGATGGCTTTCAGAACTCGGTACGGACATTATGAATTCCTAGTCATGTCCTTTGGATTGACTAATGCTCTTGCTGCCTTTATGGATATGATGAACCGAGTATTCAAGAAATATTTGGATCACTTTGTGGTCGTCTTTATTGATGACATCCTTATTTATTCCAAAAGTCGTAAAGATAATGAGTAACACTTGAGGATGATACTCCAAAAGCTTCGTGAATATAAGCTTTTATGCCAAGTTGAAGAAATGTGAGTTCTGACTTGAGGAAATAGCATTCCTTGGGCACGTGGTATCAAGTCATGGAATCTCTGTTGACCCAGCAAAGATTGAAGCTATTCAAAGCTGGGAACAACCTAAATCAGTGACCGAAGTACGTAGCTTTCTCGGCTTAGCTGGTTATTATCGGAGATTCGTAGAAGGATTTTCTCGAATCGCTACTCCACTAACTCAGCTGACTCAGAAAGATACAAAGTTCGATTGGAGCGAGGAATGTGAGAAGAGTTTTCAAGAACTCAAGAGGAGACTCATTTCAGCACCTGTTCTGACAATACCATCTGGTTCGGAGGGATTTGTCATCTACAGTGATGCTTCGGGCAAAGGGTTAGGATGTGTTCTCATGCAACATGGGAAAGTCATAGCCTGTGCCTCACGACAACTCAAAGAATATGAGAGGAATTATCCTACTCATGACCTAGAGTTAGCAGCTGTGGTCTTCGCACTTAAAATTTGGAAGTATTACTTGTATGGGGAGAAGGTGGAGATCTTTACGGATCATAAAAGCCAAAAATATTTCTTCACTCAAAACGAACTCAACATGCGACAATGACGTTGGCTTGAACTGTTGAAAGATTATGATCATGCCATCCAATACCATCATGGAAAAGCTAACGTGGTAGCTGACGCATTGAGTAGAAGATCATATGCGGGTACGAGTGCAATATTGACAACACAAAAGCCCATTTTGTGTGACTTGCAAAGGATGGAGATAGAGTTAAAAATTCCAGGGACCCATGTGATGATGGCGAATATACGAGTAGAACCGACTTTAATTGATAAAGTTAAAGCTGCTCAAGCTACAGACCTGGAGCTGATGCATATGAGGAAGAAAGTGCAAGAAGGTGCTATGCCGGAAGCAAGAATCGATGATGAAGGAATACTTCGAGTCAACTCCAGACTTTGTGTTCCTAACGACCCTGATTTAAAGTATAAAATCATGATAGAGGCGCATAACACACCGTTTGCAATCCATCCTGGGAGTACCAAAATGTATCATGATATTCGTCATACATTTTGGTGGAGTAATATGAAGAGAGAGATATTGTAAGACCCCGAATTTTATGAAATAAAAGTATTCAATTTTTCTTATAATTACAATTCAGTAAATGGTTAAATTGATAAAAAGTTAAAGTTAAGGGTGATATATGAAATTTTTTTAAAAATACACAAATGGTTATAAAATATTCATTGTTGTCGGGGAATATTCGTTTGGTCGTGGAATATTCTTTCTATCGGAGAATATTCGTACGACGGCGCAACCATTTATGGGCCCCATAACAGAATAACTGTCGGATGAAGAAAACGATAAATTTGAGTTTTTACAAATAACGGCGTAGTTGTTACCGTTAACACTGTTGAAATACCCGGTGGTTAAAATACAGTAATACGCGTTATTACACAGTAGCACACGGTATTGCACAGTATTTTTAAAATTATTGATTCTTACGTAAGAAGGCACTACTCAATAATTGTTACAGTAGTTACTGTTCAATATTTTATTTTATTGATTCAATAATTACTGCGTTGATATTTTATATTATTGTTGTTTCAATAATTATCACTACACAGTATTTTTCATTATCAGATCAATAATTCATATTATCTTAATAATATTATTAGATAACATTATTAGAAATATCTAGAAAGTTCTGTCTAAGGAGAGGTTTGGTCACCTAATTGCACGCCAGTAAGGAGAAATCCTTATTGGAAAGCCCCCTCTTTCCTAGGAACGGCCTGGTTGTCATAAATGTGATTCTGTAATATTATTTGTAAATAATTAATTATTGATTCATATGATAAGGAAAAATTTATTTTATGTGGACATAAATGTTGGATATATTTATTGCGGTTAAAAATATAGGAGTTAATATTGAGGTTTTTATCAGTATTTTTGTCGGAATGGAGGTATTAAAAATCAGGATTTTTGAGATATTTTGCGGGGGTTTTAATTTTTAATCCGACCGTTGGATCGTTGTAATTTTTGGATATGTTATACATATATAAGTTGAGTATATGTCCACAAATTTTGAACCGTTAAAAATGAACGTATGATTTGTTATGAATTTTACGAGATGACTGGTTCAGAAATTGTTGAATTTTCGGAGTTTAACAATTTGGTAGAAAATTCTAGAATTTGTGAGAAAATGTGCTGAGATTTTTATTCAAATGTGGTAGGCTTGAATAGTAGCAGGTAAACCCATCAAGTTGCAGGTTAAGTCTGCTTCGGCGTGCTAACATTTTTCTAAAAATAGAGGATTAAGTTAGAATTGAAAAACATACCAGAATTCATAAGTTTTCTCTCTTTCTCTCTCTAGATTATTGAGTATATTTTGTGAGTATTTAGATACTCTATGTGTTTCTATTCATCAGTGCAAGTTTCCTTCAGCCTTATACCGATCAGAAGTACTGCACTTTTGAGGTAAGGGATAGTAAGGGATTTTAAGGGTTGTTATGTTTTTCAGTTTCGTAATTTTTCTGACCTTCAAAAATTCTGAAAAAATTTAAAATGATATTTTGATGAGATTTCTTGATTGTGTCCAAACATGGTGATTTTTGGATGTATAGATTAAGAGTTATGAATTTTATGAGAAAAGACTATTTTAAAAGTAACCGCTTATAACTCCTTGTGGTTAACTCTAAAATTGATGAAATTTTTATTGGGAGTACATGTATATGATAGGAGTATACTCTGTGAATTTCAGAATTTTTAGATAAAAGTACAATTTTTGATAAATGTCTAAATATTCGGCTATTTTGGCCATATGAAAAATAGTAAATGACTTTTAAAAATTCTGAGAAAAATACATGTTCACTATGTGACTATATTATGCTAAATCCAAGAAAAGAAATATTTTTAGAACTGATTTGGTATTTTTCATGAAAATGGTCTAGTTATTAGTAAATGAATTAAATATGTTTTGTGAAGTAAGAAAATTAGAAAATAGGATTTTATGTCTTGAGAATCCTATATGAGGTATATGCAGATTTTTGATGAGAGTTTTTGGTTATTGGTGATGAAATCTTATGAGTTTGGCATTTCAGGATGATTAAATGCATTATTTAGTAAAGTGTAAACAATTAAAATAAATTGTTTATAAGCTTAAGAAATATTATTCTTTCAATATCATTATACCGAAATATTGGTATGTATTTTATAGTAGAATTTTTACCTTTTTGTGTCGAGTTACTATTCACGAGTTAATATTCATGAGTTACTATTTACGGGTTACTATTCACAAAAAAATTGGTTTCTTTTTCTAACTAAATTATAGTTGATTTACGAATATTACTCTTGAGATTAAAACTATATGTTGATCATATTATTTTTATTATTATATATAATATTTTTATAACCCTAATGATGATATTTCTCTTTGACTTGAGTGTAAAGATGAGTAGATTTTTGATATGATCATGACTATGGGTTCCCTTTGGCCAGTAGTGCAAAGTTGAATTGTTGACTGGTATGATCATGACCATTGAATTTATAATTGAATATCTTTAGCTTAAGTGCAAAGGTGAATTGATCAACATGGTTATAATTATTGTTTATATAAATTCTGAAATGATTATATATTTCTTTGATATATTAATATATTTGGCCTGTAGTGCAAATATGAACTGTTGATGAATATATTTAGCCTGTAGTGCAAATATGAACTGTTGTTGAATATCTTTGGCCTGTAGTGCAAAGATAAACTGGTGATGAATATCTTTGGCCCATAGTGCAAAGATGACCTGTGGTTGAATATCTTTGGCCAGTAGTGCAAAGATGAATTATTGATGAATATCTTTGGCCCGTAGTGTAAAGATGACATGTAAGACCCCAACTTTTATAAATAAAGATAAATTTTCTATAAATATAATTTTTGAATATTATGAAGTTAATTTGATATAATGTTATAGTTGTGGGTAATATTTATAAATTTTGCAAAGTACGCAAGTTGTTATATGATATTCGATTGGTCGGAGAATATTCGTTTTAACAGGGAATATTCGTACAACGACACAATCATTGGTGGACCCCACAACGGAATTATTGTCGGATTGAGAAAACGACAAAAATATTTTATTAAAAATAACGGCGGAAGTTTTACCATTGTTACTATTGAACTACTCGGTAGTAAAAGTACAGTAATACGTGTGGTTGCATAGTAGCACACGGTATTGATTATTAATGCTTATGTGAGAAGTCACTCAGTTTGATTCAATTATTATCAGTTAATAATATGAATTATTTAGCGATAACGACGTTTTGTTTTATTCGTATTATTAACGTAATAAAACAGAAACATCTTTTTATATAAAACAGAATACTTTATTAAAGTTATTCTATAAATAGAATATATTATATTTTATTTAAAAGATTTTTTTTTAAATATGGACCGTCAGATTAAAGTAATTAATCTGGACCGTTCATGGATTAGTTACTATGCATTCTATTTTTCTATAAATAGCAGCTCATTCCTTCATTATTTCTTACGAATTCACTAAACTCTAGAGAGAGAAACTATAGAGAGAGAGAAGAAAAGTGTTCTGCTACTTAACTACTTCCTTATTTCAGCTCTTCTTTAAAACGGTAAGGGGTGTTATTCTTTCTTATTCATGAAGAGAACTGTTGTTATTCCATTTCTTATTATTCTGTTGGAATAACCTGTATACGCGGTCTACCCTATACTTGGTGACATTCTTCTATTTTTCTGTTGGAACATCCTGTCTGTGTGTTTTACACCGGACCTGGTTCCATTTTTATTATTATTCTGTTTGAACATCCTGTCTGTGTGTTTTATACCGGACCTGGTTCCGTCTTGTTATTATTCTGTTGGAACATCCTGTCTGTGTGTTTTACACCAGACCTGGTTCCGTTTTTATTATTATTCTGTTAGAACATCCTGTCTGTGTGTTTTACACCGGACCTGGTTCCGTCTTGTTATTATTCTGTTGGAACATCCTGTCTGTGTGTTTTACACCGGACCTGGTTCCATTATTTATTATCCTGCCGAAACATCCTGTCTGTGTGTTTTATACCAGACCTGGTTCCATTATTTATTATTCTACCGGAATATCCTGTCTGTGCGTTTACGCCGGTCCTGGTTCCATTATTTATTATTCTGTCAAAATATCCTGTCTGTGCATTTACACCGGACCTGGTTTCATTATTTATTATTCTGTTGGAATAACCTGTCTGTGCGGTCTATCGCATGCATGGTGATTTCTTTTGTTATTCCATTCTTTATTATACTCAGTTGGTTAAGTTTTGACTTCTATACTCCATAAAATTTGTGGAATATCCTTGATAATTGCGTTTCATCCAGTATCTTTTCATGAAAATATTTTTCTAAGCATTCTTGAATTTTACTCCACAACGCAGTATCATGTTGACAATTTGGACGTTATTAATTCTTGGATAAATTAATTCTTGAACTTGTTTTATTGAATTCTTATATCATTGTCATCATCCTCATGTTTATAAAATGTTGAAAGTCATCTGTGGCATGTAGTGCATAGATGGAATTGGTATGATTATGACCAGGGATTATTCGGTATAATCATGACCGTAATGTTACAAATGATGTGGTAAAAGTCATCATTGGCCCGTAGTGCATTGATGGACAGTTGTTGGCATGATCATGACCATTAATGAATACACGAATCTCCTTGGCCGTAGTGCAGTGGTGATTCGATGATGTGGATTATTTTATTAAGCTGAGTCACAGCGATAACAGTGTTAAAAAACCTTTTAAATCATAAAAGATAGTAGAGTTTATTTTCTACTTGACTCTTTTAATGGATTGCTTGTTCCACTGCAGTTAAACTTGATGTCTATTATATTTTATCAGTTTAACATTGTTGAAGGCTAATGATAATTTATTCTGCATTATCTTAGTCATAATTTTTCTTACTGGGCTAGTTGAGCTCACCCTTTCTTTCACTGTTCTCTTCAGGAAATGAGAACGTAGCTGGGATAAGTCGGGGAACGGAGTGATGGTCCAAATGATAGTATTAGTTAGTAGTCCTCACTATTCTATGTAATAGTGTGTTAATAAATGTAATGAGGACTCCTTTTGAGTATGAATACTCTCTAGAAGATAATATTTGTATTCAAACTCGCAGTTTATGTTTTGTCGTATTGTACACGACAGTTGTATTAGTAAGTTGTATTTGTATTCTGTACAATGTATCTGACGACCCAAGATGGGTGATGTATACCTAATTTTGGGGGCGTCACATGACATGTTGTTGAATATCTTTGGCCGTAGTGCAAAGATGAAGTTATTAGTATGATTATGAACAGGAAATGTGATTTGGTGCAACCATGATCTTTGATGTTTCAGGTAAAGATAGGTGATGAAAATTATCTTCGTCCTGATTGAGAAGAGGAATTTAGAACTACAATTATGATTATGAGTTATTCATATGATTGTGGACCAGAATTGTTAATTGATGTTACAGGGATAAAACATTGTTGGTGGATTTTTAACATGGAGAAGATAATAGACTTTGTAGTCTATTTGACTCTTCTAATGGATTGTTCGTTCCGCTGCAACTATGGTTGAAATTTTTATCATCTACCATATGTTCTAAATTTTTGATTTAATTCTGTTGAAGGCTATTGATAACTTATTTATCTTTAGTCATGATATTCTTTACTGGACTAGTTGTGCTCACCCTTCTGTTTCACAATTCCTTTCAGGTAATAAGAGTGTAGCTGGGTCGAGCGGGGGTAACAGGGGAATAGAACGGTGGTCATCATTTAGTAGTTATATTTGGTGAATCATCTAGGGTGAAGCGAACCCAACATTAGAAGGGTGTTTTGCCACTATCATACAAGATGTCTAATGACATACAACCTCGTGTCATCATAAGACGGGATTTTGCTCATCCACTTGCTGAGTATATTTGCGAGCACTACCTATATAATCTTGGTGTTTGTTTAAAGTATAATTCTCAATTAGAGACAGTGGAGATAATGATAAGTCAAGAGAAGACTCACCATTAGGAAGAATATGATAGTAATCTTCTCGTTTTTCTTTGAGGTATATTGGGTCAACCAAGGATAATTTTGTGGCCATATGATATCTATCACAACCTAGAAGCATGGCCTCCCATGTACAAAGGTTTTCTTGAGCACTTCCCAAATATTCTAATTTCTAAAACAGTTTTTGACTATACCTTTATGTAAGGAGTCATTGTGAGGTGCTGTCCACGGTTGGGATATGAGTCACATTTGGTATATATTTGTATCCAAACTCACAGCATATGTGTTATTGTATTTTGCACGACAATTGTTGTAATAAAGTTGTAGTTGTTTTCTGTACCATGTATTTGGCGACTCAGAATAGGTTGGATGGAATGGACCTATTTTGGGGTCGTCACAGATAGCGCTGTTTGTCTCAAGGTGTCTAACGTGTCAACGAGTCAAGGCGGAGCATCAAGTACCAAAAGGTCCATTGCAATCACTTGAAATTCCAGAATGGAAGTGGGAGCACATTACCATGGATTTCGTTACCGGTCTTCCCAAAGTTTCTCAAGGCATAGATGCGATTTGGGTCATTGTTGATAGATTGACCAAGTCTGCTCATTTCTTACCGATACGAGAAACTTATGCACTTGAAGGTCTTGCTCGTATGTACATAAACGAGATTGTAAGACTGCATGGTATGCCAGTATCCATAGTTTCTGATCGAGACACAAGATTCACTTCACGATTTTTGGTTAGTTTGCAAAAAGCTATGGGCACGGATTTACGATTTAGTTTGGCATATCATCCCCAGACGGACGGACAATCAGAGAGGACTATTCAAACTCTTGAAGATTTATTAAGGTTATGTGTCCTTGATTTCAAGAGAAGTTGGGACAAGTTCTTACCATTGGTGGAGTTTTTCTACAACAATAGTTATCAAGCAAGTATTGGCATGGCTCCATTCGAAGCATTATATGGAAGAAAATGTCGTTCTCCAGTATGCTGGGATAAGGTGGGTGAAGCAACGTTGTTGGGACCGGAGTTGGTACGTATGACTACGAAAAAGATTCAAACGATCCGACAACGTATAAAAACCTCACAAGATCGACAAAAGAGTTATGCTGATCTTCATCGGAAGGACGCAGAATTCGATATAGGAGATCATGTGTTCTTACGTGTTGCTCCATGGAAAGGAGTTATGAGATTTGGAAAGAGAGGAAAGCTCAATCCTCGATTCATCGGCCCATTTTTAATCCTCGGTCGAGTAGGAACTGTGGCCTATAGACTCGCTTTACCGCTAAGTATGTCTCGTGTTCATAATATTTTTCACATATCCATGCTACGTAAATATGTGGAAGACCCGAACCACATTATTGAGTTAGAACCAGACGAAATAGCGGAAGATTTGACGTATGAAGAGGTTCCTATTCAAATTTTGGATAAGAAGGAACATATTCTACGCACCAAGGTTATACCTCAAGTCAAAGTTTTGTGGAGAAACCACGATGTTGAGGAAATGACTTGGGAGTTAGAATCTGAAATAAAATTAAGGTATCCTTACTTCTTCGACATACCAGGTACGTACCCTAATTTCGTGGGCGAAATTTCATAAGAAGGGGAGATTGTAAAACCCCAACTTTTTTGAATAAAGATGAATTTTCTATAAATATTATTTTTGAATATTATGGAGTAAAATTGATATAATGTTATAGTTGTGGGTAATATTTATAAATTTTACAAAGTATGCAAGTTGCTATATAATATTCGATTGGTCGGGGAATATTCGTTTTAACAGGGAATATTCGTACGACGACACAATCATTGGCGGACCCCACAACGAAATTATTGTCGGATTGAGAAAACGACAAAAATATTTTATTAAAAATAATGGCGGAAGTTTTACCGTTGATACTGTTGAACTACTCGATAGTAAAAGTACAGTAATATGTGTGGTTGCATAGTAGCACACGGTATTGATTATTAATGCTTATGTGAGAAGTCACTCAGTTTGATTCAATTATTGTCAATTAATAATATGAATTATTTAGCGATAATGGAGTTTTGTTTTATTCGTATTATTAACGTAATAAAACAGAAACATCTTTTTATATAAAACAGAATACTTTATTAAAGTTATTCTATAAATAGAATATATTATATTTTATTTAAAAGATTTTTCTTTAAATATGGACCGTCAGATTAAAGTAAATCAATCTGGATCGTTCATGGATTAATTACTATGCATTCCATTTTCCTATAAATAGAAGCTCATTCCTTCATTATTTTCTTACGAATTCACTAAACTCTAGAGAGAGAAACTATAGAGAAAAAGAAGAAAAGTATTATGCTACTTAACTACTTCTTTATTTCAGTTATTCTTTAAAACGGTAAGGGATATTATTCTTTTGTATTCAAAAAGAGAACTTCTGTTATTCCATTTCTTTATTATTCTGTTGCAATAACCTGTATACGCGGAATACCCTATACTTGGTGACATTCTTCTATTATTCTGTTGGAACATCTTGTCTGTGTGTTTTACACCGGACCTGGTTCCGTCTTTATTATTATTCTGTTGGAACATCATGTCTGTGTGTTTTACATCGGACCTAGTTCCGTCTTTATTATTATTCTGTTGGAATATCCTGTCTGTGTGTTTTACACTGGACCTGGTTCCGCCTTTATTATTATTCTGTTGGAATATCCTGTCTGTGCGTTTTACGTCGGACCTGGTTCCATTATTTATTATTCTGTTGAAATAACATGTCTGTGCGGTCTATCGAATGCATGGTGATTTCTTTTGTTATTCCATTATTTATTATACTCAGTTGGTTAAAACTTTGACTTAGATACTCCATGAAATTAGTAGAATATCTTTGATATTTGTGCTTCATCTAGTATCTTTTCATGGAAATATTCTTCTAAGAATTCTTGAATTTTACTCCATAAAGCAGTATCATATTGACAATTTGAACGTTGTTAATTCTTGGATAAATTAATTCTTGAACTTGTTTTATTGAATACTTATATCATTGTCATCATCCTCATGTTTATAAAATGTTGAAAGTCATCTGTAGCCTGTAGTGCATAGATGGACTTGGTATGATTATGACCAGGGATTATTCGGTATAATCATGACCGTAATGTTACAAATGATATAGTAAAAGTCCTCATTGGCCCGTAGTGCATTGATGGACAGTTGTTGGCATGATCATGACCATTAATGAATACACAAATATTCTTGGCCCGTAGTGAATGGATAATTGTGGTCGTGATACTAAAGAATATCCTTGGCCGTAGTGCAGGGGTGATTCGACGATATGGATTATTTTATTAAGCTGAGTCCCAGCGATAACAGTGTTGAAAAACCTTTTAAATCATAGAAGATAGTAGATTTTATTCTCTACTTGACTCTTTTAATGGATTGCTTTTTCCGTTGTAGTTAAACTTGATGTTTATTATATTTTATCAGTTTAACACTGTTGAAGGCTAATGATAATTTATTTTGCTTTATCTTAGTCATAATATTTCTTACTGGGCTAGTTGAGCTCACCCTTTCTTTCACTGTTCTCTTCAGAAAATGAGAATATAGCTGGGACAAGTCGGGAAATCGAGGGATGGACCAGGTGATAGTATTAGTAGTCCTCACTATTCTGTTAAATAGTGTGACAATAATAGTAATGAGGACTCCTTTTGAGTTTGTATAATCTCTAGTAGGCAATAATTGTATTCAAACTCACAGTTATGTTTTGTCGTAATGTACACGACAGTTGTATAATTAAGTTTTATTTTAATTCTGTACCATGTATCTGGCGACCCAAGATGGGTGATGTATACCTAATTTTGGGGGCGTCACACCCGACAACAATGAATATTTTATAACCACTTGCTTATTTAAAATATTTGCGCATTTTACCCATAACTAACCACATTAATCGAATCAACCCATTAATATTTCAAAATAATAAATAGAGAAAATTTAATTTTATTTATAAAAAATTGGGATCTTACACAAGTCTCAGGACACATTGATATTCACGCTAAAAAGTTTGATGGATATAAGTAGCTTGACTAGTCTAATTTTGTTGCCTTTGTTAATTACTCGAATTAGTAAGCCCTTGAGGTGTCTTTCCAACCAATTCCCAAAAGCCAACTGGTTTGTGAGTCATTAGTTCAACGCTCTCTACATGGATAACTCTAAAAAACCTAAGAAAACGAGATATTGCACAAGTCAAGAAAGAAAAAATTCAAAAAAAAGAAGAAAAAAAGAAAAATGAGTTTGCTTGATTTTTATGGTAAAAATTTCTACTAAGAGTTACAACACATACACAATGCATGCATAACATGGAATTAATTTTATGAAAGATATAGTATGTTTGATCAGATAAAAGTGTGATTTTAAATTTAATCTTACTTATGTATGATGTCCCTATATACTTAGAAGTTTTCTTTCGATTTCATAATTACTTGGACTCAAAAATATTTTATTTTGAATTTTAAATTTTGTGGGTATATTCACTACAAAACCTCACGAGACACAACTCGTCCACTTGAGGTAACCTTGAGGTTTAAAGGCTTGTTGCACATGCTAAATACAATTATGTTTCCTTACAAAAATGGGTTAGTACAGTTTTTGTTTTATTTAATTAATTTCTTTTCATTTTTCTCAAGGACGAGCAAAAGATAGGTATGTGGGGGTATTTGATATACACATAATTCATATATTTTAATATTCCCATATTTATTATTTTATATGTTTATTGTATTTAACTAATACATTTTATTTGGTTTTGTAGGATTTACCTTATTTATCTTGGTGAATAAAGAAAAGATAATTGTTTCATTTTTAAAGATAATATGGGACTCTTGGAGGATTATCATGAAGAAGTTAAAGTCAAGTTAGAGATGAAGGAAAAAAAAGAGACCAAGTTCAATGTATTAGTATTAGGCTACAAATTTATTTTTCCTGGCTAGCAAATAATTGTCAATTAATTTCCAATAATTGAGTTATCAATTGAATTAATATCACGTAGACCCACCTAATTTGCTCACAAAGAAATTAGCTCAATTCCATTTTGAATTTTATTTCTCATGGGTGAAGGAACCACACTCAACAGGTCCAGTCTTCCATCGCAAAATAACAATTTTATATGGGGCCATGCACAAAATTAAGCCATATTTTTCTTTAATTTATTTCCCTTCATAATGCTAAGTTTTATAAAAAGAGTGCACACAATGTTGCATATAATGACAATAACAAATTAGGCAAATGAGGTACGGTGTGATATATATTGATATATCTGGTTTATATATATTTGAATTGTTTCTAGACTTTGAGATTGGTAATTCTTTCTCTTCCTCTCTCTCCCCAACGTATAGTTTGACTGAGGAGATAAAATAATCAGCACTTCATTGAGAATTAAGTTTGGTAGTGTTTGAAAGTTGGGCTGTGATAGAATACTACTTATAATTTCTATGGTCTGTTTTGGAGCCCTAGGAAGAAGGCAAAGCACTGATACCATTCTGACTTTTATGTGGTGTGTGTATATGATTATGCTATATCCCTCGTATGTATTGTAACTCTCCCAAAATTAGGTATACATCACCCTTCTTGGGTCGTCAGATATATGGTACAGAAAACAAATACAACTTACTAATACAACTGTTGTGTACAATACGACAAAACATAACTGTGAGTTTGAATACAATTATTGTGACAACCCCAAAATAGGTCCATTCCACCCAACCCATTCTGAGTCGTCAAATACATGGTACAGAAAACAACTACAACTTTATTACAACAATTGTCGTGTAAAATACAACAACACATATGCTGTGAGTTTGGATACAAATATATACCAAATGTGACATTGGACACCATCATGTATCAGCACCTCACAAAGGTACCTTACATAAAGGTACAGTCAAAAATTGTTTTAGAAACTAGAATCTTTGGGAAGTGCTCAAGAAAACCTTCGTACATGGGAGGCCATGCTTCTAGGTTATGATAGATATCATATGGCCACAGAATTATCCTTGGTTGACCCAATAGACCCCAAAGAAAAATGAGAAGATTACTATCATATTCTTTCCAATGGTGAGTCTTCTCTTGACTTATCATTATCTCCACTGTCTCTAATTGAAAATTATACTTCAAACAAACACCAAGATTATATAGGTAGTGCTCGTAGATATACTCAGCAAGTGGATGAGCACAACCCTGTCTTATGATGAAACGAGGTTGTATGTCATTAGACATCTTGTATGATAGTGACGAAACACCCTTCCAACGTTGGGTTCGCCTCACCCTATTTTCTTCACCAAATATAACTACTAAATGATGACCACCGTTCTATTCCCTTGTTACCCCCGCTCGACCCAGCTACACTCTTATTACCTGAAAGGAATTGTGAAACAAAAGGGTGAGCACAACTAGCCCAGTAAAGAATATCACGACTAAAGATAAATAAATTATCAATAGCCTTCAACAGTAATAAATCAGAGATTTAGAACATATGGTAGATGATAAAAATTTTTAACCATAGTTGCAGCGGAACGAGCAATCCATTAGAAGAGTCAAATAGACTATAAACTCTATTATCTTCTCCATGTTAAAAATCCACCAACAATATTTTATCCCTGTAACATCAATCAACAATTCTGGTCCACAATCATATGAATAACTCATAATCATAACTGTAGTTCTAAATTCCTCTTCTCAATCAGGACGAAGATAATTTTCATCACCTATCTTTACCTGAAACATCAAAGATCATGGTTACACCAAATCACATTTCCTATTCATAATCATACTAATAACTTCATCTTTGCACTACGGTCAAAGATATTCATTTGTATCACCAGTTGGCCATGTTCATCTCAACATCTGTTCATCTTTGCACTACTGGCCAAAGATATTCAACAACATGTCATCTTTGCACTACGGGCCAAAGATATTCATCAACAATTCGTCTTTGCACTACAGGCCAAAGATATTCCTCAACAGTTCATATTTGCACTACGGCCAAATATATTCATCAACAGTTCATATTTGCACTACAGGCCAAATATATTAATATCTCAAAGAAATATATAATCATTTCAGAATTTATATAAACAATAATTATAACCATGTTGATCAATTCACCTTTGCACTTAAGTTAAAGATATTCACTTATAAATTCAATAGTCATGATCATACCAGTCAACAATTTAACTTTGCACTACTGGCCAAAGAGAACCCATAGTCATGATCATACCAGAAATCTACCCATCTTTACACTCAAGTCAAAGAGAAATATCATCATTAGTGTTATAAAAATGTTATATATGATAATAAAATCAATATAATCAACATATAGATTTAATCTCAAGAGTAATATTCATAAACCAACTATAATTTGGTCAGAAAAAGAAACTAATTTTATCGTGAATAGTAACTCGTGAATAGTAACTCATGAATAGTAACTCATAACTAGACCATTTTTATGAAAAAAATACCAAATCAGTTCTAAAAATATTTCTTTTCTAGAATTTAGCATAATATAGTCTCATAGTGAACATATATTTTTCTCAGAATTTTTAAAAGTCATTTATTATTTTTCATATGGCCAAAACAGCCGAATATTTAGACATTTATCAAAAATTATACTTTTATCTAAAAATTCTGAAATTCACAGAGTATACTCCTATCATATACATGTACTCTAATAAAAATTTCATCAATTTTGAAGTTAACCACAAGAAGTTATAAGCGGTTACTTTTAAAATAGTCTTTTCTTATAAAATTCATAACTCTTAATCTATACATCCAAAAATTACCATTTTTGGACACAATCAAGAAAACTCATCAAAATATCATTTCAAATTTTTCCAGAATTTTTGAAGGTCAGAAAAATTACGAAACTGAAAAACATTACAACCCTTAAAATCCCTTACTATCCCTTACCTCAAAAGAGCAGTACTTCTGATCGATATAAGGCTGAAGAAAACTTGCACTGATGAATAGAAACTCACAAAGTATCTAAATACTCACAAAATACACTCAATAATCTAGAGAGAGAAAGAGAGAAAACTTATGAATTCTGGTGTGATTTTCAATTCTAACTTAGCCCTCTATTTATAGGAAAATGTTAGTACGCCGAAGCAGACTTAACCTGCAACCTGATGGCTTTACCTGCTACTATTCCCACCCACCACATTTGAATAAAAATCTTAGCATATTTCTTCACCAACCAAGAGTGGGGCCCACTAATTCTAGAATTTTCTACCAAAATGATTAACTCTGAAAATTCAACAATTTCTGAACCAGTCATCTCGTAAAATTCATAACAAATTATACGTTCATTTTTAACGGTTCAAAATTTGTGGACATATACTCAACTTATATATGTATAACATATCCAAATATTACCACGATCTAACGGTCGGATTAAAAATTATAACCCTCGCAAAATATCTTAAAAATCCTAATTTGATTTTCAATACCTCCGTTCCGACAAAAATACAGATAAAACACCTCAACATTAACTCCTTCATTTTTAACCACAAAAATATATCCCTCATTTATATCTACATAAAATAAATATTTCCTTATCATATGAATCAATAATTAATTATTCACAGATAATATTACAGAATCACATTTATGACAACCAGGCCGTTCCCAGAAAAGAGGGGGCTTTCCAATAAGGATTTATCCTTATTGGCGCGCAATTAGGTGACCAAACCTCTCCTTAGACAGAACTTTCTAGACATTGCCAATAATGTTATATAATAATATTATTCAAATAATATGAATTATTGATCTAATAATGAGAAATACTATGCAGTGACAATTATTGAATAACAATATATATAAAATTTCAACGTAGCAATTATTGAATAAATAAAATAAAATATTGAACAGTAATTACTGTAACAATTATTGAGTAGTGCCTTCTTACGTAAGAATCAATAATTTCAAAAATACTGTACAATACCGTGTGCTACTGTGCAATAACACGTATTATTGTATTTTAACCACCGGGTATTTCAACAGTATTAACGGTAACAACTACGCCGTTATTTGTAAAAACTCAAATTTGTCGTTTTCTTCATCCGACAGTTATTCGTTATGGGGCCCACAAATAGCTGCGCCGTCGTACGAATATTCTCCGACAGAAAAAATATTCCACGGCCAAATAAATATTCCCCGACAACAATGATTATTTTATAACCACTTGCTTATTTTGAAAAAAAATTCACATTTCACCCATAACTTTAAACTTTTATCAATTTAACCATTTACTGAATAGTAATTATAAGAAAAATTGAATACTTTTATTTCATAAAATTTGGGGTCTTACAATCTCCCCTCCTTATGAAATTTCGTCCCCAAAATTTACGTACCTGGTATTTCGAAGAGTTGAGAATACCTTGCTTCCATTTCAGATTTTATCTCTCAGATCATCATGATTTCTCCATTGCTCATCTCCCATGATAACTTCATTTGGGTTCCTCATTTGTTGGGAAGTCATGACAACCGCCATCCCTCGAACTACTCGGCTTTGACTTGTCTGGAGCAGCATTTGGCGTCATCATTACCGTTGGAATATACTTTTCTATAGGACATATTCCTCCATCAACTGCCTCTTCGTACTCCTCATTCATGATCTGAATCATCAATCTTCGATTCATATCGGATTCAGGTTGACCGCTATGTACAGGGTAATTCAAAATTCGATGTTGGGTTCTCCCAATTGCTTTCCAAAAAGAGAAATTCATATCATCTATTTTAGCCTTCTTAGATCGAACATCTCTTTCCACCATATCCACGTGTCGTGCGGCTTTTGCCCATGCATCACTTATTCTCACTCGTTCAGTTTTTTCTTCTTTCAGCTCAGATTCCATTTTTATCATCTTATACTCTGCCAAAGAATGCTTTTGTTCAAGCATCACATATCGGGTAACACAAGCTTGAATTGTTGCATCCTTTTGTTCCACGACCGCCTGTCGTTCTTCTGCCTGCTCTTCTAACTAATGAATACGATTTTGAAATTCTACATTTTGATCATATAATACCTCTAATAAACTCTCCTCAGGTACTTCTTCTTCCTCTTCTTCCTCAGTCTCAGCTGTTACCTCTGCGACTATCTTAGATGCAACTATCAATTCTTCACTCACCACATGGATATCTCTAATTCCTTCTTCGTCTGACATCACATTATCACGGTTAGCGATTAGAGGTATCCCCACAGTCTCATTCACTCCATTGTTAGCATTCTCAGCTGCCATTCTCAAATACTGCCATAAAACAAGGGTTAATTAAAAAAATTAACATATCACATAATATCCCGATATTATGGCTGACCAACAAATAAGCTTAGGTAGGACACACTAGCGAAGGATTTACTCATCTCTCCCCTCCTAGTTGTATTCCCCGATCTCCGCCAGAGATCATATCCCTAAGCTCTGATACCACCTGTGACAACCCCAAAATAGGTCCATTCCACCCAACTCATTCTGAGTCGTCAAATACATGGTACAGAAAATAACTACAACTTTATTACAACAATTGTCGTGCAAAATACAACAACACATATGATGTGAGTTTGGATACAAATATATACCAAATGTGACATTAGACACCATCATGTATCAGCACCTCACAAAGGTACCTTACATAAAGGTACAGTCAAAAATTGTTTTAGAAATTAGAATCTTTGGGAAGTGCTCAAGAAAACCTTCGTACATGGGAGGCCATGCTTCTAGGTTATGATAGATATCATATGGCCACAGAATTATCCTTGGTTGACCCAATAGACCCCAAAGAAAAATGAGAATATTACTATCATATTCTTCCCAATGGTGAGTCTTCTCTTGACTTATCATTATCTCCACTGTCTCTAATTGAGAATTATACTTCAAACAAACACCAAGATTATATAGGTAGTGCTCGTAGATATACTCAGCAAGTGGATGAGCACAACCCTGTCTTATGATGACACGAGGTTGTATGTCATTAGACATCTTGTATGATAGTGACGAAACACCCTTCCAACGTTGGGTTCGCCTCACCCTATTTTCTTCACCAAATATAACTACTAAATGATGACCACCGTTCTATTCCCTTGTTACCCCCGCTCGACCCAGCTACACTCTTATTACCTGAAAGGAATTGTGAAACAAAAGGGTGAGCACAACTAGCCCAGTAAAGAATATCATGACTAAAGATAAATAAATTATCAATAGCCTTCAACAGTAATAAATCAGAGATTTAGAACATATGGTAGATGATAAAAAATTTCAACCATAGTTGCAGCGGAATTAGCAATCTATTAGAAGAGTCAAATAGACAATAAAGTCTATTATCTTCTCCATGTTAAAAATCCACCAACAATGTTTTATCCCTGTAACATCAATCAACAATTCTGGTCCACAATCATATGAATAACTCATAATCATAACTGTAGTTCTAAATTCCTCTTCTCATCCAGGACGAAGATAATTTTCATCACCTATCTTTACCTGAAACATCAAAGATCATGGTTACACCAAATCAGATTTCCTATTCATAATCATACTAATAACTTCATCTTTGCACTACGGCCAAAGATATTCATTTGTATCACCAGTTGGTCATGTTCATCTCAACATCTGTTCATCTCAACATCTGTTCATCTTTGCACTACTGGCCAAAGATATTCAACAACATGTCATCTTTGCACTACGGGCCAAAGATATTCATCAACAATTCATCTTTGCACTACAGGCCAAAGATATTCCTCAACAGTTCATATTTGCACTACGGCCAAATATATTCATCAACAGTTCATATTTGCACTACAGGCCAAATATATTAATATCTCAAAGAAATATATAATCATTTCAGAATTTATATAAACAATAATTATAACCATGTTGATCAATTCACCTTTGCACTTAAGTTAAAGATATTCACTTATAAATTCAATAGTCATGATCATACCAGTCAACAATTCAACTTTGCACTACTGGCCAAAGAGAACTCATAGTCATGATCATACCAGAAATCTACCCATCTTTACACTCAAGTCAAAGAGAAATATCATCATTAGTGTTATAAAAATGTTATATACGATAATAAAATCAATATAATCAACATATAGATTTAATCTAAAGAGTAATATTCATAAACAAACTATAATTTGGTCAGAAAAAAAAACCAATTTTGTCGTGAATAGTAACTCATGAATAGTAACTCATAACTAGACCATTTTCATGAAAAAATACCCAATCAGTTCTAAAAATATTTCTTTTCTAGAATTTAGCATAATATAGTCCCATAGTGAACATATATTTTTCTCAGAATTTTTAAAAGTTATTTATTATTTTTCATATGGCCAAAACAGTCGAATATTTAAACATTTATCAAAAATTGTACTTTTATCTAAAAATTCTGAAATTCACAGAGTATACTCCTATCATATACATGTACTCCAATAAAAATTTCATCAATTTTGAAGTTAACCACAAGAAGTTATAAGCGGTTACTTTTAAAATAGTATTTTCTTATAAAATTCATAACTCTTAATCTATACATCCAAAAATCACCATTTTTGGACACAATCAAGAAAACTCATCAAAATATCATTTCAAATTTTTCCAGAATTTTTGAAGGTCAGAAAAATTACGAAACTAAAAAATATTACAACCCTTAAAATTTCTTAATATCCCTTACCTCAAAAGAGCAGTACTTCTGATCGATATAAGGCTGAAGAAAATTTGCACTGATGAATAGAAACTCACAAAGTATCTAAATACTCACAAAATACACTCAATAATCTAGAGAGAGAAAGAGAGAAAACTTATGAATTCTGGTGTGATTTTTAATTCTAACTTAGTCCTCTATTTATACGAAAATGTTAGTATACCGAAGCAGACTTAACCTGCAACCTGATGGCTTTACCTGCTACTATTCCCACCCACCACATTTGAATAAAAATCTCAGTATATTTCTTCATCAACTAAGAGTGGGGCCCACCAATTCTAGAATTTTCTACCAAAATGATTAACTCCGAAAATTCAACAATTTCTGAACCAGTCATCTCGTAAAATTCATAACAAATTATACGTTCATTTTTAACGGTTCAAAATTTGTGGACATATACTCAACTTATATATGTATAACATATCCAAATATTACCACGATCCAACGGTCGGATTAAAAATTATAACCCTCACAAAATATCTTAAAAACCCTAATTTGATTTTCAATACCTCCGTTCCGACAAAAATACAGATAAAACACCTCAACATTAACTCCTTCATTTTTAACCACAAAAATATATCCCTCATTTATATCCACATAAAATAAATATTTCCTTATCATATGAATCAATAATTAATTATTCACAGATAATATTACAGAATCACATTTATGACAACCAGGCCGTTCCCAAGAAAGAGGGGGCTTTTCAATAAGGATTTATCCTTATTGGCGCGCAATTAGGTGACCAAACCTCTCCTTAGACAGAACTTTCTAGACATTGCCAATAATATTATATAATAATATTATTCAAATAATATGAATTATTGATCTGATAATGAGAAATACTATGCAGTGACAATTATTGAACAACAATATATATAAAATTTCAACGTAGCAATTATTGAATCAATAAAATAAAATATTGAACAGTAATTACTGTAACAATTATTGAGTAGTGCCTTCTTACGTAAGAATCAATAATTTTAAAAATACTGTGCAATATCGTGTGCTACTGTGCAATAACACGTATTATTGTATTTTAACCACCGGGTATTTCAACAGTATTAACGGTAACAACTACGTCGTTATTTATAAAAACTCAAATTTGTCGTTTTCTTCATCCGACAGTTATTCGTTATGGGGCCCACAAATAGCTGCGCCGTCGTACGAATATTCCCCGACAGAAAGAATATTCCACGACCAAACGAATATTCCCCGACAACAATGATTATTTTATAACCACTTGCTTATTTTGAAAAAAAATTCACATTTCACCCATAACTTTAAACTTTTATCAATTTAACCATTTACTGAATAGTAATTATAAGAAAAATTGAATACTTTTATTTCATAAAATTCGGGGTCTTACAATTATTGTCTACTAGAGACTATACAAACTCAAAAGGAGTCCTCATTACAATTATTGTCACACTATTTAATAGAATAGTGAGGACTACTAATACTATCATCTGGTCCATCACTCCGTTTCCCGGCTCGTCCCAGCTATATTCTCATTTCCTGAAGAGAACAGTGAAAGAAAGGGTGAGCTCAACTAGCCCAGTAAGAAATATTATGCCTAAGATAATGCAGAATAAATTATCATTAACCTTCAACAGTGTTAAACTGATAAAATATAACGAACATCAAGTTTAACTGCAGCGGAACAAGCAATCCATTAAAAGAGTCAAGTAGAAAATAAAATCTACTATCTTCTATGATTTAAAAGGTTTTTCAACACTGTTATCACTGAGACTCAGCTTAATAAAATAATCCACATCATCGAATCACCCCTGCACTACGGCCAAGGATATTCGTGTATTCATTAATGGTCATGATCATGCCAACAACTGTCCATCAATGCACTACGGGCCAATGAGGACTTTTATCGTATCATTTGTAACATTACGGTCATGATTATACCGAATAATCCCTGGTCATAATCATACCAAGTCCATCTATGAACTACAGGCCACAGATGACTTTCAACATTTTTTAAACATGAGGATGATGACAATGATATAAGAATTCAATAAAACAAGTTCAAGAATTAATTTATCCAAGAATTAACAACGTCCAAATTGTCAACATGATACTGCTTTGTGGAGTAAAATTCAAGAATGCTTAGAAGAATATTTTCATGAAAAGATACTGGATGAAACGCAATTATCAAGGATATTCCACAAATTTCATGGAGTATAGAAGTTAAAACTTAACCAACTGAGTATAATAAAGAATGGAATAACAAAAGAAATCACCATGCATGCGATAGTCCGCACAGACAGGTTATTCCAACGGAATAATAAATAATGGAACCAGGTCTGGCGTAAAACGCACAGACAGGATATTCTAACAGAATAATAATAAAGATGGAACCAGGTCCGGTGTAAAACACACAGACAGAATGTTCCAACAGAATAATAATAAAGACGAAACCAGGTCTGGTGTAAAACACACAGACAGGATGTTCCAACAGAATAATAGAAGAATGTCACCAAGTATAGGGTAGACCGCGTATACAGGTTATTCCAACAGAATAATAAGAAATAAAATAACAACAGTTCTCTTCATTAATAAGAAAGAATAACACCCCTTACCGTTTTAAAGAAGAACTGAAATAAGGAAGTAGTTAAGTAGCAGAATACTTTTTCTTCTCTCTCTCTATAGTTTCTCTCTATAGTTTCTCTCTCTAGAGTTCAGTGAATTCGCAAGAAATAATGAAGGAATGAGCTGCTATTTATAGAAAAATAGAATGCATAGTAACTAATCCATGAACGGTCCAGATTGATTATTTTAATCTGACGGTCCATATTTAAAGAAAAATCTTTTAAATAAAATATAATATATTCTATTTATAGAATAACTTTAATAAAGTATTCTGTTTTATATAAAAAGATGTTTCTGTTTTATTACGTTAATAATACGAATAAAACAAAACTTCATTATCGCTAAATAATTCATATTATTAACTGACAATAATTGAATCAAACTGAGTGACTTCTCACATAAGCATTAATAATCAATACCGTGTGCTACTATGCAACCACACGTATTACTGTACTTTTACTACCGAGTAGTTCAACAGTATCAATGGTAAAACTTCCGCCGTTATTTTTAATAAAATATTTTTGTCGTTTTCTCAATCCGACAATAATTCCGTTGTGGGGTCCACCAATAATTGTGCCGTTGTACGAATATTTTCTGTTAAAAAGAATATTCCCCGACCAATCGAACAATATATAACAACTTGCGTACTTTGCAAAATTTATAAATATTACCCACAACTATAACATTATATCAAATTAACTCCATAATATTCAAAAATGATATTTATAGAAAATCCATCTTTATTTATAAAAGTTGGGGTCTTACATGTATACTTTTGGTGTGGTCATCAGTAATTAAGTAGTGAAAGAGATATAATTGTTGGGAAAAAACCACTTCTCAAATACTATTGTTTTTGATAAATTAAATGAATAAAATATCAATATATGCCAAACATATTAAATTCGCAGTTCCATCAAAATAATAATCACTACAGGAAATAATGAGATAAAATATCAAAGCACAAGACACTAAGATTTTTTGTGAAAAATTCTCTAAAACTAAGAGATAAAACTCACCGATCTCCGAAAAATTCACTAGGAGAATACAAAAAAATCTTAATTTGAGTATAAACCCAAATTACTTCACCACAATAACTATGTTATGGAATCTAAATAAAAAACATATTTATTTGAACTATCTTTCTCTATATTTCTCTCTCTTTTTCTTGCTCTCTTCCACCCTCTCCCGGATGGGATTACTTTCATCCATCCTTTCCGGATATGATTTCTCTCACCCACTCTTTTCCTTTTCTCTCTACTCTCGGATGAGAGCTTGTGTTTTGGTGTGTATTTTTCCATTTGGTTGCCTTCTATAGCCAACAATGAGGGGAGGAGAAATAAATGAGGAGAAGGTTGATGGAATTTTCAAAGAGCCACATGCATGGAAAATTCAAAGGGCCAAGGAACAATAAATGGGTGAGGAATTTGACCAACAATCTCCCCTCTTGAACCCATTAGAGGATGTATTCACCATGACTCTGTTAATTGGAGTCGATTCCTGTGTCAAATCCAACCCTTGAAGAAACCACAACATTTCGTTGTCAACTTAGTAGTAGACAAAGCAATACATTTCTGTAACTTGTACTGCCATAACATGGCTCCCCCTGCAAAAGTAAACAAATACCCCGAAGTAGACTTCTTCTCTTCAAAACCTGCTATGTCTGCTTCTATATAACCTTCCAGGACTGAATTTGCACGTCAAACCACAACTCCTCACTTGGAGTTAATCCCAACGAAACCTTGACTCAACTCAAGCTTCTTGGAATTTTCAACTTTCATGTCCGACTTTATCTCATCTGCATGACTCTTCTTAATGGGAGGATCTAACTCAAACTTGATAGATTTTTGCTTGTCAAATTCTTTCACAACCACTTTGTACCCTGGCTGTGAGTTATCTCTTTCTTTCTTCACTTTTGGTACCCATTTAAAGTAAAGTATTTTCTTCTCGTGATTCTCATGCAAGGCTTTTCTTCCATCTTGTATGGCTTTGTACCACATCTTTTTCCGTCTAACTCCCCCATCTTTAACACCTTTCACATTCACCTGCATCGTGTAAAGAGTGTATATCTTTTTTCCTCTAGTCACCACTAGAGACCCTTTAGCAAGCGCTAATTCTTTCTTCACCAATTCTTTCCTCACCAAGAATTAAACATCTTCTCTTCAATTATCGTAGATCACCAATTCTCGGCTAACCACTCTCAGAACCAATTCTTGGCTAACCCATCAAGAATTCAATATCACCATCGAGAACACCTTAAGGGAAACACCAACCCTTCATCAAGAATTCACCACGTCATTGCATATTCTTTTGAAGAGACTAATTAATCATGGTTCCAACTGATTCCTCCATAAAATTTATCAAAAGCAACTGCTCATACCTTAGCTTTGATACCACTTGTTGGGAAAAAATCACCTCCCAAATACTGTTGTCTTTGATAAATTAAATAGATAAAATATCAGTATATGTCAAACAGATTAAATTCGCAGTTCCACTAAAATAATAATCACTACAGAAAATAATGAGATAAAATATCAAAGCACAAGACACCACGATTTTACGTGAAAAACTCTATAACTAAGAGGTAAAAATCATGGGACGATCTCCAAAAAATTTACGACAATATACTTAAAGAATACAAAGATATTTTAATTTGAGTATAAACCCAAATTACTTCACCACAATAACTATGTGATGGAACCCAAATAAAACACATATTTATTTGAACTATCTTTCTCTCTATTTTTCTCTCTTTTTCTTGCTCTCTTCCACCCTCTCCCGGATGGGATTACTTTCATCCATCCTCCCCAGATGGGATTTCTCTCACCCACCATTTTTCTTTTCTCTCTACTCTCGATCGGATGAGAGCTTGTGTTTTGGTGTCTTTTTCCATTCTATTTGGCTGCCTTTTATAGCCAACAATGAGGGGAGGAGAAGTAAATGAGGAGAAGGTTGATGGAATTTTCAAATGGCCAAGTGCATGGAAAATTTAAAGGGCCAAGGAACAATAAATGGGTGAGGAATTTGACAAACAATAATATAAATCTTAAAAGTTTTAGTGTCTAACCTTTTTATAATAGTTAAATATTCCTTTTATGAGAGACAAACCTTTCAGAAATCCCTTCGTATACGTCCTATAATGGAGAAGTACAACTGTCATAGGACAGTCATGATGCTCCATATCCTGCATGGACGGCTGATCGACTCTCATCAGGTAGGGTTAGGGCTAAGCAAGGAACAAATTGGAATCAAAACCGCACCAACGGTTCCGGCATATGTGGCGATTTTAGGTGGGTTAAAAAACAAAATTTATAATTTCGGTTTGGTTACTAATCAAACCACACGCATAAAACCGAAATCGCACCAAATAATCATCATGTTTTTTCAAATTTGCTACGAGTATATATAATTTCACTACTATAACATATTCTCCTCATTTTATTTTAGAAGACAGATATTGCAGGGTTGAATGAAGAATCAACAGTATCAATTATGTTTGTAAATCAAGAGTGACATGACTTGGTATTTCCTAAATCAAATGTAATAACATAGTATTAATCAACCATATAATTTCTGATGCCTAAAATTATTTTGCTTACAAATTAGCTCCATGATTGTGTTCACTGCGTAATACGTTTGCGTGGATAATTTTACTAACTATTTTATAGTTTTGTTATTTCAATTGGTCTTGGAACTGAAATCACACCAAATAAAACCAAACCTCACCGCACCAATCACAAACGATTTCATGTGCGATTTTGGATTTGTCAAACCGCACCTAAGCGGTTTCATGTACGGTTTGAATTTCAAACCGCACCATACTCACCTCTAGGTAGTGTAAGACCCCAACTTATTAATGAATAAAATCAAATTTTCTCTAAATATTATTGTGAATAATAAGGGGTTAATTTGATATAATACTTTGGTTATGGGTGAAATGTGCAAATTTTACAAAATAAGCAAATGGTTATAAAATATTCATTTTGTCGGGGAATATTCGTTTGGTCGTGAAATATTCTTGCTGTCGGGGAATATTCGTACGACGGCGTAGCCTTGTGTGGGCCCCAAAACGGAAAGCGATTGGATGAAGAAAACGACAAGTATAAGTTGTTTATAAATAACGGCGTAATTGTTACCGTTAATACTGTTGGAATACCCGGTGGTTAAAATACAGTAGCACACGGTATTGCACCAATTATTGATTCTTACATAAGAAGACACTACTCAATAATTGTTCAATATTTTATTTTATTGATTCAATAATTGCTGCGTTGATATTTTATATTATTGTTGTTTCAATAATTGTTGCTGCACAGTATTTTCTATTATCAGATCAATAATTCATATTATTTGAATAATATTATTAGATAACATTATTGGCAATGTCTAGAAAGTTCTGTCTAAGGAGAGGTTTGGTCATCTAATTGCGCGCCAGTAAGGAGAAATCCTTATTGAAAAGCCCCCTCTTTTTTGGAAACGGCCTGGTTGTCATAATTGTGATTCTGTGATATTATTTATGAATAATTAATTATTGATTTATATGATAAGAAAATATTTTTTTTATGGATATAAATGAGGGATATATTTTTGTGGTTATAAATGAAGGAATTAATGCTGAGATGTTTTATCAGTATTTTTGTCGGAATGAAGGTATTAAAAATCAATCAGGGTTTTTAAGATATATTGCGGGAGTTATAATTTTTAATCCGGCCGTTGGATCGTTGTGATTTTTGGATATGTTATACATATATAAGTTGAGTATATGCCCACAAATTTTGAACCGTTAAAAATGAACGTATGATTTGTTATGAATTTTAAGAGATAACTGGTTCAAAAATTGTTGAAGTTTCGGAATTTATCATTTTGGTGAAAAATTCTAAAATTGGTGGGCCCCACTTTTGGTTGGTGAGAAATGTGCTAAAATTTTTATTCAAATGTGGTGGGTGGGAATAGTAGCAGGTAAAGCCATCAGGTTACAGGTCAAGTCTGCTTCGGCGTGCTAACATTTTCCTATAAATAGAGGGCTAAGTTAGAATTAAAAATCACACTAGAATTCATAAGTTTTCTCTCTATATTCTCGAGCGTATTTTGTGAGTATTCTGATACTTTGAGAGTTGCTATTCAGCACAAGTTGCTATTCAGTACAAGTTTCATTCAGCCTCATATACGATATTCTGATCAGAAGTACTGTTCGTTTGAGGTAAGAGATATTATTTTCTTCTTAAATGATATTATTTCTTCAATATCATTATGCTGAAATATTGATATGAACTTTTTATCAAATTTGGAATTTTTTGTGTCGGGATTACTATTCACGTATACGACACTATTCACGTATACGGCACTATTCACGAATACGACACTATTCACCGAAAAATAAAATTTTTTCTTTTTGTAAAAGATATCTATTATGGTTACTATCTTTGATTGTAACCATGTTTTGATCTTTATATTTGAATTCTACTTCACAGTTGGTTGTTATGGAGTATTATTATACTTGGATAAACTGTAATACGAATTCCTAATATTTGTCCTTCTGTCTCACTGGGTTCATTTTCTTTAAAATATTTTTCATCATCCTTAGTCCTAAATGATGATATTACTGAATATCTTTGGCCTGTAGTGCAAAGATGAATGATTAACTGATGAATATCTTTGGCCCGTAGTGCAAAGATGAACAGGTGTTGAGATGAACATGACCGACTGGTGATACAAATGAATATCTTTGGCCTGTAGTGCAAAGATGAATATTTAATTAAAGATGATTATTGATTGTTTTTACAGGGATAAAATATTGATGATGGACTTTTAAATCTTAGAAGATAGTAGAACTCATTCTCTACTTGACTCTTCTAATAGTTTGTTGTTTTCGCTGCAATTGTTGATCTAAAACTTGTTGTCTATTATATTTTACCAGATTTTTCCCTGTTGAAGACTAATGATAAGTTGTTGTTTATTATCTTAGTCATAATATTCTTTACTGGGCTAGTTGAGCTCACTCTTTTCCTTTTTGTTCCATTTTTCTCAGGAGGCGAGAATATAGCGGGAACTAGTCAAGGTGTGGAGTGATGTTTCCAGTCAGTTGTGTTAGCAGTCCTCACTAATTTATAAAATAATGTTTTAATAATTGTAATGAGGACTTATTTGAGTGTGGATATTGTCTAGATGACAATATTTGTATTTAAACTCACAGTATTTGTGTTGTCGTATTTTGCATGACAATTGTATTACTGAAGTTGTATTTATTTATGTACCATGTATTTGGCGACTCAGAATGGGTGATGTATACCTATTTTGGGGGCGTCACAGGTAGGGTCCTCATTGAAGGTGGGCCTTCGGTTCTTTGATGATATGTGTAAGACCCCAACTTATTCATAAATAAATTTAAATTTCCTCTAATTATTATTTGGAATAATAAGGTGTTAATTTGATATAATACTTTGGTTATGGGTGAAGTGTGTAAATTTTGCAAAATAAGCAAGTGGTTATAAAATATTCATTGTTGTCTGGGAATATTCATTTGGTCATGGAATATTCTTGCTGTCGGAAAATATTCGTACGATGGCGCAGTCATTTGTGGGCTCCATAACGAAAAACGGTCGGATGAAGAAAACGACAAGTTTGAGTTTTTATAAATAACGGCACAGTTGTTACCGTTAACACTATTGGAATATCCGGTGGTTAAAATATAGTAATACACATGGGTGCACAATGGCACACGGTATTGCATAGTATTGTTGAATTATTGATCCTTACGTAAGAAGTCACTACTCAATAATTGTTACAGTAATTACTGTTTAATATTTTATTTTATTGATTCAATAATTGCTACGTTGATAATTTATATTATGGTTGTTTCAATAATTGTCACTGCACAGTATCTCCATTATCAGATCAATAATTCATATTATTTGAATAATATTGTTAGATAACATTATTGGCAATGTCTAAGGAAGTTCTGTCTAAGTAGAGGTTTGATCACCTAATTGCTCGCCAGTAAGGAGAAATCCTTATCGGAAAGCCCCCTCTTTCTTGGGAACGACCTAGTTGTCATAATTGTGATTCTGTAATATTATTTGTGAATAATTAATTATTAATTTATATGATAAGAAAATATTTATTTTGTTATGTGAATATAAATGAAGGAATTAATGCTGAGATATTTTATCAGTATTTTGTCAGAATGGGGGTATTAAAAATCATCGGTATGTGAATTTCTGACATTTTTTTATTAGAATTTAGAAAACTTTCTTCTACAAAGTTGTAGAGAATTAAATTTTCTATTGAAAGGACATTAGATTGAATTTTTCTGAACAAATGCTATTTATTATGAATTATTGAAGTTGCTGATTATTGTTTAAATTTAAAATATTTTAGAAATTTCTAAAATAGGTGGACCCCACTTTTGGTTGGTGAAAAATGTGCTAAAATTTTATTTCAAAAGTGGTGGGCGTAAATAGTAGTAGTTAAAGCCATCAGGTAACAGGTTAATCTGCTTTGGCGTTCTAAGCATTTTCCTATAAATAGGGTGCTTAGTTAGAATTGAAAATCACACCAAAAATAAGTTTTCTCTCTTTCTCTTTCTATATTATCAAGCGTATTTTTGTGAGTATTGTGATACTTTGAGAGTTACTATTCAGTACAAGTTTTCTTCAGCCTTATACCTGATATTTCAGCCGAAAGTACTGTTCTTTTGAGGTAAGGGATGTTATTTTATTCGTAAATGATATTATTTTTTTCAATATCATTATGTCGAAATATTGATATGAATTTTATTATAGAATTTCTACATTTTTGTGTCGGGATTACTATTCACGTATACGGCACTATTCACGAATACGACACTATTCACAGAAAAAATGAAATTTTCTCTTCTTTTTTCAAGATGTCTATTATGGTTACTATCTTTGATTGTATCCATGTTTTGATCTTTATTTTTGAATTTTACTCAACTATGGTTTATTATTGAGCGTTTTTGAACTTGGATTATCTAAAGTACGAATCCCTAATTTTTGTCCTTTTATATCACTGGATTCGTTTTTTTTAAATATTTTTCATCATCCTCAGTCCTAAATGATGATATAACTGTATATCTTTGGCCTATAGTGCAAAGATGAATGATTAACTGATGACTATCTTTGACCCGTAGTGCAAAGATGAACAGGTGTTTAGATGAACATGACCAATTGGTGAAACAAATGAATATCTTTGGCCTGTAGTGCAAAGATGAATATTTGATCCAAGATGTATATTGATTGACGTTACAGGGATAAATTATTGATGATGGACTTTTAAATCTTAGAAGATAGTAGAATTCATTCTCTACTTGAATCTTCTAATGGATTGATGTTTCCGCTGCAGTTATTGTTCTAAAACTTGTTGTCTATTATATTTTATCAGATTTTTCCCTGTTTAAGACTAATGATAATTTGTTATATATTATCTTAGTCATAATATTCTTTACTGGGCTAGTTGAGCTCACCCCTTTCCTTTTTTCCATTTTTCTCAGGAGGCAAGAATATAGCGGGAACTAGTCGGGGTGTGGATTGATGTTTCCAGTCAGTTTTGTTAACAGTCCTCACTATTTTGTAAAATAGTGTTTCAATAATTGTAATGAGGACTTATTTGAGTGTGGATATTGTCTAGAGGACAATATTTGTATTTAAACTCACAGTTTATGTGTTGTCATATTTTGCACGATAATTGTAGTAATGATGTTGTAGTTATTTCTGTACCATGTATTTGGCGACTCAGAATAGGTGATGTATACCTATTTTGGGGGCATCACAGTTGGTATCAAAGCTTAGGGATATGGTCTCTGGCGGAGATCGGGGAATAAAACTAGGAGGGGAGAAACGGGTAATCCTTCGCTAGTGTGTTATACCTAAGCTTAATTGGTTGGTCAGTCGGAGCATATGGTTAATATGTGATATGTTAATTTATTTATTAACCCTTGTTTTATGGCAGTATTTGAGAATGGCAGCCGAGAATATTAACAATGGAGTGAATGAGACCGTGGAGATACCTTTAATCACCACCTAGGGGAACGTGCAACATGAAGGCAATATTCCTCCTGTAAACAACACTATCGAACAAATGATGAATGATAGGATGTTTAGAAGTTTTTTACAGTTCATGCAAAATCAGATGAGGGAGACTCGTGAACAAAATAAAGGTGGAAATGATAGCAACGTACGGCTTGTCACAGCCAAGCAGTTCAAAGAGTTGGGACCACCAGAATTTGCGGGAAAGCCGGATCCGATCAAGGCGGAGACGTGGGTTAAATAAATTACCAAGATATTTGATGTCTTGGGATGCACGGAGGAAAAAAAGGTTCCATTCGCCACCTTTATGTTCCGTGGTGAGGTAGATTACTGGTGGAAATCTGTGAAGCGTACACAGCCTGCCGCACTCAACATCTCTTGGGAAACGTTTAAGAAACTGTTCAATGTTAAGTACTTTCCTGAAAGTATTCGTCATATGAAGGAGGTAGAGTTTATCAGACTGGAACAAAATAACATGACGGTGTCCCAGTACGAGGCGAAGTTCGCAGAGTTATCCAGGTTTGCACCTCATTTGGTAGAGAATGAGGAACGAATGACACGGATGTTTCTAAGAGGTCTAAAACCCGAGATTCGTCAATATCTTATCTCTCATAAATTTTCTTTATATTCAGATGTTGTAAACAAGGCTCAATTATTAGAGTGAGATAATGAGTATGTTCAATCGAGGGACCACAACCAGGGTCATACCGGTGGCAGCAGTCATCGGAGCAATAAAAACCAGTGGGGAGGAAAACATTCGGACAAAAGCGGTAACGACTCTGGTGGTAATCGTGACCATGATGGTAGAAGAAGCGAGTCGGGGGGAGATTTCAAAAAGAGTAGGCACAACAATGATAACGTGAAAACGTCAGCACCAGCATCAGCTGTTTCTAGGGGAGGAGAACGATCACCGGTCGTTTGTTACAAATGCGGGAAAGAGGGACATATCAGTCCAAACTGCCCACAACAATCCAAGGTGTGTTATAACTATAGAAAGGAAGGTCACATAGCTAGAGATTGTCTTGTAGCGAAACCAAGTCCAGCGGGAATGGTGACTCCGAAAGCTGTTCCGGACAAGTCAAAGTCAGCTGTTCCTGAAAGAGCGTTTGTCGTGACTGGCCAAAATTGCAAGGAACCCGAACGAGGTGATCACGAGTAAGCTAATCATAAACTCTTGCAAAGTTTATACCTTATTAGATACTGGTTCTACCCATTCTTTTATCTCTCCTGCTTGTGCTTAACGTTTAAACTTGACTCTAGAGAAATTAGACTTTGACTTATCTGTTGAGATTCCGTTAGGAGAAACTTTCATTACATCTACTGTTTATAAATCTTGCTTGATCCAAGTTGGTACCATCACATTACCTGTCGATCTTATTTCTTTGAAAATACTTACATTTGATGTGATTTTAGGAATTGATTGGTTAACTATTCATCATGCCAAAATTGATTATTTTCGTAAGGTTGTTAGTTTTCATATTCCTAACCAACCTGTTATGCGAATTCAAGCTACCAAATCACTAAAGTCAATCACTGTCATATCAAGCCATAAAACTATTCATTTATTAAAAAACGGATGTCAAGCTTTCTTAGCCCATGTTATGGACTTGAACAAAAACACGTCAGATTTGAATAATATTTCTGTTGTTAGTGAATTTCCTGACGTATTTCCTGAAGAACTTCCCGGTCTACCCACAGAATGTGAAGTTGAATTCTTTATTGACCCTGAACCTGGTACAAAGTCCATTTCTAAAACCCCATATCGAATGGCTCCTATTAAACTTCAGGAGTTAAAGGTCTAACTACAAGAGTTGTTAGACATCGTTTTTATTCGTCCTAGTACATCTCCTTGGGGTGCTCATGTTTTATTCGTAAAGAAGAAAGACGGGAGTATGCGACTTTGCATCGATTATCGAAAATTGAACCATGTCACCATCAAGAATAGGTATCCGACTACCTCGCATTGATGACCTGTTCGACCAATTGCAAGGAGCACAATTCTTTTCAAAGATCGATCTTCGCTCTGGATATCATCAGCTGAAGATTAAAACTGAGGATATTCCGAAGACTGCCTTCAGAACATGGTACGGGCATTATGAATTCTTAGTCATGTCTTTTGGATTGACTAATGCTCCTGCTGCTTTCATGGATATGATGAATCGTGTGTTTAAGAAATATTTGGATCAGTTCGTTGTTGTCTTTATTAATGACATCCTCATCTATTCTAAAAGTCGTGAAGATCATGAGCACCATTTGAAGCTAGTACTTCAAAGGCTTCACGATAACAAGTAATATGTCAAGCTGAAGAAATGCGAGTTCTAGCTTAAGGAAGTAGCATTCCTTAGTCACGTGGTGTCAAAATATGGAGTATCTGTTGACCCGGTGAAGATTAAAGCCATACAAAGTTGGGAGCAACCGAAGTCGGTGACCGATGTATGTAGCTTTTTAGGCTTAGCTGGTTATTATCAGAGATTCGTGGAAGGATTTTCTAGAATCGCTACTTCGTTAACTCAGCTGACTCTGAAAGATACAAAATTCGTATGGAGCGAGGAATGCGAGAAGAGTTTCCAAGAGCTCAAGAGGAGACTCATTTTAGTACTCGTTCTGACAATACCATCTAGTTTGGATGGATTTGTTATCTACAGTGATGCTTCAGGTAAAGGGTTAGGATGTGTTCTCATGCAACATGGGAAAGTCATAGCCTATGTCTCGCGACAACTCAAAGAATATGAGAGAAATTATCCTATTCATGATCTGGAGTTGGCAGCAGTTGTTTTCGCGTTGAAGATCTGGAGACACTACCTGTATGGGGATAAAATGGAGATTTATACCGATCATAAGAGCCTTAAATATTTCTTCACCCAAAAGGAACTCAACATGCGGCAACGACGTTGGCTTGAGCTGTTAAAAGATTACGATCATACCATCCTGGAAAAGAGAACGTAGTAGCTGACGCATTGAGTAGAAGATCATATGTGGGTACGAGTGCAATGTTGTTAACACAAAGGCCCATTTTGTATGACTTGCAAAGGATGGAGATAGAGGTAAAGGCTCCAAGTACCCACGTGATGATATCAAATATACGAGTAGAGCCGACTTTAATCGATAAAGTTAAAGCTGCTCAAGCTACGGACCTCGAGCTTATGCGTATGAAGAAGAAAGTGCAAGAATGTGCTATTCTAGAAGTAAGAATAGACGAAGAAGGAATACTTCGAGTCAACTCCAGACTTTGTGTTCCTAACGATTCTAACTTGAAGCATAGAATCATGATGGAGGCACACAACACACCGTTTGTAATCCATCCTGGGAGTATCAAAATGTATCATGATCTTCGACATACATTTTGGTGGAGCAATATGAAGAGAGAGATCGCGGAGTTTATCTCGAAGTGTTTAGCATGTCAACATGTAAAGGTGGAGCATCAAGTGCCAAAGGGTCTATTGCAACCAATTGAGATTCCTAAATGGAAGTGAGAACACATTACTATGAATTTTGTTACGGGTCTTCCTAAGGTTTCTCAAGGCATAGATGCGATTTGGGTTATTGTTGATAGATTAACAAGGTCTGCTCATTTTTTACCGATACAAGAGACTTATTCCCTTGAACGTCTTGATCGTATGTACGTGAATGAGATTATGAGATTGCATGGCATGCCAGTATCCATAGTTTCGGATCGTGACCCAAGATTAACTTCACGATTTTGGGTTAGCTTGCAGAAAGCTATGGGCACGGATTTACGTTTCAGTTTAGCATACCATCCTCAAACGGACGGGCAATCAGAAAGGACTATTCAAACTTTTGAAGATCTATTAAGACTCTGTGTCCTTGAGTTCAAAAGAAGTTGGGATAAGTACTTGTCATTGGTAGAGTTCTCCTACAACAACAGTTATCAACCAAGTATAGGTATGGCCCCATTCGAGGTATTGTATGGAAGAAAATATCGTTCTCCAGTAAGCTGGGACGAGGTGGGTGAAGTAACATTATTAGGACCAAAATTGGTACGCATAACTACAGAGAAGATCCAAATGATCCGACAACGTATACAAACCTCACAAGATCGACAAAAGAGTTATGCGGATCTTCATCGAAAGGACGTGGAATTTAATATTGGGGATCATGTACTGTTACGTGTTGCACCATGGAAGGGAGTAACAAGATTTAGGAAAAGAGAAAAGCTCAATCCAAGATTTGTTGGTCCATTTGAGATTCTTGACCGAATAGAAAATGTGGCCTATAGACTCGTATTACCTCCAAGCATGTCTCGTGTTCATAATATGTTTCACATATCTATGTTTCGTAAATATATGAAAGATCCGAACCACATAATTGAGTTAGAATCAGACGAGATAGCCGAAGATTTAACGTATGAGGAGGTACCTATTAAGATCTTGGATAGGAAAGAGCATGTCCTAAGCACCAAGGTTATACCACAAGTTAAGGTTTTGTGGAGAAACCATTCTATTGAAGAAATAACCTGGGAGTTGGAACCAGAAATGAAAGCGAGGTATCCTCACCTTTTCGAAACACCAGGTATGTACGTCAATTTCGAGGACAAAATTTAATAAGGAGGGGAGGTTGTAAGACCCTAACTTATTCATAAATAAAATCGAATTTTCTCTAATTTTTATTTTGAATAATAAGGTGTTAATTTGATATAATACTTTGGTTATGGGTGAAATGTGCAAATTTTATAAAATAAGCAAGTGGTTATAAAATATTCATTGTTGTCAAGGAATATTCATTTGGTCGTGAAATATTCTTATTGTCGGGGAATATTCATACGATGACGCAGTCATTTGTGGGCCCCATAACGAAA
Organism: Panax notoginseng; assembly: GCA_016801055.1. Taxonomy (NCBI): domain Eukaryota; kingdom Viridiplantae; phylum Streptophyta; class Magnoliopsida; order Apiales; family Araliaceae; genus Panax; species Panax notoginseng. The sequence goes on from CM029014.1 coordinate 233,880,735, forward strand.
AATGGTCGGATGAAAAAAATGACAAGTTTGAGTTTTTATAAATAACGGCGCAGTTGTTACCGTTAACACTGTTTGAATACCCGGTGGTTAAAATACAGTAATACGCGTGGGTGCACAGTAGCACACGGTATTGCATAGTATTGTTGAATTATTAATCCTTACGTAAGAAGTCACTACTCAATAATTGTTACAGTAATTAGTGTTCAATATTTTATTTTATTGATTCAATAATTGCTACGTTGATATTTTATATTATGGTTGTTCCAATAATTGTCACTGCACAGTATCTCCATTATCAGATCAATAATTCATATTATTTGAATAATATTGTTAGATAACATTATTGGCAATGTTTAAGGAAGTTCTGTCTAAGGAGAGGTTTGGTCACCTAATTACGCGCCAGTAAGGAAAAATCCTTATCGAAAAGTCCCCTCTTTCCTAGGAACGACCTGGTTGTCATAATTGCGATTTTGTAATATTATTTGTGAATAATTAATTATTAATTTATATGATAAGAAAATATTTTTTTTATGTGGATATAAATGAAGGAATTAATGCTGAGGTGTTTTATCAGTATTTTGTCAGAATGGAGGTATTAAAAATCATCCGTATGTGAATTTCGGACATTTTCTGATTGAAATTTGGAAAAACTTTCTTCTACAAAGTTGTAGAGAATTAAATTTTTTATGAAAAGGACATGAGAATTGAATTTTTTTGATAAAAGGGCTATTTATTATAAATTATTGAAGTTGCTGATTATTGTTTAAATTTAAAACATTTTAGAAAATTTTAAAATGGGTGGGCCCCACTTTTAGTTGGTAAAAATGTGCTGAAATTTTATTTCAAAAGTGATGGGCGTGAATAGTAGTAGGTAAAACTATCAGGTAGCAGGTTAGTCTACTTTGGCGTTCTAAGCATTTTCTTATAAATAGGGTGCTTAGTTAGAATTGAAAATTACACCAGAAACAAGTTTTCTCTCTTTCTCTTTCTATATTATCGAGCGTATTTTTGTGAGTATTTAGATACTTTGAGAGTTGCTATTCAGTACAAGTTTTCTTCAGCCTTATACCTGATATTTCAGTCGGAAGTATTGTTCTTTTGAGGTAAGTGATGTTATTTTCTTCATAAATGATATTATTTCTTTCAATATCATTATGTCGAAATATTGATATGAATTTTATTATAGAATTTTTATATTTTTGTGTCGGGGTTACTATTCACGTATACGGCACTATTCACGAATACGACACTATCCACAAAAAAAATAAAATTTTCTCTTCTTTTTTCAATATGTCTATTATGGTTACTATCTTTGATTGTATCTATGTTTTGATCTTTATTTTTGAATTTTACTCAACTATGGTTTATTATGGAGCGTTTTTGAACTTGAATTATCTAAAGTACGAATCCCTAATCTTTGTCCTTTTATATCACTGGATTCGTTTCTTTAAAATATTTTTCATCATCCTCAGTCCTAAATGATGATATAACTGTATATCTTTGGCCTGTAGTGCAAAGATGAATGATTAACTGATGACTATCTTTGGCCCGTAGTGCAAAGATGAACAGGTGTTTAGATGAACATGACCAACTGGTGATACAAATGAATATCTTTGGCCTGTAGTGCAAAAATGAACATTTGATCCAAGATATACATTTGATTGATTGATGTACAATGATGTTTCCAGTCAGTTTTGTTAACAGTCCTCACTATTTTGTAAAATAGTGTTTCAACAATTGTAATGAGGACTTATTTGAGTGTGGATATTGTCTAGAAGACAATATTTGTATTTAAACTCACAGTTTATGTGTTGTCGTATTTTGCACGATAATTGTAGTAATGATGTTGTAGTTGTTTCTGTACCATGTATTTAACGACTCAGGATAGGTGATGTATACCTATTTTGGGGGCGTCACAATATGGGCCTGATCATTGGGCTTGAGGGTCCATATACTAACAATATAAATGGATATCCATGATTATTATTACCATATGTTTCTGCTAGCCTTTTTTTTCATAAAAATATATATATTCTTTCCGTTCTCAAATGACGAGCTAAGAACATTTTTTATACAAAATAATTAAAAAAAGTAAAGTTTTAAAGTTATTCTTAGTGACCCCACAAAATTATATGAAATAATTAGTCCTTTTATTTTTTTTATACTAATAAACTCCACAAGATCTTTACTCTTTATTTTATATACCTTAGCATATCTTTTTGAGTTAAAAAAGAAATTGTACTTTAATCCATCTCTTCACGACCGAGGGAATAATTTACTCTTTAGTTGGATTCTTTTTTCTTCTTTGTTTTTGCTAAACTCTTTAGTTGGATTCACCAAAAGTTACTCCTTTTAATAAGGATAAAATGAGAGTTTTAATTATAAGAATTAAAGTAATACGATGACGTGATTTGAGTTCCAAAAAAGAAGAAGAGAGGCTCAACTAATTTGAGATGGAGATAGTACTACAATTAACTAGTAAACCTAGAGAACAGGATACCGTAACAAAGTGTAAATATTTGACCAAGCCTATAAATAAGCTCCCATGGCCAAACTTTTCATCAAACTGGAACCCCATATCAAGAAGAAAAAGAGTTTTAAGCCTATAAATAAGCACGGACTTGTGTACACCAAGTCACTAATTTAATGCACGTAATACTACACGGACCCCTGAAATCAAGAAAAGCAATGGTGGCAAGGTAGTTGACTTGTTGATTGAGTTTGACACATGTAGTTCACGTGGCATCCACGTGTGATATAAACTAAACTCCAAATATGAGACAAGTAAAGTTGTCGGTCGTGTAGTCCGACAATGAGTGGGGGCAGGTGTCCATTGAGCCACACTCACTGCCGGAATCACAGGAACTCATTAGTCCTCCAAAGCGGCGCATATATAACTCTTGACTAGTGCTACAAACACAAATTATTTTATAAATATTAGTATATAAATTATTGATATGACATACTCTATCTCAGTGTATTGATCAACAAATTATTTCAATATAGTCTTCGGTCCCACATAATAAGTTAAGGTTAAATATACCACATCAACAGTTTATAAAATATTTATAAAATAGTTTGTGTCTCTAGCATTATTCATAACTCTCCGCAGTCAGCTTCCGTTCCCTAGCTCAAAAATAATTTTGTTATTATAACTTTATTAACCTATCATATTATTAACTTAATAAATCATTATTTTCCAAAAGATGTAGTAAACAAACAAAATATTTTTAATATTCTTAAATATTTTTTTGTGAAAGGAAGTATTATTTTGAAGTGTGAATAATTAATGAATCACATGATAACTATTCAAAATTTAAAATTTTACAATTTGACTAGTAAAGACATATATATATATATATATATATATATATATATATATATGGAAAAAAATACGTGATATATCATAGTCAGACTTGGTTATAGATAATAAATAAAATGATGTAATTTTTTATTATAAAATATTGAAATGTCTGTAATGTCATTAATAAAAATAATAAAAAGACAAAAATATCATTAATAAATGAGTATATATATAATATTTTTTTTCAACACACGAATGCACACTATCTCACACATTCATCGTCACAACATAAATTTATGAGATGGTTAGGGCATTACATTATTAATGTTTTTCGGGATAAATATAAGTAGGTTCTGATGTTACGTTTGTATTATTAAATATACGTGTGTATTATTTTAATACATACATTTATACATAGGAAGTCTCGTATATATAAAATATCTAGTGGGAAAACATATCGTCATCTAGTTCGTCATGGTCCATAGATTTCTGGGTAAAAGATGATGATAACTCTCTGTCTCGTGATATGTTTATTGATATTTCTTATTTTAAGGAAAAACACTTCTTTCCTATGTCATGTTCTCAAACTTAGACATTTCTTTTCAGAATGTCCCGAATTTTGAATGCCATATGATAATGTGCAATTGCGTCACAAAAAGAATTTAACTTTCCGTGAGCATAAAAATTACTATTAATTTTCTTAATCAAAATTTTGAGATTTATTTATCATTCAAGGCCTTTTCTCTTAATAACTCGGTTTGAATTTTTTTAGGAGTTTTGAATGTATGGTAAGTATTTTATAGAAACATCTATCAATAAACTCACTACTTATACTTGATTTTGCTTTAGGGTTTAAGTTTGATTTCATAATTGGATTAAAAAGAATATTTAATCTGCACTTTCCTTTTGGTTGAAGTGTTGCTTTATTTTAGATGCTTGTTTTCTATAGAAAGAAACAAAAAGAGAAGTAGAAAAGAGGTGGGGGCAAAGGAGTGGCCACTGTCGGTCTGTCACCTTCTCAAAGCTAATTAAGCAATCGAAAACCTAGCTAGAAACAGTACCCTAATCCTAAACCCTGAATAGGTGCGCGCGTGTATATATATATACACACACTTCATGAAGAGGGGCATGACAAAATTCCAAGCAAATTAAAAAAAAAAACGAAAAAGTCACACCAAAGTGTATTTATCTTCTGGTCGGTCAAATACTAATATACATGTACCTCATCTACCTAACATTAATGGCCATTTTATTAGTAAAGCAAATAGCTCTTCCTAATCACTATCCAATAATCCAACACTATATAAAGCCCTTTTCAATAATAATGAGTACAATAGTTAAACTGTATTTTGCACTAAAACACAGCGGATAAAATGAAAATGTTAGATTAATATAGACCTTTTGCAGTTTGTGCCTTTTGAGTTGATATCTACTTTGACTGGAAAGAAAAAGAGCTTAGCTTACGTACTTGGTCATCTTAGTTTTGGCTTCTTTTTATATCCTATATATGTATGCTATCGTTTTCATGCTTTTCTTTGTTACTTATGCAAATTTAGTAATCAAGAATTAGATCCTTACATTATATTAATGCCCAATTTGGTTTGCCTAATACATGTTAAGTGTTTGGTTTTAGGTCCTACACCCATGAATTGTATCGATTTTTTTAGTGGTGTATTAAAATTATCATGTGTAGGATACACACGAGATTATTATCAAAATGAAAGTTGATAGCAGGAATTCGAAGGCTAGAAAGGTTGGACAACCAAAGTTACCATGTGGGAGCCACAAGAAAATAAATGACCTTAAGCTCTTCATTTTTCTTAGCAAGTTACCTGGGAAATAAATGAACTTATTCTCTCTCTCTCTCTCTATATATAGTAATCAAGGGTTTAATCGGACAAAAATGTTTTTGCTTTTTTGTTATTAAAGGACTATCCAGACAGTCAAGTAAAGATCGAGAGACACGCCCATCCGAAGCAAGAAAGAAGTGAGAAAAAAAGGCTTCTGCTTAAGCTTCGAAAAATAGAGAAAAAGAAAGATAAAGTAATTAGGTAGTTTGTTTGGGATTTTATCATAGGGTTATTGTGGTGAGGTAATTTGAGTATTTCTTCAAAGAAGATATCTTTGTATTTTCTCAGATTATTATAGTGAATTTTTTGGATATTGTTTCATAGTTTTTACCTCTTAATTTTAGAGGATTTTGTACGTAAAATCTTGGTGTTTTGTGCGTGACTATTTTTTCATCCCAATATTTTTTGCAGTGGTTATTATTTTGACAGAACAACAAATTTAATCTGTTCTGCATGCACTGATATTTTTGCCGTTTAATTTATTGATCAAAGACAAAAACTTTGGGAATGTGTTTTTTCCCATCAAGTGGTATCAGAGCTAAGGTTATTTACTCAGTTATTTTTTTGATAAATTTTATGGAGGAATCAGTCGAAACTATGATTAAATTGACCTTTTCAATTTTTTTCGATCTGGAATCCCAGAATAGAGGATATCCTTTATTACAATGATTTTTATGATTCGTTGGAGCTTAAGGGAAAGAAGTTCGCGGATAAATATGAGGCTGATTGGAATAAGATGAATAGGAGAAGATTATTGCTCACATCCGATCACTACAAGAAAAATCCCAACAACGACCGAAAATGTCGGTCAAAACTATCTGTGACCGACATTTTCAGTCGTTAATACATGTAACATCGACTGACATCATGTTCATGTAGTCGCTATTGGTGTTAGCAACCGTATATCTGTCGTTGATCATTCGCTGACAGTACTCTCCCTCAAAAAATTTGGCGCAGAAGTGGGGCGAGAAGCCTTATTGCCACGTATTTAAAAATTAGTGACTACATTCGGTCGTAAAATGCGGTTGCTGATTCTATTTAATCTAACAGGAAGCAGATAGTCGGACAGAAACGAAAAAGAAGAAGAAAGAAAAGAGAAGAAGGAGAAGAGAGAGAAGAGGAATAATAGAATTACTTGTAAACTCACATTTACATGTTTTATATTATAGTTCTCAGCCTCAAATTCTTCGAATTAGACTTGTTCAAGGTAATTTATTTATTTATTTTTGTTCAATTTCTGTCTTCATTCTATTATACGACTCTTTTAAAATCAAATCTTTTTTTCTTTTTAAATTTTGATACTTAAATATTATCGTGTGAAGCATGTTGGTATTCATGGGTTGTTCGTAGATTTTATTGTTCATACCTTAATTCGTTATAGGTTATGTTATTTAGTTGATTTTGTGAGGTTATGCTATGTTTTAGGAGAGAATGATGTTCTATTTTTGGCATTACTTCCATAGAGTAATATTTAGTTGGATCTATATCTGTTAATCGTCTAGTTCAGTAATAATTCTTAATGATGAGAAAAAATTGTTTTTTTCCCTTCAAGGGTCTGATATTCAGTTTACTTTGGTTTACCTTTACCTTATATGTTTTACTATTCATAGCTTGTGTGACGCCCCCAAAATAGGTATACATCATCCATTCTGAGTCGTCAAATATATGGTACAGAAATCAAATACAAACTTCTTTTATACAATACGACAAAAGCCTAGTTGAGAGTTTTTACACGAATATTATCTTCTAGACAGTATTCAAACTCAAATGGAGTCCTCATTACATTTATTATCACACTATTTCATAGAATAGTGAGGACTACTATAGCCACCATCTTGGACCATCACTCCGTTCTCCGACTAGTCCTAGCTATGTTCTCATTTTTTGAAGAGAGCAATGAAAGCAAAAGGGTGAGCTCAACTAGCCCAGTAAGAAATATTATGACTAAGATAATGCAGAAAAAATATCGTTAGCCTTCAACAGTGTTAAACTGATAAAATATAATAAATATCAAGTTTAACTGCAGCGGAACAAGCAATCCATTAGAAGAGTCAAATAGAGCATGATATCTACTATCTTCTATGATTTAAAAAGTTTATCATCAATTTTATCGCTGAGACTCAGCTCAATAAATAGTCCACATCACTGAATTATCCATGCACTACAGACCAAAGATATTCATTAGTATCACATCCACGAATTATCCAAGCACTACGGGCCAAGGATATTCGTGTTATCACCAATGGTCATGATCATGCCAACAACTATCCATCAATGCACTACGAGCCAATAAGGACTTTTAACACATCATTTGTAACATTAATACCGAATGATCTCTAGTCATAATCATATCAATCAACAGTCCATCTATGCACTACGGGCCAAAGATGACTTTCATCACAATATAAGCATGAGGATGATGACAATGATATAAGAATTTAATTAAATGAAAGCAAAGGATAAATTTTAAAGATTTATAATTTAATTTATCCAGAATTCAATAATATCCAAATTGTCAATATGATACTGTTTTGTGGAGTAAAATTCAAGAATAATATTGTATCAAAGATGATTTGGACCAAAAAGAAATCAATTTTTATCATGAATAGTACCCTGGGTGAATAGTACTCGAGTGAAAGTATCCCGTGAATAGTACTTCGGGAATAGTAACCCGTGAATAGTACCCCGGCATGAAAAGATTAAAAATTATCAAGAATGCTCAGAATAATATTTCCATGAAAAGATACTGGATGAAGCGCAAATATCAAGGATATTCTACTAATTTCATGAAATATAGAAGCAATACTTATCAACATAAGTGTAGAATTAGGAACATGAAACGAAATAATATTTTACATACTACAAAGTATGGAAGAAAATATTATTTCTTACGAATATTGAACAAAAATAATATTACTTACGAATACGAAATAAATAATACCCCTTACCTTAGTAGGAGATTGGATACTGCAATAGTGTAGTAACAGAATACTTTTCTTCTTTCTCTCTTATTCTCTCTATACTTTCTCTCTCTATAGCTTAATGAATTGGTGAGAAATAATGAAGAAATGAGCTTCTATTTATAGGCTTGGCAGAGTAAGGGTAAAATAGTCTTTTTGCCATAACTTATGATATCATCGCTTACATCATCGATCATATTATATCATTGCTTACCTCATCGTTCCGATGACATCATTGTTTACCTCATCGTCCGATGACATCATTGCTTATATCATAAGAATTCAAATTTAATTTGTTCTCTTCCACCTTCTTTTACTTTTATACCATGAATTTACTATAATAATGTTACCATTCAAATTATAAAAATCATACTATTATATAATCACATCATACTACTATATATAATGTAATATTATAATAATATATTTGAATGAATTATTTTATCGGAAAAGATAAATACCAACTTTCAACAAATGTCACATGCTAAAAATTCCTCCATTTAAATCTACATTGAATAAATATTTTCTTATCATATATATCAATAATTAATTATTCACAAATAATATTACAGAATTACAATATTGACAACCAGGTCGTTCTCAGGAAATAGGGGGCTTTCCGATAAGGATTTCTCCCTATTGGCGCGCAATTAGGTGATCAAACCCCTTTCCTCGACAGAACTTTTTAGACATTGTCAATAATGAAAATAATAATATTATTCAAATAATATGAATTATTGATTTGCTAATTTGAAATACTGTGCAATGACAATTATTGAACTAATAATATAAAATATAAACTTCGCAATTATTGAATCAATAAAATAAAATATTGAACAGTAATTACTGTCACAATTATCGAGTAGTGACTTATTACGTAAGTATCAATAATCAAAGATACTGTACAATATCGTGTGCTACTATGCAACCACGCGTATTACTGTACCTTTATCACCGGGGATTTCAACAGTTAACGGTAAAACTTTTGCCGTTATTTTATAAAAATGTTATTTTTGTCACTTTATATATCCAACAGTTATTCCGTTGTGGGGTTCACCAATGATTGTGCCGTCGTACGGATATTCTCCGACAAAAAGAATATTTACCGACCAAACGAATATTTTATGACAACTTGCTTACTTTGCAAAATTTATAAATATTACCCACAACTATAACATTATATCAAATTAACTCCATAATATTCAAAAATGATATTTATAGAAAATTCATCTTTATTTATAAAAGTTGGGGTCTTACAGTATCAATTAATCATTATAAGTTTGTTGCGTCACACAAGGCTTATTTTAATTTTTTGAGATGTTTTATCACATTTGATGCTTATTAAGGAATTAAACAATGATGTTTTGTTGTGTCACACAAACAGTACTTTTCTCTTCACATATATGGAAATGCTAAGTTGGAATTAACTTGGATAATTTTGATTCGGATGTGTCACACTTGATCAAAATAATCTAAGAGACAAAATACAAGCTGTAAGACCCCAACTTTTATGAATAAAGATTAATTTTTCTCAAAATATATTTTTGAATATTATGGTGTAGATTTGATATAATGTTATAGTTGTGGGTAATATTTATAAATTTTGCAAAGTACGCAAGTTGTTATATAATATTCGATTGGTCGGGGATTATTCGTTTTAACAGGGAATATTCGTACAACGACACAATCATTGGTGGACCCCACAATGAAATTATTGTCGGATTGAGAAAACGACAAAAATATTTTATTAAAAATAACTGCGAAAGTTTTACCATTGTTACTGTTGAACTACTCGGTAGTAAAAGTACAGTAATACGTGTGGTTGCATAGTAGCACACGGTATTGATTATTAATGCTTATGTGAGAAGTCACTCAGTTTGATTCAATTATTGTCAGTTAATAATATGAATTATTTAGCGATAATGACGTTTTGTTTTATTCGTATTATTAACGTAATAAAACAGAAACATCTTTTTATATAAAACAGAATACTTTATTAAAGTTATTCTATAAATAGAATATATTATATTTTATTTAAAAGATTTTTCTTTAAATATGGACCGTCAGATTAAAGTAATCAATCTGGACCGTTCATGGATTAGTTACTATGCATTCTATTTTTCTATAAATAGCAGCTCATTCCTTCATTATTTCTTACGAATTCACTGAACTCTAGAGAGAGAAACTATAGAGAGAGAGAAGAAGAGTATTCTGCTACTTAACTACTTCTTTATTTCAGCTCTTCTTTAAAACGGTAAGGGATATTATTCTTTTGTATTCAAGAAGAGAACTTCTGTTATTCTATTTTTTAATTATTCTGTTGGAATAACCTGTATACGCGGTCTACCCTATACTTGGTGACATTCTTCTATTATTCTGTTGGAACATCCTGTCTGTGTTTTACATCGGACCTGGTTCCGTCTTTATTATTATTCTGTTGGAACATCCTGTCTGTGTGTTTTACACCGGACCTGGTTCCATTATTTATTATTCTGTCGGAATATCATGTCTGTGCGTTTACGCCGGACCTGGTTCCATTATTTATTATTCTGTCGGAATATCCTGTCTGTGCGTTTACGCCGGACCTGGTTCCATTATTTATTATTATTTATTATTCTGTCGGAATATCCTGTCTGTGCGTTTACGCCGGACCTGGTTCTATTATTTATTATTCTGTTAGAATAACCTGTTTGTGCGGTCTATCGCATGCATGGTGATTTCTTTTGTTATTCCATTCTTTATTGTACTCAGTTGGTTAAGTTTTGACTTCTATACTCTATGAAATTTGTGGAATATCCTTGATAATTGCGTTTCATCCAGTATCTTTTCATGAAAATATTCTTCTAAGCATTCTTGAATTTTACTCCACAAAGCAGTATCATGTTGACAATTTGGACGTTATTAATTCCTGGATAAACTAATTCTTGAACTTGTTTTATTGAATTCTTATATCATTGTCATCATCCTCATGTTCATAAAATGTTGAAAGTCATCTGTGGCTTGTAGTGCATAGATGGACTTGGTATGATTATGACCAGGGATTATTCGGTATAATCATGACCGTAATGTTACAAATGATGTGGTAAAAGTCCTCATTGGCCCGTAGTGCATTGATGGACAGTTGTTGACATGATCATGACCATTAATGAATACACGAATATCCTTGGTCGTAGTGCAGGGGTGATTCGATGATGTGGATTATTTTATTAAGCTGAGTCACAGCGATAACAGTGTTGAAAAACCTTTTAAATCATAAAATATAGTAGAGTTTATTTTCTACTTGACTCTTTTAATAGATTGCTTGTTCCACTACAGTTAAACTTGATGTCTATTATATTTTATCAGTTTAACATTGTTGAAGGCTAATGATAATTTATTCTGCATTATCTTAGTCATAATATTTCTTACTGGGCTAGTTGAGCTCACCCTTTCTTTCACTGTTCTCTTCAGGAAATGAGAACGTAGCTGGGGCAAGTCGGGGAACGGAGTGATGGTTCGAATGATAGTATTAGTTAGTAGTCCTCACTATTCTATGTAATAGTGTGTTAATAAATGTAATGAGGACTCCTTTTGAGTATGAATACTCTCTAGAAGATAATATTGTATTCAAACTCACAGTTTATATTTTGTCGTATTGTACACGACAATTGTATTAGTAAGTTGTATTTATATTCTGTACTATATATCTGACGACCCAAGATGGGTGATGTATACCTAATTTTGGGGGCGTCACAGTTGGTATCAGAGCTTAGGGATATGATCCCTGGCTAAGATGTGAGAATAGAACTAGGAGGGGAGAAACGGGGAATTCCTTCGCTAATATGACCTACCTAAGTTTATTTGCATGGTATTTAATTGGTCGGTCATAATATAAGGATAATATATGACATATCAATTAACTTTTATTTTGTGGCAGTATCTAAAAATGGCATTTGAGAATGTTGAGAATAGCAATGGAGCATAGGCGATTATTGATTCACCACATATCAATAATCAGGATAATGTTCATCAGGAAGGTGACAATCCTCATGCAAACAACAACACTGACAAGATGATGAATGATAGAATGTTCAGAGGTTTTATGCAATTCATGCAACAACAGGTGAAAGCAGCTCCTGTCCACAACGTAGGTGAAAATACTGGAAACTCTCAGGCGGTCACCGCTAAACAGTTTAAGGAGCTGGGACCACCAGAGTTTAAGGGAGAACCCAAACCACTTGTAGCTGAAACATGGATAAAGCAGATCACCAAGATATTTGATGTCTTGGGTTGCTCCGAGGAGCAAAAGGTTCCCTTTGCCGCCTTTATGTTGCGAGGAGAGGCAGATTACTGGTGGGAATCGATAAAGCGTACTCAACCTGCCACACTGAAGATGTCTTGGGAGAAGTTCCAAGAGTTGTTTAACGACAAATACTTTTCCGAGAGTATTCGTTACATGAAGGAGGTGGAGTTCATCAAATTGGAGCAGAATAATATGACCGTGTCGCAGTACGAGGCAAAATTTGCGTAGTTATCCCAGTTTGCGTCCCACCTGGTGGATAATGAAAAAAGAATGACGCGGATGTTTTTAAGAGGTTTGAAGCCGGAGATACGTTGTGACGACCCCAAAATAGGTCCATTCCACCCAACCCATTCTGAGTCGTCAAATACATGGTACAGAAAACAACTACAACTTTATTACAACAATTATCGTGCAAAATACAACAACACATATGCTGTGAGTTTGGATACAAATATATACCAAATGTGACTCATGTTCCAACCGTGGACATCACCTCACAATAACACCTTACATAAAGGTATAGTCAAAAACTGTTTTAGAAATTAGAATGTAACGACCCCAAAATAGGTCCATTCCATCCAACCTATTCTGAGTCGCCAAATACATGATACAGAAAGCAAACTACAACTTCAATAATACAATTGTCGTGCAAAATACGACAACACATACTGAGTTTTTTGGATATAAATATATACCAAATGTGACATTGAACACCATCATGTATCAGCACCTCACAAAGGTACCTTACATAAAGGTACAGTCAAAAACTGTTTTAGAAACTAGAATATTTGGGAAGTGCTCAAGGAAACCTTCGTACATGGGAGGCCACGCGTCTAGGTTATGATAGATATCATATGGCCACAGAATTATCCTTGGTTGACCCAATAGACCCCAAAGAAAAACGAGAAGATTACTATCATATTCTTCCCAATGGTGAGTCTTCTCTTGACTTATCATTATCTCCATTGTATCTAACTGAGAATTATACTTCAAACAAACACCAAGATTATATAGATAGTGCTTGTAGATATACTCGACAAGCGAATGTGCACAATCATGTCTTATGATGACACGAGGTTGTATGTCGTTAGACATCTTGTATTATAGTGGCAAAACACCCTTCCAACGTTGGGTTCGCCTCACCCTATTTTCTTCACCAAATATAACTACTAAATGATGACCACCGTTCTATTCCCTTGTTACCCTCGCTCGACCCAGCTACACTCTTATTACTTGAAAGGAATTGTGAAACAAAAGGGTGAGCACAACTAGCTCAGTAAAGAATATCATGACTAAAGATAAATAAATTATCAATAGTCTTCATCAATAATAAATCAGAGATTTAGAATATATGGTAGATGATAAAAAATTTCAACCATAGTTGCAGCGGAACATGCAATCCATTAGAAGAGTCAAATAGACTATAAAGTCTATTATCTTCTCCATGTTAAAAATCCATCAACAATATTTTATCCCTGTAACATCAATTAACAATTCTGGTCCACAATCATATGAATAACTCATAATCATAACTGTAGTTCTAAATTCCTCTTCTCATCCAGAACAAAGATAATTTTCATCACTTGTCTTTACCTGAAACATCAAAGATCATGGTTATACCAAATCACAGTTCCTGTTCATAATCATACTAATAACTTCATCTTTGCACTACGGGCCAAAGATATTCATCAACAAGTCATCTTTGCACTACAGGTCAAAGATATTCATCAACAGTTCATCTTTGCATTACTGGCCAAAGATATTCAACAACAGGTCATCTTTGCACTACGGGCCAAAGATATTCATCAACAGACCATTACAGACCAAAGATATTCATCTACAATTCATCTTTGCACTACAGGCCAAAGATATTCCTCAACAATTCATATTTGCACTACAGGCCAAATATATTCATATCTCAAAGAAATATATAATCATTTCAGAATTTATATAAACAATAATTATAACCATGTTGATCAATTCACCTTTGCACTTAAGCTTAAGATATTCAATTATAAATTCAATGGTCATGATCATACCAGTCACAATTCAACTTTGCACTACAGGCCAAAGAGAACCCTAGTCATGATCATACCAATAATCTACCCATCTTTACACTCCAGTGAAAGAGAATTTCAACATCAGGGTTATAAAAATGTTATATATGATGATAAAAATAATATGATCAACATATAGTTTTAATCTCAAGAGTAATATTCGTAACTCATGAATAGTAACCCCGACACAAAAGATAGAAATTCCACAATAAAATCCATACCAATATTTCGGTATAATGATATTGAAAGAATAACATTACTTAAATTTATAAACAATTATTTTAATTGTTTACACTTTACTAATTAATGCATTTAATCATCATAAAATGCCAACTCTTACAATTTCATCATCAATAATCAAAACCCTCATCAAAAATCTGCATATACCTCATATAGGATTCTCAAGCCATAAAATCCTATTTTCCAATTTTCTTTCTTCACAAAACATATTTAATTCATTTACTCATAGCTAGACCATTTTCATGAAAAATACCAAATCAGTTCCAAAAATATTTCTTTTCTGAGATTTAGCATAATATAGTCCCATAGTGAACATATATTTTTCTCAGAATTTTTAAAAGTCATTTACTATTTTTCATATGGCCAAAATAGCCGAATATTTAGACATTTATCAAAAATTGTACTTTTGTCTAAAAATTCTGAAATTTACAGAGTATACTTCTACCATATACATGTACTCCCAATAAAAATTTCATCAATTTTGGAGTTAACCACAAGGAATTATAAGTTGTTACTTCTAAAATAGTCTTTTCTCATAAAATTCATAACTTTCAATCTATACATCCAAAAATCACCATTTTTGGACACAATCAAGAAAACTCATCAAAATATCATTTTAAATTTTTCCAGAATTTTTGAAGGTCAGAAAAATTACGAAACTGAAAATCATAACAACCCTTAAAATCCCTTACTATCCCTTACAATCCATTACTATCCCTTACCTCAAAACAGCAGTACTTCTGACCGGAATGTAAAGTCGAAGGAAACTTGCACTGAATAGCAACTCTCAAAGTATCTAAATACTCACAAAATATGCTTCATAATATAGAGAGAGAAAGAGAGAAAGCTTATGTTTTTGGTGTGATTTTCAATTCTAACTTAGCCCTCTATTTATAGGAAAATTTTGGTAGGGTTGACCTGCAACCTGATGGCTTTACCTGCTACTATTCCCACCCACCACATTTGAAATATAATTCAGCACATTTCTTCACCAACCACAAGTGGGGCCCACCAATTGTAGAATTTTCCACCAAAATGATAAACTCCGAAAATTCAACAATTTCTGAACCAGTCATCTCGAAAAATTCATAACAAATCATACGTTCATTTTTAACGGTTCAAAATTTGTGGACATATACTCAACTTATATATGTATAACATATCCAAATATTACCACGATCCAACGGTCGGATTAAAAATTATAACCCCCGCAAAATATCTCAAAAACCCTGATTTTTAATACCTCAATTCCGACAAAAATACGGATAAAAATCTCAACATTAACTCCTTCATTTTTTAACCACAAAAATATATCCCTCATTTATATCCACATAAAATAAATATTTTCTTATCATATGAATCAATAATTAATTATTCACAAATAATATTACAGAATCACATTTATGACAACCAGGCCGTTCCCAGGAAAGAGGGGGCTTTCCAATAAGGATTTCTCCTTACTAGCGCGCAATTAGATGACCAAACCTCTCCTTAGACAGAACTTTCTAGACATTGCCAATAACGCTATCTAATAATACTATTCAAATAATATGAATTATTGATCTGATAATGGAAAATACTATGCAGCAACAATTATTGAACAACAATAATATAAAATTTCAACGTAGCAATTATTGAATCAATAAAATAAAATATTGAACAGTAATTACTGTAACAATTATTGAGTAGTGCCTTCTTACGTAAGAATCAATAATTTTAAAAATACTATGCAATACCGTGTGCTACTGTGCAATAACGCGTATTACTGTATTTTAACCACCGGGTATTCCTACAGTGTTAACAGTAACAACTACGTCGTTTTTTGTGAAAAACTCAAATTTGTCGTTTTCTTCACCCGACAGTTATTCTGTTATGGGGCCCACAAATGGCTGCGCCGTCGTACGAATATTCCCCGACAGAAAGAATATTTCACGACCAAACGAATATTCCCCGACAACAATGATTATTTTATAACCACTTGTGTATTTTGAAAAAATTTCACATTTCACCCATAACTTTAACTTTTTATCAATTTAACCATTTACTGAATTGTAATTATAAGAAAAATTGAATACTTTTATTTCATAAAATTCGGGGTCTTACAATCTCCCCTCCTTATGAAATTTCGTCCTCGAAATTTACGTACCTGGTATTTCAAAGAATTGAGAATACATTCCTTTTATTTCAGATTCCATCTTCCCTGTCATCATAATTTCTCCATTGCTCATCTCCTGTATTTCATATATCATTCTAGAATACAGCTTCAAAACAAGGGTTAATTTAACAAATTAACATATCATATAATATCCCGATATTATGACTGACCAACAAATAAGCTTACGTAGGACACACTAGCGAAGGATTTACACATCTCTCCCCTCCTAGTTATATTCCCCGATCTCCGCCAGAGATCATATCCCCAAGCTCTGATACCAAATGTAACGACCCCAAAATAGGTCCATTCCATCCAACCTATTCTGAGTCGCCAAATACATGATACAGAAAGCAAACTACAACTTCAATAATACAATTGTCGTGCAAAATACGACAACACATACTGAGTTTTTTGGATACAAATATATACCAAATGTGACATTGAACACCATCATGTATCAGCACCTCACAAAGGTACCTTACATAAAGGTACAGTCAAAAACTGTTTTAGAAACTAGAATATTTGGGAAGTGCTCAAGGAAACCTTCGTACATGGGAGGCCACGCGTCTAGGTTATGATAGATATCATATGGCCACAGAATTATCCTTGGTTGACCCAATAGACCCCAAAGAAAAACGAGAAGATTACTATCATATTCTTCCCAATGGTGAGTCTTCTCTTGACTTATCATTATCTCCACTGTATCTAACTGAGAATTATACTTCAAACAAACACCAAAATTATATAGATAGTGCTTGTAGATATACTCGGCAAGCGGATGTGCACAATCATGTCTTATGATGACACGAGGTTGTATGTCGTTAGACATCTTGTATTATAGTGGCAAAACACCCTTCCAACGTTGGGTTCGCCTCACCCTATTTTCTTCACCAAATATAACTACTAAATGATGACCACCGTTCTATTCCCTTGTTACCCTCGCTCGACCCAGCTACACTCTTATTACCTGAAAGGAATTGTGAAGCAAAAGGGTGAGCACAACTAGCTCAGTAAAGAATATCATGACTAAAGATAAATAAATTATCAATAGTCTTCATCAATAATAAATCAGAGATTTAGAACATATGGTAGATGATAAAAAATTTCAACCATAGTTGCAGCGGAACATGCAATCCATTAGAAGAGTCAAATAGACTATAAAGTCTATTATCTTCTCCATGTTAAAAATCCATCAACAATGTTTTATCCCTGTAACATCATTCAACAATTCTGGTCCACAATCATATGAATAACTCATAATCATAACTGTAGTTCTAAATTCCTCTTCTCATCCAGAACAAAGATAATTTTCATCACTTGTCTTTACCTGAAACATCAAAGATCATGGTTATACCAAATCACAGTTCCTGTTCATAATCATACTAATAACTTCATCTTTGCACTACGGGCCAAAGATATTCATCAACAAGTCATCTTTGCACTACAGGTCAAAGATATTCATCAACAGTTCATCTTTGCATTACTGGCCAAAGATATTCAACAACAGGTCATCTTTGCACTACGGGCCAAAGATATTCATCAACAGACCATTACAGACCAAAGATATTCATCTACAATTCATCTTTGCACTACAGGCCAAAGATATTCCTCAACAATTCATATTTGCACTACAGGCCAAATATATTCATATCTCAAAGAAATATATAATCATTTCAGAATTTATATAAACAATAATTATAACCATGTTGATCAATTCACCTTTGCACTTAAGCTTAAGATATTCAATTATAAATTCAATGGTCATGATCATACCAGTCACAATTCAACTTTGCACTACAGGCCAAAGAGAACCCTAGTCATGATCATACCAATAATCTACCCATCTTTACACTCCAGTGAAAGAGAATTTCAACATCAGGGTTATAAAAATATTATATATGATGATAAAAATAATATGATCAACATATAGTTTTAATCTCAAGAGTAATATTCGTAACTCATGAATAGTAAATCGTGAATAGTAACTCATGAATAGTAACCCCGACACAAAAGATAGAAATTCTACAATAAAATCCATACCAATATTTCGGTATAATGATATTGAAAGAATAACATTACTTAAATTTATAAACAATTATTTTAATTGTTTACACTTTACTAATTAATGCATTTAATCATCATAAAATGCCAACTCTTACAATTTCATCATCAATAACCAAAACCCTCATCAAAAATCTGCATATACCTCATATAGGATTCTCAAGCCATAAAATCCTATTTTTCAATTTTCTTTCTTCACAAACCATATTTAATTCATTTACTCATAGCTAGACCATTTTCATGAAAAATACCAAATCAGTTTCAAAAATATTTCTTTTCTGAGATTTAGCATAATATAGTCCCATAGTGAACATATATTTTTCTCAGAATTTTTAAAAGTCATTTACTATTTTTCATATGGCCAAAATAGCCGAATATTTAGACATTTATCAAAAATTATACTTTTGTCTAAAAATTCTGAAATTTACAGAGTATACTTCTACCATATACATGTACTCCCAATAAAAATTTCATCAATTTTGGAGTTAACCACAAGGAATTATAAGTTGTTACTTCTAAAATAGTCTTTTCTCATAAAATTCATAACTCTCAATCTATACATCCAAAAATCACCATTTTTGGACACAATCAAGAAAACTCATCAAAATATCATTTCAAATTTTTCCAGAATTTTTGAAGGTAAGAAAAATTACGAAACTGAAAATCATAACAACCCTTAAAATCCCTTACAATCCCTTACAATCCATTACTATCCCTTACCTCAAAACAGCAGTACTTCTGACCGGAATGTAAAGCCGAAGGAAACTTGCACTGAATAGTAACTCTCAAAGTATCTAAATACTCACAAAATATGCTTCATAACATAGAGAGAGAAAGAGAGAAAGCTTATGTTTTTGGTGTGATTTTCAATTCTAACTTAGCCCTCTATTTATAGGAAAATTTTGGTAGGTTTGACCTGCAACCTGATGGCTTTACCTGCTACTATTCCCACCCACCATATTTGAAATATAATTCAGCACATTTCTTCACCAACCACAAGTGGGGCCCACCAATTCTAGAATTTTTCACCAAAATGATAAACTCCGAAAATTCAACAATTTCTGAACCAGTCATCTCGTAAAATTCATAACAAATCATACGTTCATTTTTAACGGTTCAAAATTTGTGGACATATACTCAACTTATATATGTATAACATATCCAAAAATTACCACGATCCAACGGTCGAATTAAAAATTATAACCCCCGCAAAATATATCAAAAACCCTGATTTTTAATACCTCCATTCCGACAAAAATACGGATAAAAATCTCAACATTAACTCCTTCATTTTTTAACCACAAAAATATATCCCTCATTTATATACACATAAAATAAATATTTTCTTATCATATGAATCAATAATTAATTATTCACAAATAATATTACAGAATCACATTTATGATAACCAGGCCGTTCCCAGGAAAGAGGGGGCTTTCCAATAAGGATTTCTCCTTACTAGCGCGCAATTAGATGACCAAACCTCTCCTTAGACAGAACTTTCTAGACATTGCCAATAATGCTATCTAATAATACTATTCAAATAATATGAATTATTGATCTGATAATGGAAAATACTATGCAGCAACAATTATTGAACAACAATAATATAAAATTTCAACGTAGCAATTATTGAATCAATAAAATAAAATATTGAACAGTAATTACTGTAACAACTATTGAGTAGTGCCTTCTTACGTAAGAATCAATAATTTTAAAAATACTATGCAATACCGTGTGCTACTGTGCAATAACGCGTATTACTGTATTTTAACCACCGGGTATTCCAACAGTGTTAACAGTAACAACTACGTCGTTATTTGTGAAAAACTCAAATTTGTCGTTTTCTTCACCCGACAGTTATTCTGTTATGGGGCCCACAAATGGCTGCGCCGTCGTACGAATATTCCCCGACAGAAAGAATATTCCACGACCAAACGAATATTCCCCGACAACAATGATTATTTTAGAACCACTTGCTTATTTTGAAAAAAAAATCATTTTTCACTCATAACTTTAAATTTTTATCAATTTAACCATTTACTGAATAGTAATTATAAGAAAAATTGAATACTTTTATTTCATAAAATTCGGGGTCTTACAAGAATTTTTGGGAAGTGCTTAAGGAAACCTTCGTACGTGGGAGGCCACGCGTCTAGGTTATGATAGATATCATATGGCCACAGAATTATCATTGGTTGACCCAATAGATCCCAAAGAAAAACGAGAAGATTACTATCATATTCTTCCCAATGGTGAGTCTTCTCTTGACTTATCATTATCTCCACTGTCTCTAATTGAGAATTATACTTCAAACAAACACCAAGATTATATAGGTAGTGCCCATAGATATACTCAGCAAGTGGATGAGCACAACCCTGTCCTATGATGACACGAGGTTGTATGTCATTAGACATCTTGTATGATAGTGACAAAACACCCTTCCAACGTTGGGTTCGCCTCACCCTATTTTCTTCACCAAATATAACTACTAAATGATGACCACCGTTCTATTCCCTTGTTACCCCCGCTCGACCCAGCTACACTCTTATTACCTGAAAGGAATTGTGAAGCAAAAGGGTGAGCACAACTAGCTCAGTAAAGAATATCATGACTAAAGATAATTAAATTATCAATAGCCTTCATCAATAATAAATCAGAGATTTAGAACATATGGTAAATGATAAAAATTTCAACCATAGTTGCAGCGGAACGAGCAATCCATTAGAAGAGTCAAATAGACTATAAAGTCTATTATCTTCTCCATGTTAAAAATCCACCAACAATATTTTATCCATGTAACATCACTCAACAGTTCCTTTCCACAATCATATGAATAACTCATAATCATAATTGTGACTATAAATTTTTCTTCGCACCCAGGACGAAGAATATTTTCATCACCTGTCTTTACCTGAAACATCAAAGATCATGGTTATACCAAATCACAATTCCTGTTTATAATCATACTAACAAATCCATCTTTGCACTACGGGCCAAAGATATTCATCAACAAACCATCTTTGCACTACGGGCCAAAGATATTCAACAACAGTTCATCTTTGCACTACAGGCCAAAGATATTCATCAACAGGCCATCTTTGCACTACATGCCAAAGATATTCATCAACAATTCATATTTGCACTACAGGCCAAATATATTCATATCTCAAAGAAATATATAATCATTTCAGAATTTATATAAACAATAATTATAACCATGTTGATCAATTCACCTTTGCACTTAAGCTTAAGATATTCAATTATAAATTCAATGGTCATGATCATACCAGTCACAATTCAACTTTGCACTACAGGCCAAAGAGAACCCTAGTCATGATCATACCAATAATCTACCCATCTTTACACTCCAGTGAAAGAGAATTTCAACATCAGGGTTATAAAAATGTTATATATGATGATAAAAATAATATGATCAACATATAGTTTTAATCTCAAGAGTAATATTCGTAATTCATGAATAGTAAATCGTGAATAGTAACTCATGAATAGTAACCCCGACACAAAAGATAGAAATTCCACAATAAAATCTATACCAATATTTCGGTATAATGATATTGAAAGAATAACATTACTTAAATTTATAAACAATTTATTTTAATTGTTTACACTTTACTAATTAATGCATTTAATCATCATAAAATGCCAACTCTTACAATTTCATCATCAATAACCAAAACCCTCATCAAAAATCTGCATATACCTCATATAGGATTCTCAAGCCATAAAATCCTATTTTCCAATTTTCTTTCTTCACAAAACATATTTAATTCATTTACTCATAACTAGACCATTTTCATGAAAAATACCAAATCAGTTCCAAAAATATTTCTTTTCTGGGATTTAGCATAATATAGTCCCATAGTGAACATATATTTTTCTCAGAATTTTTAAAAGTCATTTACTATTTTTCATATGGCCAAAATAGCCGAATATTTAGACATTTATCAAAAATTGTACTTTTGTCTAAAAATTCTGAATATTACAGAGTATACTTCTATCATATACATGTACTCCCAATAAAAATTTTATCAATTTTGGAGTTAACCACAAGGAATTATAAGCTGTTACTTCTAAAATAGTCTTTTCTCATAAAATTCATAACTCTCAATCTATACATCCAAAAATCACCATTTTTGAACACAATCAAGAAAACTCATCAAAATATCATTTCAAATTTTTCCAGAATTTTTGAAGCTCAGAAAAATTACGAAACTGAAAAACATAACAACCCTTAAAATTCCTTATTATCCCTTACCTCAAAAGAGCAGTACTTCTGATCGGTATAAGGCTGAAGGAAACTTGCACTGATGAATAGCAACTCACCAAGTATCTAAAAACTCACAAAATATGCTTCATAATATAGAGAGAGAAAGAGAGAAAGCTTATGTTTTGGTGTGATTTTCAATTCTAACTTAGCCCTCTATTTATAGGAAAATTTTGGTAGGTTTGACCTGCAACCTGATGGCTTTACCTGCTACTATTCCCACCCACCACATTTGAAATATAATTCAGCACATTTCTTCACCAACCACAAGTGGGGCCCACCAATTCTAGAATTTTCCACCAAAATGATAAACTCCGAAAATTCAACAATTTCTGAACCAGTCATCTCGTAAAATTCATAACAAATCATACGTTCATTTTTAACGGTTCAAAATTTGTGGACATATACTCAACTTATATATGTATAACATATCCAAAATTACCACGATCCAACGGTCGGATTAAAAATTATAACCCCCGCAAAATATCTCAAAAACCCTGATTTTTAATACCTCCATTCCGACAAAAATACGGATAAAAATCTCAACATTAACTCCTTCATTTTTAACCACAAAAATATATCCCTCATTTATATCCACATAAAATAAATATTTTCTTATCATATGAATCAATAATTAATTATTCACAAATAATATTACAGAATCACATTTATGACAACCAGGCCGTTCCCAGGAAAGAGGGGGCTTTCCAATAAGGATTTCTCCTTACTGGCGCGCAATTAGATGACCAAACCTCTCCTTAGACAGAACTTTCTAGACATTGCCAATAATGCTATCTAATAATACTATTCAAATAATATGAATTATTGATCTGATAATGGAAAATACTGTGCAACAACAATTATTGAACAACAATAATATAAAATTTCAACGTAGCAATTATTGAATCAATAAAATAAAATATTGAACAGTAATTACTGTAACAATTATTGAGTAGTGCCTTCTTACGTAAGAATCAATAATTTTAAAAATACTATGCAATACCGTGTGCTACTGTGCAATAACGCGTATTACTGTATTTTAACCACCGGGTATTCCAACAGTGTTAGCAGTAACAACTACGTCGTTTTTTGTGAAAAACTCAAATTTGTCGTTTTCTTCACCCGACAGTTATTCTGTTATGGGGCCCACAAATGGCTGCGCCGTCGTACGAATATTCCCCGACAGAAAGAATATTTCACGACCAAACGAATATTCCCCGACAACAATGATTATTTTATAACCACTTGTGTATTTTGAAAAAATTTTACATTTCACCCATAACTTTAACTTTTTATCAATTTAACCATTTACTAAATTGTAATTATAAGAAAAATTGAATACTTTTATTTCATAAAATTCGGGGTCTTACAATCTCCCCTCCTTATGAAATTTCGTCCTCGAAATTTACGTACCTGGTATTTCAAAGAATTGAGAATACCTTCCTTTCATTTCAGATTCCATCTTCCCTGTCATCATAATTTCTCCATTGCTCATCTCCTGTATTTCATATATCATTCTAGAATACAGCTTCAAAACAAGGGTTAATTTAACAAATTAACATATCACATAATATCCCGATATTATGACTGACCAACAAATAAGCTTAGGTAGGACACACTAGCGAAGGATTTACTCATCTCTCCCCTCCTAGTTATATTCCCCGATCTCCGCCAGAGATCATATCCCAAGCTGTGATACCAAATGTAACGACCCCAAAATAGGTCCATTCCATCCAACCTATTCTGAGTCGCCAAATACATGATACAGAAAAAACTACAACTTTACTTAATAACAATTGTCGTGCAAAATACAACAACACATACTGAGTTTTTTGGATACAAATATATACCAAATGTGACATTGAACACCATCATGTATCAGCACCTCACAAGGTACCTTACATAAAGGTATAGTCAAAAACTGTTTTAGAAATTAGAATCTTTGGGAAGTGCTCAAGGAAACCTTCGTACATGGGAGGCCACGCGTCTAGGTTATGATAGATATCATATGGCCACAGAATTATCCTTGGTTGACCCAATAGACCCCAAAGAAAAACGAGAAGATTACTATCATATTCTTCCCAATGGTGAGTCTTCTCTTGACTTATCATTATCTCCACTGTCTCTAATTGAGAATTATACTTCAAACAAACACCAAGATTATATAGGTAGTGCTTGTAGATATACTCAGCAAGTGGATGAGCACAATCCTGTCTTATGATGACACGAGGTTGTATGTCGTTAGACATCTTGTATGATAGTGGCAAAACACCCTTCCAACGTTGGGTTTGCCTCACCCTATTTTCTTCACCAAATATAACTACTAAATGATGACCACCGTTCTATTCCCTTGTTACCCTCGCTCGACCCAGCTACACTCTTATTACCTGAAAGGAATTGTGAAGCAAAAGGGTGAGCACAACTAGCTCAGTAAAGAATATCATGACTAAAGATAAATAAATTATCAATAGTCTTCATCAATAATAAATCAGAGATTTAGAACATATGGTAAATGATAAAAATTTCAACCATAGTTGCAGCGGAACAGCAATCCATTAGAAGAGTCAAATAGACTATAAAGTCTATTATCTTCTCCATGTTAAAAATCCATCAACAATGTTTTATCCCTGTAACATCATTCAACAATTCTGGTCCACAATCATATGAATAACTCATAATCATAACTGTAGTTCTAAATTCCTCTTCTCATCCAGAACGAAGATAATTTTCATCACCTGTCTTTACCTGAAAAATCAAAGATCATGGTTATACCAAATCACAGTTCCTGTTCATAATCATACTAATAACTTCATCTTTGCACTACGGGCCAAAGATATTCATCAACAAGTCATCTTTGCACTACAGGTCAAAGATATTCATCAACAGTTCATCTTTGCACTACTGGCCAAAGATATTCAACAACAGGTCATCTTTGCACTACGGGCCAAAGATATTCATCAACAGACCATTACAGACCAAAGATATTCATCTACAATTCATCTTTGCACTACAGGCCAAAGATATTCCTCAACAATTCATATTTGCACTACAGGCCAAATATATTCATATCTCAAAGAAATATATAATCATTTCAGAATTTATATAAACAATAATTATAACCATGTTGATCAATTCACCTTTGCACTTAAGCTTAAGATATTCAATTATAAATTCAATGGTCATGATCATACCAGTCACAATTCAACTTTGCACTACAGGCCAAAGAGAACCCTAGTCATGATCATACCAATAATCTACCCATCTTTACACTCCAGTGAAAGAGAATTTCAACATCAGGGTTATAAAAATGTTATATATGATGATAAAAATAATATAATCAACATATAGTTTTAATCTCAAGAGTAATATTCGTAACTCATGAATAGTAACCCCGACACAAAAGATAGAAATTTCACAATAAAATCCATACCAATATTTCGGTATAATGATATTGAAAGAATAACATTACTTAAATTTATAAACAATTATTTTAATTGTTTACACTTTACTAATTAATGCATTTAATCATCATAAAATGCCAACTCTTACAATTTCATCATCAATAACCAAAACCCTCATCAAAAATCTGCATATACCTCATATAGGATTCTCAAGCCATAAAATCCTATTTTCCAATTTTCTTTCTTCACAAAACATATTTAATTCATTTACTCATAGCTAGACCATTTTCATGAAAAATACCAAATCAGTTCCAAAAATATTTCTTTTCTGAGATTTAGCATAATATAGTCCCATAGTGAACATATATTTTTCTCAGAATTTTTAAAAGTCATTTACTATTTTTCATATGGCCAAAATAGCCGAATATTTAGACATTTATCAAAAATTGTACTTTTGTCTAAAAATTCTGAAATTTACAGAGTATACTTCTATCATATACATGTACTCCCAATAAAATTTCATCAATTTTGGAGTTAACCACAAGGAATTATAAGTTGTTACTTTTAAAATAGTCTTTTCTCATAAAATTCATAACTCTCAATCTATACATCCAAAAATCACCATTTTTGGACACAATCAAGAAAACTCATCAAAATATCATTTCAAATTTTTCCAGAATTTTTGAAGGTCAGAAAAATTACGAAACTAAAAATCATAACAACCCTTAAAATCCCTTACTATCCCTTACAATCCATTACTATCCCTTACAATCCATTACTATCCCTTACCTCAAAACAGCAGTACTTCTGACCGGAATGTAAAGCCGAAGGAAACTTGCACTGAATAGCAACTCACCAAGTATCTAAATACTCACAAAATATGCTTCATAATATAGAGAGAGAAAGAGAGAAAGCTTATGTTTTTGGTGTGATTTTCAATTCTAACTTAGCCCTCTATTTATAGGAAAATTTTGGTAGGTTTGACCTGCAACCTGATGGCTTTACCTGCTACTATTTCCACCCACCACATTTGAAATATAATTCAGCACATTTCTTCACCAACCACAAGTGGGGCCCACCAATTCTAGAATTTTCCACCAAAATGATAAACTCCGAAAATTCAACAATTTCTGAACCAGTCATCTCGTAAAATTCATAACAAATCATACGTTCATTTTTAACGGTTCAAAATTTGTGGACATATACTCAACTTATATATGTATAACATATCCAAATATTACCACGATCCAACGGTCGGATTAAAAATTATAACCCCCGCAAAATATCTCAAAAACCCTGATTTTTAATACCTCCATTCCGACAAAAATACGGATAAAAATCTCAACATTAACTCCTTCATTTTTTAACCACAAAAATATATCCCTCATTTATATCCACATAAAATAAATATTTTCTTATCATATGAATCAATAATTAATTATTCACAAATAATATTACAGAATCACATTTATGACAACCAGGCCGTTTCCAGGAAAGAGGGGGCTTTCCAATAAGGATTTCTCCTTACTAGCGCGCAATTAGATGACCAAACCTCTCCTTAGACAGAACTTTCTAGACATTGCCAATAATGCTATCTAATAATACTATTCAAATAATATGAATTATTGATCTGATAATGAAAAATACTATGCAGCAACAATTATTGAACAACAATAATATAAAATTTCAACGTAGCAATTATTGAATCAATAAAATAAAATATTGAACAGTAATTACTGTAACAATTATTGAGTAGTGCCTTCTTACGTAAGAATCAATAATTTCAAAAATACTATGCAATACCGTGTGCTACTGTGCAATAACGCGTATTACTGTATTTTAACCACCGGGTATTCCAACAGTGTTAACGGTAACAACTACGTCGTTTTTGTGAAAAACTCAAATTTGTCGTTTTCTTCACCCGACAGTTATTCTGTTATGGGGCCCACAAATAGCTGCGCCGTCGTACGAATATTCCCCGACAGAAAGAATATTTCACGACCAAACGAATATTCCCCGACAACAATGATTATTTTATAACCACTTGTGTATTTTGAAAAAATTTCACATTTCACCCATAACTTTAACTTTTTATCAATTTAACCATTTACTGAATTGTAATTATAAGAAAAATTGAATACTTTTATTTCATAAAATTCGGGGTCTTACAATCTCCCCTCCTTATGAAATTTCGTCCTCGAAATTTACGTACCTGGTATTTCAAAGAATTGAGAATACATTCCTTTTATTTCAGATTCCATCTTCCCTGTCATCATAATTTCTCCATTGCTCATCTCCTGTATTTCATATATCATTCTAGAATACAGCTTCAAAACAAGGGTTAATTTAACAAATTAACATATCATATAATATCCCGATATTATGACTGACCAACAAATAAGCTTACGTAGGACACACTAGCGAAGGATTTACTTATCTCTCCCCTCCTAGTTATATTCCCCGATCTCCGCCAGAGATCATATCCCTAAGCTCTGATACCACCTGTGACGATCCCAAAATAGGTCCATTCCACCCAACCCATTCTGAGTCGTCAAATACATGGTACAGAAAACAACTACAACTTTATTACAACAATTATCGTGCAAAATACAACAACACATATGCTGTGAGTTTGGATACAAATATATACCAAATGTGACTCATGTTCCAACCGTGGACATCACCTCACAATAACACCTTACATAAAGGTATAGTCAAAAACTGTTTTAGAAATTAGAATTTTTGGGAAGTGCTTAAGGAAACCTTCGTACATGGGAGGCCACGCGTCTAGGTTATGATAGATATCATATGGCCACAGAATTATCCTTGGTTGACCCAATAGACCCCAAAGAAAAACGAGAAGATTACTATCATATTCTTCCCAATGGTGAGTCTTCTCTTGACTTATCATTATCTCTACTGTCTCTAATTGAGAATTATACTTCAAACAAACACCAAGATTATATAGGTAGTGCCCATAGATATACTCAGCAAGTGGATGAGCACAACCCTGTCCTATGATGACACGAGGTTGTATGTCATTAGACATCTTGTATGATAGTGACAAAACACCCTTCCAACGTTGGGTTCGCCTCACCCTATTTTCTTCACCAAATATAACTACTAAATGATGACCACCGTTCTATTCCCTTGTTACCCCCGCTCGACCCAGCTACACTCTTATTACCTGAAAGGAATTGTGAAGCAAAAGGGTGAGCACAACTAGCTCAGTAAAGAATATCATGACTAAAGATAATTAAATTATCAATAGCCTTCATCAATAATAAATCAGAGATTTAGAACATATGGTAAATGATAAAAATTTCAACCATAGTTGCAGCGGAACGAGCAATCCATTAGAAGAGTCAAATAGACTATAAAGTCTATTATCTTCTCCATGTTAAAAATCCACCAACAATATTTTATCCATGTAACATCACTCAACAGTTCCTTTCCACAATCATATGAATAACTCATAATCATAATTGTGACTATAAATTTTTCTTCGCACCCAGGACGAAGAATATTTTCATCACCTGTCTTTACCTGAAACATCAAAGATCATGGTTATACCAAATCACAATTCCTGTTTATAATCATACTAACAAATCCATCTTTGCACTACGGGCCAAAGATATTCATCAACAAACCATCTTTGCACTACGGGCCAAAGATATTCATCAACAAACCATCTTTGCACTACGGGCCAAAGATATTCAACAACAGTTCATCTTTGCACTACAGGCCAAAGATATTCATCAACATGCCATCTTTGCACTACATGCCAAAGATATTCATCAACAATTCATATTTGCACTACAGGCCAAATATATTCATATCTCAAAGAAATATATAATCATTTCAGAATTTATATAAACAATAATTATAACCATGTTGATCAATTCACCTTTGCACTTAAGCTTAAGATATTCAATTATAAATTCAATGGTCATGATCATACCAGTCACAATTCAACTTTGCACTACAGGCCAAAGAGAACCCTAGTCATGATCATACCAATAATCTACCCATCTTTACACTCCAGTGAAAGAGAATTTCAACATCAGGGTTATAAAAATGTTATATATGATGATAAAAATAATATGATCAACATATAGTTTTAATCTCAAGAGTAATATTCGTAATTCATGAATAGTAAATCGTGAATAGTAACTCATGAATAGTAACCCCGACACAAAAGATAGAAATTCCACAATAAAATCTATACCAATATTTCGGTATAATGATATTGAAAGAATAACATTACTTAAATTTATAAACAATTTATTTTAATTGTTTACACTTTACTAATTAATACATTTAATCATCATAAAATGCCAACTCTTACAATTTCATCATCAATAACCAAAACCCTCTTCAAAAATCTGCATATACCTCATATAGGATTCTCAAGCCATAAAATCCTATTTTCCAATTTTCTTTCTTCACAAAACATATTTAATTCATTTACTCATAACTAGACCATTTTCATGAAAAATACCAAATCAGTTCCAAAAATATTTCTTTTCTGGGATTTAGCATAATATAGTCCCATAGTGAACATATATTTTTCTCAGAATTTTTAAAAGTCATTTACTATTTTTCATATGGCCAAAATAGCCGAATATTTAGACATTTATCAAAAATTGTACTTTTGTCTAAAAATTCTGAAATTTACAGAGTATACTTCTATCATATACATGTACTCCCAATAAAAATTTTATCAATTTTGGAGTTAACCACAAGGAATTATAAGCTGTTACTTCTAAAATAGTCTTTTCTCATAAAATTCATAACTCTCAATCTATACATCCAAAAATCACCATTTTTGGACACAATCAAGAAAACTCATCAAAATATCATTTCAAATTTTTCCAGAATTTTTGAAGTTCAGAAAAATTACGAAACTGAAAAACATAACAACCCTTAAAATTCCTTATTATCCCTTACCTCAAAAGAGCAGTACTTCTGATCGGTATAAGGCTGAAGGAAACTTGCACTGATGAATAGCAACTCACCAAGTATCTAAAAACTCACAAAATATGCTTCATAATATAGAGAGAGAAAGAGAGAAAGCTTATGTTTTTGGTGTGATTTTCAATTCTAACTTAGCCCTCTATTTATAGGAAAATTTTGGTAGGTTTGACCTGCAACCTGATGGCTTTACCTGCTACTATTCCCACCCACCACATTTGAAATATAATTCAGCACATTTCTTCACCAACCACAAGTGGAGCCCACCAATTCTAGAATTTTCCACCAAAATGATAAACTCTGAAAATTCAACAATTTCTGAACCAGTCATCTCGTAAAATTCATAACAAATTATACGTTTATTTTTAACGGTTCAAAATTTGTGGACATATACTCAACTTATATATGTATAACATATCCAAAAATTACCACGATCCAACGGTCGGATTAAAAATTATAACCCCCGCAAAATATCTCAAAAACCCTGATTTTTAATACCTCCATTCCGACAAAAATACGGATAAAAATCTCAACATTAACTCCTTCATTTTTTAACCACAAAAATATATTCCTCATTTATATCCCCATAAAATAAATATTTTCTTATCACATGAATCAACAATTAATTTTTCACAAATAATATTACAGAATCACATTTATGACAACCAGACCGTTCCCAGGAAAGAGGGGGCTTTCCAATAAGAATTTCTCCTTACTGGCGCGCAATTAGATGACCAAACCTCTCCTTAGACAGAACTTTCTAGACATTGACAATAATGTTATCTAATAATATTATTCAAATAATATGAATTATTGATCTGATAAAGGAAAATACTGTGCAGCAACAATTATTGAAACAACAATAATATAAAATATCAACGCAACAATTATTGAATCAATAAAATAAAATATTGAACAGTAACTACTGTAACAATTATTGAGTAGTGCCTTCTTACGTAAGAATCAATAATTTCAAAAATACTATGCAATACCGTGTGCTACTGTGCAATAACGCGTATTACTGTATTTTAACCACCGGGTATTCCAACAGTGTTAACGGTAACAACTACGCCGTTATTTGTAAAAACTCAAATTTGTCGTTTTCTTCACCCGACAGTTATTCGTTATGGGGCCCACAAATAGCTGCGCCGTCGTACGAATATTCCCCGACAGAAAGAATATTTCACGACCAAACGAATATTCCCCGACAACAATGATTATTTTATAACCACTTGTGTATTTTGAAAAAATTTCACATTTCACCCATAACTTTAACTTTTTATCAATTTAACCATTTACTGAATTGTAATTATAAGAAAAATTGAATACTTTTATTTCATAAATTTCGGGGTCTTACATACGTCAACACCTTGTTTCTCATAAACTGTGTTTGTATTCAGATGTTGTAAATAGGGCTCAGTTGGTGGAGCGCGATAACGAGACAACGCAACCAAAAGAGAGCAGCAGGCAAAATGATAATACCAGTGAAAGCAGTCATCGAAGCGGTGACAACAAGCGTGGAGGGAATCAACAGGCCAGAAATGGTAACCACTTCGGTGGTAATCAGGGCCAAAATAATAAGAATGGGCATTTCAAGAAGAGGAGATTCAACAATGATGGAAAGACGTCAGCACCAGCACCTGTCGTTAAGGAAGGAGAACGACCACATATCATATGTTTTAAATGCGGAGGGGAGGGGCACATCAGTCTAAACTGCGCGATGTCGTCCAAAGCATGTTATAATTGTGGAAGAGAAGGTCATTTAGCCCGATTTTGTCGTTTACCGAAGACAAATTCAGCTAGGATGGAGGCACCAAAGGCCGTCCCAAAAAAGTCAAAACCGGTTGTGCAAGGGAGAACGTTTGTTGTGAACTCCCAGAGAGTAAGGAACCCGAATGAGGTCATCACGGGTAAGCTTATCATAAACTATAACGAAGCCTATACTTTATTTGATACCGGTTCTACCCATTCTTTTATTTCTCCTACTTGCGCTCATCGATTAAATTTGATTCCGGAGAAATTAGACTTTGACTTAGCAGTTGAAACTCCATTGGGAGAAACCTTCATTACATCCACGATTTATAAGTCTTGTTTGGTTCAAGTTGGTACCCACACATTACCTGTCAATCTTATTTCATTAAAAATACTTGCATTTGACGTGATTCTAGGGTTTGATTGGTTAAATACTTATCATGCAAAAATTGATTGTTTTCGTAAGGTTGTTAGCTTTCATATTCCTAATCGACCTATTATGCGAATTCAAGCAACCAAACCATTAAAATCAATCGCTGTCATCTCAAGCCATAAAGCTATTCGTTTATTAAAAAACGGATGTCAAGCTTTCTTAGCTCATGTCACAGATCTAAACAAAAATACGTCAGCTTTGAATGATATTTCTGTTGTTAATAAATTTCCTGACGTATTTTCCGAAGAACTTCCTGGCCTACCCCAGAGCGTGAAATTGAATTTTGTATCGACCTTGAACCCGGTACAAAACTCATTTCCAAAGCCCCATATCGAATGGCTCCTATTGAACTTCAGGAGTTAAAGACCCAACTGCAGGAATTGTTAGACATTGGTTTTATTCGTCCTAGTACTTCTCCTTGGGGTGCTCCTGTTCTGTTCGTGAAGAAGAAAGATGGGAGTATGCGACTTTGTATTGATTATCGGGAGTTGAATCATGTCACCATCAAAAATAGGTACACATTGCCACGTATTGATGACCTGTTTGACCAGTTGCAAGGAGCACAATTCTTTTCAAAGATCGATCTTCGTTCTGGATATCATCAGCTGAAGTTTAGAACTGATAATATTCTAAAGACTGCCTTCAGAACTCGGTATGGGCATTATGAATTCTTAGTTATGTCTTTTGGATTGACTAATGCTCCTGCTGCCTTCATGGATATGATGAACAGGGTATTCAAGGAATATTTGGATTACTTTGTGGTCGTCTTTATCGATGACATCCTTGTTTATTCTAAAAGCCGTGAAGATCATGAGCAACACTTGAGATTGGTACTCCAAAAGCTTCATGAATACAAACTTTATGCCAAGTTGAAGAAATGCGAGTTCTGGCTGGAAGAGGTAGCATTCCTTGGGCACGTTGTATCAAGTCGTGGAATATCGGTTGACCCGGAAAAGATTGAAGCTATTCAAAGCTGGGAGCAACCTAAATCAGTGACCGAAGTACGTAGCTTTCTTGGTTTGGCTGGTTATTATCGGAGATTCGTGGAAGGATTTTTTCGAATCGCTACTCCATTAACTCAGCTGACTCGGAAAGATACAAAGTTTGGTTGGAGCGAAGAATGTGAGCATAGTTTTCAAGAACTTAAGAGGAGACTCATTTCAGCACCAGTTCTAACAATACCATCTGGCTCGGAGGGATTTGTCATCTACAGTGATGCTTTGAGCAAAGGGTTGGGATGTGTTCTCATGCAACATGGAAAAGTCATAGCCTATGCATCAAGACAACTTAAGGAATATGAGAGGAATTATCCTACTCATGATCTAGAGTTGACAGCTGTTGTCTTTGCACTTAAAATTTGGAGGCATTACTTGTATGGGGAGAAGGTGGAGATCTTTACGGATCATAAAAGCCTGAAATATTTCTTCACTCAAAAGGAACTCAACATGCGACAACGACGTTGGCTTGAACTGTTGAAAGATTATGATCATACCATTCAATACCATCCTGGAAAAGCGAACGTGGTACTTGACGCATTGAGTAGAAGATCATATGCAAGTACGAGTGCGATATTGTCAACACAAAGACCCATTTTGTGTGATTTGTAAAGGATGGAGATAGAGTTAAAGACTCCAGGGACCCATGTGATGATGACGAATATACGAGTAAAACCGACTTTAATCGATAAAGTTAAAGCTGCTCAAGCTACAGACCTGGAGCTGATGCGTATAAGGAAGAAAGTGCAAGAAGGTGTTATGCCGGAAGCAAGAATCGATGAAGAAGGAATACTTCGAGTCAACTCCAGACTTTGTGTTCCTAACAACCCTGATTTAAAGTATGAAATCATGATGGAGGCGCACAACACACCGTTTGCAATCCATCCTGGAAGTACCAAAATGTATCATGATCTTCGTCATACATTTTGGTGGAGCAATATGAAGAGAGAGATAGCGTTGTTTATCTCAAGGTGTCTAACTTGTCAACGAGTCAAAGCGGAGCATCAAGTACCAAAAGGTCCATTGCAACCACTTGAAATTCCAGAATGGAAGTGGGAGCACATTACCATGGATTTCGTTACCGGTCTTCCTAGGGTTTCTCAAGGTATAGATGCGATTTGGGTCATTGTTGATAGATTGACCAAGTCTGCTCATTTCTTACCGATACGAGAAACTTATACACTTGAACGTCTTGCTCGTATGTACATAAACGAGATTGTAAGACTGCATGGTATGCCAGTATCCATAGTTTCTGACCGAGACCCAAGATTCACTTCACGATTTTGGGTTAGCTTACAAAAAGCTATGGGCACGGATTTACGATTTAGTTCAGCATATCATCCTCAGACGGACGGACAATCAGAGAGGACTATTCAAACTCTTGAAGATCTATTAAGACTCTGTGTCTTTGACTTCAAGGAAAGTTGGGACAAGTTCTTACCATTGGTGGAGTTTTCCTACAACAACAGTTATCAAGCAAGTATTGGCATGGCTCCATTCGAAGCATTGTATGGAAGAAAATGTCGTTCTCCAGTATGCTGGGATGAGGTGGGTGAAGCAACGTTGTTGGGACCGGAGTTGGTACGTATGACTACAGAAAAGATTCAAACGATCCGACAACGTATAAAAACCTCACAAGATCGACAAAAGAGTTATGTTGATCTTCATTGAAAGGACGTGGAATTTGATGTAGGAGATCATCTGTTCTTACGTGTTGCTCCATGGAAAGGAGTTACGAGATTTGGAAAGAGAGGAAAGCTCAATCCTCGATTCATCGGTCCATTTTTAATCCTCGATCGAGTAGGAACTGTGGCTTATAGACTCGCTTTACCGCCAAGTATGTCTCATGTTCATAATGTTTTTCACATATCCATGTTACGCAAATATGTGGAAGACCCGAACCACATTATTGAGTTAGAACCGGACGAAATAGCGGAGGATTTGACGTATGAAGAAGTTCCTGTTCAAATCTTGGATAAGAAGGAACATATTCTACGCTCCAAGGTTATACCTCAAGTCAAAGTTTTGTGGAGAAACCACGATGTTGAGGAAATGACTTGGGAGTTAGAATCTGAAATGAAATCAAGGTATCCTTATCTCTTCGACATACCAGGTACGTACCCTAATTTCGAGGGCGAAATTTCATAAGAAGGGGAGGTTGTAAGACCCCAACTTTTATAAATAAAGATGAATTTTCTATAAATATCATTTTTGAATATTATGGAGTTAATTTGATATAATATTATAGTTGTGGGTAATATTTATAAATTTTGCAAAGTACGCAAGTTGTTATATAATATTCGATTGGTCGGGGAATATTCGTTTTAACAGAAAATATTCGTACAACGACACAATCATTGGTGGACCCCACAACAGAATTATTATCGGATTGAGAAAACGACAAAAATATTTTATTAAAAATAACGGCGGAAGTTTTACCATTGTTACTGTTGAACTACTCGGTAGAAAAAGTACAGTAATACGTGTGGTTGCATAGTAGCACACGGTATTAATTATTAATGCTTATGTGAGAAGTCACTCAGTTTGATTCAATTATTGTCAGTTAATAATATGAATTATTTAGCGATAATGACGTTTTGTTTTATTCGTATTATTAACGTAATAAAACAGAAATATCTTTTTATATAAAACAGAATACTTTATTAAAGTTATTCTATAAATAGAATATATTATATTTTATTTAAAAGATTTTTCTTTAAATATGGATCGTCAGATTAAAGTAATCAATCTGGACCGTTCATGGATTAGTTACTATGCATTCTATTTTTCTATAAATAGCAGCTCATTCCTTCATTATTTCTTACGAATTCACTGAACTCTAGAGAGAGAAACTATAGAGAGAAACTATAGAGAGAGAGAAGAAGAGTATTCTGCTACTTAACTACTTCCTTATTTCAGCTCTTCTTTAAAACGGTAAGGGATATTATTCTTTTGTATTCAAGAAGAGAACTTCTGTTATTCTATTTCTTTATTATTCTGTTGGAATAACCTGTATACTCGGTCTACCCTATACTTGGTGACATTCTTCTATTATTCTGTTGGAACATCCTGTCTGTGTGTTTTACACCGGACCTAGTTCTGTCTTGTTTTTACACCGGACCTGGTTCCGTTATTTATTATTCTGTCGGAATATCCTGTCTGTGCGTTTACGCCGGACCTGGTTCCAATATTTATTATTCTGTCAGAATATCCTGTCTGTGCGTTTACGCCGGACCTGGTTCCATTATTTATTATTCTGTTGGAATAACCTGTTTGTGCGGTCTATCGCATGCATGGTGATTTCTTTTATTATTCCATTCTTTATTGTACTCAATTGGTTAAGTTTTGACTTCTATACTCCATGAAATTTGTGGAATATCCTTGATAATTGCGTTTCATCCAGTATCTTTTCATTAAAATATTCTTCTAAGCATTCTTGAATTTTACTCCACAAAGCAGTATCATGTTGACAATTTGGACGTTATTAATTCCTGGATAAACTAATTCTTGAACTTGTTTTATTGAATTCTTATATCATTGTCATCATCCTCATGTTCATAAAATGTTGAAAGTCATCTGTGGCATGTAGTGCATAGATGGACTTGGTATTATTATGACCAGGGATTATTCGGTATAATCATGACCGTAATGTTACAAATGATGTGGTAAAAGTCCTCATTGGCCCGTAGTGCATTAATGGACAGTTGTTGGCATGATCATGACCATTAATGAATACACGAATATCCTTGGTCGTAGTGCAGGGGTGATTCGATGATGTGAATTATTTTATTAAGCTGAGTCACAGCGATAACAGTGTTGAAAAACCTTTTAAATCATAAAAGATAGTAGAGTTTATTTTCTACTTGACTCTTTTAATGGATTGCTTGTTCCACTGCAGTTAAACTTGATGTCTATTATATTTTATCAGTTTAACATTGTTGAAGGCTAATGATAATTTATTCTGCATTATCTTAGTCATAATATTTCTTACTGGGCTAGTTGAGCTCGCCCTTTCTTTCACTGTTCTCTTCAGGAAATGAGAACGTAGCTGGGGCAAGTCGGGGAACGGAGTGATGGTTCGAATGATAGTATTAGTTAGTAGTCCTCACTATTCTATGTAATAGTGTGTTAATAAATGTAATGAGGACTCCTTTTGAGTATGAATACTCTCTAGAAGATAATATTGTATTCAAACTCACAGTTTATGTTTTGTCGTATTGTACACGACAGTTGTATTAGTAAGTTGTATTTGTATTCTGTACTATGTATCTGACGACCCAAGATGGGTGATGTATACCTAATTTTGGGGGCGTCACAGATACTCTATCGTTTTATCATGCTAAAAGGCGACGTTTGATATTCCAAATATATTTGAACGTTTAGGACTTAATATATTTCTTTGAGGGGTTTTTCATTATTTGTCTCATCTTGTTTAGCGCGCGTGCGTGCACACACACACACACATATGTATATATATATATAGAGTCCGGATCAGGTCCGAACTCCCGGACAGGACCAAAATCTGGACTTTTTTTTTTGTTTTTTTTAAAACAACTAAAAAAACATAAATAAATAATTATAGAATTAAAATTTTTTCATAATACAGTGTTTTGGGTGTGATTTGAGTACGTATAACAAAATATGGTAGTACAGTCTGTGCAGACTGTACCACCATTTTTTGATATAGGTATCCAAAACATGTCCAAAACATTGTATTATGAAAAAATTTCAGTTTCATAAAATATTAAAAAAAAATTAGTTGTTTTAAAAAAAAATTAAAAAAAATTGGTCTGTTTTTAATTAGGTCCGGACTCCCGGACCTGATCAGAACTGTATATATATATATATATATATATATATATATATATATATATATATATATATATACTCGTCATATTATTTAACATGTGAAACATGTTGTATAATATATAATATATATAGTAAACTCCTTTAATTTAATCAAAATTTAAATCATAATAAACTTCTTTATTTTATTTTATCCAATTTTGAATAAAAATAAACTCCCTTATTTTAATCAAATTTCAAATCAAAATAACTCCTTTATTTTAACTTAAAATTGTTGGAAAAATAAAATATGTTGAATCATATTCCTTATCAAAATACACATCTTTATTTTTGCGGAAACATGGAATCCTATTCCATATGTGAATAAACTTTTTTATTCTAGGAAACATGGACACTATAAGAAAAAGGCTTAATTCCGATGGAATTATTTTTGATAGATTTTTTTTCGTGGAAAATAAGTTATTTATGACAAAAAAAAAATTCGTGGGAAATAATTTCTTCGGAAATAACCCTCTTTTTTTAGGCGAACTCCCATCTGCCTCACATACTCAATCTGTTGCAGTTCATAGAAAAAAAGAAGAAAAAAAATGAAAAAACTTGATGCCTCCTCATCCTCAATCCCCTACTACCTCACATACTCGATCTACTGCCTTCTCCTTTCTCAATCTCGGCCTCCTCATCCTCCTCCTCTCTCAATATCCTCCGCTTCACTACTTCCTTTCCCCTCTCTCCTCCCACTCCTTATTGCCCTAGTTTAGAAGAAAAAAAGGCCCAATTCTGATTTCTGCAATTTTCAATGACAGCGACAGCGGCGACTTCCTTTACCTCATTCTCTTCCATTGATGTCTTCTATTACCTGTAGTTAATGGTTAGTATTCAATTTGGTCATTTTCCCAATTTTACACACATTAACACGCACAATAGTTTGCAATTTTGGTTTCACGCACATTAAATCTAAAGTAAACTTATAAACACAAATTTAGATTTCAATTAAAAAATTTATGATGTTACGTATATTAATTGATATGCCCTAATTTTTAAATGTGCATGATATTATGTATATGTATTGATATTGTGTATGTATAATTGATTATATATCATGTATATACAATGCATTTGTTGTGTATGTAATTGGATTTGTGAAACTAAGTTTAGACATTTGTGTCCTGGGGTGTACTTCTCATCTTAGCTGTAGCATAATCCTTTTTTGTCTTCTATATGCACAGTGTAATGACCCCAAAATCGGGACTATTTCTCTTCCCGATCTTGTGCGTTAACAACTATTTTGTTTTGGTTATCAATAATATAAATTGATAAATTTGCGTATAATTTAAAACATTTTTGTCTTTCTTTCTTCGTTCCTTGAATTACAACCTTTACGATTACATATTTCAAAATCACATTCATTTAATGATTCCTTTTACCAGGGTGGTATGAGTATATATATAACTCATTTCTTAACCCATATCATGTCTTATACAATATCATTCCTGTAAAACATTACTTTTTAAGGTAATTGTCAAGCTGTATTTCAATCTTAACACAAATATTCTCTATTTATCAAATAACTCAGCATTTACACAATTCTCATTTACACATATTAAAAATTGTCATTTTGATATAATATAGTTCCTACTTAAAGGAAACAACTTTCCTACACGCATGCCTCTATTCTGTACCATTCGGATAGGAAGAAATCGTATTGCATATCATACTTGCAAAAAAATTATATTTTTGCAAAACTGAGCTCGACAACCCAACAAATCTAATAGTTTTCATGCTTCATATAGCACGTAGTTTCATGCTCAACATATATCTCATAACCCTTTATACCATTCATGCATCATCACTTTAAACAATATATGTTCATATCATATATCACATATATATTGCGTTCCATAACTCAATCAGCTTAGTCATATTTTGACTTTCACAGTTTACAACATGTAACATGTAATTCAACATATTCTTAAAGATCTCATATAATAACCAATTCATAGAATCACAAAGAAATTGGAAAACTTGCCTCGGTTATATCCAATACTTCTTTCCTTTCACATGATCGACAATGTGTTGACATTTTTCAAATACCTCATCCATACTTATATGTGAATCTTTTTATTTATATTTCGTTGAACACAAAGATAAGCAAAGATAACTATACCTCAACTTTAAACAAAACTAGCTTTATATCATAATCACCTCTCTATATTAGTTTTTGAGAAACTTTTACATTTCTTTAGAATTTTCAAGATTTTGACTTAAAATAGTCATAAGCTTGCAAAAAGTTCTAATGCGACTTTTAAAATGCCAATACATTGAATTTACATTTTATAAACCCTTTTTCATGTATATATGAAGTATATATATGCTTTTGTATATGTACCTCAATGGTAATGATATTTCACATCTCGCTTGCTTAGCTTGTCGGTAGATATAAGCTATTTGTATATTATATATATATACATAGCTTATATATGTTAACAATGAGTTTTCAACCCCGTATGAATATATCTTGCTTTGTATTTCAAAAACCGTTTAGTTTCAAAGTATAAATTAGAAATAACTTTTCACATTGTCCACGTATTCCCAATATACGGACGTATTATCCATATATATGTAAACATATGTTTACATTAATTCACTTTTATAGCTTCTAGTATGGTCGGAGTGGATATATGAGTCATATGATTGCTAGACTACGTTTATATCTGTCTCGGTGCATCGGGATATACTTAACTTTCTTTCACGACTTTTACACA
The DNA here is from genome assembly GCA_016801055.1 of Panax notoginseng. Lineage (NCBI taxonomy): Eukaryota > Viridiplantae > Streptophyta > Magnoliopsida > Apiales > Araliaceae > Panax > Panax notoginseng. Next base: position 233,923,055 of record CM029014.1, read on the forward strand.
ATTATATACATAAACATATTAGTTATACATTCATGCCATATAACCTGTATAATTACATAATACATATTTGTATTGGCCGCATCAATAGCTTTTAATTCTCGTTTTTGAAAATTTAATTCTTGTATTCTTTTTAAAAACGTTTATTCTTTTACTCACGATAGTCTTTTATCGCTTTAATAAACCTTGACATGATTCTAGTTTATGAATACCTCACACCTTCAGTTTATAACCCTATTGTATCTTAATACATGGGTATTCCATACTTTTTTATATGTAATTTAGGTATTCAAGGTAAATAAGTAAGGTATCTTATTTATTGTTTATGGTTATATATATTACATGAACACCCTATAACTTTCAATTTGCTTTATAAACTCATCTTTGTGAGTTTCTTCATTGAAAATCATCGCATTCCCAAGCAATGTCAAGCCACCGACGATCAAGCCTTATTTAGCCAAGTAATCCCAAGCTTGGATAGTCTATCATTGATAGTTTTTATTATCTTTTTAAAATATCCATCCAATCATATTGGATTTTAAATATTCTCTATCTCATATACTTGTTCATTTTAAAAACATTACAAATATACTTCTTAAGGGTAAACTAGCAAACTTAAGTACATAGCCCAACTAGCTTGCTCAAACAGCCATCACGACTATTCCTAGCTAACTGCTACTGTCAATGGGCAGTAATCCCCTCTTACCTTGACCCTCGTTTTGAAAATCCTTATTCCCCACGATTTTGATCCATTTGTGTTGAATTTTGAATACTATATAGGTGGTGTACCCATCCATTTAAGAAAATATAGACTCACCTTTGTGATTAAATTAACAAATTACAACACGAAGCCAAAAGTATCTCACCAAATCTGCCCCTTGCAGCTACCTGCTGCTGCCGTTGGGCAGCAACTCTCTTTTCCTTGACCCCCACTTTGCTAAACTTTTATTTCCCATATTCTTGATATGTTTACGTTGCATCTTGGATACTATATAGGTGATACACTCGCCTATTATAGAAAAATATTAGCTAATCTTTTCGGGTCAATTAGCAAACTCAAACACAATGTTAAATTAGCTCGCCAAAACAGCCCCTACTGTTACTCGCGGTTGACTGCAGCTGCCGTTGGGCAGCAGCCCCCTCTTCTTGACTCACACTTTGATCATTTATATCTTGCACTTGATTACTTCAATTAGGCTGAATTTTGGATATTATATAGGTGGTGTACCCACCTATTTAAGAAAATCATAACCAACCATTTTAGGTATGCAACGTAAAACAGCAGAGGGCACAAAGGAGGCCCCACGTGTGTTACTATGCAGTGCAATGCTGCTGCCTACTGTTATGGGCAACAGCGTTTCGTACATCGTATCTATTTTACGACTTTATAACTTTTAGCCTACAACTCCGATCATACCCCATTTTAAATATGTTGTAGGTACTATGGTAAACTATTAAAAATAAATATAACGTAGCCCAAAAGGTCAGTTTAAATCATATCTACAGGGGCTGGAATTTGCCCTATCATATTAATTTTCAACCAAAGTTCATTTGTTTCAAAACAAATCCCAATTCAAGTTTTTCTTACATAAATCACTCTATGCACCTCATATAACATATATGAAGGCTATTTTACTTAATACGTTACCCCAAATGTTCATTTTACACTTAACAGCCCTAAGAAGTATAAAATCAAACATGTTATAGACGTTAATTTTATGGGCAGATTTCACTGTGTTTTGGACATACTTCAAGCCATAAATTCTCCTCCCTTATTACTCCGCACAACTAACAACTAATCTCCTTACTATTTACAACCCAAACAACATTTCAGTTTTAGCTCAATTGCAACCATACAATCTTAATAACCAATCAATTATATAAACTTCATAAAAACTCACGACATACCTTCTATTTGCTTCAGATTTTCAGTTCACTAGTGCTTAATAGTAGCTCCAATATCAATTAGAAACTTCAATCTAGCTGAAACTTTAAATTTTTTTTGAACCTCCGACCTCTTCTAGCCGTACCAAAGTAGCTTTATGGAATTGATTTAGCCGATTAGCAAGTGTATTTGCTCGATAGTTTAAAGAGTGTTGGAATGGAATGGATCGGTTGGAGTGTTAAAGTGGGGAGATCTTGGTAATGCTCATACTCTATTGATGAGTGCATATTATTCATTTATTTTTATTCCTTTATGTTTAGTTTTATTGCATGTTTCATGTGTATATGAACTTATTAAGGTGTTTAATGATTTCAGGAAGAATTAGAGCTAAAATGAGGAAAAAGAGAAAATTGCAGGGTTTTTAGCATTAAATTGGATGCATGGTCTTGGCTTGGGACTTGGATTTTATTGTAGAGCTCTTCCTTAGCTTTTCGGAACATCTTAAATTGTCCTAATCGGAGTTCATATGAAAAAGTTATGATCTTTTTACCAGACAGAAGTTGAACCTTAAAGTTTAATTTGGAAGATACAATTTGCATAGCAGTCACTTGGAGCCTGATTTTGACCTTGACAAAGCTAGAATCTGTCAAATCTCAAACAATGAAAGTTGTAGATCTCGTCGATATCTTCGTTGTGATAGGTAACACGCCCCGTAACTCCTCCCGGATCAAAAGTTATTCTCATTTTACCAAAGGACATCGCAGCAAAAAATGAAAATTCGCCTCAGCGAATTTGAGCGCGAAAATTGGAAAATCTTATATTTTTGGAAAGTTTCTAAATGCAGATTTTGGCAGATTTCAACATGGAATGAGATTATTATTTCTATTAGCTTTAGGATTTATTTTATACTAAGATTTATTTTCAAATTAGATTTTATTTCTTTATGGAAACTAGTTATGATTTGTAATTCCTTATAGGATTTGGATTTCTACTTCCTATAGGATTTAGGATTTTGTCTAGCACTATAAATAGATGATGATAGTCAGGGTTTTATTCATTCAATCATCTACTACATTCTCTCATCTACAACATTGGAAGATTGAAGACACAAGTTCTTTTTATTTAGTTCTAAGGGATGTTGAACCTTATTTATAATTAATGGTTAATTGAGTATTCATTATTTATTCCTTCTCACATGAAATTTATTTTTGATAATCTGATTTAATTTCTGAATGATATTTGGCTTAACTGATTTGATTTCTGCAGGATTGAGTTGGTTAACGAATATCATATGCTAGATCAAGGAATAATATTACGTGTAATTGATATTATTTCTAATCACAAGTAGTAATTAGTAATACTTGATTGTGGACAAGCTTTTGAGTATTGCTATAATTATCAGAAGACAAGTTAAACAATTTGAGCTTATGTGCTTGTTGCTTGGAATAGTCTAATTCCCTAATTCTTAATGTTGCTATTATATTAAATCTAGAGAGATTGTTCTAAGTTATATAATTGTTAAAATCTTGTGAAGAGCTTGTTTCATTGAGTGACAATCTAAGGAGAGTTTTGGGTAGCAGAGTTTGTTGTTACCTAGGGCTATTAGTTTCATTGAAGGGTAACTAATGTTACACTATTAATCTATTGTTGTAAAAAGGTGATACTGAACTGAAGAACTGAAACTTTTTATTCATTGTTTATTCTTATTAGTTTATTCTTGTTAATTTAGTTAAATAATTCAAAATCCCCTTTTCATTAGGAATCATAGGATAAATATAAAACAAATCACTCTCTGTGGATCGATCCTTACTTACTACTGTGCTAATTATTTAAATTTGTAAAGTGAAAGTGAGGTTAATTTAGGAGTGTAAACGACAGCTCCCATCTACCATGGTTTCATCCTAGCCATCAAATAATTACTCAGTGGTTCGTTAACTCATTAAGCTCATGACAACTCCTACTTCATTTTGGATTAGTGGCTTGTTAGAGGAACATCAATTTCCACCTCCTACTTGGTTATATGAATCAGCTATAAATCCCATTAAAACACTGACCCAATTAATTCCATCACATGTAATCCAATATATTATACACATAATATATATTAGTACCTTACTTATATACATTATATTTGCCATACATTTACTATATGTAATATTATTATTACATATATATCATATTTAGAATAAACTAGTTATTTATAATGTAAATCATTTGCAACTCATATAACAAATACATTATTCAAGATTTTCAAGAAATTTATAATGACCTTCTTACCCATCTTCTTTAATAAATTACTCTTACAATTTGCTTACATATAATAAATATATAATACTAATATATTTATTATACACAAAAATCACATATTGCATAGTTCAAGCTCACTTATGCAATATAATATCACATAACATATCATTTAATAATTTTTTTTTATTTAATTCTTATTTTAATATTCCTCAAAAATCTGGGTTATCACACACATAATCCTTTTTTATTACAATTAGGAGTGATGGATCCTTGAATGCACATTTGATGAGACAAAAGAATTAATGAGACAAAAGATTTGGAGATATATTATATCTACACTCTGTACATAATTATATGAAGATATATTACTTAATTTAACTTTGTGATAGACCTGTGATTTTAAAGGCACTAATTTTCATGTTTTTTTCAATTAGTATGGTTTATCAGTCTAATATGTACGAATTCTAAAACCTCTCATATCAATTACCCTCCCTCTACTCAAATATATCCCCCTCTGGTCACTAGGCAATTAATAAAAAAATGTCATGAAAAAGTTGTGATGTTGACAAGAGGTTACATATGTATTGCATTAAGTTTTCATGTAATTTCATGTCTTGTTATGTTTCTTTCTTAGTAATAGTGCTAATATTCTGTGGATGGATATTTTGTACTTATTGATATATTTTTCTTTTAGATGTTTCTTTGTGCATCTATCGTAGTTATTGTGTTCAAGTACTTATGTTCTCTTTCTTTGCATGGCTCTATATGCTTACAATATTGTTAAATTCAAAGCCTTGCAATTTCTCAATTTGATTTTGAAATAAAAAATCATGCTCTTGCAATTTTTCAATTTGGTCTGGGCTACAGAGCTCTTATTCCAGAGTAAGCTATTATTAGTTACAACAGTTATGTGACCTTAGAATATTTTGCCGATAATAATGTTTATACATAAAAGACTTGTGTCTGCTTTATCAGCTAATGGTATTATTATGGAACTTCAATTTGTATCGAGGAAAAGATGGCTTAGATGTTGCAAAAGCACAATATTTGATGGATGGTCTAGACTGGCAAGGTTTGCTGTTAAGGATATTGAAGCTTTAGTACATGAATGGCTTAAGGCAAATGGTTCGCAGCTATTGAAGGATGGATTATTTTGGTTACTAGAGTTCATGAAGAGGCACAAGAGGATGATCTTCAAAATACATTTGGGGAATATGGGGAGATTAAGAATTTATATTTGAATCTTGATCGTAGAACTGGATTTGTTAAGGTAAGATTGGGTATTATATTCAGTATGTAACAAAGTTGATGGGAGCTGTCGTTGACACTCCTAAATTAGCCTCACTTTCACTTCACAATTTATAATAATTAGCACAGTAGCAAGTAAAGATCGATCCCACAGAGAGTAAAGTTGTTTTAGAATTATTCTACTATTTCAACAGAAAATAAAGATGGGGTTTTTGAAAATTATTTTTAAACTAAGAGAACAAAAATTAATGATGAAATTAACCAAATATGTAAAAACTTCAGTTCTGCAGTTCAGTTTCACCAAGTACAGCAATCAATTAATCAAGTTATTATTATTTTCCCTTCAATGAAACTATTAGCTCTAGATAACAATAAGCTCTGCTATCCGAAATTCTCCTTAGATTTTCACTGTATGAAATAAGTTCTTCACCAGATTCTAACTAGCATACAACCTAGAACAAGCTCTCTAGACTTAATATGATAGAAGCATTAAGAAATAGAGAATTAGGCTAATCCAAGCAACAAACACATAAGCTCGATTTGTTTAACTTGTTTTCTAATAATCTTAGCAATAAACAAAAGCTTGTCCACAATTATTATTACCAAGTTGCTACTTATGATAAAGACAGATATCAATTACACATAATACCAATCTTAATCTAGCAGATGATAATGATCAAATTAACTCAATTGGCCATATCAAATCAATTAGATTAATTAGCATGCAATCAATGAAAATAGATTATCAAAAGAAATTTCACACAAGAAGGAATAAATAATAATACTAAATTAATCAATTACTTGTAACAAGGATTCACCTCCCGTTAGAACTGAATAAAAAGAACTAGTCTGGCATGCTTGAGTCTGCACTCCAATAGATGATAGCTGATTATTGAATCAATAAAACCCTGACTATCATCCTCTATTTATAGTGCTAGACAAAGTCCTAAATCCTATGAGAATTAGAAATCCAAATCCTAAAAGGAATTACAAATTACACTAATTTCCATAAAGAAATAGAATTCAACTTGGAAATAAATCTTAGTCTAAAGGAAATCCTAAAGCTAATAGAAATATCAATCCAATTCCATGTACAAGCCTGTCAAAATCTGCATTTAGAAACTTTCCAAAAATCCAAGATTTTCCAATTTTCGCGCTCAAATTCGCTGGGGCGAATTTCCATTTTCTAATGCGACGTCCTTTGGTAAAATGAGCATAATTTTTGATATGTGAGGAGTTACGGGGCCTACTACCTATCAAAACGAAGATATCGACGAGATCTATCTACAACTTTCATTCTTTGAGATTTGACAGATTATGGTTGTATCAAGGTCGAAATCAGGCTCCAAGTGACTACTATGCAAATTGTAACTTCCAAACTTTGAGGTTCAACTTCCGTCTGGTACAAAGATCATAACCCTACAACTTAATACTAAAAACCCTACAATTTTCCTTTTTTCCTCATTCCAGCTCCAATTCTTCCTAAAATCATTAAATAGCTTAATAAGCTCATATACACATAAAACATGCAATAAAACTAAATATAATATAATAAAAAAAATGAATAATATGCACTCATCAGTTGATGATATATAAAGAGATTAATACAAAACTATCTTTGTGATTTGTTTGTGTTGATATTACTATTTGTTTATCTTGGATATTTGTCTTGTGTTGGATATTGTAGGGCATGAATTGGTTTGAAAACATAAGGAAAAAAGAAAATATAATTATTTTTTTTTAATTTTTTAAAAGGTTATTTTCGACGGAATATTCCGTGGGAAATAACTTATTTTCGACAGAAATTTCGTCAGAAATATTCCATCGGAAATAACTATTTCTGACAGAATTCTCGATGGACTTATTTCCGACGAGCTTTAATACGACTGAATTTTCAACAAAATTTTCAACCAAACTTAGGCTTATTCCGACGAAATAAGCTTAATTCTGTTGGAATTAAGCATTTTTCTTATAGTGGGAATCCTATTTCATATATGAATAAACTCCTTTATTCAAGTTAACGTGTAATCCAATTCCAAGTTGCAATAAAAACTTTTATTTTTAATCATATTCTAATTCAAAATAAATCTTTTATCTTAATTGAAATAAATAAATTAATTAAAAAAATAAAAAATTTCAAAATCTGCAACGATGCGCGTATGTGCCCAGAATGAGCAGTCACGCAGCGTAGCAGAACCAGAAAATTAATTTTTATCCTGAAAATTCGATCCAATCACAATCCCATACACATATGGAATCAATATAATTGATAATTAACACAAGGTTTGGCTCTGATACCACTGTTAAATTTGTATATAGCGCGAACATGCAATCAAATTACTTAAATAATACGGAAGCGTAATAAAATTAGATTTTAAATTTTTTATACAAATCATCACCATGGTCATCCTTCTGTGCAATTATCAATTAAACAAAAGAGACGGAGATATAGAATCATACCCACGTAGATCAAAGTTTCCTTAGGTATAAGTTTGCTTTCAATTCCTTCGCGTTCTCCTTGAATTCCACCGATAAGATTCCTTCTTTAAGTCAATGCAACACACCCAAGTGTTTGGCCTTTAAAGGTACATGATATTCAAGAAGTTGGATGTGTGACAAAACCTTAGTTTTCTCTCTCGTGAGAATATGTCAGTACGCTCTCTCCCAACTATTGGAAGTGTAGCTAACTGTGTAACCTCTATCCATAATAAGATTTTTCTTATTTATAGATATAGGCAACCCTCCTAAACTATTTAGGAATAATGCTTTATTTAATTAATTAAACTCTTTTAATTAATTATACACCTAATCTAATTAGGAAATAATGAGAGTAATTTTATTAATTAATTCCTAAATCATTTAGAAATTAAATAATAATATTAATATTAATATTAATAAGACTTCTCTTATTAATTTATATTTAATATTTCTAAAATATTAAATAATAAATATTAAGCTATTTAATTTATTCTATCACCATAGCATAAATTAAATATACTTAACATATTATTACGATTATGTCATTTACTTCTTAAATAAATATTTTTCTTTTGTGGTGTGACGACCATTTAGGTTCCCCGTATTAAATCGGTTGTGAATAAATCATTTAGAACAATTCTAATCTTATTTAAATAAATAAATTAAACTATTTAATTCATTTAAATAAATAATATTTATTCTACATTAAAGGTAAGCCCACTTAGCGATCAACGACTTTCGAGATAATATAGATTTCAACATTAATCATAAAAAAATCTTTCAGTGCATAGTTACCGTATAATTCAATCCTTCTACCATACAATGTTTCAATCAAATATAAAATATAAAATTACTGTCAAGCCTTATTTTATTTAATTATATGTATTTTGATTCTCAAATGCAAAGCTCTAATTAATGCAAATTAGAAACACATTTTTAATTTCATTTTGCTTTTGTCAAAGACTACTGAATTGTCATTTATTGAATCACATAGGACATTCTCTCCTTTTGCTAGAAGTAGCACATTCTTTGTTGATCATTCATTATCTCCATGTACAACTTATTATACCCAAGCATATCCTTTGATATACCCTAAGGGTCTTAAGGGACATGTCAAAGTATAACTCATCATACACAAGATATTATGATAATTACAAGTCTAAGGATCACTTGTACTACTATCACTTAAGGAATTCTCATTGACAGTCAAGTAAAACTCCATTAGGTATTCTTTTAGCGAGCTACGTTCAGTGAACTTATTTTCTAATAAGCACCTACATACTTGTTTTAGTGTCTCCACATAAATAATTATACGATCAATCATCATCTTCTTAAGAGCAAGTAACGTATGTACCAATTTATAAATCCGAATTCACTAATCCTCTTTTCAGTAATCCAATGATTATGAACAATTTTAGTTTGTGAGCTATCTATAATTTAGATCTCATTAGCATGATCATCATCATAATTTTAAAACTATTGCTCAAAACTATGTGTTTATCACATTTAATATAACAACACCATGTAAATTAGACCTAACAATATAGTTGGTTAACTATTAGGTCAACCTATATTAACTGGAATCAAATGGGTTGGTTAACTATTTTTATTTATTTAAGTCGGGTAAGGTTTGAAACCATATTTTAAAAAAGAAATATAGACGTTCAATCTGGTTAACCATTTTTCGACTCATATTTCATTCCAAATCCAAATCAAAGTTTTTTCCACCTTAGATTCATAAATTTTTATTTAAAAAAAAATAATATTTAGTGATTATGTATACACCCTCATCCTCACCCCCACCCACCACTCACCTTCTAAAAAAATAATATTCAGTAATTATGTATACACCCCACCCCACCCCAGCCCCCACCCTCCACCATCCCCAAAAAAATCAATAATTATGTATACAACTCCCACCCTCCACCACCACCCCCACTCCACCCCACCCCACCCCACCCTTCCCTTCTCTCAAAAAAATAATATTTATTGATTATATATATACCCCCTGGCCATCCTGCCCACCCCCCACACCACCCCCCACCCCAACCCATCCCATCAAAAAAATAATTTTTATTAATTATGTAAATACCCTCCCCCTCCCCCTCCCCCTCCAAAATAAAAAAATATTTACTGATTATGTATATACCCCAACTCCGCCCACCGTCCCACCCCACCCCACCCTCGCCCCCACCCCCACCGCCCACCCAAAAAAATAATATTATTATACTTAGTAATTATGTATACATGATATATCTAATAATAATTTATTTAATTGGATCATAATAAAGGTAAGTTTGAAATTTAAAATATGGGTAGACGTATATTTGAACCATAACTATATGGTTTCAACTAACACAACCCATATTAAAAATAGTTAATATAGTTTCAGTTCTTAAATGGAACCATAACCATATTTTATAAATCAAAACCAACACATAACCATATTTTGTCAGGTCTAATGTAGATAAAGTAAAATACCTTTAATAAATTAGTTCTTTTATTAATAAATAAAAAAATTACAAAATTGGGGCACTTGCCCTATGACCAAACGATCAAATTCTGCATATTGTGTGATACTTGGAGGTTCTTTACTCTATTGGAAATGTAAGAAACAACATACTATTGCTAGGTCATCTATTGAAGTAGAGTATCGAGCAATGGCTAACATTGTGTGTGAAGTTACCTAGATATTAGCCCTGCTCAAGGACTTTTTATATTGATAGTAAATCAGCTATTCATATTGTTGAAAACCCAATCCTTCATAAAAGAACCAAACATATCGAGATTGATTGTCATTTGATACGAGAAAAAGTCTATCAATGTCTTATATTACCACAACATATTTCTACTACTCAGCAACCTACTGATCTTCTCACCAAGCCTCAAACTGTAGCTCATCTTCAGTTTCTGTTATCCAAGTTGGGAGTCCTATATAAACATGTTTAGCACAACCAACTTGAGGGGGTGATAAGATATCAACCGCAGATGCTTCACTTCATGATCACAAGGGCACTACTGTAAATACTTTGAATAGTTGGTTATAAGGGTTCTGCTATTTATGTTAAATTGTTGATGTAAGCAAGCTTAGTTAGGAAATTAGCTAAGTAAGCAAGTTGATAGCCGTATAAATGTAATAAGTTTGTTCATTCTTGCTTAATGAAAAAAAATGATTTTCTCATAGCTTATATTTTTTCTACACATAGCAACCACCACCTTATCTTTTGCAAAGAACACCATAATCTCCCACAGCCTTGGAGAGCTCAACATGTGTACATTCATGCAATAATAATTGTCCTAAGTTTCCGAACACGTGTCAGCAATTGAGTGTTGAGAGACTATATATATTATATGTACATATATAATTCTTTCAAGTGCAAGGGCTTCCTTAATTAGATTCTGGTCTGCCATATAACCAACTTGAAATTCACATGGAACTCGTTGCCCTTTCGAGCTCTCAAGACTCAAGAGTCAAGGGTCGAGTTCATTACATGCATGTCACGTTATTCATTGAAGCCTTAACCAAAACCTAAGCTTGACCTGATGCAATGTATCGACAACTCATCACCGCATGCGTTTGCCGTACTGAATTATTCAGCTTGTAATTAAATTGCCCAGTCTCTTTTCTTGCTTTAGAAGAACTTGTTTTGTAGCTGGAAATGAGTTGAATTTTGTTAAGAAAACTGTAAGATCTAGTCATCTAGGTCAAAAATTATGTTCCCCGTACATCACGCTGATTTTAACATGTTCTTCACCAACAAGCAAAAGTAAAATCAAATAATGAAAATGATTTCATAAGGAAAATAAGAAAATGCAAAACATAGGATTATCATTAACTGTATAGGAGAGCGCCAAATGTTATTATTGTTATTATTATTGTTGCTGTTATTATTCTTATTATTATTATTAAAGAAGATTAATTCAAGGGAAATAAAATACGAGTCAATCAAGTTTTTACGATTTTTAGGGTTGATAATTTGTAGAGATTTTGTATTTGTATGAACAGCTGAACATCACTTGTAAAGTTAGCTACCAAAAACAATTGTTTCTGATGTTGTAAATAGTTATATGCATTCGACTTGGTATAGATTCGAAGTGCTATTAATAAGTTGTTAATTTAACCATCGTTTCTACCCTTATCAAGTCCTAACTCTCATGGATGCATGCCGAACAAAATTATGTATAAAGATTTAAGAGCTATAATAGAGAGTTATGGAAGAGCAAAAACTCGTATTCAGATTAGTATCCGAAAAAAAAAATTGTAATATTGTGAATGTGGATGCAATATAGATATTATTTTATATATAAAAAATCATATATTATGGAGTGGATGCAGATTCAACCCTAAAATCACACCACATAAACCCCATTCGCACCATAGTGAATAGTGACTAAATTCGCAGCACTCGGCACCACAGTATCCCCATTAAGATAGTTTGATTCCTTGTAACTGGGGAGTGCAAAATGGGGCCAGATACAAGAGATCTAGAAATAGGAATTGACTGATATTAAATACTTGTATTACTTCAACGTAGTGGAAAACAATGAGTCCGCCTGGGGGACGTGTTGGCCTAGAAATATCAATTTTTCTAATTAATTATATATTTATTAAAATTGTATTGCAGTTACTTCATCTGTCTCAGGATAAAAGTCTTTATTTTTATTTTAGTTAGTCTCAAGTTAAATATCTATTTACTTTAAATAATCTGTTTTTTACAATAATTTATCTATAATATCCTTAATATTTTTTACATTTCTAAAACCATAATTTTAATTTATTCTCTTAATAAATATATCCCAATGTAGTGATAGTATGATAGTATTTGTCTCACGTTATATATGATATAAAATTAGAAATATGACTATAATTTTTAAAATAAAATAAATAACGTATGTAGATCTAATTTGGAATGGAATGAGTATATAAGCTGTATATAAGGACAACATGATGTGATATTTCTGGTTGATCAGTACGGGATCCGGTTAGCATGAAGTTATTTTTTTGGTATGTTGGTCAATTGACCAATAGAATACTAACACACATAAAACCTCGCATGCGTGTCAGTATTCTATTGGTCAATTGACCAACTTACCCCAAGATAAACCTCTTACTAACCACTTCCATAAGTACGACTCTAAGAACAACTTATATTTTTCCAAAACTATAATTTTAAAACATTATAGAGCTATATCATTAAAAAAAAATTGTCAAATAATTAACCTTCAAACTTTCTATAAAATCTTGGATCATATTGCAGCTCATTGAGCCAGAGAGCCTTTAAATTTGCTTAGGACAAATCCTGAAAATTAAATCCATGCTACTAAATAATTGGCGTAATTTTGATGCTCTAATACGCGCACACGCAAAATACTGAAAACGACCCTCAATAGTATGGACCTTAACCTTTCTTTCATGGAGAAGAACAATTAATCAGTGATAGAGAAATGTGACATAAATTATAAGACAACAATAATCATGTAGATTTCGACCAAAATGCTAGCTGATGATGCTATATCCCTCGGGTGTACGTCTCCGGTGTGGCCCCGGTGGACCATCAGGCCCAACGATCACTAGCTCCATTTAATTGTCCCACCAGCTTTTCCGGCCAAAATGTTATCTACAAACAACACATATAATGCAAAAGACAGAACATGCATGTGCATGCATGGTCCCCTTATAACCCTAAATTATGTAATCTTACTGGTGAATTCCCGCCTGAGTTTTGCTTGCAAATATTTTGAGGTCATTTTCATGGCCGACTGTCTACACTATTGCCTATTGCATAATTAATGTTGGTCCACATTGTATACCTTGAAGAATTAAATTCAACACTACGAGATGAAACATAAATACATTGACTACACCGCTAGTACTGTTTGAAGAAAATTTTGTAATTCAGAATAAATAAAAATACCCTTTTTTGTGTTGCAAACTATTTTGTGAATATTATAAAATTTTAGTGAATTAATTATTTCTAGTTATATAATTGTGCCATTACGTTACTCTGGGAAAAAAATGCAACAAATGAAATATGTCTTGTACTCTTTTTTGCTTCAAATAAATATAATGGTCCGATATCCAATAACAACAACAAATTATCAACCAAAAAACATTCTGATAGCAGATCCACATTGAATCACTAATTAAGACAAAGGTACGTATATGCGAATTCACATGTAGAAGCAACTGGCCACATGGGCACAGAATTTCAGTCCTGAAATAGGAGACCGAGGAACAATTCTGGGCATAACCTGCAACTTTTTTCTTCTTTGTTTTATTTTTATTTTTTATTTTTTGTTTGATATCTTGAAAGCATGTTTTTCACCTATTGCAATTTGTTTTGTTCCGTTTCTGCTGTCAAACTTTGATATGGTCATGTTCTTGTACAAAATCTCACACATGCACAAAATCACACACCAATCTGACATGTTTAAACAAGTTTCAGACAGAAAATATATGATTCGATCCATCGGATTATATATGCTTAATAAGAGAGCATAAGAATATGTCGAAAAGTTCCCGATTCCCCACAAATTCCTCCTACCAACTGTATCTCACATTAAATTTCAGATACCTTTTCATGATCATGTTAATATAAATTGAAGAAGAAACAATCACAACAGAGAGTATATGCAGTACCAACAACCCACATCAGAGGATTTTATTCAAATGTTAAATAAAAATAAATTTAATTTAACTTCCTGTAGTTTTGGTACCACATGTCTTGCATAGATATGAATGTACATGCATATGGACAAGTTGTGAAAATAGTAATGGTAATATTGAAAATGGTTGTTTTCCAGGATTGTGGGACAGAGCGAGATCCTTTATTTTGGAAAAGATATGGTTCCTGTGCAACAAGTTCTAGACTTTTGATCATTTAATGAGTTGATAACTTCATATCACCTGATATACTCACATTGGACAATTAGCAAAGACAACATGTTGCTTGCAACTTAATTGCAAGAAACAAAAACACGACCATGTTCCAGAATGGATGGATCACATGCAGAGCAAGTAGTGTTACTAGACATGTTTTTGCATGAACCAGACAAGCAAACACCCACCCACCAACTCCTTTTTTATATTTATTCCACTGTGAAACTGTTTACAAACCAAGGAAAGATGTTGATTAAAAGAAAGCTAAACTGCTAATTAGTAAGATTTCAAGACCTTTTAGTACGGATGATTGAAAGATTCCAAGAAAACCTAAGCTAGTTTTGATTTAAAAAACTAACAAATACAATAGTCCCGAGTTGAAGGTCCTATTAGACTTGTTTTTACACACACACACACACACACACACACACAAAAGTGTTTAATATTTTTTAGAAAGTCCAAAAAAAAAGTCTCTCGTCTAAAACCAACAAGCAACTCTGTTATTCATTTCTTAAAGGATTAGATTTACAGAATGAATGAATGGTAAAAAATAATTAGAGATAATTACCATTTCCGCCAACCCCTGGATGGTCCTGATTTTCTACACAAGGATTTTGTAGGTGTCTAAACTAAGAATTAAGTCGGCTTGGTATAATGCAGAAACTAATGGATTCCAGGAGTGTAGCAGAAGACCTTGGTATCCAGACGGTAATGGGATTCCCTATTACAAGTATACATGCTCGTTCTAAACTCTTTTATGTTTTTAGCTATCCACAAGGCACCAGCAAGCAACAAGAACATGATAACCATGGACCCAATTTCTCTTGAATTTGCCATGCAAGTTCAGGTCTTTGGGCCAGAAATTGTTTTGGGCATCTTTCTTGACAACTAATACCGGGTTGGGGTCTACAGGGGCAGCTGGGCAGTTGTCAAAGAGACGGGAACAATTAAGCCCAATGAGTAGCAAACTCAATGTTTGCTTTTCTTTACTACTTTCAGGCCAAACCTAGTCGTTGGCCCATCACAAACACATCCCAATATCCCATCTTCACATATAATCAAAAATTCATCACACCTTTCGGTATTTCTTGTATGATACTAGTCTGGGAAGGAGAGAGAGAACATAAGCAATTTCATATCCAAATCTTGCAATTTCATTAAGTCCTGAATCAAGATTCATATCCAAATCGACATAAGCAGAAAGTAACTAATTACGACAGCTAACAGAAGGATATTCGATTCATATTTAATGTTCCTCAATATTAACACCAGCTAATAACCAGCAATTAGTTAGGATATTGTTTTTGATTTATCACAGTTATCTCTTAATATTTGATTTTGTAAATCCCTTATCCTTTATCTAGCTTAGGTGGTTATCATACTTGTATATATAAAGGACAGCTCTGTTTTGTAGAAAAGATAATATATAAAAATATTAGTCTCTCTCTCTGTTTTAATCTGGTATCAGAGCCATACCTGCAATTCTTCATTTTTCTCCTACGGAAATTCTCCATTATTCTAATCTCCTTCACAAACAAAGAGGCAGACACCCCATTCCTTCTCATTAATCTATCCACCATGTCCAGCTCCTCTACCACAATCTTCAACCCTCCTTCATCACCTGTTACTCTTTCTCAAGCCCATCATTACATTACACTAAAATTAAATTCTTCCAACTACCTCCTATGGCACACACAAATCGATCCATACTTGCAAGGCCACAACTTGTTTGGTTATGTTACCGGCGAGTTCGCACGTCCTCCCTCTTTTCTGCCATCCAGTCCTTCCTCCACTCCTTCTACTGCCTCCTCTACTCCCTCTCCTACTACCAATCCAGCAGCAAAAACCTGGGATGCACAAGACAAACTTCTCATGAGCCTACTTATCTCCTCTCTTAGTGAAGATGTGATACCCCTTGCCATTGGTCTCACATCATCTGCCGATATCTGGTCTACACTCTCTGCAGCGTTTGCTAGCCCTTCCAACACCCGTATGCTTCGCCTTTCCATGGAACTGCATTCTCCCCAAAAACATGATGAAACTCTAACTGCCTATCTTCATCGTCTAAAACGAATATCCGATGAATTATCTGCCTCTGCACGACCCATTTCCCAATCTGATTTCCTGGTCGCTGTTTTAAAGGGTCTTCGTGCTGAATTTGCTCCTCTCAAATCCTCCCTCTCCATGCTTGATACTCCTCTGTCTTTTTCTGCGTTACTCAGCAAATGTCTCAGTCACGAGTTTATCACCGAACCAAATATTTTGGTTGACTCTCATTCTACTCCATCGGCCAATAATGTTCAACGTTTCACCAACAATGCTCCACGCTTCAACAACCGCAAGGCTTTATTGATGCAAAACATCCGGATTATGTTTGCAAATTACAGCGGTCACTATATGGGTTAAAACAGGCACCCAGGGCCTGGTTTTCACGTCTCTCAACTTTTCTCCTATCTCATAATTTTATACAGTCCCGAAATGATACCTCCTTGTTTATCTATAATGATTCTAACATTTACTTATTTGTTCTTGTATATGTTGACGATATTTTAATTACAGGTAATTCAAGACAATCCCTTTCTAATCTGATTATTAATCTTGGTGCTGAGTTCTCTCTCAAAGACTTAGGATCCTTACACTATTTTTTAGGGGTCGAGGTTGAACGAACTGCGGCTGGTCTTCTCCTTTCTTAGCAAAAATATACCAAAAATATTTTGCATCGTGCAACTATGTCCACTTGTAAACCACAATCTACTCTGATTTCTTCAGGTAAACAAATTGTCCACATCTTCAGGCACCTTATTTGACAATCCTACTCTCTATCGGCAAATCGTTGGTTCCCTTCAATATCTAAGTCTCACCCGGCCTGACATCGCATTTGCCGTAAATAAAGTCTGTCAATTTATGCACAAGCCCACAACCATTCATTGGGGTGCTGTAAAACGGATTTTGCAATACTTGCAAGGAACTTTGTCTCATGGTTTATTTTTCTCAGCTAGCGCCTCGCACACTCTTCATGCTTTCACAGATGCGGACTGGGCAGGTGACATTGATGATCGTAAATCCACTGCCGGAAATGCAATCTATCTAGGCTGCAACTTAATTTCTTGGGTTTCGCGTAAGCAACGCACTGTTGCACGCTCTTCTATAGAATCTGAGTATAAGGCCGTTGCCGATGCTGCTGACTTAAAATGGCTTTGTTCGCTGCTCAAGGAGTTACGGTTGCCTCTTCAGCACACGCCTGTGTTGTGGTGTGATAATTTAGGAGCCTCCTATCTTGCTTCCAATCCTGTGTTTCATGCTCGTACAAAACACATTGAGATAGACTATCACTTTGTCCGTGAAATGGTTGCGAACAAACAGGTCTCCATTCAGTTTGTCTCCTCCAACGACAATGTTGCCGATGCTCTCACCAAACCCTTATCAACCAGCCACTTTTCGTACAACCGGTCCAAGCTCAAAGTATTTCCAAGGTCATCCTTTAGCTTGCGGGGGAATATTAACACCAACTAATAATCAGCAATTAGTTAGGATATTGTTTTTGATTTATCACAGTTATCTCTTAATATTTGATTTTGTAAATCCCTTATCCTTTATCTAGCTTAGGTGGCTATCATACTTGTATATATAAAGGACAGCTCTGTTTTGTAGAAAATATAATATATAAAAATATTAGTCTCTCTCTCTCTCTGTTTTAATCCTCAACAGTACCTTATTATTAGTTGCATGAATTAATGTTACCAGATTAACATGCATATGAGAACATAAGAGTAAATGGGTAAGGAGTAACCATATATGAGAATTCTTCGGGACTTCTTGATATCATTGATTAGTGCATAAATTACATCCTTTGGACCACATGAATGAAGAAAAACAAAGAAGCAAAAAAAAGGTAAAATTCCTTGACACAATAAACAATTGCAGTTTTATCCACCATAAACTAATCAAGTCACTAGAACATATAGGATAAAAACAGAAGTACCAGACAGCAAAATTGCAATGATTATTCCTCCTGCTGCTGCTTACTGGCAGAGCTGCTCCACCGCGGTCACAATCTGCGCAGGCTGAACTATAGTATATTCCTCCAAAGTTCCAGCATAAGGTGTTGGCACATCTTGTGACGACAAACATACAATTGGGGCGTCCAAATAGTCATGGAAATTCTCATTGATAGCTGCTGTCAAACTGGCACCAATTCCACCAGTCCGCATGCACTCCTCCACAATCAAAACACGTTTCGTCTTTTTCACTGAGTTGCCAATTGTGTGAAGATCAAATGGTTTTAGTGACCTGATGTCAATAACTTCAGGATCATACCCCTTGTTCACCAAAGTCTTAGCAGCCTGCATTACATGATACCTCATCCGGGAATATGTCAGAATTGTTACATGCTCCCCGGGTCTAACCATTTCTGCTTCCTCAAGGTTACAAACATATTCTTCATCTGGAATCCTCTCCTTGAGGTTGTAAAGCAAAACATGCTCAAACAGTATCACTGGGTTCTCACTCCGGATAGCAGCTTTCATTAAGCCCTTGGCATTATAAGGGGTCGAGCATGCAACCATCTGAATTCCGGGAATGGACTGGAAATATGACTCAAGACGTTGTGAATGCTCAGCCCCGAGCTGCCGGCCAACTCCTCCAGGTCCTCGGATGACCACCGGAATGGTAAACTGACCACCAGATGTGTAGTGGAGCATGCCGCAGTTGTTAGAGATCTGATTGAAAGCAAGTAGGAGAAATCCCATGTTCATTCCCTCAACAATTGGCCTCAGGCCGGTCATGGCAGCTCCAATGGCCATACCAGTGAAAGAGTTCTCAGCAATTGGGGTGTCAAGGACCCTGAGATCCCCAAACTTTGGGCCCAAGCCTTTGGTCACCTTGTATGAGCCTCCATAGTGACCCACGTCTTCACCCATCACGCACACACGGGGATCTCTGTCCATTTCTTCCTCCAGGCCTTCTCGGAGGGCTTCGAATAGTAAAAGCTCATGCCTGAGAATCAGAATTTGATATTATTAGATATATCCTCAAGGCCTCAACTATGTCCAAAAGAACAAAGAAATAGGTAGGTGAAAATAAAGAAACTTCGTGGCACTCTTTAACCATGCATATGGATAAGCAAATAAATAGTATTACTGTTTAGAATATTTAGTTGGAATTTTTGAATGCAATATGAAATGAAGTTGATTTACAACATCTGCTAATTGGCAATATTATCTTGGTAAGATTTTATAAGGCACCATTCAGCTAATTGGCAATATTATCTTGGTAAGATTTTATAAGGCATGGTGCATGCAGCGTATTCTCCTAGCACAGATACTACAATAGAAACACTGGCATTCTACCACATATTCCTTCCAGGGCCCAGATAAATATATGATAAACAGCTCTATCTTGGAAGGTATACATTTTTCACATTCGTGATAGGTATTAGCAAAGGTATACATTTTCACATTCGTGATAGGTATTAGCAAAGGTATACATTTTCACATTCGTGATAGGTATTAGCAACTCTGAAAAATCCCCAAATTGATAGATCCTCCTCCTTCACCAATTCAGTTCAAATCATATAGAATATTGCACTTCAAAAGTATATTTCAAAATTTTACTTGATCTAAACCAAAGGTTTCTAAAACTATACTTCCTTTTCAACAGTTCATGACAAGGCATGTGTAAGGTCATATAGTAACCCTGTGGTAGTTTAGTCAGAATCGTCAAAGGTATAGTATGAACTGGGGTTAAATCACTCTTTCCCTACTAAACTGAATCCTCAATCAATTGACTTTTAACGGCAGAAGCATAAAAATTTATTTTTATTCAGTTTATCCACGTGTACAAGATAATAGCCACATAATACTTGAGGGCCCATAGAGTTATCTATGAGGTTGCCAAGGTGGTAAATATATCAAAATAATCAAAAATTTGTAATAAGAAAAATAATTAATTAAAAAAATAATTAATTACGAAAAATTTCACAAAAGCTACAGAATAAATAAATTAATTAACTAAAACAAATTAAAAATTAAACTAATTAACTAAAGAAATTATACAAAACCAATCATTCAACAAATCCAAAAAATAATTCTCACTTAAATTGTTAATTCATTATCTTCTTTTGTTAATCATCTTTTTGGTCACCCATTTGTTGTAATCAATCAAATTAAACCTCATAATCTCTCTCATCCCAAGTGAATATGTAGGTATGTCGCTCCCTTTTACTCCAAAAATTTATTTATTAGATTTCATTTTTACAATAAACATTTACACATCCAAAAAATAAAAAAAAGGCAAAAAGAAGAGTTTTTTTTGGTTTACCAATTATAAGCAAATTTTTGTAGGGAGATAAACATCACCAAGGAATTTGTTGTGGATCTAATATCTAGACACGATTATGGAGAGCTTGTTTGAAAAGTAGAGGAGATCTACTTTAAGATATCAATATCAGGTAGCAGAAGCAAGGATATATATATATATATGAATCATGCTTCAAAAAAATATATATATATATATAGAGAGAGAGAGAGAGAACGTGATCTCTATTTCCGATTTTGCAATCTCTGTCCTTATTCATAGCTTTTTCACCACAAATTTTGAACTAATTTATAAACATAAGATGGGATCTGGGTTTATAGTTGCATTTTGATTTTTCTTCTTCCAATTTCTTTATCTCTAGGTTCAGTAGATTTGATGGGCGGGTGGGCCTAAAGATGGAGGAGAAGAGTAGTGGTAGATTTTAATATAAATACATACATTTAATTTAATAAAATAATTTTTTAATATATCTAATTTTGTCAACCTAGCTTCCCTATCACTAGACAATGCGGCGCCACATAGATGGGGCCGTTAACTTTTAACAGTTTTGGACGGATTTTTAATTTTTTGTAAAAATTTAGCAGTTCAATGAGTTGATTGTAAACAAAATTAATTCAGTGATGCAAATGTAAATTGGGCGTCAATTTAGTGGGAAAAAAGTGATTTAACCTGTATGAACGAGTTTAAAGCTTTTGCATTAATACTTAATTTTCTTTTCAATAATATAAAAAGGTAGGAATGTTTTGCCCAAGTTAGTAAAAGTGATATATGATTGCTAATGCAGTGAAAGAAGGCAATTTTTTATTGAAATCCAAACACAGTGCAAAAACAAGTACAAAACAACCTAGTTTACTACCATCTGAATGAAAAAATTGGAGTTCCTAGGCTTTTGACAACACGTGATCAAAACCTCTAGTATTGCTTCTTTTTAAGGCATTTAAGTGCAGACAATTTCCACCTCAAAAATTGAACTTTATGGATCCCACTTAAAGGTAGAGCACAATTAACTATGCTAATGCAGGACCTTGAGAATGGCTTAGGGACAGGGAAAAGGATGAAATAAGGGAGAAGAAGAAGAAACCTATACTTGCAAGAAATCAGAGTTTTGTTCTCCCTTTTTTGGATGACCACTCTATGTTCATATTCCCTCATTGTACCATCATACTCTCACTTTGTCAATAAAGCTTATTGAATTTATTTTGAAAATCCATTAGATGACAAACATAACATTAGTAGCATAGTCGTCACGGCGCCATAGTCAGACGCGGCACCGCCAGGACGCCTAGGCAATAAGAAGTCCGTCATGACGTCCTTATGGCGACAAGTCGTTAACAATGTGCAATTTATACATTTGTTTATTTTACTTCTAAAAGTATATTGAACAACATATTTTATATATATTAAAACTCAAAACATCATAACTAGCACTATGAAATACAATTAAAAACACAATTATATGAACACTTCACAAATTGAAAAATAAAACAATTGACATTGAAGATTAGTAGAATAAGTCAACAAACACCTACGTAGAAAATAAAGAATCAACAAAGTCAACACCCATCACTCATTACAAGACTAATAAGTAATAAAGTTACACTGCATAGCATGTACATGGGTTATGATGAGTCATGTGTACAAAATGACTTAATCACTTAACTTGGACCAGCTACAAAGGCGTGAGCCTTGGCAACTCAACGTCCAAGTCATTCCTTTTTCCTTCTCTAGCGCCAGGACGCTTGGTCGTCGGCGAGGCAACGCTATGGCGACTATGATTAGTAGTTCGTATGGTATTTATTGATGTCAGCAAATAATAGGTGAGTGCTTAGAATTGGTGAAGCAAATCATACAAGAGTACGCACTACATAGTATAAATCACAGGTCACAACTAGACTACTTGTATATGCACTGCCAGAAATGAACAAACGCACAAATTCCCACATACTATATTGGCCTCAAAATCACATTTTCTGCGCAAAACTCGCAAACTGTAGTTTCTAATGAAATTCAATAGGAAGCTAAAACCATTATTTTTCAAAACTAAGAGAGTGTTTGCTAAGTAAAATAAGATGATGAAGGTTCACCCCAAAAATGAAATCTTTACGAGCCCCCTTTAAGTCATCAAAGATTAGACTAGAATTTAGTCATTTTTCCTTCAAGTAGAAGAAACATTTAGCTCAGCTCTTTACTTACACGCACCCACAATGTCCGAGTTCTCAATCATCCACCAAACTGAAATAGTAATTAACCACTTCTAACCTTTTATTCCCAATTCAATTTTCTGTATATGTCTTGGCATCTTAACACAGACTAAATAATAATTCACACAAAAAACATTTATACCGAAATGAATAATAAATAAATTCAACTTTCTTTCAAGCTACCACTATGAAAACTGTAAAGAATAAAAACTAAAAAAATAAAAAATAAAAAATCTTGAGTAGCTACAAACTTGTTGAGCTAGAAAGCAAGAAACACATTACTTATAATTGCATATGTAGAAAAAGAAGCTTACCCAGGTTTAGATGCTGTAGATGCTGCCGAAGTATCAGTCTTTGTCTGCAAATTACAAACAAAAAATAAAACTTAACATAACAAAAATATACACAACACAGAAAGACTGAAATATATAGTCAGAGAAAGAGGGAGAGATGGTTAACTGCAACGGCATTAGTAATTAATTTGTCAGCACTGCCACCTAGCCCATTATTCATCCTCCCATCAGATCTAACCACAAAAAAGTTTCCTTTCCTCACTGAAATCAACACAAATTCAAATCAAATTGAACAGGGGCAAATGTGAAATTCAAATAAATCATGCATTAATTGAAACAAAATTAAACCACACCCGAAAGAGATCGACGAGCCGATAAGTGAAATTTCTTGGAATCCAATGAATTGGAAGATGAAATTGATGTTGTAGCTCCAACTCTTTGAAAAATCGAAGCCATTTCGTTAATCCCAAGAAACAATTGAAGATTGGGCACCAGGCAACTATGTATCTGTACAATATATGTATGTATATAGATATAAATATAGAGAGAGAAAGTGGGCGGATGTATTGAGGAAACTGGTTCTTGAGCTATTTGTCAATTAAGTCCGCTCACTTGTACTTCGATTATATCGAAGGTTTTGGTACAACTGGATTAAAAGGTCGAGTCTCGTAAGGCAATATAAATGCGCCACCTATAAGATACAAGGGTATTTGTGGCAAGAAGAAACTCTACTTATTCAGAAGGATAGCGGGATTGTTGTAGATTATAGGAACTCGAACGAGATACGACGTCGTACCTATGTGGTTTTGAAAGACCCAATTTAGCGGCTTATCCCAACACGACCAACTGCTCGTTAGTGTCACTATTTTAAGAGCCCGATATGAAATATAAAAAAATATATAATTGAAAAAAATAATAATAGAAACACACATGTTCCCATTGTATTGTTGAAGTCTTGGTCGTCATTTGGATTGAAGGAAAGATGGAAATACTAATTTTTGACTTGATGAAAAAATTGTTTAATGTTATAAAATATTACTAAAATCAAGAACAAACAAGATTAGAGAAAAGAGAGCATTCTCTTTTTACTTTAATATATCTATCATTCACTTTACAAATGTTATTATTTATAGATATAATAACATCAATACTAACATAAATACTAGTAGGTTACAAAACTCAAAAGTTATGAGTTTCATAACTCAATGGATATGAGAGTTACATGTATCTAGACATCCATAATATGAATCTAAACATACATAATTTTATAACACTCCCCCTTGGATGTCTATTGTATAGCTATACGCATTGAAAGTTGCCTCATTAAAAACCTTACCAAGAAAAATTCAATAGAAAAAAACCTTGGTTAAAGGAAAAAGAGTGCAGCGCGTATTAGCTCTCCTTCCTGAATATATCCTTAAGTCCTTCAGCTGTTGCATTCCAATATTTTGACGCAATCCTTCAAACGTTGAAGTTGGTAATGCTTTGGTTAACAAATATGCTAGATTATCTTTTGAGCGAATTTACTGAACATCAATGTTACCACACTTTTCAATGTCATGTGTGAAAAATAATTTCGGTGAGATGTGCTTTGTTCTATCTCCTTTGATGTATCCTCCTTTTAATTGAGTTATACATGTAGCATTGTCTTCATACAGAATAAATGGAGTTCCTTTGTAGCAATTTTCTAAGAATATGCCTCGTTAAAAATCTTACCAAATAAAAACCTGGTGGGAAAAAATTTTTGGCGAAGAAAAAGAGTACAATATTCTTATATAACTTCTAGTGCCTTGGGATTGCCTCATTAAAACCTTGCAAAGGAAAACTCAGTGGAAAAAAACCTTAGTGAATGAAAAAGAGTACAATAAGCACATATCCTTTTTACTCCCCTTTATAAGTACATAGAATTTTCATTGTTCATGATAAAAATATCATTAAGTCGAAGTATGCCAATATTGTGCACCATCTTCTTCAAAATCATAGTTGGTAATGACTTAATGAATATATTAACCAAATTATCACATGATCATATATGCTTGATATCAATATTGACATTCTTCTGGGGCTCATGTGTATAAAATAATTTTGTTGCAATATGCTTGGTTCTACCACCCTTTGGATAAAATAATCCCAAATCAATAGTCTCGTGTAAAATATGTTTAATTTCATTACAATGTTGTAAGACCCCAACATATTAATGAATAAAATTAAATTTTCTCTAAATATTATTGTGAATAATAAGTGGTTAATTTGATATAATACTTTGGTTGTGGGTGAAATGTGCAAATTTTACAAAATAAGCAAGTGGTTATAAAATATTCATTTTGTCGGGGAATATTCGTTTGGTCGTGGAATATTCTTGCTGTCGGGGAATATTTATACGACGGCGCAGCCTTGTGTGGGCCCCATAACGGAAAGCGATTGGATGAAGAAAACGACAAGTATAAGTTATTTATAAATAACGGCGTAGTTGTTACCGTTAATACTGTTAGAATACCCGGTGGTTAAAATACAGTAGCACACGGTATTGCACCAATTATTGATTCTTACGTAAGAAGGCACTACTCAATAATTGTTACAGTAGTTATTGTTCAATATTTTATTTTATTGATTCAATAATTGTTGCGTTGATATTTTATATTATTGTTGTTTCAATAATTGTTGCTGCACAGTATTTTCTATTATCAGATCAATAATTCATATTATTTGAATAATATTATTAGATAACATTATTGGCAATGTCTAGAAAGTTCTGTCTAAGGAGAGGTTTGGTCATCTAATTGCGCGCCAATAAGGAGAAATCCTTATTGGAAAGCCCCCTCTTTCCTGGGAACGATCTGGTTGTCATAAATGTGATTCTGTAATATTATTTGTGAATAATTAATTATTGATTCATATGATAAGGAAATATTTATTTTATGTGGATATAAATGAGGGATATATTTTTGTGGTTAAAAATGAAGGAGTTAATGTTGAGGTTTTTATCCGTATTTTTGTCGGAATGGAGGTATTAAAAATCAGGGTTTTTGAGATATTTTGCGGGGGTTATAATTTTTAATCCGACCGTTGGATCGTGGTAATTTTTGGATATGTTATACATATATAAGTTGAGTATATGTCCACAAATTTTGAACCGTTACAAATGAACGTGTGATTTATTATGAATTTTACGAGATGACTGGTTCAGAAATTGTTGAATTTTCGGTTAATAATTTTGGTGAAAAATTCTAGAATTGGTGGGCCCCACTTGTGGTTGGTGAAGAAATGTGCTGAATTATATTTTAAATGTGGTGGGTGAGAATAGTAGCAGGTAAAGCCATCAGGTTACAGGTCAAGCCTACTAAAATTTTCTTATAAATAGAGGGCTAAGTTAGAATTGAAAATCACACCAGAAACAAGTTTTTTCTCTTTCTCTCTCTAGATTTTTGAGTGTATTTTGTGAGTATTTAGATACTTTGAGAGTTTCTATTCATCAGAGCAAGTTTCTTTCAGCCTTATACCGGTATTCCGACCAGAAGTACTGATATCTTGAGGTAAGGGATATTATTTTCTTCTTAAATGATATTTTCTTCAATATCATTATGCCGAAATATTGATATGAACTTTTTATCGAATTTAGAACTTTTTGTGTCGGGGTTACTTGTAAGACCCCAACTTATTAATGAATAAAATCAAATTTTCTCTAAATATTATTGTGAATAATAAGGGGTTAATTTGATACAAATACTTTGGTTATGGGTTAAATGTGTAAATTTTACAAAATAAGCAAGTGGTTATAAAATATTCATTTTGTCGGGGAATATTCGTTTGGTCGTGGAATATTCTTGCTGTCGGGGAATATTCGTACGACGGCGCAGCCTTGTGTGGGCCCCATAACGGAAAGCGATTGGATGAAGAAAATGACAAGTATACGTTATTTAAAAATAACGGCGTAGTTGTTACCGTTAATACTGTTGGAATACCCGGTGGTTAAAATACAGTAGCACACGGTATTGCACCAATTATTGATTCTTACGTAAGAAGGCACTACTCAATAATTGTTATAGTAGTTATTATTCAATATCTTATTTTATTGATTCAATAATTGCTGCGTTGATATTTTATATTATTGTTGTTTCAATAATTGTTGCTGCACAGTATTTTCATTTATCAGATCAATAATTCATATTATTTGAATAATATTATTAGATAACATTATTGGCAATGTCTAGAAAGTTCTGTCTAAGGAGAGGTTTGGTCATCTAATTGCGCGCCAGTAAGGAGAAATCCTTATTGGAAAGCCCCCTCTTTCCTGGGAACGGCCTGGTTGTCATAAATGTGATTCTGTAATATTATTCGTAAATAATTAATTATTGATTAATATGATAAGGAAATATTTATTTTATGTGGATATAAATGAGGGATATATTTTTGTGGTTAAAAATGAAGGAGTTAATGTTGAGATTTTTGTCAGTATTTTTGTCGGAATGGAGGTATTAAAAATCAGGGTTTTTGAGATAGTTTGCGGGGATTATAATTTTTAATCCGACCGTTGGATCGTGGTAATTTTTGGATATGTTATACATATATAAGTTGAGTATATATCCACAAATTTTGAACCGTTAAAAATGAACGTATGATTTATTACGAATTTTACAAGATGACTGGTTCAGAAATTGTTGAACTTTCGGAGTTTATCATTTTGGTGGAAAATTCTAGAATTGGTGGGCCCCACTTGTGGTTAGTGAAGAAATGTGCTGAATTATATTTCAAATGTGGTGGGTGGGAATAGTAGCAGGTAAAGCCATCAGGTTGCAGGTCAAACCTACTAAAATTTTCCTATAAATAGAGGGCTAAGTTAGAATTGAAAATCACACCAGAAACAAGTTTTCTCTCTTTCTCTCTCTAGATTATTGAGTGTATTTTGTGAGTATTTAGATACTTTGAGAGTTTCTATTCATCAGAGCAAGTTTCTTTCAGCCTTATACCGGTATTCCGACCAGAAGTACTGATATCTTGAGGTAAGGGATATTATTTTCTTCTTAAATGATATTATTTTCTTCAATATCATTATGCTGAAATATTGATATGAGTTTTTTATCAAATTTGGAACTTTTTATGTCGGGGTTACCATTCACGTATACGGCACTATTCACGTATACGGCACTATTCACGAATACGGCACTATTCACCGAAAAATAAAATTTTTCCTTTTTGTCCAAGATGTCTATTATGGTTACTATCTTTGATTGTATCCATGTTTTGATCTTTATTTTTGAATTCTGCTTCACAATTGATTATTATGAAGTATTATTGATCTTGGATAAACTGTTATACGAATCCCTACTATTTGTCCTTCTGTCTCATTGGATTCGTTCTCTTTAAGATATTTTTCATCATCCTCAGTCCTAAATGATGATATTAATGAATATCTTTGGCCTGTAGTGCAAAGATGTATGATTACTTGATGAATATCTTTGGCCTGTAGTGCAAAGATGAACAGGTGTTGAGATGAACATGACTGACAGGTGATACAAATGAATATCTTTGGCCTGTAGTGCAAAGATGAATATTTGGATAAAGATGATTATTAATTGATGTTACAGGGATAAAATATTGATGATGGACTTAGAAGATAGTATAATTCTTTCTCTACTTGACTCTTCTAATGGTTTGCTGTTTCCGCTGCAGTTGTTGATCTAAAACTTGTTGTCGATTATATTCTATCAGATTTTTCCCTGTTGAAGACTAACGATAATTTGTTTGTATATTATCTTAGTCATAATATTCTTTACTGGGCTAGTTGAGCTCACCCTTTTCCTTTTTGTTCTATTTTTCTTCTCAGGAGGTGAGAACATAGCAGGATCTAGTCGGGGTATAGAGTGATGGTTCTAGAAAGATGTTTTAGCAGTCCTCACTATTTCTGTAAAATAGTGTTTGAATAATTGTAATGAGAATTTATTTGAGTGTGGATATTGTCTAGAAGACAATATTTGTATTTAAACTCACAGTATGTGTTGTCGTATTTTGCACGACATTTGTATTATTGAAGTTGTAGTTTGCTTTCTGTACCATGTATTTGGCGACTCAGAATGGGTGTTGTATACCTATTTTGGGGGCGTCACATTACTATTTACGTATACGTTACTATTCACGTATACGGCACTATTCACGAATACGACACTATTCATCGAAAAATAAAATTTTCCCTTTTTGTCCAAGATATCTATTATGGTTACTATCTTTGATTGTATCCATGTTTTGATCTTTATTTTTGAATTCTGCTTCACAATTGATAATTATGAAGTATTATTGATCTTGGATAAACTGTTATACGAATCCCTACTATTTGTCCTTCTGTCTCACTGGATTCGTTCTCTTTAAGATATTTTTCATCATCCTCAGTCCTAAATGATGATATTACTGAATATCTTTGGCCTGTAGTGCAAAGATGTATGATTGCTTGATGAATATCTTTGGCCTGTAGTGCAAAGATGAACAGGTGTTGAGATGAACATGACTGACAGGTGATACAAATGAATATCTTTGGCCTGTAGTGCAAAGATGAATATTTGGTTAAAGATGATTTTTAATTGATGTTACAGGGATAAAATATTGATGATGGACTTTTAAATCTTAGAAGATAGTAGAATTCTTTCTCTACTTGACTCTTCTAATGGTTTGCTGTTTCCGCTGCAGTTGTTGATCTAAAACTTGTTGTCGATTATATTCTATCAGATTTTTCCCTGTTGAAGACTAACGATAATTTGTTGTATATTATCTTAGTCATAATATTCTTTACTGGGCTATTTGAGCTCACCCTTTTCCTTTTTGTTCCATTTTTCTTCTCAGGAGGTGAGAACATAGCAGGATCTAGTCGGGGTATGGAGTGATGGTTCTAGAAAGATGTTTTAGCAGTCCTCACTATTTCTATAAAATAGTGTTTGAATAATTGTATTGAGGACTTATTTGAGCGTGGATATTGTCTAGAAGACAATATTTGTATTTAAACTCACAGTATGTGTTGTCGTATTTTGCACGACAATTGTATTATTGAAGTTGTAGTTTGCTTTCTGTACCATGTATTTGGCGACTCAGAATGGGTGTTGTATACCTATTTTGGGGGCGTCTCACAGTTGGTATCAGAGCTTAGGGATATGATCCCTGGCTGAGATGTGAGACAAGAACTAGAAGGGGAGAGACGGGGAATTCCTTCGCTAGTATGACCTGAATAAGTTTATTTGGTAATTATTTGGTCGGTCAGATATAGGGATAATATGTGACATGTCAATTAACCCTTGTTTTATGGCAGTATTTAAGAATGGCAGTTG
The DNA here is from genome assembly GCA_016801055.1 of Panax notoginseng. Classification (NCBI taxonomy): domain Eukaryota; kingdom Viridiplantae; phylum Streptophyta; class Magnoliopsida; order Apiales; family Araliaceae; genus Panax; species Panax notoginseng. The sequence goes on from CM029014.1 coordinate 233,953,909, forward strand.
AGAACGTTAATATTGGAGTAAATCAGACCGTGGAGACACCTTTGATCACCACCCAGGAGAACGTGCAACAGGAAGGCAATATTCCTCCTATAAACAACGTTACCGAGCAAACGATGAATGATGAAATGTTTAGGAGCTTTTTGCAGTTCATGCAAAATCAGACGAGGGAAACTCGTGTGCAGAATACGGGTGGAAATGATAACAACGCGCGGTTTGTCACAGCTAAGCAGTTCAAAGAGTTGGGACCACCAGAATTTAAGGGAAAGCCGGATCCGATCATGGCGGAAACGTGGGTCAAGCAAATTACCAAGATATTCGATGTCTTGGGATGCACGGAGGAACAGAAGGTTCCATTCGCCACTTTTATGTTCCGCGGTGAGGCAGACTACTGGTGGGAGTCTGTGAAGCGTACCCAGCCTGACGCACTCAACATGTTCTGGGAAACATTTCAAAAACTGTTCAATGACAAGTACTTTCCTGAAAGTATTCGTCATATGAAGGAGGTGGAGTTTATCAGACTGGAACAAAACAACATGACGGTGTCCCAGTACGAGGCGAAGTTTGCAGAGTTATTCAGGTTTGCACCTCATTTGGTCGAAAATGAGGAACGAATGACAAGGATATTTCTGAGAGGTCTAAAACCCGAGATTCGGCAATATCTTATCTCTCATAAATTTTCTTTATATTCAGATGTCGTAAACAAGGCTCAATTATTAGAGCGAGATAATGAGTATGTGCAACCGAGGGACCACAACCAGGGTCATACCGGTGGCGGCAGTCATCGAAGCAATAAAAACCAGCAGGAAGAAAAACATTCGGACAAAAGCGGTAACCACTCTGGTGGTAATCGTGGTCGTGATAATAGAAGGAGCGAGTCAGGAGGAGATTTCAAGAAGAGAAGGTACAACAATGATAACGTGAAGACGTCAGCACAAACATCAACTGTTTCTAGGGGAGGAGAACGACCACCGGTCGTATATTAAAAATGTGGGAAAGAGGGACATATCAGCCCAAACTGCCCACAACAATCCAAGGTATGTTATAACTGTGGAAAGGAGGGTCATATAGCTCGAGAGTGTTCTGTAGTAAAACCAAGTTCAGCGGGGATGATGACTCCAAAAGTTATCCCGGATAAGTCGAAATCAGCGGTTCCTAGAAGGGCGTTTGTCGTGACTGGCCAAAATGCGAGAAACCCGAACGAGGTGATCACGGGTAAGCTAATCTTGAATTCTTACGAAGTTTATACTTTACTAGATACCGGTTCTACCCATTCTTTTATCTCTCCTGCTTGTGCTCAACGTTTAAACTTGACTCCGGAGAAATTGGACTTTAACTTATCTGTTGAAACTCCGTTGGGTGAAACCTTCGTTACATCTACAGTTTATAAATCTTGCATGATCCAAGTTGGCACTATCACATTACCTGTTGATCTTATCTCTTTAAAGATACTTGCTTTTGATGTGATTTTATGAATTGATTGGTTAACCACTCATCATGCCAAAATTGATTGTTTTCGTAAGGTTGTTAGTTTTCATATTCCTAACCAACCTGTTATGCGAATTCAAGCAACCAAACCACTAAAATCAATCGCTGTCATACCAAGCCATAAAGCCATTCGTTTATTGAAAAACGAATGTCAAGCTTTCTTAGCCCATGTTATGGATTTGAACAAAAACACGTCAGATTTGAAAAATATTTCTGTTGTTAGAGAATTTCCTGACGTATTTCTTGAAGAATTTCTTGGCCTACGCGTGATATTGAATTTTGTGTCATCTTTGAATCTGGTACAAAACTCACTTCTAAAATCTCATATCGAATGGCTCCTATTGAACTTCAGGAGTTAAAAACCCAACTATAGAAGTTGATAACCGAGCCTCTATCTGGTGACTTCCTTTGCGGAATGCACTGAAGCCAAACTCTCCGTAGGGGACGCCATATTCGTGCGGTAGTAAACTGATAAGTGTCATTGTGACGTGCTATCCAAGATTGGGATATGAATCACAATTGAGAGCAACCGAAGTCGGTGACCAAAGTACGTAGCTTTCTGGGCTTAGCTGGTTATTATCGGAGATTTGTGGAAGGATTTTCTCGAATCGCTACTCCGTTAACTCAGCTGACTCGAAAAAATATAAAATTCGTATGGAGTGAGGAATGCGAGAAGAGTTTTCAAGAACTCAAGAGGAGACTCATTTCGGCACCTGTTCTGACAATACCATCTGGTTCGGATGGATTTGTTATCTACACGATGCTTCAGGCAAAGGGTTAGGATGTGTTCTCATGCAACATGGGAAAGTTATAGCCTATGCCTCACGACAACTCAAAGAATATGAGAGGAATTATCCTACTCATGATTTAGAGTTGGCAGCAGTCGTTTTTGCATTGAAGATCTGGAGACACTACCTGTATGGGGAGAAAGTGGAGATCTATACAGATCATAAAAGCCTCAAATATTTCTTCACCCAAAAGGAACTCAACATGCGGCAACGACGTTGGCTTGAGCTGTTGAAAGATTACGATCATACCATCCAATATCATCTTGGAAAAGCAAACGTAGTAGCTGACGCATTGAGTAGAAGATCATATGCGGGTACGAGTGCAATGTTGTTAACACAAAGACCCATTTTGTATGACTTGCAAAGGATGGAGATAGAGATGAAGGCTCCAAGTACCCACATGATGATATCAAATATACGAGTAGAACCGACTTTAATCGATAAAGTTAAAGCTGCTCAAGCTACGGACATAGAGCTGATGCGTATGAAGAAGAAAGTGCAAGAAGGTGCTATTCCAGAAGCAAGAATCGATGAAGAAGGAATACTTCGAGTCAACTCTAGACTTTGTGTTCCTAACGATTTTGACTTGAAGCATAGAATAATGATGGAGGCACACAACACACCGTTTGCAATCCATCCTAGGAGTACCAAAATGTATCACGATCTTCGACATACATTTTGGTGGAGCAATATGAAAAGAGAGATCGCGGAGTTTATCTCGAGATGTTTAACTTGTCAACGTGTAAAAGCGGAGCATCAAGTACCAAAGGGTCCATTGCAACCACTTGAGATTCCGAAATGGAAGTGGGAACACATTACTATGGATTTTGTTACGGGTCTTCCCAAGGTTTCTCAAGGCATAGATGCGATTTGGGTTATTGTTGATAGATTAACCAAGTTCGCTCATTTCTTGCCGATACGTGAGACTTATTCCCTTGAACGTCTTGCTAGTATGTACGTGAACGAGATTGTGAGATTGCATGGCATGCCAATATCCATAGTTTCGGATCGTGACCCAAGATTCACTTCACGATTTTGGGTTAGCTTGCAGAAAGCTATGGGCACGGATTTACGATTCAGTTCAGCATACCATCCTCAAACGGACGGACAATCAGAGAGGACTATTCAAACTCTTGAAGATCTATTAAGACTTTGTGTCCTAGATCTCAAAGGGAGTTGGGATAAGTACCTACCATTGGTGAAATTCTCCTACAACAACAATTATCAGGCGAGCATAGGTGTGGCTCCATTCGAGACGTTATATGGAAGAAAATGTCGTTCTCCAGTATGCTGGGATGAGGTGGGTGAAGCAACATTGTTGGGACCAGAGTTGGTACGCATTACTACAGAGAAGATCCAAACGATTCGACAACGTATACAAACGGCACAGGATCGACAAAAGAGTTATGCGGATCTTCATCGGAAGGACGTGAAATTTAATATTGGGGATCATGTATTATTACGTGTTGCACCATGGAAGGGAGTTACAAGATTTGGGAAGAGAGGAAAGCTCAATCCAAGATTTGTTGGTCCATTTGAGATTCTTGAGCGAATAGGAAATGTGACATATAGACTCGCATTACCTCCAAGCATGTCTCGTGTTCATAATATTTTTCACATATCTATGCTTCGTAAATATGTTAAAGACCCGAACCACATTATTGAGTTAGAACCAGACGAGATAGCTGAAGATTTAACGTAAGAGGATGTACCTGTTAAGATCTTGGATAGGAAAGAGCATGTCCTACGCACGAAGGTTATACCACAAGTTAAGATTTTGTGGAGAAACCATGCTATTGAAGAAATGACCTGGGAGTTGGAATCAGAAATGAAAGCGAGGTATCCTCACCTTTTTGAAACATCAGGTACGTACGTCAATTTCGAGGACGAAATTTCATAAGGAGTGGAGGTTGTAAGACCCCAACTTATTAATGAATAAAATCAAATTTTCTCTAAATATTATTGTGAATAATAAGGGGTTAATTTGATATAATACTTTGGTTATGGGTGAAATGTGCAAATTTTACAAAATAAGCAAGTGGTTATAAAATATTCATTTTGTCGGGGAATATTCGTTTGGTCGTGGAATATTCTTGCTGTCGGGGAATATTCGTACGACGGCGCAGCCTTGTGTGGGCCCCATAACGGAAAGCGATTGGATGAAGAAAACGACAAGTATAAGTTATTTATAAATAACGGCGTAGTTGTTACCGTTAATACTGTTGGAATACCCGGTGGTTAAAATACAGTAGCACACGGTATTGCACCAATTATTGATTCTTACGTAAGAAGGCACTACTCAATAATTGTTACAGTAGTTATTGTTCAATATTTTATTTTATTGATTCAATAATTGTTGCGTTGATATTTTATATTATTGTTGTTTCAATAATTGTTGCTGCACAGTATTTTCTATTATCAGATCAATAATTCATATTATTTGAATAATATTATTAGATAACATTATTGGCAATGTCTAGAAAGTTCTGTCTAAGGAGAGGTTTGGTCATCTAATTGCGCGCCAGTAAGGAGAAATCCTTATTGGAAAGCCCCCTCTTTCCTGGGAACGGCCTGGTTGTCATAAATGTGATTCTGTAATATTATTTGTGAATAATTAATTATTGATTCATATGATAAGAAATATTTATTTTATGTGGATATAAATGAGGGATATATTTTTGTGGTTAAAAATGAAGGAGTTAATGTTGAGGTTTTTATCAGTATTTTTGTCGGAATGGAGGTATTAAAAATCAGGGTTTTTGAGATATTTTGCGGGGGTTATAATTTTTAATCCGACCGTTGGATCGTGGTAATTTTTGGATATGTTATACATATATAAGTTGAGTATATGTCCACAAATTTTGAACCGTTAAAAATGAACGTATGATTTATTATGAATTTTACGAGATGACTGGTTCAGAAATTGTTGAATTTTCGGAGTTTATCATTTTGGTGGAAAATTCTAGAATTGGTGGGCCCCACTTGTGGTTGGTGAAGAAATGTGCTGAATTATATTTCAAATGTGGTGGGTGGGAATAGTAGCAGGTAAAGCCATCAGGTTGCAGGTCAAACCTACTAAAATTTTCCTATAAATAGAGGGCTAAGTTAGAATTGAAAATCACACCAGAAACAAGTTTTCTCTCTTTCTCTCTCTAGATTATTGAGTGTATTTTGTGAGTATTTAGATACTTTGAGAGTTTCTATTCATCAGAGCAAGTTTCTTTCAGCCTTATACCGGTATTCCGACCAGAAGTACTGATATTTGAGGTAAGGGATATTATTTTCTTCTTAAATGATATTTTCTTCAATATCATTATGCTGAAATATTGATATGAGTTTTTATCAAATTTGGAACTTTTTGTGTCGGGGTTACTATTCACGTATACGGCACTATTCACGTATACGGCACTATTCACGAATACGGCACTATTCACCGAAAAATAAAATTTTCCCTTTTTGTCCAAGATGTCTATTATGGTTACTATCTTTGATTGTATCCATGTTTTGATCTTTATTTTTGAATTCTGCTTCACAATTGATTATTATGAAGTATTATTGATCTTGGATAAACTGTTATACGAATCCCTACTATTTGTCCTTCTGTCTCACTGGATTCGTTCTCTTTAAGATATTTTTCATCATCCTCAGTCCTAAATGATGATATTACTGAATATCTTTGGCCTGTAGTGCAAAGATGTATGATTACTTGATGAATATCTTTGGCCTGTAGTGCAAAGATGAACAGGTGTTGAGATGAACATGACTGACAGGTGATACAAATGAATATCTTTGGCCTGTAGTGCAAAGATGAATATTTGGTTAAAGATGATTATTAATTGATGTTACAGGGATAAAATATTGATGATGGACTTTTAAATCTTAGAAGATAGTAGAATTCTTTCTCTACTTGACTCTTCTAATGGTTTGCTGTTTCCGCTGCAGTTGTTGATCTAAAACTTGTTGTCGATTATATTCTATCAGATTTTTCCCTGTTGAAGACTAACGATAATTTGTTGTATATTATCTTAGTCATAATATTCTTTACTGGGCTAGTTGAGCTCACCCTTTTCCTTTTTGTTCCATTTTTCTTCTCAGGAGGTGAGAACATAGCAGGATCTAGTCGGGGTATGGAGTGATGGTTCTAGAAAGATGTTTTAGCAGTCCTCACTATTTCTGTAAAATAGTGTTTGAATAATTGTAATGAGGATTTATTTGAGTGTGGATATTGTCTAGAAGACAATATTTGTATTTAAACTCACAGTATGTGTTGTCGTATTTTGCACGACAATTGTATTATTGAAGTTGTAGTTTGCTTTCTGTACCATGTATTTGGCGACTCAGAATGGGTGTTGTATACCTATTTTGGGGGCGTCACAGTTGGTATCAGAGCTTAGGGATATGATCCCTGGCTGAGATGTGAGACAAGAACTAGGAGGGGAGAGACGGGGAATTCCTTCGCTAGTATGACCTGACTAAGTTTATTTGGTGTTTATTTGGTCGGTCAGAGTATAGGGATAATATATGACATGACAATTAACCCTTGTTTTATGGCAGTATTTAAGAATGGCAGCTGAGAACGTTAATAATGGAGTAAATCAGACCGTGGAGACACCTTTGATCACCACCCAGGGGAACGTGCAACAGGAAGGCAATATTCCTCCTGTAAACAACGTTACCGAGCAAACGATGAATGATGGAATGTTTAGGAGCTTTTTGCAGTTCATGCAAAATCAGACGAGGGAGACTCGTGTGCAGAATACGGGTGGAAATGATAACAACGCGCGGTTTGTCACAGCTAAGCAGTTCAAAGAATTGGGACCACCAGAATTTAAGGGAAAGCCGGATCCGATCATGGCGGAAACGTGGGTCAAGCAAATTACCAAGATATTCGATGTCTTGGGATGCACGGAGGAACAGAAGGTTCCATTCGCCACTTTTATGTTCCGCGGTGAGGCAGACTACTGGTGGGAGTCTGTGAAGCGTACCCAGCCTGACGCACTCAACATGTCCTGGGAAACATTTCAAAAACTGTTCAATGACAAGTACTTTCCTGAAAGTATTCGTCATATGAAGGAGGTGGAGTTTATCAGACTGGAACAAAACAACATGACGGTGTCCCAGTACGAGGCGAAGTTTGCAGAGTTATCCAGGTTTGCACCTCATTTGGTCGAAAATGAGGAACGAATGACAAGGATGTTTCTGAGAGGTCTAAAACCCGAGATTCGGCAATATCTTATCTCTCATAAATTTTCTTTATATTCAGATGTTGTAAACAGGGCTCAATTATTAGAGCGAGATAATGAGTATGTGCAACCGAGGGACCACAACCAGGGTCATACCGGTGGCGGCAGTCATCGAAGCAATGAAAACCAGCAGGAAGAAAAACATTCGGACAAAAGCGGTAACCACTCTGGTGGTAATCGTGGTCGTGATAATAGAAGGAGCGAGTCAGGAGGAGATTTCAAGAAGAGAAGGTACAACAATGATAACGTGAAGACGTCAGCACAAACATCAACTGTTTCTAGGGGAGGAGAACGACCACCGGTCGTATGTTACAAATGTGGGAAAGAGGGACATATCAGCCCAAACTGCCCACAACAATCCAAGGTATGTTATAACTGTGGAAAGGAGGGTCATATAGCTCGAGAGTGTTCTGTAGCAAAACCAAGTTCAGCGGGGATGGTGACTCCAAAAGTTATCCCGGATAAGTCGAAATCAGCGGTTCCTGGAAGGGCGTTTGTCGTGACTGGCCAAAATGCGAGAAACCCGAACGAGGTGATCACGGGTAAGCTAATCTTGAATTCTTGCGAAGTTTATACTTTACTAGATACCGGTTCTACCCATTCTTTTATCTCTCCTGCTTGTGCTCAACGTTTAAACTTGACTCCGGAGAAATTGGACTTTAACTTATCTGTTGAAACTCCGTTGGGTGAAACCTTCGTTACATCTACAGTTTATAAATCTTGCATGATCCAAGTTGGCACTATCACATTACCTGTTGATCTTATCTCTTTAAAGATACTTGCTTTTGATGTGATTTTAGGAATTGATTGGTTAACCACTCATCATGCTAAAATTGATTGTTTTCGTAAGGTTGTTAGTTTTCATATTCCTAACCAACCTGTTATGCGAATTCAAGCAACCAAACCACTAAAATCAATCACTGTCATATCAAGCCATAAAGCCATTTGTTTATTGAAAAACGAATGTCAAGCTTTCTTAGCCCATGTTATGGATTTGAACAAAAACACGTCAGATTTGAATAATATTTCTGTTGTTAGAGAATTTCCTGACGTATTTCTTGAAGAATTTCTTGGCCTACGCGTGATATTGAATTTTGTGTCATCTTTGAATCTGGTACAAAACTCACTTCTAAAATCTCATATCGAATGGCTCCTATTGAACTTCAGGAGTTAAAAACCCAACTATAGAAGTTGATAACCGAGCCTCTATCTGGTGACTTCCTTTGCGGAATGCACTGAAGCCAAACTCTCCGTAGGGGACGCCATATTCGTGCGGTAGTAAACTGATAAGTGTCATTGTGACGTACTATCCAAGATTGGGATATGAATCACAATTGAGAGCAACCGAAGTCGGTGACCAAAGTACGTAGCTTTCTGGGCTTAGCTGGTTATTATCGGAGATTTGTGGAAGGATTTTCTCGAATCGCTACTCCGTTAACTCAGCTGACTCGAAAAGATACAAAATTCGTATGGAGTGAGGAATGCGAGAAGAGTTTTCAAGAACTCAAGAGGAGACTCATTTCGGCACCTGTTCTGACAATACCATCTGGTTCGGATGGATTTGTTATCTACAGCGATGCTTCAGGCAAAGGGTTAGGATGTGTTCTCATGCAACATGGGAAAGTCATAGCCTATGCCTCACGACAACTCAAAGAATATGAGAGGAATTATCCTACTCATGATTTGGAGTTGGCAGCAGTCGTTTTTGCGTTGAAGATCTGGAGACACTACCTGTATGGGGAGAAAGTGGAGATCTATACAGATCATAAAAGCCTCAAATATTTCTTCACCCAAAAGGAACTCAACATGCGGCAACGACGTTGGCTTGAGCTGTTGAAAGATTACGATCATACCATCCAATATCATCCTGGAAAAGCAAACGTAGTAGCTGACGCATTGAGTAGAAGATCATATGCGGGTACGAGTGCAATGTTGTTAACACAAAGGCCCATTTTGTATGACTTGCAAAGGATGGAGATAGAGATGAAGGCTCCAAGTACCCACATGATGATATCAAATATACGAGTAGAACCGACTTTAATCGATAAAGTTAAAGCTGCTCAAGCTACGGACATAGAGCTGATGCGTATGAAGAAGAAAGTGCAAGAAGGTGCTATTCCAGAAGCAAGAATCGATGAAGAAGGAATACTTCGAGTCAACTCCAGACTTTGTGTTCCTAACGATTTTGACTTGAAGCATAGAATAATGATGGAGGCACACAACACACCGTTTGCAATCCATCCTGGGAGTACCAAAATGTATCACGATCTTCGACATACATTTTGGTGGAGCAATATGAAAAGAGAGATCGCGGAGTTTATCTCGAGATGTTTAACTTGTCAACGTGTAAAAGCGGAGCATCAAGTACCAAAGGGTCCATTGCAACCACTTGAGATTCCGAAATGGAAGTGGGAACACATTACTATGGATTTTGTTACGGGTCTTCCCAAGGTTTCTCAAGGCATAGATGCGATTTGGGTTATTGTTGATAGATTAACCAAGTCCGCTCATTTCTTGCCGATACGTGAGACTTATTCCCTTGAACGTCTTGCTAGTATGTACGTGAACGAGATTGTGAGATTGCATGGCATGCCAGTATCCATAGTTTCGGATCGTGACCCAAGATTCACTTCACGATTTTGGGTTAGCTTGCAGAAAGCTATGGGCACGGATTTACGATTCAGTTCAGCATACCATCCTCAAACGGACGGACAATCAGAGAGGACTATTCAAACTCTTGAAGATCTATTAAGACTTTGTGTCCTAGATCTCAAAGGGAGTTGGGATAAGTACCTACCATTGGTGGAATTCTCCTACAACAACAGTTATCAGGCGAGCATAGGTGTGGCTCCATTCGAGGCGTTGTATGGAAGAAAATGTCGTTCTCCAGTATGCTGGGACGAGGTGGGTGAAGCAACATTGTTGGGACCAGAGTTGGTACGCATTACTACAGAGAAGATCCAAACGATTCGACAACGTATACAAACGGCACAGGATCGACAAAAGAGTTATGCGGATCTTCATCGGAAGGACGTGGAATTTAATATTGGGGATCATGTATTATTACGTGTTGCACCATGGAAGGGAGTTACAAGATTTGGGAAGAGAGGAAAGCTCAATCCAAGATTTGTTGGTCCATTTGAGATTCTTGAGCGAATAGGAAATGTGGCATATAGACTCGCATTACCTCCAAGCATGTCTCGTGTTCATAATGTTTTTCACATATCTATGCTTCGTAAATATGTTAAAGACCCGAACCACATTATTGAGTTAGAACCAGACGAGATAGCTGAAGATTTAACGTACGAGGAGGTACCTGTTAAGATCTTGGATAGGAAAGAGCATGTCCTACGCACGAAGGTTATACCACAAGTTAAGGTTTTGTGGAGAAACCATGCTATTGAAGAAATGACCTGGGAGTTGGAATCAGAAATGAAAGCGAGGTATCCTCACCTTTTTGAAACATCAGGTACGTACGTCAATTTCGAGGACGAAATTTCATAAGGAGGGGAGGTTGTAAGACCCCAACTTATTAATGAATAAAATCAAATTTTCTCTAAATATTATTGTGAATAATAAGGGGTTAATTTGATATAATACTTTGGTTATGGGTGAAATGTGCAAATTTTGCAAAATAAGCAAGTGGTTATAAAATATTCATTTTGTCGGGGAATATTCGTTTGGTCGTGGAATATTCTTGCTGTCGGGGAATATTCGTACGACGGCGCAGCCTTGTGTGGGCCCCATAACGGAAAGCGATTGGATGAAGAAAACGACAAGTATAAGTTATTTATAAATAACGGCGTAGTTGTTACCGTTAATACTGTTGGAATACCCGGTGGTTAAAATACAGTAGCACACGGTATTGCACCAATTATTGATTCTTACGTAAGAAGGCACTACTCAATAATTGTTACAGTAGTTATTGTTCAATATTTTATTTTATTGATTCAATAATTGTTGCGTTGATATTTTATATTATTGTTGTTTCAATAATTGTTGCTGCACAGTATTTTCTATTATCAGATCAATAATTCATATTATTTGAATAATATTATTAGATAACATTATTGGCAATGTCTAGAAAGTTCTGTCTAAGGAGAGGTTTGGTCATCTAATTGCGCGCCAGTAAGGAGAAATCCTTATTGGAAAGCCCCCTCTTTCCTGGGAACGGCCTGGTTGTCATAAATGTGATTCTGTAATATTATTTGTGAATAATTAATTATTGATTCATATGATAAGGAAATATTTATTTTATGTGGATATAAATGAGGGATATATTTTTGTGGTTAAAAATGAAGGAGTTAATGTTGAGGTTTTTATCAGTATTTTTGTCGGAATGGAGGTATTAAAAATCAGGTTTTTGAGATATTTTGCGGGGGTTATAATTTTTAATCCGACCGTTGGATCGTGGTAATTTTTGGATATGTTATACATATATAAGTTGAGTATATGTCCACAAATTTTGAACCGTTAAAAATGAACGTATGATTTATTATGAATTTTACGAGATGACTGGTTCAGAAATTGTTGAATTTTCGGAGTTTATCATTTTGGTGGAAAATTCTAGAATTGGTGGGCCCCACTTGTGGTTGGTGAAGAAATGTGCTGAATTATATTTCAAATGTGGTGGGTGGGAATAGTAGCAGGTAAAGCCATCAGGTTGCAGGTCAAACCTACTAAAATTTTCCTATAAATAGAGGGCTAAGTTAGAATTGAAAATCACACCAGAAACAAGTTTTCTCTCTTTCTCTCTCTAGATTATTGAGTGTATTTTGTGAGTATTTAGATACTTTGAGAGTTTCTATTCATCAGAGCAAGTTTCTTTCAGCCTTATACCGGTATTCCGACCAGAAGTACTGATATTTTGAGGTAAGGGATATTATTTTCTTCTTAAATGATATATTTTCTTCAATATCATTATGCTGAAATATTGATATGAGTTTTTATCAAATTTGGAACTTTTTGTGTCGGGGTTACTATTCACGTATACGCACTATTCACGTATACGGCACTATTCACGAATACGGCACTATTCACCGAAAAATAAAATTTTCCCTTTTTGTCCAAGATGTCTATTATGGTTACTATCTTTGATTGTATCCATGTTTTGATCTTTATTTTTGAATTCTGCTTCACAATTGATTATTATGAAGTATTATTGATCTTGGATAAACTGTTATACGAATCCCTACTATTTGTCCTTCTGTCTCACTGGATTCGTTCTCTTTAAGATATTTTTCATCATCCTCAGTCCTAAATGATGATATTACTGAATATCTTTGGCCTGTAGTGCAAAGATGTATGATTACTTGATGAATATCTTTGGCCTGTAGTGCAAAGATGAACAGGTGTTGAGATGAACATGACTGACAGGTGATACAAATGAATATCTTTGGCCTGTAGTGCAAAGATGAATATTTGGTTAAAGATGATTATTAATTGATGTTACAGGGATAAAATATTGATGATGGACTTTTAAATCTTAGAAGATAGTAGAATTCTTTCTCTACTTGACTCTTCTAATGGTTTGCTGTTTCCGCTGCAGTTGTTGATCTAAAACTTGTTGTCGATTATATTCTATCAGATTTTTCCCTGTTGAAGACTAACGATAATTTGTTGTATATTATCTTAGTCATAATATTCTTTACTGGGCTAGTTGAGCTCACCCTTTTCCTTTTTGTTCCATTTTTCTTCTCAGGAGGTGAGAACATAGCAGGATCTAGTCGGGGTATGGAGTGATGGTTCTAGAAAGATGTTTTAGCAGTCCTCACTATTTCTGTAAAATAGTGTTTGAATAATTGTATTGAGGACTTATTTGAGTGTGGATATTGTCTAGAAGACAATATTTGTATTTAAACTCACAGTATGTGTTGTCGTATTTTGCACGACAATTGTATTATTGAAGTTGTAGTTTGCTTTCTGTACCATGTATTTGGCGACTCAGAATGGGTGTTGTATACCTATTTTGGGGGCGTCACAGTTGGTATCAGAGCTTAGGGATATGATCCCTGGCTGAGATGTGAGACAAGAACTAGAAGGGGAGAGACGGGGAATTCCTTCGCTAGTATGACCTGAATAAGTTTATTTGGTAATTATTTGGTCGGTCAGATATAGGGATAATATGTGACATGTCAATTAACCCTTGTTTTATGGCAGTATTTAAGAATGGCAGTTGAGAACGTTAATATTGGAGTAAATCAGACCGTGGAGACACCTTTGATCACCACCCAGGAGAACGTGCAACAGGAAGGCAATATTCCTCCTATAAACAACGTTACCGAGCAAACGATGAATGATGAAATGTTTAGGAGCTTTTTGCAGTTCATGCAAAATCAGACGAGGGAAACTCGTGTGCAGAATACGGGTGGAAATGATAACAACGCGCGGTTTGTCACAGCTAAGCAGTTCAAAGAGTTGGGACCACCAGAATTTAAGGGAAAGCCGGATCCGATCATGGCGGAAACGTGGGTCAAGCAAATTACCAAGATATTCGATGTCTTGGGATGCACGGAGGAACAGAAGGTTCCATTCGCCACTTTTATGTTCCGCGGTGAGGCAGACTACTGGTGGGAGTCTGTGAAGCGTACCCAGCCTGACGCACTCAACATGTCCTGGGAAATATTTTAAAAACTGTTCAATGACAAGTACTTTCCTGAAAGTATTCGTCATATGAAGGAGGTGGAGTTTATCAGACTGGAACAAAACAACATGACGGTGTCCCAGTACGAGGCGAAGTTTGCAGAGTTATCCAGGTTTGCACCTCATTTGGTCGAAAATGAGGAACGAATGATAAGGATATTTCTGAGAGGTCTAAAACCCGAGATTCGGCAATATCTTATCTCTCATAAATTTTCTTTATATTCAGATGTCGTAAACAGGGCTCAATTATTAGAGCGAGATAATGAGTATGTGCAACCGAGGGACCACAACCAGGGTCATACCGGTGGCGGCAGTCATCGAAGCAATGAAAACCAGCAGGAAGAAAAACATTCGGACAAAAGCGGTAACCACTCTGGTGGTAATCGTGGTCGTGATAATAGAAGGAGCGAGTCAGGAGGAGATTTCAAGAAGAGAAGGTACAACAATGATAACGTGAAGACGTCAGCACAAATATCAACTGTTTCTAGGGGAGGAGAACGACCACCGGTCGTATATTAAAAATGTGGGAAAGAGGGACATATCAGCCCAAACTGCCCACAACAATCCAAGGTATGTTATAACTGTGGAAAGGAGGGTCATATAGCTCGAGAGTGTTCTGTAGTAAAACCAAGTTCAGCGGGGATGATGACTCCAAAAGTTATCCCGGATAAGTCGAAATCAGCGGTTCCTAGAAGGGCGTTTGTCGTGACTGGCCAAAATGCGAGAAACCCGAACGAGGTGATCACGGGTAAGCTAATCTTGAATTCTTATGAAGTTTATACTTTACTAGATACCGGTTCTACCCATTCTTTTATCTCTCCTGCTTGTGCTCAACGTTTAAACTTGACTCCGGAGAAATTGGACTTTAACTTATCTGTTGAAACTCCGTTGGGTGAAACCTTCGTTACATCTACAGTTTATAAATCTTGCATGATCCAAGTTGGCACTATCACATTACCTGTTGATCTTATCTCTTTAAAGATACTTGCTTTTGATGTGATTTTATGAATTGATTGGTTAACCACTCATCATGCCAAAATTGATTGTTTTCGTAAGGTTGTTAGTTTTCATATTCCTAACCAACCTGTTATGCGAATTCAAGCAACCAAACCACTAAAATCAATCGCTGTCATACCAAGCCATAAAGCCATTCGTTTATTGAAAAATGAATGTCAAGCTTTCTTTGCCCATGTTATGGATTTGAACAAAAACACGTCAGATTTGAATAATATTTCTGTTGTTAGAGAATTTCCTGACGTATTTCTTGAAGAATTTCTTGGCCTACGCGTGATATTGAATTTTGTGTCATCTTTGAATCTGGTACAAAACTCACTTCTAAAATCTCATATCGAATGGCTCCTATTGAACTTCAGGAGTTAAAAACCCAACTATAGAAGTTGATAACCGAGCCTCTATCTGGTGACTTCCTTTGCGGAATGCACTGAAGCCAAACTCTCCGTAGGGGACGCCATATTCGTGCGGTAGTAAACTGATAAGTGTCATTGTGACGTGCTATCCAAGATTGGGATATGAATCACAATTGAGAGCAACCGAAGTCGGTGACCAAAGTACGTAGCATTCTGGGCTTAGCTGGTTATTATCGGAGATTTGTGGAAGGATTTTCTCGAATCGCTACTCCGTTAACTCAGCTGACTCGGAAAAATACAAAATTCGTATGGAGTGAGGAATGCGAGAAGAGTTTTCAAGAACTCAAGAGGAGACTCATTTCGGCACCTGTTCTGACAATACCATCTGGTTCGGATGGATTTGTTATCTACAACGATGCTTCAGGCAAAGGGTTAGGATGTGTTCTCATGCAACATGGGAAAGTTATAGCCTATGCCTCACGACAACTCAAAGAATATGAGAGGAATTATCCTACTCATGATTTAGAGTTGGCAGCAGTCGTTTTTGCATTGAAGATCTGGAGACACTACCTGTATGGGGAGAAAGTGGAGATCTATACAGATCATAAAAGCCTCAAATATTTCTTCACCCAAAAGGAACTCAACATGCGGCAACGACGTTGGCTTGAGCTGTTGAAAGATTACGATCATACCATCCAATATCATCTTGGAAAAAGCAAACGTAGTAGCTGACGCATTGAGTAGAAGATCATATGCGGGTACGAGTGCAATGTTGTTAACACAAAGACCCATTTTGTATGACTTGCAAAGGATGGAGATAGAGATGAAGGCTCCAAGTACCCACATGATGATATCAAATATACGAGTAGAACCGACTTTAATCGATAAAGTTAAAGCTGCTCAAGCTACGGACATAGAGCTGATGCGTATGAAGAAGAAAGTGCAAGAAGGTGCTATTCCAGAAGCAAGAATCGATGAAGAAGGAATACTTCGAGTCAACTCTAGACTTTGTGTTCCTAACGATTTTGACTTGAAGCATAGAATAATGATGGAGGCACACAACACACCGTTTACAATCCATCCTAGGAGTACCAAAATGTATCACGATCTTCGACATACATTTTGGTGGAGCAATATGAAAAGAGAGATCGCGGAGTTTATCTCGAGATGTTTAACTTGTCAACGTGTAAAAGCGGAGCATCAAGTACCAAAGGGTCCATTGCAACCACTTGAGATTCTGAAATGGAAGTGGGAACACATTACTATAGATTTTGTTACGGGTCTTCCCAAGGTTTCTCAAGGCATAGATGCGATTTGGGTTATTGTTGATAGATTAACCAAGTTCGCTCATTTATTGCCGATACGTGAGACTTATTCCCTTGAACGTTTTGCTAGTATGTACGTGAACGAGATTGTGAGATTGCATGGCATGCCAATATCCATAGTTTCGGATCGTGACCCAAGATTCACTTCACGATTTTGGGTTAGCTTGCAGAAAGCTATGGGCACGGATTTACGATTCAGTTCAGCATACCATCCTCAAACGGACGGACAATCAGAGAGGACTATTCAAACTCTTGAAGATCTATTAAGACTTTGTGTCCTAGATCTCAAAGGGAGTTGGGATAAGTACCTACCATTGGTGAAATTCTCCTACAACAACAATTATCAGGCGAGCATAGGTGTGGCTCCATTCGAGACGTTATATGGAAGAAAATGTCGTTCTCTAGTATGCTGGGATGAGGTGGGTGAAGCAACATTGTTGGGACCAGAGTTGGTACGCATTACTACAGAGAAGATCCAAACGATTCGACAACGTATACAAACGGCACAGGATCGACAAAAGAGTTATGCGGATCTTCATCGGAAGGACGTGAAATTTAATATTGGGGATCATGTATTATTACGTGTTGCACCATGGAAGGGAGTTACAAGATTTGGGAAGAGAGGAAAGCTCAATCCAAGATTTGTTGGTCCATTTGAGATTCTTGAGCGAATAGGAAATGTGACATATAGACTCGCATTACCTCCAAGCATGTCTCGTGTTCATAATATTTTTCACATATCTATGCTTCGTAAATATGTTAAAGACCCGAACCACATTATTGAGTTAGAACCAGACGAGATAGCTGAAGATTTAACGTAAGAGGATGTACCTGTTAAGATCTTGGATAGGAAAGAGCATGTCCTACGCACGAAGGTTATACCACAAGTTAAGATTTTGTGGAGAAACCATGCTATTGAAGAAATGACCTGGGAGTTGGAATCAGAAATGAAAGCGAGGTATCCTCGCCTTTTTGAAACATCAGGTACGTACGTCAATTTCGAGGACGAAATTTCATAAGGAGGGGAGGTTGTAAGCGATTGGATGAAGAAAACGACAAGTATAAGTTATTTATAAATAACGGCGTAGTTGTTACCGTTAATACTGTTGGAATACCCGGTGGTTAAAATACAGTAGCACACGGTATTGCACCAATTATTGATTCTTACGTAAGAAGGCACTACTCAATAATTGTTACAGTAGTTATTGTTCAATATTTTATTTTATTGATTCAATAATTATTGCGTTGATATTTTATATTATTGTTGTTTCAATAATTATTGCTGCACAGTATTTTTTATTATCAGATCAATAATTCATATTATTTGAATAATATTATTAGATAACATTATTGGTAATGTCTAGAAAGTTCTGTTTAAGGAGAGGTTTGGTCATCTAATTGCGCGCCAGTAAGGAGAAATCCTTATTGGAAAGCCCCCTCTTTCCTGGGAACGGCCTGGTTGTCATAAATGTGATTCTGTAATATTATTTATGAATAATTAATTATTGATTCATATGATAAGAAAATATTTATTTTATGTGGATATAAATGAGGGATATATTTTTGTGGTTAAAAATGAAGGAGTTAATGTTGAGGTTTTTATCCGTATTTTTGTCGGAATGGAGGTATTAAAAATCATAGTTTTTGAGATATTTTGCGGGGGTTATAATTTTTAATCCGACCGTTGGATCGTGGTAATTTTTGGATATGTTATACATATATAAGTTGAGTATATGTCCACAAATTTTGAACCGTTAAAAATGAACGTGTGATTTATTATGAATTTTACGAGATGACTGGTTCAGAAATTGTTGAATTTTCGGAGTTAATAATTTTGGTGGAAAATTCTAGAATTGGTGGGCCCCACTTGTGGTTGGTGAAGAAATGTGCTGAATTATATTTCAAATGTGGTGGGTGGAAATAGTAACAGGTAAAGCCATCAGGTTACAGGTCAAGCTTACTAAAATTTTCTTATAAATAGAGGGCTAAGTTAGAATTGAAAATCACACCAGAAACAAGTTTTCTCTCTTTCTCTCTCTAGATTATTGAGTGTATTTTGTGAGTATTTAGATACTTTGAGAGTTTCTATTCATCAGAGCAAGTTTCTTTCAGCCTTATACCGGTATTCCGACCAGAAGTACTGATATCTTGAGGTAAGGGATATTATTTTCTTCTTAAATGATATTTTCTTCAATATTATTATGCCGAAATATTGATATGAACTTTTTATCGAATTTAGAACTTTTTGTATTGGGGTTACTATTCACGTATACGGTACTATTCACGAATACGACACTATTCATCGAAAAATAAAATTTTCCCTTTTTGTCCAAGATATCTATTATGGTTACTATCTTTGATTGTATCCATGTTTTGATCTTTATTTTTGAATTCTGCTTCACAATTGATTATTATGAAGTATTATTGATCTTGGATAAACTGTTATACGAATTCCTACTATTTGTCCTTCTGTCTCACTGGATTCGTTCTCTTTAAGATATTTTTCATCATCCTCAGTCCTAAATGATGATATTACTGAATATCTTTGGCCTGTAGTGCAAAGATGTATGATTACTTGATGAATATCTTTGGCCTGTAGTGCAAAGATGAACAGGTGTTGAGATGAACATGACTGACAGGTGATACAAATGAATATCTTTGGCTTGTAGTGCAAAGATGAATATTTGGTTAAAGATGATTTTTAATTGATGTTACAGGGATAAAATATTGATGATGGACTTTTAAATCTTAGAAGATAGTAGAATTCTTTCTCTACTCGACTCTTCTAATGGTTTGCTGTTTCCGCTGCAGTTGTTGATATAAAACTTGTTGTCGATTATATTCTATCAGATTTTTCCCTGTTGAAGACTAACGATAATTTGTTGTATATTATCTTAGTCATAATATTCTTTACTAGGCTAGTTGAGCTCACCATTTTCCTTTTTGTTCCATTTTTCTTCTCAGGAGGTGAGAACATAGCAGGATCTAGTCGAGGTATGGAGTGATAGTTCTAGAAAGATATTTTAGCAGTCCTCACTATTTCTGTAAAATAGTGTTTGAATAATTGTATTGAGGACTTATTTGAGTGTGGATATTGTCTAGAAGACAATATTTATATTTAAACTCACAGTATGTGTTGTCGTATTTTGCACGACAATTGTATTATTGAAGTTGTAGTTTGCTTTCTGTACCATGTATTTGGCGACTCAGAATGGGTGTTGTATACCTATTTTGGGGGCGTCACAAATGTTTTCGAGTTGGTGCATAACTATACATTGCTAGTAAGTTAACTACAAATGCTATATCAAGTTGTGTGAGATTTGCAAGATACATCAAAACATCAATTGTACTAAGATATGGTATTTCCGGACTAAGAATTTTTTCATCATTTTCTTATGATCAAAACAGATCTTTCTTGATATCAAGTGACCAATCTATCATTAGAGTACTCAAAAGATTAACATTATCCATATAAAGTTACTTCTGGACTTTTTCTGTGTATGTTGATTGATGAATAAAAATTTCATAGTTCAATTTGTAAGTCAAGATAAAAATTTGTCTTACCAATATCTTTCATCTCAAATTTGTTATTTTTATCAACTCTTCTGGAGTAAGATATTTCATGAATAAATACAACAATAATAGTAAAACCAGATTATGATCTTTTGATAAAAATGCATGCATAAATTGGATAATTCTCAAATTCTTCTTTCAAAAGATATCCATTCAGGCGATTATACCACAATATGCATTTGGATTGCTTAACTCATATAAGAATCTTTGTAGCTTGATAGAATACATATTTCGAGATATAGAATTTATGTTTCAGGCATTTTATATCCTTCAGGGATTTTCATGTAGATATAATTATATAATGATCCATACAGATATGATGTAACAACATCCATTAATTTCTCATGCTACCAAGCTAATTAAAAATCTGAATATAATTGCGTCTATTACATGAGCATATGTTTTTTTATAATTAATTCCATGTCTCTACGAGAAACCGTGTGCTACAAGTCGCACTTTGTACCATATAATTTCATTTTTCTTATTTCGTACAAATACTCATTTGTATTCAACAGGCATCACACCTTTAGGTGTTCGGACTACAGGTTCAAAAACTTCACGTTTACTTTGTGAATTTAGTTCTACTTGAATCGCCTCTTTTCACATTGGCCAACTATTTCTACATTCATCAACGATTTGTGGTTCATATACATGATCATTACTTCTGGTAATATCCATAGCAACTTTATATGAAAATATATTGTCGACAACGATTTTATTTCTATTCAATATATACGTCTCCTGTATATACATAATGTATCGAGATCTCGTTATTTTCAGGTATATGATCCTCTTCAAGGGATAACTCATCCTCTTCAGGGGATACCTCTTCAAGAGTCTTATTTACAAGAGATTTGTGTTCATAAGCTTTGGATAAATCAATAAATTTTGTAGCCTGTTTCATGGGTATAGCCTCTTTATAGGCTGCAACTTGTTTTTCTTGTACTTTCTTCTTCTAGGGAATTTTATCTTTAACACAAATCATTTTTCCACATTTCAAGTGTGACTTTGATTCAATTTGCTGCTGTATTAACTGATTATCCTACAGGGACTTCAATCTCTGCTAGAGTATTAGCAGTTAGAATGTGAGATATCACTATTTTGTTATTATCGATGAATAATTCTGGTAATTGATTTGCAATTCATTGCGAATGAATTATCCTTTGAACTTCTAATTCATATTGATTTGTATAAGGATCAAGATTAAATAACGTTGAAACATTTCAATTAATCTCCCGTCGTGCTTCAGGCAATGATCTCACGTCGTGCTTCAGGCAACGACTTTTCTCCCCTAATGGTGGGAAGACTATTAAAATAATAATCCTCAAAATATACCTTAAAAATATCACTCTGAATTCTTTCTTAATTAGAAAGATGAACACTAAATAACAATAATTAAATGTGATAGTTTGGTAATTAATTTGCTTTGATATAATCAACAGGTAAAGGAATCTTCTGGTTCTTTAAGTGACGTTCATAGGAGTTTTCAATAATTCAATGCATCATTATTGATCCTAAATGATCATGACAAATAATAAAAATATTTGAATCCGAACACTTCTAGTGTATTGCACACTTCTAGTGTATTACAACATTTGTTTCAACTATTCTCATTTTAGTATAATATAACATAGAAGAGAAAATATACGTTTTTTCTAATATGAGCTTCTGGCCCGATAATATTAAAGTAATATAAAGAAATGTTTCACTGCCTTCGTTATTGATTTCAATATAATAACTATTATAACGTATATCCTTAAAACTGAGCAAATTTCTGCTTGTCTCAGAAGAATATAAAGAATCATCAATACAAATTTTTGTGCCCTTTGACAACATTATAATCGCTCTTCCAGATACTTTAATTAAGTTTGATGAATAATCACTCTTCAAGAGTCTTAAATTATGTTTGATGAATAATCGTTCTTCTATATCCTTTAATTAAGTTTAATGAGCTTCTGGCACATATAACTTTATATATGCAAAACATAAATTTAACTTTATTACTTGAAACATAAATAAAACATATAATAAAATTACTTATTATAATGTCATAATATAATGAAATAAAAATAATTAATTGATATGAACATTTCTATCAACATATCATCAAGGAAACCATAAATATCAAAATTAGTTATTTCCATTCCATTTGAAAGTCAAAATAATTCATGGGATCTTCAAGATCATTATGATCAATAAAATTTATTTCAATTTCATTTCCTTTTCTTTTATGGAGTCTTGGTACAAATCTACTAAATGTTTAGGAGTACGACGGGTACATTCCCTTTTCTATATTGATTGTTCTTTTCACGTCCACAACCACAACCACAACCACAACCACAACCACAACCACAACCACAACCATAATTTCTTCTATGATTATCAAATGAGGTTCTATTCACTTCAGGGAATGTAATAGAATCGGTCAAGCGAGATTGTTGGTTTTTCAGTAAACACTCATTATTTTTTACAGCCACTAGAAGACATAATGTCACTTCTGGGAACATAGTTTCCTTTATCGCTTCAGGGAATATTTTGTGAACTTCCGCTCTCGATATTGCTACTGAGCATATTCGAGGCATGAAATATAGTAAATATTTTTCTAACATATCTATCAATATTTTTTTTTTCATGGAGATGATGAAGAATAAAAATAATTGATTTTGCATGATCCTGCAGGGATGCATGTTTGTCAATCTTAATTATATCTCCAAAGTTGTCTTTATATGAATATCAGTTTCAAGAGTCCATGACAAGTAATTCTTTCTCGATATATATCAAGGTCAAAAAAATCAAATTCATAAGATTTGACATCTATATAAATATATAAATACGTAAGAAATTAAATAACTAAGTATAAATTTATAAGAAGACAATAAAAATATTTATCCTTCTCTGATCACTTTCAAAGAGGGAAAATTGGAAGGTTGAATGATTATTTATTTATACTAATACTACTATCTCTGTATAAATCCAGGGGTAGGGACACAACACATTAAATATATAACAATATCAGTCTACTTCTTATGGTACGTTGATGTTTTATGCATTGTATATTTCTTATGGTATGTTGATGTTTTATGGATTCAAATGGGTACTCCGCTAATTCTAAAGCAAGTATGCCCTTAAAGGAACATCATAAGAGTGTGTCATATACCTTTTCATTACTCCCTCCATGCCATTTTGAAGAATCCATACATGATACAAACCTTATAGGAGTGATGACGTGATGCAACAAGACCATAAATTAAAATACTTAGTACCAAGAGTATAGAACATCAAACCTTTATATTCCAGCATATTAAATCCCTTACATACAAACTCAAACAAAGTTTTCACATTCTCTGGGTTTGATGCAGTAACAAATATATTGGAATACCCTGCAGCAATAGCTCCAGCAATTGCGAGACCAAGTGCTGCCGACTTCCCACGGCCCCGAGCAGCAAGCAAAGCTATTGTGAGTGAGTTGAGAGAACTTTTTTTTTTCAAAATTGGGTAGAGCGTGCTGATAACGTGTTGTAAAATATTACTAAAATCAAGAACAAACAAGATTAGAGAAAAGAGAACATTCTCTTTTTACTTTAATATATCCATCATTCACTTTACAAATGTTATTATTTATAGATATAATAACATCAATACTAACATAAATACTAGTAGGTTATAAAACTCAAATGTTATGAGTTTCATAACTCAATGGATATGAGAGTTACATGTATCTAGACATCCATAATATGAATCTAGACATACATAATTTTATAACATTTAAAACATATTTAAAAATGCTCATTCTAACGTTACGATTTGCATAAAACACAATTAAACATAACTACTTTTTGACAAAGAAATACTTTTTGTATTTTAAAATTTATAGAAAGCAAAAAAATATATATAATATCTAATGATATGTTTAAAGTGAATGTAAGAATGAAATAATTCATTTTTATGGAATGAGAAAAAATTGCGTTCGATTATTTTATTATAATGGAATGAATCGTTCTCATTTCTGTCAAATTTTTGAATTTTATTGTTTGGGTGAGAGTGTGGAATGACTCATTTCAGCTAGAATGGAACTCATTTCACTCTTTATTTCATTCTCTTCATTTACCAATTTCATTCATTTAATTCATGGGCGAATCTAGCAAGAGACTAGGGGGAGGCAAGTGCCCACCATTATTTTTTTAAAAAAATTATAAGTATTGGTAAGGTCGTAAAATAAACCAAACAATTCAACCTCGATTTGTATTCGTTCGACTAAAACTTCGATTCGAGCTCAACTCGAAATATAAATGATTCAAATATAAGTAAATTTTAAAGTTTGATAAATTACTAGAACCTCTTCAAATTATAATTTTATATTAAAACTCGGATCATATTCGTTCGAAAAGTTTAAATTGCTCGGGCTCGATTCAAGATCATGTTCGACTCGATAACTAAACGAGTCACAATCAAACTTTATTTCATACTTGATAAATTTTTTGAACCAAATCTAAGCAACTCAATACTCCAATCGACTCGATTCATTTAAACTCCTAAGTATAAGGCTAATACGGTAAAGTGGCGCCTCTTAAAAAACATTGGGTCACTTATTAACAAGTATATATTTATCCTCTTTCAAAGTCAAATTTTAATTTTGTTTTCATGAATCTATTTGATTTTTCCCAATTTTTAGGGTTAAGGTGATATCATTAAATTTTTCTCTTATTTTTATTAATTATCAATGAGTAGTTATTTAGCTTTGATTCTTACTTATTTTTATTCATTCATGCTTATTAGTACATCCGTACATGCTCCTTAATTATGTGTGTCATTTGATGTTGTATTTAAATTAATAAAGATATGAATTGTGAATATAATTTTATTTTAGGACTATATTTGTGGGTGTTTGATTTTTTTTCATATTAATAAATTTATTATATAAATTTCTATTATGTTGTGAATATGTATTTGATATTTTGAATCAGGATAAATAGCTATATGGATAAATATTTTTAAAGATCTAACCCTACTAAATGTTGTCAATTTGAATTTTCTTATGATGAACCTACTTAAAGAGTCAATTAGTAATGTCTCAATCAAAGAAATAAAGTCTCGTAGAATGATTTGTAAGGACTTTTATGTGTTTTTAATTTAAATTTATATATTTAGTGAATTTTATTATTTTTATTTAATTATAATAGGACTAAATACACTTTCGTTACATCAAGTATCATCATATTCATAATTTGGTGCCTAATTGCATACAATGTAGCCCCTAATTTCAGAATCCGACCAAAATTGGCTAGAATACCCAACCCGTCTCATCCACAATTTCAATCGGGTCTTCAATATTCTATACAAATCGATCATATAAATATACAGATTGACTTCATTTTTAAAAAAAACTAACTAAAAATTACATAATAAAATTTTTAAAAAGTACAAAATAAAGTAAACTTGAAAATTACCGCTAAAAGTTTTAAAAAAAGTAATAAATATAAAAATATTAAAATATATTATAAAAAGAAAAAGATAATTTAAAATTAAAATAAACTTGGAAATTACAATAAAAGAATTTTTTTAAAATACAAAATAATAGGTGCAGGGGCATGCATTTCGTCCGTTACAAAATCATCTTCTTCACCTTTCTGGAGAGAGAAAGTTGGGAAGGGCATGCATTTCTAGTTAAAGAATGGAGATTTTAGAGAGACAAATTTTATTTTCTCCATTTCTATTGGGTTTTTAGAGAGAAAAAGTAAGGCTAAAATGGAGTTTGTGGGGGAGAAGACTGAGGAAAGAGTTTCTAGGGTTTGGGGTTTATACGGGAAAAGTACTGAAATCATACAATTCAATTAAGAATGAATTATTCGAGATCATATGTGAAGATGGGGATTCGGAAGAACTGGAATTCTCTCAAGAAGCTTCAATTTTGGAGGAGCAACATGTTGTTGTTGTTTTTGCTGCTGACCTTACTGATGGGATTGGTCGGAAAGCGGCGAAAGTAGACGATTATCAGTGATTCGGGTAATTATTTTACTAATTTGGTTTGTGCTAGTAGTTTGGGTGCTAGTGCTACAAGCCTAGAAGAGGATTTTGGTTGTTCTTTGATGGTGATGGTAGAATCCGGCTAAAACAATGGCTTCCGACAAGATATGTTGGATGGGATTTGAAAGTAAGATTAATTGGGTTTTGAGATGAAGATGTTCTAGATTGGAACAGGGGAAAATAATATTAATTTAGTTTAAGTCAAATTGTATTTTATACGGTCAAACCCGATATAATATATGTCTAGCCAGAAAATTAGGTACTCCAACCAATTTTGATCGGATTCTGAAATTAAGGGCTACATTATATGTAATTAGACTTTTTATGTAGTAAATTGTAAGCTCAAATTCTTTAGGTACCGAATTAAAAATATGGTGGTACTTGATGTAACGGAAATGTACTTGGCCCATTATAATAGTGCCCACCCTTGCCAAAAATTCGGTGTCTGCCCCTGCTTTAATCCAAACGTAGCATAATAGTATGTTTGGTTATAACATTGGAATGAGAATGAGAATGAAAATTAATGAGAATGGAATGAGCATTCATATTCCTATATTTGGTCAGAACGAGAAACAACATGATTTTGATCGATCGAGATTATTTTTTAAAATTTGTCGATTGGAATGGAATTGTCAATCTTTATCTATACTGATGGAATAAGTATTCCTTTTAACAAATGATAAAACATTTTATTGGAATGCTCATTTTCTCTCATTTTAAGTAACCAAACATTATTATGAACATTTCTTTTGAAATGTTTATTCCATTCCTCTCAAACCAAACAAAGCATAAGTGT
The DNA here is from genome assembly GCA_016801055.1 of Panax notoginseng. Lineage (NCBI taxonomy): Eukaryota > Viridiplantae > Streptophyta > Magnoliopsida > Apiales > Araliaceae > Panax > Panax notoginseng. The sequence continues at coordinate 233,981,152 of CM029014.1, forward strand.
TTTATGTAAAATTATGTTAGAAGAAAAAATTGAGCAGAGTTAACAGTACTACTGTAACAACCCGGGTCAAATCCCGAGTCTAGAACAAATCTTGTGTCAATTTTTAAGTCCGAATTGAATCAAATCCATCAAAATAAGACATCAAACCACAGTCCCAATATATAGTATCTTCTTCGGTAATCTTATATTGCTTAATCCAAGTACGGATTCCGTACTCATTCAACGACACTCTTTAATTTTAGTTTGTTCGTTTCACTTCTCGTTTTGATTTCGGATATTGTCTCGATACCTTAATCGTAGTGGAATTGATATGATAGTTTATTTTGATCTTTAGAATATAATAACTTGTGCTCTTTGAACTCGTTTTCATGTTTAATATTTATTTCGAATTTTGTAGTAATGTACATATTGGTATAGTTTTGAAGACTTTGTGTTGATAATTTGTTTCGATTTAACATGTACATATTAGAACCCCTTTGTGTTAATATTGTGTTACATTTGTTGTGACATGGTATTTTTATTAGAATATATCGTAGGGTATACATGAGTTATAACCACCTGTGGAGACACCACATGGATGTCCTCTTGACACCGAGACATGACACCTTCCGTGGCGGTGTGATCAGTTCACGTCGTCTCCATTTTGTGCTCTGATGAGAGTTGGCTATTCGGTATTTTGTTGTGGGAGGCGTATGGGTCAACCTTAATTTTTTTGTTATGTTCTGCGGATTGGTGATGTTTGTGCCAAACACGCCTTCCGATTTTACATGTATTAGATTAGTGATCCAATGTGTGTAACTTGCCTGTGTGACATTATTTGACTTGCTTGTGTGGCAAGGTATATTTATGTTTTGTTTTGAGCTCGGTATGAAATAACACTCAGTCATTTGATTCAGCCTATTATTTCGTTGTATTAGTTTTGTTCGTTACAGTTCAGTTCTTTTAATTGAGTTAGTTATTTTGTTTCATTATTCTTGTATTTTATATCTGTACTAAGCAGTTGGCTCATGCTATATTTTTCTTCCGACAGATAATCAGGGGGATCAAGGGGCAAGTGTGATGAGAGCTCCTTTCACATTCCAATAGTTTAGAAATATTCTGTTTAGGCTTGATATATCAGTTTATTTGGAGTTGTAATAATTACCTTAGATCGTGGTTTGAGCCAATGTGACATTTATTATTGTTTGTAATGGCGAAGCCATAATTTTTTATCAGTGAGGTCAAAATTATTGGTAAATTACAAAAAATTTTGCCGGGGTTCGGGAGCCAATTTTTTTTAATACTTTATACTTTCGGGTATATATATATATATATATATATATATATATATATATATATATATATATTACAATGAAAATATAATGGGTAATAATATATGGTATATATACACTATATTGACTCATAATAGACTTTTTTAATCACAACTAGTCATAAGTAAGTAATTCATTATTTATTTTTAAAAATAATATAAATTAGATTATTATTTAGTTTAAAATATTATAGAGAAATACATATATTGAGAGGATGTGAGTTTAAAATTTGATTGACAAAGTTATAAATTTTCAATTTGAACCCGTATAATAGAAAATTTATAAAATTTTAGTGGGGTCAATTTATATATAATACTTAAAATTTTTAAAATTTACCTTACATTATAAAGAAAATTTTTTTTCACCCACAAAGTTTGCGTGGCTTCGTCACTGATTGTTTGTCTTGTGACATTATTTGATTATGAGACCATTCTTTTGTGGTATAGAGCTTTTATTTCGTTTTGTTATGTTTTGTGTGTAATCTCTCTTTCTATTTCGAAAAAAGAGTGTTACAGAGTCTTTTCGTTAATAGGAGAGTGTTTAACATAGTCCATGACGCTATGAAGCTGATGAATCATCACGACCACCAAGTGATGATAATAGATTGTATGCAACCATGCATTCCATATGGGGCCTAATTCTGTGTTTATATAATTAACGACAGTGATGCCCAGATTATAATCACTCCTCTCATCAAATTTATATTTTTTTAAAAGAGAAAATTAAAGCTCGGTGCAGGCGCATATTAAATATACCGAAATTGTTTTTTAAATGTCTCAATTTCTTTATAGATTGTTTTATCATTCTATTTCAAAATATAAAATAATGTTCGTTTACAAAATGTATAAGTAGTACTTATTTTTTTAAATAAACAAAAACATGTAATTTTATAATTTAAAACAAAAGTATCAAAGCTCATGTGAAGACATTTTGTTTTTGTATAAAGAATTTGATTCATAAAAAATTGTTGTCCAAAGTGAGTACTCCCCTCAATAACATCAAGGTAGACTGATAATAATAAGGGCAATAGAACAAGAAGAAAAAAACATTGTAGTGTTTGGTGATCTATTATTTTGATTATTTCAGTAGTACATTTATGGCTAGATATAGTGGTGGTCGTCGCGGTGGTGGCCGATCAAGATTAGTCGACGATTGTCAGGGCGACTCGTCTTCAGCAGCTAGTAAGTTGTTGTCGTCATGATTTTGATTTTTCTCAATTGCCTTTTTTATATTTTTTGAAAATGTTATACTAACACAACTTAATTATTTTAATAATTACAAATACTAGTCGTTGACGTCATCGAGTGACTAACTTCAGTATTGGTTGTCCACCGACAGTTTCACTTACAGTGTCGACTCTGCACAATAAGTGTTAGAGAATAAGAAATAAGTTAAATTAATATGATTTATTTGATACAACACAATATTGTTTTATTTTTATTGAAATATATTGGACCCGGTGGCTAAGGCGACTATACACGTCATATGTCTGACGTACCTTCCGACTAGCTGCATGCGTTTCATCCAGTACACGCGGTAGGATGCTTACTTTATGGAGACTGTGTTGCACAAGTTTCACATAAGTCAATTTACTTAAATTACTCAATTATACGTACATAGTAGTTACACATTAATTACTTTTTTGTGATAAGTTATCATTTTTTATAGATTTATTTTAGACAATGTTATTATTGCACATGTGGCAAAGAACTATTTCGGCTGGTTGTACGAGTTAAGACAGAGGGCCGCCCGGGCAGTTGCAGACCAGTCCGGGACAACGATACAAGATCATCAGCCTTAGATAGTCTCAAATGCAGCATGGGAGGCCATGTGTACGCACTGGGATGCTGATGACTTTAAGAAGAATCGTGGTCAGCTCTGAGTCGTACACACTACTAGTTCACAATCATTTGAGGATGTGAAGTCGGTAAATATTTGTATTTAGTTGTTTAATTACTCAATTGTCATCAGCATACTCATCCAAGTTATATGAATATATTTATTAGGTCATGCGGGCGAGCTTAGGTCGACCTCCCAACATAGATAGTGCCCACACACCCAAAGGACTCTTTTATGTCTGATCATGCAGTATTAACTATACGGGTAAAACTAATCTTATTAGCTATACGGGTAAGACTAATCTCAATTTTTAGTAATTATTAATATTAGATAGTTAATAAAATGATTTAATTAACTCACATATACAAAATAAATTACAAAACCGATTTGTGAAGCTTCGGGAACAGCGTGTAGCTGAGTTGCGGGATGCTAGGGAGCATTTCGAGCCGTTAGATTTCACCATCTCTCCGTCCGAGATTAGCTTAGCTCAGGATGAGGAGATGAGTTTATGGGTTGCATCTTAAGATCCCCTTATTAGTAGTACAAACAAGTATCGAGTGTTGGACCTGCCGAGTGTACCGGCCGTATACAGTACTACCTGGAGGTTTTTATATTTAGAATGTCTTCGTTATATCATAATTTATAAAATAATATAAATTATTATCAGTAATGTTATATTTATTTTCACAGGCTCTAGCCAATGCCAGCGTCCGAGAGCACTTGTTGAACCATCTCATGCGGGCATTGGATTGAACGACGAGCTGTTGCAGAGGGTTATGGCGGTGATGTCTGTGACGTTTGGTACAACTTCGGTATAATATTCTATCATCTAGACCTGTCTAGTTGTGCTGGCCTTCACCGGCTTTCTTAGAACATTACAACAGAGGCCACCGTCGAGACTCGAGAGTACATGTATCCATCTGGAGTAATTCATCGCGATACGCGACGAGGTGGTCCGGATGGTCGTTACCCTATTCTCAGAAGCTTTTAGGCCGATGTTGAGTCAGCCCCCGACTACTCAGATATTCTATTCATTTTAAGTTGATTATTATACATGTTATTTAATTTTCATTTATCTGTCTCTTTAATTCTCTCATACGGACCAATGACTTGTATTTTTAATTTTATGAACAGGTCGGTGGTGCTAGCAGGCTGGCGATGCCGATCACGAATAGGGGATGATGAAGATGATTTTCAAACACCAGAACAGCAACGTCGACTCTTGCCTGATGATTCTCCTTACAGTGGTGATACTACTAGTTTAGGCTGATTTTTTTGTATAACATTTACTTAGATGTTTTGTAAAACATTGTACAGTTGCTTGGTTTTATGTAAATCATTGTAGTTTAACTTGATTCTTTGTAAACCAATGTATTTTATTTTAGTTTTGTAAATAATTGAAGTTATCTTTATTCTTTGTAGTTTATAGGTTATATAATTGTAGTTTAGCTTGATTCTTTGTAAATCAATGTATTTTAGTTTAATTTTGTAAATTATTGAAGTTACTTTTATTCTTTGTAATTTATAACTTATCGTATATATACACGTTATATGTTGTTATTTGGTAAAGTAGTTATATATACATGTTAAAACGTGTATATATGTTGTTCGAAAAGTAGTTACGTTGTATTAACGTTTCTGACTAAGATACATGTTGTTAGAAAAGTTGTTATTGGTTTATTACTGTATGCATTGTAAGAATAAAATAATTTATTGGTACAAAAATAGGCTTTAAAAACCTGAAAACTGCAAAAACAAACGAACTATTTAAAAAAAATCAAAATTTTCGACGGAATACAAATTGTAAACCCGACGGAACTTCTGTCGGAAATAAGTATTTATAATTAATTATAAAAAAACTATATTCTCGACGGACCAACCTTTATTTCCGATGGATGTTCCGTCGATTTTATGCATTCCCACACGAGCATAAATTTGACACGTGTGCATGTTATTACCGACTGCATTAGTCCGTCAGAAATAGTCTATTTGCGGCGGATTGTTCATCGGCCATAATTCCATCGACAATACTTATTTTCGACTGAATTTCCGACAGACTTCTACTCGACCAATTTTTTTAGGACTAACTTTCTGATGGAATATTTTATCAGAAATAGTTATTCCGGCAGAATAAGTCTATTTCCGATGAAAAATTCTATAGAAATTAAGCTTTTTTCTTGTAGTGAATCCTACTTTGCCAAGTTACAACATTTTTAGTTTATTAAAATCCCACATATACCTAACTCCCATTAATTAGAAACACTATTAACTCGATTTTAAACCCCACTTGTTTGTGTCGGGTCAGCATATAAAGAAAGAATGTTACGTACAAATACGACCTTAAGAAATTGTTAAACAAGAGAAATGGTGCCGTTCTATGTAATATGCCACATTCTCTATACCTTCCTCACCTCCTTTTTTCTCTCTGTCTCCTTCTTCCCATCCGCTATGCCTTGAGCCGATTCCAAGGAATAGCAGCATCGTCTCATGATGCCGGAATCTCTCTCTATCAAGGCACTGTGCGGCATGAACGCCGCCACCCGGTCCACCATTCTTTTATGTTTTCTGTCCGATATGCCCTCATTGACCTGGACCAGTCATTGTACGTGCCACCTAACCATCTCTCAGCCAATGAAGCTCGCTCCATTGCTAAAACCAGCGGGCCGGTGTAATTACTTTTTTTCTTTTATATTTCATGCATGCAGTTTGCATTTCATTAGAAACTTAATTATGCATGTTTTGAAAGTTGTGCTACATATGATTTCTATTCCGGCAAATCTTTGATGTTTGGATATAGCACTTAGTATACAATCTGAGTTGAGCCTGCCATGGAGTGGTCGGACCATGCATTAGGTTAATTATGCGCCCGGTAAAAAATAAAGAAAGAAAATGATACTTCCTCTTTTTCATAAAAAGAGTATTAATTGACCATGCAATAGATCAGAGAATCAATAAATCTAAGTATGTATGTATGGGATCCGATTAGGATGAAGTTGACACCACTTAACTTTTCATTACATTGGGTATAGAAAATGTTACATTAACAACTTCAAACCCTAACCGAATTCAAATTCGTATATATGTATATACGTGTATAACCCTTAATTTGTATCGACTTGGTTGGTTGATCATGCAGTTTGCTCCTAGCAATACCTCCAAGTGTGGGATATCAACGAAGACCTGTAACTTTGTACTACTGCTATGATCTTGATGCCTCTAATTCCCGGAATTTGATGGAATGCATTGCTGAGGTGTGAAATATCGACCAGTCAACTCAATTCTACCTTTATTATTGTAATATAAGAACTACTCAAAGCACATGAGCACATGAACACATGTGCAGGATTTGTACATCATTCTTAGAATACCAAGAAATTAATCTGTATCTATATATGTAATTAAGAAACAGAGACATGTTCCTTATTTAATGTGTTATGTTCTTGTTCAGGTATCAAACACTCCATGGGGCGAAAAAGTACAATTTTTGTTCAATCCAAACTCCGATCTCGTTGCGAAATCACTTCATGTCAGCCCCTTTATTGTAATTAAGGAATTCCCCCCTCCCCCCCCCCCTCCTCTAAATTTCATTACTATATTACCTAAAACCAAAAAAACAGTGGAAAGGGGCGCCATATATACCCCAAATTAAATGGGATCGGGTTATAGTGAAGTTGGCACCAACTTTACCCTAATAAGTTTTATAGTTTTTTATTGCATGTGTTATAGAAAATGTTGTATTGATACGTTCTATAACTTTTTATTGCATTGATTAATGCAACATTTTTTATAACCTATGCAATAAAAATACTACGGCGAAATTTGTGTCAAACTCCACCCCAACCAGATCCCCCAAATGATGAGATTCATTAAATTTTTTTATAGATAATATAACTTATAATTAGGTATTTTTTTATAGTTTACAGTATTCATCTATTGACTTAGATTAAAAGATTTTTTGTCAATTTTAAATTTACAAATATCGTAAATTAATTTTAAAAAATCAATAATAATTTATATTATTGAACCGAGTAAGTATTTGTTATTATCGATATGTATACTTTTATATTTCAGTATTTTGACTTAACATAGAATGTTGAAAACTAATTGTATATAGGACATGCTTGGTAGACCTGGCAATCTAGTTGGTTAACTATCGAGTCAACCTATATTAACTGGAACCAAATGGGTTGGTTAACTATATTTATTTCTTTGGGTTGGTTAAGTTTGGAACCATATTTATTTGGGTTGGTTATAGTTTCAACCCGGTTAACCATTTTTCGACCCATATTTTATTCCAAATCCAAATTAAAAGTTCTTTCAACCCATATTCGTATTTTACAAATATTTTAGCACTTATTATATTATATATATAATTTGTAGAGATCAATAGGTATATTACATTCTATGTTATGTCAAAAAAACTGAAATATAAAAGAGTTATGCTGATCTTCATCGAAAGGACGTGGAATTTGATATAGGAGATCATGTGTTCTTACGTGTTGCTCCATGGAAAGGAGTTACGAGATTTGGAAAGAGAGAAAAGCTCAATCCTCGATTCATTGGTTCATTTTTAATCCTCGATCGAGTAGGAACTGTGGCTTATAGACTCGCTTTACTGCCAAGTATGTCTCGTGTTCATAACGTTTTTCACATATCCATGTTACGTAAATATGTGGAAGAACCGAACCACATTATTGAGTTAGAACCGGACGAAATAACGGAGGATTTGACGTATGAAGAAGTTCATGTTTAAATCTTGGATAAGAAGGAACATATTCTACGCTCGAAGGTTATACCTCTAGTCAAAGTTTTGTGGAAAAATCACGATGTTGAGGAAATGACTTGGGAGTTAGAATCTGAAATGAAGTCAAGGTATCCTTACCTCTTCGACATATCAGGTACGTATCCTAATTTCGAGGGCGAAATTTCATAAGAAGGGGAGGTTGTAAGACCCCAACTTTTATAAATAAAGATGAATTTTCTATAAATATCATTTTTGAATATTATGGAGTTAATTTGATATAATGTTATAGTTGTGGGTAATATTTATAAATTTTGCAAAGTACGCAAGTTGTTATATAATATTCTATTGGTCGGGAAATATTCATTTTAACAGGGAATATTCGTACAACGACACAATCATTGGTAGACCCCACAACGAAATTATTGTCGGATTGAGAAAACGACAAAAATATTTTATTAAAAATAACGGCGAAAGTTTTACCATTGATACTGTTGAACTACTCGGTAGTAAAAGTACAGTAATACGTGTGGTTTCATAGTAGCACACAGTATTGATTATTAATGCTTATGTGAGAAGTCACTCAGTTTGATTCAATTATTGTCAGCTAATAATATGAATTATTTAGCGATAATGAAGTTTTGTTTTATTCGTATTATTAACGTAATAAAACAGAAACATCTTTTTATATAAAACAGAATACTTTATTAAAGTTATTCTATAAATAGAATATATTATATTTTATTTAAAATATTTTTCTTTAAATATGGACCGTCAGATTAAAGTAATCAATCTGGACCGTTCATAGATTAGTTACTATGCATTCTATTTTTCTATAAATACCAGCTCATTCCTTCATTATTTCTTACGAATTCACTGAACTCTAGAGAGAGAAACTATAGAGAGAGAGAAGAAAAGTATTCTGCTACTTAACTACTTCTTTATTTCAGTTCTTCTTTAAAGCTGTAAGGGGTGTTATTCTTTCTTATTCATGAAGAGAACTGTTGTTATTCCATTTCTTATTATTCTGTTGGAATAACCTGTATACGCGGTCTACCCTATACTTGGTGACATTCTTCTATTATTCTGTTGGAACATCATGTCTGTGTGTTTTACACCGGACCTAGTTCCATCTTTATTATTATTCTATTGGAACATCCTGTCTGTGTATTTTATACCGGACCTGGTTCCGTCTTTATTATTATTCTGTTGGAACATCCTGTCTGTGTATTTTACACCGGACCTGGTTCCGTCTTTATTATTATTCTGTTGGAATATCCTGTCTGTGCGTTTTACGCCGGACCTGGTTCTATTATTTATTATTCTGTTGGAATAACCTGTCTGTGCGGTCTATCGCATGCATGGTGATTTCTTTTGTTATTCCATTCTTTATTATACTCAGTTGGTTAAGTTTTGACTTCTATACTCCATGAAATTTGTGGAATATTCTTGATAATTGCGTTTCATCCAGTATCTTTTCATGAAAATATTCTTCTAAGCATTCTTGAATTTTACTCCACAAAACAGTATCATGTTGACAATTTGGACGTTGTTAATTCTTGGATAAATTAATTCTTGAATGTATTTTATTGAATTCTTATATCATTGTCATCATCCTTATGTTTATAAAATGTTGAAAGTCATCTGTGGGCTGTAGTGCGTAGATGGACTTGGTATGATTATGACCAGGGATTATTCGGTATAATCATGACCGTAATATTACAAATAATGTGGTAAAAGTCCTCATTGGCCCGTAGTGCATTGATGGACAGTTGTTGGCATGATCATGACCATTAATGAATACACGAATATCCTTGGCCGTAGTGCAGGGGTGATTCGATGATGTGGATTATTTTATTAAGCTGAGTCCCAGCGATAACAGTGTTGAAAAACCTTTTAAATCATAGAAGATAGTAGATTTTATTTTCTACATGACTCTTTTAATGGATTGCTTGTTCCGCTGCAGTTAAACTTGATGTTCGTTATATTTTATCAGTTTAACACTGTTGAAGGCTAATGATAATTTATTCTGCATTATCTTAGTCATAATATTTCTTACGGGGCTAGTTGAGCACACCCTTTCTTTCACTGTTCTCTTCAGGAAATGAGAATATAGCTGGGACGAGTCGGGGAACGGAGTGATGGACCAGATGATAGTATTAGTAGTCCTCACTATTCTGTTAAATAGTGTGACAATAATTGTAATGAGGACTCCTTTTGAGTTTGTATAGTCTCTAGTAGACAATAATTGTATTCAAACTCACAGTTATGTTTTGTCGTATTGTACACGACAGTTGTATTAGTAAGTTGTATTTGTATTCTGTACCATATATCTGACGACCCAAGATGGGTGATGTATACCTAATTTTGAGAGCGTCACACTACGGGTCCGCGAACTCTCCCTACGCTTGAGGGGGCGTGTTAATGATAAGCCTTATCATCACCCAGACTTTGTCAAAAGAGATATTAGAGATAAGATGATAACATTCAAATCTGAAGGCTAAGATGATAACATTGGTTACAACAACTCTGTAATTTAAACTTCTTTGTATTTTATCATTATCTTGTACTTGCCACACTATAAATACAAGAGGCCACAAACATTCTGTGAGTGAGCCAAACATTATATCTTACACTCAAGCTGCTGTTGAAAAATGTTCCATTTTTCAAACACCCGAAATATAAGAATCCAGCCTATATAGAAGAAGTTTTGGTGGCTTCAGAAAGACGTGGATGTTGTGTTGTATTTGCTGCTGCGGATTCACAGAACCATATGCAAATTCAAGGACGTGAACGCTGGCATGCATGGAAAAAAGTCAAGTGGCCCTGGGGCTAGCAGAATATATACGTACCATAAGGGAAGGGTGAAGGGTTTCGACAGAAACACACAGCGAAAATAGAATAAATATAAAGCAATTTCGAAACCCTAAACAGGATCCATGCGAAAATCAATTAACTCAGTGGTTAGAAATTATACCGATTATGAAAATTAAATTGATGTGCTCGAATCTCCAACGCAATCCAAATGAATCGCGCCTCTACGTTATCCACACGAACGCTCCGCGAATCGTCCTACGATCTGCAGAAGAAGGAATTGTGGTACTAGCCACCAAGGATGAGGATTTCAGAACTGTTTCTCTATAGTCTCTCTCTGAGAGTGGCTAAGGTTTTTGGTTTTGAATAATACCCTAAGTAGGTGCTATATATCATATATATAGTAGTTAAAAGGTATTAATCAAAACCTAATTTCATAAAATACAAATTTATATATATATATATATATATATATATATATATATATATATATATATATATATATCAATTAAGTCTTACTTAATTAATATACATATATACAAATTATCCTTTTAATTTAAATTTGTAATTTAAATACTATTAATCATATTAATATATTTAAATTCTTAAAATTTAAATTAATTTCATTTTAAATTACGTTCTATGTGTGTGACCCTATATGTTATTATTACGTTGACAATAATTTTAAAATCATATTATAAAGTTATAAACGGTGAGCGGCATCTAGTAATGCATCACTGCTACCCAAGTAATAATAAGATCGATGATTCGATGCAACCTTTTCGTGACCAATGTTTCAATGTAATTTAATCCTTTTAACCTTAATATCCAAGATTAAACTTGAGTCATGGAATGTGTCATACTCTTCATAATTTAATCTGAGTTTTTCTTGATCAATGAGTAGACTATATGAAACAAATCACTATTTGAGCATGGCCATGCATTTCATAGTTCTACTCAATCAAGAGGCCTATGAATATCACCCCTAATATATAGGATGGTTAAATTCCATCTAGATCACTCGTATTCCTCACACGATTCATGATGTACCCAATAATCACCTTTATAGTCCACCCTATAAAAGGTGACATTTGATGATATCAAAGTACATAAATTCTCGTGTAGTAATATAGTGATTTCAGGTCGGAGGACCATTACTTCATTGTCACTATGAGAATTACTAATGACACTTTGCATAATGCTCCATATAGAATTCTCATGATGGGTCTGTCCAGTACATCGTTATCTAACATGTACCTATGCATTGACTTAATATCTCATATATTTATGACCAATGAGATTTGGTCATCAGTCAATCCACATACTAGTCTTAATGCATAATTGTTGTCCCATCAACAATGATACTCGACTAGGGACATTTAAGAACAATGATACTAATTATAATTATATAATCTCATGTTCAAGTCACATACTTGAAACTATATAATTTGTATCATTATTCTAAGAATTTTTATTATGTTAACATTTATATAACGCAGTAAATAAAGCCATAATAAAATCATTCATTTATTCAATCAAACATAATATCAAAACGTTAAGCAATTATATCAAATAATTGGCCTCTAGGGCATAAACTCTAACAAATGGAGTGTTTGGACTTTGGATACGTGTTTTTAAAAACCACTTATTGTATGTCTGTTTATTATTGGGTATGTGTTGCACGAGTGTTTGACTTTTATAAAAGTTGGTGAAGATTATCTTTTTGTTAATATTTTTAAATCGAGTCTACTTCATGTGATTTTAATACGAGCCCACGGGAGGTGCAGGCAACTGCACCTTCTTATGTGTAGACACATCAACTACCGTCTATCGCCGCCCTCCATCATACATCACCACCTTAATTAAGTAAAGAGAAGTGATAGGAAAGTGTGTGGAATCCCTCAACCTTAGGTGACCCCCGACTTAAATTACAATCACAATGTTCAATTACAAAGGATAACACTTATCCTAAATAGACAACTATACAATTATAGTAATATTATTATTAGCAATTGCATGAGATAATTAATAATACAATAAATGACAAATTTGAAACTACCACACAACACACAGGTTAAATACTGTATGCCAACTGAATCAGCTCAATGCCCCCCATCAAGCTTATGGTGATTACATCAGTGTTAGCTTGTCTCGTAAGAATTGGAACCGAGATAGTGAAGGGACTTTGTAAAAATATTGACAATTTAGTCCGTCGTACAAACATAACAAACAACTAAATCACCTTTAGCGACTTTATCACGGACAAAATGAAAGTTGTCGGAGGGATTTGATAGGTCCCAAGGGTTCGTGGACCCACGCCACGTGGTTGAATATTTACATTGATATTAAAGAGCTGAATATTCTAGAAGGTCACAGTCCAAGTTGACTTATGATTTTCTTGTATAATTTGACTTCTTATTTCTGAGTAAGTTAAATCTAGAGATTCCTATAGGACTCGTATTCCTACTCGAGGACGGGCGTAACAAATTGAGGCGGAGTGGTTAAACTATAAATACATTCATGATCAAGTTCAAGGTACAGTACACATACACACATACAACTTGTTTACTTTATGCGCTAAAATATATGCATACCAACATTGTTGACGTATCTAACATGTATTTATTCTCACACCGGAGTTATCCCATAACGGCTCTCGCGTCTGTCTGTGTGCCCAATGCCTGCTGCCTGAGCCTGCGCCCGCGCGCCACAGCGCCTGCATGCGCGCTCCCACGTGACCCAACACGCCCATGCACTCTCAGCCTGCCCTAGTGCCTACCTTCCGCATCTTAGAGCATCATTGCGCCTCCTCGCGTGCCCCAGCGCCCGCCTCACTCTTCCCCGCACGCCCCAGCGCCCCGTGAGCCCCTGCGTGCCCCCACGCACTGTTGCGAGCCCAACATCTGCCTCCCGCACCCAGCGCGACTAGTGTTTGCAACATGCGTCTACATGCCATAGCATCTGCCGCGCTCCCGCCAAATGCACATGTGCTTCATCGCCACAAGCTAGCAACAACACGTTCAGCGTTCAGCACTCTCATTGGCAGTTTTCTATGATCTTCAGCTATGGAAGATCCAAACTTACAAATCTTTAATAAAATTGTTCTTACTAGTTATGTCTATACGGTCAAATGTCTGTGTTGCTCGTCTCTCTCTCTCTCTTCGGCATGACAATAAAGTTGGTGGAGGAGAAAATATTTTTGGGCAAGATACAAGGTTGGTGGTGTTCAACGCTATATTAGATTTGGACTTCTTTTCTTATTCGGGATGAATTGGCTAGCACAAGATATAAAAGCTTAATATGAGTTTTAACGGTCCAACATGTTCACCCATGACACTTCAGGCAATAGCTGCCAACTTCGGATTATCGATAACATCTCACTTTGGACTATATCATATTGACCATTTTCATTATGTCTTTGGCTAGTGCAAATTGTCGCCTTCACAATTTAATTTCGCCGAACATAGGACTTTATATTCAGAAAACAAACTCTAATGATGTTTCCATCCACTCCAATTCGAATTTTGGCTATCAAACCCATTATCTCATCTTTTGCAGCACCACTTGAGTAATTTCTGTTACAAAGGTTCGGACACCTACTTCAGCGGTTCTTACCACGACTTTGCCTTCCTAAACCCACACAACTATTATCATCTACCATTTAAAAAAATAAGTAACTTTAGTCGAATTCTTTATGGCTTTAGTCATGTCAAATTGGAATTCAAATTCAACCAAGGCTTTGGAGCTTATCTCATCAACATCAGATTTCTTCAGCACTGAAGAATAATTTTAAAATCCATTACTATGGTACCCGTCCGTCGGGTGGTTGATGTTTTACAGGAGGTTCGACTGGCGGTCGGGAACGTCGTGGGGATAGACTACCCGACCAAGATTTACCCGTCCACCGGGTGGTTGATGTTGTTACAGGATTCGGCTGATGATCAAGAACGTCGTGAGGATCGATTACCCGATCAAGATTTACCCGTCCGTCGGGTAGTTGATGTTATTTCATGAGGTTTGGCTAATGGTCGGGAATGTCATGGGATCGACTACTCGACCAAGATTTACACATCCTTCAGAGTAAACTTATGCCTAACCGGAAGGGATCGTAAAGTCATTGGGTGCTGAAGCCGGGAACATATCGACTTTGGACTATGGACGGTATAAACATGAAAAATACGTGGATTGTTATATTGGTTGAATTTTTTTCACATAATATATTATTTGTTGATGTACTCTCTTATTTTAAGTTTCTTATAATAAGTTAGGGGGCAATGTTGGAGTGTGATTTAATGATTCTGAGGGGTTCGGGGGACTCACGTCACGTGGTAAGAAATTTACATTGACATTAAGGAGTTGGATATTCTAGAAGGTCATAGTCCAAGTTGACTTATGATTCCCTTGTCTAATTTGTCTTTCTATTTATGAGGAAGTCAAATCTTATTCAGTTATGGAACTTATAGTTATAAGGAATCCTTACATAGGAATCATATTCCTACTCGAGGATGGACGTAGTAAATTGTGTAATTTTGTAATTAAGCACACCTAGAGGGGGGTGAATAGGTGTAAATACTCAAAAGTGATCTACAGTAGTCTATTTTTAAAGTTTACTATAGCAGACTATAATCAGACGGTCTAACCATGTACGTATTAGTTATGTTCTTCGTCTGTTATAAACGGACAGCTAATACATATCCGTATTAGTATAAATTTTTTCTGACTTAAACCAAAATCTGCAGAATTTTAAAGCATATAACAAAAGCAAAAGAACGGTAAATCATGCAAAGATTTTTACGTGGTTCAGCCCCTATCCTCTACTCTAGTGGCCTAATCCACGTCCAATCCCAACTGGGATTGGAGACTCACTTTATTAAAATAATATTCTGCAATTACAAAGAAAATAAAATTCCTGTTACAACGACGATCGATTGGACACCTCTGCCCCCTTTGCACCTCTGCAACACCTCTCACCTCTGAGACTTTAATAGCTTCGTTGAACAGACTGAATATTACTAAAATAAAACCCCCAAACCAACCTAGACGTGTACGTACTATGTTTACAATAGATATGAAAGAAGGAATACAAGAACTATAGTGTAAACCGAGACTAAAAGAGTGATATGATAATTTGAATGTATCTTAGATTAGCTTTCTTAAAGAGTTTCTGTTCTACAGTCTTGTACCTCTCCAATAAGTCGAGCAAAGCAGTATATATAAAGGAGAGTAGAGCAACGACTATAATAAAGTAACGTTCCAATCCAAGCAACGGCTATAACATGTACCGTTCTTCTTAATTGAAATAGGATATATATGTTAGCTAAAAAATCTCAACCTTCAATAAACACTAACATATATTCAATAATGTTCAAATTGTCAACATAATACTGCTTTGTGGAATAAAATTCAAGAATAATATTGTATCAAAAATGATTTGAACAGAAAAGAAATCAATTTTTGGTCATGAATAGTACTCCGGGTGAATAGTATCCCATGAATAGTACTTCAAGAATAGTACCCCGTAAATAGTACCCCGACATGAAAAGATTAAAAATTATCAAGAATGTTCATAGTAATATTTTCGTGAAATGATACTAGATGAAGCGCAACTTTCAAGGATATTCTACTAATTTCAAGGAGTATATAAGCAATACTTAACGAAATGAGTGTAGAATTTGGAATCTGAAACGAAATAATATTACTTACATACTACAGAGTATGGAAGAAAATATTACTTCTTACGAATATTAAACAAAAATAATATTCCTTACCTTAAAAGGAGAGTACTTCTGAATGGTATAGCGATGATATATATTCTTAAAGAAAACTTGCACTATTTTCTATACTCAAAGTTTCCTTAAACTCTAAAGAAATACGCTCAATATTATAGAAGAAGAATTCTCTTATTCTAGTGTGATTTTTAATTCTAAACTAAACATCCTATTTATAGGATAATGACATGATACTATTTAGGAATTAATCATGGACGCACAGTAGGGAAGTTCACAGACTGAATTGAATCGGCTGAATGAAAATTTTAAAAATTTTGATTTTACTATATATGCCGCACTAAGCAGCACTATGCAGTACTATACAATCAAATAAAATATAATATATTCTATTTTTTCATAAAAAATAAAACTTATTTAATATATATACTCCCCCCGTGACCAAAATCTTCATCCCCCTACCCCCGTGATTAATATTATATATATATATAACAAAATTGAGATAACTTTCTCTTGACGATTTTGAAAAATGGGCAAGTACTAGGGGTCCATGTAATAAGCCAAATTTACAACAAATACTTTATAAAAATCATCTCTATTTATCTCAATTCACCTGGCTTCACAAAACACATTTTTAATAACATTCATCATTAATATTATAACTCACAATATTAACAACCAGATCATTCCCAGGAAAGAGGGGGCTTTTCGATAAGGATTTCTCCCTATTGGCGCGCAATTAGGTGACCAAACCCCTTTCCTCGACAGAACTTTCTAGACAATCGTCAATAATACAAAAATAATATGAATAACTTTGTCGTCTCAATTATTGATTTAATAATATAAAATATTGTGACAATAATTGAATGAATAACGTGAGATACTATGCAGCAATTACTATGACAATAATTGAATAAAATTGAGTGACTTCTCACATAAGCATCAATAATCAAAGATATTGTACAATACCGTGTGCTACTATGTAACCACGCGTATTATTGTACTTTTATCACCGGGTATTTCAATAATTAACGGTAAAACCTTTGCCTTTATTTTTATAAAAGTTATTATGTCATTTTCTCACTCCGACAGTAATTTCGTTGCGGGGTCCACCAATGATTGTTCCATTGTACGAATATTCCCCGACCAACGAATATTTTATAACAACTTGCTTACTTTGTAAAATTTGTAAATATAACCCACAACTATAACATTATATCAAATCCACATCATAATATTCAAAATGATATTTAGAGAAAAATTAATTTTTATTCATAAATGTTGGGGTCTTACAATTATTATATTCTGTGAGACAAGTGTTATTAACTCTAAGCATCGTAAGAATGACATAATTGTTTTAAGGGCATAATATCAATTACTAGCCTTGACATATTGATTTTATGCATTTCAACTTTGGTGTACAACAGATAAGTCTTATATATATGGGCGGAACCAGGTGGCCACCAAAATTCTACACAAGCTATATATTAATACATATATGAATAGACAATAGCATACATATATTAGTAGTCAATATATATATACAGGGGCGAAGCTACTTGTTAGCCAATGGGGTCAATTGCACCCATTGAAATTGGGTATTACCCTTTAATCTTTTATTCATGCCAGATGCCCTCACACACAAACACATTTTACTTAATCTCGCTTATTCGCTGAGAGAGTGAGAGTTAGAGAGTGGAAGTGTGGAACAGCCGAACAGGGTCTTATTCGCTGATGCCTATGCCTCCCAAGTCCCATCACTTCGAAGCTTACTCCGCCCATTCATCATCAGGTTGCTATATTGTTTTTATTTATTTATATGTGATAACTTTTAATTGATTGAACTTGAGTTTTAGTACTAACATTTTGTTCTTCATGGAAAGTGAAATTAGAGTTAGCGAGACATGGATTGAAGCTACTGAAAAGAAATCCTTCATCATTCACGCCTTGTCTTGACGGACGAATCATCAGGCCATCACCACTTCTTCGGCTCTTCCCACCTGGGTAAAGAATAATAGTAGAATTATAATTGGGGGTTTTCCTTGATTTCTTGTCTAATTGGGTTTTTTGTTTGTTTTGTTTGTCACTATGAGATAGTGGAATATCAAATTTATGCTCTGTTTGTATTTTGCTCTGTTTCCATTATTATTGATGCATTATTCTTGAAGATTTTGTTTAACCTGCATTTGAGAATTGTTTTTTCTGTTCTTCTCCCAACTTCTTTTATCAGACAAGTGCTTGAAAATAGATAGCAACTACTATGGACAAATTTGTATTCAAAAAAGCTTCTGCATTTGAAGGATCATGTTCTAACAAAAATTAGAAAAAGGATGATGATAAAGTAGATTTGGGAAATCTTGAAGCAGACCCCGGTTGCGAAAGAAAATATCAAAGTATCATCCTAATATTCAAGATGAAGTAAGAAAAGCATTCATGTTAAAGGGTCCTTGTCAGGCGCTCAAACATAACTTCCCACAGACACAAATTGGGAGCTACTTACGTAGATTTAATCCTTCTTGGTTTAAAGAATATGGAAATTGGTTGGAGTATAGCATAGCTATTGATGTAGCATTTTGCTTATGTTGCTATCTATTTAGGCAGGACACTAGAAAACAAGCGGGTGGTGATTCTTTCAGTACTAACGTGTTCACAACATGGAGCAAGAAAGAGAGATTTGATATTCATGGTGGAGGGCCTAATAGTGCTCATAACCAAACTTGGAGTAAATGTCAAGATCTGATGAAACCAAAGCAAAACATTCAGAATGTTTTTATTAAACAATCTGAACAAACGAGACTTGAATATCGAATTCGCTTAAATGCATCAGTTGATTGCATAAGATTTCTTTTGCATCAAGGGTTATCCTTTCGTGGTCACGATGAAGATGAGGATTCAAGTAATAGAGGAAGTTTCTTACAGCTTCTATAATTTCTTGCTGATCACAATGAAAGTATCAACAATGTTATGTTGCAAAATGCTCCAAAAAATCTGAAATTGGTGTCAAGTGATATTCAAAAAGATATTATAAATTGTGTTGCATTAGAAACTACCATTGCTATCATTAGTGATATTAGAGATGATGTGTTTGCAATATTAGTTGATGAGTCACGTGATATTTCAATCACAGAACAGATGGTCATAGCTTTACGCTATGTGGATAGAAAGGGATGTGTTGTTGAACGTTTTGTTGGTATAATTCATGTTACTAGTACTACTGCTTCATTGCTTAAAGAAGCAATTGAGACCTTTTCTCAAGTCACGGACTAAGTTTATCAAGAATACGTGGTCAAGGGTATGATGGAGCCAGTAACATGCGAGGTGAATTTAATGGTCTCAAAACCTTAATTATGAATGAGAATCCATTTGCATTTTATGTCCATTGTTTTGCTCATCAACTCCAATTAACTATTGTAGTTGTTGCTAGTAAGCATAAACACATTGCTTGGTTTTTTAACAAGGTTTCTGAGTTGTTAAATGTGGTTAGAGCATCAAGCAAGCGTCGAGATAGTCTTCGAGAGAAAGAAGCTACTAGAGTCAGGGAAGCATTGATGAATAATAAACTTCAAAGTGGGAAAGGCTTACATCAAGAAACTAGTCTTAAATGGGCAGGTAACACACGTTGGGGATCACATTATGAGACACTTTTGAACTTGATTCTTATGTTCTCCTCAATGATTGATGTACTTGAGAAGGTTTCAGATGATGGTATGGTATACCAACAAAAAGGTATTGCTTTTGGTTTATTAGAGTCATTGCAATCATTTGGTTTTGCATTTGATCTAATATTGATGAGAAAGATATTGGGAATAACAAATGAATTATCACAAGCATTGTAAAGAAAGGATCAAGACATTGTAAATGCTATGAAATTAGTTAAAGTGTCTAAGCAACTATTGAAGGCTATGAGAGATGAAGGATGGGAGAAACTACTTGATGAAGTTTTCTTATTTTTCAATAAACACAAAATTAACATTATAGATATGAATGCTTTATTCCATGAGTCGAAAATCTCAAGGTATTACAAATTTTTACCATTATTATGTTGAGATATTTTGTACTGTTTTAGATTGGCAACTTCAAGAATTAAATGATCGTTTTACGGAAGCAAGTACCGACTTGTTTTTATTAGTGCCATGTTTAAATCCTAATGATTATTTCTCTAGTTTTGATAAGGACAAATTGATTCATCTCGCTAGCTTTTATTTGAATGAATTTTCTCCAATAGATCTTATGAAACTTGATAGTCAACTAGATAATTACATTTCTGATATGCGGATAAATCAAGAGTTTTTGAAAGTTCAAGGGATTAGCGGTCTTGCAAGAAAGTTCATAGGTACTAAGAAATATATTGTATTTCCTTTGGTATATCGGCTTCTAAAGTTGGCATTAATCTTACCTGTTGCGACTGTTACTGAGCTTTTTCTGCGATAAAGATAATTAAGAGTAGGTTGCGCAATTCCATGGAAGATCAACTGATGAATGATTGCTTGATTACATATATCGGGAAAGATGTATTTGATTACATTGACAATGAAAGTATTATACAACGATTTCAACGAATGAAAACGCGCAGAGGACAATTGTAATTGTTATATTATACTAGTTATTTTTTGTGTATAAGTTTGATGGCTACAATAATGACAAATATTATATATTTTTGGTTATATATTTAAGTAGTTTTTTGTTACTATAAATATCAATTTTGATTTATTGTTTGATACTCTAATAATCGCCCCCACTGTCAACAATTCCTGGCTTCGCCACTGTATATATATATACACACAAACACACATGTATAATAATAGTAGTTTATAATAGCAGTCCAAAATTTTTTACATGTGCTTCATAAATTAAAAAATAGAATAAATTTTATTTTACAATGAAATTCAAATGAAAGAACTTAAAACACAATCAAATCTAGGTCGCTACTTGAGGTTGAAGAATGATCACAAAAATCAAATTCTTTATTTACCAAATTATTTTCTACAAACATTTTATATTTTTAAACATCATTAATTTACTTTAAACATCATTAATTTACTACATTTTGTTGATTTCTTTCTGGATTAATTTTCTTTGTTTTTATATAGAAAATTGATATTTTCATATAAAAAATTAATACTTCTACATGAATTCCTCTCACGTATTTTTACATGAAATAAAAAATAACATTTCTCCATAAATTTTGATATTGACCAAAATTTTGAGACGTTTTCAAACTATGCAGAGTCGCAGGATACAGTTACCTCATCTCAGTTGTACAATCAAAAGAAGCACTCCAAGCGTCAATAAATAATTTTTTTTACTAATGTATTTTGACCCCCCTCTAAAAACGTTCTGGTTCCGCCACTGTATATATAGAGTCATTATCCATTCAATTTTACAAACAATCTTAAGACAATTAGTTTATATATATATATATATATATATATATATATATATATATATATATATATATATATATATATATATATATATATATATATAGCTATCAATTCTTTAACTATAGTTGGTTCTTCTTTTACACCAATGATACCTAATGTTCCTGTGAACCATGCATGGTGAAAAACTAGAAAAGTTCAATGGAACAATTTAAAAGATGGCAACAAAAAATGTTATTTTATCTCACTACGTTCAACTTGACAAGTTTCTTCATGAAGACCCCCCTCCGGCCCCCGCCCCCGCCCCGGCCCCGGCCCCGGCCCCGTCCCCGTCCCCGTGCTTAATGAGAATGAAACAGATAGGCAATGAAAACATGTTTTACTTTTTTAGGAGTAGCCACAATCATACTCCTTCCGTCTTCCTAAAGATGATTAAAAATATTATATTTTTTGTCTTCGAAAGAATGAGTTAAGGTATATAAAGTGAAAGGTAAGTATGTCATTTAGTGGGTTTATATAGTATGAAAAAATAAAAATACTCAACATTTTATGTAATTGTGTTAAGTCACCAAGGATAAATTTGAAACTTTTCTTACGTACTCTCTTTCCTCTAAAAACGTTTTGGTTCCGCCACTATATATATAGTCATTATCCATTCAATTTCACAAACAATCTTAAGACAATTAGTTTATATATATATATATATATATATATATATATATATATATATATATATATATATATATATATATATATATCGATTCTTTAACTATAGTTGGTTCTTCTTTTACACCAATGATACCTAATGTTCCTGTGAACCATGCATGGTGAAAAACTAAAAAAGTTCAATGGAACAATTTAAAAGATGACAAAAAAAAATGTTATTTTATCTCACTACGTTCAACTTGACAAGTTTCTTCATGAAGACCCCCTCCCGCCCCCGCCCCCGCCCCCGCCCCCGCCCCCGCCCCCGACCTCGTCCCCGTCCCCGTCCCCGTCCCCGTCCTCGTCCCCATCCTCGTGCTTAATGAGAATGAAACAGATAGGCAATAAAAACATGTTTTTCTTTTTTAGGAGTAGCCACAATCACATACTCCTTCCGTCTTCCAAAAGATGATTAAAAATATAATATTTTTTGTCTTCAAAAGAATGAGTTAAGGTATATAAAGTGAAAGGTAAGTATGTCATTTAGTGGAGTTTATATAGTATAAAAAAATAAAAATACTCAACATTTTATGTAATAGTGTTAAGTCACCAAGGATAAATTTGAAACTTTTCTTACGTACTCTCTTTCCTCTACTTTATTTTTCTTAATATGTATGAAAAATATACTTTGTTTGTCCTTTTAAAAATGAAAAGAGTAGTTTATAAAATAATACAAATATATAAATAATTCAAACATGATTTGGTTGCAATATAAATATTTGTTATATATATTATATAGTAATGTTTTGAGTTTTAGGTATGTGTTGGGCGAGTTTTTGACTTTTATAAATGTTGGTGAAGATTCTGTTTCTTTTAATATGTTTTCAAATCCAGTCTACTAAATGGTTTAAGTTGGATAACTCATTTTATATCTCCATATGATGTTTAAATTAGTGGATATAAAGGGTAAATAATAAATTTAAAACCTCCACATGCCAAACCACTACATGTATTTTAAAATCGTTTTGCAAATGATATATTTCCATATATGTGCGTTCAAAAGAAAATGCCATGAGCTCTTATCTTCTTAAGTCAAAACAATAAATAAAAACTAGCACATGAAAAAAAAATAAGGAAATCTATACTATATAATATGTAAATAACTATATAAGGGCGTAACCAGAAATTTAAGTGGGAGCAAGCAAAAATATTTATAAAAAAATTTCTACACTAAAAATATTGGTGTATATATAAAAAATATAAACATATATAGGATAAAACTTTATATATTTTTAGTTATAATATACATATGAATTCATTATATTAAAGTGTTTTAATATTTGATTAAAGGTAGGAGTCTTACATATATATTTTCAAATGCATCTCAAATACACGTATAATCATTATATTTGTTCAATATCATAATAAATCTTAGAAAATTTCTTTAAATATAATGCAATGATACCAAGATGAAGGTAGGGTAAGGTAAGGGGTCGGGCATGACCCCCTCCCGTCCCTTCCTAGTTATGTCACTGACTCTATATGATATGATATCGCGCATGGCACCTCTACTTATGTTTTTAATTAAAAAAAAATTAAGAATGAAAAATAAATAAAATAAATCAACCAACACACTTCACATGGGTCAAATAAAATCTGTCTTTTGAAATTAAGAAGGATCGAGCTTATGCTTTGTTTGGACTAGTGGAAAAGTGAGATTTAAGTTCCAAAAAGCATATATTCTAATCTATATGTTAGGGCTTCGTAAAGAGGTATCAGACAGTGTGGGATATATGAAAAAGATGTTAGTAGACTAGTACTTAAAGAAAGTGAATTCAACCATCAAAAGGTGATCCGATCCATAATTATCTTGTTAATTTAGCTGCTCCTACAGTTTGACTCTTCCAACCCCAAAAGCTAATTAAGCCGCAAATGTGTTATTGTAAATAATGATTTTATTTTATTTTCTTCTATTATAATTTTTTTGTCTACTATTTTCACTTTTTATCTTCAAAATTTTGCCTGACTAGCTAACACAAATATCTGAAAAAAAATTACTTCTCCCAAGCTATGTACTGTGGGGAAAAAAATAATAATCTTACATTGTTAATCTTTTCCAAAACTTTATAAGACACATTTAATATAAAATAAGATAAGCTTATTATTAGATATATTTCTTTTAAAAGATTATATTTTGATATAAATATATATATGGGATGATCCCACAAGTTCTAAAATTCTTAATTCGGAAATAAATAAATAAAAAATAAAAGTAAAATTTAAGCAATTAAATTTTAACATATGGGGTAGTAGCATATGGATAATTGAGTGGATATGGAATAGTATAAACTCAATTAAAGTACTATAAAATCTAATTTTTCAGCTGTTACTTAGTTTCGAAAATAGAAATATTTTACTAATAAATAAATGGAGCCGACTAAAGCACGTGTACGAATACAAAAGCGGAAATGGAAATAGTAAATCAAGAAGCGGTTTTCTAAGGAAATTAATCGTGTTTCACGTGCTTTTATTTCACACATTTTTCACAACTCCTCCTCCCACTTATTCTTTTGTGTGTACTGTTTTCCAAGTTTAATTGCACCTTTTCTGTGCATTTCGTGATATAAATTATTTGATATTTATAGAGAGAGAGACATAACTTGTTCCATCTCCATCTTCTCCCTATAGATAAAAGTTTGTAATCTTTAAAAATGAGGAATCCTAATCTTGAACTCACCCTTCTACCGCCATCGGTGTCTCTCAATTCCGATAACCACCAGCAGCCCATGTAAGTTAAATGGTAGCCAACATTCTGCAAATAGTTTGCTAGATATATAGTATCCTAGACTAAACATACTGAAAGTTATTGGAGAGATATGAACATGTAAGGGCAAATTATCTGTCGTTGGCTAGCAAACTAACTGTGGCTGTAGATCATTCCCTTATATATTGAATTTACGTAGTTGACTGATCAATTTTGTTTTGAAATTTTCGGATGATTAATTGAAGGTTAGAATTGTTAAATGGAATTAATCCTAGTGATCAGAAAGATCCGAACAATCAAGAGTTTGTCATTTTTTATAATGAAATGGTTAGTGTCTGTGATGCTACAGAGATTCAGGTATGCTTCTCTCTCTAATACTCTATGTATTATTTCTACTCGAACAAGTATTTAGTATAAGGGAGTTGATAAACACGTTTCAATTTCTACTGCATGTTTGTGGCTAGTTTAAAATTGAGCATATCTTAATTTAATTCCAAGAGGTTTCTACAAATTAATAGAGAAAATTTCACATTTTTACTTTTGTTATTCTTAAGTTGGAAAATTTTACAAGTAAGATATTATTGCATGAGAATTTTTAATCTCCCACTTCCGCATGAGAATCTTTATAATTAATCATTCTTCATTTGATTAATTACCAATTAATTGATTCTTTTTCTAGTATATATGTGTATATATATATATATATATATATATATATATACACACACACTTTCAAAACTGTGTATTGGTTGGTTATTAATGAAATTGTGCTATTAAATTAAATATTTATGAAGGCCAGAGCCATCATATTGCTTGCAAATCAAGAAAGGGAGGAGAAGTCCAAGACTCCAACTGTTAATTCGGAACCATCTTCTTCGTTATTATATAACCCTACAACTGGTCTTGCCATGAAAAAATCTTTGCAGCAATTCTTGAAGAAGAGAAAGAATAGGATTCAAGCAACATCTCCGTATAATCACTGAGTTATATTTTTTACATTTAATTATAATTTTGTGAAATTTAATTTATTAATTTCGGGTGTCACCTAGGGATTTTCATAAGAAAGTGAGAGCAATATATATACATGGCAATGGCATGTAAATTATTTATTTACGGAGACTAAAATTGTGTTTTATTTTTAAGACTCTACGTATCTTTATTCTACTACTTTATATGTTCTTTAAACTACCAGATCATTTCATTTCTAGGGACAATAAATTACTTACTATTGATTACTAAAGAACCCAGTTTTAGTCCCTCTGCTCATGTACTCCTTTTTTTAATATATAAAAGGAGGCGCGGAAGGCTACAAGCAAAACTAGTCATGTAGCTCAAACTTAGATTTGAACTCATAGTTATTTGAGGATAAACCGCCCTCTATTAAATTATATATATATAGAGTCCGGATCAGGTTCGGACTCTCGGACCGGACTAAAATCCGGACTATTTTTTTTTTGCTTTTTTTTTTAAAAAACAACTAAAAATAAATAAATAAAAAATTATGGAATTGAAATTTTTTCATAATACAGTGTTTTGGATGTGATTTGGGTACGTATAACAAAACATGGTGGTACAGTCTGTGCAGACTGTACCACCATTTTTTGGTATACGTATCCAATACACGTCCAAAATATTGTATTATGGAAAAATTTCAGTTCCATAAAATATTAAATTTTTTTTAGTTGTTTTAAAAAAAAAGCAAAAAAAAAATGTCCGTTTTTTATCAGGTCCGGACTCCCGGACCTAATCAGTTCTATATATATATATATATATATATATATATATATATATATATATATATATATATACAGGAATGTTCAGAAACGGCCCTTAGAAACGGACCAATTGACGGACCAAGCGAAAAAAGAAGAAAAAAGACGCGCCAAACACAAATAAAAAAAGAAGAAGAAACGCGGGTCAAAAAGCCGGGTCTTTCAGAATTGCCGAATAGACTAATCGTTCCTTCTCTCTCACTCTTCCCCCTCTCTCTCTCTCTCAAAGCGGCCTTTCCCTCCCCCTCTGTCAAAGCGAGCAGAAGACTAGACGCCCTCAGAAGACTCCCTTCAGAAGACTCCCTTTCGCAAACCCAATCTGACGATTCTCTCTCAAAGCGACCTTTTCCTCCCCCTCTCTCAAAGCGAGGCTAAAGCAAATCGGAAGGCAAGAAGGAATTAGATTAGGTTCTGTTGCAAATCGGAAGCGGAAGGTTCCTACAGAGTGAATCGGAAGGTAAAGATTGCTACTTAATTTTGTAATTTCTGTTTTGGGGTTTGTTTTGCTACAAAGATCAAGGGTTTGTTTTGGGGGAAGTGTATTGGTGATTTTTTTGTATGTTCTTATTTTTTGGTATGTTCCTATTGTTAATTTGGGCATTTATTTTGAATCTACAGTATTTTTTAGCCTATTATTGTCACCTGTTTTCTCTAATAATCACCTGTGTCATCTAAATTCAACTTTCATCTCAGGATCCACAACTCTAATTATATATGTTACTATTTACTAACCTTCACCAAATAACAAATAGTAAAATATATAAAAATAATG
Source organism: Panax notoginseng (assembly GCA_016801055.1). Lineage (NCBI taxonomy): Eukaryota > Viridiplantae > Streptophyta > Magnoliopsida > Apiales > Araliaceae > Panax > Panax notoginseng. Next base: position 234,008,916 of record CM029014.1, read on the forward strand.
GTTGCAATATATCTCTGTGTATTCATTCATATGACACTAGCATTTTCTAGGCTGCTTACAATAGTTGAAGATAACCGATCTCCATCACACTTTGGTAGGTCTTAGATTTCCACTGGAAATCTCATAAATATAAGCAGAAAAACAAAAAAAGAAGAAGATGAAAAACAATCCAAGAAGTTAAAACAATAGAGTAAGTTATGGACACAAACTACAAAAGTTACAAGCTGAAACCATCTAACTCAAGTCTCTATCTACTTTTTTTATGTGCCTTGTTATACTTATGGAACAATTTGCATCGACTTGGCATGCTTAAGATTCCTCTTATTCCGGCTCAGTGTCATGCCCGGCTTAACACCCTTAGCAAATTGCCTCACTACTTGAGTGTCATCGTGGATGTGATAGATTATAAGATTTGGCTTGGTGCCGAAATCCTTGATGAAATAATTCATGTTTAACTCCTTTACGAAATGCCTCAAGTTTACTGAAATGATCCGGATTGGCCCATACAAGACTGTGTGTTTACTTTATAAATATTACTTTGTAAATTAACAGGATTGGCCCATACAAGACTGGTATCAGCAGCTCACTCAAGGTAACTGTCTTAACAATTCTTTACTTTGTCTTTTTCTAAAGTGAGAGTGTGACAACCCCAAAATAGGTCCATTCCACCCAACCCATTCTGAGTCGTCAAATACATGGTACAGAAAATAACTACAACTTTATTACAACAATTGTCGTGCAAAATACAACAATACATATGCCGTGAGTTTGGATATAAATATATACCAAATGTGACAATGGACACCATCATGTGTCAGCACCTCACAAAGGTACCTTACATAAAGGAACAGTCAAAAACTGTTTTAGAAACTAGAATCTTTGGGAAGTGCTCAAGAAAACCTTCGTACATGGGAGGCCATGCGTCTAGGTTATGATAGATATCATATAGCCACAGAATTATCCTTGGTTGACCCAATATACCCCAAAGAAAAACGAGAAAATTACTATCATATTCTTCCCAATGGTGAGTCTTCTCTTGACTTATCATTATCTCCACTGTCTCTAATTGAGAATTATACTTTAAACAAACACCAAGATTATATAGGTAGTGCTCGTAGATATACTCAGCAAGTGGATGAGCACAACCCTGTCTTATGATGACACGAGGTTGTATGACATTAGACATCTTGTATGATAGTGACAAAACACTCTTCCAACGTTGGGTTCGCCTCACCCTATTTTCTTCGCCAAATATAACTACTAAATGATGACCACCGTTCTATTCCCTTGTTACCCCCGCTCGACCCAGCTACACTTTATTACCTGAAAGAAATTGTGAAACAGAAGGGTGAGCACAACTAGCCCAGTAAAGAATATCATAACTAAAGATAAATAAATTATCAATAGTCTTCATCAGTAATAAATCAGAGATTTAGAACATATGATAGATGATAAAAATTTCAACCATAGTTACAGCGGAATGAGCAATCCATTAGATGAGTCAAATAGACTATAAAGTCTATTATCTTCTCCATGTTAAAAATCTACCAACAATATTTTATCCCTATAACATCACTCAACAATTCCTTTCCACAATCATATGAATAACTCATAATCATAATTGTGATTCTAAATTTTTCTTCGCACCCAGGACGAAGAATATTTTCATCACCTGTCTTTACCTGAAACATCAAAGATCATGGCTATACCAAATCACAGTTCCTGTTCATAATCATGCTAATAAATCCATCTTCGCACTACGGCCAAAGATATTCATCAACAAACTATCTTTGCACTACGGGCCAAAGATATTCAATAACAGTTCATCTTCGCACTACAGGCCAAAGATATTCATCAATAATTCATCTTTGCACTACAGGCCAAAGATATTCTTCAACAGTTCATATTTGCACTATAGGCCAAATATATTAATATCTCAAAGAAATATATAATCATTTCAGAATTATATAAACAATAATTATAACCATGTTGATCAATTCACCTTTACACTTAAGCTAAAGATATTCAGTTATAAATTCAATGGTCATGATCATACCAGTCAACAATTCAACTTTGCACTACTAACCAAAGAGAACCCATAGTCATGATCATACCAAAAATCTACCCATCTTTATGCTCAAGTCAAAGAGAAATATCATCATTAGGGTTATAAAAATGTTATATATAATAATAAAATCAATATAATCAACATATAGATTTAATCTCAAGAGTAATATTCATAACTCAACTATAATTTGGTCAGAAAAAGAAACCAATTTTGTCATGAATAGTAACTCGTGAATAGTAACCCATAAATAGTAACTCGTGAATAGTAACTCATGAATAATAAACCCGACACAAAAAGGTAAAAATTCTACAATAAAACTCATACCAATATTTCGGTATAATGATATTGAAATAATAACATTTCTTAAATTTATAAATAATTTATTTTAATTGTTTACACTTTACTAAATAATGCATTTAATCATCCTAAAATGCCAAACTCATAAGATTTCATTACCAATAACCAAAACTCTCATCAAAAATCTGCATAAACCTCATATAGGATTCTCAAGCCATAAAATCCTATTTTCTAATTTTCTTACTTCACATAACATATTTAATTCATTTACTCATAACTAGACTATTTTCATGAAAAATACCAAATCAGTTCCAAAAATATTTCTTTTCTGGAATTTAGCATAATATAGTCCCATAGTGAACATATATTTTTCTTAGAATTTTTAAAAGTCATTTACTATTTTTCATATGGCCAAAACAGCCGAATATTTAGACATTTATCAAAAATTGTACTTTTATCCAAAAATTCCGAAATTCACAGAGTACACTGATATTATATAGATATACTTCCAATAAAAATTTCATCAATTTTGGAGTTAACCACAAGGAGTTATAAGCGGTTACTTTTAAAATAGTCTTTTCCCGTAAAATTCATAACTCTTAATCTATACATCCAAAAATTATTATTTTTGGACACAATCAATAAAACTCATCAAAATATCATTTCAAATTTTTCTAGAATTTTCTGAAGTTCAAAAGAATTACAAACTGAAAAATATAATAACCCTTAAAATCCCTTACTATCCCTTACCTCAAAAGTGTAGTATTTCTGACTGGAATGCAAAGCCGAAGGAAACTTGCACTGAATAGCAACTCTCAAAGTATCTAAATACTCACAAAATATGCTTCATAATATAGAGAGAGAAAGAGAGAAAGTTTATGTTTCTGGTGTGTTTTTCAATTTTAACTTAGTCCTCTATTTATAGGAAAATGTTAGCACGCCGAAGCAGACTTAACCTGTAACCTGATGGCTTTACCTGCTACTATTCTCACCCACCACATTTGAATAAAAATCTCAGCATATTTCTTCACCAACCAAGAGTGGGGCCCACCAATTCTAGAATTTTCCACTAAAATGATTAACTCCGAAAATTCAACAATTTCTGAACCAGTCATCTCGTAAAATTCATAACAAATCATACGTTCATTTTTAACGGTTCAAAATTTATGGACATATACTCAACTTATATATGTATAACATATCCAAATATTACCACGATCCAACGGTCGGATTAAAAATTATAACCCTCGCAAAATATCTTAAAAAACCCTAATTTGATTTTCAATACCTCCGTTCTGACAAAAATACAGATAAAACACATCAACATTAACTCCTTCATTTTTAACCACAAAAATATATCCCTCATTTATATCCACATAAAATAAATATTTCCTTATCATATGAATCAATAATTAATTATTCACAAATAATATTACAGAATCACATTTATGACAACCAGGCCGTTCCCAAGAAAGAGGGGACTTTCCAATAAGAATTTCTCCTTACTGTCGCGTAATTAGGTGACCAAACCTCTCCTTAGACAGAACTTTCTAGACATTGCTAATAATGTTATCTAATAATATTATTCAAATAATATGAATTATTGATCTGATAATGGGAAATACTGTGCAGTGACAATTATTGAACAACAATAATATAACATTTCAACGTAGCAATTATTGAATCAATAAAATAAAATATTGAACAGTAATTACTGTAACAATTATTAAGTAGTGCCTTCTTACGTAAGAATCAATAATTTCAAAAATACTATGCAATACCGTGTGCTACTGTGTAATAACGCGTATTACTGTATTTTAACCACCGGATATTCCAACAGTGTTAACGGTAACAACTACGTCGTTAATTATAAAAACTTAATTTTTGTCGTTGTCTTCCTCCGACCGTTTTTCGTTATGGGGCCCACAAATAGCTGCGCCGTCGTACGAATATTCTCCAACAGAAAGAATATTCCACGACCAAACGAATATTCCCCGACAACAATGATTATTTTATAACCACTTGTTTATTTTGAAAAAAAATTCATATATCACCCTTAACTTTAACATTTATCAATTTCACCATTTACTGAATTGTAATTATAAGAAAAATTGAATACTTTTATTTCATAAAATTTGGGGTCTTACAGAGAGAGTCAGTCCGGGTACCCAACATGTTATGTATGCAGTATATAATTTGTGGTTTATAATATTATATATGTTGAGATGGAAAAGTTGATCAAACTATAGTTTTGCTTTTCAACAAATCAAACTAGCTATTATGGGAATCTTCTCACTTTTCAACAAATCAAACTAGATCTAAAGTTTTAATCTGATGTATTATTTTGAGCTTATGATATGATCTTTCAATGCCTGTGATCAATTACGATTGCAGAGTAAAAGAACTTCAATTCATGTCTAACAATTTTTAGTTTACTTTTACTAAAATTCCATTTTTGACAAACCTATTTTCAGTTTTCCAAACAATGTTGAAAGCACCTCCATGGCTTCATGAAATAACACAGGTTCAAGATTACTATTTATGGTTTACTCTGCATGTTCTAAAAATTGTAGTGTTAGCAAAAGATGATGTCTTAAATATCTAGATCAGTAATTGTTTATTCTAGTATCTGTTACAACAATAACACAGATTCAAGTAAATATCCTTGTTTGGTTTATTGCAGTACACCAACTGAAGTAACTGAGAGGATCTTGAAGGGGGGGATGTAAAGAAAAAGCTAATCCTTTTCTGATGTTGAAGATGCTTGAAATTGGCACCTGCATGGAGCTGAAAGCCAAAACTGGCAAGCTGGAGGACAGCATGGACACTGACTTTGCTGATGTCTCTCAGTTTCTCAATTTCCTTCTGACTTTTTTATTTACTCTAATTTTTCTCTCAATCGGGTCCAACAATTTTACACTTGCCATCCAATACTATTATGTGATTGTATTCGTAAGGGATCTTTACAGTTGATAATGTTGGGAGGATATCCATATTATTTGAGAAATTCTTGTTATCTTTCTTGTTTGAGTTGTTTCTGGGTAAACTATTTTGTGTTCTTCATAGTGTGCAATGAAATTGTCAAGTGTTTAGAATTATTGTTGTGCATAGGTTTATGGTTTTGAATTACGTTTAGGTGAAGGAGCAAGTGAACATATGCTTCAGAATGTGGTGGATGAGAAATTTGGGGTTTATGAAAATGAAAATTTAAAGATAGCTTAATTTAGAATAATGTGGTTTTAGTTTTATGTTTCTGTATACATTGTTTATAAACCATGTTACAGCTTAGTTTTCATTTCAGTTATCCTTTTTTCTTGAATGTGCTAGTTTTTGGTCTATCAGAAACATATGCACATCAAAATTTTAACGTTCTTCTCATTGAAAAGAAGCAAGCAACTCAGGTTTGCAGCAATGAGAGCTTTACCAATTCACGTTATGGACCTAAGGTTGATGCTTACATTTAAGATGAACAAATTACTAATTGTTTAGTTAAACTTATTCTTATAAAAATTTGCCAAAAAATTAGAGATAAGTATTAAATAAAAGAAATAGCATAACAAAATAACAATAGATTGAACAAACTTAAACTCATGTCATCAAAGGCCAAGTTCTCACAGAACAGAGAGAAACCACATATATTCATGTAAAGAAGAAAATATTCAACAACACTAATAATATTTGTGATATGAAATCCTACAACAATATCAACATTTTTAAAGACTTGAAAAAATCACTCAAAACGCCCAGGCATTCTCCCTACGAACCTCCTCCTCTTCCTCTGGAGTGAAGTCATTTTGCTAGAGAGAATTCTGTTCAATTTGATTAAATCTGTGGAGACCGGGAAAGAAGAACTGCAACATCAACCCCAAAGAACTGAAGTAGTCAGCTGTAGGTCGCAGCTTATCCTCTACGCTGTAACTTATGATATTTGGGCGTCGAGTTAAGGTCTTACCCACACTTTCAGCTGAGAGACCCATTTCATATAGAAAATCGACAATTGCTTTCAGTTTTGGCCTACTATAGGTGAGAACTGCCAGAAAGCGGTAAATCACTTTTGCCCATTGTTTCTTATCCACACCTAAATTCTCTAAAAATGTCATGGTGGGTATCAGATTTTCAAAGAGACTGATTCCGCAAAGTTGAGGCCTTTTGCCGAGGATGATGGGAATATCTTCTTTTGGTACACCAAGATCAAGAAGAAATTCAACCACTGGCTTGATTTTACCCTCCAAACTGTAGTAGGCAAAAGCAGGGAACTTGCGGATCACATCCTTAATTACCTCGAGTTCCATCCCAAGGTCTACTAGGTAGACAATGTGTGGAGGGAGTTTCCCTGATGGGCCCAAATCACTCACTCGAGCCAACGCTTTAAGCTTCTTGGAGTCGAGAGTAGTGTTTGGTGGAGGAACAGGTGCCTCCAATCTTTCTTTTACAGTCGGTCTTTGAATGTTTTCATCTAATTTTTCTTTTTCAGGTGCACTTGGAAAGTTTTCCACTACATCTATCAAGACATCACCGTACTCTTCCAAAAGTGTGTCAAGGTAGGGAGCTAGAGCATCCCTAATCTCAAGAGTTGTGAGCTCCCTTCCTATAATGCCAAAAAAACTGATCAGCCGGATATTACAGTTATAAAAGTTACTCAATCAAAGTGTATCATGAATTATTACCATAAGAAAATAAGAAAAACAAAAAGCTATCACTAGAATCAGCAAGGGAAAAAAATGGTGAAATCGAACCTACTAGGTACCGAGATTTATGAACAAAGTGAAGCCTTGAGATTAGGTGATCAATGAAAAGATCTGACTTGTTGATAGTTCTTGCTGCTGCTGCATTGGTTAATCCTTATTTCTTCAAGAATAAGGTTAACACGGCCTTGGCCTCCTCCTTCTCTGCTGCTAGCAAATTTGGAGGCACCACTCTTAAGCTGAATGACCCATCTATCACATACATGGTTGTTAGTATAATATGGAAAATTGACTATTGTTGTTCAGTGAAAACAAAAGATGAAAATGTGCATACATTTGAATTCTCTGTGTATTGGTATGGTCCATCAGATGGTTACATAAAGAAAACCAGAAAAGGTAAAATCTTACCATACTTTGCTCTGCAGGAGAAGAGCCTCCGAGGAAATGAAAGTTGTGTCCTGAAGATTTACCAAAACAAAAGCATTTGTTGAATGAGTAGGTGAAAAGAATAAACTTCTAAGAATTTCTATTTTTAATAAACGAATGCCGAAAGGGAGCATCGCCCAAGTACGCATGACATAAACAAAAGACAAGGGTCCCAAGCAACAAATCAGTACCCCTGATTATGGGATACCTATCCCCTTGGAGCACCAGAAAGCAACACAGGGTATGCTCCAAGCCTAGACTCCCCCAGGAAATCAACGAAAGAAACAACAGAATCCAGGAAACATAAAAGTTTAATAGATAGATCCATTGAAACAATAATTGTTGATATCAGAAATTATCAAAGTTTGGTGATATCAGAAATTTTAGGAGAGAGAATCTACGAATTGGAAGAGAAAGAGAGATGGAGGGTTCTGGTCGTGCTTCTTTCTTTTTAATTTGTGACCCGCCTGTTTCTGTTCTCTCCTTTTTTAGACCCACGTGTTTATCTTTTTCCTTGGTCCGTTTCTTAGTCCGTGATTTTGGTCCGCAGGAGATCGGAACTGTATATATATATATATATATATATATATATATATATATATATATATATATATATATATATATATATATCATCTAATTAATATGCCTACCAAATATGAGACTAACTTCAATTATCGTTATCCTTCATTCATTACAGAGTGAAAATCTTTTTCTTTTCTTAAATAATTTATAATAATTAAGACTCCCTTGAACTTACTATAATAATCAAATAAGTTACATAAATTTAATTTTAACAACAATCCTAATAAAATAACAAGAAAAAATAATAAATAAACAACAATAATCCTATTAAAACTAAACAAAACATAAAGGGGAATAAAATAAAAAAAAAAAATCATGATTAGCCACTCACTAGCCAGCCGGCTGTATTTGTTTCCCATTAGTATATCATTGAATATTCTGTGCCTAGAGTCTAGAGGCCTGTAGTCAAACATTTCCATCTCCCATTAATGATTAGGCCATCTTCTCCAACTCACAGGCAGCCAGGCTCCCAAGTTTCAGGTAATACTCTCTAATCGGATGCTGCAAATTATATATATATATATATATATATATATATATATATATATATATATATATATCAGTATATGGTAAGTTGAAAATGATGATCAAGTTGTTGGAGTCTAGCTAAAGTGATTCTTGTTCTGAAAACTGAAAACTGAAAATATCAATGGATTGGTTGAATTAACTATTAGTATAATTTCTCTGCTCTAAAATTTAGTTTAAGAATCTTGAAGCCGAAGACCCTAGCTATTTGTATTTTCTCAATTCATATGATTTATTGAAATTGGAAACCTTTAAATTTTATTTCTGAATTACTTGAGAACCCATCATAATTTTCTGAATTACTTGAGAACATGCCCAAAATAGGATTGATCAAGCCACATCTGCGTATAAGCGCTAAAGTTGTTTTCTACATGTAGATTATGATTTCGGGAAATTTAATTTATTAATTTCGAGTTTGATCTAGGGAATTTCATAAGAAAAGTAAGAGCAATGTATATACATGCATGGCATGTAAATTATTTATTAATGGAGGCTAAAATTTTGTTTGATTTTTTAGATTCTTGATATCTTTATTCTATTAGCAATCACTACTACAAAACAGTAAATAGACAACACTTAAACCACAACGTTTTTATAAAAAACGTTGTGGTAATTTTTTTCACAACGTTTTTTAACAAAACGTTGTAGATACATATGAAAAAACGTTATCTATTTAAAAGTGGCATTTTTTAGTATTAAATAGATAACATTTTTTTAAAAAAACGTTATGTGTCTAACAAAACACGGAGCAAAAACCGCACTAGAAAACTTAAAATTAAAATCTGCTCTGCTCTCTTTCGCTCACAAGACCAAAACCCTAGTTATTCCTCCCCTTTGAAGTTCCTCCCATCTAGCTCACAAGGTAAGGAAATTATTCTCTCTATCGCTCCTCCTTCAATTATATTACGCTACTCTGCTTGATTTTTACGCTACGCAAACAATTCTTCTTCTTCCAGTACTCATCCGTACCGCACAAAATCCCCAAATCGAACAGGAGAAGAAGGTATTCCTATTTTAGTTGTTGTATAAACCCTAATTTCATGATGTCGTGGCAAGTTTACGTTGGCAATCACTTGTTGTACCAAACCGAAGAAGGCAATCAGCTCACTTCTGCTGCTATTTTGGGGACGGCTCCGTTTGGGCCTAGAGCCCCAACTTTCCTCAGGTGCTCCATTTTTGTGAAGATGTTTGTGGCCAGGTATGTCCGCTTTTTGTTTTTCTTAAAGTTTGAGGTTTTTAGATTACCATTTGTGGTGGACATGTTTTTGTTGGTTTTTTTTTTGTTTAAAAAAATATGTTTTTATAAAATTTGTAGTTATTCTGTGTTTTTGTTTGGTCAGATTTTATGCCTTTCCGAATGCTTCCTACCTCTTCAGTTGATTCTGTAAGGAACAATGTGTTTGAATTTAGTATTTAGGTATTTAGGGCCTTTATTTCGGTCTTATTTGATTTTTCATTTGTAAATGTTTACGGGATGTTTTGATTGTAAATGTTTACTGGATGTTCTATGTCTTGCCTTATGTTTAAGAAGGCAATGTTGGGCTACTAGCCCCACTGTGCAATGGGCGTGAGCCGACATCTGTAGCTTTTGTGCACAAGGGAGAATCAGTGCACCGGTTTGATGGGTCGTCTTCAACCGGGAATTACCTGTTTTTGTAGTTTTACGAATATTTCCTTTAGTACTTGAATATGATGTATTTTCTTTAATTGATTACTATAATTGAATTAACCTAAAATTAGCTTCCACTATTGAATGATATTGAAAGGTTAGTTATATGGTCGTCATCAGCATATAGAAGAATGTGGGCCCATGTGCAAAATTAGGGTTCACATGACCTAATTAAATGTGCAAGTTAGGGTTCGTATAACCTAATGGAATGAAGATGGAAAAGTCAGAAATAAATGTGCTAGACCGGGAGAAGCCTCCACGTGTCCCGAGGCGGAAGACTCGTGGAGGCGGCTCATTTTGGGAATTGATTGAGGGATTGGATTGGTGGCTAGAAGGACAGGGCAATATGGGCATTACTCTAAGGACTAAAGGGTATTTCTGAAATTTTCCTGAAGGCATGTGCCTTGCACATGACTACTTTCCAGAATACCCTATAAATATCCCTTCCATTCCATTTGGAAAGGGACTTTTCTTCGGACTCAAGACTTGGACTCTTGGAAGATCAAAGGGACCCTTTTGGTGACTTAAAGGCTTGGAGATTCCACCTAAAAGCACTAAAGGGGTTTGGACACTCTCTCAACACTCAGGAAGACTCTTGGAATCCCAATAACCCTAATAAGGTTTCCGGATTCTAGGAGTAGAAGGACTCAAGAAGAAGGCTCTTGGAATCCCAATAACCCTAATAAGGTTTCCGGATTCTAGGGGTTCTGCCACGCGTCATTGGAGTAATCGCCCACCTGTCGTTCTCCCCTCTTCAATCAATCAATCAATTCCATGCTCTTCGTGGATTTCTCTCCTCCTCAGCCAACATGAAACCCTAGACAAGCAAGGCGCGATTTCCTTACCCACATTCTTTTGGCGACTCTGCTGGGGAGGTGTAGAATTCGTGAAGGGTATGCCCACAACTCGAAGTGGGAGAACAACAGGAAGAGCTTCACCAACAAACAGCATTGCCTCACCGGGTCCAGTTCCAAGGCAAGCAAGTCAAGCTTTCCAAGGCGTGAATCTAAATCTCAATCAACCCATCCTTGAAGACGCATCAGAAGGGAGTTCAACATCACCACACATGGCTAATCAACAACAAACTAACGCAGGAAGGCAAGGCGAGGATGCAGGTGGAGACCAGACGAATGTTGTGCAACTGGAGATGCTCAAGGCGTTGAAGGAAGCACGAGAAGAACAAGGGATGATGATGGCTATGATGCTGGAGATGCAGAGAAAGCAAGAGGAAATGGGAAATTTCCGCCAGCAGTTGATGCAGATTCCCGTTTTCAAGGCTATGTTCCCAGACAATTCACAAGAAGAACAGGCAGGAGTAGAGGACAACAATAACGATAGCAACAATAAGGAGAATCAGACAGCACCTCCATTGATGGAGAATCAGTCCGTCCCAATCATCCACTTGGAACCTCAAAATAGTGGTGACGCGCCACAACCCAGATTGGAAGTCAGCCAGCCTAAGACAAACATCATTCCAACTGTTATCCCCGTATTTTCACAAGTGCAGATGCCAACCATCCCAAACCTCGTTCAACGAACTGACCCACAAGCACAACCGATACAGAATTTACATAATGTTAGTGTACATCAGCCAATTTCTGTACCACAGAGAGTTCATGCCACGAGCCAGTACGTGACGAAGGATGATATGATCGATGTGATCAATCAACTTCGCAGGCAGACATCCCGACCCTCGGAGTTAGACTTTACTCCACCTTACCCGGCACACATTCGGAGGCAACCTTACCCGACAGGGTATATTGAGCATCCCCCACAATTTCTAAAATACAACGGAGAGAAAGGAAATGCCAGGGAACATATTGCCAGGTTTGTAGAGTCGATGTCTCCATGGCTAGGATATGATGAAGTGAACAACCACAACTTGTTGATGCGGGAATTCAACAAGACTTTAACGGATAGTACCTTCAGTTAGTACTATAATTTGGAGAAGGGGTCAGTCCATGATTGGGATGACCTAAAATTACAATTTTTTAAGAAGTTTTTCTATGTGCAGAAACAGGTAACCATTGTAGAGCTCATGCGGTTTAAGCAGAAGCCGAATGAGGAGCTGTCAGATTACGTTGACAGGTTCAGGGCCCAAGCACAGAAGTGTGTAGAACCAATTGAAGAAAAGAACTTGGTTTGCATATGCAACAATGGTGCTTTAGACGCCTTCAAGCCCCACCTCATTACCAAGGCGTGCGATATATTTGCGACCCTCTCATCTTTTGCACAAGACTTGGGGGGAATTATGACATTTCTCACCAGCCATACGATGGATACATGGAAGAGCAAGAGGACAGCAACTGTGGCTCTGGTGGATTCTCAGTCAAAACCACAGGGGGGCAAGAGGGAGAAGAATGAGAAATTTGAACGAAGCAGAGAAAAGCATAGGGACAAGTATACCACAATGCCAGTTCCGGAGGCTATCACATGCAGCGAGAAGGCGTTCAGGAGCCTGTACGAACAATGGGTCGAGCACGGAGTGGTGAAACCTCCAAGGCCTCCGTTGGTTGTAACCGAAGAAATGAAAAGAAGACCAGACTTCTGTGTATACCATCAATACGCAGGGCATTTCACTATGGATTGTTACAGTCTGCGAAGGATATACCATGAGAAAATGGCGGCCGGGGAGATTGAACTAGGAGAAACGTGTAACACCATCACCCATAGTGCAGTCCCGGAAGTCAAGAACTCAAATACTGGCTCTACGTAACATCAAAAAAAAAACTCTGAACTACAGATGAGTTAAAAAAAAAATCCACCCAAGGTGGTCCACCAAAAATGGTGGTTTAAGTCCTCAGGAGTATCCCTTGCCAAGTAATTGGATGACCAAGGGAGGAGGCACAAGAATTGACGAATAATAAAATATAAAAAAAAACACCCAAAGATGGTGGTCCACTCTAAAATGGTGGTCAAGTCCTCGTAGACTGCACTTGCCAAGAAATTAGACGATCCAAGTGACGAGGCACCCGATTTCAAAGTCCTCGTAGACTGCACTTGCCAAAATATTGGACGACCCAAGTGACGAGGCACCCATTTTCAAGTCCTCGTAGACTGCACTTGCCAAGAAATTGGACGACCCAAGTGACGAGGCACCCGAGTGTTACACTTTATCATCAAAAGTGAATGAGGCACCCTAGTATAAGCCCTCAACCCCGAAAATAGTTACACTTTATCTCTAAAAATGGTGAACGTTATGCTTTCACCGACAAAAGCAAGATTTATTATATGAAACGTTATGCTTTTCGTTAAAAGCAATTTTATTATCAATAAATTGACAAACTTTCACTTATACTTGAACGGTTTTTTTTAAAATTTCTTAAATATATATATATATATATATATATATATATATATATATATATATATATATAGATTCAAGTGTTAGTTTGTATGAAATAAATGTACATGATTTTCCACGAAAGTTCATGATCTAAAGGTCATGACCTTTCGAATTGAAGATAGAGGAATACATAAAGCTTGGTCTTCGAGACTATCAGCAAGTCTTCGAGGCCATCAGCAGGTCTTCGAGGCCCTCAGCAGGTCTTCGAGGCTATCAGTAGATCTTCAACGCTATTATCAGGTCTTCGATGCTATCAGGCCTTCGAAGCTATCAGCAGATCTTCAACACTATCAGCAGGACTTCGAGGCTATCAGGCCTTCGAAGCTATCATGCCTACAAGGCTTTCAGGACTTCACGAAATGTTGGGTTCTCAATGAATTCTTGATTCCAAAAGAAAGAGAAATTTCAAGAGATGGTAAGAAAGATTAGATCGAAGATTTTCAAAATATCCCAGGAGAGCTCCTCTAAGGCTCGCCCTTCTAGGGTTTACTCCCTAGAGGTTCCCTCTCCTAGGACTTTCGTTTTCGAGGATTGCAAAATATCAAGCCCCGCGAAGTGTTCAGACCCTGGAATCAAGACTTCAACACATACAATATTTTGCGCGATCATCTCACCAAAGGCGTGACTCACGCGCAGGGGGCAAATACTTATCGAAAGAGGGCATAAACATCCTCCAGAGTAAAGGTGCATTCACCCCAAGCAGTATGAATATGTAGATAGAAGAACACCATGGTCCTATTGGATACGAATGTTCCTACATAGCTGGATGCAAAGCTATCCACATAATCAGCATTCCTAAGTAGCTAGTCGATCCAATGTTGCTATTCTTGAAGGTGGTTAGATGAATCAGACAAGAAGTCATCCCAACTTCCACAAGCCTATAGAAACAAGCCTTCCTTCTATGGTGGAGGAAAAGTTGTACGGGCATAAGCTTGGACTTGCTTCCAAAAGACGACGAAAAGACCAAAGGAGGGGAACCCTTTCCCAATCATTGAGAAACGGGGCCTCCTTGGTTGTTCTCAAGTCTGCATAATGTTCAACAGGGAGGGCCTGCGACATAAGTTTAGACTTGCTTCCAAAAGACGACAAAAAGACTAAAGGAGGGGAACCCTTTCCCAATCATTGAGAAACGGGGCCTCTTTGGTTATTCCCAAGTCTGCAGAATGTTCAACAGGGAGGGCCTGCAAGAAAAAAAAAAGAGTTCAGCATAAGGGATCTAAAGAAGCAAGGAAGGGACGTCAAATAAAGTGCTTGAGCTCGAAATGCTCACCATGCCAAGGAGGAATATCCGAGAGTAAAATTTCAAAACACCTGAAAAGAAGATGAAACAATGTCAGAAAGAGTTAGGGTTCACCCCCTAGGGTTCGGCTCCCTAGGGTTCGCCCCGTAGGGGCTTGGCCATCTGGAGTGGATTCGGCGCAAGCAAGCATATCAGTTTTCTTTCTCCTTTAGTGTTGGCGTCGAAAAAATGGCTAAGATTTGGCCCCTAGGATTCGGCGCCCTCCTAGGGTTCGGCCACCACCTAGGGGGCCTTCCCTTCAAAAAAAAAAAATTAAGGTTCAGCCCTAGGGTTCGGCGCCCTATAGGGTTCGGCTCCTATAGGGTTCGGCCACCACCTAGGGGCTGCTCCTGAAAAGAAGATGAAACAATGTCAGAAAGAGTTAGGGTTCACCCCCTAGGGTTCGGCTCCCTAGGGTTCGCCCCCTAGGGGCTTGGCCATCTGGAGTGGATTCGCCGCAAGCAAGCATATCAGTTTTCTTTCTCCTTTAGTGTTGGCGTCGAAAAAATGGCTAAGATTTGGCCCCTAGGATTCGGCGCCCTCCTAGGGTTCGGCCACCACCTAGGGGGCCTTCCCTTCAAAAAAAAAAAATTAAGGTTCAGCCCTAGGGTTCGGCGCCCTATAGGGTTCGGCCACCACCTAGGGGCTGCTCCTTCTTTAAAAAAAAAAATCAGGTTCGGCCCTAGGATTCGGCGCCCTATAGGGTTCGGCTCCTATAGGGTTCGGCCACCACCTAGGGGCTGCTCCTTCAACAAAAAAAAATGAAAAGGAAAAGGTTCGGCCTTAGGATTCGGCGCCCTATAGGGTTCCGCCACCACCTAGGAGCCGCTCCTTCAAAAAAAAAAAAAGTAAGGTTCAGCCCCCTAAGCCTCGGTGCCCTATAGGGTTCCGCCTCCACCTAGGGGGGCTGTCTCCTTAAGAAAAATGAAAAAAGAAGAACAGAGGCTAAGGTTTGGCCCTATTGGGCTCGAACACATATGGATTATTCCCTCATACTTTTGAGATCCTGTTGCTCTATCGAATCAATTACTTGGGATGAATGACTGATCCTTCACCGTGAGAATTATAGCTTCGGAAGACAGAAGAGGCTACAATGACCTGGTGTTAGATACCGCAGAGATGTTCTTGATGGTGAGACGTGGCTCCAATTGTGATGAAAATACGTATGCTCAATTCGTGGCTCCTAGCTAGTGATTATGAGACAATCTCAATTGAAGTTTAAAAATCTCAATTATTGGGAATATGCACGCAAGTAGCACCTACCTAATCAGAAGCAAGACATGCGGCGAGGGATTATGAATAGAGACTTCTTACTTCTCCAAAATAAAGATAAGTAAAAAGTTTATATTTTTCGAAAAGAATAAGATTAAAGCTTGATTTTATTCCCAAGAGAAAAATAAGATTAAAGCTTGATTTTATTCAAAAGAGAAGGGCTGATTTTCGAAAATGGCTCATATATATATATATATATATCAAATAAATAAAGATTTGGGTTTAAAATAAAGAAAGATTGGATTTTATTTCCAAAATCCAAAATATTTGATTTCATTTTCAAAATAAGGAAAGATTTGATTTTATTTCCAAAATCCAAAATATTTGATTTCATTTTCAAAATAAAGAAAGATTTGATTTCCAAAATAAAATCCAGTCTTTGATTTTATTTTTATTTCCAAAATAAAACTAAGATTTAATTTTATTTGGTTTGATAAAAAAGAAAGATTTTGTATACCCAAAATAATAAAAATTTCTTTTACTTATTGAATGCTATTTGATTATTTTTCTTGTTTTCAATTTCCAGGAAAAATAAATAAATAAACAAATCCAAGGGTTTGGCTCACGAGTAGTTTCCCTTTTACTAGGACCACGGTCTTCAAGACCCGTGAAGTGAAGTTACGCAGAATCGTCTAAAAGCTGAAAGTGTTCTTACGCGATCATCTATTTGGAAATGCGACTCTCGCGCAGGGGGCCAATGTGGGCCCATGTGCAAAATTAGGGTTCACATGACCTAATTAAATGTGCAAGTTAGGGTTCGTATAACCTAATGGAATGAAGATGGAAAAGTCAGAAATAAATGTGCTAGACCGGGAGAAGCCTCCACGTGTCCCGAGGCGGAAGACTCGTGGAGGCGGCTCATTTTGGGAATTGATTGAGGAATTGGATTGGTGGCTAGAAGGACAGGGCAATATGTGCATTACTCTAAGGACTAAAGGGTATTTCTGAAATTTCCCTGAAGGCATGTGCCTTGCACATGACTACTTTCCAGAATACCCTATAAATACCCCTTCCATTCCATTTGGAAAGGGACTTCTCTTCGGACTCAAGACTTGGAATCTTGGAAGATCAAAGGGACCCTTTTGGTGACTTAAAGGCTTGGAGATTCCACCTAAAAGCACTAAAGGGGTTTGGACACTCTCTCAACACTCGGGAAGACTCTTGGAATCCCAATAACCCTAATAAGGTTTCTGGATTCTAGGAGTAGAAGGACTCAAGAAGAAGGCTCTTGGAATCCCAATAACCCTAATAAGGTTTCCGGATTCTAGGGGTTCTGCCACGCGTCATTGGAGTAATCGTCCACCTGTCGTTCTCCCATCTTCAATCAATCAATCAATTCCGTGCTCTTCGTGGATTTCTCTCCTCCTCAGCCAACACGAAACCCTAGACAAGCAAGGCGCGATTTCCTTGCCCACAAAGAATAAGAAAAGTTTCTCACTTAATGAGTGATCTAACACAGTTAGCCATGACTGGCCAGATTCCTGGTACCACCCCAGCCATTCCTGAAATGTTTCCAAACATGTTTCCATCATTACCATCTGGACAGGTACTTTCTTTGCTACTTGGGAAACTATTATCCTGTGAATGCTTTTGAGTTACCTTGTATTTCATTTTGTTGTTATACATGTGTTTTGTTGTTGATAATTTTGGAAATTTTGGAAATTTATGCTTCAATTATGATCCTTTCTGCGTTGTTGGTAACAGGTTGAATCAGGGGGTTCTGGCATAGTTTCCCGAAGGCTAACTGGACAGCAAGGTGGGGCTGAACAATTTGTTATGAAGGTCCCAAACAACAAGGTAAAGTGTCATTGAATCTTTGATTACTAATACCTAAATTTGTCTTTATTATTTTTTCTGATGTAACTTCTTCATTTTTAGGTTGGTCTTGTAATAGGTAAAGGAGGTGAGACCATAAAAAGTATGCAAAACAATACAGGAGCTCGGATTCAAGTATGTAAAATATATCATTCTTCTATCTACTAGTAGCACCAATTAATTTCCTCTAGTAAATGGCAATGCTTTATTTGAAATACTAGCATTAGTTATTTCCCACGTGCATAATCATCTCTATAAATCTTGTTATCCTAGCATTAGTTATTTTGGCACATTGTTTCATATAGTAACTTCCTGTAATTCTAGATTTGGGAAGTGGCTACTAGCACTCAGCTGCTTACTACTCTTAAAGGTCATCAGGCACCTGTTCACTCTGTGTCCTCATGTTTGGAATAACATTCATGTAAGAATTAATCAAGTAGCATATATATTGAAATTATTCCAATTGATTGACCAAGTTGCGTTTGCTGGTGCTCGGACTGAGATGAAGGATATACTTTCCATTATTGCTGAATTTTACTTGTCAAAGAACTCAACAAAGTAGAGAAAACAGTCACTGCTAGTCCCACAGTTTCATAGGTATTTATGCTCCTCTACTTATCAACACAAGAATTGGAATTCATGCTTTTTTTGCTTTAATCAGAACTTCATCCATTTTGAAGCATATACAGTTATTTGGATGTTACTAGATGCGTAAACACACTAATATTTTAGCGACGACACAGTTCTACTCATTGATTATTAAAATTATTCCAACTGATTGTGATCAATTTACTCTACTACGGTTGAGGATCCTAGGGGTACACCCTAGTTACAGTTATATTCAGTTTTCCAATTGTTTTATCCAAATTCAAGCATTTAGAATGTTGTCTTAAGAATAAAAAAATGTCTCCATATTACCGTATTGATACTGAAATTAATTAAATTTATGTCTTTTCAAGTATAAAACTATAGTCTAGTAAGAGTGTGTGTGTGTGTGTGAGAGAGAGAGAGAAAGAGAGAAAGTGAAGTTGGCATAATAAGTTACAAATCTTACATGATGTCACCCAATACATGTACTTGATTGTGGTGTGTGATGGGGATGAACCCATCTGAGATGGGCTAGCCTGCAGTTGCAGAATCAAACTAAATCTAATCTCTCTCTCACTCTCTTATATTATTGCAAGTTGTCTTGTGGGCACTTTCCTTTACAAACTTCTATAAGGGGAAAAAGGCTTTTTAAATTTCTATAATTATTTGTTTGTCATGTGCTCTAATTTTTTCCATAAAATTTCTGACCTTGCTATCATTATACTGAGTAGACTGGATATTTGGCTCATGCAGGTATGCATATTAGAAAGAGTAAAAAAGTTATGAAATTTTGGGTTTATGCAAAACTGAGCTTATGCCTTATTGCATGCTGAAGTTCTAGGCAGGTGAGGTGTAGTCTTAAAATTTGGTATAAACTAAGTGAAGTATAATTTCAATGGATGGCTTTTGTATAATCAATTGCATTATGTGCTTGTTATATCTTTGGAGGTAATTTTTATTATCAGTGAGTACGCATTCATATTTCGAAACTGTGGTTTGTAGATATGGTATTTTTGATTCTACCACAAACTTTTGTTTCATAACTTAAAAAGACGTTTTGCTAATAAAAATAAATAAATTAATTATCAAGTTCCAAAACAAGCGGTGGTATTAATAATTTCGGCCCGCTTGGTTTAAAAATTTTGACCCTCCTACAAAAACGTTCTGGTTACGCCACTGTGTGAGAATGCATGTTTTCTTGGCTACAATCTTCTTTTGATACGGCTAAAAAGTTTTTATTAAAATCCTAAATTTTACCTAAAAAGTCACTGTATTTGTTTGGAGGCTCTCTCCACTTAAATCACTTATTACCATTTGGTTTTAAGTTGAATGATTTAACATGGTATCAAAACCAGAGTTTGTGTCATTCATAATCATGCCCTGCCACTTAATTAACAGTACTTTAAATGTTTCGCATGATAAATAAAATAGGGTATTCCTCCATTCCTCTTCATGTAGCCTAAGGTTGACTTGAAAACTCATTATATATGGTAGAGAAGCCTCTCCACCTAGTTAGTTAGATATATACTTCAACAACAAAAAATTAAATTCAAAAAGCTTGAATTGATCATATGAAAACGTTCCAAAATTAGTCATACATTTATAAAACAATGATTTAATTGAAATTTTTTATTTTTCCAAGAATAACCCTAATATTAATCAGATAGAAATATATATTACTAGTTACATGCATAATCAATCAATCTAGAATATAAGTATTGACATATTAAAAATTTTATGCCATTTTTTACCATCTAAAATTACCATATTTTTAATTTTAGAATGAACAAAAATGATGTGTCTCTAATTTTGGAAGGTTAGGAGTATCTTACAAGTGGAACATAATTTTATTTCCAAACCTAAGGACAAAATTTCAAATTACTCATTTCAAAAGAACCCATGTTTCATTTCACCATTTATTTATTTTTGGAAATTGATATTTCCACGTGACTTTTTGATATTTTCATTTGAAAAGTGTCGCTATAGATGTTTAACGACAGGTTTCATGTAGAAATATTAAAAAATCTTGTAGAAGTAACAATTTCTTTTTTGATTTTGTTTATCCCTCTACTACATTTCCACTTTAATAGATAAGGGGAGTGGGAAGGCTAGAAGGTTAAATAATGCCTTTAAGCTTTACCCTCTATTTATAAATGCGGCAGAACATTTCTATTTGCTTTATATCTGCTCAAAAGCCCAATGAGACCAATAACTTTTAGGCTATGTTTGTTTGCAAGAATTATAAATCCGAAATTATAATTATAATTATAATCCCAAAAATATTAAGTTATTTTATAATCCCTAAATTAATAGTCACAAGTCTAAATTCGAAAACAAACAGGACACTTGGGATTAATAGTCTTATCACAAGTATAATTCTTGCAAACAAACATAACTTTACTCTATACCTGAAAATCTGAATATAAAAAGGTGTGTGATGAGTATTAAAATTGTGAACAACAATGACAGTGCGTGATAAATACATTAATCTAGGGTTGTGTTTGTCTAGAAGGATTATACTTCCTGGATTATAATCAATAGAATTATAATTTCTAGACTATTAATTCTATAATTATAATCTCGATATTATAATTATAATCTCAAGACTATTAAGCCATTTTATAATCCCTAAACTAATTAATAATCTCAAGTCTAAATTTGAAAATAAATAATACACTTGGGATTAATATTTTTATAACAAGTATAATCCTTGCAAATAAATATAATCATTGGCTATGCTTGTTTGCAAGGATTATATTCTCAGGATTATAATTTATGGGATTATAATCCCAAGACTATTAATCCTAGGATTATATTCTCGAGATTATAATTATAATCTCAATACTATTAAGTCATTTTATAATTCTTAGATTAATAATCTCAAGTCTAAATTTAAAAACAAACAAGATACTTAGAATTATTAGTCTTTCCAAGTATAATCTTTGTAAACAAACATAGTCCTAGTGTTTAAGACTTCATTAACCACAAAACTGCAAATCTAGGTTTAAATTCACATCCACGTAGTTTTAGAACCAGACACATTGCCCACGTCACTAAGGGAGATGTACTATATAGTATCCACCAGCCCATCGGACTTTCCCTTTCCTGGGTGGCCCGTGGGCCATCGTCCTTAATCAGGCTAGTAATGGTGAAGCAATCAATGGAACAATGTTATTGTTATAAAAAATGATATATATTGTGTGTTTATATTGATTTTTTGATTAGCAATTCAATTATGTGGATAAATATTGGTTGTAATTTTTTTTTAGAGGAATGTGTAATAAGTGTGAACCTTTTATATTTTTATCTAATCGCATGCATTAATAAGTTTGGCAATTGTAATTTGCTACAAAAAAAATATATCTTTAAATATAATGAGTGTTTAATTTAGTAGTAATGACATGATACTAAACCTGTGTTGATTACTTGAGCACATTTTGTCATTTAATATGAATTATCATCAATAGAAAAAATACTCTTTTACGGAATAACTTTATTTTGCAAATGGGACATGTTTGCACTCACCACTTGAAATGGGAGGCTTTTGTATTAATTATAAAGTCAAAATAACAATCAGATTATTATGTTAATTATCTTAGCCTCATGAGTGTTAAATTGTTTCAGTTTTTATCTTACATGGACGTGAAAAAGAAAGGTGGGAGCTAGTTGCACCCCTCATTTTCTCATTCACACCCCATAGTTAAAAAAACCTATTAAAAATCATATGATTTTGAGCACACCCATTTTTCATATTTTTTCAAAAAATGCCAAAGACTCCCAAACATAATAGAACTACAAAAACAGAGCAAAAACCCTTTACATGAATCGGGAATTAAGTTTGTACATGAACTGGGCATTAAAGCCTAAGCATTCAACAACAAAAGTACGCTAAATAACTAAGAACTTCAGTTAACATTTTGACTAAACCCTAGACGAACTAGTCATTTCAAACCAAAGAAGACGAAGATGAATGATGGAACTTACTAGGTCTTTTGGGTACTCCATCTCTTTTGGATATTCCATCTCTTCGTCGGTGAAGTCTCCATAGTCTAGATCGACCTGATAATCCTCGTCGTCCATTGATACAATGTGGTGCATGGTAGTGGCCGGGGGAGAGGGAGGAAACAGAGAGCAAGAGAGAAGAATAGTGGGGAAGGAGGGAATGGGGTGTTTATTAGCCTAGGGTTTTTTAGTGAACTATGGGGTATGAATAGAAAAGTAAGGAATGCAACTAAGCCCCACCAAAAGAAAAAAAATGATTTATTCTCTCTATTCCTTCCTCTCATCTTTCTCATCTCTCCTTCTTCCAGATCAAATAGATCTGTGTATTTTCTGTCTCTAAAATCTATGAAAATATGCCCTGGGCGACACACGTGCTACATTAATGACTCCAAATTACCTTCCTGGTTCTTTGGCCCCAGTCTGTCTTTGGCTGACCCTCTCACTTGGGTCGTCTGGTGAATTTTGGCTTCCGATCCGAATACCCAGAACATTGAATTTAGCTTCTAAGTTCAGTATTAGATATAATAATGGAGTCTGAATCCCCAACAATTACAACAAATGAAGTAAATGGTGTTGCAGTAGATTTTATGTGACACCCCCAAATATGGGTACTTCAATTCCCACGGGATTTGGTGTTCACTATACAAAACATCCACTACTACAAAATACTAAATAGACAACACTACTATAAAAACGTTGTGGTATTTTTTTTACAACGTTTTTAAAAAAACGTTGTAGATATATATACAAAAATGTTATCTATTTAAAAGGGCATCTTTTCTGTTTTAACTAGACAACATTTTTTTTTAAAACGTTGTATATGAAGAAAAACACGGAGCAAGCTAAAGTGAAAATTTAAAATAAAAATACATTCTCCCCTTATTTCTATCTCTCCAACCCCTTTCTCTCTCCTCCTGTCGCGCTCTTCCTCTCCGGTCCATTTACTTCCTCTAAACCCTAGCCTCTCCAGTCCGTTTACTCTACTAGATTTACTCAGTTTTTCCACCGCCCATTCGTCGTCGCTCAGGGTGTACACGCTGGCACAGAACACATCGGCGTCGGCGGTTACTAAATGGTCAAGATTAACCCACGTGTTTTTGTTCAGTTCGTGCTCGATTATGAGTTGGAAAGGAGAAACGCTGGGATCGGAGGGGAAGTGGATGATCTGAGACGTTGATTGGAGATCGAAGGGTTGGATTTGGAGGTGGGCGGTGGCGGGGATGACGAAGGAGATTTCGTTGGTGGTGGCGTTGAAATGGAGCCTGGAGTGGAGGTTGGAATGGGAAATTTGGAGTTTGTGGAGGGCATTTTGGAGAAGTGAAAAGTCCGGTGGTTTTGAGAGGTGGAGGGCCAAAACGGTGGATCTGTTACGTCTCAACTTCAATTCCTTCTTTAAGGTAGATCTGTTTAATTGCCTTTTACATATTTCTTCAAGTTGCTTCATGACAATTAAGATTCTTATATATGTTAACTCTGTGTAACAGGCAACTGCTAGAGGTCTTTGGCTTATTACTGTAGCAATTCAGATGAGTTATGTTTATTCACTAGCCTTTTTCTTTTCTGGTAATCTTCAATCACACATTATCAGTTGCTTCTCCTGAATATTTGCATTGGAAATGATGTATGTTTTCTGAAATCAGCTACTGGTAATCTGCAAATATTGGGAGAATGGGAAGATTCGGCTTAACTACAGGCCTGTTCACATGTACACATTAGATGATGAGATTGAAACAATCCCACCAAAGGCTCGCGTGTATTAGCATAATGCTCTAAAGAAAACAATTGGGTGGTCAAGAAGATGATCCGTTTGTTGTCTGTTCTAATAAGTCATTTGAACTGAGAATACTTTTTAAATAAGTATCAAGGCCAATTTGATTCAACTCAAGTGTGCACAAGTCTGAAAATCATTTTGATGCAGCTTTTGTATCTTCTACGATAATAACTTGTGTATTTCTTTCTTGTAGTTTGATACTTGGAAAGTATGGCAGGCCGGATACTGGAACATTTAAAGAATTTAGGGTGTGGAGGTAATTTATGAATCTTCACCAGAAAAATATATGTATGTAGTTGCAGATTTGAATATGGTGGCATTAAAATTAACCATAATATCTTATTATTTCTTTCATGTTTGCAAATATTCATGACAATTGCAGATATCATTCACCATAATATGCAATAGAAGTACCCCTTTAACGTACAGTTTTTGCTATGCTAAGCAAACCTTGGGTTTGAGGCAATAAGTACTAGTTTACTTGTGCCACTTTGTCTCATAACAGAGTTCTCATGCCTACTTTGTTGAATTACTGATATTTTTTTGTTTATTTTCTCTCTACTATAAAGAATAAGTTGGTTTTCTTAAATGGTAGTATTAGTGGTCCTTTGTATCCATAGTAAAACTAGTTCAGTTGCACAACATTCACAGTGTGCAGGGTATTTCTTGACTGCTCAACATGACTGTGTGCAGGGCTCATAGTGCAAATTATGGCAGTTCTTGCATTACCTCCTAGAGAGTTTTGTAGTATGCGTGTCAGCTTAGAATTTCTGTAAGGTACATGTCCATTTTTCCCTTTGTTGCACCCAGACATAGCAATATACTCACAGTAAATAAATATAAACACTCCAAACAATATAGAGTTTGTGAGGTCATCAGGCCAAAAAAGTGAGCATGGATTGCAATTCACTAGTGTAATTGCCTGCTTGTTGTTTGAACAATTGTTATCACACACATGAAGAGAACAATAAGAACTCCCCAAAGGATACCCACTCCCAAAATGCATCAAATGGCCTCACTATATAAAGTATCTCAACACAGTCTCCCTCATTAATACTATGTATTTGTTTACTTGAAGTATGGAGTTCTGTTTATCGAAAGTAAAGATTAAGGTACAGAATTCTGAATCCTAGAGTCGTCATCTTCACTGTTAATGGTTGTATGTTTATTTTTGTTTCCCACAGCTCTTGTTGAAAATGTGCATTCCATGAGAGTGTCAATCTCTTGTTCTTATTTCTGCTGTTTAGGATGGATATGGGTGATCCTAATGCCGAGACCTATCAAGATTTGTGCTATAATGACACCTGTGTGTGTGTGGTGAAAAATTGAAGAAAACAACAAAATCAAGAAGAAGGATTTGAAGTGTGCATTTTAGAATTGTGGACAAAGAACAGAAGGATGGAGAAAAAGAATAATATATTATCAATTCATTAAGGGAATATTTAATCTTTAAGGTCTGATCTTGATTTTTCCAATTTGTTACATGCTTAGTCTAAAATTTAAAAAAATGTTCGAAGTAAACTAACACAATTTCATGTGTGGTTTGTGACACCTGCTGTATGTGTATTCGTGGCTTGGGGATTTTCTTTAGACCAGGTGGCTTATTTTTTGGTATGAAGACCAGTTATACCTCCTTTTATGTGTACCAGGATGTGAAACCCAGATCAAAGTGATAAAGCTGCTTTGCTATTTCCCTCCCTCTTCATTGATGTAGTACTTGTCTGTGTATACCTTATATACCAGTAGTTTTAGGTTGATTGACATATCTTATATTAAATCTGGTTGTTGCTGCTTATTAGTTGCTTGCTCTTCCCCAATTATGAATTAGTAAAAAGCTTAATTGTTTTGAGAATGTGACTCTTCTTGTTGTGGGCTTGGGCTGAACCAGATATGCATTGGCACCAGAGTGAGACATGTTAAAGTTGTTCTTGAAATCCATTTCAGTTATTTGTCTAAATTGAAGCGGTTATCAATCTTAATTGATATCCCTGCTCTATTAACAAACGGTTATATGCTAAAATCACTGGACTGCTTTTTTTTTGAATACTCAACGGGTCTGAATGTATAAATCTATAAAAGGGAATGTGTTGGCTCAATATCTTCCAACTGAAGCAATAGAATATCAATGCTATATACAAACAGTACCTACTGCCTTGTTGATTTTTAAACTACTCTTCTTCATGCCTTGTTGAAGCTTGATGATTCAGAAGGGGCCAATATTGCATATTCAAACTCAATCAGCCTTTTTAAGAACTTTCCTAAAGGCTGGATTAGCTGGGGAAATTATTGTGACAAGGTACTCATTTTCTATTTTCTTATTAAACCATATATTTACTTGTAACTTTAATTTAGAATTTTAATATCTAATCTGGTCTAGTGTTGTATCTATGTTTCAGGCTTACAAAGAAACCAATGATGAGATTTGGTTACAATATGCAGTGAGCTGTTTTCTTCAAGATATAAAATTTGGTATGCTTCCGAGTAGAGCTTGGGTAAACAATTGTGACTGCTAACCTATATAGTTAAATTTTTATTACAGTTGCAAATGTCTGTAGTACCTTAGTAACTTATGAAATTTTTTTTGTCTATTCTATCTGTAATTATCCAGAATTTGATTTGCCACAATTTTTCCCTGCTTATGTATGACTAAGGTGCTTCTGTCCTTGATGCAGAGAATTTTCCTTATCAAATTCTTGAGTGATGAGGTATTGAGCTCTGCCATCTTGCGTGACCACCTGTATCGGTGTGCCTCTGTGTCTGCGAATTTGCAGCAGAAACTCCGGTCGCTCACCTCTGAATGGAAACCTATGGTTTGCCCCAGTTCTTGATTGCCACACCTCTCACAATGCTGTCAAGTTTGTTGAGCTCTTGACCAAGATCGACAACTTAGGTAGTGCACCACAGTTTAGGTAGTGCTCCACAACTTAATTTTATGGATAGTTTGATATATTTTGTGGATGTAGTAATTTGAAACTGTAAACGAATGATATTATTGGGATGTATTTTGAATGGTTGATACATTTTGGCTTTAAATTTAAATGAGAATTTAGACCT
Source organism: Panax notoginseng (assembly GCA_016801055.1). NCBI lineage: Eukaryota > Viridiplantae > Streptophyta > Magnoliopsida > Apiales > Araliaceae > Panax > Panax notoginseng. Next base: position 234,036,295 of record CM029014.1, read on the forward strand.
TTTAGCTATATATCATGGCATTAGCATATTACAGGTGCATTGATAATATAGGTGAACCAATCTTTTTTTTTCCTTTTTTTTCTTTATCTACAATATTTTAAAAATGTTGTATAAATTGGTTAAAAACGTTGTCTGATATATTAAACTACAATGTTTTTATCCAGAAAACGTTGTAGAATCATACATTCTACAACGTTTTTAAGCATCTGCTAATTTATGGAAAACAAATCTACAACATTTTTTAGAAAAAAACGTTGTCTAATGTGCTTAACTACAACGTTTAAAAAAGTTGTGTAAGGGTGTCAAATAGATGACACTCTTAACCACGACGTTTTCCTGACTGAAAACACAACGTTTTTTTCGTATTGTCTATTTACTATTTTGTAGTAGTGATCATGTGTCTATCTTCCCATAATAAATGAAAACCATAAAATAGATATAAATAAATATTCCCCCCTTATAGGATTACAACATCTAAATGTAATTACACCAATCCCAGGTCATACTAACTTTAAATCTCAAATATAGAAGCATAAACGAATAATAAGTCTTACACAACATTAACATAAGTCTGAAACGTAAATACATCAAATAAACAACAAGTCTTCATCATTTGTTAACTTTGTCTTTGCCTTTGCTAGTAGAAGGCTCGTCGGACCTTTCGTTCTTAACTACAATATTATTATTACGCAAGAGTGAGCATGATTGCCCACAAGTATAATAATATAACAACAATATAATAACATGCGAGTGAATCAAAGACTTATGAAATAAGAAAACTCGGCTTTTGAATCAAGAATGAATAACAAGAATCAAAAGAACTTCTGAGGGTCACAAGATCTTGAACTATGTCATAGGCTGTCAAGTATTTATACTCGAAACCTTTAACAGTCATAAAATTATGGACTCTTCTTCTCGTACCTAGGGGGATCAGCCCTTAATACCATATTGTGCACAATATCTTAACGCTAAATCATCATTAATCCCCTAGCCTATAAAAGGGTTGTTCATCTCAGTTTGATATTTGAGTCTGCATGCACCAAATGAAGTTTGGTTTGGATAAGCTTAACAATGGTTCTGAAATTTAGAACTGTAGGACCCCGAATTTTATGAAATAAAAGTATTCAATTTTTCTTATAATTATAATTCAGTAAATGGTTAAATTGATAAAAAGTTAAAGTTATGGGTGAAATGTGAAAACTTTTCAAAATACGCAAGTGGCTATAAAATATTTATTGTTATCGGGGAATATTCGTTTGGTCGTGGAATATTCTTTCTGTCGGAGAATATTCGTACGACGGCGCAGATATTTGTGGGCCCCATAACAGAATAACTGTCGGATGAAGAAAACGACAAAATTGAGTTTTTACAAATAACGGTGTAGTTGTTACCGTTAACACTGTTGGAATACCCGGTGGTTAAAATACAGTAATACGCGTTATTGCACAGTAGCACACGGTATTGCACAGTATTTTTAAAATTATTGATTCTTACGTAAGAAGGCACTACTCAATAATTGTTACAGTAGTTACTGTTCAATATTTTATTTTATTGATTCAATATTGCTACGTTGAAATTTTATATTATTGTTGTTCAATAATTGTCACTGCACAATATTTCTCATTATCAGATCAATAATTCATATTATTTGAATAATATTATTAGATAGCATTATTGGCAATGTCTAGAAAGTTCTGTCTAAGGAGAGGTTTGGTCATCTAATTGCGCGCCAGTAAGGAGGAATTCTTATTGGAAAGCCCCCTCTTTCCTGGGAACGGCCTGGTTGTCATAAATGTGATTCTGTAATATTATTTTTGAATAATTAATTATTGATTCATATGATAAGGAAATATTCATTTTATGTGGATATAAATGAGAGATATATTTTTGTGGTTAAAAATGAAGGAGTTAATGTTGAGGTGTTTTTATCTGTATTTTTGTCGGAACGGAGGTATTGAAAATCAAATTAGGGTTTTTGAGATATTTTGCGAGGGTTATAATTTTTAATCCGACCGTTGGATCGTGGTAATATTTGGATATGTTATACATATATAAGTTGAGTATATGTTCACAAATTTTGAACCGTTAAAAATGAACGTATGATTTGTTATGAATTTTACGAGATGACTGGTTCAGAAATTGTTGAATTTTCGGAGTTAATCATTTTGGTGGAAAATTCTAGAATTTGTGGGCCCCACTCTTGGTTGGTGAAGAAATGTGCTGAGATTTTTATTTAAATGTGGTGGGTGAGAATAGTAGCAGGTAAAGCCATCAGGTTGCAGGTTAAGTCTGCTTCGGCGTGCTAACATTTTCCTATAAATAGAGGGCTAAGTTAGAATTAAAAATCACACCAGAAACATAAGCTTTCTCTCTTTCTCTCTCTATATTATGAAGCATATTTTGTGAGTATTTAGATACTTTGAGAGTTGCTATTCAGTACAAATTTCTTTCGGCTTTGCATTCCAGTCAGAAATACTGCACTTTTGAGGTAAGGGATAGTAAGGGATTTTAAGAGTTGTTATATTTTTCAGTTTCGTAATTTTTTTGACCTTCAAAAATTCTGGAAAAATTTGAAATGATATTTTGATGAGTTTTCTTGATTGTGTCCAAAAATGGTAATTTTTGGATGTATAGATTAAGAGTTATGAATTTTATGAGAAAATACTGTTTTAAAAGTAACCGCTTATAACTCCTTGTGGTTAACTCCAAAATTGATAAAATTTTTATTGGAAGTATATCTATATAATATCAGTGTACTCTGTGAATTTCAGAATTTTTGGATAAAAGTACAATTTATGATAAATGTCTAAATATTCGACGGTTTTGGCCATATGAAAAATAGTAAATGAGTTTTAAAAATTCTGAGAAAAATATATGTTCAATATGGGACTATATTCTGCTAAATCCCAGAAAAGAAATATTTTTGGAACTGATTTGGTATTTTTCATGAAAATAGACTAGTTATGAGTAAATGAATTAAATATGTTATGTGAAGTAAAAAAATTAGAAAATAGGATTTTATGGCTTGAGAATCCTACATGAGGTATATGCAGATTTTTTATGAGGGTTTTGGTTATTGGTAATGAAATTTTATGATTTTGGCATTTTAGGATGATTAAATGCATTATTTAGTAAAGTGTAAACAATTAAAATAAATTGTTTATAAATTTAAGAAATATTATTCTTTCAATATCATTATATCAAAATATTGGTATGGATTTTATTGTGAAATTTCTACATTTTTGTGTCGAGTTTACTATTCACGAGTTACTATTTATGAGTTACTATTATATATGACATTTTTTATAACCCTGATGTTGAATTTTTCTTTCACTTGAGTGTAAAGATGGGTAAATTATTAGTATGATCGTGACTGAGGAATATCTTTGGCCAGTAGTGCAAAGTTGAATCATTGACTGGTATGATCATAACCATTGAATTTATAATTGAATATCTTTAGCTTAAGTGTAAAGGTGAAATGATCAACATGGTTATAATTATTGTTTATATAAATTTTGAAATGATTATATATTTCTTTGAGATATTAATATATTTGGCCTATAGTGCAAATATGAACTGTTGATGAATATATTTGGCCGTAGTGCAAATATGAACTGTTGAGGAATATCTTTGGCCTGTAGTGCAAAGATGAAATATTGATGAATATCTTTAGCCTGTAGTGCAAAGATGAATTGTTGATGAATATCTTTGGCCCGTAGTGCAAAGATGACATGTTGTTGAATATCTTTGGCCAGTAGTGCAAAGATGAACAGATGTTGAGATAAACATGACCAACTGGTGATATAAATGAATATCTTTGGCCGTAGTGCAAAGATGAAGTTATTAGTATGATTATGAACAGGAAATGTGATTTGGTGTAACCATGATCTTTGATGTTTCAGGTAAAGATAGGTGATGAAAATTATCTTCTTCCTGGATGAGAAGAGGAATTTAGAACTACAGTTATGATTATGAGTTATTCATATGATTGTGGACCAAAATTGTTGATTGATGTTACAGGGATAAAATATTGTTGGTGGATTTTTAACATGGAGAAGATAATAGACTTTATAGTCTATTTGACTCTTCTAATGGATTGCTCGTTCCGCTGCAATTATGGTTGAAATTTTTATCATTTACCATATGTTCTAAATCTCTGATTTATTATTGATGAAGGCTATTGATAATTTAATTATCTTTAGTCATGATATTCTTTACTGAGCTAGTTGTGCTCACCCTTTTGCTTCACAATTCCTTTCAGGTAATAAGAGTGTAGCTGGGTCGAGTGAGGGTAACGGAGAAATAGAACGGTGGTCTCTAGCTGTAGATGTTCTCCCGAAGCAGTATAGAAAAGTTCATTTAGTAGTTTTATTTGGTGAATCCAATAGGGTAAGGTGTACCCAACGTTGGAAGGGTGGTTTGTCACTATCATACAAGATGTCTAATGACCTACAATCTCGTATCATCATAAGACAGGGATGTGCTCATCCACTTGCTGAGTATATTTACAAGCACTACCTATATAATCTTGGTGTTTGTTTGAAGTATAATTCTCAATTAGAGACAGTGGAGATAATGATAAGTCAAGAGAAGACTCACCATTGGGAAGAATATGATAGTAATCTTCTCATTTTTCTTTTGGGTATATTGGGTCAACCAAGGATAATTTTGTGTCCATATGATATATATCATAACCTAGATGCTTGGCCTCTCATGTACGAAGGTTTCCTTGAGCACTTTCCAAAGATTCTAATTTCTAAAACAGTTTTTGACTATACCTTTATGTAAGGTGTCATTGTGAGGTGTTGTCCACGGTTGGGACATGAGTCACATTTGGTATATATTTGTATCCAAACTCACAGCATATATGTCGTTGTATTTTTCACGACAATTGTTGTAATAAAGTTGTAGTTATTTTCTGTTCCATGTATTTGACGACTCAGAATAGGTTGGATGGAATGGACCTATTTTGGGGTCGTTACAAGAACGTTCATCAACTATGGACTAGTCGAATCAATAATCACTAGTCTTACAAAGTTCAATAATAATTGATATTCAAATTGAATAATAGAACTCAAGGGGTATACAATCAAATAAGTATTGTATAACGGAAATCATGCTTTAAAGAATGATAATATCTAACATGAAATCTTGAACTTGAACAATTAATAATAAGAACTTACTCGACATAGAATATAAGTCTAGAACATGCTCAATCGAAGAATTTAGAATTAAAGAAACTTATTCCATAAAAATAAAGTCTTGAGTAAGGAAAACTTGCTCAATTAAAGTTAGGATTAGAGAACTTGCCTCGTGCGTAAGTTATACAACTATAACACATGTACGTCAAAACCCTACATATATCATTAGAATCGCAATACTGATTAGTTGCACCAACATTAACCATATATGTTTTAGTTCTCATTTAAATCCAATTTGTTAACCCAATTCAAATTTTGACTTTTGAATTAACATCACGTCACCAATCTAAAATCATAAGGCTATCATAGCAATGTAACTTTTTAACACATCTCAAGACTTAAACAATTAACAATTTAAAGCTTTTCACAACTTATTAACTTCACAACTTGAAATCATTAAACACATGCTTACAATTAATTATAAAACCTCATTACATGTTTAACACACTATAATGCACCTTAGACTAGGTTAGAATATGTCATGGTCTGAAAACTAAAAGAAAACAAACTGCTTCTGCTCAGGGAAGGGCGCAGCTGCGCCACCCTAAGCCTTGGCACCGATGCAGCGGCGCTGGTGCTCAATACTCAGTATACTCAGCAGGCGCAGCTGCGCCGTTTCTTCCTTTGGTACCGGCGCAGCTGCGCCAATACGCAGACAAAAACTGCAGTTGCATACCCTGCTTCACAGTGTACTCCAAGCAACCCATTTTTTTCTCTAATAAAGCAAAAATTCACAATCCCAGAAGCTATATACTAACTTACAACAACACCAAGCATGCACATCAAGATTCTAAAAACATAAACATCTTACACAACTAATTAAAGGATCAAAACCATGTTTTTACTAGTTTTCTTCATATCCCAACACGTTTAACGAATTTAATTACCAAATCTTCGTTTCTTAACCAAATTAAGCCATTTCAATTGCATTCTTTTCGTAATTCAACATACTAACATATTCTGAAATCAATTTACATATTACAATAAGAATTGAACACTAATTTTGGTTCCAAAATCAGCCTTTTTGTACTTTTTATAACAAAACCCAAATCTTTACTTAAAAACTTATTTCATACAAATTTAACTTCTGAAAATCATTTCTAATTCACATATAACATATTATATCTATTAAACAACATAAACATCCATTAGTCTAACAAATCATCGATCAAAAACTCAGATTTTGACTTCAAAATCATATACTGTTACTATAAACTTAAAAACCCTATTTTTAAACCAAAGAGCATGGATTAATTCACCCAAAATCATTTATAAATATCATATATTATATTATTCATGCATATAAAAATTTATAACAACTTTCCAACAATTATTCATGAAAATTCCAATTATAGAAAGCTGAAAGCCAATTTTCATGAAAAGTTGCTAAGAACCTAAATTAAAAGTTTAGGTTAAGGAATTACTCTGCTAGTTTGCGTTTAAGATTCAAAGATGATGAAGTTCTTCTCTTTTTCTTCTTCAATTCACACTTTCTCCCAATTTTCTCTCTAAACTCTCTGTGTATTTCTCTAAGTTAGGTTTTAGGAAAATGTACGTAATGAAATAAAAAGAGAACTGATATTAACTTGCGCATACTGACTTTGTCGTGGTCGGTTAATCCTTTAGTGGGTTAACTGGTCAACTCCTCCTAGGGCCAAGTTTGGCTAGCCTCAAAATGCTCTTTCCCACTTAATTTATTTAAACTTTTATTATATAGTTTAATAATGTCACACTCATTTAAGCAATTAATTAAATATCTTATTTAATTTAATTAAATAAAATAGAATAGAATAATTTCATATTAAATCACATAGTCACATAATTAATTTCTCATTTATTAATTATGTCAAATCATTAAATCTCTGATTAATTATTAAATTAATTAGAATAACATTATACTTATTAAATAATTCATTTAATCAAATAAGCTCAATAAAATACATACTTTGAAAAATAAATTCTTCACATTAATTTAATCAATGTAACACATATAATTAAATTAATCTACCACAAATTTCTCAATTAATTATTTAGCCCAATAATTAAATCATCGAAAAATATTTATTTAATTCAATAAATATTCAAATTAAATTACAAAAACCTTGTTCGTCACATCTTCTCCCTCTCACCTCCGATTATCAGCAACCTTATGTCTCCGAACTTCTCTCATTCACTCTCGATCGCCTCCACAAGGTCCACTCATTCTCCAATCTCTCTTTATATATTTGTGTGTGTGTGTGTGTGTGTATATATATATATATATATATATATATATATATATATATATACATACTTGTGGTATACATTAATATTTGGTTAAATTGATTTTATTGGGATTGCATTTATGATTTGATAGAAGCCTGAGTTTTTACGAATGAATGCGGAGATAATTCAGAGGTAGATGCAAAATGTTGTTGTTGTCAATTACCGCGTTTTCATTTCTACTGCTAATGCATTGCTTTTCATTCACGATGAAGCTTTTTTCTATTTATAAACATATGAGATTATTGAGTACTCAAAATATTTTAATTTTTTTGCTTTCACTTTCAAGTTTTTAATTATTTTTTTGCCACATAAGTAATATTTTTTATTTTAAATTTCTTTTCCAGAGCCACATAAATAAAAAACTAATGTCTGCTTAATTTTTTTAACAGAATGACCAAATTTTAAAATATTAATTAGTTTTAAGTTAAGGCAACGTTTTAGGCTTGATTAATAATCTAAACTTCAATTAGAACATCCTTTGAATCATCACAAATAGAAATATATATATATATATATATATATATATATATATATATATATATATATATATATATATATATATATATATAAAAGTAGGAGTAGTCAACAACATAAAGGTAGGTTGGAGTTGATCAACGGATCGAATTTCGTTCCTACAATTTTCAGTCAATTTCCTTCAATACGAATTTAGTGACAATATGTTGATATACCGTCGGATGCGCTTGGTTTGATCTTCCTTCACTTGACAATGAGGGCGTCCCGATTTATCACTATCCAATTACCAAGCTCTCAAACCAGCACGCTCGCTCGCCAACCGGCCATGTCCCTTCATTAGCCCTTTACTAATAACTTAATCATCGTTAATAAATTGTGTCATTAATAATATCACTAAAAAACTATTTTTAACACTAAATGTATATGGTGAGAAATTACGTACAGCGCCAAATAATTGTGAGTCTGATCTCCATTGCTCATATACATACACAATGCAATACAAAAACCCTAATACGTCTATCCACATAAAAATATAACTAATTGGTCATTTTATATATATCACCAAATGATACGATCAACTATAGTTGGTCTATGTGCGGATAAGCATCAATCAAGCTTATAATCAATTGAGGGAGAGAGAGTTTCCTAAATATATATAGAGACTTAGAGAGTAGTGTGCTACAACCACAACTTTTCCACCTACTCTTTGCATGGGTCGTTTTCTATATTTCTTTTACTTGCTTATTTTTCTTCCTCCTGGATCCAGATCTAACACTACTTTCGAGTTTACCTGTAGTCTAATTTTCATATTCACATTTGGCTGGTAGCATCAGCTCAATTTTTTGGTGGACGATAACTGGTATCAAATGCGATATAAAATGTAAAGAGAAATGATATTTTTATAAGCAAATATGATAATTCCACACAAGATCTCTCTCATATAAAGAAAGAGTATATGGGTCACACACTCATGTGAGAGAGGTCTTCTGGAAATATCAATTCTCAATACAAAAATATTGTCAAGTGTGATTACGGATTATAAATTTATATATATATATACACACACATACACACGCGAGATCGATTGCTAAAATTATATTTAATTTTTTTCATTATATAGGTAGATGAATCGTCCCTAAATGAGCCAAATAAAATGCATCCATCTTTTCCATTTGGACTCTGAATTAGATCTAAGAGCAACGGAGGTATTAAAAGAGTATTAAAAGTTTGATTTAATTATAAACATGATATATATTATATCAACATAATAAACTTGAGATTAACTCGGGATAAGCTGTTGACCAAATAAAATAATTTAATTAATTTACTAATTGATTGAATGTAAAATCTCCATTTACTTATTATATATGGTAATAATAATTAATTTACTAATTGATTGAATATACGATCTCAATTTACTTATATTAGTAGTATATAGTAATAGTAATAATAGATAATAGATTACATAGCCAAAAAGGTTACATTAGACAATTTCATAGCCAATTACATACTCCATTTTAACTCCTTGAAATCATAAAAAGAACTTAATGACGAATGGAATGAGACAATCGAGGTGGTGTGCTTTCTTATTCAGGAAGCAAAATTTGACAAGTGTGTTCTTGAATTCTTCATCTCTTATTGCTCTTAAATGATACTAGCATTGCTCTCTCCGTCTCTATTTAAATGACGTTATAGAGATGGACACAAGAATTAAGATAATGATTGAAAAGTATTAAATATAGTACTCAATTGTCTATAATACCCTTAAATTATTAATTTATCATAGCACAAGAGTTTAAAGTATCAAAAAAATAAGTAGAGTAATGATGGGTTAATTTTGGAAAAATTATCATTAATTCTCTTAGATTTGAACAAACGTCAATTAATTAGGGACAAATAAAAAACTCTAAAACGTCATTTAAATAGGGACGGAGAGAGTACTTACTACTACAAAAGCGAATAGATATTTTGTCAATCTTCTTTTATATATACGTAACAGTGTAAATAAATCGAGTCGAGCCGAGTATCGAGTTATTAAGATTTAGTTTATAAAATTTATCGAATATAAAATAAAATTTAATTAAGGCTCGTTTAGCTACCGAGTCGAGCACGCTCTTAAATCGAGCTTGAACAGTTTGAATTTTTCAAACAAATATGATCCGAATATTAATAAAAAATTACAATTTGAAAAGGTTCGATTAATTTATCGAATTTTAAAATTTGCTCATATTTGAATCATTTATATTTCGAATTGAGCTCGAATCGAACTTTTAGTCGAGCGAATAGAAATAGAGTTTGAACGGTTTGCTCATTTCAAAGTCTTATATATACACATTAATCATACATATGTTTACTGAAAAGATAAGTCTTTAATTGCTTCACTAATTTTTAATCTCACCTCTTACAAATTCCTTAGAACTCTTCTTCCTATATGTCAACTATCTTGTACTTTGTGTATTATATTTTGTACAAAATAATTCCACCGTAATATTACTATTGACATAAAAATATATCATCCATAAAACCCGTTTTTTTTTTATTTTAACTATTAAAACATGAAGGACGAGAAAATGATCCTATATTAAATAAAAGCCAATTACTCCATTAGATAGCATGATCTTGATTAGCCGTAAAAAGGCACTAATTAAAATGATTAGTTTGGCAGTAATTACAGAATTAAAGATGGACCTTTTGAATCATGGAGTGCCTCTCGTAGTACTGGAATCACAGAAAGCAACCTGGCCATTATGAATGGTGATACTTTTTCACTTATTTCATGCAAAATCTAAAGATGTGTTTGGGCATGCAGATACAGGGAATAAAACTGACAACTTTTTTTCCCAATGTCCATTATTGGAAATTATTGCTTGCTTGTTCTCTCTCTCTCTCTCTCTCTCTCCAGATTCGACCGCACACAATACCTAGCCATTATTGCTTGCTTGTTAGTTGTTTCAATCCCTCAGTTCCAGAAGGAAAAAAAAAAGAAGAAGAAAAGATTAGGAAGTGTTATTGTATTAACCTTTCCTTTACAAATGTGATGGTTTGTATATAGGGTTTTCATAATTTATTAATTTCAATCTTAAGCTTTAGGGCGCCCAATATTTAATGTTGAGGATATATAAATTATTAAGCTGTGTTATGTCTAAATTAATGTGTTCATTACAAATCTTAAATTTCGCAACCAAAAATCAACAAAAAAAATGAAAAATAAAATTAGGAAATTGATATTTTCCTAACACTTTTTGATATTTATACAACAAAAGTGTCTCTATAATGTATAACGACGGTGAAAACCGTCGCTATAAGATCGATAACGACAGTTTTGCTGTGAAAATATTATTTTTTATTGTGAATTTATCAATTTTCTAAAATTAATGTTAACATGATTTTGTTGATATATATTCAGGCAGTCCTTCTACGGGAACCGAGAACTTTCGACAGGTCTAGCGACCGGTCCAAAATTTTTATTTTTATTTTTTGTTTTGACTTCCAAAAAATGTATAGTATATATTTCAATTGAAATTTTTACAGAATTCAGTGTTTAGGTATAATTTAGATACATATAAAAAACAGTATTACACAGACTGTACAATACTATTTTTTATATATATTCAAATTACATATAAATTACTAAATTTTATAAAATATATTATTAAAATAAATACTATATATTTTTTTAGAGTTGAAGAAAAAAAAAATTGGACCGGTCACTAGACCGGTCGAAAGTTCCCCTAGGATTATTGATATTCAGAAGAAGAAATAGGAAAGAAGTTGTGCATGACGTTGACCTCCGAACCACTCAGTAAAGCTGAGCCACTAAAATACAAGGAGAAAATAAGGTTGCAAAGACTAAAGTTTCAAAACCCTATTAACTCCCAACCCACCAACTTTGAAAGGAAGCCGCAACGGTCCCTTTTAAATTCTCTTCACTGTGCAACAATTAATAGCTACAATATTAATATATATGTACATACAAAAATATAGTTGTATTTAATTAAAGGAAAAGTGATTGGTTTCTTTTATTTAATTCAACACGGATTTTATAACACATTTAAAATATATTATTATTTAATAAATATAATGTATAAAATATTAAATATAATAACCTCCAAGTCAGATTTATTATTCGAAAGTGTAAATATGTGTTAAAGCAATCACCCCACAATTAAACTAATACAATCTTTGACCTCAAAAAAAAAAAAAAACTCAAGTGAACATCAAGGTAAATCATGCCGGGGCACAATTATTACATGAACAATTGTATGAAAGTGGGGGTGCATGGTAATTAACTAGCTAGTTTGGTAACTCTTTGATAATGTTTTTTTCTAGAGTATATTTCTTCTGTTCTACTGTTAATAGAAGAAAATACTTTTAAAATGAAAAAAAAAACATTATCAAATCAAACCATACCTTAATTACATATAAATATGCATGTAATACAAGTTATGAAACCCTAATTACTAATCGAATTCACATCCAAAATGTCATCTAGCCCACATCTGATAAGCCGATGGTGATTCTATCCTTTTTTGCTGCTTCAACTCCTTATAAAACTTCCTGATAAATTCCTCAGCAGCCTTGTCCACTTGAACATCCTCTTGATCATTACTATCTTTCACCGGAAAAGGCGAATCCGTGATCCTCAGCTGCCTCACCATGGGGGTGAGCTGTCCAAATCCCGGCAAGGCGATGAACGGTGAAGCCTCCGGCTTCTGATCATGACAACTCAGCATCTCAAATACCTTTCGTGCCACATTTATATCATCAATGCTTTGGTGGTTGTGTTTATGATTATGATGAGATTTTCTCTTGGCGAAATAGGAGGAGTAAAATGGGGTGTTGCTACAACTAAACTCGTATTCTTTTGGGGAAACGAATGACATGTCGTCGTTGGTCGAGCGGCAGGTGAAGGCCGCGTAGTGGTGGTAGAGCATTAGGTTGCCTATGGCTTTTCCGGCGAGCTTGCCTCGTTTAAACATCATGTGAAGATCAACTAATAGTTTGCTCTTTGATATCCCTTTCCTCAACATGTAGAACATTATCTTCACTATTTTCCATAGTTTTTTTGCCATCACTTGTGAACTTTGTTCCACTTCCATTTCTTTGTACATTTTAGTATTTGTAAATTTGGGGTGGGGGGGGAGAGAGAGAGAGAGATTAGAGGGGGGAATTACTTGGTTTGTTTTGGAAGAGAGATGAGGAGGTATATATAGGTCCACCACTTACGGAAGAATGAGAGAAAATTAAATAATGTTTATATGAAATATACAAAGAAGAGAGTGCAAATTTTGCAATAGCATTCGCTTATGAGTGTGGAATGAACTTGTGTATTGGCCCATAAAAAGATCTGTTCAAAACTGGCAATAAATTCTTTACTTTAACACTTGGAATGATCAATGATATCTTCAGCTCCCATAATTGGTGAAGATTGTTCTTCACGCACACTATGTGCATGTAGGGATGGCACTTTCATGTGGGAGAAATGTATTTTTGACATACTCCCCCCTTCTCTCAGGAATAGTTTGATTTTTTTGGTCAAATTTAGAATTGATAATTAAACAAATTGATTTATGTTTTGGAGCTTCCAAAAATTGAATGTTGTACGTAAATTAAATGTATTTTTTTATGATTATAATCTATTTACCTATATATATATATAATAGATAAATTTTAATTCTAAAATTGGTCAATTTGACTTCAAAATTCAAATTAAGTCAAACTTTGCGGGACGAATGGATTAATTATTTATTTCATTATTCTTATATTAGATTTTCTTAATTTATTTGCAATTGGTCTATGTATTTGTTTTTGGAGATTATTGTATCGGGTCCCTCTTTTAATACTTGATTAAGTTTGTCATTTCATGTATTCTGATGGCCACAAAAGAGTACAATTAAAGAAAATTAAAAAAGGGTGTCACCTTCAATGAGTGAGATATTTGTCGTCTTTAATGGGAAAATAGCAGGACGAATTGGACAATAAGGTAAAGAGAGAAGACAAAATAGCTAAATATTAATTGCTATAGTTAATTTGATTAAGCTGGGGTTAGCTAGCTTTTTTACGTTTCCTAGCCTTCACTTGAGATTTTTTTTAATAAGTAATTAAGTAGAGCCAGAGGAACATGTTAATTATGCCCCTGAAACTCCCTTTAAATTAAATATGGGAATTAATAGTGAAGCTTATATTATATAATTATATAATAAATAGATCAAATCACTAATTCAATAAGGATATAAACTAATAGGAAACTTATATTTCGCAAGAAAAAAAATGATATATAGTTCGACACGAGTTTCTCATTTTAATGTGAGACTCAATTACTCACTATTCATGTGAAAGGGATAATGTAAAAATATCATTTTTGCATGTACAAATGTTATTAGTTCCCCGTAAATATTATGAGTTATGCGAAAGAATTATAATTGCATATTTGCATGCATGAGATAGCTAAGAATTAAAAACAACTTCATTCTAATTTATTTTATTTTATCGCATAAACACACTAATCGCAATTTAATTTTATCACATATTAATTTATGTATATGTATATCATTATTAAAAAATTATTGAATCTTTTGATAGTGCAGTATGGTGATCGAAAGAAAGTAAAAATTAACAAGAATAAAAGAAATTAAAGAGAAGTGACCGGAAGAAGAAAAGAATAACTTGATATATAGTCTGTTGCTCCTTTTTAGTGAAACATGAAGGAAGTAGCTAGATGTACGGCTTTACTCTAAAAAGTTACTCCCTCCGTTCTTAAAAAATTATCGTTTTAGAAAATAATTATTATTCCAAAAATATTTTCATTTTGAGTTTATCAATACACATTAGCTATTTTTTTTTTACTTTACCTTTATTTAAAGCTTTCTCCTATTTCGCTAAGTATTAATTATATTCTTTAATATGTGTGCATTAACATTAAACGACAATCTTTGAGGAACAGAGTGAGTAATTAATTACTGTGGGCACAATAATTACTAAATAATTTATAGGGGTTCAGTTAGTATGAAATTTATTTTTTAGTACGCTAGTTAATTGATCAATAGAATGTTGATATATATAAAATCTCGTATACGTGTCAACACTATAATAATTAATTGACAAATTTACCTTAAAATAAATTGCATATTAATTCCATCTAATTTATAGCACATGAAATGAAAAGATTGCATGAAAAATACGAATGACTTGGTCTTAATTGGTTACTTAGTGCATGTGAATTTAAATTTTTTGTGCATGGTGTTGTCACTTCGCACAATGAGAAAAATAACTTTTCAATTTATGGCTGTTAAACGCATTACTATTAAAAGGCTAATTTACAAATGTCTAAAATATACTGCAAGAGACGTTGACATGACCATCCACTATATACATGGGGGAACATAAAGTAAACGTATATGAACTCCCTCCGTCTATAAATTAAAATCGTTCTATTTTATTTTATTTTATTTTTTGTATTTTTTTCAAATAGTAAAATTTGCATTGAAAACAACATAATCTAATACTCTTTTTTAATATCAGGCTTTAAAAACTAAATTTTATTGTTCACAAAATTATTAAAAGAAATTATGTCGAAATATTAATTTCAAAAACAAACTTGTATCCATCCATCATCCTATCAATCAATATTAGTATATAATAAGTCAAAAACTTATTCACTCTATTAATTTGATTGGTCGAATTAACTCAAATTAAATTAATAAATTATTATTCATTGAACTTGCACTAATCTTGAATTGTTCATTAAACTTTTATATATTTTTCATTCCAATCAATTTCTCTTCTTACCACGTTAATTATTTCTATTCTTTTTCCCCTTCTAGCAAAACCCAAACTTAATTCTAATAACCTTCAACTTCATTAATGTTACATTCACAACTTTAATAATATAAATTGAATAAAAAAATGTTTAATTATTCACATTTTTAAATTCATGTAAGCGCATATTTTTCTCAATACTATTTATATAAATTCACTACATATATATATATATATATATATATATATATATATATATAAATTAATATTCCTTATCAACTTACTCACATAAACGTGTTATATATAATGGATAAAAGATATAAGTACTCCTTGACTTTCCTTAATTTCTTTCTTTTTGCAAAACTAATTTGTCATTGTGACATAACTTAACACCACCGCTTTGTATGTGTAAGATGAAATTTTACAAGAATAATCAATATAAATATATTCTTCACTTCTTCTTTTTTTCAACTTAATACTAACGAGTTTAATTTGTTCAATTTTTTAAAAATATAGTTGATATATAACTTATAGAATTAATAAAAATACATTTAAAATTTTGACATTTAATAGAACATAATACAAATAAAATATTTTTAAAACTATTTTAGAAACTAGTCCGCGCATCGTACCCGCGTAAGCTTCATGGTAAGTTGTTCAATTGACCAATACAATACCGATACACAGAGTAAGATCACCTCACACTGTATTGATTAAATTACCAAAATTAATTTCATATTAACCACTCTCATAAGAATGTATATAATGTCTCTGTTGAACTACCAACAGCACAACTTTTGATTGAACTTATATTGAGCCAAAGTTTTCCAGCTCAGCTGGCTGATGCACTTGGGACTAAATTGAAAACACAATCATCTACCATAAAAAAAAAAATAATTTATGCCCAAACAATATTAATTTATGCCAAAACAAAATGACATAGGTTAGGCCACTAATGATAGGAAGGGTGTTTCAAAATTCTTACTAAATTCAAATTAAAATTAAAATTTATATATCCAATCTGTATTGAATGGGTTGTTGAGAGATGAAATAGTTGCTGACAGGCAGAGAATTTGCAGGGAATGAATGAATATAAAGTAGTAATACTAAATTAATTAAAACTAGTCTCTTCTCTTCAAGTCTTTGGTGAATCTTTAAGCCGTGTACGTACCTAATATGAACCTTTTTTGTCCCCCTAAATATCTCAGCGGGTTACAAAATTAAATGGTCCATTACTTCATGGGGATATATGTCTTCCAAACAAATAATTCCTCCACTATTAAACACCAAAAAGAAAAAAATTATAAAGTGGGGCAGGTAATAATCCTCAACTATTTTCCACACCCCATATTTGACTAGAGGTACGCAGCCACACACAGAGAGGGAGATCAAGTGGTCAAATTTTTTTTGAAATTAATCATGTTTTCAAAATAGTGTGTGTTGAATATTAATAGCATTTCTGTGTTAATTATTTAAATAACCATTCATTTATCTATTTAATGGTTGCAAAAAATAACAAAAATCTCTTATACTTTTTTTTTAGACTTGTGTATCGGTCAAACAAACTCGTGCTTACATTAAATGTGGCTGTGGCTGTGGCTATGGTTATGGCTATGGCTCCGCCCATGTGATACAAATCAAAAACGCAACAGGAACATCAAACACACGCTATATCAAAATAATATAGTAATACTCACAAATGCATGTTTCAAACCTTTTTTTTTAAGGCACCGTTTAATATTTCACAATACATACAGTATATTATTAGTATATGGGGATGGGGAGGGGGATTTGACCCATGCCCAAAGACACAAGTTAAACAAGAAATAAGTTAAATAAGTTATAGTAGATGAATTGTGTTTTTAAGTTTTAATATTGAAATAAAAGGTACAAAATTTGATATCAATATAAGTTCATATATTCAATATGTTATATGAATCGTTTTCCATATACATATCCACTACTTTCCAATTTCACCACTCAAGCCAGCCTTTTGTTATTTTCTTTCTTTTCTTTTCTTTTCTTTTTCTTTTGCTTTTTCTCCTTGTACTCATAGTCGTCTCTTAGGCCACCTTTTAGCCCCAGCTGGGGTTAAACTAATAGTAGTATGTATGTATGTTGTAATAAATTTCGCAGAAAAAAAACAATATGAATCCAAGTATAATACTATTATTAATCTGTATATATCTTGTGAAAGATCGAGATGATGGAAAATATATATATATATAGGGTTAAAATTGTCAGTTAAGGTGGTGACACCCAATATTTATGTCGGATTCCTCTTTGACGGCACCCTAACATTGCTTTCCTTGTTTCGGGTTCCTCTTAACATTACCCTTCTGGCCTTATTTTTTTTGACGAAGCTTATCAAATTTAGTTAGTCGTTTTGTAAGTAGAATGATCAAAAAAACATTTATCCCGAAGAATTACATGCTTCACGCAAGTCATTTCTTAAAATTATATTCAAACAAAATTTTCAACTTAAGATTAACTAAGTTCTAACGAGTTAAAAATAAATAAATACTTAATTAATTAATTATAAAAATAGAGAACTAATGAAGCTTGAGCTTCATAATCTTAGCCACTTCTTAGCTTGACTGAGTCGAGAGGTGATTCTTTTTAATTATTTTGCTGTTTTGACAAAAGTATAAACACACACTGGGACCTATTCCTTCATTATAGTATTAAGGTCCATTTAAGTAATAGAAAAGTAAGTTAACTTAATTAATAAGGAAATTCAAGTATAAAATATTAAATACGTGTTTTATTTTTTAAAATAATAACGATTTAATCAACTAAATAGCATACACTTACTTTAATTGTATAATATAGAACTCGAATTTGCTTTGGTAATTAATTAATTTAAAGTAGGATGCAACAACATAAAGAAAAGAAAAGGAAAGGAAAGGGGCCATCAATATCAGTAGGGCATGGCAATTGACCTTTTTATAACTCGTGTTGGGATGGGAGGGTCACTTTTCGGCTTTTGCTTTAATTAGGAATAAAGTATGCTTTATTTAATTTTGAACCCCTTTTATTGGGTCTAGTTTTCACTTTAGTCTGTGGACCTACGGAAGTTACAAAGTAACCCTAACTAATTAATGCTTCTTAATTTATCATGTCCAAACTAAAAATGTCTTCTTTAATTATCATCACAATAAATAATTAAATTTTAACCCCTAACAATTTTTTAAATTGTATTAAAGCCGCTAATTTGTTAACAAAGTTGGGTTCTTTAATAAAATCATCTTACTTAAAATGTTAACATATTAGGTTGAGATTCCACCAAACTTATTAACTATCTGATATGGGATTCATGTGAAATATTCCGACAGACAATATTACATAATAAATAGTAGTATTTACTTAAGAAGGAAAAAAAATACTACCATTTTAACCTCTTCCTAAATGCGGTTAGGTCCCTTTGTTATTCGAGAAATATGACTATTGACTCATATTTAGATTTGCACAACGCAATACAAATACTCCGTTTTCAAGCTAATTATGAATATACTCCCTCATTCTGGCCCTAAAAAACTAGTTTATCTCGATTTTTTTGGTCAAATTAACCAAATTTACAATTAAAAATTAAGCATATTTATTTATATTTTCAAACTTGTAAAAATTGTAGGTGGTAACAAATTTGACATAGTTTCTATTAATGGTTATAGTTTCTCAACCTATATTTATCAAAAAATAGTATAATAATTTTTTTATTACAAAAACAGTCAATTAAAACAAAGCGATATTTGCAGGACGGAGGGAGTAATATACTCTAAATTTGTATATGCATCATCTTCCATTTACAACGTAATTATCTCGCAAAATATATTCATAATTAATTTAATATGGTTACTCGTTTCACTCCTATAATATAATTAATGTAATGGTTCTTAACTTAAAATTGAAATAAAGCATTCATGAATCAATCAACCAGACAGAAGAAAGCCATCATCAAAAGAGGGCCAGGGCCGGGGGAGTTGATGAAAATGGGACAAACCTAAACACAGAATTAAAGTCGTGGCATGGCATGCACAACTAATCTGCATATATATTAATCATCTGCGCGTCCAAGAAACGCAGAAAATGACAGTTTTAAGTCCATCTGCATTAATACCAAAACGTAAAAGTAATGCGAGTTCGTCCCCACAAATCCCCAATTTTCCACCAATCCAACTACTTTTATGAATGATATTTTATTTATTTATTTGTTCGTTTGTTTTGGGTGATATTTGAGTGTCCTAAATTATTGGTGGTCCTGTCCTTGATGGACCTTGCTAACCTAGACTTAATTGTTATTTTCATGTCACTGTATTTGTTTCGTATTTGTTTTTCTTAGTGAACTTCTTCTCTTTAATACCTTCTTATCATATAGAGTTACAATTAGGGTTGAGCAAGAAATCAAATTGTAAATGAAAATACACCAAAAAATCGCACAATTCGCACCAACGGTTCCGGCGTATCGGTTTGGTTACTAGCCAAAACCGCACGCATAAAATCGAAACCGCATCAAATAATCATCATGTTTTATCAAATTTGTTACGAGTATATATAATTTCTCTACTATAACATATTCTCCTCACTTTAATTTAGAAGACAGATATTGCAAGGTTGAATGAAGAATCGACAATATCAATTAAGTTTGCAAATCAAGAGTGGTTTGGTATTTCCTAAATCAAATGTGATAACATAGTATTAATAAACTATATAATTGTTGATGTCTGAAACTATTTTGTTAAATTAGCTCCATGATTGTATTCGCTGCGTAATATGTTTGCATGGATGATTTTGCTAACTATTTTACGATTTTGTTATTTCAATTGATTTTGGAATTGAAACCGCACCAAATGAAACCAAACTGCATGTTTCAAAACCGCACCACACCGCACCGATCACAAATGGTTTCATGTGCAATTTTAGATTTATCAAACTGCACCTAAACGATTTTGTGTACGATTTGAGTTTTAAACTGCATCATACTCGCTCCTAATTACAACACTATAGCTTTGCACGAGTCTCCTATGACTTTTCAATTTCAATCATACAACTATGAACCCTTCTTTTTTTGGGTGGTGGTGTCAGTTACAGCACATGGATCGAGTAGGTTTTGGGTCCCTGGTTTGCCTAATTCATTGTCCCGTTTGGGCTGCTAGATAATAAGTTTTCAATAGACTGGAACATGTTTATATACCATGTACAATTCGTGATGCGATAAGGTCAAACACTTTTATCGGTAGAGCGCTAAAAACGGAATAGATTTATGTTATGTTTATTTGTAAGAATTATATTTAAGATAGAAATATTAATCATAAGTGTTTGTTTATTTTTAAATTTAGACTTGGGACTATTAGTTTAGAGATTCTAAAATAATTTAATAGTCTGAGATTATAGTTATAATTTCGATATTATAATTCTAATATTGATAGTTTGGGATCTTGCAAACAAACATAACTTAATTAGTGAATAACTCAAATATTAAGACTATGTTTGTTTGTAATAATTATAATCTCGAGATTATAGTCCATGAGATTATAATCTCTTAATTATAATTATAATCATAATCTTAAGAATATTAAATCATTTTATAATCTAGAAGAAACTTCAGAACCATGTTGATGTAGTTGTGTAGGTAGAGAATAGGAAATAGATTGAAAGAAAGGAGAGGATTGGAGAAGAGGATAACTAGGGGGAGTGCCTAAAAGAAGATGGCTAGGACGAAAAAAAAAATCTCTTCCGAGTACTTTTTTCATAATTTCATAAGAATGTAAATATCATACTGTCTAGTCTTAACTATTAAGTTACTTAAAACGTAATTGGCTCTTCAATATACTTCATACATCTCTTTGACCATTTACAACACCCTCCTTAACTATATTTTGAGAATATTCAAATAAGTGAGTCATATTAAAAAAATTATCTCCAACAATCTCTTCAACTTTAGTTATCAAATCTGAAATCGTATTCTCTCTTCAAATCTGCAACCTCATTCTTTTCTTCAAAATATTTAAGAAAGGCTAAAAATATTTATTTTGCTTGATGGGTTTGATGTACAACTCATTGAATTAAAAAAATTGATGAAACACAAAATATGAAAATAATAAATAATACTCTTCAAATTGCCACATAGGTCAACAAACTCTAATTTAAAAAAAAATTCTTGCTACTAATGTCAGATATACTCCTACCAAATCTTGTGCTAATGAATGCAGCATAGGATGCTAGGCAAATGTACGGAGAGCATAATAAGATCTCTCTTTAATCTGTAATGGGGCTGAGTTCTTTCTTTTCTGTTTTTTTGGATAAACGATAAGAAATCTTATTCACCTAACACTATAATACAAGTAAAGACTGCAACATCACACCTTGAACTTAAAATATACAGGAAGAAACACATCAATAACCCATCAAAAATGGCTACTGTTTGACTGTGTTCATACTAGAAATGGAAGAAAAAATAGATTAGGAACAGTGGTTTAACCCATAGAACAGCCACTTCATTATGTCAAAACAATTAGTTAGCCTCAGTCCTGCAACAAAACAAAAAAAAATCACAAAAAATAAGGTAATAACAATGAAATTTTGAATTGAAACTGAATAGGGTTTACAGAGCATATAGGCCAAACACCTTGCACAGCTTGGATCAATTGTCTAAGCAATCAGTACAATACCATGAGAGTGTACTATAGCTACAAGCCTTAATAGGCATTGTTAGAAACTCTGTTGTCTGTTGGTACAAGTATGCGCTACTAAACTCTGTTGGTACAAGTATGCGCTACTAAAATCTGTTGGTACAAGTATGCGCGACTCTTAAGTGACATTCTAAATCTGCTAGTTTACTGAACACCTAAAAACTGAATCCATAATCGCAGGATCTGCCGACTAAATGAAATGCGCATAGGAAGAGAAAAGCCTGAAGATCGTTTCAACTTATCATCCATTTAATCGAAAGCACAAGCAGGCCAAACCTCTTGGAGGCTGATTCATTAAGTCCAATAACATACAACATCTTCTCTACTTCTGCACTGGCAACCAAGTGAATTCACAAGGTGTCTTCTATGTCATCTGGTACATGCAATTTCTCGATGGCAGCCTGTCAAAAGATAAATGATGACTACTTTGGCAAAACAGATACAAAGTGCATTGCTTAGAATCTGAACCATTACAATGTGTTCCATGTATAAAGAAAAAAATAAATAATCACTGCTAAATGGAACTCTGGGCAAAGATGAAGCTAAAGTAAACTTGGAAATTTAAAGCCTGAAAAAACTATCAGGCAAATGTATTCATTTTGAATCCCCTGAACCCTAAAAGAGGGGGGAGGGGAGAGAGAGAGAGAACAAAAGAAAAAATATGATGTATGAAGTTTATAAATTGAATGGTCATTCTTAACTAACAGTACTCAAAAAGATGGAAGTACACTCGTATTAATATTCTCTTTTCAAGTATATACATCTTAGATGTATACTGGTGGGGTGGCTCCGGTGCCCTAGGGATTAGTCCTATGCTCTAAGAGGTACAAACACCCTAGGTTACCAGAAGTGTGTGGGTTGTGTTGTGTTGTGTGTGCTACAGATATTTCATGGGGAGGGGAATTATAATGCTTTCACAGCGACCAAACTTTCTAAATGGGGGTCAATGGTTTGTATAAGAACACTCACAACTATTACAGCGTCAACGATGCTCAAGTTACTAAAAGCATTTTCTCATCTCCAAACTATGCAGAGCTCCGAAGTAAAGGAGAATTTGTTTCTACCAGTACCCAGTCTCCCAGTTTCATATGCAAAGAAGATAGACAAGAAATTAATCAATCACCTTGATGGTAGCTACATCTGTTGTAGAGGGTTTCAAATCCAAAGCTAGTCCAAAATGAAGCATGGCTTTGTCATACATATTACGTCTTTTGTATATCTTACCCATCAAAGCATACACACTACTTTCTCGAGGGGCATATTCTTTAAGCTCCTCAAGGACTTCTAAAGCTCCATCAAAATTTTCCATGCTCGCAAGTATATTAGCCTTCTGATACATAGGGAGAGGGTTCTTCTTATCTGCTAAAATAGCCTTCTCCATCATCATCAAAGCTTCCATGCTTCTCTGCCAGATATAAGAGACAAAAGTTCAGGCCAGAGGAGATAATTTCCAGCTCTAAATCAAAATCGGTAAGCAAGTCTCCAAACCTTTAAGGTATGTAAAGAAGTCCCAAGATAAGACATTATAACAGAAGAACGTGGGTTGATTTGGAAAGCCTTTCGGAAGTGGTGCTCTGAGAACTCAAACTTCTCCTGGCGAAGGTAGATCATACCAAGACCATACCAGGCGTTGTAATGTCTCGAATCAATCTGAAGAGCACTCTGGTAGCTCTTGATTCCATTCTCAAAATCCTCTAATGCTACATATCTGTAAATATAGACAAAACCCCAAATAGAATGAAATGTTGAGACAAATATAAAGGCGCTGCCATATATGTGACAAGAATACTCTTTAAAGTAAACATTGTGAATAGAGAAGCCATGTCTTACTCATGACCACAAAGGGTGTGGGCATATGCAAATCTTGAATTTAGCTGCACAACCCGTTGGAAATTCTTAAGAGCAGTTTCATGGTCTTTCTGCAAGCTGTAGCAATTCCCCATAGCAAACCTGCCAAAACCATGCAAAATACCAATTATACCAGGAAAATTTTCATCAATGCAAACTGAAAACATATTGAAATAAAATCCAAGGCTTCTAGCAAAGATTTACACGAGTAAAACAAGAATTAATTTTTAACAGCAGCATGCCATTCCGCGACTAAAAACCATATCATCACTAGGAGGTATAGAAGAATGTATTCAATTTGTGGGAAGCAGGTATAGGCACCCCAAATATTAATCCACTAGTCAGTTAGGAAAAGTCAACAGCATTCGATAACTACAATAGCCCACATGATTCCAAAGCTCAATAACAGAATGATATGAAGCATATTACATCTCAAAATATAAAATCTTTCTCAGCTTTATGAATACTTAATCCCAAAACGAAAAAACACACACAAACAAAACAAAACAAAAAACTTGTATTAGTACCATGAAGACATGCATACATGCAAAAATAATGTAAATCTATTTCCAAATTGTAGTCGATGAAGACAAGATGTAAATCTATTTCCAAATTGAAGTCAATGAAGACAAGCTGTTAGATGAAAAGATATCTAAAGTGAGACCAAGATGTAACTCATAAGAGTTACATCCAACTCATGCTAAAAGGTAAAAAGTAAAAGTTTTGGAGCACTCTTCAAAAGTAAAAGTTTTGGAGCACTCTTCAATATATATGAAGTTCAATATAGTTACCAAGATTGAGGAGCTAAGCGGTCAGTTGATACCAGCTCCTGAGCCAAGTAACTTAACTTCATGTCCTCCTTCAAATGCTGCAACAAAACAAGATTTCAAATTTCAAATTTATGTCTAGTTATTGAAAACTGTCCCACCATAGTTAGGCCAAAACAGAAAAAATAACCTAAGCTCAAGCATGGCTCTAAGACAGATGTGACACTTGCATATATAACCATAGTGAAAGGACCTCAAAGTATAAATAGACAGTTGGATATAGAACAAGATGTCATAAAAATTAAGAAAGGAAAAATACAGTTATTGAATGTAGGAATAAAGTATTGTCCAGTATAATAAAGATGTACACTGTTACAGAAGAAGTTTGGATGACATAATACAAGGAGGGAGGGGCACACCATCAATTATCTGATCACATTGATTAAGCAGCATAACAATCATTTTGATTGTATAACAGATAATGCCTTCACTAGGAAAAGAAAACTCACATATAAAACTGTCGAATATATATCCATTCCTTCTAAACTATGAGGAGAGACCAAACGGGCATGACTGAAAGCACGATCAGCTTCTAGATAATCAACCAATTCAAAATGTGCTTTTCCAACCTGCAATAAAATTTCCCACACATGATGCCACAAGTCAGACATTAGCCATTTCTGGAGGCTACAGAACTTAACATGTTTTGAAGTCAATGCATCGAATAGAAGCATTTAGCTGCACCAAGTACAAAAGAAGATCCTAAAAAGAACTCAACATGTTATCCTAAATATATGACTGATACCGTTGGGGGGGGCAAAATTAACAGATTACGGATCAGGCACTGATATTTTTCTGCTAACTGCCTAATTTTCAATGCCAAAATATCAAGGTATTATTTACATTACAATAACCTATATACATTTTCCTTTCTCCCAAACCCGGGTCATCTTTTCCAAATCAGCAGTCAGCAAAGATATGGATCTCGTGGGAGATAAGTTATTGTGCTCACATTGTAGTCAGTGTCTCACAGGCATAATCAAGTTCCACATTCCAAAGCTGATAACTAGGAAAGTAGGAAACAACAGAACCTATAGAAGAAAACTGGTAACAATAAGAACTAATGGAATTACCTGAGAAAGCACCCAGCCTGTGTTGTAATGCTTGTGCGGAAGTTTCAAATAAACATCCAGCGCATCCTGTTCTACCAAGAAGAATTAGTAAATTCAAAAGGCAGCAACTTGAAATAAGAATGTACAACTTTTGCTGCCATCACTATTTAATACCTGGCACCTATACACACAGGAAAGTCTATAGCCTTCCCCAAGAATTCCTAAGAGTGCCAATATCTCTGAAGCGCCACTTATAACTCTTGATTCACTCATAATAGGTCCCCCTGTGCCCAATAATGCCCCTTCTTCAAGAGATCTGGTATCACCTGAGGTAGATGAACTCGAAGTCGCTGTCATATTTGAGCGAGAATCATCATAATTCTCATGTCGAATCCCTACAAGAATAAAAATCATAAGTCTACCTGTGTTGCTTAGTCAGTGGTATAAGATTGAAGAGAGTAGATAAACCGGTGGTGCGAAAGAGTATATACAAAGTTACACCACCAACTACGAACTTATGCCATCCAAAAAAACAAATAATATAACTGTTGCCATTTTTGAAATATCACCAGGAGATAACTTTACTTTTACAGGCACCATAAAGAAGCTTATTGCCAACTTCATAGACACAATTTCAATCTAATACATGTTGTATTAACTGCATAATCCAGACACTAACCCCCACTATTTACTTATTCATTAGATTTGACAAGTGAATGAATTGATATAATGTTGCCCAGAAATATTTTAAAATATATTTTAGGAGAACAGATGGAAAGCAAATCGGACTCTCAATACATCCATTTTATGAACCATTCGTGTATCAGGTTAAACAAATAGAGAATACAGGGCCAGAAGGTCAATGCTCCTAGCAATTTAGCATGATGGAGAATGAAATGTGGAAACTGCAACTCGGACATTGTCAGATTCAGAATATGCAATGGACTACTCCAACTAACAATTTGATATATTAGTAAATCGTATATTCACATATATAAACACTTAGATTAGCTTGATGACATCACCACTTCAATGCAAATTCCGACAGCTTGTGCTGATTAAATGTTATAAAGTTATCCCATTGTGCTAAAAATATGTGAATCCTAATTGCAAATGGTACCATTCCAACAGTTAGCAAAGATAGCTAAACATCCAAAAATAATAGTAATAAGACTATCACCTTCATCAAAGCTTTCATTACCCCAAGATTGTCCCTTTCTAACTGTCACTGAACGAAATGCAACAGAACTTAACTTTGAACCACCAAGATATTTAGATGAGTGGCTAGTTCCATTTCCAGCAAATGATGTAGCACTTGAGTTTGTGTTAGGCCCTGCTTCTCCAGCAAGTCTAGTGCTTCGTCTTGGGCCAGAATCAAATAATTTTCCTGATATCTAAAAAAAAAAAACAGATGTCATGAAAAGGCGAAAGGACAAATATTCTATGAATATCATTGTCATACAAATATACACGTTAGAAGCTCCACCACCCAAGCGTAATGGGCCTAGTAAACTAAAACCGCATAATTACAAGTTGATATCAAAAGTACTACAACTAGTCAGAGGCACCATGATGGGATCACTTGGGAGGGAAAAAAATGATCCATGAATGCATGGTTCAAAGTATCGACCGTTACACCAAAATATCGGCGCATCGGTTTAGGTATCGGTTGGTGTCGAACTATAACCTTGACACAAATTGCAAAATTAAGAATTATTCATGAAAAGGGTCATTTTCAGCAAAATTTCGGCAGCTCAGCGTAACATAGCGGTTCGGACAAAAAAAAGAGAAATCATGGCGTAAAGGGGAGAGACGAAAAAAATACATTCTGAAAGCTATAAAAGGAAGACAACAAAAGAGAACAAATATTTTTCTATAAATTATACTTAAATTGTACTCATGTAGTATCTAGTTAAATACACCTTACAAAATGAAATAACATTGTATTTCAAATATACTCAGTTAAACTAAATCATACTTAAAATGTACTTATATAGACCCTAATTAAGTATAACTTCAAAAAAAATTAAAAAAATATACTTAATATATCATTAGTTAGGCTAAATTGTACTTAAAATTATAATTAAATCTTACCTATATAGTACCTACTTAAGTACAAGTTGAAAAAAATTGCACTCAAAATATGCTTAATTAAGTTAAATTGTACTTAAATTATATAACATGTGTGCTCAACCATTTGAGCTAAGACAACATCAATATTATTCAAATGTAAAATTGATTAAATATATCTACAAGATATTTGTTTTATCATTTGGATATTGTTATGTGCACCAAATAGTGTTGTTTGTGAATTTAATTCATTCATCAAGTTGTTCTTATCATTTAAATTTTTTTCATAAAATTCCTAACTAGCTAACGGTCCATATCGCCTGACATCGATATCGAGTCAATAAATGACCTTCCAAAACAGAGGTCGCCACCACGACTTTGAACCATGCATGAAAGAGATGAGAGCATAATGGGGTGTTGAAAAAAATAACCACAACAAACAAAAAACATAGGCAAAAAAGTGTAGAAACATCAAGGCATTCCTGAAGCACTGCCCTTCAATCTCTACAAAGATCTGACAAAGAAATTCCTCAAAAATTACCCCAAGTATGAGCCAAAAGAATAGAAGAAAAGAAAGACACAATACCCAAAGCAAATCTATATTCAGCGCCTAACCACAAAAATTAACATTACTCTCAATCCGAATTCCTCACAAAATGGTAAAACAAGCACAGCTCCAACCTCCAAAGAATCCTCATATCCTCCCCACGGCAAAAATTACTTAATTTGCATAGGACAAGATCTTCTACCAAGATGGACATATCCAACATTCACCCAATATGCCAAACAAAAAACACAACCATCACAACAAATGGATTATATTGAGACTCAATATCCTTCACGAACATCTAGACATAAAGACTTGTAAGGCTTACGCCTCTTATGTAAATTGTTGCTATCACACAAAATCCTTAATTTTGAGGGAACCTTACTTTCCAAATATAATAAGCTAGAGGACTATTATGCACTTAACTATAACTAATACGTGGAAAAAAAACGACAAAAGAAGATTCTCAGTGGATTAAAAAACTAAACACGTGAACAAAGAAGAACTATAAATAATTTAGAATAACTAAAACTAGATACCGTAGTTTCTGAACTTATACAGAGTAAACATCAAGTTCTACAACTTTTTATGAGCTAAATTAAGTTCCTTTATATTTAAAGAAAGGACAATATGAATTTATCAAAAGAAGTTCCAAAACTTCTTACGAGCTAAATTATGTTTTCATCATATTGAAAAGAGGGATAGGAAGCTATGAGTTAATCAAAAATCCACACCATCTATCACCTAGCTAAATAACATAATTAGTAAAGGTATTTTTGAACTAAGAGCAGATCCATAGTAAATCTAAGTCTTGAAATTAAGAATTTCACTTCCTCAAGTAGTTGTATTCAATTTATCTGTAACAAAGCTTCTTTTGAGATGAGCATGTTGCTAGACACTTGTAATTAAAAAATCTCCAAAGGAGAACAAGATGTAAAATGTGTTTTCGGCTCATATTGAACTTAGCGCCATAAATAATCAAAAACGAGGGTAACTTAAACTGGGACCAAGGGAGTCCGTCATTTTATGTAAAGAAAAAGGTCCCACTTTCAATTATTAAGCGAAAATCAAGAGAACCATAATTTTGTAATCAAGTAAACGATCAAGAGAGTGAAGAGAAAGAGATGAAATGAAGTATTGTAAGTTAAATTAGGTAACAATCACATCACATATGTAATACACAAAAACATGAACGCATAAAAACATAATGTAACGGGCATATAACCTTTCTTAACTTCCCCTCATCAACAAACTTTCTTCGAGGAGCTTGAATTGTGGAGTTTACTGTTGACCTTGGGGAACTATCAGCACCAAGTGAACCAGGAGTTGGACCATTAGGCTGCATGTTCCTACATATCGGTGGCGGAGCAACACCAGACATCTGCAAGATATCAAAAGATCTAAGACGAAAATCTCAAAGTTGGAAAAGATAAAAACACTGTATGCAATCGAAAGGCACAAGTCCTATACCTCAACACGTAAATAGATATTTATTATTTTTTGGAGTGAGATTGAGAAACAGAGAAAGACCTTTTACTATAGTTGCATGAATATGATTGAGCAAAAGAAGAAAAGAAGGGCAAAGAGTTAATAAATGTAGGATACTTTTGGAGTGGGAAAAGAAAATGTGCCAGACCAATAATCTAAAAGCAAGAAAACCCAGGAATTATTCTCTTTCTATCATATCATTTACTTGAGATCGGACATACCTGATGGAACTAAGGCAATGGTACAAGATTAAATAATCAAAATAGTTACAATAAAATTGATATTATAAAAAAAGCACTTTGTAACAAGAAGTACAAGTAAAAATATATTTGACAGCGTCTAAAAGTAAATTAAATGGAGTTACTAAAGCACACATGCTATCATTATTATCATCCTTTTTGTTTTTAAATATTTGGACACCATGAAACTGTAACATGAACCTTTATTTATAAAAAAAAAAAGGAAGTGTAGAACTTGAGCACCTGTACCGAATTTATAGAACGAAGAAAAAGTTCCAGACATCTGTTCTCCAGTATTTCAGCCTATAGTCATTGTTTAAATTTTTCAAAATAGCACTTCAAGGAGAATTGTCAAGTGGAACTTGCAGTTGGAAGCATAAAGTGGGTTGCTGACTTTTTTTTTTGTTTGACTACCGCAAGGAACCAAACACAACACATAGCTTCTCAGTGAGCATGCAAAGCAGCAGCACATAGGTATCAACATTTAAGCGAACCAATGAAACTCCAAAGGTCATGGTTGAGATTTTAAATATTTAAAGAAAAGAAAAATTAAAAAATATACCACCAGACACATACATATACAAGCCCACTAGCATGGATGCACATACACACTCAAGTTTAGCAAAATGGCACGAAGAATTGACTAGCCCATCTTCTACGTTAAACAATTAAACATTAACGTATAAGATAGAACTGCTATCTTCTGACCATTAACTTTTTGAAGAAAGCCAATCCCAGCTTAGCAACCTAAAGAAGAAGGGTAAATGAGGAAAGAAATTACTAACTGATACAAAGGAAAGTGTGCAAAATAAGGATTAAATCGAGCAAAGAAAAATACAGATACTAAGAAGTTTAACCTTTGATAATTTATTTGAACATACAAGATGATCAAAACATCTATAGAGTTATGCCTGGGTATTCCAGAAGAGAAAATATACAAACTAGGGAAAAAAGTAAAGGTAATTTGGTTAGCCTTTCAGGTGAAAAGGAAGAGCATGTTTTACATCTTTAAGATCTTCGATCATAGCAAAAATATTATAGGTTAAAAATAAAAAGAATAAAAGCATACCCAAAGTAATTGGCATAAGAATATCAATAGAAATTAGGTTGGTTAAATAATCTACCTGTGCAGCCATTGGTGAAGGAGTACTATAAAATGACATGTTAGCAAGACCACCATTTATAGGTTGATTAGCAGCTCCTCCAGACAAAGCTGTTGCATGGTAATTTCCAGTATTATCTTTCAAATTATTCACATGCATACTTTTCAATTGTCTTGGACTAAAATCTTGTGAGCCAAAAGTTCTGGCAGAAACCGCACTTTTATCTTCACTAATTGCTGGCAAGCCCTGGGAAGCCCCATGAGGTGAATAATTCTTTTGGACACACAGGGAAGCTGTTTCACTAAAAACTGTAGTTGCTTCTTCCGCATCCCCTGAAAAAAAAACAATTGGTTGGCTTGACAATGGACTGAGCATAGGCGTATGAACCAAAATATCACTGGCTATGGGATATTGTTTCCCCATGTATGAACACATAACAAAGCTGGAATCTGGCAACTAATGCTAAATTGCTAACGCTAGAACTAGCAGTAAATTGAAGGCATAAGCACATAACACTAATGTATACAGAATAAATACTGACACTGAACATAAAAATCGTTTGAGCAGATGTTAATGTGATTACTCCAATTGCCTAGCACTTTATAGAGCCAAATCCAAGATCCTACCAAAATAGAGTGAAATCACAGCATGAAACACTGAATCTACCTAGATCTACAAACGAAGACATTTTAGGAAAGTCCGGTTGGTGAAGTTAAGCATGTGAGACAAAACCTGATTAGCTAATTTAACTTATAAAGATTTTTTTTATGATGGAATCTTAGAAAAACTGTTAATCCTTCCGAACTTGAAACCCAACTTATTATTAAGCCAAATAAACTCAACAATAACCACAACTCACCATTTAAATCAGCTAGAATTTTGGCATCAAATTTTAAATCACATGATACTAGTGATTGAACTACGGTAAGAATTTAATAATTAATGTCTTATGTGCTTAACAAGAAATTCTGTAGGTACTGAATACATATTTCTTTTGCAGACCTAATATACACAGCTCTTCATATGCTGCCCACAATAATGGGTCTATTGATAAGGCTTGATTGAAGTGATGAACAGCGCTTTTCCTTCTATCAGTATACCTGAAAAGAGAAAAATTCCAGTATCCCAGTAAGCGACAGACAAAAGGTGGACCATTGATAAAAAAAGATCTAATAGCACAAAAGTTACGTTAAGAAACAAAAGCAACCAGAATTCATGCTAGAAAGGATTCTGTTGTTAAAATGCATCGTGACATTATGTGAAAGCTAGATGGCACAGATAAGTGGGAATAGATTTATCATAACACATACAAGTTCTATTCCAGCTAAACTAAGTCACTAAAAGTCCAAAACACATTATGACATCCCAGATGGAAATATATATATATACACACACACACAACTACACATATATATAAAGATAATGCCTGAGTGGCTGAGTGAATGTGTATGATAGAGATAGAGACAGAGACGCGCGCACACACACAGAGGGTGTGCCTGTGTGTGCTTGAGTGTGAACAAGTGTGTTTTTGAGTGTGCACGCATGTTTGTATTAGAGTGTGCACGTGTGTGTGTGTGTGTGTGTTAGATAGAGACGTGTTTTAGGTCAGAGCTGAGAAAATATGAGAAGAAAACTTCAGGGAAAATATAACTTTTAGATCAGGTAATTAAAGAAGAAACTCCCCCATAATGTAAATCTCCCATATTTTTATTGGAAAAAGAAAATCGTAATGAGAAATATAACTCCAAACCAGCTTACGGATATGTTAGAACAAGAAATTCTTCATAGATAATTTCAAACCAGCTTACGGATTAGTACTAATACAACCGTGATGAGAAATACTAAATGAAGGGTCACATCTTCAAAAAAGAATAGTCTGTATATGGTGAATTAATGTTACAAGATTTGGGGTTGGAATGGCAAAAAACCTATAGATGAGTCCAAGAAGATAATGACCAGCTGCACCATTTGGAACCTGCATAGCAAATCACAGAGAGCAATGAGCAAGTCCTAACCTGAGAAGCATGTCAACAGGTAGACAACTACAATGACAATAAGTACCATAAAAACTACCAAATATAATAATTACAATAATAATGTTCAATAATGTTATTTTCAACCCACATCTTCCAACATTATTAATGATCAAATTGTTCAATGAACAAGAAGTAAACTCATTGATGATAGCTGCAGTAGAAACATCCAGCATAACTGTTGTGTGACTTTGACTATCATGAAAATTAGAAAATACTCCCTCCTATGCAAAATATAAATCAATGTTGACTTTTTAAAAGTCAATTTGAAACATGTGTATATTCAAATTAATATGGTTTCATTTAATTTTAGTCAATACATCTATGAATATTATAAACTATCGAAAAGATTTTTTGTTTTCGAAACTTAAATATTCCAGTTGATTTTAATTTTAAAATTTGTCAAATTGACTTTTGGAAAGTTACAAACAATATTGATCTCATATTTTGGAA
The DNA here is from genome assembly GCA_016801055.1 of Panax notoginseng. Taxonomy (NCBI): domain Eukaryota; kingdom Viridiplantae; phylum Streptophyta; class Magnoliopsida; order Apiales; family Araliaceae; genus Panax; species Panax notoginseng. The sequence continues at coordinate 234,070,342 of CM029014.1, forward strand.
CTGAGGGAGTATTTATTTGAAAAATAAAAAACCACAGAATACCTCTGCACTAGGCTCATTGGCAGGACATAATGCTGCTTCAGCTTCATTAAGAAGATCCATCTGAAAGCATGATATGGCAAACAAGTATCTGGATTGAGCCATTTGTGTTCCTTCATATATTATTGGAAAAGCAAAGCAAAGAGATTATTGATGGTATAGATGGAAATCAGAAAAGCAATGTCTTAGTTACAAAAAATGAGATAATAATTAGAAAAGGTTTCTTTTTTGAAAAAATAAGAATATAAGATCATGAAATAAAAACATTTGTAAAGTGGACTGAACATACCCTTTAAAATATGATAAGCAGAGTAAGCTTGATTGCTTTGCAAATAACAGGCAGCTAACAGCTGCAAATTTGTCTGTAGTAAGAAAAAAAGAAAGTAAACCAATGAAGGCCCAGATAATACAAGAGAGAAAAAATTTGAAAATTTTCAGTACCAATATTAGAATAAGTCCAAATTCTAGTGGCATATAGTCATTGCTCTTTCAACCAGTGTTCTAAAAATCCAAGCCTAAGTGCTAGGCAAGCCCTCTATCGCCTAAATTTAGTTGGACGCCTAGACCTCCTCCTAGACAGAATCAGACATCTACCTTATCGATTTAATAAAGATTATGAAACTCTACAATACTTGAAATGAATTTATTAAAGGGGTGTTTGATAAAAACTGAATGAATCTGAATCTGAATGAACTAAATTTAAATCTGAATGAAAAAAAGTTGTTTGATAAGTAACATGTTTAAAACATCTAAATGACAGAATTTTATTATTTTACCCCTCTGAAAAAATTCAAAATTATTTTAAATTTATTTAATATTACTTAATATAATAGTTAATATTTTTTTTTATTTTTTTTACTTTATTCAGCTGCTCATTCAGTCATTCAGTCAAAAAAATCTGACTTAACCATTCAGCTCAATCATCTGACCGATTCAGCTATTCAGACAATTTTTTTTCAAAACAAACGCACTTACGCTCTGTTTTTGAGTTTTAAAATTGACAGAAAAGAAAATAAATGGACGGAAGATTTAAGTTTTCTTTCCAATTCTTATGTTTCTGAGTTTTTTAATAAACAGAAAAGAAAATAAATAGACAGAAAACTTGACCACTTTTCCTGCCAAAGTTTTCCGTCCAAAATTGGCCTAATTTGGACAGAAAAGAAATTGGAATAAGTAATATTTTTATAATTCTCATATTATCTTCAACTTTTAATATAATAAATTTTAAATTACAACTCATGTCCTCAATTTGTTTTTATCTACTAAATCTAATATGATAAAGAGAAAAGTATAGGCGCGAATAACTTCCCGCGAACAAGTTCTCTTCTTCAGTTCAAGCCCAAGCTCCCTGCAACAGTGTAACTGAACAAATTCATCTCCAGATTTTCTTTTCGGTGCTCCGGCATCCCAATCTCCCCATCTTCGGTAACTTTCCAGTCAGATCTGTCTCCTATTTCGGTAAAACCCATGCCTAAATATAGTGCCCAGTTGTGTGTCTGTTTCGTATTTTGGGGGTTTCTAGATTTGTGTTGCCGTTGTTGACTATCATGTATTTGAATATTGCATTACACAAACAAATAGCCAGAACATAGGTCCTATTTTCTACAAAGCTTGTATAGCTTGTTTTTAATCTTCTGATTTTGATGCACTGTCATGAATATTCTTTCAGTTTTACTGGGTTTCTATGATCATTACAATGAACAAGGAAATATTAAACAAATATTGTGCACTTTTACCGTTAAGATATTTGTGCTCTGACTAGAATGTTTCACTATCTTCTTCATTCAGAATCTTACACTTATTATTAGGTTCTTCATGAAATTCTTTGGTTATTCAACTATCTTTGTGGTTTTTGCATCTGTCACCTCAAATTTTGAGAAATTTGGGCATCCGGGTTTGTTATTCAATTGAATTTGTTTTGAAGTTTGCTTTGCAGTGAGTTTGGCTTACTGGATCAAGACAAGCCACGAGCAGTGTTTGGGTTACCATTAGAGAGGAGATTGAATTTCTTGAAGAATTTCATGAATAATCTCCGTTAGTATTAATAATACAGATTATGTTTGATGACTTTTGAGTATGGTATGACAATGACTTTGTAGAAGTAATTTTTATTTAACATTTATTTGGATATTTGTATTTGATTATGGAATTTTTTATTTGATTAAATTTATCTTGCGTATTTTTATTCATGGTTCAATGGTTATAATTAATATAAGGGTAAATTTGTAAAAGTGATATTTTTCTTTTCATTAGAACTCAAAAACGCAAGAAAAGAACATTTTTAAATTTTCTATTCTTTTCTATTAAAAACTCAGAAACAACACAAAAGAAAACTTCAAGTTTTCTATTCTTTTCTTTTCTGTTCTGTTCTGTTCTAATTTAAGTTTTTTATTCTTTTCTTTTCTGTTCAAAACTCAGAAACAGAGTGTTAATGGCTGACCAATTTAGTCATTCAACCATTCAGATGTATTCAGTCCTAAACAAACAGCCCTTAAGTCTTATAAAAAAAATTGGATAATTTTTCATGTAAAATGTTTAAAAATTATATCTACTATATACTTTGTATAATATAACAAGTATATAAAATAGAAAAATAAATGAATGAGACCACCAAAGAAAATGCTTAGTTTGCCTATGAAAACGCCTAGGCAGGCCCTCCTACGCCTAGTGATTTTGAGAACACTGCTTTCAACAAGTGAAATTTCAGGACAAAATTAAGGTATAGATTGCTGCATATGATTAAACAAACTTCTAATCACTAAAATCTCAGTAGCTGTACATAGGTGATGCATAACCTCATTTCCCCTATAGGATACTAAATTGCCCGTCTATTTCACAGCAGAGGAAAAAAATCCTGTGGCCACCTCCTACACAATTTCTCAGGCTACAAACAATGCCTCAGAAATTCCTCTAACCACCTTAGATGCCATTGACTTATAACTCACTCTAGTGCTCCAAAATCAGATGATTGTGAAATAACAAGAATGTACTAAGCTATGTCTATTACTATGCATCCAGTGCATTTACTCTAGATTAAATAAAGCTACATTTTAGGGGTCCTCTTTTAAAGTGAATCCTTAAAACAAAGGCATTAAATTTAAACCCGCAACTTCACGACTCAAAAAATAAAAATTATCCTGAATGTACCAGCTAAAACTAATAAACCCCTTAATAGCATGAAGAGAAAACTGAAAATACATAGTTCTTCATCTTCAACATTTAACTAAATCACAATAACAATAACATAGACAATGAAAATTAACAAATATTTTTGTGAGTATGCTATAAAAGTGCGTGTGCGCATCTGCAATTTGAATTTTCAAAAGTATAATAGTTCTATAAAGTAGTTCTATATTTTTTTTTCTAACTAAAAAAGAGCAGGTAATTTGAATTTTCATAAATAATCGATCCTGTAGATTGAAATGTGAGAGGATGAAGAAGGTACCTCCGAAGGAAACTCGGCGCAAAGACGTTCGCACATGAAGATTGCGTTCCGGTAGAGCATGTGACGAAGACTGTTCTGCACACAGTCGATTAATATTGCGTCCATTGCTTTTACGGACTAAAGAAACATAGATATAAAATATATATAGAGAGAGAGAGAAAGAGAAAGCTCAAATTTCGCGAGGAAGATCGAAGAACCGAAGTGAGAGAAAGAGGAGAGAGCTTCGACTGGGGGAGAAAGGGGTTTCTAGTGTTTTGGGGAATTTTAGTTTTTGGTATAATTGCTGTAAGGTACTGAAAGGTTTGTTGAAATACAGAAAGCTCCTTCAAATTTGAATTATTAGTTTTTTTAGCCTTCCCTCTTTATATGTTTGTCTGGGAGCGAGGACCTCTGTTTGTGTTTTATCTTAGATAGTGGATATTATTATATTTTCTGGATAAGTATAAGTATTTCTCTGAAAAAGTCGGATAATATCCCATTTTGAGCCCAGGCTCAAATGAGACGATACGATAATAACATTATTTTTTTTGGAGGGAGCTATTTAAGAATTAATTGGTTATAACGATAATTTTTTAGTCATTATAATATAAAAAATTAATTTTCTATTCTATAGCGACAGAAAAATTTATGGTTATAATCGGTTCGTTCTTAATTCGCTCCTTCTACCGTTAAAATATATATATATATACATGCATGTGTCACAATTATAAATTAGTTGCAAAATATGCAAGACTCGAAATATTTTCTTAAAATTATTAATAAATGATGAATGGCTTGTTTCTTAAATACTATCTTGTTTGATACATTAGGACCTCCATTATTTCAACTGCTGCATAGTGGAATATAAAAAACTTATTATGTTGTCCAGAAAAAGGAGATTGATCAGATTGCAGGATTTTTGTGGAATTAATTGGTATCGGCTTGTTGGGATATTTCACATAAATTTTATATTAAATAAATTTAAAAATGTAGATGGGTTAATAAGTATGGTGGAACCTCAACTTAATAGATTAACCTTTTAAGTAAGGAGGTGGTTCAAACATGCTTATTGGGCCAGTATACACATGTGTGCGCTGCATTAGTGATGAATTGATGTGGAATGGATTGTACAATTTCATTACAAATGGTATCAGAGCTCATGGTTCAATGGGTCCAAGTATTAACCAACTAGGGTGCGAGTAGAATGCGAGAATGGATCGCAAGTCTCGGGTGGAGCAAATAAAGTTAAATCAAGTGGAGCACGAGATGATTTGAGTCGGATGGAGTGGGCTCGGGATGACTCTGAAAAAGTTGCTCAGGGTGAGGGGTTCACAAGGCCACGTTTGTCTCTGGCTCACGACATAATTTTTTAATGTATTTTATAAATAATTTTTTATTTAATAAAATACATTGAATAATTATTAAAATATAAATACATTAAAAATTATTACTTAAGAAATTATTCATACAAATAAATACATTGAATATAATTAATAACTTTAAATTTTATTATTTATAAAAATTATGTATAGAAATAAATACATTATATATAGTTGATAATGTTAATTTTTATTACTTAAAAAATTATTTATACAACTATTTTATACATTGAAACTATTTAAATTTAATTAAGGTGGGAGTATTTTAGACATTTCTTTTGACCACAACTCCCTCATGTGGTGGCCAACAAAAAAAATTCTCTGGCCGCTACTCCTTCCTGCGGCTAGCAAAAAAAAATTATCTCACCGCTACTCCTGTAAGACCCCAACTTTTATAAATAAAGATGAATTTTCTATAAATATCATTTTTTGAATATTATGGAGTTAATTTGATATAATGCTATAGTTGTGGGTAATATTTATAAATTTTGCAAAGTAAGCAAGTTGTTTTAAAATATTCGTTTGGTCGGGGAATATTCTTTTTGTCGGAGAATATTCGTACGACGGCACAATCATTGGTGGACCCCACAACGAAATTATTGTCGGATTGAAAAAACGACAAAAATAGTTTATTAAAAATAACGGCGGAAGTTTTACCATTGTTACTGTTGAACTACTCGGTAGTAAAAGTACAGTAATACGTGTGGTTGCATAGTAGCACACGGTATTGATTATTAATGCTTATGTGAGAAGTCACTCAGTTTGATTCAATTATTGTCAGTTAATAATATGAATTATTTAGCGATAATGACGTTTTGTTTTATTCGTATTATTAACGTAATAAAACAGAAACATCTTTTTATATAAAACAGAATACTTTATTAAAGTTATTCTATAAATAGAATATATTATATTTTATTTAAAAGATTTTTCTTTAAATATGGACCGTCAGATTAAAGTAATCAATCTGGACCGTTCATGGATTAGTTACTATGCATTCTATTTTTCTATAAATAGCAGCTCATTCCTTCATTATTTCTTACGAATTCACTGAACTCTAGAGAGAGAAACTATAGAGAAAAACTATAGAGAGAGAGAAGAAGAGTATTCTGCTACTTAACTACTTCCTTATTTCAGCTCTTCTTTAAAACGGTAAGGGGTATTATTTCTTTTGTATTCATGAAGAGAACTTCTGTTATTCCATTATTTATTATTCTGTTGGAATAACCTGTATACGCGGGCTACCCTATACTTGGTGAAATTCTTCTGTTATTCCATTTCTTATTATTCTGTTGGAATAACCTGTATACGCGGATCTACCCTATACTTGGTGACATTCTTCTATTATTCTGTTGGAACATCCTGTCTGTGTGTTTTACACCGGACCTGGTTCCGTTTTTGTTATTATTCTGTTGGAACATCCTGTCTGTGTGTTTTACACCGGACCTGGTTCCGTCTTGTTATTATTCTGTTGGAACATCCTGTCTGTGTGTTTTACACCGGACCTGGTTCCATTATTTATTATTCTGTCGGAATATCATGTCTGTGCATTTACGCCGGACCTGGTTCCATTATTATTATTCTGTTAAGAATAACCTGTCTGTGCGGTCTATCGCATGCATGGTGATTTTTTTTATTATTCCATTCTTTATTATACTCAGTTGATTAAAACTTTGACTTCTATACTCCATGAAATTAGTGGAATATCCTTGATATTTGCGCTTCATCTAGTATCTATTCATGAAAATATTCTCCTGATCATTCTTGAATTTTACTCCACAATGCAGTATCATGTTGACAATTTGGACGTTGTTAATTCTTGGATAAATTAATTCTTGAACTTGTTTTATTGAATTCTTATATCATTGTCATCATCCTCATGTTTATAAAATGTTGAAAGTCATCTGTGGCCTGTAGTGCATAGATGGACTTGGTATGATTATGACCAGGGATTATTCGGTATAATCATGACCGTAATGTTACAAATGAGGTGGTAAAAGTCTTCATTGGCCGTAGTGCATTGATGGACAGTTGTTGGCATGATCATGACCATTAATGAATATACGAATATCCTTGGCCGTAGTGCAGGGGTGATTCGATGATGTGAATTATTTTATTAAGCTGAGTCTCAGCGATCACAGTGTTGGAAAATCTTTTAAATCATAAAAGATAGTAGAGTTTATTTTCTACTTGACTCTCTTAATGGATTGCTTGTTCCGCTGCAGTTAAACTTGATCTCTATTATATTTTATCAGTTTAACATTGTTGAAGGCTAATGATAATTTATTCTGTATTATCTTAGTCATAATATTTCTTACTGGGCTAGTTGAGCTCACCCTTTCTTTCACTGTTCTCTTCAGGAAATGAGAACGTAGCTGGGGCAAGTCGGGGAACGGAGTGATGGTCCGAATGATAGTATTAGTTAGTAGTCCTCACTATTCTATGTAATGGTGTGTTAATAAATGTAATGAGGACTCCTTTTGAGTATGAATACTCTCTAGAAGATAATAGTTGTATTCAAACTCACAGTTTATGTTTTGTCGTATTATACACGACAGTTGTATTAGTAAGTTGTATTTGTATTCTGTACTATGTATCTGACGACCCAAGATGGGTGATGTATACCTAATTTTGGGGGCGTCACAACTCCTACCTACAACAATTAAATAAAAAATCTTTTTAGGCCATTGAATAACTGAATCAACGGTTTAAGATGCGTTTGCTAGAATAGTGTCAATAACGTCTATATATATATATATATATATATATATATATATATATTGTTGAGGGAACAAGAATGGGACACAATAATGTAAAAACTTTTGGCGGGTTATATATTATAGGCAGCTTCTTTGCCTTGATCAGATTATAAATCATGTTAACCCATGGGAGCTGTACAAAACATTTTTAAAAAACAAACTTGGCATTATGTATGGAAGTTAGCTGGATTTGATTATTGTGTGTACAAATTATTAAGAAAAGCTTAGCTGTTTATTAGTGTTTATTGAAGACTTCTTATTCTTAATTATACTACAACTTGTAATCAAAATATATTATTCTTTTCTGAACATGTGTTTGTTTGTATTTTGCTACTGAATTTCTAAATAATGTAAAGAATAAATAACTTCTATGTGGCTATATCCTATATATGCCTAATGTGACTTCTTATTTGTTTCTGAACATATGTTTAAAATGATATTTTCACACGAGTCTCTCTCATATGAAGTTGGGACCCACTCACTATTCATGTGAGAACGATCATATGGAAATATCAATTTTTTATGTAGAAATAGCGGTTCCCTTCATATATAGTTGTCAATCCGTGTGGGACATCATATATTAAAATGTAATTTAAACCACAGATATTTGTATGTCTATGTGGAAAATAAGAAACCATTAGATTGTGTAGGGTTTGCCACTAGTGGACACCCTTGGAGTGGTGGGGAAATTTTATAATTTGGATTCAAGTCTTCTTCTAATACTAAAACAGTGTAGCTTTCAAAACACTAGGGACCAAGTTTTATACACCAACCAAAAAGAAAAGAAAAAAAACCATAGGGACCAAAAATAGAAGTGGTTATGGTTCAAATTGAGCATGGACATGTACCAACTCTTCTTTAATTAGGCCATAGACTAACCTGTATTAATGCCACATAAAGTATAACTACTCCTTTTCCATCCCATGCCATAGCGTTTGTATAGCTCTTTTGTTGTAGTGATAGAGATAGATACAACCAATAATTTTGAATCTCATATGGAGTATTATTTGATAAAATGTTTTCGAGACTACAATAACTAACCTCTTGATCCCTAAATGCTTTTACAAGATTTCCTTGGTGTGCAATTATAATTTCTCCATGCTAAATTGCTTTATTTGTTTTTTCTTTCTCCTAGTATTATATATGCATTTAAAGTTTTTAATAAAATTAAGAAAAGGTCATCCATCTTATTCTTAGCTGATGTACTTAGTTTCCAAAATTTTCAATTTGTTCAGCAACTAGTGTTGCGTTTGCGGTGATAGCGTTTACACATTTGAACATTCAAACGCTATGAGGCTCAAACGCTACGTCTAAAACACTACGTTTGCGAGCAAAATAAATTGCGTTTAAATTAAGTTGTTATTAGACAAACAAAATTTCAAGTGCATGCTTTAAATACACTAAGCACTGCAAACACTAAATAATCAAAAACATATACATAATCAACATAAGATCACATGAATCCATCACTACTCCCTCCCCTACTAAAAAAGTTCATTGAAGCACCATTTTCTTTATGGCTATGTTTGTTTGCATTGTAATTTATGGGATTATAATCTCAATACTATTAATTTTAAAATTATAATTATAATGTCAAGACTAATAAGTCATTTTATAATCCCGAGACTAATAGTCTCAAGTCTAAATTTGAAAACAAACAAATACACTTGAGATTAATAATAATATCTCAAATATAATCCTTGCAAACAATTATAACTTACTAGAATTGATAAATCCACAACAGTTTTTAACATTTTCACACGTAGGACCCACTTTTTAACCAAATCATAATTAAAAAAGTGAGCTCTATGTATGAAAATATCAAAAATTATTGTAGAAATATCAACTATCATAATTAAAAAGGTAGGTCCTATGTATAAAAATATCAAAAAACTGTTGTGAAAATATTCATTCCCTTTATTTATTACAAAAACTCTCCTAATCCAACTCACCATTAAAAATTACGTTTTACGTTTGGGTTAACATACCTTATTAAATAATAATATAAAATCAAAATCAAATGTTACTATCATGAAAAAAAAATTTGTACTTATTTTTTTGGTAATAGAAAGACAGTATGGTTATTTTTCTTATACACGCTACTCTATAGATAGAACAAAAGTAGGAAGAAAAAAAAAAGTTTAATATTAAATTGGGAATAATGACCATGCACAATTATCAGTTGTGTATATTTTATTTGTGCATAATTTGTCAAAATTATATCGTTTTGACAGATTTATTTTTGATTCCTGATTTGGAAGAAGAGAAGCTAATTTTTAAAAAAATAAATTTGTTAAAACGGCATAATTTTGACAAATTGTATATAAATAAAATATACATAACTGTGTACGGTCATATTACTCTATTAAATTAAATTATATGCGGTTGCTTTTACATCTTTTTTATAACCAAGTCATTATAAGATTTGTAGCACGATAAGCTTTTTAATTATTTAACACCCCAAAAAAACAGCAAAGAAAAACATGTCAGTTTATTATTTGAGACAAAGTTGAGACTCCTCGTCTACTATAATATATGACGTTTTAATATTATACATAAAATTAAGAAAATAATTATATAATATTAAATATAATATCAATTATTATAATACCTTCTACAATGCTTATCTCATAGACTTGTACTCTTTTTCTCTCATCCGTAATATTTTTATATAAGGGGTAATTTTAGAAATATTATGATTAATTCTCTTAAATTATATAAACAACAATGCTACTATCACATAAAAAAGAGTCACATAATACTCACATATACACATGCATATTTATGAGCATGTGTGTATGAGTATTATGTGATATTTTTTTATATGATAATAGTATTATTTTTATATAAAATGTTAAATAATTTAAAAAATATAAAAATATTTAAAACATCATATATTATGTGAGGAAGGGAGTAGAAGAGACCAGTTAGCTAAAGTTGGAAAATAATGGTACCTATTAATTAATACTACTACTTATTATTATATTAGAGATAAGAACAAACAAAACATAATAATCAATTAATTAAGGCTCATTTATTAACCATTTCCTTTTTGCCTAAAAATTGTGTGCATGTTATTATTAGATATAATAGGACAATTTATTTTCTGACAAAATTCTCTTTATTTAATATTTTTTTCTTTCACAAAAACAGTTTTATTTGAATTTTAAACTGAATCACAAAATCATACAAATAAAAATTAATTGATGTGATCATGTAAGTTGTAAAAAAAATGAGGACACTGAAGATGAGTGACACCTCAATTTCGTGAGACGTTCTTTGTAATAATACTAATATTTTAAAAAATTATACAAAACGATGTCATTTTTATATGGGGTGTATTTCATCTCTCTTTTTACCTATATTTTATGATTAATAATAATATTTTTTAGATATAATAATTACGACTATATAAAATAAAATAAAAATTTATGTGAGAAAAAATTATATAAAAATATGAAAAATACATATAAAAATAACGTTTTCCGCAACATACGTCGGGATTACGACGGTTTCATCTCCCTAATAGCATTATTCATTAATATGATGTCGAGCTGGAACAGAATTTGCGCTCCCGTACTGATGAATTTTCGATCGGTTCTCGCTCAATGATGTTTTGAGATTGTATGGCTTGATTTCTGATTCGTCAGATCTCAAATCCATTTTTTGCAAATCTTATGGAGTTTATCATGTTTTGTGCTTAAATCTTATTACACCTCGTTATGTCGAGAGCTTAATGTCGCCGGAAGTCTCACAACATGTTTTTGTTAAGATGACTTGATATGAAATTATGAATTACTAATTTCAATAATTTGATGTGAATTATTGCACTTTTTGTGATATACTAATATGTAACGAATGACATCAACCAAACAAACATATACAATTTTGAACATAAAATAATAACATTATAATTAATATATAAATATCAAAAATTAATCAAATAAATATATCGTAATTATTTATTTATTATTATTATATTACATATATTATTGCCTTATATTATATTAAATAAAGATAAGTGAATAATATATATATATATATAGTATTAAAAAGAAATGTACACCCTTCCCACATACAAAACCTTTATTATCCCTGTAAGCGCATAATATCCTCTCTCTTTCTGAGTCTCTCTCTGTATGACAAAAAAATCCGTGGAATCATCTCATCCCACCATTTCCATTCCTTTCTCTCTCTTCTGCTGTAACTCTCCTTACCCAGAAGTTCTGGGGCAAACACCTCTCTTCTTCCTCCTCTCTCTCTCTCTCTCTATCACCCCCTTATACGAATTTTTCCATCAACCCAGATACCCAAAATAGCCTTAGATCCCCATTTCTCATTTCTCTTTAAACACCATTTTGTTTTTCATCTCACAGATCTAAATATCCAGATCCCCTTCTTCCCTCTATAAACTAATCATATTATCTCTGCAATCTACATATAAATTGAATCAACATGTCTTCGCTTATGAGGGCAGATCTAACCAACAGAGTCTACCCAGAATTCTGTTCCTACGCAACAGAAAGATCAGTCTCCGCCGGCATCGACCATTTCGACAGATTGCCGGACTCCCTCCTCCTCCTAATCTTTAACCAGATCGCCGACGTTAAAGCCCTCGGCCGGTGCTGCCTAGTTTCCAAACGCTTCCATTCCCTCGTCCCCCAAGTCGATAACATCGTCGTTCGCGTCGACTGCGTCATCTCCGACGACGATTCGTCCTCTTCTTCCTCGTCCACTTCCTCTTCCAAATCCCACACCCCCTTTTCCTCCCTCTTCCGTCTGGTTTTTGGCGGCATAGTTAAGCCCCTCCAATCCTTCACCCAATTTCTCCAATCCAAAAGGCCCCTTACTAACAGCAACAACAGTAACACTCCATCTTCATCTTCCCTTTCCGTTAATGGTGACGATTATGAAGAACTTGACCAGGGCGGTGTCACCCACCATTCCCCTACACAAGTCCTAAAGAATTTCAATGAAATAAAGACCCTTCGAATCGAGCTTCCCAACGGTGAGCTGGGGATTGATGATGGGGTTTTATTGAAGTGGAGGGCCGATTTTGGATCCACTCTTGATAATTGTGTGATCCTGGGGGCATCTTCCGTTATTCATAACAAGTGTCTGGATAATAGTAGTAATCCCAGCACTGATGATGATAATGGAAGCATACCCGAGTCGTTTTACACCAACGGTGGGTTGAAATTGCGTGTTGTTTGGACTATAAGTTCGTTGATTGCTGCTTCTGCTAGGCATTATTTGCTTCAGCCAATAATAGCCGACCATAAGACTCTGGATAGCTTGGTCTTGACTGATGCAGATGGGCAAGGGGTTTTGTGTATGAATAGGGATCAGTTAGAGGAGTTGAGGGTCAAGCCATTGTCGGCTTCAAGTGCATCCAAGAGGACGCTTGTGCCAGCTTTGAATATGAGGTTGTGGTATGCACCGCATTTGGAGTTACCTGATGGGACTGTGTTAAAGGGGGCGACTTTGGTGGCGATTAGACCAAGTGAGCTGTCTGTAGTGAAGAAGGAGATGGCAGATGGGTCATGGGTTTCTGCTGCATTTGAAGAGCCCTATGGAACAGCTGCCAAGATGTTGGTTAAGAGGAGGACTTATTGTCTTGAAATGAACTCTTTTTGAGAGTAATGTGACGGGTGGATGAGGTAATTTCTTATTGGTAAGCTATTTTCAATCCAGATGGTTGAGCGTACCAAGGGGATATGTGTACATATACCATGAATTTGACTAACTGAATCCACTTAATTTATAAAACTGATATTATATGGGTTATAAATTGGTTACATTTTTTCTAATTTAATTTGTTTTTGTGGATCCTGTACTGTTGTGTCTATAAGTACACTTTTTATGCGATTTGGGCTTTGGAGAGTTTTACATTCTTCTTGGAAATTGGTTCTGTCCTGTTGTTATGCATAAATCATTCGATAACTCCACATCGAGCACTTAGTTTCAGATGATGATGCTCACTTGATCAATTAAAATTCTGTATCATTTACATCTAATCAGTTGAGCAATCTTAGATTGTTTTACTTACTGTAAATTGCATGCTGAGCTTGGCTCAAGTCTTAGAAGAATACTAGGTCAGCATGAAGGTTATGTTCTGTGATGTCTGGAAGGACTGCTAAACTTTCTAGTGTTGAGCCTGTAGTGAGTATGGTGATCCTTCATTTCGGTTAAACTAAAATATATAACTAGCAAACATTATTGCATTAGTCTGGGCTAGGAAACACCTCGAAGATCAGCTCAAGCAAATCTGAGAGCCCTTTTGCATATAATATATTTTAGAATAACAGAAATCATTTGTATCTGGAAGTCATGGCTTGTGCATTTCCTCAAATTGTCTTTAGCATTTGTTGAGAATGTGATATCTATGGTGTGTCTTTGATAATTAATCTTGCCGAGTGGTTAGGTCATTTAATATCTTGACAAGCTGCTAATATTTGAGAGTTTGAGTTTGTAGTTTAGCTACTAGACTTGTGTCTTATGTATTGCAGCATGCACTGTATTTATCTTTTAATTTATGTTAGTCTTGCTGTGTGATGGATATGCCACTTCTAATTTATGTTAGTGGATATGTCATATGTCCCCTAATCGATGCATTTCTATCTCGTTTGGTTCATTTGGACAATCCGAAAATACTTTGTTTTAATGGACTTTCAGGGAAAACACAGTTTTTGAAGAAAGGGGATACATATCTTGGATGTCGGGGGGTAACACAATTTTGTTCTATATGTAACTTGATTCGAGTGCTGTGTTCCATCCATGGAGCCAAATCCTGTCCTCGTGCTAAATGCAAGTCCGCAGCTGATAATTTCTGTATGCCATCCGCTTCCTACTGGTGGGATGATATGCATCTGCTTCTGGTTTTTTTTTCAGGCATGTGCTTTACGAATGCACGAAATGCTTCTAGATTGACATTGTACTAGCTTTTGTGCCTTAGAGTGTGTAGTCATTTATATTTGTTAGACATCTATATTTCTGTGAATATTTGTAGGTATGCATACATTATGCTTATATGATGTAACCTTAAGGTTCAATGAGCAGTGTACTTTGCATTAGATGTTGTCTTATTTGCTTAATTCACTGGTTCTTGCAAAGATATTGTCTGCAGTATTTGTTGAGCAGTTTCCATTCGGATTTAGCCATGAGCTATCTTTTCACATGTCATAGCGGCATAGCCCCCCCACTTTTTGTTTGTCTATGGTTTACAGAATTGCCTTTGTCTTTCATTCTGTTTAATTTACTTTTTGATAGTAGTGGCTCCCATTATATAAATTAGTTTACATTCAAAGATATGTTTATGATATTCAAATTCAGAATACAACATCTGCGATCAAGAAAGCTTGGAGTGGTACAATATTTGTGTATTTATGTTGTTGATTGGCTCTGTATGATGGTCAGGTACCATCTAATTGCATGTTTTCAATCAATTATTCTTATACATGCCTCCAATCCTGTGTCATTTGGTGTTCAATTTTTTTTATGACAGGAAATCATCATCTCTAAATCCCTAAAGAATGTGTTCATCCCTTGTGAAAATTGAGTTGGCCCTTGTATCCTGAATGCCTCTAAATTGGGATAAATTTTTTTTCTCTGAATGCACAAATATGAATTTAAACTAGAGAACCACATTAAAGATGCAATCAATGAATCAAACACGCTTATTAACTTAAAATATCCTATATGTAATGGATATTTTTATCTATATGTAACTATCATTTGGGCTACATAGCGTCCCAACTTTGGTGAATGAAGCAATCCAAGTATCAGTATAAATGATGAGCTTATGGGCTTATTCTGTGATTTTTAGTTTTTGGGGTTCTTTTGGGGTTTTTAATATTTTTTCAATTACTAGAAAAGCAATCCAAATATTTTTATCTACATGAATTAGTTACCTTGGTCTGAAAGTTTGGCAACCAACTGTATTACATGCAAAATAAATTGGAAACTTAATAAAACAGAATTGGTTACCTTGATATGAAAGTTTGGCTACCAACTGCATTATGAAAAAACTGTAAAAACAGAGCGATTGTAACGTTCTTCCCTTCTCCTTAGTCTCCACCCTCATCCCCGGTCCTTCATATTTGTCGAGTCCATTGTACCGTTTCAAGACTCCATTTTCTCCTCTCTCTCTTCTCCATCTTCATATAATTAAATTATATGGCCAAAGGGAGTGGACTCTCCATTGATCCTCCACATCCCCTCACATTATTTTTTCTCAACAACCCAACATCAACTGTCATCATCAACGGTTCTATGCGGCGGACGTGCGGCGGGAGAGCTACGAGATTTTTGAGAAGTGTGAGAGGAGAGTGGTGGTGACGACGAATCTGAGGATTAAGGTGGAGACGTTTGTGAGGGAGTATTTAGGCGGGAATAAGAAGATGTCGATCTTGAAGGAGTTTGGGGATGAGTCGCCGAAAATTTGGATCGGTGATCGGGAGTCTGAAGACAGTGAGAAGAAGACGGTGATCGCAAGGTAAGTTTAATTTTGAGCTGAGTTTTTTTTTTCTTTTTTTATTATTATTAAAAGGTTGAATTTATTAAATAACTTGAGGAGAGAGAAAAGAAGCTATAACTAATCCCTAAATTAAGAAATTCTAATTGAATTATAATTCCCTAAATTAAGGAATCTTAATTACACTAAATATGTAAATAAATATGAAAGTGTATTAGTTATATAAATATTATATGAGTACACTATTGATGTAATTATTTTTAAAAGTGTATTAGAATATGTAATTGTCTCTTAATTTTACGTTTCTATTGTAATAATGAAGGTGAGAGTGGAATTACTTATTTTTATAGAATGAAAAAAATTATGTTTGGTTGTTCCATTAATTAGAATAAATTATTCTCATTTTTGCTAAATTTGTGAATTTATTCCTTCGAGTGAGGGTTCGGAACGACTCAAAATTGTGTTTGGTTGTTTTCCATTGGAATAATTCTATTTCTTCAATCCAACTGTAATATTATCCTCGTTATAGGAATCAAGGTGATAATGAAATGACTAATTCTCATAAAATGAAAAACAATGTATTTGGTTAATTATGCAAGACTGTAAATGAGCCAAACAGTTCGAGCTCGATTTGAACTCAACTCAAAAAAATACAAGCGAGACTCGAATTCGTTAATAATATGATTCAAATTTGGGCATTAAAAATAGTTCGAATAAAAATATGAGTAAAATCTGAGTAAGGTTATATTCGACTCATTAAAGATTCAAAGTACTCGAATTTTTGATTGTGATGATACATACTCGATTGATACAGATTCGATTAGATAATCAATACATTTTCTTATAATATATACAAATTTAAATCAAATTAAATTAATTAATTATTATTATTTTGTTTTGTTTTTAATTTTAATTGTGATTTTATATTTGTAAAGTGTAATAGTAAATATATTTTCTCATTTATAAGTAAAATAATAAATTCAATTTATAATTATATTTATTATAAAACTAGTTATCATATGAAAACTCAAATTCGAACTTGAAACTCGCAAGTAGCTTGAATATAATTCGATCCAAGTCGGATCGAATTCGAGTAATAAATATTCGAGTCGAGTCGAATCTAGAACGCAGCAGATGAATTGACATGCATGGATATATAATTTTTGTGTTAGGGCTGGTGTATATGTTAAGGGATACTTTGTTTGGTCATTGTTGGACAATTTCGAGTGGCGTTCTGGATATAGACTATGTAGATTACAAATATGGGCTTACAAGATACCAGAAACTCTCGGTATTCTGGTTCAAGATATTTCTCCAAAATGAGAACCAAATCCCAGCCAAGGTTTCAGAGAAATAAGCAGGAAGATGCATGGTTTCTTTTCCACTTTCACTCTCTTTAGTAAATTGCATGTGGGAAAACTCAATATGGTGGTTGTAAAGTTGATAAATACTTGTATATTCTGTATGGCTTTGTAATTCTAGGTCATCTGGTTCAAGATTTTTCTCTGAAAAGAGAGTCAAAACTCAGCAAAGACTAGGGACAAATAAGCAAAAACGATACAACAGTACTTTTTTTATGTGGCTAAAATCAATATATTTAGAATTTCAGAACGAGGACTACACCAGGAGCCAAAAAAAGGGTTTGCCTTCTCAAAGACTAGTTTCAGTCTGAAAATGATGGTAAACTATCCACACTTCCACAACAAAGCCAGGATATGAGAAATAATCAACATCAATCGAGACAGATGGTATATCCAATCAAAACACACAACAAATGCATTCTAGGCGAAGCAAATAGATAAATTATGTCCAAACACAACACGTGAACGCCAGATAAATCACTTCAAATATAATTAAGCAAGACATACAATTTTCGGAAGCATTGTCATAATATGTTGCCCCAGAAAGAGAATGCAGGCTCTCTCTTTAGAGTTTCACTACTTCTCCACCTTCCTTTACCTGTACCTGCAGCAAAAGATAAAAAGGATGTTAATATGAAAGGTAATGATTCTAGTAGAAAGGACGTTACTAATGAAAACAGCTTAGGGAAGTTTAAAAGGCAGAAAAAAATTTGAAGTAAACTTCCAAAATAAGAAGGGGTGTCCTGGTTAGCCAAAAATTAACCCTGTGCAGTAGGCTAACTAATTTAACACCACAGAAATTATTGTACAAACAATGAACTGTTATTTGTAAACAATTGCCTTTCACTTTATATACAAAATGAAAATGTTATACAAACTATTAGTGTTCAATTCAAAACTCCACTATTAACTGTTGTAGCTCACATCTTCAGTGCTTTCTCCCATTCCTATTTTATTTAATAAGTAAAACTAGAACCTCCATTATCTGGAGGAATATGTAATATGTAACAAGCTATATAAATTGAAGTCCAATTCCTTTGATGCATCCAGTACAGGATACGAGTTGCTGACAAATATAACACAAGCGAAAGTTCGCTTATTATTAACAAATGAGTTGAACCAAATATCAAAACTGAGGACAACTGAGTCAAACATAACATAGATCAAAAGTAAAAGATATAAATTTGAAATATAATCAGGTAAATACTATATTCTAGGGACATGTTAAGAAACAAACTCTCCAAACTTTGAATTAAAGGACAAGGGGAAGTTGAGGAAAATGCACTTAGTGTGTATCAAATGCATACTGACATCTACATCTGGAAGTCTCAAAGCAACTATGGTCAAAACGGACTATCCTCTACCTCCTGGATTTGTAATTTATCATGCAACATTTAGAATCTCTATATCTATCATATGCTTTGTTCATATGATTTATTTAATATAGCCAATTATGAATATATAATATATCATTGTAAGAATGGATAGAATATCAATTGCGTACCATAAAATTAATTAATTAATTGGTTTATAAATGTGACATATGGACTCCACTCAAGTTAATTAATTAATTGATTTATAAATGTGACATATGGACTCCACTCAAGTCTAATATTGAACGTTGCAGAGACGCTCAGCATCCTTTTTATCGCGTGAGTCTGCCTAAATACTTTTAGAAATATTCCTACTAAATTAGATAATTTAGATACACTTTTACCTTCTCCCCCCTCCTCCATCATCTACCAAACAAAGGGAAAGATTTTGACTTTAGCTTTACTAACCTTGAGTTTGAGTAAATCTTAAACAAGCAGAGTCGAGCTTATGATCTACTTGATTTTTATTTGTAATTATATTGTACAAGTAGAATTAACTATTTATAATTATACTGCATATTATATCATATATATTTTATAGAGAAAACAAGAGATTGTGCATGTGCAAAATCCTTTCTTTTTTTCCCCTTGCACCTAGTAAAATTACTAAAGTCTCCTTAATGCACTATAAATAAAAGAAAAAAGATTGAGCATATATTTAGGAGGGTGTATTCAATAAAAAAATTTAAATATTTTTTTTAAGTGACAGACTTTTATAGAGTTTGTGGATTTTAATGACTTTTAAAAACTCCATGAAATAAGTGACAGACTTTTATAGACTTTTTACCAAGACTTTGATAGGCTTTTGTATACTTCTAATATATATTACAACTTATATTAATTGTTAAAAAATCAACAAAGATCTTATATTTTAGATGAAATCAATACGATATTTAAATAATATTAAAATATATTGACAATGTCACAACCTAATTTGAAATAAAAGACATTGTTGAAGTTGAATTATTATATCATACCCTGTCTATTACAAAAAAATGTCATATTTCATTAAAAAAAGTCACTTTCTACTAACAATAATATAAAATAATAATTTCGATTTTGAAATTGTTTATTGTCATTTTCCTATCAAGTCATTATTACTAAACTAACCATTTATAATTTTCAACAAATAACAAAATTAACAAATTTATTACTTTTAATTTACAAATATAATAAATGAAATTTTTTTTATGGGAGATAAAAAATATAAAATGATATTAAAATATTTGTTATATTCATTTATACCATTGATTCTATTTAGAACTCTTAACGCTACTCCCTCTTTTTAACCATTTCTCATTTTTCTCTTTTCTCATCTGTTATAATAGCTCTCTTTCCTTTTGAGATTTTTATTTTGAGAGGAATAGAGTAGAGAGAGATAAAGTGAGAAAGATATATATATTTTCTTTCTCTTCTTTGTTTAATCTCCTCTATCTCTTTCTCAAATATTTGAAAGTCTTTAGAGATGAGGTCAGACTTTGAATATGAGTATCTCTTCTTCTAAAGTCTATCAAACTCTACCATTTGATAGAAATCTAAAAAATCTATTTGACTTTTTGAATACCAAAATACTTTTATAGATTTTGTAAAAATCTCAAATCAATACAACCTAACTTTTAAGGACATTACAAAAGTTGTAATTGAATACCAATAAATTTTTATAAACTCTCTAAATGTCTTGATTGAATATAACAAAACTTTAAAAGTCTTTAAAAATCTTAATTAAATACACCTTCCTTAATCTCTCACCCCCATGAATCATATTTATATGTGCAAATAAAGTTATTTATTTAATTATTTAAATAATAAACAAACCGGACTTAGATAAATCTCAAATCGATCTTGAATCTTGCTTACACAAATCATGCTCAAGCTCAAATTACTTATTTAAGTTGGACTCATTAAGCGAGTTCAAATATAGTCGAGTCCAACTATGCTATTGTATAACCTAATTCGTTATAAATGTTAGAATTTGACTTAAAATTAAGGTGAGTTTTATTAATTATTTAGAGTGAATCCACATATTGATGTGCTCTACTCCATGAGTAGATTAAATTAATTACTTGGAACCTCAAATCCATAGAGTAATGAATGAGATATTAACTCCTAAAGATCAAAATGATAATAAATAATTGTGGGAAGCTAAGTCCCATATCGATTAAGAACTAAAATTTTAATGTGTTTATATACAAGAAAATTGCTCTTAAGTTTTAATCCCAAGGGACACCCCACTTTTGTGGAAGTGAGAGTACCTAGCCAAACTTAGTTTGAACTCACATGCGCGTCATCGACCGGCCTGGCTCGCACTATCTGTCTAAACGGACGTTCCAAAACTACGTCGTTTTTAACCTGAATGAACGCACCCTTTTCTACTAAACCTAAAACTATGTCGTTTTTGTTCTGCTAAGGCTAAAACTACGTTGTTTTATGTTTCGAACGGACGTGCCTTTTCTGTCACGCCTTAAAACTACGTTGTTTTGACTTAATAGTGCCTTTTCAAGGGATTGTGTCCCTTCTGATCATTCATTAACCCCTCCTACAAATAGACTAGGGGGCCAACCATTTCAATCATTCAATCAACAAAGCATCAAACATTCTAGTCATATAGTCTTCATTATTCATAGTTCATTTGAGAGAAGTTCATAGCATTTTTCTTTGGTTCGTCGAGTATACTATTTGATGTGTTACTATAGTATACGTTGTCATTGTATATTGGGAGATAAGTGTTATTAACTCCGAACACCATACAGAGGACATAATTGTCTTAAAAATATAATACCAAATACTAGTCTTGACAAATTTTATTCTACAATTTAGTTTAATTGAGATAAGTTGATATATATATATATATATATATATATATATATATATAATTAAACAGTTATAGTTTGATTATTATGTGGATGCAGTTAGAATGTGAATATTAAATACTTAATCATGTGTGTCAATTCTTGTTTTTTTGTACGCCACTACTTTAAGAAGGATACCATTACAAATAAGTTTTTAATTAGTATCAATAACAAGAATGACTAGGCTCATAATAAGGAGAAAGAAAAGCCACATAATAAAGGCAATTAAAAAGCTTCACAATAAAGAAGAAATGCAGCTCATTTGAGAAGGACC
Organism: Panax notoginseng; assembly: GCA_016801055.1. NCBI lineage: Eukaryota > Viridiplantae > Streptophyta > Magnoliopsida > Apiales > Araliaceae > Panax > Panax notoginseng. The sequence goes on from CM029014.1 coordinate 234,092,273, forward strand.
AGAATTAGATACGGGAGCTCTAGGTTTTAGGGACCAAAGTCTTAACCATAATGGTTTAGGACTTTATTGGCATGATAATTTACTCTTTTTATACTAAAATGTCTCATTTTAATAATTATATATTATATATATGTTTCTTTACATTGGAGTTCAGTCATACACCTTTCAAACTTGCAACAAATAGTTTGTTATTAAAAAATTAATTTATTTTTAGGAATATATATATAATTTTTGATATGTTATGTAGGTATCTTACGGATAATATATCTAGAGAACATTCATTTTGATAGTTACTCTCCTAATAATTACGATGGTGTAGGATGAGATTAGGGATTCCATATATTATTTCCTAAAAATGTTTAAATTTTTTTTCTTTCAAATTTTGATTTGTATAACTTATATGTTATTCCAGTTATCCTATTTTTTCACTTCTTACAAGTGTATTTTGGCATAAGGCATGATGCCACTTCTCAAAACACGTTTTAGCAATGCCAAGACAACTTGGGAGTGTTGGTGGAAATTTTTATAATTGTAAAAAAAGGAGTTTTCAAAATTAATTCTATAAGAAATACTAGTAACCACTAACGTATGTTTGTCTTTCCTAAAAACAAATAGAAGAATTTATTTCAACAAATGGAGCTTTATGATAAGAGAATAGAAGTTAGTTTGAGAAGTGACTCTCTTGTTGTTCAGGAGTAAAGGAAAAAGCCAAGGAATTATTGTGTCGTTTTATCATTTTCATGTGAAAGTATAAAATTTTTATATGTAGAAAGCATATCATTATATAGAAAAACAGTCATGCAGTCAAAAGTGAAAATATTTAAATTTCTCAAATGAACTCTATGTTTTTACGTATTTTTTAGAACTTCATATTTTTCCTGAATTAAAGTAGCCAAATTCTTCAGCCAACTGTGGTGCAACAAGTATCAACAAAACAGATCTACATTATCAGTCTTTACACAGCCAAACATCCAAGGACAATGGCCATCATTACTCAGCTGTAACCCTAATCTAAGGCCCAACCCTAGTTGGGGTTAATTCTTAATCCAACATAGACTCTAAATCCCTTCAAGTATCAACCAGACAAGAGATCACCTCCTTTTATTACCTATTATCTTATGACTTAAAAGAGAGAAGTAAATTACCTCTCGTGCACTTTTGAAACTCCTTTTCAAGTTTCATCTGAATTTATCAAGTTACCCACTGGGATCCCTCAGGCAGATTTTTGGACTACATCGCTCAAAAAAAGATTTTCACTTAACTTCTCGTTAGTTCAATCCTCCTCTCTTCTTTTTTTTGATAAGTAGGCATATCTTCCCTTCATATACCTTCTTGAAATTCACTTGTTAGCTTTTTTTTTAATTGAACTGTGGAATGCTCTTTGACCATCACTAACAAGAACCATCTATCTAACATGGATGAATCATCCATGTTCATCCATGTCAGGAAGATAATACAAAACAACCTTAATAAATATCATTATAGAGAACATAAAAACGAATTTAGTTTATACAAATATATGTGTCCTGAGAAAGCTCCTGATCTTCATTTAGCAATACATTAGTTCACAAAAATAGACATATCACCTTCAAGGACACCTATTTTATAGGGTAAGTAACGCTAAAAACCAACAAACTTTTATTTATATATGTTTTAATCAATTAAATACAAAATTTTTACATTATACTTTAAAGTAAAGTCAATAGAGATAATCTATTTTTCCATTAAAAACTAACGGTTGTGAGTTGACCAACATTGATGGTTAAAAATATCCTATGTAACCATTTAATTTATTTTTTTAAGTAATACTCCCTCTGTCCCAAATTATCTGCTGATTTAGCAAAAAAAATTTGTCCCACAATATCTGCTTTTTCAATATTTCAATGCATTTTTTCCCTTTATTTTCCAAGTTTGCCCCTTTACCTTAATTAATGATAGTCATTACTCTCATTCATGCCTCTCCTCTTTTTTAAGCATCTTTTCATATTCTCACCAATAAGGATTTATGCGCAGAAAACAGAAAAGTCAGCACATAAGGGAATTTTAGTATTTTTATCACACATATTGGAATGTGTGTGAAATTTTAAAAAAACAGATAATTTGAGACGAAGGAAGTATAAGTGATGACATGTAAACTGACATGGATAATATGTTAATAAAAAAAATTGCATCTTCTTTCTACCCATCTCTCTCCTCTCAATCTAGACAGTGAGTAATAGAAAAGTCGTCGGACTAGTAAGGCACCAAACCCATGTTAACTACACAAAAATCTAAACAACACGTATTAAACTTAAGAGATTTTTAAGGTTATCATAGAAATTGGACATGAGTGTATTTGAACTTCACCTATTTATATTTTTAACCAATATTGAGAGTTAAAATATAATTAAGTAAAATTCAAATATACTGATGTCAAATTTTCATGTCCATATAAAATTTTTGTTAACTTAATCAGTGGCCGCCCTCATCACAGCTAATATTGTCGATCAAACACAACCAACAAGTATTCCCCAATAGCCATTGATTGGCCCAGACACGAAACTTAATCCACGTCAACCAATCTACCACTATTACTATTCTCATTGTAAATAAAAAAGAAACATAAATAAATAAGAAAAGAGAGGATAGTCGTTGATTGTTGCCTCAGGGTTGTGGATGGCATCGACAAGGTTGTTCCAATAGTCCCTATCTGGCCTTTCCATGACGGCCCTAATTTTGCATTTCACATCTTAGATCCAAACAGAGGTAATTATAAATCAAAACATTTGTGTTTATTGAATAGAAAAGAAATATGCATCTTATCTTTTGATATATATGATTTGTTCTTATGTCATATTCAAACTTGAATATTTCTCTCTATGTAATACGATTTTGGGGGTTTTGGGGAAATGAAGATGAGCACTTGTTAGATGTGAGTTATCTCTTATTTTTATTATTTTTAATTATTATTTTTATTGAATTAAAGATTTATTTTTTATCTTACTTTTTATTTTTCTTGGAGCCATGTCATTAATTTTGTTGTTAGAAATTAATTATTAATGCCACATATGATATTTTTAACAGTAAATGTTGGTTAACTTACAACGGTTAATTTTTAAGGGGAAAATAGATTCTCTCTTGATTTTAAAATTTAATGTGAAAATTTTGTACTTGGTTGGTTAAAACAAAAAATAAGTAAAAATTCATTGATTTTTAACGTCACTCTCCCTATTTTATAGGACACATGTATTTTTGTTTTTATAACTGATCAATAATTATATAATTCCTTGAAATTTATCCTTTCTAATGGAATAGAATCACTACGTAATTATTCATCAAGAATGCAGTTGGTTAATTTCGAACAACTGATTATATGCTTTATAGTTTTTACTATTAAAATGTAACACTATTAACAGGTCAACTTTATCACTGCAAAACACTTCTACAAATCAACAATATAACTAAAATTTCCGTTTCCTTGGGTTTTCCTTTTTGTTGTGTTTCAAGGAAATTATATAAATTGCTTTCCTAGTAGTATTTCTTTTAAAATGACTCTCCACCTTGATAAGACTAAAATGTATTTAGGAAATTTATCTTTCATATAACACTTGCTACAACTTATAGTGGTGAATTACAAAAGCTGTAAATTAAATTGAAAAACTCTGTTTAACCAGTTATTTATCTACATGAAAATAACCAACGAAGCACATCTAACTAGTTAACATAGGAAGCTATTACTTGGCAGTATTTAATTAACACCCATTGTTTGGTCTGCAAAAGTAGGGCAGTCTTTACGTGCATGGGTCTTGTCTTAATGTTGTTTAACAGTCTTTCATGTGACCCACCTCCTTCAAATAAATATAGCAGCCCTGGGGCACAAGCATCGGGTGCAGAGTTTTTGAGGTTTAAACAAAAGGCTCCTGGTAGAGTCTAACCATGTTTGAAAGTGCACCCCCTTCACTCACTGACTAACACCTGGCTTGGCATACACATGCTAAAAAGAAGGGAACCAGAAAGAGAACAAACAAAGAGAACCAGCGGAATCCCCATTCACAGCAACCCATGCAAGTATTATAAAAGACAACAAAATAGATAACACCTCAAATTAAATATGCCAAATAGCTATGATCTTTTTATGAAACCAAGAAATCAAACCATTCGTGGTAATAAAGCACATAAATCCAAAAACCTTTTGCCAACAACACTAACCAAATAAATCACACAGTAGTCAAACATTCAAATTAGCAGGAAATGCGAGTAAATATTTTATAGTCAAACTGTGAAAGAATTACCAGAGAAGTAGATGGGCAATGAACTCAGTTCTTTCCTTTCCCCTTTTGATCTAACCTGCCAGCATCTCCGTAGCAGAGTTGTAAGCGACCGTCGAATCCAGCCGGAAACTGCTGGTGGTGGTGGTGGTGGTGGTGTTGATTCTCCGCTGTTGCAGCATTTGGAGCTGTAGAACTGAGGAAGAAAGGTAAATTTGATCCGTCAATGGGAGAAAACCTCTGAAGTTGAGGTAACAGAGACGGTGAATTGGACTGAAGGGTCCCCCTATTGAAACCAGCAAGGCCGGAAGAGATGGAGAAGTTAAGATTGTAATTGCTCCCGCCAGCCGCAGTTGCAACTGGGACAAGATTATCCGGCACAAAGGAAAATTGTTGAAGCTCCTGATGGTGATCCCCTGTTGTAACACTGAATGGAGGAACCATCATAGATTGGGAGAGAGAATTCCCCAAGTGAATTTGTTCTGAAAACCCAGCTGAGGAATGATTAAGTCCAGAGGCAAAATAATCCATTAGAGCTGAAGGCCACTGCCGAGATGACTTATGGATTTGTTGAGCTGACCCATTAGGACTATTGCTATTGTTGTTATTAGCACCGCTTATGTTACCAGTGAGTAGCTCAGTGAAAGTGGAACTGTGGGAAATCGGGGTCACATTCTGGTGGTGGCTGGCAAAAAGAGATTCAGTTTCCTTTTCTTTCTCGGCCGCCCTTCCCCTAGCTCGCTCTCGCGCTTTGATTCGGCTCTCGGACCGTGAAAGTGACAACCCACCGGAGCCCTTACTGGTCTCAGAAGTGCTACTGCAAGCAGATTTTGACAAAGAAACATTTTGTTGTTGCTGCTGGTAATTCGGGTCAAAATCCAATTCCAACTCATTAGAATCAAACCCATGTTCAGTAGTACCTCCACTGGACCTCTTTTCATCACTGAGTTGCTTAGGAGTGTCAGGAAATGAGGTATTGAGGGAAGGGAGCTCCGCAATGGAACTGGCCGCAGCTTTCAGTAACCATTCCACGGCCTTGCTGGGCTGATCATACTGGAGCCGATCTTGGAGATCGTAAAACTGAATCGCCGTGGTGACGGAGAGGCGAACACGGCGGTCCCTAAGCCCTTTTGAGGTCCAAACTTTACTGTGCCTATCTTTTCCCCCAGATGCCCTAGAAACTCTTACAATCCGAGACGACGGCCACCCACAAAGCTGGCCAAAATCATTTACACTGGCCCCAGAAGCGATCCTTTTGGCTTCTACCTCATCTTCATCATCCCCTTTTTGCCCTATCTTGTTAGCATCACCTCTAATTCTAGGAAATTTACAGCCTTGCGTTTGAATATCATCCACCTCCATAACACTTTCATACCTTTTTCACCAGAACTGTAAACAAACTCCTCTTTAGCTTTCTTATCCTCCTAAATCTTAGAGAAAGAGAGAAAAGAGTGACAAGGGAAGGACTTAACTGGAATGTGAATTAGGGTTTAGAGAGAGAAACTGTGGGTGTACAGACACGAGAGACTATACAGTGGATGTCCTTTTGCATTGATGACCGTTATTGGGACTACTATTGGCTTTTGCATTCATATATATAGAGGTATATATATATACAGTCCGCTTATTTTTAAGCTTCGATATATCACGTTCAATGGCAGGACGATAATGTCAGAGGGAAGCTCCCTCTTAATCTTTTTGCAGTGATTTCAAAAGCAAAGCCTGTGATTTTGCTCAGACTTTCTTTCTCTCTCTTCCTGTGAAACGAGTAAAAAGCCAAAAATTTCAAAGAAAGTAGGCATCAGATTCTGAGAGACGTACACTGCTTTTACACTCCAACTAGCATTATTAATTATTACCACTGAAATCAACTATATAGCTAGAACTGTTGCATATTGTTAAGACCTTAAACCTGAGCTACAAAATCTCTCTCTTAACCTTTAATTCTGGTTCAGATTAAAGTTTGGGCTTGACGAGAACAGCATCGAAGCAATAGTTGCTTACTGACTCAGTCGCGGATCTATCTATCTGCGTCGTGTTTTCGAGCTTTGTATTTAAAGCTACGCTGAACCTACAATTTGCAAACAGTGATCCGTATCACTAAGCTTAAAAATTGATCATCAACCACACAAAAAAACCCAAAGAAAATAAAAACACTACTTCTCAATATAAATATAAGAGGGAGAGAGATTATCATGATGAAGAGTATTTTTTTACCTTTTTCTGACGATGCAATTAGACGACAAAATACACATCCATAGCTGCTGGATCTGAGTGGTTCAGCTGTTTGGAGAACATAAAAATGGCAGATCAGCTTCTAAATTCAAAAATCAACAAATTTTTAAAATATGATTTCAAACTTAGAATATATCAACAACATTAGTACATTACTAGCTAGCAGCAGTTCCTTTTAAAAAATTGAAAAACCAAAAAAGAAAATTGAACATTTTTACTTTAGATTTCAGCTCTATCAAAACTATGTATGGAACTCTAGGCTTTCAGGTCAATTTTGAGATGTAAAGTAACGAATTGAAGAAACAAAATAACGAAACTCGTGAAGTTGGGAGAGAGGAGAGATAAACTGGACTTTGAATTTTGTTTCCCAAATTTCATGTGCGCTTGCTTCCTATATTTCTCAACTTTTGTAACTTCAAAGTAAATTTTTTTTCTTTTTCTCACTCTAATTCCACAAAATGTACGTGCAACTGTACCTTTTCGTCTTCCCGCACAAGCATTATGGTGCTAAAAAGGGTGATACTAAACCGCCATAGTCGAGCTTGACTTGGCTCAATTTTAAAGAGAAATTGCTTGTTATTCTCTCTCTAATGTATATAGTTCTAGAGAGAGAAAGTGATGGGAGGTGAATGTTAGGGTTTTTTGTCGCATCAGAAAATCAAGAGGAGAGAGAAAGAGAGCTCGTAAATCAATGCCCTAAGGTTAAGAAGCCATTTGGCCATTCGAGCAAATCACCGAGCTTATCGGGAAAAGTTAGCCAGACACAGCGCCGTTCCTTTTATTTATACTCTCTTTTCTCTATCTTTAGCCCGGAGGATTTTATAAGACTTAAATCTAAATAATTATCTTAAATTATTAATTTGTTAATGATTAATCTTTTAATTTTTACGATTTGTTTTTTTATTTTCGTTCAATTGAACTTATTATGATCTATGTGTAATTAAAAATTAGACTAAATATAAATTATTACCTGAACTATTTACTATTTTTTACTGTGGTGATTGATGTTTTATTTTTATTTTTCAATCAAGTGATTAAATTATTAATTTTTTTTTATTTTGATTCAATTAAAATTATCACGTCATCTAAGTTGATGACGTGACTTTATCATAAATATAATGTTGTATTATAATTTAGCAACAAAAACTAAAAATTTTTAATTAAAAATAAAACATCTTTTTAAGAGGTTCTTTTTTATTCAAAAAATAAAAAACTAAATAATAATTATGAAAAATATTACTTATCACTATCATTAACACCTAAATTTTCAAACAAAACATAAAAAAAAAATTATGATACGCAGTCGGCATTTTCGATAAGTATGGTTAGATATTTGAAATTGAGAGTATTATATTTAATAATGTGGACTATTTTACTTGTAATTGATCATTCATCATATAGTGAAGGTAATATTAAAAAATTATGTCTCCTTAAAACCCTAGCATTAATCTTTTCAAATTATGATAATTATTTTTTTAATTTAGTGTTCTAAAAAGTGGGCATAGGTGCCTTGGCTAGGAGTGAATTAACTAATAAAAAGTTCCAACTTGTTAGGTAGGCTGGCTTAGGAGGCTTCTTAGCCAGATTTTTTGACCAATTATGACTAGGCAATCAACAATGGCTATACATTTTTTTTTCTCTTTTAACACTTTAAGATGATGAAATGAAGAGTACTAATAATATTGTGCTTGCAAGTTTTTTTTAACGGAAGGGAAGGAAAAATAATTAACATCCCTCCAAATCTTATGTCTGTGATTTTTTAGGAAAGATTGGATTTTTAGGTAAAGTTAATTTTATTTTTTGTTTAAAATTTTTCTTCCAAAAGTGGAAAGAATTGGAAGGATGAAAAAGTTAGATATTTTATATTATCTAAAATAACCTTTCAAAATAAATCATGTCATTTATTACTAAGGGTGTAAGTGAATCATGTCCGGTCGAGTATTGAGTTGCTCAGATTTTGTTCATAAAATTTATTGAGTATAAAATAATGTTTGATTGAGACTCATTTAGCTACCGAGTCGAGTCCGAGCAGTTTGAACTTTTTGAACGAATATGATCCGAATATCAATAGAAAATTACAATTTGAGTAGGTTCGAGTAATTTATGGAATTTTAAAATTTACTCATATTTGAATCATTTATATTTCGAATCGAGATATAATCGAACTTTTAGTTGAGCGAGTACGAATCGAGCCCGAATTGTTTCTTCATTACATTAATATGTACGGATAATATAATAATAATATAGTTTAAAAATAAAAATATTTTCCCTTCCATTCTCTCATAAACTACAAAAAAAAATATAAATAAAATCTCATATCTTTCATTAATTTCTAAAACTCATAAACAAACAAATAAAAATTATTTATTTCTCCCATATACTTTTTTTTCCCATCTCATCTTTCTAAACTCAGAAACGCGCCATAAAATGTCCCCTCCTTCTAAAGTGTTGATAGCAAAAGGGTAATTTCCGCCTAAAGTGTTGATAGCAAGGATTTGATGGCAACTTTGATTAAACAAAAAATTAAATCTAGTCTAGGGAAAATTTTAGTTTGGTCCGTACAAGTAAATATTAATGATTTGCGTCATTGCCTCCCCGCCATTTTCAGTTGATATAATAAATTAATGGGATTTAGGTAAGACTTCATGGGCCAGTTGAAACCGCAGAGCGACTGAGCGAGCACCCACTGTGTATTTATGACGTATGATTAAGGGTGTAAACGAAAAGAACATAAAATTATTTAAATTTGACTTTAAATGATAAAAATTATACTCGAATTCGAATTATATTTAAAAAATTCTATTCAGATTCGACTAGACTCGAATATTTATTACTCGAATTTAATCTTACTAGACTCGAATATTTTTTCAAAATAATCGCAAGCTTCAAATTCAAGCTCGAATTCAAGTTTTCGCATAATAACTAATTTTATAATAAATATAATTATAAATTAATTTTTTATTTTACTTAGAAATGAGAAAATATATTTATTATTACACTTTACAAATATAAAATCACAATTAAAATTAAAAACAAAACAAAACAATAATTAATTTTCCTAATTTGATTAAATTTGTATATATTATAAAAGAACATATCGAACATCTAATCGAATGTGTATTAATCGAGTATATATCGAATCACAATCAAGAATTCGAGTAGTTTGAATATTAAATGAGTAAAGTATAACCTTACTCAGATTCTATAAAATTAATACTACAATTAATAATAATAATAATAATAATAATAATAATAATAATAATAAAAACATGTAACATGTATGTACTTTAATATAAAAATATGTACAATTGTAAATACTAAAATGGACGATGGTAAAAAAGTTGTTGAGGCCATCGATGCAAAGGAACTTTTGTGGTGGTACCAAGTTGGGGTTTGGGTAAAGGGACAGTCATATAGTGATGTGTTCGAGATTTTCGTTCACATAAATTTATTAAGGACTAAATTTGTAAGTGTGAGTCGTTACTATGAAATTAATTTTGATTAATTAATTAATACAATATCGATATGTAGATGGTGTGACGCTCCTAAAATTAGGTATACATCACCCATCTTGGGTCGTCAGATACATAGTACAGAATACAAATACAACTGATTAATACATCTGTCGTGTACAATACGACAAAACATAAACTGTGAGTTTGAATACAGATATTATCTTCTAGAGAGTATTCATACTCAAAAGGAGTCCTCATTACATTTATTAACACACCATTACATAGAATAGTGAGGACTACTAACTAATACTATCATTCGGACCATCACTCCGTTCCCCGACTTGCCCCAGCTACGTTCTCATTTCCTGAAGAGAACAGTGAAAGAAAGGGTGAGCTCAACTAGCCCAGTAAGAAATATTATGACTAAGATAATGCAGAATAAATTATCATTAGCCTTCAATAATGTTAAACTGATAAAATATAATAGACATCAAGTTTAACTGTAGCGGAACAAGCAATCCATTAAAAGAGTCAAGTAGAAAATAAACTCTACTATCTTTTATGATTTAAAAAGTTTTTCAACACTGTAATCGCTGAGACTCAGCTTAATAAAATAATCCACATCATCGAATCACCCCTGCACTACGGCCAAGGATATTCGTGTATTCATTAATGGTCATGATCATGCCAACAACTGTCCATCAATGCACTACGGGCCAATGAGGACTTTTACCACATCATTTGTAACATTACGGTCATGATTATACCGAATAATCCCTGGTCATAATCATACCAAGTCCATCTATGCACTACAGGCCACAGATGACTTTCAACATTTTATAAACATGAGGATGATGACAATGATATAAGAATTCAATAAAACAAGTTCAAGAATTAATTTATCCAGGAATTAACAACGTCCAAATTGTCAACATGATACTGCATTGTGGAGTAAAATTCAAGAATGCTTAGAAGAATATTTTCTTGAAAAGATACTGGATGAAACGCAACTATCAAGGATATTCCACAAATTTCATGGAGTATAGAAGTCAAAACTTAACCAATTGAGTATAATAAAGAATGGAATAACAAAAGAAATCACCATGCATGCGATAGACCGCACAGACAGGTTATTCCAACAGAATAATAAATAATGGAACCAGGTCCGGCGTAAACGCACAGACAGGATATTCCGACAGAATAATAAATAATGGAACCAGGTCCGGTGTAAAACACACAGACAGGATGTTCCAACAGAATAATAATAAAAACGAAACCAGGTCCGGTGTAAAACACACAGACAGGATGTTCCAACAGAATAATAAACGGAACCAGGTCCGGTGTAAAACACACAAACAGGATGTTCCAACAGAATAATAGAAGAATGTCACCAAGTATAGGGTAGACCGCGTATACTGGTTATTCCAACAGAATAATAACGAATGGAATAACAGAAGTTCTCTTCATGAATATAAAAGAAATAATATTCCCTACCTTAAAAGAACTGGATATTGGAAAAGTGATGTAGCATAATACTTTTATTCTCTCTCTCTCTTATTCTCTCTATAGCTTGAATGAATTCGTGAAAAATAATGAAGCCCTAGGCCTCTATTTATAGAAAAACTGAGGGTGGCTCTTGGTCTTAACGAAGGGTCAAATGACTCTTGGTCTTAACGAAGGGTCAAATGACTCTTGGTAATATTGAAGGGACAACTACTATTGACGAAAGTAATTACTATTGACCAAGGTAAATACTATTGACGAAGGTAATTACTATTGACCAAGGTAAATACTATTGACGAAGGTAATTACTATTGACCAAGGTAAATACTAATGACGACGGTAATTACTATTGACGACGGTAATTACTATTGACGAAGAGACTCTTAGATGATGACATATGGCCCCCCATAAAATAACCAAACTTACCACAACGTCTCAATAATATAACATATTATACAGATGATACTATGACAATAATTTAAGAGATATGATGCAGCAATTACTGTAGCAATAATTGAGTATAGCTGAGTGACTTCTCACGTAAGCATCAATAATCAATACCGTGTGCTACTATGCAACCACGCGTATTACTGTACTTTTACTACCAAGTAGTTCAACAGTTTTAACGCTTTTAACGGTAACACCTCAGCTGTTATTTTTATAGAAAGATAATTCTGTCGTTTTCTCAATCCGACAATAATTCCGTTGTGGGGTCCACCAATGATTGTGCCGTCGTACGAATATTCCCCGATAAAAAGAATATTTCCCGACCAAACGAATATTTTATAACAACTTGCTTACTTTGCAAAATTTATAAATATTACCCACAACTATAGCATTATATCAAATTAACTTCATAATATTCAAAAATGATATTTATAGAAAATTCATCTTTATTTATAAAAGTTGGAGTCTTACAACCTCCCCTTCTTATGAAATTTCGCCCTCGAAATTAGGGTACGTACCTGGTATGTCGAACAGGTAAGGATATCTTGATTTCATTTCTGATTCTAACTCCCAAGTCATTTCCTCAACATCGTGGTTTCTCCACAAAACTTTAACTTGAGGTATAACCTTGGAGCGTAGAATATGTTCCTTCTTATCCAAGATTTGAACAGGAACTTCTTCATACGTCAAATCCTCCGTTATTTCGTCCGGTTCTAACTCAATAATGTGGTTCGGGTCTTCCACATATTTGCGTAACATTGATATGTGGAAAACGTTATGAACACGAGACATACTTGGCGGTAAAGCGAGTCTATAAGCCACAGTTCCTACTCGATCGAGGATTAAAAATGGACCGATGAATCGAGGATTTAGCTTTCCTCTCTTTCCAAATCTCGTAACTCCTTTCCATGGAGCAACACGTAAGAACACATGATCTCCTACATCAAATTCCACGTCCTTTCGATGAAGATTAGCATAACTCTTTTGTCGATCTTGTGAGGTTTTTATACGTTGTCGGATCGTTTGAATCTTTTCTGTAGTCATACGTACCAACTCCGGTCCCAACAACGTTGCTTCACCCACCTCATCCCAGCATACTGGAGAACGACATTTTCTTCCATACAATGCTTCGAATGGAGCCATGCCAATACTTGCTTGATAACTGTTGTTGTAGGAAAACTCCACCAATGGTAAGAACTTGTCCCAACTTCCTTTGAAGTCAAAGACACAGAGTCTTAATAGATCTTCAAGAGTTTGAATAGTCCTCTCTGATTGTCCGTCCGTCTGAGGATGATATGCTGAACTAAATCGTAACTCCGTGCCCATAGCTTTTTGTAAACTAACCCAAAATCGTGAAGTGAATCTTGGGTCTCGGTCAGAAACTATGGATACTGGCATACCATGCAGTCTTACAATCTCGTTTATGTACATACGAGCAAGACGTTCAAGTGTATAACTTTCTCGTATCGGTAAGAAATGAGTAGACTTGGTCAATCTATCAACAATGACCCAAATCGCATCAATACCTTGAGAAACCCTAGGAAGACCGGTAACGAAATCCATGGTAATGTGCTCCCACTTCCATTCTGGAATTTCAAGTGGTTGCAGTGGACCTTTTGGTACTTGATGCTCCGCTTTGACTCGTTGACAAGTTAGACACCTTGAGATAAACAACGCTGTAAGACCCCAACTTTTATAAATAAAGATGAATTTTCTATAAATATCATTTTTGAATATTATGGAGTTAATTTGATATAATGTTATAGTTGTGGGTAATATTTATAAATTTTGCAAAGTAAGCAAGTTGTTATAAAATATTCGTTTGGTCGGAGAATATTCTTTTTGTCGAGGAATATTCGTACGACGGCACAATCATTGGTGGACCCCACAACGGAATTATTGTCGGATTGAGAAAACGACAAAAATATTTTATTAAAAATAACGGCTGAAGTGTTACCGTTAAAACCGTTAAAACTGTTGAACTACTCGGTAGTAAAAGTACAGTAATACGCGTGGTTGCATAGTAGCACACGGTATTGATTATTGATGCTTACGTGAGAAGTCACTCAGCTATACTCAATTATTGCTATAGTAATTGCTGCATCATATCTCTTAAATTATTGTCATAGTATCGTCTGTATAATATGTTATATTATTAAATCAATAATTGAGACGTTGTGGTAAGTTTGGTTATTTTATGGGGGGCCATATGTCATCATCTAAGAGTCTCTTCGTCAATAGTAATTACCGTCGTCAATAGTAATTACCGTCGTCAATAGTATTTACCTTGGTCAATAGTAATTACCTTCGTCAATAGTATTTACCTTGGTCAATAGTATTTACCTTGGTCAATAGTAATTACCTTCGTCAATAGTATTTACCTTGGTCAATAGTAATTACTTTCGTCAATAGTAGTTGTCCGTTCAATATTACCAAGAGTCATTTGACCCTTCGTTAAGACCAAGAGTCATTTGACCCTTCGTTAAGACCAAGAGCCACCCTCAGTTTTTCTATAAATAGAGGCCTAGGGCTTCATTATTTTTCACGAATTCATTCAAGCTATAGAGAGAGAAAGTATAGAGAGAATAAGAGAGAGAGAATAAAAGTATTCTGCTACATCACTTTTCCAATATCCAGTTCTTTTAAGGTAGGGAATATTATTTCTTTTATATTCATGAAGAGAACTTCTGTTATTCCATTCGTTATTATTCTGTTGGAATAACCAGTATACGCGGTCTACCCTATACTTGGTGACATTCTTCTATTATTCTGTTGGAACATCCTGTCTGTGTGTTTTACACCGGACCTGGTTCCGTTTATTATTCTGTTGGAACATCCTGTCTGTGTGTTTTACACCGGACCTGGTTCCGTTTTTATTATTATTCTGTTGGAATATCCTGTCTGTGTGTTTTACACCGGACCTGGTTCCATTATTTATTATTCTGTCGGAATATCCTGTCTGTGCGTTTACGCAGGACCTGGTTCCATTATTTATTATTCTATTGGAATAACATGTCTGTGCGGTCTATCGCATGCATGGTGATTTCTTTTGTTATTCCATTCTTTATTGTACTCAGTTGGTTAAGTTTTGACTTCTATACTCCATGAAATTTGTAGAATATCCTTGATAATTGCGTTTCATCCGGTATCTTTTCATGAAAATATTCTTCTAAGTATTCTTAAATTTTACTCCACAATGCAGTATCATGTTGACAATTTGGACGTTGTTAATTCTTGGATAAATTAATTCTTGAACTTGTTTTATTGAATTCTTATATCATTGTCATCATCCTCATGTTTATATTCTGTTGAAAGTCATCTGTGGCCTGTAGTGCATAGATGGACTTGGTATGATTATGACCAGGGATTATTCGGTGTAATCATGACCGTAATGTTACAAATGATGTGGTAAAAGTCATCATTGGCCCGTAGTGCATTGATGGACAGTTGTTGGCATGATCATGACCATTAATGAATACACGAATATCCTTGGCCGTAGTGCAGGGGTGATTCGATGATGTGGATTATTTTATTAAGCTGAGTCTCAGCGATCGCAGTGTTGAAAAACCTTTTAAATCATAAAAGATAGTAGAGTTTATTTTCTACTTGACTCTCTTAATGGATTGCTTGTTCCGCTACAGTTAAACTTGATGTCTATTATATTTTATCAGTTTAACATTATTGAAGGCTAATGATAATTTATTCTGCATTATCTTAGTCATAATATTTCTTACTGGGCTAGTTGAGCTCACCCTTTCTTTCAATGTTCTCTTCAGGAAATGAGAACGTAGCTGGGGCAAGTCGGGGAACGGAGTGATGGTCCGAATGATAGTATTAGTTAGTAGCCCTCACTATTCTATGTAATGGTGTGTTAATAAATGTAATGAGGACTCCTTTTGAGTATGAACACTCTCTAGAAGATAATATCTGTATTCAAACTCACAGTTTATGTTTTGTCGTATTGTACACGACAGATGTATTAATCAGTTGTATTTGTATTCTGTACTATGTATCTGACGACCCAAGATGGGTGATGTATACCTAATTTTGGGGGCGTCACAGTTGGTATCAGAGCTTAGGGATATGATCCCTGGCTAAGATGTGAGAATAGAACTAGGAGGGGAGAGACGGGGAATTCCTTCGCTAGTATGGCATACCTAAGTTTATTTGCATGATATTTAATTGGTCGGTCATAATATAAGGATAATATATGATATATCAATTAATTTTTATTTTATGACAGTATTTGAAAATGGCATCTGAGAATGTTGAGAATAGCAATGGAGCACAGACGACTGTTGATTCACCACATATCAATAATCAGGATAATGTGCATCAGGAAGGTGTCAATCCTCATGCAAACAACAACACTGACCAAATGATGAATGATCAAATGTTCAGAGGCTTTATGCAATTCATGCAACAACAGGTGAAAGCGGCTCCTGTCCACAACGTAGGTGGAAATACTGGAAACTCTCAGGCGGTCACCGCTAAACAGTTTAAGGAGCTGGGACCACTGGAGTTTAAGGGTGAACCCAAACCACTTGTAGTTGAAACATGGATAAAGCAGATCACCAAGATATTTGATGTCTTGAGTTGCTCCGAGGAGCAAAAGGTTCCCTTTGCCGCCTTTATGTTGCGAGGAGAAGCAGATTACTGGTGGGAATCGATAAAGCGTACTCAACCTGCCGCACTAAAGATGTCTTGGGAGAAGTTCCAAGATCTGTTTAACGACAAATACTTTCCCGAGAGTATTCGTCACATGAAGGAGGTGGAGTTCATCAAATTGGAGCAGAATAATATGACCGTGTCGCAGTACGAGGCAAAATTTGCGGAGTTATCCCGGTTTGCGTCCCACCTGGTGGATAATGAAGAAAGAATGACGCGGATGTTTTTAAGAGGTTTGAAGCCGGAGATACGTCAACATCTTGTTTCTCATAAACTGTGTTTGTATTCAGATGTTGTAAATAGGGCTCAGTTGGTGGAGCGCGATAACGAGACAACGCAACCAAAAGAGAGCAGCCGGCAAAATGATAATACCAGTGAGAGCAGTCATCGAAGCGGTGACAACAAGCGTGGAGGGAATCAACAGGCCAGAAATGGTAACCACTTCGGTGGTAATCAGGGCCAAAACAATAAGAATGAACATTTCAAGAAGAGGAGATTCAACAATGATGGAAAGACGTCAGCACCAGCACCTGTCGTTAAGGAAGGAGAACGACCACCTATCATATGTTTCAAATGCGGAGGGGAGGGGCACATCAGTCCAAACTGCGCGATGCTGTAAGACCCCAACTTTTATAAATAAAGATGAATTTTCTATAAATATCATTTTTGAATATTATAGAGTTAATTTGATATAATGTTATAGTTGTGGGTAATATTTATAAATTTTGCAAAGTAAGCAAGTTGTTATAAAATATTCGTTTGGTCGGAGAATATTCTTTTTGTCGGGGAATATTCGTACGACGGCACAATCATTGGTGGACCCCACAACGGAATTATTGTCGGATTGAGAAAACGACAGAATTATCTTTCTATAAAAATAACGGCTGAGGTGTTACCGTTAAAACCGTTAAAACTGTTGAACTACTCGGTAGTAAAAGTACAGTAATACGCGTGGTTGCATAGTAGCACACGGTATTGATTATTGATGCTTACGTGAGAAGTCACTCAGCTATACTCAATTATTGCTACAGTAATTGCTGTATCATATCTCTTAAATTATTGTCATAGTATCATCTGTATAATATGTTATATTATTGAGACGTTGTGGTAAGTTTGGTTATTTTATGGGGGGCCATATGTCATCATCTAAGAGTCTCTTCGTCAATAGTAATTACCGTCGTCAATAGTAATTACCTTCGTCAATAGTAATTACCGTCGTCAATAGTAATTACCTTCGTCAATAGTATTTACCTTGGTCAATAGTATTTACCTTGGTCAATAGTAATTACCTTCGTCAATAGTATTTACCTTGGTCAATAGTAATTACCTTCGTCAATAGTATTTACCTTGGTCAATAGTAATTACTTTCGTCAATAGTAGTTGTCCCTTCAATATTACCAAGAGTCATTTGACCCTTCGTTAAGACCAAGAGTCATTTGACCCTTCGTTAAGACCAAGAGCCACCCTCAGTTTTTCTATAAATAGAGGCCTAGGGCTTCATTATTTTTCACGAATTCATTCAAGCTATAGAGAGAGAAAGTATAGAGAGAATAAGAGAGAGAGAGACTAAAAGTATTCTGCTACATCACTTTTCCAACATCCAGTTCTTTTAAGGTAGGGAATATTATTTCTTTTATATTCATGAAGAGAACTTCTGTTATTCCATTTGTTATTATTCTGTTGGAATAACCAGTATACGCGGTCTACCCTATACTTGGTGACATTCTTCTATTATTCTGTTGGAACATCCTGTCTGTGTGTTTTACACCGGACCTGGTTCCGTTTATTATTCTGTTGGAACATCCTGTCTGTGTGTTTTACACCGGACCTGGTTCCGTTTTATTATTATTCTGTTGGAATATCATGTCTGTGTGTTTTACACCGGACCTGGTTCCATTATTTATTATTCTGTCGGAATATCCTGTCTGTGCGTTTACGCCGGACCTGGTTCCATTATTTATTATTCTATTGGAATAACCTGTCTGTGCGGTCTATCGCATGCATGGTGATTTCTTTTGTTATTCCATTCTTTATTGTACTCAGTTGGTTAAGTTTTGACTTCTATACTCCATGAAATTTGTGGAATATCCTTGATAGTTGCGTTTCATCCAGTATCTTTTCAAGAAAATATTCTTCTAAGCATTCTTGAATTTTACTCCACAAAACAGTATCATGTAGACAATTTGGACGTTGTTAATTCCTGGATAAATTAATTCTTGAACTTGTTTTATTGAATTCTTATATCATTGTCATCATCCTCATGTTTATAAAATGTTGAAAGTCATCTGTGGCCTGTAGTGCATAGATGGACTTGGTATGATTATGACCAGGGATTATTCGGTATAATCATGACCGTAATGTTACAAATGATGTGGTAAAAGTCCTCATTGGCCCGTAGTGCATTGATGGACAGTTGTTGGCATGATCATGACCATTAATGAATACACGAATATCCTTGGCCGTAGTGCAGGGGTGATTCGATGATGTGGATTATTTTATTAAGCTGAGTCTCAGCGATCGCAGTGTTGAAAAACCTTTTAAATCATAAAAGATAGTAGAGTTTATTTCTACTTGACTCTTTTAATGGATTGCTTGTTCCGCTGCAGTTAAACTTGATGTCTATTATATTTTATCAGTTTAACATTGTTGAAGGCTAATGATAATTTATTCTGCATAATATTTCTTACTGGGCTAGTTGAGCTCACCCTTTCTTTCACTGTTCTCTTCAGGAAATGAGAACGTAGCTGGGACAAGTCGGGGTACGGAGTGATGGTCCGAATGATAGTATTAGTTAGTAGTCCTCACTATTCTATGTAATGGTGTGTTAATAAAT
Organism: Panax notoginseng; assembly: GCA_016801055.1. Lineage (NCBI taxonomy): Eukaryota > Viridiplantae > Streptophyta > Magnoliopsida > Apiales > Araliaceae > Panax > Panax notoginseng. The sequence continues at coordinate 234,111,661 of CM029014.1, forward strand.
GTAATGAGGACTCCTTTTGAGTATGAATACTCTCTAGAAGATAATATTTGTATTCAAACTCACAGTTTATGTTTTGTCGTATTGTACACGACAGTTGTATTAATCAGTTGTATTTATATTCTGTACTATGTATCTGACGACCCAAGATGGGTGATGTATACCTAATTTTGGGGGCGTCACAGATGCCGTCCAAAGCATGTTATAATTGTGGAAGAGAAGGTCATTTAGCCCGATTTTGTCGTTTACCGAAGACAAATTCAGCTAGGATGGAGGCACCAAAAGCCGTCCCAGAAAAGTCAAAACCGGTTGTGCAAGGGAGAGCGTTTGTTGTGAACTCCCAGAGAGCAAGGAACCCGAATGAGGTCATCACGGGTAAGCTTATCATAAACTCTAAAGAAGTTTATACTTTATTTGATACCGGTTCAACCCATTCTTTTATTTCTCCTACTTGCGCTCATCGATTAAATTTGATTCCGGAGAAATTAGACTTTGACTTATCTGTGGAAACTCCGTTGGGAGAAACCTTCATTACCTCCACTGTTTATAAGTCTTGTTTGATTCAAGTTGGTACCCACACATTACCTATCGATCTGATTTCATTAAAAATACTTGCATTTGACGTGATTCTAGGGATTGATTGGTTAACTACTCATTATGCAAAAATTGATTGTTTTCGTAAGGTTGTTAGTTTTCATATTCCTAATCGACCTATTATACGAATTCAAGCAACCAAACCATTAAAATCAATCGCTGTCATCTCAAGCCATAAAACTATTCGTTTATTGAAAAACGGATGTCAAGCTTTCTTAGCTCATGTCACAGATCTAAACAAAAATACGTCAGTTTTGAATGATATTTCTATTGTTAATAAATTCCCTGACGTATTCCCTGAAGAACTTCCTGGCCTACCCCCAGAGCGTGAAATTGAATTTTGTATCGATCTTGAACCCGGTACAAAACCCATTTCCAAAGCCCCATATCGAATGGCTCCTATTGAACTTCAGGAGTTAAAGATCCAACTGCAGGAATTGTTAGACATTGGCTTTATTCGTCCTAGTACTTCTCCTTGGGGAGCTCCTGTTCTATTCGTGAAGAAGAAAGATGGAAGTATGCGACTTTGTATTGATTATCGGGAGTGGAATCATGTCACCATCAAAAACAGGTACCCATTGCCACGTATTGATGACCTGTTTGACCAGTTGCAAGGAGCACAATTCTTTTCAAAGATCGATCTTCGTTCTGGATATCATCAGCTGAAGGTTAGAACTGAGGATATTCCAAAGACGGCTTTTAGAACTCGGTACGGGCATTATGAATTCCTAGTCATGTCCTTTGGATTGACTAATGCTCCTGCTGCCTTCATGGATATGATGAACCGGGTATTCAATGAATATTTGGATCACTTTGTGGTCGTCTTTATCGATGACATCCTTGTTTATTCCAAAAGCCGTGACGATCATGAGCAACACTTGAGGCTGGTACTCCAAAAGCTTCGTGAATACAAACTTTATGCCAAGTTGAAGAAATGCGAGTTCTGGCTGGAGGAGGTAGCATTCCTTGGGCACGTAGTATCAAGTCGTGGAATATCGGTTGACCCGGCAAAGATTGAAGCTATTCAAAGCTGGGAGCAACCTAAATCAGTGACCGAGGTACGTAGCTTTCTTGGTTTAGCTGGTTATTATCGGAGATTCGTGGAAGGATTTTCTCGAATCGCTACTCCATTAACTCAGCTGACTCGGAAAGATACAAAGTTTGGTTGGAGCGAAGAATGTGAGCAGAGTTTTCAAGAACTCAAGAGGAGACTCATTTCAGCACCTGTTCTAACAATACCATCTGGCTCGGAGGGATTTGTCATCTACAGTGATGCTTCGAGCAAAGGGTTGGGATGCGTTCTCATGCAACATGGAAAAGTCATAGCCTATGCATCAAGACAACTCAAGGAATATGAGAGGAATTATCCTACTCATGATCTAGAGTTGGCAGCTGTTGTCTTTGCACTTAAAATTTGGAGGCATTACTTGTATGGGGAGAAAGTGGAGATCTTTACGGATCATAAAAGCCTCAAATATTTCTTCACTCAAAAGGAACTCAACATGCGACAACGACGTTGGCTTGAACTGTTGAAAGATTATGATCATACCATTCAATACCATCCTGGAAAAGCGAACGTGGTAGCTGACGCATTGAGTAGAAGATCATATGCGGGTACAAGTGCAATATTAACAACGCAAAGGCCCATTTTGTGTGACTTGCAAAAGATGGAGATAGAGTTAAAGACTCCAGGGACCCATGTGATGATGGCGAATATACGAGTAGAACCGACTTTAATCGATAAAGTTAAAGCTGCTCAAGCTACAGACCTGGAGCTGATGCGTATGAGGAAGAAAGTGCAAGAAGGTTCTATGCCGGAAGCAAGAATCGATGAAGAAGGAATACTTCGAGTCAACTCCAGACTTTGTGTTCCTAACAACCCTGATTTAAAGTATGAAATCATGATGGAGGCGCACAACACACCATTTGCAATCCATCCTGGAAGTACCAAAATGTATCATGATCTTCGTCATACATTTTGGTGGAGCAATATGAAGAGAGAGATAGCGTTGTTTATCTCAAGGTTTCTAACTTGTCAACGAGTCAAAGCGGAGCATCAAGTACCAAAAGGTCCATTGCAACCACTTGAAATTCCAGAATGGAAGTGGGGGCACATTACCATGAATTTCGTTACCGGTCGTCCTAGGGTTTCTCAAGGTATTGATGCGATTTGGGTCATTGTTGATAGATTGACCAAGTCTGCTCATTTCTTACTGATACGAGAAACTTATACACTTGAACGTCTTGCTCGTATGTACATAAACGAGATTGTAAGACTGCATGGTATGCCAGTATCCATAATTTTTGATCGAGACCCAAGATTCACTTCACGATTTTGGGTTAGTTTACAAAAAGCTATGGGCACGGAGTTACGATTTAGTTCAGCATATCATCCTCAGACGGACGGACAATCAGAGAGGACTATTCAAACTCTTGAAGATCTATTAAGACTATGTGTCTTTGACTTCAAGGGAAGTTGGGATAAGTTCTTACCATTGGTGGAGTTTTCCTACAACAACAGTTATCAAGCAAGTATTGGCATGGCTCCATTCGAAGCATTGTATGGAAGAAAATGTCGTTCTCCAGTATGCTGGGATGAGGTGGGCGAAGCAACGTTGTTGGGACCGGAGTTGGTACGTATGACTACAGAAAAGATTCAAACGAACCGACAACGTATAAAAATCTCACAAGATCGACAAAAGAGTTATGCTGATCTTCATCGAAAGGACGTGGAATTTGATGTAGGAGATCATGTGTTCTTACGTGTTGCTCCATGGAAAGGAGTTACAAGATTTGGAAAGAGAGGAAAGCTAAATCCTCGATTCATCGGTCCATTTTTAATCCTCGATCGAGTAGGAACTGTGGCTTATAGACTCGCTTTACCGCCAAGTATGTCTCGTGTTCATAACGTTTTCCACATATCCATGTTACGCAAATATGTGGAAGACCCGAACCACATTATTGAGTTAGAACCGGACGAAATAGCGGAGGATTTGACGTATGAAGAAGTTCCTGTTCAAATCTTGGATAAGAAGGAACATATTCTACGCTCCAAGGTTATACCTCAAGTCAAAGTTTTGTGGAGAAACCACGATATTGAGGAAATGACTTGGGAGTTAGAATCAGAAATGAAATCAAGGTATCCTTACCTCTTCGACATACCAGGTACGTACCCTAATTTCGAGGGCGAAATTTCATAAGAAGGGGAGGTTGTAAGACCCCAACTTTTATAAATAAAGATGAATTTTCTATAAATATCATTTTTGAATATTATGGAGTTAATTTGATATAATGTTATAGTTGTGGGTAATATTTATAAATTTTGCAAAGTAAGCAAGTTGTTATAAAATATTCGTTTGGTCGGAGAATATTCTTTTTGTCGAGGAATATTCGTACGACGGCACAATCATTGGTGGACCCCACAACAGAATTATTGTCGGATTGAGAAAACGACAAAAATATTTTATTAAAAATAACGGCTGAAGTGTTACCGTTAAAACCGTTAAAACTGTTGAACTACTCGGTAGTAAAAGTACAGTAATACGCGTGGTTGCATAGTAGCACACGGTATTGATTATTGATGCTTACGTGAGAAGTCACTCAGCTATACTCAATTATTGCTATAGTAATTGCTGCATCATATCTCTTAAATTATTGTCATAGTATCGTCTGTATAATATGTTATATTATTAAATCAATAATTGAGACGTTGTGGTAAGTTTGGTTATTTTATGGGGGGCCATATGTCATCATCTAAGAGTCTCTTCGTCAATAGTAATTACCGTCGTCAATAGTAATTACCGTCGTCAATAGTAATTACCGTCGTCAATAGTATTTACCTTGGTCAATAGTAATTACCTTCGTCAATAGTATTTACCTTGGTCAATAGTATTTACCTTGGTCAATAGTAATTACCTTCGTCAATAGTATTTACCTTGGTCAATAGTAATTACTTTCGTCAATAGTAGTTGTCCCTTCAATATTACCAAGAGTCATTTGACCCTTCGTTAAGACCAAGAGTCATTTGACCCTTCGTTAAGACCAAGAGCCACCCTCAGTTTTTCTATAAATAGAGGCCTAGGGCTTCATTATTTTTCACGAATTCATTCAAGCTATAGAGAGAGAAAGTATAGAGAGAATAAGAGAGAGAGAATAAAAGTATTCTGCTACATCACTTTTCCAATATCCAGTTCTTTTAAGGTAGGGAATATTATTTCTTTTATATTCATGAAGAGAACTTCTGTTATTCCATTCGTTATTATTCTGTTGGAATAACCAGTATACGCGGTCTACCCTATACTTGGTGACATTCTTCTATTATTCTGTTGGAACATCCTGTCTGTGTGTTTTACCCCGGACCTGGTTCTGTTTATTATTCTGTTGGAACATCCTGTCTGTGTGTTTTACACCGAACCTGGTTTCGTTTTTATTATTATTCTGTTGGAATATCCTATCTGTGTGTTTTACACCGGACCTGGTTCCATTATTTATTATTCTGTCGGAATATCCTGTCTGTGCGTTTACGCCGGACCTGGTTCCATTATTTATTATTCTATTGGAATAACCTGTCTGTGTGGTCTATCGCATGCATGGTGATTTCTTTTGTTATTCCATTCTTTATTGTACTCAGTTGGTTAAGTTTTGACTTCTATACTCCATGAAATTTGTGGAATATCCTTGATAATTGCGTTTCATCCGGTATCTTTTCATGAAAATATTCTTCTAAGTATTCTTGAATTTTACTCCACAATGCAGTATCATGTTGACAATTTGGACGTTGTTAATTCTTGGATAAATTAATTCTTGAACTTGTTTTATTGAATTCTTATATCATTGTCATCATCCTCATGTTTATATTCTGTTGAAAGTCATCTGTGGCCTGTAGTGCATAGATGGACTTGGTATGATTATGACCAGGGATTATTCGGTGTAATCATGACCGTAATGTTACAAATGATGTGGTAAAAGTCATCATTGGCCCGTAGTGCATTGATGGACAGTTGTTGGCATGATCATGACCATTAATGAATACACGAATATCCTTGGCCGTAGTGCAGGGGTGATTCGATGATGTGGATTATTTTATTAAGCTGAGTCTCAGCGATCGCAGTGTTGAAAAACCTTTTAAATCATAAAAGATAGTAGAGTTTATTTTCTACTTGACTCTCTTAATGGATTGCTTGTTCCGCTACAGTTAAACTTGATGTCTATTATATTTTATCAGTTTAACATTATTGAAGGCTAATGATAATTTATTCTGCATTATCTTAGTCATAATATTTCTTACTGGGCTAGTTGAGCTCACCCTTTCTTTCACTGTTCTCTTCAGGAAATGAGAACGTAGCTGGGGCAAGTCGGGGAACGGAGTGATGGTCCGAATGATAGTATTAGTTAGTAGTCCTCACTATTCTATGTAATGGTGTGTTAATAAATGTAATGAGGACTCCTTTTGAGTATGAATACTCTCTAGAAGATAATATTTGTATTCAAACTCACAGTTTATGTTTTGTCGTATTGTACACGACAGTTGTATTAATCAGTTGTATTTGTATTCTGTACTATGTATCTGACGACCCAAGATGGGTGATGTATACCTAATTTTGGGGGCGTCACAAACGCTATCTCTCTCTTCATATTGCTCCACCAAAATGTATGACGAAGATCATGATACATTTTGGCACTTCCAGGATGGATTGCAAACGGTGTGTTGTGCGCCTCCATCATGATTTCATACTTTAAATCAGGGTTGTTAGGAACACAAAGTCTGGAGTTGACTCGAAGTATTCCTTCTTCATCGATTCTTGCTTCCGATATAGCACCTTCTTGCACTTTCTTCTTCATACGCATCAGCTCCAGGTCAGTAGCTTGAGCAGCTTTAACTTTATCGATTAAAGTCAGTTCTACTCGTATATTCGCCATCATCGCATGGATCCCTGGAGTCTTTAACTCTATCTCCATCCTTTGCAAATCACACAAAATTGGTCTTTGTGTTGACAATATCGCACTCGTACTTGCATATGATCTTCTACTCAATGCGTCAGCTACCACGTTCGCTTTTCCAGGATGATATTGAATGGTATGATCATAATCTTTCAACAGTTCAAGCCAACGTCGTTGTCGCATGTTGAGTTCCTTTTGAGTGAAGAAATATTTGAGGCTTTTATGATCCGTAAAGATCTCCACTTTCTCCCCATACAAGTAATGCCTCCAAATTTTAAGTGCAAAGACAACAGCTGCCAACTCTAGATCATGAGTAGGATAATTCCTCTCATATTCCTTGAGTTGTCTTGATGCATAGGCTATGACTTTTCCATGTTGCATGAGAACGCATCCCAACCCTTTGCTCGAAGCATCACTGTAGATGACAAATCCCTCCGAGCCAGATGGTATTGTTAGAACAGGTGCTGAAATGAGTCTCCTCTTGAGTTCTTGAAAACTCTGCTCACATTCTTCGCTCCAACCAAACTTTGTATCTTTCCGAGTCAGCTGAGTTAATGGAGTAGCGATTCGAGAAAATCCTTCCACGAATCTCCGATAATAACCAGCTAAACCAAGAAAGCTACGTACCTCGGTCACTGATTTAGGTTGCTCCCAGCTTTGAATAGCTTCAATCTTTGCCGGGTCAACCGATATTCCACGACTTGATACTACGTGCCCAAGGAATGCTACCTCCTCCAGCCAGAACTCGCATTTCTTCAACTTGGCATAAAGTTTGTATTCACGAAGCTTTTGGAGTACCAGCCTCAAGTGTTGCTCATGATCGTCACGGCTTTTGGAATAAACAAGGATGTCATCGATAAAGACGACCACAAAGTGATCCAAATATTCCTTAAATACCCTGTTCATCATATCCATGAAGGCAGCAGGAGCATTAGTCAATCCAAAAGACATAACTAAGAATTCATAATGCCCATACCGAGTTCTGAAGGCAGTCTTTGAAATATCCTCAGTTCTAACCTTCAGTTGATGATATCCAGAACGAAGATCGATCTTTGAAAAGAATTGTGCTCCTTGCAACTGGTCAAACAGGTCATCAATACGTGGCAATGGGTACCTATTTTTGATGGTGACATGATTCAACTCCCGATAATCAATACAAAGTCGCATACTCCCATCTTTCTTCTTCACGAACAGAACAGGAGCACCCCAAGGAGAAGTACTAGGACGAATAAAACCAATGTCTAACAATTCCTGCAGTTGGGTCTTTAACTCCTGAAGTTCAATAGGAGCCATTCGATATGGAGCTTTGGAAATGGGTTTTGTACCGGGTTCAAGGTCGATACAAAATTCAATTTCACGCTCTGGGGGTAGGCCAGGAAGTTCTTCGGAAAATACGTCAGGAAATTTATTAACAACAGAAATATCATTCAAAGCTGACGTATTTTTGTTTAGATCTGTGACATGAGCTAAGAAAGCTTGACATCCGTTTTTCAATAAACGAATAGTTTTATGACTTGAGATGACAGCGATTGATTTTAATGGTTTGGTTGCTTGAATTCGCATAATAGGTCGATTAGGAATATGAAAGCTAACAACCTTACGAAAACAATCAATTTTTACATAATGAGTAGTTAACCAATCAATCCCTAGAATCACGTCAAATGCAAGTATTTTTAATGAAATCAGATCGATAGGTAATGTGTGGGTACCAACTTGAACCAAACAAGACTTATAACCAGTGGAGGTAATGAAGGTTTCTCCCAACGGAGTTTCCACAGATAAGTCAAAGTCTAATTTCTCCGGAATCAAATTTAATCGACGAGCGCAAGTAAGAGAAATAAAAGAATGGGTTGAACCGGTATCAAATAAAGTATAAACTTCTTTAGAGTTTATGATAAGCTTACCCGTGATGACCTCATTCGGGTTCCTTGCTCTCTGGGAGTTCACAACAAACGCTCTCCCTTGCACAACCGATTTTGATTTTTCTGGGACGGCTTTTGGTGCCTCCATCCTAGCTGAATTTGTTTTCGGTAAACGACAAAATCGGGCTAAATGACCTTCTCTTCCACAATTATAACATGCTTTGGACGGCATCGCGCAGTTTGGACTGATGTGTCCCTCCCCTCCGCATTTGAAACATATGATAGGTGGTCGTTCTCCTTCCTTAACGACAGGTGCTGGTGTTGACGTCTTTCCGTCATTGTTGAATCTCCTCTTCTTGAAATGTCCATTCTTATTGTTTTGGCCCTGATTACCACCGAAGTGGTTACCATTTCTGGCCTGTTGATTCCCTCCACGCTTGTTGTCACCGCTTCGATGACTGCTCTCACTGGTATTATCATTTTGCCGGCTGCTCTCTTTTGGTTGCGTTGTCTCGTTATCGCGCTCCACCAACTGAGCCCTATTTACAACATCTGAATACAAACACAGTTTATGAGAAACAAGATGTTGACGTATCTCCGGCTTCAAACCTCTTAAAAACATCCGCGTCATTCTTTCTTCATTATCCACCAGGTGGGACGCAAACCGGGATAACTCCGCAAATTTTGCCTCGTACTGCGACACGGTCATATTATTCTGCTCCAATTTGATGAACTCCACCTCCTTCATGTGACGAATACTCTCGGGAAAGTATTTGTCGTTAAACAGATCTTGGAACTTCTCCCAAGACATCTTTAGTGCGGCAGGTTGAGTACGCTTTATCGATTCCCACCAGTAATCTGCTTCTCCTCGCAACATAAAGGCGGCAAAGGGAACCTTTTGCTCCTCGGAGCAACTCAAGACATCAAATATCTTGGTGATCTGCTTTATCCATGTTTCAACTACAAGTGGTTTGGGTTCACCCTTAAACTCCAGTGGTCCCAGCTCCTTAAACTGTTTAGCGGTGACCGCCTGAGAGTTTCCAGTATTTCCACCTACGTTGTGGACAGGAGCCGCTTTCACCTGTTGTTGCATGAATTGCATAAAGCCTCTGAACATTTGATCATTCATCATTTGGTCAGTGTTGTTGTTTGCATGAGGATTGACACCTTCCTGATGCACATTATCCTGATTATTGATATGTGGTGAATCAACAGTCGTCTGTGCTCCATTGCTATTCTCAACATTCTCAGATGCCATTTTCAGATACTGTCACAAAATAAAAATTAATTGATATATCATATATTATCCTTATATTATGACCGACCAATTAAATATCATGCAAATAAACTTAGGTATGCCATACTAGCGAAGGAATTCCCCGTCTCTCCCCTCCTAGTTCTATTCTCACATCTTAGCCAGGGATCATATCCCTAAGCTCTGATACCAACTGTGACGCCCCCAAAATTAGGTATACATCACCCATCTTGGGTCGTCAGATACATAGTACAGAATACAAATACAACTGATTAATACATCTGTCGTGTACAATACGACAAAACATAAATTGTGAGTTTGAATACAGATATTATCTTCTAGAGAGTATTCATACTCAAAAGGAGTCCTCATTACATTTATTAACACACCATTACATAGAATAGTGAGGGCTACTAACTAATACTATCATTCGGACCATCACTCCGTTCCCCGACTTGCCCCAGCTACGTTCTCATTTCCTGAAGAGAACATTGAAAGAAAGGGTGAGCTCAACTAGCCCAGTAAGAAATATTATGACTAAGATAATGCAGAATAAATTATCATTAGCCTTCAACAATGTTAAACTGATAAAATATAATAGACATCAAGTTTAACTGTAGCGGAACAAGCAATCCATTAAAAGAGTCAAGTAGAAAATAAACTCTACTATCTTTTATGATTTAAAAAGTTTTTCAACACTGTAATCGCTGAGACTCAGCTTAATAAAATAATCCACATCATCGAATCACCCCTGCACTACGGCCAAGGATATTCGTGTATTCATTAATGGTCATGATCATGCCAACAACTGTCCATCAATGCACTACGGGCCAATGAGGACTTTTACCACATCATTTGTAACATTACGGTCATGATTATACCGAATAATCCCTGGTCATAATCATACCAAGTCCATCTATGCACTACAGGCCACAGATGACTTTCAACATTTTATAAACATGAGGATGATGACAATGATATAAGAATTCAATAAAACAAGTTCAAGAATTAATTTATCCAGGAATTAACAACGTCCAAATTGTCAACATGATACTGCATTGTGGAGTAAAATTCAAGAATGCTTAGAAGAATATTTTCTTGAAAAGATACTGGATGAAACGCAACTATCAAGGATATTCCACAAATTTCATGGAGTATAGAAGTCAAAACTTAACCAATTGAGTATAATAAAGAATGGAATAACAAAAGAAATCACCATGCATGCGATAGACCGCACAGACAGGTTATTCCAACAGAATAATAAATAATGGAACCAGGTCCGGCGTAAACGCACAGACAGGATATTCCGACAGAATAATAAATAATGGAACCAGGTCCGGTGTAAAACACACAGACAGGATGTTCCAACAGAATAATAATAAAAACGGAACCAGGTCCGATGTAAAACACACAGACAGGATGTTCCAACAGAATAATAAACGGAACCAGGTCCGGTGTAAAACACACAGACAGGATGTTCCAACAGAATAATAGAAGAATGTCACCAAGTATAGGGTAGACCGCGTATACTGGTTATTCCAACAGAATAATAACGAATGGAATAACAGAAGTTCTCTTCATGAATATAAAAGAAATAATATTCCCTACCTTAAAAGAACTGGATATTGGAAAAGTGATGTAGCAGAATACTTTTATTCTCTCTCTCTCTTATTCTCTCTATACTTTCTCTCTCTATAGCTTGAATGAATTCGTGAAAAATAATGAAGCCCTAGGCCTCTATTTATAGAAAAACTGAGGGTGACTCTTGGTCTTAACGAAGGGTCAAATGACTCTTGGTCTTAACGAAGGGTCAAATGACTCTTGGTAATATTGAAGGGACAACTACTATTGACGAAAGTAATTACTATTGACCAAGGTAAATACTATTGACGAAGGTAATTACTATTGACCAAGGTAAATACTATTGACGAAGGTAATTACTATTGACCAAGGTAAATACTATTGACGACGGTAATTACTATTGATGACGGTAATTACTATTGACGAAGAGACTCTTAGATGATGACATATGGCCCCCCATAAAATAACCAAACTTACCACAACGTCTCAATAATATAACATATTATACAGATGATACTATGACAATAATTTAAGAGATATGATGCAGCAATTACTGTAGCAATAATTGAGTATAGCTGAGTGACTTCTCACGTAAGCATCAATAATCAATACCGTGTGCTACTATGCAACCACGCGTATTACTGTACTTTTACTACCAAGTAGTTCAACAGTTTTAACGCTTTTAACGGTAACACCTCAGCTGTTATTTTTATAGAAAGATAATTCTGTCGTTTTCTCAATCCGACAATAATTCCGTTGTGGGGTCCACCAATGATTGTGCCGTCGTACGAATATTCCCCGACAAAAAGAATATTTCCCGGCCAAACGAATATTTTATAACAACTTGCTTACTTTGCAAAATTTATAAATATTACCCACAACTATAGCATTATATCAAATTAACTTCATAATATTCAAAAATGATATTTATAGAAAATTCATCTTTATTTATAAAAGTTGGGGTCTTACAGATGGAAGGTAATTTTTTTCTCTCTACGTGCTGGTACTGTATTGATTAATTGATCAACTTATCATGAAGTTAATTTTATAGTAACCGGATCCTAAGTAAGTATTCCTTTTAAACTGTGATAACTTTTATAAATAGGTAATTAGTTATGAATTTGAACTAACCCGAACTTACATATAAAAAGGAAAATGATATTATAATATATATGTTGACAGATATGTGACCGAGTGAGATTGCGACTAATGTAAGAAAATCTATACAATAAGATATAATAAATTAAAATAGAATTATTCTTAATTCATACATATCTTAAATATGTACGTACATTATAATTGTAATTCGACTGAAAACTTTAATAATATATAACACGACTCATTTAAAAAACACAATCCTTAACTTATCTTATATATAAAATTAAATTTAGAGAAACCTTAGCTACACAAAAATTAATATATAAAATAATTGCAAATGCCAGTAGTTTTTCTCTCTTTAATTTGAGGATATTTTATTAACTCATTAATTATATGTTATTTCATTTATAATAAAATGCCACAAAATAATCATAATAAACAAAATCTTATATTTGTACGTACGCAATTCCACAACTCCAATTTATTCCCAATTAAATAAAAATATAATTTCTTAAAACTAAATTTATGATACAAGTCGCAAACTATAAATCAAATATTGATAGGTTAGTATTAATATCAATAGTACTAAATAAGTTTTTTTTTAAAAAAAGAAAAAGAGTACAACCATATAGATACAAAAATAATAATAGTAGTGGGAGGCAGGGGCACGTGTCTCGGAGCGAGAGGAAGGGTCAGGGGTGGTGGTAATACTCATTCTATCAAACCCCGTTTCAAGTGGGCTGACTTATCGATAATCCAGACAGAGCACGTGTCGTGCGTGGTCTTCGTAAAGCACGGAACACTATTACTAAATTATCCCTACCAGTTGTTTTCATTTCTATCTTTTATCCATTAGTATTGTAATTTGAAAGTACACCCGTCTTGTTTGTTTTTTTTTTTCAAATTTGTACTTATACCCACTAAGAATAAGTTAACTTCACTGGAAGTTGTACCCTACACCCTCTTCTTCCTTTTGACCTGACCATTATAACAACTAATTAATGGATTAATTGAAAACTTCAGCCCCACATTACGATATATGAAAATAATTTATCTGTATATAAAAAATTAAATTATTAATAATAGTATCTTTAATCGTGATCTTTTGAGTGACTATGCGATGAGTTAAAATTATCCAAGAAGATACTATTGTGATAATGGTTTAAGGTCTTATTTAGGTGGATTGATTCGGACTCTAGATTTGACCCGATTATTCGTTTCGGACTTAAAATTTGGCTCGAATTGTTTCATATTATTATTATAGTTCTTTAATCTTTTTTATTACGGGCAATAAAGGCTAACATGATTTTAGCTCCTAAAAATTTGTATGCAACAACTTTTAACTTTTCTAAAGAATATCTTAAGTACTGTCTCGATATTTAAATTCAAAAACTCTACGTAAATATGAAAATTAAACATGAGTGTATTTGAATTTTACTTAATTGTATTTTGATCCCTAATGGTGGGTAAAAATATAAATAAGTGAAGTTCAAATACACCCATATCTAATTTTTATGTCTAATTTTCATGTCCATCTAGAAGAGCTCATTTAAATTACAAGTATAAAGTTATAGAAGAAAATATAATTTTGTTTCACTTTTACCCTCATTTTTAAGTGGAGTATAACAATAGTAATCTTTATTTAAAAAAAAAACTAGAATATTTTACTTAGGTCTGACAAAATATTATTATGGGTTAGTTTTGGTTTATAAAATTTGTTTATAGTTTCATTTAAGAATTAAAATCATATTAATTTTTTTAATATAGATTGTGTGGGTTAAGACCATAACTCTGCTCAAAAGATTCAATTCATCATTTATTAATCGGGTAATTTTGGTTATTATACTCCCTCCGTCCCAAATTAACTGCTCAGTTTTGACTTTTTTAAGTCAAATTGACTATTTTTAGAATTAATAATTAAGCATATATAAATATATTTCTAAAATTATAAAAATTAGGATTAGTAATAAATTGTATATGCTTTCTTTTGGTTATAATCTCTTCACCTATATTTTAGCAAAAATAGTAAAAAGATTAGTTTTAAAAATGGTCAATTTGACTTTAAAAAGTCAAAACTAAGCAGTTAATTTGGGACGGAGGGAGTAGTTTCATTCAAAGTGATGGCATGTTATTGGAACTCAAGATAATAGTGTGAATTATACAATTTAGTCCATATAACATATTTTGATATAATATTGGGGGTGATACAATATCCTTCACTTAAATATTCGACATACTGAGTTTTGATGATATCATGATAACAAATAAATCAGGATCTTCTCTGTTTCAAATGAATTGAAAAGTCTTCATTTTATAGTTTAGATAGACCTGACAAAATATAATTATGAGTTGATTTTAGTTTACAAAATATGGTTATGGAGTAGTGATGGTAGTGGTGGTGGTGGGGGTGGGTAGGGGATGGCATGGGTTGTGGCGTAGAATAGAGGTGAGGTGGGGTGGGGTGGGGTGGGTAAAGGTGTGGGCGGGGCGGGGCGGGGCGGGGCGGGGCTGGGTGGGGTAGGGGTTGGCGACGTGGGGGTAGAGTGGGATAAGGGCGGGGTGGGGGTGGGTAACGCGGGGGTAGGGTGGGGGCGGGGTGTATAGATAATCACTGAATATTATTTTTTTGAATTAAAAAATTCTGAATCTAGGGTGAAAATAACTTTTGCTTTATATTTGGATGAAATATAGGTCGAAAAATGGTTAATCGGTTTGCACCTATATTTGTTTTAAAAAATATGGTTACAAACTTTAACTAACTTAAATAAATAAAATAGTTAACCAATCCATTTAGTTCTAATTAATATGGGTTGACCCAATAGTTAACCAACTATATTGCTACTTTGCCATGTCTAGGTTCAGATTTAAAATGTGACATTATGATGATGAGAGAGAAATGATGATAGGGAATTTATAAAGAACGGAGAGTATCTTAGTCCCATCTAAACATAGTGGAATCCAAAATTTGACATAATCCAATAAATACAAAAAAGATAAGTGAAAATACAACAATACTATGCATTGTCATAAATTTGTATCAACATATAATTACGAAAAATATCAATACATAGAATTATAAGAAAATTCCAATTATTGCACATCTCACTAAAACAATTATCACTAATATTTATTCACGTAACTGACAATAAAAAAATCAGTGCAATATATATCATTTTTCGTAAAAAAATCATGAACAACTCATTTAAGTTGAAGTTAATTAAAAGGTGTAGCAACAAATTAATGAAAGGAGTGTTAATAAAATTAAGCAATTAAGATCGACATTGATTGAGAATTGTCAACATCGTCAAAGTCTTTGTTAATGTTAATACAGTTATAAGAAGAAATACTAGGTTCAAAAGATATACTATTACTAAAATGGATAATAATGCAAAATGAAAATATCCTTTTATTCCGTGTCAAACTTGTAGATTTTTAGCGGGGACAAAAAGACTTTATTTAAATTACAATCCCCATGATATGGACATAGAGTATTCTAGGCTGCGCATGCTTGTTAATTGATTAATTAATTAATTGTTAGAGGTACTTACTAAGTATTTAGTTAATTGATTAGAATCTCAATTGAGAAAACATGCAGCTCCCTATTCCCTATAAAGTGTCCAATTGTCATAATTTGTAAATATTAAAGAGTTAAGGGTATGAAAGTAAAGACCTCCAAGACTTCCTCAAATCTAAAGTGAAAAAAGTGTTATGAATGTTTGATGAAAATTATTAAATTCACAGTAGAAAATATTATTTTTATAATAAAAGTGTCGCTCTCGATCATATAGCGACGATTTTTACCGTCGCTATACATTTACAGCGACACTTTTATTGTGAAAATATTAAAAAGTGTTGTGAATTTAACAATTCTCATGTTTAATTTGTAATTAAATTTTGCATGGGCATTTTGGTAAACAATGCTCTAATTAGTTAGTTAAATTTAGGAAATTGATATTTTCATAAGCTCCCACTCCCCGACTCGCATGAGTGTGGGGTTTATTTCTATTCATGTGAAATGAATCTTGTGGAACTATCATTTTTATTTATGAAAATATCAATTCCCTAAATTTACGGTTGTCAATTAGTAAGTAAGTAATCAAGTTGTTAGGTTTGTTAGAAGTAATAAATCAAGTATAAATTGATTATACTTTGTAATAGTTTGTTAGAAGTTTTAAAATTATAGTTTTATTTTATATATACCCTTAAAAATAATAAATTTATTAGTTTAATAATGTCCTATGATACGAAATTTTGATAACTATCTTAAAGATATTGTCTCATTTTTATTATTATCATTAAAAGTAAATTATTTTGTAGATTAAAAAAATTGACAATAAAACTCATCTTATTGACGGATGAATTTTTAAAGATCTTCTCTAAAGTTAGCATATTCCAACTTCCCACCTTTAAAGTGTAAATGAATAAAGTAAGTCGAGTATTGAGTTGTTCATATTTAGTTCATAAAATTTATCAAGTATAAAATAAGGTTTGATTGAGGCTCATTTAACTATTGAATTGAGTACGATCTTGAATCGAGCTCGAGCAATTTAAACTTTTCGAACGAATATGATCTGAATATCAATACAAAATTGCAATCGAAGAGGTTCGAGTAATTTATTGAATTTTAAAATTTACTCATATTTGAATCATTTATATTTTGAGTCGAGCTCGAATCGAACTTTTACTCGAACGAGTACAGATTAAACCCGAACTGTTTGCTCATTTTACAGCCTTACCCACTCCACCCAGCTCTCTCTCCCCCTCTCTCTCTCTCTCTCTCAATTCTAACTATGAGTATAAACCATTATTACATACCAATCTCAATTTAATTTATATTTTGATTGTTTAAAAGTTCAAAAAGGATTGTGAATTTTGATAATGTTTATAACAACTTTTAAATGAAGGCATCTGACATTATTACCAAAGTAATAAGAGAAGTACTATTTTTACATGTATTTTTGATATTTTTATATAATTTCTTTTTAAATAAAAATAGGATCCACTGTATGCTCATGGGAAAGAATAACATGTGAATATAAACTGCCCTGAGTTGAGTTACCGAACCTAAAAGATTCTAGGTTCAGAATTGGGGTACCTCTTGTTATACTTGGGCTTCCATTACAAGAAAAATTCTTTTTTATCATGTTATAAGTTTTTGCTTTGGGCTTTTTAAAGATGTGTTATTCTACTTTTGGACTGATTCTATAATCATGATGATGTTAGTGTGTGGGTTTGGGGAGGACGGGGTCAGGGTTAAAAAGAATAAATAAAGGAATTATAAAATAAAATGTAAAGAAATAAATATGGAATAATATTATATGCAGTCCGCTTCTCCGGTGAATCAGAAAAAGAGGATAAAAAATAAACCGGCTATAGCGACGGTTCCGTCGCTATAGCATTGAAAACCATCGTTAGACGACGGTTTGAACCGTCGCTATATTTTAGAAAACCGTCGTTATAGTCAGGTTCATATTTGGTTCGTTTTTTAGGTTCGTTGGATAAATTTTTGCATATTATATGATCGTCTTAAATTGGTTTTTTAATATCTAATTATCAGTATCATCATAATACAAAAAAATAAAAAATAAAAAATTGCAAAGTAAAAATAAGAAACACAAAAATAGTTAAAACTTAAAAGTTTACAATCACACAAGTAAAAAATCAGAAGAAAAAAATCAAAAGGAATAACAAAAATTTTAAACATTTTCTCTTGAAAAGGAGCATTCTTTGTTAAACAATCAGTCAGCTTATTTGTTTTCTTAAATACTAGTTGCATCATGAGGTCCCACTCCTTTCGCTATAATAAAAAAATTAAGTTTAAAATATTTGAACTAATATATGTGGCTAAAAAACCCAAAAATTAAGAGGTAAATGTTTCTTCTTTAGTTTTTAAAATTCATAATACATAGTTCATCTTTGTAAGTAGACTTGGCAAACGGGCCCAAAGTCCCCGAGCCAGCCCGGCTCGGCCACAAAAAAACGGACTTTGAGCCGTATTTTTTTTGCCCACAAAAATTTAGGCCTTTTTGGCCCGGCCCGTTGACAGCCCAGCCCAGCCCGGTTCGGCCCGTTCACTTTAGGCTCAAAAAATGTTAAAAAAATAGGCATAAAACACCCCCGCCCCGCCCGTGAACCCTCGGGCTTTAGGCTCACATTTGACAGCCGGTAAAAACCCGAACCGTTTTGGCTTGGCCCGTGCCCGCCCGCCCATTTGTCAGGTGTATTTGTAAGTTAATATATTCCCAATAAACAAGATTTTCTAACCGGGATAGGTTATTGAATGGAAAAAAATACCGGATGGATTAATTATTGGTTTAACCAGTGATCAAATCTAACCAAGTGACGTCATTAATATATAAAATTATATATTATTAGTAATTAATAAAATTTTAAAAAATCTCATTTTTCATAAACTAAAATATAATAAAGTTGAATTATAATATTATCAAAAGTGATTAATTTAAATATTAAATAAATTTTGGTAAAAAATAATAATTTAAAATCGGTTTATTGGGGTCAATTAACCTGTTTTACCGATTAAACTATCGAGTTTGACTGATGATTAACCATATCAACTTTAATAAAATTATGTCAAATTGGATTAGATCGACGGACCGATCTAGGTTTAATAACCATGCCGATAAGTGAATTCAAAGCGTTTTAGTTTTCTTTGAGATTAAATAAATTTTCAAGTTATTTCAACAATCACAATAAAGTTAATATTAATTGAAATAAGCAAAAAAATAGAATATAATCTAAAATTTACTTTCCTTTTCTACTTCAATTACCATTTCCTAACATAAAAACAAATGAAACTGAAAAATCTTCCTCTTTTTTTTCATCCTCGCTTGAACCCTAAACCCTTCACTCAATTATCAACCTGTAGCTCCTCCACTGAAAACGACGACACCCTTTCAGGTAACTCTCTCATTCTCTCTCTATTTCTCCTATCTCTCTCTCTCGATTCCTTCTGTTATCTGAAATGTTTGATTCAAGGATTCAAAGTATACAACACCTGTTGTTACATATAATTGTAAGTTCGAGCTCTATGCTATTTTATTGGGTACGGGTTAGAAATTGGTTTAATGATATGATCTTAATTTGTGAAATTCTTCCCTTTTTGCAGCTCAATTGACAGGGAATATAATTTTCAACAAATTTGCATTGCAAAGATGGCTTCTTGGTTTCGTGGTATGTGAGTTCTTAATTTGTTGAGATATCTTGACTTCCATGACTTATACTGTAGCATTGCTTAATAGCTGATTTGGGTGAATGGAGATGGGAAAAATATAATTCTTGTACAATTTTTGTTGATAAGTATCAATGTTATACAATCTAGACATAATTTAATTGTGTTTCAAGGTTAGGGGATTTTTATTTTTTTGGTTTAAATGCTTCATTTCATGTTTATTCCCGACTTTTCTCCAGTGGGCCTCAAAATTTATAAGTCTTTTTATTACTCCTTTTTCTGTCTTCTTGCTTTGGTCATCTATAGCAGGTCGTTCATTGTTGGGAGGCCTCAAAAGCAATTCTTCTGGTTTGATGAGAATGTCATATGAGATGACATGCAATCAGGTAAGTCTTTTCCTTTATGTAATGTACCTTTGAAGTCTTTATATATGAACTTTCTCTGCACTTGGAATTTACGCAACTGTGTTGATGCGAGCCACTAAAGTGTGTACTTTTGCTACTTATTCGTTGTCATAGTTGTTAAATCGTGAATTGTATCATGTATCGAAAACTCTTATATTGTATTTCATGTATCGTGTATTGAATCTTATTCGTACAATACAAAAATGAAATGAAAAATATGGTAATATATATTTAGACATATAAACACACGAATTATTAGACAATAAGGCATATTAGCTTGTGTCTATAAAAAGCATATACACTATAACCTAAAAATAAATTTTAAAGTTAAAGTGTAACAAAAATACTCTAAATCGAATTATTAGATATTAATTTAGAAATGTTTATAGAGTACTAAGAGAAAACAAAAATTCAATTTTACCTTTGAACTATAAAATAAAATAGAATAAATCAAATTAACAAGTGAAGATTTATGTTCTGCTTGTGAAAAGTGACATGAGAAAAATAAAGTGACATTCTGTAGAAGAACAAATGAAAAATAAAGCTTTTAAAAGCTCATTAAACGATATAGAATATGTTAACGACAAAAACCTCTAAATATGAAATGGTAGCATGCTTAAAAGTTATACTTTTACTATTTTGGATTTGCATTAAAACTTTTTCAAGTATGGTTCTCACTTTAAAAAGTATCGTATATTGTATCGTTCGTAACTGATTTGTATGATACGATCTTCTTCCCGCCCTAGGAGTAGCAAAAAAAGAGGGATTAGCATTATGGACCCAATGATAAACCACTAAAACTTACGCATTGGGGCTCCGCACACTGGCCCTTCTCACCTCCTACAAGTCGTCTGGCGGAATGACTTTCTAAATGGTGCAAAAGAACTTGGGATCGAGTGACACTACTCTTTTAGGAAGGGCGTTGAGCTTGATTTATGAAGCCATGAGATGCTGCTAAACAAAATCTTTGCAAGACCTACTATTATGGTTGATTGCTTTCCTGCCTACTTGACTATTACTTGTGTGCATTTTCGATACCATAATAAAAACTAGTAGAGCGAGGAGTAGAGGAATGACATTTTTGATCTGCGATACGTATCCTATGATTCATACAACTATGCTCATTGTCAAGGCTGATTTTATAATTGGCTGATATGAACGCTCATGCTAACTAACAAAAAGTCTTAATATTTTTAATCACTAAAATTCTCCCTCTGGGAAAAGAGTTGTCCTTTTTGTTGACTCTTTTTATGCGTAGTTAAGGTTTGCATAGTGGTAAACTAGTAGATTACTTTTTTAGCGACTTTTTTCACTTAAAATATACTATTTGGAAAAAAAATATTGCAAAAAATATGTCTGAATGTGTTATATAAAAACTTTTGTATTTGAAAAAAGAAAAAAATTGCAACAAAAAAGTAGGACTTTCTATTCTGAACTATTTTACTATTTTATAGTCCTGGAAGTTATAGGAAAGACTAACAATGAAATTAGTAGAAAGTTTTTAGGGTAGTTTTCCATACATCTTAAAAAATAATCTTTGGAAAGACCAAGTAGATAAAAGTCTAGAGATTTAAGAACTCATGTATAAACTGCAAATAGCTTATGAAAGTAGAGCTTGAAAAGCTTTGGCCATATGCAAATCCTGATGACCGGAAGAGTAAGTTGGAAATTGATGGAGTTTAGCTCTATGCCAACTACTATCTTGGGTAGCATCCTGCAAAAAAATTACCAAGTAATCTGTAAAGTGAATTTGATATCAGTAATCAGGATGAGGATAGTCTTCTTTTAGTGTGTTTCCAAAAGGTCTGATTGACAGCATGCTGGTCTTGGTTTCAAAATGGGCCTGTCACTGTACATTTTGCTGGCTAGGGCTATGTTCATTTCAAGCAAAACATTTTCTAGGAAAGCCTTTTCAGCAATTTTGGATGTTTGGTATAACAATGAATAAATGGTCAACAGAAATCATTCTATGGTGCAAGCAAATTTTTCCTTATTTTCCTGGGAATGAGTTGTCACGGCAAATCATTTTCCCTGAAAGTAATTTCCAGAAAATGTTTTTTCTTGAAACAAATGTAGCCCAAAATTATGCTCTTCTTTATAATCCATACTAAATCTGACTTCTAAGCTCTTGTTTAGCGACACTGAGCCTTTGCCACAATTTATTTGTTTTCTTAGTCAATTATCCCACGATATCCTGTTCTCTTGATGTGTCTGCTTTTATCATGCGAATAAAGTGAAGCTGCTCACAGGTAAGGATCCACATGATCTCTGTCATTGTTTTAGGAAATCTTCTGTTATTCTTTCTGCAAATGGTAAAGACCGAGTCGTTAGCCTACTTTTTCATCATAATGAAAAGCAAACTTGATACTTTTGAGATAGCAACACAGGTGTTCAATAACATGGCCTGTTTTAACTAGTATTCATTATTCATTATTCACTTTCCTATTTTCTTTTGCATTATTTGAACAGCAACGAAGGACATTTATACAGATGGGGACCAAACTCAAAGTGGCTGATAATTCTGGAGCAAAGCTAGTTAAGTGTATACAAGCTTTGAAGGGAAAGAAAGGGGCAAGACTGGGGGACACAATAATTGCATCAGTGAAGGAAGCTGCCCCAGGTGGAACAGTGAAGAAAGGAGCTGTAGTTTACGGTGTTGTAGTACGTGCCGCAATGCAGAAAGGTCGTTGTGATGGCAGTGAGGTCAAATTTGATGATAATGCTGTTGTTCTTGTCAATAAGCAAGGTGAGCCAATTGGAAAGAGGGTTCATGGGCCTGTCCCACATGAGCTAAGGAAGAAAAAGCATATCAAGATTCTTAGTCTTGCAGAGCATATTGCATGAGGTGTGGAACCCCTACTAACTTGTTCGCTTTCTTAGTTGGACAAAAAAAGCTCCTGTTTTCATTTTCTTTCTCCTAATGAGTTTACTGAATTGAAATGAACATGCTTGATGGTGTTTGATATAATAAAACTGTTTATATCAGAGTCAATTCAGGATATGTCATATGTGCTACAAAATTCTGCCCTTCGAACTGCTATAACCCTTCCTTTTATGAGTCCTGGAGTCAGCTTGGCAATTAAAATAAATTATATTATTTGAAAGTTGAACATGATATTCTCTAGAGAAAAGTATGCGTCTTTTCTCACCTACATTTACCCTGGAAACAAGCATGGGGATACGTCGCCTTTCTTTATGCCGGGTCAAGAAGAAAAGTGAAAGAGATGGCATAGTATCTAACATGATTAGATAGCAAGTGGTGGAGAACGGATGCATCTCTACAAAGAGGAAAGCCATTAAGTATGAGTGTAGAATTAAAACACATTAATCAGGTTAGAGATTTTAAGACACTGTTAATGGGAAAAGCTAAGCTTGCAGAGAAGTATGTCCTTCTCTCTTCATGTCTAAACCCAACAAAAGACAAACTTCGCAAGGATAAGAGGAAATTGTACTCAAGACCTCAATAAGAAAAGTGATAATGTTTGCTAATTTTTCTCTAAACAATCTCGTGACAGTCCAATCTGAATTTCCATACCCCCTTATATTTTCTGAACCCTTTGAAACTGCCAAAATTTTCAACTTGAGAACGTGCTTTACTTTACTCTTATTTTTTGTGTGTTGGGGAGGGGGGAGGGGGGAGGGGGGAGGGGGGGGGGGGGAGGGGGGGGGGAACCGAGGTGTCTTTGCATTATTTAAAATTTCTACTTATGAGTAAGCCAAAAATCTTGGTGTAAACAAAAGTTCCATTACAATTTTAGATTCTTAGTTCAATTGGTGTTCCCTAGAGATGGTTTTGAGCTATTTATTCATTATCAGCATTAGTAGATATAGACAAGCAGACATGCAAGAAACCCGGGTAATTTGGCTTCCAATTCAAAAACAACTTATCTAGAGTCCCTATGGCAACTAGTCTTCAGACATCTGGGTTTTTCTTCTTAAATGTGTTGGGCCTTTTCTCCCAGAACTTTAACTGTATGGTTCTGCTCTCCAACATCTTCTCCACCTCTTCAATTGGAAGTCCCTTAGTTTCTGGCACGTAAATTAGGACAAAGAACAGTGCTACAACGGATAACGCCCCAAAAATGAAAAAGGTCCAGGAAGTTCCAATAACCTGTGTTAAGGTTAGGAAGGATTGTGCAACAATGAGGTTTGAAATCCAGTTTGCCGTGGCTGCTATACCTCCACAAATTCCTCGATACCTGAATGGATATATTTCAGAGTTTACAATCCATGGGACGGTACCCATTCCCGGAGAGAAGAATATGATGTAGAGTGCTAGGCCGATAAGGGCAAGCCATCCGTATTTGCTTGGACATCCGCTTGTGTACCATAACCTGTGCTCACCATGACATGCATCTTTCATTGTGTCATTGGAAATCAAACAGGCCCCCGGAAATAGCTGCAATAAATACAATAGTGAGATGATGAAGATGTGCAAACTGATTTTAAAGAGCTTGGATTAAGTATACGATATTCATTCAAAATTGTCACAGAGTTGTCACAAGGTGGGAGTAAAGTATTTTTATTTTTAACCGTGGGTTTCCGATCTGCAGGCCGACTAATCCCCCGAGCCCAATACCAGAGCGGTTTGCTACCCGACTTGCGCCGGGGGTACCGTGGCCACACGAACCAGTTTTAATTGGCCCTTACACTTGGGGCAGGCAGGAATCGATCCCAGGATGCTCGAGTTTATGGTTCACCCCAGGTCGAAGCTTACCGCTGCGCCAAGTGCTGTGG